>OY764961.1:80597213-85397213 GCA_963668005.1 Melieria crassipennis | reverse complement strand
ATGCATAAAGAGAAAATGGAAATTAAAGTACGTGAGATAGAGTTGAAAGAATTCAAATATAATATGAATGAATAAAACGATTTTTACGACTGTTTATTTATACCTTTATACAAAACCTTTTTGGTAGGAGCCATCTGCGAAAAAGCGCAGGGCGCAGGCCAGTTTAAGGATTGGAGGAATTGCAGCGTTGCGTGTGGATTTCATCAATGGGTTTATTTTCTCTAGCACATCACAAATGCTTCGGCTTAAACGCAGAATACCACACCCTCTTAAAAAAATTATTTTTTCCTTTTATCGACAAGAGGGGTATTTTCTTACTCTAACAAACTTACAATTTTGCTGCGGAAACATTCACAGAGGGCGTGGTCCGCCCCCAAAGTCCCAGATATATATCCGAATTTCTCAAGAAATAATCAACCGATTCTAACGATATAGGTGTCATATGACACCTATGTATAACATTAGATATGAAATATGTACCAACAATGAGTTATAAGCGAAAATTGTTTTTTTACAAAAATTTTTTAAAAACGTATTTTTTCTCGAAAAAAATCCATAATTAAGCTATTATAAGTTTGTGACCACAGAGTAAGTTCGGGTAATGTGATATGGTCGGGTAATGTGATATAGGTGCTTATTTCACAAGTGCGTTGCCCATTTTCAAAATTAACCTTTTTAAAACATCATAACAGCTAAAAAACTCGTGCTGCATGATTTTGGATGTGATTGCTTAAATAGTTTACCATCAGTGTGATGAAATGCTTTGAGTAGGCTTGCACAAGTTTTTGGTCACGAAGTTTGAAAGCATAAAAGGTACAAAATAAATATTATTACAAAGTTCGAGGCTAATCAGAAGTAAATCAGTGATATCGATTATAAGTTTGCGAGGTACGCTCTTCTCAACAAAATTATTATTGTTTTTTTTTATATTGTTTTTTTCGCAAAAAGTCAATTTCGGGTAACGTGTACCAAAGTTCGGGTAATGTGATATAGTACATCACAGTACCCAAACTTATGACAGTAATACTATTTGTATACAGAAATGTTTATATACTTTATTTTATACTATCTCAAAAATCTGTTATGGTTAAGTTTTAGATTAAAAAAATCCATGAAATCATGTTTCCCGATAAAAAATTTTAACCCTTGGTTTCCCCGTCAGATTGTAATTTTCCAAAAAAAAATGAGAAACACGTCTCTAAATATTTTTGATTTGGAGTATTTTCACCAAGTTTGAAACTAATAGGTCTGTTAAATAACGATTTTTCGGGTATATCACATTACCCGCCAATGGTATATCACATTACCCGCCACTTTTATCAGACGCCAATAGTTGGATATTTTGATTTTTAATTAAAAAACTCGTCGTTTATCTTAAAGAGTTAATAATCATAGATATAATAAATAATGCATCAGTGAACAGTTTGAGACCAATAAAAGTGTATTTTAAGGCAAAATGTGTCGCGAATCGCTGAAAACAAACAGGTACACACATTACCCGAACTTACTCTATTATAGCCTGTGAAATTTCCTTTACAATGAAATATAAAACATTTAGATACTGTGTTATTTTGCTTTTATATTTAAGTTGAGGTAAAAGCACCTGTTTACCGTATTGAAAAGGCACTTATGAAGGTTTTGCTTAAGAACGGTCTTCTGCAATTAAAGGATTTGAACAAAGAATACTGTGCACACCTGACTGTTGCCTGATGTGGTGGTGACTCCCATCAGGGTTATTTTTTTAGCGTCCGGCCGAAGGCCGGCCACCTGGGAAAAACTTATTGCCAAGAAAACTATGGATTTGAACAAAAAATACTGTGCACACCTGACTGTTGCCTGATGTGGTGGTGACTCCCATGAGGGTTATTTTTTAGCATCCGGCCGAAGGCCGTCCACCCGGGAAAAACTTATTGCCAAGAAAACTATGGCTTTCGGGAAAACTGTATGCACCTTTGGGATTGCGAAAAAAATGGCTTTAACCATTTTAAGGTTAATCACTCAATTAGTTTTAAAGACCCGGAAAGCCAGCAGCATACTAATACCATAGAAGGACTGTGGCGTCACGTGAAATGCTCAATGCCGCAGTACTATCGGAGCAAGCGGTATTTCAATGGCTATTAGATAGATTTTTAATATGGCAGGTACTTTGTACAACACCCTTCAGCCATCCCTGTCTGCATTTGGTGACGAAGGTGACTTTGAAATTGTTCTGGACCAAGAGTCAAGTTAGAAAAAATTAAAAAAAATATTTAAAACACATAAAACTGTACATTTTTATATTTCATTGTAAAAGAAATTTCACAGGCTATAATATGGCTACAAACTTATAATAGCTTAATCACGGATTTTTTCGAGGAAAAAATCCTTTTTTTTTAATTTAAAAAAAAAAACTAATTTTCGCTTATAACTCATTGTTGGTACATATTACATATCTAATGTAATACATTAATCGAATACATTCTTGAGAAATTCGGATATATAACTGGGACTTTGGGGGCGGACTACGCCTTCTGTGAATGTTTCCGCAGCAAAATTTTAAGTTTGTTAGAATAAGTCCAACCAAAAAAAAAAAATTTTTTTTAAGAGTGTGTGGTATTCTGCACTGGAACAAGCGAAAGTACGATACAAACCTAGAGGGAAATTTTTTTATTATCCTCCCGAAAGTAATAAAATACGCATACTCGTACTTACAGTCGGTTGTTTAACTCGAGTGGATTAGAGCTGTCTCTAATGCGACGTCGCAGTCTCAACATGTTTGCTTCCCCAACGTTGTAACCATCTTCAAAAAATAGATCGGCGCTGCTCATCATCATGAAAATATATTCAAAAATTCAAATACAAATTCAAAATTTCACGTCTGTCAAGTTTATTCTCGTATTTTAAGGTTGGTAACAAGGTGAATCGGATGGTTGCGGGTAGCTAGGCCTTAGTCTCGTAATCGGGCTGTCGTGCCAGTCAAGAAGAAGAAGAACAAGGCGAATCAGTTTACTCGCGCTAACCATAATACGTTGTTGGTTGTGACTCGCCAAGTCGGGCGAATAGAACAATTCATTCGACTCGCAAACGATAATAGGCCTATTAGCCATTTTGCGATCCCAGGATTTTCGGGATTGAAAATTCGAATCCCGGGATATTATAAATTTTTGAAATAAAACAATTTTCCCAAATTGCATAAATACATGTTTACCATATATTTTCGATAAAAATGGACACAGTTTAATCACATTTGGGTTAATTCCAAGATTTTTTATCTTAAGTTTAATCACATATTTTTTAACTTTCAACATTTTCATTCAACCTTTAACTTCACTTTGATAACATTTCGTTTTATCCATTTAAACATACTTATTGATTTGCAACATATTTATATCATTGATAAAGTGCATATATATATGCATATTTTACTAAAAAATAAAATACACCCATACCTCGCTATACGGCCGCTCTTTATACGGCCTTTCGCTATAACGGCCTTCTTCAATTAAGGCACGTTTTCGATTTACGGCCTAAAATGTTTCGCTATAACGGCCAAAAAAAAATTTTTTCGATGTCGATATATCACGTTTATCGGTAACGTTTATTTTGTGTGAAATATTTTTTTTAAACTTATCCAAGTTCTGAACCACTCAAGTTCTAAATCACGAGCACACTCACCGGTGTAATAACAGATTCAAACGTTACCGAGCAACGTAAAAAATATAGGGAACCCCTTTCATATGAGGAACTCATTCAGTTGCAAACAGAACCGGCATTAGATGAACAGACAGAGCCTGATGTATCCAAACAGCTCACATCAAAAAATTTATCGAAAGCTTTTTCCTATTTCGAACAAGGAATAAACATCCTCCTTGAAAACGATCCTGACGTCGAACGTAGCGCTAACGTTTCTCGAGGAATTAACTCAGCCATTAGCTTTTATAAATCACTGTTGGACAATTTTTTTAAGCCACGCCCATCCTTACTAGCGAAAAATGATGACGACAGTGATCTGCAGGTTACCATTTCATCTTCAGATTAAAGCCATTTAAAAAAAAATATTTTTATGTAACATGAAGTTCTTTCATTTTTGTTTCTATATTTTTGTTATTATTATAAAAATAAATTATAACATTGTTATAAAAATAAAAAAAATAAATTTGGAACCGATCCCATTGAATTTGTATTAAAATAATTGATTCCTTATACGGCTTTTCGCTTTGCGGCCAAGTTTCGTGGAACGTATCTAGGCCGTATAGCGAGGTATGGGTGTAGTTACTTTGTTTCGGCATTAAGTGTTTTGTCCTCTACAGTAGAGCAAAATTTATTGCAAAGAAATCCCCTTCAACACTTGTTGGTTAATGTTTAGTAAATAACAATAGCCTTTTGCAAAGACGCCCTCTATCCTCTCCATTGCAAAACAGGTCACCCTGTTTTGTAAAAGTCTCAGATAAGGAATCTTTTTTTTGCGTTGAATTTATTTCGTCTGAACTTTCCAAAATTTTTTTAATAAAATATTTCAAGTTAGCAATTTCATTTAAGTGCAATCCCGAAAATCCCGGGATTAGAGAGTTTGAATCCCGGGATTTTCGGGACTGGAAAATGTCCGGGATCACGGGATTGCGATGCCTAATCCCAAAGGAAAGCATATGCCACTCTTGCAATCTACCTGTTCACATTTTGCAAAAAACGAGGGCGACCTTCAAATATGGAAGGAAATATAAGGGTGCGCGTTGGTGCTAAATGGGGTTGCGACGTGCGAAATTTGGTTGGGCAACAGCAAAGCGACTGCCAATTTTCGCACTTGCAAATCGCATTTTTGCACAGCCCAAGGCGACTTCTTACAATTTCGAGTTCTGCCAATTTAAAAATGACAAAATCAAGCTTTATTTTGAATGGCTGATTTTAACAATCTAAACCCAGAAAACAAAATACATTGAAATGTTGTTTCTGTCCTTACGGTATCACCTGTATGAATTCGCCTTGGCACAGCCTCAACCAGTGTTGCTGTTGTTTGTTGATGTAATATCGATACATCGATGTTTTCAAATCTATTTCAAACATCGATGATTTTTTCCGATGTTCGATGTTTTTCTCTACTTTCCCATTACTATTAAAAAGAGCGCGAGAAGCTACAAAAAAAACTACAAAAATTCATGTAAACTTTAAAGGGTGGTTTTATGAAAATGCTCATGTTTTTAGTGCCAAGCTAAACACATGAATCCAATATTGAAGAATTTATTCGTGAGATACCAGCTGATATGTTGGATAGAGTATGCCAAAATTGGACCCAGCGTATGAACCATTTGAGGCGCAGCCGCGGTCAACATTTACATGAAATTGTATCGACTCAAATAAAGATTTCATACATTTCTCTAAATTGTATGTGTTTTTTTAAATCAAACCCGAAGGCTCTAACAAAACCACCCGATATAAAGACTATAAAACAAATTTGGACATGCTGGTTTTTATAAACCGGAGTGAATGAATCTCGACCATAGTCAAATAAGATTTTGCTACTTGGTGGCACAGAAATGTTTATTTTGTTATTAATGTTCATTAATATGTTTAATTATTTTTTTGTTAAATTATTTTTTTTAACACTTTAATCCTAAACCCTTTAATAAAATGCCAAATGAATTGCTACAATTTTTAAATACATTTTAAGTTTTAATATGTTTCAAAAAAGTCCCCATTGGAAAAAGGGCGATACATCGATGTTCATTTCCCAATAACATTGAAGCGTCAATGTGGGCAAACATCGATGTTTTTCCAGCTCTACTCTGCGTAAAATGCGAAAGCGTTGTGCGAAACAGCTGATTTTTGTTTTGATGTTCTCGAACCAAGGTTGCCACGTGTCGGAAATTCTAAAAATGTAAAGTCTGCTAAACAAATTCGCAAATCTGGCATTATTTTATGGCAAGGCGGTAACAGTTCACTTTACTTTAATAATATAAAACTTCATTGTCATAAAGTTGAGCTATTTCTAAATTGCCCCGCGCAACTCCAGGTGGCGACGAATAAACAATTAAGCTGCCGATATTTACTCTCCATGGCTTTTACTTATTGGCAGCACAAAGTATGTATGAGAAACACCGTCGGACAAATGCCAAAATGCAGCAATATCAAAGGCAAAGAACAAACTTTAATGATGCAAACCTTCTTGTATTTTCCTGTAGGTATGCAAAATAACATGTAATATTCTTCCGAATAGATTTCAGCATGAAAGTTAAATCTGTGGTCCAACTTCCAATTGCGGAAATTTTCACAACAAAGAAACAGCTGATATAGGTTTACCACGATTTTTTCTTATTGGCCGCACAACAATTACATAGAAAGTTACGGCAGAATAATGCCAAAAAAGTATCAAAAAAGCAACTACGGATATGATTTTATGATGGCAAACCATTAAAGTATTCAGTTAGAATCGAAAACGCACATAAATTCTTGTTCCGGGGTAGTTTTTCATATAAAATAATATTGTTTGTCAACTACTGATTACTATCCACCTCGCATTTCAGCAGGATCATCAAAAGTAAATTTGTATGAAAATTTGCTGGTATATAAAGCAAGACTCTAGCGACATATAGTAAAATAAGCAATATTTGTTGATTGCAAATTGCTAAGAATTTGCTGTGGAACTTCGTCAATAGTAAAAACTTTCTTCCGGATCATATGTACATGAAAAACCAATGTTCATTGTTTTGCATTTTCATAAGTTAATTTGTATGAAAAATTACCAAAGAATTTTGAAGAATGAAATAGTTTACAATTATTAAATTAAATGAGTATCGTCTTATTTACTAGTCATTTTTAGTGGAAACCAGTGGTACCACAAATTCATTTCAGCGGGCAAATAGCGAACAGCTGCTTTGACTGCTCTCTCACTTTTATTATCTAAATACGCAAAGATAACCACATGTTCAAATTTGTTTGACAGGTTAGCCATTTGAACGCAGTTTCACGACACGTATTGACTCTGATAGAGACCCTAAGGTTAGGTTAGGTTAAAGAATTGGAGTGTGCATTTGCACTTCCACTCGGAGGCCCTGTTGGGCCCATTGTGATTCCCTTCATTTTTAAAATATACCGGTGCCTTTCCCTATCTGTCCGGTTCCCTGTAGATCCAGAAAGGATCTTTTGGGAACCATTTGGTCTTCGCGAGGAAATTGTGTAGATCTGTGATCTGTGCATCCGCTATCTCCACAAGTTCATCGAAGAACCTTGTCCCAAGGGTTTGGAGCCGTCGGTTCTGTAGTGATGGACAGTGGCAAAGCAGGTGCTCCACCGATTCCACTGCCTCCTCGTCTCCACAGCTTCTGCATAAATCGTCGGTCGCCAGACGCCATTTGCATAGCATTACGCCGATGGCGCCGTGACCTGTGATTACCCCCGTTACCATGCGCATAGCATGCTTGTCGAGGAGCAGCAAGCTCTTAGTTCTTCTCCTGTTCAGCGCTGGCCACAGCGTGCGAGTAATCTTACAATCGCTCTTGGTTGACCAAGCTCTGTTTGTAGCTTGAATGAGCCACGCTCCGATTGCACCCGCTGTGGCAGAGAGCGGTGGTCTTCCAGTGTGGGTTGAGCCGCTCGCATGCCGGCTAGCCATTGGGACAGAATTGCATGTGCCTGAAAATACCTTGTCTCGTACTCCACAATGTCGTCCCAGCGCACATCTGGGCTGGGAGTGTACAGCTCTTGGCTTAAGGCCACTAAGTAATTGTAGTTTTCTTCCAGCTTTTGTAGCCGATTGGAACATTGGTCCACTGAATGTGAATCAGTGAGGTTCTCTGCTACCTCCAAAGTGCGAGTGATGTGGGCATATATGTAATACTTCTATTATGGCAGCAACCTATCTTCACAATGTGTTTTCATTCGGAAATCAAAGGGAGACAAGCGATGAGACAGAAAACACGAAATTTTGTGAATGTATTTCTATACGTGTATACATGAGCACTTCTACACATGAACAACTGTCAAACTGCTCCAGGGGCGGTTGAAGAAATTTCAGTTAATTTCGACAAATTTTTCTTTTTTCCCAGTCAATTTTTTCCCGCCTGAACACACCTGACTTTTGACAAATGTCAAGGTACATTCGTTTATATGCTTTCTCGCTCATATTTCACTATTGCTGTGATGTTGGCGAATGTACGACCTTGAGCTTACTGTCAATATAGAAGTATTACATATATGGATGTGGGCCTTTGCCCAGCCACGTTGTTGTTGTAACTTCTTCATTAGGTCTGTCGCTTTCACGTGGTACGCGGTGAAAGAATGAAGGCTACGAGTTCGGAAACCAATATACGTATATGGCACTTGGTACGCGGTGCACGCAATACAAGCTGAAATCGAAAAGTCTAGAACTCCAAACTGGAGTTTATGCAAAAGGGTCAGTGCCACGTGATGCGCGATGGCACGAATATTCGGAAAACACAGTCGAAGCGGCGCTTACTACACGATGTGGGAAGATTGAGAACTCCGACTGCGAAATACTAAACAATCACGCCACGGTGCGGTGGTGCGGCAACTCGGAGTACACTTGCTTTCTTGCCACATGATGCGCGGTGCCCGAGATGTTCACTCAAACCAATAGCCGGACGATCCGGCTCGAAGGACTAAACAATGTTTTAGAACTAAAAAGAAACGCGGGGGGTTGGCTTGTGCCCTTTAAGAACTTATTCTTTATTGATTTTCTGCGACCGTTCGACCGAGTACAACTGACAAAACGCAACTGAACTGTGCGAGTGTGATGCTTTTATATGTGTAACTTAACGAAAAATACAGTTACTTAAAGAAAAAGGTGAATAAGTAAATAAACACTGCTGGCGGCTCTCTGGTTTCACAACACCAACAGTTGCGGGCAATCAATATTACCATTGATAATGTTGTAAAGAAAAGTTATTGCTGCGATCACTCTTCTATTTTCAAGAGAATGCAGACTTATTAGTTTGCACCTTGAACTATAAGGAGACAGGGGTAAGTCAAAATGCAAATGTGCCAAGCAGTACTTCATAAAGATTTTTTGCACACGGGTAATTCTTTTATAGTGAACTTAATAAAGCGGATTCCATATTATGAAGGCATATTCCAGACTAGATACGAAAGCGTTGTACAATAACTTCTTAGTGTACGGGTCCTTAAAATCAGAGCTATTTCTTTTGATAAAGGCTAAGGATGAGAAAGCTTTAGGAATGATAAAGTTACGGTGATCAACAAATGTAAAGGCACAATCAAAAACGACGCCAAGGTCGCGTATTCTATCTAGACTAGTTAGAGGGGTATCAGAAAGAAAGTAAGTTGAGAGTAGTTTATTTTGCTGCTTGGTGTAGGTTACAGAGTAGCATTTACTGGTGTTAAATGCTAATCTATTTCTGCAATACCACTCATAAAAGCAATTTAGTTCAGCTTGAAGTACATGTATATCGAGCAAGCTTTTGATTCTAAAGACAATTTTCAGATCATCACCATATAAAAGGTAGTTGCAGTTTCTTTCGCTACAGATTTTTGCTGCGGAAAGTACAAACTTTAAATTTTACGTTTTAGGCTTCTATTTTGATATATTAGCAACATTCCATAAGAACTTTTTTAATTTTTATATTGGGACCCTGTATTTAGGAGTGTTTTTCTATGATAATAAGTGTTTTTCTGTAATAATTACTTAAACATAAAACTTTTTACGCATAACGAAAATTTGAATATTTTTTCATTTACTTTAGCCAAAATTAAACAACAAAACGTATCTAAATTGAAAGAAAACGTCAAGTTAAAAAGTTATCTAATTTTTCTGCTTCTTCTTCCTTTACTATGTCAAGATATACCACTAAAAAAAACGTGTATACTTCTCTTCTTAAACATAACTTAACTTAAACTTAAATATTCAGTTTATTAATTTCGTATTTTTCCTAAAACTTCAAACTATTCTAAGGACCAACAAAAAATGTATTCTTCAAACCACGGAGGCATTCTTGAAACCATATGGCAACAAAATAGCGAAAGGGTTAAAGAACTTGAACTTATTTTCAGATTGGGCAAGTGAACCAATATACAGCAACGCAAAATACATTGCAAAACTGAGGAGCCGAAAGCGAAAACGATTAATCGCTGCCCACAAATTCAAGTGCGACACGTCCGACTCCGGCATCTTGCAGAAACATGAACGCATCGCCAAAATTTGTGATGAGCAGTTTGCGCTTCCGATGCTTATCGATTACTTGATGCCTGCGTTTAGGAACAGGATGCACGTGCAGCATTTTTCTGTTTGCGTTTAGGAACATACTGTTTTGTACTTATGCAGCAACTGACGTTTAGGAACACAGCCATTGTATACGTTTTTATTAAAACATTCTTCATTAAAGAAGTCTGAGGTTAGCCACGTTTCGACAAGGACAACTACGTCGTAATCACCATGACATGCTTCATACCTGACATGCTTTGATAATACATGTTTAAAGACTTACGTACTTTTAGATATAGTTTGTTACTAATGCTAGTATTGGACTCGTCGTAGATAATCGACAGTTTCGGAGGACCCCGGTTTTTTTGAAAAAAACGGAAAGGACGTGTTTTCACATCGGACGGCCATAGTGATAAGTCAAGAAGCTTGTATAGATTGAAGCAGAGATTCCTAGCTTAAAGCTTACTCTAGTCAATGATTCACAATTTACCTCTTTTTTCACTAACTTGTAGCAAGTCATTAACGATGGGGAAACATTCGCCTGCTCATCTCAGCATCAACCGACGGCCCAAATGACGACAAGTGCAGCCATTTAAGTCGAACAACAACATCAAGCTCAGTGCTAGTGTTGAAACCAACAACTATAGTATTTGTTTTCCGACGCTCCTTTACACCTACACCAGTGGTCGGCAAAGCTTACTCAATTGAGCAGTACGCTCAGCACACGCATTCTTACGCTCTCTTAATCAGTCGCTGTTCAGGTATAATTTTATACGGTGTAGAGAAATTACACTGCGCTCACTAACACCATCTCATTGCCAATTTTGCCGACCACTGACTTACACTATTAATACTTTTAGCATTAAGCGATGCAGTAAGATCAATAGTATCGAGTTCTCGCGCAGCAGCAGCAACATCAGCAAATGAGACAGCTTTATTACTCACTATAGTTCCAGCAGGAGCAGTAGAGGAAATGAGCAGTTGAACTTTATATACCGTATCGGATTCTCTAGCAGCAGCAGCAGCGGGAGCATCAACAAAAGAAGCAGCAGAGGAAGAGCGCGCACTGGTTACATCTGTGGCGCCGGCAGTAGGCAACCCTATTTCATGTTATTATTTATAAAATTCCGAATTCTCACATTGTTTAGAAATATTTACTTTTCGATTATTGTTCAAATTTCTAAAGGAAATTCTCACAATGTTTATCAGTTTCAGGTTTCATATGTTCGGTACTTTTTACCAATAAATGTGTTTGTGCTCGTGGTTATTCAAACTCTCGTTTCCTTTTTTGAGATCTAAACCATAGTGAAATAAATAAAGTGAACCAGATACTGACAACTCTCTTGAATCGGCATGCTTATTTTATGTCACTATGAACAAATTTGTCAAATACTTAACTCTTTTTGTTAAAAAAATATTTTTTTTTTCCAAGAGGCAGAACGTCTAAAGCATAGCAAAATAAAAATTACTGAAATGCCGAAGGAATCGTGCGCACTATGTAGAACTGCTCATGGGGGCACGATCCCAATGTATTCAGTACATTTAAATGTGCTGCAAAAAAGAAAGTGGGAAAGTATTTGTAATACTGAGTTCGGCACACATGCGTTCGAGAACAGCAAACTCAAATGGGTTAATTCAAAACGAATTGACGTGAAACAAATTTTCAAAGCAATTGACATTTTTTAAGCATGCCTCTCCCTAGCTGGTTCACTTTATTTATTTCACTATGATCTAAACCAGAGCTAGTTCTTTTCAGAACTCGAGCTCCGTGGTTTTAAACATCCATAGCCCCAACAACAGCAGCATCAGCGAACGAAGTGACTTTAGCACTCTTAGCAGTTTCAGAACAAATAGCAGGTGAAAGGAGCGATTCGGCTCCATCTATTACACCAACAGCAGCAGCATTAACAAACGGGGTGGCCTTAGCTCCCATTGTAGTTCGAACATCAGACGAAGAGAGCGAGTTCACTTCAAATCCACCAACAGCATTAACAACAGGAAGAGCACATCCAGCTATAGAGGATGGGAGAGTGAGTCAGTTTCTTTAACCCCATACGGTACGATTTAATAATGAAAAGGTGTGCATGAAATAACCATTTAATTTTTATTTAAAAAAAAACTCGTTTCATTTTATATTTCTTACATATTCTTAATTAATATTCATTTTTACATATTGTTAAATGACATTAAAAACGGTAAAATTAAGAAAAAATCGGAGCAAAACTTTAATAAGGTATATGGTTAATAGTCTTCAAGCGTGTGGTTCGTGCTTCAGTTCGCACAGTCAATGAGCGTAAACTGAAGCGCTTCCTCTCTTGTTGGCACCACTCGTTCCCTTTTGTGGCTTCCCCCCGCTCTATGAATCTCGCAAACAAAAATTTGAATTTTTGAGCTCAGATGCGCCTTCTATACACTTCATATACTTTGCTTGTACCAAGAAATTCTAACGGTAAACAATATGTGATAGGATCTGTGATATTTCCACAAGTTAAAAAGGTGTTGCCAAATTCAGTACACTAGAAATTTTAAACTAAATTAATTATCATATTCAACAGGATGCATGACGAGTGTGGCTCGTCGTTGTGCGATATGGCATAAAAAACCAATGACGAGCTTGACTCGTCATTTTACCGGAAGGGGTTAAACTTAGTTTAAACGCGAAATAGAATTTTTCAGTCAAACTTTACTGAAGTTTAAACGCCCAACCCTGCAGGGTTAAATTAAGTTTAAACTGTCAATAGCTTCTGACATTTCATTTATTTTGGAAATTTGAAAATCCTCCTCCTGTTTTGTAGTGCCTGCCGTAAGTGAAATTTGAAAATCCTTCTCCTGTTTTGTAGTGCCTGCCGTAAGTGAAATTCTTTTTTGCACTATTTTTCGTTTTCGCGCACCGAAAGTTAACAACAAGTTTTGAATTGAATTGTCCTCAATTTCTTTCCATTTGGTTTGTTTTTCCTCGGCACTCACGCGGTCTGTCTTCTTGCACTCGAGCACTTCTTTATTATTTTTCACAAGTGCAAGAAGGCATTCGATTTCCCGAGACGAAAAATTTGCGCTCCGTTTGCTTATTTTGAATTTTTGGATGCAATACATTATTTGAGCGCAAAGAATTTATTTACGAATGACAATCAAAACAAAGGAAAATTATTATCTAGATAAAAATATTGCCGCACTCAAATGACAAATATTTGCTCCAGTTAAACCAGCACTGAAAAACTGCTTTCTCGTTTAAACTGAGTTTATATTTAAACCAAGTTCAAGTAAACTACGTGTGAACTGCGTTTAAGCTCGCACTGAAAAATTGGCCCTGAGAGACTCAGGAGAGTTAGCCAAAGTAGCTTTTCTTATAACTGCAGATTGGACATGCAGAGAGTTAGGGTCAACGACCTTAGCCTTTGAGCGTGCCAGAATAACAGTGCTCTGAGAGTCAGAATTGATTCGACTATTATTTCCCGCAGTAGCCGTAACAGCAGGGATGTTTATGCACAGAATAAACAGTATACAGAAGGCGCATCTGAAATAATTTTGTGATTTCATTTCTGACGCGGGCGGGAAGCAACAAAGGTGAGGAAAATGTAAAGGGAACCGCACGCATAGATTTGTGCTTTATTCTCATTTCGACAACAACACGCAATATTGTTGCTTTCCGCAGCAAGCCAGCTTGGCACATTGAAATGGTGGTTGATTTGGCAAACCGATCGCCAAGGCAAATTCAATAGGTAGTTGCAGCACCAGAACTGATTAAACTTTTTTCTTTGATAATTGGCACGACATTGTAGCAATAGTTTTCCACTTTCTTAATGCACCTTGGTTGTTCCAATATGTTTACAGATATATTTATTTTCATTATAGCCATTTTTACTTTTTACAACTTCCTCTCTACAAGCAGACCAAAAGAACTAATAAAATCCATTGAATTTTGGTTGTTTCCGTAATGCTACCACCTTATTTATGCGCCGTGGTGATCGCTCAATCAATTTTTCTATGCAAACTTTACCTGTCCACTTCTTGTTCTTGTTTGTAAAAAAGCAAGCGGAGAGCAAGCACGAGCCACCACCAACATGCAAGCGGCACATCACTTTGTTGCCCAACAACAACAACCACAGTGTGTGGTGCGTCACTGTTTCATACACCGCTCTCGCAGCTTCTCAGTTTACGCTCTCGCGCTCTGTGCGTTCTCGTCCTCTTTACTGCTTCCCCCCGCATCAACAAACGGGCCCTACCGCTGGAACCCGCAAAGGAAATTTTCTTTACACCAGATGCGCATTCTGTATATTGTTTGTTCTGTGGTAATAGCTCAAAACGTGTTTCCAATTTGAATAAAGCCCCCTTAACATAAAAACGCAAACTTGACCAGTAAGTTGGATTTTCTTTCGATTCCATCATCTACAAAGCCCACAACTTCATGATTAAACAGATTGTACTGTAAATGTTTTCGGACAGAAAATTCATCGAATATCAAAACAGCTTCTCGTTCGTCGATATTCATAACTTGAAAAATTTTTTCAAGCATGTTAAACAATCTTTGGCTTATGCCTGGCTGCAACGATTTTATTGGAGCCCATCTTAGCAACGACGTTTTAGAAGGTAAATTTAATTTCAGTTCGTCCCTTAGGAATTGGTAAGAAGCTGCAGAGTAAAAGAACATGCTTTGTGCTATAACTTTTTCTTTTTCTTGCCAAAGAACTCGTTTCTTTAGTAACATTTTACAAAATGTGGCAGTATTATCAGACAAAGATTTTTTAGTGACAAAATCATCAACTGCCTGTTCTATATTTGTTCGAGATCCCACCATTGAACAGTGGGACTTGGCAGCACTGCACATCGAACCGATAACTTTGCCAGGGTTATCGATGACCGGTGGCGTGGGTCGGCGTCTTTCTTTTGTGCTCGTATTCAAATAACGAACGTTTGAGGTCGACGTGTCTAAGCCTGTGCGGTCCGCACAGCTAATTTCCAATAAATTGTAAAATTCACAAAGTTAGAAAATAAACGGTTTGTTCTACACCAATCTCACTTCAGTTCTTTCACGAACATTTTGGTGCCTCCTGTGAGGACTGGAAGTTCACGACGCGATGGCAGACTTGAATTTGAGGGCTTCCGCGAGAACGGCGCTGGAGCGGGTGGCCGGCGTTGTGGACGCCGAAGGCTACGCACCAGACCAAGTGGAAGTCGAGCAGATGCTGCGGATGATTGAATCGCATTTCAATCGGTTTACAGACCACCATTTAGCGCTGGTGTCAGCAGCACAAGAAGGGGAAATCCTCTGTCATAACGCATTGTACGCGAGGGTGGAGGAAGTTTACAGCAAAGCTTGTGTAAAATTGCGTCGGTTCACCGTTACTGAGGCAGCCGACCGTGAGTGCGAGTCTGTCCGGAGCCATTAAAAGTTCCTGATTTCGACGGCCAGTACGAAAATTGGCTCGTGTTCAAAGACATGTTTGAGTCACTGGTCCATAAGCGAGCAGATTTGGACCCGACATACAAGTTGGGCAAATTGGCCAATGTGTGAAGGCAGATGCGGTGGCCATGATTGGGCATGTGTATAGTGGGGGATATGAACAGGTATGGGCGGAGCTGAAACGACGCTTCGACAACCCAAGGATGCTGATTGTAAATCATGTCAACCGTCTACTCGATTTGCCGTCAACCCCTCAGCAGAGTAGACGTACGCTGCAGGGTATCGTCGATTGCGTTCGAACCACACACCACACGGGCGCTCAAGGTGATGGAGCTGCCGGTCGAGCAGTGGAATGCAATCTTATACCCGATTGTTCTCCGAAAATTACCAGACGTCACTCAACTGGATTGGAACAAGAGCCTGCGGGACACAGCGCTACCAAAACTTGAGGACATGCTGGTCTTTATCGAGAACCACGCCATGTCCTTGCCAGCAGTAACAACTAGTGTAGTTGCACATCGGCAACCTGAGTCGGGTTACCCGGTGAGGCGTGACGCTGCACGGCGCCCAGTGAAATCCAATGTCGCTGCTGCACCTGCATCACAACAATCTCCAAACGCAAATCTGGTTTCAGATTCCATGGCCGCAGCGTTGTGCCCGTTCTGTCAGGGGCAGCATCGCCTGTGGAAGTGCCTGCAATTCAAAACCATGGGAGTCGATGGCCGGCGGAAGGCTGCGTCCAATCTAATGCTATGCTACAACTGTCTGTCTCAGGGACACATACAACAGAACTGCCGTGCGAGCAACTGTCTTAACTGCCAGCAACGCCATCACACGTTGTTGTGCCCGTCGACGTCTACACATCTTAGATCATCACTGTACCCGTCCGGAGCACCGAGTGCTTCGACTCCGGAGGGAAGCGCGCAGCCACCGGGAGCATCCTCGGGCCGAGGAACAGGTGCGCCACCGCAGGTCCAAATGCGGTCTCAATGACTCACCGACACGGTGCAGTCATTCGTCGTCCATGGTAACGAAATCGTTCTGCTTGCCACCGCAAACGCATTTCTGGTTGACAGCCATGGAGGCCACATACTATGTCGACTACTTTGTGATCCAGGATCTCAGGTTAGCTTTCTAAATGAATCCACTTTTCATCGCTTGAATATTCACAGGGAAAAGTACGAATTAGCCGTGGAAGGTGTGGGTGCAAACAAAAATACCTATACACGCGGCCGAGCTTCAGTCATCCTGCGCTCACTCGTTGACAACAATTTCGAGTTGGAGTTCAGCGTACACATTCTGCGCTCTATTACGTCAAATCTTCCAGTGACCAGCATAGACGCAAACTGTTGCAACCACTTACACAACATACAACTGGCCGATCCAACTTTCGGCTCACGAGGCCGGATAGACTTACTCATCGGTGCTGATATTTGGGGAAAGGTTCTCCTCGACGGTGTCATTACCGGGTGCGGTAATGAACCATGCACTATTCGAACGCGCCTCGGTTGGGTGGTGTTCGGCCCGGCAACGGCCAGCACGCCTGGCAATCAACAGCTACACACATTCTCGGCATGCAAATGTGTTGGCGAGCAGCGACTAGACACACTAGTTCGCAAATTCTGGGAAGTCGAAGAACCAGCCTGTGAGCTGAATGCTGCTATCGATTTCTGCGAGCAAGTATATACAAATACAGTGAACCGCAACTCTGATGGCAGATACGTCGCCCAGATACCGTTCCGCCCAGACGCATCAGCCCTGGGCAATTCATATCCAAATGCAGTCCGGCAATTTCACCAACTCGAGCGGCGATTGGCTGGCAATTCCGAACTGCGCGAGAGGTACGTGAACTTTATGCGTGAATATATTGCCTTGGATCATATGATCGACGTTCCGGATCAACATGGCGATCCGAGCCAAGTATACTTCATTCCACATCACGCAGTCAGTGCGAAATTTCGAGTCGTCTTCAACGCATCGGCTCGAACGACGAACGGTGTATCGTTGAACGAGACACAGCTGGTCGGACCCCAGCTTCACGATAACTTGGTAGATATCATCTTACGGTTTCGTCGATATCAGATAGCTATCACCGGAGATGTGGAGAAAATGTTCCGGCAAATTCAAGTTGATGCTTGCCATCGTTCATGGCAACAAATTTTATGGCGCGAGGCGCCTTCAGAACCGCTTCGTACTTACCAATTGAAAACCGTCACCTACGGAATGGCGAGCAGCCCATTCAATGCTACCCGTACACTACGACAGTGCGCAGATGAAAATTATCAAGTGATTGCTGACTCCAGCCGGGCAGCGGCAGCGCGGGAGAGCATATTGAATAATTTCTACGTCGACGATTATCTCGACAGTGCCGAAACGCCAGTTGAAGCGATTACGTTGGCGAAGGACGTCGACAACATACTTCAACAGGGTAAGTTCCACCTCAGGAAATGGAACTCCAACAATGCGGAGATACTCACAGTCATCAACGGCTCGATGTTGTCCGCTGCTGAACTGGATCTGAGTGAACCTGAGTCCACAACAGTTCTCGGGCTTCACTGGCAACCAGTGGCCGACGAACTCTTCTATAAAATCCACACCACATCTGCAGAGGAAGAACCGACGAAACGGAGCATTCTTTCCGAGGTCGCGCGACTTTACGATCCCACCGGATTGCTAGCTCCCGTCGTCGTGACCGCCAAGATTTTCATCCAGTCACTATGGAAGGAAGCTCTCGACTGGGATTCGCCACTCCCGACAGCACTTCGAGATCAGTGGCTGACATTTCGCAATGCACTGCCGCAGTTGGCCCACATTCGTGTTCCCCGTTGGCTGGGGATGACACGAGCTGCGACAACTACGCTACACGGGTTCTGCGATGCTAGTATGAGGGTATACGCAGCAGTCATCTACGTTCGCAGCGTCGACTCGGACGGACACACTCAAGTGTCGCTGGTGGCGGCCAAGACAAAGGTCGCACCGGTCAAACCTATCACCATTCCAAGACTCGAACTTTGTGCGGCTCACATCTTGGTCACTCTATGCAATAATGTTCGTAGGTCACTTCGTATGGACGAAGCTGAATACACATTATGGAGCGACTTATCTATTGTTCTTTGCTGGTTGCGGAAACCAGCAGCGACTTTGAAACCATACGTTTCAAATCGCGTGTCGTACATTCAGGAAAATTGCGACATCAGGCGGTGGCGTTACATTCGCTCTGGGCAGAATCCAGCCGACTGTGCTAGTCGGGGGATATCACCCTCGGCGCTTGAGGATCATCCGTTATGGTGGAACGGACCATCCGGTCTTCAACGTATCATCGAGGTACCCGTGGATTCGACAACCTTGACTGAATCCGAAGGAGAAGCTCTTGATGCCGAACTCAAACCGGCGCGGGCACTCATCAGTGTTATTCCGGTATCAAAGCTTACGACCCGTATCTCTGGAGCAGAGATACCACTCGTCGACAGATTCAGCACGCTACAGCGCCTGTTGCATACAACAGCGCTCGTTCGACGTCTGCGTCCAGCCGGACGACCATATTGGAAGCGACCCGTCATTGCGGCCAGCGAAGCAAAGGAGGCCCTGTTTCTCCACATACGTGCAGCACAAGGTAACGCATTCTGTACCGAATTAATTTCTCTTGGGTCTCGTTCCAGTGTGAACTCGACCAGCAAATTGCTTCAATTTTATCCCTTCATCGATGACCACGGCATTATTCGAGTCGGTGGCAGACTACAGCATGCTGATCTACCTTATGATCAACGTCATCCAATGATTATCCCTAAGAACTGCGCCTTAGCGGCACTGCTAATCAACAACGCCCACCGGGTCACCCTGCACGGAGGTATCCAGCAAATGCTTCAGTATCTGCGCAAGCAATTCTGGATCCTGAATCTGAGAACCGCTGTCAAGTCTCACATTCATCGCTGCGTGGTCTGCAAGCGACATCAACGGTCGATGCACCAACAGCAGATGGCTTCACTTCCACGGTCTAGAGTTCTCGCTGCATCGCCCTTCAGCAGTGTGGGACTGGATTACTGTGGTCCGTTTAATATTCGGCTCGGCAGTCGCCGAGCTCAAACGACAACTAAAACATACGCTGTCGTCTTTGTTTGTATGTGTACAAAGGCGGTACACATTGAGCTGGCTGAAGATCTCTCAACCCGGGCATTCTTAGACGTATTCGACCGGTTTGTCAGTCGCAGAGGCTACTGTCGAGACCTGCATAGTGACAACGGCACCCAATTTGTCGGTGCTAACCGACAACTGCAGCGAGATCTCACTAACTGGCATAATTCGCATGCCGAACAGCACATCGCCGACGCGGGAGTGACATCGCATTTTATTGTACCGGCAGGGCCCCACCACGGCGGCCTGTGGGAAGCAGCTGTAAAGTCGACGAAGAAGCATCTACTACGCGTGGTGGGGAGCCAGACACTTCACTTCCACCAGTTGAACACGCTTCTTATTCGCATTGAGGCATGTCTCAACTCGAGACCATTGATTGCTCTACACGACGATGGCACGGCACTCACGCCTGGTGAGTTCCTAATTGGACGACCACTTCTGGCTCGACCAGCACCTGACGTTTCCGACGTAGCGGAGAACCGCCTCAAACATTGGCAGCGACTGCAGAAGATGTACCAGCACTTCTGGCATCGTTGGCACAACGAATATTTAACACTGTAACAAGCTCGGAGTAAATGGGCTCGGCCTGAACCCAACATGAAGATCGATGACGTAGTCATCATTCACAATGAGAACACGGACAAGCGGGCGCCGGATGGTCGCCCAATCAAACATCAGTGTCAGCGGCCGGTACAGAAGGTCTGCCGCCTGGCAGAAGCACATGAGGAAATCCTGGACCGTAACGGCCCAGCCGGGCAGGAATGTTCGAGATCCCACCATTGAACAGTGGGACTTGGCAGCACTGCACATCGAACCGATAACTTTGCCAGGGTTATCGATGACCGGTGGCGTGGGTCGGCGTCTTTCTTTTGTGCTCGTATTCAAATAACGAACGTTTGAGGTCGACGTGTCTAAGCCTGTGCGGTCCGCACAGCTAATTTCCAATAAATTGTAAAATTCACAAAGTTAGAAAATAAACGGTTTGTTCTACACCAATCTCACTTCAGTTCTTTCACGAACAATATTAGTCGCTCTTATTTTTTTGTTTCTTTTATAATTATTCGAAAGCAAATTTTTCTGTAATTTTACAAGCTTTCTCTTTTGGTCATAAATATTTTTTTTGTTTTTTAATTTCACCGCATGCGTCCCAATATTTCTTTCTGTAAAAAGCTTCGTTTTGTTCCCTTTTTAAACAATAATTGCAGTATTGGTCTTCTTCATCTTTTTTATATCTGTTCCCAAATTCTTGGACAAATTTTTCCACGTATTATTTTTGCAAGGATCCTCAAAAGCCAAAAAATCTGCATTATCTCCACACAGTGTCCATTGAAGAGTCTGATAATTGTATTGGGTCACCACAATTTTTAAATTCTGCGAAAGGAAGTGCTTGACGTTGAATCGGAACATATTGATCAATTTCATCCTCTATTTCATTGAAATCAAATAAATTGGGGGAGCTCTCTGTGTTACTTTAGTAATTTTTTTTTTTAGGTTCAGGTTGAGAGTGGGTATCGCGTTATTTTTCAGAAGTCTGTTACCAATAAACTTAGGTTCAAAATGGTTATCACAAATAAAGGCCGTGTCGATATTTTCATCTTTTTTGAGATTGCATTTTGCGATCCATTTATTTTTGAAATATTCATTTTTCGAAAATTTAAAAATCCGAACTTTAAGGGACCCGAAATCATTCCTATCGCTCCTTTGACAGGAAAAAATAGCGCATTTCTTGTTATTGTTGTTATATGCAAATTATGAAAGCTGACTTCGAATTGAGAAGTTTGCCGAAGTCATCGCGAATATGTTCGAATAGCCGAAGTGCGCATGGGACCTACTGCGCTGGTACACAAATTTGTGCAAGTTGACACCTCTATGTGTTTATTTGCTTAGTGCTTCTAGTCAGCTGCTTGCTACAGTGCGAATTGTACACAAAGAGAGAGAACTGGCGGGTTGACGATTTTCTTTTCAGCTCGGATTGTGTTCATGTGACCAAAAAAACGGCCAAAATTCGTGAATTCTCTCAGTTTCCAATAACTTTATCACTGGTTAGGACCATAGTACATAAAAATACAGGTAGTTTAAAATAGACCGATAAGAAAAAAGTTGACAGTGAGAAATAAAATTTGTTCTACTAATCTTTTCATTTTTGCCATAGGGGAACTTTATTGCTAACAGGTTATGTAGTATTATTAATATTGATAGGGATGATGCACTGCGACCTGTAGATCTATTGTGCCCCCTTCTTGGACTTCACAGACTGTCGGTGAGTCCAGTATCCAGGAGGAATTTTAGTATGCTTCCTACATTTCTGGATATCCAGTCCGTACCTGGTATAAGATGGTCCCCAAATTGTTTCTTTCTTTTATGCATGAGTACAGGGCACTCTCCTAGTATAGGGGTTTTCATCATGAGCCGAAAAAGTAAATAAAGAAAAAAAATCAATTAAAATTTGAATTTTGATGAAACTTTATTATCAAAATAATATTTGGTTTGTGCCATTAGTAATGGAATATGACATCATTCAAATGACCGCCACGAGCAGCCTGGTACACCTCGATTCTTTTTAGGTAATTTTCGATGACTTTTTTACATATAGCAGGCTGTAAGGCGCCAAGAACTGCACGTATGTTGTCCCTCAAATGCTCCAGACTCTGCGGATTGTCTGCATAGACTTGGTCTTTCGCGTAGCCCCAAAGAAAAAAGTCCAAAGGGTTCAGATCGCACGATCTTGATGGCCAATTGGCATCACCAAAACGCGAAATTATGCGTTCATCGAACCTGGTTCGCAATTCTGTCATGTTCGGTCGTGTTGTGTGGCATGTAGCGCCGTCCTTTTGAAACCACATCTCCTCCACATCCATATCTTCGATCGCTGGCCAGAAATACTCGGTTATCATACGGCCATAACGTTCAGAATTGACGGTAACGGCCTGTCCTTCGTCATTTCGAAAAAATATGGCCCTATGACACCACCGGACCATAATGCACACCAAACAGTGACTCTCGGTGGATGCATTGGGCGCTCGACAACCACGTGTGGATTTTCTGAGCCCCACACGCGACAATTTTGACTATTAACGTAACCGCCGAGGTGAAAATGTGCTTAATCGCTGAAGAAAATTTTGTGCGAAAAATTGGGATTTTCGGACTGTTTTTCAAGCACCCATTCGCCGTAGTTACGACGCATTCTATGATCTCCCGGCTCCAATTTCTGCAGCAACTGAACTTATAAATTCGGGTCATCTTCAACACTGGCAGCTACAGCAGCAATATTTTCGGCCGAACGAGCAGGGCGATTACGTATTGGCCTCAGTACATCTTGTACAGAACCAGTTCGTTCGAATTTCGCCAATAAATCCGAAATTGTTGACAAAACAGGCCTTCCGTGACGTCCGAAATCCGTAGTGCGCGAAAAGTGGTGCTCAAATTTTCACCATTTTTGTATTGAATTTTCACTATGTTTACACGTTGAGCGATGCTAAATCGGTCCCTTTTTATAAATGGCAAACACTAAACTACAATATTAACACAATGCAACGACAGATGACAGCTGCGGTTGTCGAATGCAGGGCTGTCAAAGTTTTCGGTTCCAAATGAAAAACCCTGTATATGTAATGCAGTTTCGTTTTCATGCAAGCAGAACCTGCAATACCCGTTTTCACGGATTCCTTGTTTGGCTAGATGATAATTCAATCTGCAGTGCCCTGTTAGCATTCCCGTGATAATCCTTAGATTATTCTTTGATAGAGCCATGCAATCCTCGAATCTTTTCCTATTGTAGGACCTGATAACCATCTTGGAATGCTCTAGACCTGGTAGATTTTTCCAGTATTGATTCCTTCTGGTTATCTCGTCCTTTCTTGTTAGGATAGAAGAAGCTCCTTTTCCCAAACCACAAAAGGGTTCAGGGCCGACAAAATGTGTCGAAGTTCCTCTCCTTGCCAGTTCATCGGCCCGTTCGTTTCCTTCAATGCCAGCGTGGCTTGGTAACCGCCAAAATCCTTTAGCTTCTCAATGCACTCCAAAACCAGTTTCGAGGACACCTGGTAGGATCTTAGAGCATTTTATTGCCGCTTGGTTGTCGGAGAGGATAGCAATCTTTCGGTTCCGGTATCTCCTCGCCAGATTGAAATAAGCACACCTTTCAATGGCGTATATTTCCGCCTGGAATATAGTGGTGTGTTTTCCCGTAGGTTCCGAGTATCTTATCATCGGCCCGTATACGCCTATCCCGGTACCCTCCTCCGTTAAGAAGCAATCTGTGTACCAGGATATCATATGCTGGTCTATCAGATACGTTTCCGATATACCTACCCAGTTCCTTTTGTTACTAAATTCAGTTTTAAATCTTTTGACAAAACTGAACTTTAGTGAGATTGTGTCCCTCGGTATTGCAATGTCGGGATACTGATTCGTAAGAGTATCAATCCTCTTACGGCTCAGGAAGCCCTCAGTCCCGATATTTATATCAGTCATCCGTAGAAGAGCCTACTTCGCCTGGGTCTGTATGTGCAAGTGAAGAGGTGTTAGTTCAAGGAGAACCTCCATAGATGCTGTTGGACACGTTCTCATAGCCACTGTTATACATACGCATGCCAGTCTTTGTAACTTGCTGAGCGCCTTGATGGTGGTTAGTTGGCTGGTCTTGTTTACGCAGACAGCTGAACTATACGTTATCATAGGACTCATGATCGCCGTGTAGATCCATCTCAGAATAGTCGGAGTGCAGCCCCAACTTTTGCCTGCTATGCACCTACAGGTCATGAAGACCCTGGTGGCCTTCCTGATCTTTTCCTCCAAATGTCCTTTCCAGAGTAGTTTCTGATCTAGTATGGCTCCTAGATATTTCACCTCCTTCTGGATTTCTAGCTCTGTCCCATCCAGACGGATTGGTCTAAGAGCGTCAAGTTTATATCTTCTAGTGAATGGTACAATGGTGGTCTTCGCCGGTTTATATTCAGCCCCACCTTTGTGCACCATTTCTTGGTTAAGCTTAGTCCTAAGGTTATCCTATCCCGCAGGGTATCTTCGAATTTCCCCCTGCACAGGATTACAATGTCATTTGCATAACCCTGGACCGTTAGGCCAGCGTTAGTCAGCTCCTGTAACTGGTCATCAACCACGAGGCTCCACAGAAGCGGGGATAGTACTCCTCCCTGTGTACAGCCCTGGTTGTGTTAGCTATTACTAGGCCACCCGTACTAGTCTGTATCTCCACCAACCTAGTAGCAGGCATACTATGTATCCAACCTCTTAGAGGGTTTGTCAGGTCCCTTCTGGTTAGAGAATTGTCTATAACTTCATGACAGGTATTGTCGAAGGCAAGGCACATATATATATATCCAGCAAGGCACATAGAGCCATTTCCTTCTCTTCTAGACTTTCCTGTAGCTCACTTGTCAGCTGGTAAAGAGCAGTTTCGGTGGAGCGTCCTGCCCGATATGCATGCTGACAAGTGTGAAGAGGACTGTCTAATAGGACGGTCGCCCTTACATAGTTGTCCACAACCTTTTTTAGAGTTTTCAGTACAAATGAAGGAAGGCAAATTCGCCTGAAGGATTTCGGGTGAAGTGGATCCTTCTTCCCGGCCTTCGGTATACAGATTTCCTTTGCCCTTCTGCAGGCTTCTGTTATATATCCTAGTGCCAGACTGGCTCTAGTTATCTTCAAGAGATGGTGTCTAATAAGACCCATCCGTTTCTGTAGTACTTAGGGCCGGAAGGATGCCATCCGGTCCAGGTGATTTCAGTGGTTTAAAGGTGTTCACCGCCCACTGCACCCTTTCCACCGTGCAAATTTCCTTTGCCACTATCCAATCTCTTTTAGAGATCCAGCGTAATGCTTCATCCTGTCCCGCCCCTCTCTAAGCAATAGAGCCCGGGAAGTGAGTATCTAAAAGTAGTTGAACCTTCTTTTCCTCACCCTCGGTAAATTCACCATTGCTTTTCCTGAGGTTGGTAGAGGACAGGCTGTGCCCCTTTGCCATAACCTTGTAGAGTTTAGATGCCTCGCAGGTTTGCTTAATATTCTCGCAGAAATTCCTAAAACTCCTACGCTTGGCTTCCCTGATCTCCTTATTATATAGGGTCAGTGTGCCTCTGTACTCAGACCAGTTCCCGGTACGTTTAGCCCGGTTGAAAAGCCTGCGAAGCTTGCTCCGCAGTGTGCTAAGGTCCTTGCTCCACCAGGGTACGTCCCTAGAGGAATCAATCTTGCTGACTGGGCAGCTGTCCTCATATGCATCAATAATTGTTTTATTGAGTAACGTATCATGAAAATAATATGAGAATTATTAATAATAATATTATTTGTAATTGTTAGAAATGAAGGAACTCATACAATTTGGCAGACGTTCGTTGTGTAAAATACACAGCTTTTGATTGTTTGAAATCATTCAGTTGGCCTAGAGCTTTGAGGAAGCACTTCACAAATGAACTCATTATATACCACCAGTTGGGCCATACTTTCAACATTATAGTGTCCACATAATGTACGATCTTACAAAAAATCTATAATATGCATGACAAGCCACAATGTGTGGTGTAGTATCCTAAAAATCCAAAATATACAATCACAACATTTTAATTACTTAACACCGAAATTCATGGAATTTGCCGCATCTGTTGTAATGTTCAATTTGCTGAACAAAATTACAGCAGTTATCCAAATTTGATCCCATCAATTACTAAAATCAACTACTATTACTTCCTACCATTCATACTTTCTTCTGCATCATTAAAATTGTCTTCTTATTTGTCTAAAAAGGAACTGACTTTTAAATTTGATCGAATGAAATTACCTGAATATTATTGTACCATGGTAAGAACGTAAATGCATAGAACCACTAAGCAAATAAACAATATGTTTATTTGCTTAGTGAGAGAACGTAGAGATAGCAAAAAAGCAACACATTGAGCTGCAGCAAGAGGACAAGAGTATTGAGCGTTTGACATTAGCTGCCGAACGAAATGCAAATGCGGCAATGTAAGCACTTTGCGAACTTTTAATTTGTGTTTTGCTCGCATGTTAGTTGCTGGAAGAAAAAATGTATCAATTTTAGAAATTGTGTGTTGTGTGATTGTTGTGCTTGTTGATTTGAGTTATTTTTCTTTTTATGTTTGCATTTTTTCGCGCTACAAATCTAAATTCTGCCACACAATGTAAGGAAGAACCGAAAGGCTGAAATTTCATTTTCTTCACCTATGGTTACTTTTCTACAATAACCTGGTTAACAACATTTTGGGTGAATGACAACCGTGCTCGAGTTCGTTGAGCTGAGTTGCTCATATCTAAATTTGTGTAGAATTGCTTGACACACCGGTAACCCCAAGGCAAATTAACCCTTTCGCTACAGATTTTTATAGGTTAGGTTAGGTTAGGTTAAAGTGGCTGCCTCTATATGAGACACACTTAGGCCTCTTAACGGGCCCGTTGTGATACCACAGGATTCCACCCGTTTGAAATGCGTATGCAACACTGTTTTTTCAACATGTGATACAACACACATTTCAAACGGATGGGGAAAGGGAGGGGAGCGGACCTACAGTTTAACGCCGAATCCGAACGGCGATGGGCAGTTTTTCTTTCACACTTGGAGGTTTTGCCATTGCCTGCCAAGAGCGCACTTGTGCGATTCTTGTAATTCTCATTCCCTTCATGTGGATAGCGACAGAAGTAGATGAGTGTTTTTTCCAGCCCAAGCCAGGAATCGAACCTGGGGCGCTCGGTATGAGAAGCCAGCGCGCTACCCGCTGAGCTATCGAGGCCGACAAAGATTTTTATAGGAGAAAGTTAAAATTTTAAATTTTACGTTTTAGGCTTCTATGTGGTTATATTAGCAACATTCCATAAGAAATTGTAAATTTGTATACTTGCACCCTGTATTTTAGAGTGTTTTTCTATGAAAGCGACCACATCGTTGTGGCTGAAATAATTACTTAAACATAAAACTTTTTACGCATAACGATAATTTAAATATTTCTTCATTTACT
This sequence comes from Melieria crassipennis, assembly GCA_963668005.1. NCBI lineage: Eukaryota > Metazoa > Arthropoda > Insecta > Diptera > Ulidiidae > Melieria > Melieria crassipennis. Next base: position 85,369,543 of record OY764961.1, on the reverse strand, counting down.
TTAGCCAAAATTAAAAAAAAAAATATCTAAATTGAAAGAAAACGTCAAATTAAAAAGTTATCTAAGTTTTCTGCTTCTTTATTCTTTACTATGTCAAGATATACCATTAAAAAAAGTGTATACTTCTCTTCTTTAAGCTTAAATACTCAGTTTATTAATTTCGTATGTTTCCTACAACTTCAAACTATTCTAAGGACCCACAAAAAATTTATTCTTGAAACCACAGCGGGTTCAGACTCGAGAGCTGCATAAATCCATTTATACTCGATGCCTTCAAGTGCAGTTTCAAAAACGGAACACGTATCCGAAGAGAAGCCCAAAAAAAAGGTACTAATTTTTCGGTACCTCTAAATTGTCGAGTACCTGCACGTTGTTACTCGACGCTGAGCGAGCAGCTTCTCGTTGCTACTCGACGCTAGCAGACTTCCTTCTCGTTGTTACGCAAATACTTGCGGAAGGTGTCGAGTATGTCGGAAGGTTTGAAACTGCATGAGGTACCGCAAATACTCGCGGAAGGTGTCGAGTATGTCGGAAGATTTCAAACTGCATGCAAATACTTTGTGAAGTTTGAGTTGAATGTGCTTCAAAGGAATGTTGCAAAGCATTGCGCGAAGCATAATTTTTTGTATTTTATATTTATTTATTTATTTATAATGAATAATATGAACAAATATATGTTATTTTAAATATTAATTTATGAAAAACCTTTCCCTTTCCACATTAACAACATTCATTGATTTCAGCTTCCACGCATAATCGCTCGAATTTTGATTACGGGTTGATAAATGAATAAATAAATAAAATAACTAATAAATAAATAATTAATTAAAAAAAATAATAAATAATAATTAATTAATTAATAAATAAATAAATAAATAATTTTGATTTATATAGATTTAAAAATATTTAATTATAATAAGTGGGTATTGAAAAATTAATATATTAATATAACTATAATAAATAATATAACTATATTTTAAGATTTTAAATCAATTTACTGCATAAACATAGCAAAAACATTCTAAGTCCAACCACAACGCCATTAGCAGCAGCAATATCTGGTCTGCCGTCGACCTTGAAGCTGCAAAAATTCTCGAGCTTCCGTAGGAAGGTACCTCATACTCGCGGAAGTTTTGCTATTATGTTCCTATTTTTACATGTTCCTATTTTTTCATGTTCCGATTTTTCGGCTACCGCTTTTTCGCGGCTTCCTTCTCGTTGTTATCCGAAATTCTGTGCTTCTCTTCTCTTCTCTTCTCTACGCGTGAGCAAGTGGGCGAGTAAGGGCGATGTTATGCTGCCGGTCAAATGATCGTCGGTCACGTCACTTTTTACACTCTCGTTTTAATTTCTCTACTCCGTGCCCAAAGCATGTTATGCTGACGGTTATTTGATCGCCGGTCACCACTACGCTCGCTCCGTTTACTTTTACAACTTTTTCCGCACTTTTTATTGGGACTTTACTTTTTCAACTACAATTAGCAATTAAAATGTAAAATTCTTTTTCGCGCTTGCATCGGTCTGAATAGCACACATTTCTAAAGGAATTCCTGCTCCTGGAACATTGTTATCAGCGCCTCAGTAGTTGATTGGGCCGAAATTTCTGGCATTCTCAGCTCATAACACAGAGCAACAAAATCGACATTTTTTTTTTTTTTATCAAACTATACTTTTCTAAAGGATTTTTGGACGCTGATCACAACTGCAACTTAATTTTTTTAATTTTTTGAACGGCTTAGGAAATATTGATGGTTTTCCTTGGAGGGCGTTTTACATGTCTTTTGACCATTACATGCATGTACCTCCTGCAAACCTGAAGTTTTAAATGCCACTTTTTTAACATAGATTAACAATAATCTAACTATGTATTTAAAATAAAACATTAAAATCGGTTCGAATTAGCAAGAGTTATTCATTTGCAAAGTCAAATTTTCAGTTACTTTGCAAGATTGCGAATACACAAAAGTTTGTAGTAGAAAATGTGTGTGAAAGTATCACAATATTTATTTACCATTTAAATTTCCATTTTTCTTTCTTCTTTTCCATCGAAAACACAAATATAAACACACGCTAGTAATGAGGGTTGCTACCAACCATTTTCTTGCTCATTCCATACACATTTTCACCAAAAAGGAACAAATTTGTTCCCAAAACACAACTATTGTGAATAATCTCACAACGCAACACTGATTTGATCGTTTGATTTGGCATCGAAAGCCTCATCATCCGGTGATCGGTGCGGTCAAATTGTATCCGCTCGCTCGCTCTCCCAATTTTCTCTTTTACATCGAAGCAACAACAATTTTATCCGTGATCGGTGCCCGTGACCGGCAGCATAACATCGGCCTAAGTGAAGTATACGTATCTGACACCAAACTTCTCATGTGCAGTAAAAAGTGATCCGATCCCGCTCTCTAGTTCAGACGTCCACAAAGTAGCATGTTGCCATATGGCAACAAAATAGCGAAAGGGTTAATTAGGTAGTGCTGGCAATGCAGCTAATTAAACTTGTTTCTTCTGATTTTCTTTTGATTATTCGCGAATGGGTTTGCTAAGTTTCAAAATGGTAAAAATGGCCGTCCACCGCTATGGGCTCTGATCAAGGTTTATAGAAAACAAGGTTACGACATCAATGACAGGAAAATTGAAGTTTTCACCAGTGACCAGTTCGAATTGTTTCAAACTGTCAAGGATCATTGGGACGAGTACGACCTTTTACAAAATTAATATACCAAAAAAAAAAATTATATGAAAATGCATATGAAATTATTTATTTCGTTTCATTGTATTTAATATTTACATATTTATTTAACAATTGCTTAGAGCGATTTAGAGGTAAGGAAGATTTGGCCACTCTGTTTAAATAACACTCTTGCTATTGAATGTAATTATATACATATATGTAATTATATAGTATGTATGTTATTTTATTAAAAATACTTTTTGTAATATTTGATATCAATTCATATTTTAATTGTTTAATCAATATAACAATATAATTTTTTTTAATTAAAAACGATCAGGTTTTCTGTATATGATTCCAATTTTAACTTGAAAGAAAATCGCCCTTAATTTTAACTTGAAAGAAAATCGCCCTTCTCGTCAAATTCTTTCAGTGATGAAAATGATACTGTCGCGTACCCAAAATTCTTCTCAAATATCCTCAAATAATGCATTGCGTGTGGATCTGCGGCTTGCACAAAATTTGTAAAAATCGTATCAAATATTAACAACGCAACATATGTCACAACAATCGCAAATATTTAAATTCACAAATTACTTACATGTTTTTTTTTTATTATTTTGCTGACGTTGGCCCACTGCACACTTCATTGTTTACGTTTTGTTTTTTATCAAAAACTCATTACAACTGTTGCAAACTGTTTTCATTCGTATTTTGTATTATTTCAAAGATTCCACACCGTTTTGGTCAAATTTTCGCGTTCAAATGTAACAAAATTCAAAAAATGTCGTTGGCCAATCAAATCTTTCATAACGAATAAAAATAATGTTAAGTTGCCCAATTGGCATAAGATTCAAATTTTATTTATATTTATTTTCAAGATGAGGAAAAATACAAAGAGAAGGAAAACTTCGTTTTAGCAAAATTCTGCACATGTCATTGCAGAATTGGCAGAAATTAATTAAACTGTCAAAATATATCTATATAAACGTGTTTTCCGTCTTAAAAAATACTATACGCACGAATAATAAAAAAAAGTTATATACTCTGAAATTGTCACCTTATAATTTTTCACCAGTGACGTCATTAGCCGGATGTCGTTATCTTTATTTTATCATTCTTGGGTTTTGATTTGATTTTGACAATGAATATGCCCAAAAGCACTAACAAAATACATGGGGATTTTTTTGTTGCAGTAGTGCCATCACCTTATTAATGCCACTTGGGTAACCCTAATTAATACATTCTACTTAATGTCGTGGTAACCCCGATCTTTGTGTTTGCTTGTCGATTCGACCGCAGTAACTTTGTGCGATGGATGCTATCAACGTGGGTTGGTTTAGTGAAATTCAAAATGAGCTGTGGCCGGGACAATCATTTTCATTAAAGGTCAAGGAAGTTCTTCATGATGAGATATCGCAGTATCAGCATATTAAAGTAATTGAAACGTAAGTTTTAAAAAATGTAATTGAAAACAACATGTGTGAAAAGAAGATTTGATATCATCGGTGTGAGTTTATGAATCATGTAAACCATCTGATCTTGTAGTCTTGCGTAAATTCAGTATTTTTAAGAGTGGTTTGAATAATTCATGTTCTTTGGCTGTTGTAACTGCTGTATTCCGATTACATGAATGAGTGGTTTGTGTAAAATGTTATATGAAACGTGACGATATAGATAAAGGGTGTTCACGTATTTTAACTTAAATTGATAGATTACCACTAAGTATACCAAATACAAATCTTATCTTCCACGTGGTGTAACAACCTAGTCATCACTGAAGTAAATCAATTACACGTTCGAACAGGTTCGTCAGCGTGGTTCGATGTCGATCCAAATTTCTCGTGTAAAGCCCTAAAGGTGCCGTCACACTATGCAGTAATGTACTTTCGGAACAAGTGCAGAATAGCGTACCCTCGTGAAAAAAAGAAGGAACATTTTGCTGTATAGAGCTTGTTTTTGTGAATGTAACAAACTAAAAATTTTGTTGGGGAAACGCCTACAAAAGGCGTGGCACGGGGTCAAAGCTCAAAACTTTTATCAAAATAACAATCAATTTCCAATCGATTTACACGATATGGGTATCAAACGAAAGGTTTTTTCATCCCTTCATTTCGACGTACAACATTATATACTTTACATGTACGAGTAAGAAATTAATTAATTATATTAAATTAAGCAACAAATATTTTTTTTGGCTTAAGTGCAGAATAGCGTACCCTCGTGAAAAAAATTAATATGTATGCTTATACAAAGAAGTTCGCTTCCTGAGTCTAACAAACTAAAAATTTTGGGAACAAGTGCAGAATAGCGTACCCTCGTGAAAAAAAAAAAAAAAATTTGGCTGTATAGAGCTTGGTTTTGTGAATGTAACAAACTAAAAATTTTGCTGGGGAAACGCCTACCAAAGGCGTGGCACGGGGTCAAAGTTCAAAACTTTTATCAAAATAACTCATTCAATTTTCAATCGATTTATATGATATGGGTATCAAACGAAAGGTCTTTTTCATTTCTTTATTTTGATGTACCACATTATATACTTTATATGTATGAGTAAAAAATTATAAGCAAAAAATAATTTTTTTTTTATTAAATTTACAAAACCCGATTTTTTTCTCGAAAAACCTCGTCATGAAGATACAAAAAAATGTACAGTATATTATAGCGTGTAGAATTCTCTTTTCAATGAAATATAAAAACATACAGTTTTATTTTTTTTCAATGCGTGTTTTAATTAAATATCGCGCCTAAGCAAAGAATTTCTGCATTCAAGTACCTTTTGTGTGGCCGGCCTTCGGCCGGGGCGCTTGAAAAATAACCCTCATGGGAGTCACCACCACATCAGGCAACAGTCAGATGTGCACAGTATTTTTTGTTCAAATCCATAGTTCCAAGACATAGTTTTTTTGGCCATAAGTTTTTCCCAGGTGGCCGGCCTTCGGCCGGGCGCTTGAAAAATAACCCTCATGGGAGTCACCACCACATCAGGCAACAGTCAGGTGTGCAACAGTATTTTGTGTTCATATCCATAGTTTTTTTGGCAATACGTTTTTCCTAGGTGGCCGGCCTTCGGCCGGGCGCTAAAAAAATAACCCTCATGGGAGTCACCACCACATCAGGCAACAGTCAGGTGTGCACAATATGGAAATATAAAAACTTTGAACCTCGATATCTCGAAAACGAAGCGAGATATCGAAAAATTTTATTCTACATTTTCGATTTATTTTCGGCCAATCTATCTAAAAACATCATCAAATGGCGGCGCCACGGAAACCGTAGAATCCCCTTGCAGGCACATTCTTTTAACTCAATATAAATTTAAATATAAAAACAAAAAAGTTCTAATGTTCTATATTTGATTGTAAAGGGAATTCCGTAGAGAATATATGGTAACAAATTCATTATATCTTTATTTTGGTTTTTTTCGAGAAAAAAATCGGGTTTTGTAAATTTTATAAAAAAAAAATAATTTTTTGCTTATAATTTATTACTCGTACATATAAGGTATATAATGTGGTACACCAAAATAAAGGTACGAAAAATACCTTTCGTTTGATACCCATATCATATAAATCGATTGAAAATTGAATGAGTTATTTTGATAAAAGTTTTGAACTTTGACCCCGTGCCACGCCTTTGGTAGGCGTTTCCCCAGAAAAATTTTTAGTTTGTTAGACTCAGGAGCCGAACTTCTTTGTATAAGCATACTTATTAATTTTTTTTCACGAGGGTAGGCTATTCTGCACTTAAGCCAAATTTTGTTGGGGAAACGCCTACAAAAGGCGTGGCACGGGGTCAAAGTTCAAAACTTTTATCAAAATAACTCAGTCAATTTTCAATCGATTTATACGATATCGGTATCAAACGAAAGGTCTTTTTCATACCTTTATTGTACTTAGCCCCTAAGTTTTTAAGGAAATTTCACACATTTTGATGAAAATGACTATGGTATATTTTTGCTATTATTTCGATGCGAATGTGTATTCCGCCAAATAACTTGGCTGTTTTGTATTGCTTGATGTTTCTTCTTAAGATATTCATATACTTCGTAACTTGATTTATGAAACATCTGTACAATTTTCTCCATCAGAAAAAACGCCTTGAAATTCAATATTTTCCTACTTTGAGGTCCAATTACCGCGGCATTTTAAAACTTATAAAAATAAGTTGCATCGGTGTTGGTGTTGTTAGTGCGATAAGGTGAAAATCATGTCAATCGGTTTTTTGGTTTAGAAATTACGATCAAAAATATGGAAAAAGTAGAGGAAAAACTTAAAAAATTCCATGGTACATATATCTCACTAACTAGAGCTGCTAGAAAAAAATCTGATGATAGACTCGAAATCGGCGCACCCAAATTAGTAAGAAACAGTAGAAAAACTCCATGCAACAAAAAAAAAGTGTTTTTTGTTGTGCTGTGTAATTGACTGGCACGACAGCCCGATTACGAGACTAAGGCCTAATGCGTGCGAATTTTCTACAACCTACAGTTTTATGCCGATTCCGAACGGCGAGTTGGGAGCTTTTTCATAGGCAATTTTTACTCTCAGAGATTTGCCATTTCCAGCTGAGAGGACAGCCGCCGAAAGAAAAATTGTAGGTTTTCTTTTTTTTCGGTGTTAGCAACAACGGAGTCTTGAACCTTGGTTCGAGCGTCGCATTTGACTCGCGGCCCAACGCACTAGCCAGCTGAGCTACGGCGGCTGCCGTAACATTTGATAAGGAAACTAAAATCAGCAAAAAGGGGAATTTATTCTCTTTTTCCATTTGTAAAAAATCGAAATATAGTTATACGAGGAACAAGAACTCCAATGTTAAAATGGAACAAATTCAAATTCATATGAAAACAATTACGGTACTCACAGTTTGTGGAAAAATTTATTTCGGGCAACTTTTCCTAAAAAATAACGGTTAAACTGTGAGCACCCCATTCTATATCTTTCAAACAATTGTGGGAAAATTTTCAAAATAAAAATGCCTCGCTCAAATGGCAAACAAGCGTTGAACATTAAATAAAGAAATCGTCTCGATAGTGGCATAAAGTACTAAAAAAATCCGATCCGGAGATTGTGTCAAAAAATGCATTTGTCTTTGTTTTTTGACTATTTCAATAAACATGCTCGCAGTGCGGCAAATTTTGAAGCTAGCGGTATCTCTCACATGGGAAAATTACCAGGTGGATAATTTAACTTGCTAGATGTCGCTGAACTGTGAACACCATAAATAAAATAATATAGAAGGTAAAATTAATTTAGTACTGAATTGGAAGGGTATTTTACTCAAACACCAATTTAATGCATTTAGACATTGAATCCACCAATTTGGGACAATGGAAAGTCTCGAATTGGCCTGTTCTTCGATTAAAGCGCACTTCACTTGATTTTTTAAAGAAAACATGGGTTTTAAAGTTTTCTTCTCAATAAGTCAATAACAGATTTATGCTTTGAAACGATGTCTGTAACATATTTTCATTACCAATTCTGTGCAAATTTTCCATCAGATTTGTTAAGGTACATTGCTCATTCCATAAAACCATCGTAATATGATTTTTCGTATACAGTTGAACCTGGATTATTATAAACGTTTATAAATGTTATTATTTTTATTTCTTTTTAATAAGAACATTTGAAACTGCTTGTATAAACGTACATTTGCATCAAGAAATCTTGTTCTATTTAAAAAATACATTTATTTAAAATACATATGAATATGTGTGTTATATGGAAAAAAACAAACACAAGTACATGTGCTTCACGCATAATAGAGGTAAATCACAGTTAGTAGAGGTATAAAATCAACCACTCAGCATCCCGGTGTATGGAGGCCTGGATAATCGAGGTTTAACTGTAATTACTTACAATTCCCCTTATTCGAATCGAAAATTAAATCAGAAAATAAAAATCATAATTTTTCTTATAGGGAGACGTATGGAACGTGCTTAATATTAGATGGCATTATACAATGTACATTACGAGATGAATTCTCGTACCAGGAGATGATATCGTTTCTGCCATTGTGTAGTCATCCAGATCCAAAACGAGTTCTAATAGTTGGTGGTGGAGATGGTGGAGTTGCTCGAGAAGTAGTGAAGCATCCATTAGTGGAAGAAGTTCATCAAGTAGAAATCGACAAACGTGTTGTCGAATTATCCAAAAAATTTTTACCTAGTATGGCATGTGGATTTGATAACCCAAAAGTGAAGCTTACTATTGGTGATGGTTTTGAATATATGAAAAATCATACAAATATGTTCGATGTCATAATAACTGATAGCTCAGATCCTGTCGGACCAGCTGTAACTCTATTCCAAGAAAGTTATTACAACTTAATGAAAAATGCCTTACGTCCTGGAGGTGTCGTTTGTTCTCAAGGAGGAAGCTATTGGCTTGACTATGATTATGTAAAGAAAACAATGATTGGTTGTAGACAACATTTTCCTCAAGTTGCATACGCAGTAACATCCGTTCCGTCATATCCGTGTGGACATATTGGCTTTGTTATTGGATGTCTGGATGGTCAACGTATCTTAAAAAATCCCTTAAAAATATTTCAAGCATCAGAAATAGATGCTCTTAATTTAAAATACTATTCTAGTGAGGTGCATTCCGCTGCTTTTGCTTTACCACGTTGGATAGAAAAGCACTTTTATGGCATATAGTTATACATTTTACACTAATATAGCTGTAATAAGTTGTAAGAACGTGTAATACTTTACATTTAAAGAAATAAAATGTAAATAAAATTTTTAATATTTGTAATATGTACAACAAGATTGTTCTTTAACTTAATAACTTAAGTTTTGGCCCTAGTCCAATTCTAAAATATGTAAAAGGAAACTCTTTCTTTTTGGCGGGTAAGTGTAAAACTAAAATCAAAGAAAATCATACAGAAACTACATCTCAGTTCAAAAATTAAAATCTTTTGCATTTGAGTCACTATTGCTAGGAAGTCAACAGAGGGGGAGCATTGCCATTAGTAAAGAGATTTCTGTACACACTACTAACGAACACGCCTTGCGCATACACACGATTTTGCCGCACCGATTTCATTGCGATTTTGGAACGACGCCATTTAGAAGTCCTATGAGCCCGCTTTTGTCGCCTAACTCGTGATAGAATAAACAAGGTAAACTAAGTACGGAAAGCCTTCTCCACAATTCTTTATTTACGTACGCCAATTTGAATAACGACGAATCTGCGTCTCCCAAAGACAATGGTTGCATTTTGCAAGTAGGAGTTCGTGGTTTTGTCTTCACTAGCATTCAAAATAGAATAGGAAAAAGAAACAAATATTGAGAGCAATTTCTATCGAAAATATAAATTTCATATGTGAAATAGGTATATAGCAGCCTCGATAGCCTAGCGTGAGTGCACTAGACTGTCATCCCAGAGGTCGAGGGTTCAAATCCCACCGCATGCACGGTCCCCGCACTTTTCCAACCAATTTTTCGTGTTATCTAAATTTTCCTGAAAACCCTGCAACATACCCAAGTTCAATGATTCCCAACCCAAGTTACTCCTATCCCACTCCCACGCAATACGTCTGCTAGGGGAAGCGGACGATTGCGAAAAACAGCGCACCAAATTTATCTAGCGAGGTCCTTAACCATTCTGCTGTAATCTTCTCACACAACAGATGGCGCTATAAGCGGTAGCTCGAAAATAATGGAGGCGACGTCGTTCCTAAGCGGCGTTAGATGGCAGCCCCATCACTTAGGACTACCTGCGGCAGGCCAATCATCTACCCTGGCAGAACAACACTAACGTAACCAATACAAGGCAAAGTCTTGTGGAGGCCCTATGCTCCAGAGAGGAGTGAACAAGGAACAAAAAATAAGTGAAATATATAAAAGAAAGTGGATGTATGCGTGTAAGCGCATAATTCCGAAAAATCTATTGGAAAATCCTTGCCATATTCGACCGCGAATCACTTGAGAACGGCTTGACAAATTTGGCTGTTGTTTTTTGTTGTATTCGTAGTTGTTAGAACAAGGTTTGTTTGAAAGAACATTTTTGAAAAACTAGGCGTGGCAATTTTTTACCAGCCCAAATTTTCAGACGATAACTTTGAAACCATAAGTCACCCATAAATTAAATTCACTACGAAGTTACTATTTAGTATTGTCCTTTGACAGAGGGAATTGTGAGGGTATTAAACAAAAGGGCGTGGCACCACCTATTCAAGCAAAATCTTTATAATGGAATTTCTTCGAAATTGTAAGGTGCACAGCATTGAAATTTATATAGCGTAGATGTGTCATTCTGCTAAGATCTGACAAGGGGCGTCGCACCTTTTTTGTGACCCAAATATTTCACTGAACTATAAGTCGCACAGCAATGAAACTTAGTACGAACAGAGGGAATGGTTCAACATTGCTGATTTGTTTCTTTAAAAAAAAAAGTAAGAAATTCGCCCACATTGTGGGGGCTGAAAACCCATTCATCCCTTCTCCCCTTCCACATTTGAACCTAAAATCTCTTAAGCACAGTCCATTTTATGTGTTTGCTTACCAACTTAGCTCAAAAAATGAAAACTCTTTATAAAATGGATGAAAAGAAAAATATTAACATATGTTAATAGTGACGGTTTCCGTATATAAAGATTGGTGACAGTGTGAAGGTTAAAACGTAAAGTTAAATAAAACACAAAGATATGATTTCGATGAAACTTTTATTTTATGATAATGCATGGAACTTGCCATTACGTACGAAATACAATGTCATTTAAATGACCGCCTCTAGATTGGTTGCAGTGGTAGATCCATTTAAGGCAGTTTTCGGCCACTTTTTCGCACATTTCGGTCGGTATCTCGGCGATAACTTGACGAATGTTGGTTTTCAAATGCTCCAACGTTAGGGGATTATCCGCGTAGTCACGGTCTTTGACGTACCCCCACAAATAAAGTTTAACGGCGTCAAATAGCATGATTTTCGTGGCCAATTGACGTCGCTAAAATGTGAAATCACGCGTGTTGAAAACTTCCCATGCAATAAAGCCAAAATCGGTCGTGCTGTGTGGCTCGTTGCACCATCTTGTTGGAGGAGGTGCAAATCCAAATGCAAAATACGCCATAAGGTAGGTCTAATTGCTGAGAACACCGTGGAATCGACAAATTCGAATTATCTGCCACACTCTCACTAACAAAAGCGATATTTTCGGCAGTGCGATGATGCGCAGGCCTGACCACATCTGTAACGCTTCGAGTTTTCTCAAATTTCTTTATAATCTTGCCAATTACTTACACACTAGGTCCATTATGACGACCCGTAATGGTCGAAAAGTGGCCACGTTTGGCCCACCAAGTTTGTAGTAAGTTGTAACAATTTTTACGCATTCTTCGGTTAAACGATTGATCAGCGATTAAGCGATGTGAAACTGGGAGAGTAAGCCGATTTTTGTGCGTTTTTTGCAATTCACGCACACAGTCTGTGTGTGCTGTCAGTGATCAGTTCTTCACTGTTTCCGCTCTTATCCCGATATTAGGGATTATTGTGCAAACTAAAATTCCGCCAGTTTTCTTTCAATTATTTGCTTTTTGCTGCATCAAATACACAACATATCAAATTTTTGGTTTCATTACGTAGATATTATTGAAAAATATACCAAAGAACACAAAGCTTAATGCGTTGAATACGACAGGGTCAATTGCCGCCCTTTTTATTTCGCAGTTCTTCATTTAGTGAATCTCTAACGATCAGATCAGAACAGGTATGCTTTTGGTGATAAATGCTCTAGTTCGAACGTAGGACTGTTTTTTTTTTATGCAGCTTATAAAACCTTAATTTAATTCAATAAAAAGAATACCAAACGGTTCTTTTGACACTTTTGGGCAATAATATATTTTTATAGTTAGTTCTATACAAACGTATTACGAAATTGCACAAAAAAAAATACAAATAAAAAGAAATATTTCTTTGGTCACAAAAAATGACTCACACCAGCAACACTGGAAATTGAAATGAACTAGAACAGCAACCCCGCTTTAGAAATTTATAAGGAGGAAAAAGTACGTTCCTGATCAAGCTTGGGGCCTACTAGTAGGCCCCAAGGTTGCAATTTTGCAATAATATTAGTGAAATTCTGTGCATGTATTTCTACCGGCTCTCCCACTTTCACATCGCTTAATCGCTGCGATTGATATTCGTAAATGGCAAACCCAGTGTTGCCAGATACCTGAAATAACGTTCTCCTTTATCTTAAAAAAAGCTGAAATTTCCTCGCAAAAAATCAAAAATCTCCCAAAATATTTTTTGTAGTTTTTCCCATTATATACTAAGGAATAAAACTTCTCATAAAAAAAAATTGTATTTAGTTTTTTTCTCAGCCATTGGGTTTTGTCCGATCGATCGAACGCTAGCTTACTAGCTATGAATGCAAGAAATTGTTCTATGCGATGCGAATTGTATTAGATTTGGCTTCAGAGTCTCGTGGAAAAGTGTTTCTGGTATTTTTTTGTTTTTTATTGGTGAGGGGACGTGCCGCTACCAATACAACCCAAGTTTCTGATATGAAAGAATCGCAATTGTAAGCCGTACAGCATTGCATTTTTGTAGACCATGCTCATTTAGGCATGTTGTTTAACTGAACTTAAAGTAGAACTAGATAACACGCTTAGTACGCAGCAACGCATTCGACGCATCTGTGAAAAAGTAGAATCAATGTAGTTGCATGGAGCGAGTTACATAGCGCAAAGCGTCAGTTGTCATCATGCATAAAAAGCGGAATGTAGCCCAACATTCTACGTTCTGAATGTCGTCAGCAAATAGCTTTCCGGTGGTATAAAAAAAAACCTTTCAAACAAACCAGATAATATTCATAACAACGTTTAGAAATATTTCAATGAATAAAATGCGTTCAATTAAATTATTAACTTCATGAACGAAATTGTAAAGTAGTTATCGATTACATCCACGCACCTAGTGTGATCTTTATTTATTTTTAATTATTTTCGCGCAATTTGATACTGAACTCTATTGATATTGGATGTGGATTAGCTGCCCAGAAGGGTTTCCTGATTGATTTTCCCGATTAGCTCAATAAATTCCGTATAATCCGCAAGTCGTTCTGTTTTCACACCACAAAATGTTACTGTCAGCTGATTAGATGATGCATCTATCGAATGCGTCGAAAGCAAGGCAAGCGAAATAAGCGTTACTATTCATGTAAGCCCATGTTCTTACACAGGGAAAAGGGTGCTTTCAACAAGGGGTTTGGCACCCCTATGTATCTTAATGAGCAATACAATAGCTTTGGAACTATAAATTGCAAAGAAGTCCACTGGTAAATGCTTTCAATATAAATAATACGATTTCTAGTGAGTATTTTTGGGGATGAAATTCAGGTCGCCTCCTCGTGGCGCATCCTGGATAACGCCAAATGACCTGCCTGACCCCCCCTCGATATACGTATCGATTGGCATGCCCCTTGACTTGTCTCCGGATTTCTCTCTACCTCTACCTGGACATCGTTTGCTTTGGGCCGGTGGTCGTGGTATTCTGTTACCTGAGTACACTGGAGTGACACCCAGTGGAAATGGCTTCCAGGCTAATGCCACGGCTGCCTCCGTCCCGTTAAAACCCTGGCAGGCCTCGTGGTACGTTCAATGCCCGTCGCCGGATTGGAGACAAGGGGTAGGTATGTTCGAAAGAAATATTCAGGAGGAAAAATTAGTGGGGTCAGTCTAAGATTTTAACCCTCTAAGAGCAACTTCTGAGCAGCTGTGGAGCAATATATCGAGATTTTATTTTCAATCACTTTAAAAAAGGGACATTTTACCTACATACACATTTATAAATAAATTTATATTAAAATATAAATATTTGAATGTAGCTTTTATGAACTAAGACTGGCGTAGGCGTCAGTTGAGCTTACTCCTGACTTGCAGTGGGTCCGGCTCTGAGCAGCTGACCCCATAAGGGCGGCTGGCAACCCTTTGCATAACCTCACTGCTTGCTAAGATAACCATGGGATCCTACAGTGACTACGCATCGGGCGGCGATAGCGGCCACGAGTGGGGACCCAATAGCCATGAATAAGTCAAAACTCCAACACTTTCACGAATTGCGTCCAACTCGCAGGGGACGCGCGCGCCTAACCCGAAAGGGATGCGAATGCCTATCTCCCAGGGACGCACCAGAGGACTGGGCCAGAACAACAGCCTTCAAGGTCCTGCAACGATTGGGCAAGATCCCTCCGGGTGTACTCTCGGTGAGGGACAAAGCTTCCCTAGAATGGGCAAGGCGTAACATCAATACTACAAACACCTCACCTCAGGCTGTTCAGTTTGCCTCAGTTGCCTGTTCAGTTTGCCTGTGCAGGTGTCTCAGGCGAGCAAGAAACCGAGGCTGGCGGTCTCAACTCCGAAGTGTGGTCGGACCTTCAGCGAGATCACCAAAGATAGAGAAGATAGAGAACTGGCGGACAGTTAGGTCGGCCCTACTGTCCGTCTATGATGAGGTCCTGGTGTAGGGACGCAGGCTGGTACCAAGGCCACGTCAAGCTGATGGCTTGCTCCGACCAGCGCTCGGCGGACCTGTTCCGCATGGTTGTCGGTAAACTAGGCGAAGTGTGGCCAGGGGCAATGTAATAGCCTCTTAACCCCATGGCCTTAGCTCAAGCGTTCCCTACCGCTTGATCAATTACCCTGTACACCATTTCCCCTTACACTCTCTTATCACCAACTCACTACTACAGGCTACTACTACGACAACAGGTGGCCCGCGCCCAGGGGTACTGCACAAACTGCCTGGCGCGGTTCAATCCGACCGCTCGGTGCAGCTCCACCGCTCGCTGCAATAAGTGTGGCCGAGCGCACTATACAATGCTGCACTTTGGCGAAAGGCCAGCCACCGTAGCAGCGGCGCCCAAGACCACACCGAAGGGCGGCCAGAAGCCGCATCGCCCCCCGCAGCAACCCGCTCCGGCAAAGCGCCCCGTCAAGCGCTTCGCCATCGCGGACCGGTTGACACGCCATCGCCAGCAGCCCTCAACCGAGGCATCAGAAGAACGCCAGCTGATAGACTTCAGCGAGGATGAGGCCTCCATCGAAGGGACCCGGGCCCGCGCCCTCATCGAACGGGCCTTGGAGGCATTGGGCGGCTCAGCGAGCAGCTCCAACCCTAATGTTGCCATATGCAACGCGGGCCTCCATGGCTAAATGTATCGTACCAGTGCCCTTTGGACCCTGCAACATTCTAAGCCTCTCCCTTCCAATTCCCCTTTGTAAACATGTTCCACTTTCCCAATCCACCGGCTTCGGCCGTTTGTGTCGTCCAGTGTCCTTCTCTATTGTCATTCACACAGTCAAATAAACGACACCTAAACCGAACCCCACGTCTTTGAATTTTTACCGCGTTTCGCAGAGTCTTATTTACTTAGTAGGGACATAAATATTGTTACAACATTGAACACACCCATTGTAATAGTTGAATTGAACATACCCAGTTATTTCCACATGGTTTATGAAACGTAACCTGTAAAGCGTTAGTCTGCACCGGGAATTCTAAATTATTCTAGCTTTCACCATGGAATGGTCAGATAACGAGAACCGTATCGCTGTTATAGCGCTATTTAAGTGTGAAATGAAAAAAGGTGATATTTTCAAAACGCTCCGCCCGCTCGGGATTAGTCGCATGTTTGTCTACCGGTGCATAAAACTTTTTGAGGAGACTGGAGATGTTAAAGACCGCCACCGGTCGGGCCGTCCGCGCACAGTTCGAACACCACAAGTCGTTAAAGCTGTCAAATCAAGAGTTCAGCGAAAACAAAATCATGGCCCGGGAGATGAATGAATATCTCGCAAAAGTCCATGAGTCGAATTATTAAAAAAGACTTGGGACTTGGGGGTTTCAAACGCCGTACCGAACATTTGTTGACTGCAGCTTTGCAAAAAAAAAAAAGAATGGAAACATGCAAACGTCTTTTGGCGAAGCACGCTGAGAACTTGCACAGAAAAATCTTGTTTACCGATGAACAAATTTTTACCGTGCAGGAAAAATTTAACAAGCAAAATGATAGGGTGTATGCACGGTCATCTAAGGAAGCATCTGAACTGATTCCACGGGTCGAAAAGGGTCATCACCCAGCTTCAGTCATGGTTTGGTGGGGTGTCTCTTACGATGGGGTCACTGACTTGCATTTCTGCGAACAAGGGGTCAAAACATCGGCCACAGTTTATCAAGAAACCGTTCTGAAAGCTGTTGTAAAACCACTTAACCATTCTTTGTTTCAAAACCAGCCTCGGACTTTCCAGCACGGAAAGTTCTCGGACTCAAACCTGGCTGCAAAACAATTTACCAGCATTTATTTCCTCTGAAGAATGGCCCTCTGGATGTCCTGATTTGAACCCGCTCGATTACAAATTGTGGACAGTTTTAGAGGACATGATTTGCCACAAAAGATACCCCAACATTGATTCTCTTAAGACAGCTTTGATTCGTGCTGTGGCCAATTTTCCGATGGTCGACATGCATGCGGCTATTGATGATTGGCCAGTCCGAAAATTAGCCCAAAAACATTCATTACTTTTAATTTTATAGCATAAAACGTGTGTAACAGTATTTATGCCCCTACTAAGTACCATAGTCAAATAATAAAGTCATCCCGATAGTGACATTTTATGTCAAGTACTCTTATTTTGACAACTGTTCTCTCAAAGTAATTTGAATTCAACTCATTCGACATTTTTTTCGGTTTTAACCCTTTTTCAAATGTGTATTCAAATAGCTACAAGCAATGGAGTATATATGTTATGTACTGTATGTACATGTACAAATATACAGAAAACACATAAACATAGATATGCAAGGGTGATGCGTATTATATAAAGAAATTATTTAAATAATGCGAATGGGTTTTATGAAACAGTTTCAAAAAGTTGTCATCTAAATGTATGTCTCCATCAATGTCTTCAGGTGCAGCGTTCATCTATTTCACTGGGTACACAAAACATTGACACTTTTTGGTCCCATGTGGTTTTGCAAAAGCAGCACGTCCCTGGCATTTTTGATTTTCACTGCACTGCACTTTAGTTAAAATTTTCAAATAAATTTGTAATCAAATCTTTTTTTCATATTCTATATTATGAAGAAAAGGTTAAAATTTGACAGACAAATTTCATTCATGTGAGAATGTAGAGAAAACATAAATGGCAGTTATCAAAATAAGAGTACGTAAACAAATAGACGTCACCTATCGGGATGACTTTATTATTTGACTATGCTAAGTACCAAGGTTTATTGAATATAAGGTTACGACATCCGAGACAGATAATTTGACAGCGGCACTCATGACGTCACTGAAATTATGCCAATATGTCAAATTTTTTGTAGGAACAGTGGGACAAACAGCAAACTAAACTACAAAAAAATTAAAATTCGTGAAATTGTTTTTTTGTTATATTTATTTTTTGTTTATATTTATTATATTTTAATATGAAGTTCAAAAAATTTCTTACACTATTGCAATGATGGCGCGCGCACTCTGCGCTGATATGGTGACTACTGGCCAGTGCTTCATCCTTCACGTGTTCTCCCTCCTGCTTCTCTCCTCTAACTGTTGTTGTTTGTGTTGCTGCTGCCACTGTACACGCGTTATTGAGTTAGTGGTGGTTGGCGCATTAGGTTGCATCTGCTCGGAGTTTGTGCATAACCTCGCTGACCCTCAAAGCTGGGCCATGCAAAGACATCTACCGCGTCCTCGAGGGTGTTACAGCTGCAAAGTTCGGAGATCCGACTCGTATTCAAAGCGATGGAGAAAGGCTTTGAAGCAGCCGTGTCCGCTCATCACTTCTATAAGGATGAAGTCAACCTTGCCTCGGTTCATGCTGAGCCACACCATAAGGATAGGGATTAGCCGGTGGGTGCATCTGCCGTTACCTGCGTTGTCCCATCGCGTTTGCCACTTTGAGATGCTATTATCCCTCAATGAATTTTTAAACTCTGCGGTTGGCTTGGTGCACGACGCTGCATTCGTGCGCCAGTAGATCCAGCGATTGCTGTTTGGGACTAGACACATTCCCTAAAGCCATTAAGTTCCTGTTGTTTTGCGCACATTTGCCCACTGCACAACGCATTCTGACAGAAATTTGTGTTTTCTATTTTGGGAAAAAAACACGTTTTCACACCAAATTTGTACAGGATATGCACTTCAATACTTACGTTTTTTGGGCAAAAATCACTTTTTGAGGGTAAAATGATAATATTCAGTAAAACTCGCGAAATATTCAAAAGAAACCGTCGGCCAATCAAAATTTGCTGTTCAAATCGTTTTTAAATAGAGCTGCCGAGTGACATTTTTTGAAATTGAAAGTCGTTTCTTTTTTATTTTGAAATTTCTAACTAGGTGCAAAAAGTTCTTGTTCTGTGTGAAATTGGACTTTCCTTCAAAGTATTTGCATAGATTAAGATACTTATCAAACAATTTGGTATCAGAACCGATTTAATTGACCATATATTACGATAATTTTCTACGTTTAGAACTAAAATTTGTTGAAGGTGGGATGGTAACTCTATCCATGGGCACGCGTGACGTCAGCACTCGGATGTCGTAATCTTGTATTCTTTCATTCATGCTAAGTACTATCTTCATTGATTTTTCTTTCAAATAAATTGTTTTGTGTTTTTTTTTTGTGAGGCATTTATTTCTCTTTGTGTTGCTGTTATTTTTTTTACATATACTCTATTCATTATCTGGCGGGATGCCTAATTCGGTATTACTCCACGATGAAGGAACCGGATACTCGAACTCACCCTGCAAATAAAGAAGGATTAATTTTGTAGCTGTATGTAAAAGTTTTTTTATTGACATTTGACACCGACAAAACATACTAAACTCTTAAACTGACTACTTAAACGTGTTTAATGTGCTTAAACAAGTTAAATGAACAAAACCAGTTTGAAAACCTGTTTATTCGCATGCAATTGTTGTTGGAAATTAAACGTGTTAAACCATTTAACATGTTTTGAAACGAGATTAACGCAGGGTTGCATCCGAAAGCTTTCTATGAAAAAGCTTTTTTGTCAACTGAACACAGCGCACACACTAAACACACACCAGAAAAAACATCCCTACAAATTCAACTGCCATTTCATCAAAACAAAACCAAACCAACATTGAAAATTTGTAAATTTTGAAATGAATGAAAATAATCGTTTGCTCGCACTGCTTTCATTCCATTCATCGCCTTTTTATGGCATCTGAATACAAGGCGTCTAATAATTGGAAGAAGTTGAGTATAATGCCGTGGATTGTGAAATTTTGTTATTCCTTGTTCACTCCTCACTGGAGCATAGGGCCTCAACAAGACTCTTCCATCGTACACGATATGTATCCGAGGCTTTGTCTTGTGTTGGTTACGTTAATCGGTTGTGTTGTTCTGCCAGGGTAGGTGATTGGCCTGCCGCAGGTAGTCCTAAGTGATATTCTGCCATCTAACGCCGCTTAGGAACGTCGCCTCCGTTTTCGAGCTACGCTCGTAGCGCCATCTGTTGTGTAAGGAGGTTACAAGCAGGATGGTTGGGGACCTCGCTAGATCAATTTATGGTGCGCTGTTTTTCGCAGTTGTCGCTGACGCACCGTGTAACTGCATATTTTGTTTTTTCTTTTTTTTGGTCAGTCACACAGCGCATAATTGCGCATTCTATTGCGTGTAATAGGAATAATTGGGTTGGGAATCGATGAACTTGGATATGTTGCAGGGTTTTTAGGAAAATTTAGGAACAGGAAAAATCGGAAAAATTGGTTTGGAAAAGTGCGGGGACCGTGCACACGGCGGGAGTTGAACCCACGACCTCTGGGATGACAGGCTAGTGCACTCACGCTAGGCTATCGAGGCTGGTTTGGGAAATATGCACCAATATTTCGCTTGAATCATGCTCGTTGCACATCAGTTCACAAAAATATTTATTTGTTGTTTGTAAACAAACAGCTGTCAAATTGAACCTCATTGAGCAGTCTGGACGGTCGTCTTCAACAAAAAGCTCTTTTCACTTAAACTAGTTTAAATGAGTCCGTTTGAACGCCATATTAAGGGGGTCGTCTACGTACAAAGTTTTAAAAAATCATTTTTTTTTTTTTTACATAATTTTCATTTGGAAGACGTGAGGAATGTTATTTCCAAAGGATTTGGGTAAACTCTTCACTGTTATTGAGCTGTAGAGCATTGAGCACGCTCGCTCACGGTGTTTCCGCGCGCTCTCTGTGAACTTTAAACGCGTTTTCTCGAAAGTCGTACTTTTCTAATTTACTTGCACGATTTTAAGAAAAGTTTTACACGCATCGATTCGATTTCTTTTTTACTTGCTCAGAAAACATGTCGCTATGTTTAGACACGAGCTTTTAACAAAATATTGTTTTTTTATAACAGGCAATAAACATTAAAAAAAAGGGGAACAAATAACTTTTCTTTCAAAAATTTCCACCATTTCGAGAGGTTTTTTAATTTTGAAGCTCGTGTCTAACCATAGCTGATGTAATATCAATTATACATAGATTAGTTTCATTTTTTGTTGTAGGTTACGTGGTTGGCCCAAAATCGTGCAGGGAAATTGATATCAAAATTCTGATGAGGGCACGCTCAAGGTTATCCTGCACTCGAATATGTAGAAATATAATTTTTATGACCTTGCCACTTGAAAGATTACGATTAAATAAACAAAAAAGTGAGTGAATATCTTTTTTTGTTCCTTCGTAATAAATCTTTAAAAACAGGCTCGAAAATCAGGTCGCTACGTAGACGACCCCCTTAACCCGCTATTTGGTTACCATATGGCAACATGCTACTTTGAGCACGTCTGAACCCTCTATGGTTTCGAGAATAAATGTTTTTGTTGGTTTTAGAATAGCTTAACCCTTTTAGTGCCGGGCGAAAAAGAGGTGCCTATGCGAGAAACAATATTTACATGATTAAAAAAGCAGTATACTTAGGATGAAGTTGACTTAGAGGGTTAAACTCTATCACTGACCCCTACTAGTTTTCTCTAATGAACATTTCTTTCAAACATATTTATACCCCATCTCCAAGCCATCCCACCCATTTTTTTGGGGATGGGGATTAGTCGGACGGACGGTGTGTGGTGTGTGCGTGAAGCACTCTCCACCAGCCAGCTGGTTGCCATATTGAATGGATATGTGTTCCGGCGGCGACGGCAGTTTGGTGTATTGCCAAGTGTGAATGTGTGAGTGAATGAGCGGGGTGGTCATTTGAACGGATGAATGAGTGCGCACGTGAATGGGGTCAAGTGCGGTGCGGTGGTCACCAGTCCACGAGCTAAATGGGGCTCAACTGGTAGTAGCATGTCTACGCAGTCTGACCAGAGGCTTTGTCTGGTACCACGGGGATCAGGGTGGCCCTGGAGCCTTGTGCTCCAGCCTGATCTTGGGACGGCCCTTCGGGGAGTTTCGTGGTGGCTTGGTTTAATACCCAAATGCGGGTAGAGTTCCGTCTCGGCGTGGAGTTGCGTTCTCAACCGGGTGCCGGACCCATAGCACGGCAGAGGTTTAGATAGGCCTCAATCCCTACCAAGGTGAGGTAATGTCCCATTTGCATTAACCCAATTGGTACCGGGGTGCATATCAACATTCAATTTTGATACGCTGTGCTTTTGAGCACTCACGTTAAAAATTCCACATTCAATGTCATTATTAGGGAGAAAACTTCCATGCAAAGGCATGTTTTTTTGGGAATGTTCCCAACAAAATTGATGAAACATCTTACCGAATCATAGAATTTCCTAAAAAATGGCATTCAATTGTTAGTGCATACTTTCATATCAACCATTCGTATCAATATTTTTTAATCTATATATACAAGCATGGATCTCGGTCCGTTCGGATGCTTAAAACTTGAAAACGACTGGACCAAATTGGATACTTCCTTCGGCGAGTTTGTTTGCAATTGTTACGCGAAGGCTAAGGAAAAAACTAAGGCGGGAAAACAGAGCGCGGCACTACCAGCATACATTTTTAGACAACAACTTTGGAACTATAAGTCACACATCAATTAAATTTGGTACGAACATAGAGTAAGTTCGGGTAATGTGACAAACAAACAAACAGGTATTGTTTTACAGCGATTCCCGACACATTTTGCCTTAAAACACACTTTTTTTGGTCTCAAACTGTTCACTGATGCATTATTTAGTATATCTATGATTATTAACTCTTTAAGATAAACTGTTCGCGAGTTTTTTAATTAAAAATCAAAATACCCAAATATTGGCGTCTGAAAAAAGTGGCGGGTAATGTGATATACCATCGGCGGGTAATGTGATATACCCGAAAAAACGTTATTCAACAGACCTATTAGTTTCAAACTTGGTGAAAATACTCCAAATCAAAAATAATTAGAGACGTGTTTCTCATTTTTTTGGAAAATCACAATTTGACGGGGTAAACCAAGGGTTAAATATTTTTATCGAAAAACATGATTTCATGGATTTTTTTTATCTAAAACTTAACCATAACAGATTTTTAAGGATATTCCACTCCAAATATTATAAAATAAAGTATATATACATTTCTGTATACAAATAGTATTACTGTCATAAGTTTGGGTACTGAGATGTACTATATCACATTACCCGAACTTTGGTATATCACATTACCCGAAATTGACTTTTTACGAAAAAAATATTATAAAAAAAACAATAATAATTTTGTTGAGAAGAGCGTACCTTGCAAACTCATAATCGATATCACTGATTTACTTCTGATTAGCCTCGAACTTTGTAATACAATTTTTTTTGTACCTTTTATGCTTTCAAACTTCGTGACCAAAAACTTGTGCAAGCCTACTCAAAGCACTTCATCACACTCACTGTAAACTATTTACGCAAACACATCCAAAATCATGCAGCACGAGTTTTTTAGCTGTTATGATGTTTTAAAAAGGTTAATTTTGAAAAAAGTCAACGCACTTGTGAAATAAGCCACTATATCACATTACCCGAACTTACTCTACTATTTAGTCATGTCACTCGATAGAGGGAATGGGGCGGGTATTGAACGAGGGGGTATGGCACCGCCCATACAACTAAAATTTTTTATATGGAATAGATTCGGAATCGTTAGCCACACAGCATTGAAAGTTTGTGTACCGTCGTCTCATAGATGTGTCATTCTACTGGTGAGATTTGATCGGCGTTGGACAAGGGGCGTGGCACATTTTTTATGACCCAATATTTACGCAGTACTGTAAGTCGACATTAATGAAATTTGGTACAAACTTTCCACTTAGTAGCACAATTCGACTAGAAGAGAGTTGTGAGCATTGGACAAGAGGGCGTGGTACCGTCTCCATTTTTATATATAAAATATCCTTTGTTTGAATAACAGTAGCGCAACTCCGTAGCATTGATGCTATTAAATTGTGGATAATGCTTTATGGGATCTTTCGTCACTGCTCAATCAGCGATGCCGGCCAATCCAAGACCTGAATTCCCTGTACCTCAATCCACATTTTGACGACTTTGGCGGTGTGTTTAGGACAGTGATGGGCGCTACCACAATCAAGCACTGAACAAAATTAAGGTCCCAATTAAATTAAATATTGTTGCGAAGAAGCAATGTGCTGAATGCTTGTCTATGCACGAACGCTTTTCCAAGCATACTTTTAGGCATGCACTTTCAAGTACGGCGAATTTGGTATAATTCGCTTGGTGTTACTCCGATATGGCAAGGATGGTTCGCGAACTGTGCGAGAATGGTCGAGCGTGTTCCAATTGGAAGTTGCAAGAAACTTCGGCGCGATAAGAAAACTGGTATATAAGCAGCGCTGTCATTTTCGTAACAATATATTAATATTAAAACAAAAATCTTTACATTTTATGCGTAACAGGACTTTACAATTTTTGTATAATACGCGCTAACGGTGGTTCAATTTCATACATTTCATAAAAATATACTCAATGTGCAAAAAGGCGATCAACCCATCAACAAACGAGGGTGATGTTGAAACTGCGCTCGGAACGATGCTAATGTTTGTATACGTGCGTCGGCGTCGCTGCTACTCGCGATTATGTTGAAATTCCCATTCAGTTAGCATTTGTACAGGGTGGCGCAGAAGTTGTCACCCAGTGTTCTTTGGCTCTAAATTGTTTATGAATGAATGAATGAATAGGAAGGATTGGAAGGAAAGCTGAGCAAAGGGAAACATGACTGATTCCAGAATACTATTGTAAATGAATTTGTCCATAATTTCATTAATTTCGTAAACGCGACCAACACCAAAGCCGAAAAAGCAAATCCATATCATTGCCGAATTTCCTCCATGCTTCACGGTTGCCTTACAGTTTTGCGACTTAAGGCGTGCACCTTTTCGGCGACGGACTCCGGCTCAAACCAACTATTTGTAAAGAGGTTAAACTTACATTGGCGTGCAAAACCGTTCGGATGTTTGCAGCTTTTGCACTTCAAGTGCTGTAGAATTCGAAGCATTAGTTCAAACATCACCAAAGTTTGAGTGTTATTTCCTTTAATATTGTAGAATAAAACACACTATGTAAAACCTAATAGCAAAAACCAAACGAAAAATACTAGAAAACCCAAACAAATTCATTCAGTAAATTTTTGCCCGTTGTAGTCTATGTAGCAAATGATCGATTTGAGTTCTTCAACTACAACTGTAAATGTACCTTCATTTGCTTTTTTCATTATCTGAAAGCGAATACGTGCACAATGTGGGCTATATTCGTCATTTGGAATTGATCCTAGATTCCAAAAGCATTTTAAATCAAGTGGTCGTGTATTTTACATACAAAACGCGAAAAATATCATTCAAAATAAAGGAAAGCAATTTTGTTAAAATTTGGTTTTTCAGCATCGAACGTTGGAGGACGCGCACGGTCTTTGAAGAACGCTGATGCTAGACAAATGGTGAGAAGCCTGTCCAAAACAAGACACTAAAGGAACTTACGACTGCAATAAATAAAGATATTAGTAAGTGGACCGCTCGGAGGCGGTTAGGAGAAATGGTTTTGTGTCAGTCGATATACCAATATAAACCTGGTTTATCGAACAAATACGTTAGTGCTGGTTAAAAATTGTGTAAAGCGCATAAAACTGGAGCGTTGAGAATTGGAAGAGTAACTGGGCTAAATTAAGCGAAAGTCAATCAATTCCAATCGGATGACAAGTAATAATATCCATCAAAAATTACCAAATGAAGCAATAGGGACAATTTATACGGTGGCATGTTGAACTACTCGTACTATCGTGGAATAATAAAAAACGAAGGCTACTTAGATATTTTAAAACAAACATACATCATTATATGGACCAAAGTCCTTATCCGTTTATCCGTTATCGTTTTCTTACAGGACAACGACCCATAGCACACAACCAAAATCGATAGTAGCTGGTTCAAAAAGCCCCAATCACAACCGATAGAACACTTGATGTTTTGTTAAAAATAAACTTTGAAAATAAAAAAACGCGTCTTACAAGGGGTAAAAGGATGGAGAAACTCTAAAAATAATTACTCTTTATTTTGTGTGGTTGTCGGCCTCGATAGCTCAGCGGGTAGCGCGCTGGCTTCTCATACCGAGCGCCCCGGGTTCGATTCCTGGCTTGGGCTGGAAAAAACACTCATCTACTTCTGTCGCTATCCACATGAAGGGAATGAGAATTACAAGAATCGCACAAGTGCGCTCTTGGCAGGCAATGGCAAAACCTCCAAGTGTGAAAGAAAAACTGCCCATCGCCGTTCGGATTCGGCGTTAAACTGTAGGTCCGCTCCCCTCCCTTTCCCCATCCGTTTGAAATGTGTGGTGTATCACATGTTGAAAAAAACAGTGTTGCATATGCATTTCAAACGGGTGGAACCTGTGGTATCACAACGGGCCCATTAAGAGGCCTAAGTGTGTCTCATTCAGAGGCAGCCACCTCAACCTAACCTAACCTTGTGTGGTTAAAAATAAAGGCCGAAAGATTGAGCATTATATTTAGTGGCGTGAGCAGTGATCCATAGTTTTGTTCAGAAACGAAAAACGCTTGAATTTAGATGGTCCTGACGGCTTTAAGTACTATTGGCACAAGTCATCAGAAAAGGAGGTTTGTGTGTATGTGTCAGGGGCGTAGCCAAGGGGGGAGGAGGTTTAGCGTGTCAGAAACCCCCCCATAGCCTATAATTTGTCAACATTTTCAATCACTATGGATCGTATGTACGTTCCCACATTAGCAAAAAGATCTTTTCATCTTTAAATATTTAAAAGAATATTAACAAAACCCTTTTTTTACCGAAACTAATTTGTTTTCTTAATCACGTTTAGACTTAATGCAGCGATTTGCATGTTCTAAAAACATGTCTAAAGAGTATTTTAGTTCGTCGGCCGGAATGTCCTTCAGGATGTCGGTACAGCCTTTTGGATGGTTTCTACGTTCTCAAAACGCTTTTTTTCATCGGCAAATGCATTCTTTGAAAAGATGAAATTCGCACGGTGCCACATCATGTGAAAACAAAAAAAACAGTCAAAACAAGTGTCAATAGATGGGATGGCATCCTTCGATAGCCAAATGTTCAGTTAAAATGCAATACATTTATGCTATTGGGATGCTTAACCTTCGTCTTACTAAAGATGATCCCAGGCACTTTCGCCGCTATTTTGAGTAAAACTCACAATAAATATATAATTTATAAATTTTTTTCATACTTCAGTATTTAGTATCTTCCTCTGGCGATAGTTCGTATTTCGAAAAAAGGCCTAACTTTAATGATTTATTTTGAGACTATGGAAAATATTAGATTTCTTTCCAGGGGGTTTATTGAACACATAATGAGGTACGCAAAAAAAATTTATCGTGAGTTTTAATCAAAATGGTAGCGAAAGCGCCTGGGATCACCCAGGTACATTTGTATTTTTTAAATGAATTTGTTTTGAATATATATTGTTATTAGTCTGTAAGAATTGTTTATTCAATGACTTAAATAAATAAATATAAAAATATAAAAATATAACAAATGACAAAATTCAAGTTTAGACATGAACAAAATTTCCCAAAAAAAAAAATATTTTTTCATGTTATTGAAAATTAACTTCAAATTTGTGCAGATATTAAACATGAATATTAAAAAGATCACCCGGGTGGGTATAAGTAAAGCGAAGGTTAAATCCAATTTCAAGAATTTCAATGAAGATTTTGCTTATCTTTTATGAATTACCGCGCAGTTTTGATCTACGGTAATCGCGGATTCAGTTGGCTAACACTTTGGTCATCATTTATGTTCTGACAATCGTTTTTAAATCGCTTTTACCACTTATGAACTCCACCACGGTATAAACAAAAATCACCATAAACTTGGTCCATCAATTTAAATGCTTTGGTTAAAGTTTAAACATTTCTAAACAATAGGATCTAAACGATATTGGATCTTTGTTCGATGCACATTTTTGTACGATGACACAAACATACTTCCACTTCAGATGCAATAACTTCGCTTTCAGTCCACCAAATTTCATGAAATTTTTACTAAAAATCAGGGAACAAATTTAGTTTTTAATGCATTAAGTCTTATAAGCCACAACAAAATGCCCTATTTGGAAAGTGCACTTTACTTTAAAAAACATGTAAAACTAAACTGGCAAAAACATTTTTTTAAAACCCCCCCATGACCAAGTTCTGGCTACGCCCCTGATGTATGTTACTTAGATCACTAAGTTTGTTTCACTATGATGAAAACGAAAATTACGTTCTTTCATTGTGGGTTATTTGAAATTCAGTTGAACCTGTTTTTAGTAAACTGAAAACCCCTATTCCTGTTTGTGGTATTCTACTGGATTTCTGTTCTATAATTGTAGTACAAAAGGTGAAAATCTCGGTTACATTGGTTTTTTGTACTAGATGTATTTTTGTACTAGATGTCTTCACGGATATTAAGCGCTTATCGCGTTTGTCCAAAGAACTTCTGGCTTAAGTGCAGAATACATAATAGAATGAATATATATAAAAGCAAAATAACACAGTTTCTTTCACAGGCAGCAATAATATGGTAGCAAACTTATAATAACTTAATAGGTTTTACGAGAAAAACGGCTTAAGTGCAGTATAGCGTACCCTCATGAAAAAAATAAAGTGTGCTTTTACAAAGAAGTTTGGCTCCTGAATCTAACACACTGAAAATTTTGCCTGGGAAACGCCTTCAAAAGGCGTGGCATGGGGCCAAAGTTTAAAACCTTTATTAAAATAACTCAATCAATTTCCAATCGATTTACACAATATGGGTATCAAACGAAAGGTCTTTTTCATACCTTCAATGTGATGTACAACATTATATACTTTATATGTACGAGTAAGAAATTATAAGCAACAAATATTTTTTTTTTATATAAAACTTACAAAATCCGATATTTTTTTTCTCGAAAAAAACCATAATAAAGATATAATAAATTTGTTACCTTATATTCCCTGCGGAATTCCCTTTACAATGAAATATAGAACATTTCAACTTTTTTGTTTTTGCTTTTATATTTCAATTTAAATTGAGTTAAAAGCATCTGTTTGCAATATTGAAATTGCGCTTATGAAGGTTAATGCTAAAGCGCTTTCTTTTGCAATCAGGATTTGAATAAAAAAGTACTGTAAGCCCTTTACTGAACCTGATGCCCTAGTTACTCCCATGAGGGTTATTTTTTTTAAGCCCGGACGAAGGCCGGCCACACAAAAGGTACTTGAATGCAGAAATTTTTTTGGTCACGAAGCCGAAGTTACCTTTATAAAGGTTATTGCTTAGGAGCGAGGCAACGTACTTTATTGTTTCGAATAGAAAACTACTGTAAGCACTTTACTGAACCTGATGCCCTAGTTAGTCCCATGAGTGTTATTTTTTTGAAGCCCGGCCGAAGGCCGTCCTCGCAAAAGGTATCAAAATATAGAAAAACCGTGGTTTCTTAATGGATATCTGGTAAAATGTATGCTCTTGAAACAATGTAAAGCACAAAATGAAGATCTTTTAAAAAATTTTTAATATGGCAGATACTTGTACTATCCCCTTCAGCTTTCATTGCCTGAAAATGATGACGAAGGGGATTACGAAATTTTTTGCACTAAGAGTCGACTTAGAAAAAATTAAAACACGCATTAAAAAAAAAACAAAAATATATGTTTTTATATTTCATTGAAAAGAAAATTACACATGCTATAATATGGTGCACAACTTTTTGTACATTAATAAGGGGGTTTTTTGAGAAAAAATCGGGTTTTGTACATTTGATATAAAAAAATAGTTTTTGCTTATAATTTCTTATTCGTATATATAAAGTATATAATGTTGTACATCAAAATGAAGGTATGAAAAAGACCTTTCGTTTGATACCGACATCGTGTAAATCAATTGGAAATTGATTGAGTTGTTTTGATAAAAGTTTTGAACTTTGACCCCACGCCACGCCTTTCGTAGGCGTGTCCCAGGCAAACTGGTTAGTTTGTTACATTCACAAAAATAAGCTCTATACAGCAAAATTGTTCTTTTTTCACGAGGGTACGCTATTCTGCACTTGTTCCCATATTATATACCTAATGTTCGACATCATTCGAAAAAGGAAGAAAATATCTTTCATAGGACACCTATATCATTAGAATCGGTTAAAAATGTCTTGAGAAATCGGAAATATATCTTTTAGACAAAAAAAAATAATCTACTTTCCAATAAAAACACAATAAGACAGTGTGGTATTCTCCATTTGTTCCCAACTCCTTCAACTTGACATTTTACACTTGCTCAACATTTTTAGTATACTTCGCCGCAAAGCGATTTAAACCTTACCGTTATATGATCGTACTCGTGCCATAAGTGCCATAGTACCCACCACCACATTGCAGCTCCCACAATTTCAGCACCAACTATAGTTGCTTTAGAGTGAGGGGGTGGTGATGCCCTATAAGACACTCTGCAATGAAATAGATTTGGTTACATAACTAATGCTACACACATTTGTACGTACATACACATGGCTTTGCCTGATACGAATTGAAACATCGGTTACTCTTGGTAGCTTGGTTCCCGACAACAACCTAAGAAAGGGACGTGACACCAAAGTTGCCCGGACACTCATTTTAGTTCAGAATCGTTACATTGGCAGTAACGACAAAATGCCAAACGAAGTACAATTGTGATATTTTCATTTGCCCGATAGATTTCCTAAACATCGATATTTGATAACAACAATTTTGCTTTCACTATCACTCACCGAAGTTTAAGCGGCCTTTACACGGTCGTTCACGTTAGCATACATATGCGGCGTGACGAGAAGATTGATCGTGTAAACGCAAGAAAATTCGTATCGTCCAACATGTTTGCAGGTTTTCAAAAATGTTTGATTTCTCTGTCGGCGTGACGCACATGTGCGACCGTGTAAACGGCTGTGTGACGCACATAGTGCAGTGTGTCATTCGATCGGTAGACAGACAAATTTAAAGAAATAGATGCGAATGCTAATAAGGTCGCGTGCCAGCAGCGAGTCAACTGAAGTGTGCGTACATGTTTGACCGTGTACAGGATAACAATTGTTTGCCCCCATCGCACATGTTCGCAAGCATGAACGACCGTGGAAAGGCCGCTTTAGAGACAGACTGATTAATCGGCATCCCCTAGTAACGGACACAAAAAATGCCATCGGCATCGGCCTATGTTCTTGCTTCAGTGTTGCCAGATTACGGGTTTCCCCCCTAGATTTGGGGTTTATTTGTTTAGTTTGGGGGGCAATTTTATGATAAATATTTTAGGAGGAAATATTTTACAGACATTTTTTATACGCTTTTAAAAGTCTATGGCCAACCAATTTGCATTTTTGTTACATCAACACCTTGTTCAGTTATATTGGCTAGTGGGTCTTTAGAATGAGCAATTTATTAATAATTGTATGTGTGCTATGTGTCTTGTATGTGTATTGTATGTGTGTTAATATTAATTGTACCCTGTCGGACCTGAGACAACTAGTTCCCAAAATTCATTGGTCTTTCAACTGGTTTTTTGTAGTCAATTAGACAACTAGTTGTCAAAGTGACTGTCAGCGGTTGCAGAAGTCAGTCAGTTCGCGTCTAATCGTTCACGTTCTGCGTGCGCGTTTATTGGCGAGAAGAGCACATAAAAATGAGAAAAACGAAACAGAGGTAAGAGAAGCAAAAAAATACTGTTAAGGCCGATCTTGCGATTGTTCTGCTACAACAACAACGTAGAAATGTTTGCATTTTTCGAACTTTCTGTTTCTATGACACGAAGTTTGCTCGATTTGCATGTTTTGTCTTGAATGATTTCAGTTAGAATTTTGCGTGGTTGCGTAAAGCAACGAATTGCAGCGGCAGCTAAAAGGTGTGTATTAATATATTTATTTATTTATTTTTGTAATTATTAATTAATTAATTTATTTATTGCAGGCGAAGTCAGGATGTTGTATTGCATCAGGCTCAAACAGTTTCGGCAGAAGTGTGTCAACAAGTGGAAGTTTATCTTTAAATGCACCAACAATTTTTTTATTATATTGTAACGATAAGACGCCGTGCTATAACTCAATCTGGCAACGACGGCCGCGATAATAAGGGAAACTTTTAGTCCAACCTGGCAATGATGGCAACTTTTAGTCCAACCTGGCAATGATGGAAACTTTTGGTCTAACCTGGCAATGATGGTCGCGATCATCATGGAAACCTTTAGTCCACTCCTGAATGTGCGAGAACGATCTGCGCGATGGCCGGACAGGTATAAAAGGCAGCCGGGGGCGGCGCAGCGAGTCAGTCTGATTTTGACTAGTGAAGGTGCCACACGGAGTAATTAAGCAAATCGTTAAGTGTAAAGACCGTAAAGTGTGAAATTTGTGAAATAAAGTGACTGTTGGTTTTTATTGACTGCGGTTGAGAAATTAAGTGTGTTTTTATTTTAAATTACACAATCCAGAGATACGTACTAGCCCACTAGAACTGGTATTCGTAACAATATTATATAATTATTTTATTTTTTTAAAATAAAATAATTATATAATAAATTTAAAATTTAACAAATTTTAAAATATTAAAAAAAAAATAATTATTTAAAAAATGCACTGTTTTATTTTCTACATAAAAATCGAGTGGTTCGAAAACTAATCCAGAATAAACTAGTCGCTTTTGAAAACGGGTTTACTTCGAACTAACCTTGGACTAGTTGCAAATGGATGCAGACGGGGACAATTGACCGTCGCCTAGGACACCGCCATGTTAAAAGGGTGAGTTTGCTCCAAGAAAACGAGTCGATTCTGAGGCCATATATGACTGTCAAGCGACCAGTTGAAAAACTATACTGAGTAGAACAGAACACTGGGAACTATTGGCTGTAAATAAGAAAAAAGATCTTCAATTGACTACTTAGTTCCATCTATCTAAAAAAAACTTTCTGTTCAAGCCTTCGTCAATGCTATCTCCACGTTTAACTATCATATTTTCCATTTGTATCGAAGCATAATTTTGTTCAGGGTCCAAAAGCTGATTTGCAGTACCGTTATTATTACCTCCAGCAGCAAACGAATCCTCCATAAACTTTAGAAAGTGCACATAGTTCATTGAATCATCCCACAGAACTACGTATTCATTCAGTGAGCCAATTACGAGAATTATTTGCCTGTGCAATTTATATGCTTCCGAGTAAAACTTTAGTGATAAGTATTCTAAATTTAAGTTGAGATTATTCAAACTATTTAATTTATGACTTAGACAGAATAAATAAATAACTAATTATCTTAATTGTGTTACTCTAAAGGAAGCGTGAGCAACCTTTTTCATCAACGGGCCAATTTAAATTGTAAAATTTGTTGGCGGGCCGCACATAAAGTAACACTTATTAATAATTTACAAAACTTTATTTATAATAAACATTAAAATAAAAAAATATAAAATTAAAAATAAGTAAATAAACAAGAAAAGAACAGAAAAACGAATTTACTTGAACTTTTTAATGAACAATTTGGCAGTGTTTTTTCGATACAAGCTGATCAATATCAATCGGGATCAATCAATATCATCGGAATTGATGAGGTAGCTACACGCACGTGCATCACTCAGTCTTGATCGATGATCATTTTTCTTTAATTTCATGGTTGAAAATAATTGTTCGCAAACATACGTATTTCCGAACAGAGACATCATCCGCCTTGCATTTTTCGTCAAAAGCGGAAATTTCTCAGTGCTCATACGATTTATAAAAATTTTCGATGTTTAGTGAGAAAAATACATTTTTTAAATCGGTATTATTCTGCATGTTAATCACTTCCATTTGAAAGTCTTCGGGAACTGTATCCACATCGATATTAAATGGCGAGGAAAACCTTTTCATGGAAACCGCTGTCTTCTCAGCTTTGAACATTTGGAATCGTAATTTAAATTTGTTGATTAAAATGTCTATATATTGTGCGTATTTTTGAGATGTAGTAACGTTTTCTTTTTCTAAATGTGGAAAGTGAGACACATTATTCTGCAAGAGATGCTGTTTCCACAATTTTAATTTGCACTCAAAGCACTGAATTGTATCATACAAATTGTTAATAAACTGTCCTTTGCCTTGAAGTTCCACATTAACAAAATTCTCTTTGCCGCTTAACCAAGGCCCAGTGGTTGGCCCCATCGCTAATTTTTTTGGAGCTCGCGGGGCGCGTTCGGGAAGTTACTTTCCGGCGCATTCATTGTGCATTAACGGTGTACACCAGTCTTGCACAGAAGTTGAAGAGTTCACATGACTAAGGATCGCTCTGTCTGAAGCCTCGAACGGTATCAAATGGGTCGGAGAGGTCACTTGACTAAGGATCGCCCTGTATGAAGCCTCGAACGGTATCAAATGGGTTGGAGAGGTCACTTCCAACCCTGACCACGCTGCGTGTATTGCTTAACGTCACTCTGCAAAGTTTGACGAGCTTGGCATAGATACCAAATACAGACAATGCGGCATATAGGCGATCTCTTATCTGGCTATCGGATGCTGCCTTGGAATCGATCAAGAGATGGTGTTAATCGATTTTATTGCGTAAAGTTAATTTCTGGTCGATGGTGGAGTTACCAGGTCTAAAGCCACACTTATAAGGTTAAATTTGCGGGTTGCTTCAAACTTTCAATCATATAATACGCTCGTCAGGACCTTATACGCGATGGGAAGTAGGCTGATACCCCCGTAGTTGGTTCATATTATTGGATCGCATTTCTTCAACACATGACAAAGGGCACTGAGATTCCAATCGTTGATGCATGCCTCCAATCAGCTCACCGCTGCCGGCCTTGAACAATTCTGCTGGTAGCCCGTCCGGCCCTGCAGCGTTCTTGTTCTGTATAGCGACCCGGACCGCAGCAGAGATGGGGGTGACACGCCTACACCGTCGTCATTGATCGGTGCCGTCTGCACAGCTTCACCTCTGGCGGTTATGTTCTCTTTGTCGCCTGCAAGCAGCTTGGTGCAGTGCTCCTTCTAAAACCGAATCTGTGGCCCCGGGATCAAAACTTTCTTCAAATTTTCTTTGCGGGTTCCAGCGGTAGGACCCGTTTGTTGATGCGGGGGAAGCAGTAAAGGGGACGAGAACGCACAGAGCGCGAGAGCGTAAACTGAGAAGCTGTGAGAGCGATGTATGAAACAGTGACGCACCACACACTGTGGTTGTTGTTGTTGGGCAACAAATTGATGTGCCGCTTGCATGTTGGTGGTGGCTCGTGCTTGCTCTCCGCTTGCGTTTTTACAAACAAGAACAAGAAGTGGACAGGTAAAGTTTGCATAGAAAAATTGATTGGGCGATCACCAAGGCGCATAAATAAGGTGGTAGCATTACGGAAAAAACCAAAATTCAATGGATTTTATTAGTTCTTTTGGTCTGCTTGTAAAAACAACTACTACAACGACTACAATGAAAATAAATATATGTGTAAAAATATTGGAACAACCAATGCGCATTAAGAAAGTGATAATAAGTGGAAAATTATTATTACAATGTTGTGCCAATAATCAAAGAATCAGTTCTGTTGCTGCAACTACCTATTGAATTTGCCTTGGCGATCGGTTTGCCAAATCAGCCACCATTTCAATGTGCCAAGCTGGCTTGCTGCGGAAAGCAACAATATTGCGTGTTGTTGTCGAAATGATAATAAAGCACAAATCTATGCGTGCGGTTCCCTTTACATTTTCCTCACTTTTGTTGCTTTCCGCCCGCGTCTGGAATGAAATCGCAAAATTATTTCAGATGCGCCCTCTGTATACTGTTTATTCTGTGCCTTATACCATGTTAATTGAAAGCAAAGAATATGAAGTAATATAGAACGCGCATGTGGGCACAAAAGTGTTTTCGGCTGTTATGATGCAAGCGCGAAGAGCGAAGCGTAGGCATTTGAGCATGTTAAGTTCATAACATTTTCTGTTAGATTTGCGTCGGACAACAGCAAAAAGCAATGTTGTTACTCGCAACGGCTTCACTCGTGCACATTGAAAAGTGGTTGTTGTGGCGTTGTGATCGCACAATAATTTGTTGCATGTATGTTTATTGATCTTGTTTGTCGAAGCGCAAGCGGAGACCAACAACGAACCAAAGCATCGTCATCGTCGTTTCAACGAAGATGATTCGGGATTCGCTAATGTTTTTGTTGTTGTCATTTATTGTGTGTATGCTTTTTTGTGTTGCCGATTGGTTTTGCTGTACAAATTGCACAACAAAGTGTGGTGTACGGCTTTTTGCTGTCCGCTTTGATTGTTTTAAAATATTTCTACTGTGGTTGCTCCCAATTTAAAATGTTTACGTGGCGAGTTCCAAGTAAAATTATTGGTTTATATTGTGACATGGTGGATTACAATTTTGAAAAACACGGGAAGACGATTCAAAATTGATAAAAACACACAAATCAAAAATAATTAGACACGTCTTTTTCATATTTGAAAATCTAAGTCTAACAGGAAACCAGGGGTTAAAAGTTTGTATGGAAAAACATACTTCAATAGGTCTTTTGACTTTAAATATGGTGAAAGCACTACGAATAAGAACTAATTAGACAAGTATTTTGTCATAAAAATCTTATGGGCTCAAGAAAGTGGGAAAGAAACTTGATTTATTGGGTCCATTGATTTCGAACTTGCGTGCAGATCCGCCGGACCCTGATAATTTTCAAAGTGGAACCTTAAAAAATTGTTATTAAGGCATGCCTACGTTTAAGAATTGTGCAAATATTCTACACCTGAATGGTTCCATGGTGAATGCTGTGACCATACAGTTACAGTATTAGATTTTCTTATTTTAGTTCTTTTAAGCAAGCATTATTTGCGGGTCGTAAAAAAAGTTCCAAACTACGGTACTTAAAAAATTATTGCGGGCTAATAAAAACGCCACGGCAGCCGCCGTGGCTCAGTTGGTTAGTGCGTTGGACCGCGAGTCGAAGGCAGCAACCGCAGGTTCAAATACTGCCTGTAATAACACCTAAAAAAATAACGGGAAAACTCGTTTTCTCTTTCGGTGGCTGTCCTCTCAGCTGGAAATGGCAAACCTCTGAGAGTAAAAATTGCTTATGAAAAAGCTCCCAACCTGCCGTTCGGAACCGGCATAAAACTGTA
This sequence comes from Melieria crassipennis, assembly GCA_963668005.1. Taxonomy (NCBI): domain Eukaryota; kingdom Metazoa; phylum Arthropoda; class Insecta; order Diptera; family Ulidiidae; genus Melieria; species Melieria crassipennis. The sequence continues at coordinate 85,332,329 of OY764961.1, read as the reverse complement.
GGTCCCTTCCACCCGCGTACAAATTCACATGCACAACACGGGTGGTTGCGGGAAGCTAGGCCTTAGTCTCGCGTAAGCGGGCTGTCGTGCCAGTCAATTATTATTATTATTTTAATTATTAATAAAAACGTCTTCCTGTCTTTTCATTTCCCCTTTTTAATTGTCTTTATTAATTACTTATTATTATTTATTTTTTATTGCTCGTAGCGAACATATAAGTCGCTATGCCTACCATATTTTATTTTCTTTTCTATGATTTTGCGCACACTACAGTCGGCAGTGAGTTCGGGAGCAATATGCGACGCCGTGCAGGCTTATAGAAGAAGAACAAAAGCCAGCCAGAAAATAGAAATTGACAATTTCAGCTTTTCGCCAGCGCAACAACAACAACAACAGCACATCGTCTTCATCTCCCAATGATCCCACGACGCAGTAGTGTGCTAACGCAGACTCGCTGCAGTGAGCGCAACCAAGAGCGCAACACATAAAACTACGTTCTCGCTTGTAAAGCAAGCCTTTGTATGTGTATTTTCTTTGCTTCTACTCTCATGTTACGCTGAAGTTGCAGAGAATTCTGTAACAGAGGGTTCTGCTGTCAATAACAGAGGGTACTACCAGCAGTACCCGCCATACAACGCGTTTTCTTGTATGAGATGCGCTTTCTATATTACTTCATATTCTTTGTTAAAAGTAACCAAATGTGGCAACCGTGATTATGTCACAGGCCGCAACAGTTTGACTGGCCGCAACAACGACGTCATTGCAACATGGGGCGAGTTGTGAAATCACTAGCGTGTGACTAGGCACTGCTTCAGCATTTTAGTTTACTTCATTTTCTGTTTAATTTTGTCTTTGCTTCTTTAGGTTAAAAAAAGGGGAGTATTTGTGCAAGTCTGAACAAAACAGGTTGTTGTTTTATTTTAACCCTAATTCCCAGAAATGAGCATCACAGGCTCGTTAAAGATTTCAAATGGTGATAAATCCTATACCAAAAGATTTTCGATTCCATTTTTTTTATGTAATCCTCTAATGGAATGTTAGAATTATATTTCACTTATAAATTTAAGTTTTGAGACACTTTTTGTACTTTGCTTTTACAATTTTTTTAAAATGCAACGAAACCCCAGAAGCTCATTTGTACAAAAAACTAAGATTTACTTACAAATCCTTGACTTTTTGTCCACCATATGGAAGAATATTTTTATTTTTCATATTTAGGTGCATTTTTATCGTATCAAGTTCAAAGTTTTTGAGCCTAGCAATCATCTAGTCTACAATATACGACATATTATGAAGAATTTATACCTTGCCGAAGTTGATGTTATGTTATACAGTTTATGTTTTCCAATCCCGATAAATATGTAATGAGAATATGGAAGAGCGATAGTGCTTCCCGAAATGCCATACACATGCAAAGACGGTAATCAAGGAGATGTGGGTCTTGCGAAAAGGGTGTTGAAAAACTGTGTGAACCTTACAAACACAAATGTAATAATGACCAACTAGTTCACCAGTAAGGAATTAGCCGATTGTTTATTGGATGCGGGGTTCGTACACTCAGAAAAAACAAATTTTGTATGATGGGTTTAAAAACCCCCAAACCTAATGAATGGCCTCTATCTTTGTTTATACATTTGATTGATGCTGCTGGCATTGCGACATAATATATGTGTAAAAACACGTCCTTACTAGATCCAAAACGCACGAACATGTTTACAATAAACTAAACAAATCTCCATTCCACTTCCACCCAAAGTGGACAAAGATGTGGATATCTGGACTAATTAATTATAGTTTTGCAGTAGCATTTGTTTTCCTGTGGACCCTGTATTTACAAGTTCCGTACTAAAAATGAAAATGGATGAACTGCGGCAAGAAATTTAACGTACACAGGAAGAGGTTGGAAACTTGCGGAGCAGATGGGATATGCGCGATCGCCATAGAAGCAAACGGTTTCCACGCATCGAGCGACGCTGTTAAGCACATCCACCACACCGCAACACCAGCCAACGTTGCTGACGCACTTATTCACGTTGCCGCAGCAGTAGCCAACGATGCTACTGCACACATTCATGCCACCGCAACAGCACGCCACGACGTTGCTCCACATATCGACGTCACTAGGGCCGCAGTCTGTACCTCCGTCAGATTTCCACAGGGAATTTGTGTTTGGTTCTGTCGGACTAGTCGTAGCTGAGAACACCACTTGCCACTCTGTACATAAAGAGGGGTCTGCAGACGAAATAGCCTTGTAAAGCACAAGACACTGCCTGCCAAAATCGAGTAGTGTGAGCCCCATATTTTGAGGACTGTCATTCACTGTCAATTTGTGCCATTCACCTGGAAGAGATCGATGACATTTCAACAGAGGTCTTCCTGTTATGCTTTATACACTTTGTTAACTGTCAATAAATTCGCATCGATAATTCGCATCGACAGTTTTGTGGGAGCGCAGAAGGGACTCCTGCCAGATTATCGCTTATTTGATTTCGATAACGTACAACGAATTGGTGAATCCAATTTCGCTAGAGGTGGCAGCGCCGGCGACAATGCGAGTCAATGCGGCCCATACACGATACAATCTGGTCGTGCGACCGGTCGTGCGAAAGGTTGGTCGTTAGGACACACACGTTGCGATTTCCGACACAAATCGATCGCCCAACTTCATTTTTGTCATAAATTTTGTTGAGTGCAGACGCAATGACAAACAAAATAATTGCGCTTCTGATCATTGAAATTATAGAAGAGGAAGGGAGCAGTGGAAATTCAAAATTCAAACGCCGTGTTTTCTTAAACGCAGTGTCCGTGGAAATATTCTCCAATTCATCGTCCGAATTTTGATTTTGGTGAATTTCTTCAGCTCATTCATCTTCACGCCCTCAATAGTACCATTGGGATCAATTTTTTTTACAGGCTGTCAAAAGTTTTTCATGTGCGGTATGACGAAAACTTTTATTTTTGTATTTTCCACATTTGCTGTTCCATAGTTCCAGCAAATTTCGATAAGCTTCGATAAAATCGCTCCAGTTTTCGTTGCGCTCGTCCATTTCGTTCGCAACGCACAAAAGCTGAAACACGAATGAAATCAGAAAATTGCACGAAATTGTACATATTACCCATACACGTTGCGGCCGCTCACACAACACGACCGAAATATCAAAATATTTTGATTTCCATACAACCGGTTGTGCGACACGTACATCTGCGCTACACACGATGCGATCGAGTGTACAACCTTGTCCAGTTGTACAACAAATCGCAACGTGTATGGGCCGCATAAGTTGGGTGAGGACCATGATACAATTGACAAGGTAGGATAAGTACGGAGAGCCATGAAAATTGGTGTACGAGAAATGACAGTTGGCGTCAAATGTTCTCAATGAACACGGTGGATTGCTGCAACTTAAATTACTAGTACTACTAAAAAGAAGTTCGCCAAGGTGTCATTATTATAAAATAGTTAACTTTTAAAACCGAAAATATGCTAACGAAATAGTTGCATATGCCTGTTTTTATATTTCATAACTGAAATGTATATCTTAAAAGAACGTCGCCCATAATACTTGATTTGCTTTATAATGAAAGCTAAAAAAGAGGCTGCAAACCAATGGGTTTTGTGCAAATACATATACAACGAACTTCTATTTGCAAACTGCAACCATGCTCTTTGGGTGACGCAAATTCTTGCTGTCATTCAAATTGGCATACTAAACGAATTTCGTAATGTTCTATTGTATCATGGATGATGATGATATTTTTTGAGCATGCCTCTCCCTAGCTGGTTCACTTTATTTATTTCACTATGAGAAAAATGAGGCAGCCGCCGTGGCTCAGTTGGTTAGTGCGTTGGACCGCGAGTCGCAGGCAGCAACCTCAGGTTCAAATACTGCCTGTAATAACACCTAAAAAAATAACGGGAAAACTCATTTTATCTTTCGGTGGCTGTCCTCTCAGCTGGAAATGGCAAACCTCTGAGAGTAAAAATTGCTTATGAAAAAGCTCCCAACCTGCCGTTCGGAACCGGCATAAAACTGTAGGTCCCTTCAACCCGCGTACAAATTCACACGCACAACACGGGTAGTTGCGGGAAGCTAGGCCTTAGTCTCGCGTAAGCGGGCTGTCGTGCCAGTCAATTAATTATTAATTAATTAATGAGAAAAATGAAGTTGGGCGAACGAGTTGCATCGGAAATCCTAACGCCCAACCTTTCGCACGGACGGTCGCACGACTAGATTGTATCGTATATGGGCCCCTTTGGCAATTTCGGCCCAATCAAATACTGAGGACCTGATAACAAGGTGCCAGGAGCACGAATATCTTTGGATCGTTAGAAATGTGTGCTATCCAGACCGGTGCAAGCTCCAGAAAGCTTTTGCATTTATATGAAAGTTTTATTTGCAAAAGTGAATTCCTAATATAAAGTGCGCAAAAAGTACTAAAAGTAAGCGTAAAAGCGTAGTAAGGACCGGCGATCAAACGACCGTCAGCATAATATGCTTTCGGCACAGAGTACAAAAATCCAAACGAGAGTGTAAAAAGAGACGTGACCGACGACCAATTTACCATCAGCATAACATCGTCCATAGGAGTTTTAGAAATACTTCATCAATCATGTCTAACCATTGTCAGTCATCCCTAGATTACAAGCATTGGTTTCGACAGTAGGCATAATTTAAGAAGCCTGGCAACTACACGGATTAATGTTGACAAGTCCAGCTACGAATATCCTGATAGAGCCTGTGTTATTGGTCGTGTTTAGTGAAATTTTAGATAAAATAATCGTTTATGTGTAATAGATGTGTGTTTGATTAAAATGTTTAATTAAATGTTAACAAATAATATTTACAATTGGATTTTTATTGTGGCGTCGGAATCGCCAAGTACCACTTTATTTGAACACTTGGTTACAGTAAGGTTGGTTATGATAGTACAATCGTTTAAAACATAATTGATTTGTTTGCCCCGGCATCTACAATGCGGTTATTTAGGAACTTTATAATTACATGCGTATTTTATATATAAGTATACTTATTTTAATGAAATGTATTAATCACGCCCTTTTAGTTGAGAGTGTATTGTAAGTACGTTTGTATACCTACAAACATTCATATAAATATTCTAATATCGTTTACTTAACTGTATAATCAGCGCATGCACATGAGCAAACATACATATATGTACATATATACATGTGTGTGAATTAAACTTAAGATATTTAAAGATGCAGGAACAAGTGCAGAATAGCGTACTCTTGTGAAAAAGGAAAATTTTGATGTTTTCGTGAATGAAAAAGACCTTTCGTTTGATACATATATAGTGTAAATCGGTTGAAAATTGATTGAGTTAGTTTGATAAAGGCTTTGAACTTTGACCCCGTGCCACGCCTTTTGTAGACGTTTCCCAGGCAAAATTTTCAGTTTGTTAGATTCAGGAGTTTGTTAGATTCAGGTACGCTATACTGCACTTAAGCCAACATTCATATAGCCATCTCCCAAAAAAGGTCCACCACGAGTGAAAAATTCAAACTGCTCAGAAAAACTTTTTACTATCCAATAATAAAGCTTAAATATCTATATTTTATGAAATGTAAAAGGATTTTTAATTTGTCAAATTTTCTGCCGAAATATACTACTGTAAAAGAAAAAAATATTTTCTGAGCCTTTTGACGAATTATACCCACATTTTGTCTTTGTGTTTTTAGCTTATTCAAGTAATATTATATTGTTCCTGTAATGTAAAAGTTTTCTAATAACAACAATCTTATGTATTAGAGAAAGCGGAGTTCGAAGATCGGAAGTTTTTGAGTTTGCTTCTTCCTGCATCCTAATGTCGCGTCCGTGTTCAAAAAACATTATTGATTGTTGTCATTAGTGGACAAACTTTTCAAACGCAAGTAGCTGTTAGTTTTGAAATAGGTGCATTGTTCTTGTTAAGAAAATATAATAATTGGTTCCTAGAAAAATCGGAAAAAAACTATATGGGTGTTTAACACGCATCCGTCGTTAACAAAAAGTTACGAAAGAGTCGTTTGTGTGTCAATTTGACACAACATCAAAAAATATCATTGCAACGTAGTATTAAAAAGGAAAAGGGAGGGGAAGTTTATTTTTGTTTGTGTTTTGCCTGACAAAGTATATGCAGAAAGAAATAGACATAGTTTCATTTGTTTTTTAGTATGTTTTAATAATTTTATTGTTATACAATGCCAAAAACTGAATGAAAACTGAGTGGAAGTAAAGAAATAATTGCGCTTCACATGTTTTGCATATAATGAAACGGTGCTCCGGACAAACTTTATTTTTGCATTTGCCACATTCAACGGAATGAATATAGGCAATCCGCACCTGCGGACATATGTGACACCTCGCGCAGTTCTTCCAAGGCGTATGATACGCCAAGCCGTGCAGCGATGGTCCACGTGTTTCCGGAAGCTGTTGTGATGGTGATGGAACACCACGAATTTTATTTACCACCCACATGGTAGACACTTCTGGGTGTGCGTTCTCGCTGTTCCACTTGTGGTACCACAAGCGAATGCCCCGGTTCGAGCAAAAACAGGCGTCTACGAAAGTTCTTTTTGGCATAATTCCATAGTGGATTCAAATCGATGAATAGCACAAATGCATTCAACGCTGAGATGTCGAGTATGTTACAAAAGACTGCAACGGGCCATCGATTTACTTTGCGCCTGCAGCGATAGATCCCCACCATCTCGTCCATGATGTCCACGCCACATTTCGTTGCATTATAGAAATTTATTATACTTGGTTTCTTTTGAACGTCGTTCTCAGTCACTTCCTTTCCCTTGTGCATAGTGCTCAGAAAAGTTGCGAAGCGACATCTCTTTGTGACATAAGAAACCAAAGTGGAACCAAGATCGTCGTTGAATGAAAATTTCGAATGGTAAAATGGTTGCGTTTTCAAGTCGAGTAATAATGGAGGTAGTTTTTGTCGATTTTTCCTTATCGTGCCAACGATGGTCATTTGCCGTTGGTTCAGTTTCTCTGCAAGACCATGAGATGTGAAGAAATTGTCGTAAGTCACATTTCTTCCATTCAGCCCATCTGTGAGTTGCAAAACAACCCGTTCAGCCTACGGAGCACAATTAAGGTTTCGACCAATGTAGACGTCATAGACCGTCACATTTGTTTATATGCCAATTTTAGCCGGTTAGCCCATTTTTCAAATATGGCACGAATCGGCGCTAGTTTATCGCGGGCACGCGAATTTCCTCTTTCTTCGCGATCGTCAAAGAGTAGACAGCGAGTGATTTCTTTGTAGCGCTATAGTGACTTTGTCGCTGCGAATATTGGCCGTTCAGTTTTAGAGTTCCACAACTCAGGCACACATTCACCATGTGACCGGTATACACCAACAAGCAGCAATATCCTAGTACGCACGCATCGTGCAAACATCAACCTTCTTCCAGCATTTTTACGTGAGTCATATAAGTTGTTCATATCAACAACAGTTTGCTCAATGGGCTCTATGAACAAAAGAAATGCAGACAAACGCTATTCTATTCTACAACTACAAGAAACGTGCAAGAAGGCAATGAAAAAATTTCCGAAAACTTTGTGAATACATGAAATACAACGACGCGTAAACAAATTGTGGGTGTTTTTTTCATATGTGTCAAATTGACACGCTAGCGACTCTTTCGTACCTTTTTTTGTTAGCACGCCCCTAAGCATGTAAACACTTCGGGCATATGATTTTTCGAAATTTCGTCGAAAATTAGTCAGTGAGCCAAAATCTCATTTAATTTCGTGAAAAAATAAAAGCGCAATGACAGTTTGAATTCGAAAATTGCGTCAAATTGACACAAACGACGGATGCGTGTTAAAATTTGTCGCGTCCGTAACCGTAAGTTTTGAATATTCGATTGTTTAATGAAATAATACTGTACAAATATAATGAACGAGTAATGCAAGTTGATTTTGATGAGAACTATTGCCTAACCTGCTAAAAATAAATTCAAGATGCCCACTTTAGTAACAGCCAAGCAGTGGCGCACACAGGGGAGGGTTTTTTGGGTTTAAAACCTCCCCCTCCGAAATATCTTTAAGTTAGTTCAGAAATTTAATATATAACCGTGGCATATATATTCAATCATCAATATTCAATAACACTACTCGACACAAAAAATTCACCTAAAAATAAAAGTGTTTCTAGACTAACTTTGGACCGCTGAACACGAAACTGAAGATACAAAAATTTTTGTAAGAAGCGTTTTCCAAAAATCTTCGAAAACCCAGATTTTCCCCTGTTGTTTCAGTTATGAGCACATATCTCGTAAACGAATCATTCGACTAACACAAGCTGTCCGTCGGTCAGAATATAATACCTTAGTCTTTCCATATATATACCTACAGAGTGTGCAAATCAGATGAGATTGTCCAAATCAGATGAGATTTGAACAAATTACTAACGGTGAAAGTTGTAAAAAAGTGAATTTTTCTACCATTTTCCAAAATTATAAAATTTCAACTAATTTTATTACAGATAAAATAAATTATCTCCACTAGTTTTAAGAACTAAGATGAAAGATATATTGTTTGTGTAAATGTTAACCCTAACATCAATAAAATCGAAAAAATTACAAAGTTATGAAGCACTTTACATTTATTACACCGTGCGAAGAAACTTTTTTTTGCCGAGACGCATCGTAATGTTGATATAGGCGTGAAACCAGAGGTCATTTATAGTAACCTGGCATAGTCAGTTTTTCATTTCAAATATAATTATTATTATATTATTATTATTTCAAATATTTTTTTTAAATATTTGCGGTTGTGCACTGATAAAGATATGGGTATTAAATGAAAGAGGAAAATTGTCTCCGTTTAACTAAATTTTCTATTTTGAACTTTAAGGACCAAAATATGTCAGATAGGGAAAAACATACATGTTTTGGATCACAGTCCGTAGATTCATACATTTAAATTTTATTTTATTTCAAAGTTCTCAACAAAGTCACGCAAAACTGCCCCCGCCCCCCTCCCCGAAACAAAATCCTGTGTGCCCCACTGCAGCCAAGTAAGAGTTTTTCCGTGAATTGCATAGGTTTCTGGTGGAAGTAAGTCTTCTGCTGTTATCAGCGATGAATTGACTCGAATGAATTGAAAATTGTGAACATATTACAAAAGCAATACGAACGAATTACAATATATGTATATTTATATTTTCTCAGATGGGAGCAGTTTCCAATTAAAAAATAAATTTATTTTTTCTAGTATTCCTAGACTCGCAGCAGAATTTAACAGCGGAATATTAGAGTGGAACTTTTTCGCCACTTCACATGGCAAAGCTGCTGTAGACGGAGTAGGTGCCGTAGTAAAACGAAAAGTCTGGCAAATTGCCAAAGCAAGAAATATTGCTCTCGAAGATCCTCTATCATTTTATGACTGTGCTAAGAACAGCATTTATGGAGTCAACCTTATATATATCTCTGAAGAACAAATTCAGAGTTTTTCTAATCAACTGTCAGAGTTATGGTAAAATGTTTCAAATATCAAAGGAGTTAAAAGTTCGCATTGATTTTCATATTTCGACACCAAATTTATTCAAGCTGCTCGAACCGCTTATTCAGAAAAGACAAAATTAAAATAAACCACACTAACAGCTTTTAACTTTATTTTTTCCTTATTTTGATTACTATTACCGTTAAGTAACTTGAATTTAACTTGTTATGTTTTATTTTGTAATGTAATGTGTTGTAGGGAACATCAACCAAAAATTTGTCGTGTCCATGATGTCGCGTCCGTATTCGTGCTGTACCTAATTAAAAAAAGCTAAGAGACGATTCTCACATTTCATAAGTCTACGAAGAAAAGTTATCCTTTGACCTTCATTTACATGTATATATAGAAAAAAAGTTCGCAAAAATAGCTAATAATAAATAGATTTGTATATTTCTATAAGAGCTCCAAAAAAACATATTTTCTGTCGCGTCCGTTTAATTGTATAATTGCTTATAACGTTGTACTAATTTGTACTAAATCTTACCAATATATTTATAAGATATAGCACTTTTTCAGCGCGTTAGAACACTAAAAATACATATTGGCTCTTTATGTTTCTTTCGTGTTTTTGGCGTAATTAAAAGCGTGCGAATGTCGCGTCCGTGCCACTGGGAGATGCCCATATACTTAGTAGGGACATAAATACTGTTACACACGTTTTATGCTATAAAATTAAAAGTAGTGAATGTTTTGGGCTAATTTTTGTTTACATATTTATTGATATATATTGTATACAAAAAGCAAACATTCATTCGAAATGTTCGCCTTTGGCCTTTATGCACGACTTAAGTCAGACTGGCCTATCATCAATAGCCGCACGCACCTCGTCCATCGGAAAAATGGCCACAGCACGAAACAAAGCTGTCTTAAGAGAATCAATGTTGGGGTATCTTTTGTGGCAAACCATGTCCTCTAAAACTGTCCACAATTCGTAATCGAGCGGGTTCAACTCAGGACGGCCAGAGGGCCATTCTTCAGAGGAAATAAATGCTGGTAAATTGTTTTGGAGCCAGGTTTGAGTCGTTTTTTTATGGGCCGGCGCAAAATCTTACTGGAAAGTCCACGGCTGGTTTTGGAACAAAGAATGGTTAAGTTGTTTTACAACAGCTTTCAGAACGGTTTCTTGATAAACTGTGGCCGATGTTTTGACCCCTTGTTCGCAGAAATACAAGTCAGTGACCCCATCGTAAGAGACACCCCACTAAACCATGACTGAAGCTGGGTGATGGCCCTTTTCGACCCGTGGAATCAGTTCAGATGCTTCCTTAGGTGACCGTGCATACACCCTATCATTTTGCTTGTTAAATTTTTCCTACACGGTAAAAATTTGTTCATCGGTAAACAAGATTTTTCTGTGCAAGTTCTCAGCGTGCTTCACCAAAAGACGTTTGCATTTTTCCATTATTTTTTTTTTCAAAGCTGCAGTCAACAAATGTCCGGTACGGCGTTTGAAACCCCCAAGTCCCAAGTCTTTTTTAATAATTCGACTCATGGACTTTTGCGAGATATTCATCTCCCGGGCCATGATTTTCTGTTTTCGCTGAACTCTTGATTTGACAGCTTAACGACTTGTGGTGTTCGAACTGTGCGCGGACGGCCCGACCGGTGGCGGTCTTTAACATCTCCAGTCTCCTCAAACAGTTTTATGCACCGGTAGACGAACATGCGACTAATCCCGAGCGGGCGGAGCGTTTTGAAAATATCACATTTTTTCATTTCACACTTAAATAGCGCTATAACAGCGATACGGTTCTCGTTATCTGACCATTCCATGGTGAAAGCTAGAATAATTTAGAATTCCCGGTGCAGACTAACGCTTTACAGGTTATGTTTCATAAACCATGTGGAAATAACGGGGTATGTTCAATTCAACTATTACAATTCAACTATTCAATGTTGTAACAATATTTATGTCCCTACTAAGTATATCTGAGGGAGATTACGGAACAAGTGCTGAATACCACACCCTCTTAAAAAAATTGTTTTTGTTTTTTATCGGTAAAAGGAGTTTTTTTGTTAATCTAACAAACTTAAAATTTTGCCGCCGAAACATTCTCAGAGGGCGTGGTCCCAAAGTCCCAGTTATATATCCGAATTTATCAAGAAATTATCAACCGATTCTAACGATATAGGTGTCATATGAAAGGTATTTTCTTCCTCTCTCGAATGATGTATAACATGTATGTAATATGTACCAATAATGAGTTAATTATTTTCTGGTCTTTCTATAATTCAAAACTGTATTTATTCTTTATTTGCAGTACAGAAAATAAAAAAATGCATAATGTCTTACTTTTATTACGTAGCCGTCAAGGCGAATTAATACAGGTGACCTCGTTGAATCAGCTGATTTGATTTTTTTGTGGTGGAAAAGGTCTAGATTGTCAAAATGCCTGTGTAAAACTGTGACAGTTTAAAAATGAAAAAAAAGCTTTGTTCTGATTGGCTGATTTTGACAATCTAAACCCAGAAAACAAAATACATTGAAATTTTGTCACCTACGCTATCACCTGTATGAATTCGCCTTGCGTAGCCGTATATTAACCTTTTTTTCAATATCTTTCAGAAAACAGAATGGATGTGAAACATTCCACAGGGGTTTCTGACATGACCACTATTCCGGAAATAGATGAAGCGGGTATAAACAGCAACTTAAAACTTCGATATGAAAATGACATTATATATGTATCCTTCTCAAAGTATCTTTAAATGGTTCAAAATTAAATTGAAACCTATAGTTGTATTCTGTACTTGGGTTCCATTTCGCACAAGTATTCTTTTTATGAGCATCTCGTGGAAGCCCTACAGATTTTTGGATTGTGAAAATACGTCTATGTTTCTATAATATCATGTTCACACTGACTAGTTTAAATAAAAAGAGCTTTTTGTTGAATACCATCCACACTGCTTACTGAGGTTTAGTTTGACATCTGTTTGTTTACAACCACCGCTGTGACCACGCAGCTGTATTTGTCGATTTGGCCGGCCATTCTTTGAAAAACGTGGTTATTCCGTTTTTGGCCACGTAAGTGAGCAATGTAGTTCCCAAAACTGAATAATAGCACTCTCAATTGGGAGGGACCACTTAAATGTTTTTTTTTGTCTAAATTTTCATTACAATTACAATTTTTGTATTGTTTTGCATAGCGAAAGGGCAACTAAATTTCCAGGGATGTGTTTCATATATGAATAGGTGTGTTACGTTGGTAAAAAAGCTTTTTCATAGAAAGCTTTGAAAAACAACCCTGCGCCGAACTGGTTTTAGCTCGTGTTAAATGGTTTGACGTTCCAACAGCAATTGCATGTGACTAAACACGTTTTCGAACTGGTTTTGTTAATTTAACTTGTTTAAGCTCATTAAACAGATTTAAGTCGTCAGTTTGAACATGATATAACAGAAAAACTGGAAAAACGGAACGGTCAACAAAAGACTTAGGTACTCTGTATGAGCAGACTCTGTCTTGCAGGGGTCAAGAGAACCTCCTCCAGACTACAGCGCGCTGTGGCCATATGTTGTACGGGAGCCTTCCCGACTACTTCTGGCCCATCGCTAGATGCCCTGGTGAACCTTCCTCTACTTGATGTTTTCATCCAAGGAGAGGCCCTAAAGGCCATCCGAAGACTAAAACACAGTGGCCAGTGGAATGGCGCTTGTCCGGCACTGGAGAATTGTGCTGGCACCGACAGCGTCCTCACAGTCATGTCCATGCCCCTCGACTCTATGCCTTCAACTGTCATACTAAAAAAGAGGTACATGGTGTTGCTGCCTGCGGCTCACTCTTGGTCAGATCCTGAGGATGAGCCCGGTAAACACTGTTTCCGTATATTCACGGACGGCTCCAGAACGGAAGAAGGTTCTGGCTCTGGGGTCTTCGTTGAATCCACGGGGACTGGACGGTTCTTTGCCCTAGGCTCGCGCGCATCTGTGTTTCAGGCAGAGGTGCATGCGATACTTGAGGCGATGAACTTTGTCATAGAGAATAGGTGGAAAGGCAGGTTTATCTGTGTCTGTAGTGACAGCTAAGCTGCGCTTACGGCCTTGGACAGCCCTCTAACCACCTCTATGCTAGTCAAGTCCTGCAAATCCAGGCTTAATTATGTCGGCAAATACAAGAGCCTGATGCTCACCTGGGTCCCGGGACACGCAGGAATTGCGGGTAACGAGACTTCGGATTCCTTAGTTAGAATGGGCTCTGAGGCTGCTTTTATCGGCCCTGAGCCTGTTCTGCCACTCCCATCTGCGGCCATCAAAGCCACTGTTAACGAATGGGTCACTATGACCCAGGAGCGAGCATGGCAGGCTGAGAGCGGCTCCAGGTGGACGAAAATTATGCTTCCCGCCATATCCGACAGATGCTCACAGTTTCTTCTATCATTAGGCAGAGGGGACTGCAGACAAATCGTCGGGTTAATGACGGGCCATTTTCTATGGGCAAAGCACATGGAAATGGTAGGCATATCTGACAGTGCCCTATGTCCTGCCTGTGGGGAGGACGTTGAGACGGCGGAACACTTCCTGTGTCTCTGCCCCGCGTTCGCTCGTATCAGGTTTGAGACGTTTGGCACTGATGTGCTAAGAAACGACCACCTTGGCTCCTTGGCACCCCAGGATCTATCAAGGTTTCTTCGGAAGTCGGGGAGATTTAAAGCACAGGGAACAACAAGTCGTAGTACAATGGACAAAGGAAAAGAAAAAAATTCACGCTTCGACGGAAGTTGAAGACAATGTGTTAAAAAATGTCTTGAATTTAGAGTTCGAGGACCTATATGATGGGCTTTCGCTAAGTCTACGCACGAACAGATTGATCATTATCATAATTAATGTAAGGCTTGTTAAAGCTAGTACTAAGGTTATAGAAAGCATATTTGTAATATTTGCAGCAAGTTGATTGCGTTATTTAGCGTCATTATAAAATTTTGAAATTAGAATGTCGTTTCTTTTCACTCATCCGAATTACGCTTAGTTTGCTTTCACTTAACCGGAGTTCGCTGAAATGAAAACACCGGTTAACTATAAATAAAAGGCCGGAAAAAGCTACTTGCAGTTAAGCGGACTTGTGTTTCTACTTGCCTGGAGCTTATAAGAATACATCTCTGTATCGGCCTAGGCCACAAACAAAACGTTTCGTCAGATCGAAAAAGGATAAATGATTTCATATACACAAATTAATTTAATTTTTAATAATTTAATAATAATTGACTGGCACGACAGCCCGCTTACGCGAGACTAAGGCCTAGCTTCCCGCAACTACCCGTGTTGTGCGTGTGAATTTATACGCGGGTGGAAGGAACCTACAGTTTAATGCCGGTTCCGAACGGCAGGTTGGGAGCTTTTTCATAAGCAATTTTTACTCTCAGAGGTTTGCCATTTCCAGCTGAGAGGACAGCCACCGAAAGAGAAAACGAGTTTTCCCGTTATTTTTTTAGGTGTTATTGCAGGCAGTATTTGAACCTGAGGTTGCTGCCTGCGACTCGCGGTCCAACGCACTAACCAACTGAGCCACGGCGGCTGCTGCTATACACAAATTACTCCTACTGATATGGCGTTTAGGAAACTATGCGCTTTTTGTATTTCGTCCATTGACAAAACGCTTATTTTGAGCTGTTATGCATGAAAATCTGTACACCGTACGAAATTTATATTCTGATTGAAAATTTCCATAAAGGTATTCTAGACTTACACTGGATCCATCTTAATAGCAGTGAATCCGTATAAAGACCTAAATGTGTTCAACAAGGTAAGTACGTAAATTGGGATTTAGTGTTGTTGTAAAAGTAATGTATACAAATATTTTACCTAGTTATTTGTCGTAACGTAGCGTCAGCCTATGCAATTAAAGTACCTTCAAAATGCGATTGAAAGTCTAAATTTTGACTAGTCATACTATGCAAGTCCAATAAAATTCTCATAGTACTTTTTGAAAGTAATTTGCAAATGTTTGAAATACCTCCTTATGAGGATTATAGTGCTTTGTGCTTAGGAAATTGTGGATTCAGTTCAATTTTTGTATTTAGGTTGCGTTACTCGTGACTAAATTCTAAACCAAATCATAATGTACAGAGGTGCAAACTGGGACTCCAGAGGTATAGGAGATATACTAAAGTTCCTCGCGGTAGTTGGGCTCACAGATGAACTGTGAGTCCATGAAGGGGGCACAATAGATCTTTAGGTCGCGGTGCACTATCCCCACTAATAATAATGTACAGTAGGAGCTTAACTCTCTTTCTACTCATGCTCAATTATATCATTCTCCAGACTGGAGAACAATAATTTATTGCTTTCTTTCAAGACGACATTCGTCGTCATTCGTTGCCATAAATGTATAGACAGATTTAAAAAGGGGATGTTTGCACTGAGACCAGAGATGATCTATTGTGCCCCCTACAATTTTTAGAGAACGTTCCGTAATCTCACCGACCTAATGCAGTTTAGTAACTCACGGAGGAGAAGGTGTTTGACATTTTCTTCTGCAAGCCAGTGTTGGCTTATGTGTTGCTTCATACTGCGACATACCGCATCGCAGTCCAATTCTATGTGATCAGGAGTCTCCTCTGCTGTTCCGCAGAGTCTACAGACGATTACCTGTTCTAGCCCGATTGTATGCATATCGAGCCCTTCCCGCGATTTTATCGTATGAGCCATTTTTACCAAAATTAATTTTTTTACCGGTAACGATAGCACTTTAAATTTGTCATCAGTCCCTAAAAGCTCACATGTCTACGATGAACCGTTACGAAGTTTGAGAAAAAACAATTTTATCGTATGTCCATTTCAAAATTGTCCCTTATTTTTTGTGCCTGCGACTAACTATGCGTTACGATAAAATTGTTTTAGTTGCAAAAAGGCAATTTTTAACTTTATTAAAAAAGTGTGTTAAATTTTAGAGAGAGAGTTCAAAAACGGCTTTTTCTAAATAAATCGTACAATTGAGAACATTTTAATAGTGAAAAGTGAATCTATATGCATATAATTGTTTATCCTGACTGACTGGCTCATCATCGCCCATCTCAAACCGCTAAAGCTACAAACATGAAATTTGAACTGTAGGTACATCTTCAAAAATCAAACTCCGCTAAGACGGGATTTTTTTAAATTCGGGGTCTAAAGGGGCAAATCATGGGTTAAGGTGTTGTATGAAGAAATGCGATTTAATAGGCCTATTGATTTAAAATTTGGTAAAAACACTTCAAATCAAAAATAATGCGACACCTATTTTTTATTTTTTCGAGTATCAAAATTTAACGCAGTGAGTCGAGGGTTAAGGTTCGTATACGGAAAGACTACGAAAAAACATGACTTGATAGGCCTTTTGACTTCAAAGTTGGTGAAAACACTTGAAATCAAAAATAATTTGACACGCGTTTCTCATCTTTTTCAAAATCAAAACATAAAGGGGTGAACCAAGGGTTAAAAGTTTGAAATATGAAATTAATATGAAGAAGTATGATTTTTACGCTTTTTGACTTCAAACTTGGTTAAATGCTTGTTTCAAATGTGAAATAATTCGATACGTGTTTTTCATTTTTTCGAAAATCGATATCTGACGAGGCCAACAATGGGTTAAGGGTTTTTTTTTTGGGGAAACATGATTTAATGCGCCAATTGACTTCAAATATGGTAAAAGGTGAAATTATTTCTCAAATGAGAAATGATGAAACAAGTATTTTTACATAAAAATCTAACGGGATCAGCAAAGGGTTAAGAAGAACTTGATTTATTGGCCTCATTGACTTTAAACATGCGTGCAAAGCCACGGGGCCCTGCTAGTCATGAATACTTAGATTTAAAAATTGATGGAATGACAAAAGATGTACTAGTTCAAACAGATGAAGAAGATAGTATTTAATTTTTTCTGAAATAAAACTACACTATATCACCTATGAATTACACTATATCAATCTGAAAGTAACAATATTTTGTATTCAATAAATGAAAATACATTATACCAAGGAAACAATTATTTTTTACTTAGAAACGATTTTATCGTATGTGCCACTGCAATATTTGAATCGCTTATAATAGTGCCCGCACAAATTATCGTATGTCCAAAATAATGCCGTTCCGCTGAAGTCACTAAAATTACCTATTCCAAGTGTGTAATCCTAAATAAAGTGTGTGTATACCAAAAATCATGCAACTATGTTGCGCCAATGCAGAGAAAACAAAAAAAAAACGTCTCCTGTAAAATTTGGTTTTTGGCTCATACGATAAAAACGCGGGAAGGGCTCGATATGTTCTCTCAGTCTGCAGTGCCCGGTTAACAGCCCGGTGACCAGTCTAATCGAGTTTTTCCCAATTTTTCACTCCATTTGGAGTTATAACCCTTAAAAAAGATTTTCGATTGCCTGAGATCCGAGGCATTAGACCAGTGTTCTGAACTCTTGGTTCTTTCCTTAAGTCGTAGTGACTCTGCTAGAGTGTTTTTGCCCAGCCCAATGAAAGGTTCTGGTCCAAGGGGGATCAGGGCTGCCCCAGTTATAGCAAGACTATCCGCCTCCTTATTTCCATCCCCGTCCTTATCGAAATCCAAGAAAGCGCACAGCATGATTTCTTTGTTTTTAAGAGTATCCTGCATTGAACTCGTGAGCTGAAATAGGGGCGTCTCTGTCGATCTGCTGGCCCTATACGCATGCTGTTTAGTGTACAAAGGTTGTCTCTTAAGCGTCACGGTTCTAATATAATGATCTATCACCTTCTCAATGGTCTTCATGACGAAAGATGTGAAACTAAGTGTCAAAGATGTTAAACTTACTAAGATGTTAAACTAAGACCCATTTTGGCAGATTCTCTTTCGATAGCCGCAAAGGCAGCGGTGACATCTCGCTTGTTATGCCCAATGACATCAATGTCATCAGCGTAGGCAAGGAGCTGGACACTTTTGTTGAAAATTGTGCCACTACGATGCGGGCTTGTGCAGAACACTCTCCATGGTGAAGTTGAAGAGGTCCCAGGACAAAGGATCGCCCTGTCTGAATCCTCGAACGGTATCGAATGGGTCGGAGAGGTCACTTCCAACCTAGACGGAGCTGCGCGTATTGCTCAACGTCGCTCTGCAAGATAGATAGATAGATTTGAAAGGGGAAATGTGCACTGAGACCAAAGTTGATCTATTGTGCCCCCTACAACTTTAGAGTACGTCCCCCAATCCCACCGACCTAATGAAGCTTAGTAACTCACGTGGGAGAAGGTGTTTGACGTTCTCTTCTGCAAGCCAGTACTGGCCCAGGTGCTGTCTCCTACTGCGGCATACCGCATCGCAGTGCAGTATGACGTGCTCAGGAGTCTCCTCTGCTGTTCCGCAGAGTCTGCAGACGCTTACCTGTTCTAACCCAATTGTGTGCATATGTTTCCTTACCTCACAGCCCGGTGACCAGTCTAAGCTGGGTTTTCCCCAGTCTGAGGCATTCTTCACTCCATCTGGAGTTGTAACCTCTGATGAAGATTTTCGATTGCCTAAGACCTGTGGCATTTGACCAGTGTTCTGAGTTCCTGGTTCTTTCCTCAAGTCTTAGTGACTCTGCTAGAGTGCTTTTGCCCAGCCCAATGAAAGGTTCTGGTGCAAGGGGGATCGTGGCTGCCCCAGTTCTAGCAAGGCTGTCAGCCTCCTCATTCCCTTCTATTCCTCTGTGTCCTGGAACCCAGAGGATTTTAACCTGGTTATATATACCCAGTTTATTCAATGCTACAATGCATTCCAGCACCAACGCTGAGGTAATCACATACGAGATTAGTGCTTTGATGGCTGCTTGACTGTCAGAACAGATGACTATGTCTTGCCCCCTGTACAAACGCTCGAGGTTAGTCTGCACACAGAGCCTGATGGCATATAACTCTGCCTGAAATATGCTGGGTGTATTCCCCATGGGCTCATAGCGCTTGAAGCGAGGTCCAAATACCCCCGCCCGGTTCCCTCATGCGTTTTGGAGCTGTCTGTGAACCACGTAATAGTATGTGGTTTGAAATGGGACTGGTGTGCATCCCAGTTCCAGTCCACTTTGCTACTCATATATACTACGAAGTTTTTCTCATAGTTATATGTTCTCGTTATTGTATCCATTGGATACAATACGTAGGGGTTGCTAACAGACAACACGTCTAAGTCTCTGCGACTTAGAATGTGATGCCCCCCTTTACTGGTTCTGGCCAGCCCAAGAACAGTACGCTTGGCTGCCATTTCAATTGCTATGTGCAATGGTGATATATTGATTATCACCTCCAGCGCCACCGTGGGACAGGTCCTCAAAGCACCTGTAATACACGAGCACGCAAGTCGTTGGACCTTTTCGAGCCGCTTCCTCACAGTCGAGAGCTTGGCTCTTGGGGCCCAGGCTACTGCTGCGTACGTGAGTATTGGTCTCACTATCATGGTTTACATCCATTTCAGTATGCTTGGTCTACATCCCCAATTCCTGCCTGCTAGGGATCTGCACACCATGATTGCTTTCGTTGCTTTACTAATAACTGCCTCAGCGTGTTTGTTCCAGAGTAACTTTGAGTCTAGTGTCACGCCTAGGTACTTCACCTCTGTTTTGTATGCTATACTCTTACCGAGCAAGCGTATTGTACGCATGTGTGGCAGTTTTCTTTTCCACGTAAATGGTACTATGGCGGTTTTGTCAGGGTTTATCTTTAGACCTACCCGGACGCACCATTCTTGCGTTAGTTTTAATCCCCTCTGGATTATATCACAGAGAGTGTCCTCAAACCTTCCTCTGGCAATAATGACTATGTCATCAGCATAGCTTTGACAATTTATGCCATTGCTTGACAGAAGTTCAAGGAGCTCATCTACCACAAGGCTCCACAGTAGCGGTGACAGTACCCCGCGTTGTGGGCAACCTCTGCTAGTGAGCACACTCCTAGTGGTCTTGCCCAGTTTTGTTACTGCCGATCTGGTAGAGAGCATGGCTCTTGTCCAGCGGCTGAGGGTGGTTTCTACCCCTCTTCTGCTGAAAGCCCTCTCTATCGCCTCATGAGAGGTATTATCGAAGGCTCCTTCGATATCCAGGAAGGCGCACAGCACTATCTCTTTGTTTTTAAGAGCATCCTGCATTAAACTCGTGAGCTGGAATAGGGCAGTCTCTGTCGATCTGCCTGCCCTATACGCATGCTGTTTGGCATGCAGAGGTTGTTTCTTGAGTGTCACGGTTCTAATGTACTCATCTAACACCTTCTCCATGGTCTTCATGACGAATGATGTTAAACTGATTGGTCTAAACGACTTCGGCTCTGTATAGTCCTTTCTTCCAATCTTCGGTATAAAAACTACCAGGGCACTTCTCCAGCTAACGGGGATGTATCCTGTTGCTAGACAGCTCCTCATAATACCAGTTAACTGCCTTAGCAGGACCCCCCTGCCTTTTTGCAAGAAAACAGGGAGGATCCCGTCTAAGCCTGGCGATTTGAAGGGTTGAAAGGTGTTCAGGGCCCAATCAACCTTTGCCTGGGAATGGAAATTTGCGCCGGGGAAATGGGCACCTAGAAGAGCTAGAGCCCGTTGCTCTTCATTTCGCGTATAGCTACCATCCGAGAGTTCGCTCTGCAAAGTTTCACGAGGTTTTTGCAGTTCAGACAATGCGACATATAGGCAATCCCTTATCGGGCTATCGAATGGTGCCTTGTAATCGATAAAGAGATGGTGTGTATCGATCCGATTCTTACGGATCTTCTCCAGGACTTGGCGTAAAGTGAACATCTGGTCGATGGTGGACTTACCAGGTCAGCGCCTTGGCGAGTGGCTTTAATCTTTCACATATTACGCTCGTCAGGACCTTGTATGCAATGGGAAGTAGGCTGATACCCCTATAGTTGGCGCATGTTGTTGTGTCGCCTTTCTTCAGCACAGGCCAAAGGGCATATATAACAAAAAAAAATTAATCCATGTCGCCTATGCCAGAGCGAGATACATGATCGTTACTCTGCGATGCAATCGCGTGTTACGCTGAGCGAAATGCGTCATCGTTACGCAATTGCGCGAAATGCTTTATCGCCACACTGCCCTCCACTTAGACTTGTTCGCCCCGAACAAGTTCTGAGGCTCCGCCGTGGTGAGACGCCAGGCGCAGCGTTGAATCCGGTATACTACATCATTGAACCTGGTTACAACCTTGTATGGTCCGTCACATGCAGATTTGGTGACAAGCCTCCTTTGTGGGTTGTACAGCTTTACCAGATCGCCTTTCTGGCACCCTGCCTGCCCTGTTGTCTAGTGGAACATATCTGGCTTTCATCTTGTCGCTGACCAGTTGGTTGCGGCTCATAAACTTATAGAGTTCCTCCAGTTCCAACCGCTTATTGACCACGTAGTGACTCCTGATGCCTTCCGTTGGACTGACCACTTCGAACTTTAGGTAGCGGGCGATCTTAACTCCATGCCAAATACAGCTCGTAAGCCTAGGCGTATACGGAGACGCATGTCGCGCAACACAGCACAAGGTAGCGCAGCGAAAATTAAACTTTGTGAGGCAGAAAATATGTGAACTGCGTATACGAATCTCGTAAAACTAGCACACGTGTTCCGTATTCATTCCATAAACCCAGCAATACGAGTTATTTGTCTGAATTAGACTTTGAAATAGAACCTATATAATATAATATGGGTGTAATGTCGGCTGTTCACGCACTTTTTCAATTAGTTGTTCAATTAATGTGTCGGCTGCGCGTAGGAAACTATTTCAACTACAACGCGACGCAGTTGTGCGCAGGCACGTCTCTCCGCCGCACGCGGCTATGTCGCTGTCTACGCCGTTATACGGTACTGCGTTATTTACAAAAAACTAAACTGCGTTGAGTTGTGCTGCGTGTGCGGCCTGCGTCTCCGTATACGCCTAGGCTTAGGGGTGAGTGATGTTGTGTCGTGTGGGGCCGATCTATTCGCTATTAGGAACAAAGGGATATGTGTGGGCCAGACCTTTTGATTTCTGTCCACTACTCTCCGCAGGTACTCCTCCAGCTCTCGATTGAACCGTTCCACCATCCCATCAGACTGTGGATGCAGGGGAGTGCTGCTATTTATCCGTATACCCAGCAATTCATATACATATTCTTGAAGGTGGTAGATGCAAAGTTCCGGCCTTGATTTGAGTGCAACTCCAATGAAACTCCGAACCCGGCCACCAAGTTTTTAACTAGTATTTCTGCAACCGTGGTGGCATCCTGTTTGAGAATAGGATACACCATTTATTGAAATACCCCATTACCATCAGCACACATTTTTTGCCTTGTGCCCTATTTGGAAATGACCTGGCTCGTTTTGCCTTTTTTGGTTGCAAAAATCATAACTTCTGAACCAATAAAGATATTTAAAAAATTTAAACTGCATCTGAAAGTGTCATATCCAAGGTTTAAATTGAGCATAAGGTTTTAATTAATAAGCTTTAAATTGAGGTTGTCACAATAACAGGGGGCTTTAAAATTCGTCGCCAAAGTTAAGATTTAGTAAAACTTCATACTACAATGAAATTACTTTTTTGTTTGACCTCAAAAATGGGTTCTTGGATTATAAAAACCTATCCACATCTATATTACATATATAAAAATGAATCGTGGTCCGTTCGGCTGCTTAAAACTTGAAAACGACTGGTTGAACTTGGATACTTCCTTCGGCGGTTTAGGAAAAAAGAAAAGTCGGGAAAGCGGGGCGTGGCACCACAAGAATACATTTTTAGACAATAACTTTGGAACCATAAGTCACACATCAATTAAATTTGGTACAAACTTATTATTTAATCATGTCCTTCGCCCGAGGGAATGGGGTATTGAACAAAGGGGTGTGGCACCGCCCATACAACTCAAATCTTTTATATGGAATAGCTTCGGAATCGTTGGCAGCACAGCATTGCAATTTGGTGTACCGTCGTTTCATAGATGTGTCATTCTACTGTTTAAATTTGATGGGCCTTGGGCAAGGGGCGTGGCACATTTGTTTGATCCAAACTATCCGCATAATTTTGAAACTGTTAGTCTAACATCAATGAAACTTAGTACGAACCCACCAGTTAGTCATATCTTTTGACAGAGAGAATGGGGCGCGTATTAAACAAAGGGGCGTAGCACCGCCCATACAACTCAAGTCTTTTATATAGAATAGCTTCGGAATTGTAACTCGCACGGCATTGAAATTTGGTATGACATCCTCCCACTGAATTGTCATTCTACTGTTAAATTTTGATGGGCGTTGGACAAGGGGCGTGGCACATTTGTTTGACCCAAACTATCCGCATAATTTTCAAACTGTTCGTCGCACATCAATGAAACTTAGTACGAATTTACCATTTAGTCATATCTTTCCACAGAGGGAATGGGGCGGGTATTTAACAAGAGGGCGTGGCTCCGCCCATACAACTCAAATCTTTTATATGGAATAGCTTCGGAGTTGTAAGCCGCACAGCATTGAAATTTGGTGTACCGTTGTTTCATAGATGTGTTATTCTACTGATGATATTTGATCGGTGTTGGGCGTGGCACATTTCTTATGATCCAACAGTTATGCAGTACACACACACACATCAGTGAAACATGGTACGAACTTTCCACTTAGTAGCACAATTCGAAGAAGAAGAAAGTTATGAGCATTGGACAAGGGGGCGTGGTGCCGCCTCCATTTTTATATACATAGATTGTTCAATCAACATATTATATACATAGATTGTTCAATCAAAATCTAACGGGTTCAACAATGGGTTAACAGTTTGTATTTCTCCACGATTTATTGGTCCTTTTGACTTCAAACTTAGACAAAAAGCACTTTTATCGGGAAATAATTAAAATGTGCTTTTGATTTTTTGGAAAATCGAAATCTACCGTGATAAACTAAGGGTTAAGAGCTTGTTTAGGGTAAATGTGAAAACTCATGATTTAAAGGGTTTTTGACTTCAAAATGTTTGGAAATACTTAACATCAAAGATAATACCCATATGTTTTTTTTTAAACAATATCTGACGGGGTCAACAATGGTTGAAACAAGAGAGCTTGCGTGCGAAGTCGCGGGGCCCAGCTAGTAAATTAATATAATTTATTGATTTATACGTAATTTTTTCCAAAAAAATTTGTTTTTGAAGTTAGATTTTTTCAAAATCGCTATCTACGCTGGAATTAATGTCTAATCATGAAACCATTTCTAAGCTATAAGTATCTGTAAGTTCTTTTTGTGATCTTACAGATCTCATAGATGAAATAACTGGATCAGAAGAGACTGCTAACATGTTGAAAAGGTCTCTGGATGCATATTCACCAAATTTTGGTCATTAACCATTTCCTTGCAATTCAAAACATTCAAAATTACTCCCAATCTTCGCACAATATCTTTATCAACTCCAGTTATTCGAGCAGTCACTTCATCGTTTTCAAAAAACCTGCGTGAAGAGTTGCCATCATTTGTATTCCCTTACCCATACTTTGGAGAGTATACTTTCAGCCCAAGCTCTTTGAAGAATTCATCTTGAATTATTTTTTTCTGTTATTCTGCTTTTCTTTGGGTGTTGCGTTATTCTCGAAAACTTCCCCATGTCGTGGTAGCATATACGCCAACTTCAAGACAAATTCCATACATCTTATCCGTCCATGCAAAGGAGATATTCCATACTCATAATTATGTTCGTCACTTGTTGATTCATCCAATTTTTGGAAGTCTTTTTAATTCTTTTTACAGATTGCACATTTCATTGTCGATGAAGTATTAGTTAATTGACTTAAAACTTTCCCGTCATAGTCAGGAGAAAATCATACTTAATAGTAATAGATTTCCCTTCCTTGATTTCAAGTACTGTTGGTTTTAATTCGGCAATTTGTGTTTTTACATCACTGACTGTGGCTTCTGTGAGTTCCGAAGACTCCTTCGCATATTTAAACAATATCGGACGGCACAATTTAACTGATGAAGGCTGTGGGTTTTTTCAATATTCTGAAGCCTCACCTTTTAGTCGTAGGGGAACAGCAGAAGCCATAAACATATTAGCATCTGTAACAGTTGTGTCGTCCGTATTTATTGTTTGTTTATAGGCGCTCTGTCCTGATGATCCATCATAGCCCCACTTGCTAACCAATGTTATGCTTTCTGGAAGAGATTTCAACTTGTCTTCAGAGAAAGTCACCAAGAGTCATCTAGAAGTATGTTCCATCAGGTCTTGGAAGTTCACTTCGGCTAACTTTGGGATTAAGAGGTACTGCTTCCTTCTTAGCTTGATTTATGTGTCCGCATCCAGGAAGAAGATTGACATTATGTTGTAATAATGACTCACGCAGCATTATATATTTTCCCTTCGACAATCCAAGATCCATAAACAGCGCCAAAGCCTCTTCAGAAGTGAATTGTCGAGGCAATGCATTTTGTGGAGTGGGAATACTATTTTTTATCCTCATGATTCGCTTTGGACTTGCTAACCCAACTGCTTCTGTTATATGAGCCTTAACCTTTTTTTTTGTCGTTTTTGTATTTCATGGATAATACTTCAGAAAGATGACCCGTGGCGATATCTTGAGTAGCATCTAACAACTTCTCTTTCCTTGTCTATAGTTTTTGTTGGTCTCCCTCTAGTTCGATCGGTTGATGTATGGGGCTGTTCTTCGCCAAATCTACTAACATCTGTTAGCCACTTTTCATACTTTTTTTTCGAATATTTTCGCGCAACGATTCGCGGCTTGCCAATTGGTTTTAATTTTGGTGTGAATAAAATGAAGTTGGCTTGTCATGTCCTCGTATTCTTCTATGTTGTGTATTTTAGTACTTAATTCTTTAAAAATAGCCGCAACGAAGTCTTGTTTAGTTTGTGAAGCTCTAAACACCTCAAATAATTTGGAATTTTCCCGAGACATTATTACACTTGTACACTCGTATCACTCAATAAAAGATATACTGCGAATTATATTTAAAAATACTATTCACGGCTAATTCAAGCTGCACAGAATACTTGCGATAGGCTTTAAAGTCAAAGAACGACTGTGAAAATACAACGAAATATAGGTTTATCAGGCATGTGCTGCAAATCGTTTTCGGAAACAATTCGGACTGAAAACGTGATGGGACTTCCATTTAACGATTTGAAGCAGGTAGCTGCATCTAAGAGAATTTGCCGTTTTTTCAGCGTTTTTGTTCAAATATTGAATTTGACTAAGCTGTTCGTGGAAATGTAAGTATTATGATGGAAAAAATATTGTTTTAAGCTGTGAAAACCATGGGACGTGGAATTTCAGGGGAAACTCTGCCTAGGAACAAATCTTCCTTCAGTATATGGAGCGCCACCCAAATATTGCAAAAAATTTACAACTGCTTGTTATGACACACTTTTCTAAATAAAATAAGCAAAACATAGACAGCAAATGTATTATGCCATTCGTAACCAAAAAATATAACTTTATATACAAATGCCAACAACACAAAATGGGTTTTTGACCGTACTAAATGTGCGCGATTTTCCGTATACCTACGTGTTTTTTGACCCGATGTTGTTTCACTTCTAGAAAGTAAAGCGGCACAAAGCGGCAGCTGAGTTTTGGAAGTTAGGTAAATAAAAAAAACCAAAGAATACACATTTTTCTCGATGTGGAAAAATTGTCAACATTGAGCGGCTCTACCTCCCAAACTACTAATCCGAATTTAATGAAAGTTAAATTTTCGTAATCCCTCAATTCGTAATACTCAATAAGATGCGTGTATTCATTTTATCGAACGCTTTCATGAAATTTTTGATTTTTGCAACGATTTGCAGGCAGCGGGGCCATAGTGCGACGTCTATGGCAATCCGTTCGAAGGGCGCTCCTACGTTGTACTGCTCCATGCGGCCCCGAGATCTTTTTGTAGGTCCTTTCGCATCCTAACACCAGTCACAGCTCCTGATCCAGTCGACGATGGACTCTTGACATCCCACCCAATAGAGCCGTCTTTTTATCTTGGCAACAGTTTTTGTGATGCCTCGGTGCCCTCCATCGAAATCGTTATGGTACGCGTCGATGACCACGTTGATCCGGCACTGCGGGACTACTATCAGGTTGTTCCTGGCCCTGCCATCTTCGCTCTCACACACGCGACTTAGGCAGCAATCCTTCAGTCGTAGACTTTGCCACTGTGCCCACTAAGCTTTCGCGATAGGGCTCTCACCAGCCATCTCCTGCCAGTACGGCCGTACACCTTGCACCTTTTTCTCGATGATTTTTGCAAGATCCATATCCTCGTGCTGGTCCATTTGTAACCTTTTGACAAACCAACCTTTTTCTGCCATAACGCTTACTGACCGGATATCCACAATTTATCCCCGGCTTTTGGACCGCGAACGATACCTGCACTTCGTTTGCCAAGAACGGTGTGGCAGGGCGTCATCTCTGCTTGACAATGGCTGCGATCTGGCACGATATCCTCGTAGACGGCAGTCTCGTGCTATGTGGCGTTGCTTTTCACATAGCCAGCACCCGACTTTAGATGAAACACAACATCGATGCTGAATACTGGGTAGGACAGTTGTACCAGCTGTTCAACGTCCGCCGCATGCAGCGCTTCGTTGGCTCTTTGTCTACGGTTCTGCTCACAGTAGACAGCATTTTGTTGTGCTCGTATTTTTCCGCCAGTGCCCTTATGACGGTCTCGTAGTCACATCTCAAGCATCCGGGAACTAATTTGATTACCTCAGCCGCAGGACCCTTATAAGCCAGTATCAGTCTCCGGCCTTTTCTAAAATCGGTCAATTGACTCTTCAAAGCAGCCATTGTAATTTGCAGGTATCGAAGGCCGTTGTACCATTGTATTTAGGCACTTCTATTGAAGTTGCAAAATTTTCACGAACTGGTGGCAACCGTTCTCGCGGCTGTACCTCATATTTCGGTTCAACGAATCTTCCAGACTGTCAACTCGTTTGCTCAGGGAATCATCCAGGTCCTCAAGTCGTTCATCCCAGCTGTCAATTCGCGTCTCCAGGTGCTCAACTTTCACAACCAGCCTATCGGAAATTTCTTCTACTTTCTGCTCTTTTCGGAACCATCACCAATTGTAGCTGATATTTAACAAACAATTGCATCAAACCGAAAATACAGACTGCCACCAGCGATCCAGCAGATCTTAGATACTGCACCTACATTTGACATTGCACTTACCCCCATCAAACAACAACACTCCACACCCTCCTGGAAAATCGAAAAAAGCTCATGCGGCATTAGTCCAACGCGCTTTAAAAAGGATAATGCACCAATCGAAGCATTTCAATAAAAATGTATCAACAAGAAAATCTCACTAAAGGCCGACGGCTGGTCTATCTTATATACAGACGGATCAAAAGTAAAAACCACCAACCACCAGCGCACCAGCTTCGCCATAGTTGATGAATACGGTGAAACAATATGAAAACAATTTCCACAATTTCAACAATATTTACAGCTGAAGCATCAGCAATTTTTAGCGCATTGAATATTGCGCTAGCAAAACAGCAAGAAACAACAATATGCTTTGACAGTCTATCCATAATTCAAGCAATTCTGAACCCATCATCTTGCGATTGGCTTACAATAAACAACACGACAATTGCTAATCTGAAGGCACTAATACTCCCGTAGATATAGGGAAGCATAAAATAAAATATTCTCACGCCTGCGTCTTGGACACACCATAACGACTCACCAACACATCCTGCGAAAGGAAAGCGTCCCCAACTGTCCTTTCTGTGGTGACCCTACGTCAATAGAGCACATTCTCATTACAACTTATATCACCGAACAGTACAAACGCATTTGAAATACTGAAAATTCCAACTGCAGAAAATATTTATATAATACACAAACTAATAACCGACCTAAAATACCTAATCTGAGAACACATCTTATTTGTAATTATATAAATAATTTTAAAGTTTTATTATTAATACATAGAGCTGATGGCCCTGGCAGCAGCTTGTACGATAATTAATTTTATAATTTATTATAAACTTAATAAATAATAATATGTAATAATCTTCTATATATGGGTCATTCTTTTACAAACCGAACAACTTATTTTACCCCATAATTTATATTCATTCCAAAATTTTTTTTTCACTTCTGGGCATAAAATTAACCGACACGTATATCAGAATTTATTCGAAAAAAAAATTTTTTTTCTTTATATAATTATTTAAAATTTTGAAAGTTACGCGAATTTTGCTAGATTCTAACATGTTTAAAATTCAATATCTCCGGTTCGGCTTATCTTATCGACACAATTTCAAAACCGTTTTTTAGCTTATTGTATGCACTTTAGAGGAATATGTTCACAGTTTTTTTATTTAAAAAAAAAAAAAATATATTAACAATTTGATTGTTTAAACAATTTTTTGATGATGTTCCCCAAAATCAATTTGATTGAAAAAATACTGCTATTTTCGCAATGTTATTACCTACAAAACGCATATTTCAAAAAAGTGGAGACTTAATTAGATCATAAGATAGAAAAAAATTTCCACCGCAAGTCAAGCGTGACGAGTCCCATCAAGTCAAAATTTATTTTGGGATGAATATAAATTATGGGGTCAAAAAAGTTGTTCGGTTTGTAAAAGAATGACCCATATATAAAAGAAAGTGGATGTATGTGTGTAAGCGCATCACATTCAAACGGACCGGCCGATTTCCATGGGGTTTTTTTTTACTGGATTCGTCTTGAGTCAGTTCGGGTTTATGCGAAAAGAAAAGTCCGGAAAATCTATTGGAAAAGTTGGAAAATCTCTGCCATGTTTGACCGTGAATTCTGAAAATTTTAAGACGATAACTTTGGAACCATAAGTCACGCATCAATTAAATTCACTAAGAACTTACTATTTAGTCAAGTCCTTCGACAGGGCGAATGGGGGCGAGTATTGGACGAGGGGCGTGGCACCACCCATACAACCCAAATCTTTAATATAGAATATCTTCGAAACTAAGTTGTACAACACTGAAATTTAGTACCCCGTCCTCCCATAGATGAGTCAGCCAAATATTTCGCTGAACTATAAGTCGCTCAGCAATGAAACTTAGTACGAATCTACCATTTTCTCTTTCGACAGAGGGCATTGTGCGGGTATTGAATAAAGGGGCGGGCACCGCCCAAATCATTTAAATCTTGTGCAAGCGCAACATTGCTGATTTGTGGGCCTCGATTGCGTTAATCAGTAGCTCCTCCTCTTCCTTTAGTTGGTTTTCTTCGTCAATTTTCATCGTCATAGATTCGCCATCTCGCGTACTGCATTATAAAAAAAAACCAAAAATGTCGTTTGAGACGAAGTTCGCCAGGTCAGCTAGTAATAATATAAATAAGTAATTAAATATTTATATGTTTTTAAATCTTTACAAATTAATAATAAAATATTCAGGCATTTCTGACATTCATGCGATTTCATACCGAAACCGAAATTGCAAATCGCATGAATTTTTATATGGTGTTCTGCAATTCACACTATTTTGTATAGATTCGAAATGAATTGTGAAACAGCTGACTCTCATTTGTGATAAAAGTTGTTGCTGGAAAATTTTGTTAAAAATTAGTCTTTTTCCACTTTCCGTCTATTTGATAATTCAAAATGAATGGAACAATCATGAAAAAGTGAGACGACGTATTCTGAGAGATCATTCCTATACTTTGGATCCCCCACAATCAATGTAAGTGTACATATGGAGTTATTTCCTTGGCACAAGCTCGTATCATGTGGCCCTTTGCAGATTCATCGAATATTATAGGGTAAACAAAGAATCTTTCAAGAATATTTTGGACGACGTTCAGCCTTTGATAAAGCCATAATTTATTCCTGCCGAGCTGAAGCTAGCTGCATCTTTAAGATTCTTTGCGGAAGGAGGATTCCAGCGCTCTATTGGGAAGGATACGGACATAGCGCTGGGAAGAAGTACAGTGTCCAGAAATGTTAAATTTCTTAGAGAAGGTACTATGTCCAAAAAGGATCAATTTAAAAATGAGCGCAGATGAAGTTCGTTGATCTATAGACCACTTTTACTTCCTTTGGAATCCCTCGAATAATTGGCTGCATCGATGGAACATATATAAAAGAGAATGCACATTTATTCTTCAATAGGAAAGAATGTTTTAGCGTGAATGCGTTGATAGTACGTTAAAAAGAAGATATTTTCGAGCAAAATCTTTAAATAAATTAATCCACTTGCAGATATGTGACTACCAGATGCTAATAAGAGCTGTGGATGCATGTCAGTGTTTTCTTTTATGAACTCCAAAAAAATCTTTTCCTGCGAGTAGTTTTTGTGTTTACCCCTGTAAAAAGACTTCAAATTAACTATTTAAAGAATATTTACCACAAAATAATTACATTTTTTGTACGTTTTGCCAATTTCGCGCGCAGAAACGTAGGAATTGAAAAAGGAAAAATAATAGTGAATTCGAATTGCAGAACATGTCAGATCGCTCCGTCCGTGACGATAATGCTCGCCGTCACTTTGCAATGGCGAGGCAATAATGGGATATTTCAGAACGAGTTGCGCTCCGAGCATGGCAGACTTTTAGGGGCATGGTAATTTCAAAACATTTGTGATGGAACAATCGCAGAGACGTCCGGCGACGATACTGGGATATTCAAGAACCACTCGAGGCGGTACTGGGATGTTCGAGAGCGAGCTGCGCTACAAGCAAACAAGTATAAAAGGCAGCCGGGTACAGCGTAGAGGAGAGAGTTTGGTTTTGGCAAGCGAAGCTGGATCACGGAGAATAAAATTGTTCCATCGCAACAGTCGCAGAGACGACTCGCGGCGATACTTGGCGATATTCGAGAACTCGAATCTTACCTATGGTAACGTCTAGGATCTCCTGCCTAACTCTATTGACAAATGTCGGGGAGCATCTCGAAATGAATATAACTAGGTTAGTTGCTAGTATTTAATCCATTAAGTACTCACATTTAAGATTATCGCCTGTGCTTCCCCAGATCGTATGGTGGGTTCGCAATACTCCACCAGGCCGATACCGCCTTCTCGTGATGAAGGTTGATTTGCACAACATGCATTGCTCGAGGGTTAGAGCCAAGGCGAATTAATCCAGATGACCTTGTTGAATCAGCTGATTTGATTTTTTTGTGGTGGAAAAGGTCTAGATTGTCAAAATGCCTGTGTAAAACTGTGGCAGTTTAAAAATGAAAAAAGAAAGCTTTGTTCTGATTGGCTGATTTTGACAATCTAAACCCAGAAAACAAAAACAAAATACATTGAATTTTTGTTGCTGCCCTTACGCCCTCACCTGTATGAATTCGCCTTGGTTAGAGCTTAGACGAGGATTTATCTATCTCAGCAATGTCGTCAACGAGATCTCGTCCGATAGCTGCTCCTCTTCCTCGTTTGAGCTGCCTCTCAGCCCCAGCGCCTCGAGGCATATCTCCTCAAGGGAATCTTGAGAAGCTCCTAACTCTGCTGCTTCTGTCCTCGCTTGCTTCCGGCCGCCCGGTGCGGTCCCGGGTGCGGCAGACTGCACCGTGAATTCCCAGACTCAGCTGCGGCGAAGGATTTCTCGTCCTCGTCTTTGGTGGGGTAGCCCACGCTTTTGCTATCTCCCACTATAGCTTCTTTCCGAAAAGAGAGCTCCTCCTTACTTAGTGTCTTCTGGGGATATTCCGTAGGCAGGACCGTTACTCGAATGACCTCAGGTGTTCTGAGGACACTCGAGTAGGTTGCGCCCATCATGGATTATCCCTAGACTGATTGCTATTTTGGGGTTTGCCCGTCCTAGCAACCGGTGCCTGAGTGGTGGTCCTGGATTTTTTAAGTTCAGAACGTTGGGGGGAGTGATGTTATCGCTCCCTCTCTTTCTCGGCATAGTCGGTTGAGCCATGCCCGAGGTAGCGGAGGTACCACTTTACCCTCGCACCAGGCCACCTGGTTGCCCTAAGGGGGGTAATTCGAAGGTTTGTCTTTTAGGCCTTCTCTCTAAGTTAGCAGCCCGCCCGACTACCGGTGCCAACGCGGAAGTTGACGGGGGTATTCTCCGCGCGACCGCAGCGACACTGGTACTAGGAGCAGAGCCTATAGGTTTTGCTCCTACCACTGGTCCGGAAGGTATGCTTCCGGTACCAGTAGAATGAGCTTAGTCCGTGCTCACCTGATTAATGGTGGGTCTTGCGCTGGCAGATGCAGTCAGTATCAAGTGGAGGGTGGTTGACGCCCCCCCTTAATGTCCTTATATGCGTTATGAATACTGGAGTTTGAACTATCGCCCACAGACAAAACATTGGAAACTGAAGCCTAAAAAATTTAATATAATTAATAACACAGTGCAACAAATTCAAAAAAAATTTCGAGGGACAAGGTCAAACCCGTCTTATTCGATAGAGGACCTCACTAGATGAAAAAGTGTCAAGGGATTTTTTCCGGGATGTTCGAGTTTTTTTTTAAATGCAGTTTAAAGATGGCGGCTTAGTGACCCTTTCTGAAACTTTTAAAACATCATATCTCTTGACTCAAATGTCAGAAAGGAATAATTTTTACGTCAAATGAAAGCTAATGACATGAGGTCAAAGAAAAAATATCCTTTTTTGAGAAATTGTATGAAAAAGGACATTAAGGACATTAACTAAATGTTAATCCTTGAATATCCTGGAAACGATGCGAGCTAAATTTATATAAGTGACTTCTGGTAAAAAAGGATTCAAAGATCTATACTGCATATTAATTTCATTTCAATCACTTTCACTGTTAAGCCACTACAGCCTTTCAAAAATTATACACTGCTACATTCATGTTTTTACGTACAGAATATCTCGTAGCTGCTCACTAAAAACATCGAATGTAGCAAAGCATATTTTTTTAATCGTTGTAGAGTCTTAACTATCAAAGTGACTTACATGAAATTTATAAGCAGTATAGATCTTTGAATGCTATTTTACCAGAAGTCACTTATATAAAATTAGCTCTCACGGTTTCCAGGATATTCAAGGATAAAAATTTAATTGAGGTCCTTCATATCCTTTTTCATAAAATTTTTCCAAAAAGGATATTGTGTCATCGACTTGATATTATTAGCTTTCATTTGACGTAAAAATTATTCCTTTATCACATTTGAGTCCAAAGATATGATGTTTTAAAAGTTTCAGTAAGGGGCATTAAGCCGCCATCTTTAAACTGCATTTAAAAAAAAACTGGAACATCCCGGGAAAAATCCCTTGACACTTTTTCATCTACTGGGGTCCTCTATCGAATGAGACGGGTTTGACCTTGTCCCTTTTTTCAGTGTTGCACTGTGTAATAAAATAATAAAAATAAATACCATAATATAATAAAGAAAAGCTTTAGGAACTTACTTCATATGTATCCATTTTTAAATTTTAACAACTTCACGCGAAGTATTTATATTAATTTTAATTTTTAAGAAGCTTCTACTGCTATTTTCTTAATACATATGTATGTATTGTAACGATAAGGCACCCTGTCGCTGGGCTCTGCATTAAAATGCGTTTACAGGCATATTTTTAGGCAGGCACTTTTAGAAAACGGCCGACTTGCTATAATTTTGCTATAACAAAAATGACTCGCGATGGTAATGAATATTTTGAGACCAATTGGAATGTGCGAAAACGATCGGCGCGACAAGCACGAAAGTATAAAAGGCGGCCAGGTACAGACCGACAGCAACAGTTGTGTTTTAGCAAGCAAGGGTGCAATACGGAGTATTCCAATAAGTAACAAGTGTATAGATAGAAAAGTGTGAATTTGTAAATTAAGTGTTTGCTGGTCGTTAACTGCGTTTGAGAATTGAAGTGTGTTTTATTTTGAAGCAAAATCCAGAGAGACGGACAAGCCTACAGAACTAATTTTCGTAACATTTGGTGTCAGAACTGGGATTGTGCTACTGAAAATAAATACAAATAAAATTATAAAACGCAGACATGGTTAAACTCGAGCTGTTGAAGGTGGACCAGCGAAGAAAGGAGCTGGCTGTATGGAATTTGCCGACTGCTGGTGGAAAGGTGGATTGGGCTGCGCACGAGTTCGGAACGCAGGAGCTAGAGGCGTCGGCCAAGGTGGAGGAATCGCCTGCTGGTGCTGTGTCGCTGCAAAGTACGGCTGCAGAGGCTTCACCACTGCAGGGAATGGACATGAGCCAGCTGCTTTTGGTGATGAAGGACATGTTTCAGGAAACTTTTGCGAAAATCGAGAATGTGAATCAGGAAATTTCGGCTCGGATGGAAACGGCGAATCGAGAAATAGCAGCGAAGCTCGAAGTACAAATTGCGAGAAGTCCAGGAAGCTTATGGAAAATTCTGTGCGCTTGGAGCAGAAAGCGGAAGAAATCTCCAACAAGCTAAATGTAAAAGTTGAGCACCTGGAAACTCGAGTGGAATACTTGGATAAACGAGTTGACGACCTGGATGATTCCCTGAACAAACGAAATGACAGTCTGGAAGATGCGATGAACAGAAAAATCGACGAGCGGCTTAAAGAGGTAGCGGGAATGGCTGATGCTAGTTTGAGAAAGTTTTGCCATCCGAACAGAAGTGCCTACGTATGATGGTTCTACGCCGTTCGATACATTAAAATTGCAATTCGACCTAGCTGCTCTGGAAAATCAGTGGACCGATGTAAGAAAGGCATTGGCATTGGCTCTGCTCGTTGTTTGCTGAGTATGTGACAGGCCGGGCCACATTGCAAGGGGGTGCCCCACAACCTTCGTCTTCTCGCAGTTGACACGACAACCCAGCAGCTTGACGATTAAAGGAAATATAGATGGAAAGTTTGGATATTGGTGCTTCAATCAATCATAAAAAGGAAGCTTCTGAGGAATTGGAAACCACTGCATGGCATACATACAGCTAAGGACAGCGACTGGCGAGCGTACGCCGGTAAGAGGAAAAGTCACAAAAACTATTGCTACGATCCGCCAACCGCCAAGACGAGTTCCTCTGGCCAAGAGGGAAGAGGTCACAAATTTGATCGAAAACATGCGGAAAGAAAAGGTCATAGAGCCCTCGTCAGGCCCTTGGTGCACGCCGGTCGTGCTAGTCAAGAAAAAGAATGGCAGTAGACGGTTTTGAGTAAGAAAGACAGTTATCCACTACCTCGGATCGATGACATCCTGGACACACTGTCAGGCACACAGTGGTTTTCCACGCATGACTTACGCAGCGGCTATTGGCAGGTGGAGCTTGCAGACAAGGACAAGGAGAAAACGGCTTTCAGTATTGGCGATGGTTTATGGCAGTTCACCGTCATGCCGTTTGGACTCTGGAACGCACCAGCAACAGTCGAGCGGCTAATGGAACGTGTGTTAAAAGGGCTACAATGGCGGACGTGTCTGGTGCACCTCGACGACATAATCTTAAAAGCTTCGGCGACCACTTGGAAAAGCTGAAGGAGGTATTCGAGCGAATACAAGAAGCCGGGCTTAAACTCAATCTAAAAAATGCACGCTGTTCCAAAAGGAGGTCAAGTGGGCCACACGGTATCCGCCCGCGGAGTACATACGGATGAAAGCAAATTCACGGCGGTGAAGGAGTGTCCCCGACCACGCAATCTACACGACCTCCGCAGTTTCCTGGGCCTGTGCACATGTTACCGAAGATTCGTTCCTGGATTTGCGAACATAGCCAGCAGCTTGAACAAACTCACGAAAAAGAATCAAGCCTTCGAATGAAGCGAAGAGCAGGAGCAGGCGTTTGCCCGACTGAAGGAAAAACTGTACACTACTCCAATTCTGGCCTTCCCCGTGACCGGAGAGATGTTTGTGCTGGATACAGATGTAAGCGGACATAGTGTTGGCGGTATGCTATCACAGATAATAGATGGTCAAGAACAAGTGATTGCATACTACAGAAAAATTTTGTCGAAACCTGGGCGAAACAACTTTGTGATATGGAGAGAACTGCTGGCGGTATTGGACTGCGTAAAACACTTCCACAAATACCTGTATGGTCAAAGGTTTCGCCTGTGCATCTCAAGGCCAGTAGCCACGGAAATGCCGATTCCTTGTGACGACGTCCGTGCAAAACTGAATGCAGGCATTGTTCGCCGAAAGCAAAGAGCAGATAGTAGACGTTCGATTGGTAAGCGTTATGCCAGAGGAAGATTGGTCTGCGGAGAGGCTACAAAAGGATCAGCGCGAGGATACGGATCTTCCAAAAATCATGGAAGGCAAGGAGCAAGGCGCACGTCCGGACTGGCAGTTGATGGACAGCGAAAGCCCGATCGCGAAGGCTTACTGGGCACAGTGGCAAAGTCTGCGGCTGAAGGATGGCTGCATATACCGCGAGTGGGAGAGTGAGGATAGTCGGATCAGCAACTCCCTAATAGTAGTTCCGAAACGCAGGATCAACGATGTCGTCGAGGCATACCATAACGACTCCAGTGGAGGGCACCTAGGCATCACAAAAACTGTCCCAAAAATAAAAAGAAGATTCTATTGGGTAGAATGCCAGGAGTGGATTGGATTAAAAGCTGTGATCAATGTTCGGCTGCGAAAGGCTCGGGGCTGCATGCAGCAGTGCAATGTCGGAGCGCCCTTCGAGCGGATTGCCATGGACGTCGCCGGCCCATTCCCAATTAGCACCCAAGGCAGCAAATATGTGTTCGTGGTAATGGATTATTTTAGCAAATGGCCCGAAGTGTATCCTATTCCTAACCAGGAGGTCACTACGGTCGCGGAAATGCTGGTAAACAACTGGGGGCCAGGTTCGGAGTTCCGTTCGAGTTGCACTCGGATCAAGGCCCGAACTTCGAATCTTCTGTGTTGAAGGAAGTGTGTGAGCTACTGGGAACAAGAAAAACGTGTATCACTGCCTTGCATCTACAGTCCGACGGCATGGTGGAACGATTTAATCGGACACTGGAAAGATATTTGCGGAAGGTGGTAGGCAGGAATCAAAAGGATTGGGAAGCGCATATCCCCCTGTTCCTGATGGCGTATAGGTCAGCGCCGCACGATACGACATCACTCACTCCAGCCCGAGCAGTGTTTGGCACAGCGTTGAGGTTGCCTGCTGACTTGAAGTTCGGAGTAGTCAATAAGCGGTTGGAACTGGAAGAAATCCACCGGTTTATAAGGAGCCGCACCCAACTGGTCAGCGATAAGATTAAAACCAGATATGATCTACTGGCTAACACAGCAGGTTTCCAAAAATACGATATGGTAATGTTCTACAACCCGCAGCGGAGGAAAGGTTTGTTTCCTAAACTTCAAACATCATGAGAAGGACCGTAAAAAGTCGTAACCAGGATTAATTACGTGGCTTACAGGATTCAGCGTTGCAGCAATAGAGGCGCTAGGCTGAAGGTAGTCCATTTGGAGCGCCTGGCGTCTTACTGTGATGGAGCCTCGGCACTTGTTCGGGACGAACAAGTCTAAGTGGTGGGCAGTGTAACGATAAGGCCCCTGTCGCTGTGCGAGGCACTAGAATGTTTTTACGGGCATACTTTTAGGCACGCACTTTTAGACGGCCGACTTGCTATAATTTTGATATGGCAAGGATGGCTCGCAATGGTAATGGAAATTTTGAGCCCAATTGGAATGTACGAGAACGATCTGCGCGACAAGCAGACAAGTATAAAAGGCAACCGGATACAGCGCAGAGGGACAGTTGTGTTTTAACAAGCAAAGTTGCAACACGGAGTATTCCAATAAGTAACAAGTGTAAAGACAGTAAAGAGTCAATGGTTGCTGGTTGTTCGCTGAGTTTAAAAATCTAGGGAGACGAACAAGCCTACAGAACTAAGTTACGTAACAATATGTATGTAGATTTAAAGGGCTTTCGCTATATTTAAGTAAATTGCCCTTTTAAATAATGTTTCCCTATACAAACTCTTAACCCATCGTTGATCCCGTCAGATTTATATTTTTGAAAAAAAATATCGGTGTCGTGTTATTTATCATTTGGTGCACTTTAACCAAGTTGAAGTCAAAACCCACATTAAATCATCTTTACCCATACAAGCTTTTAACCCTTAGTTTACCTTGTTAGATTTCGATTTTCAAAAAAGTGAAAAACACGTATCGAATTGTTTATAGTAGTTTTTCATAGTTTTTTCATACGAGCTTTTAACCCTTAGTTTACCCTGTTTGATTTCGATTTAAAAAAAACTGAGAAACAGCTATACAAGATTAATACTCACTAAATTCACAATGGTGTTTGCTTGCAATAATATGTGATAAAGCTAATTACTTCTAAAATAGGCGTGGCACTCGGCGGTTTTTTAATCTTTGAATTAGGGATCGCAGAATAAAGCTACAACTTAAATTTTATTTCACTAGTATCAATATTTTAGAAGAATTAAGATTTCATGAAATATAATTTATTTTGAATGAATCATGGCATCTCACCCATTTTTGGTGAGAAGGGAATATACTATACATTGTTAATATTTCGAATACCAAATTTTATCTCTATATCTTTTTTGACTAGGTTAATTTGAATAAATCAAACTTTTTTCTATGGGAGGTGGTCGTGGTTGTAGGCCAATTTTAATAATTTTTCATATATTCTTTTTTTTTTAAACAAAAAAATGGGGTGCGTGAAATTTCATCCAATTCAAAAAACGTTTACTATTGCTACTATTACTATTTTTGGCCACTTTTTGTATGAAAGCGTTGCACTGTTCGATATGGCAAAAAGTTAATTCAGCGACTGCAAGCAACGAAAAAGTTCAATAGAAAAGTGTTTGAATTATTGATGTTGTAACTTAATAAACATAAGTAGTATGCTTTTTCTTTTTTAAGCAAATTACTGGACGAAACCACTATACTCGCAACAGCCACTTTGAAAAGAAGTATATTATATACACCCAACTCTTTTTTTACACGGTAGATACGTTCCTCAGGCGTTTCCTATAGTAAAATGGGGGATACGTTCCATGTCATCTGAAAACCGTGTAAGATGAAATAAAAAAGTATATTTACTTCGAAAAACCGTGTAAAAAATGTTGAAAACTATAAAATTTCAGATATGCATACAAATTGTATGTTCATATGGCATTTTATTGACCATTAAAACTTAAAATACATAATTCATACAGTTGAAAAATTGGGAGAGCAAGCAAAAAACAAAAGAAATCTGTTAATCCAGAATTAAGAACAGAAAAATTAGAATAGAAATAAAGACAAAATATTTACATAGCTACATAATTATTCGTCGCTACTTGATAACAAGCGCAATTGTTTGCGACGAACTGGACTAAAGTCGGTATCATCACTGGAGATATCCATCAAATTATCCAATGGTGACTTTCTTCCGGTAATAGAGTTTTGAACTGTCGGACTTCTTTCCGAAAGGTCTTGCGCCGTCGACTTTTTTATTAAAAAATGTTTTATAGAAAGTTGAACTTTTGGTTTTTTAAGTTCTTTATACAACTCTTTATACCCAGCAATACAATTATTAATATCTCGTTCGAATTTCAGGGCACGTTCCATATTAGGATCATTTTTTAAGAAATGATTCACCATACTTTTACCAAATGTTAGACTGTCATCAATTAAACTAGCAGTTAGTTGACACATTTCGGTCTCCTCGTCGTTATCGCTATTATGGTTCTCAGTTTTGCCGTCATCTGTTATTAATTCAATCAGACAATCATCATCTAGAGGTTTATCTATCATTAATTCGTCGACATCTTCAATTTGTAGGTCCTCAAATCCTTCTCCTCCGATTTCGTGTGCCAAGGCTATAATTTCAGAAGTCTCCATCGATGCTTGGGGCACTGAGGTACCACTCTTGACGCATTCTGACCAAAGTGCTTTCCAGCAGGAATTTAACTTTTCTTTGGCCATTGAAGCATATGTAATGCAATCCAAAATAGAATATTTTTTCCATGCATCAACGATCGTAAGGTTGTCCTTCTCTACTGCATCTAAAATATGTTGGAATGCTCGTTGAATATAATAAAGCTTAAACGTAGCAATTATACCCTGATCTAATGGTTGAATCAAGGAAATGGTATTAGGTGGCAAAAATATTACTTGAACATTTGGATGCTCTAAAACGGGATGACTTGGCGCATTATCTATGAGCAAAAGCACTTTAAAATCAAAACATTGCTGTTCCATATATATTTTAACTTCAGGAACAAAGCATTCTTCAAACCATTCCGTAAATAGACCTGGTCATCCAGGCCTTTTTATTCGGCCTCCAATGAACCGGCAACTCTTGAATGTTTTTTCCTTTCAAAGCACGTGGCCTTAATGATCGGTTAATTAAAAGAGGCTTTAAAATTTTGTCACCAGAAGCGTTGCTACACAATAAAAATGTTACCCGATCTTTAGCAACTTTAAAACCACTAGCAATTTTTTCGGATTTTGCTATAAAAGTTCTGGAAGGCATTTTTTTCCAGAACAAACCCGTTTCATCGGCATTGAAAATTTGGTCGGGGACATAGCCCCCATCTTCAATTATATTGGCTAGCTCTGCTGGAAATGTTTTAGCTGCCTTTTCATCTGCTGATGCGATTTCTCCTTTAATTTTTAAATTATGAAATGCGTTTCTTTTAAGAAATCCTGTTAGACATCCATCACTAGCAGACAATTCCTTTCTCTTATCTTGACGACTTGTTGATGGCTCCGATATCCGATATTTATAATATTTCCATCTACAGGTATTCTCTTTTGCAATAAATCCTTAATCCAAAACACTACACATTTTTTCATTTTTACTAACACTTCATCTCTAATGTATGACGATGTTTTGGAACTATGTTTTGATGAACTGATGACAGATTTCCGTATTTCATTCTCATTTTTCTTAATGGTCCTGATAGTAGCTTCGTTTAAGCCAAAATCCTTGCCCACAGATGTTGAACCTTCACCTCTTGCCAGACAGTCCAAGATTTTTAATTTTGTTTCCAAAGAAATGGCTTGCCCTTTACGAATCTTTGAAATTTTGGACATTTTGTTAACTGTAGTAAGGGCAAAAATTTTATTTTTAAAGCTTAACTAAAAATTCCTAGATAAAATACCTTTTTTCACTTATTAAGGTCAGAAATGTTCAAATCTAATTGATAACACGAACAATTGATAAAATATTGCGAGCTAATAAACTTTAAACACTTTAATTAAGCAATATTTTATGTAAATATCATGCGAACAAAATGTGTAGGTAAGAGTTATCGAATAAGGGGATTTCCCAGTTACTACTATGTATGTTCATTTTAGCAATGGTGCCAAGTAAATATCATGCGAACAAAATGTGTAGGTAAGAGTTATCGAATAAGGGGATTTCCCAGTTACTACTATGTATGTTCATTTCAGCAATGGTGCCAAGTGTGGTAAAAACAAACATAATTACAAGACAGTGATTTTGAAACCGTACTAGATTAAAAATTTTTTACAAACAATTTTTTTTTTCAACCGTGTAACTTCAAATCCGTGTAAAAAGAAACCGTGTAAAAAAAGAGTTGGGTGTATTAGCAAAAAGACACATTTCCTTGAGGCGGACCTACGGGTGTGCGTATAACGGTTTTCATTTTTAAATGCTTTTTACGCAGGAAATAACTATTTTAAAATAAAAAAAGCGCCTAAATTGTACGCCATGTGAATGAATGTTGTTCATGCATAACTAGACAAATTGGCAGGTAATCGCCAGCGAGATCATTACAAACGAATCGATCCAAAAGCAATGGCATCCATAAACTTAGCGTTAGGCTTATAGCTATAATAAGATGATGTCCAATCGACTTTGCATTTCAAGTAATTCATAACAATCGTGATCCAACCATATATTTACAATAAACATACAACAAAATCAGAGGTGTCCCTTTTTTTCATATCTTATTCTTACGGAGGTTAATTGATGCGCATCGAAAATGCTTAAGGAGTAACACCACTCTAAGATTTTGCATAAATATATTTTTTGTTTTTTGGCTTAAACAATGCTTTGGAGTCATAAAAAAATATCCAGCTGTTACTATGTAAACATGTAACAGGTTCAACTCTTGATTTTTCCACAGCGTCCCAGAGCACGAGCTAAGCGCTCACACAGCTTCACTTTTTGCAAACTAGGGGGACAGATTACTCGCACAGTAGTTTGGATTGATTACAACTTTTGACAGTAGCTTCAGAATTGTATACTCTATGGTAAAACGTAGCCGTTTTTTGATTGGACGGACTTTTTTTTAAGAATATACTGGCACGTTTTTACTGACAATTTTTACAACAATTTATAAGCGTATTGGCAATTTATAGTCCATAGTCAATAGAAAACAGATAGTAAAATGTTTTTGTTCCAGGTGTAATACTTTACGAGAAATCCTTCAACCCGTTGGGAGTCAAAAATAAGACGATTTCAAAGTATGACCCTTTCGCTGCCATTTTGAATAAAACAATGAAAGTTTTTGCTATAGTTGAATATGTGCTTAGTAAATCGTGAAACTTACGCCTTTTCTACGGTCGGTAGAGAGGTGTTTTATTTATTATTGATGGGGATAATGCACTGCGACCTAGTAGATCTATTGTGCCCCCTTCTTGGACCTCAAAGACTGTCAGTGAGTCCAGTATCCAAGAGGAATTTTAGTATGTTTCCTAAGCCTCTGGATACCCAGTCTGCACCGGATATGATATGGTCTCCCAGGTGCTTCCTTCTCTTATGCATGAGTACAGGGCAATTTCCTAGTATATGTATTGCAGTCTCGTTTTCCTGCAAGCAGAACCTGCAATACCCGTTTTCACGGATTCCTAGTTTCGTTAGATGATAGTTCAATCTACAATGCCCTGTAAGCATTCCCGTGATAATCCTTAGATTATTTTTTGACAAGGTCATACACTCCTCGAAACGTTTTCTATTATAGGATCCGATAACCAGCTTCGAATTCTCTAGACCTGGTTGATTTTCCCAGTATTGATTCCTTCTGGTTATCTCGTCCTTTCTCAGTAGAATGGAGGAGGCTCCTTTTCCCAACCCACAAAAAGGTTCAGGGCCGACAAAGGGTGTGGAAGCTCCCTTCCTTGCTAGCTCGTCAGCCCGTTCGTTCCCTTCAAAGCCGGTGTGGCCCGGAACCCAAAGTACCCACACCTTGTTGTAACGGCCAAGTTCATTCAGCTTCTCAAGGCACTCCAATACCAGTTTCGAGGACACCTGGTAGGATCTAAGAGCCTTGATAGCCGCTTGGCTGTCATAAAGGATATCAATTTTCCGGTTCCGGTAATTCTTCACCAGATTGAAGTGAGCACATCTTTCAATGGCGTATATTTCCGCCTGGAAGATAGTAGTGTGCTTTCCAGTAGGTTCCGAGTATCGTATCCTCTGCCCGTATACTCCTATCCCGGTGCCTTCCTCTATTAAGGAGCCATCTGTGTACCAGGATATCATGTGCTGGTCTATCCGATATGTTTCCGATA
Source organism: Melieria crassipennis (assembly GCA_963668005.1). NCBI lineage: Eukaryota > Metazoa > Arthropoda > Insecta > Diptera > Ulidiidae > Melieria > Melieria crassipennis. Next base: position 85,287,556 of record OY764961.1, on the reverse strand, counting down.
TACCTACCCATTTCCTTTTGTTACTAAGTTAAGTTCTGAACCGTTTGACAAAGCTGAACTTCGGTGAGATTGTGTCCCTCGGTATTGTGATTTCGGGATGCTGAAGCGTGAGAGTATAAATCCTCTTACGACTCAGGAATCCCTCAGCCCCGATATTAACATCAGTCATCCGTAGGAGAGCCCTCTTCGCCTGGGTCTGTATGTATAAGTGAAGAGGTGTAAGTTCCAAAAGAACCTCCAAGGATGCTGTTGGACACGTTCTCATAGCCCCTGTTATGCACACGCATGCCAGTCTTTGTAGCTTACTAAGCGCCTTGATAGTGGTCGCCTGGCTGGTCCTGCTTACCCAGACAGCCGAACCATACGTTATCATGGGTCTTACAATCGCCGTGTAAATCCATCTCAGTATAGTCGGAGTACAACCCCAACTTTTACCTGATATGGACCTACAGGTCATGAAAACCCTCGTGGCCTTCCTTATCGTTGCCTCTAAGTGTCCTTTCCAGAGAAGTTTCTGATCTAGTATAACGCCTAGATATTTCACCTCCTTCTGGAATTCTATCTCCGCCCCATCCAAACGTATAGGTCTAAGAGCATCAAGTTTGTATTTTCTTGTGAAGGGTACAACGGTGGTCTTTGCCGGATTTATATTCAGCCCACTTTTGTACACCATTTCTTGGTTAACCTTAGTCCTAAGGTTATCCTTTCCCGCAGGGTATCTTCAAATTTCCCCCTGCATAGGATTACAATATCATCCGCATAACCCTGGACCGTTAGGCCAGCGTTAGTTAGCTCCTGTAAAAGATCATCAACCACGAGGCTCCACAGTAGAGGTGATAGTACTCCCCCCTGCGGACAGCCTCGGGTTGTGTTTGCTAAAACTAGGCCACCCGTACTAGTCTGTATCTTCACCGACCTTGTAGCGAGCATGCTATGTATCCAGCCTCTTAGGGTATTAGTCAGGCCCCTGCTGGTTAAAGAATTGTCTATGACTTCATGAGAGGTATTGTCAAAGGCCCCCTCTATATCCAGGAAGGCACATAGTGCCATTTCCTTCTCTTCTAGACTTTCCTGTAACACACTCGTCAGCTGGTACAGAGCAGTCTCGGTGGAACGACCTGCCCTGTAAGCATGTTGGCAAGTATGCAGAGGGTTGTCTAATAGGATTGTCGTCCTTATGTAGTTGTCCACAACTTTCTCTAGAGTTTTCAGTACAAATGAGGTTAGGCAAATTGGCCTGAAGGATTTCGGATGAAGTGGATCATTCTTCCCGGCCTTTGGTATAAAGACTACCTTTGCCCTCCTCCAGGCTTCTGTTATATAACCCAGTGCCAGACTGGCTCTAGTTATTTTCAGAAGATGGTGTTTGAAAAGACACATCCCTTCCTGTAGTAGGGCCGGAAAAATGCCGTCGGGTCCAGGTGATTTCAGTGGTTTGAAGGTGTTAACCGCCCACTGTACCCTTTCCTCCGTGCAGATTTCCTTTGCCACTCTCCAGTCTCTTTTAGAGATCCTGTATAGCGCCTCAGCCTGCCCTGACCCTCCCCAAGCAGTGGAGCCCGGGAAGTGAGTATCTAGAAGTAGCTGAACCTTCTCTTCCTCACTCTCGGTAAATTCCCCATTGCTTTTCCTGAGGTTGGTAGAGGTCAGGTTGTGGCTCCTTGCCATAACCTTAACCCGGCGTTGGTGTGGTGGAAAAAAATTACGTTATTGGTGTGGTGGGGTATGACATACCCCAAGACATGATATAGCAGCAACCTCACGAAACAACACAAATATAAAAGATAGCAATTTTATATTATTCTTCAAAGTTTTGCTTCAGCGGCTCGGCGCGCTCGACACCGCTACCTGTTTCGATAAATTGCTTCCGTAATTCGAAAGATTTCAACTTCAAATTTTGGGAGCGTATTCTACAATCATGTATTAATCCAAAAATGCATGAAAAAAAAAATCGATTTTTTTGACCGCACAAGGTAGAAACCCCCCTTAAGTTGTTTTTAGACAGCAAATGTGTATGGTTGGACTGTTATAAACAGCTACCAGAAGCAATAGTCCCCGCATAAAACTGATGTCCGTGTTATTTACAAAAATACAACCTAGGACCTAGACCACGAGGAGGTCTAGTCTAGTTTCCGCTCTAGTCCTTCCCCCCCACCAACCGGTATAAGGTCCCGATTGATGGATGAGAAGAGCAGGCGGCAGACCACACCAGAAAGGTGTTACCCTTTAATAAAATTTACCAAGAATTTTCTACAAATCGAAATACATTTGTAAAAAATGGGAAAAAGGAAATTAAAGAAACAAATTGACTGTGGGTAGTCAAGTGTTGCGCAGTGTATTAAATCTTCCTCGCTTATAGATCAAACCCAATGCAAGAACATTCGTACGAACGCACGTGGCTAGAACCACATCGAAAAATCGATCTAAACTACGATAAAAGCAGTACCCATTTGTTTATCCCAGTTTTCAGGAAGGACTAAGTTGTTGGGAGCTCTTTCATTGACAATGATTTTTTGAAGCAAAGTGCCTTTGAAACGTTGAAATTTTATATCTACCGTTAGTGGTTGTCATATTAAGTTTTAATGCTTCTTTTTCATGATTGCAGGATTATGTGTTGAAGTATCGTGGACAGAAATTAGGAACGCTGGATCCTCATGTGTTTGCATTGGCAGAAGCAGCTTATAGAAGCATCGTTGACGATAATATTAATCAAGTAAGTACAAACATTATGGAGCTTAAACCCTCCCAGGTTGCAAGTCTGATATTTTCTGATTTTCTAAAAAAGTTTCGTGATTAATGAGTAGTCGTAACACTGTGCATCGTCGTATTAATATTTACCTTTTTTTATTAAAAAATCATAACAGTATCTTTTTAACTCTTTTCATCCGTTTTTCTCCATTTTTATGTAATTTGAGTTTTCATTATTATTATTAAAGTGTAGGGAGCGTCCAGAAACGCCGGCGCGTAGGCAAAGGTCTGCCCTTTGTGCCCTGGTTTGCGCCTCCCTCCTTGCGAGGAAGTAACGGGCCCACTTCCGTTGGCGACTGTCATCGCTAAGCCAGAAGGTCCCATTTCTGAGAAATACTCAACTGTGCCCCCGTTCGCCGGTTACGAGACAGAACCTGTCTCCAGTGACCTATTGCATTCAGGTTTGCTGTCGCCCTAAGAAGGTTCTCATAAGCTCTGGATCTCAGACGCAAAGCTGAGCATGTCCGACAACTTGAGGTTCCTGAGCTCAACCTCGCGGAGGATCATACTGCCGAAGCACATATGCCTGAGCCGCCCGAAAGCCGGGCACTCACAAATAAAGTGCACCGTGGTTTCGTCTTCCTCAAGGGACACCTAAAGCCGAGTCTTTGACCCCAATCCTATTGAGGTACTTTTTAAAAGCAATAAACCCTGTGACGAGCTGTAACGTGCTACTGAATGCAGCCTTGTGCTCAGATAAGCCGCAGTCAATCGCTAGTTCAGGACCTAAGAAACGGGCCAAAGATCCACACACACAGAAGTGTGACGACATTGTCAATGCTTAGCTCGTTCAGTCTGCTGACAGCCTCCCGCACAATTTCGGATTTTGTTTGCATTGCTGAGCAAGCCTTAAAAGCCGCTTGGCTGTCTGAGCAAATATATATGCCACACCCAGACCTTCCTCTTCGCCGCAGCTCAAGCGCTGTTATAGATATAGCAAACACTTCCGCCTGAAAGACAGAAATGTGACTGCCCAGCGGGAAGGAAGGACGAATGTTATCAGTGTCAGAGTGAACTCCAGCACCATAGCCAGTGTCCATTAGTGACCCATCCGTGTACACCACTGCCGAATCAGGCTTGAAGCCCTTCCAACAGTTGTTCGTCCATTCCGATCGATTGGCGATAACGGTTTATACCTGCGGCGAAGCATAATCTCAGCACGCTGGGCGTCAACTGCTCCTCCTCAGATGGAAGAGTTTTAAGAAGGTCTCTTTTGTCTCCATTGGGGTACCCCTGGTGGCACCAGTTATGCAGCGAAACGCAAGGTGTTGAAGCTTGTCTAACCATCGCCTCCTAGAATACGCCCTTGACCACCATACTAAGGCTCCATAGAGGATATAAGGTTTGACAATGCAAGTGTAGATCCAGTGAACAAGTCGGGAGCTAAGCCCTCACGACCCACAGTGGGGCGTCCCCATATATCGCATGACCAAAAATAGTAAACGTGGTTTAATTTTGACGAAATTTGGTAACCGCCCATTTTTTAGCCTAATTAAGAAAAATACGAAAACTTGTGAAAATTGGACTACTGCCACGCCCCCCCCCCATATTGAAAAAAATCCTTTTTCGATAACTTGGCCACTACTAACACTAGAAAGATAAAATTTTATACACAACTAGCTGACCCCGCAAACGTTGTTTTGCCATACAAATTATTTCTAGGGAATTTCTAGTGTAGAAAAAGAATAACTAACTTATTGTAAGTGTGTAAGGATGTGGTATATGAGTGAAAGAGGCATAGAGCGCTGTGAACGAAGAGGGAATATAAAAATAACAAAACACCAAACATTATTTTTTTAATTTTCCAAAAAGAATCTATCTATCTATCTATCTATCTACATATATATCTATCTATCTATCTATCTATCTATCTATCTATCTATCTATCTATCTATCTATCTATCTATCTATCTATCTATCTATCTATCTATCTATTTATCTATCTATCTATCTATCCACGCCCCTTGTCAAACGCCCATCAAATCTTATCAGTAGAATGACTCATCTAAGGGACGACGGGATACAAAACTTCAGTGTTGTACAACTTACAATTTGGAATATATTCCATTATTAAAATCTGGCTCGTATGGGTGGTGCCACGCCCCCTCGTCCAATATTTGCCCCATTCCCTCTGTCGAAATACATATAGGGGAATTCTTTGTAAGGTGCCACCCTTTAGCTTTTTTGCGCATAACTCGTTAGAAAATTAATGTATCGCCAATATTCATATACCGTTGGAAAGAGGGTTTAAAGAGCTATGCTCCAAGGTAACACTTCATTTGAATTTTTCGTAAATACGAATTTTACAGCCAATTTCCCAAAGTGTTCAAAATCGACACCCTAAAATTTTTTAATGTAAAGTGCCACCCCCTAAAAAAACCGCTAAAAACGTAAAAATCTCAAGTAAAAATGCATGATTTAGAAAATGTATGACATTTTATTGAATTTAATTTGAATAAAATATAAAATGACCGAAAAAAAATGGAAGCTAATGCAAATGCAATTGGTAACGAATAAAACGGTAATATTATATTGAAACTAATAAGCAAAATTTAACTGATTTATTCCTCATTATCGGAATCTTCATTTAAATTGCAATTCGGGCAAACGTAAACTGCATCTCTACAAGTATGACACTTTATGGTGTTTTGCTGGTTACTCTTGCAGGCATCGTCAGTCTCTTCTTCTTATTTTTTTCACGCTTCTCTTTCGCAGCGGCACGCTTTTGTTGCCATTCTTTTAGAATAACAACATTTTCCGGAGAAGTTAAAACCGCGGTTTTTTGTGGTTTTGGACCACGGTTGGATTTTTTTTTGGGCGTTCCAGCACGCAATGGCCCAACCGCAGAAAGAACCGACGCACAGTGGGGTATTGACCATTGAAAACGGCGATCAATTCTCCTGAGCTATTAAAATGAATGTAAAGTATTTTTTTACATAGATGAAACATATATAAGGCAAATTGAAAAAAAAATTGTTGTTGTTGTTTTTTTTATTAAATTTATTCAATTTAACACTTCTGTTACCTACCTTAGGGTCATTTTTGAGTAAAATTTGACTTTAAAGAGCCGTAACTTTCTTATTTCTGGTAAAGAATTGTTTTCCTTTGGACTCAGTGACTAATTTTATGCCATTTGAATATACGCTAAATTTCATTTTATTTGCAACACTGGTTTTCGTGCAAATGAGCAACTATACAAATTTGACCTTAGGGTCATTTTATGACCCATAGTACTGAACGCAAGAAATTGGTCTATGCGATGTGAATTTTATTAGATTTGGTTTCAAAGTGTCGTGGATAAATGTTTCTGGCATTGTTGTTTTGTTTTGTGTTGGTAAGAGGGCGTGACACTAGCTATACCACCCTTTCTACTATGGAGTAAAATCGAAATTATAAGTCAAACAGCATTGCAATTTCGTGCAGTGTCCCCATGTAGACATATTGTTCCACTGGAAATATTTCATGGGCGTTTAAAATGGGCGTGGCACTTTTATAACGATCCAAATTTTGTATTTAACTTTGGAACTATAAGTCGCACACCAATGACACTCAGATCGAACTTACTATTGGGTCATGTTTTTCGACAGGGGAAAAGGGAGGAAGGAGAAAAGGGCATTTAATAAAGGGCGTAGCTTCGCCCACACATCGCAATGAGCACTACAAAAGCTTTTAAGTTTCAAGGGATCGAAACCCAATAGTTCGAAAACTTTATGTTTGCTGGTATGAAATCTTGATTGAAGCTTTCAATATAAATAGTACCTACATATAACTAGTAAGAATTCCAAAAGGAGTGTGAACAAGCTAGATTAAATTTCTGGAACATATTCGTGTCAGCGACAAACACACAATTTACTCGTGGCTGCAGTTCGCAACTCTATTATTCCTTGCGGCATCATTGCATTTGTGATGTGAAATTCATCCCTGGAATGATAACGTAACGCCGTTTATTCTATAAAGAATTGGAAAAGTTACTTCCTGGGCTTAAATTTTGCGAAAAGAAAGGAAGCCAATAATATAATCGTGTGAGTTATCCTCAGCAGTACCTTCACTAAAGAAGAAGATACTCAGTGAAAGGAAACGATGGGGCGCAATCTGGGTCAGCCGAATATATTCATTTTTTTCTTCGGGAAATCGAATAATCTTAATTAATATATATTATAATTTGTATTGGTTCATTGGTGTCAATATCTAGTATAACTTTAATATTTTGGCATACTTTTATAAATTAAACTTCTAACAGGGGAACAGGCTTTCTTGCGAAATCATTTATTTTTGGGCAATTAACAATTAATGATTATTATCTGTCATGTATAATATAATTGTCCAAAAATTAGTTGCGATATAGTTTTAACTTCTGAAGAAATCGCAAGAATTAAAGTGCCCGAGAAGAATATCAAAAACCTGGACATGGTCTCCATGTTGAACATATTTGACTCCAGTAAGGCCAAATAGTCGCTTTTCAATAATAAAAGTAATAACTAATTGTTAAAATCACATTGTCTTAACTTTTTTGAACAAAATACAAAGAAATAAATCGGGGTCATTTTATGACCCAAGGGTCAAATGTGCGACTTTTTCCTAGGGTAACAGAGGGGTTAAGTAAATATTTCATGTTTTGGGCTTCTCACACTGGAATTATTAAATGTCATCGGTATTATTATCATCATTATCGTCATCATCATCATTATCATCATCATCATCATCATCATCATCATCATCATCATCATCATCATGATCATCATCAAACGCAATATCATTACCAGACTGGAAATTAGTATTATGTGTTGAAGTTTTTGCAGATGGTGATTTTAAAAGTTCAATATCTGATAGTGGTAGGTGTTGAATCTTTTTTTTAGGAAGTTTCCTTAAACTTGATAAAATTGGATCGGAAGCAACAAGAAATCGATGCAAAATATCATGATTGGTTTTTTCTCTGCTAGTCTTGCGTGTAAAATGTTCTCTGTATTTTTAAAATTCTTTATTCAGTGCTTCTTGAGCTTCCTCAGTTAATTGGCCAATTGGTAACAGAGCGTGGTGTATTATTTCTGGCCCATGAATTAGAAATTTGTGCACCGTAGGTGGCATATTGCACCATGGATTAGTATCATGTGCGTAATTTCGAAACTTTGCCATATCTACCTCATGGCCACAAGAAACCACTATCAGTATAACGTGCAACCTTTTTATCAACCTTCCACTTCTATCCTTATATAGAAGCCTACACATATGTCTAGAAATAGGTTTGAAATCTGAATATACTCGTATCAATGACAGGGTCACTTTAACTCGGAATGTCAAAATAAATGATCAAATCAGAAATTATAAGAATTTCATATAACATTTTTTCACGAAGGTACAATCAAAATATTAACAAAACTAATATGCCCAACCTTATTTGTAGTGCCTTGCAGTGGAATAACAAAAACAAAACAGAAACACATTATAACAACAACATTCATTACTCCATGAAGATCAAGCGAAATCACAAAATTTGGCACTGACTTTGAAGCACTAAAACTGAAATATTTCAGAAAATGCACAAAAGTGCACTTTAATTTTTTGCAATATAGTAGTCAAATATATGTTCTTTACATATCATACAAAATTATTACGGCCTTTCACAGCCAAAGTAACTATATGTCTACCTATATCCTTTAAATATGTACAATTTTAAGACTATAACTAACAAATTTTTATAAATTATTAATACACATATTCTACAAACATAATTTTGTTTAAACATTAGTACAATACCAGAGGTTGAAGGTTCCATATTAAAAAAATTAAGTTTTGCAACACTGATATTAAAAAAATCACTTCAAATCACTGGCAAATGCGTAACGCGCTCTAAACACAACGGAGCAATGAATAAATATGCATTTTCCAAAGCGCACTGTGACAATACCGTTCAATGTAGATAATTTATTTTTTCACCCAGTGATGCACAATTTTATCTACTTTTCCCCCATACCAAATATTATCAAGATATTTGAATTTCATTTTTTGAATTAATCGCCATTTTGGGCATCAAATACCCCACTGTGCGACGGCAAGTTGGTCACACGATACACAGTCTCATGTGTGGATACTTCCAAGTTTGCACTTGATGGATCAATAATAATACGACGCTGCTCCTCGGCGTTATATTGTTGTTCGACAGCGGTCGCCTCTGCATTCGCTTCCTCAACGCCGATACTGACGAAATCAGATTCGGTGAATACACCGGGATCGTACGGTAAAATACCTGTAGCTCGAAAACCGGCTGTAATATTTTCGACGGTAGCGCCACGCATCAGAGCCTCCTTAACGAACTTCGGGATTAGAGTGACACGCCTTTTTTCGATGATGATGGCTTTAATAGCATTAAGCAATGCGTCATGGTCTGTAATGCCATAATCCGTTTTCCGTAGTCGACGTGCACCCATACTAGAAAAAATATCAGGTTTAAAATTAGAGCAAAGTTGGCTAAGACCACTTTAAATTCCTTTGAATGACGATTCCGAGCAACAAAAAGGCATTTTACCGATATAGGACCACAAAACAATGAAAAAAGGGGGTGGCACCTTACAAAGAAAAAAGGTGGCACTTTACATTTTTATGCCATTTTCGAAATCATGGTATAAATTTTTTCCTTTTACCATTAGACCATTAAAAATTAAGTCCAACACTGATATTTACCTTAGTTTTTTTAAGTTTTTGGTTACTTTTTCACCGCAACAAAAAGCTTACTTTTTTATTTTTAAGTTTTTTTTTTTACAGAACTTGACACTTTTTTCTACCCACACTGTGTTTTCGCGTCTGTTCCATAAAAAACCACATTAAATATGATGACATATATACCTTAGATGACGGTAGGAATTTTTTTGCTTGGATTGCTAGAACATCAAAATCGAGCAGGGGTGGCACCTTACAAAGAGTGGCACCTTACAAAGAATTCCCCTATGAATAAATGGTAGGTTCGTACTAAGTTTCATTGCTGAGCGATTTATAGTTCAGCAAAATATTTGGGTCACAAAAAATGTGCCACGCCCCTTGTCCAACGCCCATCAAATCTTATCAGTAGAATGACTCATCTATGGGACGACGCTATATTAAATTTCAATGCTATGCGGCTTATAACTTCAAACTTATTCAATATTAAATATTTGGGTTGTATGGGAGGTGCCACGCCCCTCCGTCCTGAGCCGATCACATTATTACTATCGAAGGACACGACTAAATAATAAGTGCGTACTGAATATCATTGATGTGTGACTTGTAGTTGTAAAGTTATTAAAAAATTGTGTTCGCTTCAAGAAGTGCCACGCTCCTTGTCCAACGCCCATAATATTTTACCAGTGCAGCGACAAATTCATAAGACGACACTATACCAAATTTCAATGCTGTGCGATTTATAACTTCGAAACTATTCCCCTTATTAAGATCTGGCTCGTATGTAGAAGGCCAATCCTAGCAAGACGGAACTTGTACTGTTCACTAGGAAGTACAAGATCCAGACTTTCATCTTCCTCGCCTCGAAGGCACTAATCTCAAATTCAGTAGCGAGGTGAGATACCTGGGGCTGATACTCGATTCCAAGCTCACTTGGAACGCAAATATCATCGAACAGGTCCGGAAGGCATACGGCGCAATCTACTGCTGTAAGAGGGCTGTCGGAGCAAGATGGGGTTTACCACCACGCGTCATTTCCTGGCTATATACAGCGATAGTGGAGCCGGTCCTCCTTTATGGGGCTGTTGTATGATGGCCGGCGGCCAGCCGCTCAATAAACCTGAAACAGCTTGATAAAGTTAAGAGACTTGACTCCGTCCTCATCACTGCGGCTATCCGCTCCATTCCTACAAGGGCGCTGTACACTCTCCTAAACTGGATCCCATCTGACCTTCTGATCAGACAGTCAGCTAAGTTGGCTGCCCGCTTAAACGCCATAAGCAAATGGTCTAGGATCGATATAGGTCATTCCACTATTCTCGGGCAGGACATACAAACCTTCTCAGACATTGATTATGCAGTCTATACCCCTATTGTGACACATGGGTTTTCCACGAAAATTCTCAGTAGGGAGGACTGGCAAGAGGGCCGATGCTCGGTCAGAAATTCAGTGGAGGTCTTCACCGACGGCTCGAAGATGGGCAATAAGGTTGTTTGTGGTGTCTTCTGTGAGGAACTAGGCATTAGGATAGCAGCTCCCCTGCCCGATCACTGTAGCGTCTTTCAGGTGGAAACTATGGCGATACTGATGTCAGCTGAGCGGTTACGTGAGCTTAGTTTCGCTTCCTCATTCATATACATTTATCCCAATAATCAGGCGGCGATCAAGGCACTTGCGGCTGGTTACACCCCCGTGTACCTACGGATTGAATCCGTAGGTGCACTGTTAGCGTCGGTCAAATTGAGCATCAAACCGGCTTATCTACGCCTGTCAAACAGGTCATGGGCGGAAGAAAGCGCTTGCAGGATACCCGGGAAACCTGGCCTTCGCTAAACCGCAACCGAACTCGACAACTAGTGCGCCTAGGGCGCGGTGCTATCGCTTACACTGTGGCAGTACTAACAGGTCACTGGACCGTTGGCAGACATGCTAACGAACACTGCCGTAGTTGGAATTCGGTTGATTCGGAGGAGAGCATTGCACACCTTATGTGCCACTGCCCGGCCTTAGCCAAGACGAGGCTTCGTCACCTAGGCGTCCCGTTTCTGGTTGACGTACCAGAGCTGTCGACCACCCATATTAGCGGCATAGCCCGTTTCATTAGGGAATCGCGGTGGATTCCCTCCACCTCTGTGGGTGACTAACTGTGGGGTCAGCCACTTTTTTTTCACTGTGGTAACACAACGGGCCTATGTGAGCTCCTTAGCTGCCACCCTAACCTAACCTAACCATTGGCACCTCCGTGTTCTACAAAGCGAGTGTTTCGACTGCCTTCGCGTGGCCAGTCTGTCCCTTAGGCAACCAGATGCGCGCCCTTGGTCTCTTGGGGATCACGTTGGCCGGTACCAGTCTCAGCTTCAGACCTTCCCAGGCGTCTCTGATTTTAGCGATGCACTCCAACAAGAAGACCCGCGAGGCCTCGTCGCCACACCTGATCATCCGATGGCCCCTGACCACGTCCGAGCAGTCGAAACTAGTTGGGCCCTCAGCTTTTCCAACACCAGGTCGCAAAGCTTCGCCTTGATCATATCTCATCGCTCGGTGATCGATCGGCCATTGCTGCTCTTCTCGTCAACCAATGTCATGCAGAGCTGGTCCTTAGCCACTTCACTAAAGCGGCGAACCTGCTCGCGAGTTGTGCGGTTTCCTCCGCGAGGGCCTTTGGCATCCTTTAATCGCTTGGCATGATTGTCGGCTGATTCCTGGGACCTGCCTAGCTTGGCAGCCGCCTTCCCACTGGTGCTCGGCTGCTCTTCTGCTCAAATTGTCTGAGTACATCGGCTAATTTGATTGCTGCTGTGTCATCTCTTTCTGATGAGGTTAATGAACTCATGAAGATGATAACTGACCTAGTGCTAATGACAGTTACAAATTCGCAGCGCTGCTTCTTCAACTCTTCATGTTCTTAAGTCGCCGTCTGCTGCTGGTACTGGCCGCTCTTCCACTACTGTTTGGAGTGCTGCTGTCTCTTCTAATGCTCTTGCCTCTCGCAATGCTTCTGCTGTGCGTTTTCCTGCTGGCTTACGCTTTGCTGTTGGCGCTCTGAAGACTTCTGACTATCGTAATGCTGCTGTTTCTCGCCAAACTGCAACTGTCGTCAACGGTGCAGTTGTTAGTGGTTGCGCCACTAACACCTCCGCCAATTTAGTTCTGAATAATTTGCCAGCTGTTTCCGATGCTGTTGTTGTTCTAACTGATAGTGCTGTCACTACTGATGCTGCGTGCACTGCTCTTTCTGCTTCGCTTTCGCTTACACTTCCCACTGAGTGGGCGAATGAACGGAGAAGGAAAGTGAAGAAGTCGTCGTGATTTGGATGATGTTGTGAGAAAGAAGTGGCTCCACCTCTTCTCATTTAAGAGTAAGGTCTCAGCTCAGGACATCATCTCATACATTACACAGCACACTGATGTTGGTGCGAATCATCTTGCTTGTTTCAATCTTGTCAAGAGATATTCTGAATTGGAACAACTCAGGAGTGTCAGTTTCAAGGTGGAAGTTTTGCCGCGTTTCTATGATGCGATCTACAACTCTTCGCTATGGTCATTGGATATTAAGATCAAACCGTTTCAGTCTTTTCCGAAGGAGGAAGTAAGAAAAATCAATGAGTGCCTGTACACAATTTTGCCTCACATGCTAGCGCTACTGTAAATATCACAGTAAATAATAATGCCTCTGTATTTAAGGTATCAGGACTAAAGCAAATTCCATCTTTACTAGTACTTCCCGTCTTGATTTCGATGTGTGTCTTAGTGGGAATTTGGCTTAACGCTGATTTTTTTAATGAAGAGTTCTTTGATAACAATTTGTTTCATATTTTTCGCAAAGATAGAGACGTATTAAAAACGGGTTGCGTTCGTGGAGATGGAGTTCTTATAGCGGGTAAAACAACTCTTCATGCCACTTCTGTGTACTTACACAATTGTGATTCTCTTTTGGAGCTTTGTGTCCCGATATCTGAGCATTACATTTGTGTGTCATATATTCCTCCCAATAGCTCTGATACTCTTTATGCGATGCATGTGAGTAATGTAATGCACTTGCCGCCGGTGAATGATAACACTCAACTTTGTGTTCTTGGTGATTACAATCTGAATAATATGTATGGAACTCCTCGTCTGTTGATGATTTCCTCATGCCTAGCAATGTTAATCACTTCCATAAAATTAACTTGATTAAACGTTTTTATAGTCTCGAGCATTCTCGAATTAATAATTTTGTAAATAAGCTATATAAAATCTTAGATCTAATTTTTATCGGTAATAATAATAATAACACTGTGCTAGTCGAATATAGTAACAATCGGGGCAGCTACTGAGCGACTTTTCTATAGGTATACTGAGTTCAGATCCACCAGGCGTTTGGCTGGATTGGCTCTAGTTTAAGAGAAATGCGACTTTGAATTTTGCTCATTTCAGTCGGGATCGTCACTTAAGTCTTCGAAAGTTTACATGCTAATTGGTCCTAAATCGTTCTGAATATCGCTTTACTGTCTTCGGCAATTTTGTAGATATTTTAACGACCAACAAATTTGCTTAAGACACTAATACAAAAAAAAACATTCAAACACGTAATATGTATATTACACCGATATTTAAAAGTGGCAGAACGATGTATCCTGTTATGGACCAATTTCTAAACTCCCCAATATTTCTAAGTTGTTCGAGAAAGTCGTTATGTCCAAGCTGTCTTTTGCTGTTAAACGTTATATCTCGCCGTCTCAGCATGGTTTCATTCCTGGTCGTTCTATTACTAATTTAGCTGTCTTCACTAATTATTGTATCTCTTCTTTTGTTGGCGGTGGTTAAGTCGATGTTATATATACCGATATTACCAAAGCTTTTGACAGGGTTTCGCACTCTGCATTATTATCAAAGTTGGAAAAGGTATCTTTTTAATAGAGTAGAGTAGAGGCTAATCGACTCTGGGCGGAGGAGAGCCTTTGCAGGATCTCCAGAGAAACCTGGCCGTCGCTTAACCATGGCAGAACACGCGAATTACTGCGACTAAAGCGGAATTCCATCTACTCCACAGTTTCTGTGCTGACGGGACACTGGACGAACGGCCAACACGCCAGGAGACTCGGACTCCCCTTCAACGACCATTGCCGCAGCTGTGATGATGCGGGCGAGGAGGAGAGTGTTGAGCACCTGATGTGCCACTGCCCAGCACTAGCGAGGAGACGACTCCGGGCGGCCACGTCCTTCACGTGGTATCACAACGGGCCGTATCTTTGGCCTAAGTGAGCTCTTCTAGCTGCCACCCTAACCTAACCTAACCTAATAGAGTATATGTTCGTGTTAATGGTGTCTATTTAAAATCTTACGTGGCTACGTTTGGTGTTCCTCAAGGTAGCATCTTAGGATGTCTAATCGTTGTACTATTCATGAACGATGTCAGTAGATATTTTAGTGTATGTTGTTTTCTTCTGTATGCTGATGATTTACAATTTTTTTCTAAAAGCCATAACTTGACTCTCATTCTCTTCAATGTGAGGTTAATAACTTTTATGCTTGGTGTTGTCGTAATAATCTTTATGTTAATATAAATAAATGTAAATCTATTTCCTTCTCTAAATCCCGTAATATCTGTCCTACATCCTACACCGTCTCTAATTGTGTGCTTAAATCTCTAGGTGAGGTGCTGGATCTCGGTGTTGTTTTTGATTTTGGTTTTACTTTTATTGTTCATTTGAACTGTATTGGTTGATTGGTTCAAGTGGCGATGTTCCATCATCCAATTAGCGCGTTGGCGCCGTTTTGATACCACTATTCCCGGTAGGTACAGTAGGGTATACTGTGTGATGTCTTCAGGACTATATATTTATATATCCATATATATCTTTTATATCCAGTCCGAGAGGTTAATGAAAGAGAGTAGCGAGTTTACACTGCACTTTGCTATCTCTTCGAAAGTCTGAAATATCGGTTTTCACGCGTTTTCCATCTCCTCCTTGAACCGTATTATTCCTCAGGCTTTTTCCTCTTTTCCTTTTGGTAAACGTCATAGTGCGGGTTTCAAAGATTCGTATACTAGGAAATTGCTCTTTAATGCTTTCGTTAGATCGAAATTGGAATATGCATCTTTCATGTGGAACTCGTACTATGAAGTTCGATAAGATTGCTCTTGTCAGCTTTAAGTTTGATCTGCCACTACCCTCCTACAATTCTCGATGTAAATTAATTAATTTGCAGTCGCTCGACATTCGTAGGGGAGGGGGAATATCGGCTCTTGTCTTCATTTATGATATTGTCTCTGAAGTATTGATTGCTTGGAATTGCTCAGATTAATAAACTTTTGACGAAAGTAGTATGATGTTAAAGGAAATTATTTCATTAAGCTTAATTTACATAGGTGCCTGTAGAAAAAAAATTGTAGAAAATATATTGTTGTAGATAGGCCACCAATTTTTGATATTAAAATTACATTGGTAGGAGCGGAACTACTTATCGTTTTTTTTTTGTTTAGTGTAAATATTTTTTTTGACGAATTTTCAAAAATAAATTTTTTTATCAATGAAAATGAAAAATAACCGGATTTAGAAAGGGAATTAACGTCGAATGGCGTGAACTGGCGTAAATCCTTCTTATGACATTTTTAAAATGGACTTTTCTCTTAAATCCTCAAAAAAAATGTTGAGTCTTTTTGTGCATTTGGAAAATATTCAAATTTTTCTAAGCTACTAATGTATGATTTTTTCACAGAATTTGCTTATGTTAAAATTGCGACCAAAATATATATGTAACCAAGTCAATGAATGAAAGTTATGAATGTTCTTTTTAAAATATGCTTGGCACGCTACTTAACCCATTATGAGCCATATTATCAAATTTGTTTCATTATTATGGAATTTGTTTGCTAAAACGTGATTTAATCCTAATATATGTACTTATTCTTAAAAAACGAGGAAGGTCTAATTTTGAAGAACAATTTCTTTGATGTCTCGCCGTTATAAATTTAACTGCATTGCATATTCATAGCTGGGTCATCTCCATGTTAAGCTCTACGGATATCAAATAAAAAAATTATATCCTTTAAGAAGCTTCACGGCCCTCTTTCCACCCTTTAAATGTCGAATTTAGAAAAACGCTAAATTACACATTTTGTTTTTACTTTTTTTTAGTATATACAGTGGACGTCCAATATAACGAAATAAAATTCGTGTTGTACCCCCCATTTGTTAAATCGAAAAATTCGTTAAATCGATCGACATTTTTTTTGTTTTAAACCATCCTTCTTAAAGAAATAAGTCTCACATATTCAGTTTTAACCTTCTGCCTTGGGGTCTATTTGACCCCAGGCGGAGTTAAAAAAACGGTTGAGCGGTTTTGTGCACTCGTCTACTTGTGTTATTTAGTGTTAATCGCGCTTACAACCCAATAACAAATAGAGAAATAAATTTTTCGGGGCTTTCCTCTTTTGTGATTTATGTGTAACATTTCTTCATGTTTTGTCAGTAAATTATATAACCGTTTGATTGGGGTCATCCTGACCCCAAAGGACAGCGAATGCAATTTTGAGCAAAGGACAGACAGAAGGTTAAACAAATATCTTGTTTTATTCCAGCATTTTCAAAATATAAATATGGCTATGTGTGTACAGTCAAAAAGTCTTTGATGCGCGATTGCCTTTTTACCGCAGGTAAACTTTTCTGTATGGCAATTTCTCTTGATTGATTATTGAAATTTTAATTTTTAAAAGAAAAAAGCCGACCGAACGCAAAACAAAACCTGTGAAAATGATCAGCAATGCATTCAAGCAGAATTTCAAAATGTTGGTAACTTGACGTAAATTTGAAAGTTTTAACGTAACAAAAACAATTGAGGTACCGTTCAATTGACGAAACCAAACATTCATTGTCATTGTAAAGAATGTTAATGCTCAAATAAAAACCCTTTTCACCCTTCGAATTGAAAAACAACATAAATATTCGTTATATCGAATAGCAAATCTCACTTTTGTTCGTAATATAGAACCATCAATGGAAAAAATTTGGCCGTACGTTAAATCGAAAATAGTTTAAATGGAAAGTTCGTTATACTGAACGTCCACCGTATATACAAAATTAAAAACAATCCGCCCAAAAATATGCCCGTCCATATAAGCTTCACCACCCCCTTTCCTCCTTTTCAAGATTTACGTCTTTAAAATCGTTCGTTTTTAAGGGTTGACTTTTAAAAATACAACCAAGGACCAAATTTCATTGTTATAGCTCCAGCGATTTGGGCTACCATAATCGATTATATATATTCGACTTTTGTAACTTTATTTTTTTTGGTAAAACAAGCAATAATTTTTAAGTCAAGAGCCCAAAATTACTTAGACTGCAAATTTTCAGCCAATTTCAAGTACTCCTTTATACTATATTTGTTTTTTAGACAGTCAGTGTTTTTTGAAAGTCGTGCAGTCAGAATTTATATAAAAGGTACACACTTTACCGTCTTAATCTAAAATAATAATAAAGTGAATTATTTCAACCATGCATATTTGATTGAATTTCCTTATATTAACTTCATAGATATACATATTTCATCGCAGTAATAGTAGTTGCACGCATCGGTTACTTTACAGTTCCCAAATACAGAACTGTTTCGTTTTAAAGTATAGTTCCTTTAGGTTTATATTAAATATTGATTTAATTTCTTACTTTACACTGATTGAATTCAACCATTTTTTAATAATTTTTACTTTTTTCAGTCTTGTGTAATATCTGGCGAATCTGGTGCAGGAAAAACAGAATCTACAAAATTCATTCTACAGTATTTATGCTCTGTAACATCTGATGTTTCTACATGGGTGCAGCAACAAATTCTAGAGGCGAATACTATTCTAGAAGCTTTCGGTTAGTATTATTTATATATAAGTATAAAAACTATAGGGTGTTTTTTTTAGAGGTTTGTTTTTCGAATAGAGATAAAACTGGCATTTTGTGGTCAAATCTGGCAACTCTAATGTCATTTATGTTCAGTTTGGTTTGCCATTTCATCATGAACAGGTTGATAAAAGAACAACGCTTGCAAATCGTGCAAATTTATTTCGAAAATAATTGTTCAGTTCGCGAAGTTTACCGCAAGCTCCGTCCATTTTATGGTCGACATAATCGTCCATCAGAGCAATTAATTCGGTTAACCATGGGTCGTTTTCGCACTACGTTTACTCTATGTGATAATACGCATCCGCAGAGACGTCGAACAGTGCGCACCGAAGAAACAATTGCCGCTGTAGAGCAAAATGTTGAAGAGGACCCAGTCAGAAGAGGAGTCAGTTACCGTTAATGGAGACCGGTATAGAGCCATAATAACCGACTATTTTGTTCCCGAATTGGATGGCATGAATGTGGATGAGTTGTGGTTCCAACAAGACGGCGCTACATGCCACACAGCGCACGTCACAATCGATTTGTTGAAGGAAACATTCGATGAGCGCATAATTTCGCGGAATGGACCTGTCAATTGGCCACCAAGATCGTGTGATTTGACACCATTGGATTATTTTCTTTGGGGATATGTGAAGTCGCTCGTCTACGCCAACAAACCAGAAACGTTAGGGGACTTGGAAGCCAACATTCGTGGCGTTATTGCCGACATACGGCCAAAAATGCTCGAAAAAGTGGTTGAAAATTGGACCTGTCGAATTGGCTTTATTCGAGCCAGCCGCGGCGGCCACATGCCCGAAATCATATTTAAACATTAATGGCATACAATTATCCTTCCAATAAAGCCAAATTGATGGACATTAAAACGATTTTCTTGTGTTTTATTTCAATTCGAAGTTCTATACCTCTAAAAAAAACACCCGATACTATTTTAAGAACATTACAATTTTATTTATATTATTTACAAGCGTATACCCGGTGAGCGTTGTAACACCTGACAATGGTATTGAAAAATATAATTTATACTAAAAGTTCCGTCCTCAAAAAAAATCCTGTCGACAGAGAGAAAAACTAGAAACGCTGGTTTACTATATTTAGAAACACGAATGCCGCGTCTGTGCTCACTCGTTCATTTTCGCATAGTTGTGCGAAGAGGAGGAAGACGATGTGCTGTTGTTCTTGTTGTTGCGCTTCGATTTCTATTTTCTGGCTGGCTTTGTTCTTCTTCTATAAGCCTGCACGGCGCACAGTGCGGCCAAAATTCCAAAAAAACAAGTTTCTATTTAGGGTTTTTTCACCCTTGAGTTGGCTGCAATGATCCTTCAAGAAACTAAAATCGTTCATAGTGATGACTAATTCGTCATGACCCTTCCTTAGGCTCAGTTGGAATGTGGCCTTCGCTCGAGCGTCACTCTACAGTTAATACACTGAGAACGGTTATACAGGTGAAAAATTTTATGTAATAAAGAAAATCAAATAAGACCAAATGAAATCCACTTCTGAAGGTGAGTAGAACATGTAAAAAAAGTACTAATTATCAATTGTTAAGTAATGAATTAGGGAAAACATAAACAATAGTATCATTTTTTCACATAATTTTTCCGAAAATGAGACTTTTCAAATGATACTTCATTAAAACGCTGCAAAACGCTGCTTTGAAACCTTATTGAAATGATAATTAAATATATTATCTACCAAATAAAACAAGATTCAGCTGCCAAGAGCTGCCTATTCATCTCTTATGCCCTTTTTTCGAAATCAAATTGATAGAGAACGAGAGAGAGAGAGAAACGAAATATACAAATGGTGCGTTTCTCTTTTATCTGAGGCTGCTACCTATAGTTTGGGGAAAACTGTTATACTTGTCCGATAGATAAATGCTTGGACCTAAGAAATCCGAAAACCTTAACTAAATTAGACAAATAGTTTTGCTTGTAGAGCCCGTCAAAGTTGAGCAATTTTTAGAGTGTGAAATAATATTTCACACTCTAAACTTTTTGAACTTTCGATAGACTTAAAAAAAAACGCCATACTTGCCACCGTTCCGTCTTTGGGAAAATTGTTCACTAGTCTTCTGTGAGTACTGCCCTGAAGAGATCGGGTGCCCGATTTTGCCCGACTGGATTTTACAGCGATTTTTCTGTGGGCACCTCGCGCAATTTTGTTCTTTCGGGTGCGTGCGTTCGAAGAAGTTCGTCAAGATTTTGATAGTGAATCAATTACACGCGATTATAATCGTTGCCAGGGCATGCAAATTTGGATTTTGGCTTCATTTAAGAAGTGATACAAGCTTGCAACTCCATAGTAAGTAGACTTTTTTGTTTGGCGTATATTGCTGTAAGCTCGAAGTAAAGAGTACTTTTGCTGGATGCGTAGTTCGCACGTACGAAAAACAAGTTGGCTTTCATTTCCGGCAATCTGCTATCATGTATCCTTTGATGCAATGTATTTGTTTTTAATAAAATACTAACACTGTGTCTGTCATACCATTTTTTTTTTTAATTTGAGCAAAACTCAGTCAGGTTCCATTAGTCTTTGAGTTGAACCGCGCCAATGAAACAATTAGTTATTAAAAAACAAAAAGCAGACATAAGTATCTATGTGCACTGTCTTATGTGCACACTTATGTGTCTGGGCTGTTCAAAAATCCCACAACGCGGGAAAACCTAACAACTGTTTAGGTATCTGCTATTTGAATGCATATGCAAATCCTACTTATAAATAAAGGAGTTTGGAGTAAGTGAAGTTAGTTTCGAATTTAATTTGAACTAAACATCACTTCAACTCCGCCACTGCAACTAAACCGAAGAAGAAGCACAAAGATGTTTTTAAAAAATTCGAAGCTGTTTGAAATATTTACTATTTCGAAGACAAAGGAGAAGTTAGTTCTGGCTGTCACTGAAGAAATTGGTTACGTCGAAGGAAGTTTGCCTGCAGCCAACATATCTACGACTAAAGAGAAGATATCCAGGACTTATCGCACTATCAAGTTGAAATGGATTGCGGCAAACCGTATCAAATTCAATTTTTCCAGAACAATGAGTAGTGGTTGGAAAAAACAATTTACTTCGATGCAGGAGATGCATGTAGCATAAGCGATGACCAACCATCGACATCAAAGGCGGCAATAGGAAGGCCGGAAGGTATTTCAGGTTGCAGTGCTCCCACTGAAGACCACTTCACAAGACTAAAATTTTACTATTTAGTTAAAAACATTTTAAAGGATGACGTTACGCAAATTTCCGAAAAAATTAAAGAATATTTGACCGAAAGTACAGGGTCCGAGTATTTTTTATCAGACGAAGAGAAAAAGGAAATATATGATTTAGTATTGAAGGTAAAAACATATATTTCGGAATATAATTTTTAAAATAGTTATTCTTGTAACTGTTAAGTTGTGAATTTAAAAAATCCCTATTTTATAATCAACTTTTATTTACAATAAACAAAAATATATATTTTACATTCTACAATGTATACATACAGATCGTTTTTTTAATTTCTCCATTTTTGACTGTATTAGGTGTGGCGATATGATGCTATATTAGACCGGCCATCTTGAATTTCATAATTCTGACAATGGATTCGTAATCAGCGACCCCAAAAACCCCCGAGTACAAGATTTCAGGTCGATCGTTAAAGTTTTCGAGTTTTGGCCGCAAAATGCGGCTTCGGGCGCACTGTGCGGCGTCGCAGAAAATAAAATATGGCTAGCATGGCGACCTCTATTATCGCTACAGGCAATTAAAAAAGAAATAATAAGTAATCAACAAAGACAATTAAATAAACATGGAATTGGAAAGAAAAGAAAACGTTTTTATTAGCCCGTAATAATTTTCCGTCCCGTTCTTTGGAACGTTTCTTACGGCCCACATATAATGCTTGTTTAAAAAAACTAAAATAAGAAAATCTAATATTGTCTATTTATGGTCACATCATTCGCCATGGAACCATTCAGGTGTAGAATATTTAAACTATTTTTAAACGTAGGCATGCCGTAATAACATTTTTCTTATGACAAAATACTTGTCCCATTATTTATTTCTTTATTTAGTGCTTTTGAAAGTCAATAGACCTATTAAATTATGTTTTTCCTTACAATTTTTTAACCCTTGGTTTGTCCGTTAGATTTCGATTTTCAAAAAAAAAAAAAAAACAAAATTAAAACACGCATCTTATTATTTCTGATTTCAAGTGTTTCACGAATTTTGAAGTCAATATGCCCATCAGTTAATTTTTTTTCGTAGTTTTCCCATTTTAAATTGGGATCAACCACCAAATTTCTAAAGCAATCAAAGCATTGGCCAGTAAAAAGCCATACACCACAAAGATTCGATTGATGATGACATGATAGCAATTTGTGCAGCAAAACCAATCGGCAACACAAAAAGCATACACATACATACAGTTATTTGTCGGTCAAATGGCCTTTAAAAAATTTAAATTGCCTGATATATTTGACCGAAAAAATAAAAGTCTTAAAATAACGGTAACTTTTGACCGATAAAATAAAAGTCAAAAGTAACAGTTATTTTTGCCTGAAATGATAAAAGGCACAAAATAACTTTTATTTTTGTCGGAAAAAAAGTCAAACGATTACAGTTAAAATCTGACTTTTTTGATAAAAACCATAACCGGTACGGTCCCTGTTACAAAGTTTTACCAGTGAAACCACACGCCTAAACGGTGGCCCCGTACCAAATTTTAATACTGTCCGACTTCTCATGCCAAACATAATCCATATTAAAAATGTAGGTTGTATGCGAGTTGCCACGCCCACCTATCGGGTCGTATTCGCACGATGTGGCTTATCCAGACTAAGTTAAGGCGAACATTTCGTGATAAATTTAGCTCAATCGACCGTCTACTTTTTGAGTTTTAGTGTCGTGTTACCAACAAACAAACATACATTCATTTTTATGTAGTGTCTTTCACAAAACGAATTCGCCTAAATTTTTTACAGTGTATGATAACGGTACCAATCAAACGGTAAATTTTAAAATACATACGACATTTCAATGTTCCGTACTGTTAATCAGAAGATCAGCTGTCAGTATGTCCGATCCCGGGAAGTGTGTATTAGTGAGTAGGACAAGCGATTCCATTTCACTTCTTGTAGAGGACCCGCCTTTAGGGGACAGTTGTCTTCATAGGCATTGAGGATGGATCCCTTGACCGTTGTCGATGCCCTTTCCAATCTGTCTATGGTGTCTATCCTATTCTCTATTCCAGAAGGAATATGCTGTTCCTACTGGCTGCAATAACTGCTCCAGTCGCTCTGCCTTTTTGGTCCAAATGACACTTTTTCAAGCACCCGATTCCCTAATGTGAACTTGATCTGCCTGTGATCTGACCGCCAATTACTGACAAGGTCCATTGTCATTGAGGTTGTCAAGGTCATATCCAAGACTTCCTCTCTGACCCTAGTTACAAACGTATTTAAGTCTAAAGCGAGCATAAAGTTGAAAAGTGACTCATCTCTAGCGTTTAAGTCTGAGCTCCCCACATGGTGTGATGGGCGTTCGCATCACAAGCAAGTACCAGCTCCATATTGTTGCCCCTAGCATAGGCAACTAACTGTTCTGCTAGTCTTGGAGGGCAGTGTTCGTCATCCCCAAAGAAGTGAGCGGACGCTATGATGACCTCCCTGGAATTCCAAACGATTTTCCCCGCGCAGAGATCAGGTGTAACATAATCTGTTAACGGGAAAAAGGAAACATTATTGAATAACGTGGGGAATGAAACACGAACAAATAAAAAGGTTGGCATAGAAAACAAAGTATACAACAATTATCTTGATCTCAGAAGTACCATAAATCCATTTTTTTCGGCACTTTTCTTGGTAAAATGGTGCTAGAAGTACAACGTCGGCAACTGATTTAGAAAATTTGTAAAGAAAATCCCACTACGAAAAAGAATGAAGCTTTCCACCACTTTAAAAAGATAGGATTCAAAAAACCTTCATCTATAAGACGATTCAGTTGTTCGAGAATAAAACAAGCATTGAAAGAAAAATGGATAGGTGAAAAAAAGGACTCTTTACAGTACATTGAAGTGCGTTCCCATTTGAAAACTCATACCGTTGGGCGAAGTGCTAAATCCTGCAGACAATTGGCAAGGAAGTACGGTGTTGACAAAAGAACGATCAGGAAATACGCCGAATAAATAGACATAAAGCGCAAATTGAAAAAATACGTTCCAGCTATTACCAACAAGCAAGCAGCAGTTATCAAAACCAGGCAACGCCGACTTTCCAAAAAATACTTTTCGTGTGCTTCGCTTCACATCTGTCTGATGGATGATGAGTCATGTTTTACGATTGAGGGGAATGAATGGCAACCAAAATATTATTTTGACTCTTCTGACCACACAGCGCCTGAAAAAGAAAAGCATATTGCAAAAACAAAGCATATTTCCAGGGAAGGTTCTATTGTGGCTAGCTATCAGCGAGCGCGGTATCAGTGAGCCAATATTTTTTAAAGGAGGTTTGGCTGTAAGCGCGTAAACTTACAAGGACAAATGTTTGCCAGCACTCCAAAATTTCATCAAAAAACACCATCGACGTGAACAAATTATATTTTGGGCCGATTTAGCGTCTTCACATTACGTTAAAGTAACATTAGACAATTTGAATAAGCGCAAAATTGAATTGGTACCGAAGGACTTTAACTCACCAAATGTTCCACAATTAAGACCAATCGAAACTTTTTGGGCAAACTTGTAAAGAAAGGTACATGCCAACTGATATCGTGCCAAAAACGTGGATTGTTTCATTTATAAAATCCGAAAAGTGCTGAAGAACATTGATACAAATGGAATTCAGACGTCAATAAAGAAAGTTCCTCAGAATATACAGAAAGCGAGCCGCAATGGAGTCAATTTTTTCTTTGTAAAGTAACTAAAGTGTCAAAGCTACTTAATACACTGTAACTAAATTAAATAACTTTTATGTAAATTTGTTAAATTAAATTTGTTCGTATTTCATTCCCCACACGTGATGACTCGACGCTATATCGAATTTCAATGCTGTCCGACTTTAAATTTTGAAGTTATTCAAAGTTATTTAAGTTGTATGAGATATCCAGAAAAAATATATTATAACGATGAGGCACCCTGTCGCAAGGATGGTTCACGATGGTAATGAGATGTGCGAGAACGATCGAGAGATAGTCCAATTGGAATGTGCGAGAACAATCGGCGCGATAAGCAGACAAGTATAAAAGGCAGCCGGGTACAGCGCAAGATGGACAGTTTTATTTGAACAAGGAAAGGTGAAACACTTAATAGTCCAATAAGTAGTAGCACAGAATAAACAGTATACAGAAAGCGCATCTGAAATAATGTTGCGATTTCATTTCAGACGCGGGCTGGAAGAAACAAAGGTGAGGAAAATGTAAAAGGAACCGAGAGAGTAAGCGCGAATTGATGTACACGCATACATTCGATGGTTTTGTGCTTTATTCTCATTTCGACAACAACACGCAATGTTTTTGCTTTCCGCAGCAAGCCAGCTTGGCTTTACTCGGGCACATTGAAATGGTGGTTGATTTGGCAAAGCGATCGCCAAGGCTAATTTAATAGGTAGTTGCAGCACCAGAACTGATTAAACTTTTTTCTTTGATAATTGGCACGACATTGTAGCAATAGTTTTCCACATCTTATCACTTTCTTAATGCGCCTTGTTGTTCCAATATTTTTACACATATATTTATTTTCATTGTTGCCATTTTTACTTTTTACAACTTCCTTTTTACAAGCAAACCAAGGAACTAATAAAATCCATTGAATTTCGGTTTTTTCCGTAGTTCTACCACCTTATTTATGCGCCTTGGCGATCGCTCAATCAGTTTTTCTATGCAAATTTTACCTGTCCACTTCCTGTTCTTGTTTGTAAAAAAGCAAGCGGAGAGCAAGCACGAGCCACCACAAACATGCAAGCGGCACATCGCTTTGTTGCCCAACAACAACAACCACAGTGTGTGGTGCGTCACTGTTTCATACATCGCTCTCACAGCTTCTCAGTTTACGCTCTCGCGCTCTGTGCGTTCTCGTCCCCTTGACTGCTTCCCCCCGCATCAACAAACGGGTCATACCGCTGGAACCCGCAAAGAAAATTTTCTTTACAACAGATGCGCATTCTGTATATTGTTTCTTCTGTGGTAGTAGCAACTGTAAAGACAAGAAAAGTGTAAATTTGTGAATAAAGTGATTGTTGGTTTTTGACTGCGTTTTGCGTTGAGTAATTGAAGTGTGTTTCATTTTTCAAGCACATTCCAGAGAGACGAATAAGCATAGAGAACTTATTTTTGTAACAATATACTTGTATGTCCAAAACTAAGCCTTCTGGGCATACCACCCATTGTGTAAAAAGTTCGAACCAATCGGTCAAGCAGGACAAATATATAAACATTCATTTTTATAGATAGAGAATATAGAAGAAGGGAGTATAGATGCGAGAACATTTTTTTAAAGAAAAATTTAGTTAACATCAGAACAACTTCAAAGAAATCAAAAAAAAGAAATGGAAAAAAGCTACCATTGCTGCGTAATGGTTACAAAATACCGAATGAATATCTCAGCAACGTGCAGAGATATAAAGCTGAAATGTTTGTTTCTGATCATTTTGGGTCACTTCTAGGTCGTGTATGAAATTTTATCAAAATCGTATGGGCGGAACTGGTACCCGGCCGCAATGGGTTAACTCAGTTTTGCCATTTACAGACGTCTAACAGAAAATTTTATGTTAAAAGCGGGAGCAATACTCACAAATGTACAAATTTTGATAGCATGCTTTAATAGCCTATTTCCACTGAGCGCTTAACTGCAGTGAAGGGCTCTGTTAAATTTGAGAACTGTCAAGCGTTTCCACCGGAATCGAGTTAAATGCGACAGCTGTTTTTTGGTATGGTTTTGTATGGTTTCTTGAAGCCCCTCAATTGCATGAAAACCACTCCGCTTTCCTTCTCAACAGTCCAGGAATGTCTGCGTTTTCATATTTGTGAAAATTTATTAATTAATTTATTTATTTTTCAATTTATTTATCATTTGTCAATGTTTATTTCCTTTGTGAAAGTTGTCGGCTGATTGATATCAGAGCTGTCTGAATTTTTAATGTCAAGAGGGTTCATTAGAATTTCCACGTTTTTTATTTTCTTTTTCAGCTTGTATTATTGGCAATTAATAGAAGTTTTGACTTTGAATATGACAGACGATATGTATTTTTGCGAAAAATGCAGTAAAAAGTAATTGCCTTAGCAAAAAAAATACCTCACTGAACGGAATTCAAATCCCCTCTTTCGTTTGTGTTCGTACGGCTCTTGCAGCGCCTGAATGCATGCTATCAAAATTTGTACATTTGTGAGTATTGCTCCCGCTTTTAACATAACATTTTCTGTTAGACGTCTGTAAACGGCAAAACTGAGTTAACTCAGTTTTGAAAGTGAGGTTACGCACTTTGATACAAAAACAATTGTATGGGAATTTGAGCATTTAAATGCGATGTCAAACTGCAGTTTAGCGTAAACTGCAGTTAAGGCCCAGTGGAAATAGGCTATAAGGTGCTGGAAGAGCCGTACGAACACAAACGAAAGAAGGGATTTGAATTGTGTTCGGTGAGGTAGATTTTTTGCCAAAACAATTACTTTTTGCTGAAAACGCAGACATTCCTAGACTGCTGAAAGGAAAGCAGAGTGGTTTTTATGCAGTAGAGGGGCTACAAGAAAGCATGCATACGTATACAAGGAGATGGCGGCGATGGGTGGCTGGGCTGCCCAGAATTAAACGCAGCATTTGACTTGACTAAATGAAAATGTAAACAAAAACCAGCTGTTGGAGTTAACTCAGTTTCAGTGGAAACGCTTTACAATTCTCAAGCTTAACAGAGTCCTTAAAATTGGTGGAAATTCAGTATTATTTGAAGCATATGGAGTATTATTCAAAGCACTCAAAATTGATTATAAATGTTTTTGGTACCTGCTTAAAAACTACAACACTTTATATTTCAGGAAATGCAAAAACCGTTCGCAACGACAACAGCTCACGCTTTGGGAAATTCATGCAAGTTTGTTTCGATTCCAACCACTGCATCAAAGGTTGTATTATACAGGATTACCTTTTGGAGCAATCACGAATAACTTTTCAAAGCCCTGGCGAACAAAATTATCATGTTCTTTACCAATTAATTGCTCAAGGGCAAATTAATGATGAGATGTCAAAAGTTCTGCACTTACGGCCTGCAAACTATTACCGATATTTAAATGCATCTGGTGATGTTAATATAGAAATTCAAGTTGAAGCCAAAAAATTCGAGGCTTTAAGAATGGCTTTCACAGTATTGCAAATACCTCAAGTTTCAATTGACGGTGTTTTTAAAGTGCTAAGTGCAATTCTTTGGCTAGGAAATTTAGAGTTTTTGGATGTAGATGGAGAACGATGTGATTTAAATGAAAATGATAAAAATATTTGTGGAACCATAGCTGAGCTCTTGGGTTTAAAACAAGAGGACATCATACACGTTTCGTTACGCAGACAAATAAATGTTCGCGGAAATATTACCGAAATACCGTTAAAGGTACAAGAGGTAAGATTTTCATGTTTGTTTCTAAATAGTCGTATGTATATGTATGTAGAATGTATAGTAAATATAATATAATAATAATAATAATTGACTGGCACGACAGCCCGCTTACGCGAGACTAAGGCCTAGCTTCCCGCAACCACCCGTGTTGTGCGTGTGAATTTGTACGCGGATTGAAGGGACCTACAGTTTAATGCCGGTTCCGAATGGCAGGTTGGGAGCTTTTTCATAAGCAATTTTTACTCTCAGAGGTTTGCCATTTCCAGCTGAGAGGACAGCCACCGAAAGAGAAAACGAGTTTTCCCGTTATTTTTTTAGGTGTTATTACAGGCAGTATTTGAACCTGAGGTTGCTGCCTGCGACTCGCGGTCCAACGCACTAACCAACTGAGCCACGGCGGCTGCCGTATAATATAAATATAATATAGTTATATATAATAATGTGTTAATATACTGTACAAATACTTACTGTACTATATATATATATACTGTATATATATTGAAGCAATCGTCTTTTGAGTTTGTTTTATGTTTGTGCATAGTATAATAATAAAGTAGTCTAATCAAAGAGAGTACCCCTAATGTACCTCTATTTCGATTGACAAATATTATCAAAAAAGTCATCAGCAGATTAAACAAAGTTGTATTAAAATATACCTAAGCACTTTCCTTTTCCTTTTAGTACGATTTTTTTTAATGAAGTTGCGACTGTGGTTTAACATTTCTCGAACTGACAAATTTCAGACATCAAAATTGACGTAATTTCAAAAAATTTTGTTTTCTTTGAGCGGGAGAGTTTTGATTAGACTACTTTATTATTAATGTGTTTGTGTTATGTGTTTGTGATTGTATTGAAAAGTGTGAAAAGAACTCAACGAAATAAAAACCGTTCCAGTTTTATTCAATCAAACATTGTGTGCACCTCTCCAAATCGAACATAAAAACCTAAAGGTTATGGGCCCAGGAGAGTGCGAGACAGGAATGCCTCAGTTCAATGGCCGCGGATTTTCAGAGTTGGCAGTTCCGAGTAAGACTGCAGTTAGAGTATATCGGGCTTGGTAATGTGGCAGTCACACATCCACCAAATCAAGACGAAGAAGGAAGACGAAGAAGTGCTGAATCATCTGACAAAGTTCGAGAGAATGGTGAGAAATTTGAAGATTTCTGGAGCAGAAGTGGAAGAGAGCGACATGCTGGCTCAGCTATTTCTGACGTTTCCGGAAATAGCTGAACCCTGGAGACAGCATTACAAAATCTGGAAGAGGATAAATTAAACTAAAATATTGTGACGGAGCGATTGCTGTTAGAAGGGGTGAAGTTCAAAACCCGACAGGAAGAATCATTGTCAAAAATATAAAAAAAAAATAACAAGAAGCTGAGAGAGCAAAAAGGAAAGTTCATCGGAAAATGTTTGAAATGCAACAAGCCAGGACATAGAACACGAGACTGTCGGCAAGGAAACGCAAGTATGGCAAATTCAAAAAGTGTATTCTTTGTTGCGGAAAAGACCCGCAATCGCATGAGTACGAAGAATTTAACTTTTAAACTGGAATCAGGAGCAAGCGATCATCTAGTCAACTGCAAAGAGCACTTTTCGGAGTTAATGAAGTTGAGTACTCCAGTTATGATACAAGTTGCAAAAGACAAGCAACATTTGATTGCCGAAGAAATAGGCAAAGTCAAAGGTATATCAAATAAAGGAATTAAAAAAAATATTTTTTCCTTTTATCGGAAAGTGGGGTATTTTCTTAGTCTAACAAACTTAAAATTTTGCTGCGGAAACATTCACAGAGGGCGTGGTCCGCCCCCAAAGTCCCAGTTATATATCCGCATTTCTCAAGAAATTATCAACCGATTTTAACGATATAGGTGTCATATGAAAGGTATTTTCTTCCTATTTCGATTGATGTAGGTATGTAATATGTACTAACAATGAGTTATAAGCGAAAATTTGTTTGTTTACAAAAATTTTTTAAAAACCGATTTTTTTCTCGAAAAAATCTATTAACCCTTTACGGCTCAAGATCATCAAACTTAATGAAACCTGGTTGGATTGAAAGCTTTTTGTGAATAAACAAACATTTGTTCCACGAGTTTTCAAAATGTTTATTATAAAGTGGATAAGTGGAACAAAATGCGGTTTGTGACATTTATGTCACATTGAGTTATAACGAGTACAACGTTGGATGAAGCACCTAGATCGGGGTTTAAAGGCTCCCTGTTATTTTTAGACCCTGTATCCACCTCAAAATTGTATACAAAGCCGCTGACTCCGCAAAGAACGAATATTTTGAACCCCCATTTCTTCGGCTTTTTGGGGTATACCTTTTCGGGTGATGCCTTGTCTTGGTAGAACAAATTTGTTCATCTACACACAAACTCGTTTCTAACGCTATACGCCCACAAGATTCATTCAGCTTATTTATTATTGGCCGAATTTTGTGAAGTCTGTCTGCATCAGGATGATCGCAAGGAAGCATTTTCGAATTGTCGGCAAAATGGATGAATTGGCGCAGTTTTCAAATTTATTCACTGGCATAGTTTCTTGTACTAAGTGAGTACCAATCGAGTTATTCCAATGCTTTTTTACATTTGGAAGATGTACCAGGGACATGACAAATGTTATTCCAATAAATTGCTGTATATCAATTTTGGAAGCACGGAATTAGTTTTCAGGTTCCTTTTGAACTACATATAAACTAGTTTGTTCTGTAGTGTGCTCCATCAACTCTTTTGGAAACACTTAGTAGTAGTAAAAATTGAAAGGGTGTAAGTTCAAAATCTCAGGGTCCAAGGAATCATGGAGCGTATAACGAAGGGTTTCTTCACATAATTGAAGATTTTGCTTCTTCCATAAAATTGTTGGCTTGCTGATAGATCTTGAGTATCGCCCTTTCTTAGTCTGTGAAGTTGAAGGGATGTTGTCGTCGCTTTCCAAGTCGTCGATAATATTCTCAATATTTACGCCATCTTCCTCATCATGTAAGGAGAACTCCATATCCTCAACTAAATCATTTTCGTTTCCAGTTCCCAAATCAAGGTTTTCCAGTGCATCCTTATCTTCGAACTGCTTCAATTACTTCATCAATTTTTCTGTTGCGGTAAGCCATTGCGATAACTATAAACCACAAAAAATCACCACGAAGAAATTTAATAAGACATTCCTTCAACTGCATTCATCTGTTTTGTATTCATTTTTAATTTTTCTGATCATTATAACGGTTTGTAACAGAAATGTCACATTGCGCGGAACACAGCAAAAGTTACCTTTGTTCCACAACGTGACAGAAATGTTACAAACAGTAATTTCTTGATTTCACAAAAACTATCAAATGTTTTTTATGAATTCGAGCACATTATTTAAAGAGAAAGTATTCACCTGTTGTTTCGCACAAAAATGAAAAATCACTTTGAAATTTTTTTTATAAATTCAAGCTTCACGATAATGCACTGTGATAACACTCAGGACTTCTGAACTTTAAATGAAAAATTTTACATTTTAACTTTCTAACGGTTTCTATGTAGTATTTTTATATTACATGCACTACCGTATATAAGAGATAAAAAAAGAACAAAAACAGAGATTACTTGTTAACATTGCATTTTATTGCTATTTTAGTGGTTTGTTACAGATATGTCACATGGTGCCGTAAAGGGTTAAGCTATTATAAGTTTGCTACCATATTATAGCCTGTGAAATTCCCTTTACAGAAGTAAAGGGAACCCGGGAAAAACTTATTGGCAAGAAAACTATGGATTTGAACAAAAAATACTGTGCACACCTGGCTGTGACTGATGTGTTGGTGAATCCCATGAGGGTTATTTTTTTGCTGCCTGAATATGGTGACGAAGGTGATTTTGAAATTGTTCTGGGCCAAGAGTCAAGTTAGAAAAAATAAAAATAATACTTAAAAAACATAAAACTGTACATTTTTATATTTCATTGTAAAGGGAATTTCACAGGCTATAATATGGTAGAAAACTTATACTTATCGTGTTAGTTTGTTAATTCGTTAATTGGTAACTCGGTAAAGTTTTTAACTGTGAGTATACTTTTTTCTATAGTCTCGTTAGTCTGGCAACACGAGAGCTGTTGTTTCCAACGGCTGATTTTGTAAAAATTTGTTGCAAAATGTTCACAGAAATCAATCTCAAAATGCCACAATGTGCGAATTGAATAGAACCAACCAACGAACCAATTGTCGGGCCTGCCACCTTGTTACTCGGTAATTCGATAGTTGGATACTTTTACAAAAACAAAATGCACGTACAAAACTACCGAGTACCGAACTAACAAAGTAACGAGCTTGGTGTGAATACCCGTAATATCCAGAGACGTTTTATAATTGCACCTGGTATATACAGGTAATACTAACAGTATACATTATAGCAATAGTTTTCCACTTATTGGCACTTTCTTAATGCGCCTTGGTTGTTCCAATATTTTTACACATATATTTATTTTCATTGTAGCCATTTTTACTTTTTACAACTTCCTTTTTACAAGCAGACGAAAAGAACTATCAGGTGTACAACTTTGCTTCCGCCGTTTTCCGATAGGTGGCTGTACCGGCTGAGGCTGGTTGAAATACATAGATGTTAATGCCTTTAAAGTGAGTGTGGACAGTGCCTAACGAATTGTCATCGCCGTTTCAGTGACAGTTGTTCTTGTTTTCGTATTATTCACGCTCGAAAATGTCCGTTTATGTGCCCAATTCTCGCCATTTGCGGGAAGTTTTACTTTTCTGTTACAATTCGAAAAAAAATGCAGCTGAAGCGCATCGAATGCTCTCAGAAACTTACGGTGATGCTGCTCTGAGTGAAAGAACGTGTCGGGAGTGGTTTCAACGTTTTAAAAATGGTGATTTCGATGTCGAAGACAAACATGGTGGTGGAAGAGAAAAAACCTTCAAAGATGAACAACTAGAAGCATTGCTTGATGAAGATTCGTGCCAAACCGAAGAAGAGCTTGCCGAATCGTTGGGAGTGAGTTAGCAAGCCATTTCAAAACGTCTCAAGGCCCTGGGCATGATTCAGAAAGAAGGAAACTGGGTGCCGTACGAGTTGAAACCCACCCGCCCCACCCGCCGTATTCCCCAGATGTCGCCCCTTCTGACTTCCACCTATTCCGTTCGATGGCACACGGCCTGGCAGATCAACATTTTCAATCCTTCGAAGAATTGGAAAAATGGATTGCTTCATGGATAGCGTCAAAAGAGGACTCCTTTTTTCGAGCCGGGATCCGAAAATTGCCGGAAAGATGGGAGAAAGTTGTCGCTAGCGACGGACAATACTTTGAATAATACATCTGTAAGCACTTTTTCGCAATAAAGCTTTTAATTTTGGAAAAAAACGGCGGAAGCAAAGTTGTACACCTGATAATAAAATCCATTGAATTTCGGTTTTTTCCGTAGTGCTACCACCTTATTTATGCGCTTTGGCGAAAGCCCAATCAATTTTTCTATGCAAACTTTACCTGTCCACTTCTTGTTCTTGTTTGCAAGAGCCACCACCAACATGCAAGCGGCACATTGCAACAACAACAACCACAGTGTGTGGTGCGTCACTGTTGTGTCCCTTGCGGTATACATGCACTAATTTTTTTCAAAGAAGAATTGGCGTTTTCGTACTTAACATTAAAATATCTGTCATCAAGGTATGATGAAAGCACCTCGCAATATTGCATTGGCAACAATGTCCTCAACTTTGTTAATAGTCCTGCATGCTACACCGTATCGAAAGGTTGTGAAAAGTCTAGGAAGACGACAGAACACATTTTTTCCCCTTCCAACGCGGTTTCAACCGTATTCACAACTCTGTGGATTTTACAATTCAACAATTAAAATCAACAGTAAAATACTTAGTTATATCGAAACGGAACTAATCGAAGCTATTCCTGCAACACTACAACTAGGCTTATTAGAAAAGGATCACATCAAACTACTTTCACTAGAGGCTTTGAAAGACTTGCACATTACCAACACACACCGAATTAACTTCCTCAAAAAGGCAACATTCTTTATTAGAAGCTTGACAGCAGAAGTTGACACAATCACCATAGTACTTCTTATTTTTCTGAAAAAAAGATGAATGAAAATCCACTTCATAGAAAAAGAAATAGTAAAGGCTAACACGACCCAAACCGCCATCACGCTGGAATAAACAATATCCCAACATATCAAGCCCTTCCCGCGTTTTCATCGTATGTGCCAAGAACCAAATATTACAGGAGACAAAACAAATTCGTCTGAATTTTTTACGGTGTATGATAACGGTACCAATCAAACGGTAAATTTTAAAATATAACAATTTATTGCGTGGTGCAATAAATATTGTTTTTGTGCTTAATTTCGAAATAGGAGCACTTTACAAACCGCCATTGACTGAAGCTAATATCCAAACAGTTATATTCGGATGAGTCCACTTTCGTTGTTTCGAATATCTGGAGGAAATCTTGGATTGCTAAAGGATAAAAATTTGTTCAGCGGACTGTTAAGAACCCTACAAAGCTCCATGTTTATGGATGCTTTTTTGAAAAAGGATTTGGCACTTTAACTATACACAAAATCTAGACGCCAAATTTATGATCAAGCTTTATGAAAAATGTTTGCTAAAGTCTGCTGCAAAACTTTACGGGCCGGATACATGTCATTGGATTCTAAAAGAAGATAATGATCCCAAACACCGTAGTCACCTATGCACATCTTGGAAAACGAAAGAAGGTATACAACAGCTAGATTGGCCTGCCTAAAGTCCCGAAGCAAATCCAATTGAAAATGGAAACAAAATTTTCCTTTCAGATTGACATAGAGTTATTCATAGGTGATATATTGTAGTTTCATTTATGAGATACGAAACATTCTTTCAGAAAAAATTAAATACTATCTTCTTCATCTGTTTGAACTAGCACAACTTTTGTCATGCCATAAAATTTTAAATCTAAATATTCATGACTAGCAGGGCCCCGCGGCTTTGCACGCACGTTTGAAGTCAATGGGGTCAATAAATCAAGTTCTTTTGAACCATTTGTTGAGCCCGTCAAATTTTTTTGAAAAAATACTTGTCTATTAACCCTTCTGTCAATACGAAAAATTTCCACCTTTCACCAATACAAAGGTACCCGGGTACCTTCATACAATTTCTATGGGAAAATTGAAAATTATAGCGCACAAATTGTAAAAATCGTTGTTGGCTTTTAAAACAAAGCGTTATTAATTTTTTATTCATTATCACTAGATTTACCAGACCAGTAATTTTGATTGGTTGAGCAATTTCAATTCAAAAGTCCTACTGCATGTAACATTTGCTTTCCGAAATGATGTTATGTCTTTTCTAGCTATAAGTAGATAATACATTTTATGAACTTAACGTCACTTTGTGCATATTCGTAATAATAATAATTGACTGGCACGACAGCCCGATTACGAGACTAAGGCCTAGCTACCCGCAACCATGCGTGTTAGGCGTGTGAATTTGTACAGGGTTGGAAGGGACCTAGGGGTTGGGAGACAATTTTACTCCCAGATGTTTGCCATTTCCTGCTGAGAGGACAGCCGCCGAAAGAAAAATTGTTTTTCTTTTTTCCGGTGTTAGCAGCAACGGAGTCTGTGTACATATATTCGTAACCAGTGGCGCACACAGGGGGGGCGGTTTGGGGGGGTTCAAACCCCCGAAATATTTTTAAGTTAGTACAGAAATTTACTTTAAAACCGTCGCATATATGTTAAATCATCGATAACACGACTCGACACAAAAAATGCACCTAAAAAAAGTGTTTTCTAGACTAACTCTGGGCCGCTGAACACGAAACTGAAGATCAAACAAATTTTGTGAGAAGCGTTTTCAAATCTCCGAAAAACCAACGAACCATCTGACTAACACAAGATGTCCGTCGGTCAGAAGATAATACCTTAGCTTTTCCAGAGATATACAGATTGTCCGAATCAGATGAGATTTGAAGAAATTACTGACGATGAAAGTTGTAAAAAATTTGAATTTTTCGACCATTTTCAAAAATCATAATTTTTTGAATGTTTTTATAGATAAAATAAATTATTTCCTTTGGTTTTAAGACCTAAGATGGAAAACATATTACTTGCGCAAATATTAAGCCTACCATCAATGGAATCGAAAGAAAAATGACAAAGTTATGATGCACTGAGTGAAAACACCAACTTTACATATATTACACCGTGACCCTTCCAAATGTTTATATAGGCGTGAAACTAGAGGTCATTTACCTGGAATTTTATTTATTTAGTTCTTCATTTTCTGACCCAAAGTGATTTTTAAAGGACTTTAAAATTTTAAGGACATACACATTTCAAATATTTTTTCAAATATTTGCGGTTGTGCAAGATATGGGTATCAAATAAAAGAGAAAAATAGTCTCCTTTAAATAAATTTTATATTTTGAGCTTTCAGGACCAAAATATGTCAGGTAGGGGAAACATACCAGGTATTTCAGTATGAAGTGAGCCTTTTTTGCGAAAATAAAACACTAACTTTTAATGGGAAAGTAAAACACATTTTATTCAAAGTATTGGCCATTGCTAACCACACATTTTGTCCATTTTTCAGGCAATTTGTGGACAGCGCGCCAATAGAATTGTTTGTCTTTTGAAGCAAACCAATCAGACACCCAATTTTCGACTTCCTCGTAGGAATCGAAGTGCTGCTCAGCCAATGCGTGCCCTATCGATGAAAACAAATGGTAGTCAGAAGGAGGCAAGTCTGGTAAATACGGCGGGTGATGTAGCAGCTCCCAGTTTTGATTGTATCCTGAACCGGTCTTGCTTTGTGTGCAGGTGCATTGCCATGGAGCAAAATTACATTGCCGTGTCTTCTGGCCCATTCTGGTCTGTTTTCGATCAATGCATGGTTCAAATTGATCATTTGTTGTCGGTAGCGATCAGTATTAACGGTCTCGCCAGGTCCGTTCGCTCTGGTCCCGCCAAACACACAGCATTGTCTTCTTGCCGAATCGATCTGGTTTTGCAGTCGATGTTGAAGGTTGTCCCGGATTACCCATGATTTTTTCCGTTTAGTATTCCTAAAATAGATCAATTTTTCATCGCCAGTAAAAATTCGATGCAAAATTGATTTTCTTTCGTGTCTTTGAAGCAAAATTCGCAAGTGTTTTTTCGGTTTTCCATCTGCCTTTCATTCAATTCATGTGGCACCCATTTTCCACACTTTTGGATCTTTCCCATAGCACTTAAACGGACAGAAATTGTTCCTTGTGCAACATTTAACATTTCTGCCATTTGCTTTTGACTCAAAGTGTCATCTTTATCTAATATCGTTTGCAATTCGGCGTCTTCAAACTTTTTTGGTGGTCTTCCACGTTCTTCATTTCTCACATCAAAATCGTTATTTCTGAACCGTTGAAACCATCTTTTGCATGTTGCTCTTGATAGAGCATGATCACCATATGCCTCGACAAGCATTCTATGTGACTCTGCAGCACTTTTCTTCAAATGAAAACAACAAATTAATGCTTTCCGCAAATCATCACTATCTGGTACAAAATTCGAAATTTTTAACACGATGAAAAAATATGATGCTGTTTGTTCAATGACTTGATGTATACTAAATATGCTTGACAGATGTCATAGCAACAAAACAAAAAAAAATTAAGGCTCGTTTACAACAAATATTCCCTATCGAGACATTTGTATCTTGAGGCTCACTTCATACTGATATATAGTACCTTCATACTGTACATGTTTTGGATCTCAGTCTATAGATTCATACATCTAAATTTTATTCCATTTCAAAGTTCTAAAAAAAATTACACGAAATCCCCCCCCCCCGAAACAAAATCCTGCGTGCGCCACTGTTCGTAACAAATATATTTTTTTCTGACACTTATACCAGTACCAGTCAAAATGACTGGTGAATGTTTGTATGAAGAAATTCTGTGATGAAATGATATTGGGGCAGTGAAACAATTGATAGGCACTGAAATGTTCTATCGGAAAAAAAATTGATTTCCGGCGAGTTATAAGACCCATGCAGTACATATGTATAGCGGCTCATGCGTATTACATGAACATGAAGTAATATAGAACGCGCATCTCATACAAGCAAACGCGTTATATGGCGGGTACTGCTGGTAGTACCCTCTATTATTGACAGCAGAACCCTCTGCTACTAACAGCAGAAATCTCTGTAACTTCGGCGTAACATGTAAGCAGAAATCGCTTTTGTACTCTTTCGTATTCTTGCTGCTGTTGCGCAGGTGATAAACATGAGGATGAACGCTGCTTTTGTTGTTGGGGGAATAGCATTACTACTATTGGCAAATGAAAAAAAGTCAGCGGTGTACTTTTTTGCGCTGTGCTGTGCAGGCGGGAAAAAGGTAAATGCGCCTAATTCCGTGCTAGTCCCTAATTCCGTGCTATCCTGGCAAGCGAAGTTTAACATGGAATAATAGGAAAATGTGAGCACTTTTTGAGAAAATTGTTTTCCAAGAAATCGTCAAATTTTCTCAATTTCATGTCAAGTTCTTCATTATATGTGCCTTAAAAAATATTTGCTATCTAATCTTATTTATCTGAAAAGTGTTGATAGCGCACGTATGAATTTTTTTAAAATAAAATGTATTAAGGCCTAAGCAAAGTTTTCTTAAGACTTTAGACATTTATTGTTTAGTGCAAATATACTTTTTAATAAGCAATTTGGTAACTTATGGTTTTTATTCCTATTCTTTAACTTCATAAAACGGTTTTTGTGTATGGATTACAATAAAATCGTTATTTATAGATAGCACGGAATTAGGATCACTTCATATCTCAGGTGCGCCTAAATGCGTGCGTAGAACAGAATTTGGGACAAATGAAGATTTTTGATTGTACATTGTTCTTGCCTTGGACTAAATTTTGCAAAATTTTAATATTAAGTCAATAGTAAATATTACAAATGTACATAGAATCTTATTCCGGCATACGGTTTTACTAAAAAATAAGTAAATCTTATTAATTGAAAATTTGGAACATGTATCTACAATATTGCCAAATGGCTGAAAACTGATAATATTCAAATTTTCTAAAATCGCTCTTACGACGTAGTTTTACAGATACAGCTGCTTTATTTACATATTACAAAGCATAAAATATTATTATACTTATTATTATGGAGACTTCACCGACCTCGTCGGACGAACGAATAAACTGTACGAGTCAATTCGGGGGCTTCATAAAGATTCAGAAAGCTTATGTTTCGCTAAATGACACGCTGAGTCGTTTAATCAGGCGTATCAAGTGGGCGTGGTCAAGATTATCTCAATGAAACACAGAATTATCAGTATTGATGTTCAGACATGGTACTTCGTTTTGGTAGTTTAACTCGGTAAGTGCGCGTGGCCGATTCCATATAGCCTAACAACAGTGATACATTGAATCGTTTGATACCCATATCGTCTTACAAAGGTATACCATAGTTGAGTTTTGATAAAATAGTGGGCGGAAGAGGGGTCGTGGTCAATCTCATATACTCTATGTACCATTTCCCTACATAAGAAATCGTTTAGTGCTTATTTCATCCGAATCGGTTCAGTGGTTTTTACCTGATTGTGGCTCAAAAAAGCAACGTCACATTGGTTTGCATATAATAGTAAAGATAGTATAGATAAAAGCCCATAATACATATAAAAAGTTTTTTTTTAAACGTAAAAGATAATCTGTTGCTTACTAAAAACGTCTCGTGTGCATAATATAAATTTTGTTTAGCAATTTCATCTGGTTTTCTTAAAAAATGCTGAAAAATAAAATAGCACGGAGTTAGGCATACATCAACACGGAATTAGGAACACAAACAATTGTTTGTACGGAATTAGGGAAAAAATCTGAAAAAATTTATATTTTAAAAGAGAAAAAATTTGTATTTTAAATTGTAAAACACTTGAAATTATACTGCAACATCTTTTTACTGGGCCACCATAATTCGCTGTTTTTCGATCTGCCTTAACATGCCGGAATATAGCGCATTTACCTTAGCATTGATGTTGTTGGTAATTGTTGCGTCGCTTTTTTGATTTGTTTTATAAAATCACAAGCATATTATAATTAGCAAAGAAATTCATGAACTTGGTGTAGTGAAATATGTGTGCAAACATGTTACACAGGAGAGTTTACAATTCGTTATTAAAAACGTAATTTTAAGGTTTTATGCGTTTAATAATGTTTTTAATAATAATAATTCTTAATAATAATTTTTTTTATTGCCCAGCAATTATTTTCAATTTTCGTTCTTTCGAACTTGCTTTTTGCACAGCCCACATGTAGTGTTTTCGTAGAAAAACTAAAATAAGAAAATCTAAGATTGTCACTATATGGTTACAGCATTTTTGTTTTTGCAATTTTCTGCAATTTTCTTCCCTCTCCCAAAGCTCTTGAACTACAGTCTGTCCAGTAGAAGCGTGATCGTCGTAACTTGGAAACTATTTGTCCGATTCGTTTCAAACAAACTGCATTTTATGCGCTTATAATATTTATTGTACGCAATATGTTTAATAACAGGTATAGTCATCGCCATTCGTTATTATGGCCTCAAACCTCCGACCCATACTTTGCGCTAAATTCTGAGCAAGTTGCCGAGGCAATCGACTTCAAATCAGCCGAATTTGTCTCGATAACTATTTTGCTGTCCATATAGTACTTCCTCTGAGTTTCTGCTTTACAATTGCCCACACATTTTCTATAGGGGTGGCATCAGGCGACTGTGAGGGCCAATCTAACACTTCTATCCCATTTTGCTGTTTCCACTCAGCACACATTCGGCTGTGATGTTTGTGGTCGTTGTCTTCTTGTATAATCCAAGAGAGTTCTCTTCTCCCGAACATCTTCGCAGCTGATGGTAACAAAGCTTTTTCATAAATTTTGTTCATCAAAACCGCGTTCAAGTTGGTGGTAATAACGAAAAGTCGCCCAAATCCTTTTTCTGGGAAGCAGCCCCAAACATGGACCTTTACTGGGTCTTTAACAGTTCGTTGGAGCAATCGGTTGATGGCAGGACACCAAGATCGATGTATGCTACTATTTGCCCAAAATTGGGATTCATCCGTGAATATTACATTATTCCAATTCCGATCTGAATTGGCATAAGCCCAGGCAAGCCGTTTTTGAACGTGTGATGATGAAAGCAACAGTTTTTTCGAAGAGCTCCGGTATTTAACGTCGTTAGTTCTTAAACGTCCTCAAATCGTCTCTTTTGATATTTGAACACCACTTTTCTCTAAAACTGCTTTACCTTTACGCAACGATAAGCCCGGCTTCGTCGCAAACAAATCAATGATTTTCTTGTCCTGTTTTGGGGAGGTCTTTTTTTCAAGGCCCCGCCCAGCCAAATCTTCAACATTTTTTGCTTCCATATACCGATTCGTCCAACTCGTTACGAATGACTTCGACTTCTTCATATATTTTGCTAAAGCTAAGCGTGATATTTACGGCCCTCTAGGGTGTAGACAAAGGAATACGGCTTCAAGTCGCTTCTCTCACGCGGAGCTCATCTTGTTAAAACACCCTGTACTTTGTAATTGTTGCACGGGACTGACAATTTTTGCAGTGCGTATTACAAAAATGATGAGGCTGCTTACGTGCATTCAAATTTTTCTGATAACGGTACTCTAAGTGAAAATTTGGTCGATCACGCTTCTACTGGACAGACTGTATTTTAAAGCTTACTGAACCATCAGACGTTTTCAAGTCGCATTTAAGCCAATCATTTCGCAATGACTTGATTAAATGTGGGAAATCAAACATGCAATACATTTTTCGATTTTGTATTGAAAGTATGGTTTCTCAATACATACGCCTAAGTTGGAGAAACACTTTCTATTAGAAGACCCCTGATCACAAACCAAAACATTTACTACTATGCCAAAATTGCTTAAAATTTTAAGATTTTCTGTAATTATTTTGCACAAGGTATCTGCAGTTAATCCATTTTCCGAAACAAAATAGTGTCACCACTGCCCCTTCTTTGACAATAGTTTAAAATTGAATTCCAACTAGAGAACATGAGCTTCAACATAAATACGTGCTTACCAAATTTTTTTGTTTTTTCGAAGCCTGTGCATTCAAATCCATTAAAAGGACCATATTATTTTTCTTTTCTTCTTTCAACTCTAAGCACATCTTCTTAATGGACTTAAAAGCCACATTGTTGATACCGGGCTAAAGGAACTTCATTGGAGCCCACCGATTTAAGGTGCTGATATGCGGCAAATTAGAATTTAGCTTATCTCTCAGGAAGAATATGTTGATTGTGAAATATAGAAAATATTTTGTGCCAAATATTTGTCACATCGTCAGAATATTTTTTGGTCGGGTACTGAGTAAAAGTTTACATAATGTTTTAGATTCAAATTTAATATTTTTTAAAGAATCAATTGAATTTTTCATCGTCTTGGAACAACTTTTCTTGGATTTTAAAGTAAGGCGCTTTTCTTTTCGTAATTTTTCGTTAATTTTTTGAATAGGTCGTTTTAATGAAGAATCTGGTTCTAAACATTCTTCATCCGAAATCTCAGAATCTTCGTCTAATTTATCCGTTCTAAAATGCAAATGGCCAGCAATTATTTGCAATTTTCGTTTTTCAATCCTCCTTTCTATACAACCCACAGGCAATGTTTACGTAGAAGGAGTAAAATAAGAAAATCTAAAAATGTAACTTTATGGTCACAGCATTCGCCATGGCATCATTCAGGTGTAGAATATTTACACTATTCTAAAACGTAGGCATGCCTTAATAACAGTTTTTTAAAGTTCTGCTTCGAAAACTATCAGGGCCCGTCGGTTCTGCACGCAGGTTTGAAATCAATGGGCCAAATAAATCAAGTTTCTTTTACTTTTTGTTGAATCCGTCAGATTTTTATGACAAAATATTTGTCTAGTTATTTCTCATTTGTAGTTTCACCATTTTTAAAGTCAATTAAATTATGTTTTTCCATACAAACTTTTAACATTTGGTTTCCCCGTTAGATTTATATTTTCAAAAAATTCAAAACACGTGTCTAATTATATTTGATTTCAAGTGTTTTCACCAATTTGAAGTCAATTAGGCCCATCAGTTCATTTTGTTTTCGTAGTTTTCCTGTATTCTCAAAATTGTAATCAACCAAGTCAAAATATAAACAAACAAACAATATAAAAGTTAAAGCACTCCCCTTGGGGAGCGCTAAAAAATTAGAGTGGGCCACCACCTGGCCCCTCTGGATTCGCTGTAAAGGAAAAGAAACGCTTTTTATTAGTACAAAGAATGAGGTTTATTACCGTACTCCACGGCTCCCAAAACAGAAGTAAGTCACCTCGACTAAATTAACTTAACTCTAAGCTTATCGCTCTATGCCGCTTATTGCCTAATTCCGCTGATTTGGCGCTTCCCACGATGGAGTGCATTGCCAGCGACTTAGCCGGATACGCGTGCAGCGCGCGAGGATCAAATTGCACTTAGCACATGCACCGTCAGCAGTTTAAGGTAGGTGCATTCGCTAAGGTGGCAGAGCAAGTGTGTTAACTTAAATAACTATAATTTGGAACTCGCCCGTAACGATATTTGTAAACATTTTACATTGGAATCAACCACGTACAACTACATATTTGCAAATTTTTCAATCAATCAAAGCGCACAGCAAAAAGCTATACACCACAAAGATTCGATTGATTGTGACATTACGGCAATTTGTGCAGCAAAACCAATCGGCAACACAAAAAAGCATACACACAATAAAAACCACAACAACAAAAACAT
Organism: Melieria crassipennis; assembly: GCA_963668005.1. Taxonomy (NCBI): domain Eukaryota; kingdom Metazoa; phylum Arthropoda; class Insecta; order Diptera; family Ulidiidae; genus Melieria; species Melieria crassipennis. Next base: position 85,242,955 of record OY764961.1, on the reverse strand, counting down.
TAGCGAATCCCGAATCATCTTCGTTGTTCGACGATGGTTTGCTTGCGCATTGACAAACAAGATCAATAAACATACATGCAAAAAATGATTGTGCTCACTACGCCACAACAACCACCATTTCAATGTACACGAGTGAAGCCGTTGCGAACAACAACATTGCTTTTTGCTGTTGTCCTACGCAAATCTAACAGAAAATTTTATGAATATACATGCTCAAATGCCTTCGCTTCGCTCTTCCTCCTCGCATCATAAAAGCCGAAAACATTTTTGTACCCACATGCGCGTTCTTATTATAGGTACATATTCTTTGGTATTATTTTGTAGCTTTGAGCTGCACAAGCACTATAAAAATGTCTCGCAAGCCATCAGCTGTGCTTTCAAATACCGTATACCATAAAGGGTAGCACTGTAGCAACCGATAATTTTTTTACAAGTATTCCTTTGGCGTTGAAATTAAGATCTAAAAATACTTCGTTGCTTGGAACAATACGCGCAAACAAGAGGGAACTGCCGAAAACTTGCAAACTGGAAAAAGACAGCATGGCTCGTTTTTCAACGCTGTTGTACAAGTCCAGTGAATGTACACTTATTGTTTACAAGAGCTAAGCGAATAAAAAAGTACTTATACTAAGTACAAAACATCAACAGGTCAAAATTGATAAAACTGCAAAGAAGTTACCTGAAACTGTGTCGTTTTATAATAAAACTAAATTTGGCGTCGATATCACTGATCAAATGGCACGAAAATAGTCCATGAAATCATGTTCCAGAAGTCAAGTCTTTTTCAATATTTGAGAATAATATTTGATAATAATAATATTATATTGTAGGTAGGACCTACATTCAGTCGAAACGCTCCTCTTCTACTATACCCAAGACAATGTTGTACCAGGGCAAGTCTTCATCTTCGTCCAATGACTGCCAATTTATTTGCTGAGTTCTTTAAAGCAAATTTTGTTGTTGATGATTCCTGGCATGATGATTCAATATTGAGAAATATAAAGTCATCTCTAGATTTCGGTGCGTTAACTCTCAGTAAGGATGATATTATTTTAGGTATTCAGAACCTCAAAAATTGCCAGCGCTGTGATGTTCACAATATTTCATCCTTTTTCCTTAAAAAGTCTGTCTCGGCAATTGCTGAACCCCTCTTAATGCTTTTCAATTTATCATTAAAAACTGGAAATTTTCTAGATGACTGGAAAGTTACTTTTGTAAACCCTATTTTCAAAAGTGGTAGAAAAAATGAGGTATCTAATTATAGACCAATCTCGAAGTTATTTGAAAAAACTGTAAGTCCTAAGCTATCTTTTGCTGTCAAACACCTGATTTGCCCTTGTCAGCATGGTTTTGTCCCTGGGAGATCCACTGTAACTAATCTCTCTGTTTTCTCAAGCTACTGTGTCTCAGCTTTCATGAATGGTTGTCAAGTTGACTCCATTTACACGGACATATCCAAAGCCTTTGACAGAGTTTCTCAGAGCGCGCTATTAGCCAAGTTGCGAGTATTAGGATTTCATTCAACTTTTTTGTCATGGATTGAGTCCTACCTGTTTAAGAGAGTAAATTATGTCGTCATTGACAATGCAAGGTCACTCTACTATATTGCCACTTCTGGGGTTCCGCAAGGAAGTATACTAGGTCCTCTTTTGTTTGTTATTTGTATTAATGATGTCAGTGTCTGCTTTAAAAACTGCAACTACCTTTTATATGCTGATGATCTGAAAATTTTCTTTAGAATCAAAAGCTTGTTTGATATACAAGTACTTCAAGCTGAGTTAAATAGCTTTTATGACTGGTGTTGCAGAAATAGATTAGCATTAAACACTACTCTGTAACCTACACCAAGCAGCAAAATAAAATACTGTCAACTTACTTTTTTTCTGATACCCCTCTAACTAGTGTAGATAGAATACGCGACCATGGCGTCCTTTTTGATTCTGCCTTCACATTTGTTGAACACCTCAGCTTTATCATTCCTAAAGCTTTCTCATCTCTAGCCTTTATCAAAAGAAATACTTCTGAATTTAAGGACCCGTACACTAAAAAGTTATTGTACAAAGCCTTCGTAAAATCTAGTCTCGAATATGCCTCCATAATATGGAATCTGCTTTATGAAGTTCACAATAAAAGAATTGAACGTGTGCAAAAAATCTTTATGAAGTACTGCTTGGCACATTTGCGTTTTGACTTACCCCTGCCTCCTTATACTTAGTTCAAGGAGCAAACTAATAAGTCTGTATTCTCTTGAAAATAGAAGAGTGATCGCAGCAATAACTTTCCTTCACAACATTATCAATGGTAATATTGGTTGCCCGCAATTGTTGGAGTTGGTAAGGTTTAATGTTCCTACCAGAAATCTTAGACGGCACTACACGTTTTACTATAGGGGTATTCTCGATGTCTTGCACGGAGGAAGAATTCGTAAAAATGCAACCGTGCAAGACTGGAAAATGCTACACATCAAGAACGCACAAAAAAGCACACATTGCAAATATTGCAAAAATGCCGCAAACTTTCTCCAATTCTTTTTAATTTGGTTTTCGGTTGATCCATTTCTACCTGCAAGCAAGACATATATGCAAATTATATAAAAAGGTTGAAATAAAACCAAATATAAAGAAAATACGCTTGCGCACACGAAGAAAATTAAATGGCTGCCGCACAATCGCGATGTCATACACAAAAAATGCAAACTGTTTTTGCTTGTATTTTGTTGTTGTGTCGTTGCTCGAAATGCATGGCCATGTCAATTATGCATTTCGTGCACGATGTCAGGGCTATGCAAGACATCGAGAATACCCCTTATGTTAATGCCTATAAGTCGAATTATGCTTTGAATGATCCAATCACACGGGCTCTAGTTGAATTCAATAAGTTAGCATTAAATAAGTTTCCTTGTATAGATTTCTCTCTAAGCCAATTTTTGTTTAAAAATGAATTACTCTTTTATTTTTAAGTAATTTATGTGCACCTACTAATAAGTACATTTAATTGTTATCTAGTCTGTAAGGTTGTTAAACCATAGACTCAATAAATAAATAAATATTTTAGATTTAGCCGGAATAAATTGCTGCAACAGGAGAAAAAAATATCTTACAGAAAGAAATTCTGTTTCTATTAGCAGATGAGCTTGCTTCAGAATGTCAGACTTCAAGGCAAAAACCACACGAAGCTGATATACCAACTACAAGTGGCACGGTTTCTGTATGCAAATGGTGTCAAATAGGATATTGCAATAACAAAAAGACTAGGGGTATTCTCGATGTCTTGCATAGCCCTGACATCGTGCACGAAATGCATAATTGACATGGCCATGCATTTCGAGCAACGACACAACAACAAAATACAAGCAAAAACAGCTTGCATTTTTTGCATGTCATGCTACGCAAAAACCCTTGTTTTGTGTGTGACATCGCGATTGTGCGGCAGCCATTTAATTTTCTTCGTGTGCGCAAGCGTATTTTCTTTTTATTTGGTTTTATTTCAACCTTTTTATATAATTTGCATATATGTCTTGCTTGCAGGTAGAAATGGATCAACCGAAAACCAAATTAAAAAGAATTGGAGAAAGTTTGCGGCATTTTTGCAATATTTGCAATGTGTGCTTTTTTGTGCGTTCTCGATGTGTAGCATTTTCCAGTCTTGCACGGTTGCATTTTTACGAATTCTTCCTTCGTGCAAGACATCGAGAATACCCCTACTGTAAACATATGCAATACATGCAAAAAAGTGTATGCGGAAAGTGTACACACAGCAAAATCTACATATGTGGAAATTGTGACCGACAAACTGTAAATAATTAAGCGTTTTGTTATTTGAAAATGTCCACAAGTCCATTTATCTATTACAATTAGATAATATTGTTGAACTTTTTTAAGACAGAATAAAGACTGGAAACCTCAGTACGACTTTTTCTTATAAACCAGTCATTGTGACTGGTTTTGGTAGAAATTGGTATTGTGTACGTCGGCGGAGCGGGGTAAATAAAAAGCATGGGTTGGTTCGGTTTTGGGGTGTGAGGGTGTTTATTGTTCGACGTGTTAATGACGAATCACAAGGAATGCTAGAAACAATGAACGAGACCAACGGCCTAAGCCGGGGAGCATAAATAGGGGGAACATCGGTACAGGAGGACAAGGAAAGGAAGGGATTAGAGGTGGGATCGACAGATTACTGAACAACCACAGCAGTCATTTAGCCAAAAAATAGCTGGTATATCTAGTGTTAAACAGATCACATGTGGTTGATAATTTTCGTAAGTATTTTAATACAAAAATTTAGGGGGCGGCCCTCTGGTGATTTGCCTCGGGCGGCATATAAGCATTGTCCGCCACCGCAAACATACATTTTTTATATATAAAAATATTCTCCCAGTTTGGGGATTTATCATTAAGGGCTGGAATTGGGTAAATTCTTACAATCGGAATTTGCTGGAAGCACTTGTCCCTTTCTTATCCGGCTAGGGCCTTTGCAATATCAATGCACAAGGTTGCTAATGGTGCTATTGTTTTGAAAACTTATGTACCGATAGACTATATAACCATTAGATATATCATTGAAGTATTTGGATAATTTGTTAAGCGATTCTCAACTTAAATACCTCTTAATATTTTTGTTGCTTTATTTATTTTTAGGCTCGTGAAAACCGTCACGCAATGGCAAAAGCTTTATATTCGAAAGCATTTGGATGGCTTGTAACCAAGATTAATAGCTGCACAAATCCTGGACAGGACATCATGCGTTTTTTGGGAGTACTCGATATTTTCGGATTTGAAAACTTTCAAAATAATTCCTTTGAACAACTGTGCATTAATTACACTAACGAGAAGTTACACAAATTTTTTAATCATTACGTTTTTGCACTAGAGCAAGATATTGTAAGTAAAATTAGGTTAATTTTTAATAATATTTGTTACAAAAGTTACATTACATTTCGGCTTTCCATTAGCGATTAGAATTATTGTTTGACTAGTTTCCTCTGCATGACAACAACCACTCCGGAAGGTTTATGAAAGGAAGAAGCTCCCGTTTGGAGTCCGAGAACATTGGGTTTTCAGGGTCTTCCACTTTCGTATTGATGGTCTCGGGTAGGTTTGTTTCTCATACAGGATGCTATACCCGCGGGAGTTACTTTAGCTACATGTTTTCCGATGGGCCAGTAGCCTGTGATAACTCTAAGCGTTCCTACATTTGTTTAAATTTGCCTATTCGAGTTTCAAGGTCGGAGTGGTATTGTTCTTTTCCGAAACCCATTGTCTGTCTACTATTTGTTACTTAATCTGAGTCTCTGCATGCCAATATATGTTTCTTGCGGTCACCTCCAGGACTTGATGGGCTGTGCATGGCGCTTGCGTTGAAGCTGAAATGATGGATCTGGTAGAAAAAAATTACTTTCGAGTGTTTTCCACATAACTACATAAGTGTACCATAATTGAGTTAAGTTACTAAAGTGGGCGTGAAAGGGAGTGTGGCCAATCTCAAATCGTTTGGTTCTTATTTTACCCTATTACTGTTGCCACAGAAAATTCGGAACAAATGCACTATAGCGAACCCTCATGAAAAAAATAAATAAGTACTCTTACATAGGGATTTGGCTCCTGAATCTAACGAACTAAGACATTTGCCTGGGAAACGCATACGAAACGCGTGGCTCGGGGGTCAAAGTTCAAAGTTTGCATCGAAATAACTCAATCAATTCTTAATCGATTTACACGATATGGATATCAAACGAAAGGCTTTTTCATACCATTCTATTGATGTACAACATTAGATACGTAATATGTACTAATAAGAAGTTTTAAGCGAAACATATTTTTGTATACACATTTTTCAAAAACGGATTTTTTCCTCGAAAAAATCCAGTATTAAGGTATATTAAGACATTGCCATATTGTAGCCTGTGGAATTCCCTTTACAATGAATTATAAAAATGTATACTTTTGTTTTTTATGAATTAATTTTTTAAATTTTTTCTAACTTGACTCTGGGTCCAAAGCTACTTCATGTTCACCTTCGCAATCACTTTGGGGCAATGAGGGCTGAAGGGGGTTGTACAAAATACCTACCATATTAAAAAAGTTTTTAAAAGATCTAGATTTCTAGCTTTATATTATTTTAAAAGCTTAAATTTCGCCAAATAGCCATTAAAACCTTGTTTGCTTTTATGGTATTGTGGCATTGAATGTTTTGCGTGACACCACAAGCCTTCAATTGTATGTGTGTGTTTGTTATATTTTTTCCATTACATGGAGGGTGGTAGAAAACTGCAGTTTTTCTGTATGCAAATACCTTTTGTGGGGCCGGCTTTCGGTCAGGCTTCAATGAAATAACCATCATGGGAGTTTCTACGGCATCAGGATTAATAAAGTGTTTACAGTATTTTTGTATTCGAAACCTTGATACGCGGTCGGTCGCTCAAAAGCAATAACCTTTAGAATCGTAACTTCGGCTTCGCGTCCATAAGTATTTTTCAAAGTAAATTTCAAATGTTTTATATTTCATTGTAAAGGTAATTCCACAGGCTATATAATATGGTAACAAATGTATTATAACTTAATAATGGGTTTTTCGAGAAAATAATTCGCTTTTAAAAATTTTATATAAATAAAAATATCTTTTGCTTATACCTTCTTACTGGTACATATTATATATCTAATGTTGCATATCATTAGAAAGGTATGAAAAAGACCTTTCGTTTGATAGCAACATCGTTAAATCTATTGAGAATTGTTTGAGTTATTTTGATACCAACTTTGAACTTTGACCCCGAGCCACGCGTTTCCGAGGCAACATTTTTAGTTCGTTAGATTCATTTCATTTCATTTATTAATAATTAGTCAAAGAACAATTGTTTGCTTACTGACTAATAAAGAACAGCTTAATGGATAAGTAACAAAATAATATTACGTAACAATCGATAACTTAATTAAAAACATTGTTCAACAAGTTCAAAAATATTGCTTTAGAAGTAGTGAAGTCCACCGAAGAGTTCTTTGATATCTTATTAAATTCTATTAGAGCTCGCAAAAGAGGAGCATAATTTGTTTTGACGAAACCAACATTAAACAAATCAAAGTGCCAGAGAGATCTAGAAGGGATGTTGAAGTGACTGCCCTTCTCTCAAAGAGAGAAGGGCAGTCAACCAACCCGAAAATAACATCAAGAGCTAAAATTCTATGTAAAAGCATACTTATTTATTTTTTTCACGAGGGTTCGCTATACTGCATTTATGCCCAAAATCCTTCCGGGAAATAAGGGACTGTTCCCACAGGGATAACGTTTTTTGAACAAATATAGACCAGGATCGGATCCCAACCCTCTGTCGAGACGATTTGGAGATAAGACGGACAGAGAATTGATTGCATTTTGAAGGCTTTGCAGCGCTTCACTGTCTTCAACAGCTACTTGAGGGAGGCTCAAGTGCGTCTTGACCTGTTTATCAACCAGAATGCGTCGATTTTCGCTCGATATAGCTCAATGGATACTGCCTAACGATGGCTCCAGCCTTTCCGGTCGGTTTGTATTTGAGGTTGTAGGAGGTGTATAGGAGTTTCGAGTGGTTAATATAAACCGCCGAAAACATGTCGCGGAAGGACGGCCCTCTTCATACCTGTGCATAATACGCGCAAAATGAGCGCGAACAATTAAAATTGTGCTTTTGCTTTTGTTGGTGGTTGATTGTTTCAATCTAGCGCACACGGGGGCGGAAACATTTGGGATTCAAACCCCTCAAATACAAATATTAGTAGTGAAATCCTGTCTGCGCCACTGATTTCAATGCGTGTGAAGTGAGCGCACACAAATTTGCTTTTGCTTGGCAGCGATCGATTCCGTTGTGATTTGTGTGAGCAAAACAGAGAGCGTTAATATTATTACGCTCTCACTGTGTCGACGCTTGCTTGCTCTTGATAATGAGAATATTGCAAATTCGAGCTCGCCCTACGCCATTCGATTGTATGAAGGCAAGACATCTTATTGTTAGTTGTCTTTGGCTCAGCCTATGCCGAGATCATTTACAAAAACAGGCTGGCTGCCTGGAATTTTCCATCTGGTGGGGAAAAGTGGAGTTGCAGCTGCGCTTGCGAGAATCATGTGAAGCACGAGGCATCGATTGGAGTGCGCGCGAATTCGAAACGAAGGAGCTAACTAGAGGCGTCGGCTAAGGTGGAGAAGATGTCTGCCGGTGCTGCCTCAAAACACGGCTGCGGATGTCACGCCGCTGCAAGGAATGGACATAACTGAGCAGCTGCTGGTGATAATGAAGGAAACCTCCGCAACGTTGTCAGGTGAATTGTCGGCTTAAATGAAAGTGGCGAACTGTGAAATGTCGGCGCAAATGAAAACAGCGCATCGAGAAATGTCTGCGAATTCTGTGCGCATAGAGCAGAAGGTGGAAGAAATTTCCGATTGGCTGAATGTAAAAGTTGAGCAGCTGATGACGTGAATGGACAGTTGGGACAAGCAAATTGACGCATGAATGATTCCAGGAGATGACAGTCTGGAAGATTCGCTGTACAGAAAAATGGACGAGTGGCTTAACACTAGAAATACCACAAGTTTTCCATACCTACAAAAAACACATGTTATATCCGCTGATATCGTGGAAAGTACACATGGAATTTCGCTAATTGTAATTGAAAAATCCTAATTGTAGAACTAATGTATGTAGAACCCGATAAAAAATAAAAGTAATCAAAAAGCAAAAAGCAAAGCAAAAGTTGATAGAAAACTAAAGAAAATACCGACATCTAAAAATGAAAAACCGTCAAAATTACGGCAATGGATTTTCTAGTGTTAAGGAAGTACACCCGCGAGAATGGTTGCCGTCAGTTCGAGAAAGTTCTGCTACCAGAACAGAAGCGCACTTATGATGGTACTACTCCGTTTAATACATTCAAACTACGATGTGACCTGGCTGCTCAGGAGACCCAGTGGACCGATATCAGGAAAAGGCGGAGATTGGCACTGGCGCTTAAAGGTCCTGGTATCCTTAAAGTATTGGGGAAAAAGTATCGATACTATTCAGGTATCGACTTCATTAAAATCAATTCTTTAACATAAAAATGCCCACTTATTTATTTGATTTTTTCTGAAATAACAACTTAAAACCATTATTCATTAGTTGTTTTATTTAATAATATAAAAATTAAGAATAATAACTAATATCATTAATTTTAAAACCACTTCTTCTGGTCACGCTGCAAGGAAAAGCAATTCTTGGAGCGTAGACATTAACCGATTCCTTTCAGCTGTTATTATTGCACCGGCCTTTGAAAAACACCTTTCCGAAGGAACAGAAGTTACGACTACTGGTTCATGCTGCCGGAACTAGTTGTAAAGCCTTGGAAAAACTTCCTTAATTTCTGTTGAGAAAAGGAACTACCAAGCATTTAGGTTTTCATGCACTTAATGAAACTCTGCACAAGTGCATTAATGTCTATTCATATTTCCGTTTCTTCTTTTTAATAAAAGCGTGATCTTTCAAACCAACAACAGCTTATGGGCCGCATGCCACGCGATTTTTTCGGAATTATAAAAAAATGAGCATCGTTTACAGTCGAAAGACTACGGGGTTGGGAAATTTTCGACGTGTGGAAAAGACAGGCTAAGTCGTACCTAGTTATAAAGAGATGCTGGAAGGTCGTCGAGACTGGCATCACATCGCTGGCTGGCTGAGATAACATTGATGGTGGATCCGAGTAACTTCGGCCACATCGCATCTTAAAGTGCGAATTGCGGGACTGAATATCGACGGTGTGCTTACAGCTTTCCTGGTGCTTGCGGGGCAGTGGAGGACTTCAAGGCGAAGCTTACGGTCGATTCGGTAAAAATCTTGTCCTATATTCAAAAAACCAGAAGAAAAAAATACAAACATCTGCCATTTTGGTCGAAATTGCGAGAACAAAAATGGCAGCAACGAAAAAAAGAGTAAAGTGCTATTTGCTACGCACGCGCCAGCATATGCAATAGCAACAATGAAACGAGTGAAGCTCAAAGACGAGTACAACGAGCCTGCGCAGTGGTTCATAGATTCGGGAGCCACGAATCACATGATAAATACTCGCTAGTTTTTTTATAACGAACGAAAAGTTGAAAACAAAGTGATAGTGGTAGCGAACAACAACGAGCTAGCAGTTGAGAGTGTGGGTGACGTGGACATATAATTTTGTAACGAAAAAGGAGACAAACGCGCAACCAAGGTGTATTAATAAGGTGATGGCACTACTGCAAAAACAAAATTCCCATGTATTTTGTTAGTGCTTTTGGTCATGCTGCTTGTCAAAATCAAATCGAAACACAAACAACACAAAAACAATTTTACCAATTTTTGACAATTAGCATGCCCATTCGCGAAAAATCAAAAGAAAATGAGAAGAAAGCAAAAGAAAATTAGCAGAAAGCAAAAGAGAATGAGAAGAAAAAAGTTTAATCAGCTGAGGTGCCACCACTACCTTATTAATGTGCCTTGCGCGCAACTGTAAAAAATATTGAATATGTGACAGGGTTGTCCGTCAATCTTTTTTCCGTGCGGCAAATGCTGGAAATAGGAAAAAAGTTGTGTTCGAAGGCGACAAATGTCAAATATTCAACCAAATTCGAACACAACTTTTTTCCTTTTTTCCTATTTCCAGCATTTGCCGCACGGAAAAAAGATCAACGACCTATACCGCGTTGAATGTAAAGCTGTGCAAAAAGGGGCACTGTTTTTTACAGAAAACAATTTTAGGCTGTGGCACCGAAGGCTTGGACACATTTCTACCAACAAAATGAGAAAAGTGAAAACATGTAATAATAATAATTGACTGGCACGACAGCCCGATTACGAGACTAAGGCCTAGCTACCCGTAACCATCGGTGTTGTGCGTGCGAATTTGTACATGGTTGGAGAGGACCTACAGTTTTATGCCGATTCCGAACGGCGAGTTGGGTGCTTTTTCATAGGCAATTTTACTCTCAGAGGTTTGCCATTTCCTGCTGAGAGGACAGCCGCCGAAAGAAAAATTGTTGTTTTTCTTTTTTTCGGTGTTAGCAGCAACGGAGTCTTGAACCTGGGTTCGAGCGTCGCATTTGACTCGCGGCCCCACGCACTAGCCAACTGAGCTACGGCGGCTGCCAACAAACATGTTGTAGTGGGGTAAAATTTGAAGCGGGAAAAACTGGCATATGCAAAGTGTGTGTTAAAGGAAAACAAACGCGAAAACCAAACCAAAGAAAAAGGTTCACGTGCGGGTGATCTGCTCGAACTAATACACTCAGACGTAGTCGTACCGCTGAAATGCAAATCATTTTCTGGTGCGCGGTTAATATTGTCGTTTGTTGATGACTTTTCACGCAAAACCTTCGTTTATGCTATTAAAGCTAAATCTGATGTCTTCAGTAAATTTATCGACTTTAAAAGCATGGTTGAAAAACAGTGCTCAAAAAAAAAACTAAACGGGAGAGAGTATGTGAATGAAAACTTTCAAGTGTTTTTGAAGAAAAGTGAAATTACGCACCAGAAAACATTCCCATATGCACCAGAACCGTAACCTTGTCGAACAAATGCGATGTACGTTGATTGACAGTGGGTTAAAAGAACATTTTGGGGCAGAAGCTGTAGGAACAGTGACTGCAGCCCCGAAGAACTGTGGTGCAAGAAAAAACCAAACTTAACATTTTTACGTGTTTTCGGTTGTACAGCAATGGTGCACGTAAGAAAAGAAAAGCAACACAAATTAGATGCCGAATCAGTCGAGGGCATAATGGTAGGGTACAGCAGCGAAAGCAGAGCTTACCGTCTATTCAACCATAAAACAAAAGATATCATTATAAGTCGCGATGTGGTTGAACGTTGAAATTGGTGAAGTGCGCAAGTCTAAAAGAATTTTAGGCAAATCTCCTCAATCATACAACTTCTGTGCAATGCAATTTGTGTCGACCGATCCTCGGTCATTTGAAGAAGTAATCGCCGGAGACAATTCGGTTTCATGGAAGAAGGCAATGCGAAGCGAACTTGAGTCACTATCGCTGAACGAAACCTGGGTGTTTGCTAAATTACCTCTTAACAGGCAGGCTATACCGTCAAAATGGGTTTTTAGGACCAGGTGTAACGAAAATGGCGTCCAAGTCCAAAGAAAATCCAGATTAGGTGTAGATTATGCCGAAACACTTGCTCCTGTGGTGAGATACGAGCCCATACGTGTCTTGATAGCATTGGCAGCGAAATATGACATAGCGATACATCAGATGGATGCTGTGTCTGCTTACCTCAATAGCTCGTTAAAAGAGGAAGTGTAAATGTTCCGTGTGGAATGAAACGCTAAACAGTGAATTACTTAAGGCTGGCCTAATCAGAAGTGAGGTGGATCAATGCTACAGGTCACTACACAAAGTCATCAGTTCAATGCTCTGTATATTGCAATCCACGTTGATGATGTGCTGATATTCTCGAACAACATAAGAGATATCAAGTCACTGAAAGAGACTCTCGCTGAAAAATTTTAAATGAAAGATATGGGTGAAGCGTCGAATGTTCTTGATATCAAAATCCCTCACACATAAAATTCCATACGAATTCCCAGTCGGAAATCAATCAATGCATTACGGAATGCTTATTTTTCGTTGTGGAGTACTCCATATTTCCCTTACGAATTCCCATTACTTTTTTAAGGAAATGGCCGCCTGACGTAAGCATTATTTCGTAAAGTATAAAGAGAATCACATATGCTTACCCCCTCACTTACTATTGTAAATAGAAAGGAATGCAAAGCAAATGCTCGGAATACTTCGTGCTTGCATTCCAAATACTGTTTACTTTTTCGTATAATAAGGTAATGCGACTTTATAAAAGTGAGCGCATACCAAACATGCTTTACGCATAGTTGAAAAAGTAAGCATCGCACGAACACATGCTTACCGTTTCGCTTACCAATAGCATATAACGTAAGCAGTATGCCTTACAATATAGCTTACAGTGTAAGCTATACGTAATGATTACAAATAAATACTTACTTTTTCCACCTTACGTATAGCTTACGTAATGTGCTATTGGAATGGGCTTAAAATTATAAAAATAAAACGACCTATTCCGTTTATGCCTTCCTCGCTACAGATAAAGTAACCACTGCTGATTTCTTCACTTACGATGAAAGGTAGACATGGAGGTTTTACCATTGCTATAATTATAAGCTGACTTGTGCGTTTCTTGTAATTCTCAACTGCTTCTTGTGGATAGCGATGGAAATAGATGAGTGTTCAAACAGCCCGCGCTAGGATTCGAACCAGGGCCTCTGGCATGAAGAGCCAGCGCTCTACCCTCTAGACTATCGGAGCTACTCGGAACAAACCTTACTAATACGTTACTTTAGGTAGCTTATATTTTTTTTATTTTTCATGCATACTTTTCCTTACTTACTTTGTAAGCTTAAAATTGAAGTATTCATAGCTTCGCTTACGAATACCTTACCGGGTAAGCATTTGTCTCTGTTCGGGCGTCGTCGTTTTTTTATTTTTCATGCATACTTTTCCTTACTTACTTTGTAAGCTTAAAATTGAAGTATTCATAACTTCGCTTACGAATACCTTACTTCTGTACGGTTCTGTTTTCAGCATACGAAATAAGGCATAAATCATGCATTACTTTGGAATCACCTTACCAAATTTCCGACTGGGTTAATAATAACACTGTGCAAGTCCAAAATTTAGACATGGGGGGACCTACTGGGTATGTTTCCTATAGGTATACTGAGTTGAGATCCACCAGCCGTTTGGTAAGATTGGCTCTAGTTTATGAGAAATCCGACTTTGAAGTTTGGTAATTTTCGTCAAGTTTGTCGCTTAAGTAGGTCCTAAATCGTTTCGAATATCGCTTTACTGTCTTCGGCAAGTTTGTAGATATTTTAACGACCAACAAATTTGCTTCAGACACCAATTCAAAAAAAATACATTCAAACTGTGTAATTGCGATATGTGCATTTTTTTGCGCAGCGCTACGTGGCGTATGAGTGTCATTTAATTATAACACTCAACGTGGCGTATGACACTCATACGCCATGTAGCGCTGCGCAAAAAATTCACATATCGATATTACACAGTTTGAATGTATTTTTTTTGGATTGGTGTCTTAAGCAAATGTGTTGGTCGTTATAATATCTAAAACTTGCCGAAGACAGTGAAGCGATATTCGGAACGATTTAGGACATATTAGCATTTAAACGTTCGAAGACTTAAGCGACAAACTTGACGAAAATTACCAAAGTTCAAAGTCGGATTTCTCTTAAACTAGAGCCAATCTTACCAAACGGCTGGTGGATCTCAAGTCAGTATACCTATAGAAAACTCACCCAGTAGGTCCCCCCCATGTCTTAATTTTTGAGGGCAAATTTCACGCACAGTGTAATTAACACTCATATAATTGACACTCATACGCCACGTTGTGCTGGGCAAAAAAATGCACATATCGCAATTACACAGTTTGAATGTTTTTTTTTTTGATTGGTGTCTTGGTGACATTAAAGCGATATTCGGAACAATTTAGGACCTATTTGCATTTAAGCGTTCGAAGACTTAAGCGACGAACTCGACTAAAATGAGCAAACTTCAAAGACGGATTTCTCTTAAGGCAGGTTCTCACCTTGTGGATCCGAAAAAGTGCACTTTTTTTTAGGAATTTTTTTTGAGAAAACGGTTAAAGATACAAAGCTGAAAATTTTTTCTGGATATGAACACACATTTATTTAGAGAATACAATTTTTCAAATTGAATGAATCAAAAAAAGGGGGCCACGGGGCGTCCATCAGTGGCGGCATGTCGGCGAGGAGGTGTCCCGCTACCGGAAGTGATTCCGTCGAAACCCGTCATCCGAAACACAAAAATCGAACACATTCTTAATGTGTACCGTATTATCTATTGAATGATCCAAGATCATGAAAAAAAAAATCAAAATTACAAAAGTTATGAGGTTTTGGAAAAAAAATTAAGATTTTCGCATTTTTTTGTTCACTTATTATTTTTTTAAATAAACAATTTTCAATATTTTTGGCTGATCGTGGTTCGTTTATTAGAAAAAACCCTAAGGAACATTTAAAAAACAATGTGGTGACGATTGGTTCATTCCAGCGCCTTCAATCACTTCCGTAAGGTCCGAAAATGTGGTTCTCAGAAAAACGCGTTTAAAGTTTAAAGCGCGCTCGGCCGGTGCTCGACACTGCGCTATGTAACGGCCTGTAACTTTTGTAATTTTTCAGATTTTGATCTGAAATTTCTGGAGCACATTTTTGAAACATATATCTACACGATAAGGCAAAAAAAAAAAATCAGGTTTTTTTTTCCCACAAGGTGAGAACCTGCCTTAAACTAGAGCCAATCCAGCCAAACGGCTGGTGGATCTCAACTCAGTATACCTATAGAAAAGTCGCTCAGTATGTCCCCCCCATGTCTGAATTTTCGACTTGCACAGTGTAAGTTTTGTAAAATGAAAAATGTCAAAATACGTTTAGAGTTTACTCGTATACGTTGCTGCTCACGCTAGAATTGTGAGCAAGGTAAACTCTGAACGTATTTTGACATTTTTCATTTTACAAAAATTACACTGTGCAAGTCGAAAATTCAGACATGGGGGGACATACTGAACGACTTTTCTACTCTTTCTTCTACTTTCTCGTAAAAATCTCAAAATACGTTTTTCAACTGTCGAAAAATGAATAATAAACTCAGTCTGTTGTCTCATGCGGCATTGTACGCCCATACGTGGTGTAAGAAATAGAAATAGATCTAAGTGAACGTACGACGTTCGTACGCTTGCGTCGTCAATTGTGTGCGTTTTCATAGAAATACATGGAATTTAATTTTGACAACGTAATACGTCGTACGTAAATACGCAACTTTGAACAAACACAATCGATACTCACAAAGACTTTCATTCCTGAAAACAGGGTTTAAGGGTTTAACAAAAAAGTTAACAATATATGTGAAAAGTACTCAATATCACGAGTATTTTGAAGAGTATCGAGTAAATTGCCGAATTAAGGTATCGAGTGCTAAAATACTAGTTTTATAACGTAAAGTATCGATACTTCGTATCGTTCGAATCTTACGCTTAGTACACCCAGATATGTCGGAAAAGATGCGGTAATTGGCAAGTTTCGGCAAGAAAGGACGAAAATTGGCACGAAAACCGGCGGCCAGTGGAGCAGTAAACTGACAGCAAAGCAGAAACAGATGGCGCGGCCACTCCTGGAGAAATATGGGTCAATATTTGCAGCAGAAGTAGGCGGAAGGACCGCCATATTGAAACACATTAAACATCAACACCGGAAGTGCGAAGCCGATCCGCCAAACGCCACGACGAGCCCTTCTGGCCAAAAGAGAAGAGGTCACAAATTTGATCGAAGATCTTGGTGCTCGTCGACAGCTATCCAGTACCTCGGATCGATGACACCCTGGACACACTGTCAAGTACACAGTGATTTTCCACGCTCGACTTGACTTTATTCTCTCAGTAGCGCTCTTTGACATGCAACGATGTACTTGTTCCTAAAGAGACGGAGCGAAGCAATCAATTTCAATAAATGCAATATTTGATTGTGTGGATTGCATGTGAAATGAGAACTAATCTTCGAAAAATAAAAATAAATGTCTCCTCTTCAGTAGCAAAAAAAAGTCCTTCGAGTTGGCCGGCAATTAATGAAAAGGTTTCTTTTAATTGCGATGTGACTCGCTTTATTCGAATTCTCGGAATGAATGCCTATCACACGGTTTTGTTGCAAGTGACCTCGCTTGCATAATTACATACTTGGGGTATAGGCGGTAACTTTGTTGGCGTTCGTCTTATGTTGTTGCTTTGTCAAGCCATTGGTTGGCCAGTTGGTTATTGTTGTTAGGCGGCCGTTCTAGCGCTTTACATGTGTGCAAATATATCTTTCCTCTCTCTGCATGAGCACGTAGAGTGCATTGTGATAAGCGGAATCTCTGTAAGCGTGCATCTAATGTTGTTTCTTTTGCAAGCCAAATGCAAATTTCGGCAGCAGACAGAGCTAATGTTAAAGAACGATTTGAACTTGTTACACGCATACAATTATTAAAATGCATTTCAAACTTAATATAGAATATTGGAGTATAAACGTCAGCTCAATTAGTGAAGTAGTGTTAAAAATCACATTTCGTTACCTTAACTTATGCAAGGCAATGTTAAACAAATCGCACCATAATGAGCCATTAGATGTGTTACAACATGAGCATGTAAGAACAAGAGAAAACATAAATTCAATGGGAGATAAATGAAGATAAAATAAAGATCAATTGAGGTGTTGCCACGTTACTGCTTCTTCGAACAGGCAGTATAAGGTGTCTGATTTGTTCATTTAATAAAATTGAAATACTTTCACATATTTAACAATCCATTTTACAGTAATTTGTATGTCATATTTTTTAAAATGTTTTCGTTTTCTTAGTATAGGCAAGAGGAAATTAAATACTCTCATGTGGAATTTACTGACAACTCGCTCTGCCTAGAATTGATGGAAAAATCACCGAGATGTATTTTGAAATTGTTAACTGAGCAATGTCATATGCCCAAGGGGTCAGACTCAGCTTATTTAAGTAATTTGCATGCTGAATTCGAATACAAT
The DNA here is from genome assembly GCA_963668005.1 of Melieria crassipennis. NCBI lineage: Eukaryota > Metazoa > Arthropoda > Insecta > Diptera > Ulidiidae > Melieria > Melieria crassipennis. The sequence goes on along the minus strand of OY764961.1, from coordinate 85,225,346 downwards.
CCTTATTACATAAAAGGACATGACCGCCGGCACTGGGAAACGGAATTTGGAATTAAACACTATGCAGGATGCGTAATATATGCCGTGAAGGGATTCGTTGACAAAAATAGGGATGTTCAACAAGACGTTCTATTTGATTTTATGAGTCGAAGTGAAAACTCTTTTGTGCAAAATCTATCTTCATACCAGGTACGATTATTAATCTTTTCATATTTTAAAATACTGAGTATTCAAAAAACAAATTCAAAGTTTTATTTCAACTTAACGCCAACTTAATCAATGTAAATTAGTAAATTAGTGATAATATTATGGCATTTTCGCAGATGAAAATTGAAGAGTCTAAAGATTCTGATATTCGTTCGGTAATCGATGCATACAAAATATTTACAACCCATATTACAATTATCGAAAAGAGAGTCAATTATTAAACATTTTTGGAAGTGGGACACGGTTCTTGTTTTGTTACAAATTTTGTACCCTACTGCAATTTGGCAATCCCGTTGTCATTTCAAAATAACGCAGAATCGAAAAATTTATAAAATTTTTAGTTGTATCTCGGAAAATTGTGGGAAAGTTTTCCTATATCTCACTGTACTTCTCGTAGTAATCTGTATGAATTGTAATACAAAACTTCTGGATTACTTAAATAATGAAATAAATAAAACTAGGCCACCCGTACTAGTCTGTATCTCCACCGACCTTGTAGCGAGCATGCTATGTATCCAGCCTCTTAGGGTATTAGTCAAGCCCCTGCTGGTTAAAGAATTGTCTATGACTTCATGAGAGGTATTGTCAAAGGCCCCCTCTATATCCAGGAAGGCACATAGTGCCATTTCCTTCTCTTCTAGACTTTCCTGTAACACACTCGTCAGCTGGTACAGAGCAGTCTCGGTGGAACGACCTGCCCTGTAAGCATGTTGGCAAGTATGCAGAGGGTTGTCTAATAGGATTGTCGTCCTTATGTAGTTGTCCACAACTTTCTCTAGAGTTTTCAGTACAAATGAGGTTAGGCAAATTGGCCTGAAGGATTTCGGATGAAGTGGATCCTTCTTCCCGGCCTTTGGTATAAAGACTACCTTTGCCCTCCTCCAGGCTTCTGTTATATAACCCAGTGCCAGACTGGCTCTAGTTATTTTCAGAAGATGGTGTTTGAAAAGACACATCCCTTTCTGTAGTAGGGCCGGAAAAATGCCGTCGGGTCCAGGTGATTTCAGTGGTTTGAAGGTGTTAACCGCCCACTGTACCCTTTCCTCCGTGCAGATTTCCTTTGCCACTCTCCAGTCTCTTTTAGAGATCCTGTATAGCGCCTCAGCCTGCCCTGACCCTCCCCAAGCAGTGGAGCCCGGGAAGTGAGTATCTAGAAGTAGCTGAACCTTCTCTTCCTCACTCTCGGTAAATTCCCCATTGCTTTTCCTGAGGTTGGTAGAGGTCAGGTTGTGGCTCCTTGCCATAACCTTAAAGAGTCTGGATGCCTCACAGGTTTGTTCTACAAGGTGCAACCCAAAGTAAACAGGACTTTTATAAAATAAAGAAAACGGATGATTATTTTTGTATAATTCTTTTTATTTATTCAAAATACTCTCCTTCTGCTTCGATACAGCGTTTTGCACGGTCCAAAAGCATTTGGAATGAGTGTTTTAGGTCATCGGCCGGCATCGCCTTCAGAATGTTGGTACAAGCCTTTTGGATGTCCTCAACGTCCTTATAACGGTTTCCTTTCATCGGCAAATGCAACTGACCGAATAAGTAGAAGTCACAGGGAGCCATATCAGGCGAATACGGTGAATGATTGATGGTAAAAATGCGATTTTTGGTCAAATAATCGGTCGTAACTAGGGCTCTGTGAGCCGGTGCATTATCATGCAATAAACGCCAACTTCCTTCCTCGCGATATTCTGGCCGAATACGACGAATGCGATGCACCAAACGCTTCAAAACTTCAACATAAAACAAAGCGTTAATTGTTTTCCCCGGTGGAACAAACTCTCGATGAATTATTCCCTTTGAATCGTAGAAACAAATGAGATGAGTTTTGATTTTTTACTTTTCACGGCGGGTTTTTTTCGGATTTGGCTCATCTGGGTGCTTCCATTCGGCACTTTGACGCTTTGTTTCGGGATCATATTGAAAGCACCACGTTTCGTCACCGGTTACGATGTTGAACAAGAAATTTGGATCACGTCTGGCTTCCCGAACGATGTCTTTTGCGTGCTCAATTCTCTGCGCTTTTTGGTCGTCGGTTAAAGTGTGCGGAATGAAGCGAGAACACACTTTACGGAGACCCAAATGTTCGGTTAAAATGCGATCAATTGATGTTTTGGAGATGTTCAATTCCATTTCCATCAATTCCAATGATGATTTTGGCTGCATTTTGATAAAATCACGCACAGTTTTGATGGCATCGTCAGTAATCACAAATTTCGACTGGCCGACGTGTTCGTCGTCATTCAAGTCTTCACGACCATTCTTGAATCGATTCAACCACTCATTAACACGGCCACGGGATAAACAATCATCACCATAAACTTGCTTTAACAATTTAAACGTTTCGGTAAAAGTTTTACCAAGTTTAAAACAGAACTTAATATTAGCTCTTTGTTCGATCGACATTCTCGTACCAAAGTTAAAAACATACTGTCACATTGAGCGGGATATTTCGGCGTCTACTAGACCAAATGTCATGAAATTTAGACAGTATGTGAATGAAAGATGTACCTTTCCAACGCATGTCCTCACACATAGATGGCGCCACCAGAAACGTCCCTATTGCAAAAGTCCTGTTTGTTTGGGACGCACCTTGTATGTTTTCACAGAAATTTCTGAAATTTCTTCGCTTGGATTCCCTGATCTCCTTATTATAGAGTGTCAGAGTACTCCTATACTCGACCCAGTTCTCGGTACGTTTAGCCCGGTTGAATAACCTGCGAACCTTGCTTCGCAGTATGCTGAGGTCCCTATTCCACCAGGGTACGTCCCTGGAGGAAGCAATCTTGCTGACCGGGCAGCTGTCCTCATACGCATCGATGACTACCTTATTAAAGCAGTTCACCATATTATCTAGTTCCATAGAGTTCCTGATATTCTCCCCCAGCCCAAGGTTGGCGGAGTTAAGACTCAGTGTTTCCTGGAACTTTTCCCAGTCTGTTTTCCTGGGATTTCTAAAAATTTTCCTAACTGAAGCAGAACCTTCAATGTCAAAACGTATTATTCTATGATCCGACATTGAAGGCTCTCCAGACACCCTCCAGTTTTTAACCAGCTCGGAGCTTAGAGTATTTCCTAGGGTAATGTCTAGGACCTCCTCTCTCGAACTGGTTACAAACGTTGGTATATTTCCCACGTTAAAAATTTCTAATTTATTACTAATAATAAATTCTAAATGGTACTCCTATCCCTTTGATTCGTATCGCTGCTTCCCCAGGCTTCGCTGTGCGCATTCGCATCGCAACCCAGTATAAGTGGCAGCTTCTTCCGCTCACAGTACTTCACCAGTCTAGAGACTGCCTCTGGCGGAGCCAGGGTTTCCTCTCCTGGGAAGTAACCTGTGGCCATTACTATGTCCTGCGCGGTCCCGTTTATTTGCACCGGTATCTGTACCGCAACCTAGATAGGAAATCTGGAGACATATAAAATTCAAACCATTGGTTATTAACATGCAGGCTCTTGGTTTATTACATCTGATGTCCCAAATTACCTGTATGTTCCTTTCTGCCAAACCTTTGATTTGGCCCCTGCACACCCAGGGTTCTTGGACCAGCACCACGCTCAGTTTATTTCTGAGGGTTGCCCTCGCGATGACCGCAGAAGCGGCCTTCGCGTGGTGCAGATTAATCTGCGCAACTGCGGTGCTGGTCATGGCGGCCTTAAGGCAGGTTTCTACCTTGTGCGGCCGAGAAAACATGTTTTTTTTTTTAAATTGTTGATGGGAAGGTTTTTAAGATAAACACTGGAAAATTTTTTCAGATGTAGGTATATGTTTATTGTACAAGTAAAAAAAGTTTCAAGATAAAATATGCAAAGGGGGGGAGGGGGCCATCGAGCAATGGCGGCAGGACTTCCTTACTCGCGGAAGTCCTGCCGCTGTTTGAGATGACTTGAAACACAAAAATGAAATTTTTTCGTATTCTGTATCCTTTTGTCTATGGCTGGAACTAGGATTTTAAAGAAAAAATGAAAAATGAAGGATATATGCGATTTTGACTAAAAAACTCAATTTTTACCTACTTTTTTCAATACAAATTTATATTTTTAATGAGAAAAAATTATTATTTCTTGAAGATCCTAGTTCGTGCCATAGCTAAGACCTTGATAAATGACTGTTTAAAATTTCGTAGCTATTGCTCAACTCATGTGGCCTAAATCACTTCCGCAAGGTCAAAAAATGTAGTTTTGAGAAAAACGCGTTCAAAGTTTTGCTTCAGCGGCTCGGCGCGCTCGACACTGCTACCTATTTCGATAAATTGCTTCCGTAATTCGAAAGATTTCAACTTCAAATTTTGGGGGCGTATTCTACAATCATGTATTAATCCAAAAATGCATGAACAAAAAAATCGATTTTTTTGACCGCACAAGGTAGAAACCCCCCTTAAGGTTTTTCGGCGCCGCTTTCATCCTCCGTCAGACCGCTCTCCTTGTCTAGGTCTGACAGGGTGACTCTGGAGTTTCATCATCAGCGGCCATGCTCAGCATCGAGAGGTCGATCGCATCGATCACCTCGACTTCATGAGGCAGGAGGCTAATCTCCTCGACGACCTCACTGCTAGCGGCCTCTTTCTCTACAAGAGTAGCCACCTCCTTCGGAATTTCGGCTACGCCTTCCGAGGGAGTATCTGTTTGTGGCGTGTCAGCCACCTCCGGCTGCTCACGGCGCTTGTGCACGTGTATTGGTACAGTGCCAAACCTGTACCGCAGGACACACTTGCACTTCTTGATGGCCTCTATCGATCGGTCGTCGACCCCGATCGTCAGAACCTTGCCATCCTTCTCCTCCCTTGAACGGAAGATTCTCCACAAATTTGTGTGCAGCCCCTCGTTTTGGGCGATGAGTAAATCGAGGAGCTGTTTGTTGTCCTTCCCTGCAGCCTTCGGGAGGTAGACAGTTAGCAAATGTACGCCGGGTATGAGTCAGCTTTTCACCCTTCCAGCCAGGTAGAAAGGGGACTAGGCCCTTAAGCCATTCTGCTGTGTCTGCATTAACACAGTCAACCAGTATGAGTCCTGGCCGAAAGTGTATGCCATCGAACTGGAGTTTAGCCCTCCAGCCCTTACACATTTCTGCTACAAGTGCCTCTTCAATCTGACCCTGTTCCTCTCTGGAGAGTATGCTCACAGGGAAAGATGCCGGGAGTATTGCCAGTCTAACGCCCTTAGCGGCACTAGCATAGGTAGTTCCTGGCCTCCTGACTCCCGCCTTCTGTCTTGGTACAGTCCGAGTTGGCACCTCAGTCCTCGTTTTCTTGACCACATTGCCGTCCTGAGGGCTGATCTCGGCAGCGCCCCTCTTCGCGTCAAGCGAGGTAGGTTTTGCGCGGTCCAAGACCTTCTGTTTGGCCTGCTCTGGCGTTAGCCCTCCTTGAGATAGCGCAAGTACCATTTGGCACCAGCGCCACTCAACCCAGTCTCCTTCCTGGTCTCCACAAGCTTGCCCGGCTTGAGAGTTTGTCGGGATGTCAGGCCAGTACTCGTCGAGGGTTGTGGTATCGTATCCTTGGGCGCCGAGGCACCCGCAGACCCCACTATCACCTGACTTTCCTTCCGTTTGTCCTTCGTCCCGGTCCTTTCTTGCTTTGGCCCAAATTTACCTACTTTGGTGCCAAAGGTGCCAGATGTCGTACGTCTTGCCGTCTTCTTACTCCTAGGAGTAGAAACCTGGGCGTCAGTGTCCTGGATATGCTCCACCTGACGCGCCAGTTGTGTTGCGGTATACGAACCCGCTGCTGAGTTTATATTCCACAATTGTTTCTCCATACTTGATCCCACGAGTGTGGGGGTTTGGAGGTCCGCCGTGCCATAGCCCCCGATAGCACGGTAAACCCACAGTTACTCTCTGAGGCGGGCAGGTATCAGAGAGGCTCCGTAAGAATACAGCCGGTATTACCCCCTGGCTGCAAACCAATCCAATAGGCACGGGTCGCGTGACACCTTGGATTAGGGGGAGGATGGGGAAAAAGGGTAGATTGAAATAAAAGGTTGGAGAGAGGAGTTATAGGGGAAATCGACTAGGTAGCCAGCCACTATCAGGTAGAGACAAGACCCTACCCGAAGTGGCTGTCCTTATACCGGTTGGTGGGGGGGGAAGGACTAGAGCGGAAACTAGACCGATTGATGGATGAGAAGAGCAGGCGGCAGACCACCCGGAGTACATACGGATGAAGGCAAAATCACGGCGGTGAAGGGGTGGCCCCGACCACGCAATCTACACGAACTCCGCAGCTTCCTGGGCCTGTGCACTTATTACCCAAGATTTGTTCCTGGATTTGCGAACATAGCCGGCAGCTTGCACAAACTGACGAAAAAGAATCAAGCCTTCGAGTGGAGCGAAGAGCAGGCTTTTGCCCGACTGAAGGAAAAACTGTGCACTGTTCCAATTCTGGCCTTCCCCGTACTCGGAGAGATGTTTGTGCTGGATACAGATGCAAGCGGGCATAGTATTGGCGGTTTGCTATCACAGATAATAGATGGTCAAGAACAAATGATTGCATACTACAGCAAAATTTTGTCGAAACCTGAACGCAACTACTGTGTGACACGAAGAGAGTTGCTGGCGGTATTGGAATGCGTGAAACATTTCCACAAATACCTGTATGGGCAAAAGTTTCGCTTGCGCACAGATCATGCTGCATTGAAATGGCTACTGAACTTTAAAGATCCTGAAGGCTAATTGGCGTGGTGGATCGATCGGCTGCAGAGCTACGACTACACGATAGAGCATCGCAAGGGTAGCAGAAATGCCGATGCCTTGTCACGCCGTCCGTGCAAAACCGAATGCAGGCATTGTTCGCGAGCCGAAAGCAAAGAGCAGATAGTGGACGTCCGATTGGTAAGCGTTATGCCAGAGGAAGAGTGGTCTGCGGAGAGGCTGGTTGGTTGGTTGAAGTGGCTGACTCACAGTTGTCCCCCTGCGAGTCACAATTAGCGCATATGCGCCGTTTTGATACCACATGCTCACCGCACTAAACCTGGTTTGTAGTATGACTAAATCCTTCCGGTAGAATTTAGATATCCAAGAAGGTTCCCCAGACTTACTGTCGAGCAATCGGCCAAATAAGTAAGGAAGTGTTTCCCCAGAGACCTAAATCTTGCCCTTGCCAAAGCTGGGCAGTGACAGAGGAAGTGAGTCAGTATTTCTTTCTCTTCTAAATTCCCGCAGCTCCTACAGTGGGTATTGAAGGGGATGTTTAGCCTCTTCGCATGTGGACCTATGGTCCAGTGGCCTGTGATGACTGCCGTAAGCCTAGCGACGTCCGTGTGAGATCTGTGTATAAGCTCGTGGGACCTCCGCTCATTGTACGAGGGCCACGACGCACAGTGCGGCCGAAGCCGCATTTTGCGGCCGAAGCCGCATTTTGCGGCCAAAACTCGAAAACTTTAACGATCGACCTGAATCTTGTACTCGGGGGTTTTTGGGGTCGCTGATTACGAATCCACTGCCTGTAACAACACCTAAAAAAATAACCGGAAAAACCCGGGCTGTCGTGCCAGTCAATTATTATTATTATTATTATTAGCTATCAAGGAAAAAGTCCCCCATTTTATCCTTTTTAGGTTCCTAAACGGATTAGGGGACTTATTTAGTGTATTCATATTAAAGATTAACCAACTGTGGTCCGAAAAGGACTTTTTGTTGGACATCCTCCAATTTTCTACCCGAAAATTTGAGTTTTCTGACAGAAGGGTGTTATCTAGCACTTCTTACCACCCAGCGCAGCTCGCCGAGCTGGGGAAAGTGAAAGTGGGTGTATTTCCCTTGTTACAAATAGTAAGTTTGGAACTACTGATGAAATCTAAGAGAGACTCACCCCTGGCGTTGTCCTCAGAGCTGCCCCATACGGTGTGCCTCGCATTGGCGTCGCAGCATGGGAGTAGAGGGGTGCACCGTGCGTTTGAGCTGGCCAATAGTGACGCAAACTCTTCCGGTGGTGCATTCCTGTCATGCGCTATCACTAAGTCTGGTCCACTTGGCACCTCGATCCTAACCGCTGTTAGATCGCCTGTGCTAAATTGGGGACAGAGGAAAGTATTAATTATGTTTTTAGAATACCGATCTCAACCTGCCGGCATTCCTAGTGTATAAAGTCCTGTAGTTTTTGATCCTGAGCCCCATCACGTCAGATCCTCTAACCCACAGCTCCTGTATTGCGACGATGTCTGCATCTTCCTTTCCAAGAAAGATACCCAGATTATCCGAGGTATTCTTCGAATGCTGAATGTTAATCTGCACGATCTTCATCATCGGTAGCTGAGTGTTTTGGTGTAGTTTGAGCGTCATCCCGAAGCTTGTCGTTGTCGTTCAACTTAGCGGCGTCCGGCTCATCTGCCTCGCAGTCGTTGTCTGACGGCCGGAAAATTTTGGATTTGGCGTACCTCACACCTTACCGCATTTTACAGTCATGCCATCCAGTCATGCCGATTCCTCGTCAATGGAGAGGAGGAGGGACATGCCGTTCTTTTGTGGACCTTCGTCTTTCATGACACTCCAGTCCTGCATCGGAACAGCGGGATTCTGCCGCTGCAGAAGCTACTAACCATAACAAAAAGACGATTCTACTGGGAAGGATGCCAGGAGTCTCTAGCCGATTGGATTAAGAGCTGTGACCGGTGTTCAGCTGCGAAAGAGCCGACAAGAAAATCTCGGGCCGCATGCAGCAGTACAACGTGGGAACGCCCTTCGAGCGGATTGCCATTGACGTCGCCGGCCCATCCCCAATTAGCACTCAAGGCAACAAATATGTGCTGGTGGTAATGAATTATTTCAGCAAATGGCCCGAAGTGAATCTTATTCCTAACTAGGAGGCCACTATGGTCTTGGAAATGCTGGTAAACAACTGGGTGTCCAGGTTTGGAGTACCGTTAGAGTTGCACTCGGATCAAGGCTGGAATTTCGAATCTACGGTATTCAAAGAAGTGTGTGAGCTGCTGGGAATTAGAAAAACTCGCACCACTCCTTTCCATCCACAGTCCGACGGCATGTTCGAACGATTTAATCGGGCACTGGAAGAATATCCACCAGCCGGCTTGTTAGAATTTCGATCTGGCGAGGTTGGCTCGCGATAGTAATGGAAATGTTTAGTCCAATTGGAATGTGCGAAAACGTTCGAAGCCGGGTACAGCGCAGAGGACAGTTGTGTGTTAGCGAGCAACGGTGCAAGCAAAATTGCAGAATTGAAATGTGTTTTATTTGAAATTGCACAATCCAGAGAAACGAACAAGACTACAGCATTAATTTTCGTAACAGTATGGGAACGATTATTTTGACGACAACACGAACATTGATATCGCTGTCGCGAAGTTTAGAGCTATTCTCTATTTCGTGGGCGACAAAACCAAAGCAATTGGTATCACTGCTTAAATTGGCAACATCGATTGCTTGTTTGCTTACTTCGCTCAACTGCTTCATGAGACAAATGCGTAACATTTGTTACTTTGGTAATTGCGTTAGCAAAATTAACTATGGATTTTAAATTATTTATTGTTCAACTTCAACACCTCCAAACAAATACGAATTTGTGAAAATTCAAGCGTGCCAAAACATATAATTGTTGTGCTGCAGCTGCCGCCATCATTTTAATCACGTTGCCAACTACACCGCGACCATTCAAACTGACGCCATATTGCGGTCGCGTGGCCGTGTCGCTGCCGTAGTCTATGTGCTCGAGGCATCAACATTTTACAATTTCGCAGCTTCTTTTCTATTTATTTGCCATTAACAGTGAAACTAAAATAAACAGAACTTTTCACCTTATTGTGGTGACTTTTTATAGCTTTTTGCTTGTGTGATTTGCGTAATAATAATTAATAATTTTTTTTTAATTGACTGGCACCACAGCCCGCTTACGCGAGGCTAATAGCTGAAACACAATGCGGCAGCAGCAGCGGCAGTGGCAGTGATCAACTGTTTTTTTTAGCAACAGTGTATTTGAATGGAAGCAATCACATAAGAGCAGTGGCAGTAAGCAGTACTGCCGTGCTTAGCTCTATTTCTAAATTCACTGCCACTGCCGCAATGCTCCCAATGAAGAAAACGAATATATATCAGGGCGGAAACACTTTGACGACAAGACCCACGGGGGTTACAAAAAAATATTAATAAAAAAGGACAACAAATGGGAGGAGATCGCGAGTCAAGTGAACCAGCTGGGTAAATGCCAAAAGAAGTAGAAGAACATTTATTCAATTTTGCATATTTTCAGTCGAAAAAGTTAAGAAACGGTGGAAGACGATTAGAGATAGGTACGACCGAATCCTAAAGGAGGATAAGAGTGCCTCAAAATCAGGAAGTGCTCAAAAAGTTCAGACAGCTGAGAAATATAAGTATTTCAATCAACTTACATTTCTCAGCGAGTGCGAACATTTTAATACGAGGTGTGTGTTTGTCGGGAGTTTCGCTTGAGTATCGTTATTATTGTTATTGTTTTTCCAAGTTTATACAAATTCTAAAAGCATATTGAAGATGTCCACACTCATCCTTGTTACTTTTCTGAATTCTTGGGGGTCTTTCTCCTTTATTATCTGATATGCTTTCTGAAAAAACCCATGTGTTTGCCTCTCCTCCTGGGTATAAATTCCTCTCGTCCATATTCGTTTAATTCGTTGTAATTTCAAATGAAGCTCATATAGAGCAGTTCCTGAAAGCAATTAATTTTTTTGTCAAATACTGTCACTGCTGCATTGTGAGCTGTGAGCAGTAAAATATGAAACAGGTGATCACCGCCACTGCCACTGATACTGCCACTGCCGCTGCTGCTGCCGCATTGTGATTCCGCTTTAAGACTTAGCTTCCCGCAACCACCCGTGTTGTGCGTGTGAATTTGTACGCGGGTTGAAGGGACCTACAGTTTTATGCCGGTTTCGAACGGCAGTTTGGGAGCTTTCGAGCCTTCGACTCGCGGTCCACCGCACTAACCAACTGAGCCACGGCGGCTGCGTGGCTTGCGTAATAATAGGCTAACAAAAATTTCTGATCAAAAATCTAACAAGCGCCAGAATAGGGCTGTTAGTTTAAATTTAATATTTAGTCGCATACTTTTGCTAAAAGAATGGAATAGGTATTGGACTGCGAAACTTAAATGTTTAATATGGAATAGCTTCGAAAGTATAAGCCGCATAACATTGAAATTCGGCATGGAGCTACCATTAAAACGTATCACTTTATTTCATGGGCGTTGAAAAAAGGGGCGAACAAGGAGCGTGGCACTTGAGCTTTTCGGTTGGAAGAATTTGGCCTCCGCGACGGACCTATTGTTTTACAGCTACGCCATGCATCCCTGTTATTTATTGTGTGAAATTGTCATAAAATTATAACTTATTGTTATTGGATTTTACATATTTTTTAAAATAGCAAATTTTGAGAATACATTTGATAAAAGCAAATTTAATTGTATTTTGTGAACATTGACATTGATCAGGATCACGATTTTGGACGTAGTTCGAGCATATTGTAACGTTCTTAAGAAAAATTTCACAGATTTGAGTGACTGAAAACAATTCCGTGTCGTTTTACAGTGCGCATTACTATGCCGTAGAGATAAATTCAAATCAATTTTAGGTTGTATGACGTTCACCGGGTTTTCTAGTAAATAATAAGTTAACCATCCCAGTTTAATTGTTGACGTTTCAATAGATTAGTACAGATTCTTTATTTCAATAGGATTTTCAAGTTTCACTGCCGATATCTTCATCAACATCTCAACGAGGAACATCTAAAGCCAAATTTACTGTGAGCGATAATTTCAGACAACAATTGCAAGCTCTAATTGATGTTTTACAAAGCACAAAGCCATGGTAAGTATAATTTTTGAGAAATTGCTGTGTATATACTTTACATCTATACTTCATATAAAAGCCAATGAGTAGTTTTTTGCTCCACAATCTTGCAAAAACCACTAAATCGATTTCAACGAAATACGTAGATACTAAACGATTTCTTATGTAGGTATGGCAAGGTTATTTATTTTTTACTACAGACTATAACAATAGCAACGTCCTTACATACTAAGACGCTATAAACTAAAATAAAAGCCTCTAAGGGAAATTCATATTGACTTAATTAAGGGCAAGGTTGAGAGACTCTAAGAAGATTGATTTGGGAAGCGCAAAATCAAAGTCCAAGGACACAAACAGTCCATTGAGCTCTATCAAAGCTCTGGAAAGAGGAGCATTCAGCGCGTAAGTCGTCCTCACGAAGCTAACATAGAACGGCACAGGATTCCGAAGGAATCTTCGCGGCAAATTAACGAATATCCTGCCTAACGGCGCAGGACAATTAACAGTACCATTAATTATATCGAACACGAAGGAATAGTTTACTTATCCTGCCTGCCTTGAAGGGACTTTAACTGACCTTGTGGCTACATTTTTTGAATGACCAATAGCTCGTCAATGTGAGACGACATCACTGCGCACAGCAACCTTATTACTACACGAATTATACTTCGAGTGCTTCTTCAGCTGCAGATGGCCGTCAAACTTGCGATGGGCCGCGGAATTACCGGTGGCAGAAGTTGCACTTTCCCAGATGACTCTGCTTAGTCTTCTCGAAGCGTTGGTACTCCTCACACGGTCATGTATTTCTCACACGGTCCTACAAAGTTCGCGTTGACTCACGCTGCCCGGTTCTTATAAACTATCCCTGACTTATATTTAAGAAGTGGAATTTTAATTAACATTAGATCTTATACTAGCCATTCTTTTTTTAATTCTGGCTGTTTCCATTATTCTTCAAATTTCGGCAACAATTTGCTTCCTTATACATTTTTCTTTAATTTAACATTTATTCTTTTAATTTCATATAAATTCAATTTTAAATTTGCCGTTTTATCTATCCCGCTATCAATTTATATCTTTATATATCGTATAAATTCGTTTCCATTTACTTAACATTAAATTTCCTTTTTAATTAAAATTTAGTAATTATACTTTTAAAATTGCGTAGTAGGAAAAGGATAAGCCTCATATAAGTCGCCTGATCCTTGCGTCCACTATGTCACCAAGACCAATTTCAGCGAAACTGGTCACCCTGCCCCCTGCAATTTATTGTAGAAAACCCACTTTTCGCGGCGGATTTCAACCCTAGTTCCTCTGTCGTTTGGAAGACTGAGTCACATTTGGCTTCGTTTTTTGACCACTATAGCACGCGCGTACAATTTGCGCCAATTAGACAATTAGCATCTTCCTCGTAGTGGGCAATATTTTTGCCGAGTAAGTTCTAAATAGTAGCTATTTCGCTCCAACATGTCGGTTTTCTTTGTGTATATCTGATATTATTGATTTAGTTAATAAGTACGTGAAACGTAGTAAAATTAGAAGCTTCATGTCATCTGGCATTCATGCCATCTTCACCTAAAACTGGAGATAAAGCGGTTAGTTTCGATGATTTCTTTACCGTTCTTCCTTCCTTTAACCTTCCAATTTCTTCAGAAAAGTACCTGTGCTGCTCTTTCCTTATTAAAGCTTCAGTTTGTTTATTATTTTTTGTCAGTCTGTGTTTCTTAAAACACAGTGCTTTACCTTTGGCTTAATTGGCGCAGCTCCAATTATAACCCAACCAAATACCGTGTTCTCCATATAAAGACTCGAGTATGACTCAAATATCTTTTCTTTTCGTTCTTCAATATGGTCCCCATCACTTCAGCCCCTAGTAGTATATCAACTTGATTTGGGGTGTGAAATTTCGGGTCGGCTAAAGGAGTTCCTTTTGGGAGATTAGATATCTCAACCTTTTCCCAACGCAAATTTGGAGTAATTTTTGGAAGAACCATTGACTCAACTTTGATTTTGATTTTATTTCCACCATTACTTCCTCCTTTACTTTTAATTTCGTACTTGAAACCCCTTCTACGGTTGTTTTTACCCTTTTTGGTTTAAATCCTAATTTGTGTCTTAACCTTTCCGTAATGAAACTTCCCTGGGAACAGTTGTCCAGCACCGCTCGTGCTGTTATGTATTTGCCATTTCCTTGAATTATTTCGGGTCCTATTCGTTTCATTTTTAAACCCGCCTTCCCTATTTGGCCGCCGTAGCTCAGCTGGCTAGTGCGTGGGGTCGCGAGTAAAATGCGACGATCGAACCCAGGTTCCAGACTCCGTTGCTGCTAACACAAAAAAAAAGAAGAAAAATAACAATTTTTCTTTCGGCGGCTGTCCTCTCAGCAGGAAATGGCAAACCTCTGAGAGTAAAATTTCCTATGAAAAAGCTCCCAACTCGCCGTTCGGAATCGGCATAAAACTGTAGGTCCCTTCAAACCTTGTAAAAAAAATTCGCACGCACAACACGGATGGTTGCGGGTAGCTAGGCCTTAGTCGCGGTATCGGGCTGTCGTGCCAGTCAATTAAAAAAAAAATCCTTATTTGGCAACTCGAATCTACTAGCATTCAATCGCTCACTTCCTTCAAGTGCTTTGAATTGCTTTTCGAGAAATGCTAAAAGATTTTCTATCGAAAATCTGGCAAGGATTCCTCGTACCTAACTTTTGTATGTGAGTCTAGCTTCCTCACAATTATGGAGTGCATGAACGATTCTTTAAGGGGTTATATACCTTTTTGAGCGGAAAAATTGAGGAAACTGGATTTTTTTTAAGGTATGCAGCAATCATTTTATTACACTAAAGTTATTATTTATTGATTGAACATGTTTTTATGAAAAAAACAAGCGTTTGTTCTTAAAAAAATATAAATAATTAACGGAGTTATGGCAATTCTCTCGAAACCCTTTTTTTTTAAAGCGGCTGGCGGTGACCACGATGGAAATCCAGCAGGTCAACTAAAATCAAAAAACCGAAAAAACTTCATTAGTATAGTGTTATTTCTAGTTCGTGAATGATTATTTTATAGAATATTTGGTTTTTTCTGCATACAGTAACGATTTTTTTTAAAAGTTAATTTTTAGAGCTCTAAAAATTGTATTTAAAAATTCTGATCTGCAAAATCAAAATTGGTGCATTAAAATCGAATCGTTCACGAACTGAGCACAATAATTACAGACAATTTAAAAAAAATTAAAGAAGATCGGTCAAATAGTTCTTGTGCAATCGCGGTCACAGCAAAGGCACTTTTGGAAAAACACGATTTCAAGATAATCGCATTTAAAGTTTGACGGCGCTGTCCGCAGCCGTGACGAACCGTACCTCAAAACCCTGTTTTCCTATCGAATTATTGTTCGGATCTCTATGAAAAATGTTCTCTAGGAGTTGTACTTTAGGATTCAGCAATAAAAATTTTTCGATTTTTTTAAGAAAAAAAAGGTATATAACCCCTTAATTTCCGTATCTGAGAGCTTGGTAGCGTCTAAGGCTCTCAGATTAGCCGACACTGTGTCGTGCAACTCCTTTAGCTCGGCAGTTTAGTTCCGTGAAAATATCCCTAAAGGATACCCACTTACTATAAGCCCCACTAAATATGGGAGTCTGAGGCAGGCTATATGGCAAGGAAGGAGAAGAATTTTGGTCTACCAGCTTTTTCTCATCCTCTTCTGCCACAATATGAGACCCTTTGTCCATCAGGTCCTCATATTCTGCGCAAAACTCGTCCTCTCCAAAGAACTCATTGTACTCGAACTTCAGATCTGTCGCACGTTCCTCGAACTTGTGCAACCATGACAGATCTTTCCATCCCATCTGGATGTGTTCGTGACACCTTTTTAATTCTTTTAAGGTGCCCTGAAACCTCGCCTAAACCGATGCGGCTTGGTCCCTTTGACGCTCCAGCGACATCGATTTGCCTGTACTGTCAGTTCGTATCTCCATCTTTTCAAATGGAGAACTGTACGCGCCCTTCCCTATTCCTGCCTCTAATTCTACTCGTTTAACTGTACTCTAATTTTATTTAATTAAATTTTCCTTACTTATTTTTTTTCACTTACCAGTAGGTCCGTGTCCTAGGGTCACCAAATGTTCGTCGCTGAAGGCTGGTCGTGCAGGAACGCTGAAAAGTTAAACACCGTACTTCACTGTTGAAACTAGACTAATGCTCCGGTCGCCCGGAGGCTTTATTATATTTCTTATGTTGTAATACCTACTTATTTACAATATTTCTTATCCTAAGGTTGACCTGCGCATGCACATACTTAGGTAGACTTAGTCCACAGCACTGTGAGAGAATGCTGGCCGCACGCTCTTATCGCGCCTGTTATTGAATTCTTGCAGCGGACACCACTTGATAAGTGCAATCAGATGTTGATTATCTTGTGGTGCCGTTGCAAGATTCCACAGGCTTATAAAAGGGATTCAAACCTGCCTGAACATGTTGTGGCCGCTAAAGTTAAAATATCCTAAGCATCCTAAGAAAAGCTAAGAACTATTAAAGCGCTTAAAAGTTACACAGTGAATTTTCGGCAACAATTGGTTGCTGTATCATGGATGACGAGACTTGCTTTTTTGATTTTTATCAAATACCTACCTAGTTTAAAGTTTTATATTGCAGAGATGATAGATGTATTAAAAGCTTAAAAAATACAAAAGCATGAATATATCGGCAGAAATATTTAGTTTGGCAGGCAATGTGCCAAGAATTTAACAAATTTAATAGGAAGCGATATATCAAGATCGGCGATACTTTTCAGTTCCCCAAGGGCTCTTACTAGAAGCGCATTCCTAGCATAGTTTGTCCTGAAAAAGCTAATATGGAAAGTCTCTACGTGCCGTAGGTTTTGTATTGAAGCATTAAAAGCCACTTTACTTACGAGGGCCGGGCAATCCATAGACCCATTTAATAAGCCTACAATGAAGGAACACGCAAGATAGGTTAGCCTAGAGTGTAGGCTCAATTAGTTTATTAGACGGCAACTGAAAATATATGATGGCAATGGTTCATTAAAGTTCAGCGACCGTATAAAAACCTTTTGGATGCGCTCAATGCGATCAATTTGAGTCACTTGATAAGGCCTCCTTATAAACGGAGCATATTCTAGCCTTGATCTGACAAAAGCCGTGAACAACCGTTTACACGTAAATGGGTCAGATGACGCGTTGTTTCGACAAACGAACCCCATTATTGCATATGATTTGGAAATAATGAAATCGATATGATTTGGAAAAACAAAGTTTTATGTCGAAAAGCACACCCAAATCTTAAAGGTTATTAAAAAAGGTTATTATCAACAGCCACAACACACTGTCTGTTAAAAAGCTATGATTTCACTCAATCAGGAAATGACCAGTGAAAGCCCATGCCATTTAATTTAGATATCAGTATTACGTGACAAACTCTAGCAAAGGCTTTTGCGAAATCCGTGTAGATAGTATTTATTTGACTCCCTTCTTGGCAGGCGGACAGACAATCTTCGACAAAAATCGCGAGATTGGAAACAGTTGACCTGCCTTTAACAAAACCGTGCTGGTTTTGACAAATCGCATTATTCAAGACATTAGTTCATTAAAGCTAATTTGATTGTTATTTAATGCCTGCCAGATTTCAACTGAAGCAGTTCTTAATTTTATATTCATAATTTTGAATACAGTGCTTATTTTTGTATTTATATTTCAGGTACGTTCGGTGTATAAAACCAAATGCAAAAAAACTTCCTAATCATTACAGTGAATCGCTGGTATTGGATCAGTTAAAGTATTTAGGAATGTTGGATATCATCAGAATTCGTCGCGAGGGATTTCCTATTCACTTCAACTTATGCGAATTTAGTGACAAATATGGTTGTTTATTAAAAACTAGGCAAATTGATTGTTCCAGAGATCATGCAAGGGACATAATGAAAATGTTAAAAGTACCCTCAAGTGAATGGCAGATTGGCAAGACAAAAATATTTCTTAGACCAAGAGCATATGAACCTATTGAAGATTGGAGAAAAGATATTATTAATTTAAGTGCTGTAATCATTCAAAAAACATGGAGATGTTATGTCCAATGGAAAAATTTTAAACTTATTAAAAATTCAACTTTAAAAATTCAACACGCTTATAGAGGTTGGAAGCAACGAATCAAATTTGTGCATATGAGGAGATCTGCTATAATTATTCAAAGCCATCTACGAGGAGTGTTTGCAAGAGAGGTAAGTTCCAAATCAATAAAATGTGTGACTTACAGGAAAATATATGTATAACGGATAATTCCATGATTATATGAATAGAGAGCGTAATAATATTAACGCTCTTTGTTTTGCTCACACAAAACACTGCCAAGCAAAAGCAAAATTGTGTGCGCTCACTTTCAAGCGTTGAAGTCAGTGGCGCAGGCAGGACTTCTTTTTTAGAAGGATATTTCACTACTAATTTTTGTATTTGAGGGGGTTTGAATCCCAAACGTTCCCGTCCCGTGTGCGCTACTGATTAAAACAATCAATCACCAAAAAAATCAACACAAGAGCACATAGAGATCACACGCATATTCATATCTCTGCCAACTGCAAGCAGAGAGAGTTGCTTGCGTGGCTTCATCATTGCGCAGAGAGAGTTGCTTGCGTGGCTTCATCGTTGCTTTCCGGATGTGGCGCTGCTCTAAAAACCACTCTCACGTGGCTTTATTGAAAAAGCCACGGCAAATTTTTGAAGCGCCACTGATTAGTATGAACGTAATAGCTGAAACACAATGCGGCAGCAGCAGCGGCAGTGGCAGTGGCAGTGATCAACTGTTTTTTTAGAAACAGTGTATTTGAATGGAAGCAATCACATAAGAGCAGTGTCAGTAAGCAGCACTGCCGTGCTTAGCTCTATTTCTAAATTCACTGCCACTGCCGCAATGCTCCCAATGAAAAAAAACGAATATATGTACATATATCAGGGCGGAAACACTCAAATAATTTAACGATATACAAATTTACAAAATATGGAGGAAAAACTCATCGAATTTATAAGAAACTAGCTCGGCCCTGCGGCTTTGCACGCAAGCTCTTCTGTTTCCCCCGATACGAATTCTTAACCCATTCTTGAGCCCATCAGATTTTGATTAAAAAAAAACATGTGTCTATCTTTGATTTCGAGTGTCTTAAAAAAGTGTCTTTAAATCATATGTTTTCACATTTACTCCAAACAAATTCTTAACCCTTGGTTTACCATGGTAGATTTAGATTAAAAAAAAAATTAAAAGCACGTTTTTATTATTTCCCGATTGAACTGCTTTTGATAAGTTTGAAGTCAGAACGCCCAATAAATCTTGTTTCTCCATACAAATTGTTAACCCATTGTTGACCCCGTTAGATTTTGATTTTCAAAAAAGTGAAAAACACGTGTTAGATTATTTCTCACAAAGAGTACTTTCCCCAAGTTTGATGTCAAGTCTAATTCATATTTTTCATTTCACAGTTTCTCCATACATACTTTTAACCCGTCGTTGATCAAGTTAGATTTAGATTTTTAAAATAATGAGAAACACGTGTCTAATTATATATATTTCAATTATTTTTATAATTGTTGAAGTCAATAGGCCCATCGGTTCGTGTTGTTTGTTTCGGAGTCTTTCCGCAAATAAACCTTAACCCATTGTTGGCCAGTTAAATTTTGATTTTCGAAAAATTATAAAATACGTGTCGAATAAGTTTTGATCTATATTAGAATATTTTCAGGAAGTTCAAAATCAATATGTTTATTAAATCACGTTTCTTCATACAACACTTTAACCCATGTTTTGCCTTTTTAGACCCCGAATTTCAAAAAATCCCTTCTTGGCGAAGGTTAATTCTTCAAGATGTACCTACAGTCCTAAAATCATGTTTGTAGCTTCAGCGGTTTGGGCTGGGCGATGATAAATCAATCAATCAGTCAGTCAGTCAGGATAATCAATCTATGTATAAAAAAATGGAAGCGGTACCACGCCCCCGTGTCAAAAAACCACCCCATTCCTCCTGTCGAAGGACACGACCCAATCGTTAGTTTTTACCGAGTGTCATTGATGTGAACGCTCTAGTGCCACGCCCCTTGTCCAACGCCCATTAAATTTTACCGGTGGAATGAGACGTTTACGTCATGACTCTGTACCAAATTTCAATGCTGTGCGAATTACAATTCCGGAGATATACCATATTAAAAAATTTAGTGGTATGGCGGTGCCACACCCCCTAGTCCAAAATCCACCCTATTCCCCCTGCCGAAGGACACGACCAAATCGTTAGTTTGTACCGAGTTTCACTGATGTGAACGCTATAGTTCGAAAGTTACACCGGAATTTAAAAAGTGCCACACCCCTTGTCCAACGCTTATTAAATTTTACCGGTCGAACAACATGTTTACGCCATGACACTATACCAAATTTCAATGCTATACGACTTATGATTCCGAAGATATTCCGTATTAAAAAGTTGGCTTGTATGGGCGGTGCCACGCCCCCTTGTCAAAAACCCACCTTATTCTCCCTGTCGAAGGACACGACCAAATCGTTAGTTTGTACCGAGTTTCACTGATGTGAACGCTATAGTTCGAAAGTTACACCGGAATTTAAAAAGTGCCACGCCCCTTGTCCAACGCCCATTAAATTTTACCGGTCGAACAACATGTTTACGCCATGACACTGTACCAAATTTCAATGCTATACGACTTATAATTCTGAAGATATTCAATATTAAAGAATTGAGTTGTATGGGCGGTGCCACGCCCCCTTGAATAATGCCACGCCCCCTATGCTAAGAACCTTCCACACGGTGCCCGTAAACACACACGTAATATTTTATTAAAATAGGTCTGGTGGTTTGGGAGTCTATAGAACACATACGAAATTTATTTGATTTTTATATATATAGATCACAAAATTTTATACGACAAGACCCACGGGGGTTACAAAAATATAATAAAAAAGGACAACACATGGGAGGAGTTCGCGAGTCAAGTAAACCAGCCAGGTAAATAGAAAATAAAGTAGAAGAAAATTTATTCAATTTTGCATATTTTCAGTCGAAAAAGTTAAGAAACGGTGGAAGACTATTAGAGATAGGTACTACCGAATCCTGGGTATAAATTCCTCTCGTCCATATTCGTTTAATTCGTTGTAATTTCAAATGAAGCTCATACTTATAGAGCAGTTCCTGAATGGAATTAATTTTTTTTTGTCAAATACTGTCACTGCTGCATTGTGAGCTGTGAGCAGTAAAACATGAAACAGATGATCACTGCCACTGCCACTGATACTGCCACTGTCGCTGCTGCTGCCGCATTGTGATTCCGCTATAAGACATCTTATAGTTTAATTATCTTTGGTAACATGTTACACGAAAACAGCTGAGCTGTCAAAAACAGTGTTGCCAAAAAGAAAGTTGCTAAAAAATCACCCTTTACTTCCTGAAATGCTATACAGCAATCAAGGAACTGTGGGTCTTGCGAAAAGGCTGTTGAAAAACAGTGTGAGCCTTACAAACACAAATTTAATAATGACCAACTAGTTCACCAGTAAGGAATTAGCCGATAGTTTATTGGATGCGAGGTTCGTACACTCAGAAAAAACAAAATTTGTATGATGGGTATATAAAAAAAACACTTTCTTGCTGGAATGAGGGTAGTTGTTTTTACGATAACTGGAGTATTTTTTTTAGCCAGGAATATCTACGAGCGATAACTCAGGCAACAATAGATGCTGTATTACTGCAAAAGGTCATTTCGCAGGCGTCAAATTCTGGTACACGTAAACAGAGTCGGTGTCATATTTGTCCGCCAGCCATCTCCAAAACGCAGAAACATGTTTACAATGAACTAAACAAGTTGCATTCCACTTCCACTCAAACTTGACAAAGATGTGAGTATATGGATTAATTAAATATACTTTTGCAGTAGCAATTGTTTTCCAGTGGACCTTGTATTCACAAGTTCTTTACTTAAAATATAAAACTTAAATAAAAACGTCTTTATATTAATATAGTAACTAGAGTTGGAAAAGTAAAATAAATTGAGTATTTCAGTAGTTTAGCTCATATGTATGAGCCTGACAGCCTCACTTCTGGGTTTACGTTACTTTTAAAATTGTGGGAATTAGGGTTAACTCCTGAATAAGTATCTTCCGAAATATCACACCCATTCCATACAATGGACTTGGTATCGCTATAGATAAATTCTAAAAATCTTACGACTTTTGTTGATAGGCCAATGGAATGTAATTTATATATCAACGCGTTTCTGGACACTTTGTCGAAAGCCACTTTAGAATCTACGAAATTCGCATAAACCTTCTTTCGTCAAAATTTAAGTGTACAATTGCAGCTAAGTTATATATATTATCTACCGTGGAATAACCCTTTCCTTACACTCATCCTAATAGCGTAATCTACTTTACTTCTTTCAAAAAAATTACAGTATGTTTTTGCCATAATGGATATCAATTTAACTGGAGCATTTACCTTGCAGTGCTCGGCTCAAACGCATCAATTGTCGTCGGTAGACTTCCCCTGTGATCGTTTCAATCGAGCAATGTCTCCAATTCGTGATCTTCAAACTTTTTTGGCTGTTCGGGCCGTTCATCGTCCTCCAAGTCAAAATTGCCACTTTTGAACCGTGCAAACCACTTCTGGCACGTACGCTCAGCTAGAGCATGCACACTATACACTTCCACCAAAATACGATGACTTTCGGCAGCCTTTTTCTTCATATTAAAGTAATGAAGAAGTACTCCCCGTAAAAACACTTTATTCGGCACAAAATTCGACATTTTCAGAGTAAAAAAAGTATTGTTGTTTACGCTTCAGCTAAATGACACATACTGATTCTGAATCTATATGACAATACCTTTCCAACACATATTAGAAAAGGCGAATCACTGTTCACAAAATCAAGTTACGCCATCTGTTAGAAAACCGAACGAAATAACCGGTACCCCTATTAAGTCCATGAATCGTAAACTTGATAACTTTAAGACCACTTGAAAAATGTAAACTAAAATGGATTGTACACCTTTGTATAAATTGGGTGTAGAAAAACGTGCGAAAACTGCAATGATTAATCGTGTTGATTTTTTATTATGTATGGTATGCCAAGTGCAAGGCATAAAAAGCATTGAACGGAAAAAATTAATTACATTTTGTAAGATGTTTCAATATGGCAACGCCGTAGTTTTAAGTCGAATAACTTGGCAGCACCGGAGTTCAGGTAATACGACCCTGGGCTTCGCCATTTTCACTTGTGCGACCATTCGAGTGTGCAGACGTAACCATACGAATTAAATAAATTAGCATCTTAAAACTCAAATGTGGGGTCAAGCAACCGGAAAATAACTACAAATGGGAAATGGCGGAGATGCTAGCAAAAGCGGAGATCGATTTTTCCCAAACGGCCACGTTTGGTCAGCTGCGTAAGCTGAACACGCAAATGGTGGGTGCTCCGCTGGACATCAGCGGCGAGCCGACCGCCGTCAACACTGCCGTTGCAGCCGACGCTATTGCTGCCGCCAATAACACCGCTGCCGCCACCACCGACGAGACCGCTGCTGCCAAAATTGCCGCTACAGTCAACACTGCCGCCACCACCGACGAGACCGCTGCTGCCAAAACTGCCGCCAACAATACCGCTGCCGCCCGAAACGAAGGCTTTGGACACGGTACAGTAGGCGACAAAACGTGTATCACGAAAGACGCTCACGCTATACCGCCAATATGGCGACGCTCTCTCTGCCGACGCCATTAGTGCTGACAGCAATGGCGCCTGCTACGACGCTGCCGTTGATGAGGAATTGGCGATGTTGAAGAAGCGTTTGGAGATCGTCAAGTTGCTGCAACAAATCCGAAAGTTGGAGAATTCCATGCCGACTCCGACGCAGGAACGACCGCTGAGCTTCGCTGACGTCGAGCACGCTATCCCCAAATTTAGCGGGGATGACGCCGCTCATGCCGTAGGACATTTCTACGTGACTTCGAGGAACTTATGCGTTCCACCAACGCTGACGAGAGCTTCAAGCTGCTCTGCTTGCACCGTTCGCTGACGGGCACGGCACGGGTTTTCTTATCGATGACTGCCGCGCTATGCTACGCCGACCTCAAGAGGGCTTTAATTGCTGAGACGATAAAACAAGAAGGAGGAGTCGCTACATCCTGCATCGCATCATTGCGATGCGGTCTGACATGAACATCTGCTCTGCCAGGGTCAGCGGGGCCGGAAGAGCCGCTATGCTGCAACTGTTCGCAGCGGGGCCACATCAAGCCACAGTGCCCGTATCCGCTGCGTCGAAACGGGTCATGTTTCCGCTGCTGAGAGATGGGCCACAACCACCGTTCGTGCCCGAACTCTAAGAAGGTCCTGAAGCGATCTGCCGTGGCCGCTGCCGAGAAAGATAACTACTACTCCGTCAACAATTTCAATAATGTAAGCATTGCTTTTGGAGTCGATTCGGTTGGGAGGCAAACATTTATAAAAATATTCTCCTTATTTGATACGGGTAGCCCAGTTAGTGTCATATGGCAGTCCTGCGTGCCCGAGGACCTGCGAGCTTCGGTCTGTAAACCGAAACGGTCGAAATATCGTGCCGTGGGTGGGCACACCATTCATGTCCTAGCAGAAAGCCATTGCGAAATAAAATTTTTAAAACAAACAACGAATTTCCATTGTTATAGTACCAGACGATGTGCTGTATATACCTATTATTTTAGGACGTAATATCTTACGGGCTTTTAACATTCAATTAACAAAATCGAAACTGCGTTATTCTAAGACGCAACTGGTAGAAATCAAAGATGAAGTTAGCCTTTGCTCCTCCAAATCGATCGACTCCTTACGAATCCTAAGTAAACACAACCTTTTGAGAAATACAAATACTTGCGTTGCCGATTACTGCGGAGTTAATCAGGATTCTGCTACAGCTGGGTCGGTTGAGTCAATAAACCGTAATAACAACGACGTGCCATATATATATATTATAATATTAATATTCCGTTTGATGACCAAGAATTTGACGTAAATTTCGAATTAAGCCGTGTACAACGTGAGCAACTTATAGAGTTAATTGTTAGGCCAAGTAACTCTCCGTACGCGTCTGCTATCGTTTTGGTGAAGAAGAAAAATGGCCAAACACGACTTTGTGTAGATTATCGGGGACTTAATAAGATAACTGTACGGGACAACTATCCGCTGCCGCTAATTGAAGACTGTATAGAATATTTAGAGGGTAAACGATACTTTTCCGTTCTGGGCCTAAAAAGTGGGTTTCATCACGTTAGCATCTCGGCTAATGCCATATCATACACCGCTTTTGTGACCCCTGACGGTTAGTACGAATATGTAAAAATGCCGTTTGGGCTTAAAAATGCGCCAGCCGTATTCCAACGTTTCACCAATGATATTTTCCGTGATCTCATCGACGCTAAGAAAATCGTAATCTATATGGACGATATACTAATTGCTGCCGAGAACTTTAGGGACCACAATCACACGTTGCGTTTAGTTTGGGAACGTATTACAAGTAGAAAACTGAAATTAAATCTTCCGAAATGTAAGTTTTGCTACAGCGAAATAGAATATTTGGGTTACAAGGTAGCGGCCACAGGTATAACATTGAGTGATTCTCATGTGGTAGCCAATAGAAAGTACCCCCTGCCGACCAATCAGAAAGAATTGCAGTCCTGATTAGGTCTTTTTTCATACTTTCGCCGCTTTGTACAATCATTTTCGACTATAGCTGAACCACTAAGGGATTTGTTGAAAAAGGGTGCCGACTTTATAGTCAATGATCACTTCATTGCAGCCTTTAACGAGTTAAAAGCCAAACTGACGGAAGCACCGGTGTTAGCTATTTATAGCCCAGAGAGGGAAACGGAGCTTCATTGTGACGCTAGTTCTGCCGGTTTTGGTGCTGTGTTAGTGCAGCGACAGAATGATGGCAAATTCCGTCCAATATCATATTTCTCTAAAACCACTTCCGCTGCCGCGTCAAAGTATCACAGATTCGAGTTAGAAGCGCTGGCCATAATTTATGCTTTAAGACGATTTAGAGTTTACCTAGATGGTATATCCTTCAAGATAATAACCGACTGTAACTCCCTGACGATGACTTTGGAAAGGAAACAGGTTAATCCGAGAATCGCTAGATGGGCGTTGGAGCTGCAGAACTATGACTACAGGTTACAACATCGCGGGGGTGCATCCATGGGTCATGTGGACGCCCTAAGAAGGTGCCATGGTTACAGACGTTAACGACGTAGACTTCTAGATACAAATAGCCCAAGAGCGCGTCGGGTTGATAATAAAAAAAAAGAGACCTTTGTAAGAAATTGTCTGAAATGTATTATGTACAAGGTGCGTCCCAAAGTAAACAGGACTTTTGCAATAGAGACGTTTCTGGTGGCGCCATCTATGTGTGAGGACATGCGTTGGAAAGGTACATCTTTCATTCACATACTGTCTAAATTTCATGACATTTGGTCTAGTAGACGCCGAAATATCCCGCTCAATGTGACAGTATGTTTTTAACTTTGGTACGAGAATGTCGATCGAACAAAGAGCTAATATTAAGTTCTGTTTTAAACTTGGTAAAACTTTTACCGAAACGTTTAAATTGTTAAAGCAAGTTTATGGTGATGATTGTTTATCCCGTGGCCGTGTTAATGAGTGGTTGAATCGATTCAAGAATGGTCGTGAAGACTTGAATGACGACGAACACGTCGGCCAGTCGAAATTTGTGATTACTGACGATGCCATCAAAACTGTGCGTGATTTTATCAAAATGCAGCCAAAATCATCATTGGAATTGATGGAAATGGAATTGAACATCTCCAAAACATCAATTGATCGCATTTTAACCGAACATTTGGGTCTCCGTAAAGTGTGTTCTCGCTTCATTCCGCACACTTTAACCGACGACCAAAAAGCGCAGAGAATTGAGCACGCAAAAGACATCGTTCGGGAAGCCAGACGTGATCCAAATTTCTTGTTCAACATCGTAACCGGTGACGAAACGTGGTGCTTTCAATATGATCCCGAAACAAAGCGTCAAAGTGCCGAATGGAAGCACCCAGATGAGCCAAATCCGAAAAAAACCCGCCGTGAGAAGTCAAAAATCAAAACTCATCTCATTTGTTTCTACGATTCAAAGGGAATAATTCATCGAGAGATTGTTCCACCGGGAAAAACAATTAACGCTTTGTTTTATGTTGAAGTTTTGAAGCGTTTGGTGCATCGCATTCGTCGTATTCGGCCAGAATATCGCGAGGAAGGAAGTTGGTGTTTATTGCATGATAATGCACCGGCTCACAGAGCCCTAGTTACGACCGATTATTTGACCAAAAATCGCATTTTTACCATCAATCATTCACCGTATTCGCCTGATATGGCTCCCTGTGACTTCTACTTATTCGGTCAGTTGCATTTGCCGATGAAAGGAAACCGTTATAAGGACGTTGAGGACATCCAAAAGGCTTGTACCAACATTCTGAAGGCGATTGCGGCCGATGACCTAAAACACTCATTCCAAATGCTTTTGGACCGTGCAAAACGTTGTATCGAAGCAGAAGGAGAGTATTTTGAATAAATAAAAAGAATTATACAAAAATAATCATCCGTTTTCTTTATTTTATAAAAGTCCTGTTTACTTTGGGTTGCACCTTGTATGCCGTACCAACTCGGTTAAACGAAAAATGCCTATACAATATCCCCAAAAACCCAATTCCGTTTGATAAAATTCACATCGACCATTATGGGCCGCTGCCGTCTCTGAACTCGAAGAGAAAACACATTTTGGTCGTGGTTAACGCTTTTACGAAGTTTGTAAAATTATATCCTACCAATTCGACTAGTACGAGAGAGGTTACTACCGCGTTGGACAAATACTTCAATTACTATAGTCGACCCAAACGGATAATATCAGATAGAGCTTTACTTGCTTTACGTCACTCGAATTTGGGGAATACGTGCTGAGACATAATATTAAACATGTAAAGATGGCTGTGGCATCTCCACAAGCCAACGGGCAGGTAGAAAGAGTGAATCGAGTAATCAAAACCATGCTAGGCAAGATAAGCGATCCAATTACACATGCTGATTGGTGTAGCAGATTGCTACAGGTCGAACATGCTATCAATAACTCTGTTCATAGTGCCACGAAAACTACTCCGAGTATCCTGTTGTTGCTGAGTGTGCCGGCCAGACCCCCCTTCCGCAATAAGCGTAAGACAAACTGGGAGATTTTCTGTTTGTCCGTATCTTCTAGTTTGCCCTTATCTCCTCCGCGGCTCCTGTGTCCTGGAGACATTGAGACCGCGGTGGCCACATTAACTAATTCACTTAGTCGTGCTTCGTCTGCTGCTTGTAAGCCTAGGATATACCGGGGCAAGACAAAACCACCTTGGTGGAACGCCGAAATCGCTAGATTACGGCGTGCATGCAGACGCTCTTTCAATGCGGCCAAGAGGGATAACACCTGGGACGCGTATAGATCCGACCTCAGAGCCTTTAAGCAGGAGGTCAGGCTGGCAAAGAGGGAATCGTGGGAATCCTTTTGCGGCGGTATCGAGAAGGTCTCTGACATCGGCCGACTCCGCAGGATTCTCAGCAGCTCCCCGTCTATTCCCACCACCATTCAGAAGGCAGGCAGTGACTGGACGGAGTCCAGTGGGGAAACCCTAGAAGTGTTAGTAGACGCGCACTTTCCTGGAAGCACCCCCCTCTCTGCTGAAGCGGTAATTCCGGAGGAATCGCATTCGTGGTCCTTAACGGACGTCCGCATTGATAACACCATGGTTACGTGGGCTATTAACTCCTTCGAGCCTTTTAAATCTCCGGGACCGGACGGCGTCATTCCGGCTGAATTACAGCAAACAACGGAATCGACGGTGCCATGGCTCGTTGCGATCTTCAGGGCATGCTTGGAATGGTGCTACATCCCTCTCCCATGGCGGGAGGTGGATGTTGTCTTCATTCCCAAGGCCGGGAAGACCTCGCACGTCAAGGCAAAAGACTTCAGGCCAATAAGCCTGACATCGTTTCTCCTGAAGACCCTCGAGAGGATACTCGACGTCCACATCAGGAGCCTGATTGACCCAGTTCTTCTTTCCGAGTCGCAACATGCCTACACAAGGGGTAGGTCGGTTGAATCTGCGTTGCACTCCCTAGTCGACTACATAGACAAGTCGCTTACATACAAGGAGTACACCCTGGTGTCTTTTATAGACATAGAGGGCGCATTTAATAATGTCTGCCCTCTTGCGATAGGAGTGGCTCTTTCGGATCTCGGCGTTGATAGTAGATTAGTAGACTTCATCGGCGCCCTTCTTAGTAGCCGCTGTATTAACTCCACTTTGGGGACAGCGCATCTTCGCAAGTCAGTCACCAAGGGAACCCCCCAGGGGGGCGTTCTATCGCCACTCCTGTGGAATCTCACCCTGAACAGATTGCTTGTCAACCTAGCGGCTGCTGGCTGCAAGGTCGTTGCCTATGCTGACGATGTTGCAATGGCCATAGCTGGCAAATTTCCGAGTGTGCTCTCCGAGCGGATGAACCATTTCTTGGACATCCTATCCTCATGGAGCAACTCCTGCGGCCTTACGGCCAACCCGGAAAAGACGGATCTTGTCCTTTTTACAAGGCGATATAAGATCCCGTCTTTCAGACTTCCCACCCTAAATGGTACCCAGCTCAAATTGAGTAAGGAGGTGAAATACCTGGGGCTCATATTGGACTCCAGGCTAACCTGGAGCGTAAATATTGCGGAAAGGGCGAAACGGGCCTCCAGGGCCATCTACTGTTGCAAACGGGCAGTAGGTGCTAGATGGGGGCTCCAGCCTCGCGTTACTTCGTGGCTTTATGAGGCAGTGGTAGAGCCCATCCTCCTCTACGGCGCTGTGGTATGGTGGCCTGCGGCGGCTAGCCAAGCGAACCTGAAGCAGCTCGATAGAGTCAGGAGACTTGCGGCCACTCTCATAACAGGTGCCATCCGTTCCACGCCTACCAAGGCGCTTTTTACCATGCTTAACTGGGTTCCTTCGACCCTACTAGTAAGGCAGTCCGCCAAAATTGCCGCTGTACGGTTGAATGCCATACGCAGTTGGGCACGGGCGGACTTAGGCCACTCTCGGATCCTCGGGCTGGATCTTCCAACCCCGACGCACATCGACTACACAGTCCTTCCCCCTATCTTCGAGCATAAATTCACGATAGGGATCCTTAGCAGGAGCGACTGGTCAGAGGACTGTCGCTCACTGCCAAACGCCGTCGAAATCTTCACAGACGGCTCTAAACTTGAAAATAGAGTCGGGTGTGGGGTTTTCTGCGACCAATTGGGGGCCAACATTACTGCTCGGCTCCCCGACCACTGTAGCGTCTTCCAAGCGGAGACCATGGCAATATTGCTGGCAGTGGAGCGGTTGCGATCGCAACCCCTCATCCCCTCGGCTATTTGTATCCTCTCAGATAGCCAGGCTGCAATCAAATCCTTGAGGGGTACATATACCTCTTCCAAACTGGTAGCAAAGTGCCGGGCCGCTCTGAATGACTTAGCGGAGCATGCCAGGGTTCACCTGAGCTGGGTCCCTGGGCATAGCGGCGTCCCTGGCAATTGCATGGCGGACGAGCTGGCCAGAAAGGGCACTCTACTTCCAGCAGGCGTACCTTCGCCTGGCTAATCGACTCTGGGCGGAGGAGAACCTTTGCAGGATCTTCAGAGAAACCTGGCCGTCGCTTAACCATGGCAGAACACGCGAATTACTGCGACTAAAGCGGAATTCCATCTACTCCACAGTTTCTGTGCTGACAGGACACTGGACGAACGGCGAACACGCCAGGAGACTCGGACTCCCCTTCAACGACCATTGCCGCAGCTGCGATGATGTGGACGAGGAGGAGAGTGTTGAGCACCTGATGTGCCACTGCCCAGCACTAGCGAGGAGACGACTCCGGGTGCTGGGTTCGCCGTTCTTCAGCGGTTTGGCCGACCTCACAGGACCCAGCATCGGCCGCATCGCCCGATTCATTACGGAATCGGGATGGCTCCTGCCTGTCACCCGGGGGGGTGCGCAAGCCTGAAGGGCGGCCACGTCCTTCACGTGGTATCACAACGGGCCGTATCTTTGGCCTAAGTGAGCTTTTCTAGCTGCCACCCTAACCTAACCTAACCTAATCCTGTTGTTTGGTGTGGAACAGCGAGGTGACGTGGTTGACGAGCTGACAGAATATCTTGACGAAAAGAATAACATTACTAGGGATCTAGTGGATATACGCTCAAAAGCATTGCAGGCGATAGAGGATGCACAGGAATATAATCTAAAGTATTTTCTCGAGCTAAAAAGTATGACGTAGGTGATTTTGTAGTTGACACTGTCGTCGGTACGAATAAAAAGTTCATACCCAAGTACCGAGGCCCGTATGTAATTCATGACGTCTTAGGAAACGATCGTTACGTCGTACGTAATATTGATAACTGCCAATTGACTCAGCAGCCGTATGATGGAGTGGTGGAGGCGAATCGAATACGTAGGTGGACCTCAAAGCCGAGTGAAAAGTTTGCCGTTGAAAGGGATTCGGGCAATACGGTAGGCTAATTATCGGGACGATAAGTTGTCAGGTTGCCCGAGTTGTAAGATGTTTCAATATGGCAACGCCGTCGTTTTAAGTCGAATAACTTGGCAGCACCGGAGTTAAGGAAATACGACCCTGGGCTTCAGTGCTGACCAGCAGGAACACCATCTTCACTTCTTGTGTGACCATACGAGTGTGCAGACGTAACCATACGAATTCAATAAATTGGTATCTTAATATTTACTTGTACATCTATCTCCTTTCATTGATTACATTCCTAGAAGAAGGTTAACAAATCTCTTATTCTTTGTATAATGAATCGTCAATGACATACCTATATGATATTCGTAGGTAATGGTCGGTCCATATATCAGATGTTAACCCAGAACCAATACCTTTGACTGCAGCTAATTAATTTTTAACATTGTTTGCATAAACATCATTTGTACGATACATTGTGACCGAAAAGTTTCCGGAAATTCTCATTTAAAATTCGCGCGCTGTTTATTTTTCGATATTTTAAGTTTCTGTAGGTTGGTAGCACCCGTTGGTAGCACCCGTTGGCAGCCGCCGTGGCTCAGTTGGTTAGTGCGTTGGACCGCGAGTCGCAGGCAGCAACCTCAGGTTCAAATACTGCCTGTAATAACACCTAAAAAAAATAACGGGAAAACTCGTTTTCTCTTTCGGTGGCTGTCCTCTCAGCTGGAAATGGCAAACCTCTGAGAGTAAAAATTGCTTATGAGAAAGCTCCCAACCTGCCGTTCGGAACCGGCATAAAACTGTAGGTCCCTCCAACCCGTGTACAAATTCACACGCACAACACGGGTAGTTGCGGGAAGCTAGGCCTTAGTCTCGCGTAAGCGGGCTGTCGTGCCAGTCAATTATTATTAAATTAGGTTGGTAGCACTGTCCTTAATTACTATGCCAAAAATCAGCGCGATCTGTCAGACAGTTTGTTTACGGCAGCTGTTGAAACCAGTTCACCTCAGTAGTGCGTTGCGAAAAAAACAATGGGAACAAATATTGAACAAAGAGTTTGCATCAAATTTTGTGTTTCGAACGAAATTTCGTGTGCAGAATCGTTGCGAATGCTACAAAAGGCTTATGGGGAATCAGTTTTATCGAAAACTCAAGTTTATGAGTGGTACAAAGCCTTTCAGGACGGTCGTACGACCGTCGAAGACATGCCGCGTTCTGGACGACCTTCGACCTCTACCACCGACGAAAACATTGAAAAGGCAAAGGAAATCGTGCTCCCAAATCGTCATGTGAGTGTTAGAGAGATAGCACGAGAGCTAGGCATCGGTCGTGAGATGGCTCGTTTGATTTTGGTGGACAATTTGTGTATGCGACGCGTCAACGCTCGGCTTGTTCCGATTCACCTCAATTTGTTCCAAAAACACCATCGTGAACAGGTCTCGTTAGACATGATTTTAAGGCCAAACATTCAATAAATACCATCGAACAGCCACCGTATTCACCTGATCTTGCACCGTGTGACTTTTTCCTGTTTCCCAAACTCAAATTACCACTCAGAGGAACGCGTTTTGAATCCATAGAAGACGTAAAACAGAATTCGCAGAGGGAACTCAAAGCCATACCGGAAAGCGCCTATAAAAAATGTTTTGATGATTGGAAGAAACGTTAGCATATGTGTATCGCTTCTAATGGAGCATATTTTGAAGGAGATAAAATAAATATTGATGAAGATTAAGAATTTTGCGTTTTATTTAAAATTTCCGGAAACTTTTCGGTCACAAGGTATTTCGAGCCAATTGATAAAATTTGTGTGATTCACTTTTTAAGGCCCGAGTCTTCAATCAGATTGAACGATCGGCAGTTTTCAACTGTCCATTGTGTACAGATTTGGGTAAACTTACTTCTACTCTTGTAATTTCGTTAGCTTCGTTTGTTTTTACAATAATATGACACTTGTGTCTGACTAAATTTGAAGTGCTCTTAGCGTTCTATACCCATTTTGCTTTAGTAAGAAATAATTCTTTGCTGGCAACTCCTCAGCTTGCCTGGACAATGCTTACGTTGCAATGTAGCTTGGTAGCACTTCCAAATTATGACAATCACAGGTGACGTTGTTTACCGCGTAAACGGCAGAAACCAAATTTACTGGTTTCTAAAAATATTGATTTGTGTTAGTGTGCTGCTTTAAATGTTGGTTCACCAAAATGGTTCACAACACTTAAGGTTTGGAAATTGGTTAAGAGGAATCACCATTATAGGCCAAAAATATGCCTTTCTTTGACAATTTATTTTGCGATTGTGGAAATACATAGTTTCTTTTCCGAAAATTTTCATAGAGTTCATATTAATGTATGGAAAAAGGGTTTTTAAGTAATCTGTCCAACCAGTTTACAAAAAGTGGTTGGCTTAAATGCAGAAAGCCACACCCTCTTAAAAATATTATGTTTTCCTTTTATCGCAAAGATGCGTATTTTCTAAGTCTAACAAACTTAAAATTTTGCTGCGGAAACATTCACAGAGAGCGTGGTCCGCCCCGAAATTCACAGTTATATATCCGAATTTCTCAAGCAATTATAAACCGATTCTAACGATATAACATAGGTGTCATATGAAAGATATTTTCTTCCTCTTTCGATTGATGTATAACATTAGGTATGTAATATGTACCAACAATGAGTTCAATGAGTGAATTTTACAAAAAATTAAAAAATTTTTTTAAAAATGGGTTTTTCTCGAAAAAATCCATTATTAAGCTATTAAATGCTTGCTACCATATTATAGCCGCTGAAATTCCCTTTACAATGAAATATAAAACATTCCGAAACTGTGTTATTTTGCTTTTACAAGGTGCAACCCAAAGTAAACAGGACTTTTATAAAATAAAGAAAACGGATGATTATTTTTGTATAATTCTTTTTATTTATTCAAAATACTCTCCTTCTGCTTCGATACAACGTTTTGCACGGTCCAAAAGCATTTGGAATGAGTGTTTTAGGTCATCGGCCGGCATCGCCTTCAGAATGTTGGTACAAGCCTTTTGGATGTCCTCAACGTCCTTATAACGGTTTCCTTTCATCGGCAAATGCAACTGACCGAATAAGTAGAAGTCACAGGGAGCCATATCAGGCGAATACGGTGAATGATTGATGGTAAAAATGCGATTTTTGGTCAAATAATCGGTCGTAACTAGGGCTCTGTGAGCCGGTGCATTATCATGCAATAAACACCAACTTCCTTCCTCGCGATATTCTGGCCGAATACGACGAATGCGATGCACCAAACGCTTCAAAACTTCAACATAAAACAAAGCGTTAATTGTTTTTCCCGGTGGAACAAACTCTCGATGAATTATTCCCTTTGAATCGTAGAAACAAATGAGATGAGTTTTGATTTTTGACTTCTCACGGCGGGTTTTTTTCGGATTTGGCTCATCTGGGTGCTTCCATTCGGCACTTTGACGCTTTGTTTCGGGATCATATTGAAAGCACCACGTTTCGTCACCGGTTACGATGTTGAACAAGAAATTTGGATCACGTCTGGCTTCCCGAACGATGTCTTTTGCGTGCTCAATTCTCTGCGCTTTTTGGTCGTCGGTTAAAGTGTGCGGAAT
Source organism: Melieria crassipennis (assembly GCA_963668005.1). Taxonomy (NCBI): domain Eukaryota; kingdom Metazoa; phylum Arthropoda; class Insecta; order Diptera; family Ulidiidae; genus Melieria; species Melieria crassipennis. Next base: position 85,190,187 of record OY764961.1, on the reverse strand, counting down.
GAAGCGAGAACACACTTTACGGAGACCCAAATGTTCGGTTAAAATGCGATCAATTGATGTTTTGGAGATGTTCAATTCCATTTCCATCAATTCCAATGATGATTTTGGCTGCATTTTGATAAAATCACGCACAGTTTTGATGGCATCGTCAGTAATCACAAATTTCGACTGGCCGACGTGTTCGTCGTCATTCAAGTCTTCACGACCATTCTTGAATCGATTCAACCACTCATTAACACGGCCACGGGATAAACAATCATCACCATGAACTTGCTTTAACAATTTAAACGTTTCGGTAAAAGTTTTACCAAGTTTAAAACAGAACTTAATATTAGCTCTTTGTTCGATCGACATTCTCGTACCAAAGTTAAAAACATACTGTCACATTGAGCGGGATATTTCGGCGTCTACTAGACCAAATGTCATGAAATTTAGACAGTATGTGAATGAAAGATGTACCTTTCCAACGCATGTCCTCACACATAGATGGCGCCACCAGAAACGTCCCTATTGCAAAAGTCCTGTTTACTTTGGGACGCACCTTGTATATTTAAATTTAAGTTGAGTTAAAAGCACCTGTTTACGGTATTGAAAAGGCGCTTATTAAGGTTTTTGCTTAGGAACGACTTCCTGCAATGAAAGGATTTGAACAAAGAACTCCCATGAGGGTTATGTGTTCGAAGCCCGGCCGAAGGCCGGCCACACAAAAGGTATTTGAATGCAGAGACACTGTTGGACGCGAAGCCGAAGTTATGTTTATGAAGATTATTGCTTAGGAACGACCGACCGCACACAAAAGTTTTGAATACAAAAATACTGTTAACACCTGACTGTTCCTGATGTGGTAGTGACTCCCATGAGGGTTATTTTTTTAAAGCCCCCGAAAAACTTTGGCTATGGCAAGAAATTTATGGCTTTCGGTAGTTTGTACAACCCATACAATCATTAGTGTCCAATCCATTATTGTACAATCCATCACTGTCTAAATATAGTAACGAAGGTGATTTTGAAATTGTTTTGGACCAAGAGTCAAGTTAGAAAAAATTAAAAACCATACTTAAAGAACAAAAAACTGTACATTTTTATATTTCTTTGTAAAGGGAATTTAACAGGCTATAATATTGTTACGAAAATACCAGTTCTAGTGGGCTAGTACGAATCAATGGATTGTGCAATTTGAAATAAACAAACACACTTAGTTCCTCAAACGCAGTCAATAAGAACCAACAGTCACTTTATTTAACAGATTTACACTTCACTGTCTTTACACTTAAATATTCGCTTAATTATTCCGCGTGGCAACTCCGCTAGTCAAAATCAGACTGACTCGCTGCGCCGCACCCGGCTGCCTTTTATACCTGTCCGGCCATCGCGCAGATCGTTCCCGCACATTCCGGAGTGGACTGACGGTTTCCATGACGCTCGCGACCATCATTGCCAGGTTAGACTAGAAGTTTCCATCATTGCCAGGTTGGACTAGAAGTTTCCATCATTGCCAGGTTGGACTAAAAATTGCCATCATTGCCAGGTTGGCCTAAAAGTTTCCCTTATTATCGCGGCCGTCGTTGCCAGATTGAATTATAGCACGGCGCGTAGCGACAGGGTTGCTTTGCACAGCGACAGACTGTCTTATCGTTACACTGCCCACCACTTAGACTTGTTCGACCCGAACAAGTGCCGAGGTTCCGCTGTGATAAGGCGCCAGGCGCTCCAAATGGACTACCTTCAGCTTAGCGCCTTTATTGCTGCAACGTTGAATCCTGTAGACCACGTCGTTAATCCTAGTCACGACTTTGTAAGGTCCTTCCCATGACGTTTGCAGTTTCGGAGACAAACCTTTCCTCCGCTGCGGGTTGTAGAGCATTACCAGATCGCCTCCTTGGAACCCTGCTGAGTTGGCCCGTAGATCATATCGGGCTTTCGCCTTATCGCTGACCAGTTTGGTGCGGCTCCTTATAAACTGGTGAATTTCCTCAAGTTCCGCCCGCTTATTGACCACGTAGTCCGTCTTAGCGCCTCCCGTCGTGCTGACTACCCCGAACTTCAAGTCGGCGGGTAACCGCAACTCCGTGCCGAACACTGCTCGGGCTGGAGTGAGTGATGTTGTGTCGTGCAGGGCTGACCTATACGCCATCAGGAACAGGGGAATATGCGTGTCCCAATCCTTTTGATTCCCGCCTACCACTTTCCGCAGGTATTCCTCCAGTGTCCGGTTAAAGCGTTCCACCATGCCGTCGGACTGTGGGTGCAAAGGCGTGGTACGAGTTTTCTTTATCCCCAGTAGCTCACACACTTCCTTGAATACCGCAGACTCGAAATTCCGGCCTTGATCTGAATGCAACTCCAACGGAACTCCGAACCTGGCTACCCAGTTGTTTACCAGCTTTTTCGAGATCGTAGTGGCCTCCTGGTTAGAAATAGGGTACACTTCGGGCCATTTGCTGAAGTAATCCATTACCACCAGCACATATTTGTTGCCTTAAGTGCTAGTTGGGAATGGGCCGGCGACGTCCATAGCAATCCGCTCGAAAGGCGCTCCCACGTTGTACTGCTGCATGCGGCCTCGAGATCTTTTTGTCGGCCCTTTCGCGGCTGAGCATCGGTCGCAGCTCTTAATCCAGTCGGTTACAGACTCCTGACATCCTACCCAGTAGAATCGTCTTTTTATTTTGGCGACGGTTTTGGTGATGCCCAGGTGCCCTCCACTGGTCGTTATGGTATGCCTCGATGACCTCGTTGATTCTGCATTTCGGTACTACCATTAGGGAGTTGATGGTCCGACCATCCACGCTCTCCCATTCGCGGTACAGGCATCCTTCCTTCAGCCGCAGGCTTTCCCACTGCGCCCAGTAAGCCTTAGCGATCGGGCTTTCACCGGCCATCTCCTGCCAGTCTGGACGTGCGCCTTGCTCCTTGCCTTCGACGATTTTTGCAAGATCCGCATCCTCACGCTGGTCTTTTTGTAGCCTCTCCGCAGACCACGCTTCCTCTGGCATAACGCTTACCAACCGGATGTCCACTATCTGTTCTTTGCTTCTGGCTTGCGAGCACTGCCTGCATTCGGCTTTGCAGGGATGGAGTGGCAGCGCGTCCGCACATCTTGGTGACGCCTGTTCTCCGGAACGCTTCTCTCGTAGATGGCAGTCTCGTGAAATGTGGCCTTGCTTGCCACATCGCCAGCAACTGATTCTAGATGACATTGCCCGCAGCCTCGTTGGTACCTCTGAGCTCACTGGCTGGCTTTGCGTGGCACGTCCAGATACGCCTCGACGCCTTTCCGCAGATGAATGTCGAAAACTTCCCCTCCAGGCAGCTTCATACATCAATGCACTTGTCACCGTCTCATGGAACGTCGGCTTCATCATCATCAAGGTATTCACACGAGTCTCCGGGTCAAGAATGCCTTCGATAAACGCCTCGATCTTCAGCCTTTCCAAAACTTCCATGCTGAATTCTGGGTAGGTCAGTGGTACCAGTCGCTCAATATCTGCCGCATACGTCTGCAGCGCCTCGTTGGCTCTTTGTCTACGGTTCTTCAGCTCGCAGTAATACACCATTTTGTTGTGCTCGTCACTGTATTTGGCTGCCAGCACCCTTATGACGGTCTCGTAATCACCTCTCAAACTTTCCGGCACTGTTTTTATTACCTCAGCCGCAGGACCTCTTAGAGCCAGTATCAGTCTCCGACCTTTCCTGATATCGGTCCACTGATTTTCCAGAGCAGCCAGGTCGAACTGTAGCTTGAATGTATCGAACGACGTAGTACCATCATAAGTAGGCACTTCTATGGCAAAACTTTCCTCACCAGACCGCACCCTTGCTCGCAGCTGAATCTCTCTAAGCCGCTCGTCGATTTTTCTGTTCATCGAGTCTTCCAGACTATCAACTCGTTTGCTCAGGGAATCATCCAGGTCGTCGACTCGTTTATCCAAGTGCTCTACTCGCGTCTCCAGGTGCTCGACTTTCCCATTAATCCTGTCTGAGATTTCCTCCGCTTTCTGCTCCAAGCGCGCAGAATTTTCCTGAAGCTTGACTTCCATTCGCTCTGCCATCTGCGCCGACATTTCACGATTTTCACGACTGACATTCTCGATTTTCGCAGAAGTTTCCTGAAACATGCCTCTCATTGCAACTATTAGCTGGCTCATGTCCATTGCTTGTGGTGGCGCAGTCGCTGCAGCCGTACTTTGCATCGACGCAGCACCCGCAGGCGATTCCTCCACTTTGGCCGACGCTTCTTGCTCCTGCGTTCCAAACTCGTGTGCAGTCCAATCGATGCCTCGTGATTCACACGCCTCTCGCAAGCGCAGCTGCAACTCCACCTTTCCGCCAGCAGTCGGCAAATTCCAGGCAGCCAGCTCCTTTTTCAGCTGGTCCACCTTCAGTTGCTCGAGTTTAACCATGTCTGCGTTTTATAATTTTATTTAATTTTTTTTTTTTGTCCTTTATTTATTCAGTAGCACAATCCCACTTCTGACACCAATTGTTACGAAAATACCAGTTCTAGTGGGCTAGTACGAATCACTGGATTGTGCAATTTGAAATAAACAAACACACTTAGTTCCTCAAACGCAGTCAATAAGAACCAACAGTCACTTTATTTAACAGATTTACACTTCACTGTCTTTACACTTAAATATTCGCTTAATTATTCCGCGTGGCAACTCCGCTAGTCAAAATCAGACTGACTCGCTGCGCCGCACCCGGCTGCCTTTTATACCTGTCCGGCCATCGCGCAGATCGTTCCCGCACATTCCGGAGTGGACTGACGGTTTCCATGACGCTCGCGACCATCATTGCCAGGTTAGACTAGAAGTTTCCATCATTGCCAGGTTGGACTAGAAGTTTCCATCATTGCCAGGTTGGACTAAAAATTGCCATCATTGCCAGGTTGGCCTAAAAGTTTCCCTTATTATCGCGGCCGTCGTTGCCAGATTGAATTATAGCACGGCGCGTAGCGACAGGGTTGCTTTGCACAGCGACAGACTGTCTTATCGTTACAATATGATGGCAAACTTATAACAGCTTAATAATGAATTTTTCGAGAAAAAAAATCCATTTTTTTTTTAATTTTTGTAAAAAAAAAATTTTGCTTAGAACTTATTGTTGGTACATATTACATACCTAATGTTGTACATCAATCGAAAGAGGAAGAAAACGTTTCATATGACACCTATATCGTTAGAATCGGTTGACAATTTCTTGAGAAATTCGGATACATAACTGGGACTCTGGGGGCGGACCACGCCCTCTGTGAATGTTTCCGCAGCAAAATTTTAAGTTTCTTAGAATATAAAAAAAAGATTTTTTTTAAGGGGGTGTGGTATTCTGCACTTGTTCCAAGTAATTAATTTAAGGGAGTGTTCCTGGGTAGAAGTTTGAAAAAATCGATTTTTTTTTTTTTTGCGTTTTATTGTACCTTATACTATATACTATCACCCCCCAAAGTCGTTTTTCAATCCGCATACTCAGTACCCACTTTTTTGCATGTTAATTGAAGTAATCTCAGCTCTTTTTGCTCCGCTGATACATTGCGCATGATACTTTAAACGCGTTTTTCTCGAAACCACATTTTTTGTACTGGCCGATAATTTTTCTCAGCAACTATGAGAGGTATCGAGTTGAAATTTTGGGAAAATGTTCTAGATAGTTTTCATTGGATGCTAAACCAAAGTTTTCATCAAAAAATTATTGTTAAATATATTTTCAAGCACTCTAAAGGTAAAAAAAGGTGGCAAAACTGGAAAATTTTTTTTCATATGGCCGCCATTTTGTTTCTAATCAACATTTTGACTAAAACTGTGGTTTAGCATCCGCGGAATTTATTGCAGATTAATAATTGCATACCCATTTCTGTTTCAGATTACTGGTTCCCGAAATTTATTATCGGCCAGCAGTGAAAACAAGGTCACATTGACCACTGAAAATTTGTACTTATAAAATAAAATTTTTTGACACAAATATGAGTTTCTGTTCTCCAAATAATAAGGAACAACAAGCAAAAAACCAGAATATTGCATGTTGCCTTGTAGCTCCAAAACAATTTTTTGAAAAACAGCCTAAAATCGGCATTCTACCCGGGAACACTCCCTTAATTTTAATAATTGACTGGCACGACAGCCCGCTTACGCGAGACTAAGGCCTAGCTTCCCGCAACCACCCGTGTTGTGCGTGGGAATTTGCACGCGGGTGGAAGGGACCTACAGTTTTATGCCGGTTCCGAACGGCAGGTTGGGAGCTCTTTCATAAGCAATTTTCAGAGGTTTGCCATTTCTAGCTGAGAGGACAGCCACCGAAAGAGAAAACGAGTTTTCCCGTTATTTTTTTTTTATAGGTGTTATTACAGGCAGTATTGAACCTGGGTCGCTGCCTTCGACTCGCGGTCCAACGCACTAACCAACTCAGGCACGGCGGCTGCCAAGTGGTTTCGAGAAAAACACGGTTTTACGATAAAAATGAAAAATTGGCAAGATAAAAAATTTAACTGTAAAATTGTTTCCCACTATAGGTCCATCTTGTCTTGTTTTTGTGACTAATTTTGTAAATTTTTCCAAAATCCTAAAATGGTGTTACCCTGGAAGACCGAAGCATTAATATTTGTTGATACAAACGGCGATACGGTCCTGATGTTCTAAACGTATTTTCCATGAGGTTTTTTAGAAACTGTGTGGTTGTGTTTCGACACCCTGTGTTAGTAAATGTTGCGTATTAAAACTTATATTTGTTTCTTTCAGGTGGCTTCTGCGTTACGTGAAATGCGTCGAGTAGATGAAGAAATGAAAAGGAGGGAGAAGATCAGCAATGAAATGTCGCATGATAAAGAAACATGTAATAAGGCGCTAGAGGATTGTGAAAGGTAAGGTACAACATATAACTTTTCACTACGTACTGATTTGACTAAGGCAGCCTCTAACCACTTCGTCTCTTTTTAACGGCTTTGATCTTAAAGCTAAGGGAGTAGAAAAATGGGAACACAATTCATTTTAGGGGTAGAAAGAGATGGAATGTGTTTTTTTTCTGTCGGAGATGGAAAATCTTCGGAAGATACCGAGCTCCAGCCCAGCAAGCCGGATTCTTACCAGCTAAAAAGCAAGCCACCATCGTCGACCTTTATCCCCGCGGGACCGCCTCCCGGCATTACGTCGCGGGGCAGGTTTAGCCTCAGATAGACTTCAATCTGGTAGCCGCGCCTCTGCACGTCGCTGCCATTCGTATTGTCGTTGTAGCGACATCATTTCCGATACGAAATGGTCGACTACTGTGCAATTCGTATCCGTTTCGATCATCTTGTGGATTAGCGTATGTGGTGTTGGCATCGCCCAGAGCTGGTCCGCCAAACGGCTTTGTTGTTGCTGGTATCGGTGACAGTGGAAAACAACATGTTCCGTATCTTCGTTTGCGTTGTAGCAATAGTTACAGGAAGGGTTAAAGCAGAAGTTAAAGCATCAATGGCCTGTGAGGATCTGTGTTAGGTGAAAGTTGGTTTCACCGTTCTTTTCAGCCAAGTCTCGATGTCTGGACTGAGCGTGTGCGTGCAACGTCCTTTCGTGGAAGAGTCGCATCGTTCTTGCCACCCTCTCGCTTTGTTTGTCTTGACGGTCTCCTATTCGCCCGTATATTTCAAGCGCTCCTTGAAGTTTAGGCGACTGTCCAGCAAGACCCCTAAGTATTTGATGTATGGCGTGGACGTTTGTGTGCTCGCCCCACGAATTTCCAGGGGTTCACCCTTCCGACTGTTCATTGCCACCGCTTCCATTTTGTGATCTGCATCGGCCTTATCCAGCTTCTTACCACGAAGACTATGTCGTCCGCGTAGCCGACGATATGTACTCCGTCTTGCTTTGGGATTCTCAGCACGTTCCCCCTACCACCGATCCTTGCGGTATCGGCGGAGTGCATTCAGTATCCGGTTCCAGTTGGCGAAATTCGCGTTTCGAAAGTCTAGCGTGACTACTGCACAATATTGCTTGGTTCCTTCTTGCCATCTCTTGCCCATCACCGCGTGCTATTTCGCAGACTTTGCTAATGGCGTTGCTCGTCGATTTCCCCTTTCGGAAGCCGTACTGGTACTCGTTAAGACCTTCCGCTGCTTTGATGAACTGCTCTAACCTCGTGCCATGGGCCGAGAACCTTCCCTATTGTGTCGAACATTCACAATGGTCTGTATGATGAAGGTTCTTCCGGAGGCTTGTCACACTTCAGCATCAGCATCAATCGCTGCTTTTGCAAAACAACTGCGGCTGCAGATCAATGGCTGGTTTTAGGACATTGTTCGGAATGCCATCCAATCCTAGAGTTTTGTTCGGCTTCGCCGCTTTTGCCACTTCCATCAGCTCATCCAGAGTTAATGCCAGAATGGAGTTGGCCTCGATAGATATCCCGCGTTGAGCATCCAGCTGCTGGTTGTGTGAGAAGAGACCAGTAACGATACGCTCCACGATGACCGGGCTAACCGGTGCGTTGCCGCATGCACCTTTGATTTTTGAGAACACTATTCGGCACGCACTTCCGCACGGGTTGCTCTGTACCTCATCTCTGAGGGCGCTGAAGGAGTCTTTCTTACTTTTCGAGATGGCTTTCTGCAAGTCCTTCCGTTTTGTCTTGATGGCGGCTAGCAATTATTGGTGGTCGTCTCTATCTCTTGCTCGTTGCTGGCTTCTTCTTAGCCTGTTGCATTCTGTTCTTCGGAAAATCAGTTAAGATTACATTTTAATTTCTTCTGCGTAAAAACCTAAAAATTTACGACCTCACAACTTGGGTTTTTCACTAAAAATTGCTGTCATTTGGTTGCGATGTTTTCTCGCTGACTTAACTACTACATCTAAGCCAATGGCATACAAAATGGCCCATTTTGTATGGCAGCCTCTTTAAGACTTGGAGACAGCATATAGGTATGATTAGAAACATTCGGAAGGGAAAATAAATTAATGTCGGTCATACATTTGACACGTCTGGCGGCAACCTGGGAGCAGTGGGAGCCTATTTTATAAAAATTACCATTTTGTATGGGAGCCCCGTCAAGGGTTGGAGATAGGGTATAAATATGTTTGAAAGAAATGTTCAGTAGAGAAAACTAGTGGGGGTCATTCATATATTTTAACCCTCTCAGAGCAATTTCTGACCAGCTGTGGAGCAATATGTCGAATTTCCCAGCTTTTTTGTGAATTTTGAGCTCGATGCGACGCCATTTAGCCCCACCCTAGCCCCAAAATTGTTTGGCTCATGCACTTTTTCACCAAACCGCATAAAATGAGAGGTTGCGGAGCATCGAGAACCCATTATTAAGAATCTCCATACACCACTAAATCCAGTCTAGTGTACACATCTGATACTTTCCATTGAATGTCCTTCGCGATTGCTCTGCTGGCAAACGTTAGGTCGATTGTCGAGCTAGTGGCGCCCTTCCTGAAGCCTGGTGATGTACCGTTATTTATCAGAATCAGGTCTAGGCTTGCAAATGCTTCCAGAAGTGTGGCTCCGCTTTTGTTTGTTTTTTTCCTTCCCTACTCTACAGCCCAGGCGTTGAAATCACTGGGGATGACGGTTGGCGACTTTCCACGCACATTGGCCGCTAGTCGGTTGATAAAATCTTCGAATTCTTGCTCACTTAGGCTCGGCGGTGCGTGGCAGTTGAAGTAGTGAACGCCATCGATATTTGCATGCACGAAACAATTGTGGTGTTGGTTGTATTTCTTCTCGAAGTGTATGCTGCCACACGTCCAGATGGCAGCTTTCTGCGTTCTATACACGCAGTCGTTTGGGGTGTTCGTACTCATCCCTCCTGAATGTTGGATACGTTTGCGAGCTTTTGCTGGGGCGTTGTGAAAAGCTCTCCCCCACTCCTTTCACTGAGGCCTGGCCGTAAATTTCGGCTATGAGATTGACCAAGTCTCATATTTCCCGTGGGCGTGTATTTTTTTTCCCAGTTCCTGGAAAGCGCCGTTCTGTTTAGCATTTGTTTCCTCAGTTTGTGAAACTTCCGTGACAACAAGTGTTTAAATGAGCAGCCACTCCGTCGCACAGTGTCGCGATCCCATATAAGCCGTGGCCAAAAATACTTAGCGTTGTCCTATTTCGATGAAACTTGGTGAGATTGTTTTCGTGGTGGAAATTAAGAAAATTACAAAAAATCATTAAAATTGGACCACTGCCACGCCCACCTCCCATACGAACGGAACTGTAATATTGAAATAACTTTCTTGATATTAGTGATAGAATTATGAAATTTTGTATTTGAGCTTAAAATAATTACATAAAAGCTCACACTAAAAATGGACGGTCTGCCACGCCCACTTTCAAAAATATTCGTATTTTACTACAACTAAAACCGTATTTTTAGAAGGCTGTTTGCGATACTCGTTCCACGATGTAATTTTAATTGGTGAGCTTTTTAAAACCTTAAAGTGGGCGTGGCAGCTGGAGCATATATATAAACTGGCCAAAACTTTTCTTTTATGAATTCATGTTTAATTTTTTCAGCTTGTGATACCATATTTTGGTATAAATGTTTAAATTTTTAAAGTGGGCGTGGCATTCTGCCTACTTTTGATGATAAGAATGTGCCAACCTTGTCCTTTATACAGCTCATCATTTCAGCAGCTGCTTTGTCGCTACTTTCATTGAACGTCGGAAGCCATACTTCGAAAAAAATCACAATTTTTGACTGTAGGTGCCACTGCAAAAAGTAAATGTTTAGGTGGGGACGCAAACTTTGCTTTTGTTCATAATTAACATCAACGCCCGTCTTATCTTTAAGTAAATTGATAAGAAAATCAAGTTTTATTGACCGCATTCTGGATTCAGCTTTACGCCACAGTTCGAAGAAATCACGTATTTTTAGTGGAGGCGTCACCAGAAAAATGCAAATAACAACCAAATAGGCACTTAAAGGCAAAAAATTAGTCCGGATTATGTTAATACATACTTTTTTGAGTAATTTAGGGTTGGAACTAAAAAAGTGTTTTTTGACGTTTTTTAAACTTTTTTCCACCAAACTTTTGATTCTTTGTTATAAGCAACCCGAAAAACGTAATTTTTCAATGTAACGGGATTTCACAGTTATTTCAAAGCACAAACCAAACAATAGTACTGCCATATAGGAAAAAATCCAAAGTTTTATTTAATATAGAACATGACTATATTAGTACATAAATTATATTTTTATTTGATTTTTCATTCAGCATAAAGAATTATCCAAAAACTCGGAACGAATGCGTATTTTTTAACATCAACTTTGAAGCTACATAAAAATCGAACGGAGTAGAATATTGAAGATCGGATAACGGATTTTTCTTAGTTGAGATGTTATCTGTCGATTGTCGTATTCATTTTAGTCATTTTGTAAAATTGATTTTTACCATTTTTGGCCACACTCGCGACACTGTGCGTCGTTTCCTGCTGCCACTTGTGTGCGTGCTAGTCGTGGTGTCCGCGTGGGTCGGCTGCTCCTCCCGAATGGGCTCCGTTTCACCCCTAGGTTTCACTTTGTTGGCCTTCGCCATTATCGAGCTTAGTGCAGGTCAGTTGCTTGCGCAAGCTCACTTCCTAAGCACTAATGTAGCACTACAAATTTCTATCTGGCAACACCCTGTAATAGTACGTCTAAGGATATGTGGTTAGTTGACAACGCTGACGTGCTTTTGACAGTCACGATCAGCTGGCGCATTCACAATAGCGCGTTGATTTGTTATTGTTTATCTTAGCCTCACAGTTATATAATTAGGGAAAAAAATCGAAAAGAAAATCGCCCAGGCTCTCTATCCGTGATCTAAAAACCACAAAATTACGCAGCAGCACTTTCGTTCCGGTACTGGCGTGGCTACTTCCCTGAATGCTGTCGATTCCGCGAATTTGTAAGTTGTAGGTTTCCAGGAGTTCCAGTAGAAGACGTCCGTTGGGTTTCACAGTTTACTCACATCTCTCCAGACAGAATTTGGTGTGTGGTGTCTGCGTGAGGGGAAGTGAGCCGCCGACTCAGAGATCAATCAGATTCTCCTCATCGGCGGTCTCAACAGCTCGTCCTTAATGTCGATGAGCTATCCTTGAGAGTCTTCTGTCTCGGGGCACTTCCATTTGTGTCGCTTATGGAGTTTTTTAAGATAGAGTAAGTTCGGGTAATGTGATATACCTGTTTGTTTTACGGCGATTCCCGACACACCTTGCCTTAAAAGACACCTTTTTTTGGTCTCAAACTTTTTCATCAAAATATTTAAGCAGACAACGAAAGCTTGTACACCTTCTACCTGGAGTTATCGAGTTGTTAAGTTATGATGATCCAACGGAGGATATTGTACGACGAGTACAACGAAAATTAAATTGTATCTACTATTTACTTCTCTCAACATGTTGAATGGTTTATCTTTACAAAATGAATTACACTTAACTGATTGAACTGATTAAATCATATCTTTTCAAACAAAAACACTAAAACAATTTTTTTTCATTTTTGACCTTTTATTTTTTGTTTTGTTTTCAGCATTGCTGTCTATCTAATTATTGTTACAAAGTTTAGTTTTGCTGGGACAAGCAGTACATCACTGTATTGAGCCAAACTAAAACACTTTATAATTCTTTAACGGGAGTAATTTTATTTACAATTTTGCACTTCACTGTTTTACACTTGCGACTTAATTAACTTCACTGATTCATTGCCCGTTCAGTTTTTATGTGTCGTGTTGCCTATGCTAGGAGGCTGGGAATTGCGCAGTTATGCAGAGCAAAATGCATTATCTTCCCATTATTTACTATTTTGTCTTCGAATTTTAAAAAATAAAATTTTTATTGTCCCTAAATGCACGTAGTCATATAAAATAAAATGATGGCGAGCATAGGTCCCCAAATGACCTGAATATTGTTACGAAAATTAGTTCTAGTGGGCTCGTACGTATCACAGGATTGTGCAATTTGAAATAAACAAACCACACTTATACTACGTTTACACAGCGAGATTAACTCATCGAGATTACGATAATCTCGTTGCCCGTTTACATAGAGATTAACTTGAATAAGATTAATCCAACACACAAACCTTTTCGCGCTACATGCCCTTCGCCAACAAAGAAACGCATTATTCCTTGCAATGATTAATCCAACACACAAACCTTTTCGCGCTACAATAAATTTTTTTGTTTATTTTTGCATGACTTCGCTTAGTGATGATACAAAAATAATCAATTTCAGCCAAATTTGCAGAGTTGCTTTGGGGAAATACGAGATTACTTTGTGAGATTAAATTTTAATCGTCCTTTTTGCGAGGTTAACTTTGTATGGGTAATCGCGCATTTTGATACGAGATTAACACTCGGATGCCCAACAACTTTTTAAACGGCCAAAGCCCAACAAGGTCCCCAGGGACCTCTATTGTAATATTGCATATAAGGCTTGTAATTGTAGAATGTAGTGTTACATAATGTGTGTAGATGTGTTTGTATTATGTATTTTTTACTACAGACAGATGGCAAAAACGTATTAAATACAAAATAATTGCTTTTAAAAACGCCATAGGTCCCTACGGACCTTGTTGGGCATCGGAGTGTTAACGATTTAATCGCGCAAATCGGGATAATCTCGTCTGTGTAAACGTAGTATTAGTTTCTCAAACGCAGTCAATAAAAACCAACAATCACTTTATTTCACAGATTTACACTTCACTGTCTTTACACTTAAATATTTGCTTAATTATTCCGTGTGGCAACTTCGCTAGTCAAAATCAGACTGACTCGCTGCGCCGTACCCGGCTGCCTTTTATACCTGTCCGGATACCGCGCAGATCATTCTCGCACATTCCAGGGTGGACTAAAGGTTTCCATGATGATCGCGGGCCATCATTGCCAGATTGGACTAAAAGTTTCCATTCGCGGCCATCATTGCCAGGTTCAATTATAGCACGGCGCGTAGCGACAGGGTTGCTTTACACAGCGACAGACTGTCCTATCGTTACAATAAAAAAAATTAAAAAGGGCTTAGGTTAATATGGGTTAGGTTTGGAATTTTGTGTCAATCTATTGAGTAAATGTGGTAGACGTCCAACAACGTATATTTCTATATTGTGGTTAATAAATTATAATGTTTATTTTTTTCAGGATGGTTCAGGAGGAAATAATCGTTCTTTCTCAAATGGCGGAGCAAATAAATTGCAGACTTTATAATGTTGAATCTGATACTGCAAAATGTGATAGTAGCTCGCAATCGATGGGTTTGGCTGATATATATCAACAAAACAGTGAATCGGTGGATTTGGACAATTTGTTTTCATTCTTAACTGAGATAACACCAAGTTCAGCAGCAACAAATCACCTCGTGGATGAAATTAATGACAAAATGAATAGTCTGGTTCAAAATCTTGATGACGAGGTAGGTTTTTTACCAAGCATGTGATGGTCAAGCTGTCGAAAGAAACCTTATTTTATGTTGGTTGCTTCAGACTTGGGACTCACAACTCTTTGACTTTTAATTCAACGCTTATAACAATAAATAACAAAATAAATTCTTTGTTATGTAAAGTTCCGACGAATTCTGGTAGAAGGAGACACAAAATATACGCGTATCAGCGTTTTAACGCTTTACATCTGAATATTTTTAGGGTCTTATGGTGCATTGGCTTACTAGAACCATGTCTCCTCACATTTAAGGTATAAAATGTGTTCAGCAATTTGATCTAAAATACTACGGGACAATTTTGGAACATTTTAACCCTCTAGCTATGGGTCAATTTTTTTTCCTAATATGCAAAAATATTTCCTTTGAGAAAGGACTTTTTCACGACCAAATGCGCTAAAAAAATAATAATAATTTTTTTTAATTGACTGGCACGACAGCCCGTTTACGCGAGACTAAGGCCTAGCTTCCCGCAACTACCCGTGTTGTGCGTGTGAGTTTGTACGCGGGTTGAAGGGACCTACAGTTTTATGCCGGTTCCGAACGGCAGGTTGGGAGCTTTTTCATAAGCAATTTTTACTCTCAGAGGTTTGCCATTTCCAGCTGAGAGGACAGCCACCGAAAGAGAAAACGAGTTTTCCCGTTATTTTTTTAGGTGTTATTACAGGCAGTATTTAAACCTGAGGTTGCTGCCTGCGACTAGCGGTCCAACGCACTAACCAACTGAGCCACGGCGGCTGCTAAAAAAATACTCGCCATTAAATTCGACTGTAGGTGTCTGAATAGAAAAATCTCAAGATCGGCTTAGATATTAATTACTAGTGTGCAAACCTAGACTACCACTCATGTCACAGAAAAAATGCTTACAACAGGGCAACAGAAAAGAAAGAAGAGAAAAAGTATGATGGACAGTGAAACTTAAAATGAAATATTAGGCTGGGGAAAAATAAATACATTATTTCTCACTGAACTTTAAGACGTTATTTCGCATGATTCGGATTGTCCGATTTGAGTCAAATATGTACCGTTTTGTTCTATAATTTTTTGCCCACCAAAAGCACAACAGAACCTTCCTGGCCGTAAGACCTGGTTTGGCCACCGTTTGAGCTGCTTCACCGGGCTTTGACCATGATCGTTTTCGCACAATATTGTCTTATGTGACCCATTTCTCCTCCCCAGTCACCATCCGTGATTTTATCGGCATTTTCGACGGCAGGCCTGCCTGTGCGAGGTGCATCTTTAACGTCAAAAATACTTGAATGGATTCGACGAAACGAAAATTGCACGTAATTAGCTGTTACAGTATCGGGACCATAAACACCATTCACAATTTCAGCCGCCTGGCTCGCGATTTCGCCTTTATCAAAGAAAAACTGTAAAATGTACCGAATTTTCTCTTTGTTGACTTCCATTTTTAACACCCTGTAACTTACAACTTAAGGGGCTCTTCTGGTTACGAGCTGAAAATTTAAGTCTATTTTTCGGAGTAAATTGCGAAAGAACTACTTGAGATAATCCAGTAATTTTTTTTTTATTTTATTGATACATGCTTTATCTTGTAAGATAAAATTTTGGAAATTAAAAGTCAACACACTCGCGACTTTAGAACGACCTTGAGGTTGTTGCTTTTTTCAAACTTGTTGGTAAGACTTCTTCAAGAAATATTAATCGAATTCGATAAATTCGATAAATATGTTTTCCCGAGTACGATTTTTTTTATTTTGAAAATTTTCAAAACTAGGAGGTTTTTTGTAAAAAGTTTGATTTTCGACCATGTTTTTTGGTCTATTAGTGAGTGTAAAATGAGTTGGGAAAACATAGCCATGTGTCTCCTGAATAACTGAAAAAAAAATTTATCGAATTCGATTAATATTTCTTGACGAAGTCTTACCAACAAGTTTGAAAAAAGCAACAACCTCAAGGTCGTTCTAAAGTCGCGAGTGGGATGACTTTTAATTTCCAAAATTTTATCTTACAAGATAAAGCATGTATCAATAAAACAAAACAAAAAATTACTGGATTATCTCAAGTAGTTCCTTCGCAATTTACTCCGAAAAATAGACTTAAATTTTCAGCTCGTAACCAGAAGACCCCCTTAATGGACCAAAATAAAACAATAAAATAATTTTTATAGTGTGAAATGTCACCTTGACAACGAGTATTTTTTAGTAATTTTATCTTACAAGATAAAGCATGTATCAATAAAACAAAACAAAAAATTACTGGATTATCTCAAGTAGTTCCTTCGCAATTTACTCCGAAAAATAGACTTAAATTTTCAGCTCGTAACCAGAAGACCCCCTTAATGGACCAAAATAAAACAATAAAATAATTTTTATAGTGTGAAATGTCACCTTGACAACGAGTATAAATTTGAAATTGTTTGACCGGTACTTTACGACTGGATTTCTTTTTAAGGCTTGATTACACGTAACGAGTAGAGTGACGAAACAGCAACTCGAACGAGTACTCGTTTCGTCTAAACAGGAAGGCGAGTTGTTGATTGAGTCAGTGACCGAGTAAAGTGGCGAGAGAGTCACTAGAATCACATTTTGTTTACTAGGCCGAGTACTACTTTACCGTTATATTTTTCTTCTTTTCGCTGCGATTCGCGGAATCGCTCGTCCATTCGGAATGCGTCACACACCACTTTTCGCTCGGTTGAGTTTAATTGCGCGAGTTGCTTAGTTCATTTTGTGCATTGTTAAACCGAACTGACTCGCTGTGTCAAAATACGTTTGAACAACTCGTCGCTTTTGCTCACCATCCCAATTCTCTCGGCCTAGTACCATTTTGATGTCTCGTCACTCTACTCGTTACGTGTAATCAAGCCTTTAGACTTGTTCGTCCCGAGCAAGTGCCGAGGCTCCGCCGTAGTAAGACGCCAGGCGCTCCAAATGGACTACCTTCAGCCTAGCGCCTCTATTGCTGCAACGTTAAACCCTGTATACCACGTCATTAATCCTGGTCACGACTTTGTACATTCCTTCCCATGACGTATTATGCGTATACTTACTAGAGAGCTGCATAAATCCATTTATACTCGATGCCTTCACGTGCAGTTTCAAAAACGGAACACGTATCCGAAGAAAAGGTACTAATTTTTCGGTACCTCTAAATTGTCGAGTAACTGCACGTTGTTACTCGACGCTGAGCGAGCAGCTTCTCGTTGCTACTCGACGCTAGCAGACTTCCTTCTCGTTGTTACGCAAATACTCGCGGAAGGTGTCGAGTATGTCGGAACGTTTGAAACTGCATGAGGTACCGCAAATACTTTGTGAAGTTTGAGTTGAATGTGCTTCAAAGGAATATTGAAAGCATTGCGTGCATTGAGCGAAGCATAATTTTTTGTATTTTATATTTATTTATTTATTTATAACGAATAATATGAACAAATATATGTTACTGTAAATATTAATTTATAAAAAACCTTTCCCTTCCCACATTAACAACATTCATTGATTTCAGCTTCCACGCGTAATCGGTCGAATTTTGATTACGGGATGATAAATGAATCAATAAATAAAATAACTAATAAATAAATAATTAATTAATAATAATAATAAATAATAATTAATTAATTAATAAATAAATAAATAATTTTGATTTATATAGATTTAAAAATATTTAATTATAATAAGTATTGAAAAATTAATAATCTTGTATATAAAAAAAACTTGACTTCTTTGTGTGTAGCCAGTGTTTGCGAAAACGGTTCATTCTTTCGGCAAAATTTTTTTCGTATGTGATAGAAGCTGTCAATGCGGTGGTTTATAGCGATGTTACATGTTTGTACGGCAGGTGGGCATGGCACCTCTCATACAACCTAAATTTTTAATATGGTATATCTTCGGAATTATAAGTCGGACAGCATTGAAATTTAGTATAGTAGTAGTATATATAGCGCCGTCCCATAGATGTGTCATTGTACTGGTATAATTTGGTGGGCGTTGGACAAGGAGCGTGGCACTTTTTTATGACCCAAATATTCCCCTGAACTATAAGTCGTACAGCCATGAAACTGTGTATGAACATATCATGTACTCATATCTTTCGACAGACGGAATGAGGCGGGTATTAGACAAGGGGGCGTGGCACACCCCATACCAGCCAAATCTTTAATATAGAATATCTTCGAAATTTTAAGTCGTACAACACTGAAATTTAGTACCCCGTCGTCTCATAGATGAGTCATTCTACTGGTAAGATTTGATGGGCGGTGGACAAGGGGCGTGGCACATTTTTTGTGACCCAATTATTCGCACAGCAACGAAACTAAGTACGAACCTACCATTTATCCATATCTTTCGACAGAGGGAATGATGAGGGTATTGAACAAGGGGGCATGGCACCGCCCATACAAGCCAAATCTTTAATAAAGAATATCTTCGAAATTGTAAGTTGTACAACACTGAAATTGAGTACCCCGTCGTCCCATAGATGAGTCATTCTACTGGTGGGATTTAATGGGCGTTGGACAAGGGGCGTAGCACATTTTTTGTGACACAAACATTTTTCTGAACTATAGGGTGTTTTTTTTAGAGGTTTGTTTTTCGAATAGAGATAAAACTGGCATTTTGTGGTCAAATCTGCCAACTCTAATGTCATTTATGTTCAGTTTGGTTTGCCATTTCATTATGAACAGGTTGACAAAAGAACAACGCTTGCAAATCGTGCAAATTTATTTCGAAAATAATGGTTAAGTTCGCGAAGTTTACCGCAAGCTCCGTCCATTTTATGGTCGACATAATCGTCCATCAGAGCAATTAATTCGGTTAACCATGGGTCGTTTTCGCACTACGTTTACTCTATGTGATAATACGCATCCGCAGAGACGTCGAACAGTGCGCACCGAAGAAACAATTGCCGTTGTAGAGCAAAATGTTGAAGAGGACCCGAATGAATCGATTCGCCACCGTGCACAGCAATTGGAGCTTTGTCCATCAACTTTATGGAAGATTTTGCGCAAAGATCTTGGCTTGCGACCTTACAAGATCCAGCTTGTGCAAGAATTAAAGCCGCGAGACCATGCAATGCGTCGTGATTTTGGTGTATGGGCCGAAAATGAGATTGATCTCGATGCTGATTTTCATCGCAAAATTTTGTTCAGTGATGAGGCTCATTTTTGGTTGAATGGCTACGTTAACAAGCAAAATTGCCGCATTTGGAGTGAAGAGAATGCACATGAGACCCTTGAGACGCCATTACATCCACAAAAACTGACTGTTTGGTGTGCTCTATGGGCTGGTGGAGTCATTGGGCCATACTTCTTCCGAAATAATGCTGGAGAGTCAGTTACCGTTAATGGAGACCGGTATAGAGCCATGATAACCGACTATTTTGTTCCCGAATTGGATGGCATGAATGTGGATGAGTTGTGGTTCCAACAAGACGGCGCTACATGCCACACAGCGCACGTCACAATCGATTTATTGAAGGAAATTTCGCGGAATGGACCTGTCAATTGGCGAAGATCGTGTGATTTGACACCATTGGATTATTTTCTTTGGGGATATGTGAAGTCGCTCGTCTACGCCAACAAACCAGAAACGTTAGGGGACTTGGAAGCCAACATTCGTGGCGTTATTGCCGACATACGGCCCCAAATGCTCGAAAAAGTGGTTGAAAATTGGACCTGTAGAATTGGCTTTATTCGAGCCAGCCGCGGCGGCCACATGCCCTAAATCATATTTAAACATTAATGGCATAAAATTATCCAATTCCAATAAAGCCAAATTGATGGACATTAAAATAATTTTCTTGTGTTTTATTTCAATTCGAAGTTCTATACCCCTAAAAAAAACACCCTATATAAGTCGCACAACAATGAAACTAAGTACGAACTTACCATTTATTCATATCTTTCGACAGAGGGAATGATGAGTGTATTGAACAAGGGGGCGTGGCACAAGCCACATTTTTAATAGATAAAGTTAGTACCCCGTCGTCCCATAGATGAGTCATTCTACTGGTGGGATTTAATGGGCGTTGGGCAAGGGGCGTGGCACATTTTTTGTGACCCAAACATTTTGCTGAACTATAAGTCGCACAACAATGAAACTAAGTGCGAACTTACCATTTATT
Source organism: Melieria crassipennis (assembly GCA_963668005.1). Lineage (NCBI taxonomy): Eukaryota > Metazoa > Arthropoda > Insecta > Diptera > Ulidiidae > Melieria > Melieria crassipennis. The sequence continues at coordinate 85,169,727 of OY764961.1, read as the reverse complement.
CATATCTTTCGACAGAGGGAATGATGAGTGTATTGAACAAGGGGCGTGGCACCGCCCATACAAGCAACATTTTTAATAGAGAATATCTTCCAAATTGTAAGTCGTACGACACTGAAATTTAGTACCCCGTCGTCCCATAGATGAGTCATTCTACTGGTAGGATGTGATGGGCGTTGGACAAGCCGCGTGGTACATTTTTTGTGACCCAAACATTTTGCTGAACTAGAAGTCGCACAACATTGAAACTAAGTACGAACTTACCATTTTCCCTTTCGACAGAGGGAATGGTGCGGGTATTGAACAAGGGGCGTGGCACCGCCCATACAAGCAAAATTTTTAATAAAGAATATCTCGGCAATTGTTAGTCGTACAACACTGAAATTGAGTACCCCGTCGTCCCATAGATGAGACATTCTACTGGTAGGATTTGATGGGCGTTGGAAAAGGGGCGTGGCATATTTTTTGTGACCCAAATATTTCGCTGAACCATAAGTCAGTCAGCCATGATATTTGGTACGAACTAGAGTCCTGCACGAGTATGCATTTTTGCTATTCGAAAACATTCAAATGCTTTTGAATAGAATACTTCACTTCATCTCTGCGGACCGGTCCGAATGAATACGAGTACAGCTCTCTTCGAGTACGAGTAAGCTCCGAACATAAACGAGACGTACACTATTTATTCATATTCGCTCGAAGCGGGAAAACGAGGACAAAAGCATTCGAATAATAGTACACATTGCTTTGAATATATTCGAATATACTCGTTTTATTATTCCTAAGATTATTTAGAAATATTTATGTTATATATAAATATTTATTTATTTGTTATGCTACTTTCTTCAATAATTCCCATTTGCGTATAACTAATAAGCCACTTCAACCGCACCACAAGTATACACATGGAAAAGTGACATACTGCGCATAAAAATATTCGATGAAACTGTTGATCTTCGAATACTTCGCAAAGTTCCCGATTACCGAATACGAGCACTGCAGTATTCGCTTCTCACCGAATACGAGCACTGCAGTGTTCGCTATTCACCGAATATGACTAGAAACGAGAAGCGACGCTCGCTGGTTCTCGTTTCTATTCGTTTCGTTGTACACATTCTTCGAATACCGAATACCCGTACAGTATGTACAGTAGTGTAGCCGCCAAAATGAATATACAAGGTGCGTCCCAAAGTAAACAGGACTTTTGCAATAGGGACGTTTCTGGTGGCGCCATCTATGTGTGAGGACATGCGTTGGAAAGGTACATCTTTCATTCACATACTGTCTAAATTTCATGACATTTGGTCTAGTAGGCGCCGAAATATCCCGCTCAATGTGACAGTATGTTTTTAACTTTGGTACGAGAATGTCGATCGAACAAAGAGCTAATATTAAGTTCTGTTTTAAACTTGGTAAAACTTTTACCGAAACGTTTAAATTGTTAAAGCAAGTTTATGGTGATGATTGTTTATCCCGTGGCCGTGTTAATGAGTGGTTGAATCGATTCAAGAATGGTCGTGAAGACTTGAATGACGACGAACACGTCGGCCAGTCGAAATTTGTGATTACTGACGATGCCATCAAAACTGTGCGTGATTTTATCAAAATGCAGCCAAAATCATCATTGGAATTGATGGAAATGGAATTGAACATCTCCAAAACATCAATTGATCGCATTTTAACCGAAGATTTGGGTCTCCGTAAAGTGTGTTCTCGCTTCATTCCGCACACTTTAACCGACGACCAAAAAGCGCAGAGAATTGAGCACGCAAAAGACATCGTTCGGGAAGCCAGACGTGATCCAAATTTCTTGTTCAACATCGTAACCGGTAAAGAAACGTGGTGCTTTCAATATGATCCCGAAACAAAGCGTCAAAGTGCCGAATGGAAGCACCCAGATGAGCCAAATCCGAAAAAAACCCGCCGTGAGAAGTCAAAAATCAAAACTCATCTCATTTGTTTCTACGATTCAAAGGGAATAATTCATCGAGAGTTTGTTCCACCGGGAAAAACAATTAACGCTTTGTTTTATGTTGAAGTTTTGAAGCGTTTGGTGCATCGCATTCGTCGTATTCGGCCAGAATATCGCGAGGAAGGAAGTTGGCGTTTATTGCATGATAATGCACCGGCTCACAGAGCCCTAGTTACGACCGATTATTTGACCAAAAATCGCATTTTTACCATCAATCATTCACCGTATTCGGCTGATATGGCTCCCTGTGACTTCTACTTATTCGGTCAGTTGCATTTGCCGATGAAAGGAAACCGTTATAAGGACGTTGAGGACATCCAAAAGGCTTGTACCAACATTCTGAAGGCGATGCCGGCCGATGGCCTAAAACACTCATTCCAAATGCTTTTGGACCGTGCAAAACGTTGTATCGAAGCAGAAGGAGAGTATTTTGAATAAATAAAAAGAATTATACAATAATAATCATCCGTTTTCTTTATTTTATAAAAGTCCTGTTTACTTTGGGTTGCACCTTGTATTCATGCAGGACTTTAGTACGAACCTACCATCTACCCTACCTTACCAGAATTGAATAACGGGGCGTTGCCCTGCCAATATAATTTAAATTTGTTTCAAGCGCAATCTATTTCTTTACTGAAACTTAGCAGCAACATTGCTTATTTGAGGGTCTCGATTGCGTTAATTTGTAGCTCCCTCCTCTTCCTTTAGTTGGTTTTCTTCGTCAATTTGCATCGCCATAGATTCGCCATCTCGGGTATTTCATTATAAGAAAACAAAAAATTTCATGTGAGACAAAGTTCGCCGGGTCAGCTAGTCTTAGGTATAGGTACATAACACTTCGTTCAATAATGTGGGTGACTAACTAATTAAAACACATTTTTTGCCAAAATTCGTTTTTATTCATCAACATAGTTGCCATCGAGGGCGATACACCGATTATAGCGATCTTCCAACTTTTCAGTAAAATTTTTTTTTTTTTGCTCCGAAGCATCGACACGTTCTGGTTTTGGTCGATTGTGAGCTCGCGCGGCACCCACTTTGCACATAGCTTTCGCATACCCAAATATTCATGAACGATATGTCCAACACGTTCCTTTGATATCTTTAGAGTGTCAGCTATACAAATCAACCTCAATTTACGATCTTCCAAAATCATTTTGTGGATTTTTTTGATGTTTTCGTCCGTAACAGCCTCTTTGGGACGTCCACTGCGTTCATCGTCTTCGGTGCTCATATGGCCTGTACGGAATTTAGCAAACCACTTACGAATGGTTCTTTTTGATGGAGCAGAGTCCGAATAATGTTTTTCAAGCCATTCCTGGCATTGAACAGTATTTTTTTTCATTAAAAAACAATGATAAATCAGCACACGGAATTGCTTTGAATTCATTTTTTTTGAAAACTCAAAAGTAGTGTCACTTAAAGCACTGTAACTTGTAAACTAATGGTCGGATTGACATATAATTTTGACAGTAAGCCTAAAAAGGTTCACAATTTCGAAAAAAAATATTGATTTAGTATTAGTGCCGCCATCTATGTGTCAGTCACCCACATTATTGAACGAAGTGTTGTATAAAAAAAACTTAACTTCTTGTGTGTAGCCAGTGTTTGCGAAAACGGTTCATTCTTTCGGCAAAATTTTTTTCGTATGTGATAGAAGATGTTAATGCGGTGGTTTATAGCGATAGTAGATGTTTGTACGACAGGTGGGCGTGGCACCGCCCATACAACTCAATTTTTTTAATATGGAATAGCTTCGGAATTATAAGTCGCTCAGCATTGAAATTTTGTACAGCGTCATGGCGTCGACGTGTCATTCCACAGGTAAAATTTAATAGGCGTTGAACAAGGGGCGTGGCACTTTTTTTAGTTCCGGTGTTACTTTTGAACTATAGCATTTACATCAACGACACTCGGTACAAACTAACGATTTGGTCGTGTCCTTCGACAGGAGGAATGGGGTGGGTTTTAGACAAGGGGGCGTGGCACCTCCCATACAACCCAAATTTTTAATATTTAATATCTTCAGAATTATAAATCGGACAGCATTGAAATTTGGTACAGTGTCATGGCGTAAACATGTCGTTCCACCGGTAAAATGTAATGGGCGTTGGACAGGGGGCGTGGCACTTTTTAAATTCCGGTGTAATTTTGGAACTAGAGCGTTCACATCAATGACATTCGGTACAAACTAACGATTTGGTCGTGTCCTTCGACAGGAGAAATGGAGTGGGTTTTTGACACGGGGGCGTGGTAAAGCCTCCATTTTTTTATACATAGATTGTTTATCCTGACTGACTGACTGATTGATAGGTTGATTTATCATCGCCCAGCCCAAACCGCTGAAGCTACAAACATGAATTTTGGACTGTGGTACATCTTGAAGAATTAACTTTCGCCAAGACGGGATTTTTTGAACTTCGGGGTCTAAAAAGACAAAACATGGGTTAAAGTGTTGTATGAAGAAACGTGATTTAATAAACATATTGAATTTGAACTTCCTGAAAATATTCTAGATCAAAACTTATTCGACACGTATTTTATAATTTTTCGAAAATCAAAATTTAACTGGCCCAACAATGGGTTAAGGTTTATTTACGGAGAGAATCCGAAACAAACAACACGAACCGATGGGCCTACTGACTTCAACAAATGTAAAAATAATTGAAATAAATAAAATTAGACAAGTGTTTCTCATTATTTTTAAAATAAAAATCTAACTGGATCAACGACGGGTTAAAAGTACGTATGGAGAAACAAATTTTTTTGAGTCTTTTGAAAGTACTCTTAGTGAAAAATAATTTGACACGTGTTTTTCACTTTTTTGAAAATCGAAATCTAACGGGGTCAACAATGGGGTAACAATTTGTATAGAGAAACAAGATTTATTGGGCGTTCTGACTTCAAACTAATCAAAAGCACTTCAATCGGGAAATAATAAAAACGTGCTTTTAATTTTTTTGAAAATCGAAATCTACCATGGTAAGCCAAGGGTTAAGAATTTGTTTGGGGTAAATGTGAAATGTCGAAATCAAAGATAGTTGGACAGTTGGTTTTTTTAATCAAAATCTGATGGGCTCAACAATGGGTTAAGAATTCGTTTGGGGGAAATAGGAGAGCTTGCGTGCAAAGCCGCAGGGCCCAGCTAGTATAACTATAATAAATAATATAACTATATTTTAAGATTTTAAATCAATTTACTGCATAAACATAGCAAAAACATTCTAAGTCCAACCACAACGCCATTAGCAGCAGCAATATCTGGTCTGCCGTTGACCTTGAGGCTGCAAATATTCTCGAGCTTCCGTAGGAAGGTACCTCATACTCGCGGAAGTTTTGCTATTATGTTCCTATTTTTACATGTTCCTTTTTTTCATGTTCCGATTTTTCGGCTACCGCTTTTTCGCGGCTTCCTTCTCGTTGTTATCCGAAATTCTGTGCTTCTCTTCTCTTCTCTACGCGTGAGCGAGTAAGAGCAGTATACATACTCGACGGCGATCGAGTAATTTAAGTATACGTATCCGACACCAAACTTCTCATGTGCAGTAAAAAGTTATCCGATGCAGCTCTCTAATACTTACATTATTACGTTTCAATATATCCGCATGTCGCTACGATAGTTTTGCCCAATCGGTGGAAAAACGATTCGCACGTTGCCCGCACGTGCTTTTGTGGGATTCGGTTCCATTCCCGGACAAGTGTAGATTTGAGCGCGTTCAAACTTTGGTGGTTTTTAGTGCAAACCTTATGCTACGTTTATATTGAGCCCAAATGCGTGATTTGGGCAAAAATTCTCAAATGCGAAGCCAAATCCCGCATTTCCCCACACAAATTCAAATCTACGAAATGACTCATTTCAACAAAACGACGAAGCAAATGCGATAAAACATGACCAATTTTATCGAACGCATCACAAAATGAAAGCTCTTTCAAAAGCTTTTGTTCTTTTTGACAGTTCAAAATCAAAACAAACGAAAATTTTCAAAATGGAAAAATTTGAATTGAACTTTTCGTCTGCTTGAAATATGTAGAATATTCTTAGCATGCAAGGTGTGTAATATACATGTTTTCAAATATTGCAGTGTGTAGAACATAGAGGCAGCAAAATAAAAACAAATGATTTTGTCAGAAGCCGGAAAAGAGCTGATCTATGAGCTGCCGCCAGAGGACATGAGCATTGAGCATTTGACATTATTTATTTATTTCATTAATTAGCCAATGAATACAGTAAAAATTCTTAAGGCTAAGTTGAACACATTTTAATTGAGATTTGTACAAACGTAAGAAAAGAGAAAGAGAAAGAAAAAAAAAACAAAGTGATGCTACTTATAGAAAAGATTTAATGAATACATGAATTGATTTTTTGAAACTGAGAGATCAATATCAACAAATTTAGAAATTCTATTGAACTCAATTAAGGCTCTGGAGATAGGTGCATTTCGCGCATAAAGAGCCCTAAAAACACCTACATGGAAGAGCTCTGAGCAACGAAGAGCTCTAGGCGGAATATTCAAAAAAATCCTTTCGAGGAGAGTGGGACAGTCAACCACACCACGGAGTACATCAAAAATGAAAGATAAAGACTGGATTGTTCTCCTACTTTGCAAAGATTTTAAGTTAATCAAAAGGCAACGCGATTCGTAGCTGGGCATAGGATCAGTAAAGCGTAAATTACGCAATGCAAAGCGAAGGAAAACTTTTTGGATCCTCTCAATCCTAGCCACATGGCACGCAAAATATGGAGACCAGATGAAGGAGGCAAATTCAAGCCTGGAACGAACTGGTGCCGTATACAAAAGCTTTAGCGTGTATGGGTCCGTGAAATCCGAGCTATGACGCCTCACAAAAGCAAGCATGGCATATGACTTAGAGATAACAAAATAATATGATTAGCAAACGCAAACTTCGAGTCAAAGATTACGCCCAAATCTTTAATTTCATCAACACGCATCAGGGGCGTCATGGAAATGTGATAAGAGGTGTCAATGACTTTATAACGTTTTGAAAAGGTGACTTGAAAACACTTGTTTATATTCAGTGACAATCGATTTTTGATACACCAATTGCTGACATTATCAATATCAATCTGCAGCAATTGGGAATCGTAGGAGTTTCTGATCAATGAGTAGATCTTTAGGTCATCCGCATAAAGCAGAAACTTAGCTGTGGAGAAGCATGTGCAAATATCATTAATGAATAACACAAAAAACAGCGGGCCCAGGATGCTACCTTGCGGCACCCCAGATGAAGCAACGAAAGGTACCGACCTAACATTGTCGACAACGACCACGCACCTACGATTGTGCAAGTACGATGCAATCCAAGTCAGGAAATCTGAGTGGAAACCAATACAGGCTAATTTATTAAGCAGTATAACAAGAGAAACCCTATCGAAGGCTTTAGAAAAATCAGTATAAATGGTATCAACCTGGATACCAGATTGAAAAGCAGAAATGCAGTCGTCTGAGAAAACAGCTAGATTCGACACTGTTGATCGTCCCGGAATGAATCCATGCTGCTCCGGACATATTGTATTCTTTACAGAAAAAAGTAATTTAGCTTGGATGATGCATTCGAAAAGTTTTGATGTTGCAGAGAGTTTTGAAATGGGTCTATAATTGCTAACGTCATTTCTGTTACCACTCTTGAAGATTGGGGTGATGAAAGCCAATTTCCAAGCATCAACAAAAGTTCCAGATGAAAGAGATTTGTTAAAAATGACCACTAATGGGTAGACTAGGGAGTCACACTTCTTGTACAAGGCTGCTGACAGGCCATCAATATCCATTTGAAAGGAAGACTTAAGTCGAGCAATGCCATTGAACACATCTTGAGAAGACAACTCAAGCTTGCCGAAATCGAGAGATTAGTTTATATTGAACGAGACATTATCATCGCTACTAAGTCCATCTGTGAAATTGGACTTAAAAAACGACGCAAAGAGATTAGCTGAGTCGACAGGAGTATTGGCAGCTCTCTCGCCAAGGAAAAGTGCCGAGGGAAAACTGGAGCAGGATTTTTTCGAGTTAACGAAATTCCAAAATGCTTTCGGGTTAGATTTAATGTTGGACTCAAAGCTAAGGATATAATTTTTATGCAGAAATTTATCCAAACATAGGAATTTCTTAGAATATTTTTTATACAGGTCGTAATAAGCAAAATTGTTGCTGTTCTTGAATTTACGATGAAATTTGTTCCTCTTGTTCCGAAGTTTCAACAGAGCAGCATTGTGCCAAGGCACTTTATATTGTTTTTTCGTTATAGCAGGGCATATGCTTTTGCAGACCTCAACCACAGTAGTCCTAAAGATCTCAAAACACTTAGCAACATCAAGATGAAGAAACAAATTATCCCAATTGATGTTCATCAAAAGATCATTTAGTTTCAAAAAATCGCATCGCTTAAAATTAAGGGATGATTTTGAATCAATATTACTGACTTTAGAAAATATATAAAATTCCAGATCAAGCACAAGAGGTATATGATGCATATCAGGTTTACTAATGGGAAAAGTACATTCAAGTAAAGAAAAATTTACAGTGTTACTTAGGAACATTAAATCTAAAGTACGACCTAGTTTATTTGGAAAACAATTAATTTGCATGAGATCTATACTTAAGAAACTATCTACTAGATAAGTTTCACTGATACTATTGACATCATAGGCAATAAGAGCAGCTTTGGAAATAGTGCGAGACCAATTAATATTACATAGGTTAAAGTCCCCTAGCACGCAAAGATGATCACCCCTTTCATTGTTCTGAGCTAGTGTTGTGACATTGTCAACATGGGCAGTGTAGAGGTTGTGGCTACTGTTAGGCGGAATGTATGAAGCACAAACAAAAAGGGAGTCAGAAATACCCCTAATGTAAACACAAAGTTGATCAAGTAGCGCATTCTGATATTTAAGTGCAACCACAGAAGCCTGATGCTTACATTGCACAGCAATAAGAACACCACCACCCCTAGCACAGCCAGTTAGATTAAAATCCCTGTCTTTACGAAACACATCGTAGAGATTGGAATCAAAAAACTCATCGCTGAAGAAATTTACATTCAGCCAAGTCTCAACGATTACAATAATGTCGTAGTCAAGATGCGAACTAAATAACCGCAAAATCTGTGACTTAGTTCTAAGCCCAGAAATGTTTTGAAAATAGATTTTCAAGCGCTTAACATCAGGAACCACAGGAACAGAAAGTTTACCATTAGCACTCGTTACGTGAGCTGAGGTTGAAGACTGGGCTTCAGAAAAAACTGAAACGGACGTACGTTCACATTGGCTGGCCAGATATCGGGAACCAGTAGCTTCTCGTAAGCCGAATCAGGGACGCCAAGCTTAAAATTGACCCGCCTCAATGTGTCCAGAGAGGCATCTTTTTTCACTAACTTATAGCAGCGGAGGAGCTGTTTATCTATGCACGCATGTTTAGCAACATAATTAATAATATTTTCTGCATTTACCGAAGGCACAAAAGACGATATGTGCAGCCACTTTAATCGAACCGCAACATCGAGCTCAGAGCTCAGGTTAGAACCAACAACAACAGGTTGTTTCTTCCTATTGTTCTTCTTCACCTTTATCCACTCAGTAGTCTGATGGTTCGGCCGCACAGGCGGTGTAGTGGGATGTCGCACGGCAGAGGGCTCAGCATCTAGTGGCGTTAATCCAGCAGAAATTTCTGTATCAGCAAGCGGCGCGATCCCAGCAACAGCCGACGACGCGAGATCACGAACAGCAGCAGCAGCAACAGGCACAACCCCTTCACAAGGCGGAGCATTTATGCACACAGCAGCAGGCGACGAATTTACGCACAGCAGCGAGGAAGAAGTATGAGCAGCAAGACTTACTTACTTACTTACTTAACTGGCCATAACAACCCGTTATCGGGTTACGGCCTGCCGCAAAACTTCTCTCCAGGCGCCTCTGCTTCGCGCGCGCCTTCTCCAGTTAATCACACCAAGAGATACCAGGGCCTCTTCCACTTGGTCCTTCCACCGGAGACATGGCCTCCCTCTTCGCCGTCGACCTCCAACCATCGCATCGAACACCTTTTTCGCCGGAGCTTCGTCGTCCATGCGGCAGACATGACCGAGCCAGCGTAGCCGCTGGATGTTAATTCGCTGCGCTACGTCCATGTCATGCCATACAGCTCGTTATTGGTTCGTATGCGATAGTCGTCACCAACACGAACAGGGCCGAAGATTTTGAGCAGCAAGAACAGCATTTAAATCACTTGTAGCGGGAGAGCGTGACGACGAAACAGCGTGCGCAGCATAAGCGGTGATAGCGGGAGATTGAGAACGCACGGTCTTACTCGCAACTTTAGGCGGCAGCGGCGAGCAGGAGGCAGTAGAGGCTTCTAGCAGTAGGCACACGAACATCAGCCACCTTGGCACGGGAGCGGGTAACAACCGATTTAGCAGCCGGTCGCGAGCTCGGAATCAGCTTGTCAACACTCAAATGCTCAGAGTGTGACGTTTTAAGTGATCCACAAAGGTCACGCAACTCACTCAATTTGTCGAGGAATAACGGCACAAAAGAAGCGCAAGGTGCGCGCGGAGAGGCGATACACGAGTCGCAGCAGAAAATCAAATTTGGATTTGATTTGAAAAAATCAGCAGCAACATTTAGTCTAGCGCACTTTAGATGCCACGAAGTGCAACAGGTGCCACACGGCGCAGAATCAGCAGTAGAGCAAGGCAGTTTGCATTTAAAACAGCTAGCCATGCTGACGAAGATGAGCAGCGAATATGACACACGTCCGACCTCGATGAGTGACAAAACTCACATTAGCAGCCAAACAAAATGCAAATGCAATGCAAATGAGGCAATGTTAACACTTGGAAAAGACTCATTCGAAACTACGCATTTGGGTTCAATATAAACGTAGTATTAGTCTCCAAAATACTCCAGATTGAGAAGTCCATTGGAGTTGCATCTGGTAAATTTGACATCTACTGTTGTGCAGAAACGGAGCGAGGTACGTTGTTTTTTAACCAATCTTGGTTAACACGCGCCTTATGTGCTGGTGCCGAATCCTGCTGGAACGGCCAAGGTTTGCAGCCGAAATGTTTCGCTGCCCAAGGCTTCAGAGCAGCTTCCAGAATTATTTCACGATAAGCTTACGCATTCATTTTAACACCAGCCTCCACAAAGACAAGCGGTGGGCGACCATTGGCTGTTATGGCGGCCCAAACCATAACCTGAGCAGGCGAATGACGTCTGGTTGCCAGACGAGTGTTTAAATTGTCTTGTGACCTCTTACGCAACCATACACGGTCGTTTTGTTTGTTTATGGATTGCTCAATGGTGAAAATCTTCTCATCGGAAAACACGATATTTGGAATATCGCCATTCACGGCCAAGCGCTTCAATTCCTTCGCTCTTTCCAGCGGTAACTTCATTTGTTTCGCGTTGAGCCCATGCACTTTTTGTATCTTGTAGGGCTTTAGTTTAAGATTATTTTTCAATATTTGTTGAATGCTCCAACGTGATACTTTGAAATCCCTTGCCAGTTTGCACTTCGTTGTGGATTTCACTCAATTCTCTTCTTCACTTTGCGAACCATTGCTTCATTGGTAGCTGTTTTTTTCGGACCGCTGCCCTAGTGCTTTTTAGAGCTGCCGGTCTCATTGTAACGTTTTATAGTTCACCACACGAAAACTCTACTCACATTCAAATGCCGGAGCCTTTGAACGATTTCGCAATTTGAGATTCCAGTTAAATATAACGATATCACAATCTCCCATTTGAAACCCATGACCACAGAACTATTTTTAGAAACACAAACTGAACACGCTATTACACACGTGTCAACAATTAAATCAACTGTTACTTAGTCAAATTAGCGCACTAAAATTAGCGGTATTATAACTACAGCAGTTCCAAGTTGGTTTCAGTTCATACCAGCAGACTCAGAAAATATATGAAATGAGCAGACTCTGTAGTATCGCAATCACCCACTTTGTTTTTATTTTTTTCGGTGTTTTGTGTTTTGGTTTCGTTCTTTGGTGCGTTTTATTTTCCTTAACTTTTGTGGATCGCGGCTTTCTTAGATCCTGAATGAAGTGACAAAATCTTTCAAACACAGAGAGTTTTAGATCTGGAATTTTGTGAATGTTAGGCATGTCACAAATCCTGTCGTACTCTCAAACGTTTGCCATTGTTGCTAAGCGATCAGCCGTTGTAAGAACTTTTTCCTTAGTTACTAAGGCTTAGTATATATTTTTGTTTTATACATATATTCAATTATTCGAACTCATAACGTTTTGAGTTGAATTGAACGTGTTTAGCCAGATGGTGTAATCTATTTTCTTTACGTTTATGTTTACAGTTGGATACATATACTCAAGAGGAGAATGAAATTAATGGAAACGATTTCTCGAAGGGAACTGCAAGCAAAGGTGTTCCCTCACTTCCCGAACCAACAATGCCTCCACCACCACCACCAGAAATAATTGCGTATGATAAAAGCAACGTGAGAACCTCAAAAAGTTCTGACACATTGAGCACAAATATTAAACCTGAACCAATATATGAAGCTGTAATACTTAAAGATTATTTACAAAAAAAAACTTTAGAGCTTGATCGTATGTTTACGCATGATAATGAATATGATTCTAAAGTTGGCACTGAAAGCAAAGTGAAACCGGAGTTCTCGAATTTAGATGAGAATTCATTACAAGGTCAAAGTAATTATTCTCTCTTAAAAGTAGAATCAGCACCCAAAACACAGGAACAGTATTTTGACCGGGAACAACGTCGAAAACACAGAGTCGAAAAGAAGTTGTTGGAAATGAATCAATATAGCAGTGAAATTCACAAAGACATATATAACAATGAGACACATTTCGACATTTTAGAATTTGCAGAAAACTATTTTAATACTCACGAACGTTCTCCAGAAGGAACAATAATGGCGACATTGACCAGGAAAGGCAAAAAATTGAACGATCATATTCCAAAATATGAAATGATTAAATTCTTAAGAGCTGACAAAATTGCAACCTCACATATACATATGTATGATCCAGAGAATGTTATTATTGCTTGCAGCATTTTTCGGGTGAGTAAATGGAAAAAGTAAATAAATGTTTACTAAGATTAAGATATGTGTCCTAACGTAAATAAGTACATACACTGGTGGCAATTCCCATAAACTCACCTAAATCTGCTTGGATTTCGTTACATTTTCTTTAAAAAATTGATTCAGTTAAAATAGTTTTACTGAAATATTTATTGTAAAATATAGTCTATAAGAACTAAAAGAAGAAATCGCAATTAAGTAACTGTTCTGCCAATTTATTTTTTGTTTTCATAAAAATGGCACAATTTCAGGTGGCACTTCACATAAGCTCAGTACATAAAAAAAATATAAAATTGCATAGAGTAAAAATGTTTTCATAGCTCAAGGTACTCTAAATAGTTTTTTAAAAATAATTTGTCCATTTTCCATTACGGTTTAAAATATTTTAGGCACAAACAAAATAAGATTATGAAGAGTTTGTACTGGTATGCAAGCTCCAACCTATTTAATCGCTTCTTTTAAGTCAAGCTTTGAATGAAACTATCGTTCTTTTGCGTAAACACTTCGAGCAAGAACTCAAAGGTGCTCGATGTGATTTAAGTCAGGAATTCGAACTGGCCAATCAAACACTTGAATATTTTTGTCCTTGAAAAGATCATTGTTTTTCTAGAACTGTAAATTGCAGCATTTTCCTGCTGAAAAATAAATTCAGGCCCATAAAATTCTTTTGATTATTCTATTATCATTACGTTTAAAAGTTCGCAGTAAATGTAGAAGTTATTTTTTTAGAAGCCTACGCAAATTAAGTCGTACCATACATGTCAATACCTGCCCAAACCATTATATCGCCACCTGATAAGGTCCGGCTCATACAGACTTCCTTTTCAACCAACTTATCGATCTAAAAGTATTAAAAGCCGTCAGTACATTCTAAAATTAAACGTTTTTGTTACTAAAAAAAACTGTTGACAACTGTTCAAATAGCTTCTCTGCGAATTAAATTCTTTTGGGTTTAAGACCATCAGTCAAAAGTGGCTTTTTGAGGCGTTTAGTGTAAACATCGCAGTTTGAATTTTGTAAAATTTGTCGAACATGTCGGGGCTTTATAGACAGATCGATTCTGCGAACAAACTCCGTCAAAATTAGGTTTTCTTTTATTCCCAATGCCATTATCACACATTTTTGCCTTACGATAATTTTCGTGTTTCGGTCAATCTTACGTTTTTCCCATAAGATCCGCGTAATTTTGAATAATGATACATTGGTGTCTCAGACCTGCCTATTTTATCCGCTATTTCCCGTATTGAAAACTCTTATTGATTGAATGCATTAATTTTTCCCGTTTCTTCAAGTGGCAATTACTTTCCTCTTGGCATTTTCACAGGTCGGAAGAAAATAAAAATTTTACTTTTTTAATAGTACAAAAATCGACTAAATCAGTTTATAAAGGCATAACTTACTTTAAATTACTTATATTTGTGTTTCGCTGATCAATTTAATTCGCTGAGTTTATGTGAACTACCATATTTTAACTCTGAGAAAACACTAGTCGCTCTGAATGTTTAGCATGATCACGCAAACTATAAAAGAATGCATTATGGTACACCTGCCGTTACTTACAGCAAACTATGGAAATGTAAACACAACCTTTATTTGCTGTTAAAATCATCTTCTCTACTCCTACAAGACTTTTCATACCTCAGCTCAAAGTGAGTTTATGGGAATTGCCACCAGTGTACACGGTGCTTTTTATGACTACAGCAAATTTTGTTATTATTGCAAAATTTTTCACAAAACCAATCTTTACACATTATTAACAGTAAAATGGCCGCCAATATTTTGAGTTTTTTTTATTTAATTGGGATTTCAAAAATAGTAAAATATGAGTAGGAAATAGGTAGTAAATTAAATGCTCACTGTGAGTTAGAGCATTTAATTTCATAAACCGGAGTTAAAAATGAGAGCATGGGTTATAAAGACTGTTTCAGTTAAAATCTGACAGCACATAATTAGCCGTATTTCGCATCTCGTTATAGTAAATATAGCAACAAGTATTTTTTATTTTAAAAGGTTTATTATTTCATAAAAAACATACAAATTTCAATGTTTCTAGTCCCCTCTCCAAAACTGTCGGACCTTTCTTGATACCCCCTGCATTAACTTCTGGACAGCATCCTTTGGCAAGTTTGCAGCCTGTCCGCGCCACTTATTTTGAAATTGTTTTATTGATGAGACTTTGTATTTCGTCTTCTTCAGTTTTTTCTTTCATTTGAGCCCAATACAGTTCAATCGGGCGTAACTCGGGGCAGTTGGGGGGTTGGCATTTTTTGGTACAAATTGATGGCATTTTCTCTATAGAATTCTATAGCACTTTTCGAATAATGGCAGGTTACCAAATCGGGCCAAACATAACTGGAATATCATGTTTCTTTATGAATGGTAAAAGTCTTTTCTTTAAGCACTCCTTTATATACACTTCGGTATTTATCGTACCCGTAGTTATGAATTCTTCACTCTTTCTACCGCATGTGCATATTGCCTGCCAGATTAAATATTTTTTCAGATATTTCGAAGCTTTTTTATTTTTGTATTTATCCTTAACCATGCCCTTTTCTGTTGCCACATAAAACTTTTGCCCTGGTATCTGTTGGAAATCCGCTACGCAGTAGGTTTCATCGTCCATGATGCAGCACTCGAATTTTGTAAGGAAGTTTGTATACAATTTTCGCGCACGTGTTTTACACAGGGAAGTCTTTTCGGCATCTCTGTCTAGCAGTTTTTTTACCTTGTATGTTTTTAAATTTGCTCTTCTTTTAATTCTATGTACGGTTGAAGGCGATGTTCCTGATAATGCAGCAACAGAACGCACAGATAGGTTCGGATTCCTCTTGAATGCCCTTTTCACACCGTTTGCCCTTTTCACAAGTTTTTTATTTATACTTCCAATTTTTCTTCCCGATTCTCTCTTTCTTTCTATCGTTTCATATTTTCTAAAATTTGCTATCACATTTTGCACAGTCGATCTTGCGATATTTAATTTTTTTGCCAACTGATTTTGTGACATTTGCGGCTTTTTTATATACATGTTCAGAACCAATTTTCTATTCACCATTTCTTTCGTCTCCATCGTGAACAAATTTTACAATAGGAACTTGGAATTTTGACACGTTGTAGAAAAATAACGGTACTATCACCTGCCCGAGTTGCCATCTCATCTTGCGAACCACAACGGAGTTTTGCAACAAACAATGCTACCAGATTTTAACTGAAACAGTCTTTACTACCTTTACCTTGAGCCCAAATGCGTGATTTCGGCAAAAATTCGGTACAAATTCAGTATAGCGAATTCAGAAAACGAAAAATTGGGCTATATAGAGCTTATTTTTGTGAACTAACAAATATATATATGCTCTTTTATATGTTCCATTTATAGTCTGAAATACAAGCAAAAAACAAAAAAAATAAAAACGTTGCATATTTTGAGGCCCCTAATTTTGTAAGGAAAAGGTAGAGTAAGTTCGGGTAATGTGATATACTTAGGTGCTGGTTTCACAAGTGCGTTGACCTTTTTAAAACATCATAACAGCTAAAAAACTCGTGCTGCATGATTTTGGATGTGACTGCTTAAATAGTTTACCGTCAGTGTGATGAAGTGCTTTGAGTAGGCTTGCACAAGTTTTTGGTCACGAAGTTTGAAACCATAAAAGGTACAAAAAAAATATTATTACAAAGTTCGAGGCTAATCAGAAGTAAATCAGTGATATCGATTATGAGTTTGCGAGGTACGCTCTTCTTAACAAAATTATTATTGTTTTTTTATATATTTGAAGTGGAATATGCTCAAAAATCTGTTATGGTTAAGTTTTAGATAAAAAAAATCCATGAAATCATGTTTCTCGATAAAAATTGTTAACCCCTGGTTTACCCCGTCAGATTGTGATTTTCCAAAAAAATGAGAAACACGTCTCTAATATTTTTGATTTGGAGTATTTTCACCAAGTTTGAAACTAATAGGTCTGTTAATAACGATTTTTCGGGTATATCACATTACTCGCCGATGGTATATCACATTACCCGCCACTTTTATCAGACGCCAATATTTGGATATTTTGATTTTTAATTAAAAAACTCGTCAACAGTTTATCTTAAACAGTTAATAATCATAGAAATACTAAATAATGCATCAGTGAACAGTTTGAGACCAAAAAAAGTGTGTTTAAAGGCAAAATGTGTCGGGAATCGCTGTAAAACAAACAGGTATATCACATTACCCGAACTTACTCTATGAAAAGTGATAAAAATGGTTATGGTACATTTTTGCTATTATTTCGATGCGAATGTGTATTCGGCCAAATAATTTGGCTGTGTTGTATTGCTTGAAGTTTCTTCTTAAGATATTCATATACTTCGTAACTTGATTTATGAAACATCTGTACAATTTTCGCCACTAGAGAAAACGCCTTGAAATTCAATATTCTCCTACTTTGAAACCTTATTACAACGCCAATTTAGAAAATCATGTCGATAGGATTATTGGTTTGGAAATTACAGTCGAAAATGTGAAAAAAGTCAAGGAAAATTCCAAAAAGTGACACGCCCATTTTTTGCGAAAACTAGAGCTGTTACAAAAACTATTCAGTGTTATCAATACGAGAATTTTGAATTGAAATTTTCATTTCTTTAAAATTTGTAGAATATTGTTACGAAAATAAGTTCTCTAGGCTTCGTCTCTCTGGATTGTGCTTGAAAAAATAAAACACACTTCATTTACTCAACGCAAAACGCAGTCAAACACCAACAGTCACTTTATTCACAAAATTTACACTGCTTGTCTGCTTGCTACTACTTATTGGACTATTCCGTGTTTCACTTTTGCTTGTTCAAATAAGACTGTCCCTCTGCGCTGTACCCGGCTGCCTTTTATACTTGTCTGCTTATCGCGCCGACTGTTCTCGCAGATTCCAATTGGACTATCTCTCGATCGTTCTCGCACATCCCATTACCATCGCGAGCCATATTTGCCTATCGATCGATCCTTGCCAGCTATAGGGTGCCTCATCGTTACAATATTTATTCTTAACATGTAAGGAATTAATATATGTATTTGTATTCTAATATTGCAGTGTGTAGAAAATAGAGATAGCAAAAAAGCAATACATTCTTTTGATAGCAGCCAAAGAAGAGCTGCGACAAGAGGACATGAGCATTGAGAATTTGACAATAGCTGCCAAACGAAATGCAAATAAGGCAAATTTTCAAATCTCGCATATAGGCTCAATGTAAACGAAGTAGATATCTTGCATGTTTTAGAGCTGCGTTGAAGAATTTTAGCGTGTTTTAGTTGTGAGCACAATCCAGAGAAAAGAATAAGCCTGTCACATAAAAAACTATATTTTGTCGAATCAAACAAAAACAATATTTAAAAAAGCACACAATGAATAAAAAGAAAAACAGCTGTTGCTGATTACAGAGTGGATGCATGTAATATAGCGATAACTGCTAGCGAAAAGCTCAATTATCTGAAGATGTAACTATTTCACAATTAAAAACTAGTCGAAAATTCTGAAGTTGTATTTTTGCAAAATTATTTGCAATCAAACCTTTAACCGCATACTACACATAAGCACGGCATAACATAAGTATCGCAACCGCATTAATACAAAACCCGAACGAGTTTGCGATGATGCGGTAATTATGAGTATTGCTCACACAAACACTTTGTATCCGTCGGTATCCGTCGTTTGCAGTGAGTGAAAGTAATGAGTACAAGTATACATAATGCACAATTCGCGAAGCGTATGAAGTAGGTATACGCATTTGGAAGAAATGTTGGCGGCGTAGATTTTGCATGCTCTGTGCCTGACTACCTACTTAGGAATTTCCTGGGTTTTTGGATTTGGCACCCACAGTAGAAGCAAAAAGTACAGCCGCTATGGCGCAGCTGACGACGGGTACGGCGGCGGCGTCATCGGTAGACCGTTTCGAAGAATTCGTCAGCAACATTAGCTCATCTAACGTCAGGAAGCCGAAGAGACTTAAAAGGATTGATGATGTGGAGCTACTGAAGTCTATGGAAGCCTCGGAATTGGTAAGTGTTACTAAAGGTGTGGCCCATCATGTAAGGAAAGTTTCGCAGAATAAAGGGACAATTGATGAGGATGCTCAGCTTCCTCAAAACGATATGATCACCGATGATTTTGATGTTAGTGTAGGAAATTCCTCCCCAACGCCTGTCACCAAGGCAGATGATGTTGTGACATACCCACCGGATTTTAACGGCAACAGTTTTGTCCTGGTAGATGCATCTAAGTGCACTGCCTTACAAAACGAAAAAATTCGCAACGGACTCACCCTATACAGGCAAATTAAAGATATGAATCTGAAAAGCGTGGACTCTATCAACGCAGTGGGAAAAACTCTTTACAAAGTGACTTTCAAAAATGCCCTGGCGGCTAACCTCTTTGTAGGTGACAAGAAGCTGCAAAATAAAAATCTACGTGCCTTCATCCCCAGATCCTCCATGGAAACCTATGGAGTAGTTCGTGGGATACCAATATTCTATACCGAGGAGTACATTAAAAATAATACCGAAGCAAATTGTCCAATAACTTATGTGAAGCGGCTCACACGCAAGGACTCCGAAACGAATTCATATGTACCAACCACAACAGTAAAGATAGGTTTTCAAGGAAAAGATATTCCAAATGCCATAGTTATAGACACTGAAGGTTGAATAATTCATACCTAGTCTAAGGCAATGTAGAAATTATGGGCGACTTGGCCACACGCAACTAGGGTGTAAATCCAAGAAGCGCTGCATTTACTGTGGCGACCAAGATTGTAGAGAAGGAAAGTGCCAGAGGAAAAAGTGTATCCTATGTGGCGATACAGCGCATGATTCAACTTGCAGAGACAACTGTCCGATTTGGAAAAGAGAGAATGATATTAATCACATTAAGACGGTCAAAAAACTATCCAGGAAAGAGGTCATGGAAGTGTACTATCCGGTCAGTAACAACAGATTTGATATCTTAGAGTGTGACGACACCAATTTCCCTCCACTTACCAAAGAAACTACAGCCGACGTGAATACTGACACCATAGTCAACAGGAGATTGACAAGGAAACCTTTTAACAAGGTACTCCGAAGCACTCCAAAGAGTCGAGAACCAATGAAGGCTTTCAAACCTCACACAGAGAGTCCTAGAGTATCCCCAAGAGCCGAGCCGGTATTTGACAAACCGGAATATCAAAAAGGGTTGGTTTCTCAACTGGAAAAAATATTGTCCCATCTTTTCAAAATCACCCACAATCTGTCGGGAAGTAGCAACAGCGTTGTCATTAAAGATATAAGTAAACTAAAAGATGAATTTGATAGATATTTAATAAACAAGGACTGTCAATTTATTGTTGATGAATCCTTCTCATCTACATATTGAAAATCTTACAGTATAACTGCCAATCATTAAAAGCCAATATTGATTCGATAGAATACTTTCTTCACACCAACAGTGTTGATATTTGCTGTTTTAGTGAAACCTTTGACGGAAATGGAAAAAATCACAGGAAACTAATTAATTATAACACTATCACCAAGAACAGAAGTGATGGCTATGGCGGAGTGGCCATAGCCCTGAACAAATCCATAAAGTTCAAAAAACTCAATCTCGTAACTGACCATGATATCATTATTGCTGAAACCATCAACCCAAAACCAAACTTAGTCATCTGCTCAGCGTATTTCCAACCAAGCATGGCAAGTGCCGACTTCCAATATGAAATTGGAAAAGTCTTCAACTTTCTTGACAGGCACAAGAATGTTTTGATTCTTGGCGATTTTAATGCTCGCTCGACTCTCTGGGGTGACACAGTGGAGTCTGCGAGAGGCAAGAAGCTCAGACTTCTGACACAAAACTCAAATTTCTGGCATTTAAATACTGGTTCCATCACATTCAAAAAGAATCTTAATTCAAGTATGGGCTCTGTCCTTGATCTCTCTTTTACAAACAGCAACATATCCCTTACGTGGAAGGTAGAAACTATTAGACTCGGAGGTAGTCACCATTTTCCCATTATCATTGAGGCTGGAATGGTTCTGTCAAAAGCAATTACATTTTTAGCTAAAAAGAAACTGTATGCAGCTGTACAAAACCTAGATTTCGAGCCATCAATAAGTAACATCGAAGAAAAAATACAGGATGAGATTAAAGCAGCTACATACACACTGAGCGACAAAAGGAAGCCAAAAGTTTGGTGGGATAACTCACTATCGAAACCATATCGGCTACTCAGATGTGCTTTTAAAAAATGCAATTATGCACCCTCACCAGAAAATATGAAGGCTCTCGATGATCTACAAAATGAATGGAAAAAGCTGGTAAAGGAAGCAAAAAAACAATCCTTTGATGAACGCATAAATGAATTGAATAGGAATCCAGGTACCAGGGATGCATGGAACTTTGTCAGAGCTCTGAGAGGTGACTATAGGGAGGGTCAATGCTCAGCATGGAATAATTACAACAACGGCAGATATCTCCAAATGCTTAAAAATCAAGTACCCGCGTCTGCTAACAGTCTAACCATTAACAGACAGATCCACCCCAATACGGAACTCACCATCTCCTATGAGGAAATGATAGGTATCCTAAACAACAAAACGAAAGACTCTGCGGGTGGGCATGATGGGATAACTTACAAACTAATTAATCTCTTCCTGACCTGTCTCTCAGCAAGCTACTTACTGCTCTAAATGACATTTTTATTTCAAACCAAATCCCTGATAGTTGGAGGATAGTGAAAGTAGTTCCGATTCCCAAAAAAGATAAGAATCTTAACGATTATCAAAACTTCAGACCAATTTCCTTGATCTCGGTGCTGCTGAAATACATAAACCTTTGCATAAAAAGCAGGTTGACGTCCTTTCTTGAATCCAATCAACTTCTCCCAGGAAGGTCTTTGGCATATAGAAAATCAAAATCAGCGGCAATGTGCATAAATCAGTTTCTGCACGAGGTCGCAGTCCAGAAGCAAACAGGATGCAAAATTATTATCTGTAGCATCGATATCAGCAACGCATACAATTGCGTCAGTCTGGTAAAATTAAAATCTCAGCTTGAAGAGCTTCAGGTGGATGTCAATTACATTGAATGGTTGGTAAACGTTCTTGCCCTAAGATACCTAAAATTGAACAATGAAACAGTAGAAATAAGGGACGGGTTCCCACAGGGCAGCTGTCTGTCACCAACTCTATTCAACATATACACTGCCAAATTACATGAAATTAATGACTCAAGCACCACTTTGTATCAATTTGCTGATGATTTTATAATCGTCTCGCACCATCCAGACATAGATGTAGCAAAGGACAATCTCCAAAATAAGATAAACAAGTTTGGCCAACAGTGTTGTGAACTAAATCTGAGCTTCAATGTAGAGAAAACCAAGATCATGTGCATAAACAAAAACAAATCAAGGGTGATCAACCTAAGTTTCAACGCCCAAGCCATCCAGCAAGTGTTTTCTATCAAATTTCTGGGGCGGCGCATCAGTGCCTCTCTGTCGCTGCAGGAGCATTATTCAACCGCTATCAGGGACTCTGGGCTGGGCTGCATCCTAAGGTGGCTCTTAACTTGTATGAAGCACTAGTCAGATCGAAAATCGAATACTGCAGAACCTCTGCTGCAAATAGTACTAAAACTGTTGATACAAAAATAAGGGCCTTTCAGAATATTTTCCTACGAAGAGGCTTAGGGCTCTCACCCTCCTCGCCAGTGCCATTAATCTATGCTGTAGCAAACGAACTCCCCCCTCACGAAAGAGCTCAATGGCTTACAGCCAAAGAGCTTACCAAGATCAAAGCATCAAACCCTGGTCTTTTCAATTCAGTTATGTTAAACAGCAATATTAAATCAAGTTATAGTGTTACATACAACACATTTAAAGATGTATTTTTAAAACTGAACACTGATCACCAATTTGAACCGTACTCAAAGCTGATAGTCAAAGTTAACACACTTCCCGAGAGGAAAACAAATGTCTCTGCAGCAGCCATCAAGGCAACTTATGTTTGCATCATTAATGACTACAAAAGCCAGGGTTTCTCAATATTTGCCACAGATGCTTCGGTCTGCGAAGAATCAACAGGCTGTGGAATAGTGAACCTGCATAACAATTCAGAACATTCCTTCAAAATTGAGTGCTCTACATCTTCCAGCTTTGGAGAGCTCTGTGCAATAAATATAGCTATAGACCTCGCTATGCAAGAACAGTATGACAAAATTGTCATTTTCACAGACAGCCTAATTGCGTGCAAATTACTGGCGAAAAGGACGACCAAGAATTACATAGTAGCCCAAGTGAACAACAAATTAAATTGCTCCAGTCTTTCTGCGGTACACCTAGTCTGGACACCGAGTCATGTAGGTATCTCAGCCAATGAATGGGCAGACAGAGTGGCGAAAAATGCCAACAATGGTAGTACTATAATAAATCCTGAGCTCACCACTGATGAGGCTCTAAAGGTTATTAAGCACCAAATCTATAAACATTGGTATGATGAGTTTTAGCTTTTTTCCCATGACAAGCCAAATCTCTTTGCAGAGATCTTTCCAATGAAACAATCAAGACCTTGGTTTCATAACTCTACACTTAGTGCGAAACACATCAAAATCATCAATAGGATTCTTACCGGCCACACCTATGATAACGCTTATCTTTTTCGTTTCAGAGCAGTAAATTCAAACTTATGTGAATGTGGTGAGATTGACACATACACAAATCAAACCTTTTTCTGTAGGCTTCGTGATAGCATAAGATGCAAATTTAGCATATTCCAAGCTGCTTCTAACTTCGGTGACATTTTTCGGTCTCATGACCATAGTAACATAGTGACAGCCGCCGTGGCTCAGTTGGTTAGTGCGTTGGACCGCGAGTCGAAGGCAGCGACCCAGGTTCAAATACTGCCTGTAATAACACCTACAAAAAATAACGGGAAAACTCGTTTTCTCTTTCGGTGGCTGTCCTCTCAGCTGGAAATGGCAAACCTCTGAGAGTAAAAATTGCTTATGAAATAGCTCCCAACCTGCCGTTCGGAACCGGCATAAAACTGTAGGTCCCTTCCATCCGCGTGCAAATTCACACGCACAACATGGGGTGGTTGCGGGAAGCTAGGCCTTAGTCTCGCGTAAGCGGGTTGTCGTGCCAGTCAGTTAAATTTAAATATGACCATAGTAAAATATCTCAACTTATTCAATTCTATGACGAAATTGATATTAAATGGTAACCCTAGAACGAACAAATTAATTTCAACACACTTTTAGTTCTTTTAGTACATGGCTAAATGAGTGCTGTCTTAGGTGATCTGTCGATCCCACCTCTAATCCCTTCCTTTCCTTCTCCTTTTGTATTCATGTTTCCCCCTATTTTCTGCTCCCCGGCTTCGGCCCTTTGTCTCGTTCAATGTTTCATGTACTCTTTGTTACTCGTCATTCGTAACTCCACGAATAAAGACACCCACATAACCCGAAACTCATCCGTGTTTCATTTACCACCGCTCCGCCGCGCTCGATTCAACATGGTCCTTCGAGCCAACCGCGAACTCGCGACGCGGAAACACAAACATTAAAAAACAAAAATCTCAAAAATTACAAAGTGACACAAAAAAAAAACATAGTGAAAAGTGAAAGAAGACACTCACAGCAAAAAACCAAATAAATAGTTACCAAAAATTAACTACAAGTGAAACAAACACAAAGGTGATACAAACAACATCAATCACAAGAAAAGTGTACAACAACTAAAAAGTGTAACTACAAATAACCATACAGTGCACATATTTCCAAAAATTAAAAACAAAAAACAACGAGACATAGTGCAGTGCAGTGACATCAGCGAAAACGAAAACACGGACTACATTAAACAACAACAAACACACCCACAAGAGAACACAAAGCAGAAGACGAAAAGAGCACAACAACAGAAAGCAGCACATAGCAACATAGCAGCTCACCAAGGAACACAGCACAACACAGTAGCGGCACACAACAAATACAGGAGATCCCCATTCTCGGGCACTGTGCCCAATAAGATAAGCGAAACATTGTTTATTAAAATTTAACACAATCACATACACTAACACAAACATATATTTAAAAAAATATATAATATTCCCATTCCCTAAAATCCAGTAAAAATTACATACTGGTACCCCGCCACTCCCGCTGCAGCCTGCTTCCACCCACTATTCTAATTTGCACACATTTCTCCTCATTTTGCTTTGTGCATATTGCAGAGTGCAAGCACTCCAGCTGCTGATCTCCCATACCCTTGCACTCTCCCACTTGCTTCCAATTTCGCGTTTCACTTTGTGCGATATACGCACGCACAAGCAGCAAGCACTCCCGCTGCTGCCTCCAGTGCAATTACATTTTCATACTTCTGCCTAAGCATTTCCCCTCTTTCGCTAGCAGAAGTAAACAAAGCATATACAGTGGGACGAGTTACTATTTCTTCGCAGCACATTTAAAAATTTTCTTGGACTTAGAAAATTTTGAATAGTGCTGCTCATATACATACACTGCTCGTCTGCTGCCACCCCAAGGGCATACAGTGGGACAAAGATCTCCCAATCGCACACAAAAATTTTGTTTACACGAATTTGGTTTTTGCTTTCTTACGTACATTAACACAGTAATACAAATAATCACATACACATATATATATACACACATATATATTTATACATACACATATTTATACACATACCCATACATACGTGTATATTCACACACATACACATTCACATACAAATAAATTCATTTTTCACAAATAAACACATATTTTCACACACATTTGACTACACATTTATATTATATTTATATTCTAATACACACATTCCCCATTCTTCTACATACATTCCCCATTCACATTTACAAAAAAATTTGCTTGTTTCCCATACATACAAATTTCCATATTTCCCAATACGTTTACACACACGGTTGTAAACTTTTTTGCTCGACTCGAAATACAAATTTGTTTTAACGAATTTTCCCATTCTCAACTCTTTCAATTCTCAAATATCGTTCGCGCGGACGCGGTTGGACTACACGTCTATTTCCCCAATACCCTACATTCACATACACATATATTTATTCAAACTTTTAACCCCTTGTCGAGCTTTTTTAAACAAAATGCCTGCTGAGCGATCCCCTAAACGCCAGCTTGTCACAATGGAGACTATTTCCTCCAGATACCCAAAGTCAGCCAATGCACGTTTGACAGTTCGTGTCACTCGGGAGCCACCCAATACGCGCTCCAAAGTCTCTAGTCCCAAAGCAACCGATCCCAGTGTTGCAAAATTCATTTTCGAGTCCGATAGACTCGTGCAATTTTGCACAAAATTTTCATCGGCTCCCATTGACGATTTGACCAAATCCCTGGTCCAAATTAAGCAGAAAAATCTGCAAGCTCAATGGGAGAGGCTTATGCGCGCATATGAGGCAGTCTTCATTGCTGAAGACAACAGCCAGCCCGACGGTTTCAAAGACTCGGCTAGGCAAAAAATCGACGTCTGCACAGACCAGTATGAGTTGTGCATGGCTCAGATGTCGGACATCATTGAGATGCTCCAAACTCAGTCCCCCCAGCCCGCTGCGCATATGGAACCGGTTCGACCCCTAGAACCAGCAAATACATCATACATTTGCCTACAAGTTCCGCCTTGTGATACCGAAACCTTCTTCGGGGGCTATGAGCAGTGGCCGTCCTTCCGGGACATGTTTACGGCAGTATACATTAACCACCCCCAGCTCACTCCAGCGCAAAAATTGTATCACCTCCGATACAAAACGCAAGACAAAGCCGGTACTATTGTTAAGCAATATGCATTAACCGATGAGAATTTCGGACTCGCGTGGGAAGCTTTAAAATCACGCTTCGAAAACAAACGCATACTCATTGATACACAAATCCGATCCCTTTTGAATATCGCTCCTGCCCACACTGAAAATAGTGAGGCGCTTCAGCGGATCCAAAACACAATAAACAATTGTCTGTCTGTTCTCAATACTCAGGCCGTAGACACTGACAATTGGGATCCGCTATTGGTTTACATATGTTGTACCAAATTGCCCCAAGAGACACTCGCTCTATGGGAGCAATCATTGACATCCCGGAAGGATCTGCCACCCTGGTCGCAAATGGATGAATTCCTGACCGGCAGATATGAGGTACTTGAGCGGCTGCAAAGCATTCGCTCTTCTAAGCCGAAACCATCCCAACCTTCGACTTCCAATGTCCTCCCAAATCGGCTACACAAATCCCTTAATTATCACACTCAAGCGAAAAGGGACTTCGCGTGCAAATTCTGCAACGCAAATCATCCCATACGGACTTGCCAGAACTTCAAAAGACTCACCCCCCAGAGTCGACTTAAATATGTAAAGAAGCACAATCTCTGCGTAAATTGTCTTGCTACATCTCACCTTCTTGAGGATTGTACAAGCAATTTTACGTGCGTATATTGCCAAAGGAAGCATCATTCCCTGCTTCATTTCCCCAAAAGCAATGCGCAGCCCTCTCAATCGCTCAATCGGTCACATTCGACCACTCCACAGGTCGCAACAGCTGCAAAACGAACACACAACAACTCCGTAACTCATTCCCCACTTTCGGATGCGCAACCCCGCACATCTTCCAGGCAAAGTACGCTCCAAGTACAAGCCCTCCACTCTAGTAATGGCACCCAATCCCTTCTGCCTACGGCACTGGTGTCTATTGAGCACTCAGGAAAGTTGTTTAAGCTTCGAGCGTTGATAGACCAAGCCTCTCAGCGTACCTTCATTTCTTCGAATGTCCAAAAACGCCTCAAATTGCCAATCGAGAAATCCCCCTTCCAAATCTCGGGCATGGGCGGTCAGATTGTGCAAAATGCCAATCATACCTACTTCTTGACATTGGCAGTCCCCCAAATGAGCACGAAACTCCCCGTGCAAGCAATCGTGCTCCAAGAGCTTACGAAATTGCTCCCACCTTCTCATATAAACCCCCCTAATATGAAAGATTTCGCAATGCTAGATCTCGCTGATCCAAACCCCTTCGAGACAGCGCAGATCGATATAGTGATTGGCAGTGATCTCATCCCGCAGATCATGCTCGAAGGTATCCACCGGAATGTATGTGGCAGCTTACTTGCTCAGCATACAGTATTCGGTTGGGTATTAAGCGGTCCAGTACCCCCTTCTTCGCATTTGACATGTGCCACAAAGGTACGAAATCGTCATATGCATACTGGTCCCGCCCTTCGAAATAACCTTCCTGCCCTAAAGGAAGCCCTTTCACAAGTGATTGCCGCCCTCAATCCCGTAGGGTTTCCACCCCAGGAAATAATGGAAAGTCACTCTGAACCCACCACTCCTGCAAACTCATTCCCAAACCGGCAAATTCCGCCCTTCGTTGCCAACCGTTCCGACCCCGCAGGATGGCTTTCGCCTCTAATGAGACGGAGAAAAAGAGTTCGACACGAGCGTTGGCTTGATGCCACTCGGTCCACATTCACAGCAACTGACGGAAATTGCAGTCCCTCGCAGTTCCTCATTGCAACTCCTCCATCCCGGATCCGAGAAGAGGTCGGTCGTCATTCCATTGCGACCTGCCCTAAGCGCTGCAAATCCCGCAGACGTCGGACTGATCGGGTATAAAATCCAAAATCGACAGATCTCCCTCTCGGGTGGAACGGCTCCAGCAATTCCCATGCTCACACAGTTCCAACCCCGGATCAAAGAGCCGTTGACTGCCACCACCCTTTCGAAAAACAAACCGACATTCTCGCTCGGTTCTCCTGCTTCTACGAGCCCCACGTGCACCCAATTATCCCGAGCGGCGTTGGCTTAGTTTATAAACAGCCTTCGAACTCTCTCGCAATTCCTCCTCCAGCAAATTTTAAATGTATCTTCTCATATTCCCCCGGCTGTAGCTTAAGCGAGCTCCGCAGCTAAGCCGATTTCCCATACCCCCGATGTCAGCTTCAATATTGTTATGTCCAAATAACTGACATCTTTTAATATTTGCAGATCGGTGACTCTGCCCCAACCGCTGTAGCAGCACTTCCTCGAGGACGAGGCGTCGATAGATGGCCCCCTGCACCCATAAGAGCTGCATCCCGGAGTCTACGCCCGTCTGGCCCGCGGCATAAATTAATTGCAATATGCAATGGCGGCCGCGATGGCTAAATGAGTGCTGTCTTAGGTGATCTGTCGATCCCACCTCTAATCCCTTCCTTTCCTTCTCCTTTTGTATTCATGTTTCCCCCTATTTTCTGCTCCCCGGCTTCGGCCGTTTGTCTCGTTCAATGTTTCATGTACTCTTTGTTATTCGTTATTCGTAAGCCGACGAATAAAGACCAACGTCTAACCCGAATCAACCGTTTATTTATTTTCCACCGCTCCGCCGCGATACGTATAAACATCTACAGTTTTCATGTTTATGAATTTGACTAACAAGTAAATGCAACAAATATAACGATACGTATTGTATAGCGTATATCGACGAAGAGCCTGGCATTTATTTCGCTTTCGGCGACGCCCTTTTCAAATCTCCAAAAAAACAAAAAAAGTGTAGAAGTTATAGAATCATGCAAAAAAAATGGTTAAATACTTTAAAAACACGATGCAACACCTATTATATGATGATTGAATCAATTGTCGATAATTGGACCTACATCAATGAAATACTCCATGACTACGGACAAAGTCATCGGCTGGTACATATTGATATTTCGATACTTAACAGATTACTTAAGCTGTGTAAGGATTTAGAAATAATTTTTAAGAAACTGCAATTATGCAGCCATCCATCTTTATGTTCCGTTATTTCGTCGATTAACAAAGTTAAATATCTTTGCATGTCGATATAGCCGCCATTTTCGCTTTAAGGGGTCACATTATATTTAATATTGACGATATATGGATGAAAAATGTATGTATAGCTATGGGACAAGGTGGCACTATTTTTGTATCCATCAGCGAATAATCAAAAAACCGAACTCAGAGAAACCACCGCATGCCGAAGTGAAATGAGAATGCGGTGGTGCCGATGATCCAAACGGATGTTTGCATAGTTCGTTTGGATCATCGGCATCACCGCATAGCCGAAGTGAAATGAAGATGCGATAGTTTGCACTCGTTTAGTATTGCAAGCTGATGATTCGATTATTCGGCTTAGTGGTATACAGAATGAATGCTCCGTTTGCGGTGGTGATACATACACATATCCGTTCTTTTGAGTAGTAGCACATATTCGCACCGCATTTTACATGAATACATATTAAGTCATAAAAATATGATAAATAAATGATAAATACACCCATACCTCGCTATACGGTCTAGATACGTTCCACGAAACTTGGCCGCAAAGCGAAAAGCCGTATAAGGAATCAATTATTTTAATACAAATTCATACAAATTCAATGGGATCGGTTCCAAATTTATTTTTTTTATTTTTATAACAATGTTATAATTTATTTTTATAATAATAACAAAAATATAGAAACAAAAATGAAAGAACTTCATGTTACATAAAAATATTTTTTACGTTGCTCGGTAACGTTTGAATCAGTTATTCCACCGGTGAGTGTGCTCGTGATTTAGAACTTGAGTGGTTCAGAACTTGGATAAGTTTTGCATACAAAATGCATTGGTGCCGGTATTTTCAACGTAAAAAATATATATTGGAAAATAATAGTTATCATTCAACGGAAAAAAAAATCCCATTCACAATAGTTACTGCCAACGGAAAAAATATTTCCCACAAAATAAACGTTACCGAGAAACGTGATATATCGACATCGAAAAAATTTTTTTTTGGCCGTTATAGCGAAACATTTTAGGCCGTAAATCGAAAACGTGCCTTAATTGAAGAAGGCCGTTATAGCGAAAGGCCGTATAAAGAGCGGCCGTATAGCGAGGTATGGGTGTATAATAAAAATATTAAGTTAAATAATCTCACTATTTGGAACTACTTTATTCATTTAAAAATATTAGTTATATTCTAGCACAAAATCTCGCATCCCTTTCAAAGGGATGCGAAAATTCTAACCTTTTAACTAACCTTTCCAACGATATATATATACTCAATTCAATCAGATGAGATTTGGGGAAGTTACTGACGGTGGAAAGGTTAGTTAATTGCCTTCTGAACGACGGGCCACTTGTGTTAGCCGGATGGTTGGTTTACGAGATATGTGCTTATGACTGAAATAAGAGGGAAAAAAGTGTTTTTCGAAGATTTATCGAAAACGTTTCTTAAGAAAATGTTTTGAATTTCAGTTTTGTGTTCAGCAGCCGAAGATTATACTAAAAAATACTTGTATTTTTAGGAGCATTTTTCGTGTCGAGTAGCGTTATCCAACTAGAACTATTTTATTCAATTAAAAATATTTAATGTACTTTGGATAATTGTCCAACAAGAAAAACGACAGTAGGTTTTCTACTCACCCCTGTAGTTTTTCTTATTAGAAAGAAATATCATAAAATATAAATGTTATACAAATATTATTTTTATATTACAAGTTAGTTAATATTTAAAGTTAGTATTGTATTTAAAAAAAAAATTTAAATTAAAAAATTAATGTACTTTGGTTAATCGTCCAAAGGTGGGGGGCCGATTGCCGATTATTATATTAAAAAAATATCTTCATCATGTTTCAATATGTTAATTGCTGAATAATGTTTTGTTTTATTATCATTGCAAACATCTTAACATGTAAACATAAATTAATCAATTCTCAATCGATTTACATGATATGGGCACAGATAACTCATCATATAGATGTCCAGCGGCCAAGGAAAAAATGTGTCAAAAAGTTCGACAAATTTCGCCTCCGATAAGAGCTTTTTGGCCTCTAATGTCACTCACACAATCACCGATTCACACGCATTGTGCTCAGTTTTGAGATACAGAAATATGTGATTTTTAGTTAAAACGGCGCTTGTCTGTTATCATACCTTTTAAGCAACCAGTCGGGATTGAGTGTTGATGGTCGAATGCGTAAGCGGGAGTGTCTCGGACGACGGGTGCGCGGTTCGATCCTTACTGTAGCTGCCAAGATTTTTTAATGGCTTCTTTTTAAATATATTCCTTTTTTTAAGACCCGTGAAAACAATATAAATGAAAAATTTATTTGGTTTCTAGATCTCTTAATTAATAAATTGTTTGGTTTTGGAGACACATAATTGTTCGCAAGTTTTAAAATCAATCAATCAAGCGCAGCATACGGTTACAAACAACCATACAGGCGCTCATGGGCGTACCTAGGTATGGGTAGAGGAGGGTATTTCTCCCCTCGTTATTCTATATTTTATATATCTATACTATTATATAAAGCCAAGTGTGACGTTGCTTTTTTGAGCCACAATCAGGCAAAAACCGCTGAACCGATTTAGATGAAATAAGCACAAAACATATTTTTAGTTGGGGGAATGGTACATAGGCTATATGAGAATGACCACGCCCCCTTCTTACGCCCACTATGGTGACAAAACTCATCTATGGTATGCTTTTGTAAGGCAATATGGGTATCAAACGATTCAGCGTGTCATTGCGGCAAACATAGGCTATAATATAATTGGCCACGCCCACTTTCCGCGCCCACTAAACTAACAAAACGAAGCTACGGTACATGTCTGTAAATCAATATTAATATCAAATGATTCCGTGTTTCATTGATGTTAACATAGGATATATAAGATTGACCACGCCCATCTGATATGCCTTTTCACCACGCCCACTATAATAACAAATCAGCCATGGTATATTTGTCATAGCAATATGGGTATCAGACGATTCAGCGTGTCATTGCGGCAAACATAGGCTATAATATAATCGGCCACGCCCACTTTCCGCGCCCACTAAACTAACAAAACCAAGCTACGGTACATGCCTGTAAATCAGTATTAATATCAAATGATTCCGTGTTTCATTGATGTTAGCATAGGATATATAAGATTGACCACGCCCATCTGATATGCCTTTTCACCACGCCCACTATAATAACAAATCAGCCATGGTATATTTGTCATAGCAATATGGGTATCAGACGATTCAGCGTGTCATTGCGGCAAACATAGGTTATAATATAATCGGCCACGCCCACTTTCCGCGCCCACTAAACTAACAAAACCAAGCTACGGTACATGCCTGTAAATCAGTATTAATATCAAATGATTCCGTGTTTCATTGATGTTAGCATAGGATATATAAGATTGACCACGCCCATCTGATATGCCTTTTCACCACGCCCACTATAATAACAAATCAGCCATGGTATATTTGTCATAGCAATATGGGTATCAGACGATTCAGCGTGTCATTGCGGCAAACATAGGCTATAATATAATCGGCCACGCCCACTTTTCGCGCCCACTAAACTAACAAAACGAAGCTACGGTACATGTCGGTAAATCAGTATAAATATCAAATGGTTCCATGTTTCATTGATGTTAACATAGGATATATAAGATTGACCATGCCCACCTAATACGCCTTCTCGCCACGCCCACTATAATAACAAATCAGCCATGATATATTTGTCACAGCAATATGGGTGTCAAACGATTTTGCGTGTCATTGTGGCAAACATAGGCTATAAAATAATCGGCCACACCCACTTTCCGCGCCCACTAAACTAACAAAACAAAGCTACGGTGCATGTCTGAAAATTAATGTTGATGTAAAATGATTCTGTGTTTCATAGTGGTAAACATAGGCTATAGAAGGTTGACCACGCCCTTTTACGCCTTCCTGCAATGCCCATTATGATGACAGAAATTAACTGTGGCATATTTGTGCAAAACAATATGGATATGAAAAAAATTTTGTGAGTCATTGCAGCAAATATCTATATATTGCCACCGTTTAGATGTGCCGTTTCACTGGTAAAATTTAATGGGCGTTGTACAAGGGACTTTTTAAATGCCGGTGTAACTTTGGAACTACAACTGCGTTCACATCAATGACACTCGGTACAAACGTACCATTTAGTTGTGTTTTTTGATAAGGGGAATGGGGTGGGTTTTTAACAAGGGGGCGTGGCACCGCCCATACAACTTAAATTTTCAATATGGAATATCTTCGGAATCAGAAATCGGGCAACATTAAAATTTGGTGCGGGGCCACCGTTTAGATGTGCCGTTTCACTGGTAAAACTATGTAAGCGTTGGACAAGGGGCGTGGCACTTTTTAAGCAACTCAAATGTTTTCAATAACTTTGAAACTACAAATCACACATCAAAGAGATTTGACACAAACTTACGATTTAGATGTGCCCTTCGACATGGGGAATAGGGTGGGTATCGGACGAGGGGCATGCCCATAGAACTCAAGTTTTTAATGTGAAATATCTTCGGAATTATAAGTCGGCCAGCATTGAAATTTGATGCAGCATCATGGCTTAGACGTGTCGTTCAAGTGGTTAAATTGTATGGGCGTTGGACAAGGGCGTGGCACTTTTTAAGCGACCCTATTGTTTTGACTAACTTTGGAACTGCAAATCACACATCAAAGATTGTGAGGACTTTGAAGTTTTGTATACCATCGTCCCATAGATGTGTCATTCTACTGGCAAAATTTTATGGACGTTGAACAAGGAGCGCGGCATATTTTTTGTGACTGAAATTTTCCGCGTAACTTCGCATATCAATGAAACCGGGTCACACCCTTCGACTGGAGGAATGGATTGGGCATTACATAAAGGAGGCGTGGCATCGCACATATATTGTAGTATGACGAAACTTGATTTATTGGGCCCATTGACTTCAAGCTTGCGTGCAAAGCCGCAGGGCCCTACTAGTATTACATATGTACAGAAATCTATATTCATTTCTATTCTATTCGAATTTTATATTCTGAATTTGGAAATGTAGTTACAATGTCTTTGCCCCCTTTTATTTGTTGCTAGGTACGCCCAGGCACTTGCTTTTCGCAAAAAATAATGAAAAGACCGGCACAATTTGCCAACACGAATTGAATTGTTCAGCGGTCACTACATTGTCGCATTACAGTTACGCAATGGATAGACCTGCTGGCGCCGCAGCTATTGGCATTGCGTCGCCTTGGCAACGATGTGTATGTATCATACCAAAGAAAATAAAGACTTCATATTCTTTGATCATACACAAGAATAATTTGTGCGCTGAAATATTGTTAGAGCCGATTTATTTATATCAATATTTTTCAATACATTATTAATTTCAGGTATAACCGATTAAAAATGTTTATAAAATTAAGCGTTAAATGTTAAGAAAAATTTTGCTCCTCGCCCAGCTTCGAACCCGAGGCGAAATTTACGACGAAAAAAAATTTACAAATACCTGACGTGCTGTCTACCTGTTACACCAAATACAGCACATGTATGTTGCAGAAAAGAATATCAGCAAGCAAGAAAAGAAATTCTAAATTAATTCAATCTGGATGAGCAAATGCAGCTGTGTGCGTAAAATAGCTTTGCGGAAAAAAGCTGTAATTCAGAGCTTGAAATTTTTGTGCCGTTTTCGTTGTATGAGAGTGGACATCTATATGATGAGTTATCTGTGCTATTGGTATGGTATCGGATTTTTTCTCGAAAACCCTATTATTAAGTTATAATAAATTTGTTACCATATTATAGCTTGTGAAATTCCCTTTACAGTGAAACATACAACATCTGCAATTTTTGTAGTTTTGCTTTTATATTTAAATTTAAATTGAGTTAAACGCATTTTTTTGCAATATTGAAATGGCGCTTATGAAGGTTATTGCTTAGGCGCGATCTTTTACACTCATAGGATTTGAATATAAAAATACTGTAAGCACTTTACTGATCCCGATGCCCTAGTTACTCCCACGAGGGTTATTTTTTTGAACCCTGGCCGAAGGCCGTCCACATAAAAGGTATTTAAACGCAAAAAAACTAAAGCTTACTACCACCCTCCATGTAATGAAAAAAATATAACCAACACACAAATACAATTGAAGGCTTGTGGTGGCACGCAAAAATTCAATGCCATAATACCATAAAAGCAAAAAAGTTGTAATGGCTATTTGGCGAAAATGAAGCTTTTAAAATAATGTGAAGCTAGAAAGCTAAGTACATCTATTAAAAACTTTTTTAATATGGCAGGTACTTTGTACAAGTGCTGAAGGGATTCAGCACTCATTGCCCGAAAGTGATGGCGAAGGTGAATACGAAATAGCCTTGGACCAAGAGTCGAGTTAGAAAAAATTAAAAACATATATTCATAAAAAACAAAAGTATACATTTAGATATTTTTCGTTGTAAAGGGAATTCCACTGGTTTTGTTACCATATGGTAACAAACTTCTCGAAAACTTCATTATTAAGGTATAATAATAATAGAGTTTTTCGAGAAAAACATCGGGTTTTGAAAATATGTATAAAAAAAATAATATTTTTCGCTTAAAACTTTTTATTGGTACATATTAACATACTACAAGGTGCAACCCAAAGTAAACAGGACTTTTATAAAATAAAGAAAACGGATGATTATTTTTGTATAATTCTTTTTATTTATTCAAAATACTCTCCTTCTGCTTCGATACAACGTTTTGCACGGTCCAAAAGCATTTGGAATGAGTGTTTTAGGTCATCGGCCGGCATCGCCTTCAGAATGTTGGTACAAGCCTTTTGGATGTCCTCAACGTCCTTATAACGGTTTCCTTTCATCGGCAAATGCAACTGACCGAATAAGTAGAAGTCACAGGGAGCCATATCAGGCGAATACGGTGAATGATTGATGGTAAAAATGCGATTTTTGGTCAAATAATCGGTCGTAACTAGGGCTCTGTGAGCCGGTGCATTATCATGCAATAAACGCCAACTTCCTTCCTCGCGATATTCTGGCCGAATACGACGAATGCGATGCACCAAACGCTTCAAAACTTCAACATAAAACAAAGCGTTAATTGTTTTTCCCGGTGGAACAAACTCTCGATGAATTATTCCCTTTGAATCGTAGAAACAAATGAGATGAGTTTTGATTTTTGACTTCTCACGGCGGGTTTTTTTCGGATTTGGCTCATCTGGGTGCTTCCATTCGGCACTTTGACGCTTTGTTTCGGGATCATATTGAAAGCACCACGTTTCGTCACCGGTTACGATGTTGAACAAGAAATTTGGATCACGTCTGGCTTCCCGAACGATGTCTTTTGCGTGCTCAATTCTCTGCGCTTTTTGGTCGTCGGTTAAAGTGTGCGGAATGAAGCGAGAACACACTTTACGGAGACCCAAATGTTCGGTTAAAATGCGATCAATTGATGTTTTGGAGATGTTCAATTCCATTTCCATCAATTCCAATGATGATTTTGGCTGCATTTTGATAAAATCACGCACAGTTTTGATGGCATCGTCAGTAATCACAAATTTCGACTGGCCGACGTGTTCGTCGTCATTCAAGTCTTCACGACCATTCTTGAATCGATTCAACCACTCATTAACACGGCCACGGGATAAACAATCATCACCATAAACTTGCTTTAACAATTTAAACGTTTCGGTAAAAGTTTTACCAAGTTTAAAACAGAACTTAATATTAGCTCTTTGTTCGATCGACATTCTCGTACCAAAGTTAAAAACATACTGTCACATTGAGCGGGATATTTCGGCGTCTACTAGACCAAATGTCATGAAATTTAGACAGTATGTGAATGAAAGATGTACCTTTCCAACGCATGTCCTCACACATAGATGGCGCCACCAGAAACGTCCCTATTGCAAAAGTCCTGTTTACTTTGGGACGCACCTTGTATATAGCTCTGTATAGCCCAATTTTGCGTTTTTTCATATGGGTTCGCTATACTGCATTTGTTCCAAAAATTTCTTTGTCGATCAGAAAATGTTTTTTCATTTTCAATGAGCGGCGTGCAGCGTCTTTGTATTTATATTATTAATCGATTTGTAGCGCCTGGCGTCTTATAATTTAATTTATTTATTTATTTCCTTATTTTAATTTGTACTTTATTATTTTTTTATATTAATTTGCATTTTACAAGCATGCCCATCTTACACTCAAACTATTTCAAGCGATTTCTCGTTTATTTTGCTCGCGGGGTCAAAATAACCGCAGTTGGTCGTTTTAGGTATTTCAACTGATATCTCGAAAAGTACATATCGGATTTGGCTAATTTTGAACACAATTGCAGAACTCGACAGCAATTTTAAGTCGCCGAAGCAAAAGTTGATAGAAGAAGTACTAAAACACACCCATTTATAAATGCAAAACAGTAAAAATTACAGCAAAGACCTTTCTTTCCTTTTTGCTATTTTATCGTCTGTTTTGTATCAAATATTTAAAGATAAAAACATCAAGTTTTATTATGTTGATGCTAGATTTGACATATTGACACTGGTGTGAATATTCGAATAGGTCGACCTGCAGTGGTGTGCAAAACCGTTCGAACGATTTCCACTTTTGCACTTCAATTACTGTAGAATTCTAATGCTTTGAAAAACATCACCAAGTTTTGAGTGTTAATTCCTCTTTTGTTGAAGACTACCAGGGTCCGGAGGCTTTGCACACAGGTTTGAAGTCAATGAGCCCATTAAATCAAGTTTCTCTTAACCCTTTGTTGACCCCGTCAAAATTTTTTTTTAAATATTTGTCTAATTATGTCTCATTTCAAAAACACAGTCGGTTTGTTTATCATTTGGAACAGTTTCACCAAATTTTAAGTAAAAAAACTGTGCTGAATGATATTTGTTTTTGAAATTGAAAAAAAAAGTCAAAAAAACTTTTTGGTTTTTGTGTTTTTTGGTATTTTATTTTACAGTGCTTCTTCTAATGCTTCGAATTCTACAGCACTTGAAGTGCAAAAGTGGCAAACGTCTGCTCGGTTTTCCACGCCACTACATTATGTTCTATCAAACAAATTATTTCAGGAACTATCTAAATACATGCGAGGTGAATTTACTGCTGATCGTGAACTTCAAGCAATCCAATTCATTATTGGATCCGGGATTGAGAGGGAGGAATTACGAGATGAAATATTTATCCAATGCATCCGGCAAACCACAAATAATCCCCAGATTGAATGGACTGACCGAATTTGGCTATTGATGTGTCTTATAATAGTAGCATTTCAACCCAGCAAATTGCTTTTCAGGTGAGATGTTTTATATTTATAAATATGTCTTTACATTTACATATATATTGTGACGATATTGCTCGGTGTCGTTGTGCAAGGCATTGTAAAGGAAGGAAAATTAATGTCCATGAACTTAGCGAAACAACATTTGCAAAAAAAGTTTTAGTATATACCATAATTTGCCGCTAATTAGTTGTGAAAAAATTAAATTTGTCGCTCATATTGTTATTAACAAAAAGTGATGTTTCGCTAAGTTCACGTGAACTTAGCGAAACAACTTTTGAAAAAATTCACCGATTACAAAAAGAGTATACTTAAAATTTGCCGCTAATTAGTTGTGAAAAATTCAAATTTGTCGCTCATATTGTTATTAACAAAAAGTGATGTTTCGCTAAGTTCACTTTTGAAAAAATCCACCGAATACGAAAAAAGTTGGCTCATAATTTGCCGCTAATTAGTTGTAAAAAAATTAAATTTGTCGCTCATATTGTTAATAACAAAAAGTGATGTTTCGCTAAGTTCACGTGAACTGAGCGATACAACTTTTGAAAATATTCACCGATTACAATAAGAGTATACTCAAAATTTGCCGCTAATTAGTTGTGAAAAATTCAAATTTGTCGCTCATATTGTTATTAACAAAAAGTGATGTTTCGCTAAGTTCACTTTTGAAAAAATCCACCGAATACGAAAAAAGTTCGCTCATAATTTGCCGCTTATTTGCTGCTAATTGTTTTGGTGATTTAATTAACAGTAACAGTATGAAAAAAATTACGAAAACGTGAATATTATTCCATTTTAAGTCGGCAAATTTTCATACGTCTTTTATAGATAACGCTTAAGGTCCCTTTTCTGGAAGCGCGTCACGCATGCTACTACAAAAAAAACTCAGACGGAATTCCACTCAGACATTTTTGAGTTGTCTTTCGACTTATTGATGATCATGAGACACTTGAATGACCATTTTTCAAGATGATTTGCGACGCGTTCATTCTTAGCTACCATTCAAATTAAATGTATTAGGTCCCACTTTGGATTTGTCTGGCCGAATTAGGATCCTACTGAATCAAAAAAAGAAAAATGACACATTTTCGAATTTTTCCCCTATCATTCTACCCTTATCATACCGTATATATATCCCAAGTATTGCAGAACCGATTTTAGTGAGCTCCAGTCATTAGAACGGTTCGGTCCGGTAGTGTTTTAAAGTGCATATCTCAAAATTCAGTTGGAAAAATGCCGCCCGGGCGGCCGCCATCAGTGGACAAAGCTATTTTAATTGAAACACTTTTAAAGTACAAAGAAAAAGTTGTTCACGATGCAAAAACTCGTGTATTTGTGACGGAAGAAAATCAAATTTGGGACATTATTTCGAACGAACTTTGCCATAAAGTGAAAGCGAGTTCAATTTACTCATACGTCCTAAATGATCGCTTCAACTTGAAGAAAATTTTGCTGGTAGAGAACATCGATGTGTCCGAAGATCGAAGGAGTGAATCTGAACCAGTTGATCCATCATCATCATTGATTTCTTCGTCTCCGGAGAAGAATTTTACGTTTACTTTAACGTTAACGAAAACCGAATTTGAGCAGTTACTGTTGACTCGGTATCAACAAGAAAATACCGCGATCGAAACAATGTTCAACGCCTCCGCGTTGTACATGTACTGCAACCCAACAAATGGACGAAAATTGTGTCAAAAAAGATCTACGACGATTTTAGATTATCTCATGGATATCACTTCGACAGCAACCACATCAACAAAAGTGATAATTCCGGTGGTTTTACAGGTGCGTAACTACATACATACTTATACTCTCTCACAGGTAGATAAATCGTAACCAAATGAGTTAATTGTATGTACTACAGTACATGATATTCTACGCTGAAGAACGGAATTTTTTTTCTAGTTTTCGAAATGGTAGTGGATGCTTTGAAAAGAAAAATACAAGCCAAAACCTATCAACAAAGAGCAGAAATTTTGATGAAATTTTTTGGACAAGAACCAGAAGAAAACCAAAACCAAATTTTGTTGATTGACTGCAACTGCAACGTTATCGGACTTGCGAACTTCATGTTCAAAAAAGCACCGAGTTTTCAAGAAATTTGGACATGTCCGGCAGGATGTACTCCGAGAATCAAATCCCTCCCCACCATATCCATTACCGACGAGGAGCTGCAAAAACCTTTAGAAAAAGTCATTCTGGAACATATCTATCTCGAAGGTGTCAAATGCTCCAACAATGTTGTGAAAAATGGACTATATTGCACAGGTGACTTATTTAATTATTATTTAATATTTGTTCCGTTAAACTTCATGGTTTATTAAACAGGATTCATACCAATCCCTTTAACACACTCTTCTTATTTGAATCATAAGAGAATTTAGTTTGGATTCTAGTGATTGTCACGCTGGAAGAATGTATTACATTTTTCTCATAATTCATATGAAAGTTGGTGTATCAGTACACTATACTGTTTTATTCTGTACATTTTTGGTAACATTCCATGGGCTGGAGAAATAGTACAAAATCTATGAGTAAAACTACGAGTTTTTGTATTAAAAGTAACCAAATTTAATACTTTGAACATGATATCTAGGAATTTTTACCATAATTGTTATTTCTTCAGCGTAAAAACCATTAGCCAAAATGTAGAGAAAGAAATACATATAACAGTGTGCTCGATACACCAACTTTCAAACAAACTATGAGAAAAAATTCTATTAATTTTTCTCCATGCATTATTGAACACAAAAAAAGCAACAAGTTTATATTCTTTGAAACAATAACAGTTAATTTTTCTACGTTCTAAAAAACTGTCTTCATGGTTTACAGGAGACGTGATTATAGTTGGAATTGACGCCGCCAACGAAATAGGGCTCGCATCGCTTCCAACGTCGTTTGCTCTCCCAGGATCACATGGGACATATGAATTACTAGGATTCGCCGATTACAAGGGGAAAAAAGCTGCCAGGTTATCTCATTCTCAGGCTCTCAAATCCAACGGGCATTACACCGCGTTCTTCAGAAGAAACAAGCGTTGGATTGAGTATGATGACTTAAAAGAGAGGCCTAAACAGCGAACTAATGTCACAAAGATCAATCCTGAATTGATCTTTTATGTTAAATTATAAAAAAATGTTTCTTTCTTTCTTTTTTTTTAAACAAAAACATAAAATAAATGTTGCTGAAAAACAAATATCATATACAAACAATTATTATTCATTTCATCCCCAATTAAAAAGGAGTTATCGACTTTTATACACACCACTTTGAATAATTACTATTCATACCAAAAATAAACATGAAATAAAAAATTAATTCTAAAAAACAAGAGTGAGCATTCAATAATTTATGCAGTTACAGCAGACACGTATAAATATATCAAAACATCACTTTTAGTTATTAACAATATGAGCGACAAATTAAATTTTTTCACAACTAATTAGCGGCAAATTAGCGGCAAATTTTAAGTATACTCTTATTGTAATCGGTGAATTTTTTCAAAAGTTGTATCGCTAAGTTCACGTGAACTTAGCGAAACATCACTTTTTGTTAACAACAATATGAGCGACAAATTTAATTTTTTCACAACTAATTAGCGGCAAATTAGCGGCAAATTATGTTATATACTAAAACTTTTTTTGCAAATGTTGTTTCGCTAAGTTCATGGACATGGAAAATTAGCATGCTTGACATACTTTAAGAGCATACCTTTAGGGGCCTGATAATTCGCAAAGAAGACTTGCGATGATATTTGAGTCCAATTTGGATGTTTGAGAACGATCTGCGCGACAAGCAGAGGAAAGAGTTTTAGGTTTTAGTTTAAGGTTTTAGCAAGCAAATGTGCAACGCGAGGTAGTCAAGTAACAAGTGTGAAATTATAAGTAAAGTGACTACTATTGTAGAGCTGCGTTGAAAAATTTTAGTGTGTTTGTATTTGAGCACAATCCAGAGAAAAGAATAAGCCTGCTTTGAAGTGGCCGAACTAACTTTTGTAGCATTTGTTGTCAGAAGTGGGATGATTAAATGTGCTGATTAAATTAAAACAAGGACCAAAAATTATAAAACGCAGATGTTGATCGGTGGAACGCTGAAAACTTAAACACACAGCACCAGAATTCACTTATGACTCAACTTGACTAATACTCCGGTTGCCCGGAGCCTTTATTTATAATATTTCTTATGTTCTAGTACCTACTTATTCACAATATTTCTTATCCTAAGGTCGACCTGCGCATGCACATACTTCGGTAGCATGACCCAAAGTGCATGGCAGCCTTAATACACAGTACAATAAGAGCATGCCGACACCACATAGTGGCCACACGCTCTTATCGTGCCTGTTACTTGAATTCTTGCAGCGGTCACCACTTAATAAGTGCAACCAGATGTTGGTTATCTTGTGGTGCTTTTGCAAGATTCAACAGCAGCCATAGTGAAACTCGAGCAACTGAAGGCGAACCATCTGAAAAAGGAGCTGACTGTCTGGAATTTGCCGACGACTGGAGGAAAGGTGGAGTTGCAGTTGCGCTTGCGACAGGCATGTGAATCACGAGGCATCGATACAGCTGCGCACGAACTCGGAACGCAGGAGTTGGAGGCTACGGCCAAGGTGGAAGTGTCGCCTACTAGTGCTGCGTCGCCACAAAACACGGCCGCGGATTTCGCACCGCTGGCAGGAATGAGCATGCGCCTGTGGTCATAATAATTATAATAATTGACTGGCACGACAGCCCGATTACGAGACTAAGGCCTAGCTACCCGCAACCATCCGTGTTCTGCGTGCGAATTTGAACAGGGTTGGAAGGGACCTAAAGATTCCGATTGGCGAGTTGCGAGCTTTTTCAGAGGCAATTTTACTCTCAGAGTTTTGCCATTTCCTGCTGAGAGGACAGCCGCCGAAAGAAAAATTGTTGTTTTTTTCGGTGCTAGCAGCAACGGAGTCTAGAACCTGGGCTTGACCGTCGCATTTGACTCGTGGCCCAACGCACTAGCCAGCTGAGCTACGGCGGCCTGTGGTCATGCTTTCATTTCATTTCATTTATTTCAAGTCTACAGTAAATGAACTTACAGACTAGGCAAACAACAATATAAGAACTTAAAAATAGAATAACAATAGGAATAGAACTTAAGAATAGAATAACAATAAGAATGACATTATTTATAAAAGCAATTCAGACGTGATTTTAATTCTTGTTTGGAGATCGAAAGATCGAGGTTAAGAGAACCACAGATCATGTTAAATTCGGAAAGCGCTCTCACCAAAGGGGCATTCAAGGCGTAATTAGACCTGCAGGGAGATATGACAAATAAGTCGTAATGACGGAGGACACGAGAAGGAACATTGAAGTTAATTAGACTCAGGAGGTAAGGACAATCAA
The DNA here is from genome assembly GCA_963668005.1 of Melieria crassipennis. NCBI lineage: Eukaryota > Metazoa > Arthropoda > Insecta > Diptera > Ulidiidae > Melieria > Melieria crassipennis. The sequence goes on along the minus strand of OY764961.1, from coordinate 85,125,212 downwards.
CAGTACCACTAATAACCTCATGGACGAACGCCAAAAAGAGGATAGTTCTTCTACTCTCAAGAGATTTAAGGTTTATGAGAGAGCAACGCGATAGATACGGAGGAATGGGATTGGAAAACTTTAGAGAGCGAAGGCCAAAATTCAAAAAGTTTTTTTGAATTCGTTCAATACGATTACAACGAGAAGAATAATATGGATTCCAGACAAAAGACGCGTACTCTAGACGAGATCTAACAAAAGAAGTGTACAGGAGCTTGAGTGTGTATGGATCAGAAAATTCGAAACTATTACGACGGACAAATGCTAGCAAAGAATAGGATTTAGAGATAATGAAGTTTACATGATTAACAAACGACAACTTGGGGTCAAAGATTACACCAAGGTCTGTGAAGACGCTTAGCCTCTCGAGAGGCGTACTAGCAATATGATATGAGTACTGGATAAAAGCTGACGATTTACAGAACGTCACTGCCCTGGGGAACCCCGGAAGTAGCAGTGAATGGCTCAGAGTGAGAGAGCTAGGCTCTAGAGATAGGCTCAGAGAGCCTATTGCTAAGATAAGATCGGATCCATTCGAGGAAGATGGAGTGGAACCCAAGCTGGGCTAACTTAAGAACCAGAATCCGATGAGATACCCTGTCACATGCCTTTTAGAAATCCGTGTAAACGGTATCAACTTGAAGTCCGTCGTTAAAGGCGGAGATACAGTCTTGCGCAAAGGTCGCGAGATTAGAAACGGCCGAGCGACCAGGGACAAAGCCATGCTGATTGAGACAAATCAGACTTTTAACTGCGAAATATACCTTCTCCTTAACAATGCATTCAAACAGTTTAGATATACTTGACAATTTGGAGATAGGCCTGTAGTTATTAACATCATTCTTATTCCCAGATTTAAAAATTGGCGTGATAAATGCAACCTTTCCACGCGTTAATAAAAACACCAGTAGAAAGGGATTTATTAAACAAGCATTTCAAAGGATAAGCCAGCGACAAGGATCACTTTTTTAGCAGAAGGGCAGACAGGCCATCCACATCTGTTTGAGAAGAGGCCTTTAGTGAAGAAATACCACGCAGCACATCCACTGTACTTAAGGTCAAAGCACCAAAGTCAATAAAAGTATCTCGAGCATAAATCGGCGCTCCGGATTGGAGTGGATCTACAGGGAGGAAGTTAGATTTAAAAAATTGAGCAAAAAGATTAACTGCTTCAAGGGAAGAGTTTGCAGAAGTGCCGTTGTAGGACAGTGCAGAGGAAATACTAGAGTTCACATTTTTGGATTTAATAAATCGCCAAAAAGCTTTAGGGTTAGACTTGAAGTTCGCCTCGAAATTTGAGATGTAATTCCTGTAAAGACGGCTATTAAGAGTATTGAACTCACTCTTATAAAATAAAAATTTTTGATTGTGAGAGTATGAACCCGTGGTTTTAAACTTTTTGTGGAACTTATTCCGCAAATTTTTCAATCTTTTTAAACGAGGAGTGAACCATGGCAGTTTATGCACTTTCTTAGGGAGCAAGGGAATGTTTGTCCGACAAATATCCGCAATTTTTAATTTAAATTCATTGAAACAATTAGAAACGTCAGCGGAAGAAAATAAGGGATCCCAATTGATTTCCGAGAAGAGTCGGTCAAGGAGATTAAAGTTGCACAAGTTAAAGTTATAACCAAGAGATTGGCTAACTGAGATATCGGAACGAAACTTATAAAATTCGAGTGAAATTACTAAAGCGACATGATGCAAACCCGATGGAGAGATTGGGAAAGTACATTCCGACAGCGAAAAGTTCAAATTATTATTAATAAATACAAGATCTAAGATACGGTTAAGTTTATTGACAACACCATTGATTTGTTGTAGACCAAGGCTCAGAAGGGAGTCGATTACATAGATTTCAATAGCACTACTAACATTGCAGGGCGTAAGAAAAGAGTCATCTGCTATAAAAGACCAGGTAACTTTGCTTAAGTTGAAGTCACCTAGAACGCAGAGATTATTGTCGCCTTTAGATCTTAGGTATAGCTCATGAATATTATCAACATGAGCCTTGTACAGATATTCATTGCTATTAGGCGGTATGTAGGAGACGCACAAAAGCAAAGAGCCAGAAGAGCCCGTAACCTTTAAGCATAGCTGGTCGAGAAGCGAGTCATCGTTTTGAAGTGCACATAGTGACGGGCGGAGAGTATGCCGAACTGCAATTAGTACACCGCCCCCTCTCACACAGCCAGTTTTGGCAGCGTCTCTGTCTTTGCGAAAAACAGTATACAGATTCGGGTCAAAAAATTCTTCACTGAAAAAGTCTGGATTCAGCCAAGTCTCAATCAAAACAAAAGCATCATATTCTAAATGCGAGCTAACTGCACGAAAATTTTGCGATTTAGTACGAAGACCACAAACATTTTGAAAATATATTTTAAGGCACTTATTATTAGCAGAGATAGCCCGGGCGGCGGTTATACGGCCGTAGGCTGCTGGGCCGGCTTTTGAAAAAAACGAAATGGCCGCACTTTGACTTCAGCTGGCCAGACGTAAGGAATGAGAAGCTTCTCATAAACAGAAGCCGAGACTCCAACTTTGAAATTAACTCGTTTGAGTGTATCAGTCAAAGCTCCTTTCTTGATAAGCTTAAAGCACGCAATATGCTGCTTATCGATGCCGGCACTGTTAGCGATATAGTTCAGAAGGTCCTCCTCTGATACCACAGGTCGGAAGGATGATAGATGCAACCATTTTTTACTCACAGCGACGTCTAGGCCCGAGTTCGCCTTCGAGCCGACAACCACAACTTTCGACTTGGAGCGTTTGTTGACACCGACAGTGAACCACTCACTAGCGGGAGGTCCACCAGCGGGCGAATGAGCATTAGCAGCAGGCAGGGCAGCATACGAAGAGCACGACGGTTTCGAGCAGCGTAGGTCATCAACATCTGTGGGCCGCGCAGTCGCACAGACGGCAGTCGACGTAAGATCCACAACGGCGGGTGGCGCATCTGCACAAGAAAAACTGCGGCCGGCGCAGAGCAACCCATGGCGCGCTGCGCACTAGTAGAAGACGAAGCAGGCAGCGACGCCTCAGCAGCAGCAGGCAGCGACGCCTCAGCATCAGCAGGCGGCGTGCACTCCTCAGCATCAGGCGGCGCAGATACATGTACAGCAACAGGCGAAGAATTCGTGCAAACAACAAGCGGTGCGTAGGCGGACGGAGACGCTGCGTAATCAGCAGCAGCAGCATTCACAGACGAAGTCTGTGCAGAACTCTGCAGGCGGAGCGTAGAAACAGCATGTGAAGCAACAGCAGGAACAATGATAGAAGGCGATTGAGAGCGCAACGATTTACTTGCGGCTTTTGTTGGCAGCGGTGAGCAAGAAGGCACCTTAGGCATGAGCGTACGGGAGTCAGCCGCTTTAGCGCGGGCGCGAGTGACAACTGGGTCGGCCTTCGAGGTCGTCGATGAGCCCGATGTCGGTTTGTCCACACTCAAGTGCTCAGAGTGCACCTTTATGAGAGAATCGCAGAGGCCTCGTAATTCACTCAACTTGTCCAGCAATAACGGCACAATGGAAAGACAAGTTGGGCGAGGAGCGGAGATGCAGGAATCACATCCGAAAATTAAATTGCGTTTAGTTTTTAGTAACTCGGCTAAATCGCTGATCTTGGCACATTTGAAATGCCACTTAGACAAACAGGTGCCACACGGCACCGAGTCCGTAGAAGAGCAGTGCAGCTTACACTTTGCACAATTGACCATTATGATTAGCGAAGGCGAAACACGACCGTACTTGACGAGCTCACTCAGAAGAGTGAGTGTCTTTTATTGCTTGTGGCAATAAAAGACATGTTTCAGGAATCCTCGGCCAAACGGAGATTTTGACTAGAGAAATGGAAGCGGTGAACCAGGAAATTTATTCAAAAGGGGATACAAAGAACCAAGAAATGGCAGAAGGAGTGGAAACCAAGCTCTTAAAAATGCGAAAGATTTGAAAATGCGCATCGAGAAATGTCAGCGAATTCTCGTTCATTGAGCAGAAGGTGGAAGACATTTGCGATGGGCTGAATGTAAAAGTTGAGCAGCTGGAGTTGAGGACCTGGGTGATTTCTTGAGCAAACAAGGTGACGGTCTGGAAGATTCCCTGAGCAAGAAAATTCACGAGCGGCTTGAGGAGGTACACCCGCGAGTATTATCGTACAGTTGTCCTACCCGGAAAGCGGCGCTGATGTTTTAGAGAGAATTGAAACATTTGTTGATGGTGTTCATGACCCGGAGAAACGTCGCAGTGCGTTGATGATGAACAAGCGGACATTTAAGGGGCGGTGACCAGCGCGATGACGTATGAAGCGGCATTGATTGAAAGCTCTCAGTATGCACCAGCAAAAATACGCCGAATACAACCAGAAAGCGTCATCCCGATCCAGACCATACTCTGTCAGACACCGGCCAGGCCACGGGCGGTCTGCCCTAAAATTGTTTGCTGACTATGTGACAAGCAGGGTTACATAGCACGAGACTGCTGTCGACGAAAGAAACGTTCCCGTTCTCGATCGCAGTCGTCCGAAACGAGGAATACTGACAATCGAAACTCAACCAACAATCGAGAAGGAGGAGTCGTTAAACTAAAGGATCAGCCCAAAGGGCCGTGAGGTGAACCCCACAACCTACGGCCCCACCGTCCTCGTCTCGCGGCTAAAACGACAACCCAGCAATTTGACTATCGAGGATAGATGGTCAAGTCATTTGTTTTAACACTGGATACGGGTGCGTCATATCAACGAACATAAAGTAAGTAAGTGATACAAGCAAACACGGGTACTGGCGGGTACTGCTGGTAGTACCCTCTGTTATTGACAGTTCTCTGTAACTTTAGCATAACATGTGAGTAGATTTCGCTTCTGTACTCATTCGTATTCTCGCTGCTGTTGCTCCAGTTCAGTGGTCCACGCAAGGAGGGAAGATTTTGTACCTTCTGTCCCAAATATTTGTACCTTGCAAAAATTTCAGTTACCAAAAACTGTTTCAACTGGCATTGCGCTTGAAAATTGCGAACGTAACCTCCCTTAATATGAAATCCTATGTTGGCCAGCAATTATTTTCATTTTTCAATCCTTTTTATAGAGCCCACTGGCAGTGTTTTCGTAGAAGTGGTAAAATAAGAAAGCATTCGCCATGGAACCATTCAGGTGTAGACTATTTACACTATTTGAAACCGTAGGTATTCCTTAATTATTCCCTAACATCAACATCAACAACAACCACCATTTTAGTATACACGAGTGAAACCGTTGCGAACAACAACATTGGTTTTTTGTTTACCCACGCAAATCTAACAGAAAATGTTATAAACTAAACAAGCTCAAATGCCTATGCTTCGCTCTTCCCCCTCGCATCATAACAGCCGAAAACACTTTTGTGCCCACATGCCCGTTCTAATTATACATATTCTTTGGTCATATTCAATTCATCAAGGAAGTTTCTGTGGAATTGGAAACCACTGCATGGCATACAGCTGAGGACAGCATGCGCCGGTAAAAGGATAAGTCACAAAAACTATTGCCATCGGCACCAACAGCCTGGGACATGAGTTCATCGTCGCGGATATAATAGATGACGTAATTATCGGCGTGGACTTTATGATAATGCACGGATTTACGCTGTACCTGAAGGAGAGGGTGCAAGATTGAGTTTCCGCTGCACACCTTCTAGAGCGAAACGTGACGGTAAGAAAAGTTATCTCGTGTCAACACCAGAAGACACCAGCGAATTCCGAGGCGATTGTCTAGACAAAGCTGGACGAAGACGACGGTACAAGTCGGCTGTGGGTTGTAGAAGCACCAGAACAAGGACACGACAACTTAATCATAGGACGTACATTAGTGAAACCCAAACACGGTAAAATACCGGCGAGTGTAGAGAGGCTGTAGGAGTTGTCAATTGCGAGAGTAGCCCACCCGGAAGAAGTAAGAAAAGCGGTTTTGACATGGATGCCATACCGCAGGAGAACCAGTGGAGCGGTGAATTGACAGCAAAGCAGAAACAGAAGGTGCGGATACTCCTGCAGCACTATGAGTTAATATTTGCATAGTGAAACACAAAGTCGACACCGGAAGTGCGAAGCCGATCCGCCAACCGCCAAGACGAGTTCCTCTGGCCAAGAGGGAGAAGTCACAATTTTGATCGACAACATGCGGAAAGAAAGCGCTTTTCAGTCCTTTGGCTCTTCTCGGTCGTGCTAGTCAAGAAAAAGGATGGCAGTACACGGTGTGTGTACTATCGAAAGCTCAACGACGTGACCAAAAAGGACAGCTACCCATTACCTTGGATCGATGACACCCTGGACACACTGTCAGGCACACAGTGGTTATCCACGCTCGACCGACGCAGCGGCTATTGACAGGTAGAGCTTGTGGACAAGGGCAAGGGGAAAACGGCTTTCAGTGTTGGCGATGGTTTGTGGCACTTCACCGTCATGCCATTTGGACTCTGCAACATTCGAGCGGCTAATCTTGGAGCGAATCCAAAAAGCCGGGCTTACACTCAACCCAGAGAAGTGCTCGCTGTTCCAAAAAGATGTCAGGTATCTGGGTCACACGGTTTCCGCCCGCGGAGTGCATACGAATGAAGGCAAAGTCTCGATGGTGAAGGAGTGGCCCCGACCACGCAATCTACACGAACTCCGCAGTTTCCTGGGCCTGTGCAAATATTACCGCTGATTCCTTTCTGGATTTGCGAACATAGCCAGTTGCTTGAACAAACTGACGAAAACGAATCAAACCAAGAATCAGGCCTTTAAGCTTGAAGGAAAAACTGTGCACTGCTCAAATTCTGGCCTTCCCCGTGCCCGCAGAGATGTTTGTACTCGATACAGATGCATGCGAACACAGTATTGGCGGTGTACTATCACAGATAGTAGATAGTCAGGATCAAGTGATAGCATACTACAGAAAAATCCTGTCGAAACCTGAACGCGACTACTGTGGGACAAGCAGAAAACTGCTAGAAGTATTGGAATGCGTTAAACACTTTCACAAATACCTGTATGGACAACAATTTCGTATTTCGCATTGGAATGGCTTCTAAACTTCAAAGATCCTGAGAGCCGATTGGCGCTGTCGATCGAGCGGCTGCAGAGCTATGACTACACGATAGAGAATCGCAAGGGCAGTAGCCATGGAAATGCCCATGCTTTGTCACGCCGGCCGTACAAAATCGAATGCAGGCATTCTTCGCGAGCCGTAGGCGAAGAACAGATAGTGGACGACCGATTGGTAAGCGTCATGCAAGAAGAAGATTGGCCTGCGGAAAGGCTGCAAAAGGACCAGCCCGAGGACATGGATGTCGCAAGAATCGCCAAAGCAAAGAAGTACGGCGTGCGGCCGGACTGGTGAGAGATAGCTGACGAACTCTTACAGAAACTTCCTAATAGTAGTCCCGAAATGCAGGATTAACCAGGTCATCAAGGCATACCATAACGACTCCAGTGGGGGGCACCTAGGTATCACGAAAACTGTCGTCGAAGTAAACATACGGTTCTATTGGGTAGGATACCAAGAGTCTAGCCGATTGGACTAAGAGCTGTAACCGGCGTTCGGCTGCGAAAGGGCCGACAAGATCTTGAGGCTGCATGCAGCAGCCTTCGGATTGACATGGACGTCGCCGAGCCATTCGCTATTAGTGCTCAAAGCAACAAATATGTGCTAGATTATTATTATTTCGTTATTCGGTCAATGAACAGCAGTTCTTACAGACTATAAAAATATAAAAACATAAAAAACAGTGTCCTTACATACTCAAGCGCTATAAACTAAAATAAAAGCCTGTGAGGGAAACTCGAACTGACTTAATTAAAGGCGGTCGGCCTCGATAGCTCAGCGGGTAGCGCGCTGGCTTCTCATACCGAGCGCCCCAGGTTCGATTCCTGGCTTGGGCTGGAAAAAACACTCATCTACTTCTATCGCTATCCACATGAAGTAGATGAGAATTACAAGAATCGCACAAGTGCGCTCTTGGCAGGCAATAGCAAAACCTCCAAGTGTGAAAGACAAACTGCCAATCGCCGTTCGGATTCGGCGTAAAACTGTAGGTCCCCTCCCTCCCTTTCCCCATCCGTTTGAAATGTGTGTTGTATTCACATGTTGGAAAAAACAGTGTTGCATACACATTTCAAACGGGTGGAATTTGTGGTATTACAACGGGCCCATAGGCCTAAGTGTGTCTCATACAGAGGCAGCCACTAAACCAACCAACCAATTAAAGGCGACGTTGAGAGACGCTAAGAAGATTGATTTAGGAAGCGCAAAGTCGAACACAAACAGTCCATAGAGCTCTATCGAAGCTCTGGAAAGAGGAGCATTCAGCGCGTAAGTTGTCCTCACGAAGCAAACATAGAACGGCACAGGGTTAAGAAGGAATCTAAGCGGCGAAGTAAAGAATATCCTTCCCAACAGAGCACGAAAATTATCAGTACCATTAATTATATCATACACGAAAGAAAGACATAGGATACTTCTCCTGCTTTGAAGGCACTTTAAATTGATGAGCTTAAGCCGCGCTATATAGGATTAATGTGACACACATGATTAATGTGACACACATGATAAGGCCTCTAAATGAATGACGCATATTCGAGCTTTGAGCGGACAGTAGTTAGTTAGTATAGATTGTATCCACTTGAAAACTTTTCGGAACAACGGTGAAGCAATCCTCGGAGAAAACGGCAATGTTGGGCACGGTGAACGGGAACGGGAACAAACCCATGTTGATGCGGAGAAAAAATACTTTTTACGGCGAAGAACAATTTGTCCTTCACAATGCATTTAAAAAGCTTTGAAACAGTCGATAGTTTGGAGATAGGCCTGTAGTTACACACATCATTTTTATTCCCACTCTTATAAATTGGCGTAATAAATGCTAGCTTCCAGAGGATAGCAATTTGTTGAAAATCATGTTTATCGGTTGAATCAGTGAGGTCCAGTTCTTAAATAGTACCGCCGATAGACCATCAACGTCAGTTTGGGAAGGGAAGCCGAGCAACGCCGTTTTCTACATCACTGGATGATATTAATAACGACCCAAAATGCAATCATGATTCCTGACAGCACGAAAAGTCATCCGAGGCATCAGTACTGGGAATAAAATTGGAATTAAAGAATTCAGCGAAAAGGTTTGCTGCCATTTAATTACTTCCACAAATGGCCAGAAGGAAAGGCAGTATTCAAAGGAGTATGTGAGCTCTACTGGGAATAAGAAAAACTCGCACCACTCCTTTGGTTCTACAGTCCGACGGCATGGCGTATAGGTCGGCCCCGCACGGCACGTCATCACTCACTCCAGCCTGAGCAGTGTTCGGCACAGAGTTGAGGTTGCCCGCTGACTTGAAGTTCGGAGTGGTCAGCAGGACGGAAGGCGTAGGACTGACTATGTGGTTAATGAGCGGTTGGAACTGAAAGAAATTCACCAGTTTATATGGAGCCGCACCCAACTGGTCAGCGATAAGATGAAAGCCAGATATGATCTACTGGCTAACACAGCAGGGTTCCAAAAATGCGATCTGGTAATGTTCTACAGCCCGCAGCGGAGGAAAGGCATGTCTCCGAAACTTCAAAGATCATGGAAAGGACCGTACAAACTCGTGATCAGGATTAATGACGTGGTATACAGGATTCAACGTTGCAGCAATAGAGGCGCTAGGCTGAAGGTAGTCCACTTGAAGCGCCTGCCGTCCGACTACGGAGGAGCCTCGGCTCTTGTTGTATGTATGACGATACTGCTCGCTATCACTGTGTAAGGCGCTAGAAAAGAATGAAAATTAGCATACTTGGCATATTACTATTTAGGGACATGATAATTTCGCTAGAACATTCGCAAAGATGAATCGCGATGATACTGGAAATTTTGAGACCAATTACTATGTTTGAGAACGATCTGCCGTTCAAGCAAACAAGTATAAAATGCAGCCGGCTAGAGCGCGGAGGGAAGAGTTTAGTTTTAACAAGAAAAGGTGCAACACGGAGTAGTCCAATAAACAACATGTGTAGAGACAGTAAAGTGTGAAATTGTAAATAAAATGACTACTATTGTAGAGCTGGGTTGAAGAGTTTTAGTGTGTTTTATTTTTGAGCACAATTCAGAGAAACCAATAAGCCTGCGTTGAATAGGCCGAACTAATTTTCGTACCAAAATGTTTATCACTACATATATAAAGCAAAGTCGCAAAGTCCCTATGTATCCTTATAACTTGAAAACGACTGGACCAACTTGGATACTTCCTTCGGCAGGTTTGTTCGAAATTGTTACGTGAAGGTTTAAAAAAAAGAGTCGGGAAAACGGGGCGTGGCACCACAAGAATACATTTTTAGACAATAACTTTGGAACCATAAGTCACACATCAATTAAATTTGGTACAAACTTTCTATTTGATCATATCCTTCAATAGAGGGAATGGGATGGGTATTGAACAAAGGGGTGTGGCACCGCCCATACAACTCAAATCTTTTAAATGAAATAGCTTTGGCATTGTAAGTCACACAGCATTGAAATTTGGTGCACCGTCGTTTCATAGATGTGTCATTCTACTGTTAAATTTTAATGGGCGTTGAACAAGGGGCGTGGCACATTTTTTATGACCCAACATTTCAGCAGAACTGTAAGTCGCACATCAATGAAACTTGGTACGAACGTGCCATTTAGTCATATTTTTCGACAGAGGGAATGGGGCAGGTATTTAACAAGAGGGCGTGGCTCCGCCCATACAACTAAAATCTTTTATATGGAATAGCTTCGGAATTGTAAGTCGCACAGCATTGAAATTTGGTTTGACATCCTCCCATAGAAGTGTCATTCTACTGTTAAATTTTGATAGGCGTTGGACAAGGGGCGTGGCACATTTTTTGTGACCCAAATATTTCGCTGAACTATAAGTCGCACAGCAATGAAACTAAGTACGAACCTACCATTTATTTATATCTTTCGACAAAGGAAATGGTGCGGGTATTGAACAAGGGGGCGTGGCACCGCCCATACAAGCCAAATCTTTAATATCGAATATCTTTCAACTTGTAAGGTGCACAGCATTGAAATTTAGTATAGCGTCGACCCATAAATGAGCCATTCTACTGGGAAGATTTGATGGGCGTTGGACAAGGGGCGTGGCACATTTGTTGTGACCCAAATATTTCGCTGAACTATAAGTCGCACAGCAATGATATTAAGTACGAACCTACCATTTAATCATATCTTTCGACAAAGGGAATGGTGCGGGTATTGAACAAGGGGGCGTGGTACCGCCCATACAAGCCAAATCATTAATATAGAATATCTTTGAAATTGTTAGTCGTACAACACTGAAATTTAGTACCCCGTCGTCCCATAGATGAGTTATTCTACTGGTAAGATTTGGTGGGCGTTGGACAAGAGGCGTGGCACATTTTTTGTGATCCAAATATTCCGCTGAACTATAGGTCGCACAGCAATGAAATTAAGTACGAACCTACCATTTATTCATATCTTTCGACAGAGGGAATGATGAGGGTATTGAACAAGGGAGCGTGGCACTGCCCATACAAACCAAATGTTTAATAGAGAATATCTTTGAAGTTGTAAGTCGTACAACACTGAAATTTAGTGCCCCGTCGTCCCATAGATGGGTCATTCTACTGGTAAGTTTTTATAAGCGTTGGACAAGGGGCGAGGCACATTTGTTGGGACCCAAATATTTCGCTGAACTATAAGTCGCTCAGCAATGACACTTAGTACGAACCTACCATTTGCTCTTTCGACAGAGGGCATTGTGCGGATATTGAATAAGGGGCCGTGGCCCTGCCAATATAACTTAAATATTGTTCAAGCGCTATCCATTTCTTTACTGAAACTTAGCAGCACCATTGCTTATTTACGGGCCTCGATTGCGTTAATCAGTAGCTCCCTCCTCTTCCTTTAGTTGGTTTTCGTCGTCAATTTGCCATTTGCCACATCGCCATTGATTCGCCATCTCGCGTATTTCATTATAAAAAAACAACAAATGTCGTGCGGGACGAAGTTCGCCGGGTCAGCTAGTTTTATATAAATGTTTATTATATTATATTATTAATTCCAACACATAATATACTATATATTATGTGTTGGAATTTTCACTGCTAAAGTATAATAGTGATATAGTCTTTCTTGGGGAATTTTGTATTTTTAGCACTTCTAATTTTCACAGAATAAAGATAGCGAATAGTCAAAGATTCCATTGGGAAGGTGAACATAAAACGCAACTTTTTTACGCAGACACATAAGCGTTTTGCAGCGCACGGCAGCCACCGTAGCTCAGCTGGCTAGTGCGTTGGGCCGCGAGTCAAATGCGACGCTCGGACCCAGGTTTAAGACTCCGTTGCTGCTAACACCGAAAAAAAACAATTTTTTTTCGGCGGCTGTCCTCTCAGCAGGAAATGGCTCTGAGTAAAATTGCTTATGAAAAAGCTTAGGGAGCTTTTTGCCGGAGCGTTTTGCCGCCGTTCGGAATCGGCATAAAACTGTAGGTTCCTTCCGACCCTGTACAAATTCGCAGCCACAACACGGATAGTTGCGGGTAGCTAGGCCTTAGTCTCGTATTCGGGCTGTCGTTCCAGTCAATTATTATTATTATTATTATTATTCATAAGCGTTTTGATTAAAATTTAACTCTCTACGTCAAATTTTCTAAGGACAAGACCTTTGGCTCTTCCAAAAAAGTGGCTGGGTTGTGAACCATCTGTTAATTCGCTGTGTTACGTCCATATGTTTATACAGCTCTTACACTTCGTTGTTGGTTCGTATACGATGGTCGTTACCAATACAAACAGGACCAACGATCTTGCGAAGTACCTTCCTCTCGAACACCCCCAGGGCCGCTAAGTCGTTAAGTGACAGTGTCCATGCTTCTGCGCCGTAGAAGAGCATGGCAAGAATAAGCGTCCTATAGAGTGCAAATATCGTCGGTCGAGAGAGGTCTCTAGTACTCAGTTGCAAGTGACATCTGCCGGGTTACGCCCGATAACATTGGTGTCAGCGACGTAGGCAAGGAGCTGGAAACTCTTGTTGAAGATTGTGTCATTGCGATCGGCCTCGCGCAGAACACCCTCCATGGTAAAGTTGAACAGGTCCCATGACAAAGGATCGCTGTATCCGAAGCTTCGAACGATATCAAATGGGCCGTAGAGGTCACTTCCAACCTTGACGGAGCTGTGCGTAGTGCTCAACGTTGCTGTGCAAGTCTCACGAGCTTTGCAGGGATACCAAGTTCAGACAAGTCGGCTTATAGGCGATCCCTTATCGGGCTATCGAATGCTGCCTTGTAATCGATAAAGAGATGGTGGGTACCGATTTGACTCTCATGGCTCTTTTCCAGGACTTGGCGTAGGGTGAATATCTGGTCAATGGTGTTCTTATCAGGTCTAAATCCGCACTGATCAATCAGTGCCTTGGCGAGTGGCTTCAATCTTTCACATAATACGCTCTATAGGACCTTATTGGGAAGTAGGCTGATGGTGATGATCGCCTTTCTTCAGCTCAGGCCAAAGTGTACTGAAGTTCCAATCGTTGACATAGCATGCGTTGGCATAGCATACATTCCTCTAGTCATATTTTGCATACACCCAATCAGCTCACCGCCGTCGGCCTTGAACAATTCTGCTGGTAGCCCGTCCGGCACTGCAGCTTTATTATTAAATCGCTCAATAGCGACCCGGACCTCGTCATAGCTGGGCGGTGACCATCGCACTATGGCTCATCTGCCGGCAAAACGTTGCAAAAATTAAAAATTTCATAAAAGCGTTCGATAACATGAATACACGCAACTTATTGAGAATTTTCCAGGGATTACGAAACTGTAACTTTCATTAAATTCGAATTAGTAGTTTGGGACAAATGCGACAATTTTTCCACATCGAGAAAAATGTGTAATTTTTGGTTTTTTTTGTCATCATTAAGATTGATTTGTATGTAAATGAAGCGACCAATCGGTAACTTGTTGGTTTTTACTAAAAGGTACGTTAATTGTAAATATAATAAAAATAAAAAAATGTTTGTTTTGTCTTAAAAGTTGATCGATCTACCGATTGCTCGAAAAGTCTATATTTCGACCTTTTTTCCAACTTTGATCGAGAATAAAAAAATATACCAAAAATAACCTCCGCGAAATTGAGGATGGTTATTTATTATTCAATTATTTACCTAACTTCCAAAACTCAGCTGCCGCTTTACTTTCTAGAGCAATAAAAGTGAAAAAACCTCGGGTCGAAAAACACGCAGGTATACGAAAAATCTCGCACATTTAGTACGGGCAAAAACCAATTTTGTGTTGCTGGCATCTATCTATATATCTAATCACGCTCAAACGGATCGGCCGATTTCAATGAAGTTTTCTTTGTTGGATTCGTCTTGAGTCAGTTCAGGTTTGTGCGAAAAGAAAATTCCGGAAAATCTATTGGAAAAGTCGGAAAATCCCTCTAATTTTTGACCGTGAATTCTGAAAATTTTCAGACGATAACGTTTGAACCATAAGTCACAAATCAATTAAATTCACTACGAACTTACTATTTAGTAATGTCCTTCGACAGAGGGAATGGGGCGGGTATTGGACAAGGGGGTGTGGCACCGCCCATAAAAGCCAAATCTTTATAAATGAATATCTTCGAAACACAGCATTGAAATTTAGTATTGTGTCGTCCCATAGATGAGTCATTCTACTGGTAAGATTTGATGGCCGTTGGACAAGGGGCGTGGCACATTTTCTGTGATCCAAATATTTTCCTGAATTATAAGTCGCACAGCAATGAAACTAAGTACGAACCTACCATTTATTCATATCTTTCGACAAAGGGAATGGTGCGATTTTGATTCGTATTTTGTTGCTCCTGGTCAAGCCATCTGGACGATGCTATGAACCTAAGCAGGTTTTTAACATCTATGTTGGATGTTTCTGTCAGGCTTGTTTAAGTAACATACAATTTATATTTCAAAGCACTGACTGTGTCGTATTGAAATTAACAATTATCGTATTTGTTTGAAAATTTGATAAATGTCTTGATAAAATTAAATGGTTTCATTATAATATAATACCAATATGTGGCAATATGGAAGAGTAGCTTAAGTTGACACCGCTCCATCCAAATTTAGCGCATCAAGCAGGCTTAAATTTTCACAGTGATGCCTGCCTAGATTTTGGATAAATAAAAAATGGGACATTTGTTTATGAATTAAGTCCTAATAACGTTTTTCCACAAAGATCCACCAGACATGTTACTCCACAATGATGTACGAACAGAGCTGAAATATTATTTAGCAGACGCACACACGTCGTTTTTATGTTTTGATCGATATCCTACAGTAAAAGCGGTTTTTTTTTAACATAATACGTCGACTCAGGGGACGCCTGCCCCAATAGAACGTTTGTTCTCATTTGCTGGCATGGTGAATGATCCTTGTATCCGAGCATGCATTTTGATAATAAAATTCAATAAGCTTCTTCAATAAGCGTTGTTCGCTTGTAAGTCGATTCATGATTAAATTATAGACCAAACTGAACATGTTTGACAGTAACATGTTACACGAAAACAGCTTAGCTGCCAAAACAGTGCTGCCAAAAAGAAAGTTGCTACAAAATCACCCTTTAGAAGGAATCTCACCGACGACAATTTTGAACGTGTGATCTTAATGAAAGCAAATAGTTTTTTAAATAAAACATATGTATATTCTTGTAAATATCGTTATTAGTGGTTTATTTAATGGTAATGGATTTCCTTGTTTAGTGCAATATGCTTTTCACTACCACTAAATAAATATAGTGATAGCTGAATTTTTTCCATTAATCACTGATCTTTATTTACCTCGCGTAACAGCCGACTGCAGGGTCCTCTTGTATGCAGCATTATTCGCTGCAGTGGCTGCGCGACACTCTTTATCGTACCATTGGTTTCTTGGTGGTGGGCGTCGGAAACCAAGGACATTTTCTGCGGCGGAGTGCATAGAGTGGGATATGTGAGCTCATAATCCCCCGATGTCATCAGGTGGAGAGGGGTAGCGGCCGAGATGGTTGGAGAGTTCAGCGAAGTAGGCTTCGGCTATCCCTTGTGATCGCAGCTTACTGACGTCCAGCTTTCTTTGCGAACTAGGATGTGCGGTCTTTGCAGCGCAAAGAGGCATACGTACGTTGGCTGCAACAAGGAAGTGGTTCGAGTCGATGTTGGGTTCTCGGAAAGTGCGCACATCTAGAATGCTAAAAGTATGCCTTCTATCAATCACAATGTGATCAATCTGCTTGCAGGTGGATTGATCGTTGGATAACCAGATGGCCTTATGGATGGCGAGGTGCGGGAATCTGGTGCTACTAACTACCATGTTTCGTGCCTCCCGAGCACGATTTTGACGTTATGGGCCGGGCACCCGTCGCTGACGTCCTCGAGCTTCGCATCCTTGGTCGCATCGTCTTTCTCTTCCGTCGGGTCGTGCGCGCAAATTATGCTGATTCTAAAGTATTTAGCCGTGATGTGGATCGAGGCCAGCCGTTCGTTCACCGGAGTGAACCGGGAGACATGGTAGCGAAGTCTCTTGCTGACCACAAACCCTCAAATCGTTTGCTGCGGTCGTCAACATAATGGGTTCCTTCCGATACTTTTTTGGTTTTCATTGGCCCAGAAGGGCCACGCGGAGGCTGTGTATCACCTTGGATTGGACATGGGACAAGGATCGTTCGGGCGTTCGCCAAGTTGAACGCAATCAGAGACTCCTCCTGAAATACGAACACGTTTCCATATTAGCGCACTTCAAGTGAACAGGCCGGCTACATGTGTTCAATTCGATGGAATCAGTTTTTAAGGTAAAACCCTCAAACAATTGGCGTTAAAAGGAAATCAGATGGTTTTGATGAGTTTTTTGCCATAGGACTCTTGGGTGGCGCTGGGTTTGCCTTCTTTCGTGCTGCTTTTGCTGGGACCCAGAAGCGATGAAACACTGGTGCTTCCTGACGCAGCTGATACAGAGCGAGGATTGGATGGCTCACTAGAAGTAAATGGCGTGCTTACAACATCTTTTTCACGCCCAACATTCAATGGTTTGAAAATGATTTGTCGTTGTTCGTTTCCACCGAGATCAGCATCGACTTCAACTTCACGATCGTTTACCCCAAAAGCCTGGACAAAATCAACGTCGGTAAAAAATTAGGTTTTGATGGTTTAATACAGTCGCCGAAAATCCAGATTTGATTGTTTTTGGCCTAATTCAAAGCCTAATTCAATGTCGTTCAAATAATACCGGCAACGTGACGAATTTCCAAGACGTGTTGCGAAACATGTTAATTTTTTAAAAGACTAGTTTAATATAAAGAAGAAGAACAAATTCATAAACATTGGAGTAAACATGTCAATTCTATCTTATTGGTATTGTTCTTCTGGCAAGCGGAAATTTGAGACTTGTAGTAAATCTTGACTGGCCCAAATACCGAAATGTCAAGTGGCTGCAACGTATAGCTGCAAAGGGGGAACGAAAGGATGTGAACCTCATCTGCAACCGCAATGTCCAAGGCATCAACCGACAGATGAGACGAGTGGTTGTCCAACAACAACAAAACTGGAGCAATATGCGACGCCGTGCAGGCTTATGCGGCCCATACACGTTGCGATTTGTTGTACAACTGGACTCGGTTGGACACAAAATCGCAACGTGTGTAGCGCAGTTGTACGTTTCGCACAACCGGTTGTATGAAAATCAAAATATTTTGATGTTTCGGTCGTGTTGTGTGAGCGGTCGCAACGTGTATGGGCGTGTTGTACAATTTCGTGCAACTTTCTGGTTTCATTCGTGTTTTAGCTTTTGTGCGTTGCGAACGAAATGGACGAGCGCAACGAAAACTGGAGCAATTTTATCGAAATTTGCCGAAATTTGTATCTTTCAACCACCTTTGCGACCACTTTCTTTTTTTTCTTTATTTCTCCAATGCTTTCTTCTTCTATAATTTCACTGATGATCAGAAGCGCAATTATTTTGTTTGTCATTTCCTCTGCACTCAACAAAATGTATGAGAAAAATGAAGTTGAGCGAACGAATTG
Source organism: Melieria crassipennis (assembly GCA_963668005.1). Lineage (NCBI taxonomy): Eukaryota > Metazoa > Arthropoda > Insecta > Diptera > Ulidiidae > Melieria > Melieria crassipennis. The sequence goes on along the minus strand of OY764961.1, from coordinate 85,107,149 downwards.
TGTCGGAAATCGCAACGTCTGTGTCCGACCAACGACCAACCTGTTGCACGACGGCTCGCACGACCAGATTGTATCGTGTAGGGGCCGTTTTATAGAAGAAGAACAAAAGCCAGCCAGAAATTAGAAATCGTTTTACAATTTCAGTTTTTCGCCAGCGCAACAACAACAGCGTTCCGCCACAGCAATGTGCTAACGCACACTCGCTGCAGTGAGCACAACCAAAGAGCGCAACACAGATAGAACTACACTCTCACTTGCAAAGCAACGCTCTCACCACATACGTGATCTATGAGAGCAGAGCGCGGGTTCCAATGTTTTGTTCCGCCATACAAAATGTTTGCTCGTATGACATGCGTCTTCTGTATCAGAGATTAGCAATGAGTACCGCAACTTTGGATACCACCGCATTAATACGCATTATTTTTACTACCTACACATAAGCACCGCATAACATAAGTATCGCAACCGCACGCATACAAAACCCGAACGAGTTTGCGATCATCAATTCATTTCGCGTATTGCTTACACGACCACTTCGTAATCGTATGCATATTGCACAATTCGCGTCGCGCAATTTTGGTTACCACCGCATTGATACTCATTCTTTTTACTACCTACTGCTCATAAGCACCGCAAATCATAAGTATCCCAAATTCAATCATTATGCGGTATGCGTTGTTTGCAGTGATTGAAAGCAATGCATACAAGTATACATAATGAACAATTCGCGAAGCGTATGAAGCAGGTACACGCATTTGGAAGAAATGTTTGCGGCATGGATTTTGCCACCTCAACTGCTGCTATTTTTTAAGCAAGTTAAAGTCTAAAAGTTATAGAATCATGCAAAACAAAAATGGTTAAATACTTTAAAAGCAGTCAGTAATTCGACCCACATCAATGAAATACTCTATGACAACGGGCAAAGCCATCGACTTTTCGACCATTCGTACTCTAAAAATTTTTAACATTACAAATTATTATTAATTATTACAATCTATTACACGTATTATGAATTAAATATTACTTCGTTCGATAAAGGACATTTTTTCATTTCATGTTTAAAACTATTACATTAAATTTATTATTTGAGTATGTACACATTTATTGTAAAACATAAAAAAATTGGGTATATCCTAAAAAATGCCTGTCAGTTCTTTTCTTTTCTACGAATGCTTAATCACAATAAAAGTCAAAGAACAAGCGCGAAGCGATACACAATGGGGTAAACATGTCAAAAACCCGCGCATTACGGCTAATCTTAAAGTTACGGGCCTAACTTTTTTTTTGGTTGTTTCGTAATCTGCATGCATCTAGCAATCAGAAAACGCTTTTTGCATGTAAATTGAACTAAAACTGCCTGCTATATAGCCATTCAAAGTTGTGTGTTTTTATACTCAATTTCATTTTGTCGACGCAACTTTTTTGATGGGTGTGCTAAAATCTCGATAAAATCGTTGTTTATAAATATAATCAAATAATTTTTAGTACGTATAATAAGCATATTCCTATAATTAATTCGACATATAATTATTTCACATGACACATTTTCTTGTAAAGATATAAGTTCTCAAAGTTTGGGCAAAAAGGACGATTTTTTAGGAAAATTTCCTACTTTCGTGGTGTATAACTTTTATGGATAATCATGGATAATCGAAAATCTTTAGGGAAGGTGAGTAGGAACCTTCATAAAAAAATGATACCCAACTTGTCTGCGGAAAGCTGCGGAATGGTTGGATTTTTGGACTTTTATTCCTTCTCCTAGTAAGAAAATAAATATATTAGCACCGAAAACTTTTTAACGCGCGTATGGGTCGGTACGTTTACAACACTTGGTGCATATATATAGTATTAAAAAAAATAAATAAAGTAAAAATAGATGTGATTTATCACCTGAATTAATAAATATGCTAAAATAAAACATTTTCTATCAATTTTTTCGGCTGGTACGTAGGATGATTCTCGAAAACGGCAATATATTTCAATAAAACTTTGTAAAGAATTTACAAGTGGCCTAACTAAACTCTGACGTAAAAATGGGCATGGTACGCCCACTTTTAAGTAGGGTTGCCATATAAGCATACTTTGTTAAATTGGAAAAATGTATTATATTTATATATTAACCAACTTCATCTGCACTTTTGTGGTTATTTATAACGGTAAGTGGGGGTGGGAAGTACCATTAACCCGTTATGAGCCGTATCAACCCATATAAAATGTTTTTTGTTTAAATAAGTTAGTTATAGTTAATAAGTTAAGTTACTCTGCATGTATGTGTTTATGTGGGTGTTTTATGAAAGGAGGCGAAAAATCGGGGCGTGGCTACAATCCAGAGTATTCATAAGTCAGTTTGGGTCGATTTAAATACTATAACTTTGGTTTTGTTTTTACTAATGAAGATGTTAAAAATGCCTAATTGCCGACTGTAGGGTGCCGATGCACGGTACAATAAATAAAATAAAATTATGGTGGACAAATCTCTGAAGAGTCCTGAAGGAGATGTCCAAATTTGAGGTATTTATCTTTAACCGTATAGATACTACAGCATAAAATAGGCAATGCGCGGGTTTTTGGCATGTTTACCCCATTGTGCGATATGAAAATGCGGTGGTATGCGGTGTTTCCATCTTTCCTTTGGATCATTCGCACCACCGCATTCTCATATCGCTTCGGAATGCGGTGGTGCGAATGATTCAAACGAATATTTCCATCTTTCGTTTGGATCATTGCCGTCTTCGTTTGAATCATTCGCACCACCGCATGCCGAAGTGCATAGTTCGTTTGGATCATCGGCAGCACCGTATAGCCGAAGTGAAATGAAGATGCGATAGTTTGCGTTCGTTTAGTATTGCAAGCTGATGATTCGTTCGTTCGGATTACTAGTATTCGGAATGAATGAAGCATTGCGGTGGGGATACATACTGATATCCGTTTTTTTGAGCAGTGGCACATATCGCACCGCATTTTACACGAATACATATTGAGCGATTAAAATATAACCGCATGCAGATCTCTGTTCTGTATGTTTATTTTCTTTGCTGAAGCCCTTTATCTAAAAGTGTACTTTTATCTTAAAGTGTACTTTATTTCAAATATGATTATGCGCCTTAGTTTTTATTCATCATTATTAAGCTATCGGTGCCTTGTAATCGATAACGAGATGGTAAGTATCGATTTGACTGAGGATTGTTTCATATTATATTCACGAACTATAAATCTGTGATAAGACATACCTTCTTGTATGTTGCTTCCGAACATTTTAAAATTTTTTATTTTCAGTGGTAGTTTTCCTGAGCAGTTAATTCAACTTCAAACCTATTTATTTTAATATTGCATATACGATTTCTAAATAACACTACAACACAACAAATAAAACCAAACTACAGATTCCGTTTTCTTTTTCAGATATTTTGTTTCATACCTTAAAAAGAGTTTAGAATCATTGAATGGAAAACTAAGACAATATGCTCAATGGTGCTTTGATAACTGTAAATGTACCAAGGTCTCTTCACGGTTATATCCCCCATCGAGTGTTGAAATTGCGGTAAGACTTATATTATTACAGTAATAACACAGATAACACAGGGCAACAAATTTCGGCATTTCTGGTTTTGACATCAGTTCTAGGGTAATTAGGGCACGTTCATTTCGAATCCGCAAACCGTTTTTAAAAAGTTTACGTTTTCGTAAAAAATGGGCGTGTCATTTTTCGTTTTCTCTGTGACTTTTTCACGTTTCTGATTATAATTCTTTTTCGAAGGCGGAAAAATTCCACATTTTCGTAAATCAGAAAGCGAGGTATATGTATAATATAAGCAAACACATCAAGTCATACAAACAACCAAACTATTTGGCGTGATTCCTATTCTCATCGAAATAATGGCATAAATGTTCCATAGTAATTTACATCATTTTCACTAGTGTCCGACCGAAACCACTTTTTTGGGCCGAAACCGAAACCGAGTTTCGGTTTTTTTTTAATATTCGGCCGAAACCGAAACTTTCTAGTTGAAATAAAAATCACCACATCAAGCATCAAAATCAAAATTTTTCAACAAACGAATTTTAGGTACTTTAGGTAAATAAAGAACAAACATAACTTAAATAAATAAATACTTATTAATCAAAACAATTCATTAATTTTTGAAAAACATAAACATGAAAAAATCACCCTTTCATAGCTTACTCGCTAATATTCAAAATTAAAAAAAAAAGAAAGTTTATTTACATTGGTGGCATCCAAATTACTCCTCCTTTCACTATGCATCTGCTACACAATAAAATGTAAAAAAAATTTTTGGAAGTTTCGGTTTCGGCTTTTCGGTCATTTTTTGGCCGAAACTGAAACCGAAATCACTTATTTGGGCCGAAACCGAATATTCGGTGTGAAGGTTAATTAAGTTAATTTTATTTTAGTCACTTTAATTTCTAATCTAAACATATTGTTACGAAAATTAGTTCTGTAGGCTTGTTCGTCTCTCTGGAATGTGCAATTTAAAATAAACGCAGTACCCGACTGCCTTTTATACTTGTCTGCTTCTCGCGCCGATCATTTTCGCACATTCCAATTGAACTAAACATTTCCATTACCATCGCGAGCCATCCTTGCCATATCGAAATTATAGCAAGCCGGCCGTATTCTAAAAGTGCGTGCCTAAAAGTATGCCCGTAAAAGCATTCTGGCGCATAGCACAGCGACAGGGCGCATTGCACAGCGACAGACTGCCGTGCACGGCGACAGGCGGTCTTATCGTTACACTGCGCTCCACTTAGACTTGTTCGTCCCGAACAAGTGCCGTGGCTCCGCCGAAGTAAAATGCCAGGCGCTCCAAATGGACTTCCTTCAGCCTAGCGCCTCTACTGCTGCAACGTTGAATCCTGTATACCACGTCATTAATCCTGGTCACGACTTTGTGCGGTCCTTCCCATGACGTTTGAAGTTTTGGAGACAAAACGGGTTGTAGAGCATTACCAGATCGTATTTTTTGGGAACCCTGCCGCGTTAGCCCAAAGATCATATCTGGCTTTCATCTTATCGCTGCCCAGTTGGATGCGGCTCTTTATAAACTAGTGGATTTTTTTCAGTTCTGACCGCTTATTGACCACGTAGTCAGTCCTAATCCTTCCGTCGTGCTGACCACTCCGAACTTCAAGTCAGCGGGCAAGCTCAACTCTGTGCCGAACACTGCTCAGGCTGAAGTGAGTGATGTCATGTCGTGCTTGGCTGACCTATACGCCATCAGGAGCAGAGGGATATGCGTGTCTTAATCTTTTTGATTCCTGCCTACCATTTTCCGCAGATATTCTTCCAGTGTCCGATTAAATCGTTCCACCATGCCGTCGGACTAGGGATGAAAAGCAGTGGTGCGAGTTTTTCTTATTCCCAGTAGCTCACACATTTTCGTGAATACCGCAGATTCGAAATTCCGGCCTTGATCCGAGTGCAACTCCAAAGGAACTCCTAACCTGGCCACCCAGTTGTTTACCAGCATTTCCGCGACCGTAGTGGCCTCCTGGTTAGGAATAAGATACACTTCGGTCCATTTGCAGAAATACTAATGGCGCATGGCCCCGCGATGTCCATGGCAATTCGCTCGAAGGACGCTCCCACGTTGTACTGCTGCATGCGGCCTCGAGATCTCCTTTTGGGCCCTTTCGCGGCCGAACATCCGTCACAGCTCTTAACCCAATCGGCTACAGACTCCTGGCATCCTTCCCAGTAGAATCGTCTTTTTATTTTGGCGACAGTTTTTGTGATGTCCGGATTGGCAGTGGAGGGCACTGCCAATCCGGACATGCGCCTTGCTCCCTGCCTTCGACGATTTTTGCAAGATCCGTATCCTCGTGCTGATCCTTTTGCAGCCCCTCCGCAGACCAATCTTCCCCTGGCATAACGCTTACCAATCGGACGTCCACGATCTGCTCTTTGCTTTTGGCTCACAGTGCCTGCTTTCGTTTTTTCACAGACGCCGCACACTGGGGTAATTCATGGCGACTTTGGCGGTTAATTCAAAAACGAAAATTAAAGATAGTGATTTTTTTTTGGTACCGGATTAAAGTAGATAAAATTCCCCATAACTAGGTGAAAGAATTGTTGTAAAATAATTTACCGTATTCCTGCAATCCACTCTGAAAGTTGTCATAATATATATTTTTATTTGGCGTGCGCACAGCGATAAACGTGAATTTTTCAATTATTTGAATCAACTTTTTTTTTTACAAATTTTACAAGTATCATTAACCTTCTGCCTGTCCCTTGCTCAAAATTGCGTTCGCTGTCTCTTGGGGTCAAAATGACCCCAACCAAACGGTTATATAATTTACTGACAAAACATGAAGAAATGTTACACATAAATCCAAAAGAAAACGGGGTAGCCCCGAAAAGTGTTTTTCTCGATTAGTAATTAAGTTGTAAGCGCGATTAACACTAAATAACACAAGTAGACGAGCGCACAAAACCACTCAATCGTTTTTTAATTCCGTCTGGGGTGAAATAGACCCCAACGGACAGGCAGAAGGTTAAAGAGATAATGGAGCTTCTTGTTCAGGTATTTAAGTATTAAAATGTTAATTTTGTTTTTTATTTAAGTGTTCGGAAAAAGCTTTAAAATTGCCTTATTTTGACCCTATTCATAGACATATAGTTGTTTGTTCAGTGATGTTCACCTAAACTGTTTTCATTAGCGTAATCTGCGCATTTAGATTTTTATACGTGAACTCTTGGCAAAATATGCATGCGGTCCGTGAAGGGTAATACAAGAAACAAATGTAAATGGAAAAAATGTGAGATAAGCAACAAGTGAAATGTTTTATGTTAGTTTTGTTGTTGTTCAATGTACGGTTTTTAGTATTGTTTTATGCTTTTTACCCTACATTACGGGGCCGGCATATTAGATATATATTAGCCAGCATATTAGGCGGGATATAGCGACACGTAAGCTAAATATTTTTGGAGATATTTTTTAAGATACTTATGAAATACAATTAAATCGTGCCAAATCTTTCGTTGAGTACTATCCCTGGTATAACATGCCTGCGACTGTTCATAAATATTTAATACACAGACACAGAGGTCATAACTCACGCCGTTTTGTCAATCGGTGAAATATCTGAAGAAGCGCAGGAAGCGAGAAATAAAGATTTTAAGGCTTTCAGGGAATATTTTTCCCGAAAATGTAGCAGAGAAAAATCCAATGAAGACATTCTGAATAAGCCGCTAATAAGTTCTGATCCTACTATATCCATTGAAACGAAATTGTCACATAAAGAAGTCACACGCATGCCAAGGGAAGCATTGGATTTATAAAACGTGAAAGCGTGTTTGAAAAGTTACCTATTTCAATGAATTTTTAAAAGTCAATAAGTGATGAATTTTGTATACGAGCCTTTTGTAAGCATTTTGCATTTTTGATCATAAATAAAACAAAATCCACTAAAGTATATTTAAATACAGTTATTTTTCACTTCTTTATGTATAATTAACTAAAACTAATACTTTCTTCATGTCTAAATAGTCTAGATGAATTAATCGCCAAAATCGCCATGAATTACCCGAGTGTGCACACGGCATCATGTGGTGTTTGCGTAATTATTTGGCCGCGAATCATTTCGTCCACGAATTTTTGAGAGCAATTTTCGGCTGTACATGCGAAGAGGCACTCACGGGCTAAGCCGCGAAGATCGGCTACCCACTCTCTGTACGTTTGATTTAGCTTCATTTCACTTTTGAAAAAATCGTATCGCGCGGCTACTACGTGAAGCTTAGACTGGAAATGAACCGTTAATTTGTCCGTTAGTTCTCTGTATGTTTGTTCTTGTAACTGGGCACTTCCAAACAGATTTTTTAATAGTTCGAAAATGTCTGTAAACGAAAAACGATGTGAAAAAACGATTTTTGCTTTTCAGGCAACGTGACCGAATACGCGATAAAATGCTGATGCAACTGTTCCAAGTATGACTCCCAAGTTTGGCGTTCTTTGTCAAAGCTATGGAACGTTGGCACTACGGCGGAGCTTGTTGCAAAGGAACCACCAGCTTGAGCGTGAACCACGGATTGCATCCACTCCCTTTGTTGCAGAAGTAAATTTTTTGTGAATTCCTGCTGTTCAAGCAGTAATTTTTTAAGTAGTTCACTTTCGCCCGGCATGATTGCAACGGCAGAAAACAGACAAAAACGGCCCGAAAGTAAACGCGGTGCAGCTGAGTCAGAACGAACGCTAAACAATTTTTATCGCCGCCGCCAATTGATATAAACGGACCGTTGCGTTTCGTAGTTCAAATGCGACTGTTTGTTTTATTCCAGAGTTGAAAGGTTACAGAGTTGATTAGTTGCATGTAATAGATTACAATATTATAATAGTTGTAGCAAATTTGATTAGGGTTATAACATAACGGGGTTATAACATACGGCAGCCGCCGTAGCTCAGCTGGCTAGTGCGATGGGGCGCTCGAACCCAGGTTCAAGACTCCGTTGCTGCTAACATCGAAACAATTTTTCTTTCGGTGGCTGTCCTCTCAGCGGGAAATGGCAAACCTCTGTATTAGGTTTAGTTAATTATACGTAAAGTAAAAAATAAACGTATTCGAATATACTGTAGTGGATTTTTTTTTATTTATGACCAAAAATGCAAAATTCTCACAAAAGCGTCTTGTACAGAATTCCTCGCTTATATATTAATCACCACCATAATCATCATCGTATTTACTCACGCTTTCACCTTCGCATCCATCATTATTATCATCGTCATTGTTTATATCGCGTTCTTCTTCTGCAATTATCAACATATCCAATACTTCCCTTGGCATGCGCGTGACTTCTTAATGTAGCAATTGCGTTTCAGTCGATATAAAAGGATCAGAACTTAAGTATTAGCAGCCTATTTAGAACGTCTTCGTTCGTTTTTTCTCTGCCACTTTTTCGGGAAAAATATTCCCTGAAAGTCTTAAAATCTTTATTTTTCGCTTCTTGCGCTTCTTCAGATAATTCACCGATTGGCAACAAGGCGTGAGCTATGACCTCTGGTCCATGAATTGAATATTTATGAACAGTCGTAGGCATGTTATACCAGGCATAGTACTCAACGAAAGATTTGGCACAATTTAAGGCAAAAAGTTGGTCATTATGTCATAAAGACTTTGGCGAGTATACCAAATAACATTGGAATTCGTTCCTACATGAAAAAAATCACCTTTTTTAATATCTTGAAAAAGTAGTCATTTGCAGTTACCCTTTACCGAATTAGTTTAATGCACATCACTGCGGTTATTTCAATCGATTTCACATAAGTAATACAAACAATAACAATGCCCAATACTGCAACTTCTGACAAATAAGGTCGGTTGACCTGGTTTTGCACACACCCTACAACAAAGACAAATAAAAAAAGCCAAGATATCAAAATTGTATTTGGTTCTGCATCATTTGAGGCGATATTGTATTGTGTTTCATAAATATCTTAAAAAACAAAAATATTTAGCTTACATGTCGCGATATCTCGCCTAATATGTCGCCTAATATGCTGGCTAATATATCTGTGGTCAAAGCAATAACCGCCTAAGTCGAGAAGTGTTGTTTCGAGCAATCTCGTTTTAAAGTTTTAGGCGCATATTTGATACAAGTAGTAACGCGAATAGGTTTTTATTGATAACTTTTTTTATTTTAAAGTTACAAACTCCTCGAATTTACGCAAACGTAGAGCACAATCAAGGGAAAATGGTGGCATCCATAACTCAATTTCTTTTTAAGTCGACTTAAGTGATTATTGCTTTTGACCACAGATATATCTAATATGCCGGCCCCGTAATGTAGGGTAAAATCAAAGAATATGAAGTGTATAGAAGGCGCATCAGAGCTCAAAAATTCAAATTTTTGTTTGCGAGTTTCAAAGTTCCGGGGGATGCCACAAATGGGAAAGAGCGGTGCCACCAGGAGAGCGAGCGCTTCAGTTTGCGCTCATTGGCTATGCAAGCTGAAGCACACTCACCCAACAACCACACATGAAATTAAAGTGCCGCTTCGCCTGTGTACACATGGACGTATCAGGGTAGGGTACACGGATCGGTATTTGCGCCCCTAAAAATCGAATTTCTATGTTCTATAAATATATAGAATTCTGTATTCTATTCTATTTGAATTCTATAATATGAATTTTCAAATGTAGTTATGGCCCTCTAAATTTGTTCCTGGGTATGCCCATGTGTGAACATTGACTTGTTGGTGCTTTGGTCGCTCAATCGTTTTTGTGCGAATTTCTGCTTTTTTTTTTTCGCCAGCAAAGGGACATCACTTTGCCAGCGCAACGATCGTCGTTTCAGCGAACGTGATTCAAAACAGTGCTAATGATTTTTGTTCTTGTAGTTTTTGTGTGTATGCTTTTTTGTGTTGCGATTGGTTTTATTTCACAATCTTTCAGTCGGAGCCTAAAAAATCGGTATTGAGGCATAAATGCACATATATTCGAGTAATGCAAGAATTTTACTTCAGAATGGTTCAGTGACAAATACTGGGACAGTAAATTTAAAATCCTAGATTTTCTTATTTTAGTTCTTTTACGCAAGCATTATATGTTTGCCGTAAAAAAATGTTCTTCCTTTCTTTGCATTTCATTTTTTAATTGTCTTTGCTGATTACTTATTATTATTTTTTTTATTGCTTGTAGCGATCATATAAGTAGCCATGCCAACCATATATTATTTTCTTTTCTATGATGTTGGGCATACTACAGTCGGCAGTGAGATCGAGAGCAATATGCGACGACGTGCAGGCTTATATGTAGAAGAAGAACAAAAGCCAGCCAGAAAATAGAAATTGTTTTACAATTTCAGCTTTTCGCCAGCGCAACAACAACAACAACAGCACATCGTCTTCACCTCTCAGTCATCCCATGCCGCAGCAGTGGGATAACGCAGACTCACTGCAGTGAGCGCAACACATAAAACTACGTTTTCGCTTGTAAAGCAACGCTCTCACCACGTACGTGATCTGTGCGAGCAGAGCGCGGGTCCCAATGTTAGAACCCGCCATACAAAACGTTTGCTTGTATGGCATTCGCATTCTGTATGTTTATTTTCTTTGGTAAAATGCATAAAACAATACTAAAAACCATACATTGAACAACAACAAAACTAACATAAAATGTTTCATTTGTTGCTTATCTTATATTTTTTGCATTTACATTTATTTCTTAACTATCCTTTCACGGACCGCGTGCATATTTTGAGAGTGTACATACAAAAATCGGAATGCTGCAAAAGTGCGCAACAATAGCGCATTTTTTTCATAGGAAGTTGCTAGAATATCCACATATTGCGATTATGACAACAGTTTAGGTGAACATCACTGAACAAACAACTATATGTCTTTGAATAGGGTCAAAACAAGGCATATTTTAAGCTTTTTTTTTTTAAAACTAACAAAAATATTTAAAAATACTTAAAAAGAAAACATGTTTAACATTTTAATACTTAAATACCTGAACAAAAAGTCGCCATTGTCACTTTGATGCTACGTTTAAAATTTGTAAAAAAAAATTTGATTCAAATAATTGAAAAATTCACGTTTACCGCTGTGCGCACGCCAAATGAAAATAAATTTAAACTGTCAGAGTGGATTGCAAAAATACGGTAAATTAGTTTACAACAATTCTTTCATCCAGTGATGCGGAATTTTATCTACTTTAACCCGGTACCAAAAAAAAGATCAGTATCTTTAATTTTCATTTTTGAATTAATCGCCAAAATCGCCATGAATTACCCCAGTGTGCGACGCTAGCCGACATCCTGCTAACATGGCGCTGTCCTAGGCGACAGTCAATTGTCCCCGTCTGCATCCATTTGCAACTAGTCCAAAGTCAGTCCTAAGCAAAACAGTTTATAAACGTTGTAAAGCAAGTAGTTTGGAAACTAGTTTATTATGAGTTAGTTTTCCAACTAGTTGAAGTTAATAGGAAAATAAAAAAGTTTAATTTTTTTAAATTATTATAAACTTTACTTTAACATTTTCATTAAATAACAAACAAAAACATTATCACTGCATATGAGAAATAATTACCTAATAAAAAATATTACGTAATAATATGCAAAAAAGGGCCTGGCGCAATGTAATATCCAGTTCGTTATCATCATGGACCTCGTCTGCAAGAAATTAATAAACAGTTAAATGAATAAGTTAATAAATACCTTTCAAAATTCCGTTCTTCGATAGAACAACGCTGAGGTTTTTTAATTTCCCGCCTTACAAGAGAGAACAGCTTTTATCTGTTAAAATTAAATTAATTTATTTTGAATTAAAAGAATTTAAAAATATTTTAATACCAACCACTATTGCTCCCACAATTCATTGCTGCTCAAATCACGTTAAATTCCAACTGAAATCACCCAAGACAAAACATGCAACATTCAAAGCATCATAGGCTGAACTTTAGACGTAACGGTATTTTGTTGCTTATCTCACCTCTGTTTCGGTTTTCTCATTTTTATGTGCTTCTCTCGTCTATGAACGCGCACACAGAACGTGGACGATTAGACGCGAACTGACTGACTTCTGCATTCGCTGACAGCTACTTTGACAACTAGTTGTCTAATTGACTTACAAAAAACCAGTTGAAAAACCAATGAATTTTGGGAACCAGTTGTCTCAAGTCCGACAGGGAAGAGGCAAAGTCAATCACAGTGACGAAAATAAAAACGAAAACAAAACAAGGAACCGTGGAAGGAATCAAAGCACTGACGCGATTGAAACAATTAACAGTTTGACATCGTTGTGAAATTGCGCAATAATAAAAATTTCATCGATTTGGAAATTTTGAATAATGTTGTTTCGTTTCAAATGGATTCGGGCGCGACGGTTTCCACTATTAACTCAAAAACTTACAGGCAACTAAACAGCCCGCAACTGCGCAAATGTGAAAGAGAATTATTCGCTTTCGGTCAAAAGAAAATTCCGGTTTTGGGTGAACTGTGTACTCGAGTGAAATGTGGCGAAAGACAAAACGAAGTTGCAATTATTTTCGTTAACGTGGACAATGGAAACAATTTATTCGAATTAGATTTTTTTTCGGTTTTCGGGTTTGAAATTCAGCAAGTTGCTAATCTAACCGCAAATGCGACGAGTGAGTGAACAACCTTTGTGAAAAGTACAGCGAGGTTTTTGAACCAGCTCTCGGTACTATTAAGAATGTTAGAGCGAGCGTATTTTTAAAACCCAACGCGAAACCCAAATTTTGTAAAAGCCGACAAATTTCATTTTCGCAAATGAGACTATTCAAAAAAGAAGTAGTACGACTTTCAAGTGCCGGTGTGTGAAAGCCAGTCAAATTTTCACAGTGGGCTTCACCCATCGTTTTAGCGCTTAAATCGGATGGCTCCATTCGAATTTGTGGTGACTAAACAATCTGTCAACTTTCAAATCGACATCGAGCAATATCCATTGCCAACTCGCGAATGTTTATTAAACACAATTCGCTGCGGTCAACATTTTTCTAAAATCGACCTTAAAGACGCGTACCTGCAGATGGAAATAGATGACGATTCAAAGACAATAATGACCGTCAACACACCGCTTGGATTATTATCAGCGTATTGCATACGGTATAGTTAGTGCGCCAGCTATTTTCCAAAAATATCTCGAACAGTTACTTGAAGGCGTAGAAGGATGCGGTAACTATCTGGATGACATTATCATCACCGCGCCTAAATTTTCTGAGCATATTAGCCGCTTGGAACAAGTTCTTCAAATTTCGCAACAAAATAGAATAAGGTGTAAAAGGCTAAAGTGTTTTTTTTAAGATGAAATTGAATATCTTGGGCGCTTAGTCAGTGCTAGGGGCGTTTTGCCAGACAAATCAGGACTGAAAGCAGTCAAGGACCTCCGACCTCCCGAAGACTTCAAGCAAGTAAAAGCTTTTATGGGAAAGGTAAGTTCCGCAAAAACGTAAAATTTACGTGGGGTTCCGCACAACAGCAATCATTCGAAGCTTTAAAAATGCACATCCCGAATGCAACGCAGCTAGTGCATTATCAGGAACAGTTACCACTTGTTCTTGCGTCAGATGCCTCATCCTACGGCATACGGGTGGTACTTTCACACACGTATTCCGATGGTAGTGAGAGTCCTACCGCCTTCGCTTCGAAAACCTTTGATAAACATTAGGTGCGATACAGTCAAATAGAGAAGGAGGGACTAGCTATTATCTTTGGTGTCAAACATATTCATCAATATTTATATGGGCGAAAATTTACTTTGGTGACAGACCACAAGCCGCTTATAAGCATTTTCAATCCAGTCAATCAGTTGCCCACAATGACGTCACATCGTTTGCAGCGATGGGCCATTATACTCATGGCTTATCAATAACTATGAGGTCAAATATCGTAAAACCAACGATCATGGCAACGCAGACTCTCTATCGCGCTGGAGGTAGACGAACAATTTGACAACAGAGAAGCATGTTTTAATGTCACCGAACTAAACACACCAATTGACGCCAATATTATTATTCAACATACCGACAAAGACAAGATTCTTCAGCAAGTTCGTTTTTTCGTCGAGAATGGATGGCCAGAAAGTTTACGTCCATGTGATGCTGATCTCCGTTCTTTCTTCAACTACAAATTTGCCATAACAATAAACAACAATTTTCTTTGCTTACAAACCGGGTGCAACCGTGTCATCATTCTAGAGTCTCTTAAACGACGATGTCTTCAAGTTCTACATGATGGACATTGGGGTGCATCGAAAATGAAACAGCTGGCAAGGCAATACGTTTGGTGGACAAACATTGACAAGGACGTTGTTCAACTTACGAACGAGTGTGATTTATGTAAAGTTAACAATTCTGTTCCTGCACGCGAGTATCAAAATTAGCCTGATGCTGTTCGTCCATGGGAGCGAGTGCATATCGACTTCGCGGGTCCAATTTTCAGTCACATGTGGCTCATCTGTGTTGATACCTTTTCACAGTATCCGTATGTCATACAACTAAAAACATAAAAAGCTGACACTATACACGCATTATCTGCAATTTTAGCTAATAATGGTCCTCAACTCCTGAAGTATTCAGCGCTTTTTGTACACAACTTGGGAATAGACACATTAAAACCGCGCCGTTTCATCCAGCATCAAACGGTTTATCTGAACGATTCGTTCGAATTTTTAAAACCTCTGTCAGGAAAAACTTAGATGATGGTCTTAAACTATCCCCTGCGCTACTTAAGTACTTGTCAACTTATCGTTTTATGCCAAATGCTGACGGTAAGTCACCTGCTGAACTTCTTCATGGCAGGTCTGTTCGTACGTTATTGAGTAAACTATTTGAATCTACAAATCGACGCGACGAAGGGAAAAGTCACAACCAAAAGTTCCAGTTGAACCACGCAGTCTTCACTCGTAACTACGCAAAGGGTGATAAATGGGTGAAAGGTGTAATTACTCGACAACTAGGAAAGATGGTTTACGTCGTGCGTACAACAATGGCTATTTTAAGCGCCATGCAAACCAGTTAAAATCTAGACACAGCTCCCCGAGTACGGATATAGTCTCCGCACCTCTCGACTTTACATTCGCATCAAGTCCAAGTATTGAAAACTCTACACCAGTTCCAAACAGTCAACTGACGAATGCAGAATCTTCGCATAATGAGCACATACCAGCCGAGGGTCAACAGCTTCGTAGGAGCGCTCGTATTCGTCAACAATCCAGTCGCAATGAAGTGCCAAATTCTCGATAAGCTTAACATGATGTATACTTAAAATTCATTTCCAGCATAAACATAAGTACAACATTCGTTAAACTTTCATTTTCATTGTCTTAAATAAAGGGTGGAGTAGTGTTATAACGCTAATCAAATTTGCTACTACTATTTTAACATTGGAATCTATTACATTCAACTCTGCAATAAAACAAACAGTCGAATTTGAACTACGAAACGCAACAGTCCGTTTATATCAAATAGCCTTGGTTGTTACGTTGTTGAAGGCTCCAGCTATATCAAGAAACACCTCTAGGGCATATTCTTTGAATTCCAGAGCCTTCTCAATAATATATTTCAGCGAGTGAAGCGCAGTTTCAGTTGATTTGCCTTTGGTATAGGCGTGTTACGAGTCAGAGAGTTATATTGGGTTTACAATGTCCATTATATGTGTCTCCAAAATTTGTTCAGTGTCTTCAGGAGGAATGAGGTCAGACTGATGGGCCTGAAGTCCTTTGCGTAGAGGTTGCTGCTTTTCCCTGCTTTCGGTATAAAGACAAATCTCGCCACCCTCTAGTCATCCGGCACATAGCCTAATCTCAGACATCCCTTGAAGATCTTGCTGAGTCGTGGTATTATGCGATGCTGTGCTTGCTGCAACATAGCAGGGAAAACACCGTCCGGTCCCGGTGATTTGAACGGAGCAAATGTATTGATAGTCCACTCCACCTTTTCCGGTGTGATTATATCCAGTGGTTCCATGCACACTGGGTCACAGAGAGGTTCAGAGGCCTTTACATCTGCGCACCCAGGAAAGTGCGCCCGAAGAAGTGCATCTAGCGATTCCTGGTAGTTGTTAGTCCATTTTGGAAGTGGGTAAAATATACGTTGGTTCCTCACCCCCATTAGCGATAAAGGGGTTACTTTGTATTATAAAGTTAAACAATGACTCACCTCTAGCGTTTGTGTCGCTGCTGCCCCAAGTTGAGTGATGTGCATTTGCATCAGCTCCAACTACTAGTCTTTGTCCGCTCCTGCCGGTTATGTCTTCCAGCCTTTGGAGCTCTTGCGGGGGAGCAGGACGCAAGGAGTGTCGGTTCATTCCTACCGTCCTGTAATGCCACGACCGTCAGATCATTTGTAGAGAGATTAGACCAGATATAAGATTGCACAGATTGCACTAAAATGGAAGTCCTTACCTTGTGGGTGACACTCGGGATGTATGTGTGGAAGTTGCGCGACTTCAGTCCAGAGACCACGTTTCCCGAAACAACCCATGGTTCCTGGACCAGGGTTCAGGGTTCCTCTATGTTAAGGAGCAGCTCGGCTGAGGCTACTTTCGGT
This sequence comes from Melieria crassipennis, assembly GCA_963668005.1. Lineage (NCBI taxonomy): Eukaryota > Metazoa > Arthropoda > Insecta > Diptera > Ulidiidae > Melieria > Melieria crassipennis. Next base: position 85,090,122 of record OY764961.1, on the reverse strand, counting down.
GGAGCTTTATCTGAAGGACCTTTAGGATCCGCTTTCGGTGCCCTCACGGGGTTGACTTCATCCGCGGCCTCACTCATCCCCGACTCGCTGCGTATCGTAAAAGAAGATTCTAGGATTTCCTCGATCCCGAGATCCTCTTCAACCTCCGCCGCCTGCAGTGTGTTGTGGTTGTTATCGACTAGGTGGTGCTTCTTCAGACGCAGGTACACACTACCCACGCCCCAAGCCATCTTCCCGAACCTTGCGTATAATAAATACTCGGCCGCCTTGATTATCTGGAGGACGTAGTTCTGCCCCTCATTCGCGGTTGTCGGCTTCCCTACGTGTAGTACCTTCCAGTCTCCAGTCGGCACATTAGGATTTTGGCGTTTCAGTAGACCTAGAGCGTCCTCGGGCTTCACCACTCGAGGTATGAAACTTTTGCTTTGGGCAAAGAGGGGATCTCGCTTCGGTCTACCACTTCTAGTTTCGCGCCATCCCACAGGTCTTTGAGCGTTTTTACCATCTCCTTTACCCATATAAGCGTCGGGTCGTCGTCACACTTGATGATTTTAACGCCGCTGAACCGCACCATCAAACGATGGCATCGGCGCAGCTGGCTCGGGATTCATCTTAGCGATCATGGCCTCCAGTAGCTTCATTTCTACCGTCAGCCAATGTTCCTGAGACATTTGGCCCAACGGGCTGCTGCGATGAACTGTTGAACGCTGGCGCTTTCCGATGTTCACCTCGACCCGGTTGACAGATCTCGGATCCGTGTTAGCACACCAAGTTTTGACAGCAAGTGAGCTCGGCCTTTCTCCACGGTGTCGTTCGCCCAAGCCAGTCTGTCCTCCTTCTTCGACTTGCTCTCAAGATGACCGCAGATTTTGACTCGCGGAACTGGTGCCAACTGCTGGAACCTGCTCCAGTCCCAACAGAGGTGTGACCGCTGGCCACACGGTGGTAGCAGTCACCACTCTCACCGATCGCTTACTTTGTCGACCTCCATTGCAAGTGTTTTTTATCGGGGATCTCCGACCCCTAGCGTTTTATGCCTATCCGCCAGGCACCCCTTAATAATGATTAGAATATGGCTTCATATTCAGCCCTCGGGCATGGCATATCAATCTATACTCCTAAGGGCGCCATGTGAAGCCATAGTCCAATCATTGCTAGACACCATTTTTCCTTACCGGTTGTGCCTGCTGAAGCAGACACATCCAGGAGGTTAAATGATGCCCATTGCCCGGTTGGCACCCGCTTGAAGGGTACAGTTAAGAGGATTTTCGCCAAATCAATATCGCCAACTATCGATAGTAAATACTATCGAACTCTGTACAGCTCTAATGAACACGTGGGCGAGTGAATGCGTAAACGATAGTGTGCAATTTTAAGCTTTGCGGACGATGTTTGTCCCATCCTCACAAGTGTGTTTGTTTTGTTTACACCCGGAAGAAAAGTATAGCCAGCGTAGTGTGGTTGGTTGGTTTAGTGGCTGCCTCTGTATGAGACACACTTAGGCCTATGGGCCCGTTGTGATACCACAAATTCCACCCGTTTGAAATGTGTATGCAACACTGTTTTTTCCAACATGTGATACAACACACATTTCAAACGGATGGGGAAAGGGAGGGAGGGGACCTACAGTTTAACGCCGAATCCGAACGGCGATTGGCAGTTTTTTCGTTCACACTTGGAGGTTTTGCCATTGCCTGCCAAGAGCGCACTTGTGCGATTCTTGTAATTCTCATTCCCTTCATGTGGATAGCGATAGAAGTAGATGAGTGTTTTTTCCAGCCCAAGCCAGGAATCGAACCTGGGGCGCTCGGTATGAGAAGCCAGCGCGCTACCCGCTGAGCTATCGAGGCCGACCCAGCGTAGTGTTTTCTCCATAAAATCCAATATTTTTTAATTTTTAAATCTATAATCGTCACTTTTCAAACGTTTGTCATTTGCTAGACCATTAAAAATTATAATATACATATAAAAAAATATAAGAAAACTCGTTGAAAACCTCTGTACTGAGCCGTCGGCGGAACGCTTGAAAAATATAAGACGCGGGATTGCGGTGTAGATGTGGTTTATTGGGCTGTTAAAACACGAATAACAATCGAACAAGACATTAGACGACACAAACGGCCGGAGCCAGTGGATTGGGAAAGTGGAACATGTTTACAAAGGGGAATTGGAAGGGAGTGGATTGGAATGTTGCAGGGTCCACAGGGCACTGGCACGATACATTTCGCCATGGCGGCCCGCGTTGCCCCTGGCAACTTTAAGAACGGAGCTGCTCACTGATCCGGCCTAATGCCTCCAAGGCCCGTACGATGAGGGTGCAAGCTCCTACGCGCGGCTCGAGGGTCCTTCGGTGGAGGCCTCATCCTCGCTGAATTCGATCAGCTGGCGCTCTGCTGCTGCCTCGGCTCGAAGGACCATGAAAGACTCTGTACTGAGCCGTCGGCGGAACGCTTAAAAAATAAAAGGCGCGAGATTGCGGTGTAGATGTGGTTTATTGGGCTGTTAAAACACGAATAACAATCGAAAAAGACACTGGGCGACACAAACGGCCGATTGGGAAAGTGGAACATGTTTACAAAAGGGAATTAGAAGGGAGAGGATTGGAATGTTGCAGGGTCCACAGGGCACTGGCACGATACATTTAGTCACTTGTAAAATATGAATTTTATGTAGGATCCTCGACCTTCCGTGCATTTAGTGAAACACGGTTTAGATTTTAAAAAGTTGTATTTGATTATAAAATACGTAAAAGCTGCGCCATTGGCAGCACGTCGGTTCACGCGGGAGTTGTCACGAATCGCTCTTCTCTGCCTTCTCCTCTTCGTTCGTCAGAGTTGTATTTTCAAAGGTCCACCCGCTTCTAGTTGTCCGACGTCCGGTTGTTTGTTTGTTTCGACTGAGTGACTGATTTATCACTACAGACATGCAATTTGAACTGTAGCTACATTTAAGAAAATAAACTTCCGCTGAGACGGGATTTTTTGAAATTGGCTCTAAAGGAGTAAAACCTGGGTTAAAGTATAGTATAAAGAAACTTGATTTATTGCGCTCATTGACTTCAAATTTGCGTGCAAAGCCGCGGGGCTCTGCTAATACTAAAAACAATTTTTTGTTATGACACTATTCAGGAAAACGAGCGATATATATGTATGAAGCGATATAAGAAAAACAGAAAAAAGTAGTCAACACTACCAAAAACTGTATATCTTGTTTTTGTAGGCTATGAGACGACTAGGAACCATTGTATGCAGATTTTTTTTTTTGGACGGTCGCACGAAAGCTATTGATGTTCATCCTACGGACACTGCCGGAGATGCGGTTTTAAAACTTGCAGAAAAACTGAATTTAAACACTACCGAAGGTTGGGCAATTTTTCAGTCTAGACCCGATGCAGAGGAACACATAAAGTCCCATGATTACTTATACGATATTATTGCGGCTTGGGAGATGAAGCAGTTGAAAGTTCAACTCACTGGTATTTCAAATAAACGTTTAACACAAGGAACCGGATCAGGGGAAAATCGTTTTGTTTTCAAAAAAAGATTATTTAAGTCTACACGCGAGCTGTCTCAGGATCCTGTTGAAGTTAGCATGCTGTATGCACAAGCGGTATACAGTGTAGTAAAGGTAAATTAAATTTTAATATATTTTTTAACAGCATCGTAATGAAACTTTCATATATTATAACATATAACATAAAACTACTAATTTCTTTGCTTTAATGTTGCAATGTTTACTTTAGAATATATTTTTCTATTGATCGAACCGAACTTACCACACTTTATTTAATTTCGAGTTTTTCAACAATCTTCTAGTTTTCTCTTTTTTTTGCCTGCCAAAGATCTTTTAAACTCACCTTGCAAAGTAACTAAAGGTAGTGCCGATAGCAATTTCTGACTTTCTTTGCTGCGATAGTCTCTTTATGGCTCAGAATGGCTGAGTGCGCCCGGTCACCGAAGACAGCCTTTGTGAAAGCGTTGAGTTAACTTGATTTGGTACTTAGTTAAATTAAGACAAACATCAACAACTGTTTTACAGTTTAAGTGATCCTTTTTTAAATGAAATTACTGTTTTCTGGTAACAAATTTTACTAACGTAAACCTTTACTAATTTTGCTAAAGCATGGGGGACATGGGACGGCAGCCGCCGTGGCTCAGTTGGTTAGTGCGTTGGACCGCGAGTCGAAGGCAGCAACCTCAGGTTCAAATACTGCCTGTAATAACACCTAAAAAATAACGGGAATACTCGTTTTCTCTTTCGGTGGCTGTCCTCTCAGCTGGAAATGGCAAACCTCTGAGAGTAAAAATTGCTTATGAAAAAGCTCCCAACCTGCCGTTCGGCATAAAACTGTAGGTCCCTCCAACCCGTGTACAAATTCACACGCACAACACGGGTGGTTGCGGGAAGCTAGCCTTAGTCTCGCGTAAGCGGGCTGTCGTGCCAGTCAATTAAAAATTAATTAATTAATGGCGGACATAACTTACATTGGTCACAGGTTATATACTGTCCTGGTTTGGCGTATCTTGTTATATGGTACGTATATGATAATAGTCTATCTTGTTATAGGGTAGATGATAATTGTCTGGTAGCCTTTATTGGCCAAGAAATCGTACTCCCAATTCTCAACAAAAGGTCTGCGGAATTATGTGCAGATGTACATCTACACCACTTGATTCCATTAGACATTCTGGGGAGACAACTGGCTGCTAATGACGCTGTAAGTTCATGCATTTCCTCGCAATGCAAAGTAGGGCGTTTCACAGAGCGTAAATTTATATGACATCCAAGTTTTCCTTTGATAAGGTTTATCATATTTCAATCCCATCTAGAGCCGAATTGGAAACTGGGTGCTCCCTCCACAAGCGTGATGTACATACACTGGTGGCAATTCCCATAAACTCACTTTGAGCTGAGGTATGAAAAGTCTTGTAGGAGTAGAGGAGATGATTTAAAAAACAAATAAAGGTTGTAGCTTACATTTCCATAGTTTGCTGTAGGAAAGTGCAGGTGTACCGTTATGCACTCTTTTATAGTTTGCGTGATCGTACAAAACATTAAGAGCGACTAGTGTTTTCTCAGAGTTGAAATGTGGCAGTTCACATAAACTCAGCGGTTTAAATTGATCAGTGAAACAAAAATATAAGTAATTTGAGGTAAGTTATGCCTTTATAAACTGATCTAGTCGATTTTTGTACTACTTAGTAGGGACATAAATATTGTTACAACATTGAACACACCCATTGTAATAGTTGAATTGAACATACCCCGTTATTTCCACATGGTTTATGAAACATAACCTGTAAAGCGTTAGTCTGCACCGGGAGTTCTAAATTTTTCTAGCTTTCACCATGGAGTGGTCAGATCACGAGAACCGTATCGCTGTTATAGCGCTATTTAAGTTAGAAATGAAAAAAGGTGATATTTTCAAAACCCTCCGCCCGCTCGGGATTAGATGCATGTTCGTCTACCGGTGCATAAAACTGTTTGAGGAGACTGGAGTCGTTACAAGTCGTTAAAGCTGTCAAATCAAGAATTCAGCGAAATCCGCTCCGATAACAGAAAATCATGGCCCGGGAGATGAATATCTCGTAAAAGTCCGTGAGTCGAATTATTAAAAAAGACTTGGGACTTTGAAAAAAAAGAATGGAAAAATGCAAACGTCTTTTGGTGAAGCACGCTGAGAACTTGCACAGAAAAATCTTGTTTACCGATGACAAAATTTTTACCGTGCAGGAAAAATTTAACAAGCCAAATGATAGGATGTATGCACGGTCATCTAAGGAAGTATCTGAACTGATTCCACGGGTCGAAAAGGGTCATCACCCATCTTTAGTCATGGTTTGGTGGGGTGTCTCTTACGATGGGGTCACTGACTTGCATTTCTGCGAACAAGGGGTCAAAACATCGGCCCCAGTTTACCAAGAAACCGTTCTGAAAGCTGTTGTAAAACCACTTAACCATTCTTTGTTCCAAAACCAGCCGTGGACTTTCCAGCTAGATTTTGCGCCGGCCCATAAAGCTAAAACGACTCAAACCTGGCTCCAAAACAATTTGCCAGAATTTATTTCCTCTGAAGAATGGCCCTCTGGCAGTCCTGATTTGAACCCGCTCGATTACAAATTTAGAGGACATGGTTTGCCACAAAACATACCCCAACATTGATTCTCTTAAGGGGACAGTCCCCTCAAGCGTCCGAGAAAAAAGCGTTTTTTCCTGATTTTTTTCTTACAGAAAGAAAGATCGGAGACATAAGAACTTTGGGATATGTTTTAGTCATACTTTCAACTTTATTCACAAAAAAAATTACATCTGGGAAATTCTAAATGACTGAGTTTTTCACGTTTTCCGGCAGCGTTTCGGCACGGTCGGAGTCCATTTGCGGGAACGATAGCAGCCGTTGGTTTCAACTAAAATCAAAAATTTTTTTTTTGTTTTCTTCGTCAGACTTATTTGTTCTATGTGAACTACGGAAATTCCAAAAATCCAAAATTTAGACGAAAAATTATGATTTTAAAAAAAAAAGTGACTTTTTTTACATTTATTTGTTAATAAAAAAGGTATTAAAAATCGGAATTTTTCAAAATCCGTAGTTCGCATAGAGTAGTTTTTCATACTGAATAAAATAAATTTTAGTTTAAGAAAATCTGTTGATAACTTCTATAGTTATCTTTCCCGCAAATTGTGAAAACATGGTTTTGAGAAAACGCACTTTAAACGCGCCGTGCGTGGCCGCCAGGCACCGTGCGCGACCGACTGAATTTTCGTGCAACTCCTGAAATACTTCGAATTTGGAGCTAAAACTTTACATACATAATCTTAAATAGATGCCCAATCGATTAAGCAAAAAAAAAAAACGATTTTTTGAAACCTCTTGAGGGGACTGTCCCCTTAAGACAGCTTTGATTCGTGCTGTGGCTAATTTTCCGATGGACGTGGTGCGTGCGGCTATTGATGATAGGCCAGTCCGACTTACATAAGCCGTGCGTGAAGGCCAAACGCGGACATTTCAAATGAATGTTTGCTTGTTGTATACAATACATATCAATAAATATGTCAACAAAAATTAGCCCAAAAACATTCACTACTTTTCATTTTATAGCATAAAACGTGTGTAACAGTATTTACAAGGTGCGTCCCAAAGTAAACAGGACTTTTGCAATAGGGACGTTTATGGTGGCGCCATCTATGTGTGAGGACATGCGTTGGAAAGGTACATCTTTCATTCACATACTGTCTAAATTTCATGACATTTGGTCTAGTAGGCGCCGAAATATCCCGCTCAATGTGACAGTATGTTTTTAACTTTGGTACGAGAATGTCGATCGAACAAAGAGCTAATATTAAGTTCTGTTTTAAACTTGGTAAAACTTTTACCGAAACGTTTAAATTGTTAAAGCAAGTTTATGGTGATGATTGTTTATCCCGTGGCCGTGTTAATGAGTGGTTGAATCGATTCAAGAATGGTCGTGAAGACTTGAATGACGACGAACACGTCGGCCAGTCGAAATTTGTGATTACTGACGATGCCATCAAAACTGTGCGTGATTTTATCAAAATGCAGCCAAAATCATCATTGGAATTGATGGAAATGGAATTGAACATCTCCAAAACATCAATTGATCGCATTTTAACCGAACATTTGGGTCTCCGTAAAGTGTGTTCTCGCTTCATTCCGCACACTTTAACCGACGACCAAAAAGCGCAGAGAGTTGAGCACGCAAAAGACATCGTTCGGGAAGCCAGACGTGATCCAAATTTCTTGTTCAACATCGTAACCGGTGACGAAACGTGGTGCTTTCAATATGATCCCGAAACAAAGCGTGAAAGTGCCGAATGGAAGCACCCAGATGAGCCAAATCCGAAAAAAACTCGCCGTGAGAAGTCAAAAATCAAAACTCATCTCATTTGTTTCTACGATTCAAAGGGAATAATTCATCGAGAGTTTGTTCCACCGGGAAAAACAATTAACGCTTTGTTTTATGTTGAAGTTTTGAAGCGTTTGGTGCATCGCATTCGTCGTATTCGGCCAGAATATCGCGAGGAAGGAAGTTGGCGTTTATTGCATGATAATGCACCGGCTCACAGAGCCCTAGTTACGACCGATTATTTGACCAAAAATCGCATTTTTACCATCAATCATTCACCGTATTCGCCTGATATGGCTCCCTGTGACTTCTACTTATTCGGTCAGTTGCATTTGCCGATGAAAGGAAACCGTTATAAGGACGTTGAGGACATCCAAAAGGCTTGTACCAACATTCTGAAGGCGATGCCGGCCGATGGCCTAAAACACTCATTCCAAATGCTTTTGGACCGTGCAAAACGTTGTATCGAAGCAGAAGGAGAGTATTTTGAATAAATAAAAAGAATTATACAAAAATAATCATCCGTTTTCTTTATTTTATAAAAGTCCTGTTTACTTTGGGTTGCACCTTGTATGTCTATACTATCGGGTGTTTTTTTTAGAGGTTTGTTTTTCGAATAGAGATAAAACTGGCATTTTGTGGTCAAATCTGGCAACTCTAATGTCATTTATGTTCAGTTTGGTTTGCCATTTCATCATGAACAGGTTGACAAAAGAACAACGCTTGCAAATCGTGCAAATTTATTTCGAAAATAATGGTTCAGTTCGCGAAGTTTACCGCAAGCTCCGTCCATTTTATGGTCGACATAATCGTCCATCAGAGCAATTAATTCGGTTAACCATGGGTCGTTTTCGCACTACGTTTACTCTATGTGATAATACGCATCCGCAGAGACGTCGAACAGTGCGCACCGAAGAAACAATTGCCGCTGTAGAGCAAAATGTTGAAGAGGACCCAGTCAGAAGAGGAGTCAGTTACCGTTAATGGAGACCGGTATAGAGCCATGATAACCGACTATTTTGTTCCCGAATTGGATGGCATGAATGTGGATGAGTTGTGGTTCCAACAAGACGGCGCTACATGCCACAAGGCGCACGTCACAATCGATTTATTGAAGGAAACATTCGATGAGCGCATAATTTCGCGGAATGGACCTGTCAATTGGCCACCAAGATCGTGTTATTTGACACCATTGGATTATTTTCTTTGGGGATATGTGAAGTCGCTCGTCTACGCCAACAAACCAGAAACGTTAGGGGACTTGGAAGCCAACATTCGTGGCGTTATTGCCGACATACGGCCAAAAATGCTCGAAAAAGTGGTTGAAAATTGGACCTGTAGAATTGGCTTTATTCGAGCCAGCCGCGGCGGCCACATGCCCGAAATCATATTTAAACATTAATGGCATAAAATTATCCTTCCAATAAAGCCAAATTGATGGACATTAAAACGATTTTCTTGTGTTTTATTTCAATTCGAAGTTCTATACCTCTAAAAAAAACACCCGATACTAAAAAAGTAAAATTTTTATTTTTCCAGACTTGGAAAAATTAATGCATTCAATCAATAAGAGTTTTCGATACGGGAAATAGCGGATAAAATAGACAGGTCTGAGACTCCAGTGTGTCATTATTTAAAATTACACGGATCTTATGGGAAAAACGTAAGATATGACCGAAACACGAAAGTTATCGTATGGCAAAAACGTATGATTGGGAATAAAAGAAAACCGAGTTTGTTCGCAGAATCGATCTGTCTATAAAGCCCCGACATGTTCGAAGAGTTTTACAAAATTCAAACCGCACTTTTTACACTAAACTCCTCAAAAAATCCCCTTTGACTGTTAGTCTTAAACCCAAAAGAATGGAATTCGCGGAGAAGTTATTAAGAGGCGTGAACAGTTGTAAACAGTTTTGTTTAGTAAAAAAAGATAGTACTGATTAATTTTAGATAGTAGCTATTTAGATAGATAGCTTTTAATACTTTTAGATCGATAAGTTGGTCGAAAAGGAAGTCTGTATGAGCCGGACACTATCAGATGGTGATACAATGGTTTGGGCCGGTATTGCCATGTATGGTACGACTTAATTTGCGAAGGTTTCTGAAAAATGAACTTCTACATTTACTTCAACTTTTAAACGTAATGATAATAGAATGATCAGAAGAATTTTATGGGCCTGAATTTATTTTTCAGCAGGAAAATGGTGCAATTCACGGTTCTAGAAAAACACTTACCTTTTTCAAGGACAAAAATATTCAAGTGTTTGATTGGCCAGTTTGAATTCTTGACTTAAATCACATCGAGCTCCTTTGGGTTCTTGCTCGAGGTGTTTACGCAAAAGAACGACAGTTTTATTCAAAGATTGACTTGAAAAAGCGATTAACCCTTCGTTTGGCACCTATGCGGATGTTCACATTCGTCCCACAGTGGTCTAGCCAGACCACCGCATATTTCCATACATTTCTATGGAATTTGTATGTTTCTGTAGACGCATTAAAATATATGAGCTATCCAGGTATAATATTTTGGGTTTTCATTGTTCATTATGTATTTTTACTGAACTAAGTTACCTGTGCCGGTAAAAATATCACCAAAAACACATTTTTTGTAAATTAAAACAATTTGTGTTTGTGAATTTTTTATTTATTCTAAGCAATAAAAATGCGATTTTATGTTTTTTTTTTTTATTAAATTTCATCATTCATCGATTTCTTCTTCGTTCCTTCAACTGAAACAAATATAGTCTACTTTTGAGTGCTGTTGGCATACTGGTTCAGTGCATTTTATGCGGTACAATCGAGTTTTGCGTTTCGCCTTATCCAAACAATAACAAAGCTTACAAAGTTTTTTTGGTCGAGCGTTGATGGTCCATCTGGCATATTGTGTGTGGGTATTTAAAAAAGGTATGGATTTGCCAAAAAAAGACTCAATTGCCGAACGAGTTCCAAATTGCCCGAAGATGGAAGCGTTGTTCCTTCTATTTTCTACATTAGCGATAACCAATGACTTTGAAAGTGTGACTAGAAAGTTTCGTCGTGCATCAGATCTGGTCATATTATCTATTTCTTTGCAAATGCAATATGCAGCCAATGCCATCACATCTAACATATTACAGAAGAAAGCAAAAGTCCATCGCTTTGTTGAACGTTTACAAGAGAAATGAGTTACCATTTGGTCCATACAATCGACACCAGCTTTAGTTGAATTATAAAACAAAATTGTTTCTGGTTTCATTGCTTCACCAACACAATATTTTGTGTAGTGCAAAGTCGAGAGTAAGATCACAGCTTTATTTTTTCGGTACGTAACTGTAACACGTAACACATCTTTTATTAGATCTTATTGTGCCAACGAAGGAAAGACCAATATTAGCAAGCCGCTTGGAAAAGTAAAGGCAAGGCTAACTGTATAATCTAATACAAACAGTGAAAACATAAAAAGTGTACACCTCTCACAAAACTAATTTGCACACAAAGTTTACACTTTTTCTTGAAAAAATAATCTCAACAAAATTTGGCGAGTTTTAAGCTCACTACACAAAGTTCGAAAATTAAGTTACTGCGATTATATGTGTAAATCTCTTCATATCTCACACATTTCTATAGAAAATATGTTGGTGGTCTGGCTAGACCACCGTGGTACGAATGTGATATGACGGCCAAAATGTCCTTATAATTATCCTTCTATGGCACGGATCCTTATAAAAAGATAGGAAACGTCATAGAATTTCCTAGTTCTAGCTCAATTAGAAGTATATTATAATTACAGTCAAAGTTGAAAATGGTCTGGCCACCGTGCCAAACGGAGGGTTAAATAGGATGGGGCTTGCATACCGGCACAAACTCTTCAGAATCTTATTTTATTTGTGTCTAAAATATTTCAAACCGTAATGGGAAATGGACAAATTATTTTTAAAAAACAATCTAGAGTACCTTGAGCTTTGAAAACATTTTTACTTTACGCAATTGTATATTTTTTATGTACTGAGTTTATGTGAATTGCCACCTCAAGTTGCGCCATTTTTATGAAAACAATAAATAAATTGACAGAACAGTTACTTAATTGCGATTTCTTCTTTTAGTTCTTATAGACTATATTTTACAATAAGTATTTCAGTAAAACTATTTTAACTGAATACATTTTTTAAAGAAAATGTAACAAAATGCAATCAGATTTAGGTGAGTTTATGGGAATTGCCACCAGTATATGTGTCTATATACAGGGTAGGCCATTTAAAGTGGAAGCATTTGTTTTTGAAAAAAAAGAGGAAAACAAATGTTTTTTTTGTTTTCATCTGCATATTCATTTATTTTGGTCCAAGGAGAAATTTTCTAGTTAGTTTTTGAAAATGATATCGCGTAAATGGCCACCATTAGCTTTGGCCGCAAAATGTGCCCTTTTTTCGGCATTTTCCATCACTTTTGCCAGTGTATCGGCCGATGTGGCTCTTATTTCGCGGCGTATGTTGGCTCTGAGTTGAGCTAGTGTCCTTGGCTTGTTGGTGTATACCTTGGACTTCAAGTAGCCCCATAAAAAAAAGTCTGGCGGCGTCAAATCGGGTGATCTCGGTGGCCATTCATAATCGCCTTTTTTCGATATGATTCGGCCGGGGAACAATGGCCGCAATAAATCGATGGTTTTTCGTGCTGTATGGCATGTAGCGCCGTCTTGTTGAAACCAAAAGTCATCCAAACCATTTTCACGAACAATTGGCATCACAAAATTGGTTATCATGGCTCGATAACAGTCACCATCGATGGATAAGGTCTTTCCACGGTTGTCTTGGAAAAAATACGGCCCGATGATCATATCGGCGCAAACACCAAACCAAACTGTGACTTTTTGGTCGTATAGAGGCTGCTCCTCAAATAATTGAGGGTTTTGAGTGGCATAGAAGCGACAATTTTGTTTGTTTACGCCTCCATTCAACGTGAAATGTGCCTCGTCTGACATGATGATTTTTTGCCAAAAGTCACCTTCGTTCTCAGCCATTTCAATGGACCATTTGGCATATTGGAGGCGACGCGTATAGTCTGGTATAAATTGTCTTGGAATGACGCTTCCAACGCGCTATGTCATTAGCTGACAGCTTTGTCAAAAGTTACAGGGTTACCAGATGCTTCCACTTTAAATGGCCTACCCTGTATATGGATGGGTTGCTTTCTACCATGGGTTGTGGTATCTGCCCTAAAAAAAATTTAAAACTCTGACTGCTAGATGACTGTAGGGTTTTCCAGACCGAAGTCATAGTAATCTGCGCAGATTTCTGAGAGATATCTTAATACTACCGGCAGCCAATCCGCTGTTAAGGCTCTAGATGCAGTTGTAAAAATATCAAAGACTGTTCTGAGCTGCAGCAAATATCTCAACTAGACCCCTGTTATTCATATTCATCTACACACGTTCTACTACGTTCTCGCACATCCCACTACCATCGCGAACGATCCTTGCCATATCGGAATTATAGCATGCCGGCCGTACTCTAAAGTGCGTGTCTAAAAGTATGCCCGTAAAAGCATTCACGCATAGCACAGCGATAGGGTGCCTCATCGTTACACTGCCCACCACTTAGACTTGTTCGTCCCGAACAAGTGCCGAGGCTCCATCAGAGTAAGACGCCAGGCGCTCCAAGTGGACTACTTTCAGCCTAGCGTTTCTATTACAGCAGCGTTGAATCCTGTACACCACGTCATTAATCCTGGTCACGGTTTTGTACGGTCCTTCCCATGACGTTTGAAGTTTTGGAGACAAACCTTTCCTCCGCTGCGGGTTGTAGAGCATTACCAAATCGCCTTCTTGGAACCCTGCTGTGTTAGCCCGTAGATAATATCTGGCTTTCATTTTATCGCTGATCAGTTGGATACGGCTCCTTATAAACTGGTGGATTTCTTCCAGTTCCGACCGCTTATTGACCGCGTAATCAGTCCTAGCGCCTTCCGTCGTGCTGACCACTCCGAACTTCAAGTCAGCAGGCAACCTCAACTCTGCCAAACACTGCTCGGGCTAGAGTGAGTAACGGGTGGAATCTGTGGTATCACAACGGGCCCATTAAGAGGCCTAAGTGTGTCTCATACAGAGGCAGCTACCTCAACCTAACCTAACCTAACCTAGAGTGAGTAATGTCGTATCGTGCGGCGTTGACCTATACGCCATCAGTGGGATATGCATGTCCCAATCCTTTTGATTCCTGCCTACCACTTTCCGCAGATATTCTTCCAGTGTCCGATTGAATCGCTCCACTATGCCGTCGGACTGTGGATGCAAAGGAGTGGTGCGAGTTTTTCTTATTCGTAGTAGCTCACACACTTCCTTGAATACCGCAGACTCGAAATTCCGGGCTTGATCCGAGTGCAACTCCAGTTGAACTCCGAACCTGGCCACCCAGTTGTTTACCAGCATTTCCGCGACCGTGGTGGCCTCCTGGTTAGGAATAGGATATACTTCGGGCCATTTGCTAAAATAGTCCATTACCACCAGCACATATTTGTTGCCTTGAGTGCTAAGTGGGAATGGGCCGGCGACGTCCATGGCAATTCGCTCGAAGGGCGCTCCCACGTTGTACTGCTGCATTTGGCCCCGAGATCTCCTTGTCGGCCCTTTCGCGGCCGAACATCGATCACAGCTCTTAATCCAATCGGCTACAGACTACTGGTATCCTACCCAGTGGAATCGTCTTGTATTTTGGCGACAGTTTTTGTGATGCCTAGGTGCCCCCACTGGAGTCATTATGGTATGCCTCGATGACCTCGTTGTTCCTGCATTTCGGGACTACAATTAGGGGATTGCTGGTCCGGCCATCCTCACTCTCCCACTCGCAGTATAGGCAGCCATCAGACAGACCTCAGACTTTGCCACTGTGCCGAGTAAGCCTTCGCGATCGGGCTTTCACCGACCATCTCCTGCCAGTCCAGACGTGCGCCTTGCTCCTTGCCTTTTGTCCTTTTGTATCCTCCCCGCAGACCACTCTTCCTCTGGCATAACGCTTACCAATCGGATGTCCACTATCTGCTCTTTGCTTTCGGCTCGCGAACAATGCCTGAATTCGGTTTTGCACGGACGGCGTGACAAGGCATCGGCATTCCCATGGCTGCTTCCCTTGCGATGCTCTATCGTGTAGTCGTAGCTGTGCAGCCGCTCGATCCACCGCGCCAATTGGCCTTCAGGATCTTTAAAGTTCAGTAGCCATTTCAATGCCGCATGATCTGTGCGCAGGCGAATCTTTTGCCCATACAGGTATTTGTGGAAGTTTTTCACGCATTCCAATACTGCCAGCAACTGTCTTCGTATCACACAGTAGTTGCGTTCAGGTTTCGAGAAAATTTTACTGTAGTATGCTATGACTTGTTCTTGACCATCTATTATCTGTGCTAGCACACCGCCAATACTATGTCCGCTTGCATCTGTATCCAGTACAAACATCTCTCCGGGCAGGGGGAAGGCCAGAATTGGAGCAGTGCACAGTTTTTCCTTTAGTCGTGCAAAAGCCTGCTTCTGCTCTTCGCCCCAATTGAAGGCTTGATTCTTCCACTTGATTCCACTAATGTACGTCCCATGATTATGTTGTCGTGTCTTTGTTCTGGTGCTTCTACAACCCACTGCCGACTTGTCCCATCGTATTCGTCCACCTTTGCCCACACAACCGTGTGTTCGCTCATAGCCGGTGTTCAGCGGGAATTCAATGTTGGGATACCTCAGCACATTTTCTTAAAGGTCCAGCGTAAATCCGTGCCTAATGATGAAATCCACGCCGATAATCACGTCGTCTATTATATCCGCGACGATGAACTCATGTTCCAGGCTGTTGGTGCCGATAGCAATCGTTTTTGTGACTTTTGCGATCTGCGATTGTTGGCTGAGCCTCGATTGTCAGTATTCCTCGCTTCAGGCGATCGAGAACGGGAACGCTTCTTCCGTCGACGGCAGTCTCGTGCTATGTGACCCTGCTTCTCACATAGCCAGCAAACAACTTTAGAGGACACCACCCGTGGCCTGAACGGTGTCTCAGAGCTTATAGTCTGGTTCGATATATCGCTTTCCGGTTGGATTCGGCTTACCTTTGCAGGTGCATACCGAGAGCCCCCAATCCATGCCGCCTCATATGTCATCGCGCTGGTCACCGTCTCCTTAAATGTCGGCTTGCTCATCATCAACGCACTGGACGTGTCTCCGGGGCATGAAGACCTTCGATGAACGCCTCGATCTTCATTCTCTCGAAAACATCAGCGCCGACTTCCGGGTAGGATAGCTGTACGAGCCGCTCAATAGCTGCTGCGTATATCTGCAGCGCCTCGTTAGCTCTCTGCCTACGGTTCTTAAGCTCGCAGCTCTTCCAAATGTTCTACTCGCGTCTCCTGCTGCTCGAATTTCCCATTAATCCTGTCTGAAATTTCTTCCACTTTTTGCTCCAAACGCGCACAATTTCCTGAAGCTTGCTGGACAACTAGCTTAGCACTTTCGAGTTTCGCTGACATTTCTCGATTGAACGTTTCCATTTGCGCCGATATTTCACGATTTGCATTTTCAAATTTTTCCGCATTTTCCTGGAGTTTGGTTTCCATTCGCTCTGCAACTTCTCGGATCGCCGTTTCCGTTTTAGCTTTTTCCTGATTCGTTATTTCCAGTTTCGCTGCCATTTCACAGTTGGAAGTCTCAAACATGCCTTTCATTGCAACCATTAGCTGGCTCATGTCCATTGCTTGTAGTGCGCAGCCTCTGCAGCCGTATTTTGTAGCGACGCAGCACCAGCAGGCGATTCCTCTCCTTTGGCCGACGCCTCTAGCTCCTGCGTTCAGAACTCGAGCGCAGTCCAATCGACGCCTCGTGCCTCACACGCCTCTCGCAAGCCCATCTGCAACTCCACCTTACCGCCAGCAGTCGGCAAATTGCGGGCAGCCAGCTCCTTCTTCAGCTGGTCCACCTTCAGCTGCTCGAGTTTAACCATGTCTGCGTTTTATAATTTCATTTTTCTTCTTTTTTGTTATTTATTTTCATTAGCACAATCCCACTTCTGACACCAAATGTTACGAAAATTAGATCTTTATGCTTATACGTCTCTCTGGATTGTGCTTGAAAAATAAAACACACTTCAATTAATCAAATAAGACTGTCCCTCTGCGCTGTACCCGGCTGCCTTTTATACTTGTCTGCTTATCGCTCCGATCGTTCTCGCACATCCCATTACCATAGCGAGCCATCCTTGCCATATCGAAATTATAGCAAGCCAGCCGTACTCTAACGTGCGTGCTTAAAAGTATGCCCGTAAAAGCATTCATGCATAGCACAGCGACAGGGTGCCTCATCGTTACAATATAGTTACTCAATAGAGTTACTACTGGCTGACCCGGCGAACTTCGTCTCGCATAACATTTGTTTTTTTGTAATGAAATGCCCGAGATGCCGAATCTATGGCGATGCAAATTGACGAAGAAAACCAACTTAAGTAAGAGCTACTGATTAACAAAATTGAGGCCCACAAATCAGCAATGTTGCTGCTAAGCTTCAGTAAAGAAATGGACTGCGCTTGAACCATACCAATTTCTAAAACCAATTTTATTCAATACCCGCACCATTATCTCCGCCGAAAGGGAAAAGGGTAGGTTAATACTAAGTTAACCCCCCCTCATCCAATACCCGTCCCATTCCCTCTGTCGAAGGACATGACTAAATAGTAAGTTCGTAGTGAATTTAATTGATGTATGACTTAAGGTTCCAAAGTTATGGTCTAAAAATTTGGGCTGGTGAAAAAGTGATACGCCCCGTTTTCCTAAAATTGTCTTTCATAGACCTTGTTCTAACAACTACGAATACAACGAAAAAAAACGTCACCGTTCTCAAGTGATTCGCGGTCAAACATGGCAGGGATTTTCCGACTTTTCCAATAGATTTTCCGGAATTTTCTTTTCACATACACCTGAACTGACTCAAGACGAATCCAACAAAAAAGACTCCATGAAAATCGGCCGGTCCGTTTGAGTGTGATACGCTTACACACATACATACACTTTCTTTTAAGGCGACTTTAAATTTCACATTTCAATTTTCACATTGGATTTTTTTATATAAACGCAATTTGTCGTCTAAAAATCATGTCTCAGCTATCGTATTTACCGAACTTAGTCCCCTATGAAAGGTGACGATTGCCACGATTGAGGTGATAAAGACCCCATTGCTGAAAGATCTCAAAGATATAACAAAAAGAGCATATTAGAAGTGCTTTGAGGTTGGAAATAGCGTTATATTTAAAATTATTATTATTCCTTTAAGCAGAACAAAATTTATGTTTTGAATAAATAAATATGTTTCGAGAAAAATGAAGTGCTTGTATATTTGCATATATCGTCTAAAGCCAGAAAAATAGTCTATTCAACAATAAACTTGGTGTTTCTCTTTTTAGTGTGATGAGTTTCCTGTAAGTGAAAAAGTTGCTTTACAATTGGCTGGTCTCCAGGCTCAAGTGGCATTGGGGGACCCTTCAAACCAACCCAAGCCTGAATACTACGCCGACATAAATAATTTTCTTCCTGAACGTATATCTAAAACAAGAGACCAACAATTCTGGATTCCCATTTTAGCACAAGCTCACAGACAGTATGGTGCATCAAGAAATGAATTAACTGCCAAAGTACTTTATTTAAGTTGTGTGATGCAATATCCATTGTATGGAACAACTATGTTTAACGTTATATATAAAGGGTATTGGAGTTTTGGAAGTAACATAATATTAGGAATAAACTTGGAGGGAGTAATATTTATTCAGTCTGAAGACAAATTCATACTTTATCAATTTAAATATAGTGACATCGAGTCAATAATGTTGGATCCTAGTGATAGTTTTATAACTATTACTTTGAACCGGCATGCTCAACAAGTTCAGACAACCAAGTATCAACTAAAAGAACACATTTCATCAATAGAATCTCAAAGATGTTTTGTTTTCGAAACTCCCCAAAAAAATGAAATAGGATCTTTAATAATTTCTTACTACCCACAATTATCAAATTGGATTTTAAATAATTTTGAGAACACGAAAAAAGGAAAACCAATCACAAATGAAGATCGTTCTCGTTTATATCACAATGTCATACTGTGTCGACGTCAGTTAATAGATTTGGAAATTATGCGCAAACCTCAGGAAACAGGAGGATTCATCAGAAATACTTTGAGAAGACTATCTAAACACAGATTGGAAAAACTACGAGCAGAACAAAGAAATATTATTCAAGATCATGGAGAAACGTACAAAGGGTATTCGCATGTATTCTGGGCCTTTAGCAGGCAACCAATTACACAATGTTTAAGCAAGCTTTCAGACCCGGATGAAGGAACCATGGCTCAAATATTTCAAGCTATTCTCACATATGCAGGGCTTGGAACTTCCGGTAAGTTATACTTATATTTATACTTTGCACCAGGGGCGTAGCCAGAACTTGGTCATGGGGGGGGTTTTAAAAAAATGTTTGACCAATTTAGTATTACATGCTTTTTAAATTAAACTGAACTTTTCAAAGAGGGCATTTTGTGGTGGTGCCACCCAGTGCATTAAAAATTTCATGAAATTTGGTTCACTGTAAGCGAAGTTATTGCGTCCGAAGTAAAAGTATGTTTTTGTCAGTGGTACAAAAATTGGATACTAATTTGCAAAAATAAAATATTAAGTTTTGCCAACTGAAATCCGCCACCACCGTAGATTCCATAAAAAAATCAGCCAAAATCTACTTGAAATTGGATTCAACCTTCGCTTTCCTTATGCCCACCCGACTGATCTTTTTAATATTCATGTCTAATATCTGCCATCTGTATTTATCCAATGTAAATAGTTGTGATTTCGACTTACAGAACAAATTCGAAAGTCGTTTTCAATAACAACAAAATATTTTTTTTTTAAATATTCATGTTTTGTTGTTATTTTTATTTTGTACACCGAATACACACACGGGTGATCCCAGGTGCTTCCGCCACCATTTTGAATAAAACTCATAATAAAATAAAAAATAAAAAAAGTAGATACCTCAGGGGACTATTTGAAGGGGACTATTTAAAAACCCATATCGGTATTACAAAAAATTGTTGATTATTCTTTTAAATGTTTAAAGGTAAAAAGACCTTTTTGCTAATGTGGGAACGTATATACCATGCATAGTGATTGCAAATTTTGAATAATTATAGGTCATGGGGGGGGTTCTAACACCCAAAACCCCTCCCTTGACTACGCCCCTGCTTTGCACACTATATAAATTATGAACAGAGGTAAAAACGTTAAAGTCATAAAAACAAAAACTTAAAAAGTGGGCCTGGTCCATTAATTTTAAGGATATACACAATTTTGGGTACAAACCTATATTACAGTAGTAATCAAAATAGAAAAATTCAAATGCCTACATTTAAAAAACCTACCAATTTAAAAAAGGGGACCCTTATATAGGAAATTAAATCGCTTTTTTTCTATATGCATATTTGTTATGAAATGTGTATCTGCTTTAACCCAATGCTGCTTAATGGGTAAAAATTTACCCATGAAACTTTACTTTTTAAAAAAATCACAGAAACGTTCGTGGTGGAGATATCTCAAAATCATTCGATGGTTGGGGTATAGATGGAACTACCTTAGTCTAGTGGAGGTCACCCTAAAATTCCGCTATCTAGCTAGAGTTACCAGACTCAAAAAATTGTGAATTTTCCGGAGGTGGAAAATGTGGCAAAACGTAGTGGCCTTATAATTCACAAAAATCTGCCTCCTAACTCACCTGTAAACAATAACACTTTTGTTCACGTGTTTAGCTGATCACTTCAAAAAGTATGGAACAAACCTACCACTGCTGCCTAATAGGTAAAAAATACCCAATGAATATCTCAGCAACGTGCAGAGATAGAAAGCTGAAATTTTGTTTCTGATGATTTTGGGTCAATTCCAGGTCGTGTATGAAATTTTATAAAAATCGTATGGGCGGAACTGGTACCCGGCTTTAATGGTTTAAGAAAATAAAACGGTTTAAAAAATGGTTTAAGAAAATAAAAAAAAATAAGTCTCATGAAATTTTTTATTTTTTCCAAAAACAGCGTAACTTATATATAAAATACGTAAGTTAAGAAGAACATAAAAATATCGATCATTTCGTATATAAAAAATATACTTAAAAAATATAACAAAACACTCATGCCTACACCAGTCAATCAACCCAACACTTACGCACACCTATTCTAAAAGTGTCAAATAGCGCCGCGCGTCACTCGACACAGCGACACTGAAGTGGCTAAGTTAATGCAAGCAATTAACCGATCGACGTTACATCCTATGCCACCTACCGCAGTGCAGTGTCCCACATACGGAAATTTGCTCTTATCGACATGACATGTGATGTGATACCACCGACTTTGGGAATACGCTGCATCGAGCAATTGTCCATTGTTTCGTACATCAGGCGGAGTATTTGTTGGATATACATTACTAGGTATCGGATTTATATGCACACAAACTATGCAAAATATATGCAAAACATATGCACTCCAGCCAGGTCGAACCGCTAAAGCTACAAACATGGAATTTGAAGTGAAGGTACATCTTGAAAAATGAACCTTCGTTAAAAAGGGATTTTTTTGAAATTCGGGGTCTAAAAGGACAAAACATGGGTTAAGGTGTTGTATGAAGAAACGCATTTTAATAAGCCTATTGATTTCATATTTGGTGAAAACACTTCAAATAAAAAATAATTCGACACGTGTTTTTCAATTTATGGAAAAACAAATCTTAACGGGGACAACCAAGGGTTAAGGTTCGTATTAGGAAAGACTACGAAAAAACATGAACCGATAGGCCTATTGACTTACAAATTTGTGAAAACATTAGAAATAAAAAAGAATTAAACAGATATTTTAGTGAAAATCTAAATTTAACGAGGTAAACCAAGGGATAAATGTTTGTATGGAAAAACAAAATTTGTTGGCCCGTTTGATTTCAAACTTGGTAAAAGTACCTACTTCAAATGCGAAATAATCAAACACGTGTTTCTCAGTTTTTTTTTTAAATCGAAACCAAACAGTAAACTAGGGGTAAAAGTTTGTATGGATAAGCATGATTTAATGGGGATTTGTCTTCAAACTTGGTTAAAGTGCACCAAATGATAAATAAAACGAAACGTATTTTTTATTTTTTCGAAAATCGAAATCTGACGGGGTTAACGATGGGTTAGAAGTTTGTATAGGAAACATGATTTAAGGGGTCAAATTACTTAAAATATGGCAAAAGCGCTTTAAATAAGATATAATTGGACAATTATTTTCTCGTACGAATCTGACTGGGTCAACGAAGGATTAACATTATGCCGTCCGGCGACACCACAGTGGCATCGTGAGCAAACTAGCGGCCAACAACGAATTATATAAAACAAACAAATTTTGTATTTAGTTACGTATGTATATCTTCGAAATTTCATGAAAGGTTGAGAACTTATGAAAACTAACGATGAGATTAGTAAAACTTAACAATTCATAATCACAAGCCAAGTAATCCGGATTAGCGCTGCCGGCGCCAAGCGAATAACTAGTTACAAGACGTGCGGCAAAGTGTTAAGAGAAACTTGATTTATTGAGCCCATTGACTGAAAACTTGTGTGCAAAGCCGCGGGGCCCTGCTAGTTGTGGAATGAACATTTTTTTAATAAAAGTATGAAATTCTTCCGTGCAAAGCCGGGGATAACTGGTAGTATTTCTTATATTCCAGGAATTAAGTGAAATTTGGGAAGTTCAAAAAAATTAAAAAAACTTTGTGTCTTAAATAGAATTCATTTCTTAACTTAAAGTCCTTAAGGGGGTCTTCTGCTTACGCGCCCGGAATTTTAGTCTATTTTTGGAAATTAATTGTAAGGAAACTATACAAGATAATTGAAAAAATTTTTTTTTATTATGTTTGTACATTTTTAAACTTGAAAAATGACAAATGCCTTATGTGTGTGGTGAATTCTGCGCCTTTGAGAAGTGGTCAAACTAGTACTGACGAAAGTGTCCGAGTCAACTTTGTGGTATGACATCCACCCCCACAGTTGTCTGAAATGTGAAAAGTAAAATTAATTTATTTTCAGTTTTACGTTGGGTGTGCTTCTCCGAGTACGATTTTTTTAATTTTTCAAATTTTTCAAATTATACGGTTTTTTGTGAAAAGTTTTATTTTCAACCACGTTTTTTGACCTGTTGAGGGTCATAAAAATTGAACAAAACAAAATTTCAAAAATCGTACTCGGAGAAGCATAGAGAAGTGTTTTATGAAGAAGTGAAAAAAAAAAATTAGTCAAATCCGATGAAAATTACTTGTAGAAGTCATACCACAAAGTATAAAAAAGGTGATTTTCGGGAAAATGCATTTAAAGATAAAGAAATGCTCGAAACGGCTGGAGGCGGCTATGTTTCCGGCTTCGAAAACCCAAGAAGGAATGTGTTTTTCACGAAACCGTTTATAAGACGTATTCCTTATATCCTCTATATTCAAAAAATGCAAAAAAAATCGATTTTTTCAATCCGCGTAAGCAGAAGACCCCCTTAAAACAAAAACTTAACTCAAATAATAACAAAACTTAAAATTAAATGTAAAAAATTAACTACTTATTACAGTAAATAATTAAAATTTGCTCCAAGTTTTCTACGGTCAGCATATGCCATGCCTATGCCGTACACCAGCTCGTGGAGTACGAAAACGTTCGATATTCTTGTATGCTGTACTCAGCAATGCCCCAAAAAATAGCTTAGTGAGCCAAACTACAACACCCTCAATAATGATCGTAAGAACATCATTCTCGGAATAACAAAAGTCTGGGCTTGTCCACATATACCCCTCCCCTCCCAACCGCTTTACACACAGGAGCACATCAATCTCACTCTTGTTCGTTTGCATAGAAGAACATAAGTCTATATGAATATGTTTATATACATACTTACGCCAAATACGGCAAAAAATGAAAAAAAAATATGCCAAAATATGCAACAAATATGCAAAATATAAAAAAAAAAATATGCAAAATATGCAAATATGCAGTGCATATGTTAGCTCATTCTTAATATTTTTCAATAAAAATAGTTTCTGTCTTGCTCCCATTCAAATCCGAATCTCCAAAAAAATATGCACTTGCATATATTTCTGATCCCTAGTTGTGAACATTTTAAGAGAATGTGGCATCCTTTACAATATCTAATATTGAAATAATCGGCCGAAAGCCTTAGATGCTAGTGCCTTAGTTTTAAGTTTGTTTTATAATTTATTTATTAACCGTTAGAGTGCTAAGCGGCGCAAAACTGGCTTGAGAGTTTGTGTCGAAAAATGCGGAGAGGCGCAAAACTGCTGCGCTCTTCAGTGTGCTTTTGGTGCTCCGTGGGAGTAAACGTATTCTAACTTCGCGCATAATTTCATTCAATTCAATTCAATTTTTTTCATAATGTAAAAAAAACATTTTTCTTAATAATAAAAAAAGAATTATGAAAATTAATTCATCTTTGTCTGAATTAGAGTGTTTTATTTGACACCATTATTTTTTCCTTTAAAATCATCAAAATAGGCATAGCACTTTTCGCACACATTTACAAAAATTGCTTAGCACTCAAACGGTTAAATAAACTGTAAATAATAATAATAATAATATGTTATATACTTAGTTTCTATTTCAAAGTCTGAATCAGACAAAGAACTCATGTTGCTGGTTATGTGAGATTCGTATACGCAGTTAAAATATTTGCTGCGTCACACAGTTTCTGCGCCTCCGTATACGCTTAGGCTAATAAAGCCTCATAAAAAACTAAATCCCTGCATTCAGATTATTTGCTGGGGCCGCAACTCGCGACAATTGACTCATGACCACTGTTGCCAATTTAGTGCGTTTAAAATACTGAGTTTGGTACTTGGTGCGTTTTTTAGTGCTTTTATTTTATTTCAAAGACACCAAGACTAATTGTTCCTTAAAAAAATTTTTTGTGTTTTAAACTGCAGTGTTATACAACACTATATTTAATTTGACAAATATATAACACTGGAATGTTGGGCTAAAAAATATTATATCATGCAATTTACATGCAACCTGAAGTGATCCTCCCTTGTTGAATTGCTACTTGGGTCACGGTTGCCACTGATCTGCAATAGTTTTCCTAGTATGTTATACGAAACATTGGGAGAACTACCACCATTGGCTCAATTTTTTTTTTCTTGCTCATCAGTGCTGCAGAGTGGAAAAACGCTGTTTTTAGTGCTTTCTGAAAATGAAAAGTTGGCACAGTCAAATTCGACACAAACTGAGAGAAATTTAACAGATGACATATATATTTAGTATTGACTTTTAAACCAACCAACTGGAAAAGGCTTCTGATGAAAAAGATATTCTTGAAAGTTCGTACAAAATCATAAACAGCCCATTTAAAAAATTTACGTGTAAAGTGGTATGGCGTGTTTGCGTAATGTGGTATACTACTTATTTCCTATGTGATTGAATTTATTCTATTAGTTTGTATGAAAGCATGATTTGTAAACATTTTTAAGCATTTGCAAATATGTACAAACCCTAACTAACATCAGTCCTCGGCTTAATGTAGTAGATAGAAGTTCTACAACTGATTTTTTAATATTTGCTATGTCCTAAAGGCTGGTGTACGTTAACGTTATTCCTATTTGATTATTCTTTACAGCCAAAATTCGATTTCACATGTTTTCAGCGTTCCATTCGCTAAATCCTCTTTTTTTTGTCATATTTAGTACATTACACTTACCACATTACATTACACCCACAAATAAATAAATGTTTATTATAGCATAGCTTTTCTTCTTCGGAGAAATAATTAAATTTTAGTTAAGTTTCAAATGTTGACACGTTTTATAAATTGTAAGCGTTGTCAAATCGGTTCATTTATTTCCTGGCTTACCATCGGTTAATCAGTGTTGGTTGGTTAACCAGAAACTATGAAATCGAAAACCATTACCGATGGTAAATGGTTAACCAACCAACTTATCCCTTCGTTGCATGATTTAATTTCCGTGAAGAAAAAACATTTTTGTCATATTATTCATGTTGCTTGTTTAGTCCTAATGGTAAAAATGAAATTTTGTTGAATTTCTGTATCTATGAAAGAAGTTTTGCGGACATTTTCCGTATCCTGCTGAGAACGATACCGCCGAAAGAAAGTCGGTTTTATCTATATTTTAAGGTTGGCTATTACTGGTAGTCGAACCTAGGTCGGCCGTCACTGTATACTCGTAATTCAACTCACTAAACAGCTGAGCGACGTCATCGTCATCGCTATCAATAGCCAAAATTATTTCACCAATTCGAAACACATTGTTTTTTCGATTCTTTTGAACTTACTGTTACGAAAATGAGTTCTCTATAGCTTTCGTCCCTCTGGATTGTGCTTGAAAAATAAAACCACTTCAATTACTCAACGCAAAACGCATTCCAAAACCAGCAATCACTTTATTTACAAATTTACATTTTGCTTGTCTTACACTTGCTACTACATACTATTGCGTGTTTCACCTTTGCTTGTTCGAATCAGACTCCCCCTCTGCGCTGCACCCGGCTGCCTTTTATACTTGTCTGCATATCGCAACGATTGTTCTCGCACATTCCAGTTGGACTATCTCTCGATCGTTCTCGCACATTCCAATTGGCATATCTCTCGATCGTTCGCGCACATCCCATTACCATCGCAAGCCATCCTTGCCATATCGAAATTATAGCAAGCCGGCCGTACTCTAAGTATGCCCGTAAACGCATTCATGCATAGCACAGCGACAGGGTGCCTCATCGTTACAATACTTTCAGTTTCCGTCGCAAAATTCCATAGAAATCAAATGTTTTAACATAAAAGACAACTGAAGAATGAACGACTGTTAAATGCTGGATAGAATAGTTCCCAAATCGATGAAAAGTTTACATTGCATATATGCAATGCCATGCAGCTAAGGATTAATTTCATATTCTAAACAACTTCTATTTCAGGTGATCTGGTCCAAAGAGCTGAAGATGAGCATGTAACAATCGTACAATCAATAATGGATAAATGTATGCGGAAAGAATCTTTAATAAATGAGTTGTACCTACAGTTAATAAAACAAACAACGGATCATCCAGACCCGAATTCTCGAGTTAATTTGAGACACTGGGCACTTTTGTCATTGGCATGTAGTGTAATATTACCATCAATAAAATCTATAAGGAAATATTTAATAGCCCATCTGAAACGCTGTGCCAGCGACTATATAACAGAAGAAGGAAAATATGCTAGATTCGCCGAAAAGGTAGGAAATAAAAATAAACTTATTTTAACTTATACAGTGAGTGAAAAACTATCCCGCACAAGGATTTTTTGGCAATATAATAAGAATCAGACTTTTTAACCTGTTTATTTTTCCATGCAACAACGAACTTATACGAACGTATAACTTAACGAACATATTATACAACCATAACATATAATACGGATCAGATTATATATTAAATTTGGAATCAAAAATCATGATATATCCAGTTCAAACTAAATAATTATACCGCACTAACGATTTTTTTTAAATTTGGAGATTGGTTAATAAGGCCATAACCGGATAAGGAAGGGCAAAGTGCCCAAGCCAATTTTGATTGTTATTTTTTTTTAATATTAATAATTAGGTATCGGATTTATATGCACACAAAATATGTCCGAAATATGCAAAATATATGCAAAACATATGCACTCCAGCCAGGTCAAACCGCTGAAGCTACAAACATGGAATTTTAAGTGTAGGTACATCTTGAAAAATGAACCTTTGTTAAAAAGGGATTTTTTGAAATTCGGGGTCTAAAAGGGCGAAACATAGGTTAAGGTGTTGTTTGAAGAAATGCGGTTTAACTCAAACTTGGTGAAAATACTCCAAATCAAAAATAATTCGACACGTAGTTTTAAGTTTTTCAAAAATCAAAACTTAATGTGGTGAATCAATGGTTAAGGTTCGTATACGGAAAGACTTCGAAAAAACAGGAACCGATAGGCCTATTGACTTAAAAATTGGTGAAACCATTAGAAACAAAAATAATTAAACAAATATTTTTTACTTTTGTGAAAATCTAAATTTAATGAGGTAAACCAAGTTAAATGTTTGTATGGAGAAACACAATTTTTTGGCCCGTTTGACTTCAAACTTGGTAAAAGTACTTCAAATGCGAAACAATCAAACACTTGTTTCTCAGTTTTTTGAAAATCGGAATCAAATAGCGTAAACTAAGGGTTAAAAGTTTGCATGAAGAAACTGGGAAAATGCATGAATTAATGGGCCTATTGTCTTCGAACAGCCGCCGTGGCTCAGTTGGTTAGTGCGTTGGACCGCGAGTCGAAGGCAGCAACCTCAGGTTCAAATACTGCCTGTAATAAGACCTAAAAAAATAACGGGAAAACTCGTTTTCTCTTTCGGTGGCTGTCCTCTCAGCTGGAAATGGCAAACCTCTGAGAGTAAAAATTGCTTATGAAAAAGCTCCCAACCTGCCGTTCGGAACCGGCATAAAACTGTAGGTCCCTTCAACCCGCGTACAAATTCACACGCACAACACGGGTGGTTGCGGGAAGCTAGGCCTTAGTCTCGCGTAAGCGGGCTGTCGTGCCAGTCAATTATTATTTATTATTAATTATTATTGTCTTCGAACATGGTGGAAGCACTCTTACTGAGAAACTATTCGGCACGTGTTTTTCTTTTTTTTGAAAATTGAAATCTAAAAGGGTAAATTAAGGGTTAAAAGTTTGTCTGGAGAAACATGATTTAATGAGGTTTATGACTTCAAACCTGGTTAAAGTGCACCAAATGATAAATAAAACGAAACGTCTTTTTTATTTTTTCGAAAATCGAAATCTGACTGGGTCAACGATAGGTTAAGAGTTTGTATACAAATTACCTAAAATATGGCGAAAGCCCTTTAACCTTCTGCCTGTCCCTTGGGTCTATTTGACCAAAGGCAGAAATAAAAAACGGTTGGGCGGTTTTGTGCGCTCGTCCACTTGTGTTATTTAGTGTTAATCGCGCTTATAACCCAATAACAAATGGAGAAAAACACTTTTCTGGGCTTTGCTCTTTTATTTCGTGATTTTTGTGTAACATTTCTTCATGTTTTGTCAGTAAATTATATAACCGTTTGGTTAGGGTCATCCTGAGCCCAAAGGACAGCGGACGCAATTTTTAGCAAGGGACAGGCAGAAGGTTAAATAAGATATAATTAGACAATATTCTTCTCATGAGAATCTGACTGGGTCAACGAAGGATTACGAGAAACTTGATTTATTGAGCCCATTGACTTAAAACTTGCGTGCAAAGCCGCAGGGCCCTGCTAGTTGTGGAATAAACATTTTTTTAATGAATGAAATTCTTCCGTGCAAAGCCGGGGATAACTGGTAGTGTTTCAAGAAACTTATATTCCAGGAATTTAGTGATATTTGGGAAATTCAAAAAAGTTTAAAAAACATTGTATTTTAAATAGATTTCTTAATTTGAAGTCCACAAAACAAAACCTTAACTTTAATAATAGCAAAACTTAATATCAAATGAAAAAATTAACTACTTATTACAGTAAATAACTAAATTTTGCTCCAAGTTTTCTAAGGTCAGCATATGCCATGCCTATGCCGTACAATAGCTCGTGGAGTACGAAAACATTCGTTATTCTTGCATGCTGTACTCAGCAATGCCCCGAAAAATAGCTTAGTGAGCCAAACTACAACACCCTCAAATTTCCATTTTTCTGTTCATCGAATCTTCCAGACTGTCAACTCGTTTGTTCAGGGAATCATCCAGGTCGTCAACTCGTCTGTTCAGGGAATCATCCAGGTCGTCGACTCGTTTATCCAGATGTTCCATTCGAGTTTCCAGGTGCTCCACCTTCACATTTAGCTTGTTGGAGATGTCTTCCACTCTCTGCTCCAAGCGCGCAGAATTTTCCTGAAGCTTTCTGGACAACTCGCCACCTGCACCTTCGAGTTTCGCTGATACTTGCACCGATATTTCATGGCTCGCCGTTTCCATTCGCGCCAAAATTTCCCGGTTCGTAGTTTCCAGTTTCGCTGCCATTTCTCGATTTGCCATTTGTGCCGACATTTCACATTTGCATTTTCCATTTTGGCTGCCATTTCACGTTTGGAAGTTTCGAACATGCCTTAAGTGCAACCATTAGCTGGCTCAGCAGGCGATTCCTCCACCTTGGCCGACGCCTCTAGCAAATGCGTCCCGAACTCGTGCGCAGCCCAATCGATGCCTCGTGATTCACACGCCTCTCGCCAGCGCAGTTGCAACTCCACCTTTCCACAATACATGTTGAAAATATTGGTATGCCGTCGAGATAGACCACACATACCTTGCTTATGAAATCTTTCATGATGGCCTTATCTAATGGACCGTATTTCGGTTGGTCTTTCGATTTGAAAGCTTATCAAAAATATCTTTTGTGCTTGGAATCAGTTAGCGGTCATCATGTTTGTTGTTTTTTGATTAAGCCTGCGGTAGTCAATTATTACTTACTACTTTTCGGTGTTATCATTTTTTTGTTACATCTGACAGACGAAATGTTGAGCTGTTATTTGAGACAATTGGGACCTTGTTCCTATTTCTTTCATGTGCCTATTAAATTCATCCCTGTGAATTTCGAGATATCGAAAAATTTCGAAAGAAAGGTTTTCGATATCGTGGAATAAAAAACCTGTTACCAAGTCCTACGAGTACAATTCTAATGATAGATAAAGTTACAGCGATGTATTTTTTTAACGCTGTCAAAATATCTGAAATCTTTTGATTTAAATTTTTGTTAGTTATAATGCTAAAAAATTATTCTGTGTATATATTCTGTCAATGTATCTATTTATATATTTCTAGTGTGTATTTAAAACGCAGGGCACTAGACGCCGTCAGTGGCCACCTAGTCGAGAAGAAATTTTATGCACTATAAACCGGAGGCCGTGTTACGCTCGATTTCATTTTATGGATGGACAGTTTTATTCTATCGAATTTTTACCAAGCTCTTCAGCATTCGAGGTCATGGAGATCATAAAGAAGAAAATCGGATTACAAGAAGCTGCTAAGGGATACGCTATTTACGAGGTATTGGGAAATTCAGAAAGAAGTTTGTTGCTTGATGAAAAATTATCTGACGTTATGGCAAAATGGGAAAAATATCGAACTGCAGCGCAACAAACGATACAAAACCAGGTAAGTGCATGATTATTTAAATACAATATCCATTTAATTTAAAAACTAGCTGACCCGGCGAACTTCGTCTCGCACGACATTTGTTGTTGTTTTTATAATGAAATACGAAGAAATATACACTAATGAAATTGACAAAGAAAACCAACTCAAGGAAGAGGAGGAGCTACTGATTAACGCAATCGAGGCCCACAAATAAGCAATGCTGCTGCTAAGTTTCAGTAAAGAAATGAACTGCGCTAGAACCAAAATTCAATTATTTGGGCGGTGCCACGCCCCCTTATTCAATACCCGCACAATGCCCTCTGTCGAAAGAGAAAATGGTAGGTTCGTACTTAGTTTCATTGCTGTGCGACTTATAGTTCAGCGAAATATTTGGGTCACAAAAAATGTGCCACGCCCCTTGTCCAAAGCCCATCAAATCTTACCAGTGATTTATCTATGGGACGACCGGGTACTAAATTTCAGTGTTTTACGACTTACAATTTCGAAGATTATTATAGAATTTAAATATTTGGCTTGTGTGGGCGGTGCCACGCCCCCTTGTTCAATACCCGCACCATTCGCTCTGTCGAAATACATGAATAAATGGTAAGTTCGTACTTAGTTTCATTGATGTGCGACTTATAGTTCAGCAAAATATTTGGGTCACAAAAAATGTGCCACGCCCCTTGTCCAACACTCATAAAATCTTACCAGTAGAATGACTCGACGACTGGGCACTAAATTTCAGTGTTGTGCACTTTACAATTTCAAATATATTTCATTATAAAGATTTTGTTTGTATGTGTGGTGCCACGCCCCCTCGTCCAATACCTGCCCCAACCCCACTGTCGAAGGGGATGACTAACTAGTAAGTTCGTAGTGAATTTAATTGATGTGTGACTTATGGTACCAAAGTTATCGTCTGAAAATTTTCAGAATTCACGGTCAAACATGGCAGGGATTTTCCGACTTTTCGAACAGATTTTCCGGAATTTTCTTTTCTCATAAGCCTCCCCATGGAAATCGGCCTTTCCATTTGAGCGTGATGCGCTTACACACAGACATCCACTTTCTTTTTTATAAGTATATAGAAGAAAAAGAAAATATTGATAGTCGATAATAGTCACTGCTATACGCGGTCGATTGAGGACATCCAAGCACTTGGTACTTCCAACATAGGTAAAATGTTTTTTGCCGTCGAGTACATCGTGTCGAAGTCATACAATTCCTGGTTGCACCAAATCCGATATTTATAGTTCCCGCATATGCTGTCATAAGATCTTGAGGAGGATTTTCTCTAAAACGCTCTGAGGGCTATCATATCGTTGTTTGATATTTATGTTAATTCTTCTGCACCGTAAAGTGAGGAAGATACAATGATAAACTCTTTTGGCGAAACAAGACTTTGTGACTTAATTCCCTATTGAATTTACATTACTGCCGTGATGGTAATTGGGAAGTTTAATGCTTCTACAAGGTGCGTCCCAAAGTAAACAGGACTTTTGCAATAGGGACGTTTCTGGTGGCGCCATCTATGTGTGAGGACATGCGTTGGAAAGGTACATCTTTCATTCACATACTGTCTAAATTTCATGACATTTGGTCTAGTAGACGCCGAAATATCCCGCTCAATGTGACAGTATATTTTTAACTTTGGTACGAGAATGTCGATCGAACAAAGAGCTAATATTAAGTTCTGTTTTAAACTTGGTAAAACTTTTACCGAAACGTTTAAATTGTTAAAGCAAGTTTATGGTGATGATTGTTTATCCCGTGGCCGTGTTAATGAGTGGTTGAATCGATTCAAGAATGGTCGTGAAGACTTGAATGACGACGAACACGTCGGCCAGTCGAAATTTGTGATTACTGACGATGCCATCAAAACTGTGCGTGATTTTATCAAAATGCAGCCAAAATCATCATTGGAATTGATGGAAATGGAATTGAACATCTCCAAAACATCAATTGATCGCATTTTAACCGAACATTTGGGTCTCCGTAAAGTGTGTTCTCGCTTCATTCCGCACACTTTAACCGACGACCAAAAAGCGCAGAGAATTGAGCACGCAAAAGACATCGTTCGGGAAGCCAGACGTGATCCAAATTTCTTGTTCAACATCGTAACCGGTGACGAAACGTGGTGCTTTCAATATGATCCCGAAACAAAGCGTCAAAGTGCCGAATGGAAGCACCCAGATGAGCCAAATCCGAAAAAAACCCGCCGTGAGAAGTCAAAAATCAAAACTCATCTCATTTGTTTCTACGATTCAAAGGGAATAATTCATCGAGAGTTTGTTCCACCGGGAAAAACAATTAACGCTTTGTTTTATGTTGAAGTTTTGAAGCGTTTGGTGCATCGCATTCGTCGTATTCGGCCAGAATATCGCGAGGAAGGAAGTTGGCGTTTATTGCATGATAATGCACCGGCTCACAGAGCCCTAGTTACGACCGATTATTTGACCAAAAATCGCATTTTTACCATCAATCATTCACCGTATTCGCCTGATATGGCTCCCTGTGACTTCTACTTAGTCGGTCAGTTGCATTTGCCGATGAAAGGAAACCGTTATAAGGACGTTGAGGACATCCAAAAGGCTTGTACCAACATTCTGAAGGCGATGCCGGCCGATGACCTAAAACACTCATTCCAAATGCTTTTGGACCGTGCAAAACGTTGTATCGAAGCAGAAGGAGAGTATTTTGAATAAATAAAAAGAATTATACAAAAATAATCATCCGTTTTCTTTATTTTATAAAAGTCCTGTTTACTTTGGGTTGCACCTTGTATTATGGTAGGCAACCAAACTTAGTGTTGTTCCATAGCTTTGGATACATCAATGAAACTTCGTGCCAACTTAGCATTTAGTCCGGCTTTTTGACTGGAAGAATGTGGTGAGCATTGGACAAGGAG
Organism: Melieria crassipennis; assembly: GCA_963668005.1. Taxonomy (NCBI): domain Eukaryota; kingdom Metazoa; phylum Arthropoda; class Insecta; order Diptera; family Ulidiidae; genus Melieria; species Melieria crassipennis. Next base: position 85,056,181 of record OY764961.1, on the reverse strand, counting down.
GCGTGGGACTGTACATACAACTAAAATTTTGATTTGGAATAATGTGAAAATATATATCGCACGACATTGAAATTTGGTATACCATCGTCCCATCTATGTGTAGTTGTATCGGTAAAATTTGATAGGCAAATCTTCCACATATCTTTGAAACTGATGGTCGCACATCAGTGAAACTTGGTACAAACTTACCAAGTTGTTGCACAATTCGACTGGAAAAATGGGGTGGGCATTGGACAAGGGGGCGTCGTACCACCCATATAATTACATTTTTTATTTGGAATAACTGCGAAACTACAAGTCGCACACCATTGATATTTAATATACCGTCATCCCATAGATATGTATGTCGTTTAACTACTAAGCATTAGACAAGGAGCGAGGCACCTTTTTGTGACCCAATCTTTAATATGAAATTGCTTTGGAATTATAAGTCAGACAACATTGAAATTCGGCGCGTTGGACAAAAGGCGTGAAATTGTCTGCAGACCTACATATAGGCGGACCTATTGTTTGACAGTTGGACCATGCACACCTGTTGTTTATTCCGTACAATTGAAATTGTCATAATTAATTGTCATAGGTAGTGGATTTTAAGAACAAAGATGTTTAAAACGAATTTAATTGCATTATGCGAATATCCATTTCTATCAGCCATTCTCTTAAGGTAAATTGACTTGATGATGATAATGATGTGAGGGTGGGCAGGAAGGCTACAAGCCTTCCATAGTACTCAGTCCATTCGCACCATTGTGCTGTACCCATAGGAAAGGGTAGGAGAAGAGAAAGGATAGGGGAGGAGAGTTGTGGAGGGGTTTAAGAGTCTTCACTCCCCCCGAACTTCCTGGTTTCTTTGAGAAACCTGAGGAGGTTGCGGAGAGGTAGAGCATGAGCTTTGCTCATACTCAATTCATTGCTGCCCAATATGCGCCTCCTGCTTCAAAACAAAACCCTTCGCGATTCTGCGAGATTCCATGATTCTTGTTCCATTGTAGGACCTCCGCAGCGCCGACACCTACTACTGGCTCTGGTCGCGTTGGCTTACCCTTTGATCCCAGATTGGCCAGTCTGTCGGCTACTTCGTTACCAAGAATACCAGAGTGTCCTGGAACCCACAAAAGAGTCAGCTGATTGTCTCTTGCGACACTTCTCAGCTTTGCCTTACATTCGCTTACGATCTTTGAGTAATGTGCAGGGTTATCTAGGGCCTTTAGTGCAGTAGACTTCGGTTTGGAAGACAATAGGAAACAAATGCAGTTTTAGTTTTAGTTAGTTTTTCAGTTCGTTTTTGTCCCCCCTCTCCCCCGAAAAAAATCCTATCTACGGCCCTGCACCGGATCATCTAGTATATAATAAATATCTATTATGATACTGAATTAACAAACTAAATTACCCTTTTATCTTTTCCAGGTTAATCAATCAGCGACAAATCTTCAAACAAACCACTATATCTTTCTGTTTAAGAAACATTTATTTTTTGATGGCTTCATACATTTGGACGATCCCATTGAGAAGGAATTATTATATCATCAAATACTTCATAGCTTACGAAGTGAAAGATACCCAATAACGGAAATGGAAGCAATAATGCTTACTGCTTTGCAAGGGCAACTTGAATTAGGAGATTGCGGAGACATAATTTGTGATTACAGGATAATTGCAAGTCATTGTTTGCCCCCAAGATTTGTTCCAAACATTCCTCATGAAGCTGTTGCCATGCATCATCAAAGTTTACGTGGGATGTCATCTGCGGAAGCAAAAAAATCGTTTCTGAATTTAATTCAGAGTTGGCCTCTGCATCGTGCAACAATATTTGATGTGATGGTTTGTTAATTGCTTTTAATATAAAAATGCTTGAAATTCCTTTATCATTTGTTGTTTACAACTTTTTCAATGTTCAAACCAGAAATTATGAATATTTACCTAATGCCATTCAAATCTATTCGATACACACTAATGTATAGGGTCCGGATTTTCATGTAGTAAAAAATGAAAAGTATGCGAATGTAACATGCTTTTAAAATTTTAAAATATGCATCTAAAATTGAAAAAAAAATGGTTACGAATATTAGTTCTGCTGCCCATTGGTATGCCGCGGCGAAAACACATTTTTCGCCGTAGATGGGTCTGTTGTGTCTCTGTTAAAGCGCTGTTATGACTCTGTTAAGTTTCTGTTAATGTTAAGTTTTTAACATTATGTTAAGTCAACTCTGTTAAGTCGATTCTTCGCCCGATGCTAACTTCACTCTGTTCTCCTACTGTTAAAAATATTAAACAAATTGTTAAAAAAAAATTATGAACTCAACTGTATTTGGTATTGTAAAAGCTTGCAGCTACAGTATTACCACAGAATAAACAGTATACAGAATGCGCATGTGGACCAGCGAAGCAATCTGAATTTCCGGTGCGGGCCGAAGCAGCAGGGGGAAGATAACAGAGTTTGATGAACAGAACTTTTGTCTCTGTATTTGTCGTGCGACGATGATCTCTGTTGTTGTCGACTTCGCTGAAGGCTAACATTTCGCTAATTATTACGTAATTGACTTCTGGTCTCGATTTATTATTTTATCTCTTCGCCTTTTGTCCCCACTCTAGGTCCCAGTTTTTTGGCTCAAGCATAATAATCCTCAAATCTGTGTATTTAATCATGTCTAATGTATGTGCATATCTATTATAAGAGATATTACAGTCGAACTTCCCTATAGTGAACTTCTATATAATGAATTAATTTTAAAGACACATCTTTATCGTTCTATTCTAAGTGCATTTTGATCTCCTTATAATGAATTTCCATATAGTGAATATTTCTCTACAATGAATAAATTATTTAGTTGAAAACTTCGCTTTCATTCGTTTTTTGTCTCCATGCTATTTTCTGTCACGCATATTAACAACACTGAATACCGAAAAAAGTAAAACATACGTGTATTTAGGGGAACCCCAGAAGAAATGGCCAGTGAAGATGAATTGGCGGATGCGGTGTTACCTACATTGGGACGAATTTCTGCTTCTCTTGATGTACTTCGAACCTTTGTGGAGATGAAAAGCAACGTACCGAATAAGGTTTTTAAGTCTCTAAATGTATTAGAAGGCTTTGTTCAGGAAGAAAAGTGGAAGGGTGTAATCTAAACTAGAATACCTCATTATTTTAAATAAAAGATAAAAAAAACTCATAATTTCTATATAATGAAGTTCCTATATAATGAACCATTTTTCTGGTCCCGTACGAATTCATTATAGGGAAGTTCGACAGTATATGGAAAATGCTACAGAAAAAATTAAAGAAAGTAACGACGATACCGAATGATCGAATAATAAAAAGTATGTTTTGCCTTTTTTCGATACATGTAGAGTAAGTTCGGGTAATGTGATATGGTCGGGTAATGTGATATAGGTGCTTATTTCACAAGTGCGTTGACCTTTTTCAAAATTAACCTTTTTAAAAAATCATAACAGCATGATTTTGGATGTGATTGCTTAAATAGTTTACCGTCAGTGTGATGAAGTGCTTTGTTTTTGGTCACGAAGTTTGAAAGCATAAAAGGTAAAAAAAAATATGATTACAAAGTTCGAGGCTAATCAGAAGTAAATCAGTGATATCGATTATGAGTTTGCGAGATACGTTCTTCTCAACAAAATTATTATTGTTTTTTTATAATCTTTTTTTCGCAAAAAGTAAATTTCGGGTAATGTGATATACCAAAGTTCGGGTAATGTGATATAGTACATCTCAGTACCCAAACTTATGACAGTAATACTATTTGTATACAGAAATGTATATATACTTTATTTTATACTATTTGAAGTGGAATTTTCTCAAAAATCTGCTATGGTTAAGTTTTAGAAAAAAAAATCCATGAAACCATGTTTCTCGATAAAAATTTTTAACCCTTGGTTTACCCCGTCAAATTGTGATTTTTCAAAAAAATGAAAAACACGTCTCTAATTATTTTAGATTTAAAGTATTTTCACCAAGACTGAAACTAATAGGTCTGTTAAATAACGTTTTTCGGGTATATCACATTACCCGCCACTTTTATCAGACGCCAATATTTGGATATTTTGATTTTTAATTCAAAAACTCGTCAACGGTTTATCTAAAAGAGTTAATAATCATAGATATACTAAATAATGCATCAGTGAACAGTTTGAGACCAAAAAAAGTGTGTTTTAAGGCAAAATGTGTCGGGAATTCCTGTAAAACAATACCTGTTTGTTTACCCGAACTTACTCTATGTATATCCACAATTTAAAAAATTTTTCGTACATAACGGTTGTTTCCGAATCCTTAAACTATTTCCAATATTAAATATAATAATAGTATTAATATATTAAATATAATAATAACTGATTTATAGCGTAGTGACTTTTTAAGTCGATAAGTTACCACCTTTTGACATTCGTTCTCATATATTTTTGCACGCTACACTCCGTCGTAACATTGCTACCGACAGCGTATGTACGCACTGCGCTGCACGCAGAATGAACCACAAAGCAAAAATAATTCAAATTCAATGTTTCATTTCCTAGCCGGCAACAATAACAACAACCGTAGCTTATTGCTCTTCTCCCCATATATGTAAGAAGCAAATGGCACTTCGTTTTGTTGGCCGACAACAACAGCAACCACATCCTGACGCTATTTTCCCTTCAATGCTTCGCGGAGCCGCATGCGATCATTACTTTCTTCTTATCTCTGTGCTGTTTGTTCTGTGAAATAACAGACACGAAAGCTGTCTAGTGCTGTTCGTAATGTTAATAGCAGAGGACGTAATGTTAACAGTGGTCGTAATATTACGACACCTTAACATTTTTGAATTTGTATGAGATGCGCGTTCTGTATTACTGTTTATTCTGTGGTATTACTAAAAAGCTGTGAAGCCAAAAATACCCAAATTTTATTGAAACTATTCGGATTGATGTGCGTTTCGGTAAGTTTGGGTGCACATCAAGGAACTCCTCTCATTGAACAGAACCTAGATCAGAACCATGATCAGTGTTCTAACAGGTCATTGCCTAATTGGCACCCACGCAAAATGGTTGGCTATTTTCAAATGACTTCTGTCGCGGCTGCACAGAAGAAGGATGACCTATTTAGGCAACTTTTTCTTCGATAGTCTTAAGGATCTAGCTGATAAGACTATAGGCAGTCTACTAAGCTCCGTTAACAGCTCCAACTGGTTCAATGAGTGAACGTTTCTACGCTTGATTTCTTGTGGTATCACAATGGGCCGTCTCGGCCTGAGTGTGCTCCTTTTGGGGCAGCCACACCTACCTACTTCCTCAAATTACGGGCGTTCGGACAGACTCTTACAAATGAAATAAACCCTCAAAGCTATTGTACTCATGTTCTCGCTATTTTCTGCTCCTCGGCTTCGGCCCTTTGTATTGTTTAATGTTTATTGTGATACGTGTAATTCGTTATTCGCACTCCGGCGAATAAAGACGTAAAACCCAAAACCCAACCGCGTTTCATTCCACCGCTCCGCCGCGAACCGATTTTTACATGGTCCTTCAAACCGTTCGCGATTGAGCCGACGCGGAAAACAATCATTTTTTAAATAAATAACAACGTTAACTTTTCATAGATTTAATTACTATCGGAATTTTGCGAACAACATTGAAAGTATATGCAAAAGATTTGAAAAAATAAACCAAGTATTTCGATTTGGTATCGCTAGGGACCCAATAGGGTATATGCGTAGCCTACTTGGCCAGCCAGCTTACCTAAATGAACCTAATTACGACTACGAAACATTCCGTTGGTTTGGGGGCTGTAGATATTTTCAAAATGTTTTTTCGGTAAGCCGAAAAACTTTCAATATCGGAATTCTGGGGTTCATATTTTTTACATTAATATGTCTTATATTCATAATGTAGCCATTAAGTTAAACTAAATAATTTGATTTTAATATTTGCAGCAAACATTCACATCGAACTGGCCCAAAGTTTTATGGCTTGCTGTAGACCAGAATGGCATACACCTTCTAGAGCACCGATCGCGAAATATTCTTTGTACCCATGATTATGAATCAATTATATCGTACTCGCCGAACATGAACTCCTTAATGATATTTACGGGTACGGATAAGAAGCAATCAAAAGTTATACTTAGCACATCCCAGGTAATGATCAATATCTTGTGTACATATGTATATAGTTGATTGTGTTTACAATTAATTGTGTCTTGGAGTTACAAAATTTCATAATAAAAAATAAAATCTGGCAAGGGACAACTGTTAACTTCTTTTTTTTTCCTGAGGGTGGGCCGGAAGGCTACAAGCCTTCCATAGCACTCAGTCCATTTTGGACCATTGTACTATACCAATAGGGGATAGGGAAGGAGCGGTATCCCATATTTCACCCGTTTTTTGAAATGTGTACGCAACACTGTTTTCCAACATATATTACAGCACACATTTCAAGCGGATGGGAAAGGGGGGGGGGGGAACCTACAGTTTAACGCCGAATTCTTTCACACTTGGAGGTTTTGCCATTTCTTGTAATTCTCATAAGCTTCATGTGGATAGCGATAGAAGTTTCGTTTCACTAGCCCGAGCTAGGAATCGAACCTAGGACCTCGGTATGAGAAGCCAGCGCGCTACCCGCTGGACTATCGAGGCTAAACTGTTAACTTAATGTAGATCATGTTAAATATTTTTTGTTTGTCATGTCAAAATTTGTTTTTGGCAAAGATTTATATTAAAGTTAAATTTAATGTTAGAACTGGAAATAGATTGAAGTTATTTTAAAGCTCGGTATGGTTTAACCAATTGAAAAATATTTCTTACATGTATGATCTTTTGACTAAAGACAACTTAAATTTGTTAAAACTAAGTTAAGTAAAACTGCTTGCGCATTATCATTGTGATGGACGATAATGAGTGTCAAGATTCTTTGTGAGTGTCTATTGTGTCCAAATAGATCTGGCAGTGGTGCGCTATCTTAGCCTTCTTACAACAGTATAAGCCAAATTCCTCAGCACAAGTTTTACTCCGTCTTTCAAATGCGTGATTTCAATCGAGTAATTTCACAAAATGCTTACATTGCCTCATCTGCATTTCGTTTGGGAGTTATTGTCAATACTTCAATGCTTATGTCCTCTTGCCGCAACTCACAGAACATACCTGACATGTTAAGAATATTCTATAAATTTCAAACAAACGAATATTTCAAATACAAATTTTCATTTTGATAATTTCCGTTTGTTGTGATTTTGAACTGTCAAACATGTTAAAGTTTTTGAAAGATAAAATTGGTCATGTTTTATCGCATTTGCGATACGGCAAGTTTTGTTGAAATTAGTGATTTGGTGGATTTAATTTGTATGGGGAAATGAGTGTTATGTGTATTATTATTGTTATTATTAAGAGTCACGGTTACCCTTGGCAATACAATTAGTGAAAACTAAGAGAAAACTACAGAATATTCCATTTTAGATTTTATGAAGGGAATATACTTTTCCCAAATGTATTATTCAAATAAAGCTGATAAATTAATACTTATATTCTAGAAAGAATGAACCAAATAAACAACTATTTTTCAGGCATTCCAGATTGCAACGCTAATTAAGGAATATTGTGAAATCATAAAAAGCAAATAAGGAAGGCTTTGTGGAGCATCTTATACCGTTACTAAGCTTTGACCGTCCGAACGATTTGCTGGACACTTTTAAGCTTATTGCGGTGTTGAAATTATTGAATAAATCTTCTAAAATATGTAAAAATATATATGTTATTTATTTGGATAATCCAGCTTTAATGGTTAATTATGTATGATGAAATGGTAAGATTAAAGAATGTTTTACGTAAACTTTTGTAGTCCCGCGCGCAATTGTAACCAAAGAATGCCAAGGATTAGTGTTGCTTTAACTTGACGATTATTTCGCGACTATGGGAAAGGTGTGACAATTTATTTTCAAAGAGTATATTGAGCACATATTGAAGTAAGGAAAAAAAAATTCAAAAACTATTTTATTCAAAGCGTCATGCTTCGAAATCTTCTTATTTTTTAACTCTCAAACAGTGCGGATTTCTCGTAAAGTATATGATCTTCAACAAAAAAGTTTTGTAACGTGTGGTATAGAAGTCCGTAGGAGTTTTTTCTAAATCCGTTTTTGTAGAAATTGTGCAGTTTAGAAAAAAGTATAGATTTTTACCAAAAAATTATCAGTAAATTGTTTATAAAAAAAATATTAAATTTTATCAAAAAACGGCTTCGTAATACTTTAAGCCACGTGTCCACTATATACTTTTTTGCGTAGAGCTAGAGAAAACTCTCGTGTAGAGCGACGTAGAGTAGTGAATACACCCCGTAGGGCTCTATGCTAGAGCTCCAGTGGATACACATTTTTTGCATGTGTGCTAGAGCTCTTCATCTGATCTACGCTCTCAAACAGGTTTGATAGAGTTTTTCGCTCTACGGTAGAGTTAGCAGTATATTTCCGCGCGAGTTGATAAACGTGCGTGTGTGCGTATCGTGCAAAGAAGAAAACGCGCGGCAAATCTGATTCCAATTCGATCCAAACATTTTCTTTTATTTTTTTCTTTTTCAAGCAAACAGAACGGCAACAGCACCCGCTTTAGGCGAAAGTAATTTTTTTATTTTCAATTAAATATTTTCCCATGCCCAGACAGCCAATGTTTCCCACGCCCAGACTTAACTAAAACTAACCTAATCAAATGTTTGGTTGGACTGAATGACTGCGAAATGAAATGAAATGTAGAGTAGTGAATACACCCCGTAGGGCTCTATGCTAGAGCTCCAGTGGATACACATTTTTTGCATGTGTTGGACTGAATGACTGCGAAATGAAATGAAATGTGAAACGATCTTGCTCTACCATGCCACTCTACCATAGATCAAAATTTGTCTGTAGTCGGTAGAACGCATAGTAGAGTTCTACTAAAAATTTGTCTGTACCATATCTACGTAGAGTGGTAGAGTCGCGCTGTAGTGAACACAACAGGTAGATTCTCTACCGAAAAACCTCTACAGTGGACACTTGGCTTTAGAAAATAATATTTTGAAGCAAATGTAAAAATTTTGTGTGAAGCTACGGGGCGCCTTGGAAAAATCTAAAATTGAACCTTTGTCGATTTTAACCATCAACCACTGCTCGTTTTCACCTGATGCGGCACCGTGCATTTGCCGATGAAAAAAGCGTTTTGAGAACGTAGAAACCATCCAAAAGGCTTGTACCGGCATCCTGAAGGACATTCCGGTCGACGACTTAACTACTATTATTTATACATGTTTTAGATCAAGCAAATCGCTGTATTGAGCCTAACGGAACTATTAATTATAATTTATAATTGACTGGCACGACAGCCCGCTTACGCGAGACTAAGGCCTAGCTTCCCGCAACTACCCGTGTTGTGCGTGTGAATTTGTACGCGGATTGAAGGGACCTACAGTTTAATGCCGGTTCCGAATGGCAGGTTGGGAGCTTTTTCATAAGCAATTTTTACTCTCAGAGGTTTGCCATTTCCAGCTGAGAGGACAGCCACCGAAAGAGAAAACGAGTTTTCCCGTTATTTTTTTAGGTGTTATTACAGGCAGTATTTGAACCTGAGGTTGCTGCCTGCGACTCGCGGTCCAACGCACTAACCAACTGAGCCACGGAACTATTAGAAAAACAAATTAGTTTCGCCCAACAAATTTGCTGTTATTAGTTTTTAAATGTTTAAAGATGAAAAGACCTTTTTGCTAATGTGGGAACGTACATACATACGATGCATAGTGATTGAAAATGTTGACAAATTATAGGCTATGGGGGGTTCTGACACCCATTCCTGGATTTTTTTTATTTTAAGAGGCATTCTTTCTTTGTCGGATAATGTAATTACATCCTCCGATATCTTCCGATCTCAGAAAATAATTATATTTGGAAAGTGGTCTAAACACCTATATTTCGATAAAATTTATTTTTTCATCCCTAAAAGTAATATAATCAGCATGAAAAATTTAAAAACTGCAAAAAAGAAAAAAATAGTTCTATTATTACCGTTTTTATTGCAAAACTAAAGGGCTCTAAGACCATTTATGTTACTCTTTGCAATTATCAATGTTGACGTTACCGATTAAATGTAAAACCTGCAAAATCTAGCCAACACACTCGTTGCTATAGCTCACCAAAAATTACGAAAATTGCAAATTTAAGTCTCAGACATTGCCAAACTACAAAAGTTTAAGAAAAACAAAATGGAGATTTCAATTCAGCAGACCATGATTAACTAGTATACCAAATTTTATGAAGAACGACCCACTCCTAATTTTCTCCCGCGGTTGTATGGAGTCGAATCACTGTGTACTGGTGCGAATGTATCTACGTAATCGATGCCAAATTTATGAGTAAATCCTTGCGCGACCAATCTTGCATTTCTCTTTTCGATTGTTCCATCGGGTCTTACTTTAGATTTGAAAACCCACTTGCAACCGATTGGCTTTCCATCTTTTGGTAAATCCACTAACTCCCACGTTTCGTTTTTCCTAAGACAGTCGTATTCATTTTTAATGGCGTCCGCCTTTTCCTTCGAATTTTCTGAAGACAAAGCCTTTCTGTAAGATTTCGGATCTTCTTCTTCAACGCTCTTAGCTGATTCATTTCGATAAACGTCGTACTTCATCTTGAAATTTTTGCGTCTCTTCTCTATTACACAGCACAACAAAAAAAACACTTTTTTCTGTTGCATGGAGTTTTTCTACTGTTTCTTACTAATTTGGGTGCGCTGATTTCGAATCTATGCTCAGATTTTTTTCTAGCAGTTCTAGTTAGTGAGATAAAGGTACCGTGTCATTTTTTCAGTTTTTCCTCTACTTTTTCCATATTTTTGATCGTAATTTCTAACCCAAAAAACCGATTGACATGATTTTCACTTTATCGCATTAACAACACCGCACGGCTTCTTTTCCGATGCAACTTATATTTATAAGTTTGAAAATGCCGCAGTAATTGGACCTCAAAGTCGGAAAATATGAAATTTTAAGACGTTTTCTTTGATGGTCAAAAACATACACAATTTTCGTAAAGCGATTAACGAGTTAGGTGTATAATGAAAGCCGACACATCAAACATTACAACACAGCCAAATTATTTAGCGGATTTGACGAAATAATATCAAAAATGTACCATAGTCATTTTCATAATTTTTCATACATTTTCCTTAAAAAATTAGGAGCCTCAAAATTTGCTCTTTTATATGTTACATTTATAGTCTGAAACACAAGCGAAACACAAAAAGATTTTGAATTGCTCTAAATAAAAACAATTAAAAACTTTGCATATTTTTAGGCCCCATATTTTTTAAGGAAAATCTATGAAAAGTGATGAAAATACTATAGCTATGTTACATTTTTGCTATTATTTCGATGCGAATGTGTATTGCCGAATACTTTGGCTGTGTTGTATTGCTTGATGTTTCTTCTTAAAATATTCATATACTTCGTAACTTGATTTATGAAAAATCTGTACAATTTTCGCAATCAGAAAAAACGCCTTGAAATTCAATATTTTCCTATTTTGAAACCAATTTGCCAATTTAGAACGCATAAAATTGAAAAGAAAGAAAAGATAGCGTGAGATGTTGTTAGTGCAACTATATAAAAATCATGTCGATAGGATTATTGGTTCAGAAATTACAGTAAAACCGAGAAAAAAGCTGAGGAAAATTCGAAAAAGTGACACGCCCATTTTTTACAAAAACTAGAGCTATTACATAAAAACGGAGTATGGTTTTGAAAACAGCGTGGAAAAACAATTCAGATTCATATAAAAAACTCCATGCAACAGACATGCTGTTGTGCAGTGTTATTTTCACCTTGCAAAATTACGTTTTTATTCGCTTGAGTATCGTTTGTTTCTGAGTCTGTTAATTCTGCTTCTCCAATTTTATTTTCTTTATCAATTTTTTTCAAATATAAACTCTTGAAATCACTTGTCCTCCTTGTTAATTTCTATTTTATCAACATTAAATTTGCCTCCTATAATATTAACATCTCTGCTTTTGACGATTTTGCGCGTACCCCTTTTCGATAGACGGTATGCTTTCGATTCCTCTAAGAGTATCCTATTAATACAAACTCTTCACTCTTTGATTCCCATTTAGATCTTCCTGGTTTTTTCTTCAAAACATAAGCTTTGCTTCCAATTTGACGAAAATAATGTACGTTGGGAACTTTTCCTGTCCATAATTCTTCTGGTGTCTTCTTATAGTTTAACTTTGTCGGGCAACGGTTTCTAATATGTGCTGCCGTATATATTAATTCTGCCCATAAAAACTCCGGAAGTGTCGCTTCAATCATAACTAAAACACTTAGCCATCTCTACTAAAGTTCTAGGCATCCGTTCTGCAACGCCGTTCTGTTGCGGTGTGTACTCTACTGCTAACTGCCGCTTAATGCCACATGACCTTAGGTAGTCACTGAAATTATGACTGACTAATTCCTTCGCGTTATCGCTACGCACGCATTTGATCTTCCTGCCAGTACTCAACTCAACTTCCATTTTAAAATATTTAAATGCTTCAAGATATTCATCCTTCCTCTATAAGAAATATACAAACACCTTCCTGGAATAGTCATCAGTAAAGGTCACGAAATACTTCTTGCTACTTATTGATTCTGTTCTCACTGGACCACACAAATATGTGTGTATTAAGTCCAACATTGCGCTCGATGACTTGTTGTGTTTGTGTGGAAACGATTCTCTTGTTTGTTTTCCACAAATGCACGCTACGCAATCTAGCTTTTGATTTTTTAATGTAGGCAAACCTTTAACCATACGTTTCGATTGCAACTGATTCAGGTGGACCAAGTTTAAATGCCCGTAGCTCTTATGCCACAGTTCTAAGTCATTTTCAAATTTTTCCGGCATTTAATAATTGCCTTGTTCTCATAACTACAATTATAATCAGTGGCTTTTGCTGTTGAAATTAAATTACAGTGTAATTCTGGTACGTATAGTGTTTTGAAGCCGCAGCCGCCGTGGCTCAGTTGGTTAGTGCGTTGGACCGCGAGTCGAAGGCAGCAACCCCAGGTTCAATATTGCTGTAATAACACCTAAAAAAAAATAACGGGAAAACTCGTTTTCTCTTTTGGTGGCTGTCCTCTCAGCTGGAAATGGCAAACCTCTGAGAGTAAAAATTGCTTATGAAAAAGCTCCCAACCTGCCGTTCGGAACCGGCATAAAACTGTAGGTCCCTTCAACCCGCGTACAAATTCACACGCACAACACGGGTGGTTGCGGGAAGCTAGGCCTTAGTCTCGCGTAAGCGGGCTGTCGTGCCAGTCAATTATTAAAAAAAATTAATTACAGTGTTTTGAATAATTTTACATTCTTTTTTTTCGTGGTTTATTTTTATTTTTAATTCAACGGTACCAATACCCTTTACATCTATTTTTTTTTCGTTAGCTAAACGCACGTTTCCCGAATAGCTAAAAATTTCGCAGAGTAATACTGTAAAGGATCAGTTTTAATTATAAGCGTAACTTAATATTTCTAAAAATTCCTGTCAAATATACCGTTAGTTTTTATTGGAATGAGTAATAATTTGGGTGGCTGCAATCGTAACAAAATTATAAGACACATTATGCTAAAAGTATTTATAGTACGCAGATCGATTTTTTTTTAGCTCGACGTTGATTTCTTAATTAATTTCAATTAATTTAAAATAAAACGCTGGTTAGTAAATTGTTATCCGAAAAGTAACAAAGCTTTTAAGGTTGCCGGACTTAGTGTAAACGAAATTTCGAAGGAAATCGGTCATGCTCGTTGTGCTATTGCCGGATTTCTACGGCCGATGTTATGCTGCCGGTCAAATGATCCCGGTCACGGATAAATTGTTGTTGTATCAATATAAAAGATAAACATTTCGCTCTCCCAATTGAAACAACAATAATTTTATCCGTGACCGGGATCATTTGACCGGCAGCATAACATCGCCCTACGCGATCCACATAATTACGCTAAACGATGAAGTACTGGTCGCAAATAAAAGCTGTCCGACCAAGAAAAGCGCCTAACTTGTTTAAAACGAGCAAATCGTTTACCTCTTGTTCGCAGCCTTTAGCAGCCGGCCAGGGTCTAAAATGACCATTTGTCGTTTGTTAAACAACTCGGAAAATATTGTCCGAGCTGTTATGAAGAGGGCCCTGACACTCCTATCGCGCCACAAAGCTGCACGACTCCAATTTGCGCGAAATAATCTGGATACTTGCTGGGACATGGTAAACATATTTTAATATGTTAACTAACATGACTACAAATGCATATTTTTTTCCAAAAGGTTATCTTTTCTGATGAAAATAAATTTAATTTGGATGGATCAGAAGGTTGTCAATGCTAATGGAGGGTTGTCAGTAAGGAGTCCCTGAAATTTTCTAAAAGAAATTTCGGTGGCGGATCTGTGATGGTGTAGGGCGTATTTCACAAACATGGAACGGTCGATTTCCGCTTCACGAGCTCAAGAATGGGCAGTTAGAATATACTGGAGTGTTGGATCGCAGCCTTCATTTTTTTTTATTAGAAAACAGATATAAACCATATATTTTTATGCAAGATAACGCTGCCATTCATAAAAGTCGGCAAACAACAACTGTCAAACATTATTAATCACAATGCAAATTGTACATCGTGCAATATGTAGTAAACTATTACCAGTTAACAAAATATCGATCTCTCCTATTGAATGCTCGCTTCAAGGCTCGCCGAGCTAGAGGTTTACGCCGATTGCTTTTGCTTCGGTGGCGGCGGAGGAACCAGTGAAAACCGGCGGCGGCGGCTAAATTGGCGGCCGCGGCGACTGGGCCGGTTAATCTGGCGGCGGCGGTGAGGACGGTGTATCCAGTTATAAAATGAAATTTTTATATTTAAATTTAAATTAAACATAAAACTTCAAATGTTTCAGCAGTATATTTATTTAAAAAACTAGCTGTACCCGGCGGCTTCGCTCACGTCGATTTCATAATAAATTTTTTTTAATATCTGATAACTATTTGTATAACGGCCCTAAACAATTGAGTTTGATTTATTATGTTCAATGTTTTCATGCCGATTGTCCCAGTAACAAATTTAAATGCTGTCCGAGTAATAACTCCGAAGCTATTCCATATTAAAAATTTAGGTTGTATGGAGCATGGTACCCCCTCGTCCAATACACAGCCCATTCCCCTTGTCGACTAAATCGTATTTTTACATAGCAATTTAGGGTCGCCTGCCACGCCCATTGTCCAACGCTCATACAATTTTATCAGTGGAACAACAGATCTATGGGGCGATGGTATACCCAATTTTAGTACTGTGCAACTTATAGTTTCGACATTATTCCATATTGCAGATTTGCGTTGTACAGGTGGTACCACGCCCCCTTGTCCAATACTTACACTATTCTTTCAGTCGCTGAGCGCAACTAAATCGTAAGCTCGTACCAAGTTTCATTGATGTGTGACTTATAGTTCCAAAGTTATGCGGAAAATTTAAGTCGAAAAATTAGTGAAAATAAGTGCCACGCCCCTTGTCCAACGGCCATTAAATCGAAATTTTCTTTACTTTTAAACCTTCTCTTTTAAGGTTGTACAAGAATTTATATGACGCCGAACGCCGCCGCCACGCCGGTTTTTACATAATTCGGCGGCGGCGTGTCAGAAAAGGCAAACTCGGCGGCGGCGGCGGCGTGGCTCGGCGGCGTAAACGTCTACGCCTAGCAGCTGAGCCATTCCAAATAAACGCGTCAGGACGTGCACAGGGATATCTTGAATTAACGATAAATATTTCAAGTTTCGGGCTGCACACCTACCACGATAATAAAACATTCATGAACTTTTTAAATAGAATTAATTTCTGAGATCGGAAGATATCGGAGGATGTAATTACATTATCCGCCAAAGAAAGAATGCTTCTTAAAATAAAAAAATCCAGGAACATACTTTCACATACTTTTTAGATATTTTCCTCTAAGTTTTGCCAATTTTCAGATTTTTAATTTAGAAAAATATTTTGAATTAAAAGTGATGTAAAAGCCTCAGCTTTGCAAATTTTAAGAAAACATTAAAAGCGAAAATGGCCACATCATTTCTTAATCTATACTTAACTTCTTGGTAACCATATAATTTTACAATTTTGTTTACTCAATGATCTAAAAAACAGAAAATATGTGTTTACATTTTTTTCTGAAAAAGTTTGAGCTGCTTTTGCACATAATTAATTTTTTGGACAGATTTTTTGGGGTTTTCTTAGTTGGAGTTTTACCTTTCAAATTACATCAAAATCATTAATTTCGAAGACTGTAAATTTTTTTAATTTTGTCTATGGAACGAATCACTGTGCCGCGTGTGCTTGTCGTGATTCAAAATAATGCTAATATAGCTTTTAATTGTGATACCTGCATAAATTCAAATTGGCATGCCGTTGTTACGCCCAATCTGATGTCGCTGCTGCCAGCGCGGCTGATGCTGGCTCTCACACGTAATCTACTCGATGCAATCCCACTGCTGCGGTCGGTGCTGCTTACTCCGTTGTTGCTGCTTCTTACGCTCCGAAATCTGACATGCTGCGCGCTTCCAGTCCTACTGTTCGGAATGTTGCCAACCCCGGTGCTGCTGCTGCTTCTCCGAGTGTTGCACTGCGTCTGACCGCTGCTATAACATCTGCTCGACCGGCGCCGCCAGATATGGCTCGCTCTTTCTCGTCAGTCGACTTCGCCTATGTCTCAAGGCCAATGCACGCAATATTCGGGTGAGCCTGGGACTCACTGTCTCCTCGAAACTCCGACTGGATTACAGTTGCGAAGAACAAGAACAATAGAAAGGGGAAGGCGACCCCCTTCATCAAAACCATTCTGGAGTGCTCCCATAAGGACTCTTTTACGGTGCAGGGAGTCGGATCCCCAGTACCGGCGGTAGACAGTGGGCTGTCTGGCGTCGTCATCCAACGACCGCTTAGGCTGTGCAGCGGGACTCCAGGCTGCGCAGTCTACAAATGCTACTGGGAAGCAGGAGGCGCCCAAACCTACATTAAGCAGGCAAAAGGCGCAGGAGACCACCGCACAGGATGGTCCCTCACTTTCGGGGGTGGTGCCTCAGCTCCGGGGCCTTCGACTCGACGCTGCTATAGAGGGGGAATCTATGATTCTCTCGCAAAGTAGCGGCGCCGGGTCGTTGGACTCTGGGGCGGAGGCGGCGCTCCTGGAGGAGGGGGACGGACCTGCGGCCACTGGTTCCACTCCTGGAACACTACCGACGGGGGAACGTAAGGCGAGCAGTGCTGCGAAGAAAGCCAGAAATGGCTACCGGCGCTCCCTTGCGTTTCTCCGTAGAATGAGCAAAGTGACTGGATCCTTGTCTGATAAGGAGAAGGATTTGATAAGGAAGCACCAGAAGATCGTGGCTAAATTCGAGAAGAAACAGGCGGCGATCTCTGGTGCAAAATGCACGACCGACGCAGCAACGCCTGGTGACAGTGCCACGGCTGCACGGCCCACCGAAAGTGCAGTGGAGGCGGGAAAGCCTAGAAACAAGGCCACATCCTCCGTCACTGCACGACCGGAGGGAGAAAAGACGGGGACGGCAAAGCCTGGAAACAGTGCTGCGGTCGCTCCGTTAGGAAAGACTGGTCAGAGACCCACCACCTCTTCAAGGCCCACTTCCACCACAGTGGAAAAGGCCGTAAAAAGGGGAAGATCGGGTGATGATCAGCCGACAGGGGAGGGGAAAAAGTTGAAGCCATCAGCTAGCTTCTCTTCTCCACAGGAGTTACAGATTGCCGTGGTGGACCGGAGCGATCCTGATGGGAAAATTCGCCCGGAAAACTGGCTATCTGTAGAGGCGCGCATTCTGCGAGCGATGCTCGAGGCGGCCGACGGCGAAATTGATTTCGACGGCGCTGGCTGGCAGAAGGGTGTCAAAATCGTCGGCTGTGGCAACAAGGAATCCCTCAACTCTTGAGTCTTGAGCCCCTCTGGCAGGGGGCAAAACTCGAGGTCATACCTCGTGACCGTCTGCCACTCCGGCCTATCGTCACACTGTGGGTCCCCCCTCCAGTTATGGAGGACGCCGACACGGTGAAGCTGATAGGCCGGCAGAATAGTGGCCTTAACACAGGAGAGTGGAGAATTGTATCCTCCACTACTTGCAAAAATGAGGCGGGCAAGGACCTCGTGATCGCGGTAGATCAATCGTCCTTTGCCCGTCTGCGGGACTCCTTGGGAGTTGTTAAGTTCGGTTTGGGTTACCTCAAAGCTCGCTTCCCCAATAAGGAGCGCGCCACACAAGGGAAGGCTGAAGGTGGTGCAGATAAACCTGCACCACTCTAAAGCCGCCACCCACGACCTTATGCAGTTCCTTGAGGAGACCGGAGTTGACCTGGCTCTAATTCAGGAACCCTGGATCGTAGGAAACAGGGTTTGTGGGTTGGATTCAGGTCAATTTAGATTGCTTCATTCACGCGGTGAAGGTAAGATACGAGCCTGTATTGTATACAGAAAGTGCATTAATTTGTTTCTTTTGTCCCATTACAGTACTGGTGACCTGTGTGTGGCTGCATGCGAACGACGCGATGGACGAGACTTGATCCTGTCGTCCGCATACATGCCATTCGAAGGGGAGGAACCACCGCCGAAGGAAGTCCGGGACCTTGCTGCGCACGCCCGATCACGGAGGCTCGATCTCATCATCGGGTGTGACGCCAATGCACACCACATGCTGTGGGGAAGTTCCGACACCAACAGTAGGGGTGAGTCAATTTTTGAATTTCTTCTTGGCTCTAACCTTGTGCTGTGCAATAGAGGCAATACGCCGACTTTTCACAACAGGGTTAGGGAGGAGGTTATAGATATTACCTTAGTTACCGACTCCAACACTATCTCCGTGGTCGATTGGAAAGTACTGACGGAATGTTCGTTCTCGGACCACAACCGTATAGTCTTTTCGGTGGCCATAGAGGTTGGATGTCCACAAACCTATAGGAATTCGAGAAAGACTAACTGGCCTAAATTCAGTGCACTAGTTTCTCAAAAACTGGCATCGCGTAAAGCGAGTGCTACATTCGAGAGAAACAACATTGACAGGTCAGTAGGTCTTCTAACGAAAGTGCTTAACAAGTCCTTTAACGAATCTTGTCCTAAAAGTCGTGGTGGACCCCGGAGCTAAGACAACTTAGAACAGACACTAGACGTCTCTTCAATAAGGCTAAACTTAGCCGAACTGAAGAAGACTGGGGAGCCTACAAGGCTAGCTTTAATAAGTTTAAGAAGACTATTAGGGCAGCCAAGCGGGATAATTGGAGGAGCTACTGCGAATCCCTCGACAATGTCAACGAGGCCGCCAGACTTCGCAAGGTGCTAGCTGGGGCATCACATACCCCTGGCAGCATTAGGAAACCTGACGGCTCGTGGACAGAATCGAGAGAGGAGCTTCTAGAGACTCTCATGAACACCCACTTTCCTGGATGCACGAGTGTTGTTGAAGCGACCACGTCTCATAGACAGCACTTGTCACGACCGGATGTTTTGGTTCAGGGGATTATCGATGAGGTCAAAGTGGCATGGGCGATAGACACCTTCAACCCGTACAAATCTCCGGGTCCCGATGGTGTCATTCCGGCTATGTTGCAATGGGCTAAGGAGGCAGTGGTCAAAGTCTTGGTGCGAATCTTTCGGGAATCTCTCCAACAGGGCTATGTACCACGCGCCTGGAAAGAGGTTAGGGTGGTGTTCATCCCCAAGGCGGGGAAGTCAAACCACATCACTGCAAAAGACTACAGACCGATCAGCCTGTCGTCGTTCTTTCTTAAGACTTTGGAGAGGCTGGTTGATGTCTATGTCATTTGACAGCTATCGCATATTCACCTTATGTTGAATTAAATGAGCTTTTTACTTTGTCAATGTTGCATCAGAATGCCAACAAAGCTTTTGCTTGATAAAAATCTTGACAAAATACCTTGATAAAAAATTTGTCAAGAATACACAGAATCAGGCTGTAAATTGCTAGAGTTCTTTTGGAATTGAATACTGTTCCGGAACTTGATCTCGCGCCAAAAAGGTTAGTTTTAAGGAACTTGAATTTTTTAAATGAACTTGTTGCCTATTTATTGTTATTAGCCTGTAAGAATTGTTAATTCATAGACTTAACAAATAAATAAAATATTTGCGTGTATTCCAGCTTAATTGGACGGGAATTTCAACAATTACCAGAATATTTGAATCTTCACAAAAATGTTCGGTCACATCGCAATTTTATGATTTTTTGTTCTTATATTCTTCCAAGAGCAGTAACGATGAACGTACGGTAAAATGTTTACTGTGAAGCCACTTTAGCATTGAAGATTAAAATTACTCACAACTTTATAGAGCGCAAATAAATGACATCGATATCTACATTGTATCGTTTATTGCATAGCCTCATAACATGAGCCCTTGTTTTCCTCATTCGGGAGACAACTAATTTCTTAAATGAATTAAAAACCAAGACTGAAACATTATAAGATTATTTGTATTTTTTTGCAACTTATACCAGAGCATTAAGTACATAAACATGTATCCTGTAAATTTGAGTTTATCCACGGAACGAATTTGCTTACTCTTGTATATACTCCCGGATATCCATCTCGTCCGCAACCAACACCCCACGAAACGACTCCTACAATGAAGTATTTAACTCCATTTGAAAGCAGCAGTGGGCCGCCACTATCACCTTGACAAGAATCCATGCTCGGTCGTCCTGCGCAAAGCATGCTTGATGTTATTCTTGTGCTTTTATATTTTTGGTTTCTACATTCCGTTATTGACATTATGGGCACTTTCACTTGATTTACAATTGAAGGCAAATCTCCTCCTTCTGATGTGCGACCCCATCCAACAACGGTGCCAATACGACCTAAAAATTTTAATAAAATTCAATAAAAAAATTGTGATAAAAGTTAGTATTGAAATAACATTTTTGATTTACGAGTTAAGGAAAATTTACAAATATATATTGTTACGAAAACTAGTTCTATCGCAAGCCTATTCGTATCTCGGGATTGTGCTTAAAAATACAAAACACTGCCATTCTTCAACGCAGTTAACGATTTTACACTCTAATGTTTCTACACTTGTTACTTATTGGACCACTCCGTGTTGCACCTTTGCTTGCTAAAAACCAAACTTTTCTCGCGAGTCATCTCTGCGAATGTTCTAGCGAAATAACCATGTCCCTAAAGTATGCCAACGTGCAAGTCGTATTCTAATTTTCCCTCCTCTCCAGTGCCGTGCAAACTGTCCAGTTACTGCGAGCATTAGCGTTACACTGCCGGTCATTTAGACTTTTCGTCCCGCACAAGTGCCGAGGCTCCGCCTACCTTCAACGGGACTACCTTCAACCTAGCGCCTCCACTGCTGCAACGTTGAATCCGGTATGCCACGTCATTAATCCTTGTTACGATCTTGTACGGTCCTTCGTATGACGTTTGAAGTCTTGGAGTCTTGGAGACAAGCATTTCCTCCGCTGTGTGTTGTTGAGCATTACCAGATCGCTTGGATTCTTGGAACCCTGCTGTGTTAGCCCGTAGATCATATTTTGCTGCCATTGGGCACAGCTCCTTAAAAACTGTTAGATTTCTTCAAGTTTCCACCGCTTATTGATCACGTAGTCAGTCCTAGCGCCTTCGGTAGTGCTGACCACTCCGAAGTTTAGGTCAGCGGGTAATCTCAATCCTGTGCCGAAAATTGATCGGGCTGGAGTGTTTGAGTCGTGTCAGAGGATGTGAGTAACAGAGGGATTTGCGTGTCCGAATCCTTTTGACTGCTGCCTACCACTTTCCACATGTTTTCGATTAATTTGTTAACTTCTTCCCTTTTGGCCAGAGGGACTCGTCGTGACGGTTGGCGGATCGGCTTCGCACTTCAGGTGTCTATGTTGTGTTTCACTATGGAGGTCCTTCCACCCGCTTCTGCTGCGAATATTGTCTCATATTTATAGAGGAGTGACCGCGCCCTCCACTGATTCTCCCGCGGTATTGCATTCATGTTGCAACCGATTATCGTGCTCCCTGCGGATGGGCTATTCTCACATTTTTGGCTGAGTCTCGACTGTCAGTATTCCTCGTTTCAGGCGATTGCGATCAAGAACGTGAACGCTTCTTTGGTCGACGGCAATCTCGTGCTATGTAACCCTGCTTGTCACATAGTCAGCAAACAATTTTAGAGGAGACCGCCCGTGACCTGGCCGGTGTCTCAGAGCTTATGGTCTGGATGTCGCTTTCCGGTTGGATTCGACGTATTTTTGCAGGTCCATACCCAATCCATGCCGCCTCATACGTCATCGCACTGGTCACTGTTAAATGTCCGCTTGCTCATCATCAACGCAATGCGACGTGCCTCTGAGGTCTTGAACAACTTGAATAAACGAATTAATCTTCATTCTCTTGAGAACAGCACCGATTTCCGGGTAGGACGAGTCGCTTAATGTCTGCAGCGCCTAGTTGGCTCATTGCCTACGGTTGTTTAGCTCGCAGTAGTACAGCGTTTTGTTATGCTCCTTGCCGTATTTTGCGGCCAGCGCTCGCATGACGCCCTCGTAGCTACTTCTAAAACATTCTGGAAACTGATTTAATTACTTCAGCCGCAGGTTCTTTAAGTACCAGTGCCAGTCTCCGACCTTTCCATACATCGTTCCACTGATTTTCCATAACAGCCAGGTCGATTTGTAGTTTGAATGTATTGAACGGCACAGTACCATCATAAGTAGACACTTCTGTTCTGGTAGCCGAACTTTTTCAAATTGGCGACTGTACCTCCTTAAGCCGCTCGTCGGTTTTTCTGTTTACCGAATCCTCCAGACTGTCAACTCGTTTGTCTAAATATTCCACTCGCGTCTCCAGATGCTCAACTTTCACTTTAATCCTGTCGGAAATTTTTTCCACTTTCTGCTCAAAGCTCGTAGGATTTTCCTGAAGTTTGCTGGACAACTCGCAATTTCGAATCTTTCCGAACTTTCTAGGAGCTTGGTTTCTTTCCCTCTGCCATCTCTCGGTTCGCCGTTTCCACTTTCGCCGAAATTCCATCATTAATATTTTCGATTTGCGCCGCGGTTTCCTGAAAAATGCCTTTAATTGCCACAAGCAGCTGGCTCTTGTGCATTCCTGGCAACGGCGCGACATCCGCGGCAGTGTTTTGCGGCGACGCAAAAATAGCGGGCGACTACTCCAACTTGGCCGGCGCCTCCAACTCTTGCGTTCCGAACCCGTGCGCAGCCCAGTCGACGCCTCGTGATTCACATGCCTTTCGCAAGCGCAGCTGTAACTCCACTTTTCCTCCAGCAGTCGGCAAATTCGAGGCAGCCAGCTCCTTTTACAGCTGGTCTACTTTAAGTCGCTAAAATTTGACAATGTCCGCGTTTCCCCCTTTGCTTTAATTAAATTAGCACAATCTCACGTCTGCCACGAAATGTTACGAAAATTAGTTCTTCCAACTCTTCTCCTTGCACTGCATACGGCTAGCTTTATAGCTGCTTGCCTATAGCGACGATCGCTCTCGCACATTCCTCAAAATTTCCAGTACCATCGCGAGTCATCTCTGCGAATGTTCTAGCGAAATTATCATACACCGAAAAGTATGCCAAAGCGTAATTCGTATTCTATTCTATTCTATTCTATTCTATTCTATTCTATTCTATTCTATTCTATTCTATTTCCTTCCTTTCCACTGCCTTGTAAACTGCACAGTGACGGTGAGCATTACCCTGTCGGACCTGAGACAACTGGTTCCCAAAATTCATTGGTCTTTCAACTGGTTTTTTGTAAGTCAATTGGACAACTAGTTGTTAAAGTAGCTGTCAGCGGATGCGGAAGTCAGTCAGTTCGCGTCGAATCGTTCACGTTCTGTGTGCGCGTTCATAGGCGAGAAGAGGCATGAAAATGAGAAAAACGAAACAGAGGTGAGAGAAGCAATAAAATACTGTTAGGGCTGATCTTGCAATTCTTCTGCTACAACAACAACGTAGAAATGTTTGCACTTTTCGAATTTTCTGTTTCTATGACATGAAGTTTGCTCGATTTGCACGTTTTGTCTTGAATGATTTCAGTTAGAATTTTGCGTGGTTGCGTAAAGCAACAAATTGCAGCAGCAGCTTAAAGGTATGTTTTAATATATTTATTTCTTTTTTTATGAAATTATTCTTTAATTCATTTATTTATTTATTAATTGCAGGCGAAGTCCCCCAAACAGTTCCGGCAGAAGTTTGTCAACAAGTCGAAGCTCATCTTAGTTCATCTTTAAATACACCAAAAATTTATTTTTATTCGCGATGATGTTTTGTTTTTATTTTTAAATATTTTTAAAATAAAATAATTATTTATTTATTGTTTTATTTTCCCCATAAAAATCGAGTGGTTAGAAAACTAATCCAGAATAAACAAGATTGCAAACTAGTCGCTTCGCAAGTGGTTTGAAAACTGTTTTACTTCAGACTAACCTTGGACTAGTTGCAAATGGATGCAGACGGGGACAATTGACTGTCGCCTAGGACACCGCCATGTTAAAAGGGTGAGTTTGCTCCAAGAAAACGAGTCGGTTCTTAGGTCAGTTATGACTGACAAGCAACCAGTTGAAAAACTACTTTTGGACCAGTCCGATTTCCTACAGGGTATATACATGGTATATATACTTATATGTGTATCACTCAAAAAAAGGAAAGAAGCTTTCTTACTTTGTGACACATATGTTAAGTTACACAGTATGTTAAACATATGTTAATTAAGTTACACATATGTTAATCTCCTTTCAGAGGGGAGATTGCATAAGCCAACATCTGAATTCCTATAAATTTTACAAATTCTAAATACCGAACTACATGGAAAACTTATTAGCTAACAGTCAAAATTGCACGGTATTAGAGCAAAGTGTTGCTTTCTTAGTATACGGTTTTTGAACAGCAATTTAAAAACACAAAAATAATGAATATTAATAAGAAATAAAAAAAACAATTACATAAAATTTACATTTGTGCCATTCATTTCGTTGTTGCTTGTCTAACAGTTAATAACATTACTAAACAAAATGAATTAATCACAGTGAAATGTATATTCCGTGTTATTTTAAAAAAGATCTAAAAATCCTTAGAACTTTAAATGGCCCTAATTTAGTATTACAAAGAAGTGGCATCACGACTCAAGCTTTTGACAAATACGAAAAACGTCAATAAGCACGTTTAGTGTCAAAAAATTTTACAGCGGATCTACCTTATATTTTTGTATCATGGGCGTAACTGTATTGCGACAATGTAGTGACCGCTGAACAATTCAATTCGTTTTGGCAATTTTTGCCAGTCGGTTCATTCTTGTTTGTGAAAAGCAATTTGGGCCCAGCAACAAATTAAAGGGAGCATTATCAATCGAATCTCTTTGCTGTATGTTTCTTTGTAACCGTATGCTGTGCTTGATTGATTGTAAAACTTGCAAACAATTATATGTGTCTCCAAAACCAAACAATTTACTAATCAAGAGATCTAAAAACCAAATTAATTTTCCATTCATATTGTTTTCACGGGTCGTAAAAACAGGAATATATTTAACCTTCTACCTGTCCCTTGCTCAAAATTGCGTTCGCTGTCCTTTGGGGTCAGGATGAGGGAAAGCCCCGAAAAGTGTTTTTATTGATTTGTTGTTGGGTTGTAAGCGCTATTAACACTAAATAACACAAGTAGAAGAGCGCACAAAACCGCTCAATAGTTTTTTTAATTCCGCCTGGGGTCAAATAGACCCCAAGGGAGAGGCAGAAGGTTAAAAAGAAGCCATTCAAAAAATCGTGGCAGCTAAAGTAAGGATCGAATCGCGCACCCGTCGTCTAAGGCTGAAAACATAGTGGAGCGGCGAGTAAAGCGAAGAGCAAAGCGACTAAAACAAATCAACGCTTTTGACGCAAAGCGCACATAGTGACGAGCAGTGTTGCCGTTGTGCGACTAAAGTGTCAAATTGACCCTTTTTGCCACCTGACACCGGATTTTTAAAAATAGGCTTATTTTGACACTTTTCTTCAAAATCATGCGACTTTTGCCCCTTTTTTTATCAAAAAGTTTATATGTACATTTTGAAAGTTGTTTCGTAAAGTTAATTTTTTTATGTTTGCGTGTTTAAAAATACTCAAAATATGCCTTCCTTTTAGTATTCACTTTTCAAAGGTAACACTCAAGGAGGTGTTCCCGGGTAGAAGTTTGAAAAAATCGATTTTTTTTTTGCGTTTTATTGTACCTTATACTATATACTATCACCCCCCAAAGTCGTTTTTCAATCCGCAAACTCAGTACCCCCTTTTTTGCATGTTAATTGAAGTAATCTCAGCTCTTTTTGCTCCGCTGATACATTCGTCGAAACTTTAAACGCGTTTTTCTCGAAACCACATTTTTTGTACTGGCCGATAACTTTTCTCAGCAACTATGAGAGGTATCGACTTGAAATTTTGGGAAAATGTTCTAGATAGTTTTCATTGGATGCTAAACCAAAGTTTTCATCAAAAAATTATTGTTAAATATATTTTCAAGCACTCTAAAGATAAAAAAAGGTGGCAAAACTGGACCATTTTTTTCATATGGCCGCCATTTTGTTTCTAATCAACATTTTGACTAAAACTGTGGTTTAGCATCCGCGGAATTTATTGCAGATTAATAATTGCATACCCATTTCTGTTTCAGATTACTGGTTCCCGAAATTTCTTATCGGCCAGCAGTGAAAACAAGGTCACATTGACCACTGAAAATTTGTACTTAGAAAATAAATTTTTTTGACACAAATATGAGTTTCTGTTCTCCAAATAATAAGGAACAACAAGCAAAACACCAGAATATTGCATGTTGCCTTGTAGCTCCAAAATGAAAAACAGCCTAAAATCGGCATTCTAGACGGGAACACTCCCTTAAGTACTTAAAAATTACACCTCTGGCGACATTTAAACTACTTGCAACTACTACAAAAAAGGGAAAAGCAAAAATGTACAAAATTAATCTGAATTAACGCGCTTTTTTGTGGCATTGCCTAAGTTATTTGTGCTAAATTTATTTTGATGGCTCCCAATGGATAAGTAAGTATATCACGCATATGCTTTGAAATGCAAATGTTTTCATAATAAAACATGCATATTGGAACATATATATATCTAGCATATTTAATATATCTCTCGTCAATTAATTTAAGGGGGAAACAGTTTTTTTCACAGAAAATTATCTCCTTTATAAATTTATTAAAAATAATGAGTTTCGAAAGGTAAAATAATGAAGGTACGAGTATATATATACATGGTATAAAAAATTGTATCACTTGATGACACTTTTTTTGGATGTGAGACTTTTTCTGCGACTTTTTAAAATTTTCAGCGGCAACACTGGTGACGAGAAAAGCGTTGATTTGTTTTCGTCGCTTTGCTCGCCGCTCCACTATGTTTTCAGCCTAAGACACTCCCGTTTACACACTTTACCATCAACATTCAATCCCGACTGTCTTCTTAAAAGGTATAATAACAGATAAACGCCGTTTTAACTAAAATTCAAATATTTCTGTTTCTAAAAATAGAACACAATGCGTGTGAAGACATTAGAGACATCTACTTGACGAGTTGTCTGTGGTATAACCAAAGACCATATACAAATCAATGGCGCTTCAAATATTTGCGCCACATTCTGAGGGCAAAGTAAAGGCCATGCAAGCAATTCTCCCTACTTTCGCAGTTGGCACACGGTTCCCACAGTAGGTTACTTTTAACTGGTTACTTGGTTACTTTTATTCGTGTTCGATGACTTTTTTATTTGATCGCATGTAAGTAGTTACCGGGAAGAAATGCATATGCACGTAATAATACATATTGTTACGAATATTAGTTCGGTAGGCTTGTTCGTCTCTCTGGATTGTGCAATTTCAAATAAAACACATTTAAATTCTTAAACGCAGTGAATACTCAGCAATCACTTTATTTACTAGTTCACAGTTTACTGTATTTAAACTTCTTTCTTATTGGACTATTCCGTGATTCACCTTTGCTTGCCAAAATTAAACTAACTAACTGCGCTGTACCCGGCTGCCTTTTATACTAATAATATCATATATACTACATACATATGTATATATACTTATCTTAATATTTAATAGGGAAGAAAGAAAAGTAAATAAAGAGTACAAAAAGTAGAGAAGGACAGAGTTAAGAAAAGTGTTGTTTTTTTTGACTCGAACAAACGCGCAGTGTTGAAAATATAATGCTTAAAGTGGTCTCTATTGATTGATTTAATAGGTATGGGCAACGAATTCCATAATCTAATGGTGCTAACAAAGAATAATCGGCTGGAGTTTGGGAAGTTGTGGGCTGGAGGTAGTAAGTTCATATGTCGGTTACACTTAGAAAACTTAAGTTGTTCATACAAATACTGGGGCCTTTTGAAATGGATAATTTTATGCAACAAAATGCAATTTCTTGCTTCCATGTAGCTCTTTAAGCTGCAGCCCAGTAATTTTTTACTGTAGATGGAAATGTGGTCAAACCTTTTGACACGTAAACATATCGAGCTACATTATTAAAAGCAACTTGTAGCTTACGCATAGATCTTGAATTTGTTATACACAACCTCCGAGTATGTTATAATAGGCAACAACAACTGAATCACTAGCTTCCGTTTAGTTTCGACTGGTACAACCCCCAAGGTCCGCCTCAGATTACGTAGTCCATAATAGATTTTCGACACAATTGAATTAATGTGGTCCACGCAAGACAATGAAGATTTGATTTGATACCCAAGATTGACAACTTTACTAACAAATTTCAGTTCTACACCATTGAGAAGAATAGGTGGGAGATCTGAACGGTGGGAAACAGTTCTCGAAATGGGTAAGACAAATGATTTCCGGGGTTCAAAAGTAGTTTATTTTCATTAACCCACTCACCTATAGCTATTAAGTCTTCATTAACTATCGCACATAAATCTTCTACCATCCCAATTGGTCTCGACAAGTAAAATTGTAGGTCATCAGCATACGCATGCATGGTAACATGACTGCAGCTGCTGAAGATATCATTAATAAACATCGTAAACAGCAGAGGACCCAGGGCAGAACATTGGGGCACCCCGCTGGCAATACCTTTGAATGCGGAGAAAGTAACCTTTACTCTTTGAGATCTGCCAACCAGGTATCTTTTTAACAAGTTAACCGCAGAATCAGAAAAATCAAAGTAGCATTCAAGTTTGTGACAGAGCATTGCGTGACTGTATCAAACGGTTTTGAGAAGTCTAACAGGCAGAGTAAAGACAAATTGCACATATCATAAGGTACTCTAAGGCCATCTAAGACTTTAACCACAGCAGTACCGCAGCTATGTCCTGACCGAAAGCCTGATTGTAAAGAAGACATAAGGCTAAACTCGTTCAAATACATGGTGATCTGCTCAGCCATGAGTGACTCACATACTTTGGAAATCGAGCACAGAATACTAATGGGGCGAAAATCACCAGGTTCACGAGCTGCTGATTTTTTTGCTATTGGAATAATTGTTGCTACTTTCCACACTTCAGGGAGTTTTGAAGTAGTAAAACAGTGGTTGATGATGAGTTAGAGGGCCTAACACAGCGGGTAATATGATTTTGATAAACTTTGTAGCTATTCGATCATCTCCGTTTCACTAACCGCGTCAAATTGAAATTTAATTCTAGTTACTTGCTAATAATTCTAGTTACTGAAACACGGGTACAGAAGGCGCGCTAGAAACAGAATTGGAAATGAAATTATCATTTAGAATATTGGGATCAATTCGACATGCCTCAGTCTCCTTATTACAAACACCTATTTGCCTTAAATTAATCCATAGTAGTTTCGGTGGAAGTGCTGGACTAAGTTTCGATATGAAGATTTTTTTTCGATTAGCTGACAGTATAAGTAGCACCATTTCCTGGCCCACCTGTACGTTTTCCAGTTATAGGCAGTAGGATTTCTTTTCCATTTGTTGTATGCCGAATGTCGCTTCTTAAGTGCCAAGAGCACAAAATGTGTGAACCAGGGGCACGCACGAACTGGGTTAGGAACACGTTTTGTACGAAGCGGAAATAATTGACCTTATCAATAAAAAAAATTTTCATTGAACAATGAAACATAATCAATTAATTTATAATCCCGAAAAGAGTAACATGTATTAAAGGGTTTCAGGGCGAGGCTAATATTCAGAAAAATCAGATCATGATCGGATAGAAAGGAAATTTGATCAAGCCGCAGCACAAGCGAAACTTCCGAGACAATGAACAAGTCTTATACTACGTTTACACAGCGAGATTAACTCATCGAGATTACGATAATCTCGTTGCCCGTTTACATAGAGATTAACTTGAATACGATTAATCCAACACACAAAGAAACGCATTATTCCTTGCAATGATTAATCCAACACACAAACCTTTTCGCGCTACAATTCATTTTTTTGTTTAGTGATGATACAAAAATAATCGATTTCAGCCAAATTTGCAGAGTTGCTTTGGGGAAATACGAGATTACTTTGTGAGATTAAATTTTAATCGCGCTTTTTGCGAGGTCAACTTTGTATGGGTAATCGCGCATTTTGATACGAGATTAACGACTTAATCGAGCAAATCGGGATAATCTCGTCTGTGTAAACGTAGTATAACAGACTAGGACTAGAGTTGTGAGAGAACCTAGTTGGAGATGTAGTGTTTACCACAGAAAGATCCACCTCGATTAAGCAATCAAGGAATTTGAAAGCAGCAGTGTCCTTGCTTAGTAGGTTAATATTGAAGTCTCCACACAAGACAAAATGGTCATATTCAGTTACACAGATCGATATAGCGTCAAAAAATGGATCTAAACTGCAACTATGATTAGGATTGTATGCGCACGATAGAAAAACTTTAGTTTGGTGGTCATTGATTTCAACAGATAGGAACTCCACCTCCGAGCCATAGGACTTCCCTACAAGCTTAACATTTAGATGAGATTTACAATATATTGCCACCCCACCGCCTTTTTCATCTGGTCTGTCATTGCGAAAAAGTTTGTCATTTGCGAGTCATTCACATCCTCTTGAAACCAAGTTTCAGTGACACAGATTATATTAACAAAAGAGTCAGCAAAAGTGAACTTGGCGCAGTCAAGCTTGAAATCGTTAAGACTGCTGGCATTGAAAAGTACGAGTCTACCAAGAACATCAATCATAATTTTGTAATTCTCGTTAGCATTAGAATT
Organism: Melieria crassipennis; assembly: GCA_963668005.1. NCBI lineage: Eukaryota > Metazoa > Arthropoda > Insecta > Diptera > Ulidiidae > Melieria > Melieria crassipennis. The sequence goes on along the minus strand of OY764961.1, from coordinate 85,024,992 downwards.
GGGTTTATTCGCAGTCACCATAACACAACTCAGTGATGACCAAACAGTAAGCATTAAGAAAATACATATGGATAAAAGAAGATAGTGAAAGAAAGAATAGTTAAATAAAAGATAGCAAGATAAAAGATAGTAAAAAAGAACGATAAATTAGTATAGTCTTTTTGGTCTCACAGTCAGGCAGATCAACTTCCATGACCACTTCAAACAACGGTCTAAGGCTAATGGATTTCGCCGCGGCACAAAACATGGTTGTTAGTAGTACCAGATTCCAGCACCCCGACATTCATAAGGCCTGCAACCAGATTGATCATAATGAGATTGATGAAAGGTATGGTTGTAGCATTCTATTATAAATGTGCGCAAGTTCCGAGGACCGAACATTAATTTGGAACATTACTTTGTTGCAGCCAAGGTACGTATGCGTCTTTGCGCAGCGAAAACCGCGCAACCAAGCTTGCTTGGACATCAGTAAGTTGTGGTCACAAAGATTAGCGGAAGCCTACTCCGCTCATCTCTCTAACCAGCTTAGTCACTCCCTCTCTCCAGATTACATTGGCGGATTATGGGCTCGCTTCAAGAACAATTAAGCTGCAGGGCCGGACGAGCTACCAGCAGAATTGTTGAAGGCCGGCGGTGGTTGTCCTGTGTTAAAAAAAGGCGATCCAACAATATGCGCCAACTACAGGGATATCAACCTACTTCCCATTGCTGATTGGGCCTTATCAGTGCAGCTTCAGACTTGGTATGTCCGAAATATATCAGATATTTACATTACACCAAATCCAGGAAAAGACCCATGAGAGTCAACTCGATACCCAAGATCTCTTTATCGATTACAAGACAGCATTCGATAGCCCGATAAGTGATCGCCTATACGCCGCATTGTTTAAGCTTGGTATCGCTGCAAAGCTTGTGAGACTTTTCACAGTGACGTTGAGCAATACACGCAGCTCCGTCAAGATTAGAAGTGACCTCTACCGTTCGAGGCTTCAGACTGGGCGATCCTTTGTCATGCGACCTCTTCAACTTCACCATGGAGAGCATTCTGCACATGGCCGGTGTACATCGTAATGGCACAATCTTCCAACTCCTTGCCTACGCGCCTTTACGGCAATCGAAAAAGAATCTGCCAAAATGTGCCTAATAAAATGTGGTAATTAAGACAAGGCGAAGTAAATATACGCTGTCTAAACGCAGAGCCTCATAGCGGCTAGGGTCTCATGTTGAGGCTGACAGGTATACTTTTGAAATTGTCAATGCATTTGTCTACCTTGGCACTGCCATAAACAGCAGTAATGATGTCAGCCTGGATATAAAGCGAAAGATTACTCTTGCCAAATCGAATCTTTTAAAGGTCCTGTTTACCGTAAAATGTCGAAATATGTGCACAAAGTTTGGCTAATTATTTTTTCTATATTAATTACAAATTGGGCTCCAATTATACTTTTGGTAAGTTATAAGCTATCTTATTTTTACAATACACATTACATCGTCTCGTGGTACTTTTCTGAACTTGAAAATTTTTAATGCCATACTTACCTGCAGGATCATAGTTGTACCGTGGTAAACACACTGGTTTAATTATTTTTGAGAAGGTAATTGGTTTCCTCAATTTCAATAACGCAATATCATTATTATAAGTATCAGCATCAAAATTTCGATGTTTTATAATAGCGGTGACAGCTCTCTGGATAGCTCTTGACTCGGAAGTAATTTGCTGATCATGGTCACCAAAGATGATACGAATTTTTGATCGTTTCAATTTCTTCACACAATGCGCAGCAGTAAGTACATAATCTTTTGTAAGAAGGGATCCGCCGCAATGAAATTTTCCATCATATACGATACGCGCCATCCATGGGTACTGGTTGATTCCTGTGGGTTTACCACCAACAATTCTATTTTCCTCATTAGAGAACCCGCAATCTAAAGAAAGAAAGAGAGAATAAATCGTATGGAAAAATATTATTCATATTGAAAGCTTTCACCAAGGCCCCTTTTTTGATACGTAAGCCTATAATTCGACTTTTAGATTTTGGGCTGTTAGAAAGCCCCTCCTCCAATGCCCATGAAGTTTTACTGTAACACTTTGCCTAGTTTCAATTGTGTTCGAATTGTAACTCCAAAACTATTCTATACGTAAAATTTTAGTTGTTTGGACGATACCACACCGTCTAGTCCAAAGCTCGCACTACTTAGCATAAAGTTCGGACATAAATGCAGTATAGTGAACCCTCGTGAAAAAAAAATAAATGAGTATGCTTTTATATAGAGGGTTGGCTCCTGAATCTAACAAACAAAAAATTTTGCCTGGGCAACGCCCATAAAAGACGTGGTTCGGGGTCAAAGTTCAAAGTTTTTATCAAAAAAACTCAATTAATCTCCAACTGATTTACACGGTATGGGTATCAAATGAAAGGTATTTTTCATACCTTTCTTTGAATGTGCAACATTAGATACGATATAAGAGATATACGATAGATACGAGATAAGATGTAATATAGTAATAAAAAGTTTTAAGCGCAACAAATTTTTTTTTTTATAAAATTAAAAAAAAACGGATTTTTTCTCGAAAAAATCCATTACTAAGGTACAATAAGTTTGTTATCATATTGTAGCCTGTTGGTTTTGTATGAATATATTTTTTTTAATTTTTCTAACTTGACTCTTGGTGCAAAACTATTTTGTATTCACCATCGCCATCACTTTCGGGCTGAGGGCTGTAGGGGGTTATACAAATCAAATTATAGAAAAAAAATTATATTAAATCAATCCACCCGCAACCAGATTGATCACATTGTGATTGATGGAAGGCATGATTCTAGCATTCTATATGTGCGCACGTTCCGAGGACCCAACATCGACTCGGACCACTACCTTGTTGCAGCGAAGACCGCGCAACCTAGTTTGCAAAGAAATCTGGACATGAGTAAGCTGCGATTACACGGGGTAGCCGAAGCCTACTCCGCTCAACTCTCCAACCAGCTCGGTCGCTCCACCTCTCCACCTGATGACTTCGGCGGATTATGGGCTCACTTATCCCACTCTATGCGCGCCGCCGCAGAAAATGTCCTTGGTTTTCGACGCCCACCACCAAAAAACCAATGGTACGATGAAGAGTGTCGCGTAGCCACTGCAGCGAAAAATGATGCCTACACGAAGACCCTGCAGGCGGCTGCTACGCGAGCCATGACTCAAAAATACCGGGAAGAGAGGAAGAAAGAGAGGTGCCTTTTTAGACGCAAGAAACGGGAGCAAGAAAGGCCCGAGCGTGAGGAAATCGAGGAGTGTAGGAGCAGGAATGACGCCCGAAAATTCTTCCAAGAAGTCAAGCGTCTGACGGAAGGATTTAAGCCCTGGGCATCTTCCTGCAAAGACGAAAACGGGGATCTGGTTATATATTAGATGCGCAGGGTGTAGTGAGGTTGTGAAAGGAGCACTTCACCAAGCTGCTCGCAGGCGACGCAGGAAACAATACCAACAGTGGTGAAGATGTCCAAACGGCACCAATCGACGACGACGGTGTGGATGTGCCACCGCCCAGCTATTACGAGGTCTGGGTCGCTATCCAGCGACTTAAGAACAATAAAGCTGCAGGGCCGGATGGGCTACCAGCTGAATTGTTCAAGGCCGGTGAGCTGATTCATCTGCAAAATATGGCTGGAAGAACGGATACCCAACGATTGGAACCTCAGTGCCCTTTGGCCTGTGCTGAAGAAAGGCGACCCAACAATATGCGCCAACTACAGGGGTATCAGCCTACTTCCCATTGCATACAAGGTCCTGACGAGCGTACAAAGTGAAAGATTAAAGCCAATCGCCAAGGCGCTGATTGGACCTTATCAGTGCGGCTTTAGACCTGGTAAGTCCACCATCGACCAGATATTCACTTTGCGTCAAATCTTGGAGAAGACCCATGAGAATCAAATCGATACACACCATCTCTTTATCGATTACAAAGCAGCATTCGATAGCCCGATAAGGGATCGCCAATATACCGCATCGTCTGAAATTGGTATCCCTGCAAAGCTCGTGAGACTTTGCAGAGCGACGTTGAGCAATACGCGCAGCTCCGTCAAGGTTGGAAGTGACCTTTCCGACCCATTCGATACCGTTCGAGGGTTCAGACAGGGCGATCCTTTGTCCTACGACCTCTTAAACTTAACCATGGAGAGTGTTCTGCGCAAGGCCGGTGTACATCGTAATGGCACAATTTTCAGCAAAAGTGTCCAGCTCCTTGCTTACGCTGATGAGCGAGATGTCACCGCAACCTTTGCTGCTATCAAAAGTGAATCTGTCAAAATGGGTCTGGTGGTAAATGAGGGCAAGACGAATTATATGCTGCCTACACGCAGAGACTCGCAACAGCTAGGGTCTCACGTCCAGGCCGACAGATGTACTTTAAGTAAGTAAGCAATTTTTCTGAAAAGTCCATTGATTTATTTTTTTTACTTTGCTAAAACTTATTGTTATATCCGAAGATCCATCCTTATGTAATTATAAGTATATATAAGGTAGATTCGTTTTATTAGTTTAGTGAGCGCAGAAAGGCGTGACCGATCCTGTATAGCCTAAGTTTGCCTCAATGCAGCGCTAATTCAGTTGATAAGTATCTTAAACTACCGGCCCTTTCGTATAAATTCACTCACATAACCTGAATGGTTGGGGCACAGATAACTCATCAAGTAGATGTCCAGCGGCCAAGGAAAAAATGTGTCAAAAAGTTCGAAAAATTTGGCCTCCGATAAGAGCTTTTTGGTCTCTAATGTCACACACGCATTGCGCTCCATTTTTAGATACAGAAATATGTGATTTATAGTTAAAACGGCGCTTGTGTGTTATTATACCTTTTAAGCACACAGTCGGGGTTGAATAGTGATGGTCAAGTGTGTAAGCGGGAGTCTCTCAGACATCGGGTGCGCGCTTCTTTTTAAATATGTTCTTTTTTTAAGTCCGTGAAAACCATATATGTAATTAAAAATTTAAGTTGGTTTTTAGATTTCTTGATTAGTAATTGTGTGATTTTGGTTTTCGAGATACATGATTGTTTGCAAATTTTAAAATCAATCAATCAAGCGCAGCATACGGTTACAAACAACCATACAGCAAAGAGATTCGATTGATAATGACAAGCACTCATGAGCGTACCCAGGTAGAGAAGAGTATTTCGCCCCCTAAAACTCGTAGTTCTATATTTTATATATGTACAGAATTCTATATTTTTTCTATTCTATTCGAATTCTGAATTTTGAATCTCAATCTTTGTCCCTTTAATTTGTTGCTGGGTACGCCCAGGCACTTGCTTTTCGCAAACAAGAATGAACCGACCGGCACAATTTGTCAAAACGAATTGAATTGTTCAGTGATCATTACATTGTCGCAATACACGCCGACGCAAAGGATAGACCTGCTGGCGCCGCAGCTATTGGCAATGCGTACCACATATTGTCGCCTATGTATCATGGCAAAGAAAATAAAGACTTCATATTCTTTGATCATACACAAGAATAATTTGTGCGCTGAAATATTGTTAGTGCCGATTCATTTATATCACAATTTTTCGACACATTTGAAATTTCAGGTATAACCGATTCAAAATGTTTATAAAATAAAGAAAAATTAAGTTAAGAAAAATTTAGCTTCCTCGCCTAGCCTCGAACCCGAGGCGAAATTTACGAAAAAGAAATTACGAATATCTGATGTGCTGTCTACGTGTTCCACCACATACAGCACACGATCGGTGTGGCGAAAATCATAAATGTATGTTGCAGTAAAGAATATCAGCAAGCAAGAAAAGAAATTCCAAAATAATTCAATCCGGTAAAATACGAGCTTTTTCGTAGCTTTGCGGAAAAAAACTGTAATTCAGAGCTTGAAATTTTGGTGCCGTTTCCGTCGTATGAGAGTGGACATCTACTTGATGAGTTATCTGTGGTTGGGGTATGCTGGGCCTTAATCTCGCAAGGACTCATCTGGAATTGTCGTGACAGTTATGTAGACATACAAATTAATACAATTAATACACACAAATTAATTTATTTTCCGGCAGTTACATACAATTTGAGAACATTTTATGCAAATTTTTATGCAAAAGTGTGTTAAACATAATCGGGAAAATCCCGGGACAACAAAATGTACGGGATACCGGAATTTGTAATTTGAGTTGCGGTTGTTTTGTTTTTAATTTATATGAAATCTTTCAAAATCACTTTCGCCCGATTTGTGCAGTTTGTTTTATTGTATTCGTCTCTGCCCAAGTAAGCACCGAGAAAATAAAAATGTTTTCTGGAAAAATTGAAAAATTCGGAAAAAAACATTTTCCATAAATTTTCATATTATTACAGTTCAAATAGTTGTTGAAGTTAAAAATTGGGAAATGTGTCGGCAGAGTTCTAAATTTAGAATTTTTTAATCGAAAACCCCTTTTCCCGCACATTTACATGCAACAACATTGCGTGAATAATTTGCACATTAATGATTTTCATTTCCACGATCAATAATGTAACGAGGCCGTATGTTAGATGTCATAATCTACAAGATAGGATTGTTAGTCCACTTGATATTACACAGTTTGAGAGATGTCGTTTTTTCTCTCTCGCTCTCTCTCTCACCTCAAGAAAAATTTCAAGGCTTTATGTTGTTAATTTACACATTGTTATTTTAACGGAATATAGAATATTTTGGAATAAATAAACGCGGATTGTGAGACCTTTCACAGCCCACTATTTATTGATATTTTATAAAATAAAAAATATATACACTCACCACAATCACACGCTTTAATAGTCACATTCTCATTGTAATCCAAATCTTCATCGACATCATAACCAAATGCGTTAGAAATTCCAGACCCAATTCGAAAAATTGCATCGAAGAGAAATTTACCTGTTCTCTTATTTTCTTTGCTAGCTGTCAGATTATCATTAATAGGAAAATGAAGTACACAATTACTAACAAAATCACTTCTAGTTATTGTTTCGCTTGAAATCGCTTTAAGAAGAAGCAGCATAAATAGAGTCTGCAATAAGTACATCATATTTCGCTTTTACACATTTTTCTATTTAATTATAAAAACATATTTGTCTAATTTTATGTTACATTCGTAATGTCAATCTAACACATTGAGAATTCTTCATTTTCTAATATCTGTACTAAAAATAGTAATCCTCAAATAATATTTAAGATATCAATGTTAAAAACATAATATTTTCTAATAATGCACTGGCTTTAAGGCAAAGCAGTTATGAGTAGTTCAAATTAGAATACTCCCTACAAAATTTCGGGGAATTGCTTCAATCTTCAGCTTAATTTTTAAGGTCGTAATAAATATTACAAATTCATTCAGTTCAATTTTTAATCTTTCTTGTTTTACAAATTAGTTACAAATTCAAAATAAAAAGTTAGACTTTGATGACCCTAGACCAGTGGAAATGTTACCGTTCATACGTACGTGTGCGTACGCGTTATGTGTCTGATAGAAAAAAAGAAACCAAGTTCTAAATTTGTAAGATATTTACAATATACTATTCTCATGGCCCTAAAAATTTGAATGACCAGCGCCCAAAAATAGAAGCTTCCAGTAATAGAAGTGCTGTAAATTTTTATTATTATTATTTATTAGAGTAATATAAAATATTAAAGGAAATTTTCTGATTCGGAAAGATATTTCATCCATTTTGAGAACATTCCCTCCAAAAAACATGCATTTGCATGGAAATCCGCTCCCTAGTTAAATCACATCACGGTGGTACTCACATCGGCTGGATAACAATGGTGGTGATCGACAATAAAGTATTCGACCAGGTGGTAGGGTTCCTTGAAGGCCGCACAAGCGGCACAGCGCAACGCAGTTCAGTTTTCTGTAAATAATGCAGTACCGTATAACGCTACTATTCGGTACCCGTATAACGGTACTACTTCTATTTCAAAGTCTAATTCAGACAAATAACTCGTATTGCTGGGTTTATGGAAGGAATACGGAACACGTGTGCTGGTTTTACGAGATTCGTATACGCAATTCACATATTTTCTGGGTCACACAGTTTCATTTGCGCTGCGCTGCCCTGTGCTGTGTTGCGCGGCCTGCGTCTCCGTATACGCCTAGGCTAGCAGCGGTGTTACATGCTACTTGACGCCATTCAAGTAGATGCGCACAGATATTTTGATCAGCTGTAGTAAATTAGAGCTCTGAAAAAAAAATTGCTGAGGGATGCATAAAAAATATTGTGTAGATTGCAGGATTGTTGAGCGCACTTAAAAAGTGGAGGCCAGACAGCTTAAGCAAGAGAACGTGTTGACTGCGCGCCGAAAACTGTATTTCAACTACATATGTAACTTCTTATTAGTATATATTACATATCTAATGTTGCATACTAATAGCAATCATCGTGTAAATCGATTGAGTATTGATTGAGATATTTTGATACCAACTTCGAACTTTGACCTCAAGTCACGCCTCTTGTGGGCGTTTCCCAGGCAAACTTTTTAATTCGTTAGATTCAGGAGCCAAAGCTCTATGTAGAAGCATACTTTTGTATTTTTTCACGAGGGTTCGCTTTACTGCACTTAAGCCTGTATTTTTTAGAATGGGTAATTTCCGGTAATTCCGGGAATTTACGGCAGCCGCCGTGGCTCAGTTGGTTAGTGCGTTGGACCGCGAGTCGAAGGCAGCAACCTCAGGTTCAAATACTGCCTGTAATAACACCTAAAAAAAAATAACGGGAAAACTCGATTTCTCTTTCGGTGGCTGTCCTCTCAGCTGGAAATGGCAAACCTCTGAGAGTAAAAATTGCTTATGAAAAAGCTCCCAACCTGCCGTTCGGAACCGGCATAAAACTGAAGGTCCCTTCAACCCGCGTACAAATTCACACGCACAACACGGGTGGTTGCGGGAGCTAGGCCTTAGTTTCGCGTAAGCGGGCTGTCGTGCCAGTCAATTATTATTATTAATTTCCTAAACATCCCGATTCCAGCGCCACCTGTGAAGTTTAAAGTATTTCTATTTCAATAATCACGCTTTGTTATAAATATTGCTAGCGACATTAAGCAGCTTATTAAGCAGCTTAATTGAAAAAAAAACCGAAAACCGTACTCTCAATAAAACATGAATTATGTAATGTGTAAGTTCAATCGATCAAGTCCATGGGGTGCAAACAATTTAATTTTTACATACCCGAAGAGGATAATCTATTTAAACTTTGTTTTTTTTTTTTTAATTTTTGCTCTCATTTTCCCCATTTACAGTTAACCGAATTTTGACAAAGCATTACGTAGCACTCTGTATTTCGATTCGATTTTTTTTTAACTGTATAGCTGGAACAATTTTTTATCAATAGCAATACAATTTTTCAATTATCTTTATTCCTTCAGAAGTTATGATTTTCGCTACTTACAAAATCAAAATTAATCACTGCGCGTCTTTCGGATTCAGTATTAAACTGTAGGTTCCTCATGCAACTTTAAATATGTATATATCTTTAAAACGCGAATGGTAAATTTATTAAAATTTCATTAATATATTACATTTATTACAGCATACAACTTTCCCAGCAAATATGACAACAAATGTTCCAAAATAATAAAACATCTATTGTAATATTTATTACATTTTAAGTTACATTCTTTTACTCAATACACATACAAATTTTGAATATACTACTAGGCATTCTAGCTTATAAAACATATACAAATGTCCAGAAAAACGCATTGAATATTAGAAAAGCAATTGGAAAAACACTTCGGGCCTTTTTATCTATCCACATAGAAATTTGCTGCGGTGTCAGTGTAGTCGAAGTGCCCTTGCTTCTGTCACTCGTTGCACTTTCCAAATAAGATATATCATGTTTACTAGCCGTGTTGCTGAAGCTGGTTATTTCAGATACGTTATTCAAAGCCTTATCTTCACGTATGGTATGAACAGGTATATTGTGTATGGTGAGATAATGGTTACAATTATGAGAGTCGCAAATGGAAGGACTACCATAAACATCGCCTCCTATTTGGTTATTTGTACCCGCTGAAAACGAACGTGAGCGTCCACTGCTGCGACGTAATAGCCGTGGCGAAATTGTCGATTTGAGTATGTTTTTACTATTGATCTTTTTCACATCAACGTTGTGCCTACGTCGCCAGATGGAGTTGACGAATGCAAATTCAACTAGACTTCCGAATATAAAGAGTGTACAACCGAAAAACCAAACTTCTGACACTTTAATATAGCTGACTTTAGGCAAAGTTTTTCCTGTGAATAAAACATTGAATGATTGTGGTAGTTAGTTATAGATGAAGCGATAAATTAAAAGAAAATCAATCAGAGAAATATAATACTTGTAAATACTTGATGAAAATGTTATTTGATGTATTCATAATTGAGATATTAAGTTCGTGAGCAAATAAACTAATAATATAGTGAACACCCAAATTTTGACATCGAGCCTCTAAATATAGAAAAAAAATTTCAAGCAAAAAACAAGAAGTGTATTTTGAGCAAATAAAACGAGTTTTTGAACAAAAATTGTGACCTTGATATAGTGAACAACCTCAATACAGTGAACAGGCCTTGCAATAATTAGTTCACTATATCCAGACACCACTGTATTTATAATACGGGTTCCATTATGTATTTATTGTAAGCCCAAGAATAATATATCACAAACCCAAACAAATTCAAATCTGGGGATCAGATCATGTTTAGTATATGGTTTTGAGGTAATTTTATCCGAATCCAAAGTTCATTTAATCCCATGACGTCAAGGTTTCTTTGTTATTAAGCTCTCTGACTTTGTAACTCAAAATTTAAATCTAAAACTCTATCAGTTAAACACCACAACCTCCCCCCTAAAACTTTACACCTAGAGCCCAGTAATTTAGTAAGGTAATCGGGCAACTCTGCTTGAAAGCGGTCGCGAGTTTTTTGTGCTCTGACAAATTGTTTTCTTTTTAAATTTTTATTCAAATCGAGTGAGCAATTTGCATCTTTGTTGTTCCGGGGTGTACGTCGCGTGTGTACCAACTGGAATTTTGGAGTGTGAAGCACTTGGCAAGCATCTGGGCATCTGCGGTGTAATGCTGACGCTGCGATTTCTACATAGGTATACTGTGTGAAATCCTGTGTTGTGGAATCTTGCGTCTCCCAGTGTATGCTTGTCGCGTGTGATTTTGCTGATTGTGCGGTGTTGGTGGAGCTGAGGAGCTGCTGTCGCACACCTAGAGCGAGTGTGCGGGAGAAGCTCCATATAGACTATGACAGCCTGCGGCGTCATTAATTGCCAGGCACCATCTACAGTTGCGGTCAAAATAATAGTAGTGCTGCTACTAAATATAGTGTGACATGTTGAATTTGCTGCTTCGCCGTAGGATACTTTTATATAGAGAGAACACAAGAAAAAAGCATTGTTATAATCGCATGCGTTTGTGGCTAATGTTAAAATTTGCTTTTTGGGTTTGATTTACTCGGATTTATTGGGCATGTTTTACGTTTTATGGAGGTGCCCTATTTATTAGATGAAGAAAATGATGGATCGATCCGTATATGTATGAATCTTGCAGGAAATTGTGCTAAAGTATGTCCGTGAAAAACGTCACTGCTTTGGGTCTTCCAACAGGATTATGGCCTAAAGCATACAAGCAAGGTCGCGCGAAAGGGGCTTCGCAAGAACAGGATTAGGGTTATGGAATGGCACGCACAATCACCGGACTTCAATACAATTAAAAATTTGTGGTGCGACGTGAAGAGAGCAGTTGCTCACTATAATTTAACAAATAATATTCAACTTTGAGAAGCAATAGACAATAAGCAGAAGACAGAATAAACAGTATACAGAAGGCGCTTCTGAAATAATTTTGCGATTTAATTTCAGACGCGGGCGGGAAGCAACAAAGGTGAGGTCAATGTAAAGGGAACCGAGAGAGAGAGTAAGCGCGAATTGATGTACACGCATAGATTCGAAGGATTTGTGCTTTATTCTCATTTCGACAACAACACGCAATGTTGTTGTTTTCCGCAGCAAGCCAGCTTGGCTTTACTCGTGCACATTGAATTGGTGGTTGCTTTGGCAAAGCGATCACCAAGGCAAATTCAATAGGTAGTTGCAGCACCAGAGCGAATTACACTTTTTTCTGTAACTATTGGCACAACATTGTAACAATAGTTTTCCACTTATTATCAGTTTCTTAATACGCCTTGGTTATTACAATATTTTCACACATATATTTATTTTCATTGTAGTCATTTTTACAAGCAGAACCAAGTTCTGTATTTTTTCACTCCATTTTGTCAGCTAATTTTCACAATGAGCATGACCAAAAGCACTAATAAAATCCATTGAATTTTTTTCCGTAGCGCTACCACCTTATTTATGCACCTAGGTGATGGCTTAATCATTTTTTCTATGCAAATTTTACCTGTCCACTTCTTGTTCTTGTTTGTAAAAAAGCAAGCGGAGAGCAAGCACGAGCCACCACCAACATACATGCAGCACATCGCTTTGCTGTCCAACAACAACAACCACAGTGTGTGGTGCATCACTGTTTCATGCACCGGTAGTTTTATCTGTTTTCTCTCCGTAAATTAGATTTTGGGCTCTCACAGCTTCTCATTTTACGCTCTTATGCTCTGTGCGTTCTCGTCCCCTTTACCGCTTACCCCCCGCATCACCAAACGGGTCGTACCGCTGGAACCCGCAAAGAAAATTTTCTTTACACCAGATGCGCATTCTGTATACTGTTTGTTCTGTGATAATACCTAGAGAAAGATATGAAAATATGAAAATGTAAAAAATATTCTATAAAGTTTCGGTTTCGGCCGTTCGGCCATTTTTTGGCCGAAACAGAAACCGAAACACTTATTTGGGCCGAAACCGAATCCGAATATTCGGTCGGACACTAAAATGTACACTTTGCTTACACTTTCTACTACTTATTGGACTGTTGCATGTTTCCGCTTTACTTGCTCAAATAAGACTCCTCCTCTGCGCTGCAACCGGCTGCCTTTTATACTTGTCTGCTTATCGCGCCGATTGTTCTCGCACATTCCAATTGGACTATCTCTCGACCGTTCTCGCACATCCCATTACCATCGCGAACCATCGTTGCCATATCGGAATTATAGCATGCCGGGCGTACTCTAAAATGCATGCCTAAAAGTATGCCCGTAAAAGCATTCACGCATAGCACAGCGACAGGCTGCCTCATTAATTCATATTTGTTCACAGTTTCTCCATATGAACTTTTAACCCGTCGTAGACCCCGTCAGTTTTTTATTTTCGAAAAAATTAAAAACACGTATCGAATTATTTCTCACTAAAAGCACTTTTACCAAGTTTAAAGTCAAAAGGCGTAAAAAGTCATATTTCTTCATACAAGCTTTTAACCCTTGGTTCACCCCTTTAAGTTTTGATTTTCAAAAAAATTAGAAGCACGTGTCTAATTTTTTGTATTTCAAATATTTTTAGTTTTTGAAGTCAATAGGCCCATTGGTTCATGTTTCTTTCGAAGTCCTCCCGAAACAAACCTTAACCCTTGGTTCACCCCGTAAAATTTGGATTTTCGAAAAATGGAAAATACGTGTCGATTCATTTTTGATTTGGAGTATTTTTACCAAGTTTCAAAACAATAGGCCTATTGAATCGTGTTTCTTCATACAACATCTTAACCCATGTTTTGCCCCTTTATACCCCGAATTTCAAAATAATCCATCTTAGCCGAGGTTTTTTTTTTCAAGATGTACCTACACTTTCAATTTCAGATTTGTAGCTTTAGCGGCTAGGTCTGTGCGATGATGAATTAGTCAGTCAGGACCAGTGTTGGGACCTATTACTTGACCACTGAAAATGTGTACCTAGAAAATAAAATTTGTTGACACAAATATGAGTTTCTATTCTCCAAATAATAAGGAACAACAAGCAAAAAACCAAAATATTGCATGTTGCTTTGTAGCTCTAAAATAATTTTTTGAAAAACAGCCTAAAATCGGCATTCTAGACGGGAACACTCCCTTAAGTCATACCATACATGGCAATACCGACCGGTTATATCACCACCTGATAATGTCTGGCTCATACGGACTTCCTTTTCAACGAACTTATCGAGCTAAAATTATTAAAAGCCGTCAGTACTACCTAAAATTAACCGTTTTTGTTACTAAACAAAACTGTTTACAACAGTTCACGCGTCTAAATAGCTTCTGCGCGAATTCCATTCTTTTGAGTTTAAGATCATCAGTCAAAGGCGGTTTTTTGAGGCGTTTAGTGCAAAGATCGCGGTTTGAATTTTTATAATAATTTGTCGAACATGTCGGGGCTCTATAGACAGATCGATTCTGCGAACAAACTCCGTCGACATCAGGTTTTCTTTTATTTCCAATGCCATTATCACACGTTTTTGCCTTACGATAATTTTCGTGTTTCGGTCATATCTTACGTTTTTCTTATAAGGTCTGCGTAATTTTAAATATTGACACATTGGTGTCTCAGACCTGCCTTTTCTTCAGGTGGAAAATAACAATTTTAATTTTTTAAAAGTACAAAAATGTATCTTTATCTATATCAGCTTTTAAAGGCATAACTAACCTCAAATTACTTATATTTTTGTTTCACTGATCAATTTAAATCGCTAAGTTCATGTGAACTGCCATATTTCAACTCTGAGAAAACACTAGACCCTCTTAACCCATTAGCGCTCAAAACGTCTAAAATTTTTGTACAACTTTGCGATTGTACCAAGCGATGAAATCGGCGTTACAGATATTGAATACACCTAATTCTGTTTTTACACGGTCTTTTTTTACACGGTTTTGATTTAACACGGTTTGAAAATAAAAAATGTTAAATTTTTTTACACGATTTTATTCCATTTAGCACGATTCAAACTCTTTTGGGCTTAAATTTTTGTTGTCAAATTTAATTTTTGCGAAATATGTACATATCACAAATTTAGAGAAATTACCTTTTTGTGGAAACAAGCAAATTTACTTGTCAGAGCACTTGAAATGTGTTAATATTTTGTGAACTATCAATGCAATCAGACGTGTTTGGTAAAGAAATTTTTTATAGGCAAATTAGTTTTTCCAACCTTACATTTATTTTAATTTAAAATAAACATTAACCTTGTTCTTAAAAAATCCTTGTTTTAATTTTTATTGTCTTGTCTAATTTTAATAGGTTTTAGAGTTAAGGAACCAATCACCTATTTTTGCATACGATCAATGTCTTTTTTTACACGGTTTTTTTTTACACGGTTTTTCCTGGAACCAATCTACCGTGTAAAAACAGAATTAGGTGTATAGTCATTCTATATGTTTTCGGGTCCGCTCTACATGATTATGCCATTCGATTTTCATTTTGGTCACAAGGAAATCCAATATGGCGTTATTTTCGGAAAAAAATGCAAAAATTTCGACCAGTTTTTTTTTTCAAATCAATATTTCGTACCGAAATAGATTTTTGGTCGGGGTATAAATATGCACAAAAGTGCACAAACATGTTGAACTTTCAGAAAATACCCAAGTTGCCCCATGGGAATACATTTAACATCCTCAAAATGGCGGAAAAATGAAAATGGCGGAAAATTTTTTCACAATCATTCATGAATTTTTTGTTTGAAAACGACGCACTATAACGAAAAATGTTCAAGAACAAAAAGTGTTTAGAATTTGACAGAGAATACGTCTTAATTTTTGTAAAAGGTTTTGATCAACTTTTGGAATTTTGCAAATTGTCAATTCTTAACAAATTGCAAAAATTTCTTAATTACTAAATGCATTTTACATAAAAAAATGTTTTACATAAAAAAATTTAAAATTTAAATGTTTTACATAAAAAAATTTAAACATTTTTTTATATAAAAATAATGCATTTAACAGAATAATTGTTAGCCAGAAATGCTTAGAATCAGTCTAAGAACATCTATGAATTTTTTCAGAATTTTTTGAGAAATTTTTGCAATTTGTTAAGAATTGACAATTTGCAAAATTCCAAAAGTTGATCAAACCTTTTAAAAAAATTGAGACGTATTCTCTGTCATTTTCTAAACACTTTTTGTTCTTGAACATTTTTCGTTATAGTGCGTCGTTTTCAAACAAAAAATTCATGAATGATTGTGAAAAAATTCTCCGCCATTTTCATTTTTCCGCCATTTTGAGGATGTTAAATGTATTCCCATGGGGCAACTTGGGTATTTTCTGAAAGTTCAACATGTTTGTGCACTTTTGTGCATATTTATACCCCAACCAAAAATCGATTTCGGTACGAAATATTGATTTGAAAAAAAAAACTGGTCGAAATCTTTGCATTTTTTTCCGAAAACACCGCCATATTGGATTTCCTTGTGACCAAAATGAAAATCGAATGGCATAATCATGTAGAGCGGACCCGAAAACATATAGAATGACTATTTTCACTATCCGTTACGCCGATTTCATCGCTTGGTACAATCGCAAAGTTGTACAAAAATTTTAGACGTTTTGAGCGCTAATGGGTTAATGATCATTGATTGATTTGGTCGTCAACAATGGCTTCTTTATAATCGTACTCACGAAACGAGTGCATCAATTTAGGTATCCCCGTTAAATTTTCCATTCTTCCGCGCTATAAGGAAGTGCGGGTAGCGTATTGTATGTTTATACTAACCTTGTGCCGAAGCCAATGTGATAAAGGTCAGCATTGTGGTGGTTCCCAACATGATACGGGGCGGAGCCTGGTCCGCTTGCAACCAAAAAGATACCCAAGAAATTCCAACAATTAGCATGGACGGTAAGAAGTAGTCCATTAAATAAAAGCCCAGCTCACGTGTTAAACGTACAGTAAAACTGAGCGCGCTGTAATTTCCTGCAAAAGCACCATGACGCAAATCGTTGAGATCTGCATTAATCACCGTCTCATTTGACCAGGCATCCTGCAATACATATTCTGTTAGGTGTAGAGCAGGATCGAAGGTTATTGGATGTTTTTGTTCCCAACGTAATACTAGCTCCGATGTGTTGTACATCCAACTCTCAAGAATAATAGAACAGTGTTGCTCGTCAAACGGAAATTTCTGTAAATTCATCCAACAGTATAGGGTTGCCTTAATACGTGATGCAACGATTACAGTACCATCGGGTGAAATAGAAGTTAAAATATCCTTTTCGTTTGTACCTAAAAATGAAGAAAACAGTTTTGTTTATTGAAGTTTAAAAATATTGTTGTGATTTTCATTCATTTATTCAATAATAGAGGTTGTCCTAGTTTCTTCTCAGCCAGCATGTTTTTAGGACGTTTTCCTTTGAAATTGTGATACCGTATTGTTGTTAGAAAATTCCATTTCTTATTTAAAAATAAATCACAAAGCTGTAATATCATAATTCAACAATTCTTATAAAAGACTACAGTGTAGGTAGTTGAAAACTTTGTTGGTACTTTTACGGTTGCCGCAATACCCACATTATCTGTCGGTGAATAATTCGCGGCGGAGCGGGGAAAATAAGAACACGGTTGGTTTCGGGTTTTGGGTGTCTTTTTTTTATTATTAAACATTAAACGATACACACAGCCGAGTCCGGGGAGCAAAAAAAAAAAGGGGGAACATGAGAACAAAAGGAGAAGGAAAGGATGGGATTAGTGATCGGATGGGCAAATCACTGCAGACAGCACTCATTTAGCCATCGTGTCCGCCATTGCAGATTGGAATTAATAAAGGTGTGAAGATGAGACGGCGATAAGTTGTGGCAGACGGCTGAAGGGTAGTCGCCGATCAGCGATGATGGGGAGTGGGTTGAGAGCCTCTTTGCTGGGATGGTAGACGCTGCGGATGCTGGGGACTCTTTCGGTCATGCGGGACATGCGAAAGCAGCTGCTGCGATTGTCGGCTAGCGCTCGATCTGCAAAAATGGTGGATGTCAGATCATTAGAAATTATAAGGTGGACATCGTGTGAGTGGGAAATCGTGGCTAAGCTGCAGGGTTCGCTGAAGTTACAGCCGGGGGATTAGAGAGATTACATAAAATTGGCCGAGTTGCCATTTTCTTGTTCCAAGTGTGGGATGATTTCTGGCGACATTTGGAGTAGCAGGGAGAGAAGCAAGGACCCGACCGAGGATGTCGGTTTGCTCTCCGAGAGGGTGGTGGCAGTCAACCCCTCTTTGATCCGCAATTGGAACTGTATGAGCATGAGAATGCCTGGAGCCGTTCCCCCCGAGAGGGAAATCTTGTAGATCTTGGAGTTTAAGCCCGCGTAGTTCGACGTCTGCGGGATATGCAGCGCGTGGGACAGGTCGCAATTGAGTGATAACTGACTTCCTCTCGGACCCGGGTTGGAGGAGATGCAATAAGGAACTGTGAAGGAATGTCATTTCCGTCAGTTGCTCTTGATGTGGAACGAGTGGCAACAAGGTAACGCTCTTGTCGAACCCTTTTTTTCGGTCTCATAAGAGGCAGAAGCCTTTCTGCGTTTGGCAACGGAGGGGAGAATCTGCCGTTTATTAATTGAGTTTGCTGGGTTCAGAGTGATTTGCCATTATTTCTTTGGGGTGCCATTATTTCCTCGGCCGGCGGCAAACACTTGTGAAAGGGCTCCCTTTATGGCAGGAAGGTTATTTCGAAAGGCGGGACCAGTGTGCAGATTATGATTTGGCACATCTGCGACATATGTCAAGTGTGAAGACGGAGGTACTGGCCCGCTAAGTATCCAATCAGATATTGTATGTTGCTACCACATACATTTCAATGGACACTTTCGGGACGGGACGATATCACCGCCAATCACTATATAAATCTCCGCGGTCTCGAAGGGGTTTATTGGTCTGTGCAGGCGTCGATCTTCTGTCGAGCCGACTCTTTGAAACGGTCGGGCTGGCTGCAGTCTTCAGCAATGAAGACTGCCTCATTGACGCGCAAAAGCCTCTCCCATTGAGCTTGCAGATTTTTGTTTAATTTGGACCAGGGCTTTGGTCTGATCCTCAATGGGAGTCGACGCGAATTTTGTGCATAGTTGTACGAGTCTCTCGGACTCGAAAGTGAATTTGGCATCACTTGGATCGGTTGCCTTGAGACTAGGTGGTTTGGAGCTTTGGGTGCCTCGCGAGTGACAGGAACTGTCAAATGTATTTCGGTTGACTTTGAGAATCTGGATCAAGGTGACAGCATTGTGACAGTTTGTCGCTTGGGGGGATCGCTCAGCAGGCATTGTTCTTAAAAAAGCTCGAAAGGGTGTTTGAAATTCGGTTGAATATAAATATTAGGGTTATTGGGAGTAGACCAGTAGTCTAACCTAAAATGGGGAAAGTGTAAACAATTTTCAAAACGAATTTGTTTTTCTGTTAAGGATAAAAGTGTGTGTAAACGTATAGGGAAATATATATGCATATGCCCAATAAACACCAAACAAATATTTCTCCAACGTTTGATTCTCAAGTTGATATTAAGCATAATTCTCAACTTGAGTTCAAACATTTTCTCCAACATATGATTCCAACTTGAGTAGCAGTGGAGTTACATTTGAGAAAATTTTAAAACATTTTGTATGTGGCAGTGCTGCAGTTGGATTCGCGAAAATTTATGTCTGGTAATGCTAGTGAATCATATGTTTTAATTATTCGGCAAAAGTTTTGAAAGAGTGAAAGTGAAAAAAGCAAAGCTGCAAAAAATAAATAATAAAAAGCTGGAAATAAAAGAAAAGGTTAGATAAAAGGATGCAAAGGGAAGTGAGGCAGGTGGATCTGCCGTCGGAACGTCCAAGTGCTGGGTAAGCTTTGGCACCGGGGCCGCCGACAGCAGCTGCCCGCCAAAATTCCCCAAATTTTTTTAGCCTCAAAATAATAATAATTCTACTTTCAAATTTATTCAATTGTGGTAACTTGGATGCGGAATATTGAAGTGGTTGAAATTGACAGAACAAAATTTTAATTAAAAGTAGTATAGAGATAAGAGATTTTTCTTGTAAACTTGACTGAATATTTAAAATTTTATTTTATTTTATAATTCATTATTATTTTATATTTTCATTTATATCCTTGAATTTTTCATTTCATTCATTTCAATTTATCCTTCTTTGTTTGTAAGTGTTTTTATTTTAATGTATTAAATATATTAAATGTTAAATTATAGTACAAATATTAAAAGCTAGTCTGCATCTGTGAAACCATATCAAATAAAATATTTGATTGCAATACACTTGTTGTGTTTTACATTTTTGAGATATACTTTTAGGCAGTACTTTTGAGACCTATTGGAGAATCACCTTTAAATGCCGGCCTCGATAGTCCAGCGGGTAGCGCGATGGCTTCTCATACCGAGGCCCCAGGTTCGAATCCTGGCTCGGGCTGGTAAAAACGCTCATCTACATCTATCGCTATCCACAAGAAGCAGATGAGAATTACAAGAATCTCACAAGTGCGCTCTTGCAGGCAATGGCAAAACCTCCAAGTGTGAAAGAAAAAAACTGCCAATCGCTGTTCGGATTCGGCGTTAAAGTGTAGGTCCCCTCCCTCTCCCTTCCCCATCCGCTTGAAATATGTGCTGTAACATATGTTGGAAAGACAGTGTTGCATACACATTTCAAAAACGGGTGAAATATGTGGTACACATACCACAATGGGCCTCACAATAGGCCTCCGAGTGTGTCTCTTATAGAAGCAGCCACCATAACTTAATCTAACCTATCACCTTTAAATTCAAGTTGAGAATTATAGTTTTCTCCAGTTGAGAATCAATCAATTTTCATACAAAAAAAATTCCATTTTTGTTGAGAACTCTATGATTCTCAAGTGGAGATGCTGTTGAGAATTAACGTTGGAGATTTGAGAAACACGTTTGATCTAAACTTAACCTCAAGTTGATTTTCAACCTAAATGTTTATTGGGTGGGAACAAACAAAATTTCTATTTATATGAATTGGGAATGAATGTACAAAATTATTAGTAAACAACAATTTTTTTGAATATGAAGTCAAATGTGTATGGAAAGTTGTGAGCAGTAATTGTATATACATGTATATGTTTTTTAGTTTTAGTGTACGTAAACAAAGTGTCCAAACAACTTTTTGTAAAAAGTTTTGGGTGCGAGAGGCAGTGGCGGCTTAAGGTGCTCGGGGGCCCGGGGCGGCGACGGCTGAGGGGCCTCCCTAAATTCTTAAATTTTATGAATTTTAAAAAAGTTATATAACTGCTGTAATTTTTTATTCAAAAGTATGCAAATAAAGTAGCATAAAAATGCACATACACTAGTCAGAATAATTTTGCGTACAGGCAAGTCAAAATTATGGTATGATTAATTTTGACCTCAAAAATGGGTTCTTGGATTATAAAAACCTATCCACATCTATATACATATATAAAAATGAATCTTGGTTCATTCGGATTTCCGTAGTACTCTAAGTCAAACATCAATGAAACTTTGTACGACTTTGTACTTACCACTTAGTCGCACAATTCGACTAGAAAAAATTTGTGAGCATTGGAAAAAGGGGCGTGGTACCACCTACAATTTTATATATTTATGTAAAGGTTGTTTGTCCTGCCTGACGGACTGATTCATCATCGCCCAACTCAAACCGCGGCACGACTACGGTTTCCGTGGCGCCGCCATTTGAGGGTGTCTTTAGATAGATCGACCAAAAATAAGTCGAAAATAAAGAATAAAATTTTTCGATATCTCGCTTCGTTTTCGAGATATCGAGGTTCAAATTCACCACCACATTTAAAATCAAGTAGTCGTAAAGTGAATGTACATTTTAATGTTATTGTTTTAGTTTTACACTTTTAGTTTCCTTTTAGATTTTATTACCTCTTATTATATTAGATTTCTACGAAAAACAAACACATCAGGCAACAGTCAGGTGTGCACAGTATTTTTTGTTCAAATCCATAGTTCCAAGCCATAGTTTTTTTGGCAATAAGTTTTTCCCAGGTGGCCGGCCTTCGGCCGGGCGCTAAAAAAATAACCCTCCTGGGAGTCACCACCACATCAGGCAACAGTCAGGTGTGCACAATATGGCAATATAAAAACTTTGAATCTCGAAAACGAAGCGAGATATCGAAAAATTTTATTCTTCATTTTCGATTTATTTTCGGTCAATCTATCTAAAAACATCATCAAATGGCGGCGCACGGAAAACGTAGTATCCCCCAAACCCCTGAAGCTACTAACCTCAAATTTGAAATGTACATCTTACATCGTACAGGTACATCTTAAAGAATGAACCTCCGCTAAGACGGGATTTTTTGAAAATCGCGGTCTAAAAGGGCAAAACATGCGTCAAGGTGATGTATAAAGAAACGTGATTTAATAGACATATTGATTTCGAACTTCCTGAAAATAATCGAAATCAAAAATAATAATAATAAATGATACCACAATATTTTTGATTTGTATCTTGTTGAGTGGCTGGTTCCACTTTATCTTTGAGCCGATGTAAGAAAATTCTTCAATAGTACGCAAAGAGCATAATTTATACTACTAAGAAAATATGTTGGAACCCGCCATACAAATTTTTGGTTAGTATCTTTTATACATTTAATTTTTTTTATTACCCTATATTATGATAACTTACCCAGAATACTAGAGTCTCTTTCATTTGCTAGAAAAATGTGTGGCATCCATAAAGTATCACGCAACTGCTTTTCGCCCAATATGGGTTGCTTACGTTTGGGTGCAATTTTCCAGAATGTAAGTCGCGGATCTAGAAAACGCAGTTGCAATAATGCATGTATTTTGAATTGCAGATCGTGGGCTTCCAAATTTTGCACGAAATAAACATATGCGCGAACATAAACATCCACTGGTAGGCGAGTGCCATTTAACTCCATATAGGTTATGGGTCGCTCCAAACGATCATAACGGCAGCCGTGTGTAAGCCGCTTCAACAATTGTGTTTGTGATAAAGCATTGGCATCATTTAGTGTGGGGCAATCGTCCTTGGTAATTACGCTCGAAACACATAAATACACTACCAGTAAGCGGATATAAATTGTTTCCATATTTAGTAAAAAATTTAATGAACACACGTTATTTTGGCGAAAACTGGACATCAAATTACACCTACATATGATAGCCTTTTCACTCGCAACTGCATTGACATAGGCGTACCCAAGATATTAAATAGAGGATAAATTCAATAAATTCACCTAGCCAATGAACAGCAGACATCATTTGTTGTGTCGTAAATTTGAAGTTGATGAACGCTTATTTCAAATGTTTTTTCGTAATTACAAATACGACACCTTCTCTAAAAAATTGTTCCTAATAAAAATTAATATTTGTAAAATCAATATTTGTTTTTTAAAGATATTTATTAATTTCAAATGCTGTACAAAACAATCCTTTTAATTAAATGTATTCATAGTTACCTGCACGAAATTATGAAAAGTGGAAATCTGCATGAAAGCTGCCAAATTAGAACATAATTTTGGTATATACAATTGAATAAATCAACCCCTTAGTCCTCTGGCTACACCCGTGTACAACGGTTTTGATTTTGTACAAGCATATGTATGTATGTTTGTAGATTTGTAAACTAAATTTGTACAGTGCTGAGCAAAATAAAAGTGTATGCTTGAAAGTTTAAGTAATTAAATTTATGTATCTAAAAATATATTTTAAAGTTTCTTTTCATACTGAGGGTGTTCCCTCAAACGCGTAATCTCGTAAAATATGGAAAGTTCGCGCCTGTTGCGGGAACGCCCTTTTTTGCCCTCGTGTAAACCTTTCGTAAATTAGAAGTTTGACAGCTTGACCAGAGTTCTTTGCAGCTTTTTTATGTTATTTTTAAATAAATTCTTATGTTTTCCACTTTGCTTTTTATTTATGATCAAATTTATTTGTGTTCAAATAGTTCACAACGAAAGCAATTTGCTTTGGGCGAGGGTTGCACACAAATTTAATTTTCATAAATTGTGGCACGAATTAATGCTTATTCGAAAACATTTGCATGGAAAAGCAAGGGGGAAGGACCTCAGTCAAAAATATTTTTGAATTTACTTAAGCTTTACAGCCAAATAAATAGTTATAGTTGGTTTTTAGTCAAATTCAATTAAAAGTTTCAAGTGTTTATTTGCGTTTAGTATCAAATTGGCAACACTGAAAGAGCGTCGTTTTGCTCATGTATTTTTCCGAGGGTCGTGTTAACTAAGCTTCATACAAATTTTGACATTTCGTTTACGAGGCTCGTAATTTGTTAGGTTTACACGATTGAGGGAACACCCTCTTTCTGTAGTAAATAGATCTTTTACGTAGTGATGGTTTTAATGAAATAATTAATAATTAATAATAATAATTGACTGGCACGACAGCCCGCTTACACGAGACTAAGGCCTAGCTTCCCGCAACTACCCGTGTTGTGCGTGTGAATTTGTACGCGGGTTGAAGGGACCTACAGTTTTATGCCGGTTCCGAACGGCAGGTTGGGAGCTTTTTCATAAGCAATTTTTACTTTCAGAGGTTTGCCATTTCCAGCTGAGAGGACAGCCACCGAAAGAGAAAACGAGTTTTCCCGTTATTTTTTTTAGGTGTTATTACAGGCAGTATTTGAACCTGAGGTTGCTGCCTTCGACTCGCGGTCCAACGCACAAACCAACGGCAAGCCGCCGTGGCTCAGTTTAATGAAATATTCTTTCTAAAAAAACGCGTGTTTGCTGTGGAAGTTTGATGCAGGCTGAGAAATGCACGTTTAAAAAATTCTTTAATTTATAAAATTTAACTTCCATATTTTCAATTTATCTTTGCAGCATGTCGAAGCAGAGTGATATAAAAAAGTGTGTATTCAACACTCCGATGCCCAACAAGGTCCATAGGGACCTATGGCGTTTTTAAAAGCAATTATTTTGTATTTTATACGTTTTTGCCATCTGTCTGTAGTAAAAAATACATATATGTATGTTTACTAAAAAATATACACGAAGCTTAGTCTTTTGGCTTTCCAAACACATCTACACATATTATGTAATACTACATTACACAATTACAAGCCTTATATGCAATATTACAAAAGAGGTTCCGGGGACCTTGTTGAGCTTTGGCCGTTTAAAAAGTTGTCGGGAACGAGAACGTACTCAATTACAGACCATGCCAATACAAAATAATTAGATTTACAAAGTAAATTCACAAAATAAATTTACAACTACATTTATAAGTAATTCTTAAATTTAAAAAACTGAATTCAAGAGATTCAAAAAAGCTGTCTTTGTAAGCGAAAAGTCAAGGGTAACAGTTTGACTTATGATATTAAAGTCACGCATGGCGCGAGAAATAGGGGCATTATAGGCATAATTCGTCTTAGCGTTATCCCCATAGAACGGGAAGAAGATCCGGAGAGAGCGCTGGGGAACATTAAATCCTCCATTAAATCATCCATTAATCCTTTCTAACAAGTAAGGACAATTAATAACTCCATTAATAACATTGTAAGTAAAAGACAGAGACAATATAGACCTACGACTATCTAGAGACTTAAGATTTATAAGCAAAAGACGAGAAGAATATGGCGGTAACGGATCAACAAAGTTTAAAGAACGAAGAGCAAATTTGAGAAAGATTTTGTGAACCTAATAGTATACTAAACCTGAACGAAAGACTAATAGTATACTAATAATATAGTCTTTGACGTAGTTTTATGTGTTGCGCTCATTGCAGCGAGTCTGCAAGCTTATAGAAAAAGAATAAAAGCCAGCCAGAAAATAGAAATGGTTTTACAATTTCAGCTTTTCGCCAGCGCAACAACAACAACAGCACATCATCTTCACCTCTCAATCATCCCACGCCGCAGCACAAGCAATGCAAAGCAAAGCAAAGAGCCTGTATAAGTGAGAGCAGCCCGAAGTGTAAAGCCTTTATAATCTTTGGCACAAGGTTTATAGACTAAAGGTTGCGCATTCCCAACATTCGCCATGTTAACGTAGGCGGGGCCACAATCGAGGTGCCACTTATTGACAAATTTCTATTTTATTTACATACATTTTCAAAATATTTTTAAACGAGAAATGAAGTGCTCGGTGGCAAAGTGTAAAAAATACAGCGGAAAATCGCGCTGTCGATTTTATTGCCTCCCGAAACAGCGGAGCGTATACAGGAAGTGGGTGGTCTTCTGTTCCGTACTGAAGTAAGCGTCGCTAGCACAAATCCAGAAAAGTATTTGGATTTATTATTTAAGGGGTTTAAATATAAAATCTGGCAACTTCTTTTTGCGGATTTGTTTACATTTTTTGCAATTTTTTTGCTCAAAAATATTTTCGGCTAGCCAACCTATGCCTACGTCACGCGAGGCGCTGCCATTTTTTGACAACCGGAATGCGTAACCTTCTATTCTATAAACCTTGGCCGCAGCAGTGTGCTAACGCAGACTCACTGCAGTGAGCGCAACCAAAGAACGCAACACATTAAACTACGTTCTCGCTTGCAAGGTATATTAACAAGGTAGGCCAGGCTCAGAGAGCCGTCAAAATTAGGGGGCCAAAACAGAGTTGCTTTTTGTTAGGAATGAATTGTTCGTTGCATCTTTTAGTACTTTTTCCTCAAAATGTAAAAAGTGCGTTTGTGTAGGACAAATGTTATAACTAAAAGAAAATTCTTGTTTTTAGCAACATATAGTTTTAATAGAATGCCACAAAGATAATTTTATTTATTGTTTATTAATTAAGTCTAATCAAATTACAGACTAAGAGAAGTAAGAGGTGTAAATTCAAACAAATTCGAAAAATATATTTAAAGGTACTTATAATTAGATAACACCACATACCATATTCCACTGCTTGGCCATATCTTCTTTTGTAGGAACACAAAACATGCCCACCTTTCCTCCCCAACTAGTGTGGCATATGGCTCAACTTGCTTTGGATATTTTATTATTTCACCACGAATTTCACACCGCGAATAACAAAACAGACGCGAACTTTATACGCAGTTTGTATTACGTATACAAAGCAATTTTACCGTTAGACCACCATTCTACGGCATCCCTGCAAAACGGAGTTGACGGAAACTCCGACAAAGGCAGTCGAAATGGGCATCATGTGGAAGGATTGCTGATAGTAGACAGTATTATGCAATAATTTTTATGTAACTTAATCAATAGGAGTCAACACCCATTGAAACAAACTAAAATAATAGTAAAAAACATAAAAGTAGTAAAATATAAAATAGTAAAATATAAAAAATATCGTCATTGACCACATGATGACTAATTTAATTTCAGGCATTGACTATTCGTTGCCTGACAAAACGATTGTCGTATGTGCTATTAAATTCAATGGAACTTATGACATTCGTTTTTTGCGGCGACTTATTGGTAAAAAGAAATGACGCTTCAATTTCAATTTATTTCATTCTTTCATTTGTATTATGATGTATGTTTATTATAATTATGACGTATATGTTTATTATAATGTTACCCAAATCTATACACAAAAGTATAGTTGTACAAACAATATCAACTCTAATAGTAGGTTCTTTATTCTACAAAAAGAGCAACCGTTCACAAGTAAGAGGGTGAAGAGAGACATTTAAAGCTGCCGCTCCCAGCCTAGACTACCTTGTTAATATACCTTGAACAAAACGAAGTGCCACTTGCTTCTTACATATATGGGGAGAAGAGCAACAAGCTATGGTTGTTGTTATTGTTGCCGGCTAGGAAATGAAACATTGAATTTGAATTATTTTTGCTTTGTGGTTCATTCTGCGTGCAGCGCAGTGCGTACATACGCTGTCGGTAGCAATGTTACGACGGAGTGTAGCGTGCAAAAATATATGAAAACGAATGTCAAAAGGGGGTAACTTATCGACTTAAAAAGTCACTACGGTATAAAGATATCACACTATTTTTAATATTGATGATAGTTAAGGGGGAAAGCCACTGTGACGGGTCAAAAAATTAGTGATTTTAAACATTTTTTTTGACCGAGTAAATATAGGAATTTTTGGATCGGGTTTTTTTTATTTTATTAAGCAGACATCTAATAATATTTCCACAAATTTTTATTAAAAAATATAACTTTTATTAAAAATAGAGATGATCCCGTAGCGCTTGAAAAAAAATTCCCCCTCCATGGCGGCATCGATTTCTCAAAAACCCGTACTCAGAAAAAATAAAATAAAATTTTATTGTAATCTGTATGAATGTAGCTATCTTTGTACGTAGCCGTTTTTTTTTATTTTGATTTTTCACAAAATGGCGACCGATTGAAAATATTTCCATGTTTTCGACCTTGTTTTTTTGGTTTTGAGACAGTTTAAAAAATAGTAAAAAACAAAAAAATTTTGAAATCGGTTCATAATTGTTCGAGTTATTGATGCCGCCAGTTCAAAAAAAGTCGTTTCGAGAAAAACGCGTTTAAAGTTTTGAGTCCATTTCTCTCGTAATGAAATCATGTATCTTTTAAAATTTTCATACCTATATTAAACTATCAAGTCCTGGACCATATGACTTGAAATTTTGTACACATATTTTTGAATATATAAGCTTTGATTTAAAACTTTGATTTTTTTTTTACCCGTCACAGTGGCTTTCCCCCTTAAACGATTTGGTACAATCGTTATGTACGAAATATCCTTTAAATGGTGGATGTACGTACATATATCAAAAAAAAGCAAAACAAAAAATTGATTCTGCCTGCTTCGGGATCGTTGTTGCTTACTTACTTTTTTCTTATAGCTTTTTGCTTTATAATACAGGGTTTTCCAACAGGAGGTGTTATTTTGGTATTCATAGAAAAATGCCATTTTTTGAGATAAATGATCGGATGTTTATTTCATAATAAAGAGGAAGGTATGCCGTTAATAATGAAAAACAACATCAGCCAAATGGCTACCACGACCACGCTTACAGGACCATATCCTTTTCATGAAATTTTCCATAACCAAATCGCAAAGTGGCTGCCCTATGTCCTCGATAGCCTCACGAATTCTATCTTTGAGGTCTTGAATGACGCTGGGCTGTTAGCGTACACCTTATCTTTCACGTGGCCCCAAAGGAAAAAGTCGCAAGGTGTTAAATCACAAGATCTCGGTGGCCAATTGTGATCACCCCTTCCAGAGATAACACGGTCCGGAAACTTTTCCCGTAAAAGAGCAATGGTTTCGTTGCTTGTGTGGCACGTAGCGCCGTCTTGTTGAAAGTAAACGTTGTCCAGATCAATACCATCCAACTCCGACCATAAAAAATCATTAATCATCTCTCAATAGCGCAATCCATTCACCGTAACTGTTGATCCAACCTCATTTTCGAAAAAGTAAGGTCCAATGACCCCGCCGGACCATAAACCGCACCAAACAGTCACACGTTGAGGATGGAGAGGCTTCTCAACAATAACTCTTGGGTTTTCCGAGCTCCAGATGCGACAATTTTGCTTGTTGACGTAGCCACCGAGGTGGAAATGGGCCTCATCAGTCAAGATGATTTTTCGATGGAATTCCGGAACATTTTAATGCATTTCAAGGACCCAATCAGCAAAACCACGACGTTGTTGATGATCGGTCGGCTTGAGTTCTTGTGTTAACTGAACTTTATAAGCCTTAAGACTAGTGTCCGACCGAAACCACTTGTTTGGGCCGAAACCGAAACCGAATATTCGGTTTTTTTTTAATATTCGGCCGAAACCGAAACCTTCTAGTTGAAATAAAAATCACCATATCAAGCACTTTTTTCAACAAACGAATTTTACATTAAGTAAATAAAGAACAAACAAACAAACATAGCATAAATAAATAAATACTTATTAATAAAAACAATTTATTCATTTTTTAAAAACGTAAACAAGAAGAAATCACCCTTTCGTACCTTACTCGATAATATTCAAAATTAAATAATTTAATATTATATGCTAAAAAAAGAAGTTTATTTACATTGCTGGCATCTAAATTACTCCTCTTTTTACTATATATCTGCTTCACAATAAAATGTAAAAAATATTCTAGAAAGTTTCGGCTATTCGGCCATTTTTTGGCCGAAACTGAAACCGAAACCGAAACCACTTATTTGGGCCGAAACCGAAACCGAATATTCGGTCGGACACTACTTAAGACCCAAGTCTTTTTGTAAAATACGGTGTAATGACGTTTTTGGAATGCTCAATTCCAAAGAACGACGAGAAATCGACAAACCTGGGTTTTCTTCAACACTTTGGGCTACAGCAGCAGTATTCTCAGTTGTTCTTGAGCGACGTGCACGGGTTTTATTCCTCACATCACTAGATTGTCCCAACAGCTCGAATTTTTCCACCAATTTCTGTATTGCAGTCCGACAAGGTGCTTCACGACGACCCAAAAATGCTTTAGTTTTGCGAACTGTGACTGCAAGATTTTCACCATTTTTGTAGTGAATTTTAATAATTTCAATGCGTTGTTGAAGCGTGTATCGTTCCATTTTTAGTAATGGCGTAGTTTCTACTTGTCAAATGTCAAAGAATAAAAGCTTCAAAAGTGACAGCTACCGAAATACCGGGTGATTCAAAATAACACCTCTTGTTGGAAAACCCTATAGATGTGTACATACATTTTTTAATAATTGACTGGCACGACAGCCCGCTTACGCGAGACTAAGGCCTGGCTTCCCGCAACCACCCGTGTTGTGCGTGTGAATTTGTACGCGGGTTGAAGGGACCTAAAGTTTTATGCCCGTTCCGAACGGCAGGTTGGGAGCTTTTTCATAAGCAATTTTTACTCTCAGAGGTTTGCCATTTCCAGCTGAGAGGACAGCCACCGAAAGAGAAAACGAGTTTTTCCCGTTATTTTTTTAGGTGTTATTACAGGCAGTATTTGAACCTGAGGTTGCTGCCTTCGACTCGCGGTCCAACGCACTAACCAACTGAGCCACGGCGGCTGCCATGTACATGTGTACATACATTAGACATGATTAAATGCACAAATTTGTAATTACGATTCTTCGGCACCTCTAATTTTTGTTAGGTTTGACAAACAAAAAAAAACTGAATGCTTAGAGTTGGATAAAAGGCGTAGGGATAAAATAATAAATCGCGGCGAGAAGTCATTTAAGCCAAAATAAGCGAAACCTTAGCATTCAAGTGCTCATAAGGAGATACAAATTTCTTCACGCAGAAGGTCGATCGCATAATAACATGAAAAACAATTGTTCTTATTAACCAACACACGTCGGGAATTGCTAGCCAATGCCAGCCAGAAACAAAAATTCAAAATTTAAAATTGTCATTCCCTGATCAACACAACAACAACGATAGCACATCGCCCTTCATTCAAAATAACAGTAACTTCTATGGCCGGCATCGAGCGCACGAACTCGCTCTGGACCACTCGGCACTTACCGAAGTTGACAATAACAGAACTCATCGTCGCACGAGAAATTAACAGAGACAAAAGTTCTGTTCAACAAACTCTGTTACCTACCTCCTGCTGCTTTCGGCCCGCATCCGAAATTCAGATTGCTTCGCTGGTCGACATGCGCATTCTGTATACTGTTTATTCTGTGCTTAAGGTTAGTTGAAAAGTGATCTAATCTATAGTTAGCTATAAACTAATTCCATTTTAGTTAGCTATAAACTATGACTTTCTTTAGATCAGCTATAACTCAACTATAAGTTAATACGTTACAGTCAAATCTTTATCCATAAAAATGAATGTTTCTATTATTGTTTTTTAAATTAGAAATGTTTGTATTTTTTTTATTTGAAAAATATGTATAATGCATTTCGATAATTCGATAAAAAATTATTAAATTATTATATACAAAAGGAAGCTTAACCTAAACATCAATAACATATACAAAATTAGATCTTTTCAATAAAAAAAATAAAACATTTTCTTGCTTTGTACTTCCATACTAATAACTACAATGTACAATTAGCATTAAGATTAAGATTAAATATACATTTAAAATTTTTTATTTTTGACGCGTTCGGCATGGATATTTCTTTATAATTTTTAAGGCATTTCTAAATATTTGTTCACCTTATTAGAGCCAAGTGATCAACAGGCATCTGTTTAAAAAGATATTTATGCTGGATTAAGAAAAATATATCTGTATTCAATATATCTTACCTGTTAAAATTTGGAAAAAAGCTGTGAAGTCTTTTAGCCTCTTTTTTCCGTGGGCCCCATCCATGCAAACACTTATGGAATTATTTCAATATAAATTCCGTTTTGACTCTGCACATTAGCAGAGGAACAGGTGGCTTAATTTAATTTATTTGAATACAAATCGCTTTCCTTTTTCAAAAGCCTTCTTTAATTTATTTTGCTTGCACCTGTCATTTTGGCTTAGCTTAAATAATTAAAATTAAAGCCATCACTTGAAAAAAAATATCAAAATTTGTTCAACAATAAACCTTTTTAATTTAGTTTTACACTTCGATTTCTATTTATTTTATGTCACTGGACTGCGACCGCATGCACGAGACCAAGGTGTATTAATAAGATGCTAGCACTACTGCAAAAACAAAATTCCCATGTATTTTGTTAGTGCTTTTGGGCATGCTGCTTGTCAAAATCAAATCGAAACACAAACAACACAAAAACAATTTTACAAATTTTTGACGAAATTTCGCGAAAAATCAGAAGAAAATGAGAAGAAAGCAAAAGAAAATGAGAAGAAAAAAGTTTAATCACATATCATTTCAAACGATTTCGTTTTCGAAAATTGACGAAATCAAAACGAAATTGAGCACACTCCATCACGTTTTCGCTCCGAATTTGAAACGAAAACGATTTGTAGCACATGCCTGAATATAGTCGATATGACGATTGAAACTGAAATCCGACCTGAATATTACACCTAAGTCTTTCATCTCATGCTTTTATTCCATTGAACAGTAAACGGACTTGTAAATTATTTTTAAACGTATATGTGCTTGATATTATATAGAAAGCAATAGAATCTAACAAAAAAAATTAAAAATGGATAAAAGCATAATCTTACCAAAACTTTCCAAAATTTACAAAAAATGTCATGAAATTATGGAAACTTTTGGGAGAGCACATTCGTCATTTCGAAAAACCATCTTAAATTTTGAAAAAAAAAAACAGAAAATCTTGCTTCTTTGCCATGATCTGGCCATTTTCTTAAGCTACCCAAG
The DNA here is from genome assembly GCA_963668005.1 of Melieria crassipennis. Taxonomy (NCBI): domain Eukaryota; kingdom Metazoa; phylum Arthropoda; class Insecta; order Diptera; family Ulidiidae; genus Melieria; species Melieria crassipennis. The sequence continues at coordinate 84,991,989 of OY764961.1, read as the reverse complement.
CAATAGGATTAGATTGTTTTGCGGTCAGTGCATCATAATCGTAGGCTAGTTGCATCCGATATCTTCAGAAATGGACAAAAAATATTTTATAAAACCCAGTAGCAGTGACTTTATAAGAAAAGTCATGAAGTCCCCTACAGAATAGTATGTAAGAAGCCCATATTTAGCTTACTAACAAGGAGCACAGAATTTCTTTCGTGAAAGAGTCCATAAAAGAGTCTAGAAAACCGGATTTCCGGGACGATGTGTTGTTATCTATGGAGTAGGAAGATTTATTATTCTCTGATAATGGTTTGGCATATTTGGCCTTAAAAGGCATCAACTAATTTGAAGAGGATTCAGTTAACAACAAAAATCTGACATTAACAATAAAGCATAGCATATGAGGGGGTATGGTATGGGGCTGCATGTCTAGTAAAGGAGTGAACAGGCTTTGTGTTTTTAATCAGAAATGGTTCCGAGGGGTTATTTACATAATCTAAAAGCTTATGCAAGCCAAGGTTTCAAAAATTTGGATCAGGTTCCAACATTTCTTTTCAACTTTACGATGACCTTAGGGCGTAATGCTTTGCTATTAACTGACTCAAAAATTTTGAAAAAGTTCCTCCCTAGTCACCTAACGTGCATTTAATTAAATATATAAGGGTTTACTTGAACCCTGAGCCCAACAACACTCCATCTTCAAAGATATAGTAAACAAATATAACAATTCAAGGATATAACAAAAGAAGCGCTGAAAAAACACATAATTTAATAAAATTTATGCCGAAACTTCTGCCGGGAGTTCCAATATGAGAAGCATATCCAAAAAGTTATTAATTTTTGGACAAAACTTAGTTTCAATTAAATTTTTGCTACATATTTTATCTTGTACGCAAACTTTTTCTGAGGTGAATTCATAACACATTTTGTTTTTGGCAATTTGGTCAAGTTTTTGTTATTATTATCTTAATAGAATAAAAGAACTGAGTTTATGGAAAAAATATAAAATATTTTGTTTTTGAAAAATTACTTTAAGTGATTTATTTTTCATATGAAAAAACGATGTACCCCTTGTACGCAAACTTATTCTGACTAGTGTATGTAGGTTGCGTGGCATGATACATATATTAGATATTATTGTTTGGGAGGCGCTTAGATGTGTGGGTACAAGTTGGATTGTTTCAGTAATGTGCATAGCTTTCTTACGTTATTGCCATCTATCGACGACAGGTGAGAGGTGGGTTTAATGTTATTGAAAATTACTTTCCTTAGATGGTCAATGTTTTTTCAATCGTTTAGAAGGTGTTTTATGGCTAAAAGCCTATTTCCACCGGGCCTTAAATGCATTTAACGCTTAAATGCATTTAACATCGCATTTAAATGCTCTAATTCCCATGCAATTGTTTTTGTATCAAAGTGACTTTCACTTCACACTTTCAAAACTGAGTTAACTCAGTTTTGTCGTTTACAGACGTCTAACAGAATATGTTATGTTAAAAGCTAGAGCAATACCGACAAATGTGCAAATTTTTATAGCATGCTTTACGGCGCTATAAGAGCCGTACGAACACAAACGAAAGAGGAGATTTGAATTGCGTTCGGTGTGGTAGATTTTTTGCTAAGAAAATTACTTTTTACTGCATTTTTCGCAAAAATACATATCGTCTGTCATTATAAAAGTCAAAACTTCTATTATTTGCCAATAATAAAAGCTGAAAGAGAAAATAAAAAACGTGGAACTTCTCATGAACCCTCTTGACATTAAAAATTCAGACAGCTCTGATTGATACCATTTTTAGTTGGTCAAGCTAAATTCGGCATTTATTTCTGGGCAGCCACCGCTTACCCATCGCCGCCATCTCCTTGTACACGTATGTATGGTTTCTTGTAGCCCCTCTACTGCAAGAAAACCAATTCGCTTTCCTTCTCAACAGTCTAGCAATGTCTGCGTTTTCATATTCGTGAAAATTTATTTCATTTGTCAATGTTTACTTCATTTATGAAAGTTGTCAGCTGATTGATACCAGAGCTGTCTGAATTTTTAATGTCAAGAGGGTTGGTGAGAAGTTTCACGTTTTTGATTTTTTCTTTCAGCATTTATTATTGGCAAATAATAGAAGTTTTGACTTTGATTATGACAGACGATATGTATTTTTGCGAAAACTACAGTAAAAAGTAATTGTCTTAGCAAAAAATCTACCACACCGAACGCAATTCGAATCCCCTCTTTTGTTTGTGTTCGTACGGCTCTTGCAGCGCCGAAAAGCATGCTATCAAGACTTGTACATTTGTCAAAATTACTCCAGCTTTTAACATAACATATTCTGTTAGACGTCTGTAAAGGGCAAAACTGAGTTAACTCAGTTTTGAAAGTGAGTTAACTCACTTTGATACAAAAACATTTGCATGGGAATTAGAGCATTTAAATGCTATGTTAAATGCATTTAAGCGCTAAATGCATTTAAGGCCCGGTGGAAATAGGCTATAAGCGCTCGGTGGAAATAGGCTATAAGGGTGTATTGGTGTTACAGTAGGGACAGTGGGGGTGGGGTGAATTCGTAAAGTAATGTTGGTGTGTAATTTTAGTATGACCACAGAATAAACAGTAATACAGAACGCGCATCTCATACAAATCCAAAAATGTTAAGGGGTCGTAATATTAGGACCACTGTTAACATTACGTCCTCTGCTATTAACATTTCGAACAGCACTAGGCCGCTTTCGTTTCTGTTATTTCACAGAACAAACAGCATAGAGATAAGAAGAAAGTAATGATCGCATGCGGCTCCGCGAAGCATTGAAGGGAAAATAGCGTCAGGATGTGGTTGCTGTTGTCGTCGGCCAACAAAACGAAGTGCCACTTGCTTCTTACATATATGGGGAGAAGAGCAATAAGCTACGGTTGTTGTTATTGTTGCCGGCTAGGAAATGAAACATTGAATTTGAATTATTTTTGCTTTGTGGTTCATTCTGCGTGCCGCGCAGTGCGTACATACGCTGTCGGTAGCAATGTTACGACGGAGTGTAGCGTGCAAAAATATATGAAAACGAATGTCAAAAGGGGGTAACTTATCGACTTAAAAAGTCACTACGCTATAAAGTTATCACACTATTATTATATTTAATATTGGAAATAGTTTAAGGATTCGGAAACAACCGTTATGTACGAAAAATTTTTTAAATTGTGGATATACATACATATATCGAAAAAAAGCAAAACATACTTTTTATTATACGATCATTCGGTATCGTCGTTGCTTACTTAATTTTTTCTGTAGCATTTTGCATATACAGTCGAACTTCCCTATAATGAATTCGTACGGGACCAGAAAAATGATTCATTATATAGGAATTTCATTATATAGAAATTATGAGTTTTTTCATCTTTTATTTTAAATAATGAGGTATTCTAGTTTAGATTACACCCTTCCACTTTTCTTCCTGAACAAAGCCTTCTAATACATTTAGAGACTTAAAAACCTTATTCGGTACATTGCTTTTCATCTCCACAAAGGTTCGAAGTACATCAAGAGAAGCAGAAATTCGTCCCAATGTAGGTAACACCGCATCCGCCAATTCTTCTTCACTGGCCATTTCTTATGGGGTTCCCCTAAATACACGTATGTTTTACTTTTTTCGGTATTCAGTGTTGTTAATATGCGTGACAGAAAATAGCATGGAGACAAAAAACGAATGAAAGCGAAGTTTTCAACTAAATAATTTATTCATTGTAGAGAAATATTCACTATATGGAAATTCATTATAAGGAGATCAAAATGCACTTAGAATAGAACGATAAAGATGTGTCTTTCAAATTAATTCATTATATAGAAGTTCACTATAGGGAAGTTCGACTGTAATATCTCTTATAATAGATATGCACATACATTAGACATGATTAAATACACAGGTTTGAGGATTATTATGCTTGAGCCAAAAAACTGGGGCCTAGAGTGGGGACAAAAGGCGAAGAGATAAAATATTAAATCGAGATCAGAAGTCAATTACGCAATAATTAGCGAAACTTTAGCCTTCAAGTGCTCATAAGGAGAAAAACATCTTTTCACGCAGAAGGTCGGTCGCGTAATAACATGAAAACTCCTTTTTTTAACCCGACACTCGTCGGCAATTGGCAGCGAAAGTCAGCCAGAAACAATAATGCAAAATTTACAATTTTCAACTGCTGATCAACACAACAACAACGAAAGCATATCGCCCGTCATTCGATTCATTGAAAATGACAGTAACTTCTATTGCCTTCGTCGAGTGCACGAATTTGCTCTGCACTGCTCGGCACCCAGCGAAGTTGACAATCACAGAGATCATCGTCGCACGAGAAATTAACAGAGACAAAAGTTCTGTTCAACAAACTCTGTTATCTCCCCCGTGCTGTTGGAGTTAACTCAGTTTTGGTGGAAACGCTTGACAGTTCTCAAGCTTAACAGAGCCCTTAAATGCATTTAAGCGCTCGGTGGAAATAGGCTATTATTGTTTAATTGTCTTTGGTCTAGTCACTAGACTCTAGTGCTGTTTGCAATGTTAATAGCAGAGGACGTAATTTAACATTAGGTTAGGTTAGGTTAGGTTGAGGTGGCTGCCTCTGTATGAGACACACTTAGGCCTCTTAATGGGCCCGTTGTGATACCACAGATTCCACCCGTTTGAAATGCGTATGCAACACTGTTTTTTTTCAACATGTGATACACCACACATTTCAAACGGATGGGGAAAGGGAGGGGAGCGGACCTACAGTTTAACGCCGAATCCGAACGGCGATGGGCAGTTTTTCTTTCACACTTGGAGGTTTTGCCATTGCCTGCCAAGAGCGCACTTGTGCGATTCTTGTAATTCTCATTCCCTTCATGTGGATAGCGACAGAAGTAGATGAGTGTTTTTTCCAGCCCAAGCCAGGAATCGAACCTGGGGCGCTCGGTATGAGAAGCCAGCGCGCTACCCGCTGAGCTATCGAGGCCGACTAATTAATTTAACATTAACAGTGGTCGTAATATTGCGACCCCTTAACATTTTCGAATTTGTATGAGATGCGTGTTCTGTATTACTGTTCATTCTGTGGTATAATGAGGCTACAGCAATGTTTGCGACAGATGTGGAGATGTTTGCATTTTTCGAGGGAGAGTTGGGCCCCGGAGTACTCGCACCATTCGGATATATAGAGTGATTTTTTAGCAAATTTCTTTTTGGCAATTCTGTTTTTGGCAGCTCAGCTGTTTTCGTGTAACACGTTACTGTCAAACATGTTCAGTTTGATTTATAATTTAACCATGAATCGATTTACAAACGAACAACGCTTATTAAACAGCAGATTATTGAATTTTATTATCAAAATTCATGCTCGGTTAAGAAAGTTCATCGTGCACTTCTTCCATTTTATGGTCAGTTTGGGCGACCTTCTGAGGCGGCTATTCGGAATGTTGTGACTAAATTTCGCACCAACTTTTATTATTGGACATTAAACCACCAACACGCATACGTAGAGTGCGGACCGAGGAAAATATCGCAGCTGTATCCGCCAGTGTTGTTGATGACCGTGAGTTATCGATTCGGCTCTGTTCGCAGCAATTGGACCTCTATTACTCCACTACAGTCAATTGGCCGCCTAGATCGTGCGATTTAACGCCTTTAGACTATTTTTTGTGGGGCTATGTTAATTTAGCCGCCGTGGCTCAGTTGGTTAGTGCGTTGGACCGCGAGTCGAAGGCAGCGACCCAGGTTCAAATACTGCCTGTAATAACACCTAAAAAAATAACGGGAAAACTCGTTTTCTCTTTCGGTGGCTGTCCTCTCAGCTGGAAATGGCAAACCTCTGAGAGTAAAAATTGCCTATGAAAGAGCTCCAACCTGCCGTTCGGAACCGGCATAAATCTGTAGGTCCCTTCCACCCGCGTACAAATTCACACGCACAACACGGGAAGCTAGGCCTTAGTCTCGCGTAAGCGGGCCGTCGTGCCAGTCAGTTATTAATATAAAAATTATGTTAATTTATTTATTAAATTGAGACTATGAATAACAATTCTTACAGACTATAACAATGAGCTTACATACTAAGGCGCTAAAACTAAAAATAAAAGCCTCTAAAGAAATTCAAATTGAACTAATTAAGGGCAAGGTTGAGACATTCTAAAAATTTTGATTTGGGAAGCACAAAATCGAGGTCCAAGGACACAAACAGTCCATTGAGCTTGACCAAACCTCTGGAAAGAGGAGCATTCTGCGCGTTAATCGTCCTCACGAAGCTAATATGAAACTGCACAGGGCTCCGAAGGAATCTTAGCAGAATATCCTGCCTAAGAGAGCAGGACAATTAACAGTATTATTCATTATATCGAACACGAAGGAAAGAGATAGGATACTTCGGCATAAATGCAGTATAGCGAACCCTCGTGAAAGAAGTAAATGAGCATGCTTTTATATAGAGGGTTGGCTCCTGAATCTTTGTCGAATTCCACCACGGAACTGCCGGCCGGCCAAGCTGAGGTCTAGTTTGCCAGGCTAGCTCTAAGATTAAAGATAGGGTAGTGTCAAGTTACTCAACAGGCGCCTCAATGCATTGCTCCTTATGAATTTTCGGTGGCGTCCGAACACAAATCTTTGCTAAGTTGCCAGTTTGTTAGTTGTTGATTGACCACCCTAACCTAGAATTAGACATAGTGATGCCAATCACCTTCTGTCTTCTCATAGTCACAAAGGTAGGTTGCTTGCCTATATTGTGAATGTAAAGGGCGGAGGAGGCACTGCACTTAGTTGAGAACCTCGGTCGTTGCTGCCCCAGTTTATGTGCTGAGCATTAGCATCACAACAGAGAATGAGACCGAGACTAGCGACCTTCCCAGGTGCAATCCGTGCATACCTTTGAAACTTACCTCAGTGACAACCAGATCCTCACAGCAAAATAGGTCAAGACTAGTCGCAGTAAGATGAGATATAACAGTCCAAATACTACGTTCTCTAAAAAAATCCATAGTTTTTGGACCTGAGCCATATCCTAGCTGCCCCCTCTAAGTTGAGGAGAATCTCTGCTGAGGCAATTTACTTTGATGGAGGTTTACCTGAAGAACCTTCAGCATTTGGTTTGGTTTATGGTTCAGACTTGGATACGTCCGCCAACGCACCGCAAGTCTGCCATCCCCTTATCATAAAGATGCCTTCAGAATTTCCTCAATCATGAGATCCGGCTCTATCTCACTTGGATCAAGGGGTGTAATTTTTTGAGTCGCAAGTACGCACTCCCTGTGCCACACGCCATATTCCCAAACTGTGCGTATGAAATATTCTTGGCCACCTTATTGATTTGAAAGACATAGTGCTCAGCGTTCAGACCAGAAATATTCTTGGCCACCTTATTGATTTGAAAGACATAGTACTCAGCGTTCAGACCTGCTAGCTTAGCACCAGCATATTCAAATAATCGGTTGACACACGAGGGTTTTCTAAATGAAAACCACATATTTTTTGTATATTTACTAGCCTTCATTTTATCATGTTCAAACTGACGACTTAAACCTGTTTAACCCTAATTCCCAGAAGTGAGCCTCACAGTCTCACTAAAGATTTGAAATGGTGATAAATCCTATACCAAAACATTTTCGATTCCAATTTTTTTATGTAATCCTCTGATGGAATGTTAAAATAATATTTCATTTATAAATTTAACTTTTTAGACAGTTTTTTTACTTTTTTTTACAATTTTTAAAAAATGCAACGAAACCCCAGAAGTGAGCCTCAGAAGCTCATTTGAACAAAAAACTAAGATTTACTCAGAATTCCTTGACTTTTTGTCCACCATATGGAACAATATTTTTATCTTTCATGTTTAGGTGCATTTTCATCGTATCAAGTTCGAAGTTTTTGAGCCTAGCACTCATCTAGTCGGCATATGATGAAGTCTATAAGAATGTTTGAAAATACTACAATACTTATACGACATATTATGAAGAGTTTATGCCTTGCCGAAGTTGATGTTAGTTCATACAGTTTATGTCTTCCAATCCCGATAAATATGTAATCAGAATATGGAATTGCGATAGTGCTAATACTTCCCGAAATGCCATACACATGCAAAGACGGTAATCAAGGAGATGTGGGTCCTGCGAAAAGGGTGTTGAAAAACTGTTTGAGCCTTACAAACACAAATGTAATAATGACCAACTAGTTCACCCGTAACGAATTAGCCGATGGTTTATTGGATGCAGGGTTCGTACACTCAAAAAAAACTAAATTTGTATGATGGGTATATAAAAAACGCAAACCTAATGAATAGCCTCTAGCTTTCTTTATACATTTCATTGATGCTGCTGGCATTGCGACATATGTCATATGGCTAAAAACACGTCTTTACTGGAAAGAGGGTATAGATAGCAAAAGATAGTTGTTTTTGCGATAACTGGGGTATTTTTTTTTTATAGCCACGAATATCTACGAGCGATAACTCAGGCAACAATAGATGCTGTATTACTGCAAAAGGTCAGTTCGCAGGCGCCAAATTTTGGTACACGTAAACAAAGTCGGTGTCATATTTGTCCACCACACATCTCCAAAACGCACGAACATGTTTACAATAAACTAAACAAATATCCATTCCCCTTCCACCCAAATTTGACAAAGATGTGAATCTCTAGATTAATAAATTATACTTTTGCAGTAGCAATTGTTTACCAGTGGGCCCTGTATTCACAAATTCTTTACTAAAAATATATAACTTAAATAAAATCGTCTTTAAGTAGTAATTGGATTTGGAAAAGTAAAATAAATTGAGTTTTTCCGTTGTTTTGCTCATATGAGCCTGACAGTCTCACTTCTGGGTTAACGTTAACGTTTAAAATTCTGGGAATTAGGGTTAATGAGCTTAAACAAGTTAAATTAACAAAACTAGTTCGAAAACGTGTTTATTCACATGTAATTGTTGCATTGTTCGATTTAACATGATATAAAACCAGTTCGGCGCAGTGTTTTATCCGAAAGCTTTCTATGAAAAAGCTTTTTTACTAACGACACACAGCTATTGACGTGTGAAACACATTCCTTAAAATTCAGCTGTAATTTCTTCAAAACATTTCATTTTATAATGGAAAATATCCAAACAAAACGATTTTAGTGGTTCCTCCCATACGAGAATATTATTATTCATTACTGAATTATGTACGTGACATAAATGATTACAGTGCACAAAAGTATTTATTTTTTGATTGTAAACAAACAGATGTCAAACTAAGAAATGGACGGTCGCGCTCAACAAAAAGTTCTTTTCATTTAAACTAAATTAAGGGAGTCAGTTTGAACATGATGTTACCGTTATTGAAAATACCGTTATTAAAATATAATTTCAGAAAAAAATTGTACTCTCTGAATAAGAATTGAGAAAACAGATTTCAAATATCGGGATCTTTTAAATTTACATCAAAAAGTAAGATTTAAGATTTCACTAAGTTTTAGTGAAAATACAGATATTTTAGCAAATTCAGTTCTTAAAAGTGGCACTTTCTGGGAGCAATAATGTAATTAAGAAATTAGTAATATTAAAGTAATATTAGTATCTAAAGTAAGCTTTTGGGTGACAACATTGTATTTATTTGAAATACGAGTACGAGTAGTTCAAATGACGTTTTTAATTTTGGCTTTTTTTTTATTTTACGTGTTGATTGCATAAACTTATTTCAATATAAAAATTACACATTGCTCAAAATGTTCTTTTGCCATTATCATTATTTCACTGGGTATTTTGCGTTCAAGTAGCAACTGTAATACTAAACTAAAACGTAATATGTATTAATTTGTATGGATGTTGTATGTGCTAAATTACATGTACCACATTACCCTTATTCCAATACACTGAGTGGTGGTAGTGTGTTGAAATAAAACCGAGTGTATTGTATACATATATAGAATAATACATATATGTATGTAGAATAATAATTTAAATACGCATCAAATTATAAAACAAATAGAACATTATTCACACATCATTCCCTTCAAAATAATTTATTATTTCATGCCTGACATTGTCGTTAGGAATTAAGTGAAATGATTAGTCACCCCTAACAAAAAATTTCCGGCAAATCAACATCGTTAGTAACGCAGTATTCAGTAAAATATGCTAACCCTCCAAATTGTGCACGTGTCCAATGGCACGTGCTTTCAATTCAGGTTAAGCGTACGATTAAATTAATCGCTGATTAGAGACGGACTATATTACAAATGAACGTGACTACATACATAAGCATTATATCACAACTAAAGAAAATTGCTCTGTCTTGGTAACTGCAATAAATTCTCCCATACATCAAATACCTGAGCAAAACAGTTTTAAGTATCTGTATGTATATGACTTGGTGCAAAATCAATATGTAGTGACTTTGTTATACACCGATATTTTAAATTTACATAACAAAAACGGATCGAATGAGCCAGTAAAAATACATAAGCCTGAGGTGAGCCTCTTTTTCAGAATGAAGAAGAAAGAATTTGGTGGGGACATGTATCTGAAACACCCTGATTGCAGAAACCTAAAATAATTATTATGCATATTTTTGGAAATAAAAAAATTTCCCTTATTTAAGACATTTTTAAAAATATTGCTTTGTAATAATTATTCCCAATAAGATATTTTTTACGTGCCCTATAACTATTATCATGTAAGAAATATTTGTAAGTTGCATAAAACCTATTATAAGAAAGAAGTATATTTTTCGTTGCCGATAATTATTATTTTGTGATTTTTTTTACTTTGCTTCATAACTTTTATTTATGATTTTTTTATTTACATTATCGATAACTATTATTTTGAGAAATTTTGTTTTTACGTTGCTTCATAACTTCTATTTATGACTTTTTTTAATTAACGTTGCCGATAATTATTATTTTGAAACAACATTTTTTTTACGTTGAATTACTTCATTTTGGGTATGAACTGATTTTAATTATTTCAAATTGACAAACGCAAATTAACTGCAGAAACCCCATGTCCACCATAAAACTAAACAATTAAAAATCAATTTATACTCAAAATGTGATAAGGCAACGTAAAAAAATTCTTTCATAAAAGCACCGAATAAACTGTATACAGAAATCTGAAATAATTTTGCGCTTTCATTAAAGACGCGGGCGGGAAGTAACAAAGGTGAGGAAAATGTAAACGGAACCGAGAGAGTAAGCAAAAGCGATCGGAGAGCTGCTTTGCAATCCTCTCTTGCATTTCCGAATTGATGCAGTGTTGCCAGATACCTGAAATGACGTTCTCCTAAATCTTAAAAAAATATTGAAATTTCCTCCCAAAAGTTAAAAAATCTCCCAATTTTTTAAGAAATTAAACTTCTCATAAAACAATAAAAAAATATATACTTGTACATATAATTTTTTACGCAGCTTTTTTTATTCATCCTCATATAACAAATGAATTAAACAAAAAGTGCCGTTTTTGGTGGGATTTCATTGTGACAGCAATAAGTGAGAACGAGATAGAACGAGCGTACATTTTGTAAGCTTACAAATTTTTAACACAATAGGGTGCTTTGACTATTAATATAGTTGGCAAAATATGTTTTGTTGACAGTGTTCACAATACATCATACTTCGTTATCCAAAAGTCTCAAAAAAATCCACTAAAGATCCGAAAAATCCCGTAACATAAATAAATAAATTTCTCGTAAACAATTCTTCCTTCCTCTAAATTCTCCTAAAAGGCCAAGAATCTCTAAATCTACGAGGAAATCCCCTGACCTGGCAACACTGCAACTGTCCCGTCTCGCTGTATTCGGCCGCCTTTTATACTTGTCTGCTTGTCGCGCAGATCGTTCTCGTACATTCCATTTGGACTCAAAATTTCCAGTATCATCGCGAGTCATCTTTGCGAAATTATATCAAGTCGGCCGTATCCTAAAAGCATGCCAAGTAAACGCATTCTAGTGCCTTGCCCAGCGACAGGGTGCAGTATCGTCACACCGTCCACCGAACAAGTGCCCAGGCTCCGCTGCAGTAAGATGCCAAGCGCTCCAAGTGGACTACCTTCAGCCTAGCGCCTCTATTGCTGCAACGTTGAATCCTGTATACCACGTCGTTTATCCTAGTCACGACTTCGTAAGGTCCTTCCCATGACGCTTGAAGTTACGGAGACAAACCTTTCCTCCGCTGCGGGTTGTAGAGCATTACCAGATCGCCTTCTTGGAACCCTGCTGAGTTGGCCCGTAGATCATATCGGGCTTTCGCCTTATCGCTGACCAGTTTGGTGCGGCTCCTTATAAACTGGTGAATTTCCTCCAGTTCCGCCCGCTTATTGACCACGTAGTCCGTCTTAGCGCCTCCCGTCGTGCTGACTACCCCGAACTTCAAGTCAGCGGGTAACCGCAACTCTGTGCCGAACACTGCTCGGGCTGGAGTGAGTGATGTCGTGTCGCGCGGGGCTGACCTATACGCCACCAGGAACAGGGGGATATGCGTGTCCCAATCCTTTTGATTCCTGCCTACCACTTTCCGCAGGTATTCCTCAAGTGTCCGGTTAAAGCGTTCCACCATGCCGTCGGACTGTGGGTGCAAAGGAGTGGTACGAGTTTTCTTTATCCCCAGTAGCTCACACATTTCCTTGAATACCGCAGACTCGAAATTCCGGCCTTGATCTGAATGCAACTCCAACGGAACTCCGAACCTGGCTACCCAGTTGTTTACCAGCTTTTCCGAGATCGTAGTGGCCTCCTGGTTAGGAATAGGGTACACTTCGGGCCATTTGCTGAAGTAATCCATTACCACCAGCACATATTTGTTGCCTTGAGTGCTAGTTGGGAATGGGCCGGCGACGTCCATAGCAATCCGCTCGAAGGGCGCTCCCACGTTGTACTGTTGCATGCGGCCTCGAGATCTTCTTGTCGGCCCTTTCGCGGCTGAACATCGGTCGCAGCTCTTAATCCAGTCGGTTACAGACTCCTGACATCCTACCCAGTAGAATCGTCTCTTTATTTTGGCGACGGTTTTGGTGATGCCCAGGTGCCCTCCACTGGAGTCGTTATGGTATGCCTCGATGACCTCGTTGATTCTGCATTTCGGCACTACCATTAAGGAGTTGCTGGTCCGACCATCCGCGCTCTCCCATTCGCGGTACAGGCATCCTTCTTTCAGCCGCAGACTTTTCCACTGTGCCCAGTAAGCCTTAGCGATCGGGCTTTCACCGGCCATCTCCTGCCATTCTGGACGTGCGCCTTGCTCCTTGCCTTCGACGATTTTTGCAAGATCCGCATCCTCACGCTGGTCCTTTTGTAGCCTCTCCGCAGACCACTCTTCGTCCACTATCTGTTCTTTGCTTTCGGCTCGCGAGCACTGCCCGCATTCGACTTTGCACGGACGGCGTGATAAGGCATCGGCATTTCCATGGCTACTGCCCTTGCGATGCTCTATCGTGTAGTAGCTCTGCAGCCGCTCGATCCACCGCGCCAATTGCCCTTCAGGATCCTTAAAGTTCAGGAGCCATCTCAATGCCGCATGATCTGTGCGCAGGCGAAACCTTTGTCCATACAGATATTTGTGGAATTGTTTTACGCAGTCCAATACCTCCAGCAGTTCTCTCCGTGTCACACAGTAGTTGCGTTCCGGTTTCGATAGAACCCTACTGTAGTACGCTATCACTTGTTCCTGGCCGTCTATTATCTGTGATAGCACACCGTCAATACTATTCCCACTTGCATCTGTATCCAGCACAAACATCTCCCCAGGCACGGGGAAGGCCAGAATTGGAGCACTGCACAGTTTTTCCGTCAGACGCGCAAAAGCCTGCTCCTGCTCTTCGTTCCACTCGAAAGCTTGGCTCTTTTTCGTCAGTTTGTGCAAGCTGCTGGCTATGTTGGCGAATCCCGGAACAAATCGGCGGTAGTATGTACACAGGCCCAGGAAACTGCGGAGTTCGTGTAGATTGCGTGGCCGGGGCCACTCCTTCACCGCCGTGATTTTGCCTTCATCCGTATGTACTCCGCGGGCAGAAACCGTATGACCCAGATACTTGACCTCCTTTTGGAACAGCGAGCACTTCTTTGGATTGAGTTTAAGCCCGGCTTCCCGTATCCGCTCGAATACCTCCTTTAGCTTTCCCAGGTGGTCGTCGAAGTTTTTACCCATCACGATTATGTCGTCGAGGTACACCAGACACGTCCGCCAATGTAGCGCTTTTAGCACGCGTTCCATTAGCTGCTCGAATGTTGCTGGTGCGTTGCAGAGTCCAAACGGCATGACGGTGAACTGCCACAACCCATCGCCAACACTGAAAGCCGTTTTCTCCTTGTCCTTGTCTGCAAGCTCTACCTGCCAATAGCCGCTGCGTAAGTCGAGCGTGGAGAACCACCGCGTGCCTGACAGTGTGTCCAGGGTGTCATTGATCCGAGGTAGTGGATAACTGTCCTTCTTGGTCACATCATTGAGCTTCCGATAGTCCACACAATACCGGGTACTGCCATCCTTTTTCTTGACTAGCACGACCGGCGAGCACCAGGGGCCCGAAGAAGGCTCTATGACCTTTTCTTTCCGCATGTTTTCGATCAAATTTGTGACCTCTTCCCTCTGGCCAGAGGAACTCGTCTTGGCGGTTGGCGAATCGGTTTTGCATTTCCGGTGTCGATGCCGTGCTTCACTATGGCTGTTCTTCCGCCTGCTTCTGCCGCAAATATTGACCCATAGTGCTGCAGGAAAGACCTCACCTTCTGTTTCTGCTTGGCCGTCAACTCGCTGCTCCACTGGTTCTCTTGCGGCATGACGTCCATGTTAAAACTGCTCTTCTCATTACCTCCAGGTGGGCTACTCTCGCAATTGGCCACTGCTACAGCTTCCTTACACTCGCCAATTACCTCATCTTTCCCGACATATCTGGGTGCATTCAGGGGGTTCAGTATTCTGACTGGTATTCTGCCATTCTTAGGTTCCACTAATGTACGTCCGATGATGATGTTGTTGTGTCCTTGTTTCGGTGCTTCTACAACCCACAGCCGACGCGTCCCATCGTCCTCGTCCACCTTCGCCCACACAATCGCCTCAGAATTCGCTGGTATCCTCCTGTGTTGACACGATACAACCTTCCTTACCGCCACGCTTCGCTCATAGCCGGTGTGCAGCGGGAATTCAACGTTGGCATATCTCAGCACATGTTCTTTCAGATCCAGCGTGAAACCGTGCCTAATCATGAAATCCACGCCGATAATCACGTCGTCTATTATATCCGCGACGATGAACTCATGTTCCAGGCTGCTGGTGCCGAAAGCAATCGTTTTCGTAACTTTTCCTCTTACCGGCGCGCGCTCGCCAGTCCCAGTCCGCAGCTGTATGCCATGAAGCGGTTCCCAGTTCCTCAGCAGCTTCCTTTTCATGATCGAATATGACGCTCCAGTATCCAGTGTTAACACGAACCACTTTCCATCTATCCTTCCTTCAATTGCCAAGCTGCTGGTCTGTCGTTTCAGCTGTGAGACAAGGACGGTGTGATGGCAGATTGTGGGGATCAGCTCACGCCCCTTTGGGCTGACCCGTTTTAGTTTAACGACTCGCCGTCCTCAGCCCTGCGCTTGTTGGCTGGGCCTCGATTGTCAGTACTCCTCGCTTCAGGCGATTGCGATCGAGAACGGGAACGCCTCCTTCGTTGGCGGCAGTCTCGTGATATGTGGCTCCGCTTGCCACATACCCAGCATACAACTTTAGAGGAGACCACCGGTGGCCTGCCCGGTGGCTCAGAGCTTATTGCCTGAATCGCAATGTCGTTGTCCGCCTGAATCTGGCGTATCCTTGCAGGTGCATACCGAGTGCTCCCAATCCATGCCGCTTCATATGTCATCGCGCTGGTCACCGTTTCCTTAAATGTTGGCTTGCCCATCATCAACGCACTGCGACGTGTTTCTGGATCATGAAGACCTTCAATAAACGACTCAATCTTCATCCTCTCGAGATCGTCAGCACCAAATTTTGGGTAGCACAACTGTACGAGCCGCTCAATGTCTGCTGCATATGTCTGCAGCGCCTCGTTGGCTCTTTGCTTGCGGTTCTTCAGCTCACAGTAGTATAGCGCATGGTTGTGCTCGTCGCTATACTTCGCTGCTAACGCTCTCATGATGGCACCGTAATCACTTCTTAAACATTCTGGAACTGATTTGATTACCTCAGCCGCAGGACATTTCAGCGCCAGTGCCAACCTCCGACCTTTCCTGACATCTGTCCACTGATTTTCCAAAGCAGCCAAGTCGAATTGCAATTTAAATGTATCGAACAGCGCAGCACAATCATAAGTAGGCACTTCTGTTCTGGCAGCAAAACTGTCCTGAACCGGTAGCAAACATTCTCGTGGCTGTACCTCTCGAAGCCGTTCGTCTATCTTCCTGTGCATCGAATCTTCCAGACTGTCAACTCGTTTGTTCAAGGACTCATCCAGGTTGTCAACTCGTCTGTTCAGGGATTCACCCATTTCGTCAACTCGTTTGTCCCAATTGTCTATTCGCGTCTCGAGATGCTCAACTTTCACGTTCAGCCTATTGGAAATTTCCTCCACCTTCTGCTCTATGCGCGCAGAATTTTCCGCCATTTCTCGATTTGCAGTCTCGACTTTTGCCGAAATTTCGAGATTCGTAGTTTCCAGCTTCGCTGCCATCTCTTGATTCGCAGTTTCCATTTTCACGATTTTCACGACTGACATTCTCAATTTTCGCAGAAGTTTCCTGAAGCTTGCTGGACAACTCCCGATTTGCATTTTTCGTTTTCGTTTCCATTTTCTGGTCGGAAGCCTCGAACATGCCTTTCATTGCGACCATTAGCTGGCTCATGTCCATGGCTTGTGGTGGCGCAGCCGCTGCAGCCGTATTCTGCATCGACGCAGCACCAGCAGGCGATTCCTCTACCTTGGCCGACGAATCTAGCTCCTGCGTCCCGAACTCGTGCGCAGTCCAATCGACGCCTCGTGCCTCACACGCCTCTCGCAAGCGCAGCTGCAACTCCACCTTACCGCCAGCAGTCAGTAAATTCCAGGCAGCCAGCTCCTTCTTTAGCTGGTCCACTTTCAGCAGCTCGAATTTAACCATTTCTGCGTTTTTATAATTTTATTTTTATTTCCTTTATTTATTCAGTAGCACAATCCCACTTCTGACACCAAATGTTACGGAAATAAGTTCTAGTGGGCTAGTATGTATCTCTGGATTGTGCAATGTAAAATAAAAACACACTTAATCTTTCAAACGCAGTCAATAAAAACCAACAGTCACTTTATTTCACAAATTTCACACTTTACGGTCTTTACACTTAACGATTTGCTTAATTACTCCGTGTGGCACCTTTACTAGTCAAAATCAGACTGACTCGCTGCGCCGCACCCGGCTGCCTTTTATACCTGTCCGGCCATCGCGCAGATCATTCTCGCATATTCCGGAGTGGACTAAAGGTTTCCATGATGATCGCGACCATCATTGCCAGGTTAGACTAAAAGTTTTCATCATTGCCAGGTTGGACTAAAAGTTGCCATCATTGCCAGGTTGGACTAAAAGTTTCCATCATTGCCAGGTTGGCCTAAAAGTTTCCCTTATTATCGCGGCCGTCGTTGCCAGATTGAATTATAGCACGGCGCGTAGCGACAGGGTTGCTTTGCACAGCGACAGACTGTCTTATCGTTACAATATTTTATTTTTATCATTTCATGCTTACCATATCGGATAAGTCGTCTTTAGTATCAATATTGTCAAATACTTATTTAGAGATTTCGCTTAAAGGAAAAATGTATGCCGCAAAGGGTTAGACTAAGTTAAGTAATTTATTTTGTAAGACTTTTTCAATTATTTTTTTTTCGGACGAGGAAAATAACAGTGAAGCAGAAATATACGACATATTACGGTAGTAAGACCAAAAATGGTAAGAATGCGACCGGACCACTTTGCCAATGTGGTATATATGCACATTGATTTCGTGCATTTACGTGAGCGTTAATGCGCATTGGAGTAAGTTATTCCACGAGTTAATTTGCATTAAGGACCTTGCGCATTACCGCTGCCCTCTGTCTAGGCTATAACCACAGAATAAACAGTATACAGAAGGCGCATCTGAAATAAATTTGCGATTTAATTTCGGATGCGGGCGGGAAGCAACAAAGATGAGGAAAATGTAAAGGGAACCGAGAGAGTAAGCGCGAATTGATTTCGACAACATTTGCACATTGAAATGGTGGTTGATTTGGCAAAGCGATCGCCAAGGCAAATTCAGTTTTTTAGTTTTCCACATATTATCACTTTCTTATTGCGCCTTGGTTGTTCCAATATTTTTACACATATATTTATTTTCATTGTAGCCATTTTTACTTTTTACAACTTCTTTTTTACAAGCAGACCAAAAGAACTAATAAAATCCATTGAATTTTTGTTTTTTCCGTAGTGCTACCACCTTATTTATGCGCCTTGGCGATCGCTTTATCAATTTTTCTATGCAAACTTACCCAGTCCACTTCTTGTTCTTGTTTGTAAAAAAGCAAGCGGAGAGCAAGCACGAGCCACCACCAACATGCATGCAGCACATCGCTTTGTTGCACAACAACAACAACCACAGTGTGTGGTGCGTCACTGCTTCATACAGTTTACGCTCTCGCGCTCTGTGCTTTCTCGTCTCCTTTACTGCTTTCCCCCGCATCCACCAACGGGTCCTACCGCTGGAACCCGCAAAGAAAATATACTGTTTGTTCTGTGTTATAACTAGGTATCGGATTTATATGCACACCAAATATGCACGAAATATGCACAATATATGCAAAATATATGCAAAACATATGCACTCCATCCAGGTCCAACCGCTGAAGCTACAAACATGAAATTTGCAGTGTAGGTACATGTTAAAAAATGAACCTTCGTTCTAAAAGGGCAAAACATGGGTTAAGGTGTTGTATGAAGAAACCCATTTTAATGAGCCTATTGATTTAAAATTTGGTGAAAACACTTCAAATAAAAAATAATTCGACACGTATTTTTCAATTTTTCGAAAATCAAAACTTAACGGGTCAACCAAGGATTAAGGTTCGTATACGGAAAGACTACGACAAAAACATGAACCGATAGGCCTATTGGCTTAAACATTTGTGAAAACATTAGAAATAAAAAATAATTAAACACAAATTTTTTACTTTTGTAAAAATCTAAATTTAACGAGGTAAACCAAGGGTTAAATGTTTGTATGGGGAAACACAATTTTTTTGGCCCGTTTGACTTCAAATTTGGTAAAAGTACTTCAAATGCGAAATAATCAAGCACGTGTTTCTCAGTTTTTTTCTTATTGAAATCAAACAGGGTAAACTAAGGGTTAAAAGTTTGTATGCATAAGCATGATTTAATGTTTTTTTTGCTTCAAACTTGGTTAAAGTGAAACGTGTTTTTTATTTTTTCGAAAATCGAAATCTGACGGGGTCAACGATGGGTTAAAAGTTTGTATAGGGAAACATGATTTAAGCGGTGAAATTACTTTAAATATTGCGAAAGCCCTTTAAATAAGATATAATTAGACAATTATTTTCTCGTACGAATCTGACTGGCTCAACGAAGGATTAACACTATGACGTCCGGTGACACCACAGTGGCGTCGTGCGTGAATTACAAAAAACAAACAAATTTTGTATTTAGTTACGTATGTATGTATGTATATCTTCGAAATTTCATGAAAGTAGGGGTACAAGGTTGAGAACTTGTGAGAACTAACGATGAGATTAGTAAAACTTAACAATTCATAATCTCCCGATAATATCAAAAAATGGCCGGCAACAAGCCAAGTAATCCGGATTAGCGCTGCCGGCGCCAAGCGAAAAAATATTTACAAGTCGTGCGGACGGCAAAGTGTTAAGAGAAACTTGATTCATTGAGCCCACTGACTTAAAATTTGCGTGCAAAGCCGCGGGGCCCTGCTAGTTGTGGAATAAAAATGTGTTTAATAAAAGTATGAAATTCTTCCGTGCAGAGCCGGGGATAACTGGTAGTATTTCTTATATTCCATGAATTTAGTGAAATTGTTTAAAAAATCATTGTGTTTTAAATAGAATTAATTTCTTAATTTGAAGTCCACCAAACAAAACCTTAACTCAAATAATAACAAAACTTAAAATAAAATGTAAAAAAATTAACTACTTATTACAGTAAATAACTACATTTTTTTCCAAGTTTTCTAGGTTCTGCATATGCCATGCCTATGCCGTACACCAGCTCTTGGAGTACGAAAACGTTCATTATTCTTGTATGCTGGGCATTGCTGACCCCAAAAAATAGCTTAGTGAGCCAAACTACAACACCCTCAATAATGATCGTAAGAACATCATTCTCGGAATAACAAAAGTCTGGGCTTGTCCAAATTAACCCCCTCCCCTCCCAACCCCTTTACACACAGGATCACATCAACTTCACTCTTACTCGTTTGCATAGAAGAACATAAGTCTATATGAATATGTTTATATACATACTTACGCCAAATACGGCAAAAATTAAAAAAAACATGCAAAATTATGCCAAAATATTCAACAAATATATAAAAAGTATACAAAATATGCAAAAAATATGCAAAATATGCAAAAAATATGCAAAATATGCAAAAAATATGCAAAATATGCAAAAAATATGCAAAATATGCAAACATATGCAAATATGCAGTGCATATGTTAGCTCATTCTTAATATTTTTCAATAAAAATAGTTTCTGTCTTGGTCCCATTCAAATCCGAAGCTCCAAAAAAATATGCACTTGCATATAAATCCGATCCCTAGTTATAACCAAAGATAATATTGGAGTTCACTCTTCACAGCATTTTAGGTGTCTGTCGCTACAACTGCTTTCGAAAAAATTGCGAAAATTCAAAAATTGCTAGAGTGAATTCCACTGATATAAATAAAGATGTCTAACGTTCATTCAACGCTTGTCCGCAGCCAAAATCGAATTGGGATTTAGCGTTAACCCCACTTTGGCTTACTCTCACAACTGTCAGGATACAAGAAAATAATGATCGTAGTGAAGTCGACGAACTACCAACTGTGGTTGTTGTTGCTGCCGGCCACATGCATGTAAAGCTAGAAACGGCTAAGGCCGATGTTATGCTGCCGGTCACGGGCACCGATCACACACTAAACACAAACCAGAAAAAACATCCCTATAAATTCAGCTGTCATTTCATCAAAACAAAACCAAACATAAATTGAAAATTTGAAAATTTTGAAATGAATAAATATATGCTGTCAATAAACACCATTGAGTCTAGACTGTTGTGTTCAACAAAAAGCTCTTTTCACTTAAACTAGTTTATATGAGTCCTTTTGAACGCCATATAACCATAAAGGCCGAATTTGACGTGATTGAGTGGTGGAAAAATAATATGACAAACTATCCTAACTTGTCCAAATTCGCATTAAAAATGCATTCCATTCCAGCTAGCAGTGCAGCGGCTGAGCGAGTATTTTCTTTAGCAGGCAATATAATTACAGAGAAACGAAGCAGACTAGGGCCTAAAAACAGTCGATAGTTTGCTTTTCTTACATTCGTACTCAAAAAACTTTTAATATTACAAATTATTATTAATTATTATAATCTATTACACGTATTATGAATTAAATATTACTTCTTTCGATAAAGGACATTTTTTCACTTCATGTCATTGTTTTCAATTAGCTTAAGTTTAAAACTATTACATTAAATTTATTATTTGAGTATGTATACATTTATTGACAGCCGCCGTACCTCAACTGGCTAGTGCGTTGGGCCTCGAGTCAAATGCGACGCTCGAACCCAGGTTCAACACTCCGTTGCTGCTAACACCGAGAAAAACAACAATTTTTCTTTCGGCGGCTGTCCTATCAGCAGGAAATGGCAAACCTATGAGAGTAAAATTGCCTATGAAAAAGCTCCCAACTCGCCGTTCGGAATCGGCATAAAACTGTAGGTCCCTTCCAACCTTGTACAAATTCGCACGCACAACACGGATGGTTGCGGGTAGCTAGGCCTTAGTCTCGTAATCGGGCTGTCGTGCCAGTCAATTATTATTATTATTCATTTATTGGAAAAAATAAACAAAATTGGGTATATCATAAAAAATGTCTGTAATTTATTTTCTTTTCTTTTCTACGAATGCTTAATCACAATAAGAGTCAAAGAACAAGGGCGACGCGATATGAAAATGCGGTGTTTCCATCTTTCGTTTGGATCATTCGCACCATCGCATCATCATATCACTTCGGAATACGGTGGTGCGAATGATTCATCTTTCATTCGGCAATGATCCAAACGAACTATGCGAATATCCGTTCGAATCATTCGCACCACCGGATTCCGAAGTGATATGAGTATGCGGTGATTCGGAATGATCGAACGGATATTTGCATAGTTCGTTTGGATCATCGGCATCACCGCATAGCCGAAGTGAAATGAATATTGAATAGTTTGCATCCGTTTAGTATGGCAAGCTGATGATTCGTTCGTTCGATTAGTAGTATACAGAATGAATGCTTCGTTTGCGGTGGGGATACATATTCATATCCGTTTTTTTGAGTAGTGGCACATATTCGCTCCGCATTTTACTCGAATACATATTGAGTCAAACAAATATGACCGCATGCAGATCTCTGATGCGAATGGACTGTGTTTCTTTTTTGAATGATGATGAATAATGTTTTGCTTTTTTTTATTATATACATACAAGGTGCGTCCCAAAGTAAACAGGACTTTTGCAATAGGGACGTTTCTGGTGGCGCCATCTATGTGTGAGGACATGCGTTGGAAAGGTACATCTTTCATTCACATACTGTCTAAATTTCATGACATTTGGTCTAGTAGACGCCGAAATATCCCGCTCAATGTGACAGTATGTTTTTAACTTTGGTACGAGAATGTCGATCGAACAAAGAGCTAATATTAAGTTCTGTTTTAAACTTGGTAAAACTTTTACCGAAACGTTTAAATTGTTAAAGCAAGTTTATGGTGATGATTGTTTATCCCGTGGCCGTGTTAATGAGTGGTTGAATCGATTCAAGAATGGTCGTGAAGACTTGAATGACGACGAACACGTCGGCCAGTCGAAATTTGTGATTACTGACGATGCCATCAAAACTGTGCGTGATTTTATCAAAATGCAGCCAAAATCATCATTGGAATTGATGGAAATGGAATTGAACATCTCCAAAACATCAATTGATCGCATTTTAACCGAACATTTGGGTCTCCGTAAAGTGTGTTCTCGCTTCATTCCGCACACTTTAACCGACGACCAAAAAGCGCAGAGAATTGAGCACGCAAAAGACATCGTTCGGGAATCCAGACGTGATCCAAATTTCTTGTTCAACATCGTAACCGGTGACGAAACGTGGTGCTTTCAATATGATCCCGAAACAAAGCGTCAAAGTGCCGAATGGAAGCACCCAGATGAGCCAAATCCGAAAAAAACCCGCCGTGAGAAGTCAAAAATCAAAACTCATCTCATTTGTTTCTACGATTCAAAGGGAATAATTCATCGAGAGTTTGTTCCACCGGGAAAAACAATTAACGCTTTGTTTTATGTTGAAGTTTTGAAGCGTTTGGTGCATCGCATTCGTCGTATTCGGCCAGAATATCGCGAGGAAGGAAGTTGGCGTTTATTGCATGATAATGCACCGGCTCACAGAGCCCTAGTTACGACCGATTATTTGACCAAAAATCGCATTTTTACCATCAATCATTCACCGTATTCGCCTGATATGGCTCCCTGTGACTTCTACTTATTCGGTCAGTTGCATTTGCCGATGAAAGGAAACCGTTATAAGGACGTTGAGGACATCCAAAAGGCTTGTACCAACATTCTGAAGGCGATGCCGGCCGATGACCTAAAACACTCATTCCAAATGCTTTTGGACCGTGCAAAACGTTGTATCGAAGCAGAAGGAGAGTATTTTGAATAAATAAAAAGAATTATACAAAAATAATCATCCGTTTTCTTTATTTTATAAAAGTCCTGTTTACTTTGGGTTGCACCTTGTATACAGTGGTGTCTGGATATAGTGAACTAATTATTGCAAGGCCTGTTCACTGTATTGAGGTTGTTCACTATATCAAGGTCAAAATTTTTGTTCCAAAACTCGTTTTATTTGCTCAAAATACACTTTTTGTTTTTTGCTTGAAAATTGTTTTCTATATTTAGAGGCTCGATGTCAAAATTTGGGTATTCACTATATAGGGGTTCACTATACCCAGACACGACTGTATGTCTATTATAAATTTTTCATGAAAAATAGTTTAAAAAACTGTTATATGAATTTTGCATACTCCAAAAAATGCGAGAACATACTTACATTGAATTTGTTTATGGATAAATATTTCGGATGGGCTCGATTTATAATGACAATACAAAAAATTTCGCCGGCTCGTGTTTGCCTTCGGATTGTTTTTTACAAACAAAAACAAGAAGGGGACAGGCAAAATTTGCAATTTTTGCAATTTTTTGTTTTTATTCTGTAATACGTTTATAGCAAATTTATTGCAAAATACGTTGCTGAGAAACTTAATAAGTATGTTAAAACGTGTTTTAATATGATTTCAATTCAGTTTTTGCTGAATGCCTTGAAAGCCTTCACGTTTCAATTGCTTGAGTTGCAGCTCTGCGTTTGAAAAGAGTTAGCCTAGGCGCATACGGAGCACAACTCAACGCAGTTTAGTTTTTTGTAAATAACGCAGTATCGTATAACGGCGTATACGGCGACATAGCCGCGTGCGGCGGAGATACGTGCCTGCGCACAACTGCGTCGCGTTGTAATTGAAATACAGTTTCCTACGCGCAGCCGACACGTTAGCTTGCAAAAATTGAAGAACTAATTGAAAAAGTGCGTGAACAGCCGATATTACACCCATATTATATACAGTGAGTAACATTAATATTCGGTTTTTTGTTTCGTGATACTTCAAATGCAATTATATCCATTACCATCAGCAACAAATGAAAAATTTCAGTTCGATTTGAAAATTATATATATTTTATGTTTTTATTTAAAGTTTTTTTTTCAAAAAAATCAAAGAGTATAACGGTTAACAGTAAGAAACAAAAGAAATTACATATATTCATGCAACATTAATATTCGGTTTTTTAAGTTAACATGAAAATAATGTACTAAAATTGTAGAGTTTCGCAACAAATTAATATTTGGTTGAATAACCATTGTTTTTAATTACTTCGCCAAGTCGTTTGGGCTGTTACTCACTGTAGGTTATATTTCAAAGTGTAATTCAGACAAATAACTCGTATTGCTGGGTTTATGGAATGAATACGGAACACGTGTGCTGGTTTTACGAGATTCGTATACGCAGTTCACATATTTTCTGCCTCACAAAGTTTAATTTTCGCTGCGCTGCCTTGTGTTGTGTTGCGCGGCCTGTGTCTCCGTATACGCCTAGGCTTAAACCTGCCATCACTGTGTCTTGCTGCACTAAAAAAGGGCAAACTAAATGAGACATAAACTGAAGGAAAAAGCAAACGAATATCTGTTGACTTCAGCGTCTCTCTTGTTGGTACGTGTTATAATACAAATTCCTTAGACCTATAAAACAAGTTAGTTTGCCGTGCTATACTTACACAATTAAGAAAAATAAGCACTTTAGGATTCAAGTATGTAATTTACTGGTAACCGACGCTGTCCCGATGTTTGGACACTAAAACCTATGCACTATTGGATGATCGGAAATTGCAAAAAATGGTCTGAAAATCATTTCTCATCTCTGTTTCGCGTCACATAGTCATTGCTTGCTACGGACAACAAAAACATTGCGTGTTGTTGTCGAAATGAGACTGAAGCACCAATGCTTGGTAACTTGCAGCAATGGTAACATCCTCAAATTGAAGCACTCTCGCTGTGAGTAATGCTCTGATTTACAAGAGCGTAAAAAGATAGCCGCTCACCTGTTGTCTAAGATCTTGTCGGCGGTTGCGACATAAGTTATGTCCTGTCACGGCGGGCTCGAGGTGGCAACTCTCAGCACGATCAGCAGAACCCGACCGAGCCGGCAACCTGCCGCCCAGTGTTGCCGTTGTGCGACTATGTGTCAAATTTACCCTTTCTGGAGACCGATGCAACCTGACACCAACTTTTTAAAAATATGCTTATTTTAGTATTTCAAAGTATTTTCAAAGGTAACACTTAAGTACTTAAAAATTACACCTCTGGCAACATTTAAACTACTTGAAGAGTTTAACACTGCTGCCACCTGCAAGCTGGTGTAGGGTCAAGGCACATTAATAAGGTAAAGGTGGCAACCCGGCTGATTCAACTTTTTTTTCTGATTCTCTTTTGATTTCTTCTAACTTTCTTTTGATTTTTCGCGAATGGGCATGCTCATTGTCAAAAATTGGTAAAATTGTTTTTGTGTTGTTTGTGTTTTGATTTGATTTTGAGGATGCCCAAAAGCACTAACAAAATACATGGGAATGGTAGTGCCATCACCTTATTAATACACCTTGGGTAGGGTTCTTCCTTTTTCTTTCGGGTATGGTGCGCCCGGGCCAATATATTTAAATCTTGTATTTTCTTGGCCATCCGCCATTATCATTGTTTCCATCAATAAAGGAAGAAGTCCTCAATATTCGCGTTGCAATGTTGTATGCTCCATAACACGCGTTTCACGAGTCTGCTTCCTCTTCTTACGTCTGAGAAAAACAAGGAAAATTGTGAAAAAGAAAGAACGCGTCACGCAAAACATTCAATGCCGCAATATCATAAAAGCAAAAAAAGTTTGAATGGCTATTTTTCGAAATGTAAGCTTTTAAAATAATGTAAAGCAAGAAATCTAGATCTATTAAAAACTTTTTTTAATATGGCAGGTACTTTGTACAACCCTTTTCAGCCATCATTGCCCGAAAGTGATGGCGAAGGTGAATGCGAAATAGCTTTGGACCAAGAGTCGAGCTAGAAAAATTTAAAAAAATATATTCATAAATAACAAAAGTATACATTTTTATATTTCATTGTAAAGGGAATTCCACACGCTAAAATATGGCAACAAACTTATTATACCGTATTTTTCTTCGAAAAAATCCGTTTTTGAAAAATTTGTATAAAATAAATATTTTTCGCTTAAAACTACTTATTAGTACATATTACGTACAGTCTGTCCAGTAGAAGCGTGATCGTCGTAACTTGGAAACTATTTGTCCGATTCGTTTCAAACAAACTGCATTTTATGCGCTTATAATATTTATTGTACGCAATATGTTTAATAACAGGTATAGTTACCGCCATTCGCTATTATGGCCTCAAACCTCCGACCCATACTTTGCGCTAAGTTCTGAGCAAGTTACCGAGGCAATCGACTTCAAATCAGCCGAATTTGTCTCGATAACTATTTTGCTGTCCATATAGTACTTCCTCTGAGTTTCTGCTTTACAATTGCCCACACATTTTCTATAGGGGTGGCATCAGGCGACTGTGAGGGCCAATCTAACACTTCTATCCCATTTTGCTGTTTCCACTCAGCACACATTCGGCTGTGATGTTTGTGGTCGTTGTCCTCTTGTATAATCCAAGAGAGTTCCCTTCTCCCGAACATCTTCGCAGCTGATGGTAACAAAGCTTTTTCATAAATTTTGTTCATCAAAACCGCGTTCAAGTTGGTGGTAATAACGAAAAGTCGCCCAAATCCTTTTTCTGGGAAGCAGCCCCAAACATGGACCTTTACTGGGTCTTTAACAGTTCGTTGGAGCAATCGGTTGATGGCAGGACACCAAGATCGATGTATGCTACTATTTGCCCAAAATTGGGATTCATCCGTGAATATTACATTATTCCAATTCCGATCTGAATTGGCATAAGCCCAGGCAAGCCGTTTTTGAACGTGTGATGATGAAAGCAACAGTTTTTCGAAGAGCTCCGGTATTTAACGTCGTTAGTTCTTAAACGTCCTCAAATCGTCTCTTTTGATATTTGAACACCACTTTTCTCTAAAACTGCTTTACCTTTACGCAACGATAAGCCCGGCTTCGTCGGAAACAAATCAATGATTTTCTTGTCCTGTTTTGGGGAGGTCTTTTTTTCAAGGCCCCGCCCAGCCAAATCGTCAACATTTTTTGCTTCCATATACCGATTCGTCCAACTCGTTACGAATGACTTCGACTTCTTCATATATTTTGCTTAAGCTAAACGTGATATTTACGGCCCTCTAGGGTGTAGACGAAGGAATACGGCTTCAAGTCGCTTCTCTCACGCGGAGCTCATCTTGTTAAAACACCCTGTACTTTGTAATTGTTGCACGGGACTGACCATTTTTGCAGTGCGTATTACAAAAATGATGAGGCTGCTTAGGTGCATTCAAATTTTTCTGATAACGGTACTCTAAGTGAAAATTTGGTCGATCACGCTTCTACTGGACAGACTGTATCTAGAGTTGTACATCAATAAAAAGGTATGAAAAATACCTTTCGTTTGATATCCATATCGTGTAAGTCGATTGAGAATTGATTGAGTTATTTTGATACCAACTTTGAACTTTGACTCCGCGCCACGCCTTTTGTGGGCGTTCCCCAGGCAAAATTTTTAGTTCATTAGATTTCCAAAAAGAAGGTCCATGTAGGCCAATTTTCGAGTATTTTTTTCATGGGGGTGCGTTTAATTCCCCCCCGCTCCTCGACGATCAGACCACTACATGGTCCTTCGAGCCGCTCGCGATTGTGCCGACGCGGTATACAAACATTTTTAAAATAAATAACATTTAAAAATCAAAGTGACAATTTACAAACCAAAAGTGCGACATCGTAAACGTAAACCGTACAATTTCACATTAAAAAACAAAAAACACAAAGAGTGACAACGCAACAAACAGTGAAACAATCCAAAAAGTGTACAAGTGCACAAATTACAACATTTTCAAAATCAAAAACGAAACAAGAAAAATACAAAACATTGAACAGTGCAGTGACAAATACAAGAAGGGCAGCAGAAGACATAAATCCAACAACAAACACACCCAGAACACAAAGCAGACGAAGACGTCAACAACAACAACAAACACACAACGCAGACGAAAAGGGAAGCGACAGCGAAAGGGCAGACAACATCAGCGGCACATCATAACGTTGGACAGCAACAATCAACAACATATAGAGGTGATTCTCATTCTCGGGCACTGGGCCCTAATAAGATAAGCCCGAAAATGTTTAATAAAAACTAACAATCACATACGCTAACACCCATATACAAATATACTTTACAAATAACAAAAAATTTTGTAAAGAGAATTTTAATTACCCATATATCGGGTGGTTTTTTTAGAGGTATAGAACTTCGAATTGAAATAAAACACAAGAAAATCGTTTTAATGTCCATCAATTTGGCTTTATTGGAAGTATAATTTTATGCCATTAATGTTTAAATATGATTTCGGGCATGTGGCCGCCGCGGCTGGCTCGAATAAAGCCAATTCTACAGGTCCAATTTTCAGCCACTTTTTCGAGCATTTGGGGCCGTATGTCGGCAATAACGCCACGAATGTTGGCTTCCAAGTCCCCTAACGTTTCTGGTTTGTTGGCGTAGACGAGCGACTTCACATATCCCCACAGAAAATAATCCAATGGTGTCAAATCACACGATCTTGGTGGCCAATTGACAGGTCCATTCCGCGAAATTATGCGCTCATCGAATGTTTCCTTCAATAAATCGATTGTGACGTGCCCTGTGTGGCATGTAGCGCCGTCTTGTTGGAACCACAACTCATCCACATTCATGCCATCCAATTCGGGAACAAAATAGTCGGTTATCATGGCTCTATACCAGTCTCCATTAACGGTAACTGACTCCTCTTCTGACTGGGTCCTCTTCAACATTTTGCTCTACAGCGGCAATTGTTTCTTCGGTGCGCACTGTTCGAAGTCTCTGCGGATGCGTATTATCACATAGAGTAAACGTAGTGCGAAAACGACCCATGGTTAACCGAGTTAATTGCTCTGATGGACGATTATGTCGACCATAAAATGGACGGAGCTTGCGGTAAACTTCGCGAACTGAACCATTATTTTCGAAATAAATTTGCACGATTTGCAAGCGTTGTTCTTTTGTCAACCTGTTCATGATGAAATGGCAAACCAAACTGAACATAAATGACATTAGAGTTGCCAGATTTGACCAATGCCAGTTTTATCTCTATTCGAAAAACAAACCTCTAAAAAAAACACCCTATACTAACGACTAACATATTTATACACACACATATTTATACACATACACATACATACGTGTATATTCAAACACATTCACATTCATATACAAATAAGTTCACTTTTTTCACAAATAAAGACTCATTTTTATACACATTTGACTACACATTTATATTATATTGTATTATAAGAATTTTTACATACATTCCCAATTCCCATATACACATTTCTGTTTATTACCCATTCACATTTACAAATTTTGCTTGTTTCCCATACATACAAATTTACATATTTCCCTACACGTTTACATACACGGGTGTAAACTTTTTTGCTCGACAAATATACATATTCGTTTCAACGAATTTTCCCATTCTCAACTCTTTCAATTCTCAAATATCGTTCGCGCGGACGCGGTTAGACTACACGTCTATTTCCCCAATACCCTACATTCACATACACATATATTTATTCAAACTTTTTACTCCTTGTCGAGCTTTTTTAAACAAAATGCCTGCTGAGCGATCCCCTAAACGCCAGCTTGTCACAATGGAGACTCCTTCCTCCAGATATCCAAAGTCAGCCAATGCACGTTTGACAGTTCCTGTCACTCGGGAGCCACCCAATACGCGCTCCAAACTCCCTAGTCCCAAAGCAACCGATCCCAGTGTTGCAAAATTCATTTTCGAGTCCGATAGA
The DNA here is from genome assembly GCA_963668005.1 of Melieria crassipennis. Lineage (NCBI taxonomy): Eukaryota > Metazoa > Arthropoda > Insecta > Diptera > Ulidiidae > Melieria > Melieria crassipennis. The sequence continues at coordinate 84,961,188 of OY764961.1, read as the reverse complement.
CTCGTGCAATTATGCACAAAATTTTCATCGGCTCCCATTGACGATTTGACCAAATCCCTGGTCCAAATAAAGCAAACAAATTTGCAAGCCCAATGGGAGAGGCTTATGCGCGCACATGAGGCAGTCTTCATTGCTGAAGACAATAGCCAGCCCGACGGTTTCAAAGAGTCGGCTAGGCAAAAGATTGACGCCTGCACAGACCATTACGAGTTGTGCATGGCTCAGATGTCGGACATCATTGAGATGCTCCAAACTCAGTCCCCCCAGCCCGCTGCGCATATGGCACCGGTTCGACCCCTAGAACCACCAAATACCCCCTACATTTGCCTACAAGTTCCACCTTGTGATACCGAAACCTTCTTCGGGGGCTATGAGCAGTGGCCGTCCTTCCGGGACATGTTTACGGCAGTATACATTAAACACCCCCAGCTCACTCCAGCCCAAAAATTGTATCACCTCCGATACAAAACGCAAGGCAAAGCCGGTGCTATTGTTAAGCAATATGCATTAACCGATGAGAATTTCGGACTCGCGTGGGAAGCTTTAAAATCACGCTTCGAAAACAAACGCATACTCATTGATACACAAATCCGATCCCTTTTGAATATCGCTCCTGCCCACACTGAAAATAGTGAGGCGCTACAACGGATCCAAAACACAATAAACAATTGTCTGTCTGTTCTAAATACTCAGGCCGTAGACACTGACAATTGGGATCCGCTATTGGTTTACATATGTTGTACCAAATTGCCCCAAGAGACACTCGCTCTATCGGAGCAATCATTGACATCCTGGAAGGATCTGCCACCCTGGTCGCAAATGGATCAGTTCCTGACCGGCAGATATGAGGTACTTGAAAGGCTGCATAGCATTCGCCCTGCTAAGCCAAAACCACAGCCTTCGACTTCCAATGTCCTCCCAAATCGGCCACATAAATCCCTAAACTATCACACTCAAGTGAAAAGGGACTTCGCGTGCAAACTCTGCAACGCAAATCACCCTATACGGACTTGCCAGAGCTTCAAAAGACTCACCCCCCAGAGTCGATTAAAATACATTAAGAAGCACAATCTCTGCGTAAATTGTCTTGCTACATCTCACCTTCTTGAGGATTGTACAAGAAATTTTACGTGCGTATATTGCCAAATGAAGCACCATTCCATGCTTCATTTCCCCAAAGACAATGCGCAACCCTCTCAATCTCCCAATCGGTCACATTCGACCATTTCACAAGTCGCAACAGCTCCAAAACCAACGCACAACAACTCCGTAACTCATTCCGCCCTTTCGGATGCGCAACCCCGCACATCTTCCAGGCAAAGTACGCTCCAAGTACAAGCTCTCCACTCCAATAATGGCACCCAATCCCTTCTGCCTACGGCACTGGTGTCTATTGAGCACTCAGGAAAGTTGTTTAAGATTCGAGCGTTGATCGACCAAGCCTCTCAGCGTACCTTCAATTCCTCGAAGGTCCAGAAACGCCTCAAATTGCCAATCGAGAAATCCCCCTTCCAAATCTCGGGCATGGGCGGTCAGATTGTGCAAAATGCCAATCATACCTGCTTCTTGACATTGGAAGTCCCCCAAATGAGCACGAAACTCCCCGTGCAAGCAATCATGCTCCAAGAGCTTACGAAATTGCTCCCACCTTCCAATATAAACTCTCCCAATTTGCAAAATTTTGCCATGCTAGACCTCGCTGATCCAAACCCCTTCGAGACAGCGCAGATCGATATAGTGATTGGCAGATCATGCTCGAAGGTATCCACCGAAATGTATGTGGCAGCTTACTTGCTCAGCATACAGTATTCGGTTGGGTATTAAGCGGTCCAGTACCCCCTCCATCGCATTTGACATGTGCCACTGAGGTACGAAATCGCCATATGCATACTGGTCCCGCCCTTCGAAATAATCTTCCTGCCCTAAAGGAAGCTTTTTCACAAGTGATTGCCGCCCTCAATCCCGTAGGGTTTCCACCCCAGGAAATAATGGAAAATCACTCTGAACCCACCACTCCTGTAAACTCATTCCCAAACCGGCAAATTCCCCCCTTCGTTGCCAACCATTTCGACCCCGCCAAGAGCGTTGGCTTCACGCCACTCGTTTCACACCCCCAACAACTGACGGAAATTGCAATCCCTCGCAATTCCTCATTACACCTCCTCCATCCCGGGTCCGTTCCATTCTCGGGTGGAACGGCTCCAGCAATTCCCATGCTCACACAGTTCCAACCCCGGATCAAAGAGCCGTTGACTGCCACCACCCTTTCGAAAAACAAACCGACATTCTCGCTCGGTTCTCCTGCTTCTACGAGCCCCACGTGCACCCAATTATCCCGAGCGGCGTTGGCCTAGTTTATAAACAGCCTTCGAACTCTTCGCAATTCCTCCTCCAGCAAATTTTAAATGTATCTTCTCATATTCCCCCGGCTGTAGCTTAAGCGAGCTCCGCAGCTAAGCCGATTTCCCATACCCCCGATGTCAGCTTCAATATTGTTATGTCCAAATAACTGACATCTTTTAATATTTGCAAATCGGTGACTCCGCCCCAACCGCTGCATCAGCACTTCCTCGAGGACGAGGCTTCGATGGATGGCCCCCCGCACCCATAAAAGCTGCATCCCGGAGTCTACGCCCGTCTGGCCCGCGGCATAAATCAATTGCAATATGCAATGGCGGCCGCGATGGCTAAATGAGTGCTGTCTCTAATGATCTGTCGATCCCACCTCTAATCCCTTCCTTGCCTTCTCCTTTTGTATTCATGTTTCCCCCTATTTTCTGCTCCCCGGCTTCGGCCTTTTGTCTCGTTCAATGTTTCATGTACTCTTTGTCACTACTCGTTATTCGTACTCCCGCGAATAAAGACCGAACCCCAAAACTTAACCCCCAAAAACAACCGCCTTTTATTCCCAACGCTCCGCCGCGCATCGATTTAAACAACTGCATTTGTTCCCAATTTTTTCATGGTAAGTTTGAAATTGAAAGAAGTTATTCACGAGAAAAATCAGATAACAGTTAGAACGAAAGTTGGGCTACTTTACGTTTTTTCGCATAATGTTATCCGGCGTTTTGCGTTATGTATCTCGTTCCATACAAATACACTAATTCTCCTTTTTTGACAGATGCAATGACAACATTGCTGCAAAAAAGCGTGTTATGGAGTTGCACTTTAATAATACTGTATTTCCACCGAGCGCTTAAATGCATTTAAGGGCTCTGTTATGCTTGAGAACTGTCAAGCGTTTCCGCTGAAGCTGAGATAACTCCAACAGTTGGTTTTTGCTTAAATTGTTATTTGGCCAAGCCAAATTCTTCCTTTCCTTCGGCAGCCGCCGTGGCTCAGTTGGTTAGTGCGTTGGACCGCGAGTCGAACGCAGCAACCTCAGGTTCAAATACTGCTTGTAATAACACCTAAAAAAATAATGGGAACACTCGTTTTCTCTTTCGGTGGCTGTCCACTCAGCTGGAAATGGCAAACCTCTGAGAGTAAAAATTGCTTATGAAAAGCCAACCTGCCGTTCGGAACCGGCATAAAACTGTAGTTCCCTTCCACCCGCGTACAAATTCACACGCACAACACGGGTGGTTGCGGGAAGCTAGGCCTTAGTCTCGCGTAAGCGGGCTGTCGTGCCAGTCAATTATTATTTTTTTATTATTAAATTCTTCATTTATTTCTGGGCAGCCACAGCTTACCCATCGCCGCCATCTCCGCTTTCCTTCTCAACAATCTAGGAATGTGTGCGTTTTCATATTTGTCAAAATTTATTTCATTTGTCAATGTTTATTTCATTTGTGAAAGTCGTCTGCTGATTGATACCAGAGCTGTCTGAATATTTAATGTCAAGAGGGTTGATGAGAAGTTCCACGATTTTGATTTTCTCTTTCAGCTTTTATTATTGGCAAATAATGGAAGTTTTGACTTTGATTATTACAAACGATATGTATTTTTACGAAAAATTCAGTAAAAAGTAATTGTCTTAGCAAAAAATCTACCACACCGAACGCAATTCGAACCTCCTCTTTCGTTTGTGTTCGTACGGCTCTTGCAGCGCCTTAAAGCATGTTATCAAAATTTGTACATTTGTGAGTATTGCTCCCGCTTTTAACATAACATTTTCTGTTAGACGTCTGTAAACGGCAAAACGGAGTTAACTCAGTTTTGAAAGTGAGTTAACTCAGTTTTTCACAACAACAATTTCATGGGAATTTGGGCATTTAAATGCGATGTCAAACTGCAGTGAAGCGTAAACTGCAGTTAAGGCCCAGTGAAAATAGGCTATAATTGTGTAGCGGTGCAGTGTGTTTTTGCGAAATCATTTCAAAAAGTACTTTCTTTTGACTCACTTCAAAAACTTACTTAATCAATATTAGTTATTTAACTTATTCACTTTAATAACGGCGCAGAATTTGTATTAGCATAATCAGTACCAAAGTAGAAATGGTTCAAAAATCGGTTCAATCGGTATACGTTAGTTCTTATTTATAAAAATCCGTGTTTACCAACATTGTAAGTGAAAAAGTCAAATTTAGTGAATTATTTCAATTTATTAAATTGCTTTTTACAAATAATCAAAGTTTTGTTATACGTTATAAATAAGAGCGCATTAACAGAGCCGACAGAGTTTAATTGTTACAATGATTACCACGCTCTGCCTTGCAAAGGCAAATAACCTCCACATTGCTGCTGATGACCGTTCGAAATAAAGTTGTTTTGGTTACGGTAAGCCATTGCTAAGCTATTTGTCATTAGAGAATTATTGCAAGGTTGTTGTAACATTTGGGTATTATGGCTTGCTACTGTCCCATTGTAACTGGCAAGAAGCGATGACGATGTGTCTGGTGAATGTGAACTTGGCGCATCTCCAGTTATTAAGTTTAAGCCACTTGCAACACTATTACTAACTCCATTAGTTGAGTTATTTCCATTGCTACTATTGTTGGTGTTACCAGCATTACTGACATTAACCGTACCATTTCCATGTTGTTGAGATTGTTGTTGTGTTGTGCTATTGTTGCCCGAACATGGTTTGCCATCCTTAACTAAAACAGGTACGGCAACACGCCTAGGTGAACTCGCCGACTGAAAAGATAAATTGTGCATATGTTCTGTTTATTTATTTGTTTATTATAAGCCCATAATTTCAATATATTGTATGTTAATTAATCTTAACAATTTAAGCCAAAGTGCTAAATCTCTTTCGGATTTTTGGCAAAGTATATAATATGACGATGATTTGATTTGCTCTGCGCAATCGCGGGGCCACTTATCTGTTTTCTGTGGGCAGCGGAGCTAACACTGAATGATGATCTGTTGCTGAACAGTGCATACTTGTGAGCGTCATAGCACAATCGGAACTATCGCAAATTAAATCGTAATACTACGTTTACATTGAGCCCAAATGCGTGATTTAGGCAAAAATTCTTATATGCATCACGCATTTCCCCATACAAATTAAAAGCTACGAAATGACAAATTTCAACAAAACGACGAAGCAAATGCGATAACACATAACCAATTTTCTCGAACGCATTACAAAATGAAGGCGCTTTAAAAGCTCTTTTTGACAGTTCAAAATCAAAACAAACGAAAATTATCAAAATGGAAATTTTGAATTGAAATTTTCGTCTGCTTGAAATATGTAGAATATTATTAGAATGTAAGGTATGTAATATATTTGTATTAAAATATTGCTATGTGTAGAACATAGAGACAGCAAAAAAGGAACATATTCTTTAGTCAGAAGCCGGAAAAGAGCTGATCTATGAGCTGCGGCAAGAGGACATAAGCATTGAACATTTGCTATTAGCTGCCAAACAAAATGCAAATGAGGCAATGTAAACACTTTGAAATGACTCATTTTAAATTACGCATTTGGGCTCAATGTAAACGTGAAGCGATGATATGGTGCTACAATGCGCTACAAACCTCTGCACGTGTGTTCTTTTGGCACAGCGCAAAAGATATCAGAGTGGCAGCGAAGCTTCAAGCGTGTAAAAGCGATTACACAAGCGACAAGCGAGAGAACAGTGCATGACAAGCTTTGAAGCTTGTAGCCGCTTCTTTTTGGTGATTTGTTTACATTACCATTTGTTTTGTTTTTCGTCGCGGTGGGAAGTCTTGTTGCAGTGATAAATAAATATTGTCAAAAATAAATAAAACAAAGGAAATCAATATAGAAGTGCTAATAAATGAAATTTGTTTGCGTATTTCTGCAATTTGTCTGGATGATTTCGCAATTTGAAATAAAGATTGTGAAATTCACTATTTGTTTTTACATTCTCAATTTTATGAGTGGATTCCTGTTTTTTTACAACAAATGTGTTAAACGCACCACTCAAAATAAAAAATTCTTCGTCTAAATCCATGTTCACATTGAAACCACAAAAACGAATGCAGCAGGACGCTCAACTTTGCCGCTTCCACTCTTTATAGCTTTGCTCCTCACTTGAAATATTATCGCTTCAAGCTTCGCTTTGCTTCTCGCATGCACTCTGACATCAGCCTAACTGTGAAACCTAAATTGGAGCGTTGAGCGTCGCGTTTTCTGACGCAACGCTCTCGCTCAGTGCGGCATACCGAAATTGAAGCGTTGCGTTGGGATTGGCAAAATCATGAAATGAAAACAAATGTCAAAAAAATATCTGTTTAGTTGCCAAAAAAACAAATTATTATTATTTTGCAAAACTTAGCTCTTATTTGAATAAATTTCTCACAATTTAAATCAAATCAAATATAAATTACAGGCGTTTTTGTTAGTCGCAGCCAACTTCAACCGCTAACGCCTTGTCAAAATTGGAAATTCTAATAGCTCAGCGTCAGAGCGTTTCAATTGCGGTTTGCCCCATACAATTTGTATGGGCATGAAGCAATTTTGACAGTTGCTTGCCTCTAACGCTCCAATTTAGGTTTGACTGTAAGTAGCGAAACTTCTTTTTCGAGCTGTCAGTAGTACACTTTTGTAATGTGAATATCTTTAATTGTGTCGTCTGTTTTGTCCGGGTTGGCTTAAGGGCGAGCCACGCCAACTTGGTTTGGCTAAAAAGCCGACCTGAACTTCTGGGTAAATAAAAGGCAACAAGTGCGTTTTGATTGTAAAACAGAAGTCGACTTTATTTTGGAAAAACGGGGGTTTATAAAGTAAATCATAACTGTTATACCAGTTTGAGCATTCCAACACTCCGCCCATTATTCCAGTGTACTAATTCTATTGACCAATCCGGGAAGAAGGACAATATGCTGATCTCGCATATTTCCGTTAGAACGCTGCAGTTGGTGGTATCCATCTCGCTTGCACTGCTCGCGCCGCGGTATCGATCATTGAACCCAGTCGGCGAGTCAGCATAGGTGCTTTGTTTACATTAAGCGTATTACGCTATTGCTGGTCAAACGGCATCGGTGCCTGCAAGTGTCGCGAGTGGCAACCTGACACTAGCGCATAACGGCGTGCATATTGCAAGTTGTGTGGCCCATTTAATAGTGTCGGTCTTGACGACTATGTGGTACCACTACACTTTGTTGGTTTCGTAGTGTTACTAACCCTTTCCGGCCAATTTCCGCATTTCTTAAGATACAAATTTTTCACTCAAAATATTGACTCTCATTGAACATTTTAGCAATAAAATACAACAAAATATCAAACAAATAATTTAGGATGAGAATTTCAGCTCAATCAATTTTGTACGATATATCGTACAATGGTCCGTAAAGGAGTAAAAATTAATGACATTTTAGTTTCGTTTTTTTAAGTTTTATGAACAATTCATTGAATTTTTTGATAGAAAACATAAATTATAACAACAAAAAATCAAAACGTAATTTTATTTTGAGCGAAACTTATATAAATTGTATATATAAACAATTGAGTTACATTTATTCGGCCTTATAAAACCGATGTTGTTGTTGCAAAGCCCTTTTCCCCTCAATAAAACACAGAATCAATTAAACTTCGTATAGCTTTAAAGAAAGATACTGAATATAACCGATTCTTATTATCGTAGTGGGAGTGGCAAGTACGCATGTCTAACCTCACATAACCTGTGTCTGCCCAGTAAAACACAAAATCGCCTAGTAATTCTTATTTTTAATTGTGCTACCGAGTTAGCTTGCGCCCTCTATGCGGCAGTGTAAATAATAATCAGCTTAATCACGTTACTCGTCCGAAAACATTATTGTGAACTCACTCCGAAAAGCAACCACGCAACTGGACGGAATTTGGATTTTTTCGTCGGGAACTTTAAGGGCGGGCAAAAAATCATCATGTTATTCGACGGGCGAAGAAATTTTCGGTAAAAATTACTCACTTATGCTTGTGAAAGTGAATCAGTGAAAAAACCAACGAATTTCTGAAATTTTTAGAAGAAATGAGAAATGCAATAAAATACAAACAAACAAGCTTTTATAAATCAAAAACTATATTTCCCTTCATTAAAAAATGTATTTGCATTAATTTTAATGCAAAATTAGCTTCGCAACTTTAACATACTGTAACGAAAATTAGTTCTGCTTATTCGCCTCTCTGGATTCTGCTTGAAAATAAAACCACTTCAATTATTCAGCGCAAACGCAGTCAAAAACCAGCAAACACTTTATTTACAAATTTACACTTGTGTGTCTTTACACTTGCTACTACTTATGGGACTATTGCATGTTTCCGCTTTGCTTGCTTAAATCAGACTCGTCCCCCTGCGCTGCACTCGGCTGCCTTTTATACTTCTTTGGTTATCGCGCCGATTGTTCTCGCACATTCCAATTGGACTATCTCTCGACCGTTCTCGCACATCCCATTACCATTGCGAACCATCCTTGCCATATCGGAATTATAGCAAGCCGGCCGTACTCTAAAGTGTGTGCCTAAAAGTATGCCCGTAAAAGCATTTATGCATAGCACAGCGACCAGTGGCGCACACAGGGGGGGTTCAAACCCCCCGAAATATTTTTAAGTTAGTACGGAAATTTAATTTAAAACCGTCGCATATATGTTAAATCATCAATAACACGACTCGACATAAAAAATGCACATAAAAAAAGTGTTTTCTAGACTAACTTTGGGCCGCTGAACACAAAACTGAGCTGAACTCAAAAAAATTTTGTGAGAAGCGTTTTCAAATCTCCGAAAAACCAGTTTTTACCCTGCTGTTTCAGTTATGAGCACATATCTCGGAAACGAACCATCTGACTAACACAAGATGTCCGTCGGTCAGAAGATAATACCTTAGCTTTTCCAGAGATATACAGATTGTCTGAATCAGATGAGATTTGGAGAAATTACTGACGATGAAAGTTGTACAAAATTTGAATTTTTCGACCATTTTCAAAATTCTCATATCATAAATTTTTGAATGTTTTTATAGATAAAATTAATTATTTCCTTTGGTTTTAAGACCTAAGATGGAAAACATATTATTTGCGCAAGTATTAAGCCTACCATCACTGGAATCGAAAGAAAAATGACAAAGTTATGATGCACTGAGTGAAAACACCAACTTTACCTATATTACACCGTGACTCTTCCAAATGTTTATATAGGCGTGAAACTAGAGAGAAACTAGAAAAAAAAATTTACCTGGAATTTTATTTATTTAGTTCTTCATTTTCTGACCCAAAGTGATTTTTAAAGGACATACACAATCCAAATATTTTTTCAAATATTTGCGGTTGTGCAAGATATGGGTATCAAATAAAAGAGAAAAATAGTCTCCTTTAAGGGGACAGTCCCCTCAAGAGGTCTCAAAAAATCGTTTTTTTTTTTTTTGCTTAATCGATTGGGCATCTATTTAAGATTATGTATGTAAAGTTTTAGCTCCAAATTCGAAGTATTTCAGGAGTTGCACGAAAATTCAGTCGGTCGCGCACGGTGCCTGGCGGCCACGCACGGCGCGTTTAAAGTGCGTTTTCTCAAAACCATGTTTTCACAATTTGCGGGAAAGATAACTATAGAAGTTATCAACAGATTTTCTTAAACTAAAATTTATTTTATTCAGTATGAAAAACTACTCTATGCGAACTACGGATTTTGAAAAATTCCGATTTTTAATACCTTTTTTATTAACAAATAAATGTAAAAAAAATCACTTTTTTTTTAAATCATAATTTTTCGTCTAAATTTTGGATTTTTTGAATTTCCGTAGTTCACATAGAACAAATAAATAAAAAATTTTTGATTTTAGTTGAAACCAACGGCTGCTATCGTTCCCGCAAATGGACTCCGACCGTGCCGAAACGCTGCCGGAAAACGTGAAAAACTCAGTCATTTAGAATTTCCCAGATGTAATTTTTTTTGTGAATAAAGTTGAAAGTATGACTAAAACATATCCCAAAGTTCTTATGTCTCCGATCTTTCTTTCTGTAAGAAAAAAAATCAGGAAAAAACGCTTTTTTCTCGGACGCTTGAGGGGACTGTCCCCTTAAATAAATTTTCTATTTTGAGCTTTCAGGACCAAAATATGTCAGGTAGGGGAAACATACCAGGTATTTCAGTATGAAGTGAGCCTTTTTTTGCGAAAATAAAACACTCACTTTTAATGGGAAAGTGAAACACATTTTATTCAAAGTATTGGCCATTGCTAGCCACACATTTTGTCCATTTTTTAGGCAATTTGTGGACAGCGCGCCAATAGAATTGTTTGTCTTTTGAAGCAAACCAATCAGACACCCAATTTTCGACTTCCTCGTAGGAATCGAAGTGCTGCTCAGCCAATGCGTGCCCTATCGATGAAAACAAATGGTAGTCAGAAGGAGGCAAGTCTGGTAAATACGGCGGGTGGTGTAGCAGCTCCCAGCTTTGATTGTATCCTGAACCGGTCTTGCTTTGTGTGCAGGTGCATTGCCATGGAGCAAAATTACATTGCCGTGTCTTCTGGTCCATTCTGGTCTGTTTTCGATCAATGTATGGTTCAAATTGATCATTTGTTGTCGGTAGCGATCAATACAAGGTGCGTCCCAAAGTAAACAGGACTTTTGCAATAGGGTTGTGGCCACTCGCACAAGTGCTGGCAGCACTGTGGCCACTCGCGCAAGCGTTGGCAGGACTGTCGCTGACAGCGGCGTGCCTTCCAGTTTACGGTAGTTAGAAATCAAAAATACCGTTGGTGGAATCTGTTGTGGCAGCTGTGTGTGATCAACCGCCGACGAGTCGCGACGAACTCTTGTATTTTTCCGTGTATTTTACTTTCAATAAATCGTTTGAAATATATTTGTGGACTTTAGTTCCCACAAACTGGTGACCCCGTATAAGAAAATGAATACCGACGATCAGCACGCTCAACCTGTGGACACATCGTTCTGTGCCACAACGAGCGCTCCCACGAACACCGCTAGCACTTGCAACCACGTATTCGCAGCACGCGCAGTTAAGCTTCCTCCTTTCTGGAAAGACAACTGCACGCTATGGTTCGCGCAGGTGGAAGCGGCCTTGGAACTTGCACAAATACGCACAGACACGGCGCAGTTCCGATACGTGCTCATGCACTTGGACGAGACTACTCTGCCATTCGCCGCTGACATAGTCACAGCGCCCCCGCCGGAGGGCAAATTCGCTGCCTTGAAAGAAAGGCTCATCAGCGTTTTCGAGGAAACTGAAGAGACCAAACTGCGCCGCCTACTTCGAGGCGTGGACTTTATTGAAGGCAAGCCATCAAGTTTTCTCCATCACCTACGCAATTTGGGCGCTAACAAATTACCGGACGCCGTGCTACGCACAATTTTTCTCGAGCAACTACCACAGAACGTGCGCTCAATCCTGGCAATCAGCGACGTTGCCGATCTAAATCATCTCGCTCGGCAAGCGGACAGAATTTTCGAGGTCCAACACAGCATTATGCGAGTTGACAAAAACTCGCACGAGCACAGCCTTTGCAGCAGCGCAACAACCGAAACGAAACCTGCGGCCGTCGACAAATCCGACATCGACGAATTGAAGGCAGAAGTCCAGGAGCTTTCCAAGAAGTTGGGGGCAATGAAAAGCGGCACAAGTGGGGCGGAGACAAACTTCTGCTACTACCACAAGAGGTTTGGCAACCAAGCACGCAAATGCCGCCAGCCCTGCTGCTTCCCCAACAATAACGACCGCAACTCGTTAAACTAAAACGGCCTTCAGTAATCTTAGTGGGCACTGCTGAGGGCCCATTCACCTCACGCCTACAAATCAAGGATCGGAAAAATCACATCACATTTCTCGTCGACACCGGCGCTGATATTTCGGTGCTACCCAGGAGAGTCGCTGGCGCTTTTCATACAAATTGCTCGAAGACTAACTTTCTTCTTTTTGCAGCGAACGGTTCTACGATACACACATATGGCACACAATCAATAGTCCTCGACCTCGGCCTTGGACGAAAATTCACGTGGTCTTTCACTGTTGCCGACGTCGCTCACGCTATACTTGGTGCAGATTTCATCAAGCGAAACGGCCTACTTGTCGACTTACGCAACCGTAGGCTACTCGACCCAGCGACGTTAACGACACCACCACAGGCGCAAGCTGCACTCATAACGCAGCGACCTGCTACGCCACAAGTCAGCCGTCCCGCAGCTGCATCCGTTCCTACCAGTGGTTCGGTGCGCCAGCTGTTAAAACAATTTGATTCAATCACCAAGCCTTGTTCGCATCAGCAGCCGAAGCACGGCGTGCAACATCACATTACAACGCACGGTACCCCGGTGGCAGAGAGGGCTCGACGGTTGGCTGGTGAAAAACTGGCTGCCGCCAAAAACGAGTTCGACAGCATGTTGCAACAAGGTATTTGTGTACCTTCTAACAGTGAGTGGGCCAGCCCGTTACACCTGGTGAAGAAAAAAAACAACACGTGGCGCGCTTGCGGCGATTATCGCCGCCTGAACAGGCAGACGGTGCCGGACCGGTACCCCATACCGCACTTGCGCGATTTCACCTTCCTGTTACATGGTTGCCAGATTTTCACCACACTCGACCTTTCTCGGGCATACTACCAAATACCTGTTGCAATGGAGGACAGAGCAAAGACCGCGGTCATAACCCCGTTTGGACTGTTCGAGTTCAAGGTAATGACTTTCGGATTGTGCAACGCCGCGCAATCATTCCAGAGACTCATGGATTCAATCTTCCGAGGCCTCGACTTTTGCCATGTCTACATCGACGACATCCTGGTCGCCTCATCGTCTCCAGAACAGCACCACGAGCATCTGCGCATTGTATTCGAGCGCTTGCAGCAACACGGTCTCTCAATAAATTTAGACAAATGTATTTTCGCTCAACACGAAGTTAAGTATCTAGGCCATACCATTAACGCCAAAGGTGTCAAACCGACCACAGAGCACATCGAAGCCATTCGTGACTACGCTAGGCCGAAAACCGTAGCAGACCTACGCCGCTTCTTGGGCTCATGGAACTTTTACCGTCTGAACATTCCGGGCGCATCCGAGATACATGGACCACTGGTAGCCCTCACCGCAGGAGCCAAGAAAAATGACAAAACCACCATCAAATGGGACGACATCACTTGCAAAGCATTCGAGAAGTGTAAACAGTCACTGGTCGACGCAGTCCAGCTCGCTTACCCTGCGCCCAACGGCACCTTGACTCTCCGCTGTGATGCTTCAGACCAATCTATCGGCGCTGCACTCGACCAAGAGGTAAACGGAGTTAAGCAACCGCTCGGGTTTTATACGAGCAAGCTGAACAAAACAGAAAAAAACTACAGCGCCTACGACCGCGAACTACTCGCCATCTTCAGAGGGATCAAATTTTTCAAACACCTTCTCGAGGGAAGACACATCGTGATTCTGACCGACCACCGACCATTATCGTTCGCATTAACACAAAGCTCCGATAAAGCTTCACCAAGGCAACAACGCCAGTTACAATACATCAGTCAATTCACCACTGACATCAGGCACGTACCAGGCAACGAAAACGTGGTCGCCGACGCAATGTCACGCATCAACGCAGTTACCCTTCCAACGTACGTTTCCGCGCAGGAAATTGCAGAGCAGCAGGCAGAGGATCAAGAACTCCAAGAACTCCTTCAGTCAAGTTCGACATCATTGCAATTACACAAGCTAAAAATCGACGACGTAAACACCATGGTATATTGCGACACCTCAGCGGGCGTTATACGGCCGTACATACCAGCATCTATGCGGCGTTTAATTTTCGAAAACGCTCACAACGCATCTCACCCGAGCGGGCGGGCTACACAAAAACTCGTAGGCCAACGCTTCGTGTGGCCGCACATGAATCGCGATGTGGTAAAATGGACTCAATGCTGCTTGGAGTGCCAGAGAAGTAAGATTCACCGGCATGTTAAGAACGTTCCTCAACGCATCGACATCCCCAGCGAACGCTTCAAACATGTACATGTGGACATCGTCGTCATGCCGCATTGCGATGGCTTTCGTTATTGCCTCACAATTATTGATCGCTACACCCGCTGGCCGGAGGCAATACCGCTGAAAGATATGTACGCCGAGACGGTGGTAAACGCATTCTTCAATCAATGGGTCAGCCGATTTGGAGCACCTATGACCGTTACCTCCGATAGGGGCTCGCAATTTGAGTCAAAATTCTTCGAAGCATTCACTAAGCTCATCGGATGCAACCGCATACGCACCACGGCCTACCATCCTGCATCGAACGGCATGATCGAACGGTGGCACAGATCTCTCAAGCAGTCCATCATGTGTCACGCTTCAGCACATTGGGTCAACGCGCTGCCAGTAGTTCTGCTCGGCCTTCGCACTAGTTACAAAGAGGACATAAAAGCCAGTGCTGCCGAAATGCTTTATGGTGCAACGCTTCACCTTCCTGGCGAATATTTCATTGATGAGGAAGTATCACCTGAGCCGCAACACTTCGTTGAGAGGTTTCGGGAATTCATGAGGGAAGTCCGTTCGGCACCCGCCGCCCACCACAACAAATCGCGGGCATTTGCACATAAAACTTTGCACACGTGCTCCCACGTTTTCATCAGGGTAGACGAGGTGAGGAAGCCCCTGGAGCAACCATACCGCGGCCCATTTGAGGTTCTGGAGCGGATAAGCGACTTCGTGTTCAAGGTGAACGTTGACGGCACACCAGCAACCGTATCGACGGAGCGTCTCAAACCAGCTTTCATCGAAAGGGACCTACTACTTACTTCCCCGCAACCAACAGATAGCGGCGGGACCACCGAAAGGGCGTACGCGCCGGCAAGTGGTTCCAGATGGCCTTCGAGCTCACGCACCTACAGCCGCAACGTATCCGTGACTTCTCATCGTGATTCAAGTCACTCCGGAGGGGCTACTGTGGCCACTCGCACAAGTGCTGGCAGCACTGTGGCCACTCGCGCAAGCGTTGGCAGGACTGTCGCTGACAGCGGCGTGCCTTCCAGTTTACGGTAGTTAGAAATCAAAAATACCGTTGGTGGAATCTGTTGTGGCAGCTGTGTGTGATCAACCGCCGACGAGTCGCGACGAACTCTTGTATTTTTCCGTGTATTTTACTTTCAATAAATCGTTTGAAATATATTTGTGGACTTTAGTTCCCACAGGGTCGTTTCTGGTGGCGCCATCTATGTGTGAGGACATGCGTTGGAAAGGTACATCTTTCATTCACATACTGTCTAAATTTCATGACATTTGGTCTAGTAGACGCCGAAATATCCCGCTCAATGTGACAGTATGTTTTTAACTTTGGTACGAGAATGTCGATCGAACAAAGAGGTAATATTAAGTTCTGTTTTAAACTTGGTAAAACTTTTACCGAAACGTTTAAATTGTTAAAGCAAGTTTATGGTGATGATTGTTTATCCCGTGGCCGTGTTAATGAGTGGTTGAATCGATTCAAGAATGGTCGTGAAGACTTGAATGACGACGAACACGTCGGCCAGTCGAAATTTGTGATTACTGACGATGCCATCAAAACTGTGCGTGATTTTATCAAAATGCAGCCAAAATCATCATTGGAATTGATGGAAATGGAATTGAACATCTCCAAAACATCAATTGATCGCATTTTAACCGAACATTTGGGTCTCCGTAAAGTGTGTTCTCGCTTCATTCCGCACACTTTAACCGACGACCAAAAAGCGCAGAGAATTGAGCACGCAAAAGACATCGTTCGGGAAGCCAGACGTGATCCGAATTTCTTGTTCAACATCGTAACCGGTGACGAAACGTGGTGCTTTCAATATGATCCCGAAACAAAGCGTCAAAGTGCCGAATGGAAGCACCCAGATGAGCCAAATCCGAAAAAAACCCGCCGTGAGAAGTCAAAAATCAAAACTCATCTCATTTGTTTCTACGATTCAAAGGGAATAATTCATCGAGAGTTTGTTCCACCGGGAAAAACAATTAACGCTTTGTTTTATGTTGAAGTTTTGAAGCGTTTGGTGCATCGCATTCGTCGTATTCGGCCAGAATATCGCGAGGAAGGAAGTTGGCGTTTATTGCATGATAATGCACCGGCTCACAGAGCCCTAGTTACGACCGATTATTTGACCAAAAATCGCATTTTTACCATCAATCATTCACCGTATTCGCCTGATATGGCTCCCTGTGACTTCTACTTATTCGGTCAGTTGCATTTGCCGATGAAAGGAAACCGTTATAAGGACGTTGAGGACATCCAAAAGGCTTGTACCAACATTCTGAAGGCGATGCCGGCCGATGACCTAAAACACTCATTCCAAATGCTTTTGGACCGTGCAAAACGTTGTATCGAAGCAGAAGGAGAGTATTTTGAATAAATAAAAAGAATTATACAAAAATAATCATCCGTTTTCTTTATTTTATAAAAGTCCTGTTTACTTTGGGTTGCACCTTGTAGTACCTTCATACTGTACATGTTTTGGATATCAGTCTATAGATTCATACATCTAAATTTTATTCCATTTCAAAGTTCTCAAAAAAGTTACAGGAAACCCCCCCGAAACAAAATCCTGCGTGCGCCACTGACAGCGACAGAGTGTCTCATCGTTACACTGCCCACCACTTAGACTTGTTCGTCCCGAACAAGTGCCGAGACTCCGCCGGAGTAAGACGCCAGGCGCTCCAAATGGACTACTTCCAACCTCGCGTTTCTGTTGCAGCAGCGTTGAACCCTGTACACCACGTCATTAATCCTGGTCACGACTTTGTACGTCCTTCCCATGACATGTGAAGTTTTGGAGACAAATCTTTCCTCCGCTGCGGGTTGTGCATTACTAGATCGCCTTCCTGGAACCCTGCTGTGTTAGCCTAGGTTTTTGCGATGCCTAGGTGCCCTCCACTGGAGTCGTTATGGTTTGCCTCGATGGCATCGTCAATCCGGCCTTTCGGGACCACTTTAGGGATTTTCTGGTCCTGCAATCCCTGCTGTAACTTTGGTACGAGAATGTCGATCGAACAAAGAGGTAATATTAAGTTCTGTTTTAAACTTGGTAAAACTTTTACCGAAACGTTTAAATTGTTAAAGCAAGTTTATGGTGATGATTGTTTATCCCGTGGCCGTGTTAATGAGTGGTTGAATCGATTCAAGAATGGTCGTGAAGACTTGAATGACGACGAACACGTCGGCCAGTCGAAATTTGTGATTACTGACGATGCCATCAAAACTGTGCGTGATTTTATCAAAATGCAGCCAAAATCATCATTGGAATTGATGGAAATGGAATTGAACATCTCCAAAACATCAATTGATCGCATTTTAACCGAACATTTGGGTCTCCGTAAAGTGTGTTCTCGCTTCATTCCGCACACTTTAACCGACGACCAAAAAGCGCAGAGAATTGAGCACGCAAAAGACATCGTTCGGGAAGCCAGACGTGATCCGAATTTCTTGTTCAACATCGTAACCGGTGACGAAACGTGGTGCTTTCAATATGATCCCGAAACAAAGCGTCAAAGTGCCGAATGGAAGCACCCAGATGAGCCAAATCCGAAAAAAACCCGCCGTGAGAAGTCAAAAATCAAAACTCATCTCATTTGTTTCTACGATTCAAAGGGAATAATTCATCGAGAGTTTGTTCCACCGGGAAAAACAATTAACGCTTTGTTTTATGTTGAAGTTTTGAAGCGTTTGGTGCATCGCATTCGTCGTATTCGGCCAGAATATCGCGAGGAAGGAAGTTGGCGTTTATTGCATGATAATGCACCGGCTCACAGAGCCCTAGTTACGACCGATTATTTGACCAAAAATCGCATTTTTACCATCAATCATTCACCGTATTCGCCTGATATGGCTCCCTGTGACTTCTACTTATTCGGTCAGTTGCATTTGCCGATGAAAGGAAACCGTTATAAGGACGTTGAGGACATCCAAAAGGCTTGTACCAACATTCTGAAGGCGATGCCGGCCGATGACCTAAAACACTCATTCCAAATGCTTTTGGACCGTGCAAAACGTTGTATCGAAGCAGAAGGAGAGTATTTTGAATAAATAAAAAGAATTATACAAAAATAATCATCCGTTTTCTTTATTTTATAAAAGTCCTGTTTACTTTGGGTTGCACCTTGTAGTACCTTCATACTGTACATGTTTTGGATATCAGTCTATAGATTCATACATCTAAATTTTATTCCATTTCAAAGTTCTCAAAAAAGTTACAGGAAACCCCCCCGAAACAAAATCCTGCGTGCGCCACTGACAGCGACAGAGTGTCTCATCGTTACACTGCCCACCACTTAGACTTGTTCGTCCCGAACAAGTGCCGAGACTCCGCCGGAGTAAGACGCCAGGCGCTCCAAATGGACTACTTCCAACCTCGCGTTTCTGTTGCAGCAGCGTTGAACCCTGTACACCACGTCATTAATCCTGGTCACGACTTTGTACGTCCTTCCCATGACATGTGAAGTTTTGGAGACAAATCTTTCCTCCGCTGCGGGTTGTGCATTACTAGATCGCCTTCCTGGAACCCTGCTGTGTTAGCCTAGGTTTTTGCGATGCCTAGGTGCCCTCCACTGGAGTCGTTATGGTTTGCCTCGATGGCATCGTCAATCCGGCCTTTCGGGACCACTTTAGGGATTTTCTGGTCCTGCAATCCCTGCTGTCCCACTCGCGTTATAGGCAGCCATCCTTCAGACGTAGACTTTGCCACTGTGCCCAGTAAGCCTTCGCGATCGGACTCTCACCAGCCATCTCTTGCCAGTCCGGCTGTACTTCCTGCGCTTTGCCTTTGATGATTTTTGCGAGATCCGTATCCTCGCGCTGGTCCTTCTGTAGCCTTTCCGCAAGCCAATCTTCCTCTTGTAGAACTCCTACCGACCGAACATCCACAATCTGTCCCTTGTTTTCGGCTTTCGAATCATGCCTGCGCTCGGTTTTGCAAGAATGATATGGCAGTGCGTCAGCCCATCTTGACGCTGTGTTATGTCCGGAGCGCTACTCTTGCAGATAGCAGTCTCGTGCTATTAGGCCTTGCTTGTCACATAGCCAGCAACTGACTCTAGGCGAAACTGCCCGCTACCTCGCTGGTGCCTCGGAGCTTACTGTCTGACTTTGCGTGACACGTCCAGGTTGGGCTCGATTCCTTTCCGCAGATGAATGTTGAGAGCTTCCCATCTAAAGCGCCTCATAAGGTGTGCCCACTCTAAATCGGCACTGAGTTCTAATATCAATATTTTCTAAACTTTTGATCGCATATGCATAGAAAATGTACCGTTCGATTTGTGCTTGTTCTGTCTATACGTGTTCCAAAATAAACAGTTCGTAATCATTTTTCTGTCTGGCAACATGACAAATAACGAAGTGAGCTTAAGAAAGCGTGTGTACAAATTTTACTCTGAGCATGAAAGTTGTGGCAAATTATTTACTGTAAAACATTTTTTGCAAGAAAATGTCGCGAAGAAAACTGCCTATTCCATCATTAAAAGATACGAAAGTGGTCTGCCAGCAGAAAGAAAAGTTGGGGAACCACGGAAAGCTCTAAAAATGCCTCAGAGTAAAGTTGAAAGCTTAAAGTAGATGTTTGATCAAAAGGATGGAGTTTATTAACGCATTGCCGCAAGAAAATTTGACATATCGAAAACCTATGTTGCAAACACTTTGCGTCATAAAACCAACATTCGATATAGAAAAAAATATAATATTCCGAAGCGTACTTTCCAGCAAATTACTGCAGCAAAAGTAAAGTTTGGTCGACTTTACAGAAAATTCTCCCATCACAACTTCATATTGGACGATGAGTCTTATTTTACTTTAACGAAGTCGAAAGTAAATGGAAATGACGAATTTTACTCATCTAACATATCCTTGGCTGCGACAGATGTGAAGTTTCAAACAAAAACCAAATTTGAAATGAAGGTACTGGTGTGGGTAGCTATGAGCTGCAAAGGATTGTCACGAGTCCTGGTACGTCGGTCTGGGTACGCCGTAAACACAAAAACTTACCTTAAGGACTGTAAACGGTTGCGGTTGTTGCCTTTTATTGATAAAAATTATCCGCAAGGTAATTATGTGTTTTGGCCCGACCTTGCCATCGCCCACTATGCGAAAAAAGTGTTAGAGTTCTTACGTGATGAAAACATAGTATTTGTGGAGAAAGAAGATAACCCTGCAAATGTGCCAGAAGCGCGACCAATTGAAAATTATTGGGGCGTTTTAAAATCAAAAGTTTATGAAAAGAACTGGAAAGCCGAAAATATCGCTCAATTAATTAACCTGATAAAGTATTGCTTGACTAAAAGCGATGCAAACGTTGTACAGGGCTTAGCAGCTAGTACAAAGTCGCTATTAGATTTAATTCGACGCAATGGTGTTGTTGAAAATTAGTTTCTTTATGTATATAAACTACAATTAATTACCAACATTTCAATAAAAAGCATATTATTCTGCGACAATGTTTACCCGAGTAATTTCATTTTCTATTCAGTGCCGATTTAGAGTGACCACACCTTACGTCAATGCGCTTGCCACCGTCCCCTTGAATGTCGGCTTCATCATCATCAACGTACTCACACATGTCTCCGGGTCAAGAATGCCTTCGATAAAAGCCTCGATCTTCAGCATTTCTAAAACTTCCACGACGACTTCCGGGTAGGACAGTTGTACCAGCCGCTCAATATCTGCCGCATACGTCTGAAGCGCCTCGTTGGCTCTTGGTAAAGGCGATTCCCTCCAAGAATATTTAAGCCAAACGGACAAAGCTGTTGACATTCCCCTGGAGTTATTGGAGGACTTGGATTATAGCGACGAAGAACAACTTGCCTCCTTACATGAAGATATATATATATATATATATATATATATCTTCATGTATATATATATCTTCATGCGATATTCAGAACGATTTAGGACCAATTAGCATGTAAACTTTCGAAGACTTAAGCGACGAACCCGATTGAAATGAGCAAAATTCAAAGTCGGATTTCTCTTAAACTAGAGCCAATCCAGCCAAACGCTTGGTGGATCTGAACTCAGTATACCTATAAAAAAGTCGCTCAGTAGGTGCCCCGTTTGTTACTTTTTTCGACTAGCACAGTGTTATTAGCGCCATCTAGTGGAAAGACCGTATTATTTCCCTTTTCTTGCTACCTTTTAATGCAACTTTCAAATAAGGCAGTGTCAAATACAAACTAATAATTTCACCATGGCATCAGCCAAAAAGTCCTGTAATTTTTGTGGATACTAGCCGATGCCGATTAATCGGTCGGACCCTAGCAGCCACCATAACCTAACGTTCCCATAGGTATGTGGTCTGTGTGGCCGGTTCCAATGTTGGAACCCGCTATACAAAAGTTGTGCTTGTATGACATATGCTTTTATGTATTTTATTTACTTTAATATTTTACCTATTTTTAAATTTGACTTTCTGTGTATTTTTTTTAATGTTACGTACCTGATTTTGCTGATTTTGTTCTGCCATTGCCTTTTCCTTCGCTTGCCTTTTGCATTTATATCTATGATTTTGGAACCAGATTTTAACCTAAAATTTTTATAAAAATAATCATGAGAATATTGTAAGTTGTTTGGCGTTTGTTTAGAAATTTGTCATTGCAAAATTCTTTAATTCTGATCTGTATTTAATTAATATTTGACAAATATTTCTAATTGAATGGTGGGTCGCACCTTGTATTCACTTTGAACGATAGGTTGGGAGCATGATACCATTATACAAGGTAAACTAAGTACGGAGAGCCACGAAAATTGGCGTACGAGAAATGACAGTTGTCGCCAAATGTTCTCATTGAACAGGGTGGTGGTGCTGCACTTGAAATTTAATTAATTTAAATTAAGATAGCCACACGTATCAAAAAGTTCAGTTTTAAAACCGAAAATTTGCTAACAAAATAGTTGCAATTGCCTGTTTTTATTTTTCTTATTTGAAATTTATATTTTAAATAGAACATCGCACACAATATTTGTTGGTTTAGGTATTTTATTTTGATTGCTAATTAAAAGGCAAAAAATACTACGAACCAGTGGTGGCCCCACTGAGGGATAGATCCCCATGATGGTTAAATTAATTTATCCAATTTAATGTAACTATATCAAATTGTGGAACATTTATTATTTCCTTTATCTCTTTTGTGGGCACCTACTTAAAACCTCGTACCTTAAAACCTCACCTCTGGCCAGACCGTGGTGCAAACAAGAGGATAGTCGAGGATTGTTGTTACGGTTATACAAAAAACCAGAAAGTGTGAGCACAATGATTTCTTTTGCTTTTATTTAGGTAAAGCGGTAAAAATATATTTGAATAATTCATTAAATAGCGAGTTTCAACTTCAATTAATTAATATTGAAATTAAAAAAATACGACAGTCAAGCAAGAAAAAATCAAAAAATATAAAAATGTAAAACACTTGGCTTATATGGCGTTCAAACTGACTCATTTAACCTAGTTTAAGTGAAAATAGCTTTTTGTTGAACACGACCGTATACACTGCTCAATGAGGTTTAATTTGACAGCTGATTGTTTACAAACAACAAATAAATATTTTTGTGAACTGATGTGCTGGGAGCATGATTCGAGCGAATTATTGGTACAATCCACGGCAACATACTCAACTTCACCCAAATATTAGACGCCTTGTATTCAGATGCCATAAAAGGCCATGAATGGAATGAAAGCAGTGCGAGCAAAACGATTAATTTCATTAATTTCAAATTTTGTTTGGCTTTGTTTCGATGAAATGACAGCTGAAGTTTAAGGGATGTTTTTCTAGTGTGTAAAAATGCTTTTTCATTGAAAGTTTTCGGATGCAACCCTGCGCTAAACTCGTTTCAAACATGTTAAGGGCCAATTTTTCAGTGCGAGTTTAAACGCAGTTCAAATGTAGTTTGCTTGAACTTGGTTTAAATATAAACTTAGTTTAAATGAGAAAGCAGTTTTTCAGTGCTGGTTTAACTGGAGCAAATATTTATCAGCAAATATTTATTGAGTGTGGCAATACTGGCAATATTTTTATCTAGATAATAATTTTTCTTTGTTTTGATTGATCCAATTGATAATGTACTTTATCAAAACAAATTCAAAATAAGCAAACGTAGCGCAAATTTTCCGTCTCGGGAAATCGAAAGTGTTTTTGTACTTATCGGGAAAAATAAACAAGTGTAGGATGCTTCATGAGGACCGATGAGCTGTAAAATATTATAAGCAGAAGCTTTGATCATGTGGAAGCGATTTTATGATCGCTTGTCCTTGTCGCCCAAATAAATGGAATTGGTCCGGCCGCATTCTCACAATTTCTAATCTTCTCAACACCGTAATGACACATCAAACATTTCTGCATGGCTATGATCTTCCTCGTCAGAAGAACAACTCATTGCTATTTTTGGTCGAATTATATTTCTTTTATACCGAATTATATTTATTTTTGCGCTTTTCACATTTCTTAAATAAATGAACTGTCAGACGCTGTTGACAGTTTAAACTTAGTTTAACCGTGCAGGATTGGGCGATTAAACTGAGTTTCAACTTCAGTCAAGTTTGACTGAAAAATTCGATTTTGCGTTTAAACTAGAAACTGAGTTAAACTCGCACTGAAAAACTGGCCCTAAATGGTTTAAAACGTTTAATTTCCAACAACAATTGCATGCGAATAAACAGGTTTTCGAACTTGTTTTGTTCATTTAACTTGTTTAAGCAGATTAAACATGTTTAAGTCGTCAGTTTGAACGCGATATTACGGATCTGCTTCAACTGCTTGACCAATGTAGTTGTTGCAACGATATAATGCATTAAGTACAATGAGATTTTCCATTGGACACATACAAATCGTGTTTTGTTATATCTATTATTGTTTCTGGATTCCTTGCACTGTTGACAATTCTGCTATGAAGTTGAAAAGGTAGCTATTTCATACACTGGTGGCAATTCCCATCCCATTAAAAAGTTGATTAAGTTAAAATAGTTTTACTGAAATATTTATTGGAAAATATAGTCTATAAGAACTAAAAGAAGAAATCGCAATTAAGTAACTGTTCTGCCAATTTATTTATTGTTTTCATAAAAATGGCACAATTTGAGGTGGCAATTCACATAAACTCAGTACATAAAAAAATATAAAATTGCGTAAAGTAAAAATGTTTTCATAGCTCAAGGCAGTGGCGGCTTAAGGTGAACAGTAAACGGACTTGCAAATTATTTTGAAACGTATACGAGTATGTGCTTGAAATTTTATAGAAAGCAATAGAATCCCAGAGAAAAAATGAAAATTGGATAAAAGGATAATCTTACTAAATCTTTCCAAAATTGATAAAAACTTTTGTGAAACTTTTGATAAACTTTTGGGAGAGCAAATTCGTCATTTCAAAAAACCATCTTAAGTCTCGAAAAAAACAGAAAATCTTGCTTCGTTACTAAGATCTGGCCATTTTTTTAAGCTACCCGAGCAGGAGGATTTAGATTGTTTTGCGATCAGTGCATCATAACACTACTCGACAAAAAATGGGCCAATCGCGTGCACCTAAAAATAAAAGTATTTTCTAGACTAACTTTGACCGCTGAACACAAAACTGAAAATATTTTCTTTTTTAAGAATTGTTTTCGAAAAATCTTCGAAAAAAAGTTTTTTCCTGTTGTTTCAGTTATGAGCACATATCTCCTAAAATAATTATCCGATTAACACGAGCTGTCCGTCGTTCTCCTTAGCCTTTTTAGTGATATATAGATTGTCCAAATCATATAAGATTATAAGAAAACAATTGCAAACAATTGTTATTTAGAAAGGATGTTTTCTTGCTTTTATTGAACTGAATTTGTTATTGTTATTTCGAAATCAATTGTCGATACTGTGTGTCTTTCAATTGATAAAAATGACAAACAACTTAGTCTTTCATCACCCATTGTGGAGCGCAAATAGTTTTTTACAAGTTTCAGTTTTGAAAAACTTGAAATTTTTATATACAAGCTTCTCTCGGGGGCCCCCCGCAGCCCGGGCGGTCCGCCCCTCCGTTAAGCCGCTACTGGCTCAAGGTACTCTAAATAGTTTTTTAAAAATAATTTGTCCATTTTCCATTACGGTTTAAAATATTTTAGGCACAAATAAAATAAGATTATGAAGAGTTTGTACCGGTATGCAAGCCCCAACCTATTTAATCGCTTTTTTAAAGTCAATCTTTGAATAAAACTGTCGTTCTTTTGCGCAAGCACCTCGAGCAAGAACCCAAAGGTGCTCCATGTGATTTAAGTCAAGAATTCGAGCTGGCCGATCAAAAACTTGAATATTTTTGTTCTTGAAAAAGTTCATTGTTTTTCTAGAACTGTGAATTGCAGCATTTCCTGCTGAAAAATAAATTCAGGTCCATAAAATTCTTCTGATCATTCTATTATTACGTTTAAAAGTTCGCAGTAAATGTAGAATTTAATTTTTTCAGAAGCCCACCAAGTTAAGTCGTACCATGCATGGCAACACAGGCCCAAACCATTATATCATCACCTGATTATGTCCGGCTCATATAGACTTCCTTTTCAACCAACTTATCGAGCTAAAATTATTAAAAGCCGTCAGTTCTACCTTAAATTAACCGTTTTTGTTACTAAACAAAACTTTTTACAGCTGTTCACGCCTCTAAGTAGCTTCTCCGCGAATTCCATTATTATACTATACTACTATACCACTACTACTATCCACTATACTATACTACTATATATATACTACTATATAGTAAGACTAAAAGTCAAAGGGGTTTTTTTGAGGCGTTTATTTTAAACATCGCGGTTTGAATTTTGTAAAAGTTTCCGAACATGTCGGTGCTTTCTAGACCGATCGATTCTGCGAACAAATTCCGTCGACATTAGGTTTTCTTTTATTCCTAAAGCCATTATCACACGTTTTTGCCTTACGATAATTTTCGTGTTTCCGTCATATCTTACGTTTTTCCCATAAGATCCGCGTAATTTTGAATAATGCCACACTGGTGTCTCAGACCTGCCTATTTTATCCGCTATTTTCTATATCGAAAACTCTTATTGATTGAATGCATTCATTTTTCCTTTTCTTCAAGTGGCAATTACTTTCCTCTTGGCATTTTCACAGGTCTGAAGAAAATCAAAATTTTACTTTTTTAATAGTACAAAAATCGACTAGATCAGTTTATAAAGGCATAACTTATCTCGAAATACTTATATTTTTGTTTCACTGTTCAATTTAAATCGCTGAGTTTATTTATTACATTTTAACTCTGAGAAAACTCTAGTCCCTCTTAAGGGGGGAACTACCTTTAGAGGCCGAAAAAAAAGGTCATTTTTACAGTCGATTTACAGGGAAATGAAAACAGTTCTTTTCAAATCAATATAATATATATTTACAGTGATGTCTGAGGTAAAAAAAAAACATTTTTGTAAAAGTGAAAACAGAAATTTAACAAATTTTTCAATGATTCTGTAAGTCATATCGCCGCTGACATCGTAAATTGTGTAAGTGATGCTGGCCGCAATTTTAGTCTGAAATAAAAAAACCAAACAGTTTCTTACTCGAGAGGGTTTTCTATCGTCGATGAACTAAAATTTTTACGAAATTCGAAAATTAACCCTCTAAAACAGGCTTCACAAAAAAAAATTAGGATTTTCACAAGAAATTTTGTTATATATGCAGTCAAAAAATGTCTAAAAATGTTTTGTTTTTTAAATCTTTAGTTTAGATAGAACAATTTTTTATGCTCTTTAAAATGAATGCTAGATAATGAAAATCTGTTCATTAGTAATTTTATTATCACTTACACAATTTTGAAAAACATGGTTTCGAGAAAATGCCGTTTAAAGTTTGCGGATTCTCGCGGCGTCGATGCTCGGCGCGCTCGGCGAGCTCGGCGCCAGTCATTTTCGGGATGCATCTCTTCCACAATTTCGAGAATTACCTTTTGAAACTTTGACACGATATTCTAAGGCAATATACCTATCGATTAAAACAATAAAAAAAAATCGATTTTTTGAAGTGTCTAAAGGTAGTTCCCCCCTTAATGTTTTGTACGATCACGCAAACTATAAAAGAGTGCATTATGGTACACCTGCCGTTGCTTACAGCAAACTATGGAAATGTAAATTACAACCTTTATTTGTTTTTTAAATCATCTCCTCTACTCCAACAAGACTTTTCATACCTCAGCTCAAAGTGAGTTTATGGGAATTGCCACCAGTGTACAAACAGTGGGTGTTGTTGGCTATAAATTAAAAAAAAAATATTCGATCGACCATTTTGTCCATCTTTCCCGAAGAAAACCATTCCGGTATCGTCTTCCTTCGTCATCGCTATCTTCACGTTAAACTACCTAAACGACCATTTTTTTCTATTAGTATTAGAAGCTTCGTTTTGTTTAGCAGCAAACTAATTAATATCTTATTTTTGTTGCACTAAAGCAGTGAAGCAGGTGGGGCGCACGGATCTTACGTACCCTGGGATGGAGATTGCGTTAACAGCCAATTGCCAACCTCACCTAAACGTGGTACCTCTTGTTGATAACAAACGAGGCTCTGACGACCGAGCAAAGGCGGTATAACCTTACCATCCGCGACTGAGGAAATGCTGTCGCATAATAGCCAAATGTTGCCAGCTCGTCTGGAAGCTTAGTTAGCAATCCGGCACCAGAATCGGAACCTTAGCAACGAAAAAGCCTCGGAGAAAACAAACTATACTTTGACGACCTTTAGCATGAAAAACAGGACTAGATTTGGAATATGAATATTCGCACGTTTTTGGAAGCATCACGCCTAGCTCAAGTAAGCAAAGAATTTTTAAACTTCTCTTTTTAGGACTCAGTGAAACCAGATGGCCGAACTCCGGAACATTAACAACAGCAGACGGCTTGACCTGTCTAAACTCCGGCAAGCCCATTGGTCAGCCTCGATCGAGCGGTGTAGGTTTTCTACTATCGAAGCAAGCACGTATAGCACTGATAGAGTGGAAGCCTCACCCGGACCGCATCATTGTCGCGCGCTTCCGATCTCGTGTCAACAACCTGATCATTGGAGGCACGCTATTTCCACACAAGCATTGCCAAAAGATAACATGGGTATCATCTGACCACGTTATCGAAAACCAGATTGATCACATCGCGATCAGCCGCACATGAAGGGGATAGATTTTTTACGTCAGAAATAAGCGTGAGGCCGACTGCGCCAGCGAACACCACTTCCTGATTGGCACAGTTTGACTCAAAGTAGCGGCAATAAATAACCCACGACAAAAACAATCTCAAAGGAAATTCGGAACAAATGCAGTATAGCGAACCCTCATGCAAAAAACGAAAAATTTGGCTGTATAGAGCTTATTTTCGTGAAATTAACAAACTCAAAATTTTGGCTGGGGAACATCTACAAAAGATGTGGAAAGTTCAAAGCTTTTATAAAAAAACAATCAATTTCCAATTGATTCACACGACATGGGAAGACGAAAGGTCTTTCCCATACCTTTCTATTGATGTACAACATCAATTAATAATAAGTTTTTAGTGAAAATATTTTTTTTTATATGTACATATATTAAAAATTTTTGAAATACGAATTTTTTCTCGAAAAGGTACAATAAGTATATTATTATATTGCAACCTGTGGAATTCCCTTTACAATGAAGTATATATATAGGGGAGACCGGGGCAAATACGCCCACGGGGCAAATACGCCCACTCGTTGTTTCTTTTAAAGTATTCATTCAAATTCCGCGCCACTTTTTTTGTAAGTGCGCCTTAACTCGTAGACATAACCACAAAAAAATCGAGGCGATTGACATTGCGGTTAAAACGTTATAAATAAAAGCAGATTGTTTTGTCGTTCCATAGTCTGAACATCTAAGTTTTGCAGTTTAGGAAAAAATATCTACAATCTTCGTTTCTCGTTCCTTATGCAGCCAGGTAAGTTTTTCCTGTTATTTGAAGTAAGAAAAACTGTAGGCCAAAGTAGTTTTGTCGTAAAAAGTTTTTTGTATTTTTTTTAATTTTTAAAAAAACATTTTGTTGTTTGGGGCAAATACGCCCAGTTCGTTTCGGGGCAAATACGCCCACCTAACGCATTTATCAAGGTTTTACTGCCTGAAGATTATAAATGACAATTTTATATTAATATACAGGGTGGTCCAGAAATACATCCACTTAATATACAGCGTGGTCCAGATAAATGACCTGCTTAATATACAGGGTGGTATGGAAGTTACGGACCAAAACCTAACGAAACTTTTTCTGTATTTTTCCGAATTTGAAAAATCCTTCGCCACTTTTCGCAGAACTCAAAATCGAAGAAAGTATTCAAGTTAGAATATTTGTTCAATTTTTTTCTAAAATATTTTTTTCAATTGATAGTTTTGTAAAAAGTGGTGAAGGACTTTAGGAATATATAAAATTATTAATATAATTTATCATTCGTGGAAAAAACTTCTTCCTCAAATAATTTTATTATTGACTATAGGTTACCACCAAAGACAATTAAGTATAAGATGTCTTACGCTCATACAATCGAATGGCATAGGGCAAGCTCGAATTTGCAATATTTTCATTATCAAGAGGAAGCAAGCGTCGGCACAGTGAGAGCGTAATAATATTAACGCTCTCTGTTTATAGTATTTCGTTTCTGAAATGTTGTTTTCTATTACTTTCGTCCGAGATTCTTGAATTAATAAAGTGGGCGTATTTGCCCCGGGCAGTGGGCGTATTTCCCCGAGGGTTTTCCGAATGGCCAATTCCATATTACTTTAAATTTTTCGTTGAAACTTGAAAATAAATAGAAATCTATAAAAATGATAATGTGAGTTTTGTTCCTTAGGAAAGACACTAGCGCGTGACATATATTGTTATTCGAGAATCATTACTGTCATGTTGAAAAATAAATTTTCCAAAACGTGGGCGTATTTGCCCCGGTCTCCCCTACAAATATACCTATGTATACTTTTGTTTTTTCTAAATTGGTTGATCGCTGGGGGCAGAGAGGAATTTTCTGCGAAAATTTGAGCTAACAAATTAGCTTTATCAACAGAGTGAGTGATGATTTGATCATTTTTAAGAAGAGTTGGAATTGAAGACGATGTTTGGTTCTTCACCTTATTACCGAATGCCCGAAAGTTCTCACTACCACGTTGGCATTGAAAAACTGTTTTCCTTTGGCGCTGTTCGTGTAGAAATTTTTGGCGCCTTAGGATGGCATTGCATCGTTTTCTAGCCGGTCTACACAGCCGTTAAGTGGCGGCATGTTTATTTGCCTGCCATGCTCCGAAAGCTTCCTTTTTGGACCTAACATTAATTCTGCGTGTCTCGTAAACCAGGAATTGTCCTTAGGTTTAATGCAAATTTTCTTATTAGGGATGAAGGACCGCATCCCTAATAATATCATTTCTTCAACCATTTTCGCTGAAACATTTATGTATCTATCTTTAAAACACAATTTCCAATTGAAGTGGGCGAAAAATCGTTACGTTCACTCCAGTTAGCTTTATCATACATCGACAGTATTGGGCTCAATATGCTATTTTTCTCTTTCAGCTGCAGCAGCTTCCATTTGTTCCATTTGCTTCCAAATGTTTGCAAAAAATATTTTGCGATCATATAGCAGCCAATCATATGTTCTTCTTGTTCTTCATCTTACTGGCTAAGGCCCAATTTCACAGTGGTTGGTTAACCAACTGTTAGCTTTAACCAAGAACTGAACGTTAACCATTAGTCAAATAATTTTGGTCAGTGATAAAGAAAACTGGGAGAGTAAGCAAGAGCTTGTGCATTTTTTGCAATTCACGTACACAGTCTGTGTGTGCTGGCACTCATCCGCTGTTCACTGTTTTCGCTCTTTTCCCGATTTAGTGATGAGTGTACAAATTAAAATGCCGCCAGTTGTCTTTCAATTGTTTGCTTTTAAAAGTATGTTTTCATTAATTTATTATCATTATTATTAACCCTAGAAGGGTAACCTTCGTCGATTCGACGAACACCACATACATTTCTTAAAATTTCTCCTTATTCTCCGCTCTGATTGCTCTCTCTTTTCGTGTAATCTCAATTGGCGATGTGCTTTCGCGATATACACACATTTTGCAGCACGAGCGCAGCGTAAATTTTCTTTTTTTATAGAAAAACAAAACTAGTCTTCGTCGAAACGACGAAGATTACCTTTAACGTGACTTTTTGCAATTGAATACGAATACTGCACATTGCATTTCAGTATTTCAAAATGTCTCGAAATGCGGGGTTATTATTATTATTGACGGGGAATAGTGCACTGCGACCTAAAAGATCAATTGTACCCCCTTCATTGGCCTACAGTTCGTCCGTTAGTCCAGTATCCGAGAGGAATTTTAGTATATTACCTAAACCTCTGGAAACCCAGCCCGTAACTGGTATAATAAGGTCCCCAGGTGTTTCTTTCGTTTGTGCATAAGTACAGGGCATTCTCCTAGTATATGCATTGCGGCTTCATTTTCCTGCAAGCAGAACCTGCAGTATTCGTTTTCGCGAATTCCTAGTATAGTTAGATGACAGTTTAATCTACAATGCCCTGTAAGGATACCTGTAATAATCCTAAGATTATTATTTGAAAAGCTCATGCATTCCTCGAATGTTTTCTTATTATACGTCCCGATAATCGCCTTGGAATGTTCTAGTCCTGGTTGGTTTTCCCAGTATTGATTCCTATTGATTATTTCGTGTTTCCTGGTTAGGACCGATAGAGCTCCTTTTCACAAGCCACAAAAAGGTTCTGGGCCGACGAAGGGGGCAGAAGCGCCCATCCTGCGAGGTTATCAGAAGAATTAATTGCAAAATTTTTGGAATTGGTTAATTAATTAATTATTAATTAGTTAAGTTAAATAGTTAATTAGAATTGTAAAAAATTAGTTAAATTTATTGATTGTTTTGCTTTTCATTAGTTTTTAAGGAATTATAATTGTGTTTCTGTCTTCATGGAGAAGCTATGTTTTGTTTTTCACTTTATTTTAATTTAAATTAATTTTTTAATTTCTGATACTCATTTTTTACAAAAAAAAGTATAATTATATAATGAAGTTGAAGTTTTTACGATTTTTAATTCTTCCGAAAATCGGAGTTGAATACGATTCGACGAAGATTACCAACAACGCACAGTGGCTCAATTTGGCATTTTAGGTTGCGAAAATCATGACTTCTGAACGAATAGAGATTATTTTTTTGCTGTTGATTACAAATTCATCAGGCTATTGTATTCCAAAAAACACTTACTGTAAATAAGAATAATGAGAGCAACAATGTTAAGTTTTAGTTGCAAAATTAATGAAAATTCATTAAAAAAGATGAAAAGTAATAAGAATTTTAAGAAATAAGCTGAAAGAGTCAAATTCAAAGATAAAAATTCATAAGTTTTGCTTTCAAAATGAGAACCAGAATTCGAAAAATTTACGTAAAAAGTAAATTTTTCTTTGGACAATCCTAAGTTTAAAAACAATGCTTAAACTTCATTAGGACTATATTTGGTTGGTACCATATTGGGTGGGGTGGGAATACTGTCTTACTTATTCTTTTAACTCGATTCGGGCTTGCTAGTGAAACTGCTTTCACTATAATGCCTTTCATTTTCTCCTGATCCTTATTATATTTCATAGCCAAAGCTTCCGATACGTGGGTGGTAGGTAGTTATTTTTCCCGTTGCCTCCAAAAGTTTAATTTTTTTAGTGAATGACCCACAGTCCTGAATTGACTTTTTCGGCCTTCCTTTTGCCGCCTTTGATGTCGATGGTTGGTCATCGCTTATGCTACATGCATCTCCTGCATCGACGTAAATCGTTTTTTCCAACCACTCCCCATTATTCTGGACAACATTGAATTTGATACGGTTTGCCGCAATCCATTTCAACTTGATAGTGCGATAAGTCCTGGATATCTTCTCTTTAGTCGTAGATATGTTGGCTGCAGGCAAACTTCCTTCGACGTAACCTATTTCTTTAGTGACAGCCAGAACGAACTTCTCTTTTGTCTTCGAAATAGTAAATATTTCAAACAGCTTTGAATTTTTCAAAAACATCTTTGTGTTTCTTCTTCGGTTTAGTTGCACTGGCGGAGTTGAAGTGATGTTTAGTTCAAATTAAATTCAAAACTAACTTCACTTACTCCAAACTCCTTTATTTATAAGTAGGATTTGCATATGCATTCAAATAGCAGGTACTAAGCTTCTAGTACTAGCAGGTACCTAAACAGTTTTTAGGTTTTCCCGCGTTGTGGGATTTTTGAACAGCCCAGACACATAAGTGTGCACATAAGACAGTGCACATAGATACTTATAAGTCTGCTTTTTGTTTTTCAATAACAAATTGTTTCATTTGCGCTGTTCAACTCAAAGACTAATGGCGACTGACTGAGTTTTGCTTAAATGATTGCCGGAAATGAAAGCCAACTTGTTTTTCGCACGTGCGAACTGCGCATCCAGCAAAAGTACTCTTTACTTCGAGCTTACAGCAATATACGCAAAAAAAAAATTTGACTTAATATGGTGTTGCAAGCTTGTATCACATCTTAAATGAAGCCAAAATCCAAATTTGCATGCCCTGGTAACGATTACAATCGCGTGTAATTGATTCACTATCAAAATCTTGACGAACTTGTTCGAACAAGGTGGCCACAGAAAAATCGCTGTGAAATCCAGTCGGGCAAAATCGGGCACCCGATCTCTTCAGGATAGTACTCACAGAAGACTAGTGAACAATTTTCCCAAAGACGGAACTCCTTTTTTTAAGTCAATCCAAAGTTAAAAAGTGTGATAAAAACAGTGCGCAAGTGAGTGCCTATGAAAAAACAACAACAACAACCAACTTTTTTTTCTATATTTAATTATTTACTACAAATGCCTTCTTTTACGATGCTGGTGCAAATAGTTTCAAATTTTCAATTCAAATTACTGATATTATTTCACACTCTAAAAATTGCTTAACTTTGACGGGCTCTACAAGCAAAACTATTTGTCCAATTTAGTTAAGGTTTTCGGATTTCTTAGATCCAAGCATTTATCTATCGGACAAGTATAACGGTTTCCCCCAAATAGAACATGACAAAATTGATTTTTGCAACCTGCGTCGGCAGAATCAACCACTGTGCAACGTATGTAAAATATGATTACCCTTCTAGGGTTAAATATCACTGGGTTTGGCTTTCACAGTGGCTGGTTATCTGAACTGCTGATTTGAGAAATTATGTATGGTGGCACCGCTTAAAATTAGTAACACTGCTTGCACTTATTGGCAGCATTGTTCTGACGCTGTTAAAATCAAAACAAAACAGACAAAGAAAAACGCTTTTTGTTTGATTTTCTTTTTAAATAAAAGAGCCCCAAATTTTTTAATATTTTGAGCGCTGTGAATACAGCTGATTTATTTCTTGGCTAACCGATGGTTAACCTTTCAACATTGGCTGGTTAATAGTTGGTTAACCGGAGACTGTGAAATCGAAAAAGGGTAGTTAACCATCGGTTATTGGTTAACCAACTACTGTGAAATCGGGCCTAAAAGTTACTAGTAAAAATTTCTCCAGTGAAAACTTGCAAGTTCTCACGAAATGAACTGTCACTTTACGCTGTCAGTTTCTCTCTCTCTCTCTCTTAATTTCTCTCTCAAGAGATTTGGCGTACACAAAGAGCATCCAGTAAAAATTTGTACAAATTCGTACAAATTTTTCGGGCCCAAACAGAATATCTCGTCCGGGGTAAAACAGGGATGTTTGACGTCGCCATTGCTCTTTTCCTTTTATTTAAATGACCTGCACGACAGTTTGGAAAGAGGAATTTGGATAAATGAATTGAATATCAGACTACCTCTGTATGAAAATTACATTGCAATTCTTTTGGATGATATTGACCTGCTGAAGCGAATGATATATCTTGAAAAATACTGTGATATGCGGAATATGTAGGTCTCCAAGTTGGCCATTATAGTGTTCAGGCAAGGGATAAATTTGGCAAATAGGGAAACATGAAAATTTTAAGGGGAATACATATATAACCATTAAAGCGAAATATAACTATTTAGGCGTTTTAGTAGTCGCTGCAACTATGTTTTAAAAAACATGTGAGCAACAGAAACAGTCTGGCAAAGAACAGTATTAACACCACCTGGCGCAATTCCCTAGCTAAAATCAAAATTATGTTGTCTAGTAAATTAAAATTGTTTTCGGCTGGAACTAAGGCGATACAAAGCTACGCTGCACAAGTGTGGGGATATACATCGTGTGAAGGTGTCGATAGAGTTCCATTGCATCTTTAGAAAAGATATTGCATCTTCCAAATAATACTCATTCTTTTTGTATTGTATTCTCTTACAGTCGGGTATCTCGAGCCCACAAATGTATACACTTGAACTGTATTTGAGATATGTTTTTAAGATATTGTTTGAGTACAAAGAAAATCAGAAAATTTTCTTTAAAATTGCATTTAGGTAGTTGTTAGTGCATGTTTTGCATTATTCGTTTTAAATGCATATTTCGGCTGTTATGTTACGTTATTTTGAAACAAAATGCATATTTGTAAGCATATTCTTAGCTTTTTTGCTTTGAAGGCATATTTTTGCATATATACAACAAAATGAATATTTAAGCGTATTCGAATTTTCGTATATTTCTTATATACTTAAGTACTAAAAACCAAGAAATTTATTAATTGCAAATTTTGTGAGTCACTTTTTTGCTTTAGGCAGCCGCCGTAGCTCAGCTGGCTATTGCGTTGGGCCGCGAGTCAAATGCGACGGTTGAACCCAGGTTCAAGACTCCGTTGCTGCTAACACCGATAAAAAAGAAAAACAACAATTTTTCTTTCGGCGGCTGTCCTCTCAGCAGGAAATGGCAAACCTCTGAGAGTAAAATTGCCTATGAAAAAGCTCCCAACTCGCCGTTCGGAATCGGCATAAAACTGTAGGTCCCTACCAACCTTGTAAAAAATTCGCACGCACAACACGGATGGTTGCGGGTAGCTAGGCCTTGGTCTCGTAATCAGGCTGTCGCGACAGACAGACATGTCGTGCCAGTCAATTATTATTATTATTACTTTTTTGCTTCGTAAACAAAATAATTTCGATGTGAATTTAGTTTTAAATGTTTATTCATTAGTTATGCTTTGCTAATATTGTATTTTTTGTGTTCGCAATAAATTAATAAACAAATATTTTTGCATATTTTTTCAATTTTGGATGCATGTTTTTCATTTTTTAGTTCATGAGAATCCGCTCCCTATTAATAACATAGGATTACTCCTGGTTTTTAACTTATGGAGATAGGTGCAGCAGGGTAACATTCATCAACAAGGAAGGTACTCAGTAGGCCCACCTTATTTCTGCTTAGACAGACAGACCTACAGAAAGGCCTTTCACTTCACGTAACGAGGAACACAAAACTAAGTGGAATGATAATTTTATTAAATTTAAACTGCTTTTTATCGGTTAATAACATCAACCAAACACCACAAATTGTCAACAATTATTCTTATCTTACTTATACAATGAAATCATCCCTTATTGTATCTATCTACATCCCATTGTTTGTATTCTTTTGAAATTCCAAATGAGTGCAAATGATGTTCAAAATATTTTCAAGTACAAACTCGCTAAGGGGACTAATAATCGTGTCAACGAAGCGAAAAATCTCTTCACGTACTACCATCAGTTAAATTTACTTAACAATTGCCTGAATTATTTCTAAAATCAATTTGGCTGCTATTATGTGCAGTCATTGCAGTTTATTGGTTTGGTCTGTTCATACAATAAAATACCCATGCCTCTAAGCGTGTGGTTGCAAATCCTTATATGCGAAGACATGTCAACACAATAGGTAAATTTTCACTCACATTTTAGGGTGGGTTTTTGTATATTGTTTTCCGCACACTTTATTCAGAGTTTACATTGTTGTCCTACAAAAACAAATCAGGATTTGATGGAGGATGTAAGTTCTTGAAATGTTTTATTCAGTGGCACATAAGCATATCGTTCTATTCAGTTTTGAGGGCTTCATGAATTGAAGATGGGGGTGACAAAGCATAGTTATTGCATTGTTAAAACACGTTCTTTCCTTCGCCAAAGCAATTTACTTGAAATAACCCAGCTTAATGACAATAACAGTAAGTGCTTATGATTATTATCTTCACGCCTCCGCTTTGTTTAACTAAGGTGTGTGGTCAGAATTCAACATTTTGTGTTTATACCTATATTTAACAATGACTGTATTGTGGTTACTGTAGGAAAGTAGGATCTGTGAACTGATTTGTCCTGTATGTGGTGCTATTTTATGCCGCTGCACGGAGGTACTGCTTGAGGATAAAACCATATATATCAAGGTGTTTTATGAGTCAGCCTGCGTACACTCGCGCATATATTAGTTTCGAATTTATTTTTAGTTGTCAAGAAGTTAGTTAGTTGTTACTAGCAAAATAAAAAAGGGTGTGGCACTTGTACATTTGTCACAAATTTCACTTTCACTTCAGACACCGGCGAGAAGCACCAAAGCTGAGCAAAACCTAAACGGAAGCGAGAGGAAAGCAAAAATCGGTTCCATGTTTTTCTTCACTCTACTTTTTCAGCTGATTTTGACAATAAGCATCAAAAGCACTTACAAAATACATTTAATTTTTGTTGTTGCCGTAGTGCTACCACCTTATTAAAGCGCCTTGGCGATCCTGGTTGTAAAAAAGCAAGCGAAGAGCAAGCACGAGGCACCATGCATGCGGGGCTTCGCCAGTGATAAGTGATAGGAAACTGGGAGAGCTGGTACCACTACATCAGTGGTGTGCACACTGAACCCTCGACATTATGTGCTTGTGTGAGAAGAGCGAAAATCAATGAAAAGCAATGTAAACAAAAGCGGCATAACGCAGCAAGCCAAAACAACCAACCATTTAGCTCAGCAGTTGCACATTTGCTTGCTGCTGTAAGCATTGCCGATGAAGGTAAATAACTAATTTACACACAGTGCATTGAGAGTTTTCTCCTTGTGCGTGTGCTCTCGTCGGTGTGAGAGCGTAAAAAAGTTTTGCACGCCTGCGACTCTGCACACCACTGCACTACATGCACAGAATTTCACTTAATTATTACATAATTGCAACCCTGGAGCCTACTAATAGGCCGCAACGTTGATTAAGAACGTAGATGACACTCCATATAAATTTCTGAAACGTGGTTGTTGTTCTAGTTAATTTCAGATTTCTAGTGTTACGGGTGAGTCATTTTTTGTGACCAAAGAAAGCTTTCTTTTTATTTGTATTTTTTGGTGCAATTTCGTAATACGTTTGTATAAAACTATAGTATATAAAATAATATTATTGCCCAAAAGGGCAAGACTACGGTTTCCGTGGCGCCGCCATTTGAGGGTGTTTTTAGATAGATCGACCAAAAATAAGTCGAAAATGAAGAATAAAATTTTTCGATACCTCGCTTCCTTTTCGAGATATCGAGGTTCAAAGTTTAAAATTTCGGATGGACTCTTATATCTTGGGGGTCGAGGAGGGGGATAAAATTTGATGGGGAGTAGGGGAGGATTCCCCATATACCCCCCTTGATAGAAAAACCGTCGGAAATGTTTAGTTTTTTTTTAATTATTTTTTTTAATTTTACCTTTCGAAACCTGAAAAATTGTAATTACCTGCCAAAAAGGTGGTGCGGTTAGACGGAAAAGAAGGGGAGAGGGGTAATAACCTTCTTAAGTGCAAGTAAGGCTTCAAATTCAGTAAAATATTTACAGTACTTCTGCATCCAAACTCTTATTGTGTGGCCGGCCTTCGGCCGGGCGCTTGAAAAATAACCCTCATAGGAGCAACTGTGCCGGAGTATCAGTAAAGTGCTAACAGTATTTCTGCATAAATTTCAATATGGCAATGCTGTCCATATTTTTTCAGCTTTTTTGCTATTTTGAATGCCAGTTATATGGAGTGAAAGAAGAAGTGTCAAATTGCGAGACGATTTTTCCAGTCCAGTCTACTTTCTCGCTTATCTGTATATAAAAACTTTGAACCTCGATATCTCGAAAACGAAGCGATATCGAAAAATTTTGTTCGTAATTTTCGATTTATTTTCGGTCAATCTATCTGAAAACATCATCAAATGGCGGCGCCACGGAAACCGTAGTATCCCCCCCAAAAGCGTTGGAAGAATCCTTGGCTTTGCTTTAAATTTAATTATATTAAGGCTTTATAAGCTGCATAAGAACTGGGTTCGAACTAGAGCATTTAGCACCAAAAACATCCGCGATCTGATCTGATCGTCAACCCTGTATTAGAGATTTGCTAAATGAAGAATTGCGAAATAAAATAGGCGGCAGTTTGCCCTGTCGTATTCAACAAATTTTTTTTTTCAAAATTTTTTTTTAATAAAATAGCTTAGATACGTTTGAATAAGACAAAAAAATACATTAAACATTTTTAAACTACCCTCATTTTTTTTTACGAGGGGGCTCACCTACAGGTGACACTGGGCATTAATAGTTGTTAATAATCTGAGAGATAGGCTTGACTTTGCTATACAAGTGTTAGAATTTAAAAATAAAAACCTTTGTAGTAGGAAAAAAAGATTAGGCATCTGTCACTGACACTGGGAATTGAAGAGTTAATGGGCCAGCTACCCGAGATGTTACTTATAGCCTATTTCCACCGAGCGCTTAAATGCATTTAAGGGCTCTGTTAAGCTTGAGAACTGTCAAGCGTTTCCACTAAAACTGAGTTAAATGCAACAGCTGGTTTTTATTTACATTTTTAGTTGGTCAAGCCAAATTCTGCATTTATTTCTGGGCAGCCAACGCTTACCCATCGCCGCCATCTCCTTGTACACGTATGTATGGTTTCTTGTAGCCCCTCTACTGCAAGAAAACCAATTCGCTTTCCTTCTCAACAGTCTAGGAATGTCTGCGTTTTCATATTTGTGAAAATTTATTTCATTTGTCAATGTTTATTTCATTTATGAAAGTTGTCAGCTGATTGATACCAGAGCTGTCTGAATTTTTAATTTCAAGAGGGTTAGTGAGAAGTTTCACGTTTTTGATTTTCTCTTTCAGCATTTATTATTGGCAAATAATAGAAGTTTTGACTTTGATTATGACAGACGATATGTATTTTTGCGAAAAATACAGTAAAAAGTAATTGTCTTAGCAAAAAATCTACCACACCGAACGCAATTCGAATCCCCTCTTTTGTTTATGTTCGTACGGCTCTTGCAGCGCCGAAAAGCATGCTATCAAAACTTGTACATTTGTCAAAATTGCTCCAGCTTTTAACATAACATATTCTGTTAGACGTCTGTAAAGGGCAAAACTGAGTTAACTCAGTTTTGAAAGTGAGTTAACTCACTTTGATACAAAAACAATTGCATGGGAATTAGAGCATTTAAATGCGATGTTAAATGCATTTAAGGCCCGGTGGAAATAGGCTATTAGTTTGACTTGTCAGCTGACGCGACCTGCCATACCCGAAAGTTGTACAACTGGTTATCCAAGACGTAGAACGTAACTTTAGAACTTAACCGTAAACTTAGAAATCTGTTTCGTTTTGGTTTCTAATATGTATAAGGTTTACAGCAAGCAAATTTATAAGGTAGTGGTAGCACCACATACTGATTGTCAAAATGGCCGCCCACCGCTGTGGGTTCTGATTTGATTTTGACAATGAGCATGCCCATAAGCACTAACAAAAAACATGGGGTCTTTGTTGTAGCCGTAGTGCTATCACCTTATTAATACACCTTTGTTTACGGAAAATGCCATCAGCTAATGGTTGCGCTCAGGGAAATGTTGCCACTCTGTTCTGAATAGATTTGAAAATGAAAAATTTCCAAAAATTGTTAAATACACAAAATTGAATTAAATACTTTTTATTATTGTAATTATATTAATATTTTAAGTCGTTGGATGCTCATACATCGAATAATATTAAGTGAAAAGTTCGGTTACGTTAGGTTGGAGTGGCAGCCTCCTACGTGAAAAGCTCACTTAAGCACAGCTTAAACCCCTGATACGAAGAAAACTACAATCAAAGCTCTAAAAACTCATACTAGCATGCTGACACACATTTGGTTTTTGTACTACGTAGTACCAGTACGTACGTAGTACGTAGCAGCCGCCGTAGCTCAGCTGGCTAGTGCGTTGGGCCGCGAGTCAAATGGGACGCTCGAACCCAGGTTCAAGACTCCGTTGCTGCTAACACCGAAAAAAAAGAAAAAACAAAAATTTTTCTTTCGGCGGCTGTCCTCTCAGCAGGAAATGGCAAACCTCTGAGAGTAAAAAAAAAATTGCCTATGAAAAAGCTCCAACTCGCCGTTCCGAATCGGCATAAAACTGTAGGTCCCTTCCAACCTTGAAAAATTCACACGCACAACATGGATGGTTGTGGGTAGCTAGGCCTTAGTCTCGTAATCGGGCTGTTGTGCCAATCAAGAAAACGAAGAATCTGCAAGCGTTGTTCGTTTGTAAGTCGATTCATGGTTAAATTATAGACCAAACTGAACATGTTTCACAGTAACATTTTACACGAAAACAGCTGAGCTGCCAAAAACAGTGTTGCCAAAAAGAAAGTTGCTAAAAAAATCATCCTTTATTATTGGCAGATAACAAATACTGAAAAAGCAAATAAAAACGTGACATTTCTCATGAACCCTCTTGACATTAAAAATTCAGACAGCTCTGGTATCAATCAGCTGACAACTTTCACCAATGAAATAAACATTGACAAATGAAATAAACTTTCAAAAATATGAAAATATGAAACGATGATAGTGGAGATATGGGAAGGCGCAGACCTTCCTAGACTGTTGGGAGGGAAAGCGGAGTGGT
This sequence comes from Melieria crassipennis, assembly GCA_963668005.1. NCBI lineage: Eukaryota > Metazoa > Arthropoda > Insecta > Diptera > Ulidiidae > Melieria > Melieria crassipennis. The sequence goes on along the minus strand of OY764961.1, from coordinate 84,919,088 downwards.
TTTACGTATACGAGGAGATGGTGGTGTTGGCGGCGATGGCCAAGCTGTGGCTGCTCAGAAAGAAAGAAAGAATTTTACTTCCAAATAAAAATTTAAACAAAAACCAGCTGTTGGAGTTAACTCAGTTTCCGTGGAAACACTTGACAGTTCTCAAACTTAACAGAAGTCTTAAATGCATTTAAGCGCTCCGTGGAAATAAAGTATTAAACAAACACATATTTACATATTAAGTTTTTGTTGCACAACCCTTTTTCTTATACAAAATTATATTAGACATTATCGGGCACTTACTTATAACCATTTATAAGTAGATAGTTCTGTATCTACATGCGTATAGTTAGTAAGATTTATGTCGTTACCTGCGTTGGTGTCAAATGAATAAGGCTTGCTAAGTGTTCTCGTTCAGGCGCAGAGAGATATCTTTGTTGTTTAAACCGCCTTTCAAGCTCGTATACCTAAAAAATTAAATTTGAAAAATGAAATTAAATCAACAATATATACGCCTCAGGCGTCATAATTTACAATTATATATTATAAGCTTCAAATAACTAAAAGTTATAGTCATAATCATTATTTTGTGGCTTTGTGGCTAGTTTAAAGGATAAAATGTCTGACTGTTGTGATACGATTTAGTTTTCGGCTGATACCCATTTTTTAGCCTATACCAATGTCGATACATCGGCCTCATTAGAAATGGCTAATATTGATTGAACCGATGCTGCTACCGATTAAAAAGATAAATATGTATTTGTTGAATATTTATTGAAACAAAACACATAGCAATTCAATCTAATACCAGATATGCCATCAATACTTGACATATGATAACTATGAAAAACTTATTGAAAAATTCACCAATTTCGATATCCTCCGTTTAAAATTTAACCCTTAAATGCATGGGGCAATTTTTTTCGAATCAATCTAGAGCAAGCACAAACTTGATTTAAATTGATTCAATAGATGTACGAAGTATTTAGGATTGTACCATATATGATACGCCATGCATTTAAGGGTTAATTTGAATCAATACAATTTAATTAATCAATAAGCGTAAACATGGTCCCATTTCCAGTGACGCACATTTGGGCTTTTCTCTGCATTTTTCATAACATTTTGAAGCATTTCAGGGGTTTCCTCACGAATATTCCGAGAGTCTAGTATTTGAGGTTTAATAGTGTACACCTTTCCCTTTAACCCTAATTCCCAGAATTTTAAAGTAACGTAAACCAAGAAATGAGACTGTCAGGCTCATATGAGCAAAACAACTGAAAAACTGAATTTTTTTTACTTTTCCAAATCCAATTACTACTTAAAGACGATTTTATTTAAGTTATATATTTTTAGTAAAGAATTTGTGAATACAGGGTCCACTGGTAAACAATTGCTACTGCAAAAGTATAATTAATTAATCTAGAGATTTATCTTTGTCAAATTTGGGTGGAAGGGGAATTTGTTTGTTGGGAATTTGTTGTTTGGATATTTGTTTAGTTTATTGTAAACATGTTCCTGCATTTTGGAGATGTGTGGTGGACAAATATGACACCGACTTTGTTTACGTGTACTAAAATTTGGCGCCTGCGAACTGACCTTTTGCAGTAATACAGCATCTATTGTTGCCTGAGTTATCGCTCGTAGATATTCGTGGCTATAAAAAACAAATCGCCCAGTTATCGCAAAAACGACTATCTTTTGCTATCTATACCCTGATTCCAGTCAAGACGTGTTTTTAGCCATATAACATATGTCGCAATGCCAGCAGCATCAATCAAATGTATAAAGAAAGGTTTGCGTTTTTTATATACCCATCATACAAATTTAGTTTTTTCTGAGTGTACGAACCCTGCATCCAATAAACTATCGGCTAATTCCCTACTGGTGAACTAGGTGGTCATTATTACATTTATGTTTGTAAGGCTCAAACAGTTTTTTAACACCCTTTTCGCAGGACCCACAGCTCCTTGATTACCGTCTTTCGGGAAGTATTAGCACTATCGCAATTCCATATTCTGATTACATATTTATCGGGATTGGAAGACTTAAACTGTATAACATAACATCAACTTCGGCGAGGCATAAATTCTTCAGAATATGTCGTTTATTGTAGTATTTTCAAAAATTTTAATTGACTTCATCCCATGCCGACTGTATGAGTGCTAGGCTCAAAAACTATGAACTTGACACGATAAAAATGCACCTAAACATGAAAAATAAAAATATTCTTCCATATGGTGGACAAAAAGTCAAGGAATTCTGAGTAAATCTTAGTTTTTGTTCAAATGAGCTTCTGAGGCTCACTTCTGGGGTTTCGTTGCATTTTTTTTAAATTAAAAAAAAAAGTAAAAAAAACTGTCTAAAAAGTTAAATTTATAAATGAAATATAATTCTAACATAACATTAGAGGATTACATAAAAAATTTGAATCGAAGATCTTTTGGTATAGGATTTATCATCATTTGAAATATTTAGTGAGACTGTGAGGCTCACTTCTGGGAATTAGGGTTATGCAGACCCACAAGAAAAACCCCGGCGCTGTTAAATCGGGCGAGCGAGGAGGCCAGTCGAAATCGCCGTTTTGGAGATGAAACGTCGAGGAAACATTGCCATCCTGCCCTAACCAATAATCCTCCAACTGATTTTCCTCGATGAATGGCTGCAAAATTTGGTGATCATGGATGATACCGTTCACCATTGAGAAAGAATGGTCCGATGATGTGTAGTGCACACACCATACCAAACAGTAACTTTAACGTCACGCAAAGGTTGTTCAAGCACGATTCGAGGATTTTCAATGCCCCAGAATCGACAATTTTGTTTATTTTTCGTTCCACTGAGAGGAATGTGCCTCATCACTCATGATGACTCGGTACCAGAAATCAAGTTTATTTGGCGCCAATTCAATCATCTTTCTGCCATTTTCCAAACGACGCTGCTTATCCAGAATCAACAAACTTTGAACCAATTGCCCTTTGTAGAGAAACAAATGCAAATCTTTCGTCATAATTATGACTCATAGTTCTCCATAAAGTGGTTTCGGTATTTTCAATTGTGACGAACGGTGTTGAAAGCAGGTCCCGAGGCTCTCACGAACAGCCGCTATGTTTTCCAAACTCCGCGATGTGCGCATTCGCATTGGTTGATAGACATTGAAATGTTGATAAGCGCCCCGAGAGACTAGCTCCCGGTACCAATTGGGATAATACAAAACGGACATTAACCCTCCTCCTTAGTAGGGATCGAGGACTATCTAAACCTCTACCGTGCTATGGGTCCGGCACCTGGTTGTAAACGCAACTCCACGCCGAGATAAAACTCTACCAAGATCTACCGTCCCAAGATCAGGCTGGAGTACAATGCTCCTGGGCCACCTTGATCCCCGTGGTACCAGACAAAGTCTCTGGTCAGACTGCGTAGCCATGCTACTACCAGTTTATCCCCATTCTGCTCGTGGACTGGTGACCACCGCACTGCACTTAACCCCATTCACGTGCGCACTAATTCACACATTCAGTTAACCACCTCGCCCCGCAAGGAATGCCTAACTGAAACTGCAGAAAATTCAAAATTTGCCTAAAAACACATCCATAAAAATTTCCCAATTCTAACTAACATACAAATCCGCATTTCACATTTTGGGATTTTATCCAGTAAGTGGGAATGAAATATATTTGCTTTAGTACCTTCCATATTCTCTGTATGAAAGAGTGAGATTAAGATATAAACGTGGCGTGCCACCCGATTTTATGCACAAAATGTCGTAGTGCTGCGAGAATTGCGAAATCTTTACAAATGTATACGCATATAACAATTAGCTACACTTAACCAAGAATCCAGTCAGATCTATCTGGTAGACGCAACGTACATATTCGGTATATCTACCGTAACAATCAGATACGTCTAACCGAAAAGCCAGTCAGAACTATCTGGTAGCCAAAACGATATATTCGACATGTCTACCATAACAATCAGCTACATCTAACCAAATCATCAGTTAGATGTACCTGATAGTCATAACGTAAATATACATTAAGACTATTTGCACGAGGAGAAAGGCGAGAAAAAACACACAAAACAACACAATATTTCTTCCGGCGCGTATGGTTTTACCCTCCAGCGTGCTTTTGTTGAATTAGCAATTTCTATAACTTTGGAAAACATCTATATAAAACAATAATGAAATAATAATTAAATGTAATGTTATTTTTGTAAGGTAAAGATTTTATCACCTTAAAAACGTTCCAGAAAAACAAATTCGGCTGCGGACACTTGCCGCATCTGACGTACCAGTTGAAATCTTCTCGCAGCACTACGCCATTTTGTGCATAAAATTGGGTGGCACGCCACGTTTATATCGTTATGTCACTCTTTCATACAGAGAATATGGAAGGTACTAATGCGAATATATTCTTTCATTCCCACATACTGGATAAAATCCTAAAATGTGAAGTGCGGATATGTATGTATTAGTTAGAATTGAGACATTTTTATGCATGTGTTAGTTTTTAGAAAAATGTTGTACTTTTTTCTGGAGTTTCGGTCATATAACTAGTTACATGACCGAAAGTCTCCTTGTAGGGTACACAGTACAAGCACACCTGCAAGGCGCGAAATTTCTTACGAGGGACTTTATTGTGTTCACTGAAGGCAATGGGCGATTGCGGTATTTTCGCCGGAACGCACGTTGAGTTAAAAGAGTTCAAAGAGTTATTTTCAAAATAAAATTTCACGATTTCTGCGTGTTCTGCGACAGTGTATGGTTGGTTGATGGTTAAAATTGTAACCGAATAGACGTTTCTAAAACGCTATAAAAGAAGCAAATCGGGTAGTTATTCATAGTTCTCATGTGTCAAGTACAAGTAGATGGAACAGTATAGATGGATATCCTAAAAAGGATATTGAAACATTAATAACTTGAATTTAATAAATACGTCCAACATAATAAATAACACAGAGCGACACTAAGAAAAGGTACAAGGTCTAACATCTCCTATTGTTTACAACTTTTCCAAAAAGGATATGTTTTCTTCGACTTCATACCAAACCTAGAAAAATCCCTTGCCTTCAGCTAGCTAGTAATTAGTAAGTAAACGAAAACCGCATTCATTCGTTCATATTCGTATTGATATTTAATTGAGATTTAATTCAAGTATCTCTGCCTGGTATTTGTGTCTCCTTGTTTTGCGTCAGTTAGTGCCGTAGTTCTCAGTATCACTAATTCAAGCAGCAAAAGTCCCAACTGTTGAAATTGTGCGAAACGCTTACTTAAAGACTACTTATACCAAGACATGCCAAACGTTGCAACTTGTCGATCTCCACCCTAACCGTCATTGTATGGCTTTTTTCGCTTCAAATAACGGCCGCGGATATCAACAGCGTTCTAATCGTCGTTGTGTGGATCCAGTAATCCCCACCAGGTACTACATACCCTTCTACACTGAATGAGAGTTCGCTTTGCCTTCTGAATTTTGTCTTTAATACGATAAATCCATGAAAATAAACTAATTGTCGAGGGTCACTCTAGATATTTTATTTATTTTTTTAAATGGTTGGAGGACTAAATGGTAAGAGGACTTTCCACTTCCTTACACCAAAAACATTCATTGATTAAGAACTTCCCACCCACAATAATAATAACGCAACTACAAAAACAACATCCGCATGACCAACTGTGTGTTGGCCGAAACACATTGAAGACGGCAACGACGAAGCCACACAACTTCAAGATATATGACTACAATAAAAGCAGCAGCAACATCATAACAATTAATTTTTAGTACGCCTCCCTCTATATAGCATTTATCTACATCCATTTCATTGTCCGACAAAGCTTGCACTCTATAGGACGCTTATTCAACTTGACAACGTCACAAATCCGATCGATGGGAGACGCCCTCTGGTGGTGAATTTCTGAACCTTAATTAATTTTGTATTTTTTGTACTCAAGACTGTTGGTTATCGCTGAATAAATCATTTAAATCGGTTCAGTAGTTTCCGAGATACGATGTTTTCTCGCTTACCTAACTACTACATTTACAGTGGGGAGCCAATGGCATAGAAAATGGCTAATTTTGTATGGCAGCTCCCATAAGACTTGGAGATAGCGGGTAAGTATGTTTAGAAGAAATATTCGGAAGGGAAAATGGATGTCGGTCATACATTTGACACGTCTGGGGGCAACCTGGGAGCAGCGGGAGCCTATTTTATAAAAATTTAATTTTGTATGGGAGCCCCATCAAGGGTTGGAGATAGGGTATAAATATGTTTGAAATAAATGTTTAGTAGTGAAAACTAGTGGGGGGTCATTCATATATTTTAACCCTCTCAGAGCAATTTCTGACCAGCTGTGGAGCAATTTGTCGAATTTCCCAGCTTTTTTGTGAACTTTGATCTCGATGCGACACCATTTATCCTCACCCTAGCCCCAAAATTTTTTAGCTCATGCACTTTTTCCCCAAACCGCATAAAATGAGAGGTTGCGGAGCATCGAAATCGAAAAATCGTGCACTAAATCCAGTCTAGTGTACATGACATATGAGCAGGCCCGACGAGAGGGGGGTGGTAAAGGTGGGATTCCCACCGGGCCCGGAGTTTCTAGCGGGGCCCGGATTTCAATCGAAATCTCAAAATTTGGGAAAAGTTTAATATGCATTTTTGCAATCTGATTAGAACCGTAAAAGAATGTAACTGGTGTATTATCTACCTATCGTAATCAGACATTATGCAGACGGGCCCGGGCCCAACATTAAAAAATGTTTTCTTCGTAAAACAAAAAAAAATTGTCCAAATATTTTTCAAAGTTTTTTTTTATTTGTCTGTTTGAACGTTTTCCGCAAGTACGGGCCTTCGTTAAACAAACTCAGCGATTCCTGATGGGGGGGGGGGGGGGCGGAGGTAACTACCACCGGGCCCTGATATCCTCTCGACGGCCCTGCATATGAGCTGAGACTTTGTTGCTTTATAACATGAGTGTGTGCGAACACATTTAAGACAATGCACAGTAAAGGCAATGAAATGACACTGAATGCAGTAAATTATACTAACAGAACAATTAGTGCTTTGTTATTATTGTAATAATCACGCATATTTTTGAGTTTTTTCGAAATGTTTTTATTTCAAACTAGCAGAGCCCCGCGGCTTTGCACGCAAGTTCAAGTCAATGGTCCCAATAAATCAAGTTTCTTCATACAACGCTTTACCTCAAGTTTTGCCCCTTTCGACCCCCAATTTCAAAAAATCCCGTCTTAAAGGAAGTTTATTTTCGTAAATGTACCTACAGTTCAAATTTCATGTTAGTAGTTTTATCGGCTTGGGCTGGGCGGTGATGAATCAGTCAGTTTATCATATACAGATTTAAGTTGTATGAGCGGTGCCATGCCCTTTTCATGCAGTGTGCAATCCATTCCTCTAGTCGTATGGTGTGACCCAGTTTCATTGATGTGCGACTTACAGTTTCAAAGTTACGCGGAAAATTTGGGTAACAAAAATTTGGCACGCCCCTTGTCCAACGCCCATCAAATGTTACCAGTAGATTGACACATTTATGGGATGAAGAAATACAAAATTTCAATGCTCTCCGACTTATTATTCCGAAGCTTTCCACATTAAAAATTTGGGTTGTATGGACGGTGCCAGGACCCCTCGTCCAATACCCACCCCATTGCCTCTGTCGAAGGGCACGTCTAAATCGTAAGTCTGTGCCAAATATCATTGATGTGTGACCTGTAATAGTGACACGCCCCTTATGCAACCCTTATGGAAATCTACCAGTAAAACGACACTCCTAGACGGTAGCCCTGTACCAAATTTCAATGCTGTCCAACCTATAATTCCAAAGATATTCCGTATTACAAATTTAGATTGTATGGAGGGTGCCACGCCTATCTGTCGGGTCGTATTCACACAGTGTGAGTTATCGAGATTTAGTCAAGGCGAACATTCCGTGAAAGATTCAGCTCAATCGCCCGTCTAGGTTTTGAGTTTTAGTGTCGTGTGACCAAAAAAACAAACATACTGTTACGAAACTACCAGTTCTAGTGGGCTAGTACGAATCACTGGATTGTGCAATTTGAAATAAACAAACACACTTAGTTCCTCAAACGCAGTCAATAAGAACCAACAGTCACTTTATTTAACAGATTTACACTTCACTGTCTTTACACTTAAATATTCGCTTAATTATTCCGCGTGGCAACTCCGCTAGTCAAAATCAGACTGACTCGCTGCGCCGCACCCGGCTGCCTTTTATACCTGTCCGGCCATCGCGCAGATCATTCCCGCACATTCCGGAGTGGACTAACGGTTTCCATGATGATCGCGACCATCATTGCCAGGTTAGACTAGAAGTTTCCATCATTGCCAGGTTGGACTAAAAATTGCCATCATTGCCAGGCTGGACTAAAAGTTGCCATAGTTGCCAGATTGAATTATAGCACGGCGCGTAGCGACAGGGTTGCTTTGCACAGCGACAGACTGTCTTATCGTTACAATACATTCATTTCTATATACAGTCGTGTCTGGATATAGTGAACTAATTATTGCAAGGCCTGTTCACAGTATTGAGGATCTTCACTATATCAAGGTTAACATTTTTGTTCAAAAACTCGTTTTATTTGCTCAAAATACACATTGCATATATAAATTCAAGAGATAATTAAAATAAATTAGTAGGAAAACATTAATGTAACAGTTGGGCTGAAAAGTTCGTATCGTTTCTATGAGATGGCACCACTGGAATAAAATCCGTATCATTTTTACGTAGTACCAACCTTCAAAAGAAACGTGTATAAATTTGACAGCTGTCTGATTATTAGTTTGTCAGATACAGCATTTTGAGTGAAGCAACTTTTGTTATTTTGAAAAAAAAATGGATAAAAAGGAATTTCGTGTTTTAATGAAACACTATTTTTTGATGAAAAAAAGTGCTACTGATACCAAAAAGTGGTTTGATGAGTGTTATCCGCACTCTGCGCCGGGCGAAGCAACCATTCGTAAGTGGTTTGCTAAATTCCGTACAGGCCATATGAGCACCGAAGACGATGAACGCAGTGGACGTCCAAAATAGGCTGTTACGGACGAAAACATCAAAAAAATCCACAAAATGATTTTGGAAGATCGTAAATTGAGGTTGATTTGTATAGCTGACACTCTAAAGATATCAAATGAACGTGTTGGACATATCGTTCATGAATATTTGGGTATGCGAAAGCTATGTGCAAAGTGGGTGCCGCGCGACCAAAAACAAGAAAGTGTCGATGCTTCAGAGCAATGTTTGGAGCTGTTCAAATGCAATAGAAGTGAATTTTTGCGTCGATATGTGACAATCGATGAAACATGGATCCACCACCACACTCCGGAGTCCAGTCGACAGTCATCTGAGTGGTCTGCACGCGATGAACCGAATCCAAAGCGTGGAAAAACTCAACAGTCGGCTGGTAAGGTTATGGCGTCCGTATTTTGGGATGCACATGGAATCATTTTCATCGAGTGTCTTGGAAAGGGAAAAACCATCAACAGCGACTATTATATAGCGTTATTGGAGCGTTTGAAGGACGAAATCGCGAAAAAACGGCCCCATTTGAAGAAGAAGAAAGTGTTGTTTCATCAAGACAATGCGCCGTGTCACAAATCGGGGAAAACGATGGTAAAATTGCATGAATTGGGCTTCGAATTGCTTCCGCATCCACCGTATTCTCCAGATTTGGCCTCCAGCGACTATTTCCTGTTCTCAGATCTCAAGAGAATGCTCGCTGGAAAGAAATTTAAAGCCGATGAGGAAGTAATCGCCGAAACAGAGGCCTATTTTGAGGCTAAACACAAATCGTACTACAAAAATGGTATTGAAAAGTTGGAAGACGCTATAATCTTTTTTTAAATACACATAAAGAAGCCCACTTTTAACCACAATCGGTTTGCATTCGACAAAAACCATAACCACTAAGGTCAAGAAACAGCTTACGCAGTCCGATAAGTACTTAGCCCCCCGCCCGATGGTGCCACTATCGTAAGAGAAATTTACTATCGTGTAGTACATCCTCGTAGACGGCTACTGTCAAAATTTCAGCCATATTGGATTTGTAGTTTTATTTTGACCGCGTGTGGAAACGAACGTGTTTTAGGATTTTAGAAAAATGGAAAAAGAGCAATATCGGTCGGTGATTCGCCAAATTGGTAGCATTAGGCTACGAACAGCTGCCCCATCCACCATATTCTCCAAATTTGGCCCCGTGTGACTTCTTTTTGTTTCCAAACTTGAAAAAGTCAATCGCCGGGCAGAAATTTGAGTCGAATGAGGAGGTTATCGCCGCCACGGAGGCCTCCAGAAAACGTATTTTTCAGACGGGTTAAAGAAATTGGAGCATCGCTGGGTCAAGTGTATCGAGTTGAAAGGAAACTACGTTGAGAAATAAATCGCCACTTTTCCAAAATGTTCGTTTTTCTTTTGTAGGCTAAGTACTTATCGGACCACCCACGTATTTTGTAACAATCAACCAGTGTTGCCAGATACCTGAAATTACTTTCTCCTAAATCTGAAAAAAAATACTGAAATTTCCTCCCAAAATTAAAAAAAATTTCCTAAATTTAAAGGAATTAAACTTCTCATAAAACAATAAAAATATATAAGTACATATAATTTTTTTAATGCAGCCTTTTTTAATTCATCTTCCGCTTAACAATAAAAACTTAACAAACAAAAACAAATGAATTAAACATTTTTGGCGGGATTTCATTGTGACAGCAATAACTGAGAACGAGATAGATAGCTTAAAAACTGTTAACACAATAGGGTGCTTTGACTATTAAAATAGTTGCTAAAATATGTTTTGTTGCCAGTGTTCCCAATACATCATACTTCGTTATTCGAAAATCTCCCAAAAATCCACTAAGGATTCGAAAAATCCCCTAACATAAAATATAAATCTCCTAAACAATTCTTCCTCCTAAAAATTCTCCTAAAAGGCCAAGAATCTCCTAATTCTAATAGGAAATCTCCTGATCTGGTAACACTGCAATCAACACCAAAAATTCAAATTAGGGGAATACCCTCTTTCAGTTTTGATTCCTTCTTGTGTTTTTGTTGCTTTTTGCTTGAAATTGCTTTCAAAATTTTGTTCACTATTTAGAGGTTTTCGATTGTTCACTATTTAGAGTACTCCATGTAAAAATTTGGGTGTTCACTATTACGAGGTGTTCACTATATAGGGTGTTCACTATACTCAGACACGACTGTACGTAGATATTGTAACGATGAGGCACTCGGTCGCTGTGCTGCGCATGAACGCTTTTACGGGCATACTTTTAGGCACGTACTTTAGGGTACGGCAGACTTGCTATAATTTCGGTATGGCAAGGATGGCTCGCGATGGTAGTGGGTTGTGCGAGAACGATCCAGAGATAGTCCAACTGGAATGTGCGAGAACAGTCGACGCGATAGGCCGACAAGTATAAAAGGCAGCCAGGTACAGCGCAAAGGGTGAAACATGCAGTAGTAGTAGTGTAAGACAAGCAAAGTGTAAATTTGTAAATAAAGTGATTGCTGGTTTTTGAATGCGTTTTTCGTTGAGTAATTGAAGTGGTTTTATCTTTCAAGCACAATCCAGAGACGAATAGGCCCAAAAGAGCTCATTTTCGTAACAATATTATATTAACTCACATGATCAACCTCCATTTTATTTTGTATTTTGTCACAGACTAAAATGTTTTACTAAACTCCCTCACTTAATTACGCGTGTCAATTAACAAACTCCCTTTAATCCAGTCGTCGGCAATGCTTACTCGATTGAGCAGGACGCTCAGCACACGCATTCAGGTTGTTCAGGTTTAATTTTATACAGTGTAGAGAAATTTCACTGCGCTCACTAATGCGGCCCATACACGTTGCAATTTGTTGTACAACTGGACTCGGTTGTACACAAAATCGCATCGTGTGTAGCGCAGTTGTGCGTGTCGCACAACCAAATTAACAGAGACAAAAGTTCTGTTCAACAAACTCTGATCTCCCCCTGCTGCTTTCGGCCCGCACCCGAAATTCAGATTGCTTCGCTGGTCCATGGTGGAATTATACATAGTATAATTCCACTATGTCGCTGGTCGACATGCGCATTCTGTATACTGTTTATTCTGTGCCCGAACACATAGACGCTGGCAGCAACACGGCCACGCGATCGCACGATGGCGTTGGCTTCAATGGTCGCGGTGTAATTGGCAACGTGATTACAATGATGAATTGTAACGGACGCTTGAATTTTCACAAGTTCGTATATGTTTGGATGTGTTAAAGTTGAACAATGAATAATTTAAAATCGTTCGTTAATTTTGCTAACGTAATAACCAAACAAGTATTACGCATTTGTCTCATGAAACAGCTGAGCAAAGTATGCAAACAAGCAATCGATGTTGCCAATTTAAGCAGTGATACCATTTGCTTTGGTTTTGTCGCGTACGAATTAGAGACACCTTGGCGACAGTGACATCTGTGTTCGTGTAGTCGTGCTGTCGTCAAAATAATCGTTCTTATACGATTGTTCTGATTCTATATTTTGACCGATGCAGTCGTGTCGCTGCCGTCGTCTATGTGTTCGGGGCATGAGTGTCGTTTCGGACTTAACCCGAGTAGCATTGCGCTCGTTTGTTGAGCGGTTGCTCGCATTTTTGCGCACTCAGTATTTTTTGCTTCTGTTTTTATAAAATGTATAAAATCGAACCACCGTTAACTCTCATCACACACAAATTTTTAAGTCTTGCTACACATAAAATTTTGTAAGTAAAGATAATTTTTTCAAATCAATATATTAAAACTAATTAATTGAGACGCTAACTTTGTTAAGTGCCTTCTACACATACATTGCCAAAATGCTTGGTGGTGTTAGCGCCCATCACTGCTCTATACATTTTCCTTCTTGGTCTGTAATTATGAGCATTTAAACCTCATTAGTATGTATGTTAGTTGTTTCTTCCGTAGCTCTCCCTGTCGGACCTGACACAACTGGTTCCCAAAATTCATTGGTTTTTCAACTGGGTTTTTGCAAGTCAGTTGGACAACTAGTTGTCCAAGTACCTATCAGCGGTTGCAGAAGTCAGTCAGTTCGCGTCTAATCGTTCACGTTCTGTGTGCGCGCTCATAGGCGAGAAGAGCAGATGAAAATGATGAAAATCATAGGTCTGATCCTATGATACTTTTGTTACAACGACGACATAGAAATTTTTGCAGCTTCTGCTTCTCTGACTCGAGGGTCGTTCGATTTGCCTTGAATACTTTGAGTTGGAATTTCACGTGGTTGTGTGAATCAATGAATTGAAGCAGCGGCTGAAAGGTATGTATTATTAAATTTGTTTGTTTATTTATGTAATTATTTATTAATTCATTTATTTATTTAATTATTGCAGGCGAAGTCAGGATGTTGTATTTCGTCAGGCTCCAAACAGTTTCGACAGAAGTGTGTCAGCAAGTCCAAGTTCATCTTGGCTCATCTTTACGGGCACCAATATTTCTTGTTTTTTTTAATATTTTTGAAATAAAATAATTGTTTTATTTTCCCCCATAAAATCAACTGGTTAGAAAACTAATCCAGAATAAACTAGTTCACAAACTACTCGCTTCGCAACTGGTTTAGAAACTTTTTTACTTAGAACTGACTTCGGACTAGTTGCGAATGGATGCAATCGGGGACAATTGACTGTCGCCTAGGACATTGCCATGTTAAAAGGGTGAGTTCGCTCAAAGGAAACGAATCGGTTCTACAGCCAGCTATGACTGACAAGCAACCAGTTGAAAAATTACATTCGGACCAGTCCGAATTCCTCCAGGGCTGATATAACCGTCTCTGGCGCTAATGTAAATCATTAACAAATAGTTAATATCTTGTATAAACAATTAGCGAGATTTAATGTAGTTTACTTCCATGCGAGGAGCCTGATAATAATAATAAAAATAAATGAAAATATTATTGTCCCTTATCAATAATTTCTACTTTTACTTGTGTTTCATAATCTTTCCGCTACTATTCGTAGGGTGTGCTAATTACCGTGCCACCCCTATTTATGTATATATGTATTTCACAAAACCAAAGACTCAAATCAATGAGTATAGCAGGAATAATGACATTTTTATTCTTATTTCTTATGAGCAAATGGATGCACAAACAAATGCATTTCGATTATTTAGAAGAGTTTGCAAGTTGTTATGAAAATGAATTTTGTATTTACAGAGCACTTCAACTTTCAAGTCTTCCACAAAAACAAACAATTTTATGAGTTCGTTGATATACAATATTTATTCAGCACAAATTTATTTAGGAGTACATACATATGTACATTTATACAAACATACTCATACGATACATAGTTATACCTACAAACCAATACAGCAAAGTACTTTTGATTGTGACTACTGTTGTGCAAGCAGTAATTCGTAATGAGAGGTTATTTGCCTCCATTACAATAAAACTTCGTCCGCTACGGATCACTTGGTTAGTGTGACCGCGAGTCAGGCGCGTAAGCTCGAGTATGGGATCAAATGAGGCCTTAGGCCAACTTCTTCTGTTCGGGTATCCGCCTATTTTATTTTCGCTTTCTAAAGGGACCATTTAAACGGTTTTAAATGAATTTATTTCTTTCTCGTTCTTTATTATACGAACAAGCACGTCGTGCAAGCGAAAAATTGCATTGGGTCTTGAAATATGTATGTAAAGGTTACGGACACTTGACTTGAAATCATCAAGGACATTGATGCTAAAGAAAACGTATGTGGGACGGCTTTTCCACAATAGCGCAGTACGGCCAGAAACTCTCTCTCTCTGTAAAGTGTAGTGCGCTAGAACCAGCGAGCATCGTATAAATTGGGAATACGTCAGCTCCAGTGTTTGAACGAGTTGCTCGTAGAGCTGCGACAACGACGAGAAACGTCGATATTTTCCAACATCGATGTTTGTTTTTTTGCAACATCGATGTTAAAGAAACATCGGGACGAAAACATCGATTTTTTCAAACATCGATGTTTTTGTTTATTACCCTTTTA
Source organism: Melieria crassipennis (assembly GCA_963668005.1). Taxonomy (NCBI): domain Eukaryota; kingdom Metazoa; phylum Arthropoda; class Insecta; order Diptera; family Ulidiidae; genus Melieria; species Melieria crassipennis. Next base: position 84,904,078 of record OY764961.1, on the reverse strand, counting down.
ATTAAACATTTTGAAAAACGAGTGGAATTTAAATTGGAATGTAATGATTTTCTGTTATAATTATAAGGAAACATATATCAAGATCTTCGGAATAACTAAAAAAGTGGACGTAGTTGTTATTTTAGTGTGTTTTTCAATCGTATAGTAATAAAAGTCTCAAATAGACAGCAATTAAAAAAGGAAAGAATAAAGTGCTTACATTGTTCCCACATGACGACATTAGACGCCTAATGTAAATATTGACAGTAAATTCAGGACTTATTATAAAATCTTATGTTACGAAATACGTTTTAAGCCTAGAATGGTCTGCATTGGTTTCCAACTGTTCAATGCGCCCAAAGAGTTTTGTCAATGGTTTGCAGGAACATCAATTTGTGCAATTTTTCTCCAACCAAGCAGCTTCTTCTACAGGTCGCAATGTTTCCGGTGTATGAACCGAAGTAGCCATAACGCACAAATATTTTTTCACCAGTTTCAGAAAAGGAGACTCCTTGTTGTGAAAATTTGTTGATTTGAAAATGTGTTTGCCAGATTAGGTGAAATTCTAAATTCTAGTTACCCATTAAAAAAAAATCTGAACATCGACGATATAACATCGATGTTGTAAAAACATCGGCTGCGCAACATCGATGAAAAAATTAATCGATGTCGATTGCTCACCTCCTCTGAATAGACCCCAGAAAACTATCAGTTTTGACACAATTGCCACACTATGTTAAACTAAAACAACAACCTTTATTTAGAAAACTGTAGTGTAGTGTATGACGTGGTTGAAAAAATTGTAGGAAATTGTGGGGCACTGGCATGCCCCAGTGTGGCAACGCATTTTTCTAAAAAGTGGCTGAAATACTGTCCAGCTCTGAAGTTTTCTTTATATCTTTTGGCTACCCATGTAGGAAATTTTATTTAAGGCATAAAATGTGTTGTGTGGCTAAATGTGTTGTGCACTCTGTGGATCCTGCATAGTTCCAATCCCATCCCTTCCAGTTCCCCCATGTGCTTATGTTCCACACTTCCAGCCCACCGGCTCCGGCGGACGGAGTCCGGCCATTTTTGTTGTCCATTGTTATTAATCATTCGTGTTCCAAATACGAAAAAATAAACACATATTTTGAATTCCGCTTCGCCGACGGCTCCCAGACACTAAAATATTGATGGTCTTTCGAGCCAATGTGAACCGGCTACTCAAATAAAACTAACAGTGACATTACATTTTCCAATTCAAAACATGTGGCATCCATAAACGAAAGGTGCGAACCCAAATCATGGCAGCGCTACTCCCCGAACAATGCACACTCTCCAAGGCACATTAATAAAGGTAGTGTTGTCAACACAGCTGCTTACACTTTTTTCTTCTGATTCTCTTTTGATTTCTTTTGATTTTCTTTTGATTTTTTGCGAATGGGGATGTAGATTGTCAAAAATTGGTAAAATTGTTTTTGTGTTGCTTGTGTTCTGATTTGATTTTGACAAGCTAGTTACCCAAATCCAACAACAAAATACATGGGAATTTTGTTGCTGGTCTTACGCGTTCACCTTTATTAATACACCTTGACACTCTCCGTCCCATTCGCCATAACCGGAATTGACTTTGCTGGCCCATTCCAAATCAAGGCATCAATCCCCCCGTAGCTCAACAAATATCAAAGGCAGCGATAAGCGATTGGAAACTCGGACGAGAAGTGTGAAAAAACCGATAATACACACATAAAATGCACCAATACTCGCACATAACAGCTGATACTCTCGCCCCACAGCTGATATTCGCGCCTCCATACAAACTGAAAATGGAGGGTTGTTGTGTTGGTCAATTTCAAATTGAGGGTTGTTGTGTTGGTCAATTTTCATGTGTGAGGGTTATCATTGTGGTTCATTTTTAATTGCATAGAACATTAATTAATTTTTTGGCACAGAATTCTGTGATACGTTTATAGAGAAATGAATATAAAATTCTATTATTGCTTACAAATGTAATAAAATTGTTTGAATATGTCTAACATGTCATTATTTAAGTTTTCATTGACTCATTACAAACATTTTATTACTGATTACATTTTACACCAAAAGCATCTCTGAACTGCGATGATTTTGTGTTTAAGGTAGGTATGCAGCTCTCAAGAAAACGCTCAAGAAAAAACGAGCATATGTTTCTTGAGCGTGAAAAAGTAGTAGTCAAGTAAATTTGACGTTTTGAGCTGGTCGCTTGGGTCATAGTGTTTTCCATTCTGAAATTAGTAAAATTACATTAGAACTACATAAAAAACATTAAATTGGAAGTTTACTTACTTTTGTGCAGGCAGCTGTCACTTTTCCTTTGAGAAATAAATAGGTACACATATGTTTCTTGCCGAAATCAGTGTTGTCATTTCATTTTTCAATGAAAAAAAGTATTAAAAAACCGAATCAGTTTTCTTGTGAGGTGCGTACACCTTAAGTAAATTTGACTCAAGGAAATTTCCTTGAGCATTTCCTTAGCTTTTTTTTATATGAAGTTTTCGCTTTTCTTGAGAGCTGCGTACCGACCTTTAATTTGTAAACAAACAGCGCGGGAAGCAATCAGAGAGAAGTTGAACTTTAGAAAATTTGCATTTTATTAACATACATCACTGATCAAAGGTTATATTGCAGTGTTCGTTTGCTTCTCCACGAAGCTTTCCACTCAGCATTCGCCCGATTCACTGGTCAGAAAATCATGACCAACAAAGGTAAAGCCAAGCCACTATAGAGTTCTTTCGGTAGTGTGTAGAGCGTAGAGGCTGTACCTGATGTGTGTCCAATACAGCGCGACTCTACTACTCTCACTGTTGCCAACTTAGTGCGTTTCGCACTAAATTTAGTGCTTTTTGAAAATCAAAACGCGGAAAATATTGCGTTTGGTGCTTGGTGCGTTTTTTAGTACTTTTATTTTATTTAACCCTCTACTGCCCCAATTTTTTTTAAGTCGAAAAATTGTTCACCATGTACTTTTAGAATCATATAAGAAGGGAAATTTTTTTAAATTAAAAAATTTGCTTCTGTGTGGGCGTGAAACCTATATAAATTTGCGTGCCTTAAGGCCGTACTGGGCACATAAGCTAAAAAATTTAACTGATGAACAGTTTCATGTTTTATTGATTACACTACTCGATACGAAAAATGCTCGTAAAAATAAAAGTGTTTTCTAGACTAACTTTGGGCCGCTGAACACGAAACTGAAAATCAAAAAATTTTTTTAAAAAGCGTTTTCGAAAAATCTTCGAAAAAACAGTTTTTTCCCTATTGTTTCAGTTATGAGCACATATCTCGTAAACGAATCATCCGATTAACACAAGCTGTCCGGCGGTCAGAAGATAATACCTTAGCCTTTCCAGCAATATATGGATTGCCCAAATCAGATGAGATTTGGGGAAGTTACTGACGGTGAAAGTTGTAAAAAAGTTAATTTTCATTTCGACCATTTTCAATATCATAAATTTTTTAATGATTTTTTTAAGGATAAAATAAATTATCTGCTCTAGTTTTAAAATCTAAGATGAAAGATATATTATTTGAGCAAATATGAAGCCTAATACCAATAGAATCGAAAGAAAAATGACAAAGTTATCAAGCAGTGAGTGAACATCAACTTTACATTTATTACACCGTGCGACAAAAAAAAAACATTTTTGCCGAGACCCATCCAAATGTTGAAATAGACGTGAGACTAGAGGTCATTTTTTTCACTTGTATGACCGACTGCTCGACAGTTAGTCTGGGAAATCTTCTTGGATACCTAAATTCTACCAGGTGGATTTAGTTATACAACTAACCAGGTTTAGTTTTCGGTGAGCATGTGGTATCAAAACGGCGTCTATACGCTAATTGTGACTTGCAGAGGGACTGCGAGTCAGCCACTTCAACCAACCAACCAACCAGAGGTCATTTATAATATCCTGGCGTAGTCAGTTTTCCATTTTCTGACCCAAAGTCCTTCTTAAAGGACTTTAAAATTTTAAGGACATACATATTTCAAATATTTTTTTAAATATTTGCCGTTGTGCAATGATGAAGATGTGGTCATCAAATGAAAGAGGAAAAATGTCTCCTTTTAACTAAATTTCCTATTTTGAACTTTGAATCTAACATAGCTAACACTTCATTAACGGGTTTTTCATCAGTTTCTTCGAAAACATCGAAGTTTTCTAAAACTTCCTGTACTTCGTTGTCCCATAAAACCGACAATTTTTTTTTAAATGCCGATTGATATCTATAAAACGGAAACCACATACAAGTGTACCTTAGTGACCAAATGCATTAAATCTTTTCGCTTTGGTGCCTGATGCTGCCTAAAGGCAGTCTGCTTTCCCAAGCCGAAAAAGTTACTGTAAATCCTTTTATTTCACTATAAAACGCTTGAAATCAATAAACTACATTACAAGGTACTCACTCATAATTTTCTTGTTTTAATCTTTTAACGAAAAGTATTTTTAATAATTTTTTCTTTTCTTTACTTTTGACGAAATAATTATTTCTACTAATTTCCACGAAGTTCAACATTCAACTGATAATATTGAGAAACATGTGATGCTTACAGCCGTGCAACATTAAAGAAATGACAACTTAATTTATCTAAAACATGCCCTAAAATTTTCATTAAAAAAAAATGCATATTTATGTGGACTTTTGTAGGTTTTTGTGGACCGTGCCTTGAGGCCGTATGGGGCAGTAGAGGGTTAAAAGACACTAAGGGCCGTTTTCTCATCATCCCGTTAACTTTAAAGTTCACTTTAACGGGCCGATAAACGCATTTTCGTTTTCTCAACTGCCCGTTAAGCTATCCTCCCGATAAAATTTACCGGGAGGATTGAGTGCCTGTTAAACTTTAAAGTGAACTTTAAGTGGAAGTGGTGCCAAGTACATGCATATGTTTGTTTACAAACAAAAAACAGCTGATAATGAAATTACAATTTTCGGTATGGAAAATAGGCGTGTTTTTTATATTCATGCACTGGAAGACGCTTTTGAAGATACGGAGTCGCAAAATGCGGCAAATAGAACATATAACAGCCGATTGGACTATTTTTGCCGAATACGATGACATCGAGTTCAGCTGATTGCACCGCCAAGTGCAGCCCATCGTAGAACAGAGTTGCCAAAAAATCAGACTTGTTAAATTTATATTTATCAGGCAGTTGAGAAAACGAAAATAGTTATGGCAAAGACAATTAAAGTATAAGATGTCTTACGCTCATACAATCAAATGGCATAGGGCAATCTCCAATTTGCAATATTTTCATTATCAAGAGGAAGCAAGCGTCGGCACAGTGAGAGCGTAATAATATTGACGCTCTCTGAAACGCACAACGGTTTCGATCGCTGCCATGTAAAGCAAAATTGTGTGCGCTCACTTCAAACGCATTAAAATCAGTGGCGCAGACAAAATTTCATTTTGGAGGGATATTTCACTGCTAATTCTTGTATTTGAGGGGGTTTGAATCCCCAAATGTTCCCGCCCCGTGCGCGCTACTGATTGAAACAATCAACTACCAAAAAAAATCAACACAAGAGCACATAGAGATCACACGCATATTCATATCTCTGCCGACTGCAAGCAGAGAGAGTTGCTTGCGTGGCTTTATCTTTGCTCTCTGGATGTGGCTCTGCTGTAAAAACTACTCTCACGTGGCTTTATTGAAAAAGCCACGGCAAATTTTTGAAGCGTCACTGATTTGTATGGACGTGAGACATCTTATAGTTTAATTGTCTTTGGTTATGGGGACTTTAAAGTGAGGAAAAACTTATTGGCCCGACAACTAAAGGTTTATCGGTTAGTTGAGAAAACGGCCCTCAGTGTGCAGAAATGCGAGCAACCGCTCAACAAACGAACGTAATGTTACTCGGATGAAGTCTGAAACGACACTGAAGCAGTAATGCCAACAAATTTTTGAAAAAAATCCCTACCGCATCTTAACCCTTTTAGTGCCGGGCGAAAAAGGAGGGCCTATGCGAGAATAACCGGCCGAATTTCACAGTTTTACTAGGGTTTGGGAAAACGCTCATAAAAACCAAACGAGAAACAATATTTACATGATTCAAAAAGCAGTATACTAAGGATGAAATAGAGAATAAATATAATTTCCGAGATCCTATATTGCTAATTGTTGGTTTGTCAAAAACAACAATATTTGACACAAGCGGAAACCAACGGCAATAACAAAAATTGCACTTTCATCCTGCAACTTGGACGAAATATACTGTTCACAACAACGATCGAGGAGACAATAACTGCTCCAACGTCTCGCTGCGGCAATGCAACATTATTTCGCAAGAGTCTTCAAACACGCTGCCGAAAAGTTCCGATAACATAAACGTCCACAAAGAGTTAAAACAAAACACTATTTTTTTGTATTCTCTCGTAATGAAATTAGATCTTTTATAACGTATTATTATTATTATTTTATTAATTTATTATTATAATTATTTTGAGATAGAGTTGTCCCGCAATGCGAATAGTAAAGCGCCACAAGGCGCGGGCCGATATATCGGCTCTGGCACTTCTCGCTAGTGCAGCAAGAGCCGATATATCGGCCTCCGGCACTAAAAGGGTTAAGAAAATCCCTATTTTTCCTTACGCAAATGCAAATTTTCCCTACATATATTTTCAAACATCGAAATCAAACGTCGCAGGCTGTACACTTGCATTTGAAATTATTCGTTTCGATTTTTTCAAGCCATTCCTTGAATTCTTGCATTTCCAGCCAGCTGTCGATAAATTTTTTCTTTCGATACTTAACTTTTGCTCGCTTCGTAGAACCCGTTCCCTAAAAAGAAGATAAATCGGAAGAATTGCTCATTGTTTTATAAACAATTTTATGTATTGAAATTTAAGAATACAATTGTCTTTATTTCGTACGATCACGTCCGTACACTTGAATGGTCACACAAGTGAAAATTAGTGTTGAGCAAAAAATCGCAACCGGTGATTTTTTCACTGTGATTTTGTATTCACAGTGTCACACTGCGATTGACTGGCAACGAAAACAGCGATTGTAAATCACTGTTTACAATTCTATGGCCCAACTTCCAGCCGCGGAAATTTTCGCAAGCAGGAAACAGATGATATTACTATGTATTTCGTTTCCACCACGAATTACAACCCCATCATCAAAGTGAAATTTGTATGGAAAGTTGCTCATACTATATATAATGCAAAACTGTAGCGAAATAAAATCATAAAGTCAATATTTTTTGGACGTAAATTGCTTAGAATTGGATGTGTAACTTCCTTAATATTAGACATTTTCTTCCGGCTAACATTTGAATGGAAAACCATGTTAATTTTTTCCCATTCATACAAGTCCACGAGCTGCCGTGTGCGATAGATAAGTTGTTGCAATAAAACTGTGATTCAAAATCGCAGTTTTCAATCACAGTGATTTTCACATCGCAATCGCAAATCACACTGTGATTTGAAAATCGCCGTTTTGCTTATCACTAGTGAAAATGGCGTCCCTGCTGGTCAGCACCGAAGCCCGAGGTCGTATTTCCTGAACTGCCAAGTTATTCGACTTAAAACTACGGCCTTGCCATATTGAAACATCAAGTCTTACAACTCGGACAACCTGACAACTTATCGTCCTGATAATTAGCCTACCGTATTGCCCGAATCCCTTTCAACGGCAACCTTTCCACTCGGCTTTGAGGTCCACGTACGTATTCGATTCGCCTCCACCACTCCATCATACGGCAGCTGAGTCAATTGGCAGTTATCAATATTACGTACGACGTTACGATCGTTTCCTAAGACGTCATGAATTACATACGCGCCTCGGTACTTGGGAAACTTGAGAAAATACTTTAGATTATATTCCTGTGCTTCCTCTATCGCCTGCGATGCTTTTGAGCGTATATCCACTAGATCCCTAGTAATGTTATTCTTTTCGTCAAGATATTCTGTTAGCTCGTCAACCACGTCACCTCGCTGTTCCACACCAAACAACAGGATACTCGGAGTAGTTTTCGTGGCACTATGAACCGAGTTATTGATAGCATGTTCGACCTGTAGCAATCTGCTACACCAATCAGCATGTGTAATTGGATCGCTTATTTTGCCTAGCATGGTTTTAATCACTCGATTCACTCTTTCTACCTGCCCGTTGGCCTGTGGAGATGCCACAGCCACCTTTACATGTTTAATATTATGTCTCAACACGTATTCCCCAAATTCGAGTGACGTAAAGCAAATTCCTCTATCGGATATTATCCGTTTGGGTCGACTATAGTAATTGAAGTATTTGTCCAACGCAGCAGTAACCTCTCTCGTACTAGTCGAATTGGTAGGATATAATTTTACACACTTTGTAACAGCGTCAACCACGACCAAAATGTGTTTTCTCTTCGAGTTCAGAGACGGCAGCGGCCCAAAATGGTCGATGTGAATTGTATCAAACGGAATTGGGATTTTGGAGATATTGTATGGACATTTTTCGTTTAACCGAGTTGGTACGGCATACATAATACATTTCAGACAATTTCTTACAAAGCTCGGAAACCAGTTGTGCAGTCGGATTTTCTGGTAACATTTTTCAACCGCCTGGTAGCCTAACTTGTCATGGATCAAACGTATTACATTTTCCTCCATTTCACTCGGTACGTACAAGAGTTTCCGACCAGATTCAATGGACTTATAAACCACACTGTCAACTAAGTCAAAATCCTTCATTTCCCTGGTTTGTAGTTTATTGCGTACACCCCTTATCAATTCGTCGCGCTCTTGGGCTATTTGTATCTGGAAATCTACGTCGTTAACGTCTGTAACCATGGCAACATTGCACCGACTTAGGGCGTCCATATGACCCATGGATGCACCCCCGCAATGTTGTAACCTGTAGTCATAGTTCTGCATAGTTCTCGGATTAACCTGTTTCTTTTCCAAAGTCATCGTCAGGGAGTTACAGTCGGTTATTATCTTGAAGGATATACCCTCTAGGTAAACTCTAAATCGTCTTAAAGCATAAATGATGGCCAGCGCTTCTAACTCGAAGCTGTGCTACTTAGACTCGCCAGCGGAAGTGGTTTTAGAGAAATATAATATCGGATGGAATTTGGCATCATTCTGTCGCTGCACTAACACAGCACCAAAACCGGCAGAACTAGCGTTTCCCTTTCCGGGCTATAATAGCTAAAACCGGTACTTCCGTCAATTTGGTTTTTAACTCGTTAAAGGCTGCAACGAAGTGATCATTACTATAAAATCGGCGCCCTTTTTCAACAGGTCCCTTAGTGGTTTAGCTATAGTCGAAAACGATTATACAAAGCGGCGAAAGTATGAAAAAAGGCCTAAGCAGGACTCTGATTGATCGGCAGAGTTCTCGGCAGCAATTAGTATATTGTCCATATAGATTACGATTTTCTTAGCGTCGATGAGATCACGGAAAATATCATTGATGAAACGTTGGAATGCGGCTGGCGCATTTTTAAGCCCAAACGGCATTTTCACATATTCGTACTGACCGTCAGGGGTCACAAAAGCGGTGTATGGTATGGAATCAGCCGAGATGCTAACGTGATGAAACCCACTTTTTAGGTCCAGCACGGAAAAGTATCGTTTACCCTCTACATATTCTATACAGTATTCAATAAGCGGCAGCGGTTAGTTATCCCGTACAGTTATCTTATTAAGTCCCCGATAATCTACACACAATTTTGTTTGGCCATTTTTCTTCTTCACCGAAACAATAGCAGACGCGTACGGAGAGTTACTTGTTGTAATGTGATGGGGAAAGGAAGGAGACCTACAGTTTAACGCCGAATCCGAACGGCGATTGGCAGTTTTTTCGTTCACACTTGGAGGTTTTGCCATTGCCTGCCAAGAGCGCATTTGTACGATTCTTGTAATTCTCATCTGCCTCATGTGGATAGCGATAGAAGTATATGAGCGTTTTTACCAGCCCCAGCCAGGAATCGAAGCTGGGGCCTCGGTATGAGAAGCCAGCGCGCTACCCGCTGGGCTATCGAGGCCGACACAATAAAAGGGTACGTCGGAACTTAAATTAATCTTCATCTCATATTCGTAAGGGGTAACGGAAATATCTTTCGGCACTAAATAGCAATTCGTTATCAACTCTATAAGTTTCTCACATTGTACCCGGCTTAATTCGAAATTTACGTCAAATTCTTGGTTATCAAACGGAATATTAATATTATATATATATATGGTACGGCGTCATTGATATTTCGGTTTATTGACTCAACCGACCCAGCTGTCGCAGAATCTTTATTAATTCGGCAGTAATCGGCAACGCAATTATTTCTATTTCTCAAAAGGTTGTATTTACTTAGGATTCGTAAGGAGTCGATCGATTTGGCTAACTTCATCTTTGATTTCTAGCAGTTGCGTCTTAGAATAACGCAGTTTTGCTAATTGAATTTAAAAGCCCGTAAGAAATTTCGTCCTAAAATACTAGGTACATACAGCACGTCGTCGGGTACTATAACAATGGAAATTCGTTTTTTTTTGTTTTAAAAATTTTATTTTGCAGTGGCTTTCTGCCAGGACATAAATGGAGTGTCCACCAACGGCACGATATTTCGACCGTTTCGGTTTACAGACCGAAGCTCGCAGGTCCTCGGGCACGCAGGACTGCCGTATGAAACTAACTGGGCTACCCGTATCAAATAAGGAGAACAACTTTATAAATTTTTGCCTCCCAACCGAATCGACTCCAAAAGCAATACTTACATTATTAAAATTGTTGACGGAGTAGTAGTCATCTTCCTCGGCGACAGCAGCGGCAACGGTAGATGGCTTCAGGGCCTTTTTGGGGTTCGGGCACGAACGGTGGTCGTGGCCCATCTCCCAGCAGCGGAAACATGACCCGTTTCGACGCAGCGGATACGGGCACTGTGGCTTGGTGTGGCCCCGCTGCGAACAGTTGTAGCATGGCGGCTCTTCCGGCCCCGCTGACCCTGCCGGAGCAGATGTTCGTCTGGCTGGCGGTTGTGTGTCGCGGCGCTCTGTCGGTCCCTTGACGAGTTTTCGCTGGTGCCTCTTCACCAGCATTTTCTGCTTTGCAACGCTGTTGGCTCCGATCAACACTACGCACCCCATGGCCGATCCCCTCGATTATGAAATCGACGACCTCCAATTCACCGATGTCAGACCGCATCGGAATGGCCTGCATCTCCAGGATGTAGCGACTCCTTCTTGTTCTATCGTCTCCGCTGAAGCATGCGACTGAGACTGCGACGTCGAATTCGACAATTAAAGCCCTCTAGCGCGGCAGTCATCGATAAGAAAACCCGTGCCGTGCCCGTCAGCGTACGGCGTAGGCAGATCAGCTTGAGTCTCTCGTCGGCGTTGGTGGAACGCATAAGTTATTCGAAGTCACGTAGGAAATGTCTTACGGCATGAGCAACGTCATTCCCACTAAATTTGGGGAAAGCGTGCTCGACGTCAGTGAAGCTCGGCGGTCGTTCCTGCATCGGAGTCGGCGCGGGATTCTCGAACTCGCGGATTGGTTGCCGCAACTTGCGGATCTCCAAACGCTTCTGCTAGCGATCTCCGCTTTTGCCAGCGTCTCCGCCATTTCCTATTTTTATTTATTTTCCGGTTTCTTGACCCCACACTTGAGTTTTAAGAATATAATTGTCTTTATTTCGTACGATCACGTCTATACACTTGAAAGGTCACACAAGAAGTGGAAATGGCGTCCCTGATGGTCAGCAACGAAGCCAAGGGTCGTATTTCCTGAACTCCGGTGCTGCCAAGTTATTCGACTTAAAACTACGGTGTTGCCATATTGAAACATCAAGTCTTACAGAAAATTAAAAAAGTATAACTTTTGATGCAACTTACGATTTTCTCTCCTTAATTCAGAATCTGATTAATAAATAAAATAAATTAAAAAATTTACACGAAAACGCGGTAAAATTGAAATTAAGTAGTGTCCGACCGAAACATATTTTTTGGGCCGAAACCGAATATTCGGTCGGACACTAAAATTAAGCAAATATGCTGACAAATGTGTATGTTCAAGCATAGACAAAATTAATGAAAAGCCTTGCTAGCCAGTTGGTGTGTTCAAGCATATATGAAGAATTTACTTGCCAAGATTGCCACATTGAAAAAATGTTAACGCATTAATCACAAAAAGAAATTATGTACGAACAGAAAAATACAATTTTTTTTTTAATATAGAGACAAATTTCAGATTTTTGAAATACCCTACGTTTAAGTAAATAAGTCGCAATTTTTAATATAGAAATCGTAATTGTAAGTTGAAAAAGAAACTGAATTTGTATGCAATTTTTTTAATAACCTGTGTTTACGTCAGTAATTTTGTTTCTCTCTCAGTGGAATATATGTGATATATTATTGTTTTTTAATACATGTTAATGTATTATATTATAATTTTGAATTCTCTTGTAATTTTATTTAGTTCTTAATTATTTCTTTTCTCGTGTTTTTGTTATTTTGTGATGAATATTACAAACAATAAGTAATAGTTCCTTAATTTTATTTTATAAAATAGACTGTGGTTTTTCTATGGAATCGGCCGATGCCTCGCTCGCTCTTTCAGCCGATTAATCGGCATCGGCCAAATCTCTCCCTTTTCGGCCGATTAATCGGCATCGGCATCGTCCAAAAAATTTGGTATCGGTCGGACTCTAATATTACGACTCCTTAACATTTTTGAATTTGTATGAGATGCGCGTTCTGTATTACTGTTTATTCTGTGATACTATAAGAGCCTATTTACACGAGGGCTTTTCCCCCCTGCGTTTTTTTTTCGATTCTTTGAAGTTGCTGCATAAAGAGCGAAAGAGCTGTCTATTGATAAGTCCTCATTTTTCGAATATACGCATGGATGAAGAAACATGTAACTATATTCTTTTGTAAATTGAGAAGGATATAAAAAAAACAGGATACTGTAATGAGGGAATCGATATCGCCAACAGAAAAGTTGGCTGCCACTCTTCGATACCTTGCTACAGGCGAATCATTCAAAAGCACAGGTTTTCAGACTCGTTTGTCGGGTCCATTCCTTTGTGGTGCTATTCCGGAGGTCTGTCAGGCAATATGGAATAATTTCAAAGACGAATTTTTAAAGGTTTGTAATAATACTTTATTTATCACAAATATTTCATTTGTTTGCACTCATAAAGGAGAGAGAGAGATCGTTAGCTAGGCAGCCACTGCTTTTAAAACCAATCTTCATCGTCCAGCACTTCAACCAAAGATTGTTCCAGAATATCCTGCGAGTACGCCGTACTTGCGTTATCCGATACTGGACGAAATTACATTGTACTACAGCAACTCGATTCTGATTCGTTCAGAAATACGCTCTCATATGATTCGGTAGTAGATCGACCACTTTTTGGTCTATCCTTCAATGCAGCTTCTCGCAAGATCTTCTGAATTGTCCATGCTGCGTCTTTGCGTATTTCTTCACTTCTAATGGACTTCATTTCGAAAACAACTTGTTGCCCAAGGCAATAATAGTCGCACCTATCTTCTAGCCGCTTCAGAAGCAAATTCTTCACCTGTGTAATGCTCTCACCAAAACTTGTAGCCATTTTCTGAAATACATAAAAAAATTCACATTATTTTTCATTGTCATTTTTAAATTTTTTTTAGTTTCCGACAACAATCACGGAATGGAAAACTATAGCAGACCATTTTGCAATCAAATGGCAATTTCCTCATTGCTTAAGGGCAATAGATGGAAAATACATTACGTTTCAATCTCTGCGTAAAGATGGGTCCTACTTTTACAATTACAAGGGAACTAACAGTATTGGGCTACTGGCTCTAATGGACGCAGAATATCGCTTTATTTATATAGATGTGGGATGCAATGGACGCACTCATGACGCTGGTGTTTTGCTGTAAAGCGACTTAAAAAAAATTATCGACAATGCGGACAAACACTTTCCGCCTGACGAAATAATTGGGAACGGACGAAAACTTCCCTATGTCCTAGTCGGCGATGATGCTTTTCCGCTTCAAAAGCATATTATGAAGCCATATCCGTTTAATACAAACACTAAAGAAAGAAAAATATTCAATATTCTGATATCTCACGTTTGGCATGTAGTGGAGCAAGCGTTCGGAATTCTGGCCAACAGATTCCGAATTTTCCAGCATAAAATGCACACTTCTGTTGAAAATGTAGAGCTCATTACAAAGACTTGTTGTGTTTTACCAAAGAATATACAATATAAAGAATACACATCTTCAAAAATTTTGCAAGCGTGCTTGTTGACGCGGGGGAAAAGAGATGAGCGGAGGCATAAGTTGCGGAACATTTGCTCGCATTCAACAGTTTGCGAGAACGCAAACACTGATTTGCTATTCGTCGTTTCAACGAAGATGATTCAGGATTCGCTAATATTTTTGCTGTTGTCGTTTATTGTGTGTATGCTTTTTTGTGTTGCCGATTGATTTTGCTGCATAAATTGCTGTAATGTCACCATAAATCGAATCTTTGTGGTGTATGGCATTTTGCTGGCCAATGGTGCGCTTTGATTGATTTAAAAATTTGGTGGTTGAACCCAATTGAAAATGTTTACAAATATTTTTACGTGGCGAGTTCGAAGTAAAATTATTTGTTTATATTTTCACATGGTTGATTAAAATTTTGAGAATATGGAAAAACTACGAAAAAAAATGAACTGATGGGTATATTGACTTCAAAATGACTTCAACGTGAAAACATAATTTAATAGGTCTACTGACTTTCAATATGGCGAAAGCACTACTAAAGCACTAAATAAAGAAATAAGACAAGTATTTTGTCATAAGAAAAATGTTATTAAGGCATGCCTACGTTTAAAAATAGTATAAATATTCTACACCTGAATAGTTCCATGGCGAATGATGTGACCATAAATTTACAATATTAGATTTTCTTATTTTAGTTCTTTCAAGCAAGCATTATATGTGGGCCGTAAAAAAAGTTCCAAGCAACAGTACTTTAGAAAATATTGCGGGCTAATAAAAAGTCTTCCTTTCTTTTCATTTCCCTTTTTAATTGTCTTTGTTGATTACTTATTATTATTTATTTTTTGATGCTTGTAGCGATCCTATAAGTCGCCTTGCCAACCATATTTTATTTTCTTTTCTATGATTTTGCGCACGTTACAGTCAGCAGTGAGTTCAGGAGCAATATGAGACGCCGTGCAGGCTTATAGAAGAAGAACAAAAGCCAACCAGAAAATAGAAATCGTTTTCCAATTTCAGCTTTTCGCCAGCGCAACAACAACAACAACAGCACATCGTCTTCCTCCTCTTCGCACAATTGTGCGAGAATGAACGAGTGAGCACAGACGCAGCATTCGTGTTGCTATGATTTGCGCTCAGAGCATTGTGCTCTCATTTCAAGTGTTCCCTCTTGTTGCCTATCCCCCGCATCGTGAAGTTGGGTTGCGATATCAGCACCCGCATTCAAATTTTTGCTTGTACGTGATGCACACTCTGTATGTTCTATACTTTTTGGGTTTACACAATTTACTGAGCCAAAAAAATGCCAACTATTTGTGCATGCTGCCGTCTACAGACTCTACCGATGTAGTTCCACGATCCGAAGGACGGCAAAATGCAAAAGGTGCTGGACAGAATGTGAGGCAAGGATTTGAAGAGTACTTCAACCAAGAAGGCAAACTTGACTGGCAGGATTCTAAACTATATGTTATTTACCCGTTTTCTTGAAGAGGGGCCAGAGTTTCCAGTGCTGCCGTCAATCGAGTCCGTGTTCGTAAAATTTTCACTATATTCATCACTCTGTAAATATGCATTTATTAAAAGAAGTTTGTTAATAAAAATATCACAACTTACGCTGGAAATGTTCGATGTTGAATTTCTTATCGCGCAATGAATTTTAAAAAATTTCAGCTGATCGAAGCACCACAGCTTTGGTAAATGTCGTCAGTTCCAACACCGTTTTTTTTTGCTGCAAGCCACTTCGCGTAATTCTTTAATATATTGGCTTTTCAAAGTATGCACTTTTTTATGGCATCCACTGTTACGTTGCTGTTTATTTGTTTTGATTCTTCATATATTTTGAACAGTGAATTTGCTCTTTTCACGCTGATGCTTAATTAACATGCTTAACATTGAACAAGTTTTCGTTCTCTTGATATTTTATCAAGAGAAGCTCCACCAACTCCCTTGTCCATATTTTATTTTAATAAAAAATAAAACGTCCGGCTGGTTTGAAAATTGAAGAAAAGTGAGAAAAAAGCAAAGCAAAATGTAAAAAAAACCCCTGGAATTCTCTGACCGTGCGTGTTTGCCTACCCCGCTGACTTCTCACCACTTCTCGCCTACAAACTCGTCACGCATGACTTTTAACGCAGGGGGGAAAGCCCTCGTGTAAATAGGCTCTAAGCAATCTGTCCACATGATGCCCTTTTCGACTGCATGCGTCGGAGTTTCGGTCAACTCCGTTTTGCACGGATGCCGTAAGAATAGCGGGTCTAACGGTAAAATTGCTTTGTATACGTAATGCGAACTTCGTATAAAGTGCGCGTCTGTTTTATTAATCGCGTATAACGTGCGCATCTTTTTATATTATGTGATAAAAGAGCAGTGTTTATTATTGTGTAAAATTCGGTGTGAAATAATACAATGTCCAAAGTAAGTTGCGGAAAGGCGGGGATGTTTTGTGTTCCTGCAAAAGAAGATGTGGCCAGGCAGTGGAATATGGTATGTGGTGGAAGCTTAAAAAAAGTTCCAAATTATGCGAAAAGCAAAAGCAAACAAATACTAAAAGATGCAACCAGCAATTTATTCCTAACAAAAAGCAACTCTGATTTGGTACCCTTATTTTGACGACTCTCTTAGCCTGGCGTACCTTGTTAATATACCTTGCTCGCGAGTAGCAGAATGGTCATCAGTGGTATAGATATGTATAGATAATAACCGAGTAATGAATTACAAAGTTGACCGAAAAACCGTCACTGGCTCTATTTTTCTACAGGAAAATGAGTGCCTTTATAGCTTTAAAACAGAGTTTTTTATATTTTAAATTCTCTTTTAAAATATATCGTTACCACAAAAAAGTTGTTCGTGCCGGTGTCGGTCAAAGCACGAGGCTTATGAGGCAAATGCCTAGGGCGGCAAAATTTTGCAAGCGAATCGAGCAATATTTTGCGTGAAGAAAAAAATAAAATCGGCACCAAATTTCAGAAAATAATTGTCTTTATGTTGCATTCACATCAATATTCCCGCATGTTCATTATAATTTTGAAAAAAATTGAATTTAAACAGATCACATGTGGTTGAAAATTTCCGGAAATTTTCGTAAGTATTTAAACCCTAATTCCCAGAAGTGAGCCTCACAGTCTCACTAAAGATTTGAAATGGTGATAAATCCAAAAGATTTTCGAATCCATTATTTTATGTAATCCTCTAATGGAATGTTAGAATTATATTGCATTTATAAATTTAACATTTTAGACAGTTTTTGTACTTTTTAAACAAATGTTTTCAGTAATTTAGCTCATATAAGCCTGACAGTCTCACTTCTGGGTTTACGTTACTTTCAAAATTCTGGGAATTAGGGTTAATATAAAAATTTAGGGCCATACTCTGGGGATTTGCCTCAGGCGGCATATAAGCTTTGTCCGCCATCGGTTGCTGTTATTTTTTATTATCACTTTATGGGGAAACATTTTTTTAAAATTAATATTCTTAAATTTCTCCAAGCAACAACAAACAAAGTATATAAGTATTACTTACTACAGTATTAATCAAGTGAATATGTTAATTTCACAACACTCTCTTAAAATACTTATGTATATATTTCCAAAATTGGGCTTACAAACCTGGGCTTGAGTGAATAAAACCCTCCGCTTTCTCCTCTGCGTTAGAGGGAATTGTAATGGTTTCGAGTCACTAACACTGCATGCTGCTAAGCTCCCCATGTTACTCATATGTCCCATGGACCCGCTGGCCGAACCTCCCATTAATCTTGATACTGCAAAGGAAACAATATTATTTTCCAATAGTTCATGTAGACACTTTTGTGATTTACAGATAATACTATGACTATATACTATATTACATGATAGAACATTTATTTTCCTTTTAATCTTTCATTTGATTATAATGATTAACCATTAATAGATGAACTTTTGAAGCACTTTGTTGAAGCAAAGATAATGCAGCACGAAGCTAAACAACTGCCATATAACACTTGCTTCCAGCGAAAATCCAAGTGGGATCTTATACATAAAACAGAGTAGCGTACGGAAGTCTTTTTTTATTGTGTATTTGTTTCCGCCCAAGGAAGCTTTATGCGCCGACAAAAACTTTTCCCGGTTAATTCGCGAAAAATCGATTTTGCATACATTCTGTCTGGAGAATTTAATTATAATTTTTCATTTTGATTGTATATTAATATTACAGTTCAAATGGTTGCCAAAGCGTAAAATTGGTAAACGTTTTTCGGAAAATTCGAAACAAACATACTACGCATAAATCTATAACGGATCGCTCGATTTAAACTGTCGTGTTTTTGTTGTGTTCAATTTTTACCTAAAGAAGCTTGGCGAGAAAATTGTTAAGCCCATGGCAATTTCGAAAAAAAAATTATTTTGTTTTTCATTTTGATCGTAGTATTAAACAATTTTACAAAGCTCAAAATTGGGGAATGCTTTCTGTAGAATCGCAAAATTCTAACACATTGATATCCATTACATTATGATTGGGATTTTTTTATTTTAAACATAATCGGCAGGGCTCTAATTTTGGAAATTTTTAATCAGAAAATCCCTTTTCAAAGCAAAAACATTGCCCACACATTCGTGATTTTTCGCTTACAAGATCAATAACGTAACGAGACTGTTAATGTCAAAATCCACTTGAAATGACTTTTGACCATTATCAGATTTTCAATATTCAAATTGTGCCAAAATCATTCGTAAACGAATACCTACTTCATTTAAATTCAGTGAAGTGAAGTGAGCCATTTGTGCGTTTAATGATATTGTCACGAAAATGAGCTCTCTAAGTTCGTATCTGGATTGTGCTTGAAAATAAAACTAAATCAATTAATCATCGCAAAGCGCAGACAGAAACCAACAATCACTTTATTTACAAATTTACACTTGTTTGTCTTTACAATGCTACTATTGCACGTTTCCCCTTTGCTTGCTCGAATCAGACTCGACCCTCTGCGCTGCAACCGGCGGTCTTTTATACTTGTTTGGTTATCGCGCCGATTGTTCTTTCACATTCCAGTTGGACTCTCTCTCTCGATCGTTCTCGCACAGCCCATTACCATCGTCGGCCGTACGCCAAAGTGCATGCCTAAAAGTATGCCCGTAAACGCATTCACGCATACCACAGCGACAGAGTGCCTCATCGTTACAATATTTTACATTCCATTTTATTGCTTTTCTCGCAATTAGATTTTTGGTTTATCAAAAGCACACTTTCGGTTGCAGTTCGCAAGTGCAATCCCAAATGAAACACTGTCGTTATTATTGCCGGCGAACAAAACTAAGTGCTGCATGGGTGTTGAAGGAAACGATTACGGGAGTTTTTTATTATTCCTGGCTGATACGTGTGAGAGGCCATACAAATGTACCTTAAAATTTGATGTATACGTATGCTTGAGTTGTTTGTCGATGTTTGATTTTTTTGTTTGCTCACATTTCCGTTATTTCCGTTTTTCCCCTGGTTGTATTTTTCCTGCGTAACGCTGTGCGCTGTTGCTGAATGAGTGTTGCAAAATGCAAACTTTGAAAACTTACTCAATTTATGATATATAAGCTTTTAAAAACACCACCATTTTCTTTCATAAAAAATTAAAAAAATAAATTATCAAAATACTCGTAAATGAATATTAAACAAATATGAAAACAAAACAAATTTTTAAAATAAAATTCACGAGATTTTATTTCAGTGTATACAAAAACATGCTGCTTATATGTATAAAACAGATCTTACAAACAAAAACAATCAAGTACATACAAATACATATCTAAATACATACATTTATGCAACAAGAAAATTTCAGTACAAATATTCAAATAAAAAAGGTAAAAAAGTTTCACGTTTGGAAACGATGGTGATGACGTGAAATCGATTTTAATTTTTTGAAAACTTACGTTTCTTATGCACCACACATCTAAAATTTGCTTCAATTGAAAAAGATGTACATACTCGTACAGGTAAACCTGGCCTAACACTGAGGTTACGTTCTAGCAACGAACATGAAGTAATAGCAAGCAAAAGCATTGCATGGCGGGTACTGCGGGTAGTACCCTCTGTTATTGACAGCAGAACCCTCTGTTACTAACAGCAGAATTCTCTGTAACTTCAGCGTAACATGTGAGTAGAAGCAAAGAAAATAAACCTACAGAATGCGCATGTCATACAAGCAAAAATTTTGTATGGCGGGTTCTAACATTGGAACCCGCGCTCTGCTCGCACAGACCACGTATGTGGTAAGAACGTTGTTTTAGGCCGATGTTATGCTGCCGGTCAAATGATCGTCGGGAACGGATAAAATGTTGTTGCTTCAATGTAAAAGAGAAAATTGGGAGAGCGTAATTTTTCTCTTTTACATTGAAACAACAACAATTTATCCGTGACCGACGATCATTTGACCGGCAGCATAACATCGGCCCTACAAGCGAGAACGTAGTTTTATGTGTTGCTCTCGTTGGTTGCGCTCACTGCAGTAAGGCCGATGTTATGCTACTGGTCAAATGATCGTCGGTCACGGATAAATTGTTGTTGTTTCAATGTAAAACAGAAAATTGGGAGAGCGAAATTTTTCTCTTTTACATTGAAACAACCGGCAGCATAACATCGGCCTAAGGAACGATGAAGCGATTGAAAAGTGGGAGAGCGGGTGGCAATACATGTAGAGAATTTCACTAATATTATTGCAAAATTGCAACTGAATCGATCAGCGCGGAGCGGATAAATAATGATACGCGGTGGTTCGGGTTCAGTGTGGTCTTTATTGGACGACGTACGAATGACGAGTAACAAGTATCACAAGAAACTTTAAACGAACGGCCGAAGCCGGGAAGCAAAAAATAGGGGGAACATAAGTACAAAGGGAGAAGGAAAGATCTGGATTGGAGATGGGATCGACGGATCACTGAAGACAGCACTCATCTAAACAGCAACCTTGGGGCCTACTAGTAGTTTGAAGCTTGATTAGGAACGCAGTTTTTCCTCCATATAAATTTCTAAAACGGGGTTGTTGTTCTAGTTCATTTCAAATTTCCAGTGTTGCGGGTGTGAGTCATTTTTTGTGACCAAAGAAATATTTCTCTTTTAAATTATTTCGCAATTTCGTAATACGTTTGTATAAAACTAACTATAAAAATATATTATTGCCCAAAAATGTCAAAAGAACCGTTGGGTATGCTTTTTATTGAATTAAATTAAGGTTTTGTAAGCTGCATCCAAAAAAAACAGTCCTTCGTTCGAACTAGAGTATCAGATCAGATCAGGTATGCTTTTGGTGCTACCAAAAGCATACCTGATCTGATCTGATCATCAACCCTGTGTTAGAGATTCGCTAAATGAAGAAATGCGAAATAAAAAGGACGGCAATTGACCCTGTCATATTCAATGCATTTAGCTATGTGTTCTTTGGTATATTTTTCAATAATATTTACATAATGAAAGCAGAAAAGTTGATATGTTGTGTATTTAATTCAGACAATTAATGAGAACATACTTTAAAAAGCAAATAATTGAAAGGAAACTGGCGGCATTTTAGTTTGCACAATCATCCCTAATATCGGGAAAAGAGCGAACAGTGAAGAGCTGATAACTGCCAGCACACACAGACTGTGTACGTAAATCGCGAAAAACGCACAAAAATCGGCTTACTCTCCCACTTTCCCATCGCCTTATCGCTGGCAGTAAGTCTGCGTTAGCACACTGCTGCGGCGTAGGATGATTGAGAGGTGAAGATGATGTGCCGTTGTTGTTGCGCTGGCGAAAAGCTGAAATTGTAAAACAATTTCTATTTTCTGACTGGCTTTTGTTCTTCTTCTATAAGCTTGCACGTCGTCGCATATTGCTCCTGAACTCATTGCAGAATGTAGTGTGCGCAAAATCATAGAAAAGAAAATAAAATATGGCGACTTATATGATCGCTACAAGCAATAAAAAATAAATAATAATAAGTAATCAAAAAAGACAATTAAAAAGGTAAATGGAAAGAAAGGAAGAACTTTTTTATTAGCCCGCAAAAATTTTTAAAGTCCCGTTGTTTGGAACTTTTTTTTACGTTCCCCAAATATAAGTAGCCGCCGTGGCTCAGTTGGTTAGTGCGTTGGACCGCGAGCCGAAGGCAGCAACCACAGGTTTAAATACTGCCTGTAATAACACCTAAAAAAAATAACGGGAAAACTCGTTTTCTCTTTCGGTGGCTGTCCTCTCAGCTGGAAATGACAAACCTCTGACAGTAAAAATTGCTTATGAAAAAGCTCCCAACTCGCCGTTCGGAACCGGCATAAAACTGTAGGTCCCTTCACCCGCGTACAAATTCACACGCACAACACGGGTGGTTGCGGGAAGCTAGGCCTTAGTCTCGCGTAAGCGGGCTGTCGTGCCAGTCAATTAAAAATTAATTAAATATAATGCTCGTGTAAAAGAACTAAAATAAGAAAATCTAGGATTTTAAATTTACTTCCCAGTATTCGTCACTGAACCATTCTGAAGTAAATTTCTTGCATTAGTCGGATATACTATATGTACCTACATATATGCCTCAATACCAAGTTTTAGGGTCAACCCCTCCCAAATATTTGTACCTTGCAAAAATTTTAGATTTTGTTGTTGAGGCGAGTAGCATTAATACATATTATTGGCAAGCGAAAAAAAGTCGGCGGTGTACTGTTTTTTGCCCTGTGCCATGTAGGCGGGAATAGAGTGGATGTTTTGACCGTTGTTTATATTGTTACTTTTGTTTTAATTTATCCTTTCTAAAATACTTAAGTTTTCATTAAAAAGCATTTATTTTCAATTTTTGTTTTTCAATCCTACTTTTTGTACAACCCACAGGCAGTGTTTTCGTAGGAGTGGTAAAATAAGAAAATCTAATATTGTAATTTTATGGTCAGGTGTAGAATATTTCATTCATTTTTTTCCTCGTTTTCCTGTATTCTTCAAAATTGCTAGCAACCATGTGTGTAAAAAAATAATTTTACTTGGAACTCGCCACGTAAAAATATTTGTAAAAAATTTAAATTGGGATCAACCACGCATAAATATTTGCAAATTTTTAAATCAATCGAATCGCACAACAAAAATCCATACACCACAAAGTTTCGATTGATGGTGACATTACAGAAATTTGTGCAGCAAACCCAATTCTAAACACAAAAAGGCATACACACATCTTCGTTGAAACGACGATGACGATGCTTTGGTTCGTTGTTTGCTCTCCGCTTGCGCTTCGGCAAACAAGATCAATAAACATACATGCAAAAAATGATTGAGGGATCACTACGCCACAACAACCACCATTTCAATGTACACGAGTGAAGTCGTTGCGAACAACAACATTGATTTTTGCTGTTGTCCTACGCAAATCTAACAGAAAATGTTATAAACTTAAAGCGGCCCATACACGATACAATTTGGTCGTGCGGCCGGTCGTGCAAAAGGTTGGTCGTTAGGACACACACGTGCGATTTCCGACACAACTCGTTCGCCCAACTTCATTTTTCTCATAAATTTTGTTGAGTGCAGACGCAATGACAAGCAAAATAATTACGCTTCTGATCATCAATGAAATTATAGAAGAGGAAGAGAGCAGTGGAAATTCAAACGCAGTGTCTGTGGAAATATTCTCCAATTCATCGTCCGAATTTTCATTTTGGTGAATTTTTTTCAGCTTATTCATCTTCACGCCCTCAATAGTACCATTGGATCATTTTTTTTATGTGCTGTCAAAAGTTTTTCATGTGCGGTATGACGAAAACTTTTATTTTTGTATTTTCCACATTTGCTGTTCCATAGTTCCAGCAAATTTCGATAAGCATCGATAAAATCGCTCCAGTTTCCGTTGCGCTCGTCCATTTCGTTCGCAATGCACAAAAGCTGAAACACGAATGAACTCAGAACACTACACGTTGCGACCGCTCACACAACACGACCGAAATATCAAAATATTTTGATTTTCATACAACCGGTTGTGCGACACGTACAACTGCGCTACACACGATGCGATTTTGTGTGCAACCTTGACCAGTTGTACAACGAATCGCAACGTGTATGGGCCGCATAACATGCTAATGCCTACGCTTCGCTCTTCCCGCTCGCATCCTAATAGCCGAAAACACTTTTTGCGCATGTGGGCGCGTTCTATATTACTTCATATTTTTTGATAGTACCAAAGAAAATAAACATACAGAATGCGCATGTCATACATACATACATACGCCTTCTGTATGTTTATTTTCTTTGCTTCCACTCACATGTTACGCTGAAGTTACAGAGAATTCTACTGTTAGTAACAGAGGGTTCTGCTGTCAATAACAGAGGGTACTACCAGCAGTACCCGCCATAGAACGTGTTTGCTTGTATGAGATGCGCATTCTATATTATAGCCTATTTCCACCGAGCGCTTAAATGCATTTAAGGGCTCTGTTAAGCTTGAGAACTGTCAAGCGTTTCTATCAACACTGAGTTAACTCCAACAGCTGGTTTTTGTTTACATTTTTAGTTGGTCAAGCTAAATTCTGCATTTATTTCTGGGCAGCCACAGCTTACCCATCGCCGTCATCTCCTTGAATACATATGTATGGTTTCTTGTAGCCCCTCTACTGCAAGAAAACCAATTCGCTTTCCTTCTCAACAGTCTAGGAATGTTTTCATATTTGTGAAAATGTATTTCATTTGTCAATGTTTATTTCATTTATGAAAGTTGTCAGCTGATTGATACCAGAGCAGTCTGAATTTTTAATGTCAAGAGGGTTAGTGAGAAGTTCCACGTTTTTTATTTTCTCTTTCAGCATTTATTATTGGCAAATAATAGAAGTTTTGACTTTGATTATGACAGACGATATGTATTTTTGCGAAAAATGCCGTAAAAAGTAATTGTCTTAGCAAAAAATCTACCACACCGAACGCAATTCGAATCGAATTTGTGTTCGTACGGCTCTTGCAGCGCCGTAAAGCAGGCTATCAAAATTTGTACATTTGTCAGTATTGCTCCAGCTTTTAACATAACATATTCTGTTAGACGTCTGTAAACGGCAAAACTGAGTTAACTAAGTTTTGAAAGTGATTTAACTCACTTTGATACAAAAACAATTGCAAGGGAATTAGAGCATTTAAATGCGATGTTAAATGTATTTAAGCGTTAAATGCATTTAAGGCCCGGTGGAAATAGGCTATTACTTCATGTTCGTTGGTAATATGTACTAAAAAGAAGTTTTAAGCGAAAAATATTTTGTTCTCGATTTTTTGTTCTCGTAAAGATTCAGTATTAAAGTACAATAAGTTTGTTACTACTCGTATATTGTAGCCTGTGGAATTCCCTTTCCAATAAAATATAAAAATGTACACTTTTGTTTTTTCTGAATATATTTTTTTTATTTTTTATAACTTGACTCTGGGTCCAAACAAAGACAATTAAACTATAAGATGTCTCACGTTCATACAAATCAGTGGCGCTTCAAAAATTTGCCGTGGCTTTTTCAATAAAGCCATGTGAGAGTGGTTCTTACAGCAGCGCCACATTCGGAGAGCAATGATGAAGCCACGCAAGCAAGATATGAATATGCGTGAGATCTCTATGTGCTCTTGTGTATGTGCATCCCAGCGGGAAAGTTGGAAATTCATGAGCTTTTTCATGCACGAATTCGTATATGAAAAACCCAAGTAGAAAACATATATTACCAGCGAGGCTGTAATGCAGGGGTGCCCAAAATCTTCTTATGGAAGAGCTAACACCAATACATGTAAAGTTGCCCAAAAAAATGCAAACAAAAAAATGGAATTCAGTATGTACACCGAAAAAAAAAAGATTTCGTTTTCTGTAATGTTATATAAAAAAAACAATTCTAATCTTCCTTCTTCCATGATCCTTCTAATAAATTATCCAAATTCATATCAATATCAGTTGTGGACAATTTTAATAAAGCCTCCAAATGTTCGTTGCTTATTCTATTTCTGTGCTTGCTTTTTATTAATTTTAAATTCGAAAAAGCACTTTCACAAATATATATGCTACCAAACATGGAATACAAACTTAAAATTTCTTTGTAAAGTAAAGGATATTTATTTGGTGTTAAAGATTTCCAAAAGTCTTCGTTGAAACGAAACAAACACCGAATTTTTTCTAGTGCTTCTCAATCGACAGCCGCACACGTTTTGAAGCAAATTCATTCGCTAGACAACAACAAAACCTACGTTGAAGATAACTGTCGCCACCCAGTAAACATTTGGGCTTGTTATGAAATTACCAGCAACTTGATATCAAGCATGTTTCTCAACCCTTACCTTTGAAAGCAACACTTGCTTTTGGCTTGATATCAATTTGAAAGCAATAGCACTTTCAATAAAAAGGGAAGTAATTTAGCAATTTGAAATTGCTATTGTTTTCAAATTCATGGCATGCTTTAATGTTTAGTGGGCAATGCGTGCGGAGTGCTGTGTGTATACTACACCTTTTCAAGTTCGATTTCAGGAAGTGTAAAAACAATTTCAGAAAGCGTAAAAGCAATTCCAGAAACCGTAAAAGCAATTACAGAAAGCGTAAATTCAATTTCATATAAATATAAATATAAATTTAATTACAGAAAGCGTAAATTCAATTTCAGTTTCCTGAAATTGCTTTTACACTTTCTGAAATCGAACTTGAAAAGGTGTAGAATGCTCAGCCTATGCCGTGAGGAATTAGATTCCTCACCCTATGCTGAAGAGGATTTGCAAAAACAAATGAGGAACGAGAGCATAGGGCATGGGCACCTCTGCTGTAATGCATAGCTTTCGTTTTTTCTAATTGTGCTTTGTTTTTTATACCAAAGAGATTGCACCTTCCGAAGAAATTCTGAGAGAGCGGCGCAATTTTTCTTAGAATAAACAACTGTTTCGTTGAAAAGGTCGCTTTTATTGATTTTTTTATTTAAGTCAGTGTATTTTAGTTTTTTAATTTTTACTTATCTAATGTATTTATATATATATTTATTTAATGTATGTACTAAAATGTAATCTATTGAACTTGAATTACTTTGAAAATAAAAACTAACATAAAGCAAAACAACACACATTTTATTTTGGGTGTACAGGTTTTTCGTAGATCATTTTATGCATTACCGAGTAATGTACGATTTCCTACATGCTAGGCGATTTATGAAAACATACATGTTTTTGGGATGCCTGGGAGTATATGAAGACATATATACTCCCAGGTAATGCAAAAAAGGGAAGCATTACATTTCGTAGGACATTGCGGTGAGAAAATTAATGCATAGCTTGCAAGCAAATATGCATTCCTATACATTCTAATTTCCCGCTGGGATAATACGCGCAAAATGAGCGAGAACAATTGAAATTGTGCTTTCGCTTTCGTTGATTGTTTTGGTGGTTGATTGTTTCAATCAGTAGCGCACACGGGGCGGAAACATTTGGGGGACAAACCCCACAAATACAAAAATTAGTAGTGCAATCAATATCCCTTCAAAATGAAATCCTGTCTGCGCCACAAGCGCACACAATTTTGCTTTTGCTTGGCAGCGATCGATGCCGTTGTGCTTTGTGTAAAACAGAGAGCGTTAATATTATTACGCTCTCACTGTCACTGTTGCCAACTTGGTGCGTTTCGCACTAAATTTAGTGCTTTTTGAAAATCAAAACGCGGAAAATATTGAGTTTGGTGCCTGTTGCGTTTTTTAGAGCTTTTATTTTATTTAAAACACACCAAGACTAATTTTTCCTTAAAAAAAAATTTAGGTTTTTTTAAACTGTACTGTTACACAAGACTATATTTAATTTAACAACTATATAACACTGGAATGTTGGGCTAAAAAAATCATGGTTTGGATATTACATGACAACTGAAGTGATCCTCCTTAGTTGAATTGTTACTTAGGTCACGGTTGCCACTGATCTGCAATAGATTTCCTAGTATGTTACACGGAACATTAGGACAACTAACACCATTTGCGTGTTTTTTCTTATCAGTGCTTTCTGAGTGGAAAAACGCGGTTTTAAGTGCTTTCTGAAAATGAAAAGTTGGCAACCGTGCTCACTGTGCCGACGCTGGCTTGCTCTTGATATTGAAAATATTGCAAATTCGAGCTCGCCCTACGCCACTCGTAAGAACGTAAGACATCTTATTGTTATTTGTCTTTGGTAATAGCATACAGATGAATTTTTTTTCACGAGGGTTCGCTATACTGCAGTTATGCTATATTTGTATGAATGCAACTTAAAGACAATATTTTTTTCGAAATTTGGCGCCCATTTCAAATGTTTGTTTCTTCTTTGCCGCCCCTCCCAATATGCCGCCGCCGTACATATACATATGTATTTTTAATTTTCTTAAAGCAATATATCGCTCCTTCGCTGCAAGAACGTCATAACTAAAAAAAGTTCAGTTTTCAGTTTATCTGTCAAAACCACTTTGTAAAATATTCAATACTTTGCTCACAAGACGACATTAAAAATTTTGTGATACCTTGAACTGCCTGTAATGGTAAACTTTAAAATTGAATTTTCTCGGAATGATGTAGTTTTGAGTTATGCCGTTCTTGCAGCGAAGGAGCGATATGTATGTACATACATTCCAGCACGAAAGAACAAATTTTTAATTTTGTCGTTGCAATCTATATGGGAAGCTGTCTATTTTTCTGAGAAACCGCTTGTAACAAGGAAGTCTTCTCTTTTAATTCTGTAAAAATTTTATTTAATTGCTGAATGTGTTTTACCAATTCGTGTGTGTGCTTCGATAAACTACATTCACTTAAGTGGTTTACCCATGTGTAGGTGTTGTCTTCATCCGGATTAACTGTGATGACATCCTGTTTCAATCTGTGACAAATATACTCGGCAAAATTTTCGCAACCGTCGTATGCCATAAAATGTAGTTTCAGAAAGCCGTTGTTTTGTTCGGCATTAGGTGGGAACTAAAAAACCGTTTAATATTACACCTGTGAATGGAAACCGAAAAAACCCTATAGTGGCTTTACATAGGTAAGATTAGTCTGGTTTTACAAATGGCAATCTTCGTTCGGCAATATTTCGTTCGTTGACAGAGTCTTTTGCATTTGCCGCTTGTCTCTACAGACAGTTTTAGGCTGATTTTTGAGTTCTCTCATTTCTATTTGATTCATATTCGTTTTTGGTGATGACATTTTTAATGTGAATTGAATTTATATAAAACTGCCACACATGGATAGCAACATCATTGCCCAATGTAAAAGCTCAAGGCAACAGAAAACAGTGCCAAAAGAAAATGTACACTATGCAAGTAAAATACTTTCGGAATGCGATTGGAAGTATAAAATTTCAGAAAGTACTTTCACGATCAGTTACACTATGCATGGAAAATAATTTTCGTAAGTAACTTTTACTTTCCAAAAAGCTACTTTCAGGTCTGCTTTCCAGAAATACTTTTTGACTTTTTATAGTACTTTTTTAAAGTATTTTGCGAATGTGTGCGTTGCGACGCAGATTAGAATTTTACTGACCTTTCTAATTTAGCACAGTGTTAAGCGTGAAAAATGAAAAACAATTATTATTAAAAAATACATTGATCCTCATGAGGATGATGGTGCTAAGTGCTCAGGAAATTTAGGATACTTTAGCCAAACAAAGGATAATTTGCGTAAAGCGGCTTTGGCATCGTGATGGTGAAAGACCACATAAAAATTTTATGAGTCACTGAGAAAGGGCAATATTTATATTAATATATTTTATCTGTGTGTAACAATCAAATTTATAGTAGTATCAATAAATATTGTTATCTTGTAAAAATTTGAGAGTAAGTACACATTTTTTATCAGTTCGGCAACAATGATCACTCTCAATTTACTCAGAGTTGTTCAGTACATTCCGGAAATTGAAATACTTGCTAGTGCAGCAGCGGCGAGTTGACATTAATATCCGAAAATGATTTACTTTCAGAAAATAGCAGTTCCACGATTAAAGTTTTGCTTTTGAAAGTACATTGGAAAAAGTCGGAAAGCGCTTGCAGAAATTACTTTTTTGGTGGTGACACGTACATGTTTTACTTTCGGGAATGGAAATAATTTCTAAAAACGGTTTGCTTGCATAATTTGACAGCACTTTAACTTGCAATACACATTTCAAACGAATGGGGGAAGGGGGCAGTTAATGTTGATTACAATGAAGAGAGAAACCAAACTGTGATATGCTCAGGACGAAATTTATGAAACTTTGTATCGACGTGTTTTGTCCGCCGACTAAACTTTTCATTGTCCATTAACTTGATGCAGCTTTGGTTGTCTTCGTAAATAGTAATAGGTTCATCCATTGTCCATTGTTCGTCCATTGCTACGTACTCTGCTTCTGTTGATGACAGCGTCATATAGTTCTGCTTTCGACAACTCCAGCTGACGCATGATCCTCCATACTTAAACACATATCCACTGTTTGACTCCCTGTCGACTGGGCACTGTAAAGAAGACGTGGATAGGAGAAATCTGTGCAGAAAGTGTGGACAAGAAGGCCATCAAGCGGCAAATTGTAGGAACGCGCATAACTGCGTTCTATGCGGAGGTAGCCATGCGGCAGGAAACTCCAGGTGTCCTGAGCACCAAAAGGCGATAAGGAAAAGCGGGCGATGAAAATCGTTCAGTTAAACCTCAACCACTGTATCGCGGCGCAGGATCTCCTGCAGCAAACTATTTTTAAGCATCAGGTCGATCTCGCTATCCTGTGCGAACAACACCACAACGTAGATGGCTGCGAATGGACAACGGATGCATCGAGCAAAGCGGCAATATGGACCACCAATGGCAAAGCGTACCAGAGTAGCGCGTCAATAGCGTACAACTGCTTCACATGGGCCAAAATGAATGGCGTCTATTTCTTCTCGTGTTACGCCCCTCCAAGCCTGGATTTGAACCAATTCGAACAGATGATCGAAGAGATGGTCTCAGAGGCTAGAACAAGACAACCGGCAATAATAGCCGGCGACTTTAACGCTTGGTCAATATCGTGGGGTAGCAGAAGCACAAACCTTAGAGGTAGGGTCCTTATGGAGTGCATGGCCACACTAGACGTGGAACTCCTAAACGACGGACAGCACACCTTCGAGGCCGGGGACAGACGATCAGCTATTGATTTGACCTTCGCCCACAGAACGATCGCGCGTCACACAACTTGGAAGATCGCCGACTTCTATACGCATAGCGACCATCGAGCCATTATCATCGAGCTGCAGATAGCGAAACGACAGCGAATAGCAATGGCACAGACAAGGGGCTGGAAGCATCGTCTCTTTGATGAGGCTGTCTTCCTACAGGTGCGGCATGACGGCGAAATCACCGAGAGTGAGCCCGAAATTATGGCAGAAGGGATTTCAAGGCGTATTAGTAAAGCTTGCGATGCAGCAATGCCCAGAAGGTCGCAAAAGCCGAGTCGTAAACCAGTTTACTGGTGGAATCAAGACATCGCCGAGTGTAGTAGGTGCTGCAATCACGCGCGCAGGAGAATGCAGCGCTCGCGAAACCAACCACATTACGAGATGCTTCGCTACGAATACAAAAAATGCCGCAACCAGCTGAAGAAGGCGATACGGAAAAGCAAGGACTTGTGCTTCAAAGATCTGCGTGATGGCGCAGATATAGACCCTTGGGGCACAGCCTATAAAGTGAGCCAAGTGAGAGGCACTAGAGCACCGCAGCCCTCAGACCCAGCGCTTCTGGAAGCTGTAGTCACTACATTATTCCCTCCAGAAGGCGAAAGGCCAACGTATTATCACCAACCCACGGAAGAAAGTGATATCCCGGAAGTAACGACAGAAGAAGTGCTCGCGACCCTGAACAAACTGGTTGACAATAAGGCCCCAGGATTAGACGGCATCCCCAACATAGCGTTGAAATCCGCCATCCGAGCGAACCCTGCCACCTTTTCGGCGATGTTCACCATGTGTCTGAAGAAGGGTGTCTTTCCAGATATTTGGAAACGACAGCGACTAGTTCTTTTACTCAAACCAGGCAAGCAACCTGACCAACCGTCAGCATATCGACCATTGTGTATGCTCGTCTCCATGGGCAAGATACTCGAGAGGATAATCGTCAACCGCCTACAAGACACTCTGGAAGGCCCGTATGGCTTATCTGATGCGCAATTTGGTTTTAGACGAGGCAAATCCACCGTTGACGCGGTTAAAACGGTCATGGATATTGCGCGCGAGGCGACTAGTGGAACAAGGTGGAGATGGGGTGACAAGAAGTACTGCGCGGTAGTAACACTTGACGTGAAGAACGCCTTTAATACAGCAAGCTGGCCCATCATAATAGAAGCACTCACGAAGATCCGGACACTGAAGTACCTTATACGAATGATCGTCAATTACTTTGAGAATAGGTTATTGTTGTATGACACCGACGATGGCGTCAAGCTGTATTGCGTTTCACGAGGGGTGCCACAGGGCTCGGTACTGGGCCCGGCCCTGTTGAATGCCATGTATGATGGAGTATTGAGGATCGGACTTCCAGCGGATAGCAAACTAGTTGGCTACGCGGATGATATTGCGCTGGTAGTAGTCGCAAAAACTATAGCTGAAGTTCAGCAGCTGTGTAATGAATCCATAATGCTAGTCATGAGATGGTTGCGCAGCGCAGAACTAAAACTAGCAGCCGAAAAAACAAAGGCGGTTCTATGGGTACTCGGAAAATACGAGAGATATTCATTTTCAAAGCTAGTGATCACGAAATAACCTCCCAGCCGCACATCAGATACCTTGGCGTAAATATCGACACCCGAATGTCATTTAAAGATCACCTGGCTGCGGTCAATGACAAAGCTGCAAAAGTAGGCGGAGCATTATCACGCATTATGGCGAATCTTGGCGGACCACGCGCTAGCAGAAGGAAGTTACTGGCAACGGTTACTACCTCCATCGTACTCTACGCAGCACCGATCTGGGTAGACGCAACCTTTAAAACCACGTACATGTCTGGCATCAGGGCGACATACCGCTTAAGTGCATTACGAGTAGCCAGTGGCTTTCGCACAATATCTGACGACGCGGTATTGGTTATTGCAAGCATGCCCCCAATAGATATCCTAGCGCGAGAACTCAATCGCATATACACAGCGGGTGCCAGGGCATCGAAAGTGGACGAAAGGCGGTGCAGCGTACATGAATGGCAACAAAGGTGGAACAAATCGGAGAAGGGAAGATGGACGTTTGCCTTGATTCCTAACATTGAGGTCTGGATCAACCGCAAACACGGAGAGGTAGATTTTTATCTCACGCAGCTGCTAAGCGGTCATGGGTGCTTTAAGCAATACCTTCACCGTTTCAAGCATGAGGACGATCCTTTCTGCCCTCAGTGCCCCAACGAAATCGAAGACGTTCAGCATGTCCTTCTATGCTGCCCACGCTTCGCTAACGAGAGAAGCTCTATCACGGAAGTCTTCGGTGAAGCCCCCACGACAACCAACCTGGTACCCCAAATGTGCGATTCACCCGGAAAATGGGACGTCGTACAGACGGCGGCAGCACGGATCATGACGGCACTTCGGTGGATTGAGCGCCAACGCGCGACGCAACGACGCGAAATCATGGGTTCAGTGGCCCAACCCCATAGCGGACGGTAACGGACTTGACAGACCAACAACAGACGATTGAGCTTTAATGCTCAGACGGCCTCCCGACGAAATACTTAGCGGTAGTTCCGGGAGGAACTTTCCGTCGGACAAGGGGAGATGTTTAGCGGGTTAAAGTCTCGCACTGACCTCGGCTTTTGATGCTTTTACTCCTCGTTAAAAAAAAAAAAAACTCCCTGTCGACACAGTTTTGTGCCCAGACCGCATCTGCAAATCCTATTAGTGTGTTAATTCCGTCACCTGTTCCAAGAATTAGTCGCAATTCCTTTGTTCCTTTTAAATATTTTACTAGTCTCTTCAATTCTGTCCAACCCCTTCTGTTGATTTGCTCACATGACGACTTAGAATCGAAATCGTAGCTGCGATGTCTGGACGACTGTTAGCACTTAAGTATAAAATACAGGCAATTAATTCGTGGTATAACTTATTTCTTTCAATAAATTGCTTTTATCTCTATTCATCTTCAGATATCCAACATCCATAGGTATTAGAGTCCTGCATGAGTATACATTTTTGCTATTCGAAAACATTCAAATGCTTTTGAATAGAATACTTCACTTCATCTCTGCGGACCGGTCCGAATGAATACGAGTACAGCTCTCTTCGAGTACGAGTAAGCTCCGAACATAAACGAGTAGACGTACACTATTTATTCATATTCGCTCGAAGCGGGAAAACGAGGACAAAAGAATTCGAATAATATTGTAGTACACATTGCTTCGAATATACTCGTTTTATTATTCCTAAGATTATTTAGAAATATTTATGTTATACATATATAAATATTTATTTATTTGTTATGCTACGTTCTTCAATAATTTCCATTTTGCGTATTAACTAATAAGCTACTTCAACCGCACCACAAGTATACACATGGAAAAGTGACATACTGCGCATAAAAATATTCGATGAAACTGTTGATCTTCGAATACTTCGCAAAGTTCTCGATTACCGAATACGAGCACTGCAGTGTTCGCTATTCACCGAATATGAATAGAAACGAGAAGCGACGCTCGCTGGTTCTCGTTTCTATTCGTTTCGTTGTACACATTCTTCGATACCAAGTACCCGTACAGTAAGGTGGGTCGCGAAAAAAAATTGGTGTTGTCACCACCTAAAAATAAAATTCAGAGTGTTTAATGACTATTTGGAAAATATTGCGATTCTGAGGTAAGCCAATTGTGAGCGGTTTTGCTTCAAAAATAAATATTAAAACTTCCAGAACTCAATAAATTAACAAAAAAAATTTTTACAAAATATGTGCAATCCAGGTCCTCCTGAAGGTTTATATAACCAAAAAAAAATTATTCGAAAATGTCCAACAACAAAAAAGTTACACCCAAAAAACATGATAATTAGAGGTATTTTTGAAGCAAAACCGCTCACAATTGGCTTACCTCAGAATCGCAATATTTTCCAAATAGTCATTAAACACTCTGAATTTTATTTTTAGGTGGTGACTGAAACGTGATTTTTTTTTTGTATGGAGTGCGACCCATCTTACCGTACAGTATGTACAGTAGTGTAGCAGCCAAAATGAATATATTCATGCAGGACTTTAATAGGTATCTTTGATGTTTTAGCGTCTTGCAATTTGGCTTTATCAATAATTTTATTTATATAATTTTCTTGGCTTAAAGCGTATATTCCATTATTCCCCTCTCAATTTTGATGCCGAGATAGAATTGTATATCTCCTAATTTGGAGTTCTCAAAATTGCTATCAATAATTCCTTCGACATAAGCGAAGTCTTCGACTGCGTTCGAGACTATTAGTATGGCGTCTACATAGACCAACATATATATATATTTATATCCAGCTCGTTTCATCAATAAGCATGGGTCTGCTTTTCCTTGTTCAAAGTTTCCTTTTCTTATAACTTTAGAGTTTCATGTTCCAACATCTTGCCGATTGTTTTAAACTGTATAAGCTCTTATTAAGCTTACATACCAAAGTTTCTCTATTATTTGATTTCACTTCGTATCCTTGCGGTTACTTACTTACTTACTTACTTAACTGGCCATAAAAACCCGTTATCGGGTTACGGCCTGCCGCAAAACTTCTCTCCAGGCGCCTCTGCTTTGCGCGCACCTTCTCCAGTTGGTTACACCAAGAGATAACAGGGCCTATTCAACTTGGTCCTTCCACTGAAGACACGGCCTCTGTCCATACGGCAGACATGACCGAGCCGGCGCAGCCGCTGGATGTTAATTAGCTGTGCTACGTCCATGTCCTTATACAGCTCATACAGCTCGTTATTGGTTAGTATACGATAGTCGTCGCCAATACGAACAGGGCCGAAGATTTTACGAAGTACCTTCCTTGCGGTTGCCGCATGTTAATTATTTCGTTTAAGTCTCCGTTTAGAAATGCTGTTTTTATATCATAAAGCTTTACTCTTTAATTACGACTACCCGCGATGGTGAGAAACATTCGTAAAGTAGTATGCCTAACTACTGGAGCAAAAACGTCATCATAATCTACACCAGGGGTGCCCAAAATCTTCTTATGGAAGAGCAAACTCCAATACATATAAACGAACTCATACGTTAGATAACAACAAAACCTACGTTGAAGATAACTGTCGCCAATTTGTACCAACAAAACATACGGTGCTGTGTATGTATACTAGAATGCTCAGCCTATGCCGAAGATCATTTACAAAAACAAATGAAGAATTGGAATCCTCAGCCTATGCTGAAGAGTATTTACAAAAACAAATGAGCAACGAGAGCATAGGGCATGGGCACCTCTGATCTACACCATACTTTCGCGTAAAACCTTGAGCAGCTAACCTTGCTTTGTATTTTGATATTTCACCATTCATTGTCTGTGCGAGATAAAACATCTTTAAAACTCTTTGGCAAACTCAAACAAGCATATTTAACAGGGGCTCTGAATCGAAACTGTTTGAATCGTGCACAAGAATGTCAGCATTTAACAATTAATTAATTCTAACAATCTGTTTGCATCAATATTGAAACCATTATTCCGATTCAATGCGATTTGCTCTACACTCTTACTGGTTCTCTCAATCTCATCTTCACTATTCTCTGTTGTTATATATGCCTTCGATAGATTTATCTTCACCAGAATCGTTTTCGTCCTCCTCCTCTTCACAGTAACCATTTAGAGATATCATTGGCATTTATTGTTTTCTTGTTTTATTTCCTTGGTTGGCTTTCTGGTAAACCAAGGGTGAGCAACCTTTTTAATCAACGGGCCAATTTAAATTGTAAAATTGTTTGGCGGGCCGCACATAAAGTAACACATATTAATAATTTACAAAACTTTATTTATAATAAACATTAGAACAAAATCGATACAATAAATTCAATTTGAGAAATGCTTGGCGGGCCGCATAAACATGTTTAACGGGCCGCATGCGGCCCGCGGGCCGCGTGTTGCTCATCCCAGTGGTAAACCATTGATAAATTTGTAAAATCGCTACTTAATACAATTGTTTTCGTTTGTTTATTTAAAAACCCGTAATGCTTTGGATTCTAAAGAATATCCCACGAATATTAACATTTCAGTTTTCTGATCCAACTTTTTTCGAGTTTGAGCTGGATAAGAACTTGAGCAGTTGATCCAAATTTTTCAAAATTCTTAACATCAAAAGACTTTCCTTGAAATATTTCAAATGGTATCATATTTCGGTATATTGCGGTTTTGCATAGAATTTGCAGTAATTACTGCTTCACCCCAAAACTCTTCTTCTAATTGCGCATCAATCAGCATACATCGTACCATTTCCACCAAATATCTATTTCTTCTTTCTGCCACCCCATTTTGCTGTGGTGTATAAGGAGCGTGAACTGCTGCAGTATGCCTTCCTTGGCTAAGTACTGGTTTACTTTTGCACTTGTATAATTATAATTTTTGGTGTTTTATTAAATTTTGTTTGCATGCTCTTGACGAATGCTCTCAAACAATCTCCTGCTTCTGACTTGGGTTTAGTAATTGTATTGTGCAAAAACGACTGTAATCATCAATGAATGTAATAAAATATCGATAACCACTAGGCGTGGCAACATTCATCTGTGATCTGTGCTATATGTGTATAGACCAGATCTAGTATAGCTTTTCATTGATCAGCCGCTTTTTGAAATGGTTTTCTGCACAATTTACCAGCTATGCATACCTCGCATTGAAACATTCTTTCGCAAACTGCTAATTTAATTCCTTTATTTTTTAGAAACTTACTGACTGCATTTATGTCCCGATGACCCAGACGTTGATACCAATCATGTATGCACCCTTCATGCTCGTTGACTTGTGTCACTGCTTTGATTGCTGCACTGGTGATCTTCAACTTGTAAAAGTCCTTGCTGACTTCTGCTAATGCTTTAACTTCGCCATTCTTTAAAATTTCACACCCCCTTGCGTTGAATTTGACTTGGTACCCACTTTCCGTCAACTTCCTTACAGAAATTGAATTGGTTTCTATCGAAGAAACAAGCAAAACATCATTGAGGCATCATTGACTTGTCATCCAAAAACATAGAGCATATATGTTTATTTTCTTTTAGTTCCTTTCCAGACAAATTAACCTTTTGTTTATTATTTTTGTAAAACTTACAATTTTTCTTTATATGTCCTCTCTTCTTGCAATACAAGCACTCCATTTCCTTTTGGTTTTTGTTGTTGAATACCGTCATGACTGTACCGTCATTTGCATCTCGTTTATGTACCCGCCTTTTGGCTTCCTCCAAAAGTTTTCCTTTTACGAAACTTACGTTTAACTGCGAATCTTCCCCTGCTATCAAAGGATCGTACCATTCTGACAGACTATTTAGTATCATAGCTACCGTCCATGATTCGCTAAGTGGCTCGCCCATTAAATTTAATTTTTCCACATTTATATGCTGTTCCATCTTGTCGTCGTCCGTCAATTGAATTTTGCAAAGTTTCTTCAGTAGTCCAGTAGTCCTTTGCTGTTTTGGCACTTTTGAAATGAATAAACTGGTCATCGTCCACCATTAGTCCAATACACCCCCGTCCATTTGGCATCCGGATTAGGCGGTATCCCTTCTTGAACCACGTCCCAGATATCCTCTTTGATCAGCAGCAATTCCATTTTGAGCGCCCAAACCACATTATTATCGCGGTTCAACTTCGCCACAACGGCCTTGAATTCCTCGCTCCCGTACGTGCCCATAACCTGTTGGATGTTGATTGCAGTGTAGAAACCAAACGGTGATATGTTGAGGTCGAAGTTAATTAAGGGAATGAAAAAATATTTAAATTCAGATTTCAAACATATGAATTTCAAACCGAAATCTCAGTACAAGACTGCTGTCAT
Source organism: Melieria crassipennis (assembly GCA_963668005.1). Classification (NCBI taxonomy): domain Eukaryota; kingdom Metazoa; phylum Arthropoda; class Insecta; order Diptera; family Ulidiidae; genus Melieria; species Melieria crassipennis. Next base: position 84,865,019 of record OY764961.1, on the reverse strand, counting down.
CTTGAGAGCAAGCCACACCTGTCGAAGGAGGAGAAGGACAAACTAGCTTGGGCGAGGGACACCGTGGAGAAAGGCCAAGGCACTTTGCTGCTAAAACTTGGTTTGCTCCCACGGATCCGAGGTTTGTCAACCAGGTCGAGGAGGACATCGGAAAGCGCCAGCGAGGCGCTTTCCGAGGTTGAAGCCCCTTCTAGTAAGCGGCATAAGCAGAAGGATGACGCGACGCAAACAGAAAGGCCTAGCACGTCCAGAGCGGAGGTTGCCGCCGCAGCCAATGCAGTTGCCAAACGACATTTGATCGTGGCGCTCATTGACCGCACCAACACGTTGGGCCAAATGTCTCAGGAAAATTGGCTGACGGTAGTAATTAAGCTACTGGAGGCCATGGGCGCTAAGATGAATGACGAGCCGGCTGCGCCGATGCCATCGTTTGATGAAGCGGCGCTTACATGGGTAAAGAAGGCGGTAAAACGCTCAAAGACCTGTGGGATGGCGCGAAATTAGAAGTGGTTGACCGAAGCGAGATCCCCTCTTTGCCCAAAGCGAACATACCTCGAGTAGTGAAGCCGGAGGACGCTCTAGGTTTACTGAAACTCCAAGATCCTGATGTGCCGACTAGAGACTGGAAGGTACTACACGTAGGGAAGCCGACAACCGCGAATGCGGGGCAGAATGTGTGGTCCAGTAAAAATCGTTTATGCTTAAACGTCAGTAAATGTTTTCACTCAACTTTTTCGAAATCCACTAATACAGGGAAAACTTCATTTGAAAAGGTGGCTGAGATCAAGGATCTGGGCGTTGTTTTCGATTCACTTCCCATGTTAATCGCATTGTCTCGCGTGCCTACTCTATGTTAGGTTTTGTCCGCCGCTATTCTTCCTCCTTTTCGAATCCTTATACGCTCAAGCTCTTGTATACTACTTTTGTTGGGTCCAGACTGAAATATGCCGTTTTCATCAGGAGACCTTATCATGCGTCTCATTCAAATCGCTTAGAACGTATACAAAGAAGATTCCTTAAGTTTGCCCTTGGCTATATTCGTTTTTCTGAGCCACAGCCTCCTTATAGGTCTAAATGTTTACTGCTGGGTCTAAAATCACTTGAAACCAGGAGGTCTGTCATTTCCATGGCTTTCATTTTTGATATTGTTACGAAAATTACTTCTCTAAGTTCGTTTTGGATTGCGCTCGAAAATAAAACCACTTCAATTACTAAGCGCAAAACGCAGTCAGAAACCAACAATCGCTTTATTTACAGATTTACACTTTGCTTGTATCTACACTTATTACTACTTTTCTTGTTCAAATCAGACTTGTCCCTCTGAGCTGCACACTGCTGCCTTTTATACTTGTTTGCTTATCGCGCCGATTGTTCTTGCACATTCTAGTTGGACTCTCTCTCTCGATCGTTCTCGCACAGCCCATTACACAGGAATTATAGCAAACCGGCCGTACTTCAAAGTGTATGCCTAAAAGTATGCCCGTAAAAGCATTCATGCATAGCACAGCAACAGAGTGCCTCACCGTTATGCGGCCCATACACGTTGCGATTTGTTGTACAACTGAACAAGGTTGTACACAAAATCGCATCGTGTGTAGTGCAGTTGTACGTGTCGCACAACCGGTCGTGTTGTGCGAGCGGTCGCAACGTGTATGGGTATGTTGTACAATTTCGTGCAATTTTCTGAGTTCATTCGTGTTTCAGCTTTTGTGCGTTGCGAACGAAATGGACGAGCGCAACGAAAACTGGAGCGATTTTATCGAAGCTTATCGAAATTTGCTGGAACTATGGAACAGCAAATGTGGAAAATACAAAAATAAAAGTTTTCGCCATACCGCACATGAAAAACTTTTGACAGCCTATACAAAAATTGATCCCAATGGTATTATTGAGGGCGTGAAGATGAATAAGCTGAAACAAATTCACTAAAATGAAAATTCGGACGATGAATTGGAGAATATTTCCATGAACACTGCGTTTAAGAAAACACTGCGTTTGAATTTCCACTGCTCTCTTCCTCTTCTATAATTGCATTGATGATCAGAAGGACAATTATTTTGTTTGTCATTGCATCTGCACTCAACAAAATTTATGAGAAAAATGAAGTTGGGCGAACGAGTTGTGTCGGAAATCGCAACGTTTGTGTCCTAACGACCAACCTTTCGCACGACCAGATTATATCGTATGGGCCGCTTTACAATATAGTCAATGGAAACATTGATTAATTTGATTATCATTTGATACACAATAATCGATTTTTTTCTTTTAATTCACGATTTAATTGTATCGAAAAATGGGTTTAGATTAATCGCAACGTTAATCGATTAGATGCTAAAATAATCGAAAGAAAACGTATCACTAAATTTTTTTTAGCGCAAAATAAAAGCTTGAGACGGACACTTTGATGCGATGCTGAATTTGATTTATGGGCCCACCACAAGTCGCTGGCTCACAAACGTCGCAAAAAAGACAACGACCTAACCCAAATTCAGGACGAGCTTAGCTTTTTTTTGAATGCTCCAGTTTTGAAACTGAAGCGCAACGTCATCCATGCCTGGGAAGAAATGCGAACGGTGTACCCTTAGCTTTATATAACAACTCGTCGGTTATCTTTTAGGAACTTCAGTACCAGCAGAGCGCCTCTTTTCAAAGGCAGGTGCAACTGCCACTGAAAAGAGGAACAGGTTCACGATCTCGCGCCTGTCAAAACTATTATTCTCTAAACTCTGCAATGAACAAATAAAATATATATTTTTTCCTTTGATATGTACTTACTTTCATTTATTAATTCATTGTTATTGTTTTTATAAGGCAATTGGTAAAAATTTACATATTAAGGAGGTGTTCCCGGGTAGAAGTTTGAAAAAATAGATTTTTTTTTGCGTTTTATTGTACCTTATACTATATACTATCACCCCCCAAAGTCGTTTTTCAATCCGCAAACTCAGTACCCACTTTTTTGCATGTTAATTGAAGTAATCTCAGCTCTTTTTGCTCCGCTGATACATTCGTCGAAACTTTAAACGCGTTTTTCTCGAAACCACATTTTTTGTACTGGCCGATAACTTTTCTCAGCAACTATGAGAGGTATCGACTTGAAATTTTGGGAAAATGTTCTAGATAGTTTTCATTGGATGCTAAACCAAAGTTTTCATCAAAAAATTATTGTTAAATATATTTTCAAGCACTCTAAAGGTAAAAAAAGGTGGCAAAACTGGAAAATTGTTTTTCATATGGCCGCCATTTTGTTTCTAATCAACATTTTGACTAAAACTGTGGTTTAGCATCCGCGGAATTTATTGCAGATTAATAATTGCATACCCATTTCTGTTTCAGATTACTGGTTCCCGAAATTTCTTATCGACCAGCAGTGAAAACAAGGTCACATTGACCACTGAAAATTTGTACTTAGAAAATAAAATTTTTTGACACAAATATGAGTTTCTGTTCTCCAAATAATAAGGAACAACAAGCAAAAAACCAGAATATTGCATGTTGCCTTGTAGCTCCAAAATAATTTTTTGAAAAACAGCCTAAAATCGGCATTCTAGACGGAAACACTCCCTTAACATACTTTAAAATTACTCGGTTAAGTTACAATGTTAAAAAAATCATTCGATTATTTTCCATTTATTTCGATTAATTGCAAATAATAATCGCTCTGTTTCAATTAATCATATGATTCATTAATCGATTTATGAATTGTTTTTCCCATCACTATTGTTGTGTTGTTTGTTGGCCAACAAAGCGATGTGCGCATGCTTGTTGGTGGTGACTTGCTTTTTTACAAATAAGAACAAGAAGCGGGCAGCCCAAATTTGCATAGGAAAAATGATTGAGGGATCGCTCTGCCACCATTTCAATGTGCAAGCGTAAGCCCAAGCAGGTTTGCTTGAACTGAAAACGCACAATAACTTCCGATGCGTCTTCTGTATATTGTTTGATCTGTGGTATGACACAAGTAAGGGCGATGTTATGCTGATGGTCAAATAATCGTCGGCCACGTCTCCTTTTACGCTCTCGTTTTGATTTTTCTACTTTGTGCTTATAGTGACGGTCATTTGATCGCCGGTCACTACAACGATTTTCGCTAACTTTTAGTACTTTTTTCAAAAAAGAATAAATTTGTTACCAAACCACAACTATTGTGAATAATCTCACTTACTTTGTGAATAAGCCGCCGTGGCTCAGTTGGTTAGTGCGTTGGACCGCGAGTCGAAGGCAGCAACCTCAGGTTCAAATACTGCCTGTAATAACACCTAAAAAAAAAACAACGGGAAAACTCGTTTTCTCTTTCGGTGGCTGTCCTCTCAGCTGGAAATGGCAAACCTCTGAGAGTAAAAATTGCTTATGAAAAAAGCCCCCAACCTGCCGTTCGGAACCGGCATAAAACTGTAGGTCCCTCCACCCGCGTACAAATTCACACGCACAACACGGGTGGTTGCGGGAAGCTAGGCCTTAGCCTAGGCGTATACGGAGACGCAGGCCGCGCAACAAGCACAAGGCAGCGCAGCGAAAATTAAACTTTGTGCGGCAGAAAATATGTGAACTGCGTATACGAATCTCGTAAAACCAGCACACGTGTTCCGTATTCATTCCATAAACCCAGCAATACGAGTTATTTGTCTGAATTAGACTTTGAAATAGAACCTATATAATATAATATGGGTGTAATATCGGCTGTTCACGCACTTTTTCAATTACTTCTTCAATTTTTGCAAGCTAACGTGTCGGCTGCGCGTAGGAAACTGTATATCAACTACAACGCGACGCAGTTGTGCGCAGGCACGTCTCTCCGCCGCACGCGGTTATGTCGCTGTATACGCCGTTATACGGTACTGCGTTATTTACAAAAAACTAAACTGCGTTGAGTTGTGCTGCGTGTGCGGCCTGCGTCTCCGTATACGCCTAGGCTTAGTCTCGCGTAAGCGGGCTGTCGTGCCATTCAATTATTATTAATTATTACTTTGTGAATAATCTTAATCTCATTAGACGCCGACCGGCGCGGTGAAATTTAACTATCTCACTCTCTCAGTTTTCTTTTTACATTGAAACAACAACAATTTTATCCGTGCCCGTAACCGTCAGCATAGGGCGATGTTATGCTGCGGATCAAATGATCGTCGGTCACGGATATATTGGTGTTGTTTCAATGTAAAAGAGAAAAATTACGCTCCCCCAATTTTCTCTTTTACATTGAAGCAATAACAATTTATCCGTGACCGACAATCATTTGACCGGCAGCATAACATCGGCCTTATGCTGCCGGTCAAGGTCAATGTAAAAAAAGAAAATTGGGAGAGCGAAATTTTTCTCTTTTACATTGAAGCAACAACAATTTTATCCGTGATCGGTGCCCGTGACCGGCAGCATAACATCGGCCTTATGCTGCCGGTCAAATGATCCCGGTGACGGATAAATTGTTGTTGTTTCAATGTAAAAGATAAATATTACGCTCTCCAAATTTTCTCTTTTACATTGAAGCAACAACAATTTTATCCGTGATTGGTGCCCGTGACCGGCAGCATAACATCGGCCTTTCGATGCCAAATCTAATGATCAAATCAGTATTGCGCTGTGAGATTATTCACAATAGTTTTGTTTTATGAACACATTTGTTCCCCTTTTGTGAAATTGTGTATGGAATGAGCAAGAAAACGGTTGGTAGCAAACCTCATCAGTAGCGTGTGTTTTCGGTGAAAACGAAGAAAAAAAAATGGAAATTTAAATGGTGAATACATGGCACAATAACAAGGTAATAGCATGCCCGCAACACCAAAAACCACATGTATTTTGTTGGTAGGATTGTTTATCGTTACTGTCAAAATCAGCTGATATTTTCCGACGAAAGAGGGAGAAACTGAAAACATACAAAAGTGATTGTTGCCAGACGGTGCTGTATTTGAGTGAAAAAACGGCAAAAGTGCTCAGGTCAGTTGTTTTCAGTCAGGTATTTTCATTTCAACCGATGCGGCAACACAGCACACCGACGATTTTGACAGAAGCCATAAACGATCAGCCGGTGGCTTGCTACAACCTTGTAGTTGAACCATGGGTGAATAGATATTGTGATACTTTCACGCACATATTATATCAATTTCACTTATAAATTATTAGCTCAGAATGCCAGAAATTTCGGCCCAATCAAATTCTGAGGCGCTGATAACAATGTTCCAGGAGCAGGAATCCCTTTAGAAATGTGTGCTATTCAGACCGATGCAAGCGCGAAAAAGAATTTTACATTTTAATTGAAAATTGTATTTGAAAAAGTAAAGTCTCAATAAAAATTGCGGAAAAAGTAGTAAAAGTAAGCGAAAATTGTAGTGGTGACCGACGATCAAATGACCGTCAGCATAATATGCTTTCGGCACGGAGTAGAGAAATTAAAACGAGACCGTCAGTATAACATCACCCATAATAACGCACTTAAGGATGCAAAGGATGTGTCGGGAAAAAATCCGATGTTTAACCACTTCGATGGTAGTAAAATTCGGTAACTCGAGCGGTATCAATAGGGTCGGAGAGGTCACTTCCAACCTTGACGGAGCTGCGCGTCAGTGATAAAGTGATAGGAAGCTGGTTGTGCGTTTTTTGCAATTCACGTACACAGTCTGTGTCATAATGCAATTATAAAGGTGAGATCTTCCTTGACAGCTCGTTTTTGACACAGTCTACACAGCCTAAAGTGAATGCGACATTTAAAAAATAATTTTAAACTTCGCGGGGCAATGCGACAGTAGAAGTTTCGTGACTAATTTTGTTAAAGGCGTGTTCTAATTTTACTATTTTACTGAGAAAGTCTTGTGAGGGCTTCCTTAGGCCACCATGCGAAATCTGGTCAACCCATGTGAACGTTGCTTCAGTTGTGTTGTATTGACTGAGATTTAATTTCTTGAAAATGTAGTTATTTGTTTCACCTATAGAAATGTATGCTGAAATTGTTTCCCCCCTTTTTTTTTAGAAGGAAAAAATACAACATTCTTTTCATCGACGTTTCTATAAGACAGAATGTCAACCAATTTTTTTCAGTTTTCTGTCATTAAAGAACTCACCTTTATAATTTCATCATGGTCTGTGTGTGCTGGCATTCATCAGCCAGTCGCTGTTTTCGCTCTTTTCCCGATACTAGGGATGAGTATGCAAACTAAAATGCCGCTAGTTGCCTTTCAAATGGTTGCTTTCTAAAGTATGTTTTCATTAATTTCCAGCGTTAATTGCACAACATATCAACTTTTTTGGCTTCATTAAGTAAATATCACTGAAAATTATACCAAAGAACGCAAAGCTAAATGCGTTGAATACGACAGCGTCCTTTTTATTTCGCAGTTCTTCATTTAGCAAATCTCTAACCCAAGGTTGACGATCAAATCAGATCAGATATGCGTTTGGTGCTAAATGCTCTAGTTCGAACGCAAGGGTGTTTGTTTTGGATGACGATTATAAAACCTTAATTAAATGAAATTAAAAGCATACCCAAGGATTCTGTTGACGCTTTTGGGCAATAACATAATTTTATGGTCAGTTTTATACAAACGTATAACGAAATTTCACCCCAAAAATATTAGTAAAAATGTCTTTGGTCCCAAAAAATTACTCACACCAGTAACACTAGAAATTTGAAATGAACTAGAACAAAATCCCGTTTTAGTAATTTATATGGAGAATAATCTAAATTATTAATGAACCTTGAGGCCTACTAGTAGGGTTGCAATTATGTAATTATATTAGTGATATTCCGTGCATGTAGTGGTACCAGCTCTCACAGTTTCCCTCCCTATCACCTTATCACTGCTGCGCGTATTGCTGAACGTCGCTCTGCAAAGTCTCACGAGCTTTGCAGGGATACCAAGTTCAGGCAATGGCGCATATAGGCGATGGTGTGTATCGATTTGACTCTCATGGGTCTTCTCCAGGATTTGGCGTAAAGTGAATATCTGGTCGATGGTGGACTTACTAGGTCTAAAGCCGCACTGGTAAAGTCCAATCAGCGCCTTGGCGAGTGGCTTCAATATTTCCTATAATACGCTCGTCAGGACCTTATATGCGAGTTTTTAATGACACACTATTTCTATTTTCCGTTAGAATCAAAAATGCACATAAATCCTTGTTCCGCGGTAGATTGTTGCGAGCAACATGCAGCTGATTGGTTTCCACCACACATATCACCAGCATTATCAAAGTGAAATTTGTATGGAATTTTGCTCGTATATTATATGTATAATACATTAGTGCCTGCACATCGTTCTAACCAGCGATTCAGGTGTTTAACTGATATAACACCTGAGAAATGGAGGAGGACTTCATCGATCTGGGACCCGGTGTGCCGAAATACCCATATATTGAAAGATGCTTGCAAGACTTTTTATTACCTCTCGAAAATTGCTGATACAGTTAGTTAATTACGGTTTTATTTAATTACGGTAAGAATTATCTATTATCTAGATTACTGACAAAAGAAAATTTGAATGTCAATGCCGTCGCATAAAATTAGCGCCAAAATGAAAAATCGTTTTTCTATTCCATGCTTGGCACGTGAAATTGTAAGTGAAATGATAAATTGCAGAAAATCAGTGAAAATGATTCGCCATCGCGGAATTTTGAGCACCCTCGAAATAAATGACATAACGGACGGGTGAAATTTCACCCCTTTGAGGATAATCAATAATTGTACATAGGTAGATAGTACAATCAATACCAAAAATTTATGTAAGATAGACAGTACAACGAACTACATACTCCATAGAAAACTGCTGGAGTTCCAAAATTTACTGATTTTTCAGAATTTAAAGCTTCTGTATAACGTGCACAAAAAAGTGAGTCAACCTTAAAAACGGATCAGGATAACATAATGTCAAAATTCTACAATATTATTAAAAACGAAATAAACCTGCATCTATTCCCCCTCATTCTACAAAATTTCAGCCAAATCGCCCAACACAGTCAGGGAGGCCAATGGAAAATCACCTTCCAAAGGGGGGCGAAGGGGGGGTGGGGGGAATTTCACCCCATCCGGCTGGAATGGGCAGCAGCGGCAGCTCCTCTAAGATGCAACCGGACTTCTCTTTGGTATTAAGAAAGGCAACTTTTTCTAGTTTCGACTTAAGCTATTCCTCCATGTGACCACAGATAACGTATGGGGAATGAAATATGGGCAAACACTTTTATGCCCACAGAATCTTTATTTTTCAAAATATAATGCTGACATTTTTACAGTATAAACTACTAACAATTAATTTAAATTACAAATAGTTTTTGTAACCATATCTATCGGCTTTTCTTATATTTAGGAGCTCTTTACGCATCGTCTCCTGAATATCCTTTGTATCACTCTGCCGCAGCTCTGTTTTGATTTTAGCTATCAATGAATCAAAATTTTTTGCTCGATAACCTTTTCCGAAGACTTTCCTTTTCAAATTGGCCCAAAAAGTCTCTATCGGTCTAAGCTGTGGCACATTTGGTGGATTCTTTTCTTTTGGCACGATGCCAATATTTAAACCCCTTAAAGCGTCTTGGGTCGCCCTGGCATAGTGTTACGACGCGAAATCCGGCCAAAAAATAACTTCATCGTTTTTATGATAATTTTTAAATTAACTAAAATTCCTCTTGGATACTGGACTCACTTGGATACTTGGAGGTCCAAGAAGGGGGCACAATAGATCTAATAGGTCGCAGTACATTATCCCCATCAATAATAATAATATGATAATTGTAGATGCATTTTTTTTTAAACTGGTAGGCATTTTTTGATGTAAACGTCCGCATTCATACTCGTAGGTAAACCGGCCTTGATAAACACAGGATCGCTCACGCCACGTTCCCTTATTGCCATCCACAGTATAACTTTTCCTGGGTACTTTGTTTTCGACTTAAATTAGACTTTATCGGGAATTTCAGTACCTGTAAGCTTGAAATAATACTTCTGGGTCCATTCATTTCCTTCGACCGTAAAATAGGTCTCGTCATCCATGATACAAATCTTCCTTGGTTTTGCAGCAAACAGATCTCGGGAAAGAAGCCGTAATCGATCAACAATGGCTGTTTCTTGATTTTCTGTGACAGTTGGAGCAGTTTTTTCGCCAATTTATCAATATTCATATCTTTTAAGTATTTTTCACCGTTTTTTTATCAACTTGGTACTTTTTTCCCAGTTCTCTGTACGATTTTGCAGTATGACCCGCAGTTTCGGCCTTTAATGTGGCACGTGTTTTAGAATCTTGCAACGCACATGTTTTTCCACTACCAAATTTCCTTTCACTGGATTTTCCACTTCTATAAGCTACAATAGTCTTGTAAATAAATGATTTTGTAAAACTTAACTCGCTGAAGTAATGGAAAATTTCACTTTTCTTTTTGGTTGGAAAATCTTCGCAGTATTTGTACACCAATTTTCGACGGTCAAACTCGTTCAAAGACATTTTCATACTGAATTCATTTCAGTAGTCAACTGATAACTATTCAGTTGCCGTGACAACTAATAGAGTACCGTAAATTATTGCATACTCTATTTTGATCCTACTTTTCACATACGTGGAAATATTTCCATTTGAAATTTGTCCATACTTCATTCCCCATACGTTATATATGTTGAACATATACAGTTGCGTTCATACGTTTTTCGCAAATTATTTGGAACTGTTATGAACTGTTATGGAAAATGAAAATGCTTTTGTAACTCTCAGAATATACGTGTTTCATTGATGTATTCTTTTGACTTCGTATGGTTGTGCTTCAAGATATTTTTCTTTGAAAGATTACATTTAGTTGTTAAGTACGAGTTCACCAAAAAAATTAACAATTCCTAGTTTGTTACGTGCCAAAGTATTATGTGTTCACACTACCACTATAAACAACAATATGTTTTCAAAATTCGTTTAGTTACATGAAATTTTGTGATTCAATTGAATTCCGATAATAAATGACAGTTTTTACGGCACACTTGAATGTCGGGGCTTAGAATGAATTGAAAAAATATGAAAATTTAAATATTTTTGAATAAAGAAGTAACTGTGTTCGCCAAGTTGCGATATCATCATCAGCATTTTTACTCATTTACATGTACAGAACACTTGTATTTACAAAAGAAAGGTAGCATTTATTTCAGAGTTCCCTAAATAAACAATGACCAGCTTTAATGACAAATAAATTGTTGATACAATTTTTTACTGCTTTGTTTACGAGTTAAAAGAGGTACCACCTCAACAGTGCGCCGATGATTTAGCATTTTTTCTTATTTCTGCCTTTTAACATTTCATCACTGCATAGGGCAGTGAGACTGTAGTCTACAGTGTGGCATGATAATCAAATTTTCACAATTGTACCTATAAGTCAAATATCAAATGCTGCAAGGTAATACAAAACAGCACTAACCTTATTAATACATATGTATAGAACTCTTAGGTAAACTCACTTATGTGAGTTATGTATGAATAATACAACGAAGGTCTTGCTGAGTTACGATAGCTTGAATTAACAGTAAAATTGGATGACAAGAGAGACTCAATTAGTGGTACGTTCCAAAGTAAACAGGAATGTTAAAATAGCAGCAATAATTATCTTGTGGATACATCGATATGATTTCCAGTTGAAATGTTATGACTAGGTATCGGATTTATATGCACACAAAATATGCCCGAAATATGCAAAATATATGCAAAATATATGCACACCAGCCAGGTCAAACCGCTGAAGCTACAAATATAAAATTTGCAGTGTAGGTACATCTTGAAAAATGAACCTTCAATAAAAAGGAATTTTTTGAGTTTCGGGGTCTAAAAGGGCAAAACATGGGTTAAGGTGTTGTATGAAGAAACACATTTTAATGAGCCTATTGATTTCAAATTTGGTGAAAACACTTATTTCTTTCTTTTTGCAAAATTCAAAACTTAATGACTACGAAAAAACATGAACTGATAGGCCTACTGACTTAAAAATTGGTGAAAACATTTGAAATATAAAATAATTAAACACATATTTTTCAATTTCTTGAAAATCGAAATTTAACGAGGTAAACCAACGGTTAAAAGTTTGTATGGAGACAAAAAATTTTTTTTTTTTTTATTTTTTACTTATATCGAAGCACAATCTAGTACGAGTTTTGTTGTATGCCAGATTGTTTAAATTTGTTTTCATATAGTGAAAACATGGGATCAGGTATGTAGTTTTGTTTTTAATCAATCAATTGCTTTAATGTGCTGTATTTCAACTGGGATATTGATTTCAATATACAGATTAAAAAATATTTATTTTTGTCTTATAATAATTTAAAAGATAAAAAGTATATATATTCACCAATATTCACTTAAAAATGAAATATCTTTAAAATCCTTGAAGTGTCCTTTATCGATATTAAGAAAGATCCATTGCGGATTTTTGCGGCCGTCTAACAAACTTTTCAATTTTAACGCAAGCCGAATTGAAAATTCAAGACATTTTCACAGAAAAGGTGAAGGCCTGTAGTGCCTGTAAAAAAAAATTTGCTGGTCCGAATTCCGAAAACTGCTCAGAAGGGAAGCGAGTACCATGAGCCATAAAATGAGCCTTCGATGGAATAGAGAGCACCGAAAATATCATCGCTTTATGCTAAAAAGCAAACAATTCCTTAGTTCAAGATACATTATCCCAAAACACATTTGTACCAAATCTAGTAAGTTTATTTACAAGTATAAAAATTACATACATGTATTTACTTATTACGTAATTTAGTGAACAAAAAAATTACGGTGAAAAATAAGGGACGACCAATGAAAACATTTTCCTTTACAAGCATTAATACGATTTTTTTAATGTTTGCTTCATATTTCATACCGTTTGGATATAAAAAATGGCGCGTTTCTGCAGAAGAGAAACACAGAATGCAGTTAAGAAAAAGGAGCTGCAAAAAGCATTTCGAGCGGAAATGGGTCTTCTTGTTGACTATCCCAAGCAAGATACTGTCAATACTAGTGATGGGAACACTGCCAGGACATTTTTTAAAGATCCAGAATAAGTTGTTAATTTGAATCTGATTCAAAATTTTTCAGTTATTCTCCAAGTAATTTCGTGTGGCCGTGCAATTGACGTTGATGCTTTTGAAATGCATTGTAAGAAAACATATAATATGTATATTCAAAATTATCCGTGGTACTATATGCCAGTAACTGTCCATAAAGTTCTATGTCATGGACGCGAAATCATTAGCAGTTGTTTGTTGCCCATCGGTAAACTTTCGGAGGAAGTCCAAGAAGCCCGTCATAAGGACATAAAATACTTTCGGGAGCATAATACAAGAAAAATGCCACGCAAAGACACAAATATGGACTTGTTCCAACGTAGTTTAAGAAAACTGCCATGTAAGCGAAAGAAAAATATTTCTCCAGCCGTGATGGAGTTACTATCAGCTCAACCATGTTCTACTGCTTCCTCAGAAGATGAAACAAGCGAGACCGGTGAAAGTGAATAATATTAAAATAAAATAATATCAAAAGGTCTACTTGCTTATTTACTATTTTTATGATTTTTGTTGTTACATCATACATTTCTACATATCATTATTTATCTGAACTGATCCCAATACCTTTACATCTTTAATAGCAAATGAAATTAAAATTTGTAGCATTTTGCCGCGCTACTGATTTTTGTCCTCCTAGATTTCAAAATAATCACACTGTGCACTGTGGTGTCATGCGGAAACAATGGCTAAGATACTTAAGTATTTGATTGATTACTGGCAATGCAAAAAATAATTGGAGGATACTAACGCCATACATACGTGTAAATTATTCTTTCACTTAAAAGTTACGTATCTAGATCAACCTAAAACTGTGCGCTGTTGACCCTATTAAAAAATCGTGCGCTCATTCGCATTTGACAATTTGTCAAGTGAGCAAATTAATAAAACTAAGAGCAAATATATTACAACCTTGATGAAAAATAAAAAGAGGTTGCAGAAGTAAGAGACTGACGGCAGGATTGTATGGTAAGTGTTATATATTTAATGTATTATTTAGTTATATTTATAACATAAAATCCTATTGTATATTGCATGTGTATACGCAATAGTTTTTTATATAATCGTTATAAGAAATTAGTTCATTTATCATAGTTTCTTCCATCATATAATAATAATTCAAAAATGTTAGGTTTTATTCTTTTCAGAAACAGATAAAGGAGACAACGAGACGCTCTTTCTACAATAATCAAGCAAAGCGAACGCTAGAGATGGAAGCATGGATAGAATGAACATTTGTATTTTTGTTCTTATTCATATTTTTTCTATAAATTAAATGGATTTCTGTTCAAAAAATTAAAAGGTGGTTTTATATTTCCATATTTTTTAGAAATTACTGGAGGGATTACGCGTAAAAAAATCCTAGAAACGATTATATATATAATCTTTCAGAAGAACTTATATAACTCTTTCCAAGGCCGTTACATGTAAGCCCTTACTTCCAAGTACATGCGTATGTTCATGTTATGCCTTATGTATTCTAGAAGGTAGACATTACAAAGACTCAACATTTTGGCTAGGTGGTTTAGACTATTAAAACGTGTAAAGCGAACAATTTTGAGTTTGTTCCATCAATTTCATTTTTCGGATTTCCGGTTTTCGAAAAATAAAATTTTTCGTAAACGGCTTCTCTTGCAAGCTAACGAAAAGTTCGTTCGATGAGCTAAAGCAAGAGAAAAACTGCGGGTTTTTACAATTTTCTAATTGGCAATATTAAAAATGGTTTTGATTTAAACGAGGAATTAGCTTCGCTGAAAAATAGATTATGAACATTCTGCAAAAATTTATCTGGGGTGGAAGAATGCGCACAGAGGGATAGATGACTTTCAGAAAACAAACGCATGTCTACATAGATTTCGTTTTGACAGTAACGGGGTCTGTACCTCAATCAACAACATCTTTAAGGGGTTACGCCACTGTAACCGCTCAAAAAATAGGGTTTTTTGTGATTTTTTTCCTCGCTTTCAAAAAGTTTGTAGAAGATGTTATTCACAGGTGTTATTGGACACATATTAGACTTTATTTTGGAATTTTTTTGACACAGCAATATCAACATATAGGTGGCTCCACTGCATCCTCCTAGGCTATGTTTTCCCTGCAGGGCTTCACGGCACGCAGCACTGAAGGTGCAATTTTGAATCTGCGACAAAATAAAAAAATTCCTGTTAATCTAGAGGCTTTTTGCTAGAGAAGATCGGGTGGATTTTTAAAAATATTGATTTTTAAAATTTTGGCGGGAGTTTCAAAAAATTGTTTGATTTTTGAGGTAAAAAATTACATGTCTTTTGTTAATTAAAAATCAACAAATCGAGTTATCAAAAATTCCACACGATCTTCTCTAGATAATGTTATTGTTAAGATCCATTCAAAATTTTAAGTCAAAATATTGAAAATTGTTTGAGTTGTGCCGCGTGCCATTTTGAAAAATCGTGTTTCGAGAAAAACGCGTTCAAAGTCTTGGGAATGGTTGCGTTGGATGGGAATACGCGTGACGCGCTTGGCGGTAACCTCGTATTTCACATACAAATTTTTTATTTTATGCATAAAACGTTTTGTTTCTTATTCTATAGGGTTCAAACTATTTTTTAAGCCAATAAAAAAAAAATCGATTTTGTAAAAATTTTACAGTGGCGTAACCCCTTAATAGAGCGTCCAATGAAGTAATATGGTGAGAAATATAAACGATCAAAAAGGAAAAAAGCAGAATATCTCTCGAGAAGTCACTGCTATAAAACAGAGTTGCTAATTCGTGCAGCTTCAACATCAGCGCGGATATGGCAGCGAATCTCAGGGAAACATTAGCTAGTCTAAAAACCCCACAAAACTAGCACTAGCACTTTTATTACAGAACAAAATACATTAAAATAAGGTCTGAAAGCAAAGTTGAAAATTTCAACATAAGTACCCTGTAGGAATTCGGACTGGTCCAAATGTAGTTTTTCAACTGGTTGTTTGCCAGTCATAGCTGACTTCAGAACCGATTCGTTTCCTTGGAGCAAACTCACCCTTTTAACGTGGCAATGTCCTAGGCGACAGTCAATTGTCCCCGATTGCATCCATTCGCAACTAGTCCGAAGTCATTTCTAAGTAAAAAAGTTTCTAAACCAGTTGCGAAGCGAGTAGTTTGTGAACTAGTTTATTCTGGATTAGTTTTCTAACCAGTTGATTTTTATGGGGGAAAATAAAAGAATGCAATTTTTCAACAATTATTTTATTTCAAAAATATTTAAAAAAAACAAAATTCTGTCGCGAATGAAAAACAAGAAATATTGGTGCCCGTAAAGATGAGCCAAGATGAACTTGGACTTGCTGAAATCGAGCGAACGTGCAAATCGAGCGAACTTCGAGTCATAGGACAGACATGTGCGAAAAATGCAAACATTTCTACATTGTTGTTGTAACAAAAGTATCGTAAGATCAGCCTTAACAGTATTTTGTTGATTATTTCACCTCTGTTTCGTCTTTCGTATTTTCATGTCTTTTCTCGCCTATGAACGCACACAGAACGTGAACGATTAGACGCGAACTGACTGACTTCTGCATTCGCTGACAGTTACTCGGACTAGTTGTCAAATTGACTTAAAAAACACCAGTTGAAAAACCAATTAATTTTGGGAACCAGTTGTCTCAGGTCCGACGGGGTAAATACTTACAATACTACATTACGAGTAAGCCCTGAGCATATGTACAATGTACAATCGGATAGAGTTATAGTAGATTTCTCAATCTGGGCTTGTTTGAAAGGTATTTTTATCACCTTTCAGAATCTGTATTGATACCAATATTTTTTTTATTTTTAGTAGACATATTAGGAAAAAAAAAATTGATCGTAATAAAAGTTCTTGGAAATTATCTGAACTTTCATAATCTGCAAAAAAAAAAGAAAAAAAGATTCTGAAAGGTGATAAAAACACCTTTCAAACAAGCCCAGATTGAGAAATCTACTATAACTCTATCCGATTTTATGACGAATTTAATTAAATTATTCTATGTATATATTGAAAAATATCTATTTTGAAATTTTGGGGGGCTCCAAATCCGACTTAGAGCTATGGTCTCTTGAGCAAAATTTCTCAGAATCACCTATAGATTACGTTTTTGCTATACGCTTCATCAAAAAAAAAAAATTAACCCGCCCTAATGCATATATATTATATATATACATGCGATTTTGCCGCACCAACAATGCGATTTTCGCACATAGATGCGAATTTGTCGCAAGCGATTTTTCGAACATGCTCCACTTTGTTTTTTACCGCACTCGAATCGACCATCGCCATGTAGTCAACTAATAATTTTTAGAATTGATAAATGTAACTGAAACTGATTCTGTGGCGGCAATAATCGCCCAACAGTATTATTTTGAGCAGCTAGCACCCTTAACTTAATGATGTCTTACATCGACCTAAGCATTTATAACTTTTGTCCAGAGAATTGTTGCTTAAAGCGTCAAAATATTCATTTTTATACGAACGTTCTGATTCTATATTTTTACAGATGTAGTCGTGTCGTTGCCTATGTTTACTCGGGGCATGAAGACAAAATACAAATGTTCAGCACGAAGACTAGAAATGGTGCGAAAATATCCAATTTAAGGTCAAGAATATAGAAACATCTGGAACAAAAACAAAATATTGGAGGGAATGATGAATTAACCAGGTAGCGCCTAGCGTGGTCATATGGTCACACTAAACATGCACTCAAAAAATGTAATTTTCCAATTATGCTTTATAGTAAATTGCTCAAAAATTTTCTCGCAAAATTGTATGCGTATATTCGAATGAGTGACACAGGCTACGGTTTCTGATGGCTTGCACGATATTTGTGTAGTGCTTGGGCCACTGCCTCAAAATCACCTATAACATGCTGCTGCGACATGACAGTGCTACGTCATCGACATCGGGGTTATCTTAAATTGCAGGTCTATGCAAATAAGCCGCAAACAAACAAATGGCAAGCAGCAAATTCAGCCAGAGTTATGCGACAAAGTTATTTAAAATTGGATCTCCCGAATACGTGACACCAAACAAAGCCGCGGCAGACATTTGAACGACGATTCAACACTTTATGCAAATAAATATACTTTCCAATGAAGAAAAATTGAGTAAATATCTCCCATAAAACCAGTTTAATTTACATTTTAACATCGAACGTTATTGTTGAAAACCATATTCAGAGGGTAGAGAACTATTAAATACTACATACTTGCAAAACGTGGATCGTTAGCCGTCGATCCATACCATGGTGCTGAACTACGCATGTCCGTGTAGTGTCCGGCCAGGGATAAATTATCTGTAGGTCCACAATAGCTTTGAACACCAGGGCTATGGTAGAGCGAACCCATCGCATATGGATTTGCCATTGCTGTTGATCCTAATGCACTAGGTGAATTTATACTACTACCACTAGAATTTGATCTGAAATTAGACAGAATAAATAAAGCAACTGCAATCAAATTATTATAACACAATGTTATTTAGTAATATATTGTGACAATACTGCACGCTGTCGCTGTGCAAAGCACTGGAATGTTTTTACTTGTCGTGCTTTTAGAATACGGCCGACTTGCTGTTAGGAGCCTGATAGTTTCGCTGGAACATTCGCAAAGATGACTCGCGATGATACTGGACATTTTGAGTCTAATTGAAATGTGCGAGAACGATCTGCGCGACAAGCAAACAAGTATAAAAGACAGTCGGATACAACGCAGAGGGTAGTTTGGTACAAGCAAGCAGCGGTGCAACACGGAGCAGTGCAATGAGTAATAAGTGTAAAGACAGTAAAATTGTAAATAAAGAGACTACTAGTTTGAGTTGCGTTAGAGAATTGTAGTGTGTTTTATTTTTTTAAAATAGTCCAGAGAGACGAATACGCATGCAGAACTGATTTTCGTAACAATATGTAACTAATAAATAATAAAAACTAATAATAATGTAACTAATAAACAAAAAATGTTTTAAGGTAAACAATTTTATAAAAAATTAATTTTTCTCCCAAAGAATATTCTTCTCTATTTTTGCGTTTATTAGTTACATTTTGTTCAACCGTTTCTAGTGTCCGACCGAATATTCGGTTTCGGTTTCGGCCCAAATAAGTGGTTTCGGTTTCGGTTTCAGTTTCGGCCAAAAAATGGCCAAATAGCCGAAACCGAAACTTTCTAGAATATTTTTTACATTTTATTGTGTAGCAGATATATAGTAAAAGGAGTAATTTAGATGCCAGCAATGTAAATAAACTTCTTTTTTTAGCATATAATATTAAATGATTGAATTTTGAATATTAGCGAGTAAGGTACGAAAGGGTGATTTCTTCTTGTTTACGTTTTTAAAAAATGAATAAATTGTTTTTATTAATAAGTATTTATTTATGTATGCTATGTTTGTTTGTTTGTTCTTTATTTACTTAATGTAAAATTCGTTTGTTGAAAAAAGTGCTTCATATGGTGATTTTTATTTCAACTAGAAAGTTTCGGTTCCGGTTTCGGCCGAATATTAAAAAAAAACCGAATATTCGGTTTCGGTTTCGGCCCAAAAAAGTGGTTTCGGTCGGACACTAACCGTTTCATATATTATGCTTTGATATATTTAACGAAGCGAAACAACTGAGCCAACTGTGCATTGATTCAGTTGTAAACTAACAATCTTTTTTCTTTGAAACCATTTACGTAAAGAAGAAAGAAATTTTTGCGAACAAATCCTTTCAGCTAAACAATTTAAGTCTGGCTGCCGTAGCTTAGATGGTTATTGAGTTGGATAGCACCGTGCGACGAAAATGACACAATTTGAAAACGCACGTACAAATCGATATACACGCAAAACTGGTGGTCAAATATAGTAAAACTGCGTTTTCAGTTTTGCTTTCTACTGTAAAAATTTTGTTTTTAAAAACTGTAATTTCAAGGACATAAATATTTTTAAAAAATTATTTAAAAAATGTTTCGTAATGTAGAACATCAATATGAGTATCAAATGAAATTAAACAATCCCTAGAATTAAAAAAAATTATCATTTTTTGATGCGAAAGAACGAATAAGTATAAGAAAATGCCCTTTAAAACTAATCATAGTCCCGCATAAAAGCCGGCTTTTGTCAGCAAAAGACTAAAAAGATAAAGTCGACTTTAATTTTGCAGTTACCATAGTCAGTTTAGAACATGCTTCTACGTAGCAGCGACTTTTTAAAACAGCAAACGAATCCAACGGCAACTCTACAGAAATTAGCTATGGGGAATTCTACATGAGAATTTATTTTCGGAATTATGCCAATACCGATTTATTTTGTAATCAATTTTTTGCAATATTTGTTTTCCTGACCACTCAGGTTTAATTTTATACAGTGTAGAGAAATTACACTGCGCTCACTAACACCTTCTCATTGTCAATTTTGCCGACCACTGTTTTAACCACCTAGTTCCCAAGTTTTTAATCTTGTTAAAAAAATTACCACTATCACTGATTTGTGGTAGAGAAGTAATGTTTGTTCGGAGAAAAAATTGCATGTCAATAGGAGGTGTGATAGAGGGTGTAGAAAGTAGAAGGCTTGGGAAACAAAGCCAAAAAAAATTCCATATGAAAATTTTTTTTTTTAATTAATTTAATTTTTTAATTTTCTTAATATATATAAACATAAATAACGGGTAACAGTTTCAGTTCATACGCCTAATAGACAATTAATAAAAAGGGGTAGGGCTAAGGCGAGGGGTAATATGCCGTGGGGTAGTTTATACACTGCTTTTGGGGGTGTATAAACTAGGAAAACTAACAAAATCGGTATAGGTATTTATATATGGCGGTTCTTATTATTTTTAAATGCCTTGTTATCTTTTCACACAGATGTCGACACATCTACTCCATGCAATAAAGGACTAGGGGAGACTAGTTCTCTCATCTACCCCCACGGACTTCGCTTTAGTATAATTTTTTGCAGTGACATGATCTTTTTTACATTGCGGTGTATCAAAATTTCGGTTCAAATAGAAAAATAATGCTTAAATAGCGAAAAAATATCATCAATGACCGTTAATTATTTACGCATTTCATCCCAAGCAGGCCTACAGACACTGTAGCGTTCGGGTTAGGTAGGAGGAGTGTAACAACTTTTTTCACAACAATTTTCTCAAAGAACGCATTAACAGCTTCTCACCAGTAATTTTTTTAGTTTTATTGAGGCTCACAATTTATTTAAAATAACTTTTGTTTCTTACACAATTTCAAAAATAATTATTTGCTCATTTTCTCGCGAAACTTCAACTTTGTCATACAATTACTGCCGTTGTGCATGCGGCAGCGTTAACTGACTACACTTATTTTATAATATGGAGATTCCTCTTTCCATACGTGTAAAATCTGTAAGAAAAATCATAAGGTTTATTTTACAGAATTTTTTTAAGCTTAGGATGTCTACAGGCCTTCTTGGGAACTAGAGGGTTAAAGTTAGAGTATACTTATACAATTCGACTATGATTGTGTTAAAGCCTACTTTATTTAAAGTACAGTAAGTACAGTTATTGATCTTAAAGTGTAGTTTATTCCGACTATGATTATGCGCCTTTGTCTTTAAACATTCTTGAAAATGTCTAATATTTTTTTTTTAATATGTTTTTAGGATTAATAACTTCTAACTTTTGAAGGATTTAGATTTAGAAGGATTTCTGTCGAGCCTGATTAATCAAGCCTGATAAAAACTTCATTCAGTACTGTTGTCAAAATTCATTAGGAATGGTACATAAATCCATCACCAAAGACAATTAAAAAGGGAAATGAAAAGAAAGGAAGACGTTTTTGTTATCCCGAAATAATTTTTAAAGTGCCGTTGCTTGGAACTTTTTTACGGCCCACAAATAATGCTTGCTTAAAAGAACTAAAATGAGAAAATCTAAAACTGTAACTTTATGGTCACAGCATTCATCATAGAACCATTCAGGTGTAGAATATTTACACTATTCTTAAACGTAGGCATGAATGAATAACAGTTTTTTAAGGTTCTGCTTCAAAAATTATCAGGGTCCGTCGGTTTTGCACGCAAGTTTTAAATCAATGGACCCAGTAAATCAAGTTTATTTTTCCCTTTGTTGAGCCCGTAAGATTTTTATGACAAAATACTTGTCTAATTATTTCTCATTTGCAGTGCTTTCACCGATAGATTTTCAAAAATGAAAAACACGTGTCTACTTATTTTTGATTTCAAGTGTTTTTATCCATTTTGAATCGTCTTCCCGTGTTTTTTAAAATTGTAATCAACCATGTCACAATATAAACAAATAATTTTACTAGGAACTCGCCACGTAAAAATATTTGTAAACATTTTAAATTGGGATCAACCACCTCTAAATATATGCAAATTTTTAAATCAATCAAAGCGCACCATTTGGCAGCAAAAAGCCATACACCACAAAAAATATTCGATTATTAAATTATTAATCGATTATTAGTGACATTACAGCAATTTCTGCAGCACAACCAATCGGCAACACAAAAAAGCATACACACAATAAACGACAACAGCAAAAACATAAGCGAATCCCGAATCATCATCGTTGAAACGACGATGACGATGCTTTGGTTCGTTGTTTGCTTTCTGCTTGCGTTTCGACAAACAAGATCAATAAATATGCATGCAAAAACCCTACAAGAACAGTGACGGTCATATGACCGTCATGCCTGACAGAAATTTCGGTCAGGCCTCCGAACAAAGTTTCTATCATTTTTATACAGACGGTGTGAAAAAACTGATAGAAACTCTCGTGTATGTACGTGTGATTTTTTTGTTTCACTCTAACAGATAGTTTTCACATATTTACAAAAGTATAGCGCGTGCTCCAGTGCAAAGTGTTTTTGCTCTGCTCTAATGCATACCTATTCCCACCTCCAAATATTTAGTTTTGTATAGCTATCTCACTTACTCCTGATGGGAATATCAGTTAGTTGACCGGTCATGTGCCGAAATTTCTGACTGAAAAGCTGGTGCAAATATCGGTCACAATGTGATGTATAAATCGGTCATTCATGACCAATACTCAATATTGAAAAATTCAGGTTTTTATTGAAATTTTTTGGAGAAACCGTTTGCTTTTACTGCTGCCTAAATTTATTTAAAATTAATTTAAATGAAATAATATTAAAAAAATTAATTTGCGGTCCTGCTTGGATGATCCCATATTGTCGCAATCGATGGCGTTTGCTTAGCGCGGCTCAACTCAACTCCATATTGCCGGCATCATTGGCATCGGCTTCCTTTCTCTTGCGCTTCGGTACTTGCTATGGCCCAATATTGAAGTTACTGAAAGTACAGAATTATTTTAATATTCAAATAATATTATTTAAATTAAATTGTAATTCGAATTCTTACCATCTTTCTGTTTTTCTTTTTTTCGGTGTTAGAAGCAACGGAGTCTTGAACCTGGGTTCGAGCGTCGCATTTGACTCGCGGCACCACGCATTAGCCAGCTGCGGCTCTTCTTCTCAGTTCGGAGTTCTTCTCAGCAGGTGCTTCTATTGTTTTCTCATTCTTACACATGCTTGTATAACCAATTAGTGTTTCTATGGTTGTCAAATGTTTGTTTCAGTTTAAATGAAAGACAAATTGCAGCAATATTTTGTCTCATATGGGCCAAATTTCATACAAATGTATTGGTAAATTAAAAAAATGTTATAAATGGAGTGGAGTTTCGGTCAGGCACGTCTTTTAGGGAAATGATTGAGCGATCACTACGCCACAACAACTACCATTTCAGTGTACATGAGTGAAGCCGTTGCGAACAACAACATTGCTTTTTGCTGTTGTCCTAAGCAAATCTAACAGAAAATGTTATTCTTATTATACATATTCTTTGGTTTTAGCAAGCAAAGGTGCAACAAGGAGTAGTCCAATAAGTAACAAGTGTAAAGACAGTAAACTGTGAAATAAAGTGATTGCTGGTTGTTGACTGCACTTAAGATTTGAAGTGTGTTTTATTTTAGAACACAATCCAGAGAGACGAATAAGCCTGCAAAACGAATTTTCGTAACAGTATGGTATAGTGGCATGATGGAGAAAGATCTTTTGACATTTCACTTCATTTCGCAGTCATTGTTGTGCGTGCGTACACAATTTTTTGAGTGAACCAAACAATTTATTAGTTTAGTTTAGGTTTAGGTTGCCGTCTGGACATGGGAAACATTTTATTTAATAATTGAAAATAAAAAAAATACTAAAATACTAAAGTTTTCTCTAGCTCTACGCAAAAGCTCTATAGTGGACAGATGGCTCAAAAATCTAAAATGAGAAGCTGTCTTGTTTGGAACGGAAGTGTGTGAGGATGGAAGGTTAACCCTTTCGACCCCGAATTTCAACCTGTGTCTCGATATTACTTTTTGGTATTTAAATCATGAAAAAATTGCCTAAGAAGTGTGCACACGATATTTCAAGTCGCCACGCCTCTTTGTTAGAGTTCTAGAGCCAGTTTACTTTTGAACAGTTTTAGCTTAAAACGGATTATATAAATTTTGTATCAATATTATTTAATTACAGAAAAATTATTTCATGTTTATGGAAAAATACAAAATTATCACTTTTTGATTTTATTTAACCATTATTAAAGAAACAGGGTTTTGATCAAACGCGCCCAATTCGTAGACTTCAATTAGAACACAAACTTTCCCTAATATCGCTGCAAATTATTGGAAATTATTTTGGGGATAACAGTAAAATGTTTGTAATTTGCTTTGAATTCACTTCTAAAAATATTAATTTGTTGGTGCCTACTTAAATTAAACCCATAAATCAATCGTAGCTTTTGCTATAAGATGACAAATAGGTGAAGTTGCTCTCAGGCAACTTTGGGGTCGAAAGGGTTAAATGAAATGCACATGTTGTACAGAATTCAGTTTACATATTACTAAGCTGAAGCGAAAGTATATCGAAAACATTTTTTTTCGGTGGCTATCCTGTCAGCAAATAATTAAATTATTGATTGTTGTATACTATAGTGTTTCTTATCCATAATCTTGTTCTTTATTTGTCAGTAATCAAACAATTGTTATTTGAATAATTGATAACTTCATTTTAATTAATTGACTGGCACGACATCCCGCTTACGCGAGACTAAGGCCCAGCTTCCCGCAACCACCCGTGTTGTGCGTAAGAATTTGTACGCGGGTGGAAGGGACCTACAGTTTTATGCCGGTTCCGAACGGCAGGTTGGGAGCTTTTTCATAAGCAATTTTTACTCTCAAAAGTTTGCCATTTCCAACTGAGAGGACAGCCACCGAAAGAGAAAACGAGTTTTCCCGTTATTTTTTTTAGGTGTTATTACAGGCAGTATTGAACCTGGGGTTGCTGCCTTCGACTCGCGGTCCAACGCACTAACCAACTGAACCACGGCGGCTGACAATGAATAATTGATAAATGACATGAAATATTGACAATGATCCGAACTAGCTCTTTGGAGTTGGCATAAAACTGAATGTCTCTTCCATTTGTATACAAATTCACAATTACAACGCGAATGATTCCGGGAAGGTAGGAATTAAAACAAACGTATTGATATTCGACAATACTTTAAGCATATATTATTTTTAATGCAACTTATGCTCGCCTACTGAACTAGCAAAAACACTGCCCTCTATTAGGGATGTTAATTTTCGTGGCTTTTACCAATCCAGGGATTTTCGGGACTGAGTTTTGCAATTCCGGTATCCCGAGATTGGGAAATTGTTTACAAAATCGCAAATAAAACATATTTTTAACCTACAATTTATTTTTTTTTGTGTTATAAAAACACCAGATAATGAGAACCAACAAAACATGCAAAATAAATAAAGAGAAAAGGAAATAAATATTATTTTTAGAATACAGTCTTCCACATTTTTTAATTCCTAGCACTTTCTTGAAATATTGTTTATATATCACATTTTGTCTATAGTTTTAACTATGTTTAAGTTAAGAATATAAGAAAATTATATTTGTATATTCCTTAAATTAAAATTGCAAATTGAGCTCACGCGATAGCTTCACAAATTATGTCAGCTGTCAGATTAATAAATAATCAGGGCTGTTTAGAGCTTGATCGATTAATTAGCCAAATGCCACCTTGTTGGTCTCTGTGGAGGCTATATTTGCTACATGTGTTCGTGTGTATTGTTGAAAAACGTTGATGAAAAATTGATACTAACAGTTGTTTGGAAAGAAAATTTGAAAAATCTTTAAGATTTTCTTTTTTAAGAATCCCGAAAATCCCGGGATTTGTCGTTGCCAATCCCGGCACTTTCGGGACTCCAAGAAGGCCGGGATCCCGGGACTGGCATCTTTATTCCCTATACATATCCTTTTCATACGCTTTACCCATAATGAGCCTACAGCCCCTAGAAGGGCCTCTTTAAAACCAAGCAACTGAGTTATTGTAGATTTCTCTCTTACTTTTGTGACTACCGAAATGGCACTCGTATTATATTACATACAAACATTTGCACTTTTTACGTTTTTTAATCAAAAGATTGTCAAAATGGTGTATTTATTGAAATATTCGCAAAAATGCATTTGCCCTATGTAAATATAAATACCCGTTTTATCGCTGATGAGAATGGTTTATAACTAATCAAAGTTGTTGAATAATAATTAAATTTGTTGAATAAAAAAGGCAATATTACCTGTATGGTGAAGGTGGATTGCCGTTAAGCTCCAGTTTGCGATATGATTCTTCTATTGGACTTAATATATCCGTCACGCTGAATGGGGTTGAGTGATTGCTACTAAATATGGAATTGTGCTGGCTATGCAAATTTTGCAATTGATGTATATTAGAAAAATTATGGTGATGAGCAACTGCGGCGGCTGCTGCTGCTGTAGCAGCATGAGGCGTAGATCCTACAACTGAAGTATGTTTAAGTAGTTGCTGCTCCAGTTGATGCTGTTGAGATGTTGTTGTAGATACTGGTACTTTTGGAGATAAACTCATAACCAAATCCACTCCATTAAATTCAGTTAATAAGTGACCACTACCTTCATGGTCGGGATCCCCCACAAAGGAATCTGAACTTGTTTGTAAATGAATTCTAGATGACATACGCAAGAAAATTTTAATATATCTTTGTTCTGCAAATAGAAAGTAGAGTGTTCAAAACAATTAGAATAAAATAATAATTTTAAAAAATAATTCTCACAAATATATTAAAAAAAATACGCACGTAATAAGATGTCCTAAAAGACAAGTACTTAGATCAATTAACCAAAATTAGAGTAGTATTGCAATTTTTTAACTTTTAATTTTGTATGTGCAGCAGAATAGCCATTACTATATACTACTGTGGGCAAAAAATAGCAAGACTTTGTTCATAATTTTAAAATTCTTTATTTATTCTTCCAAATCTATTTCGTCCCCCTCAAAGTAATCCCCCCCGGCCCCAATACATTTGTGCCATCGTTTTTTCCAATCCTCGAAACAGTTGTTAAGTCAATTTCCGGAATAGCCTTCAATGCGCGTAGTGATTCACGTTTAATGTCTTCAATTGACTCCGTTTCCCCGGAGCGGTCGTTTGAGTTTGCTGAACAGCCAGAAGTCACACGGAGCTAAATCAGGCGTTCCGCGGTGGTTGTGGAACGATATTGGTTGAATTTTTGGCAAAAAGCTCACGAAGAATCAATGCAGTAGGTATGCGACGGTGTATTATCGTGGTGCAAAAACCAAGAGTTGTCGGCCCATAATTCCGGCCTCTTTTTACGAATAGCTTCGCTATTGAACGTTTCGGCACACACAATTTAATGGAACTTCTTTGTTGAATAATTTCACTCAAAAAAAAAATCGCCGAATGCACTTTTTGTACTTCAGAAAGTCAAGCGTATACTAAACACTAATGATTATTTTGATTCAGATGATTCAGATGTCACTGACAGTCATACCATCCTAGAAAATAAATATTTCGACGAATGGGTTTCTGTGTGAAATTTAAATTAAAAAGTCTTACTATTTTTTGCCCACATTTGTATTTCTGAAAGAAGATATCGTATAAATAATCGTATAATAAATAATACTAGTTGTATCTCCCGAAATTCCGAATCCCGAAATCCCGAAATTTGGTTTATGTTAATGTATTAAAATTTAATGTATATTTTTTGCATTATAGTACTTCTTGAAATCCTACATTCGCCGTCTGCGTTCACATGGGTTTTTTTGTAAAAATTGAATTGGACTCTTAAGTATAACGTAAGAATAATAATGATCAAAACAAAACATAAAAATACAAAATTTGGAACACAGCAGCACTGGCTAGCCTTAAAGAAGAACAAAAGCTTGCCAAAAAATAGAAATCGTTTTGCAATTTTTGCCTTTCGCCAGCGCAACAACAACAACAACGTTTTTACCTCACATCGGATACAAAATGCTTGGCTTTACAATGTGAACATGCACTGGTAAAGCCATCGATGTGGTTAATTTTTACTTATAGCAACAAACTTCTCCCTTCGTTAAAATTGTGTCTCTTCTTTTTGTAGTCGATGTTGCCATTTTAACTCTAACCAGTGTTGCCACGACCAAAAAAAATGTGTTACCAAATTCTTCAGTAAAAATTACCAAATACTGAAAAAAATAACCAAATGCCTGGTACATTGACAAAAACTTCAGATCACACATATTATTTCAAAACATAACGTAACAAATCTTACTTTGAATGACTTCACAACATTTTTGGTTTTAAAAACATACACATATGTTAAAGTAACAGATTATAAATAATAAAGCAGACTTGTATTGAGCTTGCTAAAAAAAGAACCAAAATCTGAAGAAATTTAACCAAAACGGCAACGCTGACTCTAACTACATTTTTGTAAGATTTGAATTGGACTCTTAAGAATAACGTGATCAAAACAAAACATAAAAATGCAAAATTTGGGACATAGCAACCACTGTGGCGAACTTAGTGCTTTTCACACTAAATTTAGTGATTTTTGAAAATTTTCTGAAATAGAAAAGTTGGCAACCGTGCTCTCACCACAGGCGTGTGTGGAACTTGTGGGTCCCATGCACGATTTTGTTTGTTTGCTTATTCCCATCTTCTCGCTCAAGCGCACAGCTTTCTGATTGGATTTGATAAACGTAAAGAGCAATGCTGTTTCCAATAGGGAAATTAATGCAACTTTCGATGCAAATATCTCCAGATAGGCTTTATCAATCTACATTTTGAAGTTTGTGCAAATATGCTCATCAAGAGCTTTAAAATGATGTATCATATGATATTGTACGATGTTTGGATAGCGAGATCTCAGCGCCCTTATTCAAATAAATATATAGATAAATTCAAATATTTTCTTGTATGCACACGAAAAAAGAAAAAGGTTTTGTGTTTAAACCTTTATTGAATATTTTTTTCACAAAATGCTTGCATTGCTTGAGAGAATTCAGAGAAAAAATGTTGTGTCTTTAAAAAAAATATGTTCCGTTAGTAAATAAGACGGTGGTCTCCACGCAATAAAACCCTAAGAAGTCCTCTCTTAATAAAATAAAAAACAATTTGTATGACAACTTCATTAACTAAAATTTATGAAATTTACAAGTGCTTTATTATTATTATTATTATGAATTTTACATTCGCAGCCATGGGCTGGAATTCACCTATTCCGGGTTATCACAAAGGAATTAGGGCCATATATTTGTATATACTTAGGATTAGAAATGCTCGCGATATATTGCAAGTATTTATATATTTTATGTATTGTATATTAGCGCTCTTTGTATTTTTTGTGGATTGTTCCAGTTGCAGATATTATTATGGGTTTGATATGTGCTTTACGTTTCCATATTTCTTGTATTTCATGACTTAGGACTTTTTCTCAATTTTTGCGGTCTACTTTTTGTGTAGCGGCCGCTACACAGGGATAATATATAAGTAAAGTGGCGATTAATACAAAAACGAGAAATAAAGATATAAATATGTTTTTGGTACCGGGTTAAAGTAGATAAAATTCCGCATTACTGGGTGAAAGAATTGTTGTAAAATAGTTTACCGTTTTCCCGCAAAGCACTCTCAAAGTTGACATTTCTTTTCATTTGGCGTGCGCACAGCGTTAATTTTTCAATTATTTAAATCAAATTTGTTTAACAAGTTTTTAAAGTAGCATAAACGTGATGATGGAGGGTTCTTGTTCAGGTATTTAAGTATTAAAATACTATTTTTTTTAAGTGTTCGTAAATATTTTTGTTATTTAAAAAAAAAAGCTTTTGACCCTACATAAAGCTTTTGACCCTACATAAAGTTGTCTGTTCAGTGATGTTCACCTAAACTGTTTTCATTAGCTTAATCTAAGGATATTCTAATACTTTCTATGAAAAAAAGTTGCGCTATTATTGCGCACTTTTGCAGCATTTAGATTTTTGTTTGTGAACTCATGGCAAAATATGCACGCCGTCCGTGAAAGGAAAGACAAGAAATAAATGTAAATGCAAAAATATGAGAAAAGCAACAAGCGAAATGTTTTATGTTAGTTTTGTTGTTGTTCAATGTATGGTTTTTAGTATTGCTTTATGCTTTTAACCCTACATTACGGGGGGCCGGCATATAAGATTTATATATTAGGCGACATATAAGCATATTAGGCGACATATAAGGCGGGATATCGCGAGACGTCAGTATTTTTGGTTTTTAAGATATTTATGAAACACAATACAAAATCATCTAAAATGATGCACAACCAAATAAAATTTCGATATCTTAGATTATTTCATTTGACTTTGTTGTAGGGTGTGTGCTAGGTCAACTGACCTTATTTATCAGAAGTTGCAGTATTGGGCATTGTTATTGTTTGTATTACTTATGTGTAATCGATTGAAATAACCGCTGTGATGTGCATTAAACTTATTCGGTAAAGGGTAACTGCAAATGACTACTTTTTCAAGATATTAAAAAAAAAGTAATTTTTTTCATGTAGGAACGAATTCCAATGTTATTTGGTATACTCGTCAAAGTCTTTATGACATAATGACCAACTCTGGCTGTGCCGAATTTAATGAGAAATTCATTTTCTTACATGAGGAACTAAAAAGGCGCATTAAACCTTCAGGGAATGTATGGAACAATTTTCTGCTGTTGTTAGACTTTTTATCTCGCAATTTAAAATGCGCTGGACTAAATGGCATAGACACGAAGAACGCTTTCTGAGTGTAAACCGAACATGGCTAGATACTTCTATAGGTTTTACTAATGGACAAGGCAAACGTGGCCGCAAAGAAGTGCCTTTTGAAGAATGTGAAGAGAAAACCAAAGCAAAGAAAACCAGAGTTTTAAGAGAATCTATAAGTATACCGGTATTAGCTCATGCTACTCAAATGAGCTTGAGAGCTTCAGGGCAAGTAGATGCGTCGAAGTTAGTTAAAGATATAACAACTTCGCCATCGAAA
Organism: Melieria crassipennis; assembly: GCA_963668005.1. Classification (NCBI taxonomy): domain Eukaryota; kingdom Metazoa; phylum Arthropoda; class Insecta; order Diptera; family Ulidiidae; genus Melieria; species Melieria crassipennis. Next base: position 84,833,671 of record OY764961.1, on the reverse strand, counting down.
GCAACAAAAAAACCGGCAGGCAGTTGTTGAAGCACATAAATCAAATCAACTATCTAAAGAAAAGGCGTTATCTATTTTAGTGGTAGCGAAATTGAGTCGTCATCAATATAATGTAATCAGGCAGAAAAGTTCCCCTCTTATACGTGTGTGCAATTAGCTAGGAAGGATTGTTACCCAAAACAAGAATGCATTCAAATAAGCGAAATTTCAGCACAAGTAAGTTTGCAAGGGCTTTTGATTCATACTGCTGAACGTATTCTATTATTACAAACAAGCGTTATTGAGGCACTAAGCGATGACGAAATGCGCAACCTCTGCTTATATACGAAGTGGGGCTTTGACGGAAGTGCTGGCCACAGCTCATATAAGCAAGCTTATGTTGACTCGAATGCAACAGATTCTTTTGCGTTCATTACATCTATTGTTCCACTTCGGTTAGTTTGCAGAAATAAAATAATCTGGCAAAATCCGAGGCCATCATCGACTAGATTCTGTCAACCCTTAACGATTGAATTCGTCAAAGAGTCTTCAATTGTTTCTAAAACTGAACATGAAAGAGTCTGCAATGAAATACAAAATTTATTAAACACGGTTGTGCTTCAAGGTGAGAAATGTATAGAAGTGAATCATTATTTGATTTGTACAATGATTGACGGGAAAATATGCAATGCATTGACAGACACAAAATCAACGAAAAAATGCTAATTATGTGGAGCCACGTCTAAAGACTTTAGCAAAATTGATAATATGGTTAATAGACCGGTGAATACCGAAAATTTACAACTTGGGCTATCTATACTTCATGGCTGGATTCGATTTTTTGAGTGCTTACTGCATTTAGCATACAAACTGCCCATAAAGAAGTGGCAGGCTCGTTCAGAGTGTGAGAAACTTTTAGTGTCTCAAACTAAAGCACGCATACAACAAGAATTCAAAGAATATATTGGGCTGATAATTGATGTACCGATGCCCGGATTTGAGAATTCAAATGATGGCAATACGGCTAGGCGCTTCTTTCAAAACGCCGAAGTTTCAGCGGCTATTACCAACATCGACACCAATTGAATAAAAAATATGCACATTATATTAATTGTTCTTTCTAGTGGCCATCAAATTGAAGCAGAAAAGTTTCGTAATTTTGCCTTAAATTGTGCCAAATCTTTCGTTCAGAACTATCCCTGGTATAACATGCCTACGACTGTTCGTAAATATTTAATTCGTGGACCAGAGGTCATAACTCACGCCTTGTTGCCAATTCACTTATTATCTGAAGAAGCGCAGGAAGCGAGAAATAAAGATTTTAAGGCTTTCAGGGAATATTTTTCTCGAAAAAGTAGCCGAGAAAAAACCAACGAAGACGTTCTAAATAGACTGCTTATAAGTTCGGATCCCATTATATCGACAGAAACGAAATTGCTGCATAAAGCACTTCCGCGCATGCCAAGGGAAGCATTGGATTTGTTGATAATTGCGGAAGAAGAACGCGATGACATGAACAATGATGATGATGATGATAACGATTGATAGTCCGGGTGAATTAATCGCCAAAATCGCCATGACTGTGCGTCGTGACATATTAATATTACATATTAGTGGCTTCGAAAAGTAATAATGTTATATATATATATATATAACATATATAACATATATATATATATATTAATATATATATATATATATATATATATATATATATATATACATTTTTATATATATATATATTTTCTCATTTTTCCTTTTTACATTGAAAACACAACAATTTTATCCGTGACTGTCAGCATAAAATCGGCCGATGCGAAATATGAATTTCTTCACATTTTACGTTTAATGCTTAGGCCGATGTTATGCTGCCGGTCAAATGATCGTCGGTCACGTCACTTTTTACGCTCTCGTTTTAATATCTCTACTCCGTGCCGAAAGCATGTTATGCTGACGGTCATTTGATCGCCGGTCACCACTACGATTTTCGCTTACTTTTACTACTTTTTCCGCACTTTTTATTGGGACTTTACTTTTTCAAATACAATTTTCAATTAAAATGTAAAATTCTTTTTCGCGCTTGCATCGGTCTGAATAGCACACATTTCTAAAGGGATTCCTGCTCCTGGAACATTGTTATCAGCGCTTCAGTATTTGATTGGGCCGAAATTTCTGGCATTCTGAGCTAATAATTTATACATGAAATTAATATAATACGTGTGTGAAAGTATCACAATATTTGCTTACCATTTAAATTTCCATTTTTCTTTCTTCTTTTTCACCGAAAACTCAAATATAAACACACGCTAGTGATGAGGGTTGCTACCAACCCTTTTTTTGCTTATTGCATACACATTTTCACCAAAAGGGAGCAAATTTGTTCCCAAAACACAACTATTGTGAATAATCTCACGACGCAACACTGATTTGATCGTTTGGTTTGGTATCGAAAGCCTCATCATCCGGTGATCGGTGCGGTCAAATTTTATCCGCTCGCTCGCTCTCCCAATTTTCTCTTTTACATTGAAACAACAACAACTTTATCCGTGATTGTGATCCGTGACCGGCAGCATAACATCGCCCTTAGTTCTATTAACATTTGCCGAAATATAAGAAAGTATTGAAAATCTACACTACTGCGCTAGCAAATTTTCAACGCTCAAATTACACAGGGCAACAAATTTCGACTTTTGGTCGGCTTTTCTGGGTTTGACATCAGTTCTAGGGTAATTAGGGACCGCTGATTTCGAATCCGCAAACCGTTTTGAAAACTTAGTTTCCGTTTTCGCAAAAAATGGGCGTGTCACATTTTCGGATTTTCCCTGACTTTTTTCACGTTTGGGAATGTAATTTCTAGACCAATAAACCGGTTGACATCATTTTCACCTCGTTGCATTATCAACACCGCACGGTTTCATTTCCGATGCAATTTATTTTTATAGGTTTTAAAATTCCGCGGCAATTGGACCTCAAAGTCGGAAAATATGGAATTTCAAGGCGTTTTCTTTGATGTTAAAAAACAAACACATTTTTCGTAAATCAATTATCGAGTTATGTATAACAAGAAAGCGGAAACATCAAGTAATGCAACACAGCCAAATTTTTTGGCGTGAGTCCCATTCTCATTTTTCCTTTAAAAAGTAAGAGCCTCAATATATGCAAAGTTTTTAATTTTGTTTTGTTTGAAGCAATTCAAAATTTTGTTGTTTTTCGCTTGCATTCCAGACAGTGAATGGAATATATAAAAGAGCATATTTTGAGGCCCTTAATTTTTTAAGGAAGTAGTATCAAAAATTATGAAAATTACTATGGTACATTTTTGCTATTAGATAGATAGATAGATAGATATATTCTTTATTCAATTGTTTAACAAATATTACAGAAATGATTATGGATTAACAATAGACAACAGTTATAATAAAGAATTTACGACAATGACTTTTAAGTCGTCTGTCGGAAAAAAAAGACAATACATAACTCTAACATAACGATATACATACATATTAACAGAATTCATTTATAATTAAGCTCCTATATTTTAAAGCATCAGTGACATACAAAACAAGACAATTCCATCCACCTACGCCAATTCCATTTAGCTTGTTTACAATTTCGTCTTGAGTTAAAAAGAACTTTCCAAAATATCGATATCTGATTCTTTTCAAAATTGGACACCTACCCAGAAAATGTGTTATATTTTCTAACTCGTTCAAATTACAAAGACTGCAGTTTAGATTTCTGTGACCTCCAAGAAGTATCAAATCGCATCTGGCCTTCAAAATCCACATTATTCTATATTTTCCAAGATTGTCATTCAAGTAGCGTTTACCGATGTTATGATCTAAGTCTTTATATATACGTGAACTTTTTAGAGCCCTTTCCCAAGATTTTTGTCTATTTGTCGAGTTCAGAACGGATAACAATGTGTCAATGCTTTCATTCCAACTTCGTCTATTTAAAACGTCATAATTCCAACTAATATTTAATTTTTCTCCTAAAATTTGCATTGATTTTACCCAAAAGATCTTTCTCTCTATAATAATTTTTGAAAGTTTGTGTGGCAATCTGCTATCGTCGTACTCAAATAGAGTTTTAGAAATATATTTAAGATGAAGCCGTATAGTATATAGATGACAGTTTGGTATGTCTGTTTCTAACATAAAACAATAAGAGGGTGTGTTTGTTGGTAGATGTAAAATTTTCTTTAAGAAATAAAATTGAATTTTATCCACCAATTCAAACAACTCAAAGCCCCAGACTTCCGCAGCATAACTTTGTATGGCTCTAATGACTGCTAAAAATAATTTGTATTTAGCTGATAATTTTATCTTATTTTTGATTAGAAAGGACCACCATGTTGCATTGATACTGTTTTTAGCCATACAGTTCCTATTTTCAACATGTTTTTTAAAGCTTAATTTTGGTGTTAATTTTACACCCAGGTAATTGTATTCTGACACTATAGGGATATTTTCGCCTTTAAATGTCCATTTTTCTCTATCCGCCAATTTTCCGCCTTGTCGAAAAACCATTATGGCCGATTTCGAAAGGTTTACTTGCATGTTCCAAACATTGCAATAATTTTCTAACCTAAATATCATTCCCTGCAGCTCTTCTACATTGTCAGATATCAAGACTATATCATCCGCATACAACAGTAGTCGCACATTCAAGTTTCCTATCCAAATTCCCCCTCCCAAACTATCATGTAAGTCATTCAGGTAAATAGAGAACAACAAAGGTGACATCAAACATCCTTGCTTTACGCCTGTTGATTTGCTATTATTTCGATGAGAATGGGACTCACGCCAAAAAATTTGGCTGTGTTGTATAATTTCATATTTCCGCTTTCGTGTTATACATAACTCGATAATTGATTTACGAAAAATGTGTTTGTTTTTTAACATCAAAGAAAACGCCTTGAAATTCCATATTTTCCGACTTTGAGGTCCAATTGCCGCGGATTTTTAAAACTTATAAAAATAAATTGCATCGGAAATGAAACCGTGAGGTGTTGTAAATGCTACAAAATGAAAATCATGTCAACCGGTTTATTGGTTTTTAAATTACAATCCCAAACGTGAAAAAAGTCAGGGAAAATCCGAAAAAGTGACACGCCCATTTTTTGCGAAAACGGAAAATAAGTTTTCAAAACGGTTTGCGGATTCGAAATCAGCGGTCCCTAATTACCCTAGAACTGATGTCAGAACCAGAAAAGCCATTTTGCTGTTGATCAGTGTTATTTTTGTGAATAAATGCAGATACATCGTTGTCAGCAGGTGTTCATAATACCACGATAACATTTTTAATTTGTGTTTTTACCTTGGCTCCAAAAAAAATCACAAGTCAAAACATATAAACACCGAATAAAAAATTTATCAAAATATTGTTTCTACGGGTCGTATAAAAAGGGATATATTAAAAAAGAGACCATTCAAAAACCCAGCAGAATCTAACCAAGCATTCAACGCGTATGAAACTAAAATTTACACGTTTGTATTTTTAACCCTTCTGTCAATACGAAGGTACCTGGGTACCTTTTGCATTTTTGAGGTGAAAATATCGGCCAAGGAATGCTATACTAATTTCTCTAATTTGCTTAACAGATAACAGAAAACTTTTTCTGGATAACTTTTAGAACCGATTTTCGAGCACTACCCGTTTGTTATATACGAAGGCACCCGGGTACCGGGTAAAAATACAGTTAAACAATACAGTTTCAACGTGAAATTATTCGTTCATAAATATTTGAATCAAAGTATGTTCAAACAAGTAGTGGACCAAATTTGAAATGTGAAATCAGAGTTGTATTCAAAGATAAGTTAAATTCAGAACATCCGACCGAAGTCATCAACTTCACATGCGTGTTACTCCAAGATATTTTACCCTTTGAAAGGAGAAATTTACCCTGGAAGGCTAGCTAATTGTCGACGTAGAGTAAGTTCGGGTAATGTGATATACCTGTTTGTTTTTCAGCGATTCCCGACACATTTTGCCTTAAAACACACTTTTTTTGGTCTCAAACTGTTCACTGATGCATTACTTAGTATATCTATGATTATTAACTCTTTAAGATAAACTATTGGCGAGTTTTTTAATTAAAAATCAAAATATCCAAATATTGGCGTCTGATAAAAGTGGCGGGTAATGTGATATACCATTGGCGGGTAATGTGATATACCCGAAAAAACGTTATTTAACAGACCTATTAGTTTCAAACTTGGTGAAAATATTCCAAATCAAAAATAATTAGAGACGTGTTTCTACTTTTTTTTTTAATCACAATTTGACGGGGTAAACCAAGGGTTAAAAATTTTTATCGAGAAACATGATTTCATGGATTTTTTTTATCTAAAACTTATTCATAACAGATTTTTGAGAATATTCCACTTCAAATAGTATAAAATAAAGTATATATAGTTTGGGTACTGAGATGTACTATATCACATTACCCGAACTTTGGTATATCACATTACCCGAAATTGACTTTTTGCGAAAAAAATATTATAAAAAAACAATAATAATTTTGTTGAGAAGAGCGTACCTCGCAAACTCATAATCGATATCACTGATTTACTTCTGATTAGCCTCGAACTTTGTAATCATATTTTTTTTGTACCTTTTATGCTTTCAAACTTCGTGACCAAAAACTTTTGCAAGCCTACTCAAAGCACTTCATCACACTCACTGTAAACTATTTACGCAAACACATCCAAAATCATGCAGCACGAGTTTTTTAGCTGTTATGATGTTTTAAAAAGGTTAATTTTGAAAAAGGTCAACGCACTTGTGAAATAAGCCACTATATCACATTACCCGACCATATCACATTACCCGAACTTACTCTATGTAAGACCCGAATAGGCTCAAAAGTATTAAAATTTGTATTAAAAGCTTTAAAAACTGCGTCCACTGCTGCAGCGAATAACCTTTTTACTTCTAAGGCACTGACGGAATACATATTCGCAAAAAATCTTACTTTGGTATTACAAATTAATCCTCGACCCCTGAAGTCACTGGCATTCGGTTTCACAGCGATAAAAACTTTGGAGTTGTACCTTCCGAAGAGCAACGAAGCTGGGTGGTTCATTAAACTATGCACCACGGCAGTGCTAGGTGACAACCCGAAACCAAAAATCGTTCGCATTGACAATAGTACAAAGGTCGGTTGACTTTATGGCTCAAATATTGACCAATTTCATTACTAAACGTGGTACGAAAAGGGAGTAAGTGTTGGCTAATATGCTCAATATTTACTGCTTGGCAGCATATATTATTCGCAGCAAATATAAATTAGATACCACAAAGAAAGACAGAGGCGTGGAGAATATCTTGAGAAGGTAACGTAAGGGGGTTTAGGTGATTCAAACCCCTAAAAATATCTGCTAGCTACAGATTGGTAAAAAAGACAAAACAATGCCCTTGTTGTCTCAATTTTTACACTAAAAACGATTTTGAAGCAGTTTGCGGAGCACAGACACCTTTATGCCCGTTTCTGCTAGCGTCCGCATGAACAAAACAAGTCTCCGGCCACCGGCCAGAAGTTCATGACTCGTGCTATCAATGTTCCGATCAATGTAAGCCAAAACGCAAAACAAGAAAACGCTGCAATTATTGCACTATTAATATGAGTTTAATGTTTTTAACTTGAATTATCAATAAATAACGCTATGTTTTAAAAGTCAACAACATTTTTTTAAATTAAAGGTACCCGGAAACCTTCGTATTGATAGGTAGGTGAAAATGTTTCGTTTTGACAGAAGGGTTTAAAATAGAGTACATTGAGTGAAGCAGCAGCCGCCGTGGCTCAGTTGGTTAGTGCGTTGGACCGCGAGTCGAAGGCAGCAAACCGCAGGTTCAAATACTGCCCGTAATAACACCTAAAAATAAATAACGGGAAAATTCGTTTTCTCTTTCGGTGGCTGTCCTCTCAGCTGGAAATGGCAAACCTCTGAGAGTAAAAATTGCCTATGATAAAGCTCCCAACCTGCCGTTCGGAACCGGCATAAAAACTGTAGGTCCCTTCTACCCGCGTACAAATTCACACGCACAACACGGGTGGTTGCGGGAAGCTAGGCCTTAGTCTCGCGTAAGCGGGCTGTCGTGCCAGTCAATTATTATTTATTATTACATTGAGTGAAGCGATATTTGTGCGAGTGACATTAGAGGCCAAAACCTTTATTTCGGAGTCCAATTTTGCCGAACTTTTTGGCACATTTTTTCCTTGGCCGCGAGATTTTTGCTTGATAAGTTATCTGTGGTATTGTTTTTCATCCATACTATTTGATTAAAACTTATCCCTTTTAATTTTTACAAAATTGTTGTGTTATATGCTTTCTACAAAATTATAATATCATAGTGCTGCTTAGCCCACACCCACCAACCTTTAATGCCTTTGATAACTTTAAATTGTCCAGTTTCGAGCAGCTGCTCTGCCATATCTTTGTGTGATATGAACGATTTGTATTTGCAAATTTTTCAAGCAATTACAAAAAATAATATTTATCTTCTATATGTTTTCTTTAGTTTTTACATTATTTGGCTTCTCCAATTCCAGAAATTTCACATATGTCACGCACATTCTCTTTCAAATTTAAAATAATGAAATAGGGTTCCTTCGAAATACTCAATACCGCAAGAGTAACAGCGACCTAACAAAAACATTGCTTGCTTTTGTATACATGTGTATATATCTACATACGCACACATTGTAGTTTTGTAGCTATAGCTACATCCCATCTATGGGATGCACTATTGTTACACGCACCCTTAAAGTGCTGTTTGGTATACTACACTTAGATACAAGCATACGCCGCCGTATAAATGCTTAGCACCGTGAATTCCTATTCCAAGACTTGTAGATTAAAAGTGGCTAATCAAAGGAAGTTTCTACTATAGACATTATATTTTTAGCAAGAAAACTAAACAACGAACCAAATTTTTTTTTTTTTTTAAATATTATATACTTACTAAATAAATGCAAACTATTCAAACTATTTATTTTGTTGTTGTAATAATTGGCAATTACAGAAACAATAGGCAATATCTACATAATTAAATATTATATACCAGTGGCGCACGAGGATTTTGTTTCGCGGGAGTTTTGTGTAACTTTGTTGAGAACTTTGAAAGAGAATAAAATTTAGATGTATGAATCTACAGACTTAGATCCAAAACATGTATGTTTTCCCTACCTGACAGATTTTGGTCCTGAAAGTTCAAAATAAAAAATTTAGTTGAAAGGAGAAAATTTTTCTCTTTCATTTGATACCCATATCTTCATAAAAAATATTTTAAAAAAAATTTGAAATGTATAAGTCCTTAAAGTTTTAAAGTCCTTTAAAAGAGGCTTTGGGCCAGAAAATTAAAAACTGACTATGCCAGGTTACTATAAATGACCCTAGAGGTCATTCACGCCTATATCAACATTAGGATAAGTCTCGGCAAAGAAAAATTTTTTTTCGCACGGTGTAATAATTGTAAATTTGGTGTTTTCACTCAGTGCATCATAACTTTGTCATTTTTCTTTCAATTCTATTGATGTTGGGCTTAATATTTGCAAATAATATATCTTTCATCTTAGATTTTAAAACCAGAGGAGATAATTTATTTTATCTATAAAAAAACATTCGATAATTTATGATTTTTGAAAATGGTCGAAAACTTCACTTTTTTACAACTTTCACCGTCAGTAATTTCTCCAAATCTCCGCTGATTTGGACAATCTGTATATCTTTGGAAAGGCTAATACCTTAGCGTTCTCTTCTGGTCGACGGACAGCTTGTGTTAGTCGGGTGATTCGCTTACGAGATATGTGCTCATAACTGAAACAACAGGAAACAAATTATTTTTCGAAAACGCCTCTTACAAAAATGTTTTGATCTTCAGTTTCGTGTTCAGCGGCTCAAAGTTAGTCTAGAAAACACTTTTATTTTTAGGTGCATTTTTTGTGTCGAGTAGTGTTATTGATGATTGAATATATATGCGACGGTTATAAATTAAATTTCTGTACTAACTTAAAAATATTTTGGGGGGTTTAAACCCCAAAAACCCTCCCCTGTGTGCGCCACTGTCACTGCGCTATTGGCGTAATGTTATGCAAGTGGGGACCGACGCACTGTGGCTCGGTTTGCCATTTATCGTTGGAAAAATACTAAAAAAAAAAATACATACTAAAATGAAATGACTTTTTTGTTTGCATTAAAAAAGAAATTGTTTTTGTATATTTTTTCTAATAAATTAATATAATTTATTGATTCACACGTATATTTTTACAAAAAAAAATTCTTTTTAAAAAGTTAGATTTTTCAAAATCGCTATCTACACTGGAAGGAATGTCTAATAATGAAATCATTTCTAAGCTATAAGTATCTGTAAGTTCTTTTTGTGATCTTACAGATCTCATAGATGAAATAACTGGATCAGAAGAGACTGCTAACATGTTGAAAAGGTCTTCATTTTGTTTAGATCGTGATATTTTGGAAGTGTTCATACATCTATACCTTTTGTAGTCCTTATTTTTGCATTCTTTAGCTTCTTCAGACAATTCCCCTATTGGTAAGCACTGGTATTCTATTAAATCCTTTCCATGTGCTAAAATTTTAATGTACCGTAGGTACCGTAGGTACGTACGTCTTCTCTTATTAACTCAATCGAGGCTGCAATCGAGACTGCTAAGTTTAAAAAAAGAAATGGACTGCGCTTGAACCAGATTTAAGTTAAATGGGCGGTGCCACGCCCCCTTGTTTAATACCCGCACCATTACCTCTGTCGAAAGATATGAATAAATGGTAGGTTCGTACTTAGTTTCATTGCTGTGTGACTTATTTGGGTCACAACAAATGTGCCACGCCCTTTATCCAACGCCCACCAAATCTTACCAGTAGAATGACTCATCTATGGGACGACACAATACTAAATTTCAATGTTGTGCACCTCACAATTTCGAAGATATTCATTTATAAAGATTTGGCTTTTATGGGCGGTGCCACACCTCACTGCCCAATACCCGCCCCATTCCCTCTGTCGAAGGACATTACTAAATAGTAAGTTCGTAATGAATTTAATTGATGTGTGACTTATGGTTCCAACGTTATCGTCTAAAAATTATCAGAATTCACGATCAAAAATGAGAGGGATTTTCCGGAATTTTCTTTCGCACAAACCTGAACTGACTCAAGAAGAACCCAACAAAGAAAACTTCATTGACATCGGCCAGTCCGTGTGAGCGTGATTAGATATATAGATATAGATAAATGCCAGCAACACAAAATGGGTTTTTGCCCGTACTAAATGTGCGCGATTTTTCGTATACTTGCGTGATTTTCGACCCGAGGTTGTTTCACTTTTATTGCTCTAGAAAGTGAAGCGGCAAAAAACGGCAGCTGAGTTTTGGAAGTTAGGTAAATAATTGAATAATAAATAACCATCCTCAATTTCGTGGAGGTTATTTTTGGTATATTTTTTTAATTCTCGATCAAAGTTGTAAACAAGGTCGAAATATAGACTTTTCGAGCAATCGGTAGATTGAACATCTTTTAAGACAAAAAAAATTTTTTTTATTTTAATTATATTAACAATTAGCTTACCTTTTAGAAAAAACCAACAAGTTACCGATTGGTCGCTTCATTTACATACAAATCAATCTTAAAGATGAAAAAAAACCCCAAAAAATACACATGTTTCTCGATGTGGAAAAATTGTCCACTTTGAGCGGCTCTACCTCCCAAACTACTAATCCGAATTTAATGAAAGTTACATATTCGTAATCCCTGGAAAATTCGTGAAAGATGCGTGTATTCATTTTATCGAACGCTTTCATGAAATTTTCAATTTTTACAACGTTTTGCCGACCGTTGGGCCATAGTGCGACGATTTATGCAGAAGTTGCGGAGAAGAGGATGCAGCGGAGTCAATCGAGCACCAGACCAAATGGTTCCCAAAAGATCCTGCCTGAATCTACAGGGATCCCAATAGATAGGGAAGGACACCGGTTATTCAACGACGAAGGGATTCACAATGGACCCAATAGGGTCTCCGGGTGGAAGTGCTTTTTACACACTCCCCTTCTTTAACCTAACCTACCATTTATTCATATCTTTCGACAACATCACAGTACAGCAATAGTGAAATATGAGCGAGAAAGCGTATAAACGAATGTACCTTGACATATGTCAAAAGTCAGGTGCGGTGAAAATTGACTGGAAACAAATAAAAATTTGTCGAAATTGACTGAAAAGCCTACCTTTTTCTTCAACCGCCCCTGGAGCAGTTTGACAGTTGTTCATGTGTAGAAGTGCACATGTATACACGCATAGAAATACATTCGCAAAATTTCGTGTTTTCTGTCTCATAGCTTGTCTCCCTTTGATTTCCGAATGAAAACACATTGTGAAGATAGGTTAGTGCCAATATAGAAGTATTACATATATGCTCGCGGTGCTATTATAAAATTTAATGCAAAAGGGCATAACAATATACAGTGAGATTCCTCATTACGGACAGCCTTATAATCGGAAAGCTTATATAACCGGACAAATTTCGCAGCACAGCAATTTCATTAAGTTTTTTTGTTAAAAAAATGTCTCATATACGGATAAAAATCAAAAATATGCCCAACCAGTTTTTTAAAAATCTGCACTACCCTATAATGCAAAACTCACTCTCATTTGAAAATGAAAATTTGAAATTAAAACAATCAGTGTTCAATCAACCATTACAAACTTTTTTTAACCAAAGTAGTACAAAAATTTAAACACTTGTACAATGTGTGTACTTTACCTATACATGTAATAATATTAATTAAATATTCAACATTCATAAATTCGTACAAAATATTAAATAAATAAACGAGAAACACTCGGACTAATTTTACTAATTTTTTTGTGCCCCTCCCCCATAAGCGGACATCTCCCATAACCGGACAAAAACACGGCGACGGTGAATGTCCGATTATGAGGAATTTCAATGTATATCTACCAAATAACTCTATAAGATGTCCTGCGTCCATACAATCGAATAGCATAAGGCAAGCAAGCAGTCACGACGAAAGCGTGATAATATTAACGCTCCCTGATTTGCTCACACAAAGCACAAAGGCTTCGTTCGTTACAAAGCAAAAGCAAAAATTGTGTGCGCTCAGTTTGCACGCATTGAAATCAGCGGCTCAGAGAGGATTTCATATTGGAGGGGTTTTTCAATAGCACTTTTTGTATTTGGGTGGTTTTGAATCCCAAAATGTTCCCGCCCTGTGTGCGCCACTAATCGAAACAATCAACCACCAAAAAAGCCAACAAAAGCAAAAGCATAATTTCAATTGTTCGCGCTCATTTTACGCGAATATGCACATTATACCACTGTTGCCAACTTAGTGCGTTTCGCACTAAATTTAGTGCTTTTTGAAAATCAAAACGCGGAAAATATTGAGCTTGGTGCTTGGTGCGTTTTTTAGTGGTTTTATTTTATTTAAAAGACACCAAGTCTAATTCTTCTTTAAACAAAAATTGGTTTTTTTTCAACTGCAGTGTTACCACTATATTTCATTTAACAACTATAGTATATAACACTAAAATGTTGGGCTAAAAAATCATTGTTTGGATATTACATGACAAATGAAGTGATCCTCCTTGGTTGAATTGCTACTTTGGTCACGGTTGCCACTGATCTGCAATAGATTTCCTAGTATCTTCTGACTAACCCTCTTGACATTAAAAATTCAGACAGCTCTGGTATCAATCAGCTGACAACTTTCACAAATGAAATAAACATTGACAAATGAAATACATTTTCACAAATATGAAAACGCAGACATTCCTAGACTGTTGAGAAGGAAAGCGGAGTGGTTTTCATGCAGTAGAGGGGCTACAAGTGGTCAAGCTGTGGCTGCCCAGAAAAAAAATACAGAATTTGACTTGACCAAATAAAAATTTAAACAAAAACCAGCTGTTGGAGTTAACTCAGTTTCGGTGGAAACGCTTGACAGTTCTCAAGCTTAACAGAGCCCTTAAATGCATTTAACCCTTTCGCTATTTTGTTGGCAACATGCTACTTTGTGGACGTCTGCATGCTCTATGGTTGCAAAAATACAGTTTTTTGTTGGTCTTTAGAATAGCTTGAAGTTTTAAGAAAAATACGAAATTAATAAACTGAATATTTAAGTTTAACCCTACTGTCATAACGTACGTCTGCGAGACGTATGCTCTTTTTACGTTTTGCGCAATAAAGCGCAATAGAGCAATAAAACTCGTTCTAAAAATAAAACACTTACTACTATATATACACTTACTACTATATAATTAGCAACTATGACTTTTTTTACAGAAAAATATACATACATATTTCTGATGTAAGTGAAATATTTGCTGATATCGTACCTTTAAATATCGGTTTAAGATCGTAAATCTTTATACGTCTCCCAGACGTATCGTTATGATTTCAGGGGTAAAAAATAACGTTATGACACCAGGGTTAAAGAAGAGAAGTATACACGGTTTTTTAATGGTATATCTTGACATAGTAAAGGAAGAAGAAGCAAAAAAATTTGAGAACTTTTTAATTTGACGTTTTCTTTCAATTTAAATACTTTTTTTACCGAAATTGAAGCGTTGCGTTGGGATTGTCAAAAACATGAAATGAAAACAAATGTAAAAAAAATATCTGTTTAGTTGCCAAAAAAAACAACCAGTTATTATTATTTTGCAAAACTTAGCTCTTATTTGAATAAATTCCTCACAATTTAAATCAAATCAAATGTAAATTACAGGCGGTTTTGTTAGTTGCAGCCAACTTCAACCGCTAACGCCTTGCCAAAATTGGAAATTCGAATAGCTCAGCGTCAGAGCGTTTCAATTGCGGTTTGCTCCATACAATTTGTATGGGCATGAAACCATTTTGACAGTTGCTTGCCGCTAACGCTCCAATTTAGGTTTCACAGTAACACTTATAAGGGAAGTTGTCACGTACGTAGGAGGAGCTGACAAGCGCAAAAACAGTTGCAAGGAAACAATTGAAATTAAAAATTTCTAAACATTTCAATAAATTTCGTATTCTGCAAATAGAAGAAACACAACAAAAAAATTAAGAGGAAAAGGCTCTTGAGGCTCTTTTGCTATGCAGGAAAGCATTTTTGTTAAAAATTTTCGTTTTTGCAAAACCGCTCGGAGATGCTTTTGCAGCTGGAGTCGCACGATCCTCAAAAGTCCACCTTTATATATCTCGTTCCCAGAAGTGTGTAGGAAGCTAAGGTACGCGTTGGCCCCCTCATAGCATTGAGGTGGCCCACCATCTGCTCCCATTAATTTTGGACAATGCGCGGTGCATTGGGGTTGTTTTTCCCAGCTTGCAGCTCGGGATGGTCCCTCAAAAACTGCAGATACAAATTCAACTGCTCCTGCTTAGTTCGCTCAAACCTTGCAACATAATAAATATTTAATAATCAAATCAGCAGAATTTGTAAAGAATGCTTACTTCCTAGTGAGCATTTTATTTTAATTTATTTTCAAATGTTCAAATTTCACAGCTTCTTCTTCTTCTTTTCCACTATTTAACATTTACAGTGAAACCAAAACAAACATAACTTTTCACCTCGCTGTGGTGAAATTTTACAGCTTCCTGGCAGCGTTGCCACAACCAAACGGAAAAAATTACCAAATTTCTAAAAAAAAATTACCAAAACTACCAATTTTTTTTATAAATATGCGTTTAGATATTTATTTATAAAACAAAAAACAATCACATCTTGTCGCTTAAAGCATTTCTCCATTTGTACATTTGTAAATTCTTTTGAAAACTTTGAGGTGCAAAATAAATAAAAACCAGGAAATTGGTGGACTTATAGTAAAACTGATTGCAATAAATAAAAAAAGCAGAGTTCCAACTGCAGTGCGCCTTTTGGAGTCCATACATATTCAAATTCAATGTTTCTTGGCAAAAGCTCTTTGGCGAGCAATTGAAATACCGGCAAATCAACCGCTTCGCCCGCGCTTTTCTTTATTTGTGAAATGTAAAAGCGTTACTTTTTTGAAGATGCGACTTTCGATTATCAAGGTTTACGTCATATGTAATAGTAACCAAATTTACAATCTAATAAGTATTGGCATCACTGTTATTGTCATTGCGGAAACAAATATGATTTTTTATGCGAAAGAGAGAGCAAAATATGCGTGTAACATTCAAGGTCAACCAAGCAACAAAAAACTACCATATCGCAGAGTGTGCTACCGAATTACCAAAAATTCAAAACAGCAAAAAAAATTTACCAAGTTTGGTTAAAAATAACCAAAACGGCAACGCTGCTTTCTCTTTGTCAGTTTTGCGTAAGAATAGGCTAACAAAAATTTCTGATCAAAAATCTAACAAGCGCTGAATAGAAAATCAACTGTCAGACTTTCGCCAGAATAGGACTGTAAGTTACGTCTCGGGTGACTGGCCCATTATATGGCGTTCAAACTGACGACTTAAACGTGTTTAATGTGCTTAAACAAGTTAAATGAACAAAACCAGTTCGAAAACCTGTTTATTCGCATGCAATTGTTGTTGGAAATTAAACGTGTTAAACCATTTAACATGTTTTGAAACGAGTTTTACTTTCAGCGTTAATAGAGACAATCAAATATTGACTTTGCACTACTTGTGCAAGGCAAATTTATAAGGTAGTGGTGGCACCACAGCTGATTAAACTTTTTTCTTTTGACTTCCTTTTGATTATTCGCATGATTTTTTTGATTATATGGGCATGCTAATTATCAAAACGATCGCCCACCGCTGTGAGTTCTGATTTGATTTTGACAATAAGCATGCCCAAAAGAACTAACAATATGCATGGGGTTTTTGTTGTTGCCGTAGTGCTATCACCTTATTAATACACCTTGTACTTGTGTTTCTGAATTTTTAAAGTAACGGTATTTAACATACGATTAAAGCAAAAACAAAAAACTGGTGCTACCCCATATGTAGCTACAATAATGCTAATCAGATTTGCAAAGTTTAAAGTTTTTTTTAACAAATTTTGTTTGCTTCTACTTTTTTCCACCACCCAATGAAAAAATTTTATGTGAAAAAAATGTTTCAAGTGTCAAGAGCCATAGCTACTAAACTATTAGTTTCTGAACAATGTTTTGTATAGATATTTGTTGGTTGGAGTATTTACAATAATTATGCCTAATTGACATACATTTTTAAGCAAAGGATTCTGCCGCTGCATTTTCACGTACACGGCCCCAAAAGTAGTCACAAAAGAGCCAAGGTAGCATTGCTCGGCTACTTATTTTCGGGCTCCAAAAGTTACCACAAAAGAGCCAAACGAGGATTGCTCAGCTACCGACTACCTAACGTGAAGTAGCAGAGCAGTAGACGGGAGCTGCATTTCAGAAACGAACGGCTATTGCTGAGAGCCGTAGCATTTCATTTTAGAAAACGGCTACGGCTACGGGTTTGCTCGTGTTGCTACCAGTGATAAAGTGATAGGAAACTGTCAGAGTAAGCAGATTTTTGTGCAATTTTTGCAGTTCACGTACACAGTCTGTGTGTGCTAGCATTCATCAGCTTGTTTTCTCTCTTTTCCCTATATTAGGGATGAGTATGCAAAGTAAAATGCCGCCAGTTGCCTCTCAATTGTCTGCTTTTTAATGTATGTTTTCATTAATTTCCAGCGTTAATTACCCAACATATAAGTGAAATTCCGTGCATGTAGTGGCACCAGTTCTCCCAGTTTCCTATCACTTTATCACTATTGCTACCGCGGCTCCGTAGTAGAGCCGAGTGCTTGCATTTCCTTTTCGTGCTCCGGCTCCTGCTACTGCTGCTTCATTTTCGATAGCAGTAATCGGGGAGTAGAGCAGAAACTTGTGTTGTTTGCTATTTTCTAGTGAGAACTTCAAACACTGGTTCTGAATGAAGAGGAAAATGAACAAATTACCAGAGTTTGTTAAATATACAAAATGGAATGAAATTATTATTATTTTTGTAAATATATTAATATTTTAAATCGTCTGATGCTAATGCATTCAGTAATATTAACAGAAGATATGTCCTGAAATATGTCCTCCCCTCCTTCCATCATCCGTTTGAAATATTTGTTGTAACACATGTTGAAAAAATAGTGTTGCATACATAATTCAAACGGGTGGAATTTGTGGTATTACAACGGGCCCATATAGAGGCCTAAATGTGTCTCATATAGAGGCAACCACTACAACCAACCATGTCTTGAAAAGGATTTAATTTTTGTTGCATGGATGGATTAAAACTGATGGCGATATCTTTCTCTGTGTCAACAAATAAAATCAGCTGATTTCTAAATTTATGTTTAGTTAGTTCGTTGGTATGCTGACGGTAACGGGCACAGTTGTTGTTTTAATGTGAAAAAGGAAAATTGAGAGAGCGGGAGAGTAGAAAAAATTTGGATATACTCATAAGCGTGAAACTAGAGGTCATTCATAGTAACCTGGCATACCCAGTTTTTGAATTTGTGTTCCGATGTCCTTTTAAATAGACTTTAAGGTTTAAAAAATACATGTTCATAAACAAGTTAAGTATGGATTATGCATTATTTTTTTTTATAAAACCAGCTTAGTTAGTAATCAGTGTAGTTAGTAAGCCGTAGTCATTTTGATATACACCGTGGACGGAAAGTTTCTGCATACAAAAAAAAACACCGTTAAGGATTATTTGTATTGCTTTTCAAAATTTTTTTTATTTAAACCACTAAATCATATCCAAGCAAAACTCAATTGATCATAAATATTGTGTATGTGTGCCATTTTTTTTCGTAGCCCTCTAGGACTCGCTTTCGGAAACTTTCGCACAAGACCGACGTTTCGGCCAATGATTGGCATCCCACTTTGTTTTACTCTCTCAATGAGTTGAAGTTTATTGGCAGGTTTTGGACTCCGAAATACTAAGTCTTGAATCCTGGACCAGATATGTTCAATAGGATTAAGATCTGGCGAATTTCCCGGCCAGTCTTCCCATACTAGCTTAAATAGACTTTTAGCAAGACTTATTGACTGTTTCGCCGTATGACATCGCGCACCCGCCTTCATTAAAATCGCTGTAGATCTACGAGGGAACTGCTTAGGATTTTCAAACCATCACATTATTGGGGATTTCCCCATTTCGTTTTCAAATAATACAAGCAATCAGAATTTTAAGTATATTACAATTGAAACGATGTATGCAGAAACTGAGGTCACAGCAATCTGCGCAGCCTCCGATTGGCTCAGGGTAAACAGGATATCAGCTACTGGTATCCTGATACTATCGGACAGCCAATCAGCTCATAGAGCTCTGGATGCGGTCAAAATAACATCTAAGACTGTTCTCAGCTGCAGCAAATCTCTCAACGAGACTGCCAAGCAGCTTTATATTCGCTTATGCTGGGTTCCAGGTCATAGGGATATTCCAGGGAACTGTAGAGCGGACGAGCTCGCGAGACAGGGTACAGGGTAGTTAGGCCATGAGTTGACCACGCTCGGTGTCCCTCTTTTAACATGTAAGCTTCGTACCCATGCGAGCTCTATACACGATACGAATTTAAGATGGGTTGAGGGCAACACAAGCCTCCTTGCGCGCCAACTTTGGCCAACCTTAAATCTTCGTCGTTCTAAAGAACTCCTCTCATTAAACAGAGCCCAGATCAGAACCACGGGTCACTGCCTCATCGGCACCCACGCAAAAAGGATGGGGCAGTTTTCGAACGACTTCTGTCGCAGCTGCTTGGACGAGGAGGAAGAAGAAAATATTCCTCACTTACTATGTAACTGTCCTGCTTTATCCAGAAGAAGGCTGACCTACTTAGGCAACTTCTTCTTCGGAAGTCTAGATGATCTAGCTGACAAGGCCATACGCCGTCTACTAAGCTTCGTTAATAGCTCAAACTGGTTTAACGAGTGAGCGACACGATGCTCGATCTCATGTGGTATCACAATGGGCCGCCTGGCCTAAGTGTGCTCCTCGGAGCAGCCACACACTACCTACCTACCTATGCAGAAACTTTCCGTCAACCGTGTATATTACATAATAATTTTAATAATAAATTTAATTAATTTAATAAATAAATTTTTTATACATAAACAGAAAAAACGTTTCTTCCATGAAAACAATAAAATTTTCGACAACTTCTAAGTTGGATGTAAGCTAAATTGAGGTGTGTGAAGAACAACAGCGATAAACTCAATTAAAAACAAAATTGGATCAATTTATTTGGCTGTCTGAACAGGACATTGCCATTGACACTGTCGCGTAAGGATACAGCGGCGCTTGGGTGTTCGAGAAGAAGGTTTTTCGCAAAATCTTCGGCACTGTTCATATTGGCAACGACTATCGTATACGAACCTGTAACGAGCTGTATGAGCTGTATAAAGACATGGACGTACCGCAGCGAATTAACATCCAGCGGCTACGCTAGCTTGGCCATGTGTGCCGTATGGACGATGAAGCTCCGGCGAAAGATGCAGGCCGTGTCTTCGGTGGAAGGACCAAGTTGAGGAGGTGCGCGCAAAGCAGAGGCGCCTGGAGAGAAAGCTTTTGAGGCAGACCGCGTTACGGTAATGGGTTGTTATGGCCAGTTAAGTAAGTAAGTATTTAATTATAAGTTTTGAAAAGAATCTTATTGAATTGGCATATCGAATAAATGAACTTAAATGCTTTTTCATCAAAAATAATACCGAAAGTATGAAATTTAGAAATACTGTTAGCGTAGGCTTTGATTAACATTACTGTATTATTTTTTGTTTGAGATGTATTTGGGGTTTAAAGAGCTTAGTGATATCTGACATTGGAAATCCCAATTTGTCTCACAATTAAATTGCAAAACCTTTATACTACTGTGTACAAAGAATTCGATTTCTTCGATTATCGTGGTGTTGTGCATTATGAGTTCCTTCCGCCGCACAGTGGGGTATTTGATGCCCAAAATGGCGATTAATTCAAAAAATTAAATTCAAATATCTTGATAATATTTGGTATGGGGGAAAAGTAGATAAAATTGTGCATCACTGGGTGAAAAAATAAATGATCTACATTGAACGGTATGAACAGTGCGCTTTGCAAAATGCATATTTATTCATTGCTCCGTTGTGTTTAGAGCACGTTACGCATTTGCCAGTGATTTGAAGTGCTTTTTTTAATATCATTGTTGCAAAACCTAATTTTTTTAATATGGAACCTTCAACCTCAGGTATTGTATTAATGTTTTTCTGAAATATTTAAGTTTTAGTGCTTCAAAGTCAGTGCCAAATTTTGTGATTTCGCTTGATCTTCATGGAGTAATGAATGTTGTTGTTATCATGTGTTTCTGTTTTGTTTTTGTTATTATACTGCAAGGCACTACAAATAAGGTTGGGCATATTAGTTTTGTTAATATTTTTATTGTACCTTCGTAAAAAAATGTTATATGAAATTCTTATAATTTCTAATTTGATCATATATTTTGACATTCCGAGTTAAAGTGACCCTGTCATTGATACGAGTATATTCAGATTTCAAACCTATTTCTAGACATATGTGTAGGCTTCTACATATATATGGATAGAAGTGGAAGGTTGATAAAAAGGTTGCACGTTATACTGATAGTGGTTTCTGGTTTTTTTGTGGCCATGAGGTAGATATTGCAAAGTTTCGAAATTACGCACATGATACTGCGAGATATTTTGTATCAAAGTATCCATGGTGCAATATGCTACCTACGGTGCACAAATTTCTAATTCATGGGCCAGAAATAATACACCACGCTCTGTTACCAATTGGCCAATTAACTGAGGAAGCTCAAGAAGCACTGAATAAAGAATTTAAAAAATACAGAGAACATTTTACACGCAAGACTAGCAGAGAAAAAACCAATCATGATATTTTGCATCGATTTCTTGTTGCTTCCGATCCAATTTTATCAAGTTTAAGGAAACTTCCTAAAAAAAAGATTCAACACCTACCACTATCAGCTATTGAACTTTTAAAATCACCATCTGCAAAAACTTCAACACATAATACTAATTTCCAGTCTGGTAATGATATTGCGTTTGATGATGATGATGATAATGATGATGATGATGATAACGATGATGATGATAATGATGATAATAATAGTGATGACATTTAATAATTCCAGTGTGAGAAGCCCAAAACATGAAATATTTACTTAAATTGAATAAATTTAATAAAAACACAACAACAACAACAATTTTTTTTTTTCAATTTGTCTTATATATGTTTCATCTATGTAAAAAAATACTTTACATTCATTTTAATAGCTCAGGAGAATTGATCGCCGTTTTCAATGGTCAATACCCCACTGTGCGCCGGGCCAAACTGTCAACAAGGAATATTACTTCCGCGTTATGCGTCGTTTGCGTGAAGCTATTCGCAAAAAGAGGCCGGATTTATGGAGAGACAACTCTTGGTTTTTGCATCACGATAATGCACCATCTCACACGGCATTGGTTCTTCGTGAGCATTTCGCCAACTCATATCGTTCCACAGCCACCGTATTCGCCTGATTTAGCTCCTTGTGACTTCTGGCTATTCTCCAAACTCAAAAGACCACTTCGAGGACTCAACGTGAATCGCCGCGCGCATTGAAGGCCATACCGGAAGGTGACTATTTGGCATGCTTCGAAGATTGGAAAGTCCGTTGGCATAAGTGCATTGCATCGGGGGGACTACTTTGAAGGCGATGAAATTGATTTGGAAGAATAAATAAAGATTTTTTGAATTATAAACAAATTCCGGGTATTCTTTGTACACAGTAGTATATTGCAAATTCAAAGAAGACCATGGTAAATTTTCACATTTCTTGACATAAAATTTGTTTCCTTCAAAATATCAACTCTTTCCAAAAATTTTAGCAACAAAATTTAGCAAAATGTTATACGATAAAATTCATAAATTTTGTTTTGTTTGTTCTACTTTTATCATTTATCATCATTGATTTTATATGAAGTAAACATACAAAAATTTTAACAATAACAATTTAAAAAGTGATTTCAATTTAATGGAACCATATATAAAACTAGCTGACCCTGCGAACTTCGTCTCGCACGACATTTGTTGTTTTTTTATAATGAAATTGCGAGATGGCGAATCTATGGCGATGCAAATTTACGAAGAAAACCAACTAAAGGAAGAGAAGGAGTTACTGATTAACGCAATCGAGGCTCACAAATAAGCAATGTTGTTGCTAAGTTTCAGTAAAGAAATGGACTGCGCTTGAACCAGATTTAAATTATATGGGCGGTATTATTGTCCATTCGCCGGTCCCTCGAAGAGATACTGCATATAGCGGACTTAGTTAATTTGACATAGCCTCATTTTAAAACGATTTTTTTTAAATCAAACAAAATTGACGAGATGCCGGTCCCTATGTGAGAAATACGATTTTTCAATGCGGTCTTCAACGTGTTAAGACTTGGGGAAAAATATTTAAACTGAAATAACTGATACATTTATTAAGAACGAATAGAAAGAATAGAACGACAAAACGAAATCTTTTTCTGTTTTATAAGAATTACAATATTGCCAAAGGAAGTGTCCTCTCATATGTATTAGATAAGTCGTACAACATATGATTGTAGTGGTGTTGCTGCCGCTTTCATTATAACCACGTACTTAGTTGACTATAAGGCGGCGGTTGAAACCGATGCCTTCTTGTAGTTCTGTGGTGCTGCAGTCTTCAATGATTGAAATTCGCACGCACAACACGGATGGTTGCGGGTAGCTAGGCCTTAATCTCGTAATCGGGCTGCCGTGCCAGTCAATTATTATTATTATTATTTCTATAGGGCTTTAGCACCCGAAACCCCCCTTGAAACGCTTCTGGTGCCATGGCGGTGGTGCAGAATAATGTGTTTCTGATAATTTGTATATAATAAATACATAACTAAATTAGGATAGGTATAAAAATAACCGTTTTTCTTTTTAAGGCATCCCAACCACACATCCTCTTGAAAACCCCCAAATTCTTACAGTGTCTTACAATACTTCTGCCCAATAGCAGCTGTCTATGTGACACCTAACTGGGTGAAAGTCGTAGGGACCGCTGATCATCGGTAATGGGCATAGTTATACGTCATACTTAGGTATGCACATAGGAAGATGTCTTAGTACAAATCTCATCCACAATATCAGAGTAGTGTTTTGAAACGCGCTTTTTTAGGCGCAAAGAAACGTGTTCGTATAAATACTTATTTTTATTTACAATTCACGCTAGAGTTCTACTATTATCCGATGTTAAGTTAACCCTCATTCGACTTCTAAGTATTTTGGAAACGATTTTGGATTCAAAGTGTCAGATTCACACTAAAGTAAGAAGTTTCGTTTCTAATGAAAAACATAATCAATAATGCAACTAAATATTTGTATTCGAGGAATGCCTTAAAAATAAAGATTTATTCGATTGAGAGTAAAATCCACGTCATTCCTATTTTCTTTACAAACAAGCATAAACATAAACATGTACGCTTATAGAAAATAAAGAGAAACTTGCCAAAAGGTAGATTCACAAAACAACAAAAACTAACTTAATGAAATTTAGGCACCAGTTACGGTTGCACATTTTTCGCATAAGGTAAAACGATTATTTGCGATTGTCACTCGTACACTGAGTACATTTGAAGAACATGGACACAATTGGCATCGAACTCTTATTTTTGTTATTAATGTATGAGTAAAAACACACATATGTTAATTTGAAAAAATTAGATATGCTTTTTACCCTAAGCTGACCAAACTCATTTCTTTAAGTAATTGCGGTTTTTACTAGCTAAACTACCGACCAAAACTATGTAGCATAAACAGCGAAAGACCGTTTGTTGCAAATATATGTACTGCGATATATACTTTAGATACATAAGTGGTGGACACTAACACAACGAATCATTTTGGGAATAATACACAGAGAACACTGAACCAAATTAGATATTGAATTTATTTAGCTTATAAATTTAAAAAATATTAATAATAGGTATAATAATAATAAAAAATAAAATACTTTCGTTTTTCTTAACTGTTGCAATTATAACATCGCAGACTGACTTATTTTACTGGCCTAATTAATCTTGATTGTAACGCGTACCAATAAAAGATTGAAAGAAATTATTTCATTCGCCAAAATGAACGGATATTCAGTTATTTCTTCAGTTTATGTCTCATTGAGTTTGCCGTTCTCTAGTTCAGCAAGAAACAGTCCGATGAATTTGCAATTCAAGCAACTCAAACATTTTGGCATTCAAGGCAGTCAGTAAAAACTCAAATAAAGTTATGTCATTTCACATTTCGACATGCGTAAGAACAGTGTATTTTTTGCAACCAATTTACTATGGGGGTATACAGAATTAGAACAAACAATACAAATTGTTTCATTTGCATATACTATGTATGTAAGCTTCGAACACAAACGCAATCCTCGCCTTGGCGTTTGTATTGGGAATTTGTTCTACGATAATAAACTCTAGGGCCTGGTTTGACCGAATTTGCACCCGGGGGCCTGGTTTGACCGAATTAACAACTGTGACCCCTCCCAGAGTCGCGTCACGTTGTCACTGGAACAAACACTCGACAAACGAACGTGATGACTCTGGCATAGGCTTCCCAACTATTAAAACGGTTTAGGGAGGACAAAATTTGACTTGAGGAGGACTTTAAATGGGAACTACTTTGTTTCAGTGGACATCACATTCCTTCAATATTCTACCATGTTTTTAGAAAATGCAAGTGTAAAAAGAGAAAACCTAAAAGCACAAGTAAGCCACTTTAAAAAATAAAACAAAACGCGACTGTAATCAACAATATCAAACAATATTTTCAATATCAACATCGAGATCACACAATGCTTTTTTTAATGCAATTTGTATTATGTGCGCGTGACAATTGCCTTTTAATATATTTTGGTTTGAATTCTTAAGATTAACGAAAAGGAACTTGTTTTTACCAAAGTTTGCATTCGTATTATCAGCAGGCACACAACATTTTTTATTTTAAAGTATCGATGTATCTGGATCTAGTTTTTCCAATGCAGCCTTAATCATGTTGAACATTCCAGCAGCTGACTCATCCGGATTTTCAATTCATTTATAATTTTATTTTGAAAGCAGCATCGAAATATTGGACACAAATTGAAAAAATTTCCTTATTAATTGATTAAGTTGCCACAATTGAATAAACAAAATAAAAAAAAAATTGAAATTTAATTTGAGCTTGAGGAGGACTTTTTGGCCTTTGAGGAGGACGGAGGACATTTTCTGTTCAAGGAGGACTGTCCTCCTAAAAGGAGGACGGTTGGGAAGCCTACTCTGTCTGAAACGACACTGAAGCTGTGCTCGTTACGACGATGCTTTGTGTTCGTATTGAGCGTCGGCGTCGCACTATGGCTCGTTTTGCCTTTTGTCGTTGCAAAAATCATAACTTCTGAATCAATAAAGATATTTAAAAAATTGCATCTGAAAGTGTAATATCCAAGCTTTAAAATGAGCATAAAAACAGGGTGCCACAGTAACAGGGGGCTTTCAAATTCGTTGCCAAAGTTAAGATTTACTAAAACTTCACACTGAGATGAAATTACTTTTTTGTTTGCATTAAAAAATAAACTTTTTTATATATTTTTCCAATAAATTAATATAATTTATTGATTCAGACGTATTTTTTTACCCAAAAATTTTTTTTTGAAAAAGTTAGATTTTTTCAAAATCGCTATCTACACTGGAAGGAATGTCTAATAATGAATTTCTAAGCTATAAGTATCTGTAAGTTCTTTTTGTGATCTTACAGATCTCATAGATGAAATAACTGGATCAGAAGAGACTGCTAACATGTTGAAAAGGTCTTAATTTTGTCTAGATCGTGATATTTTGGAAGTGTTCATACATCTATATCTTTTGTAGTCCTTATTTTTGCATTCTTTAGCTTCTTCAGACAATTCCCCTATTGGTAAGCACTGGTATTCTATTAAATCCTTTCCATGTGGTAAAATTTTAATGTACCGGAGTAAGGAGTAAGTTTCTTCTCTTATTAACTCAATCGAGGCTGCAATCGAGACTGCAAAGTTTCAGTAAAGAACTGAAGCGCTTGAACCAGATTTAAGTTAAATGGGCGGTGTCACGCCCACTTGTTTAATACCCGCACCCACCAAATCTTACCAATAGAATGACTCATCTATGGGACGACACAATACTAAATTACAATGTTGTGCACCTCACAATTTCGAAGATATTCATTTATAAAGATTTCGCTTTTAGTGAATTAAGTAGTGAATTTAGTTGATGTGTGACTTATGGTTCCAACGTTATCGTCTGAAAATTTTCAGAATTCACGGTCAAAAATGAGAGGGATTTTCCGACTTTTCCAATACATTTTCCAGAATTTTCTTTTCGCACAAACCTGAACCGACTCAAGACGAATCCAACAAAGAAAAATTGAATCGCCCAATCCGTGTGAGCGTGATTAGATATATAGATATAGATAGATGCCAGCAACACAAAATGGGGTTTTGACCGTACTAAATGTGCGCGATTTTCACCTCACCCTCAATTTCGCGGAGGTTATTTTTGGTATATTTTTTTTATTCTCGATCAAAGTTGGAAAAAGGTCGAAATATACACTTTTCGAGCAATCGGTAGATCGAACAACTTTTAAGACAAAAGAAACATTTTTTATTTTTATTATAATAACAATTAACGTACCTTTTAGAAAAACCAACAAGTTACCGATTGGTCGCTTCATTTACATACAAATCAATTTTAAATATGACAAAAAAACCAAAAATACACATTTTTCTCGATGTGGAAAAATTGTCAACTTTGAGCGGCTCTACCACCCAAACTACTAATCCGAATTTCAAGAAAGTTACATTTTCGTAATCCCTGGAAAATTCTCAATAAGATGCGTGTATTCATTTTATCGAAAGTTTTCATGATATTTTTAATTTTTGCAACGTTTTGCCGACCGTTGAGCCATAGTGCGTCGCTGCTCCTCGCGAGTAGCAGAATGGTCATCAAGGCTTTAGATATACTACTGTGTACAAAGAATACCCGGAATTCGATTTCTTCGATTATCGTGTCAACAAGGAATATTACTTCCGCGTTATGCGTCGTTTGCGTGAAGCTATTCGCAAAAAGAGGCCGGATTTATGGAGAGACAACTCTTGGTTTTTGCATCACGATAATGCACCATCTCACACGGCATTGGTTCTTCGTGAGCATTTCGCCAAACATGAAACTCATATCGTTCCACAGCCACCGTATTCGCCTGATTTAGCTCCTTGTGACTTCTGGCTATTCTCCAAACTCAAAAGACCATCGCCGCGCGCATTGAAGGCCATACCGGAAGGTGACTATTTGGCATTCTTCGAAGATTGGAAAGTCCGTTGGCATAAGTGCATTGCATCGGGGGGGGGGGACTACTTTGAAGGCGATGAAATCGATTTGGAAGAATAAGTAAAGATTTTTTGAATTATAAACAAATTCCGGGTGTTCTTTGTACACATTAGTAAAGCATATATCAGTGCTATAGGTATGAAAAATGATTTTTTCCTTAACTTGCAACCTCCGGGAGAAATATCCGATCTAGGAGAATGTGAAATGGGCCAGATCTAATTGTGTCTATTATTCCGATGGTATTTCGTACAACTCAAGGAGGGTCTACCCACCCATCAAACATTTTGACGGTATTTGTAACACCTTGCGATCGCAACCGCTTTCAAATGCTATACGCAGATGCCAGAGTCACGACTAACAGTTTATTAGTTATGAGTAACGTATAGAATAATGAGATTATTCTTTCACTTACTTGTATTGCAATGTATAAGATACTTAAGTATTTGATTGATTACTGGCAATGCAAAAAAGAATTGGAGGATACTAACGACATACATACGTGTAAATTATTCTTTCACTTAAAAGTTACGCATGTAACTATTAAAAAATCGTGCGCTCATTCGCATTTGAGAATTTGAACTGTCAATTGATCAACTTAATAAAACTAAAAGCAAATATATTACAACCTTGATGAAAAATAAAAATGTCATCATTTATCATAGTTTCTTCCATCATACAAATATATTTCACTTCAAAAATGTTATGCTCTTTCTACAATCATCAAGGAAAGCGAACGCCAGAGATGGAAGCATGGATAGAATGAACATTTTTATTTTTGTTCTTATTAACCCATTAAAACCTGACCCCAGAAAGGCTTGTGCGATTTCCATAAAATTTTACACAATCTTATTAATTGACCTAATCAAGAAAAAAAAATCAAGCAAAAAATTCATACCATGTTTTTTTTTGGTCATGTTTTTTGCAAACGTTACACAAATAAACAAAATCCAACATTTGCGGAAAATAAAATGTGCCAATAAAATATCAGCTGCTTGGATTTTGACATTTTCACGCGTTGCGTTGTATGAAAATTGGCAGTGTTTAGGCCCAACGTTGCATTCGCGCAACACAAAACTTAAAGCATATTTTTTGTTTAAAAAATAAAAAAAAAATTTGTCAAAACTTATTTTTAAATAGTTTAGCATTGCAAAATGCAGCCCACTAAGGGATTTTGATAGGTTTGAAGAATAAGTATTTTTGATTGAATTTCAAAAATTCCCCAAAAAAAACCTTTGACTTTGGATCGAAAAAAACGTATGAATATTTAAATAATTTTGAAATTTGAGTACCGCAGAATCTAAAATGATCAATTCTAATCCAATTCTACCCATTTTCAAGTCTTATGTCTTTATGAATTACTTAATATAGCGAAATTCCCAAACGTTGCGCAAACGCAACGCTCAGGGCTTAATGGGTTAATGTTTTTTCTATAATTAAATTATTTTAAATGGATTTCTATTCAAAAAAATTAAAAGGTGGTTTTATATTTCCATATTTTTTAGAAATTACTGGAGGGATTACGCGTAATAACTTTTTAATTCAATTCCTAGAAACGATTATATATAGAATCTTTTAGAAGAAATTATAAAACTCTCTCCAAAGCCCTTATATCCAAGTACATGCCTCTGTTCATGTAATGCCTTATGTATACTAGAAGGTAGAGCCATGAAACTGAGTTTCTCAATTACTTTAGACATTACAAGTACTCGACATTTTTGTTGGGTAGTTGTTGTAGACCCATCACAATTAACCCTCTAAACGAGGAGTAGCTGAATTTCAAAAATCAAGAGCCGCATACAGATAGTATGCAAGCTCTATGCTTATTTTGCTAAACCCCTAAGTTAAAAAGGGGAAGGATGCCCAAGAGCATCTATTATAATGTTCACACTCTAATAACCATCGACCATGTCATAACCATGTGGCTTAGCAATTTTTTTGTATACTTTAGAGTAGCACTAACCTGAAACGGCTAGCCTCTCACAAGCGAAACGAAAAAAGAAACATTTCGCAAAAGTTTCACATGCTTGCACTCAACAATATTTAGAATACATCGGTTTGACTGATTAGATTTCATTTTATTTTTATATGAATGAGAGTTAGAAGTTTTCCGACTGACAACTAATATTTAGTTAAAGTCATAGGTCCAATTAGTATTTTATTAAATTAAATTGTTATTAAATGCTAATTAGTATGGATTTTTCTACAATTAATAGAGAACAACTACTAGATGAATCAATTGGATGATTAGTTTTATGTCAGTTTCAAACGGCGACATTACATTTTTTCAACACATATTTGTTAATCTCAGAAAAATGCCGTCTCTTGCTCAGATGGCGGCCGTCGAAAAAAAAATTTATTTTTGTATATTTGGCGTTGATGGAAATTCAAATCTGCGACTCTCATACTCGATACCCAATCGATCTGTGATTTTTATGGGCCAGTTACTCATGACATAACTTAGTTTTACTTGTCAGCTAGCACGACCTGGCATACCCGAAAGCTGTACAACTGGTTACCCGAGACATAGAACATAAACTTAGAACTTAACCGTAAACTTAGAAATCTGTTTCGTTTTGGTTTCTAAGTTTATGTTTACGGAAAACGCAAAAAATGTTGCCACTCTCTTCGGAATGAATTGAAAAGTAAACAAATTAAAATAATTTGTAAAATATATAAAATGGATCGAAATTTTTATTAGTTTCGTAAATATATTAATAATTTTAGTCGTTGGATGCTCAAACATTTAATAATAGCAAGTAAAAAAATGTCGCGAAAAGTTTGAATTTGATTGTTCACGAGATGGAGAAATCGAAGTGGCAATATTGTCGTATAAAAAACAAATCATAAATAAAAAAAATTAACAAATCAAAAACGAAAACGGCAATGGACGACGAAAAGTGTGTGTGTCTGGTGCAGGGGCACCCAGAGCTTTATGACAAAAAAAGCCCACTTTACAAGCTCAACGAGAGGAAGAAGTCAGTGTGGGATGCTATAGGGAAAGAACTGCAATGCCCATGTGCCCAATGCCCAGGGCCGAGTCATCCTTGTGTGTAAAAACAGCTGCTCCTCGTCCATATTTCTCATTTTTCCAAAGACTTTCCTTTGGCAGCCATTTTCCCTCCAACCTCTATTAATGGGTCGGACAGCCCACCTGCGTACCCTCTTTTTGTTTTTTTTCCACAAATTATAAATATCGCACAATTCAAACAATAATTCCCCAATTTGTTTTGTGCCTTCCTTATTTACGTTTTAAATTTGTTTTATTTTCCTTTTGTCAAAAAGGAAAATCAGCTGATTTTTAAGTTTAAGTTTACGGAAATAAAGTTTTGAGTAATCGCTCAAATTTTCTAAGTTTATGTTTATGGTTAAGTTTATGTTCTGTGTCATGAGTAACTGGCCCATTAGGAACGTAATTATAGTATCTATACGGATAAAATTAATGCATAAAAATCTTATGAACGGCGTTCAATTCATAAATTTGAAAAATGCATAACTTTTTGAAATTATTTCATAAACTTTATGAATCCGTTCACACATGTTTATAAAAGCGTTCGTAAATTTTGTGAAACTTCATTCATAAACCATTTTCATAAAAAACGAATGTCACATTTTTGTTCGGGAACGAGCCGGCAGGCGATCGGCATGCTCATACTAAACATGTGAATATAAAATTTCAAAGTTAGTCATGATTTCTCAGTTCAAATTTTGACATGATGACATGAAGTCTTTGTGAGAACTTGAAGCTTGTGACGAGCAGCGAAGCGAGTAAGTAAAATTTATTCGAATAAATTTTAAATATTATAAAGATTTCTTTGAAAAAATAATAAAAATACAAAAATGATTTCTATTTTAGATGTAACTAAATGGCCCGCCAGTTATATTAATAAAATCTGCAAGAGGTGTGAAGATGATCACGATTCCATTTTAGAGCACAGTCAATAAGTTTTTATTAAGGACGATGAAGAAGTGAAAGAATATTTGCAGCTGTGGAAAGTTGGGCAAATGTATGATGTATGTATGATAAAAATGTATGATGTATGATAAAAAGTTTTAGAATTGTCCAAATAAAATAAAAATGTAATAATATGCCAATGTTTTTAATTTTTAGGGATTTTCATTTTCAGGGGTTTTTCTTATGAATAGATTCAAACATTTTAAGAACGAAAGTCTTAAAAAAACGTTTGGGTTAATGAACAAGGCTTGTGAATCCACTCATAAAATTTATGAACCCATTCATTAGCGTTCGGTAAACCTGCAGGTTTATAAATGCATTCATAAACTCTTTATGAACGCGTTCACTGGTTCAAAATTTATGAATATTTTCATAAAATTTATGCACATATTCACACATTTTTTGAAGGTTTCTCGTTCCGTATACTAATCACTGAAACCGTTAAGGGTTCTTAAAGCAAAGGAAAATCGAGTAATTTTTCTTTAACGCAATGCATTCCTTCATGATAATGTAATCTTTAATATTATAGTAACTTTTTATAATTTAGGATTCACAAAAAGAGCAAAATACCTACGCATTTGACATATGTATGTATACTTATGTATGGTGTATAGTTATATTGTTCTTTCTTTTGATACCCACATTGTTATACCCGAATGAATTTAGAAACTAAAAACCACTTATCTAAGTCAACTTCAGTTAACACAGTTTCTACCGTTATTTTCATTTTTTCAAATGATCCGTAATTAACTTTTTATTTTATTATTGTTTAGCGAATCTTTAATTTAAAATATTAACTTCATGTAAATCAATATTTTAAAATGATACAAAATGTATGTGTACATTTTTTCACCGTAATGTATAAACATGTACAAATATTGTAGAGCAATAAGACCTACAGCCTCAGATGCGCCATCATTACTCACTCACTTTTCAATGACTTTTTGGTACACATTAAATGTAAAAAACACTGAAATAAACATTCCATTGCATAAATACGGGTATCATTCCCATATTTATGCATATGATGTCAGAAAACTTTCGATGCAACTTTTCTTGTTGTTTTGATGGTATAGTCGCTGGTACTTAGTTCTAATCTAACGCAACAATCCCTGAAAAAAGTTATAAATAACACAACAAATAATGAAAGAAATTACCTTAAAAGTCCGATTACCCTCAGAGCTCGATGTCTTGTGATAGAATTCAACACATTTAAATTTGTGAGTTTAAAAAGTGTCATTTAATGTTGTTGCACAAATTTTACTTAGTTGAATACTGTCAGTGCCAGTATTCGCAAATTTTTTAACACTCTTTTGTGTGCCAAAAAGCTATATACTTTAATTTCTTTTCAGAAGCACCATATATGTCGCATATGCATATCTATTTATTCAACATGCGAACTTCAATATTATGCACGAAACTATTTTAAATAAAGAACAATCTAATCTGTTGTATTAGAATAACTGGTAACAAAAACATGTTTACAAAAGCATTGCAAAAAACACGAAATGAAAGTCAAACTGCCTGACGACGCCAATATCAACTACGGGGGAACGAAAACTTTCTCAAAACAATTCAAATTTTAGGAACATTGAAAAAGAACCCACATCAGTGAATTTATTATGAATATCCACTCGACACGATTCCGTCAAATGAAATAAGAGGTCTGAACAGTACTGACGAGTGCTTCTCAGATGGCTTCTGGATAGCCCTCGAATAACTTTTTCCCATTAACGCTGAGCGGTGTATTCCAGTTGGTGCTTGGCTACTAGTATATTTGCTGATGCTGACGTAAGTACAAAAATAGCCTCACTTTCTTATTCACTCATACATATTTGAAATGAATGTATCTGCAAACACCGCTGAAAAGACATTTCCTTCCCGTTCGCTCTGACTGTCTACCTCTGCTACATTGCGCAAAGCAAAATGATAGGTCGAGTACAGACCTATACTACTACAATATAAATAGCAGCTGCAAATTAACGACGCACTTCGTGCACAAGCCAGCCTATAAAAAGGTGTTCTGCCCAACAAGTCTGCCCTGCGGTCATAGTGCTGCATCAAAGTACCTACTTGGCACGGCCCCTTGCAATCCAGCATGTGCAAGAGCGTGACAAACTACATTGGGCGAGTCGCATTATCTTCTTTACACATCATTCTTACTTGCCGCATGTCACGCACCGTGAGTTTACTACATAGGCACAAATATATTGCAGCGTATTGCAACAAAGGGGCATGCCTCAAATCTTTCGTTCGATGGTTTTGCCGAGATTGTTCGGCCCGCTCTCAGTCGCAATCGGTCACAATAATAGCAATGGTTGTTGAGGACGATATTTTCACACAGTATAACAATGCATGCCCTCTTGAGTACCAACTCGAAAGCACTCCGTTGTGTGGCCTAGATGTGCTTAACTTTTCATACGTATTTAGAGAGACTTACCTACAAACAATACACATTTACAAATATGTATGGGAAAGTAAATCGAAAATACTCACACATACCAATTCGTATTCGTTTCTATTCGATTAAACTTTAATTATTATTAAGAATTACTGTTGTAGATGAATCACGGCTACAATTGTGTTAATTTGTATTAAGTTGATATTTGTGTAAAAATTGTGTAACAATAAAAAAAATGGTGTAATTGGAATGTCTGTGACAATAAATGAATTCATTAATAAATTTTTGCAATAATGTCAAACTATGGATATTATTATGTTTTCGAGCTATTACGCGAAGAAAAATGTCCTCGGTAATGTTTGTGGCATATCAAATGCCACTTCTTGCTTCAGCTAATACTTTTCAATTGTCCTGCACGTGACCTCAGATTTAGCAACATGTTCTACCTACCTACCTAGACAAACCAATTTTGTAAAACTTTAGATATATTTTGTAATTCTAAAGAAAGTTTTAAGTCTAAACTTATTCTGCTGTCACACTTTTTGAGTTGCGATTAATTGTGATTAACATATTTATGTAGGTACATAATATATACATATGTATACCCTAGCTTTTAGTAATCTTTTGAGTTGTACTCTAATTGATGAATTTATATAAATAAATAAATAATTATTATGTCGACCGGAGCCCTATACTCGTGGTCCAATGTACTAACCAGTTGAGCAGCGTCCGCTGGCATAAGTAATACTATACAATACATACTATGAACTTAATTAGAATATACCTATAAAAAATCGTAAAATAAAAAATACGATAGTTAACTATGATAAAGTTGCTAATTCACCTTACGGTGGGTCATTTACACAAACCACATAAGTTGAGGTTTCAACCCCCAAAGCCCCCTCCTGGATCCGCCACTGGATGTAAATATACCCCAAATATGTATGTGATGTAAATATGTATTAATACCCCAATTGAATTTTACTTTTTGAACGTTTTTGCGAATATTATCAAAACCTGGCCGAGAAAACAAAAATTAATAATATGCACATGTAAAAAAAAATTAAAAATATGCACACAAAATTGAAAATCATAGTATGAAGTAAGAAATAACAACAGTAAAGCAGTAAAGCGGTAAACCATTACTTAGTGTCTTTTAAATCAAAATTAGTGGGGCAGCCCAGGAGCTTAGATTTTGAGTGTCAAAAACCTTCTCCATAGCCTAATTATCATTTATTAACATTTTCAATTACTATGCATGCTATATGAAATGCCACGATAACATAAAGGTCTTCTCACCTTAGAACAATAAAAAAAATATAATAGCAATACATGTTATTAAATTACGTTATTGGTGTGGTGGGGTATGACATAAGACACAACTTTATATAGCAGCAACCTTACGAAACAACACAAATGTAAAAGATAGCAATTATATATTATTCTTCATTTACTTTTACGTAAGAAAATACAAAAACACTTCATGTGCAAGCAATTTGTAAAAGAAAATACCAAATTTAACAAAAATAAACGAAAAATACTGATATTTATAAGTTGACTCCATCTAATCGGGTTTAAAAAAATTCTTTATATAATTTTCCAAAAAACATAGTCAGTATTAAAAACGAAATACATATAGCCATGTGATATTAAATTTTTAGTAGCTACCATGAAAAAGTAGCGAATTACAGGGCGAATTTGCGAATTTGCGCATTTTTCGCAAGTCGTATGTGGTTTTTGCTCTCGGACAAACCGAACATCGTGTGCTGTACTAACGACGTTTTGGTACAGCTTCGCTTTATCTCAAGGATTTACAGAATCATGATGATGTAGAAAAATAATGATATTTTTGGGAACATGAAAGCGATTGTCGTATGTGCTATTAAATTCAATGGAACATACGACATTCGATTTCTACGGCGACGAACTGGGAGCTTTTCTTGCACGGGCAGTTGGTATTTGCCTCTTATTTTTCCGTACGGTAAATTTTTGAATAAATCGCTGACTACTAAAATCGAAAATATCAATTTGATTCCAAATCATTTACACAAAAAGTTACGTTATTGTTGTGGTGGGGTATGTCATACCCCAATGAACTTAAGCGGGATGTGACTGAATTCTGGTCACACTCAAGTTGTTTTAGGATAGAAAATGTGTATGGTTGCACAATTATAAACAGCTACTAGAAGCGATAGTGCCCACATAAAACTGATACCCGTATTATTCACAAAAGTACATCCTCTGGGGTATGGTATACCCCACCACACCAATGCAGGGTTAAATACGATTTAAATAACAAGGGTCGAGAACATACTGTGTACACACCTTTCGATAGCCAAATGTTTAGTTAAAATTCGATATGTTAATGTTATTGAGATGCTTAAATCCAATTTCAAGAATTTCAATAAAGATTTGGGCTGAACTTTTGTGAATTTGATGGAATCTGCGGTGATCGTTTCACAACTCATGAACTCTGCCACGGGATAAACAATCATCAGGTACTGCCCTATTTCTTAAATCCTGTTCAATAAATTTAAAAATATTATAAAAAATAAACTTCTAAAGTTTTCACAATTCGAATTTTAATTGACATCTGACTTCTCTATTAAAAATAACGGTACTTCAAATATGCTTACTCAAACAAACTTACTTACTTAAAAAAATTTCCCGAGTTAATGAAACTCTATATTTTTATTGGGTATAGGTTAGGTTAGGTTACGGAAGGGGTGTGTGCGGCAAGCACTTCCACTCGGAGACCCTGTTGGGTCCATTGTGAATCCCTTCATTTTCGGAGAAAACCGGTGCCTATCTCTTTCTGTTGGGGTCCCTGTAGATCCAGGCGGGATCTTTTGGGAACCATTTGGTCTTGGCGAGAAAATTGTGTAGATCAGTTATCTGTGCGTCTGCTACTTCCGCGAGCCCATCAAAGAACCTTGCCCCAAGAGTCTGGAGCCGTCGTCCTTGCAGTGATGGGCAGTGGCATAGCAGATGCTCGACCGATTCTACTGCATCCTCGTCTCCGCAACCCCTGCATAAATCGTCGGTCGCCAAAATTTGGTTATTTGGTTATTGGTAGTGTCCGACCGAATATTCGGTTTCGGTTTCGGTTTCGGCCCAAATAAGTGGTTTCGGTTTCGGTTTCGGTTTCGGCCAAAAAATGGCCGAATAGCCGAAACCGAAACTTTCTAGAATATTTTTTACATTTTATTGTGTAGCAGATATATAGTAAAAGGAGGAGTAATTTAGATGCCAGCAATGTAAACAAACTTCTTTTTTTAGCATATATGTAATATTAAATTATTTAATTTTGAATATTATCGAGTAAGGTACGAAAGGGTGATTTCTTCTTGTTTACGTTTTTAAGAAATGAATAAATAGTTTTTATTAATAAGTATTTATTTATTTATGCTATGTTTGTTTGTTTGTTCTTTATTTACTTAATGTAAAATTCGTTTGTTGAAAAAAGTGCTTGATATGGTGATTTTTATATCAACTAGAAAGTTTCGGTTTCGGTTTCGGTTTCGGCCGAATATTAAAAAAAAACCGAATATTCGGTTTCGGTTTCGGTTTCGGCCCAAAAAAGTGGTTTCGGTCGGACACTAGTTATTGGGTATAGAACTTATATATATTTGGATTGAAAACATTAAAATATCTGGTCAAAAGCAATAATAGCTTAAATCCGTAATTACTATTTTGAGAACCACGGTTTAAAGGAACATGCTAGCAACGTTAACTCAAAGATGTCTTAAGGGGGTCGTCTACGTACAAAGTTTTAAAAACTAATTTTTTTTTTTTTTACATAATTTTCATTTGGAAGACGTGAGGAATGTTATTTCCAAAGGATTTGGGTAAACTCTTCACGGTTATTGAGCTGTAGAGCATTGAGCACGCTGGCTCACGGTGTTTCCGCGCGCTCTCTGTGAACTTTAAACGCGTTTCCCGAAAGTCGTATTTTTCTTACTTACTTGCACGATTTTAAGAAAAGTTTTACACGCATCGATTCGATTTCTTTTTTTACTTGCTCAGAAAACATGTCGCTATGTTTAGACACGAGCTTTTAACAAAATATTGTTTTTTTTATTATAACAGGCAATAAACATTTGAAAAGTATTTTTTTCAAAAATGTCCACCATTTCGAGAGATTTTTGAATTTTACAAAAAGCTCGTGTCTAAACATAGCTGATGTAATATCAATTATAGATTAGTTTCATTTTTTGTTGTAGGTTACGTGGTTGGCCCAAAATCGTGCAGGGAAATTGATATCAAAATTCTGATGAGGGCACGTTCAAGGTCATCCTGCACTCGAATATGTAGAAATATAATTTGTATGACCTTGCCACTTGAAAGATTACGATCAAATAAACAAAAAACAAAAAAAAGTGAGTGAATATCTTTTTTCGTTCCTTCGTAATAAATCTTGAAAAACAGGCTCGAAAATCAGGCCGCTACGTAGACGACCCCTTAAGTGTTTATCATTTTTGACCGGATATAAATTACATTAGTGGAGTTCACTCTTGATAGCATTTTAGGTGTAAAGTTGCTATCATAGCAATCTGTCGCTACAACTGCTTTCGACAGCATTGCGAAAATTAAAAAAATGGCTACAATTACACCTAAAATGCTATGAATAGTGAACTCCGCTATTACATTTCATTTGGAGTAAATAAATTGAAATTATCGAACGAATTACAGTTTGCTACAGAAAGAGCAACTTTAATGGCATACTCTGCCTAAGGAAATGGGACTTTTTAAATAATTCGTTTTGATATCTCTTAGTTTAAGTGTTCTCTAACGAACTGCAATTAAATTTTTTTACATTTCCACATTAATTTTTGCAGTGGTCTGTCTATTTGCAAAAAGGTTACATATATTAATTCTTAAACTTATAATTCTGGCGCTTTGTTGCCAAACTTGCAATTCAATTTCATTTTGCAAAATATAGATTTGAATATACAAACATTTGCCTATTATTGATTTAAAAATATGCATTTTATTGAAAATATGCAAAAATGTGAATTTATAGTCAAAATATCCAAAACCAACTGAATGCCATTTCAAAGAAAATTTTTTATTTTGGAAATATATTTATGCATTTGTATGGATATCTGCAACCGCAATGCACAGGCAAAGCTAAACGACCCACATCCGTTGTTCTACAAATACTTACTTTCGACTTTTGGACTTCAACTTTGACTTTGGTAATGAATTTATACAAATAATTTGTCTGGTGCAATTGGGAAGTACAGCTACATTGAATCCCATAATGAATACTACCGTCGCAGCATCATTACATTACTCTAACATTACATAGAGATATTTTATTGTTGTGTTCGCAGGAATTTCATAATTACATTGAAATAATATTTTCGATATTATGATATTATTGTTTAACCTCCAAAGTTGAAAAACTAAAAACATTAATTTTACCTTAACTTACCTACTTACTTACTTACCTTAATTTTACCTTAACACTTTTTTATAAACCACGCTTATTATATTGGTAACGAAAATAATAAATAATAAATTTGGTATCAGTAGCTCTTACCGCTGTTGACCTCGTCCGGTTTTGATTTTCGAATGTCTGAAAAATCAACAACAAAGGATTTTTGTTAATTTAGAGTATTTACAGTAAATTTGTTTGTTTTTTTTATAGTTTTTTCATATAAAAACTTTAACACATTGTAGACCAGCCAATTTTAGTTCTTCAAAAAACTGAAAAAATGTGTTGAATTATAATTAATAGACCTATAAAATCATGTTTTTCCATATAACACGTTAACTCGTTGCTGACTCGCTAATAAGCTTAATTTACAACAATACCTACATTTTCAATTTTTTTTAATCTACAGTTGAAACTTCATATCATGTGTTTTATGGTCAGCGGTTTGAATTCAGCGCTGGTGAATCAGTCAGCTATTCACTGCACAAATGGATTAACTCCACTTTTTGAAAAGTCTTAAATTTAAGTGTCATAGTTCTTGGTATATCCGAGACCTTTTATATTTATAAAAACTTTCCTAAATAATAAAGATTAACCCAACAAATGTACATATTTCTTTGTGTTTTTAAACATTTTGTTTTATGAATTTAATCAATTTGTGCAATGAACGGCTCTTATCACAAAATAAGATAATGAGAGGAGGGGTGATCCCGAAAAACTGTAAATACATATATAAAAATATGTTAACACACTTCTTTGCACAGTACATATTGCTCATTCTTAGTTCAAATTAACCTGTAAGAAGCCAAGTCTTCAAGGTTGAGTATGAGGATTACTTTTTATTATTTAAAATCTATTTCCTGTCATTTATTCTTATGCACACAACCAATTTAATCAACAATTTTCATTTTTTACATACATACATACTGATAAGTATCGAAAAATAATAACGTAAGTTTTACGAACTTTTGGGACGGCAAAATATGGGGAATAGTTTATGACGCTTTGACAAAACTCTCGCAAAATTTTTTCAAATACTGTTCATTCGTCACGCAATATTAAATATTGTTCTTTTATACCTGTGACAGACATGTAGTAATAATACCATGGTAAAGCCAGTAGCGGCTTAAGAGGGGGGGCGGAGGGGCGGACCGCCCCGGGCCCCGGGCTGCGGGGGGCCCCCGAGAGAAGCTTGTAACTATATAAAAATTTCAAGTTTTTCAAAACTGAAACTTGTAAAAAACTATTTGCGCTCCACAATGGTTGATGAAAGACTAAACCGTTTGTCCTTTTATCAATTGAAAGAGACACAGTATCGACAATTGACTTTGAAATGGCAATAACAAATTCAGTTCAATAAAAGCAAGAACAATAACAATTGTTTTAAAATTTTCAAAAAATTTTCCCTCGAAGATTGCAATTTTTATCTTAAAATTTTGTGCAAAATATGCAAATACAAAATTCTGAGTTAAAAATTAAATATCGCAATCTTAGAGTTTGCTTGTAAACTTGTGTAAATTACACAATTACTTAACCTCATTAAACTTTGTAGAAGTCAAACAAATTTACAGTTATTATTATTATAATTATTGGTTGGATAAAAACACATGTCCCGGAAATCCGGTTTTGAAGGCAATTCTATGCTCCTTGTAAGTAAGCTAAATATGGGCTTCTTACATGCTGTTATGTAGGGGAAATATGTTTTTTCAGGACTTTTTTTATAAAGTCACTGCTACTGGGTTTTATAAAATATTTCTGTACATTTCTGAAGATTTCTACTCGACCCGAAAAATATACCTAAAAATAAAAGTGTTTTCTAGGGGGGGGTTTGTGTAACTTTCTTGAGAACTTTGGAATAGAATAAAATTTAGATGTATGAATCTACAGACTGAAATCCAAACCATGTATGTTTTCCATACCTGACATATTTTGGTCCTGAAAGTTCAAAATAGAAAATTTAGTTAAAAGACAATTTCCCTCTTTCATTTGATACCCATACCTTCATCATTGAACTATCGCATATATTTAATATTGAAATGTGTATCTCCTTAAAATGTTAAAGTCCTTTAAAAAGGGTCAGAGAATTTAATACTGACTATGCCAGAATACTAGAAATTATCTCTAGTTTCGCGTCTATATCAAAATTTGGATGGGTCTCGGCAAAAAAAAAAATTGTTTCGCACGGTGTAATAAATGTAAAGTTGGTGTTTTCACTCACTGCATCATAACTTTATCATTTTTCTTTCAATTCTATTAATGTTAGGCTTAATATTTGCTAAA
The DNA here is from genome assembly GCA_963668005.1 of Melieria crassipennis. Lineage (NCBI taxonomy): Eukaryota > Metazoa > Arthropoda > Insecta > Diptera > Ulidiidae > Melieria > Melieria crassipennis. Next base: position 84,791,261 of record OY764961.1, on the reverse strand, counting down.
ATAGTATATATTTCATTTTAGATTTTAAAACCAGAGAAGATAATTTATTTTTTCTTTTTAAAGAATATTCGAAAATTTATGATTTTTTAAATTGGTCGAAAAATTCACATTGTTACAACTTTCACCGTCAGTAACTTCCCAAATCTCATCTGATTTGGGCAATCTATATATCACTAAAAAGCCACTAAGGTATTATCTTCTGAACGACGGACAGCTCGTGTTAATCGGATAATTCTTTTAGGAGATATGTGCTCATAACTGAAACAACAGGAAAAAAATCGTTTTTCGAAGATTTTTCGAAAACGCTTCTTCAAAAATTTTTTGGTTTTCAGTTTCGTGTTCAGCGGCCAAAGTTAGTCTAGAAAAAACTTGTATTTTTAGGTGCACGCGATTGGCCCATTTTTTGTCGACAATCAAATCCTCCTCCTCGGCTAGCTTAAAAAAATGGCCAGATCGTAGTAACGAAGCAAGATTTTCTGTTTTTTTCGAGATTTAAGATGGCATTTGGAAATGACGAATTTGCTCCCCCAAAAGTTTTCCTAATTCACGAAAGTTTTATCCATTTTTCATTTTTTTCTCTGGGATTCTATTGCTTTCTATAAAATTTCAAGCATATATACGTTTAAAAATAATTTGTCTCGTCGTTTAAAAATAAAAGTCCGTTTACTGTTCAATGGAATACAAATATTCAAAAAAAAAAGCCAAAAGCATAACCGGAAATTCCCCTTATTAGTTTTGTATGCAAACTTATGCTGCACCGTTTTATGGGGCCCCCTCAGCCGTCGCCGCCCCGGGCCCCCGAGCACCTTAAGCCGCCACTGGGTAAAGCTATCATAGTATTCTAATTACTAGGTACGTTGACAGACATAACTTAGTAAATTATTTGTAGTAATTTTTGACAGTTTGAATATCAAAAATTCACAAATGTAAGCAATGCAAACATTTCTAAGTGCGTTAATTTCAAACAACGCAAAAATCCGTTTATTGCATCAAAAAAGGAGGCAATGTCTAAGTTTGGCAATTACTGCGTACAAGAAATACAAACGATATATGTATGTATTTCGATAAACGAAATGAACTTTTCCTGCATGTCAAAATCAGATTTTTAGCTGTGTTCAGTAGGTTCGAATGTGTGTTTGGTGAAATACAACATAAATACTAGGTAGCCGAACAAAGTATTGTTACTAGATAAATACACCCATACCTCGCTATACGGCCGCTCTTTATACGGCCTTTCGCTATAACGGCCTTCTTCAATTAAGGCACGTTTTCGATTTACGGCCTAAAATGTTTCGCTATAACGGCCAAAAAAAATTTTTTTCGATGTCGATATATCACGTTTCTCGGTAACGTTTATTTTGTGGGAAATATTTTTTCCGTTGGCAGTAACTATTGTGAATGGGATTTTTTTTTCCGTTGAATGATAACTATTATTTTGCAATATATATTTTTTACGTTGAAAATACCGGCACCAATGCATTTTGTATGCAAAACTTATCCAAGTTCTGAACCACTCAAGTTCTAAATCACGAGCACACTCACCGGTGGAATAACAGATTCAAACGTTACTGAGCAACGTAAAAAATATTTTTCTCTCATAACAGTTATGCGATGACGTAAAAAATATTTTTATGTAACATGAAGTTCTTTCATTTTTGTTTCTATATTTTTGTTATTATTATAAAAATAAATTATAACATTGTTATAAAAATAAATTTGGAACCGATCCCATTGAATTTGTATACGTATACGGCTTTTCGCTTTGCGGCCAAGTTTCGTGGAACGTATCTAGGCCGTATAGCGAGGTATGGGTGTACTAGGTTGCTCACGTAGTATTTAGCTGGTATTTGGTGACACACATCCGGTATTTGCTCGGTTCGTAGTAACAATACTAGATGTCTGTCACGGGTATTAGAGTTTGATTTAAATATACAGTGAAATTCCTCATTACGGACAGTCCTTATAACCGGGCAGCCCTTATAACCAAAAAAATTTCGTAGACACAGCAATTTCATTAAGTTTTCCATACAAATATCATTCCTATAACCGGGCGCTCTAATAACCGGACGCGGACACTAAATATTTTTCAAACCATTTTGATTAAAAAATCTCTCATAAACAGACAAAATTCAAAAATATGCCCAACCAGTTTTTAAAAATCTGTACTACCTTATAATACAAATCTCATTCTTACAAAATATTAAATAAATAAACGAGAAACACTTGGATACAATTTAAACAAATTTTTTGTGCCCCCTCCCCCATAAGCGGATATCTCCCGGTTATGAAGAATTTCACAGTATTTGGGTTGTTTGGAGGATGCCGCCTGGCATTACCTATATAGATGTTTCTATCTCCCTCGAAATTCACAAATATACATTGCCTACTACCATGGCTCAACTATAAGGTTGTAGCAAGCCACCGGCTGATCGTTTATGGCTTTTGTCAAAATCGTCGGTGTGCTGTGTTGCCGCATCGGTTGAAATGAAAATACCTGACTGAAAACAACTGACCTGAGCACTTTTCCCGTTTTTTCACTCAAATACAGCACCGTCTGGCAACAATCACATTTGTATGTTTTCAGTTTCTCCCTCTTTCGTCGGAAAATATCAGCTGATTTTGACAGTAGCGATAAACAATCCTACCAACAAAATACATGTGGTTTTTGGTGTTGCGGGCATGCTATTACCTTATAATTGTGCCATGCCTACTACTCAGTGAGGGGCGAATGGAGAAGAGTTGCCGAGGGTGATCGGCCCAACCGTGTTATTATTGTTATTGTTATCTTAAGGTGATGAAGTCTATGTATTCTTGAGAAAAAGACCTGTTGCAAATAAATATTTTTTTTGCTTGAAAATACAGAAACTATGGAAACATATTTTGTTTAGTAACAAAATTGTATTGTGTTTATAATATTACTACATACAAATTATTAACAACGAGTGGGTTGAGCTCTAAATAAGTACTAATATTATATTGTTTTCATCATGTTTTTTTATTTATTTTTTTTTTTTAGTTATCAGTAGCCAGAACTTGGTTATGGGGGGGTTTTGAAAATTGTTATTAAAAAATTTAGTATTACGTGATTTCTTCATTAAACGGGATTTTTAAAAATGGTCCTTTTCCGGCGCAAACCGGAAATGAAAATGGAAATTTTTCCCAATTTCAGTTAAAAGTTTATGATATTTCGTTGATTGGAAATGGAGGTATTGCGTCTGAAGTAAAAGTATTTTTGTGTCATCAGTACAAAAATGAGTATTGATCAAAGAGCCAGTATTAAGTTTTGTTTTAAACTTAGTAAACTTAGTAATTTTTTACCAACATCCTAAAAGACATCCCGGCCGAAGATATAAAACACTCATTCGACATGCTGTTAGACCGAAGGGGACTATTTTGAATAAAACAAATCGATTTTCCAGCAAAAATGTGTTATTATTTTTTTAAATTGCTTAAAGGTGCAAAGACCTTTTTGCTGGTGTGCATTGTACATATTAGCTATGGCGGGGTGTTGATACCCCCTTTGCTACACCCTTGGTTAGTTGGTTGGTTCGTTGCAGTGGTTGCCTCTATATGTGACACACTTAGGCCTATATGACCCGTTGCGATACCACAAATCCCACCCGAAATGTGAAATGTGTATGTAACACTGTTTTTTCCAACATGTGTTACAACACACATTTCAGACGGAGGAAGGTGACTTTAAAATGTGACTATTTTTTTATTAATCCCCTCACGTGTAGTGCACTTGCGCAATCCTCAAAGCACTTCTGGCATGCGCTTATTGGTGTGGCCTTGAGCTCTTCTTGCGATGTCTCCTCCTCAACTGTCCTTTAATGTGTCTTTTCAGTTTTGTGAACAGGAATAAGCACTACAACTTTTCGCAAGTCCTATGAATATGACGGCCGATCTATGATTATACAGTGTTGTTGATTAATACAGTGTTGTTTTTGGCCAAAAACCACAAACCAGGAATGCTCATGCGACGGCTCTGTGCGTGAAAATTTAGCAATTTTTGAACAAACTTCACTGCCATGATCATGCCTATAAAATGCGAAAAAATTGCATAGCATGAGCCAACTGATTGCCAAAATTATTAGCAACTTCTCTAATACATTGTTATTCGACGATTATCCATAACAATTTTCTTGACTACAATTTTCTTGAACATTTTCATCGGTTGTTGACGTTCTGGGGCGTCCAGAACATAATTAACATCTTATCAGCTTTGTGAAAAGTTTTCTACCATTTGTAAAAATGATTGCTCAAAGTAAACTGGCCTAATCTGTCGAAAAAAACTAAATTATGCGAAATGGCAAGCAACTTAAAACAGCTGAACAAAACCTTCAAACCATAATAAATGACACAGTGAGATGGTTCAATACCTGGGGTATCCAGATAAATGCTGAAAAAACAGTAGAAGTCATCTACACCAACAGAACTTTTAACCAGCACCCGCTTAAAATAGACGACAGCACAATTCATATTGACAATAAGGCAAAATACCTGGGTATGACAATTGATGCAAAACTTACATGGCGTGAACATATTAAGAGAAAAAAGAATGAGATTAACAACAAGTTCCGACAACTGCAATGGCTTCTAGGTAAACAATCAAACTTATCCCTAAGCAACAAATTACTGATATACAACACTATCATTGCTCCTATCTGGAGGTATGGTATTCAGATATGGGGCACGGCATGCAAAACAAACGTTGACATTGTACAGCGTACGCAATCAAAAATAATACGAAAAATAGTTGACGCTCCTTGGTACATCACAAACGACTCTTTGCATCGGGACCTTTCAATCAGCACAGTTGAAGAAACAATAAAAAAACTCAGCACGAAACATATTATTGACATGAAAAATCACGGCAACGTCGAAATACAGCATATACCCCTGATCGAAGAGAGGCGAATCCGAAGGCTTAAACGACTTACAACTTCTGACTTACCATCTAGAAATTTTTAATGAAAAATATAATGTAAACTGTATGTATGTATTGTAAACTGTAATTTAACTTACTGTTATACGCTATTGTTTTGTTAAGTTCGTAAATAATTGTATATTCTGATATTGATCTATGTACATAAATTATTTCCAAATAATGTTAGAATATTACGAGATGCCTTTTATTAGGCAGGTGTAATAAAAATGGAAGTTAATAAAAAAAAAAAAAAAAAAAAAAATGCGAAATGGCTGACAATGTCAACATATGTTGGGGACATGTGTAAGAAATATTACAAAAAAACTAAGTAACATCGAATGTACGTATGTTATAGGTCATGCAATTTTAAGAGTCACATCTTATTCTACTCACAATATATATCAACGATTTTTTTCCTTCATTACCGAAACAAAGTCATGTAAAATACTATACATTGCCTTCCGCTCAGTGGCGCACGCAGGATTTTGTTTCGGGGGGTTTTGTGTAACTTTGTTGAGAACTTTGAAATAGAATAAAATTTATATGTATGAATCTACAGAATGAGATCCAAAACATGTATGTTTTCCCTGCCTGACATATTTTGGTCCTGAAAGTTGAAAATAGAAAATTTAGTTAAAAGGAGAAAATTTGTCTCTTTCATTTGGTATCCAAATATTCATCTTTGCACAACCGCAAATAAAAAAAAAATATTTGAAATGTGTCCTTAAAATTTTAAAGTCCTTTAAAAAGGACTTTGGGTCAGAAAATGAAAAACTGACTATGCAAGGTTACTATAAATGACCTCTAGTTTCACGCTTATATCAACATTAGGATGGGTCTCGGCAAAAAAAAAAATTGTTTCGCACGGTGTAATAAATGTAAAGTTGGTGTTTTCACTCAGTGCATCATAACTTTGTCATTTTTCTTTGGATTCTATTGATGCTAGGCATAATATTTACACAAATAATATATCTTTCATCTTAGATTTTAAAACCAAGGAGATAATTTATTTTATCTATAAAAACACATTCGAAAATTTATGATTTTTGAAAATGGTCGAAAAATTCACTTCTTTACAACTTTCACTGTCAGTAATTTCTCCAAATCTCATATATAACATACATAAGTATATATCTCTGGAAAGGCTAAGGTATTATCTTCTGTCCGACGGACAGCTTGTGTTAGTCGGATGGTTCGTTTACGAGATATATGCGTATAACTAAATAATAATTAATTGACTGGCACGACAGCCCGCTTACGCGAGACTAAGGCCTAGCTTCCCGCAACCACCCGTGTTGTGCGTGTGAATTTGTACGCGGGTTGAAGGGACCTACAGTTTTATGCCGGTTCCGAACGGCAGGTTGGGAGCTTTTTCATAAGCAATTTTTACTCTCAGAGGTTTGCCATTTCTAGCTGAGAGGACAGCCACCGAAAGAGAAAACGAGTTTTCCCGTTATTTTTTTAGGTGTTATTACAGGCAGTATTTGAACCTGAGGTTGCTGCCTGCGACTCGCGGTCCAACGCACTAACCAACTGAGCCACGGCGGCTGCTGCGTATAACTAAAACAACAGGGAAAAAACTGGTTTTTCGAAGAGTTTTCGAAAACTCTTCTTACAAACATTTTTTGATCTTCAATTTCGTGTTCAGCGGCCCAAAGTTAGTTTAGAAAACACTTTTATTTTTAGGTGCATTTTTTTCGAGTAGTGTTATTGATGATTGAATATTGATGATTGAATATATATGCGACTGTTATAAACTAAATTTCTGTACTAACTTAAAGATATTTCGGGGACGGTTTAAACCCCAAAATCCTCCCCTGCGCGCGCTGCTGCTTCCGCTATATATTCACGGTGAAAAACTTGCATACTCAGATACTGCTAAGTATTTGGGTATGACACTGTCGCGTAACAACATAGCGGCCCTTGGGGGTGTTCAGAAGGAAGGTACTTCGCCAAATCTTCGGCCCTTTTTGTATTGGCGACGACTATCCTGGACGAACCAACAACGAGTTGTATGAGCTGTTTAAAGACATGGACGTAGCGCAGCAGATTAACATCCAGCGGCTACGCGGCTTGGCCATGTCTCCCGTATGGATTATAATAATAATTTAATAATTGACTGGCACGACAGCCCGATTACGAGACTAAGGCCTAGCTACCCGCAACCATCCGCGTTGTGTGTGCGAATTTTTACAAGGTTGGAAGGGAGCTACAGTTTTATACCGATTCCGAACGAGGAGTTGGGACCTTTTTCATAGGCAATTTTACTCTCAGAGGTTTGCCATTTCCTGGTGAGAGCGCAGCCGCCGAAAGAAAAATTGTTCTTTTTCTCGGTGTTAGCAGCAACGGAGTCTTGAACCTGGGTTCGAGCGTCGCATTTGACGCCCAACGCACTAGCCAGCTGAGCTACGGCGGCGGTCTGCGGTACGGATTATAATACTCCGGCGAAAAAGGAGGAACCGCGTCGAACGGTTATTGGAGGTCCGTGTTTCCGGCTAAAGGAACAAGTTGAGGACGCCCTATCATCTCCTAGTGTGACCAACTGAAGGAGGTGTGCGCAAAGCAGAGGCGCCTGGAGAGAACATTGCGACAGGCCGTAACCCGGTAACGGGTTGTAATGGCCAGTTAAGTGAGTAAGTATGTAAATGTAACACCAGATACCAAGCTTAGATGTAACGAACGTATAAGAAAGAAAAAGGGAGGAACTTAAAATAAAATGTTGACACATGCATTGCTTTATGCGTAACCAACCAGCTTTAGATACGCTAAATACAATATTATTCTACAAACAAGTTCTAAAACTAATTAGGGCTTATGGAGGTCAACTGTGAAGTTGGTCTATCTCAACCAACATTAATGTAATATGTATACAATTTTTTAAGATAAAGTGCTGAGTTGTGCTGCTAATGCTCTTTAGTATATTCGAAGTTCCAACCTTGAGGGAAATCTTCGTAGTCATTCCGTTGCCGAAACAATAAAGCAGGTTGCTTATTCCCATAAAGAAAGACTAGGAAAACATGCACACAATGCAGCTAGAAGAATGAAACTCATGAAACGGCAGAACTCATTAAACAAAAACTCATATTTATTCTATTAATATTTTGTAGAGAATATCTTAATTGAATTGTTATATGCAAATTGCGTATATCAATTAAATTAATATATTCTCTACAAAATATTAACACAGTATCTATGTATATGTGATTTTTTTTTTAATAATAAACTCACTTATATTTTATAAGTATTTTGTAGCGCATATCTTAAATTAATACGTGGGTGGTCCGATAAGTACTTAGCCTACAAAAGAAAAACGAAAATTTTGGAAAAGTGGCGATTTATTTCTCAACGTAGTCTCCTTTCAACTCGATACACTTGACCCCGCGATGCTCCAACTTCTTTAACCCGTCTGAAAAATACGTTTTCTGGAGGTCTGCAAAGTAGGCCTCCGTGGCGGCGATTACCTCCTCATTCAACTCAAATTTCTGCCCGGCGAGTGACTTTTTCAAGTTTGGAAACAAAAAGAAGTCCCACGAGGCCAAATCTGGAGAATATGGTGGATGGGGCAGCTGTTCGTAGCTTATTGCGACCAATTTGGCCGTGACGACGGCGGAGGTGTGAGCTGTCATGGTGGAAGAAAAAAATCCGCGGACACGTTCGTTTCCACACGCGGTCAAAACAAAACTACAAATCCAATTTATATAATAAATTTTGACAGTAGCCGTCTACGAGGATGTACTACACGATAGTAAATTTCTCTTACGATAGTGGCACCATCGGGCGGTGGGGCTAAGTACTTATCGGACCACCCTCGTAGTTATATGCGAATTGCTTGCTAGTTATTTTAGCTCCATTGTTAGCTAGTTAAAATTTAATGCAATACAAAAACTCCCTCGTTGACACACAAATCTCTAAATAAGATAAACATTTTTAAAATCAATGCTATAATAGAATTTATAATAATATAAATAATATAATAATAAAAAATAACAATTTATTATTATTATTGCATGATATCTCAAGACAGCCAGAGTTAGCTAAGTCCCTGAGCACCTATGCATGTAAATACGTATTATTATCATAGATTACAAATGAAAAATGAAAAATATTAAAAACCACATTTTTTTATATTAAAGTATTTCCTCTGCCAATAATAAACAACACTAAAGTTAGTGAAGCGCATACATACATATATAATTATAGAGAAACGAAAATCATGTATGCACATTGAATAAATAATTGAAATTATCATGGGTTAGCATCAATGGTATGAATATGGAAACATTGCTTTGTTGAAGAAACGTACTTGCATTATTATAAGAGTGAATGGGACCAATATACGTGCAGCGAAATGCGTGCATTGGGGCGTTAGCCAAGTAGCTGTCAGCGAATCAGAAATGTTAGTTAGTATCGAAGTAACGCCCTTTATTTTCATTGCTCTAAAAAAACGTGCATAAATGCAATTCACACTACGATTGGTTTACTTAAATGTATGCTTAATAAGGCGTATAATAATTTTGAGTTTCCGGTCCACATTGTCAGATGCGAAAGCTAAAAATGTAGGTCGCATAGCATGTAAATCTGATATTTATTGCATTCGTATTTATAGGCACTCCTTAATGACGTTCTACGGAAAGAAGAATTCAAATAAGTAGTTACGCACCAACCGTTGTTCAATGTTACAAAATAACGGTCAAAATAGACAAACCACACACCACATAGCTGAACAGAAGTTACAGTTAATACAACCAAACATTTGTTCAGGACAATATTATATTCTGTGTGCAACCCACGAAGTAATCAATATAATTAAAATGTGCATTTTTTATAAAATGGGATTCAATTGCCCAGACGAGTCAAATGAAGAGCGACCGCCATTTATGTCCTCTATCAAAAATTTCTCCCAAACATAATTAACCCTTCAACGACTTTTTTAAATCAGTTTGCTACTGGTCCTAGGAGCCCTCCAAAGTGCGTCCTTTATATACATATATTCTTTTTCAACTCGCATTTTTTATTACTAGGTAACGGATTTATACGCTCAAAACATATGCCTGAAATATGCTAAAAATATGCACACCAAATTGTTTAAGCTTTCAGCCAGGTCAAACCGCTGGAGCTCCAATCATGAAATTTTAACTGTAGATACATCTTGAAAAATAAACCTTCGTTAAGAAGGAATTTTTTGAAATTCGGGGGTCTAAAAGGGCAAAACATGGGTTAAGGTGTTGTATGAAGAACCGCGATTTAATGGGCCTATTGATTTCAAATTTGGTGAAAATAATCCAAATAAAATATAATTCGACAGGTATTTTTGAATTTTTCGAAAATCAAAATTTAGCGGGGAGAACCAAGGGTTAAGATTCGTATCCGGAATGACTACGAAAAAAACATGAACCGATAGGTCTATTGACTTAAAAATTGGTGAAAACATTTGAAATCAAAAATAACTAAACACATATTTTTTACTTTTTTAAAAACGACATTTGACAAGGTAAACCAAGGATTAAAATTTGTATGGAGAAACAAGATTTTTGGCCCGTTTGTGTACAAACTTGGTGAAAGTTCTTCAAACGCGAGATAATTAAACACGTGTTTCTCAGTTTTTTGAAAATCGAAATCAAATAGGGTAAACTAAGGGTTAAAAGTTTGTATAAAGAAACTGTGGGAAAAGCCTGAATTAATGGGCCTAAAGAAACAATTCGATACGTGTTTTTCACTTTTTTGAGAATCGAAATCTAACAGGGTAAATCAAGGGTTAAAAGTTTGTATGGAGAAACGTTATATAATGGGGTTTTATAGCCTATATCCACCGAGCGCTTAAATGCATTTAAGGGCTCTGTTAAGCTTGAGAACTGTCAAGCGTTTCCACCGAAACTGAGTTAACTCCAACAGCTGGTTTTCGTTTACATTTGTATTTGGTCAGCTTACCCATCGCCACCATCTCCTTGTATACGTATGTATAGTTTCTTGTAGCCCCTCTACTGCAAGAAAACCAATTCGCTTTCCTTCTCAACAGTCTAGGAATGTCTGCGTTTTCATATTTATGACAATTTATTTCATTTGGCAATGTTTATTTCATTTATGAAAGTTGTCAGCTGATTGATACCAGAGCTGTCTGAATTTTTAATGTCAAGAGGGTTAGTGAGAAGTTCCACGTTTTTGATTTTCTCTTTCAGCATTTATTATTGGCAAATAATATAAGTTTTGACTTTGATTATGACAGACGATATGTATTTTTACGAAAAATTCAGTAAAAAGAAATTGTCTTAGCAAAAAATCTACCACACCGAACGCAATTCGAATCCCCTCTTTCGTTTGTGTTCGTACGGCTCTTGCAGCGCCGTAAAGCATGCTATCAAAATTTTTACATTTGTCAGTATTGCTCCAGCTTTTAACATAACATATTCTGTTAGACGTCTGTAAACGGCAAAACTTAATGGCCTATTTCCACTGAGCGCTTAACTGCAGTGAAGGGCTCTGTTAAATTTGAGAACTGTCAAGCGTTTCCACCGGAATCGAGTTAAATGCGACAGCTGTTTTTTGTTTACATTTTCATTTGGTTAAATCAAATTCTGCATTTATTTCTGGGCAGCCACAGCTTACCCATCGCCGCCATCTCCTTGTATACGTATGTATGGTTTCTTGTAGCCCCTCAACTGCATGAAAACCACTCCGCTTTCCTTCTCAACAGTCTAGGAATGTCTGCGTTTTCATATTTGTGAAAATTTATCAATTTATTTTTCAATTTATTTATCATTTGTCAATGTTTGTTTCATTTGTGAAAGTTGTCGGCTGATTGATATCAGAGCTGTCTGAATTTATAATGTCAAGAGGGTTCATGAGAAGTTCCCCGTTTTTTATTTTCTTTTTCAGCATTTATTATTGGCAAATAATATAAGTTTTGACTTTGATTATGACAGACGATATGTATTTTTGCGAAAAATGCAGTAAAAAGTAATGGCCTTAGCAAAAAATCTACCTCACTGAACGCAATTCGAATCCCCTCTTTCGTTTGTGTTCGTACGGCTCTTGCAGCGCCTGAATGCATGCTATCAAAATTTGTACATTTGTGAGTATTGCTCCCGCTTTTAACATAACATTTTCTGTTAGACGTCTGTAAACGGCAAAACTGAGTTAACTCAGTTTTGAAAGTGAGTTTACGCACTTTGATACAAAAACAATTGTATGGGAATTTGAGCATTTAAATGCGATGTCAAACTGCAGTTAAGCGTAAACTGCAGTTAAGGCCCAGTGGAAATAGGCTATATCTCAGTTTTGAAAGTGAGTTAACTCACTTTGATACAAAAACAATTGCATGGAAATTAGAACATTTAAATGCGATGTTAAATGCATTTAAGCGTTAAATGCATTTAAGGCCCGGTGGAAATATGCTATTAGACTTCAAACTTGGTTAAGAGCTCTAAATGATAAATAAAGCGACACGTAGAGTAAGGGAGGTATACTACTGTGTACAAAGAATACCCGGAATTCGATTTATTCGATTATCGTGGTGTTGTGCATTATGAGTTCCTTCCGCTGGGCCAAACTGTCAACAAGGAATATTACTTGAGCGTTATGCGTCGTTTGCGTGAAGCTATTCGCAAAAAGAGGCCGGATTTATGGAGAGACAACTCTTGGTTTTTGCATCACGATAATGCACCATCTCACACGGCATTGGTTCTTCGTGAGCATTTCGCCAACTCATATCGTTCCACAGCCACCGTATTCGCCTGATTTAGCTCCTTGTGACTTCTGGCTATTCTCCAAACTCAAAAGACCACTTCGAGGGCACCGTTTTGAATTGATTGAAGAGATTCAACGTGAATCGCCGCGCGCATTGAAGGCCATACCGGAAGGTGACTATTTGGCATGCTTCGAAGATTGGAAAGTCCGTTGGCATAAGTGCATTGCATCGGGGGGACTACTTTGAAGGCGATGAAATTGATTTGGAAGAATAAATAAAGATTTTTTGAATTATAAACAAATTCCGGGTATTCTTTGTACACAGTAGTATATGGAAATCTTTTCTTCTGAAATAAATCTCAAAATACTTGATACAAAACGCTTATATTTATTAAAATTGTTAAAAGTAACAATTAGTTTTCATTCAGTATTATTAAAAAATAAATCAAACTTCAAAATAAAAAAGAAATTAAAAAAAAGAAATGCTCAAAAAGAAAAAAATGTGGAGTGTAATATGGACCATGCACATATTAGTCGACGCATTTATTGGGTACATAAGTCACAGATAAAAATGTCCTTTTCACATCCTGCACATTCTTCATGACTCCAACTATTGCAGGAGACACATTCAACCCATACCTCGCCAGGGCGGTGTTCTAAATGAATGAAAAAAGGTATTGCAGTATATACATTTTGAATCGTCTTTCCCTTTGATGTTTACGAATCCTAGATCATCACCATCAGACTCGTCATGAATACAGCAATTTGTATAGTATCCACATCCGAAGAATATTTTTTTTCGGCCAGTTGATAAGCCAAGCACTTTATATCCATTCTTGTAAGACCAAATAATTTTGATACCATCAGCAAAACGTAATCAATCAACATCTTCTCAAAATTTTCTAGAAAAACTGGCCTTTGCTCTAATTTGGTGCTTACTAGCTGATCAATATCGGTATTTTCTTGTAGGGCTAGTATTATTAGCGTAGATTTGGCACATTGTGTTATTTATATGTCTTTAAATAGCCGCATTTTGTAAGTCGCACATGGAAATTGCTGTCTTCATTTCCTCAGGGTTCCAAGTTTTACGATTACTAGGAGCACAGAATAAACAGTATGCAGAAGGCGCATCTGAAATGATTTTGCGATTTCATTTCAGACGCGGGCGGGAAGCAACAAAGGTGAGGAAAATGTAAACGGAACCGAGAGAGAAAGCGCGAATTGATGTAATAATTTAATAATTTGACTGGCACGACAGCCCTGTTACGCGAGACTAAGGCCTAGCTTCCCGCAACTACCCGTGTTGTGCGTGTGAATTTGTACGCGGGTTGGAGGGACCTACAGTTTTATGCCGGTTCCGAACGGCAGGTTGGGAGCTTTTTCATAAGCAATTTTTACTCTCAGAGGTTTGCCATTTCCAGCTGAGAGGACAGCCACCGAAAGAGAAAACGAGTTTTCCCGTTATTTTTTTAGGTGTTATTACAGGCAGTATTTGATCCTGAGGTTGCTGCCTGCGACTCGCGGTCCAACGCACTAACCAACTGAGCCACGGCGGCTGCTGCGGCGCGAATTGATGTACACGCATAGATTCGATGGATTTGTGCTTTATTCTCAATTCTACAACAACACGCAATGTTTGCCAGCTTGGCTTTACTCGTGCACATTGAAATGGTGGTTGATTTGGCAAAACGATCGCCAAGGCAAATTCAATAGGTAGTTGCAGCACCAGAACTGATTAAACTTTTTTCTTTAATAATTGGCACGACATTGTAGCAATAGTTTTCCCACTATTATTACTTTCTTAATGCGCCTTGGTTGTTCCAATATTTTTACACATATATTTATTTTCATTGTAGCCATTTTTACTTTTTACAACTTCTTTTTTACGAGCAGACCAAAAGAACTAATAAAATCCATTGAACTTTTATTTTTCCGTAGTGCTACCACCTTATTTATGCGCTTTGGCGATCGCTCAATCAATTTTTCTATGCAAACTTTACCTGTCCACTTCTTGTTCTTGTTTGTAAAAAAGCAAGCGGAGAGCAAGCACGAGCCACCACCAACATGCAAAAGGGCACATCGCTTTGTTGCCCAACAACAACAACCACAGTGTGTGGTGCATAGTGCTGCCGCTGAAAAACTTTAAAAAGTCGCAAAAAAGTGTCACAGCCGAAAAAAGTGTCATCAAGTGATCCAATTTTTTTATACCATGTATATACAGTATGTCAAGAATGAGTTTACACACAGAAAATTAATTCAATTTTTCAACTTTATGATCAAAAAATACTACTTTTTATTTATGTAAATAAATTTTTTTTTGACCAATTATAGTTATTTACATTGTTTTAAAAAGGTAACATAAAATAAACTGCAAGTTCAACGCAACAGAAAGGAAAAGTACAACAAAACAAATTATCACCCCAATTTTTGAGTGTCAAGTAACTCTTTTCACAACGATTCCTGGAATTGGTTTTCGCACCAATTCAACGATGAACTGAACATTTACCGTAATCTTTGCTCTGTGTTTTTAAATTCTATGAATTAGCTGTCATTTGTCATTGAGTTATTGAGTCATTTGCTGATTGAGTTTTGCTTTGTACGCATCATAAAATTGTGTTTTGTGTCAAAATTGTGTTTTTAAAATGCCAGGCAAAAGGATGTCGTATATACTTTCATTATTTTTTTTTAGAAACTCATTATTTTTATTAAATTTCTAAAGGAGATAATTTTCTGTGAAAAAAACTGTTTCCCCCTTAAATTAATTGATGAGGGATATATTAAAAAGTCTCAATATGCATGTTTTGTATTTATTATGAAAACATTTGCATTTCAAAGCATATGCGTGATATACTTACTTAACCATTGGGAGCCATCAAAATTAATTTAGCACAAGTAACTTAGGCAATGCCACAAAGAAGCGCGTTAATTCAGATTAATTTTGTACATTTTTGAGGAAAAACTTTGACATAATAAAAGGGTTGCAAGTAGTTTAACCCTTTCAGTCACAATGTCCAATATATTGGACTACAGCCCATACAATTCATACAGAATGGGTTTATTTTCATGACGGAAAGGGTTAAATGTTGCCAGAGGTGTAATTTTTCAGTACTTAAGTGTTACCTTTGAAAAGTGAATACTAAAAGGAAGGCATATTTTGAGTATTTTTAAACACGCAAGAATAAAAAAAATTAACTTTACGAAACAACTTTCAAAATGTACATACAGTCGTGTCTGGGTATAGTGAACACCCGATATAGTGAACACCCAAATTTTGACATGGAGCCTCTAAATATTGAAACAAATTTTAATCAAAAAACAAAAAGTGTTTTTTTAGCAAATAAAACGATTTTTTGAACAAAAATGTTAACCTTGATATAGTGAACAACCATGATACTGTGAACAGGCCTTGCAATAATTAGTTCACTATATCCAGACACGACTGTATTAACTTTTTGATCAAGAAAAAGGGACAACAGTTGAAGAAAACTGTCAAAATAGGCCTATTTTTAAAAAGTCGGTTTCAGGTGGCATCGGTCTCCAGAAAGGGTCAATTTGACACTTTAGTCGCACAACGGCAACACTGCTGGGGCGTCACTGTTTCATACACCGCTCTCACAGCTTCTCAGTTTACGCTCCCGCGCTCTGTGCATTCTCGTCCCCTTTACTGCTTCCCCCCGCATCCACAAACGGGTCGTACCGCTAGAACCCGCAAAGAAAATTTTCTTTACACCAGATGCGCATTCTGTATACTGTTTGTTCTGTGGTTCTACCCAACATTTTTTGCATTTACTTAAGCTTTACAGACAAATAAATACTTAAGTTGGTTTGCTACACAATAAAATTTAAAAAATATTCTAGAAAGTTTCGGTTTCGGCCGTTCGGGCATTTTTTAACTTAACTTCGTAACTTCGGCTTCGGCTTCAAAAGTATTATGGCATTCAAATACCTTTTGTTGGGCCGGCCTTTGGCGGTCTTCAAAAAATAACCCTCATGGTAGTAACTAGGGCATCGGGATCAGTAAAGTGCTTACAGTATTTTTGTATTCAAATCTTATGATTGTAAAAGATCGCGCCTAAGCAATAACTTTCATAAACGTCATTTCAATATTGCAAGCAGATGCTTTGAACTCAATTTAACCCTTCTGGGACGGAGTTTTATTTTGAAAACCGGGAAATAGAAATTAGTTCATATTGTGAAAGATCGGTCTAAAAAATTATGTTCTGCATACTTACAAATTCTTAAATCGTTCTTTTATCCTGGGACATACAGTGTACCACTAAAGTCTTCGTACAACACCTGGTTCAGAACTAATAATAAGAAAAAACTAAATATTTGTAGGAATTTGGAAAAAGTGTCGATGCAGATCTGTTTATTTGGCATTTATTTTTTATACAACAACAAAAACTAATATATTTTATTAAATAGTTTAAAAGTTTTAAACCAAAAACAAAAAAAAGTCGCTTACTTACTTCCAATAAAGTCTTCGTACACTTAAGCTATGTCAGTCCTTTTGCCCATAATAATAATTTATTGAAAACTATTCTTTGAAAAAGCAATCAAACGAGAAATCTATCACTCATTCGTAGAATGGAAGTCAGATTTGAAGCAATTTATTTTAAAATATTATAAAAAATGCCTGGAAAATACTTGTCAGTTGAAGAGCGTAAGCTTATATTGAATTTGCACGTGAAGCAACAAAAATTCTACGCGGAAATAGCTTAACTCGTTTCCCACAGCCGTTCTACTGTGCAATCGGTCATTGGACGTTTTAAATACGAAGGCCGCGTAGAGAACAAATCAGGACGGCCTCCAATTCTCACACGAGGAGATCGCCTGCAAATTAAGCGTATGATTGCAGCGGATCCGTTTAGAAGTGCACCGAAAATAAGCTCACAGTTACTTCAATCGAAGCAAAAGAGAAAGACGGGAGAAGCTTACAATCCAAAGAATACGATCAACACTGTTAAGCACGGCGGCGGCGGGGTAATGGTATGGGGTTGCATGGCTGCAAGCGGCGTTGGAAACTTGGAAATAATTGAAGGAGTCATCATCATCGCGCATACAATGACATTCTCAAGAGAAAAATTTGAAGCCAAGTGCAGAAAAGTTGGCTGTATCTGAGAAATTGCACTTCCAGCAAGAAAACGACCCTAAACATATGGCACTTAACACTTTCGTGTCCGCTCTCTGTGCAGTTAAACTAAAACCTATTGCCGCTTTCTTTACGTATGCCGTTGCGTTGAGGCCGCTATTTTAAGGTTTGTTAGCCATAAAACGTAAAAATACGTGAATGGCTCCTAGGTTTGTTAGGCACAAAACGTAAAAATACGTGATCGGACACGAAAGTCTTAACACCAGGCTGTACTTGCTGTACAATGCTCCACATTTACTTAAAACACCACCGCAGAGTCCAAACCTCAATCCTATTGAGCACATGTAGAATATGCTTGAAAAAACGATAAGGACTCATCATATTTCGTCAAAACCTCAGCTACAACAGGTTCTTCAGGAGGAGTGGGCGAAAATCGACGCAAACCAGTGGCGGATCCAGGGGGGGTTGTGGGGGTTGAAACCCCCCCCGAAATATGTGGATCGACTATAAAACTACATACAAATTAAAATACATTTTATAAATATTAAAGAATTACATTTTAAAACCCCCCCCGAAATATTTTTCTGGATCCGCGCCTGACGCAAACTATACACAAAAACTTGTAAAGTCGATGTTAGATCGTCTTAAGGCCATCATTAAAATCGAGGGGTATCCGACTAAATATTAATAAAACATTTTGTAGGTTTTCATAATTCATAGTTAATTAATTTCGTAAGTGTACGAAGACAAATGCACAGACATAGCTTATACTACGTTTACATTGAACACAAATGCGTAGTTTCGAATGAGTCATTTGAAAGTGTTTACATTGCCTCATTTGCATCGCATTTGCATTTTGTTTGGCAGCTACTGTCAAATGCTCAATGCTCATGTCCTCTTGCCGCAGCTCATAGATCAGCTCTTTTCCGGCTTCGGACTAAATCATTTGTTTCTTTTTTGCTGCCTCTATGTTCTACACACTGCAATAGTTGAATACATGTATATTACACACCTTGCATGCTAAGAATATTCTACATATTTGAAGCAGACGAAAATTTCAATGCAAAATTTCCATTTTGATAATTTTCGTTTGTTTTGGTTTTGAACTGTCAAAAAGAAGCAAAAGCTTTTGAGCTTTTGAAAGAGCTTTCATTTTGTGATGCGTTCGATAAAATTGGTCAGGTTTTATCGCATTTGCTTCGTCGTTTGGTTGAAATGAGCCATTTCATAGATTTGAATTTGTATGGGGAAATGCGTGATTTGGCTTCGCATTTGAGAATTTTTGCCCAAATGACGCATTTGGGCTCAATGTAAACGTAGTATTAATTGTACGAAGACTTTATTGGAAGTAAATAAGCGACTTTTT
Organism: Melieria crassipennis; assembly: GCA_963668005.1. Lineage (NCBI taxonomy): Eukaryota > Metazoa > Arthropoda > Insecta > Diptera > Ulidiidae > Melieria > Melieria crassipennis. The sequence continues at coordinate 84,772,190 of OY764961.1, read as the reverse complement.
TTGTTTTTGGTTTAAAACTTTTAAACTATTTAATGAAATATTTTAGTTGTTGTTGTTGTATTAAAAATAAATGCTAAATAAATAGATCTGCATCGACACTTTTTCAAAATTCCTACAATTATTTAGTGTTTTTTAATAACTAGTTAGTTCTGAACCAGGTGTTGTACGAAGACTTTAGTTGTACACTGTATAATCCCAATAAGTATTTTCCGTGGGACATATAATCCCAATAAGTGTTTTTGAAGCGCCGTATAAACTACAGAAATAGATTAAAAATTAGAAGAACAACTAGTTTTGAATGGAATTTCGTATTTATTTGTCTTATTTATTGTTCAGTAATATTTTAATGTAATTATTGATTCAAGTGGAAGGGTCCAAAACATTCGTAGCACAATGCGTGGTTGCAGCCTGCACATATGTACATATCATCTTTCTGCGCGTTTCAGTGCCAAGTGAGGTACAGCGAACGCAACGACAACGCTTTTCTTGCTCTACTGGCAAGTGATCGCCAACATTGAGGCTATCAGTTTTTGGGCGCTTAGGAGTTCTTCCCACCTGGCGTCCTGGCATCGTCGTACGTCTTTTATTTCCTTCGGAAATCATGCTTTCAGCAAGTGGGACCAGAAAGTCTTTCAATGACAATTTTTGTTTCTTATGTTCGGCATTCACAATCCAAGAATTTATTACGCTAACCATTAATAGTTTGTAAAACGGTTTTTTCCACCACTTTTGAGATTTGCGCTGAGCGTCGAATGAGTCTGGCAATATCCTCCAGTGGCGTGGTACAAACCAAGCCCAAATCGCCCAGCACTCTGCCCCCTAGATACCGGTGGCGTATGCTGTGAAGCGCAGGGCGTTCGCATAGGGAGTGCTGCACGGATTCAATTTCCTCCTCATCTTCGCAGCTGCGACAGTAGTCTCGATGGGGCAGACCGAGTCTTTCCGCATAAATGCCGATGGCGCAGTGCCCCGTTAAGACTCCCGTAAGAGTACGAAGTGTTGATTTGCTAAAGCGTAAGAGTTGCAGAGTTATCTTTTGGTCCGAGTTATTATTTTCTATGGAGCCTTCGGCAGTCAGGCCCTGTCAGTCAGTGGTCCCTGATGCCATACAGAGACTTACGACATTCCAGTACTGTCTTCGATTTTAAAGTGTGAGAGGCCAGTGCTTTGATTGCCGCCTGGTTGTCTACACAGATGATCAGGTTAGATGGAGGCAAGTCCAGTACTCCGATCATGTGTGCAGCCTGGTTTATGGCGTATACCTCAGCCTGGAACACACTGCACCGATCAGGTAGTTTAAATGACCTGCTTAGTGACAGTGCATCCGAAAAAACACCCGCACCTGTCCCGCAGTGCATTTTCGAACCGTCGGTGAAAATCGGTATCCCGCACTCCCCTACGGCAGTGTTGGTATCCCAATCCTCCCGGGTTGGAAAGTGAGTTCGATAGGTGTTATTGAAGCAAAGAACATTCAAAGTTCGGGTACCCCTGACCTACCCGTCGCTGATACTTCTAGGACATTTCATTTTCTTCTTTGAACCGTCTTTTTGTCTGCAAGTGATGGTGTATGACTATTGGAAACTAAGAGTACTTCTTTTGAATCCATCCAGCGTACTGCTAAAATGCCACCAGAGTTCACTTGAAACTGGCTTTCTCCTCTATCCAACTTTCCGACAAATTTTGGTGTATTCTTTCTGTTTTGCATATGTTATGTTTCAAGTGCGGGATATGAGATTGTTTCCAATAAATTAATTGAGGTGAAGAAGCGGTCAAAGGCCAAACACACTTCCTTTTCAAAAATAGAAGAAACTAATTTGAATACGAAATCGTAAGTGTATCCTGTCTTTGAGTAACATCGCATCCAAATTTTTATTCCACGTTTTATCGGTTTCATAGACATATATTGCTTCATGCTTGATCTACCTTTGAAATTTACCATACATTCGTCAATAGATTGGAAAGAACTCTCACTACGAGCAGCTGCGAAAGTGTGTTTCAGACAGTGCACAACATCAGAGATGTAATAATCTTTGGCAACATCTATGGGTTTGGCGGCCTCGATAGCTCAGCGGATAGCGCGCTGGCTTCTCATACCGAGCGCCCCGGGTTCGACTCCTGGCTTGGGCTGGAAAAAACACTCATCTACTTCTATCGCTATCCACATGAAGGGAATGAGAATTACAAGAATCGCACAAGTGCGCTCTTGGCAGGCAATGGCAAAACCTCCAAGTGTGAACGAAAAACTGCCAATCGCCGTTCGGATTCGGCGTTAAACTGTAGGTCCCCTCCCCTCCCTTTCCCCATCCGTTTGAAATGTGTGTTGTATCACATGTTGAAAAAAAAACAGTGTTGCATACGCATTTCAAACGGGTGGAATCTGTGGTATCACAACGGGCCCGTTAAGAGGCATAAGTGTGTCTCATACAGAGGCAGCCACCGCAACCTAACCTAACCTAAACTTGGGTTTGGCACAGTCATTGAAATATAACTTTGATGCCAATAATAAAAAGCGATCTCGTGATATGCAATTTTTTATAACTGAGTCACCCATTGACGGATTTTTGCTCCAATAGTCCTTCAAAGATGGCAACAATGAAACGCCCAAAAATACAAGGATTTCATTTGAATCGGTTAAGTTTCGCTTTGACTGCACACGACGATTCAAAGCAGTCAGGCGCCGATTAGTGCATCCAGTGATTTGAATATACAAGCTGTAGGGAAATATCTTAGAAAACACCTTCAACTCTGTGCACTCGTCAGTCAAATCAAAAAGGATTTTGCAATCTCGTTGAGTTGGGAATTCGTATTTTGTCTTGAAATCAATATGGCCCAATTTAATAATATTAGCTATAACTTACCGTTTGTTAACACAAAATACCACAAAACAATTTTATTTGGTAAATCAAGTATTTTTAACACAAATCAATACATTTTTTGTAAATCATGCTTCTTTTACGAGTGGTTTCAGCAAATTACCGATCAAAACTAATTGAAATCCACCCACACCGCAGTGTGGGTCTCAGCTGGAGTCTATTCACTTATATATACCGTTATGTTTTTGCTTGCATTTCACAATATACAGTCACTTTTACAGTTAGGAACATTTAACTCGGCAGTGGTATTGACAATAAAGAGAATATGAATGTTTGAAATTTGGTGGGACGTATTATCCCAGTAGTCCCGAAAGGGTTAAATTTAAATATAAAAGCGAAATGTTTTATATTTCATTGTAAAGGGAATTCCACAGGCTACAATATGGTGGCAAACTTTGTATACCTTAATCATGGATTTTTTCGTAAAAATTCGTAAAAAAAAATGTTTTTCGCTTAAAACTTCTTATTAGTACAGGTCACAAATATCATGTTGCACAATTAATGGAAAGGTATGAAGAAGGCCTTCCATTTGATACCAATACTTACTTACTTACTTACTTAACTGGCCATAACAATCCGTTATCGGGTTACGGCCTGCCGCAAAACTTCTCTCCTGGCGCCTCTGCTTCGCGCGCGCCTTCTCCAATTGGTCACACCAAGAGATACCAGGGCCTCTTCCACTTGGTCCTTCCACCGGAGACACGGCCTCCCTCTTCGCCCTCGACCTCCAACCATCGCATCGAACACCTTTTCCGCCGGAGCTTCGTCGTCCATGCGGCAGATATGACCGAGCTAGCGTAGCCGCTGGATGTTAATTCGCTGCGCTACGTCCATGTCCTTTACAGCTCATACAGCTCGTTATTGGTTCGTATGCGATAGTCGTCACCAACACGAACAGGGCCGAAGATTTTGCGAAGTACCTTCCTCTCGAACACTCCAAGGGCCGCTATGTCGTTTCGTGTCATTGTCCATGCTTCAGCGCCATAGAGGAGCACGGGCAAGATGAGCGCCCTATAGAGTGCAAGTTTTGTCGGTCGAGAGAGGTCTCTACTACAAGAGTAATCCTTCGCTTTATCTCCAGACTGACATCATTGCTGCTGTTGATGGCGGTGCCAAGGTAGACGAATTCCTTGACAACTTCAAAGGTATACCTGTCGGCCTCGACGTGAGACCCTAGCCGCTGCGAGTCCCTGCGTGTAGACAGCATATACTTCGTCTTGCCCTCATTTACCACCGGACCCATTTTGGCAGATTCTCTTTCGATAGCCGCAAATGCAGCGGTGACATCTCGCTTGTTACGCCCGATGACATCAATGTCATCAGCGTAGGCAAGGAGCTGGACACTTTTGTTGAAGATTGTGCCATTACGATGTACACCGGCCTTGCGCAGAACACTCTCCATGGTGAAGTTGAAGAGGTCGCAGGACAAAGGATCGCCCTGTCTGAAACCTCGAACGGTATCAAAGGGGTCGGAAAGGTCACTTCCAACCTTGACGGAGCTGCGCGTATTGCTCAACGTCGCTATGCAAAGTCTAACGAGCTTTGCAGGGATACCAAGTTCAGACAATGCGGCATATAGGCGATCCCTTATCGGGCTATTGAATGCTGCCTTGTAATCGATGAAGAGATGGTGTGTATCGATTTGGTTCTTATGGGTCTTCTCCAGGATTTGGCGTAGAGTGAATATCTGGTCGATGGTGGACTTACCAGGTCTAAAGCCGCACTGATAAGGTCCAATCAGCTCCTTGGCGAGTGGCTTTAATCTTTCACATAGTACGCTCGTCAGGACCTTGCATGCAATGGGAAGTAGGCTGATACCCCTGTAGTTGGCGCATATTGTTGGGTCGCCTTTCTTCAGCACAGGACAAAGGGCACTGAGGTTCCAATCGTTGGGCATTCGTTCCTCCAGCCATATTTTGCAAATGAGCTGATGCATGCACCCAATCAGCTCACCGCCGTCGGCCTTGAACAATTCAGCTGGTAGCCCATCCGGCCCTGCAGCTTTGTTGTTCTTGAGTCGCTGGATAGCAACCCGGACCTCGTCATGGCTGGGCGGTGGCACATCCACACCGTCGTCGTCGATTGGTGCCATCTGGACATCTTCACCACTGGCGGTATTGTTCCTTTCGTCGCCTGCGAGCAGCTTGGTGAAGTGCTCCTTCCACAACCTCAGCACACCCTGCGCATCCGTAACCAGATCCCCGTTTTCGTCTCTGCAAGAAGATGCCCCGGGCTTAAATCCTTCCGTGAGACGCTTAACTTTTTGGAAGAATTTTCGGGCGTCATTCCTGCTCCTGCACTCCTCGATTTCCTCACGCTCGCGCTCATGGCTCGCGTGGCTGCCGACTGCAGGGTCTTCTTGTAGGCAGCATTCTTCACTGCAGTGGCTGCGCGACACTCTTCATCGTACCATTGGTTTTTTGGTGGTGGGCGTCGAAAACCAAGGACATTTTCTGCGGCGGCGCGCATAGAGTGCGATAAGTGAGCCCATAATCCGCCGATGTCATCAGGTGGAGAGGGGGAGCGACCGAGCTGGTTAGAGAGTTGAGCGGAGTAGGCTTCGGCTACCCCTTGTGATCGCAGCTTACTGATGTCCAGCTTTCTTCGCAAACTAGGTTGTGCGGTCTTCGCTGCGCAAAGACGCATGCGTACCTTGGCAACAAGGTAGTGGTCCGAGTCGATGTTGGGTCCTCGGAACGTGCGCACATTTAGAATGCTAGAAGCATGCCTTCCATCAATCACAATGTGATCAATCTGGTTGCAGGTGGATTGATCGGGGGATAACCAGGTGGCCTTGTGAATATCGAGGTGCTGGATTTGATACCAATATCGATTGAAAATTGGTTGAGTTAATTCGATAACAACTGTTTGTTTCAGTAGGGGGCGCGACGGGGACTTTGAAATAAAAGACGGCGACGGTTTGGGGTTTATGAGCGCAACGGGGGCGTTTATTGCAAGCGTGTGCTCATTATGAGTATTTCTTAACGACTAACTTTATAATGTTGATCTTAAATCTAAGGAAGTAGCAAAATGAGGACACAATTAATTTTTTTGGTCTTCTTAGTGGCGCTTTTTTTGGTCGTCTTCTAGTGGCGCTAGGCGGCTGTGCCTGCGTACGCCTGGTCGCGGTCGCTGGTGGCGCCGCGTCGGTGGGGCCGGTTGAGGCGCTACGCTGCGCCTAGCAGGAGGCGCCGCGTCGTTGGTGCCGGACGCTGCTTTGCGCCTAGCCGGTAGCGCCGGCTAGCGCGTCGTCTGCCGGTTGCCTGGTCGTCGTACCGCCCCGACCCGCTGATGTGCTGGCATGGCCCTATGCAGCATGGTGTGGTGACCCAGACCACACTTGTAGCAGCTGGCCGTGGACGAACACTTGCCCGTCGTGTGGGACCTGGCAAAATAATTGACGCAGTACTGGTTCCGGCGTACTGCGTCGAGCCTCTCTGTCGGCGCCATCCGTCTGAACGCCGAGCAGTAGCGTAATGGATGGTGGCGCTCGCAAATCAGGCACTTGCCGAGGGCCTCCTTCTTGGACTCAGCGTCTGGAATATAGACATTATTAGCGCTAGGTCGACGGTAAAATTGAAAATTGTGGAGAAGTGGGAAATGGAGTCTATTTCTACGGCTATGAGGGGGGTAACACGCAGAGTTTCACAATGGGACGTGTCTGGGGGTACTTCCATTTCTGTCGCTTATGGAGTCCTTTAAGATACTCCTCCCGCCATCGTCTACTGAATTGGTGATGAAACACCTTCAGCTTTTGCCAGCGATTGGCAAGTGAGAGACTCTCCGCGTTGGGTTCAGGGGGTGCCAGCAACGGGGCTCCGCGGAGAAAGTGACCTGGAGTTAAGGCTTGAAGATCGGCCGGGTCTTGCGACATTGGGGAGGGGGTCGCGAATTAAGGACCGCTTCAATGCGAATGAGGAGTCTTGAAAATTCCTCGGAAGTAAACTTATGAGTACCGGCAACTTTGTTCAGGTGAGTTTTGAAGCTTTTCACTCCAGCTTCCCAAAGACCGCCCATATGGGGCGCACTAGGCGGAATAAACTGCCACTCGAGACCATGAGCGACATATTTATTTGCGATGTCGACTGACGTTTCTTTCAGAAATCGCACGAGATCTTTACTTATGGCACGTTGTGCACCAATAAACGTTGTGCCATTGTCTGACATTATTTTGCTGGCGAGGCCTCGTCGGCCGACGAATCTTGCGAACGCAGCTCAAAATGCGTCAGTGGTGAGGTCTGAGCAGAGTTCGAGATGAATCGCTTTGGTGGAGAAACATACGAAAACGCAGACATAGGCTTTTAGAAAGGCAGCACGGGGGGAGAGTGGATGAATTTACTTGAAAGGGGCCAGCAAAATCGATTCCGGTAATGGAAAACCGTAACGAGAATGTACACCGCTCGGGAGGAAGAGCGGCCATGATTTGAAACCGTACGCGCTGCTTGTAGATGGTGCAGGTCTTGCACTGAAAAATGCATTTCTTGACCTTGATTTTCAGCCGGGGAATATAATATTCTTGCTGAACCATACGGACCATTAACTGTTTCTCTGCATGCAAGAGGATGCTATGCAGAAAGTCCAAGTATAACGTGCAGAGACGAGAGTTATCGGGAATGATAATTGGGTGTCGCTCATTACACTGTGCAACACTGAAAAAAGGGACAAGGTCAAACCCGTCTCATTCGATAGAGGACCTCAGTAGATGAAAAAGTGTCAAGGGATTTTTCCCGGGATGTTCCAGTTTTTTTTTAAATGCAGTTTAAAGATGGCGGCTTAATGCCCCTTACTGAAACTTTTAAAACATCATATCTTTGGACTCAAATGTGATAAAGGAATAATTTTTACGTCAAATGAAAGCTAATGATATCAAGTCGATGACACAATATCCTTTTTGGAAAAATTTTATGAAAAAGGATATGAAGGACCTCAATTAAATTTTTATCCTTGAATATCCTGGAAACCGTGAGAGCTAATTTTATATAAGTGACTTCTGGTAAAATAGCATTCAAAGATCTATACTGCTTATAAATTTCATGTAAGTCACTTTGATAGTTAAGACTCTACAACGATTAAAAAAATATGCTTTGCTACATTCGATGTTTTTAGTGAGCAGCTACGAGATATTCTGTACGTAAAAACATGAATGTAGCAGTGTATAATTTTTGAAATGCTGTAGTGGCTTAACAGTGAAAGTGATTGAAATGAAATTAATATGCAGTATAGATCTTTGAATCCTTTTTTACCAGAAGTCACTTATATAAATTTAGCTCGCATCGTTTCCAGGATATTCAAGGATTAACATTTAGTTAATGTCCTTAATGTCCTTTTTCATACAATTTCTCAAAAAAGGATATTTTTTCTTTGACCTCATGTCATTAGCTTTCATTTGACGTAAAAATTATTCCTTTCTGACATTTGAGTCAAGAGATATGATGTTTTAAAAGTTTCAGAAAGGGTCACTAAGCCGCCATCTTTAAACTGCATTTAAAAAAAAACTCGAACATCCCGGAAAAAATCCCTTGACACTTTTTCATCTAGTGAGGTCCTCTATCGAATGAGACGGGTTTGACCTTGTCCCTCGAAATTTTTTTTGAATTTGTTGCAGTGTGTTATAAGTAAGACCTGAATGCGCAAGGCGACCATTGACCCTAATAAGCCCTTCTTTATCCATGAAAGGATTTAGAGTGAGTAAGGAACTTTTTCGAGAAATAACTTTAGTGGATGAGAGCGCAGCATGTTCATCGGGGAAGTGATGGCATTGCGCGAGAGAAATTAGACGGGTTTTCACCCTTTTTATTTCTGGGTGAGTTAACGCACCAATTGAAATGGGAGCCTTTCGAGCCCTGTTGATGAATCGGAACATGTAACTAAGAATTCTCAGGGCCTGAGAGAATCTCGAAAACCTATTGAGTACATCCTCGACTTCAAGCGTGTGGAAGCTTTCGGTTTTCCGCTTTTCTGGAGCCTGAGTCTGACGAGGTCTTTGGGCCATGATTGGGGATCCTCTCGGAGCCAACTGGGACCGTGCCACCATAATGTGTTGGCAATCATATCTTGCGGTTTGCATCCGCCTGTACCGAGATCTGTAGGATTGTCAGAACCGGAAACGTGACGCCAAGTTGCATTGCCCACATTATGGAGAATTTGAGTGGTGCGGTTTGCTATATACGTTTTCCAAGTATGGGGTGGTTTCTCGAGCCATGCGAGTACGATGGGCGAGTCAGACCAGAGTGTAAGGTTATGTCTGAAAACCAAGTTGTGTTCGTATTTGTTTCATCAGCTTGGATAGTAGCAAGGGGCCGCACAATTCTAGGCGTGGCAAGCTTATCGTCTTCAGAGGAGTAACTTTGCTTTTGGCTGCCAAGAGATGCGACGAAGCATCTCATGGTCGGCATGGGTTTGTACATAAATACATGCGCAATATGCCTTTTCAGAAGCGTCGCAGAATCCATGAATTTGGATTTGGAAGCTTGGGGAGAACTGAACCCAGCGCGGAATTTCGATTTGTCAATGGATGATAAATTCTCGATGAATTCGTTCCACTTGTGAAGTGATTGTTGTTTAACGCACTCATCCCAGTCTGTTCCTTCCAACCAGAGTTGTTGGAGAAGCATTTTCGCTTGAATGATAACACCGTGCGACAGCATTTTTCACACCGGGAAAAATCCAGGAAACTAGAGACCTAATATAGTAATACTGCGTACTCAGTTTTTCATTTCTACATCCTTTGTCCTTTTCAAAGGACTTCAAATTTTGAAGGGGTTACAAAATAAAAAAAATATAAAAAAGACTGAACCTGAAATGAAAGAGGAAAGGCTCAAGAATTTAAATAAAATTAATTTTTTATCTTTTTGTAAAAAAAGGATATGAAAAAGGTCCTTTGAAAATTTTAGTCCTTTATATCCTTGAGAATTTATATAGAATTTTCTTGAAAAGTAACTATGTTAAAACCCAAAATCTCTTTGATCATGTGCCAACATTTCATTACTCTAACTTTATTGGTTCGAAAGTTATTAAAAAAAAGGCGGAAGCTGCAAGTCTAATGAAGTACAAAAATTCTAATTTATTTGAGTATCAGTATTTTAAATAATAAATAGAGCCAAAATGAATAAAGCGAGAATAATGAAATTTTGACACGTGATTTGGAGATTTTAGCATACTTAGGAGATTCGGGGTTTTAACATACTTACTTTTCAAGAAAATGCGATGTAAATTTTCAAGGATATAAAGGATTAAACTTTTCAAAGGACCTTTTTCATATCCTTTATGACAAATAGATAAAAAGTCAATTTTATTTAAATTCTTGAGCCTTTCCTCTTTCATTTGATATACATATCGCCATATTCTAACGAGGTTAAGTATTTTTTATATTTTTTTCATTTTTTATCCCCTTCAAAATTTTGAAGTCCTTTTAAAAGGACAATGGATGTAGAAATAAAAAACTGAGTACGCAGTATTACTATGTTTGGTCTGTAGTTTCACGCCCATATGGATATTTTTCGGTGTGAAAATTTTTTTTGATTTTTGTCGCACAGTGTAATGAGCGATAGCCACCCTGCCGGATTTCATTATACACCTAACTCGTTAATTGATTTACAAAAAATGTGTATGTTTTTGACCATCAAAGAAAACGCCTTAAAATTCCATATTTTCCGACTTTGAGGTCCAATTACCGCGGCATTTTAAAACTTATATAAATAAGTTGCATCGGAAAAGAAGAAGTGTGGTGTTGTTAATGCGATACGGTGAAAATCTTGTAAATCGGTTTTTTGGTTTAGAAATTACGATCAAAAATATGGAAAAAGTAGAGGAAAAACTGAAAAAATGACACGGTACCTATATCTCACTAACTAGAGCTGCTAAAAAAAATCTGAGGATAGATTCGAAATCAGCGCACCCAAATTAGTAAGAAACTGTATAAAATTTGCATGCAACAGAAAAAAAGTGTTTTTTGTTGTCCTGTGTTCCAAATTGTCCCGATTCGAAATATAAAAATATGAATAACTTTTGAGAAGAAGCAGGTAGAATTTCAATTAGAACGGATTTTGCACCTATAATCATCAACAAATACAACCCAGATTGCAGTTTTTGTCGACATTTTTGTGCTACCTATCGATGCTTCCTGCCTACCGTGCACAAAAGTGTGACGACATTTTCGGTGCCTAACTCGTTTAGTCTGCAGACAGTTTCCCGCACAATTTTGGATCTTGCCTGCATTGCCGAATAAGCCTTCACAGCCGCTTGGCTGTCGGAGCAGATATATATGTCACACCCAAATCTACTCCTCCGCCGTAGTTCAAGTACCGCTATCGATATGGCAAACACTTCCGCTTGTAAAACGGAGGTGTGACTACCAAGTGGAAAGGAGAGTTGAATGTTATCAGTGTCGAAATAAATTCCAGCGCCAGAGCCAGAATCCATCATTGGCCCATCCGTGTACACCACTGCCGAGTCAGGCTTGAAGCCCTTCCAGCGGTGGTTCGTAAACTCCGATCGATCAGGGATGCCTGTATAAAACCTGCGACGAGGCATAACTCAGCACACTGAGCATCAACGGCACCCCTCTTTCTGGTGGAAGAGTTGTAAGAAGGGCGCTACCTCTTTCACCGGTGTTGAGGACGAGTTTCCAGCTAAGCAGCACCTCAAACCGATATGCCGCTTGTCTGCCCTCGTTTTCTGCAGCCAGGTGCAGGGGGGGAGAGGCATAGAAGGACCTCCATGGCAACAGTGGGGGTACCCCTGGTAGCGCCTGTGGCAGTAATGATGCGGCACTTAAGCATTGAGAGGATCCAATCAACCATTACTGGGTGAATCCTCTTAAGCCTGAGTGTCCCTCATCTTGCTCATCTGGTACGCATGTTGGCTATCGTGAATCGGTCGGTGAATGAGCGTTCCCGATTTTAGCCAAATGTCCACCAGTTTTTCCAGTCCCTTCAGCAAAAATGAGGTTAAGCCGAAAACATTCAGGCAGGTCGTAGGTATCCTCTCCTGGCTTGGGAATGAATACCGCCCTGGTTGTCCTCCATGCTGTCAGCACATAGCCTAGCGCTAGGCTGACCCTATAGAAGAAGAAGAACTGTGTAAATACCATCAGGCCCCGGAAGCTTATACGGGCTGAATAACTGAATGACTGCCGCCACCCTGTCCGCCGTAACTATTCTCGCAGCCTTTTTCCACTTCTCGTACTCGACTCTTTGGTTGTGAGGATCGCAGCTGCAACCCGAATAGGGTTGGTCCCCTGGGAAATGCGTATCCATTAACAATCTCAGAGTCTCCTCCTCTGAGGAGGTAAATCTCCCATCCGGTTTGCGAAGCACACCACGGCGGGCAGAGAGGTACTTAGAAAAAGCTTTCTGCAGACGGCTAAAGGCATTGACGCCATTAATATCGCCGCATTTCGCTGCTCTAATCTGCTTCTTGTATTCTCTCTGCGCATCGGCTTGACAATTCCAGTCGGCAGATGAGCCAGTTTTCTTGGCTCGATTGAAGCGTTCCGGACCAACTTACGAAGGTTGGAAAGCTTCACATTCCACCATTTGGTGGGTTTGCGAGGCGCTGCCTCCTTTTGTGAGCAGCTAATGTGAAAGGCTCACGACTGCCTTTCACCTTGCACCCATCGTGCAATACACCCACGACTTCGTCTAGGGCTCCCCATCGTAGATCCTGCTGTGGAAGTCTCCAAAGCGGTTACAGATGGCTGTCCCATAGGCCTTCCAATCCGTAATCCTTACATTACGTAACATGACCCTGGTCACAGGTTCAGCTTCGAAAGTAAAGCTAATGTATCTGTGATCAGAGCCCGACTCCTCTCGAAGTACCTTTCAGTTCCTAACGAACCTCATTACGTTTGCCGAGGCAACCATAATGTTGATAAATTGCCTACATCGCGTAGTAACGAACGTAGGCTCATTACCGCGGTTAAGTACTTCAAGCTGAGCCGCAGCGAGGAAGTTCAGCAGGGTTTCGATTAGTGTTGGTGCTTCCCCAAAGGCAATGATGTGCATTGCAGTCCATACCAACCATCAAATGCTTGTTAGAGGCCCTAGCGTAATCCACGATTCTAACTAGGCCCCTGGTTGGCGGAGGAACCGGAGAGTCAAAGGGGATATACACGTCTGAACAGGAAATTTTACGTTAACATCGGGAGTCGTATTCACAAATGCAAACATTTTGACAGCTTGCTCGCAGCCGCAGCAAAAGTCGTGCATACACAAGCAAATGAGAGGATTTGATTTGTGTTCTGTGTGTCAGGATTTTTGCTAAGAAATTTACTTCTGCTTGTATTATTCGGATAAATAGAAGTTTTCCGACATAAACAAATTTAATACTTCTACGAGTATCATTTTCAAATCAATCATTTTTCAATCAATCAAATCAATCAAATTTTTCAATCATTTCAAAAATACAAATGCTGAAGAACCAAATAACAAACGTGGAACTTCTCATGAATCCTTTTGACAATAAAAATTCAGACAGCTGTGGTGTCAATCAGCTCACAACTTTCACCAATGAAATAAACATTGGCAAATGAACTAATTTTTTATAAAAATGAAAACGCAAACCTTCCTAGACTGTTGGGAAGGAAATCGGAGTGGGCTTCATGCAGTGCAGGGGTTACAAGAAACCATACATACTTATTAAAGGAGATGGCGGCAATGGGCATAGCTGTGGCTGCCCAAAAATAAATGCAGAATTTGACTCCCAAATACAAATGTAAAGAAAAACCAGCTGTTGGAGTTAACTCAGTTTCGGCGGAAACGCTTGACAGTTCTCAAATTTAACAGAGCTCTCAAAACAAATTCATAATTTGTCTGAAAACTAACAAATGCATAACAATTTCCTAATTCTAACTAACACATTCAAATCCACATTTGACATTTTCGGATTTTATCTAGTAAGTGGGAATGAAAGAATATATTCGCATTAGTACCTTCCATATTCTCTGTATGAAAGAGAGAAAAATGGCCATATAAAAAAATGTCAGTGCTATGAAACGAATCTAAAAATTCGGAGAGGCAAGCGTCCGTTGGGGAATTTTGTTTTGTTGGATCAAGTTTCAAAAGGTAAACTCTTTAAATAATACTAAAAAATAAGTAAATAATTTTTGCATTATCGTTCTATACATAGATGTTTTCCGGAGTTCCAATAGAATCAGAAGAACCACGGAGCGAAGAACAGACGCCAAATGAATTTTATTTGATACTTTTAAGACATTGTTAATGTTTTTTAACTTACAACTAAAAAAATTGTATTTAAACAGTCAAAGTAAAATAAAAATTAAATAAAGTAAAAATTCGATTTGACAATCAGGATATCTAACTGATGTTTTGGTTAGATGTAGCTGATTGTTATAATAGACATACATAGACCTGATTTTCTGGTTGGGTGTAGCTGATTCCGAATATGTTCGCTATGTCTACCAGATAGATCTAACTGGTATTTTGGGTAGGCGTAACTGATTTTTAAGGTATATATGTAGACCAAATATGTATCTACGTTCTGTCTACCAGATAGATCTGAACGGATTCTTGATTAGGTTTATCTAAATGTTACATGCGAGACTCCATGTGTGTAAGCGAGATAGCTATACGTTTGTCAAAATTTCGGAGTGCATATATATGTGATATCAAATCACATGTGCAAAAAGGACTAGTCTAATATTTCACACGAATTTTTCTCAATTTAGCTCTAAATTGAGCTCAATTTGTTATACAAAATATACAATTTAGCCTAGTTGCAACTAGCGCTCAATTGACCATAAATTGAGCTCGATAAGCCATGCAACCTTGAGTCGTGATTTTATCGATAACAAAACTCATTCACAATTGATCGCACCAAAACAAAAATTAGAAACTGACAGCAGCGAAAGACGTTTGATGGTTTCTAATTTCATTTAGCCCTTTCGGGACGGAGTTTAATTCTAAAAACCAAAATACTTTTGGTAGAAATGTTTCCATGCTATGAAAGTTGAGGCTAGAAGATTATGTTGCATACTCACAAATTCTGAAATCATCCTTTTATCCGGCACATATAATTCGAATAAATATTTTATGTGGGCCACAAGATCTGAATAATTGTTATCATGTGCTTTAAAAACTGAGTGGGACATAGTATCCCTGTAGTCCCGAAAGGGTTAAAAATATGTGCATCAGTGAGGATGTTGAATAAATATTACGAAATGTTCAATAAATGTTTTTAAGGACATCAAAATCATGTTCGAAAACAGAGTAAGCTAAATTGAATTGAGTGTACAGCAAAAGTGATAACTGAACAACTAAACTGCTTCAATTTGTATGGCTGTGTGAATAGGACAGTAATAGGAATAACGTCGCTGGAGATTTCTATGTTTTTTAATAAATTACCAGTCAGAATTCTATGCGGACACATAAAACAATGGTACAATAATATTCAGGTAATTTCATTCGATCAAATTTAAAAGTCAGTTGCTTTTTTGACAAATAAGAAGAAAATTTTAATGATGCAGAAAAAAGTATTGGAACGATAAGACAGTCTGTCGCTGTGCAAAGCAACCCTGTCGCTACGAGCCGTGCTATAATTCAATCTGGCAACGACGGCCGCGATAATAAGGGAAACTTTTAGGCCAATCTGGCAATGATGGAAACTTTCAGTCCAACCTGGCAATGATGGCAACTTTTAGTCCAACCTAGCAATTATGGAAACTTTTAGTCTAACTTGGCAATGATGGTCGCGATCATCATGGAAACCTTTAGTCCACTCCGGAATGTGCGAGAACGATCTGCGCGATGGCCGGACAGGTATAAAAGGCAGCCGGGTGCGGCGCAGCGAGTCAGTCTGATTTTGACTAGTGAAGGTGCCACACGGAGTAATTAAGCAAATAGTTAAGTGTAAAGACCATAAAGTGTGAGATCTGTGAAATAAAGTGACTGTTGGTTTTTATTGACTGCGTTTGAGAAATTAAGTGTGTTTTTACTTTAAATTGCACAGTCCAGAGATACGTACTAGCCCACTAGAACTGGTATTCGTAACATTTGGTGTCAGAAGTGGGATTGTGCTACTGAATAAATAAAGGACAACAAAAATTAAATAAAATTATAAAACGCAGACATGGTTAAACACGAGCAACTGAAGGTGGACCAGCTGAAAAAGGAGCTGGCTGCCTGGAATTTGCCGACTGCTGGCGGAAAGGTGGAGTTGCAGCTGCGCTTGCGAGAGGCGTGTGAATCAAGAGGCATCGATTGGGCTGCGCACGAGTTCGGAACGCAGGAGCTAGAGGCGTCGGGCAAAGTGGAGGAATCGCCTGCGGGTGCTGCGTCGATGCAAAGTACGGCCGCGCCACCACAAGCAATGGACATGAGCCAGCTAATGGTTGCAATGAAAGGCATGTTCGAGACTTCCAACCGTGAAATTTCGGCAAAAGTCGAAACTGCAAATCAAGAAATGGCAGCGAAATTGGAAACTACGAATCGGGAAATGGCAGATCGAATGGAAAACAAGCTTCAGGAAAATTCTGCGCGCTGGGAACAGAAAGTGGAAGAAATCGCCAACCAGCTTAATGTGAAGGTGGAGCACCTGGGAACTCGAGTGGAACACTTGTATAAACGAGTCGACGACCTGGATGATTCCCTGAACAAACGTGTTGACGATCTTGATGATTCCCTGAACAAACGAGTTGATAGTCTGGAAGACTCGATGAATAGAAAAACGGACGAGCGGCTTAGGGAGGTACAGCCGCGAGAATGGTTGCCGCCGGTTCCGGAAAGTGTTGCCACCCGAGCGGCATGTGCCTACTTATGATGGGACTACGCCGTTCGATACATTCAAGCTACAATTCGACCTGGCTGCTCTGGAAAATCAGTGGACCGATGTAAGGAAAGGTCGGAGATTGGCGCTGGCTCTTAAAGGTGCTGCGGCTGAGGTAATAAAATCAGTTCCAGAATGTTTACGAAGTGAGTACGAGACCGTCATAAGGGCGCTGGCAGCCAAATACAGCGACGAGCACAACAGAACGCTGTACTACTGTGAGCTGAAGAACCGCAGGCAAAGATCCAACGAGGCGCTGCAGACATATGTAGCAGACATTGAGCGGCTCGTGCAGCTGTCCTACCCGTCGGCGCTGATGATCTCGAGAGGATGAAGATTGAGGCGTTTATTGAAGGTCTTCATGATCCGGAGACACGTCGCAGTGTGTTGATGATGGGCAAGCCGACATTTAGGGAGACGGTGACCAGCGCGATGACATACGAGGCGACATGGATTGGGAGCACTCGGTATGCACCTGCAAGGATACGCCAGATCCAGCCGGACAACGACATTACGATCCAGGCCATAAGCTCGGAGCCACCGGACAGGCCACGGGTGGTCTCCTCTAAAGTTGTATGATGGGTATGTGGCAAGCGAGGCCACATATCACGAGACTGCCGCCAACGAAAGAGGCGTTCCCGTTCTCGATCGCAATCGTCTGAAGCGAGGAATACTGATAAACGAGGCCCAGCCAACAAGCGCAGGGCTGAGGACGGCGAGTCGTTAAACTGAAACGGGTCAGCCCAAAGGGGCGTGAGCTGATCCCCACAATCTGCCGCCCCACCGTCCTTGTCTCACAGCTGAAACGACAGCCCAGCAGCTTGACAATTGAAGGAAGGATAGATGGAAAGCTGTTCGTGTTGACATTGGATACTGGAGCGTCATATTCGATCATAAAAAGGAAGCTGCTGAAGAACTGGGAACCGCTGCATGGCATACAGCTGCGGACTGCGACTGGCGAGCGCGCGCCGGTAAGAGGGAAAGTTACAAAAACGATTACTATCGGCACCAGCAGCCTGGAACATGAGTTCATCGTGGCGGATATAATCGACGACGTGATTATCGGCGTGGATTTCATGATTAGGCACGGTTTCACGCTGGACCTGAAAGAACATGTGCTGAGATATGCCAACGTTGAATTCCCGCTGCACACCGGCTATGAGCGAAGCGTGGCGGTAAGGAAGGTGGTATCGTGTCAACACCAGAGGATACCAGCGAATTCTGAGGCGATTGTTTGGGCAAAGGTGGACGAGGACGATGGGACGAGTCGGCTGTGGGTTGTAGAAGCACCGAAACAAGGACACGACAACATCATCATCGGGCGTACATTAGTGGAACCCAAAAATGGCAAAATACCAGTCAGAATACTGAACCCCCTGAATGCACCCAGATATGTCGGAAAAGATGAGGTAATTGGCGAGTGTAGGGAAGCCGTAGCAGTGGTCAATTGCGAGAGTAGCCCACCCGGAGGAAATAAGTGCAGTTTTAACATGGAGTTCCTCTGGCCAAGAGGGAAGAGGTCACAAATTTGATCGAAAACATGCGGAAAGAAAAGGTCATAGAGCCTTCTTCGGGCCCCTGGTGCTCGCCGGTCGTGCTAGTAAAGAAAAAGGATGGCAGTACCCGGTTTTGTGTGGACTATCGGAAACTCAATGATGTGACCAAGAAGGACAGTTATCCATTACCTCGGATCGATGACACCCTGGACACGCTGTCAGGCACGCAGTGGTTCTCCACGCTCGACTTACGCAGCGGCTATTGGCAGATAGAGCTTGCAGACGAAGACAAGGAGAAAACGGCTTTCAGTGTTGGCGATGGGTTGTGGCAGTTCACCGTCATGCCGTTTGGACTCTGCAACGCCCCAACAACATTCGAGCGGCTAATGGAACGGGTGCTGAAAGGGCTGCATTGGCGAACGTGTACCTCGACGACATAATCGTGATGGGTTCGGCGACCACCTGGGAAAGTTAAAGGAGGTGTTCGAGCTGATATAAAAAGCCGGGCTTAAACTCAACCCAAAGAAGTGCTCGCTGTTCCAAAAAGAGGTCAAGTATCTGGGTCATACGGTTTCCGCCCGCGGAGTACACACGGATGAAGGCAAAATCACGGCGGTGAAGGAGTGGCCCCGGCCACGCAATCTACACGAACTCCGCAGTTTCCTGGGCCTGTGCACATACTACCGCCGATTTGTTCCGGGATTCGCGAGCATAGCCAGCAGCTTGCACAAACTGACGAAAAAGAGTCAAGCTTTCGAGTGGAACGAAGAGCAGGAGCAGGCTTTTGCACGTCTGAAGGAAAAACTGTGCACTGCTCCAATTCTGGCCTTCCCCGTGCCTGGAGAGATGTTTGTGCTGGATACAGATGCAAGCGGGCATAGTATTGGCGGTGTGCTATCACAGATAATAGACGGCCAAGAACAAGTGATAGCATACTATAGTAGGATTCTGTCGAAACCGGAACGCAACTACTGTGTGACAAGGAGAGAACTGCTGGCGGTATTGGACTGCGTAAAACACTTCCACAAATATCTGTATGGACAAAGGTTTCGCCTGCGCACAATTGGCGCGGTGGATCGAGCGACTGCAGAGCTACGACTACACGATAGAGCATCGCAAGGGCAGCAGCCATGGAAATGCCGATGCCTTGTCACGCCGTCCGTTCAAAGTGGAATGCAGGCAGTGCTCGCGAGCCGAAAGCAAAGAACAGATAGTGGACGTCCGATTGGTAAGCATTATGCCAGAGGAAGCGTGGTCTGCGGAGAGGCTACAAAAAGACCAGCGTGAGGATGCGGATCTTGCAAAAATCGTCGAAGGCAAGGAGCAAGGCGCACGTCCAGACTGGCAGGAGATGGCCGGTGAAAGCCCGATCGCTAAGGCTTACTGGGCGTAGTGGGAAAGTCTGCGGCTGAAGGAAGGATGCCTGTACCGCGAATGGGAGAGCGCGAATGGTCGGACCATCAACTCCTTAATGGTAGTGCCGAAATGCAGAATCAACGAGGTCATCGAGGCATACCATAACGACTCCAGTGGCGGGCACCTGGGCATCACCAAAACCGTCGCCAAAATAAAAAGACGATTCTACTGGGTAGAATGTCAGGAGTCTGTAACCGACTGGATTAAGAGCTGCCACCGATGTTCAGCCGCGAAAGGGCCGACAAGAAGATCTCGAGGCCGCATGCAGCAGTACAACGTGGGAGCGCCCTTCGAGCGGATTGCTATGGACGTCGCCGGCGCATTCCCAACTAGCACTCAAGGCAACAAATATGTACTGGTGGTAATGGATTACTTCAGCAAATGGCCCTAAGTGTACCCTATTCCTAACCAGGAGGCCACTACGATCTCGGAAAAGCTGGTAAACAACTGGGTAGCCAGGTTCGGAGTTCCGTTGGAGTTGCACTCGGATCAAGGCCGGAATTTCGAATCTGCGGTATTCACGAAAATGTGTGAGCTACTGGGAATAAGAAAAACTCGCACCACTGCTTTGCACCCACAGTCCGACGGCATGGTGGAACGCTTTAACCGGACACTTGAGGAATACCTGCGGAAAGTGGTAGGCAGGAATCAAAAGGATTGGGACACGCATATCCCCCTGTTCCTGATGGCGTATAGGTCAGCCCCGCACGACACGACATCACTCACTCCAGCCCGAGCAGTGTTCGGCACAGAGTTGCGGTTACCCGCTGACTTGAAGTTCGGGGTAATCAGCACGACGGGAGGCGCGAAGACGGACTACGTGGTCAATAAGCGGTTGGAACTGGAGGAAATTCACCAGTTTATAAGGAGCCGCACCAAACTGGTCAGCGATAAGGCGAAAGCCCGATATGATCTACGGGCCAACTCAGCAGGGTTCCAAGAAGGCGATCTGGTAATGCTCTACAACCCGAAGCGGAGGAAAGGTTTGTCTCCGAAACTTCAAGCGTCATGGGAAGGACCTTACGAAGTCGTGACTAGGATAAACGACGTGGTATACAGGATTCAACGTTGCAGCAATAAAGGCGCTAAGCTGAAGGTAGTCCATTTGGAGCGCCTGGCGCCTTATCACAGCGGAACCTCGGCACTTGTTCGGGACGAACAAGTGTAAGTGGTGGGCAGTGTAACGATAAGACAGTCTGTCGCTGTGCAAAGCAACCCTGTCGCTACGCGCCGTGCTATAATGCAATCTGGCAACGACGGCCGCGATAATAAGGGAAACTTTTAGGCCAACCTGGCAATGATGGAAACATTTAGTCCAACCTGGCAATGATGGCAACTTTTAGCCCAACCTGGCAATGATGGAAACTTTTAGTCTAACCTGGCAATGATGGTCGCGATCATCATGGAAACCTTTAGTCCACTCCGGAATATGCGAGAATGATCTGCGCGATGGCCGGACAGGTATAAAAGGCAGCCGGGTGCGGCGCAGCGAGTCAGTCTGATTTTAACTAGTAAAGGTGCCACACGGAGTAATTAAGCAAATCGTTAAGTGTAAAGACCGTAAAGTGAGATCTGTGAAATAAAGTGACTGTTGGTTTTTATTGACTGCGTTTGAGAAATTAAGTGTGTTTTTACTTTAAAGCACAGTCCAGAGATACGTACTAGCCCACTAGAACTGGTATTCGTAACAGTATGAATGGTAGGAAATTTATTCAGAAATAGTAGTTGGTAGCAGTTGTAGTTAATTTTAACAATTGATGCGATCAAATTTGGATAACTGCTGTAATTTTGTTCAGAAAATTCAACATTAAAATCGATGCCGCAAATTCCATGAATTTCGGTATTAAGTAATTTAAATGTTGTGATTTTAAGAAGACTACACCACTAAAAACCCGCGTACAAATTCACACGCACAACACGGGTGGTTGCGGGAAGCTAGGCCTTATAGCCTATTTCCACCGGGCCTTAAATGCATTTAACGCTTAAATGCATTTAACATCGCATTTAAATGCTCTAATTCCCATGCAATTGTTTTTGTAGCAAAGTGAGTTAACTCACTTTCAAAACTGAGTTAACTCAGTTTTGCCCTTTACAGACGTCTAACAGAATATGTTATGTTAAAAGCTGGAGCAATTTTGACAAATGTACAAGTTTTGATAGCATGCTTTTCGGCGCTGCAAGAGCCGAACGAACACAAACAAAAGAGGGGATTCGAATTGCGTTCGGTGTGATAGATTTTTTGCTAAGACAATTACTTTTTACTGCATTCTTCGCAAAACTACATATCGTCTGTCATAATCAAAGTCAAAACTTCTATTATTTGCCAATAATAAATGCTGAAAGAGAAAATCAAAAACGTGAAACTTCTCACTAACCCTCTTGACATTAAAAATTCAGACAGCTCTGGTATCAATCAGCCGACAACTTTCATAAATGAAATAAATTTTCACAAATATGAAAACGCAGACATTCCTAGACTGTTGAGAAGGAAAGCGAATTGGTTTTCTTGCAGTAGAAAGGCTACAAGAAACCATACGTACGTGTACAAGGAGATGGCGGCGATTGGTAAGCGGTGGCTGCCCAGAAATAAATGCAGAATTTGGCTTGACCCACTAAAAATGTAAATAAAAACCAGCTGTTGCATTTAACTCAGTTTTGGTGGAAACGCTTGACAGTTGTCAAGCTTAACAGAGCCCTTAAATGTATTTAAGCGCTCGGTGGAAATGGGCTATTAGTGTCGCGTAAGCGGGCTGTCGTGCCAGTCAATTATTATTATTAATTACATTGTGGTTTGTCATGCAAATTATAGATTTTTTGCAAGATCGTACATAATGTGGACACTATAATGCCTCGTTCTGACTATGTCATATTCACTGACGACAAACACTGCCATATATGTCATGTTCGTCATATGTCGTCAAATGCGTTCTCATTGCACGGCAAAAAATGACGAAAAATACATATGACAAGTTTTGCCATCGATTGAAGTCAAATTTCGGTGTCAATCGACTGACATGCCGTTCTCACTTTGATAGTCAAATACGATTTGACGTCATATTTTTTCAGTGAACAAATGTTATTCGAAAACATGAAAACTGTGCAAACGAATGACAGTGGCCACCGCGGCTTTAGGATTGGTATCCTGTATCAGGGTATTAAAAAACCAAAAACACAGAAGACGTAGTGCGAAAAAGCGCTGGAGGATTCGACCTGGGCTTACCCACAGATCCACCAGTGGATTTTACGAAATGCTGCGGGCAAGGATGCGTTAGCAGGACCCGCAGTGGTTCCGCAACTTCGTCCGGATGTGTGTGGACGACTTCGACTACCTTGTGGCACGTCTATCGCCACACATCAATAAAAAGCACGCAGTTTCGGCAAGCGACTACGGGGCGAAACATTCACATTTTCAAATGCAAACACAAACGATTTGCCAGCATGTTGACATTTTTTGTTTTGTCGTCAAACGTAGTCAAATCGTTCGTTCGACACAAATTCTATCGTTTTCATTTCATTGGCATTTCGTATGGCAAATCGTAGTCATACATGCAGGCAAACGCAAATGACACCATATGACAACCCGTTCTCATTTAACTGACTACAAATGACACCATATATGACATAGTCAGAACGGGGCATAATGTTGAAAGTATGGTCAAACTGGTGGTGTACAATGAGTTCATTTGTGAAGTGGTTCCTCAAGCACTTCTAATAAAAAACGCCACCACGCTCTAACCCAAAAAACCTTCCTTCTTTTTTTCTGTCGGTCACAGCTAGGCTTGCCACCTTTTTAAAATGTCTGTGGAGGACACCAGAAAATACTATAAACACAAACATACATTTTTAGTTTTCAGAGTGCGTGTGTCGTGTATTTGATATACATACATATATAGTACATATGTATACAGAAAAAGCTCCCAAAAATTTTGACATTTAAACATAGAGATAACAAAACAAGTAAAAACATAAATACGAAAACAATTAAAAACTAAATAAATAAATTCATTTACATAAATACATATATGTCCTTTTCAAAGACTATTTCCTTTTAAATAAATATTTTTCGATTGCTCTTTGCTGCTTTAATCAGATATTGCATTTAATGATATCATAAAATTAATAATAATGAGATCAAAACAAAAAATATAAATTTGTATCGAAATAAATATCAATAAGTTAAGGCTGATTTTATACGAAATATTGTTAATTTCAACTCAGATCATTATGATGGATTTCGTGTTGGCTACCGAAGGAAATAGTAAAATCGACATGTTTCGTGTTCGTGGAGGAAATTTTACCCTCTTTGGAGGACGGAGGACATTTGAGTAATTTGGAGGACTGTCCTCCACAATGGAGAACGGGTGGCAAGCCTAGTCACAGCGCAAACATTCGTAATTAATTAATTCGCAATTTATTCTTATCGTATTTTTATGATACGTTATTACATAAACTGATAGCCGTAACTTTACAGCCCAATGGCTAAAATGAAAAGAGCAGTAGAAATAATTTATTTCTCATTTGTCAATTTTCTTGTTATCTGTCTTTTTGAAACTACCTGTATTTTTTTGTATCATGCATCAAACTACGGTTACGTTCTGAGTAATTGACACTTAACGTAAACATGTTATCGAATCAGTTTCAAAGTTCTGCGCACACATTGAGACTATCGAACCAACAAGATTTGTCGACTGCAATAATAATAATGTCTATAAGTGCAGTGTTGAGTAATTTATTGCCCCCATTATGTTTTATGCGCATTCCCAACTAGCACTCAAGGCAACAAATATGTACTGGTGGTAATGGATTACTTCAGCAAATGGCCCTAAGTGTACCCTATTCCTAACCAGGAGGCCACTACGATCTCGGAAAAGCTGGTAAACAACTGGGTAGCCAGGTTCGGAGTTCCGTTGGAGTTGCACTCGGATCAAGGCCGGAATTTCGAATCTGCGGTATTCACGAAAATGTGTGAGCTACTGGGAATAAGAAAAACTCGCACCACTGCTTTGCACCCACAGTCCGACGGCATGGTGGAACGCTTTAACCGGACACTTGAGGAATACCTGCGGAAAGTGGTAGGCAGGAATCAAAAGGATTGGGACACGCATATCCCCCTGTTCCTGATGGCGTATAGGTCAGCCCCGCACGACACGACATCACTCACTCCAGCCCGAGCAGTGTTCGGCACAGAGTTGCGGTTACCCGCTGACTTGAAGTTCGGGGTAATCAGCACGACGGGAGGCGCGAAGACGGACTACGTGGTCAATAAGCGGTTGGAACTGGAGGAAATTCACCAGTTTATAAGGAGCCGCACCAAACTGGTCAGCGATAAGGCGAAAGCCCGATATGATCTACGGGCCAACTCAGCAGGGTTCCAAGAAGGCGATCTGGTAATGCTCTACAACCCGAAGCGGAGGAAAGGTTTGTCTCCGAAACTTCAAGCGTCATGGGAAGGACCTTACGAAGTCGTGACTAGGATAAACGACGTGGTATACAGGATTCAACGTTGCAGCAATAAAGGCGCTAAGCTGAAGGTAGTCCATTTGGAGCGCCTGGCGCCTTATCACAGCGGAACCTCGGCACTTGTTCGGGACGAACAAGTGTAAGTGGTGGGCAGTGTAACGATAAGACAGTCTGTCGCTGTGCAAAGCAACCCTGTCGCTACGCGCCGTGCTATAATGCAATCTGGCAACGACGGCCGCGATAATAAGGGAAACTTTTAGGCCAACCTGGCAATGATGGAAACATTTAGTCCAACCTGGCAATGATGGCAACTTTTAGCCCAACCTGGCAATGATGGAAACTTTTAGTCTAACCTGGCAATGATGGTCGCGATCATCATGGAAACCTTTAGTCCACTCCGGAATATGCGAGAATGATCTGCGCGATGGCCGGACAGGTATAAAAGGCAGCCGGGTGCGGCGCAGCGAGTCAGTCTGATTTTAACTAGTAAAGGTGCCACACGGAGTAATTAAGCAAATCGTTAAGTGTAAAGACCGTAAAGTGAGATCTGTGAAATAAAGTGACTGTTGGTTTTTATTGACTGCGTTTGAGAAATTAAGTGTGTTTTTACTTTAAAGCACAGTCCAGAGATACGTACTAGCCCACTAGAACTGGTATTCGTAACAGTATGAATGGTAGGAAATTTATTCAGAAATAGTAGTTGGTAGCAGTTGTAGTTAATTTTAACAATTGATGCGATCAAATTTGGATAACTGCTGTAATTTTGTTCAGAAAATTCAACATTAAAATCGATGCCGCAAATTCCATGAATTTCGGTATTAAGTAATTTAAATGTTGTGATTTTAAGAAGACTACACCACTAAAAACCCGCGTACAAATTCACACGCACAACACGGGTGGTTGCGGGAAGCTAGGCCTTATAGCCTATTTCCACCGGGCCTTAAATGCATTTAACGCTTAAATGCATTTAACATCGCATTTAAATGCTCTAATTCCCATGCAATTGTTTTTGTAGCAAAGTGAGTTAACTCACTTTCAAAACTGAGTTAACTCAGTTTTGCCCTTTACAGACGTCTAACAGAATATGTTATGTTAAAAGCTGGAGCAATTTTGACAAATGTACAAGTTTTGATAGCATGCTTTTCGGCGCTGCAAGAGCCGAACGAACACAAACAAAAGAGGGGATTCGAATTGCGTTCGGTGTGATAGATTTTTTGCTAAGACAATTACTTTTTACTGCATTCTTCGCAAAACTACATATCGTCTGTCATAATCAAAGTCAAAACTTCTATTATTTGCCAATAATAAATGCTGAAAGAGAAAATCAAAAACGTGAAACTTCTCACTAACCCTCTTGACATTAAAAATTCAGACAGCTCTGGTATCAATCAGCCGACAACTTTCATAAATGAAATAAATTTTCACAAATATGAAAACGCAGACATTCCTAGACTGTTGAGAAGGAAAGCGAATTGGTTTTCTTGCAGTAGAAAGGCTACAAGAAACCATACGTACGTGTACAAGGAGATGGCGGCGATGGGTAAGCGGTGGCTGCCCAGAAATAAATGCAGAATTTGGCTTGACCCACTAAAAATGTAAATAAAAACCAGCTGTTGCATTTAACTCAGTTTTGGTGGAAACGCTTGACAGTTGTCAAGCTTAACAGAGCCCTTAAATGTATTTAAGCGCTCGGTGGAAATGGGCTATTAGTGTCGCGTAAGCGGGCTGTCGTGCCAGTCAATTATTATTATTAATTACATTGTGGTTTGTCATGCAAATTATAGATTTTTTGCAAGATCGTACATAATGTGGACACTATAATGCCTCGTTCTGACTATGTCATATTCACTGACGACAAACACTGCCATATATGTCATGTTCGTCATATGTCGTCAAATGCGTTCTCATTGCACGGCAAAAAATGACGAAAAATACATATGACAAGTTTTGCCATCGATTGAAGTCAAATTTCGGTGTCAATCGACTGACATGCCGTTCTCACTTTGATAGTCAAATACGATTTGACGTCATATTTTTTCAGTGAACAAATGTTATTCGAAAACATGAAAACTGTGCAAACGAATGACAGTGGCCACCGCGGCTTTAGGATTGGTATCCTGTATCAGGGTATTAAAAAACCAAAAACACAGAAGACGTAGTGCGAAAAAGCGCTGGAGGATTCGACCTGGGCTTACCCACAGATCCACCAGTGGATTTTACGAAATGCTGCGGGCAAGGATGCGTTAGCAGGACCCGCAGTGGTTCCGCAACTTCGTCCGGATGTGTGTGGACGACTTCGACTACCTTGTGGCACGTCTATCGCCACACATCAATAAAAAGCACGCAGTTTCGGCAAGCGACTACGGGGCGAAACATTCACATTTTCAAATGCAAACACAAACGATTTGCCAGCATGTTGACATTTTTTGTTTTGTCGTCAAACGTAGTCAAATCGTTCGTTCGACACAAATTCTATCGTTTTCATTTCATTGGCATTTCGTATGGCAAATCGTAGTCATACATGCAGGCAAACGCAAATGACACCATATGACAACCCGTTCTCATTTAACTGACTACAAATGACACCATATATGACATAGTCAGAACGGGGCATAATGTTGAAAGTATGGTCAAACTGGTGGTGTACAATGAGTTCATTTGTGAAGTGGTTCCTCAAGCACTTCTAATAAAAAACGCCACCACGCTCTAACCCAAAAAACCTTCCTTCTTTTTTTCTGTCGGTCACAGCTAGGCTTGCCACCTTTTTAAAATGTCTGTGGAGGACACCAGAAAATACTATAAACACAAACATACATTTTTAGTTTTCAGAGTGCGTGTGTCGTGTATTTGATATACATACATATATAGTACATATGTATACAGAAAAAGCTCCCAAAAATTTTGACATTTAAACATAGAGATAACAAAACAAGTAAAAACATAAATACGAAAACAATTAAAAACTAAATAAATAAATTCATTTACATAAATACATATATGTCCTTTTCAAAGACTATTTCCTTTTAAATAAATATTTTTCGATTGCTCTTTGCTGCTTTAATCAGATATTGCATTTAATGATATCATAAAATTAATAATAATGAGATCAAAACAAAAAATATAAATTTGTATCGAAATAAATATCAATAAGTTAAGGCTGATTTTATACGAAATATTGTTAATTTCAACTCAGATCATTATGATGGATTTCGTGTTGGCTACCGAAGGAAATAGTAAAATCGACATGTTTCGTGTTCGTGGAGGAAATTTTACCCTCTTTGGAGGACGGAGGACATTTGAGTAATTTGGAGGACTGTCCTCCACAATGGAGAACGGGTGGCAAGCCTAGTCACAGCGCAAACATTCGTAATTAATTAATTCGCAATTTATTCTTATCGTATTTTTATGATACGTTATTACATAAACTGATAGCCGTAACTTTACAGCCCAATGGCTAAAATGAAAAGAGCAGTAGAAATAATTTATTTCTCATTTGTCAATTTTCTTGTTATCTGTCTTTTTGAAACTACCTGTATTTTTTTGTATCATGCATCAAACTACGGTTACGTTCTGAGTAATTGACACTTAACGTAAACATGTTATCGAATCAGTTTCAAAGTTCTGCGCACACATTGAGACTATCGAACCAACAAGATTTGTCGACTGCAATAATAATAATGTCTATAAGTGCAGTGTTGAGTAATTTATTGCCCCCATTATGTTTTATGCGCATTCCCAACTAGCACTCAAGGCAACAAATATGTACTGGTGGTAATGGATTACTTCAGCAAATGGCCCTAAGTGTACCCTATTCCTAACCAGGAGGCCACTACGATCTCGGAAAAGCTGGTAAACAACTGGGTAGCCAGGTTCGGAGTTCCGTTGGAGTTGCACTCGGATCAAGGCCGGAATTTCGAATCTGCGGTATTCACGAAAATGTGTGAGCTACTGGGAATAAGAAAAACTCGCACCACTGCTTTGCACCCACAGTCCGACGGCATGGTGGAACGCTTTAACCGGACACTTGAGGAATACCTGCGGAAAGTGGTAGGCAGGAATCAAAAGGATTGGGACACGCATATCTCCCTGTTCCTGATGGCGTATAGGTCAGCCCCGCACGACACGACATCACTCACTCCAGCCCGAGCAGTGTTCGGCACAGAGTTGCGGTTACCCGCTGACTTGAAGTTCGGGGTAATCAGCACGACGGGAGGCGCGAAGACGGACTACGTGGTCAATAAGCGGTTGGAACTGGAGGAAATTCACCAGTTTATAAGGAGCCGCACCAAACTGGTCAGCGATAAGGCGAAAGCCCGATATGATCTACGGGCCAACTCAGCAGGGTTCCAAGAAGGCGATCTGGTAATGCTCTACAACCCGAAGCGGAGGAAAGGTTTGTCTCCGAAACTTCAAGCGTCATGGGAAGGACCTTACGAAGTCGTGACTAGGATAAACGACGTGGTATACAGGATTCAACGTTGCAGCAATAAAGGCGCTAAGCTGAAGGTAGTCCATTTGGAGCGCCTGGCGCCTTATCACAGCGGAACCTCGGCACTTGTTCGGGACGAACAAGTGTAAGTGGTGGGCAGTGTAACGATAAGACAGTCTGTCGCTGTGCAAAGCAACCCTGTCGCTACGCGCCGTGCTATAATGCAATCTGGCAACGACGGCCGCGATAATAAGGGAAACTTTTAGGCCAACCTGGCAATGATGGAAACATTTAGTCCAACCTGGCAATGATGGCAACTTTTAGCCCAACCTGGCAATGATGGAAACTTTTAGTCTAACCTGGCAATGATGGTCGCGATCATCATGGAAACCTTTAGTCCACTCCGGAATATGCGAGAATGATCTGCGCGATGGCCGGACAGGTATAAAAGGCAGCCGGGTGCGGCGCAGCGAGTCAGTCTGATTTTAACTAGTAAAGGTGCCACACGGAGTAATTAAGCAAATCGTTAAGTGTAAAGACCGTAAAGTGAGATCTGTGAAATAAAGTGACTGTTGGTTTTTATTGACTGCGTTTGAGAAATTAAGTGTGTTTTTACTTTAAAGCACAGTCCAGAGATACGTACTAGCCCACTAGAACTGGTATTCGTAACAGTATGAATGGTAGGAAATTTATTCAGAAATAGTAGTTGGTAGCAGTTGTAGTTAATTTTAACAATTGATGCGATCAAATTTGGATAACTGCTGTAATTTTGTTCAGAAAATTCAACATTAAAATCGATGCCGCAAATTCCATGAATTTCGGTATTAAGTAATTTAAATGTTGTGATTTTAAGAAGACTACACCACTAAAAACCCGCGTACAAATTCACACGCACAACACGGGTGGTTGCGGGAAGCTAGGCCTTATAGCCTATTTCCACCGGGCCTTAAATGCATTTAACGCTTAAATGCATTTAACATCGCATTTAAATGCTCTAATTCCCATGCAATTGTTTTTGTAGCAAAGTGAGTTAACTCACTTTCAAAACTGAGTTAACTCAGTTTTGCCCTTTACAGACGTCTAACAGAATATGTTATGTTAAAAGCTGGAGCAATTTTGACAAATGTACAAGTTTTGATAGCATGCTTTTCGGCGCTGCAAGAGCCGAACGAACACAAACAAAAGAGGGGATTCGAATTGCGTTCGGTGTGATAGATTTTTTGCTAAGACAATTACTTTTTACTGCATTCTTCGCAAAACTACATATCGTCTGTCATAATCAAAGTCAAAACTTCTATTATTTGCCAATAATAAATGCTGAAAGAGAAAATCAAAAACGTGAAACTTCTCACTAACCCTCTTGACATTAAAAATTCAGACAGCTCTGGTATCAATCAGCCGACAACTTTCATAAATGAAATAAATTTTCACAAATATGAAAACGCAGACATTCCTAGACTGTTGAGAAGGAAAGCGAATTGGTTTTCTTGCAGTAGAAAGGCTACAAGAAACCATACGTACGTGTACAAGGAGATGGCGGCGATGGGTAAGCGGTGGCTGCCCAGAAATAAATGCAGAATTTGGCTTGACCCACTAAAAATGTAAATAAAAACCAGCTGTTGCATTTAACTCAGTTTTGGTGGAAACGCTTGACAGTTGTCAAGCTTAACAGAGCCCTTAAATGTATTTAAGCGCTCGGTGGAAATGGGCTATTAGTGTCGCGTAAGCGGGCTGTCGTGCCAGTCAATTATTATTATTAATTACATTGTGGTTTGTCATGCAAATTATAGATTTTTTGCAAGATCGTACATAATGTGGACACTATAATGCCTCGTTCTGACTATGTCATATTCACTGACGACAAACACTGCCATATATGTCATGTTCGTCATATGTCGTCAAATGCGTTCTCATTGCACGGCAAAAAATGACGAAAAATACATATGACAAGTTTTGCCATCGATTGAAGTCAAATTTCGGTGTCAATCGACTGACATGCCGTTCTCACTTTGATAGTCAAATACGATTTGACGTCATATTTTTTCAGTGAACAAATGTTATTCGAAAACATGAAAACTGTGCAAACGAATGACAGTGGCCACCGCGGCTTTAGGATTGGTATCCTGTATCAGGGTATTAAAAAACCAAAAACACAGAAGACGTAGTGCGAAAAAGCGCTGGAGGATTCGACCTGGGCTTACCCACAGATCCACCAGTGGATTTTACGAAATGCTGCGGGCAAGGATGCGTTAGCAGGACCCGCAGTGGTTCCGCAACTTCGTCCGGATGTGTGTGGACGACTTCGACTACCTTGTGGCACGTCTATCGCCACACATCAATAAAAAGCACGCAGTTTCGGCAAGCGACTACGGGGCGAAACATTCACATTTTCAAATGCAAACACAAACGATTTGCCAGCATGTTGACATTTTTTGTTTTGTCGTCAAACGTAGTCAAATCGTTCGTTCGACACAAATTCTATCGTTTTCATTTCATTGGCATTTCGTATGGCAAATCGTAGTCATACATGCAGGCAAACGCAAATGACACCATATGACAACCCGTTCTCATTTAACTGACTACAAATGACACCATATATGACATAGTCAGAACGGGGCATAATGTTGAAAGTATGGTCAAACTGGTG
The DNA here is from genome assembly GCA_963668005.1 of Melieria crassipennis. Taxonomy (NCBI): domain Eukaryota; kingdom Metazoa; phylum Arthropoda; class Insecta; order Diptera; family Ulidiidae; genus Melieria; species Melieria crassipennis. The sequence continues at coordinate 84,740,087 of OY764961.1, read as the reverse complement.
GTGTACAATGAGTTCATTTGTGAAGTGGTTCCTCAAGCACTTCTAATAAAAAACGCCACCACGCTCTAACCCAAAAAACCTTCCTTCTTTTTTTCTGTCGGTCACAGCTAGGCTTGCCACCTTTTTAAAATGTCTGTGGAGGACACCAGAAAATACTATAAACACAAACATACATTTTTAGTTTTCAGAGTGCGTGTGTCGTGTATTTGATATACATACATATATAGTACATATGTATACAGAAAAAGCTCCCAAAAATTTTGACATTTAAACATAGAGATAACAAAACAAGTAAAAACATAAATACGAAAACAATTAAAAACTAAATAAATAAATTCATTTACATAAATACATATATGTCCTTTTCAAAGACTATTTCCTTTTAAATAAATATTTTTCGATTGCTCTTTGCTGCTTTAATCAGATATTGCATTTAATGATATCATAAAATTAATAATAATGAGATCAAAACAAAAAATATAAATTTGTATCGAAATAAATATCAATAAGTTAAGGCTGATTTTATACGAAATATTGTTAATTTCAACTCAGATCATTATGATGGATTTCGTGTTGGCTACCGAAGGAAATAGTAAAATCGACATGTTTCGTGTTCGTGGAGGAAATTTTACCCTCTTTGGAGGACGGAGGACATTTGAGTAATTTGGAGGACTGTCCTCCACAATGGAGAACGGGTGGCAAGCCTAGTCACAGCGCAAACATTCGTAATTAATTAATTCGCAATTTATTCTTATCGTATTTTTATGATACGTTATTACATAAACTGATAGCCGTAACTTTACAGCCCAATGGCTAAAATGAAAAGAGCAGTAGAAATAATTTATTTCTCATTTGTCAATTTTCTTGTTATCTGTCTTTTTGAAACTACCTGTATTTTTTTGTATCATGCATCAAACTACGGTTACGTTCTGAGTAATTGACACTTAACGTAAACATGTTATCGAATCAGTTTCAAAGTTCTGCGCACACATTGAGACTATCGAACCAACAAGATTTGTCGACTGCAATAATAATAATGTCTATAAGTGCAGTGTTGAGTAATTTATTGCCCCCATTATGTGGAAGGCTTACTACAAGCTTTACAAAAAATCAAAATGTACTTTTTTCGGTGGTGAATACAAGATCCGTTCTTCGCTATACTAGTTTTTTCAATAAGTGTAAGTTGTTTATTGTGTAAAGTGCTAGCTTGCATAGCGTATGAAGGATACAATTAAATGTGTTCACTTCCATTTACATCTCTGAGAGCCACTGCTATTGTTTTACAAACAAAGATGCACATTCATTTTGTGTTGTGTTGTCAAAAGAATTACAATATTTCAGTACAATTTAAAGAAACAAGTGCAGTATAGCGAACTCATGAAAAAACTAAAAATTTCTTATATAGAGCTTTACGCGAATTAAACGAACTAAAAATTGTGCCTGGGAAATGCCCACAAACAGGCGTTGCTCAGGGTCAAAGCTCAAAGTATATAGCAAAAAAAACAATTTCCAATCGATATGGGTACCAAACGAAAGGTCTTCTTCATACCTTCATTTTGATGTCCAACATTATATACTTTATATGTACGAGTAAGAAATTATAAGCAAAAACTATTTTTTTTATATAAAACTTACAAAACTCGATTTTTTTTCTCTAAAAACCCCGTTATTAATGTACAAAAAATTGTGCACCATATTATAGCGTCTCTTCTCAATGAAATATAAAAACATATATTTTTGTTTTTTTAAATGCGTGTTTTAATTTTTTCTAATTTGACTCGGTCCAAAAAAATTTCGTAAACCTCTTTCGTCATTATTTTCAGGCAATGAAGGGGATTGTACAAGTACCTGCCATATTAAAAACAGTTTTTAAAGGATCTTCATTTTGTGCTTACATTTATTCAAGAGCATACGTTTTGCCAGATATCCATTAAAAAACCGTGGTTTCTCTATGGTTTGATACCTTTTGTGAGAAGTGCTTACCGTAGTTTTCTATTCGAAACAATAAAGTACGTTGGCTCGCTCCTAAGCAATAACCTTTATAAACGTAACTACGGCTTCGCGACCAAAGAAATTTCTGCATTCAAGTATCTTTTGTGTGGCCGGCCTAACTATGACAATTGTCAATTCAATTTTTATTAAAAATAAACATTTGCGACTTTGGGGAAAAAATACTTTAGCATTCGCGATTTTTTGCCGGCTGCTATAATGAAAAAGTTTGTAACTAATTTGTACCATTTTCGATATGGCAATTGCATTTTCAATTATTTGCATTTACCAAAGTTCCTTTTTTCACCCATATTTGAATTTAAAACTCGCCACTAAATTGCAAAGCACAAATAAATTTGTTTTGTTGCTGCCAAACTTCCAGCAGATAATTTTTTCCATGAGCTGAAAATTCTTACAAACAAAAATTCGACCAGCGGAAACTTGCAGCTGATTTTTTCTAATCTCGTTTCTGCTCTCGCAAGTTTGTTGAGTTCGTGAACGCTTTTCCAGTAAAAACTTACAACAATTTATACAAACATTTTGATATTGAATACACCTATTTTCAAACAATGAGCGCTGAAGAGGGTTGTACATAGTACCTGCTATATTAAAAAACGTTTACAATGTTTTGAAGGCATACACCTGTTGACAACCAATAAACAATGTCAAGCCAAGCTGTTAGTAACACACCGACAACTAATAGTAGGATTAATAAATAAAATATAAAAAATTCACTTTTGCGTGTCTCGTTTTTATTACAAGAATTTTACGTGAAGTACTGGCATTTTCAAACCATGTAATTTTTTTTGTTAACACATACTTTGTTAACATAATACACATCTTGTCAAAAACACTGGAACTTTTTAAAAATTATTTTCCATGTTATTAAAAAAAGAACAACAAATACAAACTCTCAGCATTTTTAATTAGTTGTCAGCAGGTGTACATTTCGCTAAATAGTAATTCAAATCTTTTTTGCTTTTATGATGTAATGATTATGGGTTGAGCCAAAGAATGTAAAGTGTATAAAAGGCGCATCAATCTGAAGGAAACGCTACCAACAAACACACATGAAGTGAAAGTGCCGCTTCACCTGTACACACGGGCATAACCAGGTAGGGAAAGGGCAAATTGGCATTTGCGCCCCTTAAAATTCGAAATTCCGTGTTCTATAAACATATAGAATTCTATATTCTACTGAATTTGAACTCTATATTATGAATTTTCATATGCGTTGAAGTCAGTGGCGCAGGCAGGACTTCTTTTTGGAGGGATATTTCACTACTAATTTTTGTATTTGAGGGGGTTTGAATCCCCAAAGTTTCCGGTCCCGTGCGCGCTACTGATTAAAACAATCAACCACCAAAAAAATCAACACAAGAGCACATAGAGATCACACGCATATTCATATCTCTGCCGACTGCGGGCATAGAGAGTTGCTTGCGTAGCTTGATCGTTGCGCAGAGAGAGTTGTTTGCGTGGCTTTATCGTTGCTCTCCGCATGTGGCGCTGCTGTAAAAACCACTCTCACGTGGCTTTATTGAAAAAGCCACGGCAAATTTTTGAAGCGCCACTGATTTGTATGAACGTGAGACTTCTTAGGCCGATGTTATGCTGCCGGTCAAATGATCCCGGTCACGGATAAATTGTTGTTGTTTCAATGTAAAAGAGAAAATTGGGAGAGCGAAATTTTTGACCATAATAGTTTAATTGTCTTTGGCGCGTGTATGTGTACATTGGCTTGTTGGTGGCTGCTTTGGTCGCCAGTATTCGTCGCCTTTTATTTTTCGCCAGTAAAGGGACGTCAATTAGGCCGATGTTATGCTGCCGGTCACGTCACTTTTTACGCTCTCGTTTTAATATCTCTACTCCGTGCCGAAAGCATGTTATGCTGACGGTCATTTGATCGCCGGTCACTACTACGATTTTCGCTTACTTTTACTACTTTTTCCGCACTTTTTATTGGGACTTTACTTTTTCAAATACAATTTTCAATTAAAATGTAAAATTCTTTTTCGCGCTTGCATCGGTCTGAATAGCACACATTTCTAAAGGGATTCCTGCTCCTGGAACATTGTTATCAGCGCTACAGTATTTAATTGGGCCGAAATTTCTGGCATTCTGAGCTAGTAATTTATACATGAAATTAATATAGTACGTGTGTGAAAGTATCACAATATTTGTTTACCATTTAAATTTCCATTTTTCTTTCTTCTTTTTCACCGAAAACACAAATATAAACACACGCTAGTGATGAGGGTTGCTACCAACCCTTTTTTTTGCTTATTGCATACACATTTTCATCAAAAGGGAACAAATTTGTTCCCAAAACACAACTATTGTGAATAATCTCACGACGCAACACTGATTTGATCGCTTGATTTGGCATCGAAAGCCTCATCATCCGGTGCGGTGCGGTCAAATTTTATCCGCTCGCTCGCTCTCCCAATTTTCGCTTTTACATTGAAACAACAACAACTTTATCCGTGATTGTGATGAGTGACCGGCAGCATAACATCGGCCTTAGACAGCGCAATGACCGTCGTTTCAACGAACGTCATTCAAAATAGCGCTAATGGCTTTTGTTATTGTCGTTTTGGTGTGTATGCTTTTTTTGTGTTGCTGATTGGTTATGCTGCATCTTTTAGTCGGAGCTTAAAAAATCGCTATTAAGGTATATATATATACGACTAATGCAAGAATTTCAGTGATGAATACTTGGTCAGTAAATTTAAAATCCTAGATTTTATTTTTTCAGTTCTCCCGCAAGCATTGTATTTGGGTCGTAAAAAAAGGATGTTCCAAAGAACGAAAGTTAAAAATTGTTGCGAGCTAATAAAAACTTCCTACTTTGGGCGTTTTCCAAAACGTTTATGTACAGTGCAGTAATACAGTATGAATACTGTATTCATACATTGCATCAATACAAAATTAATGCTTTGTATACATATGCTTTGCAACCCTGTTGGCCGTTTGGAACGCTATTTTGGCTTTGCATCACTGTCAAATAATTAAAGTAAACAATGACGGCAATAAGAACTTTGTGCGAACAATTTTTGGATTTCTGCGATGGAAAAGCGTCAGCAGCCAAATTGTCGCTTCTTTCGCCTGGCGCGGAAATCAGTTTCCATTTTCAACCTTTCGTCTAGAATCAGTTTTTTTCCATTCGTGTGTCCACTTTTTAATACTGAAATATTAAAAATTTATTTATTATATATATTCAATACTAGTATTACTAATAATTTAATGTTTATTAGCAGAAACTACTTACTTCTCTTCGTTTTCAGCCATTTTGTATACATATTGCATCAGCTTTTTTAGTGATGCGCTTGCTTTTTATTGCGTATCGATAACATCAATGATACTTTGTGGAACACAGTACATCGTCAAAGATTGCAGGGTTGTGTTTTGGAACATGGTACTTTGTTCGAATACAAAGCAACAGGCGTTTTGGAAAACGTCCTTTCTTACCATTTTCTTTTCCTCTTTTTGAATTTTTTTTGTTGATTATTTTATTATTGTTTATTTTTTGCATTGGATGTAGCGATCATATAAGTCGCCATGCCAACTATATTTTTTTCTTTTCTGTGACTGCGCACACTATAGTGTGCAGTGAGTTCAGGAGCAACATGCGACACTGTGCAGGCTTATAGAAGAAGACCAAAAGCTGGCCAGAAAATATAAATCGTTTCAGCTTTCCGCCAGCGTAACAACAACAGTGTCGCAATCAGCTCGCAATCATCCCCGCCACAGCAATGTGCTTGCGCATCCTCGCTCCAGTGAGCGCAACACAGATAAAACTAGGTTCTCACTGGTAAAGCAACGCTCTCACTACAAACGTGATCTATGAAAGTAGAGCGCGGGTTCCAATGTTGGGACCCGCCACACAAATATTTTGCTTGTATGACATGCGGGTTCTGTATGTTGATTTTCCTTTGCTTGCTTGCCCTTGCTTTTATGGTATTGTGGCATTAAATGTTTTGCATGACGCTACTCTGCAGGACACTGATGCTCACTTGACCCATCATCTGACTATCACTGCTGATCAAAGATTCCGTTACCTTTTCCCATCACCTTCTTAAGGGCTTTGGGAAAACATTTATGGAAACTTTTGTATATCTGTGATCTTCCATCACCTTTCAACACACAAACTTCAGTAACTTGTGGAACATACAGCTCTCTCATTTACACCTATTAAAATTTAATCAACGATGGCAGCAGCATTGATGGAAAAGTTCGTCACCACTGATGTGTAAATGCATCAGCGCTGATGTAAATTTCCATCATCGGTTATTGTCGACACTGATGGAAAAGCTCATCACCGAAATTAATAAAACCCAGGGACTTAAGTATTACAAGTTTTTTAAGAAAATAATTGCAAGGTAACTATTACAATGCAACGTAAATTTCATTTGTAGATTACAGTGTTGGGACTTATTACTTTTGACAGTAACATATTACTTATTACACATTACTGAGATTTTAAAGTAATATCGTTACATTACTTATTACTGGAAATGTCAAGTAATGTATCACAAAAAGTAATATATTATTTTAAAAATACATGATTTCTATAGATTTTTTCCAAAAACATAAACGACGATTTTTTTTACATATTTGATATTTATTTTATAAAACTTTAGGCATCTTGTTTAGTTATTTAAAAAATGTATCTTTGAAGTACATAGGGTCACGTTTTCTGGCTCACACAATTTACAGCGTACTTTTATATTTTTGACTGCAGCATTTTGCAAGTCGGTTGCTTCCGTCAACAAATCAAAATATTTGCGGAATTTACAGCTATTAAAAGTAGTCATTCTGCATAAAAAAACAATCAGGTTAAATGATTACTTCATTTTGAATTACAATTTGAATTTTGTTACCTTTTTTATTAAAACCGCTTGAATTTGCTTGCAAATGTTAATTTTTTTCTCCACTACCAAACTCAGTTGGAAATGAAACACGCGAGCTATGTTTAGTATGAACAAGTGTAGCGGTGTATAATTGTAATAGGTCGTAATCATGTTATCAGTGCTGCTGTTTTACATGAAAATTAGAACTTTGTTGACTAAAAAGTAATATTGTAATAAGTAACTTGAAAAAAAGTAGTAATATTACTGAAGGTGATTACTTATGGGAAAAGTAACTAGTTACACTATATTTTTAAAGCAAAAGTAATATACTACGTAATTAGTTACACTACTTTAATATATTAGTCACAACACTGGTAGATTATAATTATTATTTGCGACAATTTTTACGTTGCGTAATAATATGAATGAATTGAATTGTAGTGAGGCGCGGTATTAAGGTAGAAGAAGGCGGCGGATTGTTAGGCATAAGGCGGTTTTATTTAGGCTTAAAAAATACGTGTTTACAGCGCTGGTAGTTCTTAACAACTAACTTATAAATTCTTCGCAAGCCTAAGTCGGCGGTCTCAACATGAATGAATAATATTGAATGATATGAATTGATTTATAATTGTCTTAAATTGGCAAATGCAAATTAACTGCAGAAAACTAATTTCCACCAACCACTAAACAATTAAAAATCAATTCATACTCATAATGTAAGGCAACGTAAAAAAATGTTTCATAAAAGTTATGAAGCAACGTAAAAAATGTTCTTTCAAATAATAGTTATCGGTAACGTACATAACAGCAGCTGCCGTGGCTCAGTTGGTTAGTGCGTTGGACCGCGAGTCGAAGGCAGCAACCTCAGGTTCAAATACTGCCTGTAATAACACCTAAAAAAAAATAACGGGAAAACTCGTTTTCTCTTTCGGTGGCTGTCCTCTCAGCTGGAAATGGCAAACCTCTTAGAGTAAAAATTGCTTATGAAAGAGCTCCCAACCTGCCGTTCGGAACCGGCATAAAACTGTAGGTCCCTTCCACCCGCGTACAAATTCACACGCACAACACGGGTGGTTGCGGGAAGCTAGGCCTTAGTCTCGCGTAAGCGGGCTGTCGTGCCAGTCAATTAATTAATTAACGTACATAACAAAAAATCATAAATAAAAGTTATGAAGCAACGGAAAAAAATGTCTCAAAATAATAGATATCGGTTAAGTAAATATAAAAAGTCATAAATAAAAGTTATGAAGCAACGTAAATAAAAAATAAAAATATAAATTATCGAGAACTAACAATTATCTCATAACAGTTATTATGTAACTCAAAAATATTAATTGCATGATAATAGTTACAGGCGACGTAACAAATTTCTTATTGGGAACAATTATTATAAAGCAATAATTATAGAAATGTCTTAAATTAGAGCAGTTTTTTTATTTATAAAAATACGGATAAAAACACAGTATGTACAACAATTTCGCACTTTTTTTGTGCAACAGAGTAACGACGTATATTTCTGAAAGAGGGCGTCGTATGATCTGCATTTTTGCCGAACAAAATAATAGTCCAGCACGTCTAATTTTTTATAAAAAACTTTAAGAGCTAGAGTTTCGATGTCTAGGACAAAGTTGTTTGTATTAAAATGTGAATATTTGTTGTATGCGCCTGAACCTTCTCCCCCTTTCCTTACCCCCCTTTTTCATGTTTTTCGGAAAATTTTTTCATAAAAAGCTTGTATTGAGTAAAATATTCCAAAAAATGGGTTTAAAAAATATTAGGGTTTAATTGTTTGGAGACCACCTGAAAAATTTTTCAAAGGAAAATATATTTTTTTTAATATTCAACATTTTTCTATCAAAATAACACTGCAAATTAATACACAGTTAACGCTGCACCCTAAAAGGAGTAGATGTAGTACAATAAAACAGTAGTTTATGTTGTGCAAATTGTTAGATGTTAATAGAAGTTAATATCTTGGGCGTGGAATATCATGCAAATAAATGATCATGTACTGAGGCTTGACTGCCGAACATTTTAAACAATGTAAAGTCGAACAATGCTGATATTTATTTTATAAAATTTACTACTATATTTATGTTAATATGACATTTTAAAACAATGTTTATTTTAGTGCCGGCGGAAGACATATGGCGGGGTGTTACATCTGTAAGCAATGCTGGGAAGAAAAGAGGACGAGGCAAAGGAGCGGGGAAAAAAGTTGCTAAAGATCTAAACAGAGGTCAAACTATTGGACTGGGAAGAAAAAATATAATATGGCCTGGACTCAATACCCCTATCATTCGTGGCAAAGAGATAATTCAACAACAAAGTCTGCCTGACGATCCGCACAGAGAGCAAAACATTGTAAAATTACGTGATTCAATGGGAACATTTCGGATGATTAAACTTAATCCAATCGACCGCGGTTGGTCAGGGACGAAAATGCCGGGTAGAAGTATCGGTCCTCCTGACGCCGTAGGTGATGATGTCTTTGACAATTTTGATACCTGTGTTCTTGAAAATAAAATTGTATTCATTATGAAAGGGAATATGGGGCGAAAACGGCGATATTCTGTACTTTCCGTTACAGGGAATAAAAAAGGGCTTATTGGATTTGCCATAGCAAAAGCGCCTGAAGTACGAACCGCTTTAAGAAAATCTAAAAATAGAGCTGGGCAAAAGTTACTTAGCATTGAACTCTGTGACAACCACACCGTCTTTCACGACTTTTATTGTGCTTTCGGACAAACAAAAATATTTGTTTCAAGAAAACCTGAAGGTTATGGCTTGGTATGTCATCGCGCCATTGAAACTATTTGCAACGTTGTTGGAATCAAAAATTTATATGCCAAAATAGAAGGTTCAACTAATTTGCAACACATTGTAAAAGCGTTTTTAATTGGATTATTGCAACAGAAAACACATGACCAGATTGCTGAGACAAAGCAAATGCATGTCGTCGAATTTCGGAAGGAACGAAGTGATTTACCACATGTCGTAGCAAGTCCAGTTGTTTGCCGAGAAAATTCCAATATTAAGCGGGATGAGGTTTTAGATTTTACACAATTTGTTCTTGGGGACAAAATTGTTCTAAAAAATAAACAATTTCCTCCGTTTTACGTGAACAGCAAAGGTTATGAATTGTACATTAAAAAGCAAGAGTACATACGTAATCAAGACAATGTTCGACTTGATATACTTGTGAATAATGGCATATTACGAAGTTTTTTGGCTGACAAATATCATGAATATCCTTCACTCACAGATTCGGAAAACTAATATAAAATCGAAATGTTATAAAATTATGATTGAAATTATGATTTAGATGGTTCTGAAACTAAATAAAACTAACTGTATGAAAAGCGAGAATTTAATTAAATTAATGTACTGTGGTTTTATTATTTATTTTCGGATTATACAACGTCCCCTGCAACAAGTAATCTATAGACTGAAAGATAATGAATTTGTACACAGATGGGATTTCGAACGGCGAGTTGGGATCTTTTTCATGAGCAATTTTAATTTTATAAGATTGTAATTTCTTATTAAATGGCACATTTCTTATTAAGGGGGTGTTCCCGGGTAGAAGTTTGAAAAAATCGTAATTGTACCTTATACTATATACTATCACCCCCCAAAGTCGTTTTTCAATCCGCAAACTCAGTACCCACTTTTTTGCATGTTAATTGAAGTAATCTCAGCTCTTTTTGCTCCGCTTTCGAAACTTTAAACGCGTTTTTCTCGAAACCACATTTTTTGTACTGGCCGATAACTTTTCTCAGCAAGGTATCGACTTGAAATTTTGGGAAAATGTTCTAGATAGTTTTCATTGGATGCTAAACCAAAGTTTTCATCAAAAAATTATTGTTAAATATATTTTCAAGCACTAAAGGTAAAAAAAGGTGGCAAAACTGGACAATTTTTTTTCATATGGCCGCCATTTTGTTTCTAATCAACATTTTGACTAAAACTGTGGTTTAGCATCCGCGGAATTTATTGCAGATTAATAATTGCATACCCATTTCTGTTTCAGATTACTGGTTCCCGAAATTTCTTATCGGCCAGCAGTGAAAATCAGCGTGACAAGGTCACATTGACTACTGAAAATTTGTACTTAGAAAATAAAATTTTTTGACACAAATATGAGTTTCTGTTCTCCAAATAATAAGGAACAACAAGCAAAAAACCAGAATATTGCATGTTGCCTTGTAGCTCCAAAAAACAGCCTAAAATCGGCATTCTAGACGGGAACACTCCCTTAACCCTAGTAAGATAACGTTATTTTTTGTACTGAAAAGATAACGATACGTCTGAGAGGCGTATGTTAGTTTATATCCTTTTAACAGTGTTGTTAGAAGGAATATTGATAATTTTCTTATTGAGATCACTTATTTCATAAATTTCTGTTAACATTAAATCATTTTTGAAGTAAAACAACGTTTGTTTAGTAAAATAAAAATTAAATTAAAATTGACGATTGAGAGAGAGCAACAAATTCAAAAGGCGTACGTCTCGCAGACGTACCTTATCTAAGCAGGGTTAAAGGGACGAAAAACTCGGTCCAACTAACCAGCTAAGCCTTGGCGGCCGTCGTCGATAAATACTTAACTGGCCATAAGATCCCGTTATCGGATTACGGGTTCCACAAAAACTCTCTCTAGGGGCCTCTGCTTTGCGGGTTCCTACTTTAGTTAGCCACAAATAGAAATGATAGGACGTCCTCAACTTGGTCTTTCCACCGGAGACATGACCTCCCTCTTCGCCGTCGACCTCCAACTACCGCATCGAACACCTTTTTCGTTGCAGCTTCATCATCCATACGGGAAACATGGCCAAGCCAGCGTAGCCGCTGCATATTAATTCCCTGCGCTATGTCCATGTCTTTAAACAGCTCGTTGTGGGTTAGTATTCGATAGTCGTCGCCACTACGAACAGGGCCGAGGTACCTCGATACCTCTCGATTTTGAGGGGTTTTCCAATAGCAATTTTTGTATTTGGGGGGAGTTAAATCCCCAAATGGTCCCGGCCTGTACGCCACTGATCGAAATAATTAACCACAAAAAAATTATTCGAATTATGCACATAGAGATCATATCGCTGCCGATTGTGTGCAGCTATGTAAGCAGCCCAGGAATTGGAAGCCTCAGGGTCTGTGGCGTGAGTATAGGAAACTTCTCAACCGCGCCCTCAAGACAAATCCTGACGAGAACTGGGAGCGCTATTGATGAAAATCTGAGTTTAGAGAAAGCCTTTAAGGATTGGTATTAAATGAGTGACGCAGCAAGGCTGGTAAAAGTTCTAAAAAAGGACCAAACCGTTAAGCCAGGGTCGCTTAAGAAATCTGATGGCTCCTACACGGAAAGACAAACTGAGACACTGAGTCTACTGATTGAGTTTCACCTTCCAGGAAATCAGGTCACTATTGCCCAGCAACATTCATCCTTAACCCTTTACACGGTACAGTTGCATATCCGCAACCAACCGTAAAATTGCCCGTAATTTCGGAAGTAATTATCAAAAAGATTTTTTGCTATTTTACAAATATGCAACGTTCCTTTTTTGAAATACTGGCATTAATAGTGGGAAAAAGTAGCTAAATTTTACTTGACAGCACTTATTTGACCGTTTTTGCCAAAAGTTGCACGCATTTATTTTAGTGAAAAAAAGTAAAGTAAAAATTATTAATAAAAAACACACAAACACTTTGCTGAGCTAAGTAGGACTATGCTACAACAAACGCATTAATTGCTTTAAAAATTTTCATTTAAAATTGAACTTATTAAAGTAAAAAACAAGTTTTAATGCTTTTTTGCAGATGTGCAACCAAATGTTGTTTACAAAAAAACATCTATCTCCACTTCCTAGCCATCGACAGAAAGGACTATGCGATTGGTGTCTTTGTGGCTAAAGAGGATGTATAAATCTGCTAGCAAACACGGCGTGAACCGGGTTCTATCTAACCTTCTTCCTGTCCCTTGTTCAAAATTGCGTTCGCTGTCCTTTGGGGTCAGGATGACCCCAACCAAATGGTTATATAATTCACTGACAAAACAAAGAAATGTTACACATAAATCACACTAGTGTTTTCTCGATTTGTTATTGGGTTGACAGCGCGATTAACACTAAATAACACGAGTAGAAGGGCGCACAAAACCGCTCACTCGTTTTTTTAATTCCGGCTGGGGTCAAATAGACCCCAAGGGACAGGAAAAATCTTAAAGGGATACGTCTAATGCTAGCCTTCAGAATCATGACTATTCGAGCAGAAAATCTGCTGGTACCCGGGATAAATAGGGGCTATCCCCAAGGTGGGGTACTGTCTTCATAGCTGGTGCATGGTGATTGATTACCTGCTTATCACTAAACGATTCGGGAGTCCATCTACACGCATTTGCGGATATCTGGAAGTTTTGCTAGATGATAAACTTCTTTGGAAAGCAAACGTGGAAGTAAAAGTATCAAAAGCACCGTCAGCTTTCTGGCAGTGAAAAGTTGTCTTTGAGAAAACGTGGGGTATTTTACCTACCTAGGATCTATACAGTTTTCAATGACTGAATTTATTGCAGATTAATAATTGCATACCCATTTCTGTTTCAGATTACTGGTTCCCGAAATTTCTTATCGGCCAGCAGTGAAAATCAGCGTGACAAGGTCACATTGACTACTGAAAATTTGTACTTAGAAAATAAAATTTTTTGACACAAATATGAGTTTCTGTTCTCCAAATAATAAGGAACAACAAGCAAAAAACCAGAATATTGCATGTTGCCTTGTAGCTCCAAAAAACAGCCTAAAATCGGCATTCTAGACGGGAACACTCCCTTAACCCTAGTAAGATAACGTTATTTTTTGTACTGAAAAGATAACGATACGTCTGAGAGGCGTATGTTAGTTTATATCCTTTTAACAGTGTTGTTAGAAGGAATATTGATAATTTTCTTATTGAGATCACTTATTTCATAAATTTCTGTTAACATTAAATCATTTTTGAAGTAAAACAACGTTTGTTTAGTAAAATAAAAATTAAATTAAAATTGACGATTGAGAGAGAGCAACAAATTCAAAAGGCGTACGTCTCGCAGACGTACCTTATCTAAGCAGGGTTAAAGGGACGAAAAACTCGGTCCAACTAACCAGCTAAGCCTTGGCGGCCGTCGTCGATAAATACTTAACTGGCCATAAGATCCCGTTATCGGATTACGGGTTCCACAAAAACTCTCTCTAGGGGCCTCTGCTTTGCGGGTTCCTACTTTAGTTAGCCACAAATAGAAATGATAGGACGTCCTCAACTTGGTCTTTCCACCGGAGACATGACCTCCCTCTTCGCCGTCGACCTCCAACTACCGCATCGAACACCTTTTTCGTTGCAGCTTCATCATCCATACGGGAAACATGGCCAAGCCAGCGTAGCCGCTGCATATTAATTCCCTGCGCTATGTCCATGTCTTTAAACAGCTCGTTGTGGGTTAGTATTCGATAGTCGTCGCCACTACGAACAGGGCCGAGGTACCTCGATACCTCTCGATTTTGAGGGGTTTTCCAATAGCAATTTTTGTATTTGGGGGGAGTTAAATCCCCAAATGGTCCCGGCCTGTACGCCACTGATCGAAATAATTAACCACAAAAAAATTATTCGAATTATGCACATAGAGATCATATCGCTGCCGATTGTGTGCAGCTATGTAAGCAGCCCAGGAATTGGAAGCCTCAGGGTCTGTGGCGTGAGTATAGGAAACTTCTCAACCGCGCCCTCAAGACAAATCCTGACGAGAACTGGGAGCGCTATTGATGAAAATCTGAGTTTAGAGAAAGCCTTTAAGGATTGGTATTAAATGAGTGACGCAGCAAGGCTGGTAAAAGTTCTAAAAAAGGACCAAACCGTTAAGCCAGGGTCGCTTAAGAAATCTGATGGCTCCTACACGGAAAGACAAACTGAGACACTGAGTCTACTGATTGAGTTTCACCTTCCAGGAAATCAGGTCACTATTGCCCAGCAACATTCATCCTTAACCCTTTACACGGTACAGTTGCATATCCGCAACCAACCGTAAAATTGCCCGTAATTTCGGAAGTAATTATCAAAAAGATTTTTTGCTATTTTACAAATATGCAACGTTCCTTTTTTGAAATACTGGCATTAATAGTGGGAAAAAGTAGCTAAATTTTACTTGACAGCACTTATTTGACCGTTTTTGCCAAAAGTTGCACGCATTTATTTTAGTGAAAAAAAGTAAAGTAAAAATTATTAATAAAAAACACACAAACACTTTGCTGAGCTAAGTAGGACTATGCTACAACAAACGCATTAATTGCTTTAAAAATTTTCATTTAAAATTGAACTTATTAAAGTAAAAAACAAGTTTTAATGCTTTTTTGCAGATGTGCAACCAAATGTTGTTTACAAAAAAACATCTATCTCCACTTCCTAGCCATCGACAGAAAGGACTATGCGATTGGTGTCTTTGTGGCTAAAGAGGATGTATAAATCTGCTAGCAAACACGGCGTGAACCGGGTTCTATCTAACCTTCTTCCTGTCCCTTGTTCAAAATTGCGTTCGCTGTCCTTTGGGGTCAGGATGACCCCAACCAAATGGTTATATAATTCACTGACAAAACAAAGAAATGTTACACATAAATCACACTAGTGTTTTCTCGATTTGTTATTGGGTTGACAGCGCGATTAACACTAAATAACACGAGTAGAAGGGCGCACAAAACCGCTCACTCGTTTTTTTAATTCCGGCTGGGGTCAAATAGACCCCAAGGGACAGGAAAAATCTTAAAGGGATACGTCTAATGCTAGCCTTCAGAATCATGACTATTCGAGCAGAAAATCTGCTGGTACCCGGGATAAATAGGGGCTATCCCCAAGGTGGGGTACTGTCTTCATAGCTGGTGCATGGTGATTGATTACCTGCTTATCACTAAACGATTCGGGAGTCCATCTACACGCATTTGCGGATATCTGGAAGTTTTGCTAGATGATAAACTTCTTTGGAAAGCAAACGTGGAAGTAAAAGTATCAAAAGCACCGTCAGCTTTCTGGCAGTGAAAAGTTGTCTTTGAGAAAACGTGGGGTATTTTACCTACCTAGGATCTATACAGTTTTCAATGACTACATGACGCGAAACTGAGAGGGGACACGATTGCTAATTCGAGAGTCGCAAATTCGGTAAATCCAGGCTCCAGAGTTGATTAGGGTTCGTACAACAAATTCGCCATACAAACGCCAGGGCACGGTTCGATGTTTATTTGCAAATAAAATAATTGTTTTTTTTTGCTTTCATTCTGTACTACGTTTATAGGAAATTGATTGCAAAAAAACGTTGTTGCTGAAAAACGTCATAAGTATGTTGCAACGTGTTTTAATATGATTTTACTTCAGTTTTTTCTGACCGCACTCAGTCTTTTTTGCGTTTTCGTATACATTTTTCAAGTTATTTTATTTATTAATCAGATTCTGAATTAAGGAGAGTGGCTGAGATCCCGACGGCAGTTGCGACATAAGTTATATCCTGTCACGGCGGGCTTGAGGAGGCAACTCTCAGCACGATCAGCAGAACCCTGCCCTGGTTTGCAGGCTGACCATAGTGAAATCAATAAAGTGTACCAGGTAGATGACGTACATTTATTTCTCTGAGTAGCAATTGTCAAAGTGTCAATTTATTTGTGTCAGTTCGATTAACCTTTATTTTTGTTGTCGCTAAAATAGCACAAAATTTAAAATTGACTTTCAGTACTCCAGAAATATGTATATATTTTCGTAATGCATTTTATGTTAGAAAAACATATAAACTGCACTGCCGGTCGTTTTTTTGCAGAGATAGCACGTTTTTCCTGGCATGTAATTGCGTTGTTTATGTCGGTTTTGGTGCAGAACGAATTTTCAAAAAACAATTTATTTTAAAATGTTTTCATATAGCACGGACGGGTTATGAACTCTGACATTTGTCAGCATAATGACAATAACTGTCACAAAATAAGTGTACGATGAAGAGAGAGTTCCTGCTATCTGGCACACTTTATTAATTTCACTATGAGGCTGACAACCTGCCACCGCAAGCCAGGGCAGGGTTCTTTCTTTTAAATCCTTTAACGTTTGCGGGTATGGTGCGCCCAGCCCAAACTAATTTTTAAATCGTTTAGTTTCCTGGCCATCAAGTCCTCAACAGAGAGAAAATCGTAAGTTGCTTCAAATTTTTTACTTTGTTTAAATTTTCAATACCAAAAATTGCTTATAGATGAGCACTTCTTCCGATTCATCTTGCTTGGAAACGACGCGAGTAAAAGTAAGATATCGGAAGCAAAAATTCAACGAAAGCTGACTCGAAATAGCAGAATTTAAAGGGTGGCTTGAGAAAATGGACACGAATATTTTAAAATGCAAGTGTGCAGCTTGCGACAAGATTTTAATCTGTGGGAAGTCTGACCTAAAGCATGCACAAAGCAAATTGCACCAAAACAACGTAGCGTCCATCAAAAGGTCAAAAGCAATTGAAACATTTTTCGAAAAACCTCGCAAAAATTGCTTTGCTATGGAAAACTTCGAGCTGAAGCTTTGTATGTTCTTTGCCGAACATAACGTAGCAACCCAGGTTGTTGAGCATTTGCTACCTCTTTTAAAAGAAATTGTTCCGGACTCTAAAGTTATTCATGAGGCTCATCTTGGAAGAACCTAGTGTAGTAGCATGATAAAAAATGTATTGGCAAAGCAACAGAAAAATGAATTGATCCAAAAGCTAAAAAGCACACAGTTTTCAATTATGGTGGACGAGAGCACCGATGTTGGATCGAATAAGTGCATGTGTATTATTGTGAGGTACTTTGATGAAGTTGACGGCTGAGTTGCGGTCAAGCTATTAGACCTTTTGACAGTTAAATCGGATTATTCTGCGGAAGCGCTATATACTAACTTCAAGAAACTTATTTTAAGTTATGATATCCCTTTCAGTAATATAATCGGTAAGATAATTATAAAACCATTTCACTAACTAAATATATATAGCATTATTTTTTTTCTGCTGCTAATTTTAAGGATCGCAATTAAGGCAATAGCAACTCATTTGCTTCAAGACTTTTACAAGATATTCCTGATGCAATAATTATAAAATGCATTTGTCACACAGCAGCCATTGTCGCAAACCATGCATGTTTAGCTTTACCTAGGGCTCCAGAAGAGTTATTAAGACAAATTGGAACATATGTTTCAGGTAGTTCGAAAAGGTGTGTTCAAATGTTCTGTAAATCGTCTGCTTTTATCCAGTACTCATATCATATTGCTAGTACGCCTCTCGAGAGGCTAAACGTCTTCACAGACCTTGGTGTAATCTTTGACCCCAAGTTGTCGTTTGTTAATCATGTAAACTTCATTATCTCTAAATCCTATTCTTTGCTAGCATTTGTCCGTCGTAATAGTTTCGAATTTTCTGATCCATACACACTCAAGCTCCTGTACACTTCTTTTGTTAGAGCTCGTCTAGAGTATGCGTCTTTTGTCTGGAATCCATATTATTCTTCTCATTGTAATCGTATTGAACGAATTCAAAAAAACTTTTTGAATTTTGGCCTTCGCTCTCTAAAGTTTTCCAATCCCATTCCTCCGTATCTATCGCGTTGCTCTCTCATAAACCTTAAATCTCTTGAGAGTAGAAGAACTATCCTCTCTTTGGCGTTCGTCCATGAGGTTATTAGTGGTACTGTTGATTGTCCTTACCTCCTGAGTCTAATTAACTTCAATGTTCCTTCTCGTGTCCTTCGTCATTACGACTTATTTGTCATATCTCCCTGCAGGTCTAATTACGCCTTGAATGCCCCTTTGGTGAGAGCGCTTTCCGAATTTAACAAGATCTGTGGTTCTCTTAACCTCGATCTTTCGATCTCCAAACAAGAATTAAAATCACGTCTGAATTCCTTTTATAAATAATGTCATTCTTATTGTTATTCTATTCTTAAGTTCTATTCCTATTGTTATTCTATTTTTAAGTTCTTATATTGTTGTTTGCCTAGTCTGTAAGTTCATTTACTGTAGACTTGAAATAAACGAAATGAAATGAAATGAAATAGAGGAATTTCAAGCTATTTTGAACGAAAAAAAAAGAAAAATTTAAAAAACTAGTGCTACTAGGTGGCTGTCACACCAAAAATGCATAGAACGCATTCTAGACAATTGGAATGTGCTTTTAGAATTTTTCAAACAGGCAAGCATCATCGACAAACTAAAATCAGCTCAAATAGTTTTAGCGGGACTTACTAACGAATGCAATAAGGCATACTTATTTTTCCTAAAATACGTTCTAAGTTTTTTCAATGAACTTAATGTACTTTTTCAAGCCAAACATCCTTTAATACATCAACTTTACTTCGAATCAACAAATATATTTTTTTAATTGGGCCAAAATTTTATTAAAAAAAATGAATTGAAGACTGGAACGTTAGGTCACCTCACATATCTTTGCCAGTCGATGAGATATATCTTGGCCCTGAATGTCTCGAGCTACTAAATACGCTTCCGAAAAATGCTGTTGACCAAATCAGATTAGATTGCCTCTCTTTTTATATCACTGCTTTGGAAGAAATTCAGAAAAGATTGCCGATACAAAACAATTTATCAAAATTAGCCAAGTATTGTTTAATATTGCCTCGCGCTAATGCAGATGCAGAACGTATATTTTCTATTGTAACCGATGGTCGTACAAACAAAAGGAATAGACTCAGTCACGATAACCTCAATTTGCATAATTCGATCTTTTCTACAAGACGAAAACAAAGATTGCACTTGTTTCAAATGTAACGAAAGCCATTTCAGAAAACTGAACTGTAGAAATGTATATGATCATTGTCAATAAGAAATGAAAAGAATTTTAATAATTCTGGTTAATATGCTTTATATCTATACCAATGTCTATGGGTATAACACTAGCAAATCCTTACATTTTATGTTTCGTTTTTTTGTGTTTTGTAACACAACTTGTGCTTATGTTATTTTTTATTGTTTTTCATGAATTAATAAATGCAAATTATAATATAAGATTAATTTGCAAAAATGTTTTGTTTCATTTCGATGTTTGAAAATATATGTAGGGAAACTTGTAGGGAAAATTTATATTTGCATAGGGAAAAGTAGGGATTTTCTTGAGGTGCGGTAGGGATTTTTGAAAAAAATAATTGGCATCACTGACTGAAGGAAAAAGCTACCGAATATCTGCTGACTCTAGCGTATGAAATATTTTATTTCTGCTTTTTGTTGGTACGGGTTACAATCAAAATTACTTAGACCAGTAAAACAAGGTGGTTCGCAACGCTATACTTACAGCAAATAAGAAAAGTTATCACTTTAAGATGCAAACAATGCAATGTGCGTAGAACATGGAGCTCTCGAGACATTACAAAATGTCTTATGCTTCTGCCCAGCCATTTCAAAACAACTTGCTCAAATCTGATCGTCGCGGAGCGGGTTAAATAAAACGCTGGTTGGTTTCGTATTTAGGGGGTTGGGATGTTTATTTGATGCTGTCCGAATGACGAGTGACAAGTAATACAATAAACATTAAACGATACAAACGGCGAAGCCGGGGAGCAGAAAATAGGGGGAACATAAGTACAAGAGGACAAGGAAAGGAAGGGATTAGAGGTGGGATCGACAGATTACTGAACAACCACAGCACTCATTTAGCCATCGCGGCCGCCATTGCAGAGTGCAATCGATGAAGTAACCGAGGGGGTGGTAGTGCGGCTAACGGCAGGCTGGCTGTGGGTGCGCTGAGGAGTGCGCCGATGACTTCTTTTGCGGGGGATGATCCATCCGGCCGTCGACGACGACGGTGTGGATGTGCCACCGCCCAGCCATGACGAGGTCCGGGTCGCTATCCAGCGACTCAAGAACAACAAAGCTGCAGGGCCGGATGGGCTACCAGCTGAATTGTTCAAGGCCGGCGGCGGTGAGCTGATTGGGTGCATGCATCAGCTCATTTGCAAAATATGGCTGGAGGAACGAATGCCCAACGATTGGAACCTCAGTGCCCTTTGTCCTGTGCTGAAGAAAGGCGACCCAACAATATGCGCCAACTACAGGGGTATCAGCCTACTTCCCATTGCATACAAGGTCCTGACGAGCGTACTATGTGAAATATTAAAGCCACTCGCCAAGGCGCTGATTGGACGTTATCAGTGCGGCTTTAGACCTGGTAAGTCCACCATCGACCAGATATTCACTCTACGCCAAATCCTGGAGAAGACCCATGAGAACCAAATCGATACACACCATCTCTTCATCGATTACAAGGCAGCATTCGATAGCCCGATAAGGGATCGCCTATATGCCGCATTGTCTGAACTTGGTATCCCTGCAAAGCTCGTTAGACTTTGCAGAGCGACGTTGAGCAATACGCGCAGCTCCGTCAAGGTTGGAAGTGACCTCTCCGACCCCTTTGATACCGTTCGAGGTTTCAGACAGGGCGATCCTTTGTCCTGCGACCTCTTCAACTTCACCATGGAGAGTGTTCTGCGCAAGGCCGGTGTACATCGTAATGGCACAATCTTCAACAAAAGTGTCCAGCTCCTTGCCTACGCTGATGACATTGATGTCATCGGGCGTAACAAGCGAGATGTCACCGCTGCATTTGCGGCTATCGAAAGAGAATCTGCCAAAATGGGTCTGGTGGTAAATGAGGGCAAGACGAAGTATATGCTGTCTACACGCAGGGACTCGCAGCGGCTAGGGTCTCACGTCGAGGCCGACAGGTATACCTTTGAAGTTGTCAAGGAATTCGTCTACCTTGGCACCGCCATCAACAGCAGCAATGATGTCAGTCTGGAGATAAAGCGAAGGATTACTCTTGCCAACAGGTGCTACTACGGTCTCGGTAGGCAATTGAGAAGTAGAGACCTCTCTCGACCGACAAAACTTGCGCTCTATAGGACGCTTATCTTGCCCGTGCTCCTCTATGGCGCTGAAGCATGGACAATGACACGAAACGACATAGCGGCCCTTGGAGTGTTCGAGAGGAAGGTACTTCGCAAAATCTTCGGCCCTGTTCGTGTTGGTGACGACTATCGCATACGAACCAATAACGAGCTGTATGAGCTGTATAAGGACATGGACGTAGCGCAGCGAATTAACATCCAGCGGCTACGCTGGCTCGGTCATGTCTGCCGCATGGACGACGAAGCTCCGGCGAAAAAGGTTTTCGATGCGATGGTTGGAGGTCGACGGCGAAGAGGGAGGCCATGTCTCCGGTGGAAGGACCAAGTGGAAGAGGCCCTGGTATCTCTTGGTGTGACCAACTGGAGAAGGCGCGCGCGAAGCAGAGGCGCCTGGAGAGAAGTTTTGCGGCAGGCCGTAACCCGATAACGGGTTGTTATGGCCAGTTAAGTAAATAAGTAAGATCCATCCGGCCGTGCGGGGCAGTCTGAGAGGCACCTGCTGCTTTGGTCGGCTGATCTGCAAAAAGATGGTGGATGTCCGTTAATAAAAGTTATGAGGCTGACATCATGAGTATGAGAAAACGCGGCTGAGCTACGGGGTTCGCTTAAGCTATAGCCGGGAAATATAGAGATATATAATTAAAAAAATTGGCCAAGTTGCCATTTACTTTTTTTTCAAGTGTGGGGGATTTTTGAAGTACTACTGTGTACAAAGAATACCCGAAGAAGAATATTTTCGCCGAAATATTTTTTTTTTAGGTTGGTACAACTGTTAGAGGCTCACATGTCAAATTATACGTCAAAATACTCATTAGTGTTTGAGTTACGCTTGGTTTTGTGAGACGCAAAAAGTGAATTCGGCGATTTTTATAATGTCTGAAATTATCCAACAAAGAAGTGCGATCAGATTTTGTTTCCTGTACGGAATAACCGCTGCGGAAACGTTGAGAATGTTGCAGAAGGCCTACGGAGACCATGCTCTATGGTCATACGTCATACGCCACGTTGAGTGTTATAATTAAATGACACTCATACGCCACGTAGCGCTGCGCAAAAAAATGCACACATCACAATTACACAGTTTGAATGTATTTTTTTTGAATTGGTGTCTGAAGCAAATTTGTTGGTCGTTAAAATATCTACAAACTTGCCGAAGACAGTAAAGCGATATTCGAAACGATTTAGGACCTACTTAAGCGACAAACTTGACGAAAATTACCAAACTTCAAAGTCGGATTTCTCATAAACTAGAGCCAATCTTATCAAACGGCTGGTGGATCTCAACTCAGTCTACCTATACGAAACTCACCCAGTAGGTCCCCCCCATGTCTAAATTTTGGACTTGCACAGTGTTATCAATCGTTCCACAGCCACCGTATTCGCCTGATTTAGCTCCTTGTGACTTCTGGCTATTCTCCAAACTCAAAAGACCACTTCGAGGACACCGTTTTGAATCGAATGAAGAGATTCAACGTGAATCGGCGCGCGCATTGAAGGCTATACCGGAAGGTGACTATTTGGCATGCTTCGAAGATTGGAAAGTCCGTTGGCATAAGTGCATTGCATCGGGGGGGGGGGACTACTTTGAAGGCGATGAAATTGATTTGGAAGAATAAATAAAGAATTATAAACAAATTCCGGATATTCTTTGTACACAGTAGTATATATGGATAATTTTAGGTGCATATATACATATTCGCGGGGCTCGAAGGAAGCAAGAGAACCGAGCGAGAATGTCGGTTTGCTTTTCGAGAGGGTGGTGGCAGTCAACCGCTCTCTGATCCGGAATTGGAACTGTGTGAGCATGAGAATGGCTGGAGCCATACCACCCGAGAGGGAGATCTTATAGATCTTAGAGTTTATACCCGATCAGTCCGACGTCTGCGGGATTTGCAGCGCTTAGGGCAGGTCGCAATGGAATGACGACTGACCCGGGATGGAGGAGGTGTAATGAGGGATTGCGAGGGATTGCAATTTTTGTCAATTGTTTGGGGTGTAGAACGAGGGGCGTCAAGCCAACGCTCTTGTCGAACCTTTTTTCTCGGTCTCATTAGAGGCGAAAGCCATCCTGCGGGATCGAAACGGTTGGCAATGAAGGGGGGAATTTGCCGGTTTGGGAATGAGTCTGCAGGAGTGGTGGGTTCAAAGTGACTTTCCATTATTTCCTGGGGTGGAAACCCTACGGGATTGAGGGCGGCAATCACTTGCGAAAGGGCTTCCTTTAGGGCAGGAAGGTTATTTCGAAGGACGGGACCAGTATGCAAGTTAACCCATGACAACGGGCAACGGACTCCGTCAGTGATATTGTCTAAATAACAAGACAATATTGCTGACACACATGAGGTTGGGTAGCGGTCGATGCAATAAGACACTGCACGCGCAACGGACAGCGGACCGGCAGCGAGGTCAACAGACTGCGACGTCAACAAACAGCGACGACAGCGACGGCGGCAATCGGCTTAGGCTAAGACTTAGCAGTAAGTGAAGCGTTGTATCAGTCGTTACCTGGACTCAATAAAGCACAGAAGTGACCAAAAATAATTGGCGCCCAATCGTGGTTTGCAAATCCGAACTCGTGTGTTGTTTAAACAATTAACAATTATAAATCCAAAGATCCAGAGATCCAGTCAAATCTGAAAAGATTACAACGGGACCTGCGCATCAACGGAGAACGACAAAACAAGGAATAAAACAACACCAACCACCCACCTACCAAATTAGGAAAAGGAAAGCAGCATCCAAATTTTCCGAGGAAATGGAGAATTTTAGAGTAGACTTAAAACTGTAAGTAGAGTGCTCAGTAATAAAGAAAACGTCAGTGTAAAAAATTAATGTGTTTTAAAGAAGATATGTTAATAAATTGAACGCCTTTCAGGAATGCAATTCAAGAATCTGTGTTTGTG
Source organism: Melieria crassipennis (assembly GCA_963668005.1). Lineage (NCBI taxonomy): Eukaryota > Metazoa > Arthropoda > Insecta > Diptera > Ulidiidae > Melieria > Melieria crassipennis. The sequence continues at coordinate 84,715,420 of OY764961.1, read as the reverse complement.
AATTAGAAAAACGAATATATTTGGTCTGTGAATTGTGAATTTTTTTTGTTTTTTTCTTTTCTGAAAAAGCGAATATATTTTGTCTGTGAATTGTAAATTGTGAAACAATCCTGTTTTTCGTTAAAAAAAAACGAGGCCACATATTTTGTAAAATAAAGAAATAATTGTGACAGCAGAAGCTAGAAGTTTAGAATTCGTAAAAGAGTAAACGGATTTATGAATAAAAAAAACATATGAATAGAGCAGATAGTGATAGTGAATTAGAGCAGATTCTGGATAGGATTTCGCGGTTAACGGTAAGAAACAAAGAAGAACGTACAAATACAAGAACAAATATTAAAATGGACGCAAACCAAATAACAGCTATTGTTGAGGCGGCAGTATCAGCTGCTCTCAGAAAACAAAAACAAGACTTTGAAGCACATGTTAGGGAACTGACAGCAAAGGTGACGTCATTAAGCACAGACACTAGTACTGTAGTGACGTACGAACCCGTAGTTATAGATTCCGGGGCGGCAAAATGCGACGAACCCTTAGACCTGGTAAAGTCTTTGCCTGAGTTTGATGGACAGGCCAATAACTATGTATCGTGGCGCCAGGCGGCGCACACGGCTTACGAGGTATTCCGAGGTTACCCCGGAAGCTCTAGACATTTCCAGGCCGTTGGCATAATACGGAATAAAATTAAGGGCTCCGCCGACGACAGCGACGGCGGCAATCGGCTTAGGCTAAGACTTAGCAGTAAGTGAAGCGTTGTATCAGTCGTTACCTGGACTCAATAAAGCACAGAAGTGACCAAAAATAATTGGCGCCCAATCGTGGTTTGCAAATCCGAACTCGTGTTTAAACAACTTACTTACTTACTTACTTAACTGGCCATAACAAACCGTTGTCGGGTTACGGCCTGCCGCAAAACTTCTCTCCAGGCGCCTCTGCTTCGCGCGCGCCTTCTCCAGTTGGTCACACCAAGAGATACCAGGGCCTCTTCAACTTGGTCCTTCCACCGGAGACATGGCCTCCCTCTTCGCCGTCGACCTCCAACCATCGCATCGAACACCTTTTTCGCCGGAGCTTCGTCGTCCATGCGGCAGACATGACCGAGCCAGCGTAGCCGCTGGATGTTAATTCGCTGCGCTACGTCCATGTCCTTATACAGCTCATACAGCTCGTTATTGGTTCGTATGCGATAGTCGTCACCAACACGACCTATAGAGCGCAAGTTTTGTCGGTCGAGAGAGGTCTCTACTTCTCAATTGCCTACCGAGACCGTAGTAGCACCTGTTGGCAAGAGTAATCCTTCGCTTTATCTCCAGACTGACATCATTGCTGCTGTTGATGGCGGTGCCAAGGTAGACGAATTCCTTGACAACTTCAAAGGTATACCTGTCGGCCTCGACGTGAGACCCTAGCCGCTGCGAGTCCCTGCGTGTAGACAGCATATACTTCGTCTTGCCCTCATTTACCACCAGACCCATTTTGGCAGATTCTCTGTCGATAGCAGCAAATGCAGCGGTGACATCTCGCTTGTTACGCCCGATGACATCAATGTCATCAGCGTAGGCAAGGAGCTGGACACTTTTGTTGAAGATTGTGCCATTACGATGTACACCGGCCTTGCGCAGAACACTCTCCATGGTGAAGTTGAAGAGGTCGCAGGACAAAGGATCGCCCTGTCTGAAACCTCGAACGGTATCAAAGGGGTCGGAGAGGTCACTTACAACCTTGACGGAGCTGCGCGTATTGCTCAACGTCGCTCTGCAAAGTCTAACGAGCTTTGCAGGGATACCAAGTTCAGACAATGCGGCATATAGGCGATCCCTTATCGGGCTATCGAATGCTGCCTTGTAATCGATGAAGAGATGGTGTGTATCGATTTGGTTCTCATGGGTCTTCTCCAGGATTTGGCGTAGAGTGAATATCTGGTCGATGGTGGACTTACCAGGTCTAAAGCCGCACTGATAAGGTCCAATCAGCGCCTTGGCGAGTGGCTTTAATCTTTCACATAGTACGCTCGTCAGGACCTTGTATGCAATGGGAAGTAGGCTGATACCCCTGTAGTTGGCGCATATTGTTGGGTCGCCTTTCTTCAGCACAGGACAAAGGGCACTGAGGTTCCAATCGTTGGGCATTCGTTCCTCCAGCCATATTTTGCAAATGAGCTGATGCATGCACCCAATCAGCTCACCGCCGCCGGCCTTGAACAATTCAGCTGGTAGCCCATCCGGCCCTGCTGCTTTGTTGTTCTTGAGTCGCTGGATAGCGACCCGGACCTCGTCATGGCTGGGTGGTGGCACATCCACACCGTCGTCGTCGATTGGTGCCATCTGGACATCTTCACCACTGGCGGTATTTTTCCTTTCGTCGCCTGCGAGCAGCTTGGTGAAGTGCTCCTTCCACAACCTCAGCACACCCTGCGCATCCGTAACCAGATCCCCGTTTTCGTCTCTGCAAGAAGATGCCCCGGGCTTAAATCCTTCCGTGAGACGCTTAACTTTTTGGAAGAATTTTCGGGCGTCATTCCTGCTCCTGCACTCCTCGATTTCCTCACGCTCGCGCCTTTCTTGCGTCTAAAAAGGAACCTCTCTTTCTTCCTCTCCTCCCGGTATTTTTCTGTCATGGCTCGCGTGGCGGCCGACTGCAGGGTCTTCTTGTAGGCAGCATTCTTCACTGCAGTGGCTGCGCGACACTCTTCATCGTACCATTGGTTTTTTTGGTGGTGGGCGTCGAAAACCAAGGACATTTTCTGCGGCGGCGCGCATAGAGTGGGATAAGTGAGCCCATAATCCGCCGATGTCATCAGGTGGAGAGGGGGAGCGACCGAGCTGGTTAGAGAGTTGAGCGGAGTAGGCTTCGGCTACCCCTTGTGATCGCAGCTTACTGATGTCCAGCTTTCTTCGCAAACTAGGTGTACCTTGGCTGCAACAAGGTAGTGGTCCGAGTCGATGTTGGGTCCTCGGAACGTGCGCACATCTAGAATGCTAGAAGCATGCCTTCCATCAATCACAATGTGATCAATCTGGTTGCGGGTGGATTGATCGGGGGATAACCAGGTCGCCTTATGGATATCGAGGTGCTGGAATCTGGTGCTACTAACTACCATGTTTCGTGCCGCGGCGAAATCGATCAGCCTCAGACCGTTGTTCGAAGTGGTCCCATGGAGGCTGAACTGCCCGACTGTGGGGCCAAAGATGCCTTCTCGCCCGACCTTTGCGTTGAAGTCCCCGAGGACAATTTTGACGTCGTGGGCCGGGCACCTGTCGTAGACGTCCTCGAGCTTCGCATAGAAGGCATCCTTGGTCGCATCGTCCTTCTCTTCCGTCGGGGCGTGCGCGCAAATTAGGCTGATGCTAAAGTATTTAGCTTTAATGCGGATCGAAGCCAGCCGTTCGTTCACCGGAGTGAACCGAGAGACGTGGTGGCGAAGTCTCTTGCTGACCACAAATCCGCAGCCAAATTCGCGCTTCTCCGCATGGCAGCTGTAGTAGATATCGCAGTCTGCTCGCTTGGAGCAACCTTGTCCTGTCCATCGCATTTCCTGGATGGCGGTGATGTCAGCCAACAAGGAATAAAACAACACCAACCACCCACCTACCAAATTAGGAAAAGGAAAGCAGCATCCAAATTTTCCGAGGAAATGGAGAATTTTAGAGTAGACTTAAAACTGTAAGTAGAGTGCTCAGTAATAAAGAAAACGTCAGTGTAAAAAATTAATGTGTTTTAAAGAAGATATGTTAATAAATTGAACGCCTTTCAGGAATGCAATTCAAGAATCTGTGTTTGTGAATTAGAAAACGAATATATTTGGTCTGTGAATTGTGAATTGTGAAACAATCCTGTTTTTCGTTAAAAAAAAAACGAGGCCACATATTTTGTAAAATAAAGAAATAATTGTGACAGCAGAAGCTAGAAGTTTAGAATTCGTAAAAGAGTAAACGGATTTATGAATAAAAAAACATATGAATAGAGCAGATAGTGATAGTGAATTAGAGATGTCCAGCTTTCTTCGCAAACTAGGTTTTGCGGTCTTCGCTGCGCAAAGACGCATGCGTACCTTGGCTGCAACAAGGTAGTGGTCCGAGTCAATGTTGGGTCCTCGGAACGTGCGCACATCTAGAATGCTAGAAGCATGCCTTCCATCAATCACAATGTGATCAATCTGGTTGCGGGTGGATTGATCGGGGGATAACTAGGTCGCCTTATGGATATCGAGGTGCTGGAATCTGGTGCTACTAACTACCATGTTTCGTGCCGAGGCGAAATCGATCAGCCTCAGACCGTTGTTCGAAGTGGTCCCATGGAGGCTGAACTGCCCGACTGTGGGGCCAAAGATGCCTTCTCGCCCGACCTTTGCGTTGAAGTCCCCGAGGACAATTTTGACGTCGTGGGCCGGGCACCTGTCGTAGACGTCCTCGAGCTTCGCATAGAAGGCATCCTTGGTCGCATCGTCCTTCTCTTCCGTCGGGGCGTGCGCGCAAATTAGGCTGATGCTAAAGTATTTAGCTTTAATGCGGATCGAAGCCAGCCGTTCGTTCACCGGAGTGAACCGAGAGACGTGGTGGCGAAGTCTCTTGCTGACCACAAATCCGCAGCCAAATTCGCGCTTCTCCGCATGGCAGCTGTAGTAGATATCGCAGTCTGCTCGCTTGGAGCAACCTTGTCCTGTCCATCGCATTTCCTGGATGGCGGTGATGTCAGCCAACAAGGAATAAAACAACACCAACCACCCACCTACCAAATTAGGAAAAGGAAAGCAGCATCCAAATTTTCCGAGGAAATGGAGAATTTTAGAGTAGACTTAAAACTGTAAGTAGAGTGCTCAGTAATAAAGAAAACGTCAGTGTAAAAAATTAATGTGTTTTAAAGAAGATATGTTAATAAATTGAACGCCTTTCAGGAATGCAATTCAAGAATCTGTGTTTGTGAATTAGAAAAACGAATATATTTGGTCTGTGAATTGTGAATTTTTTTTGTTTTTTTCTTTTCTGAAAAAGCGAATATATTTTGTCTGTGAATTGTAAATTGTGAAACAATCCTGTTTTTCGTTAAAAAAAAACGAGGCCACATATTTTGTAAAATAAAGAAATAATTGTGACAGCAGAAGCTAGAAGTTTAGAATTCGTAAAAGAGTAAACGGATTTATGAATAAAAAAAACATATGAATAGAGCAGATAGTGATAGTGAATTAGAGCAGATTCTGGATAGGATTTCGCGGTTAACGGTAAGAAACAAAGAAGAACGTACAAATACAAGAACAAATATTAAAATGGACGCAAACCAAATAACAGCTATTGTTGAGGCGGCAGTATCAGCTGCTCTCAGAAAACAAAAACAAGACTTTGAAGCACATGTTAGGGAACTGACAGCAAAGGTGACGTCATTAAGCACAGACACTAGTACTGTAGTGACGTACGAACCCGTAGTTATAGATTCCGGGGCGGCAAAATGCGACGAACCCTTAGACCTGGTAAAGTCTTTGCCTGAGTTTGATGGACAGGCCAATAACTATGTATCGTGGCGCCAGGCGGCGCACACGGCTTACGAGGTATTCCGAGGTTACCCCGGAAGCTCTAGACATTTCCAGGCCGTTGGCATAATACGGAATAAAATTAAGGGCTCCGCCGACGACAGCGACGGCGGCAATCGGCTTAGGCTAAGACTTAGCAGTAAGTGAAGCGTTGTATCAGTCGTTACCTGGACTCAATAAAGCACAGAAGTGACCAAAAATAATTGGCGCCCAATCGTGGTTTGCAAATCCGAACTCGTGTTTAAACAACTTACTTACTTACTTACTTAACTGGCCATAACAACCCGTTGTCGGGTTACGGCCTGCCGCAAAACTTCTCTCCAGGCGCCTCTGCTTCGCGCGCGCCTTCTCCAGTTGGTCACACCAAGAGATACCAGGGCCTCTTCAACTTGGTCCTTCCACCGGAGACATGGCCTCCCTCTTCGCCGTCGACCTCCAACCATCGCATCGAACACCTTTTTCGCCGGAGCTTCGTCGTCCATGCGGCAGACATGACCGAGCCAGCGTAGCCGCTGGATGTTAATTCGCTGCGCTACGTCTATGTCCTTATACAGCTCATACAGCTCGTTATTGGTTCGTATGCGATAGTCGTCACCAACACGACCTATAGAGCGCAAGTTTTGTCGGTCGAGAGAGGTCTCTACTTCTCAATTGCCTACCGAGACCGTAGTAGCACCTGTTGGCAAGAGTAATCCTTCGCTTTATCTCCAGACTGACATCATTGCTGCTGTTGATGGCGGTGCCAAGGTAGACGAATTCCTTGACAACTTCAAAGGTATACCTGTCGGCCTCGACGTGAGACCCTAGCCGCTGCGAGTCCCTGCGTGTAGACAGCATATACTTCGTCTTGCCCTCATTTACCACCAGACCCATTTTGGCAGATTCTCTGTCGATAGCAGCAAATGCAGCGGTGACATCTCGCTTGTTACGCCCGATGACATCAATGTCATCAGCGTAGGCAAGGAGCTGGACACTTTTGTTGAAGATTGTGCCATTACGATGTACACCGGCCTTGCGCAGAACACTCTCCATGGTGAAGTTGAAGAGGTCGCAGGACAAAGGATCGCCCTGTCTGAAACCTCGAACGGTATCAAAGGGGTCGGAGAGGTCACTTACAACCTTGACGGAGCTGCGCGTATTGCTCAACGTCGCTCTGCAAAGTCTAACGAGCTTTGCAGGGATACCAAGTTCAGACAATGCGGCATATAGGCGATCCCTTATCGGGCTATCGAATGCTGCCTTGTAATCGATGAAGAGATGGTGTGTATCGATTTGGTTCTCATGGGTCTTCTCCAGGATTTGGCGTAGAGTGAATATCTGGTCGATGGTGGACTTACCAGGTCTAAAGCCGCACTGATAAGGTCCAATCAGCGCCTTGGCGAGTGGCTTTAATCTTTCACATAGTACGCTCGTCAGGACCTTGTATGCAATGGGAAGTAGGCTGATACCCCTGTAGTTGGCGCATATTGTTGGGTCGCCTTTCTTCAGCACAGGACAAAGGGCACTGAGGTTCCAATCGTTGGGCATTCGTTCCTCCAGCCATATTTTGCAAATGAGCTGATGCATGCACCCAATCAGCTCACCGCCGCCGGCCTTGAACAATTCAGCTGGTAGCCCATCCGGCCCTGCTGCTTTGTTGTTCTTGAGTCGCTGGATAGCGACCCGGACCTCGTCATGGCTGGGTGGTGGCACATCCACACCGTCGTCGTCGATTGGTGCCATCTGGACATCTTCACCACTGGCGGTATTTTTCCTTTCGTCGCCTGCGAGCAGCTTGGTGAAGTGCTCCTTCCACAACCTCAGCACACCCTGCGCATCCGTAACCAGATCCCCGTTTTCGTCTCTGCAAGAAGATGCCCCGGGCTTAAATCCTTCCGTGAGACGCTTAACTTTTTGGAAGAATTTTCGGGCGTCATTCCTGCTCCTGCACTCCTCGATTTCCTCACGCTCGCGCCTTTCTTGCGTCTAAAAAGGAACCTCTCTTTCTTCCTCTCCTCCCGGTATTTTTCTGTCATGGCTCGCGTGGCGGCCGACTGCAGGGTCTTCTTGTAGGCAGCATTCTTCACTGCAGTGGCTGCGCGACACTCTTCATCGTACCATTGGTTTTTTTGGTGGTGGGCGTCGAAAACCAAGGACATTTTCTGCGGCGGCGCGCATAGAGTGGGATAAGTGAGCCCATAATCCGCCGATGTCATCAGGTGGAGAGGGGGAGCGACCGAGCTGGTTAGAGAGTTGAGCGGAGTAGGCTTCGGCTACCCCTTGTGATCGCAGCTTACTGATGTCCAGCTTTCTTCGCAAACTAGGTGTACCTTGGCTGCAACAAGGTAGTGGTCCGAGTCGATGTTGGGTCCTCGGAACGTGCGCACATCTAGAATGCTAGAAGCATGCCTTCCATCAATCACAATGTGATCAATCTGGTTGCGGGTGGATTGATCGGGGGATAACCAGGTCGCCTTATGGATATCGAGGTGCTGGAATCTGGTGCTACTAACTACCATGTTTCGTGCCGCGGCGAAATCGATCAGCCTCAGACCGTTGTTCGAAGTGGTCCCATGGAGGCTGAACTGCCCGACTGTGGGGCCAAAGATGCCTTCTCGCCCGACCTTTGCGTTGAAGTCCCCGAGGACAATTTTGACGTCGTGGGCCGGGCACCTGTCGTAGACGTCCTCGAGCTTCGCATAGAAGGCATCCTTGGTCGCATCGTCCTTCTCTTCCGTCGGGGCGTGCGCGCAAATTAGGCTGATGCTAAAGTATTTAGCTTTAATGCGGATCGAAGCCAGCCGTTCGTTCACCGGAGTGAACCGAGAGACGTGGTGGCGAAGTCTCTTGCTGACCACAAATCCGCAGCCAAATTCGCGCTTCTCCGCATGGCAGCTGTAGTAGATATCGCAGTCTGCTCGCTTGGAGCAACCTTGTCCTGTCCATCGCATTTCCTGGATGGCGGTGATGTCAGCCAACAAGGAATAAAACAACACCAACCACCCACCTACCAAATTAGGAAAAGGAAAGCAGCATCCAAATTTTCCGAGGAAATGGAGAATTTTAGAGTAGACTTAAAACTGTAAGTAGAGTGCTCAGTAATAAAGAAAACGTCAGTGTAAAAAATTAATGTGTTTTAAAGAAGATATGTTAATAAATTGAACGCCTTTCAGGAATGCAATTCAAGAATCTGTGTTTGTGAATTAGAAAACGAATATATTTGGTCTGTGAATTGTGAATTGTGAAACAATCCTGTTTTTCGTTAAAAAAAAAACGAGGCCACATATTTTGTAAAATAAAGAAATAATTGTGACAGCAGAAGCTAGAAGTTTAGAATTCGTAAAAGAGTAAACGGATTTATGAATAAAAAAACATATGAATAGAGCAGATAGTGATAGTGAATTAGAGATGTCCAGCTTTCTTCGCAAACTAGGTTTTGCGGTCTTCGCTGCGCAAAGACGCATGCGTACCTTGGCTGCAACAAGGTAGTGGTCCGAGTCAATGTTGGGTCCTCGGAACGTGCGCACATCTAGAATGCTAGAAGCATGCCTTCCATCAATCACAATGTGATCAATCTGGTTGCGGGTGGATTGATCGGGGGATAACTAGGTCGCCTTATGGATATCGAGGTGCTGGAATCTGGTGCTACTAACTACCATGTTTCGTGCCGAGGCGAAATCGATCAGCCTCAGACCGTTGTTCGAAGTGGTCCCATGGAGGCTGAACTGCCCGACTGTGGGGCCAAAGATGCCTTCTCGCCCGACCTTTGCGTTGAAGTCCCCGAGGACAATTTTGACGTCGTGGGCCGGGCACCTGTCGTAGACGTCCTCGAGCTTCGCATAGAAGGCATCCTTGGTCGCATCGTCCTTCTCTTCCGTCGGGGCGTGCGCGCAAATTAGGCTGATGCTAAAGTATTTAGCTTTAATGCGGATCGAAGCCAGCCGTTCGTTCACCGGAGTGAACCGAGAGACGTGGTGGCGAAGTCTCTTGCTGACCACAAATCCGCAGCCAAATTCGCGCTTCTCCGCATGGCAGCTGTAGTAGATATCGCAGTCTGCTCGCTTGGAGCAACCTTGTCCTGTCCATCGCATTTCCTGGATGGCGGTGATGTCAGCCAACAAGGAATAAAACAACACCAACCACCCACCTACCAAATTAGGAAAAGGAAAGCAGCATCCAAATTTTCCGAGGAAATGGAGAATTTTAGAGTAGACTTAAAACTGTAAGTAGAGTGCTCAGTAATAAAGAAAACGTCAGTGTAAAAAATTAATGTGTTTTAAAGAAGATATGTTAATAAATTGAACGCCTTTCAGGAATGCAATTCAAGAATCTGTGTTTGTGAATTAGAAAAACGAATATATTTGGTCTGTGAATTGTGAATTTTTTTTGTTTTTTTCTTTTCTGAAAAAGCGAATATATTTTGTCTGTGAATTGTAAATTGTGAAACAATCCTGTTTTTCGTTAAAAAAAAACGAGGCCACATATTTTGTAAAATAAAGAAATAATTGTGACAGCAGAAGCTAGAAGTTTAGAATTCGTAAAAGAGTAAACGGATTTATGAATAAAAAAAACATATGAATAGAGCAGATAGTGATAGTGAATTAGAGCAGATTCTGGATAGGATTTCGCGGTTAACGGTAAGAAACAAAGAAGAACGTACAAATACAAGAACAAATATTAAAATGGACGCAAACCAAATAACAGCTATTGTTGAGGCGGCAGTATCAGCTGCTCTCAGAAAACAAAAACAAGACTTTGAAGCACATGTTAGGGAACTGACAGCAAAGGTGACGTCATTAAGCACAGACACTAGTACTGTAGTGACGTACGAACCCGTAGTTATAGATTCCGGGGCGGCAAAATGCGACGAACCCTTAGACCTGGTAAAGTCTTTGCCTGAGTTTGATGGACAGGCCAATAACTATGTATCGTGGCGCCAGGCGGCGCACACGGCTTACGAGGTATTCCGAGGTTACCCCGGAAGCTCTAGACATTTCCAGGCCGTTGGCATAATACGGAATAAAATTAAGGGCTCCGCCGACGACAGCGACGGCGGCAATCGGCTTAGGCTAAGACTTAGCAGTAAGTGAAGCGTTGTATCAGTCGTTACCTGGACTCAATAAAGCACAGAAGTGACCAAAAATAATTGGCGCCCAATCGTGGTTTGCAAATCCGAACTCGTGTTTAAACAACTTACTTACTTACTTACTTAACTGGCCATAACAACCCGTTGTCGGGTTACGGCCTGCCGCAAAACTTCTCTCCAGGCGCCTCTGCTTCGCGCGCGCCTTCTCCAGTTGGTCACACCAAGAGATACCAGGGCCTCTTCAACTTGGTCCTTCCACCGGAGACATGGCCTCCCTCTTCGCCGTCGACCTCCAACCATCGCATCGAACACCTTTTTCGCCGGAGCTTCGTCGTCCATGCGGCAGACATGACCGAGCCAGCGTAGCCGCTGGATGTTAATTCGCTGCGCTACGTCCATGTCCTTATACAGCTCATACAGCTCGTTATTGGTTCGTATGCGATAGTCGTCACCAACACGACCTATAGAGCGCAAGTTTTGTCGGTCGAGAGAGGTCTCTACTTCTCAATTGCCTACCGAGACCGTAGTAGCACCTGTTGGCAAGAGTAATCCTTCGCTTTATCTCCAGACTGACATCATTGCTGCTGTTGATGGCGGTGCCAAGGTAGACGAATTCCTTGACAACTTCAAAGGTATACCTGTCGGCCTCGACGTGAGACCCTAGCCGCTGCGAGTCCCTGCGTGTAGACAGCATATACTTCGTCTTGCCCTCATTTACCACCAGACCCATTTTGGCAGATTCTCTGTCGATAGCAGCAAATGCAGCGGTGACATCTCGCTTGTTACGCCCGATGACATCAATGTCATCAGCGTAGGCAAGGAGCTGGACACTTTTGTTGAAGATTGTGCCATTACGATGTACACCGGCCTTGCGCAGAACACTCTCCATGGTGAAGTTGAAGAGGTCGCAGGACAAAGGATCGCCCTGTCTGAAACCTCGAACGGTATCAAAGGGGTCGGAGAGGTCACTTACAACCTTGACGGAGCTGCGCGTATTGCTCAACGTCGCTCTGCAAAGTCTAACGAGCTTTGCAGGGATACCAAGTTCAGACAATGCGGCATATAGGCGATCCCTTATCGGGCTATCGAATGCTGCCTTGTAATCGATGAAGAGATGGTGTGTATCGATTTGGTTCTCATGGGTCTTCTCCAGGATTTGGCGTAGAGTGAATATCTGGTCGATGGTGGACTTACCAGGTCTAAAGCCGCACTGATAAGGTCCAATCAGCGCCTTGGCGAGTGGCTTTAATCTTTCACATAGTACGCTCGTCAGGACCTTGTATGCAATGGGAAGTAGGCTGATACCCCTGTAGTTGGCGCATATTGTTGGGTCGCCTTTCTTCAGCACAGGACAAAGGGCACTGAGGTTCCAATCGTTGGGCATTCGTTCCTCCAGCCATATTTTGCAAATGAGCTGATGCATGCACCCAATCAGCTCACCGCCGCCGGCCTTGAACAATTCAGCTGGTAGCCCATCCGGCCCTGCTGCTTTGTTGTTCTTGAGTCGCTGGATAGCGACCCGGACCTCGTCATGGCTGGGTGGTGGCACATCCACACCGTCGTCGTCGATTGGTGCCATCTGGACATCTTCACCACTGGCGGTATTTTTCCTTTCGTCGCCTGCGAGCAGCTTGGTGAAGTGCTCCTTCCACAACCTCAGCACACCCTGCGCATCCGTAACCAGATCCCCGTTTTCGTCTCTGCAAGAAGATGCCCCGGGCTTAAATCCTTCCGTGAGACGCTTAACTTTTTGGAAGAATTTTCGGGCGTCATTCCTGCTCCTGCACTCCTCGATTTCCTCACGCTCGCGCCTTTCTTGCTCCCGTTTCTTGCGTCTAAAAAGGCACCTCTCTTTCTTCCTCTCCTCCCGGTATTTTTCTGTCATGGCTCGCGTGGCGGCCGACTGCAGGGTCTTCTTGTAGGCAGCATTCTTCACTGCAGTGGCTGCGCGACACTCTTCATCGTACCATTGGTTTTTTTGGTGGTGGGCGTCGAAAACCAAGGACATTTTCTGCGGCGGCGCGCATAGAGTGGGATAAGTGAGCCCATAATCCGCCGATGTCATCAGGTGGAGAGGGGGAGCGACCGAGCTGGTTAGAGAGTTGAGCGGAGTAGGCTTCGGCTACCCCTTGTGATCGCAGCTTACTGATGTCCAGCTTTCTTCGCAAACTAGGTGTACCTTGGCTGCAACAAGGTAGTGGTCCGAGTCGATGTTGGGTCCTCGGAACGTGCGCACATCTAGAATGCTAGAAGCATGCCTTCCATCAATCACAATGTGATCAATCTGGTTGCGGGTGGATTGATCGGGGGATAACCAGGTCGCCTTATGGATATCGAGGTGCTGGAATCTGGTGCTACTAACTACCATGTTTCGTGCCGCGGCGAAATCGATCAGCCTCAGACCGTTGTTCGAAGTGGTCCCATGGAGGCTGAACTGCCCGACTGTGGGGCCAAAGATGCCTTCTCGCCCGACCTTTGCGTTGAAGTCCCCGAGGACAATTTTGACGTCGTGGGCCGGGCACCTGTCGTAGACGTCCTCGAGCTTCGCATAGAAGGCATCCTTGGTCGCATCGTCCTTCTCTTCCGTCGGGGCGTGCGCGCAAATTAGGCTGATGCTAAAGTATTTAGCTTTAATGCGGATCGAAGCCAGCCGTTCGTTCACCGGAGTGAACCGAGAGACGTGGTGGCGAAGTCTCTTGCTGACCACAAATCCGCAGCCAAATTCGCGCTTCTCCGCATGGCAGCTGTAGTAGATATCGCAGTCTGCTCGCTTGGAGCAACCTTGTCCTGTCCATCGCATTTCCTGGATGGCGGTGATGTCAGCCAACAAGGAATAAAACAACACCAACCACCCACCTACCAAATTAGGAAAAGGAAAGCAGCATCCAAATTTTCCGAGGAAATGGAGAATTTTAGAGTAGACTTAAAACTGTAAGTAGAGTGCTCAGTAATAAAGAAAACGTCAGTGTAAAAAATTAATGTGTTTTAAAGAAGATATGTTAATAAATTGAACGCCTTTCAGGAATGCAATTCAAGAATCTGTGTTTGTGAATTAGAAAACGAATATATTTGGTCTGTGAATTGTGAATTGTGAAACAATCCTGTTTTTCGTTAAAAAAAAAACGAGGCCACATATTTTGTAAAATAAAGAAATAATTGTGACAGCAGAAGCTAGAAGTTTAGAATTCGTAAAAGAGTAAACGGATTTATGAATAAAAAAAACATATGAATAGAGCAGATAGTGATAGTGAATTAGAGATGTCCAGCTTTCTTCGCAAACTAGGTTTTGCGGTCTTCGCTGCGCAAAGACGCATGCGTACCTTGGCTGCAACAAGGTAGTGGTCCGAGTCAATGTTGGGTCCTCGGAACGTGCGCACATCTAGAATGCTAGAAGCATGCCTTCCATCAATCACAATGTGATCAATCTGGTTGCGGGTGGATTGATCGGGGGATAACCAGGTCGCCTTATGGATATCGAGGTGCTGGAATCTGGTGCTACTAACTACCATGTTTCGTGCCGCGGCGAAATCGATCAGCCTCAGACCGTTGTTCGAAGTGGTCCCATGGAGGCTGAACTGCCCGACTGTGGGGCCAAAGATGCCTTCTCGCCCGACCTTTGCGTTGAAGTCCCCGAGGACAATTTTGACGTCGTGGGCCGGGCACCTGTCGTAGACGTCCTCGAGCTTCGCATAGAAGGCATCCTTGGTCGCATCGTCCTTCTCTTCCGTCGGGGCGTGCGCGCAAATTAGGCTGATGCTAAAGTATTTAGCTTTAATGCGGATCGAAGCCAGCCGTTCGTTCACCGGAGTGAACCGAGAGACGTGGTGGCGAAGTCTCTTGCTGACCACAAATCCGCAGCCAAATTCGCGCTTCTCCGCATGGCAGCTGTAGTAGATATCGCAGTCTGCTCGCTTGGAGCAACCTTGTCCTGTCCATCGCATTTCCTGGATGGCGGTGATGTCAGCCAACAAGGAATAAAACAACACCAACCACCCACCTACCAAATTAGGAAAAGGAAAGCAGCATCCAAATTTTTCGAGGAAATGGAGAATTTTAGAGTAGACTTAAAACTGTAAGTAGAGTGCTCAGTAATAAAGAAAACGTCAGTGTAAAAAATTAATGTGTTTTAAAGAAGATATGTTAATAAATTGAACGCCTTTCAGGAATGCAATTCAAGAATCTGTGTTTGTGAATTAGAAAAACGAATATATTTGGTCTGTGAATTGTGAATTTTTTTTGTTTTTTTCTTTTCTGAAAAAGCGAATATATTTTGTCTGTGAATTGTAAATTGTGAAACAATCCTGTTTTTCGTTAAAAAAAAACGAGGCCACATATTTTGTAAAATAAAGAAATAATTGTGACAGCAGAAGCTAGAAGTTTAGAATTCGTAAAAGTGTAAACGGATTTATGAATAAAAAAAACATATGAATAGAGCAGATAGTGATAGTGAATTAGAGCAGATTCTGGATAGGATTTCGCGGTTAACGGTAAGAAACAAAGAAGAACGTACAAATACAAGAACAAATATTAAAATGGACGCAAACCAAATAACAGCTATTGTTGAGGCGGCAGTATCAGCTGCTCTCAGAAAACAAAAACAAGACTTTGAAGCACATGTTAGGGAACTGACAGCAAAGGTGACGTCATTAAGCACAGACACTAGTACTGTAGTGACGTACGAACCCGTAGTTATAGATTCCGGGGCGGCAAAATGCGACGAACCCTTAGACCTGGTAAAGTCTTTGCCTGAGTTTGATGGACAGGCCAATAACTATGTATCGTGGCGCCAGGCGGCGCACACGGCTTACGAGGTATTCCGAGGTTACCCCGGAAGCTCTAGACATTTCCAGGCCGTTGGCATAATACGGAATAAAATTAAGGGCTCCGCCGACGCGGTATTAGCATCCTTTAATACCGTATTAAACTTTAATGCGATTATAGCGAGATTAGATTTTACTTACGCGGACAAACGTCCCGTTCACCTAATAGAGCAACAATTGTCAACCTTAAGACAGGGTAACCTCACGGTATTACGCTTCTTTGATGAAGTCGAAAAGAAACTTACCCTGCTCACAAATAAGACAATAATGTCTTATGAAGGCGACATGGCCGCAACAATTTGTGAAAAGTACAGGGCGGATTCACTTAGGGTGTTCATATCGGGTTTGAAGAAACCACTTTGCGACATTCTTTTTGCTGCACGTCCTAACAACCTACCTCGTGCTCTGGCATTGGCCCAGGAGGTCGAAGCAAATCACGAACGGTATTTATTCGCGACTAGTTACGCGGCGCGAAGTGATGAGCAAAATAAAAATCAAAGCAGAACGCAAAACCAGGGGCAACAAAGGAACCCTCATAATACAGACAGGCGACCACGGGGAACCGGAAACAACAACGGACAGCAAACACCGCATGACCAACCTACGATGATGGAGATCGACCCATCTGAGCCCCGGTTGCGCCAGAACACAAATTGGCAGCGAGGTCTCTCGCAAAAGGCAAGCCCACAGCAATACAGGCACGGTAATCAACAAAATTTCATTAGAGGATTTCAACAAAACAAACGACAGGCAGAGAGATCGGAGAGACACCGGACCCAAGGTGCAAAGAATAAATACTATCAAACAGGAAGAAGCCCAGTTAGCGGAATATGACCAAAATGCGGAAACAACTGTCGAGGACCTCAATTAAGAAGAGCTTAATTTTTTAGGGGGCAGTCCCTGCTTCCGTGGATCGAGCGAGAAGTAGGGGACCGTGGGAAAAAGGTAAAGCTACTAGTGGACACGGGTGCATCGAAAAACTACATTAAACCCTTACCAGAACTTAAATATATTATTCCGGCATCAACACCATTTTTAGTTAGATCATTACATGGCAATAGCCCGGTGAAGAAAAAATGTAAAATTAGGTTATTCGGCATATGGGCAGACTTTTTCATACTGCCTAATATAACGACATTTGACGGGATAATTGGCCTTTACTAAATCAGGTCAACGCTCAGATAGATTTGAACAATGGAGTAAAACGACACGACTTCGGAAACGATAAACTGTTGTTCCACGAATGCAAAAATGTTAATTTCATTGATGTAAGACGCGAAGAAATTCCCTCTTCTATCCGAAATCAATTCTGTAAAATGATACAGAATAAAAAAAAAGGCGTTTGCGGACCCCAACGAGTCCTTACCCCTCAACACAAATATAGTTGCTACTATTAGAACAAAAACCGAAGAACCGGTATATTCTAGGCTCTATCCATACCCTATAAGTGTAGCCGACTTCGTCAATAAGGAAGTAGCCGATCTTTTAGCAAATGGCATCATTCGCTCCTCCAGGTCTCCCTACAATAACCCGATTTGGGTTGTTGATAAAAAAGGAGTGGACCAAGCAGGAAATAAAAAAAAAACTATTAGTGATCGACTTCAGGAAACTGAATGAAGTCACAGTCGAGGACAAATATCCAATGTCGAATGCAATGGTGATATTGTCAAACCTAAAAAGTGCACAATACTTTACTACACTCGACTTGAAATCTGGATTTCACCAGATCGAGTTAGCAGAGAGAGACAGGGAAAAAACTGCCTTCTCTGTTAACAACGGCAAATATGAATTCTGCCGCCTGCCTTTCGGCCTTAAAAACGCTCCTAGTATATTTCAGAGGGCAATCGACGGTGTGCTCAGGGAGCAAATCGGCAAGACATGCCATGTTTACGTCGACGACGTAATTATCTACTCAAAAACGGCAGAAGACCATTTAAGGGACATCGAATGGGTGTTACGAAACCTCTATGAGGCCAACATGAGGGTATCAGTGGAAAAATCAAAATTTTTTAAAACAGAAGTAGAGTACTTAGGGTTTGTAAAAACAAGTCCCGAGAAAATTAACGGCATAAAATGCTACGAACAACCAACCACCCTCCGAGGGCTCAGCTCCTTTCTAGGGTTAGCAAGTTACTACAGATGTTTTGTCATGGATTTTGCCAGCATAGCAAAACCTCTGACCGACATGCTAAAAGGAGAAAACGGCAAAGTAAGTGCCACCCAATCGAAAAAAATTAAAGTTCAGTTAACACCAGAAGGTGTTGAAGCATTTAACAAACTTAAAGAAATTCTCGCGTCAGAGGACGTCACACTAGCATTTCACGATTTCACTAATGGGCCAGTTACTCATGACACAGAACATAAACTTAACCATAAACATAAACTTAGAAAATTTGAGCGATTACTCAAAACTTTATTTCCGTAAACATAAACTTAAAAATCAGCTGATTTTCCTTTTTGGCAAAACGAAAATAAAACCAATTTAAAACGTAAATATGGAAGGCACAAAACAAATTGGGGAATTATTGTATGAATTGTGCGATATTTATAATTTGTGGAAAAAAAACGAAAAGAGGGTACGCAGGTGGGCTGTCCTGGGCATTGCAGTTCTTTCCCTATAGCATCCCACACTGATTTCTTCCTCTCGTTGAGCTTGAAAAGTGGGCTTTTTTTGTTATAAAGCTCTGGGTGCTCCTGCACCAGACACACAAACTTTTCGTCGTCCATTGCCGTTTTCTTTTTTGATTTGTCAATTTTTTTATTTATAATTTGTTTTTTATAAGACAATATTGCCACTTCGATTTCTCCATCTCGTGAACAATCAAATTCAAACTTTTCGCGACATTTTTTTACTTGCTATTATTAAATGTTTGAGCATCCAACGACTAAAATTATTAATATATTTACGAAACTAATAAAAATTGCAATCCATTGTGTATATTTTACAAATTATTTTCATTTGTTTACTTTTCAATTCATTCCGAAGAGAGTGGCAACATTTTTTGCGTTTTCCGTAAACATAAACTTAGAAACCAAAACGAAACAGATTTCTAAGTTTACGGTTAAGTTCTAAGTTTATGTTCTATGTCTCGGGTAACCAGTTGTACAGCTTTCGGGTATGCCAGGTCGTGCTAGCTGACAAGTAAAACTAAGTTATGTCATGAGTAACTGGCCCATAAGCCGTTCGACTTGACGACCGATGTATCCTCAAGGGGTTTAGGGGCTGTACTATCACAGGAAAGGAGGCCCATAACCATGATCTCAAGAACGTTCAGAGATAAAGAAGAGCATTTGGCAACAAATGAAAGAGAACTCTTGGCGATCGTGTGGGCCCTTAACAATTTGATGAATTATCTGTACGGTGTAAACCAGTTGAACATTTTCACTGACCACCAGCCCCTGACGTTTGCCGTTTCAGATAAAAATCCGAACGCAAAGATCAAGCGCTGGAAATCTCTCATAGAAAGCTTCAACGCAAAGATTTTTTACAAACCAGGAAGAGAAAACCATGTCGCTGACGCATTGTCGAGACAGCACATGAATATGGTAGAAGCTGAATCGGAACCAAGCTCTGACTGCGCTACCATACACAGTGAAGAGTCACTGACCTACACCATTGAAACAGTGGATAAACCTGTCAATTGCTTCAGGAATCAAATAATACTCCAAGAGAGCGAAAGCCCGTCAAAGCAGACCTTTATCATATTTGGCTCAAAAACCAGACATATAATCTCATTTTGTGATGTAGAATCGCTACTAAAAACAATACAAGAAGTCATTAACGATGGCGTGGTTAACGCAATACACTGCAACCTACCAGTTCTGGCAAAAATTCAACACCGACTAGTAGAACTTCATCCCAACGTAAAATTCCGCCATACTGAGAAAATGGTTACGGATATTTTCAGTGAAAACGACCAGCACGAAATTATAATTGCTGAACACAGCAGAGCTCATAGGGCGGCACAAGAAAATGTGAAACAAATCTTGGCCGACTATTTTTTCCCAAAGATGGATAAAAAGGCAAGAGAAGTAGCAGCCAATTGCCGAATCTGTTCCAAGTCCAAATACGATCGACACCCAAAAAAGCATCTTATCGCGGCGACACCTGTCGCGGCGACGGCGTCTAGCACCGGAGAAATATTACACATCGATATTTTCTCTACGGACCAAAAATATTTTCTAACTTGCGTTGACAAGTTTTCAAAATTCGCTATAGTGCAAAAAATTGCATCTAGAACCATCGTAGACGTAAAGCCACCAATTCTACAACTAATAAACATTTTTCCGAACGTTAAAACAATATACTGTGACAACGAAAAGTCGCTAAATTCCCATACCATTAAATCAATACTGTTAGACTACAATAATGTGGAAATTGCAAACGCTCCTCCACTCCATAGTACGTCAAACGGGCAAGTGGAGCGTTTTCACAGTACCCTGACTGAGATAGCTAGGTGCCTGAAACTCGAGAAAAATCTGAGCGACAC
Source organism: Melieria crassipennis (assembly GCA_963668005.1). Lineage (NCBI taxonomy): Eukaryota > Metazoa > Arthropoda > Insecta > Diptera > Ulidiidae > Melieria > Melieria crassipennis. Next base: position 84,695,521 of record OY764961.1, on the reverse strand, counting down.
CGTTGACTTAATTTTGCTAGCCACTATAGAGTATAACAAGTCCATGCATTCAGTAACCAAAAAGAATCCAATCGAAATCCTTCATTCCGGTCCAGCCAACATTACGGAATCAATTCGAAATCGTATCGAAAAAACACAGGCCGCTGACAGCGAATACCATAATAAGAATCGTCAGAATAAGACATATAACACTGGCGACAAGGTCCTGGTAAAAGTTAATCGAAGGCTAGGTAATAAACTCTCAACATTATACGTAGAGGAAGTAATTGAACGGGACCTCGGCACCACCGTTCTCATAAAGGGGTGGGAGGTCCACAAGGACAACATTCGACCACCTTAATAATCCAACCCATTACCACTTTTTAATTACAGGATAATAACAATGGCATTCTTATCAACGACCTTCATGGAAAAACTTACGGACTACACCAACGTCAACTATATCCCAATTTTGAACGGAGACGCGATTGTATGGGAACACCACGGCTACCTGACGCACTTCACTAACCTGACCTGGTACTCAACAATGAACGACGAGACGAAAAACCTGGTTGACCTATTTCCCCAGTCGCACATGAGGAAGTTACTAGACTCGGACATAGCGCACATCGGAACACTACTGCGAACTGTCGACATTCACGAAGCTTGAATTTTTTGGGTACGGCACTGAAGGTCGTTGCCGGCACCCCTGACTTCGACGACTACCAGAGACTACAGATGAGACAGGATATGCTCGTCGACTCTAATAACAAACAATATAGGATAAACACCCATATTCAGCAAAAAATCTTAGAAATCACAGAAAAAATAAACAAAATAATTTCTACTACAAAAAAAGAGGAAATAGATACAGGCCATTTATACGAAACAATACTAGCAAGAAATAGGATAATAACTCTCGAATTACAAGCTGTCACAATTTCAATAACGTTAGCTAAACTAAATTTGGTTAACCCTACCATATTAGACAATAGCGATATAAACAAAATAATCAATGAGCACTCTACCAATGTAACGATAATAGAAATATTAGGAATGTCTAGAATTAAGGTTCTACAAAATAAGGACAATTTGTATTTTATCATAAAAAATCCTATACCCGAAATAGTTTGTAAAAAACTTAGCCTATTCGCCGTGCCACATCAAGAACGAGTACTACCACAGAATACAGAACGCGCATCTCATACAAATTAAAAAATGTTAAGGGGTCGTAATATTACGACCACTGTTAATGTAACATTACGTCCTCTGATATTAACATTACGAACAGCACTAGACAGCTTTCGTTTCTGTTATTTCACAGAACAAACAGCACAGAGATAAGAAGAAAGTAATGATCGCATGCAGCTCCGAAGGGAAAATAGCGTCAGGCTGTGGTTGCTGTTGTTGTCGGCCAACAAAACGAAGTGCCACTTGCTTCTTACATATATGGGAAGAAGAGCAATAAGGTATGGTTGTTGTTATTGTTGCCGGCTAGGAATTGAAACATTGAATTTGAATTATTTTTGCTTTGTGGTTCATTCTGCGTGCAGCGCAGTGCGTACATACGCTGTCGGTAGCAATGTTACGACGGAGTGTAGCGTGCAAAAATATATGAGAACGAATGTCAAAAGGTGGTAACTTATCGACTTAAAAAGTCACTACGCTATAAAGTTATCACACTATTTTTAATATTGATGATAGTTAAACGATGTGGCACAATCGTTATGTACGAAATATCCATTAAATGGTGGATGTACGTACATACATATATCGAAAAAAAAAGCAAAACAAAAAAATTTATTCTGCCATCATTCGGGATCGTCGTTGCTTACTTACTTTTTTCTTATAGATTTTTGCTTTACAATAGATATGTACATACATTCGACATGATTAAATGCACAAATTCGTAATTACGATTCTTCGGAACGTCTCATTGTTTTTAGGTTTGACGAACAAATGTTTGGGCCAAAAAACTGGGGGCTAGAGTGGGATAAAAGGCGTGGGATAAAATAATTAATCGCGGCGAGAAGTCATTTACGCCAAAATTAGCGAAACCTTAGAATGCAAGTGCTAATAAGGAGATACAAATTTCTTCACACAGAAAGTCGATTGCATAATAACATGAAAAAACTTGTTCTTATTAACCGACACACGTCGGGAATTGCCAGCCAATATCAGCCAGAAACAAATATTCAAAATTTACAATTTTCATTCGTTGATCAACACAACAACAACGATAGCACATCGCCCTTCATTCGCTTCATTGAAAATAACAGTAACTTCTATGGCCGGCATCGAGCGCACGACATGCGCATTCTGTATACTGTTTATTCTGTGGTACTACACTTTGGGGACACCAACACCGTCGTCGAGTGCGGAAATAAAACGCATGCCGTAAAATGCAAAAAATCGACGTTCGCTACTTTTTGTAAAATGCTAAAAACCACCACCTGCGGGCAACAACTGGTCGCGGGAGAAACAGCAAATCGCTCAACCACAGCCAACCACAATAAAGGCATCAATGAGATAGACGACGGAATAATTATCATCAGCAATGACACAGCCGAGGTCAAGGGCGAAAGTGGAAACTTGAGAATCATTAGAGGGACTTATCTGTTAACCTTCGAGCAGCAGGTGACAATAAATGGCACCGAATTCCGAAATAGAAACAATGTTGTAGAACGTACGCCGAGAACGTCGAATGACCAGAAGATCAACCTCGTAGGACACTTAGAGTCCCTGAGTCTGAACTACCTCCATGAAATGGATGTGGAGAACATCAACCACATAAGTACTTTACGACAAGAAATCAATTTCAAGACAATGGCCTTCGTTGTTGCAATAACGACTATTATCGCATTCGTAATAATACGGCTGGTCATAAGCAGTTACAAGAAACGTACCGCAAAGAAGACGATGGATGTCACTATCCGGAAAGTCACAGAGAGGATCGCGGACGACCCTCACTTAGGAAGGGAGGAGTTAACCCATGACAACGGGCAACGAACTCCGTCAGCGATATTGTCTAAATAACAAGACAATATTGCTGACACACATGAGGTTGGGTAGCGGTCGATGCAATAAGACACTGCACGCGCAACGGGCAGCGGACCGGCAGCGAGGTCAACAGACTGCGACGTCAACAAACAGCGACGACAGCGACGGCGGCAATCGCCTTAGGCTAAGACTTAGCAGTAAGTGAAGCGTTGTATCAGTCGTTACCTGGACTCAATAAAGCACAGAAGTGACCAAAAATAATTTGCATATGACGATTTGGTACCTATGTGGCACATGTCAAATGCGATGGAGGGGGTACTGGACCGCTTATTACCCAACCGAATACTGTATGCTGAGCAAGTAAGCTGCCACATACATTTCGGTGGATACCTTCGAGCATGATCTGCGGGATGAGATCACTGCCAATCACTATATCGATCTGCGCTGTCTCAAAGGGGTTTGGATCAGCGAGATCTAGCATGGCGAAATCTTTCATATTAGGGGGGGTTTATATGAGAAGTTGGGAGCAATTTCGTAAGCTCTTGGAGCATGATTGCTTGCACGGGGAGTTTCGTGCTCATTTGGGGGACTGCCAATGTCAAGAAGCAGGTATGATTGGCATTTTGCACAATATGACCGCCCATGCCCGAGATTTGGAAGGGGGATTTCTCGATTGGCAATTTGAGGCGTTTTTGGACCTTCGTAGAAATGAAGGTACGCTGAGAGGTTTGGTCGATCAACGCTCGAACCTTAAACAACTTTCCTGAGTGCTCAATAGACACCAGTGCCGTAGGCACAAGGGATTGGGTGCCATTACTGGAGTGGAGGGCTTGTACTTGGAGCGTACTTTGCCTGGAAGATGTGCGGGGTTGCACATCCGAAAGGGGGGAATGAGTTGCGGAGTTGTTGTGCGTTGGTTTTGGAGCTGTTGCGACTTGTGAAATGGTAGAATGTGACCGATTGGGAGATTGAGAGGGTCGCGCATTGCCTTTGGGGAAATGAAGCATGGAATGGTGCTTCATTTGGCAATATACGCACGTAAAATTGCTTGTACAATCCTCAAGAAGGTGAGATGTAGCAAGACAATTTACGCAGAGATTGTGCTTCTTTACATATTTAAGTCGACTCTGGGGGGTGAGTCTTTTGAAGTTCTGGCAAGTCCGTATGGGATGGTTTGCGTTGCAGAGTTTGCACGCGAAGTCCCTTTTCACTTGAGTGTGATAATTTAGAGATTTGTGTGGCCGATTTGGGAGGACATTGGAAGTCGGGGGTTGTGGTTTTGGCTTAGCTGGGCGAATGCTATGCAGCCGTTCAAGTACCTCATATCTGCCGGTCAGGAACTCATCCATTTGCGACCAGGGTGGCAGATCCTTCCGGGATGTCAATGATTGCTCCCATAGAGCGAGTGTCTCTTGGGGCAATTTGGTACAACATATGTAAACCAATAGCGGATCCCAATTGTCAGTGTCTACGGCCTGAGTATTGAGAACAGACAGACAATTGTTTATTGTGTTTTGGATCCGCTGTAGCGCCTCACTATTTTCAGTGTGGGCAGAAGCGATATTCAAAAGGGATCGGATTTGTGTATCAATGAGTATGCGTTTGTTTTCGAAGCGTGATTTTAAAGCTTCCCACGCGAGTCCGAAATTCTCATCGGTTAATGCATATTACTTAACAATAGCACCGGCTTTGCCTTGCGGTTTGTATCGGAGGTGATACAATTTTTGGGCTGGAGTGAGCTGGGGGTGGTTAACGTATACTGCCGTAAACATGTCCCGGAAGGACGGCCACTGCTCATAGCCCCCGAAGAAGGTTTCGGTATCACAAGGTGGAATTTGTAGGCAAATGTAGGGGGTATTTGCTGGTTCTAGGGGTCGAACCGGTTCCATATGCGCAGCGGGCTGGGGGGACTGAGTTTGGAGCATCTCAATGATGTCCGACATCTGAGCCATACACAACTCGTAATGGTCTGTGCAGGCGTCAAGCTTTTGTCTAGCCGACTCTTTGAAACCGTCGGGCTGGCTATTGTCTTCAGCAATGATTTTTGCTTTATTTGGACCAGAGATTTGGTCAAATCCTCAGTGGGAGCCGATGAAAATTGTGTGCATAATTGCACGAGTCTATCGGACTCGAAAATGAATTTTGCAACACTGGGATCGGTTGCTTTGGGAATAGAAAGTTTGGAGCGCGTGATGGGTGGCTCAGGAGTGACAGAAGCTGTCAAATGTGCTTTAGCTGACTTTGCGTATCTGGAGGAAGGTGTCTCCATTTGTCGTTCGGGGGATCGTTCAGCAGGCATTTCGTTTAAAAAAGCTCGACAAAGAGTTAAAAGTTTGAATAAATATAAGTGAAGGGTATTGGAAAGTAGACGTGTAGTCTTACCGCGTCCGCGCGAACGATAATTGAGTATGGGAAGAATTCGTTAATACGAATTAGTATCTCTGTCGAGTAAAAAAGTTTACAAACGTGTATGTAAAAGTGTAGGGAAATATATGTATATATATTGGAAACAAGTAAATTTTTTGTAAATGTGAATGGGTAATATACAGAAATGTGTATATGGGAATTGGGAATGTATGTAAAAATTATTATAATATAAATATGATATAAATGTGTAGTCAAATGTGTATTAAATGTGTTTTTATTTGTGAAAAAGTGAATTTTTTTTGTATGGGAATGTGAATGTGTTTGAATATACACGTATGTATGTGTATGTGTATAAATATGTGTGTGTATAAATATGTGTATGTATAAATATATATATGTGTGTGTATATACAGCTGCGGTCAAAATAATAGTAGTACGCATACCACGAAAAGAAAATTAAGAAGAAATAATCTGCTTTTCTTTACAAATATTTACTTTGTATTTTTTTAACAAGTTATATGTGTTAACAATACAATCATAAAAGAAAACTTAAGAAATTAAACTCAGTTTGATTCGATTTAAATTAAATGCGCCAAAAGCTCAAAAATATGGACGGTCAAAAAAATAGTAGTACGCTTTACTTTCATAAAAATGAAAATAAAATTGTGTTACATTTTAAAAGATTTAGTGGTTAAATAGTAATAACGTAATTTTTCTTCATATTAATATTTAGTTGCGTGACTGTTTTTCGCTATTACTGCAGCACAGAGCCGATGCATTGAATTAACCAAATTTTCATATCTTTCTCTAGGTATTATATATTCCTGCTTCTCAAAGTTGATTATTATTAGTTAGATTATAGTGAGCAACTGCTCTCTTCACGTCGAACCACAAATTTTTAATTGTATTGAAGTCTGGTGATTGTGCGAGCCATTCCATAACCCTAATACTGCTCTTGCGAAGCGCCTTTCGTGCGACCTTGCTTGTATGCTTTAAGTTATAATCCTGTTGAAAGACCCAAAGCAGTGGCGTTTTTTCACGGACATACGGTAGCACGATTTCCTGCAAGATTCGTACATATACACATCGATCCATCGTTTTCTTGAACAAATAAATAGCGCCACCTCCATAAAACGTAAAACATGCTCAATAAATCCGAGTAAATCTAACCCAAAAATAAAATTTTAACATTAGCTTTAAACGCATGCAATTATAACAATGCTTTTTTCTTGTGTTCTTCCTGTATAAAAGTATCTTACGGTTAAACAAAAAAAAAGGCGAAGCAGCAAATTCAACATGTCGCACTATATTTAGTAGCAGCACTACTATTATTTTGACCGCAACTGTATATGTATGTGTATGTGATTATTTGTTTTAGTGTGGTAAATAATAATAATAATTGACTGGCACGACAGCCCGCTTACGCGAGACTTAGGCCTAGCTTCCCGCAACCACCCGTGTTGTGCGTGTGAATTTGTACGCGGGTGGAAGGGACCTACAGTTTTATGCCGGTTCCGAACGGCAGGTTGGGAGCTCTTTCATAAGCAATTTTACTCTCAGAGGTTTGCCATTTCCAGCTGAGAGGACAGCCACCGAAAGAGAAAACGAGTTTTCCCGTTATTTTTTTAGGTGTTATTACAGGCAGTATTTGAACCTGGGTCGCTGCCTTCGACTCGCGGTCCAACGCACTAACCGAGCCACGGCGGCTGCCGTAGTGTGGTTATGTAAGAAAAAAAGTGTCGAAATAATTGTGTGTACAAAAATTTGTGTGTGCGAGTGGGCGATATTTGTCCCACTGTATGCACTTGGGTTGGCAGCAGATGTGCAGGGTATGAGTATGTGCAGCACTAATTGAAAATTTTCTAAGTCCTAGAAAAATTTTCAATATGCTGCAAAAAAAGGCTACTCGTCCCACTGTGCTTGCGTTTATTTACTTCTGCTAGTGAGAGTGGGGAAATGCTTAAGCAGAAGTGTGAAAATGTGATTGCACTTGGAGGCAGCAGCGGGAGTGCTTGCTGCTAGTGCGTGCGTATATCGCACAAAGCGAAACGCGAAAATGTGCGCAAGTGGGAGAGTGCAATGCAAACGCAAAAGGAGGGGAAGTGCGTGCTTTTGAATGCTGGCTGCAGTGGGAGATATTTCTGTTTTGCCAGCGGTGATCGCACAAAGGGAAATGCGAAAATAAGTGCAAGAGTGTGGGAGATCAGCAGCTGGAGTGCTTGCTGCTGATCGGAAATATGCACAAAGCGAAATGAGGGGAAATGTGTGCAAATTAGGAAAGTGGTTGAAAGCAGGCTGCAGCGGGAGTTTTTGCTGCTTTGCCTGCGTAGGGAATGCGAACACAAAAATCGCAAATTTATGCGCAGTAGCGGGATTGCTTACTGCGAACAGTGGCGCCGTACCAGTATATAATTTTTGAACTGGATTTTTGGTAAATTTTATATTTTATATAAATTATATTTTGTGTTAGTGTATGTGTAATTTTTAATAAAAATTGTGGCTTATCTTATTGGGCCCAGTGCCCGAGAATGGGAATCTCCTCTATTTGTTGTGTGCCGCTACTGTGTTCCTTGGCTGTTATTGTTTGCCGTTGTTGCTGCCCTCTTCGTCTGCTTTGTGTTGTGGGTGTGTGTTTTGTTGTTGTGTATTATGTTATTCTGCAGTCCGTGTTTTTGTGAGCAGCACTGCACTGTCTATGTTTCGCTTTTTGCAATTTTCGTTTGAAGTAATTTGTTTTAGTTTGTGTATTGAAAATATATTTTGCACTGTTTTTCGATTTTGTTGTGTGCTTCACCTTTGTGTTTGTTTCACTGTTTGGATTGTTCCACTGTTGGTTGATTTTTACAATTTTGTAATTTGTGCACTTGTACACTTCTTGTTTGTGTCACTTTTCACCTGTGCTTAGTTTTGTTGTAACTACTTATATGTTTGGTTTTTTTGTGACTCCTTGCGCTTTTCAATATGTTTTTGCACTTGTTGATTGTCTTGTATTTGAAATTTTTATGTTTCCGCGTCGCTGGTTCAAATCGCGAGCGGCTCGAAGGACCATGAATAAATCGAGCGCGACGGAGCGGTTGAAATAAATACACGGAGTGTTCGGGTTACACGGTGGGGTTTATTGTTAGACTGTAGAATGACGAGTGACAAGTAATACAATAAACATTAAACGATACAAACGGCAAAGCCGGGGAGCAGAAAATAGGGGGAACATAAGTACAAGAGGACAAGGAAAGGAAGGGATGAGAGGTGGGATCGACAGATCACTGAACAACCACAGCACTCATTTAGCCACAACTCTTGGCAATCTTGTACCCTATTTAGACCCTTGTACCCTATTTAAATTGCGCAATTAATAACTTTTCTCAATTTATCCTCAATTTAGCTCTAAATTGAACTCAACTTGTCACACAAAAATCTTAATTTAGCTAATTGCAATTAGCGCTAAATTTACCATAAATTGAGCTCGATCCATCCGAGTCGTGCTGTTATCATTAACGAATTCATTCACAATAGACCGAACCGAAACGGAATTGAGGAACAGAAGCGAAAGACATTTGTTAATTATTTGCTTCGAAATTTCGTTTAAAAATTGTGTATCAGTAGGGATGTTGCATAAATATTACTAAACGCTCAATAAATATTTTTAAGAACGTTTTTTATACAAGTTATCATGAACAAGTTCTCACGATCACCTTTCTGCTGACATTACGTCCGGTGCAACCTTCACTCAGGTCAACCACACAGCACGAGCCACTAAGTCAGCAGAAATACGCTTACACAGGTTGGTCACACCAAAATAACGAAACACTCTACACGAGCCGCTAAGTCAGCAGAAATGCGACTGCAACGCCGGCAGAACAACAACAGTGCAGCGTGCCGTCATGGCCTGAGCCTAGGGTAGAAAATTATTATTAAAATCAGGGGTGGCTTTCCGTAATTCGATTTTCGATCATCGTTGGCTCGACACATCGATTCGATATCGAACGCTCAAAGAGACAGTTTCGATTTCCGTAACTCGATATGAGAACTCTCGTTTTAATTGTTTGGCAAGTGTGTGGAAAGTACTTTGGAGCTGTCAGAAGCAGCGGGAAGTAAACAAAACGAAGAAAATTTGACACGTAAAAATAAACAAATTTAAAAATTTTCGGGAATAAAAATGTACAATTGGCGGTATTTATTGTTTTTGGAGGAGTTTCATCGTGAAACTCCAATCAATAGACGAAGATTAAGAGATGCAGCGGATCCCATGGAATTGCCAGAGTTATGGGAAGTTAAATTGGTATTTGGAAAATTTGTTTATACAATTTCCATTTCACAGCTTCCAACAAAGGTACCGGTAAAGGCATTTATGTACGTTCTCAATGCCATACAATTACGGGATGGCATGAGAAGTACATACATTCCTCCTTCACAAAGATTAGCCACCACTTTAGAGATGCTTTATCAGTGGGAAACAGTTATCAGTGGGAAACGGGAGGCGCCCACTCATCTGCCATGGGACCTAGCACTCTGTCAAAAATCTTTCGGCAAACCTTAACCTCAATGGATCAAAATTTATGCAGCCAATGGATTAACTCTAACAGACCGCCAGCAGTGTAAAGAGTATTTCAATTCTAAATACAATTTTCCTGGAGGAAAATTCGATTATCATCATTCCAAAAGATTTCAAATTTCATACTTACATTTTGTTATGGTTGACAACGGTGCAAACGAGCGAACGAGCAAAACGAGAGCAAAATTGGTATCGAGCTGTTTGTATCGAACGTTCGATACGACACGGCGACATTTTGTGTTACGGAAAGCAAAAACGATTGTTCGATACACGTATTTGCTCGATATCGAATTACGGAAAGCCACCCCAGTTTGTAAACTCATATCAGAATAAAGATTAAACTACCAAGTAAAGCCGTTTAATTTATTTACTTACTTACTTAACTGGCCATAACAACCCGTATCGGGTTATGGCCTGCCGCAAAACTTCTCTCCAGGCGCCTTTGCTTTGCGCGCGCCTTCTCCAGTTGGTCACACCAAGAGATAGCAGGGCCTCTTCAACTTGATCGTTCCACCGGATACACAGCCTCCCTCTTCGCTGTCGACCTCCAACCATCGCATCGAACACCTTTTTCGCCGGAGCTTCGTCGTCCATACGGCAGTCATGACCGAGCCAGCATCCTTATACAGCTCATACAGCTCGTTATTGGTTCGTATACGATAATCGTCACTAACACGAATAGGGCCGAAGATTTTCCGAAGTACCTTCCTCTCGAACACTCCAAGGGCCGCTATGGCCTTTCGTGTCATTGTCCATGCTTCAGCGCCATAGAGGAGCACGGGTAAGATAAACGTCCTATAGAGTGCAAATGCTGCCTCGTAATCGATGAAGAGATGGTGTACCCATATCGATTTGGTTCTCATGGGTCTTCGTAGATTTGTCGTAGAGTGAATATCTGGTCGATGGTGGACTTACCAGGTCTAAAGCCGCACTGATATGGTCCAATCATCGCCTTGGCGAGTGGCTTTAATCTTTCACATAGTACGCTCGTCAGGACCCTGTATGCAATGGGAAGTAGGCTGATACCCCTGTAGTTGGCGCATATTGTTGGGTCGCCTTTCTTCAGCACAGGGCAAAGGGCACTGAGGTTCCAATCGGTGGGCATTCGTTCCTCCAGCCATATTTTGCAGATGAGCCGATGCATGCACCCAATCAGCTCACCGCCGCCGGCCTTGAACAATTCCGCTGGTAGCCCATCCGGCCCTGCGGCTTTATTGTTCTTGAGTCGCTAGATAGCGACCCGGACCTCGTCATGGCTGGGCGGTGGTGCCATCTGGACATCTTCACCACTGGCGGTATTGTTCCCTTCGTCGCCTGCGAGCAGCTTGGTGAAGTGCTCCTTTCACAACCTCAGTACGCCCTGCGATTTAATTTACATAAACCGAAAAAACCTTTCTTCCGTCAAAACAAAAACATGTTCGATAGCAGCTAAAATGAGACTTATGTAAGCTAAATTGAGGTGTGTGAACAGCAAAAGCGATAAACTCAATTAAGAATTAAATTGCCTCAATTTATTTGGCTGTCTGAGCAGGACATTAGGGGGAAACGGGTTTGGCGGACCAGAGGAGGGGGCGACGCGAGGCTTGAAGTGTTTGCTAAAGTTTGGCAAAAGCACTCGTATTCTCACGGATCACTTCGACAACTCATAAACGGATTTTCAACTGGGGTCGAATCGAGCGATCCGTGAACGTATCGGCAATCGTACGAAAGAAAATTCCGTGATACGTTAATCGTGTGAAAAAAATGGGATGATGGCATACGAAAGCCAACTGATCGTAATTATTTCAAAGTGTAATAGATTTTTTTCTTCTTCTACAATTTTGACAGTGACAGCTTGCATTTTAATCTTAAATTGAAAATTTCCGATACAGAATTTTCATTATTTTGTGACATTTTTAAACAAAAGTTGTACCAAAGAGATTATGGACGGTGCCTTACTCTTTTTTATCATCCGCTGAAAGTGATGGCGACGAAAGAATTGTGCGAAGGCGATTAAGGGACCAAAGCAACCCATTAAATTTACCAAGCTCAGTGTACGTTAAATAAAAATATAAGAATAAACTTACACTGTACAAAGTTCTCCTACAGATTTGTAAAAAGATTTCGCTTGATTAAAGAAGCATTTAAATATGTTTTAGAGAAGTTTTGATCCGCAGCAGTCTACAGCGGCTCAACCAACGCTGTAACTAGCAGCAGCCCTTGCTCTTCTAGCAAGTGGTGGTTACCAACATTCAGTTGGTTGCGACTATTTGATTGGAGTGGGACATAAATACTGCAATTAGCTCCTTTTGAGCCGCATTTATTTTATTTGTATTTGTCCTAAAATAATCCTTTTAGCAATATACCATAATTGATTTTTCATAATATTTTCTTTTTAATATCTTACATTATTTTCCTTTTCTTGTCGTTTACAAACACAATTTTCTTATCGAATGACAGTTCGTAAGAAAATACTCGTTAACGTACGCACTTTCGGAAGGCATCTTACCGAATTACGTTAGCGAGTACTCGTTCACGTATGGCGTAATACGAAATCATAACATTTACGTGACGAGTTGTCCCCTGACATCACTAACGACTGAATAAGGGTATTTGTGTGGCCATTCGTGGCCAACCAGTTATACCTACCTACCTACCTCGATGAAAGTTGGAATATCATGCAGGGTGGATTTGTGTGATTGTGTTAATAAGCTCGATTAAGTATTCGTTACGTCAAGAATTTTTGAGTCCACCTCAGGGATTAAGGCAGAGACTGACATATTATAATCTATTTTAAGATCTTAGTATATCGAAATAAAAAACCAAATCTAAAGAAATTGATTTTAATTTGAAAGTAAAAAATTTAATGACATTTTAACGATTAAGTCTGAAAATTTATAATATATGCGTCGTATGGTAAAATTATTATTAAACATTTTATGTCTAATCACTCTCATCCTTCCATTTTTCACGCGCCTCCATTTTCGCCTCAGGTACAAGAGAACTTTTAACACCCCCAAGAATATTTGTAGTCGCCTGTGTTGTCCACACAGCGGGTTGACATATTATGGGTGGTATATGCCTTATTACTGCTCCGACAGCTCCTGTATATCCTTTTTGATCATGTTCTGCTACAGCTGTTTCTATTAGTGTGTTTGCAGAATCATTGATGCCCTAGAAGAACAACATTAATTACACTGTGTGACAAATTTTCGGTTATGGTATGGGTGTGGATGTGTATTGCGGTGGTTCATTTAGAGGTACTTTTCCAGTAGGGATTTAATATACCTTATCCAGCACATAGTGAAGATAAGCGACGATAATTCGTTGTGAACGTGATGAATCGATGTGGCGCAGTTCTCAAAACTTGGCTTATTTTACGTACTTTTAAGTATCTTGGTTTAAAGCAGATAAAATTCAAGTCGTCTAAGAATTGAAGTCCCTACTCATAAGTAGTCTTAAAAAGCTTGAAGAAGATTCTTTGTTTTCACCTAAAATTTTGTTCAGCGCAAATGATTTTGTATGATAAGATTACCTGATAAAATGTATTTAATTTTTTTACTTCTGTTTATTTCTTGAAAAAGTACCTCTTTTCGATGCATGTTTGACCATTATTTATTTATTTTAAATTAAGGCGTTTATGCAATTCCTTTCCAAATGACAAAAACTTATACTTTTTCAAAACTTTCCCCAAAAAAATATAATGCCCAAACCCTTTCAGTCACAATGTCCAATATATTGGACTACAGCCCATACAATTTATACAGAACGGGTTTATTTTCATGTCAGAAAGGGTTAATTACGAAACCTTTATTTAATACTTTTTAATTAAATGTTTGCTCTGCTTGAGATGTTAAAAAAAATTTTTAATATTAAAAAAAAATATTTCCATTGAAAAATAATTCAGATGGTCTCCAAACAAGAAGTCCCCCTCTTATAAAAAAACAATTTTTATGATTTCAAAAAAGACGCTTTTGCTTTACTAGAATGCTCAGATGGTTCAATATTGCGATTCAAATTCCTTACGTACTAAGCGAGCATTGCTACTTTTTTCAAGTAGCTTAATTTGTTGGTGAAACCTTTCAACGTGTTCATCAGAAGCCGCAAGATTTTCTTCGCAAAAATCAAGGTATGAGTGAAGCAGGGGCGAAGCCAGAATTTGGAAATTAACATTTTTTCCCAATTTTAAGTAAAAATTTCATGAAATTTGGTTCAATGGAAGCAAAGTTATTCCGTCTGACGTGGAAGTATGTTTGTGTCATCGCACAGTCATGATACAAAAATATACAGGTAGTTTCAATGCGACAGATAAAAATAAAATTTACAATTGGAAAAAAATATTTGTTTTGTAGTGTATTGGTGGAGGTGGTGCCATGGTGAATGCAACCCTGTTGTGGTTGGGCTTGTCAAGCAGTGTGGCAACTCGGGCTTGCAGCTAAGTTCATGCTGGTCCTTTACCTTTACGTTTTACCTTTACTTTTACTTGTGACGCCATTGTTAGAACACGCAAATAAAGTTTGTCTTAAAAGTTTACACAGTTGTTTATATCAAAAGGACTTAAATCCATCCCAGTGCTCATTACAACGTCAAGTGTGGGGTTCGAGCAGGAATTTTTTTTCTATCTAAGTTCTAAAGTTATTGTGGTTCAATGGCGAACAAATTAACGCGCAATGCGGTTATTGCTGCACTACGGGCTGCGGGAGCTGAATTCGAGGAAGACGCCACGATGGTTCAGTTGCGGACAGTGTATGAACAAGCGGTAGCAGGTCGTGTCGGAGGTAGCGGAAGAGCGGCCAGAGCGGATAGCGAGCCTGATGTTCCGCTGAATCAACAGATGCCAGATGCCAGCCAGAGTGTGCAGACGACTAGACGACAGATGCCAGGGGCCAGCCAGAGGGAGCGACCCATGAATGTGCCAGATACAGAAGATGATACAGTTGATGCAGGGAGTGTGGTGAATGTGACCAGTACTGAGGCTGAAGAGGCTGAGTTAGATCGGCAGTTGGCGATCATGCGCAAGAAACGTGAGCTTGTCCAGCTGCAGCGTGAGTTGAACGAGTTCGAGAGTCGTAGAATCGACCTGGGTGTACTGGACGCGATGATGAGCAAATTTGATGGTTCGGAGTTGCAGGACGTTAGCAAATGGTTGGCCGACTTGGAGAATGTGTTCGAGAGTTTCCAGTACAGTGAGCGAGACCAGCTGGTTGCCGCACGACATCTGATAACTGGGCAAGCGAAGCGGTTCGCGGACATAACTCGTGTTCGCAGCTATGGTGAGCTAAGGATGGCTTTGATGACTGAATACCGTCGTATATTCACGGTTCGAGATGTGCTGCAACAGTTACGTGCCCGTGTCCTGAGACCAGACGAAACACCACGACAATATATTGTTGAGATGCAGTACATTGCCAGCCGCGCCGATGTGTCAGAAACGGACCTAATCGACATTATCATCGAGGGGCTTAACGACGATACGAATATGGTTTCGATGCTGTACAGTGCCACTTCCTTGCGTGAATTGAAGGGGTTGATGGAGCGTTACGAGAAGAAGCGTCGGGCAGCTGCGCCAGTGGTTGTGCCGAAGATCAGTGTCATGTCGGGTGCCGTGCCTAGGCCGAGGTCGTATACAACAGTGCCAGTTGCTAACACAGCTGCAAAAGTCACGGATTGGTCGGCCGTCAGGTGTTACAACTGTTTTCAATATGGGCACTATCAAAGTGCGTGCGGGGCCCCGCGACGCCCACCGAACTCGTGTTTCATATGCCATGAAGTAGGCCACATGCGCCAGCAGTGCCCACGTCGTAGTCGGATGCAGAATACAACACTAAACCAGACGCAAACACGGATGCCAGCCGTACCGAAACAACAGCAGCCAGTAGCAGAGGTCGAGGAGTGGGAGGCAGGGACGCCATTGACGGAGGTAGAGGAGGTCCGACGTTTAGCCCGACAGCTGAAACACCGAAATCTTGTAAGTGTTGCCTTTTTGAAACAGAATAAGTGCACTGAATTAATTCCGTGTTTTGCTTTATTTGATAATGGCAGTCCGACTAGTTTCGTGAAGCGTTCTCTTGTGCCATTTGAAGTGACGGGTGAATTGACTGTGACAGAGTATCGGGGGATGGGAAATATGAATTTAAGTACGTACGGCCTTGTGACTTGTAAAATTGTGTTTGATAACCGTAAATTTGACCATAATTTGTTTGTTTTGCCAGATGAAGAGGCAGTGGTGCCCCTACTTTTTGGACGCGATTTACTTAAGGCAATGAATATAAGCCTGTGCCAAATGGACACAGTGAGATATAGTAGACGTACTCTGCTGGAGATTAATAATGCCAATAAAAATGAAGTTCCGTTGAATATCAGTGCACTTAAGTTGTTTAATTTATTAAAGAGTCCAGTAGTTAAGATAACAGAGGTTCCAAACAGAGTTAAGTTATTGAAATCAGATGATAAGTGTGGCAAGTCAGAAATTAATTCAGTTAATGCAGAGGTAAATGTAATTGGTGATTCAAATTTGTGTGAAACTCGACTTGAGTCGTGTATCGGAGTTGTAAATTTAGTTGGAACAGAAGACTTGAATTTGTATGATGAAGTAATATTGATGGTAGGTGCAACTGAGATGGATGAAATTGGTGATCTAATTGATGTGGACGAAAACTTGTCTATAACAGATGCAGATGCTTTGAAATCAGTTGTTTTTGAGAACTATTTGAAAATGAAGAACAAGGGGGGGAAGTTGAGTGGCTATTGCATGAAAATTCAGTTGAAGAGTGATGCGCCGGTGTACAGTGGTCCGCGCCGGTTGTCATATAGGGAAAAGACAGAAGTACAGAAGACAATTGATGATTTGTTGGCTCAGGGCATTATTCAGCCAAGTGCGTCTCCATACGCGTCTCCGATTGTGTTGGTGCGGAAGAAGAACGGTGAATTGAGAATGTGTGTTGACTATCGGGCGTTGAATAAGTTGACTGTCAGAGATCATTATCCGTTGCCGTTAGTTGAGGATTGTATTGAATATTTGGGTGGGAAGAGTTTCTTCAGTACGTTGGACTTGAGGAATGGGTTTCACCAGGTGCCGATGCATGAGGAATCGATACCGATAACTGCGTTTGTGACTCCGATGGGACAGTATGAGTATCGGTTTATGCCATTTGGTTTGACTAATGCTCCACCAGTGTTCCAGCGGTTTATTAATTTAGTGTTGCGGCCGTTGATTGATGCGAAGAGGATTGTGGTGTATTTAGATGATATTAACATTGCCACGAAGACTATTGAGGAACATTATGTGGTTTTGGCAGAAGTTTTGAAATTATTGTCAGGGGCTGGATTGTGCTTGAATCTGAAGAAGTGCAAATTTGCATATAGAGAATTGAAGTATTTAGGCTACTGTGTGAGTGAACGGGGGATTCGTCCGAATGAAGATCATTTGGTAGCGATAAAGAATTACGCAGTACCTACCAACATAAAGGAGGTGCAGAGGGCGGTGGGTCTTTTTTCATATTTTAGACGATTTGTGTATAATTTTTCTCAGATTGCGCGCCCATTGAGTTATTTGACGCGAAAAGGTGTAAAGTTTGAATGGACAGAAGAGTGTAGGAATGCGTTTGAGACCTTGAAATCTAAATTGACTGAGCCCCCTGTACTGTGTGTCTTTGATTCAGGGCGGGAGACAGAGTTGCATACGGATGCAAGTTCGCGAGGGTATGGTGCTATACTGTTACAGAAGCAAGATGACGGCAGGTTTCACCCAGTGGCATTTTATTCGAAAACAACGACGGATCCGGAGTCGCGTTATCATAGCTTTGAGTTGGAAACATTGGCAATTGTGAATGCATTGGAAAGATTCCGGACTATGTTGGATGGAATTCCGTTTGTAGTTGTGACTGATTGCAACTCTTTGGTCTTGACATTGGAGAAGAAAACAATTAATCCAAGAATTGCCAGATGGACATTGGGTCTCGCCGGGTTTGATTTTTCAGTTCGACACCGAAAGGGTGAACAGATGCAGCATGTTGATGCATTGAGCCGGTTGTCAGCTGTGTGTAGTATTGAGGAGAATGAGGTTGATTTGAACATTCAGATTATACAGACGCGTGATCCTGTGATTCATAAACTGCGGGAAGAATTAGAGCAAGGGGAAGTGCCAGGATATGAGTTGGAGAATGGGTTAGTCTTTCGTGTCAGTGGTCAGAATCGACAGTTGTATGTGCCGGGTGAGATGGAAGAGAACATTATGCGATTGATACATGAGAAATATGGTCATTTGGGTATTGAGAAATGTGCAAATCAGATTCGGAAGCATTATTGGTTTCCCCGTATGCGCGAAAAGCTGAATGTGTTCATCAGAAATTGTTTGAAGTGCATTTATTATTCGACGTCGCCTAGAAGCAATGAGCGTAATATATATAGTATTCCAAAGAAGCCAGAACCGTTCGATACAGTGCACATTGACCATTTCGGGCCATTGGAGAGTGTGAACTCAAAGCATAAACATGTGTTTGTGGTGATTGATGCTTTCACAAAATTTGTCAAAATGTATGCTACGAATAGTAGTGCGAAAGAATCGATTTGTGCGTTGAAGAGATATTTTGTTGAATACAGTCGTCCCAGAAGAATCATAGATGATCGGGGCACAGCTTTTACGTCATCGGAGTTTAGGGATTTTTGCGGGAACAATAACATTGTACATGTTTTGAATGCGGTAGCTTCGCCACAGTCGAATGGTCAGGTTGAGAGGGTGAATCGGGTGTTGAAAGCAATATTGGCCAAAACGACTGACCCTATAAACCATGTAGATTGGAAACAGAAACTGACGGATGTCGAGTTTGCAATGAATAATACTGTACACTGTGCCACAAAGACGACCCCTAGTAAGCTGCTTTTTGGCGTTGAGCAGCGCGGCAAAATAGTTGATGAATTGACGGAGTATTTGCATGATGTGTATTCAAGAGAAGAAGTTAATTTGTCCGAAATAAGGGAGCAGGCAGAGCTTGCAATACAGAAGTCTCAGTTGTACAATCAGAAATATTACGAGAGGAGCCATAGGCCAGCGAAACAATTTGAACCAGGAGATTTAGTTGTGGTTAAAAATGTAGACACTACGGTAGGGAAGAATAAGAAGCTAATTCAGAAGTACAGAGGCCCTTATGTAGTTCGTAAGCAATTAGGTCATGATCGTTATGTTGTTACGGATGTTGAAAATTGTCAGGTTACTCAGATGCCATATGACAATGTAATTGATTCGTCTAGAATGAAGAAATGGTTGGAACCTCGAGGTAGGCCAGTTGAAACGGACTCAGAAGGCAACACAGATGGTGATAATTTAAGTGATGAATGTACAGATTATGAATTTTTAGATGATAAGCTAGAAGAAGATTCATTGTAAAAGCAATCGAGGTCGATTGAATGTCAGGTTAGGCCGAGTTGTAGTGTATTGGTGGAGGTGGTGCCATGGTGAATGCAACCCTGTTGTGGTTGGGCTTGTCAAGCAGTGTGGCAACTCGGGCTTGCAGCTAAGTTCATGCTGGTCCTTTACCTTTACGTTTTACCTTTACTTTTACTTGTGACGCCATTGTTAGAACACGCAAATAAAGTTTGTCTTAAAAGTTTACACAGTTGTTTATATCAAAAGGACTTAAATCCATCCCAGTGCTCATTACAGTTTACAAATTTTGTACTACTGTTTTCATTGTTGCTACAGAGCTGCAATTTCACACAATTAGTTTATGTAGTATATTATTCAGTTTCTGTATTTCTTACTTTCTGCACCCTTAAAATTTTATTTTTATTTGTCAAAAAAGCAAATGACTTTTAATTTTGCTCGATTGAATCTACCTGTATATTTTTGTATCATGCGCACAGTGATTCGTTCCACAGTCAAAGTTCAAAAAATGTATAGTCTCAGAATTTAACGATTTTGATGTCATTTGTAGTAAAGTAAATTTGGAGTAAAACCACAGAATAAACAGTATACAGAAGGCGCATCTGAAATAATTTTGCGATTTCATTTCAGACGCGGGCGGGAGCAGCAAAGATGAGGAAAATGTATATGGAATCGAGAGACTTCGGCTATTCGAAGATATTCGCGATGACTTCGGCACACTTCTTAATTCGAAGTCAGCTTTCATAATTTGCTTTATGTTGATGTGATCAGTCGCACATCAACTGCGAGCTGTGATTTTGCGAGTGCTGCTGTGATTCGCCTTGTTACCAGCGCAGCAGGTCCCATACGCACTTCGGCTATTCGAAAATATTCGCATAATTGTGTGCTCTGACTTCACATGCAATGAAATAATCAACCACCAAAAACCCAACAAAAGCAAAAACACAATTTCCCTTGTTCGCGCTCATTTTTTGTGTGTATACTTATTTTCGTTGACGATCGCTTTCGCTTCAACAAATTTGCTGAGAACAGCTCGTTATCAATCTAATAGTTGCGCTGTCTGGTTGCGTATTTTTAAATGAATCTAAATGAAATTTGTTTGAATTGAAACATTTAAACGAATTCTGACGTGGTTGAATCCCCCAAAAAATTTTTTTTTTTGGAGAAATTTTGTAAACGACGATCAAGTTTTTATCATGAATGTAATTTGTATAATTTGTTGAAGCCTTGTAATTTACAAGGAAACGAAATGTTTATATTTTTCAAAAATTTCAACTATTTTAATAGTAGTTTAAAAGCAAAAGCTCCAAGCGACTAATTTTTTATTAATTTCAAAAATCGTTTACAACACATTTCATACGTTTTTTAAGGAAACCCCTCATTCCTCCAATATAAAAAGCTTTTGTACAATTTGTGTGTTGCAAATGTAACAGAAGTAGATGAATACAAAAAGTGGTTTTCAGAACCGTCTACTTGTAGGGAACATAAGCAATTTATATTAGATTACTTTTTAATAATTTTGCTTGGAAATTGCATTTGGCTAAAAGAACACATTGCAAGTAAAACGAAAAATAAGAATAAAATAAAAATACTAAAGAACACATAAAAATACTAAAAAATATAAACTTTAAGAAAATAAAAAGAATAAATAATGAAGAACAAGTTATAAATACCAACTAAATAAGAATAATAACAATAAATAACGATAATTAATAACAATAATTAATAATAATAATAAATACCAATAATTAAATTCATGTTTTGTTTTTGTTTTGTTTATTTAATTAACAAAAAATTTCAATTTGTAAGCTATTCTCAATAGCATTTACACTTTTGACAATTTATCAAGGAAAGAGCTTTTGCCAATTCTTGACAAATAGTAAAAACCTGACAAACAGTTAATATGGTGAATTTATTAAGAATTGGGCTGTTAATACATGAATTTGAAAAATTTATCGGTATGAATTTTATTAGGCCAGAAGGCAACGTAGCCTACATGAATGCCAACATTGCACAGCAGAAATTCATGGTTTTGTTTTTGTATCAATAAGAACGCACACTCTACTGTACGCCTTTGCGAATTCACATGGTTCATTTTTCATAGCAGAACCGAAAGCCATGGAAATTCAATTTGCTTTTCATCTTGTGCAGTTGCTCGTATTGTTTTCAATCGCCTCAGCGCATACACAAGCAACACGCACGTTTATTTTCACAGGGACACACACCCTTCCATATTCGAATTTGCAAACGGTAAGCCGCGGCGCGCCGTCTCGTGCCAATCAGCACAGCACAGCTCGCAATTGATGTTCCTTGTCGAACACCCCAACAGCGAATGAAGGTGATCTTCGAAAATTGAAGCGACAAAACTTCGTATAGCCGAAGTACTACTGTGCCTCGTCCCCTTTACTGCTTCCCCCCGCAACCACAAACGGGCCCTACCGCTGGAACCCGCAAAGAAAATTTTCTTTACACCAGATGCGCATTCTGTATATTGTTTGTTCTGTGGTAAAACTCTAACTAAGAAAACCCCAAAAAATCTGGGCTAAAAATGCTGTGCTAAATGGACTAAAAGTTGCTAAAACTTTCAATATAGATAATAATTCAATATAGATAATAAGAAATAATGTGGCCATTTTCGCTTTTAATGTTTTCTCAAGATTTGCTGGTTTACTTTTACTTCACTTTTAATTTAAAATATTTTTCTAAATGAAAAATCTAAAAATTGGCAAAACTTAGAGGAAAATATCTAAAAAGTATGTGAAAGTATGTTCCTGGTTTTTTTTTTTAATTTTAAGAAGCATTATTTCTTTGTCGGACAATGTAATTACATCCTTCCGAGCTCAGAAAATAATTCAATTTGAAAAGCGGTCTAAACAGTAAAAGTATATAATCAGTGTACAAAATTTAAAAACTGCACAAATGCAAACCATACATCTATCATTATCATTTTTATTGCAAAACTAAAGGATCCTAAGACAATTTCTGTTACTCTTTGCAATTAACGTTACCGATTAAATGTAAAATCTAAAAAATCTATCCAACACGCTTGGTATCTTTCCAAAAATGACGAAAATTGCAAGTTTAAGTCTCAGGCATTGCCAAACTACAAAAGTTTAAGAAAACCAAAATAGAGATTTCAATTCAGCAAACCATGATTAACTATTATACCAACTTTAACTAGTAAACTTTATGAAGAACAGACCACTTTTCTGATTTTGTCACGCGGTTGTATGGAGTCGAATGACTGTGCATCAATACTAAAATGTGCACATAACAAACATCTAGTGTCCGACCGAATATTCGGTTACGGTTTGGATGTCGGCCCAAATAAGTGGTTTCGGTTTCGGCCAAAAAATGCCCGAACGGCCGAAACCGAAACTTTCTAGAATTTTTTACATTTATTGTGTAGCGAGTGAACAGCTATTTAGTGCAGCAGATATACGAGGCCTGACAATTAAGTAATGAGACTGATTTTGACCTTGGAATTCCCTTCTCCGGCATCCTTTCCCCTCTCCATTGATATATTTACCATCGCACATTGAGTAGACATGTGTTGGTGGTGCTCGTCACCGCCCGATGATTATTGCCTTTTTTGATAGCCGTGGAATCGTCCACAAAGAATTTGTTCCATCGGGGCAAACCGTAAATCAAGTCTACTATCGCCAAGTACTCGAAAGATTGCGAAAGAAACGAGTCAACAGGGTGCTCCCAGACATCGCTCGTAACTGGATCCTTCATCACAACAACGCGCCGTGCCACACCGCCCTCAGCGTGTCCCAGTATTTGGCCTCTAAAGGGATCGCCGTGTTGCAACGGCCGCCTTATTCGCATGATATGTCACCCTGTGACTTTTTTTGTTCCCTAGAACAAAATCGGTGGTCAAAGGAACCCATTTTGAGTCGATTACGGACATCCAGGCGGCCGTGACGAGGGTACTCGCGGACATCCCAGTCGAAGCGTTCCAGAAATGTTACGAAGCATGGAAAACATGCTAAAATCATTGTATAGCTGCCCAAAGGGGCTACTTTGAAGGGGAGGGCAGAGTTTTCAAATAATTTTTAAATATACGGTTTTTACGGAATCAGTCTTATTTCTTAATTGTCTCACCTCGTATAGTGAAAGGATGAGAAGGATAATTTAGATGCCACCAAAGTAAATAAACTTATTTTTTTAGAATATGTATAATATTAAATTATTTAATTTTGAATTAAGGTACGAAAGGGTGATTTTTTATGTTTATGTTTTTAAAAAAATTAATGAATTGTTCTTATTTATAAGTATTTATTTATTTATGCTATGTTTGTTCTTTATTTACTTAAGGGAAGGCTCCCCTGGATTTGGGCAAAAATAAGGCAAAGTTTGTAATTTTTTTGTGGGATAATGAAAAGGCGTACAAACTTCCGGTTTTGACTATTAAATTCGTCTATTATTTAGGAGTTTAAAAAGTTAAAAAACTTGATGAACTTGACTTTCTAAAAACTGCAAACGCGTTTATCTCGAAACCATTTTTTCCAATCTAACTGAAATCCCCGGACTTGATCTAATGATCCGATTTTCTTCATCTAAAAACTGCTCGAATGTATTTGATTTTCTGTATGCCTTGAACTAACAATTTGCATAAATAGTTATTTATTATTAATTTTTAAATGTGGTTGAAATTAAAAAAAGGTGCAAAAAATTGAACTTTTTACTTCAAATATTCATTGTGCAAGAATTTTTCGTTTAAATTTTTTGAGTCTAGTTCAATGCACAGACAATTTTGTTATCTTTAAGTAATGACAATGCTTTTTGATTTCAGTCCACTACAAGAGGCTGCAGGATTACAGTTCTCGAGCGATGTTTGGCGCGCAGAGGCCTACGGAAATCGCCATTTTGTAGCCGCCATTTTGAATTTCAAGTTTTTTAACTTTTTAAACTCCTAAATAATGGACGAATTTAATAGTCAAAACCGGCAGTTTGTACGCCTTTTCATTATCCCACAAAAAAATTACAAACTTTGCCTTATTTTTGCCCAAATCCAGGGGAGCCTTCCCTTAAAGTAAAATTTGTTTGTTGAAAAATTGTGATGCTTTGATGCTTGATGTGGTGATTTTTATTTCAACCAGAAAGTTTCGGTATCGGCCGAATATTAAAAGAAAAAAACCGAAATTCGGTTTTGGTTTCGGCCAAAAAGAGTGGTTTCGGTCGGACAGTACAAACATCCAATATTAAGTTTTTTCCCTCTTCGGAAAAATTTGAGTATTATTTCCCTAGTCGCAAATAAATCGTTAAACTTAGCCCTTTTTCGAAAATCGGACTATCACCAAATGAAGTTACGAAATCATCGTCGACCGATTCAGTTTCGATCCTCTTTCGTCATTTACCTCTACTTCCATGTCATCTTCGTCAAACAATGATTGCCGATGAAAAAAGCGTTTTTAGGACATCCCGGCCGACGATCTAAAACACTTATTAGACATGCTTTTAGATTATGTAAATCGTTGAATTGAGGCTGAAGGGGACAATTAAAAAACATCGGGTTTATCAAAAAATTGTGCTGTTATTATTTTCTTAAATGTTCAAAGGTAAAAAGACCTTTTTGCTAATGTGGCAACGTACACACCATCATAGTGATTGAAAATGTTGAATATTTATAGCCTATGGAGGGTTCTGACACCCAAACACCGCCTTGGATACGCCCTGGGGTGAAGCATAAGTGGCTTAAGGGAGTGTTCCCGGGTAGAAGTTTGAAAAAATCGATTTTTTTTGTTTGGCGTTTTATTGTACCTTATACTATATACTATCACCCCCCAAAGTCGTTTTTCAATCCGCAAACTCAGTACCCACTTTTTTGCATGTTAATTGAAGTAATCTCAGCTCTTTTTGCTCCGCTGATACATTGCGCATGATACTTTAAACGCGTTTTTCTCGGAACCACATTTTTTGTACTGGCCGAAAACTTTTCTCAGCAACTATGAGAGGTATCGACTTGAAATGTTGGGAAAATGTTCTAGATAGTTTTCATTGGATGCTAAACCAAAGTTTTCATCAAAAAATTATTGTTAAATATATTTTCAAGCACTCTAAAGGTAAAAAAAGGTGGCAAAACTGGAAAATTGTTTTTCATATGGCCGCCATTTTGTTTCTAATCAACATTTTGACTAAAACTGTGGTTTAGCATCCGCGGAATTTATTGCAGATTAATAATTGCATACCCATTTCTGTTTCACATTACTGGTTCCCGAAATTTCTTATCGGCCAGCAGTGAAAATCAGCGTGACAAGGTCACATTGACCACTGAAAATTTGTACTTAGAAAATAAAATTTTTTGACACAAATATGAGTTTCTGTTCTCCAAATAATAAGGAACAACAAGCAAAAAACCAGAATATTGCATGTTGCCTTGTAGCTCCAAAATAAAACAGCCTAAAATCGGCTTCTAGACGGGAACACTCCCTTAAGAGCAATAAGAATTTATTAGTCTTTTTTGAAATCATAAAAAGTATTTTTTTTTGTTCTAAAGGGGAGTTCATAGCGTTTAGTTGTTTGGAGACCACCTGAACTATAAAGAGAAAATATGTTTTTTTTTTATATTCAACATTTTTCTCACCATCTCAAGCAGAGCTAGCAATTTATGAAAAAAAGTATAAATGAAGGTTTCGTGTTTAAGGCCTTTTATTTTTTTTGGAGAAGTTTTGAGAAAGTTTTGTTGTTTGAAAAACCCCCTTAATTTTTAATGAGAAATATTTTCCAAAAAAACAGTATAGTATTTTTTGCTATATTTTCCTCAATACAAGCTTTTTATGAAAAAATTTTAAGAAAGAACATAAAAAAGAGAGGTAAGGAAAGGGGAAGGGGGTTCATGTGCATAAAAAATATTCACATTTTTAATACAAACAACTTTGTCCTGGACATCGAAGCTCTAGCTCTTCAAGTTTTCATACTTTCCTTGTAAAGGAAATTACAAAAATTATGTGCAAATTACAAAAAACTCAGACGTGCTGGACTATTATTTTGTTCAGCAAAATTATCTGTACGCGGCACACTGGGGTAATTCATGGCGATTTTGGCGATCAATTCACCTAGACTATTCAGACATAAAAAAGTATTAGGTTTAGTTAATTATACATAAATAAGTGAAAAATAAATATATTTGAATATACTTTAGTGGAGTTTTCTTATTTATGATCAAAAATGCAAAATTCTTACAAAAGGTTCTTATATCGGGTGAGTTTTTAAGAGCCTTTGGATTTGATGTAAAAAAAAACATAAAATTTAGAGAAATGAAATGAAATCTTTATTTGAGTCGATAGGACGATCTATATAATGTAATGTTTAAAGATGATTTTATGTAAATGTTGACCGCGGCTGCGCCTCAAATGGTTCATACGCAGGGTCCAACTTTGGCGTACTCTCTAAAACATATTGTCCGGTATCTCACGAATAAATTCTTCAATATTGGCTTCCAGTGCTTCAGCCGTTGCGGGCTTGTCGCTATAGACATGAGCCTTAACATAGCCCCACAAAAAATAATCTAAAGGCGTTAAATCGCAGGACCTAGGCGGCCAATTGACCGGCCCCAAACGTGAAATAAACTGTTCACCGAACTCGCCTCTCCATTGGGCCATTGTTTCGCGTGCTGCGTGGTATGTGACACCGTCTTGTTGAAACCACATGTCAGCCAAGTCCAAGTTAATGTCCAATAATGTAAATTTGGAGCGAAATTTAGTCACAAGATAGCCGCCTCAGAAGGTCGCCCAAACTGACCATAAAATGGAAGGAGTGCACGATGCACTTTCAATTCAATAATCTGCAAGCGTTGTTCGTTTGTAAGTCGATGCATGGTTAAGTTATAGACCAATGTTTGACAGTAAAATGTTACACGAAAACAGCTGAGCTGCCAAAAACAGTGGCAGCTCAGCTCACCCTATACAAACTTCATCACTTAGTGAAATTTAAAAATTCATTAAAATAGGTAACTTCTTTCTATTGCATATTAATTACCATCCTAATCATCATCGTATTCAAACACGCTTTCACCTTCGTTTCCATAATTATCATCATCATCATCATCGTTTATATCATCGTGTTCTTCCGCTATTATCAATAAATCCAATGCTTGTCATGAGCGTGACTTCTTTATGTGACAATTTCGTTTCAGTGCATATAATAGGATCAGAACTAATTAGCGGCCTATTCAGAATACCTTCGTTGGATTTTTCTCTGCTACATTTTCGGGGAAAATATTTGCTGAAAGCCTTAAAATCTTTATTTCGCGCTTCCTGCGCTTCTTCAGATAATTCACCGATTGGCCACAAGGCTTGAGCTATGACCTCTGGTCCATGAATTAAATATTTATGAACAGTCGTAGGCACGTTATATGTACCAGGGGGGCTACTCTGTAGCGATGCGAAAGTGAATTGCGATGCGAAAGGCAATAGGTACTCTGTATCGCTTTCGCATCGTTGAAAAACGGCCCTTATTTTGTTTCGAAAGTAAGTTGCCATTACTAGCGCCGAGTGTCATAAAATGTAAACATAATAAAGCAAAACAAGTGAAACGATGAAAACAAATTGAATTTGAAAAGTTTTGTCGCAGTAATTTTAAGGAGGAAACTTTTATCATGGGATAGTGCCGATGATCATGAGAGGATTCAGCGGAGAATTCTTCGTGATAATTCGAAAAATCGAAATACAGAGTGCTACCAATGCGAAAGGGCAAATTCGAAATGCGAAAGTAGCAAATTTCAATGCGATTGTCGCATTTCAGAGTACTAAGTGTGCGAATGCGATACATTTTATATTCGCATCGCATTACAGTGTAGCCCCCAGGTATAGTACTCAACGAAAGATTTGGCACAATTTGATTGTATAGGGTTTTCCAACAAGAGGTGTTATTTTGGTATTCAAAGATGCCTTTTTTTGAGATAAATGATCGGATGTTTATTTCATAATCGCAAAGTGGCTGCCCTATGTCCTCGATAGTCTCACGAATTCTATCTTTGAGGTCTTGAATCGACGCTGGGCTGTTGGCGTACACCTTATCTTTCACCTTTCATAAATATCTTAAAAACCTAATATGTTGGCTAATATATATCTAATATGCCGGCCCCCGTAATGTAGTTTTTACCCTACATTGCATAAAGCAATACTAAAAACCGTACATTGAACAACAAAAAAAACTAACATAAAACATTTCACTTGTTGCTTATCTCATACTTTTTGCATTTACATTTGTTTCTTGTATTTACCTTCACGGACCGCATGCATATTTTGCCATGAGTTCACAAACAAAAATCTAAATGCTGCAAAAGTGTGCAACAATAGCGCAACTTTTTTTTATAGAAAGTTATTAGAATATCCTTAGATAACGCTAATGAAAACAGTTTATGTGAACATCCTTGAACAGACAACTATATGTCTATGAATAGGGTAAAAATAAGGCATTTTTAAGCTTTTTTTTCAAATAACAAAAATATTTCCAAACACTTAAAAAAAATAACAAAATTAACATTTTAATACTTAAATACCTGAACAAGAAGCTTTCATTATCGCTGTGCGCACGCCAAATAAAAATAAATCAACTTTCACCTAGTTATGGGGAATTTTATCTGCTTTAATCCGGTACCAAAAAAATCACTATCTTTCATTTTCATTTTTGAATTAATCGCCAAAATCGCCATGAATTACCCCAGTGTCCTCTTTCAGAAATATACGGTCGTTACTCTGTTGCAGGAATGCTGTTGTACAGTGTTATTAAAATATCCTTCAAAAAATAA
The DNA here is from genome assembly GCA_963668005.1 of Melieria crassipennis. NCBI lineage: Eukaryota > Metazoa > Arthropoda > Insecta > Diptera > Ulidiidae > Melieria > Melieria crassipennis. The sequence goes on along the minus strand of OY764961.1, from coordinate 84,666,505 downwards.
AACTTCAAAAGGCCGTAAAATAACACCGTAATACAAAAAACCATTCTCGCCGACACCCACCCAAAAGATTATATAGGCGTGAAACTACAGGGTATTCATTCTCGTAGTAACAGGGCATACTCTTTTTTTCATTTTCTGATCCGATGTGCTTTTAAAACGACTTTGAAATTGTAAAGATATAAATATTTCAAATATTTTTTTTTTAACATTTGCGGTCCAGTAATGAATATATTGGTATCAAATGAAAGAAGAAAACTGTCGCCTTTAGACTATATTTCCTATTTTGAACTATTGGGGCCAAAATATGTCAGTTAGGATCGTTCAAATATGTATCCTTTAATATCTTTGAAGTTTTAAACGAATCCTTTTGAAAAATATGCACGTTTTGGATCTCGGTCTGTAGTCTAATACCTCAATTTTATTCTTTATTGGTTTAGAGTTAGCAAAATAAAGTTCCATCCATAAGCAAGAATTTAGTAGTTGAATTTATTTAGAATATGCATTCATTTTGTGTTTATAAAATTAGATAGAAAAGTAAAGTTTTAAGGTATTATACTACATATTATTTATTGAAATATTTTGGTCCTCAAAGTTCCAAATAGAAAATCAAAAACAATGTTTCCTCTTTTATTTTATGCCTATATGCATCTTCATCCCAGCACAACCTTACTTAGTTCCTGAACTGCCCATAACAACAAGTTACCGGGTTACGGTCTGCCGTAAAAGCTCTGGCCAGGCGCCTCTCCTTTGCGCGAGCCTTCTCTAGTTGGGCACACCAAGAGATGATAAGACGTCTCAATTTGTTCCTTCCACCGGAGACTAGCTCATACAGCTCGCTGTTGGTTCGAATACGATAGTCGTCGCCAATCCAAACAGGGCCAACGATTTTTGCGAAATACCTTCCTCTCGAACACCCCAAAGGCCGCTGTGTCGTTACGCGACAGTGTTCATGCTTATACATGCTTCTGCGCCATAGAGAAGCACGGGCACATAAAGCGTCCTATAGAGCGGTCTATAAGAGGTTTCCGCTACTCAGTCGAGAACGTAGTAGCACCTATTGGTAAGAGTGATCCTTCGCTTTAGGTTTAGACTCTCATCATTGATGCTGTTTATGGTGGTGCCAAGGTAGACGAATTCCTTGGAAACTTCAAAAGTATACCTGTCAGCCTCGACGTGAGACCCTAGCCGCTGCGAATCCCTGTGTGTAAAGAACACGTACTTCGCCTGGCTCTCATTTATCACCAGACCCATTTTGGCAGATTCTCTTTCGATTGCCGCGAAGGCAGCGGTGACATCTCGCTTGTCACGCCCAATGACGTCAATGCCATCGGCGTAGGCAAGGAGCTGGATATTTTTATTGAAGATTGTGCAATATACAACGTACTATTTATTGAAATATTTTGGTCTTGAAAGTTCCGAATAGAAAATTTAGTCAAAAAGAAGGTTTCCTCTTTCATTTGATGCTTGTATGTATCTTCGTCACAGCAAAACCGCAAATATTAAACAAATTTTTGAAATATGTATGTCTTCATATTTTAAAGTCCTTTTAAAAAGACATCGGATGAGAAAATGAAAACTGAGTATGCCAGGTTTCTATGAATGATTTCTAGTTTCACTCCTGTATCAACTTTTGGATGGGTCAAAAGAAAATACGGTCGCACGGTGTAACAGCTCCAAAACCTTTGGGATCAGCATGTACTTTCATCAAAGTAGTTTTGCACATAGTTATCTTGTGTAAATTTTTAAAATATAAACACAAACCTCTTTAAATATTAAATAAGCATTTGTCACTCCTTCTCGAATATCTTTCGGTCGTTGCAGTCGCTTCTTTTTACCCTCTTGCATTTTTCGAATTCTCCGAACGGGCGGACCGGGTGATACCATATCAAAAGCGGTTTCGGCTGTAATCTGAAATACAATAACACGTATTATTTACAAAACACACATTCAAAAGTTTTTGTTAAAACGCAAAATTTCTGAAGTGAAAATTCTAGTGTCCGATCGAAACCACTTTTTTGGGCCGAAACCGAGTTTCGGTTTATTTTTTAATATTCGGCCGAAACCGAAACTTTCTAGTTGATATAAAAATCACCACATCAAGCATCAAAATCACCATTTTTCAACAAACGATTTTTATTTTAAGTAAATAAAGAACAAACAAACAAACATAACATAAATAAATAAATAGGTACTTATTAATAAAAACCATTCTTTCTTTTGTTTCAAACATAAACATAAAAAATCACCCTTGCATACCTTCTTCTTCTTCTTGACTGGCACGACAGCCCGATTACGAGACTAAGGCCTAGCTACCCGCAACCAACCGTGTTGTGCGTGTGAATTTTTTCGAAGGTTGGAAGGGATCTACAGTTTTATGCAGATTCCGAACGGCGAGTTGGGAGCTTTTTCATAGGCAATGTTACTCTCAGAGGTTTGCCATTTCCTGCTGAGAGGACAGCCGCCGAAAGAAAAATTGTTGTTTTTCTTTTTTTTCGGTGTTAACGCAACGGAGTATTGAACTCGTGGAGTCTTAACTCGCGTCCCAATATACTAGCCAGCTGAGCTACGGCGGCTCCAACGCTGAGCTACGGCGGCCTTTGCATACCTTACTCGCTAATATTCAAAATAAAGTAATTTAATATTATATTCTAAAAAAAGACGTTTATTTACTTTGGTGGCATCGCAATTCTCTTCTAATTGTAAAAAATATTCTAGAAAGTTTCGGTTTCGGCTATTTGTTGGCCGAAACTGAAACCGAAACACTTATTTGGGCCGAAGCCGAAACCGAATATTCGGTCGGACACTAGAAAATTCCCTCTATTCGCATGACAATGGGCTAACTTTTCAGTACGATTTTATCCTTGCATAGCCAACCATATTCATTAAACGTTAAAGCCAATGTTTGTCGACTCGACTAACATAGTTTTAAGATCGATTTTAAGGGTGCTGTCGAACTATGCAGGGAAAGCGCTTAAAGGGAATTCTACAGGCTACAATATGGTAACCATAAGTACAATAAGTACCTTAGTAATAGATTTTTTCGAGATAAAAAAAGTTGTTTCGCTTAAAACTTTGTATTAGTACATCTTACGTATCTAATGCTGCACACCAGAAGAAAGGTATGAAAAAGACCTTTTGTTTGTTACCCATATCGTGTAAATCAGTTGGAGATTAATTGAGTTTTTTTGATAAAAACTTTGAACTTTGACCCCGAGCCACGCCTTTTATGGGTGTTTCCCAGGCAAAATTTTTAGTTAGTCTATATAAAAGCATACTCATTTATTTTTTTCACGAGGGTTCGCTATACTGCATTTATGCCATTTCGCCTTCCGGTGCTGGGCAACCTTGCGTAATTTGAGAGGGATCATTGTTGCCGATCTCATACGGAATTTGTATTTTGTCTCAAATTTTGTGTAAGATAAAAATATCGGTTGATACTATTACAAATATATATACTTATTGTATACTTGCAGGGCACGCACGTCATCTTATAGTGTAAAATTTATTAAATATTTCGTATTATTTGTATGCCCTCGCAAACTTTTTCCCACTCGTTTATATACAATCGAATGTATGGAAATCTGATAGAAAAACCCAATTTATATTAAAACTATAAATGTAGAAACAAGCCGATTATTTCAACTTATTTAGTAACCAATTTTCATAAAATTCACACCACCCCACTATTTTTGCCCATCTTTTGTATGGAGATAGAGCACTGTGCGACTGAGCCAATTTCAGTAACGACAATGGGCGTGTTAGGTAGGTAAGACCAATGTCAGGGTCTACGTTTTCCTCAATAAAACGCAGAGTCAGTTGGTCCAGCCTCACTTCTAAGCCCAATTAAATACAAAAGCATTTAATATTCCTTTCGCTTTTCAGAAACATTCTACATATAGTGGATCTTAATTACTGTAGTAGGAGTAACAGGTAACTACGCGTACTACTAACTTCACACAATCTGTGCTTGCCCCACTAGTTTAGTAACCAAATGGCTTTACAGAAATATATCATATTCGAGCTTTTTTAGCGGGCATTTTAGGTGTGCGTGGCAATCTCAAAGCCTATTGTTGCCTCAACGAAATCGTTTGATACCAAAATTGCGTTTTCGAAATATTGTTTAGCTAATATTTTTCACAACAGTGAGCGTGATCAATGTTGTACAGCTTATACTTATAAAATCGTTTTACAAAAGTGTACCATAAGGTGAATGCGTCATATTCCGGCACGTTATGGCACATGGGAAAAGAGCTAGTTATTGCAGCCCGGTAAAAAGATGTTGCACTATAATTTCTAGTATTTTACAACAATATCAAATTTTTCTTTCTTTTAATTTTATGCTTTGTAATATGAAAATAATGCATCTGAATATTCAAAACTTCGTTGTAATGCTGATTTTAAGAAATCTGAACATTTTATGGTTTAATTTTGTTTTGTTTTATGTTTTGTGTAGACACATCATCCAACATTTCAATTAATAGGATTTACTTATTTTGTCGTAAAACCCTTCCCGCGTTTTTATCGTAGCTATGAGCCAAAAACCAAATTTTACAGGAGACTTTTTTTTTGGTTTTCTCTGCATTGACGCAACATAGTTGAATGATTTTTGGTATACACACTTTATTTAGGGTTACACACATGGAATAGGTAATTTTAGTGACTTCAGCAAAGCGCAACGGCGTTATTTTGGACATAGATAATTTGTGCTGGCACTATAATGAGCGATTCAAATATTGCAGCGGCACATACGATAAAATCGTTTCTAAGTAAAAAATAATTTTTCCTTGGTATAATGTATTTTCATTTATTGAATACAAAATATTGTTGCTTTCAGATTGATATACATAGTGAATTTATAGATGATGTAGTGTATTTTCATTTATGAAATACGAAACATTCTTTCAGAAAAAATTAAATACTATCTTCTTCTTCTGGTGTAGATTAGATTAGATTTAAAAGGGGAAAGAGTGCACTGAGACCAAAGTTGATCTATTGTGCCCCCTTCAACTTTAGAGAACGTCCCCCAGTCCCACCGACCTAATGAAGCTTACTAACTCACGTGGGAGAAGGTGTTTGACGTTCTCTTCTGCAAGCCAGTACTGGCCCAGGTGCTGTCTCCTACTGCGGCATACCGCATCGCAGTGCAGTATGACGTGCTCAGGAGTCTCCTCCGCTGTTTCGCAGAGTCTGCAGACGGTTACCTGTTCTACCCCGATTATGTCCATGTGTTTCCTCATCCTGCAGTGCCCGGTTACCAGCCCGGTGACCAGTCTAAGCCGGGTTTTCCCCAGTCTGAGGCATTCTTCACTCCATTTGGAGTTATAACCTTTCATGAAGATTTTCGATTGCCTAAGACCTGTGGCATTTTACCAGTGTTCTGCGTTCCTGGTTCTTTCCTCAAGTCTTAGTGACTCTGCTAGAGTGCTTTTGCCCAGCCCAATGAAAGGTTCTGGTGCAAGGGGGATCGTAGCTGCCCCAGTTCTAGCAAGACTATCAGCCTCCTCATTCCCCTCTATTCCTCTGTGTCCTGGAACCCAGAGGATTTTAACCTGGTTATATGTACCCAGTTTATTCAATGCTTCTATGCATTCCAGCACCAACCCTGAGGTGATCTCATACGAGATTAGTGCTTTGATGGCTGCTTGACTGTCAGAACAGATGACTATGTCTTGCCCCCTGTACAAACGCTCGAAGTTGATCTGCACACAGAGCCTGATGGCATATAACTCTGCTTGAAATATGCTGGGTGTATTCCCCATGGGCTCATAGTGCTTGAAGCGAGGTCCAAATACCACCGCCCCTTTTCCCTCATGCGTTTTGGGGCCGCCTATGAACCACGTAATAGTATGTGGTTTGAAATGGGACTGGTGTGCTTCCCAGTCCCAGTCCGCTTTGTTACTCATATATACTACGAAGTTTTTCTCGTAGTTATATGTTTTCGTTATTGTATCCATTGGGTACAATACATAGGGGTTACTAACAGATAGCTTATTCTGGTGTAACTAGTACATCTTTTGTCATTCCATCAATTTTTAAATCTAAATATTCATGACTAGCAGGGCCCCGTGGCTTTGCACGCACTTTTAAAGTCAATGAGACCAATAAATCAAGTTCTTTTTAACCCTTTGTTGATCCCGTTAGATTTTTATGAAAAAATACTTATACTTATCTCATTATTTCTCATTTGAGAAATAATTTCACCTTTCACCATATTTGAAGTCAATTGGCGCATTAAATCATGTTTCGCCATACAAACTCTTAACCCATCGTTGACCTCGTCAGATATCGATTTTCGAAAAAATTCAAAACACGTATCGAATTATTTCACATTTGAAATAAACAAATATTTAACCAAGTTTGAAGTCAAAAGGCATAAAAACATATTTCTTCATACAAACTTTTAACCCTTGGTTCACCCCTTTATGTTTTGATTTTGAAAAAGATGAGAAACACGTGTCAAATTATTTTTGATTTCAAGTGTTTTCACCAACTTTGAAGTCAAAAGGCCTATCGAGTCATGTTTTTCGTAGTCTTTCTGTATACGAACCTTAACCCTTGGTTAAGGTTAAATTTTGATATTTAAAAAAATAAAAAATGCGTGTCGTATTATTATTGATTTGAAGTGTTTTCACCAAATTTTAAATCAATAAGCCTATTAAATCGCATTTCTTCATACAACACCTTAACCCATGATTTGCCCCTTTAGACCCCGAATTTAAAAAAATCCCGTCTTAGCGCAGGTTGATCTTTCAAGATGTACCTTCAGTTCAAATTTCATATTTGTAGCTTTACCGGTTTGAGCTGGGCGATGATGAGTCAGTCAGTCAGGATAAACAATTATATGCATATACATAGATTCACTTTTCACTATTCAAATGTTCTCAATTGTATAGTACGATTTATTTAGAACAAGTAGTTTTTTTAACTCTCTCTATAAAATTTAACACACTTTTTTAATAAAGTTAAAAATTAACTTTTTGCAAATAAAGCAATTTCATCGTTACGCATAGCTAGTCGCAGGGACACAAAATGAAGGAAAAATTTGAAGTGGACATACGATAAAATTGTTTTTTCTCAAACTTCGTAACGGTTCATCGTAGAGATGTGAAATTTTAGGGAATGATGACAAATTTATAGTGCTACCGTTATCGATAAAAAAAATGAATTTCGGTAAAAATGGCTCATACGATAAAAACGCGGGAAGGCCTCGATATGCTGGAATTGGTTTAAATGTACATTTGTAGTATTAACTATTGACTAAATGTTACAACTATGCATAATTTTATTCCATAGTGCAAGAACAATGTAAAACAGAAATTCTCCTTTGGTTCCCGATTCCATTATACGCACGTAATTAGGCGCACCTGAGACATGAAGTGATCTTAATTCCGTGCTATCTATAAATTACGATTTTAATTTCATTTATCAACAAAACCTGTTTTTTTATGTTAAAGAAGAGTAATAAAAACCATAAGTTACCAAATTATTTATAAAAAGGATATTTACACTACAAATGTTTAAAGTCTTAAGAATTCCTTGCTTTGCACTTTTCAGATAAATGAGATTAGAAAACCAAAATTGATTAAAGTACTTAAAATGAAGAACTTGACATGAAATTCTGTAAATTTGATCGAATTCTCGGAAAATAATTTTTGCCATCATGGTAGTCGTGGCAGAGACCGCTATGCACGCCACTGTAAGTAAGACATTGTTTTGGTGGTTATTTCATCTAAATCGCTTCAGTGGTTTTTGTCAGTGGTTTTGTCTGATCACATTGGTTTTTATATGATGGTATGGACGCCAATTTTCGCACACGATCAATTAATTTTTCAATTCAATTAATCAATTAATCAAGTAATTTTTACACGTTCGCCACCTCGATAGCCAAGCGTAATGCTCCCATCCCAGCTTAAGGCTTGGCCCCTTGGCTCGAATATCCCAACCTTCTGACATTAACTTATTAAAAAATTATTATTATTCTGACATTAACTCATCCTACTAATCATCAGCTTTATAACTTAGTCACAAACAAGCTCTCACATACAATGTTGGCTCTCCTAGGGGACGATAGATTACAGCCCCATTACCTAGGAGTGCTAGCGATAGGCTAATCACCCATCCTGGTAGATTATCTTATCCAAGGCATTTGCCTTGTTCAGGCTATATGCTTCCAAGCAGAGTGAATAAGGAGAAAAAACAATTCTGAATACAAGTTAATTACAATTTCGCATGTCTTGAATACATATACTAAAAATATATTTGCAAAGTACAGCGCCGATCTTGTTACCTGAAGTAATTGGATTATTCGCGAGGTTATTTCCAAAGCCGCAAGAGCAGTTCTCGCACTAAAGCTTTGAGCACCAAGTTGAAGACCTCTAAATATTCGCCCGTCCTTTTGGTATTGTTCAATTGGCAGCCAAAATAAGTCATATATTCCTTGAACTGAAAATATTACACATTCCACAATTATTGCATGTACGAGTACATATCAGAATATTATCTTATTAATAGAAAGAACACTATGATATAGTTATGTGTACAAAAAGAAAACCAAATTGCTGTAGTATCAAACTTTAGATAAAGTGTAAATGTTTACTCAATATTACTGCGAGATATTTAGGGTACCGAATAGCAAGAAGTACGTATTAATATAATATATACAATTTAGCTCCAATATCTTGCACGTTTTAAAATACAGGGTTTTTCTTCATGAGCCGAAAAGTAAATAAAGAAAAAAAATCAATTAAAATTTTAATTTTGATGAAACTTTATTATCAAAATAATATTTGGTTTGTGCCATTAGTAATGGAATATGACATCATTCAAATGACCGCCACGAGCAGCCTGGCACACCTCGATTCTTTTTAGATAATTTTCGATCACTTTTTTACATATAGCAGGCTGTAAGGCGCCAAGAACTGCACGTATGTTGTCCCTCAAATGCTCCAGAGTCTGCGGATTGTCTGCATAGACTTGGTCTTTCGCGTAGCCCCAAAGGAAAAAGTCCAAAGGGTTCAGATCGCACGATCTTGACGGCCAATTGGCATCACCAAAACGCGAAATTATGCGTTCATCGAACCTGGTTCGCAATTCTGTCATGTTCGGTCGTGTTGTGTGGCATGTAGCGCCGTCCTGTTGAAACCACATCTCCTCCACATCCATATCTTCGATCGCTGGCCAGAAATACTCGGTTATCATACGGCCATAACGTTCAGAATTGACGGTAACGGTCTGTCCTTCGTAATTTTCGAAGAAATATGGCCCTATGACACCACCGGACCATAATGCACACCAAACAGTGACTCTAGGTGGATGCATTGGGCGCTCGACAACCACGTGTGGATTTTCTGAGCACCACACACGACAATTTTGACTATTAACGTAACCACCGAGGTGAAAATGTGCTTCATCGCTAAAGAAAATTTTGTGCGAAAAATTTGGATTTTCGGACTGTTTTTCAAGCACCCATTCGGCGTAGTTACGACGCATTCTGTGATCTCCCGGCTCAAATTTCTGCACCAACTGAACTTTATATGGATGAAGATGCAATTCCAAATGCAAAATACGCCAAATTGAGCTGATGGAGATGTCCAATTGTTGTGAACGCCGGGGAAGCGATAAATTCGGGTCATCTTCAACACTGGCAGGTACAGCAGCAATATTTTCGGCCGAACGTATTGGCTTCTGTACATCTTGTACAGAACCAGATCGTTCGAATTTCGTCAATAAATCCGAAATTGTTGACAAAACAGGCTTTCCGTGACGTCCGAAATCCTTCCTTAGTGCGCGAAAAGTGGTGCTCAAATTTTCACCATTTTTGTAGTGAATTTTCACTATGTTTACACGTTGAGGGATGCTAAATGGCGAACACTAAACTACAATATTAACACAATGCAACGACAGATGACAGCTGCGGTTGTCGAACGCAGGGCTGTCAAAGTTTTCGGTTCGAAATGAAAAACCTCATGATACAAAAATATACAGGTAGATTCAATCGAGCAAAATTAAAAGTCATTTGCTTTTTTGACAAATAAAAATAAAATTGTAAGGGTGCAAAAAAAAGTAGAAATACAGAAACTGAATGATATACTACATAAACTAATTGTGTGAAATTGCAGCTCTGTAGCAAAAGTGAAAATAGTAGTACACAATTTGTAAACAAATATTTTTTTCCAATTGTCAATTTTATTTTTATCTGTCGCATTGAAACTACCTGTATATTTTTGTATCATGAAAAACCCTGTATATTTGAGATTAGGATTCACGGCAATTTTTCTGACTGAAACTAAGGGCCAAATGTAGTGAAACTGCGTTTTTAGTTTTTCTCTCTGACGTCAGGATTTTTTTTAAAAGGACTTTGAAATTTCAAGAACATGTTTATTTAAAACAATTATTTTAAAAATTAAGCGCATTGTAAAAAGAAGAACAATATGGGTATGCAATGGAAGAGGAAAATCCTTAGAATCTTTGGAAATTTAATGTTTTGCTACAAAAGGACGAGGTATTGAAAATGCCCTTTTAAAACTTTATCCTTGAATGTCCTTGGAAATTTCCAATAGTTTTCTTGGAAAAATTATATTTTAAGGACTTATATGTATACTACTACATCCTTGAATTTCGTCTTTCTAACTTTATTGGTTTAAGATATAAAAAATTTAATACTTCTCTCTATAGGATATGGATGTTTTTCATATCATTAAGGAAGCTGAAATCGTATTTATAGAACCATTTGTGCACTTAAAAATATTAAGCTGACCATATGATAAATGGTTTAAATACTTTAGTTGTATTCTACACACTGTGCCCCATGGAAAACGGAAAATGTTTTCAATATGATCCCGAAACCAAGCGTTAAAGTGCTGAATGGAAGCACCCAACCGAGCCCAATCCGAAAAGTTCATTTTTCGACCTATGTCACAAACACACTGTCACTTTGAGCGCGATATTTTGGTTTCCATTAAACCAAATGTCATACAATTTTGACAGGATGTCAGTTAAGAATCCATTGCTAACATCGACCAATAGGTGGCGCCAATATAAATCAATGTTTTGAAAAAGTTCCGTTTTCCATGGGACACACTGTGTATATTTTATTTATATTTAATTTTACATTTAGTACACATTTGCAAAATGATTGAAGCCTGTTGCGAAATGGGGAACAACATGTCTCCCAAATTCATTTCCTAGAGAGCCACTTGGACTTTTTCCCCGCAAACTTAGGTGAAGTTAGTGATGAACACGGAGAGCGCTTCCACCAAGACATTGCGGTAATTGAAAATCGCTTTTGGGGAAAAGATATGTGTCGCATGCTTTCTGAGAATTGTTGGTCGCTGTGCCGTAACACCTACCAAAAACGCAAACGTCAAAGTAAACGCTTACATTCTTCTTAACAATTTGTTTTAACCCTTTAACTGTTTAATTTTGTTTAGAAAAACTTTTTCTGCCTGCTTAATTATTTTCCAGCGAAGACGAGTATACTCGACATAAACAGAGTAAAATGTTTCTGCCCGTAAATGTATGCAATTATGACTAAAAATCAAACGTTGCGTGTTGGTTTTTTAGAAAATATATATATTTATTCGTTATTAAGATTTTTCAATTTGAATCCATAAAAAAAAAAAAACGAACGAATATTTTTTGACAATTCCTGTTTTAATACAAAGCTTGGACTTTGTTATTTAAGAATAAAAACGATGTCGTTCATATGACTGCCACGACTGGCCCTACAGTACGCCATTCGGTCAACCCAATTTTCAAATACTTTTTCGATTGTTCCGGGTAGAATTTCCCGGAATTTTTTTTGGAAGTAAGTTCTCAACATTTCCCCAATTTTGTTAAAGCGTATAGCATCCCATTTCGTAAATGTCAAACTTTTAACTAAATTACGAACACAAATTAAATGACATTTCGACTGTCATTCTCGAAATAAAGCGTAGTTCAAATTGAAAATCTTATGTGGACCACCCTATAGAAATTAAAACAAAAGCAATAAAAGACCAAATGAATTTCAAGAAATCTAAAATACAAAACTAAAAATTTAAATTAAGGGCAATGATAGTTTTTAACTATTATAACGCACAATCAACTGAGAAACGCATACGAAATACGTTTTTATTTGCAAAAACCCGTTTTGTAATCGTACTTCCGCAGAATTTGTTATTTTAGCTTAAGACAAGCTATTGTGTATTAAAATAAATAGGGTTGCCAGACTAACGAATATCCTAAAATGTACATTTTTTATAAGATCTTTATTTGCCCTTTCTCAGAGAAAACAAATTACAGTTGATTCGTTGAATATTAATACGAATGCGATTTTTCTTTCTTCACGACGAGTATACTCGACATTATGCGAAAATTTTTCGTTTCGCTCTGTCGAGTATACTCGACATAAACAGTTAAAGGGTTAAATGAATAATTTATAAAATGCATTTTAAATGCATTTTACATGACTTTTGTTATTTTTTTTTATTAAATTGTGAGCACACAAGCACAGAAAACCTTAACTTCAAAGGCAATTTTGAAATTGCAGAATTAGTGTATGTAATCTCTAGTTTTAGCAGCATAACGATTTATACATGAGTTAATTAAATATTTTATGTTTGTCGTATGGTGCAATATATCTTTGTTTTATAGAGAGAAGTATTAAATTTTTTAATCTTAAACTAATAAAATAAGGACGAAATTCAAGTGCTAGTATACACATTAGTAATTGAAATATATTTTAAAAAAAAATTATTGGAAATTTCCAAGGATATTCAAGGATCAAGTTTTAAGAGGACATTTTCAATACCTCTTCGTCCATTTAAAAATACCTTTCAATATCTCTTTGTCCAATACCTCTTCGTCCCAAAAAGCATTAAATTTTCTAATATGTACCAGAGATCTGCATGCGGTCATATTTTAATCGCTCAATATGTATTCGTGTAAAATGCGGTGCGATATGTGCCACTGCTCAAAAAAACGGATATCAGTATGTATCCCCACCGCAATGCTTCATTCATTCCGAATACTAGTAATCCGAACGAACGAATCATCAGCTTGCAATACTAAACGAACGCAAACTATCGCATCTTCATTTCACTTCGGCTATGCGGTGCGGTGCTGCCGATGATCCAAACGAACTATGCACTTCGGAATGCGGTGGTGCGAATGATTCAAACGAAGACGGCAATGATCGGCACCGATATGAGAATGCGGTGCTGCGAATGATCCAAAGGAAATATGGAAACACCGCATACCACCGCATTTTCATATCGCTTTGCACTTGTTCTTTAAATCTTATTGTGATTACGCATTCGTAGAAAAGAGAAGAAATGACAGGCACTTTTTAGGATATACCCAATTTTTTTATGTTTTACAATAAATGTATTCATACTCAAATAATAAATGTAATGTAATAGTTTTAAACATGAAATGAAAAAATGTCCTTTATCGAACGAAGTGATATTTAATTCATAATACGTGTAATAGATTATAATAATTAATAATAATTTGTAATGTTAAAAATTTTTAGAGTACGAATGGTCGAAAAGTCGATGGCTTTGCCCGTTGTCATAAAGTATTTAATTGATGTGGGTCCAATTACCGACAATTGATTCAATCATCATATATTTGGAGTTCCATCGTGTTTTTAAAGTATTTAACCATTTTTGTTTTGCATGATTCTATAACTTTTAGACTTCAATTTGCTTAAAAAATAGCAGCAGTTGAGGTGGCAAAATCCATGCCGCAAACATTTCTTCCAAATGCGTATACCTGCTTCATACGCTTCGCGAATTGTGCATTATGTATACTTGTATGCATTGCTTTCAATCACTGCAAACAACGCATACCGCATAATGATTGAATTTGGGATACTTATGATTTGCGGTGCTTATGAGCAGTAGGTAGTAAAAAGAATGAGTATCAATGCGGTGGTAACCAAAATTGCGTGACGCGAATTGTGCAATATGCATACGATTACGAAGTGGTCGTGTAAGCAATACGCGAAATGAATCGATGATCGCAAACTCGTTCGGGTTTTGTATGCGTGCGGTTGCGATACTTATGTTATGCGGTGCTTATGTGTAGTAGGTAGTAAAAAGAATGCGTATTAATGCGATGGTATCCAAAGTTGCGGTACTCATTGCTAATCTCTGATATGTACTACGTTTATATTGAATCCAAATGCGTCATTCCAAAGAGTTGGCTTTTGGCTCATTTGCATTTTGTGTGGCAACTAATGTCAAATGCTCAATGCTCATGCCCTCTTACCGCAGCTCATAGATCAGCTCTTTTCCGGCTACTGACTAAAGAATTTGTTGCTTTTTTGCTGCCTCTATGTTCTACACACTCATCGCACCTTACATGCTAAGAATATTTTACATACTTCACAAGCAGACGAAAATTTCAATTAAAATTTTCCATTTTGATAATTTTCGTTTGTTTTGATTTTGAACTGTCAAAAAGAGGTAAAAGCTTTTGAAGCTTTTAAAAGCGCATTCATTTTGTGATGCGTTCGATTAAATTGGTGATGTTTTATCGCATTTGCTTCGTCGATTTGTTGAAATAGATTGTAGATTTTGTATGGGGAAATGCGTGATTGGCTTCGCATTTGAGAATTTTTGCCCAAATCACGCATTTGAGAATTTTTGCCCAAATCACGCATTTGGGCTCAATGCAACCGTAGTATAAGATTCTAACGATTTTTCTCTTTCATTTGGTACCCATATTGTTATTCTACAATGCGCTCAGTTGTTAAAGTAATTTTTGAAATAAACATGTCCCTGAAATTTCAAAGTCCTTTAAAAAAAACTCACGACGTCAGAGAGAAAAACTAAAAACGCACTTTTACACATTTGCCCACTAGTTTCGCGATTATATAATTGGGGTACCGTTTAATTCGTGCGGTTTTTTTTTGGAAAATTGAAGCGTTATTGTGAAAAAATGGATACAAATTTAATATTCAAAGTATTGTCCATCACTAGCTATAACTTTTTCCCATTTTTCTGGCAATTCACGAATACCCTTTCTGAAAAATTCGGCCGGCTTTTCCGCTATCCACGAATCGATCCAATTTTTGACTTCTTCATAATTGGAGAAATGCTGGTCAGCCAGGCCATGTTGCATTGATCGGAAGAGATAGTAATCGGATGGCGCAAGGTCTGGACTATACGGCGGGTGGGGTAGGACATCCCATTGGAGCGTTTCAAGGTAGGTTTTGACGACCTGTGCACCATGTGGCCGAGCATTGTCATGTTGCAAAATTACCTTGCCGTGCCTTTGTTCATATTCCGGCCGTTTTTCGCGCAGTGCTCGGCTCAAACGCATCAATTGTCGTCGGTAGACTTCCCCTGTGATCGTTTCATTCGAGCAATGTCTCCAATTCGTGATCTTCAAACTTTTTTGGCTCCAAGTCAAAATTGCCACTTTTGAACCGTGCAAACCACTTCTGGCACGTACGCTCAGCTAGAGCATGCACACCATACACTTCCACCAAAATACGATGACTTTCGGCAGCCTTTTTCTTCATATTGAAGTAATGAAGGAGTACTCCCCGCAAAAAACACTTTATTCGGCACAAAATTCGACATTTTCAGAGTAAAAAAAAGTATTGTTGTTTACGCTTCAGCTAAATGACACATACTGATTCTGAAACTATATGACAATAGCTTTCCAACACATATTTGGAAAGGTTAATCACTGTTCACAAAATCAAGTTACGCCATCTGTTAGAAAACCGCACGAAATAACCGGTACTTCTATTCGATTTTTTCGTGTGTTTTGAAATTTATTGATTTTTGTCGCACGATGCTATTTTACTGTTAAAAAACATTTTAAATGTAACAAAAATTATAAAAGATATTAAAGAAATTTCTGATGATGGGAGGAGTAGCGTAGACTTATTAACATACCATAAATTCCATTCCCATTGAAACTGCTGACGCTATGTCTACTGACTACGTGTGTTTCGCGCAACAAAAACAGTAGCAGTGACAAAATAGCTGCAGCAGCAGTTTCAACGGAAACGCTTTACTTTGTAAGAGCTTCAATAAAATATAATTTTTTGACACTTCCACCGAGCAGTCGTCATTTGCACGGTAGCATCGTGAGGTGCACTTGCAGCATATGTTGAATTGTTCACTAAACCTAAATAAGATCTGAAATAACTGAAAATCAAAGTCTGTGCATAAGATGGTTCCCATGATGGTCCCATCCAGAAATTTGTTAAAAACCCATTACCCAGACATAAAGCGTATGTGACAAAAATGCAAAAGTTATAGCAAAAATTTAATTGCAAACAGTAAAACTCATCACATTGAACTTTTCTAGGAAATTTACATATATCGGATACATTTTTAAAAAAGAAACTGCAGAATTGGTATCTGGTATAATTGTTTGACTATACTTACATAATTGTACTAATGCATATGCTGGTCCGACTCCACTCAATATCTTTGGTAGCTGATTTCTTTTTATGTCCTTCAACCATTCTTTACATAGAAACGTTAGCAGCTTATCGACTCCTAAAAGACCTCGTCTGAAAAAAAATTAGTTGTTAAATTGTTGTAATGGTCAGAAGTGGTTGCTTAAGGGTGTGGTATGCATGCTTAAATCAATTATGGAAAATTGCATCACATTTTCGTGTAGTATAGGGTGTTTTTTTTAGAGGTTTGTTTTTCGAATAGAGATAAAACATTTGGCATTTTGTGGTCAAATCTGGCAACTCTAATGTAATTTATGTTCAGTTTGGTTTGCCATTTCATCATGAACAGGTTGACAAAAGAACAACGCTTGCAAATCGTGCAAATTTATTTCGAAAATAATGGTTCAGTTCGCGAAGTTTACCGCAAGCTCCGTCCATTTTATGGTCGACATAATCGTCCATCAGAGCAATTAATTCGGTTAACCATGGGTCGTTTTCGCACTACGTTTACTCTATGTGATAATACGCATCCGCAGAGACGACGAACAGTGCGCACCGAAGAAACAATTGCCGCTGTAGAGCAAAATGTTGAAGAGGACCCAGTCAGAAGAGGAGTCAGTTACCGTTAATGGAGACCGGTATAGAGCCATGATAACCGACTATTTTGTTCCCGAATTGGATGGCATGAATGTGGATGAGTTGTGGTTCCAACAAGACGGCGCTACATGCCACACAGCGCACGTCACAATCGATTTATTGAAGGAAACATTCGATGAGCGCATAATTTCGCGGAATGGACCTGTCAATTGGCCACCAAGATCGTGTGATTTGACACCATTGGATTATTTTCTTTGGGGATATGTGAAGTCGCTCGTCTACGCCAACAAACCAGAAACGTTAGGGGACTTGGAAGCCAACATGCGTGGCGTTATTGCCGACATACGGCCCCAAATGCTCGAAAAAGTGGTTGAAAATTGGACCTGTAGAATTGGCTTTATTCGAGCCAGCCGCGGCGGCCACATGCCCGAAATCATATTTAAACATTAATGGCATAAAATTATCCTTCCAATAAAGCCAAATTGATGGACATTAAAACGATTTTCTTGTGTTTTATTTCAATTCGAAGTTCTATACCTCTAAAAAAAACACCCGATATATGTAAATATGGCCCGTATACATATTACGCCCGAGAACATAGCAGGCTACATGCTAGAGTCGGAGGATTACTGGGTGGCGGTAAATAATATGGCCGTAAGCATAATGGCGGAGCAGCGCCATTGCAAGATGTGTAGGGATAATTAGGCTCTTCTTCCCTCCCCCGCTGAAAGGACTTTATATTCATTTTATACAAATACTCTTAGATAAAAAATCAATTTTATTGTCTTTTTGTTCTCTTTTTTAAATTTTTTTATTTTTTATCCCCTTCAAATTTTTGAAGTCCTTTTAAAAGGACAAAGCATGTCGAAATGAAAAACTGAGTACACAGTATTACTATATTTGGTCTCTAGTTTCACGCACATATGGATTTTTCCCGGTGTGAAAAATGCTGTCGCACGGTGTAATAGATGGCAAGAACCAATAACGAAACACTTCCACAAATACCTGTATGAGACAAAAGTTTTGCCTGCGCATAGATCATGTGGCGTTGAAATAGCTACTGGACTTTGAGGATCCGGAAGGCAAATTGGCGAGATGTATCGAGCGGCTGCAGAGCTATGACTACACGACAGCAGCTATAGGAATGCCGCTGCCATGTCGCGCCGTCGGTACAAAACCGGATGCAGCCATTATTCGGGAGTGGAAAGCGGGGGACAAACTGTAGACATGCAATTAGGAACCGTCATACAAGAGGAAGATAGGTCTAGGGTGAGGATGCAAAAGGACCAGCGCGAGGATATGAATCTTGCAAAAACCATCAAAGGAAAGGTGCAGGAGGGATGGCCAGCAAAGTGGCAGAGTCTACGTCTGGAGGATGGCTGCCTATGTCGCGAGTGGGAGAGTGAGGATGACGGGACCAAAAATTCCCTAATAGTAATCCCGAAATGCAGGATCAACAAGGTCATCGAGGCATACCGATACGATCCCAGTGGGGATCCCTAGGCATCACAAAACCTGTCGCCAAGACAAAAATACGGTTTTATTAGGCAGGATGCCAGGAGTCTGTAGCCGATTGATTCAAAAGCTGTGATCGGTGTTCGATTGCAAGAGGGCTGACAAGAAGATCTCAGGGCCACATGCAGCAGTACAACTTGGGGGCGCCCTTCGAGCGGATTCCCATGGACGTCGCCGGCCCATTCCACAATAAGTATGTGCTAGTGGTAATCGACTATTTCAGCAAATGGCCAGAAGTGTATATATACTGCGGAGAATCGTAGACGGAAATAAGAAGGATTGGGCATCTCCCCCAGTTTCTTATGGAGAAACTTAAAGCGTGCCTATGTGATCAATAAGCGGTTGAAACTCGAGGAACTCCACCAGTCTACAACAAGCAGCATCTAACTGGTTTTAGGAGTCTAAAAACGAATGTTACTCAAACGAAGGCATTGGTAGAATTTATGGAGAAACATGACGATGTATCTAAAAATAACTTACAAAATTGTTTGAATAGCCGTCATAAAAAAAATTATGGAGCAGATTATCGGAAATGCTAAACAGCAATGGGTCCTCAATGAAGACAAGCGGTGAATGAACCGTATTTTCTTTGGAAGCTGTGAAATGGAAATAAATTGATATTGAAATTGAAAATATTAATTTAACTTATCATAACTCTGGTAGCTCTATGGGTTTGAATGGGCACAATAAACCTACTAGGTTGCAGTGCGCAAGGGCATTGTCCCTACCCATTATCATTACATTACATTACATGGGTTTGAATGCATCGTTCATCCTTCGTCAAGTAATAGAAGAATTTTTCGCACTATAACCGTCCAAAATTAAAAATAATGCCAATTGCATATTTCCCATTTCCAAATTCTCGTTAATTAGTTTATTTCACACAGCTTCTGTCAGCACCAAAGCACTTTCCGAACACATCCTTAAATATTACAACAAGTGTTCTTGGGGAAATACGGAAAGCAAATCGGTCTCTTCGAGCGCTCGATATCGAATTAATGCATCGAGCCGACGATTGTCGATTATCGAATTACGGAAAGCCACCCCAGATGTGATCTCCACACTAACACAGCTAACACAGAAGGATTCCAAGAAGGCGATCTGGAATGCTTTATAACCTGCTGCGGTGGAAAAGCTTTAAACGTCAAAAAACTCCCAAAAACTTCAAACGTTTTGGGAAGGATCATACAAGGTCGTAATCAGGATCAATGACATCGTATACAGGATTCAACGTTGCAGCAGTAGAGGCACAAGGCTGAATGTAGTCAATTTGGGGCGCCTGGCGTCTTACTACGGCGGAGCCTCGGCACTTGTTAGAGGCGAACATGTCTAAGTGGTGGGCAGTGTGACCATAATGCTCGCGGTCACTGTGCAATTGCGAGGTAATACCGGAATATTTGAGAATGAGTTGCGCTCCGAGCATGGCATACTTTAAAGAGCATACGACACACGGCGAAACTGGGATATTTAAGAACAACTCGAGGCTATACTGAGTTGTTAAAGAACGAGCTGCGTTACAAGCAAACAAGTATAAAAGGCAGCCGGGCACAACGCAGAGGGGAGAGTTTAATTTTGACAAGCAAAGTTGCCACACCGAATAGAAAGTGTAAAATTGTAAATGAAGTGACTACTAGTTTTTAACAGCGTTGAAGGATTTTTCTGTGTTTTATTTTTTAGCACAATCCAGAGAAACGAATAGGCCTGCGTTAGGTAGCAGAGCTAATTTTCGAAAAAATATCTAAACCTTACTGCGTCAAGATGGAGTTCATAGTTTCAAAACTCATGATTTAGTGGGTCTTTGTTTTTCCTTGTTCACTTTTGAAGGCATAGGGGCTCCACAAGACTCTTCCATCTTACTGCTTTGCCTTGTGTTGGTTTCGTTAGTTGGATGTGTTGTTATGCCTACCTACCTTAATGGGCCTATTGACTTCAAATATGATGAAGGTACTTCAAATGAGAAATATTTAACTGACGGGGTCAACAAATGGTTAGAAGAAACGAGATCTATTGTGGTCTTTGGATTCAGACTTGAAAAAAGCAATCAAAATCAAATCAAAACGTTTTGCAATTCTGCAGGCTTATTCGTCCCTCTGGATTATGCTTCAAAATAATATACACTACAATTCTTAAACGCAGTCAACAACCAGCAATCACTTTATTTAAAATTCTACAATTTCAACTTTACTGTCCTTACACTTATTACTCATTGTGTTACACCGCTGCTTGCTTGTGCCAAGCTCTTCCCTCTGCGCTGTACTCGGCTGCCTTTTGTACTAGTTTGCTTGTCGCACAGATCATTTTCGCACATTCCAATTGGACTCAACATTTCCAGTATCATCGTGAGTCATCTTTGCGAATGTTCTAGCGAAATTATCAGGCCCCTAAAAGTATGCCACACAAGTCGTTCGTATTCTAAAAGTATGCCCCTAAAAGTATGCCAAGTAAAAGCATTCCAGTGCCTTGCACTGCGACAGCGTGCAGTATGCTTTTCAATATTCAAAAATTAGTATCTGACAGGGTAAAGAAAATGGTAGGACTTTATGTGAAGAAGCATAAATTATAGATTCTAAAACTAGGTTAGGTTAGGTTATGGTGGCTGCCTCTATAAGAGACACACTCGGAGGCCCGAAAGGCCCATTGTGATACCACATATGTATATTTCACCCGTTTTTCAACTGTATATGCAACACTGTTTTTTCCAACATGTGTTACAGCACACATTTCAAGCGGATGGTGGAAGGTAGGGGACCTACAGTTTAACGCCGAATCCGAACGGCGATTGGCAGTTTTTCACACTTGGAGGTTTTGCCTGCCAAGAGCGCACTTGTGCGATTTTTGTAATTCTCATCTGCTTCATGTGGATAGCGATAGAAGTAGATGAGCGTTTTTCCCGCCCGAGCCAGGAATCAAACCTGGGGCGCTCGGTATGAGAAGCCAGCCCGCTACCCGCTGGGCTATCGAGGCCGGCAAAAAAAAACTAAAAACTAAGTAAAGATTATTTTAATGAAATTATAAAATTCATACCGCCAGGCCCTTCTATTAGATCATATATTTTTATTATTATATATTACACTGCACAACAGCGTGTCTGCTGCATGGAGTTTTTTACATGAATCTGAATCGTTTTTCCACACTGATTTCAAAACCATACTCCGTTTTTATGTAACGGCTCTATTTTTCGCAAAAAATGGGCGTGTCACTTTTACGAATTTTCCTCGACTTTTTTCAAATTTTCGACTGTAATTTCCGAACCGATAATCCTATCGACATCCTATCCATTTTTATATCGTTGCGCTTACAACATCTCACGCCATCTTTTTTGGCATTAATCAATTTTATGCGTTCTAAATTGGCGTTGTAATAAGGTTTCAAAGTAGGAAAATATTGAATTTCAAGGCGTTTTTTCTGATGGCGAAAATTGTACAGATGTTTCATAAATCAAGTTACGAAGTATATGAATATCTTAAGAAGAAACATCAAGCAATACAAAACAGCCAAATTATTTGGCGGAATACACAATCGCATCGAAATAATAGCAAAAATGTACCATAGTCATTTTCATCAAAATGTGTGAAATTTCCTTAAAAAATTAGGAGCCTCAAAATATGCTCTTTTATATGTTACATTTCTAGTCTGAAACACAAGCAAAAAATAAAAAGATTTTGAATTGCTCGAAACAAAAAAAATTAAAAACTTTGCATATTTTTAGGCCCCTAATTTTTTAAGGAAATTTCACACATTTCGCAGCCGCCGTGGCTCAGTTGGTTAGTGCGTTGGACCGCGAGTCGCAGGCAGCAACCTCAGGTTCAAATACTGCCTGTAATAACACCTAAAAAAATAACGGGAAAACTCGTTTTCTCTTTCGGTGGCTGTCCTCTCAGCTGGAAATGGCAAACCTCTGAGAGTAAAAATTGCTTATGAAAAAGCTCCCAACCTGCCGTTCGGAACCGGCATTAAACTGTAGGTCCCTTCAACCCGCGTACAAATTCACACGCACAACACGGGTAGTTGCGGGAAGCTAGGCCTAAGTCTCGCGTAAGCGGGCTGTCGTGCCAGTCAATTATTAAAATTATTCACACATTTTGATGAAAATGACTATGGTACAGTTTTGCTATTATTTCGATGCGAATGTGTATTCCGCCAAATAACTTGGCTGTTTTCTATTGCTTGATGTTTCTTCTTGAGATATTCATATACTTCGTAACTTGATTTATGAAACATCTGTACAATTTTCGCCATCAGAAAAAACGCCTTAAAATTCCACATTTTCCGACTTTGAGGTCCAATTACCGCGGCATTTTAAAACTTATAAAAATAAGTTGCATCGGAAAAGAAGCCGTGTGGTGTTATTAGTGCGATAAAGTGAAAATCATGTCAATCGGTTTTTTGGTTTAGAAATTACGATCAAAAATATGGAAAAAGTAGAGGAAAAACTGAAAAAATGACATGGTACCTATATCTCACTAACTAGAGCTGCTGGAAAAAATCTGAGGATAGATTCGAAATCAGCGCACCTAAATTAGTAAGAAACAGTAGAAAAACTCCATGCAACAGAAAAAAAGTGTTTTTTTGTTGTGCTGTGTTATTATTGGCAGGGCCAAGCGGCATTGCACGGAAGTTTAAAGTCAATGGGTCCAATAAATCAAGTTACTCTTAACACTTTGTTAACCCCGTCAGATTTTTATGAGCAAAATACTTTTCTAATTACACTATACAACTCAAAAAAACAATAACATGATTCTGGCAACGGATTTTGGTAGAGGGGACCAAAAAATATGCATATATATTAGGGCGGGTCAAATTGTATGGAACGATTTTTTTGATGAAGCGTTTAGCAAAAACGTAATCTATAGGTGATTCTGAGAAATTTTGCTCAACAGACCATAGCTCTAAGTCGGATTTGGAGCCCCCCAAAATTTCAAAATAGATATTTTTCAATATATACATAGAATAATTTAATTAAATTCGTCATAAAATCGGATAGAGTTATAGTAAATTTCTCAATTTGGGCTTGTTTGAAAGGTATTTTTATTCACCTTTCAGAATCTGTATTGATACCAATATTTTTTTTTATTTTTAGTAGACATATTAGGAATTTTTTGTCGAAAAATAGCCTAAAATGAACTTTTAACTAATAAATTCCGAATTTTCTTCGATTTTTTTTTGCAGATTATGAAAGTTCAGATAATTTCCAACAACTTTTATTACGATAAATTTTTTTGTTTTCGAACTCCTTTTTGTAGGAAAATCGATCTGAAAAACATCAACATTTTCAAGGTATCAACAAAAAAACACTATTTTTCGCCCTAATATATATATATATAAATTTTAGGTCTGATTTTTTTTTTAGGTGGGGTCAAAGTTTCTCTCCTTTTGTACATTCTTATGGTGAATCGGCATATGAAAACCATGTTACCTCACATTTTTTGTTGTGTTTGCAACTTGATGCTAAAAATGCCCTTTGAAACAGGACTTTTAAAAAAGAAATGTACCACAAAAATATTCGCTATAAAATTCTCGGGATACATCAAAGCAAATACTATTTATTTCTTGGTTAATCGGTTGCCTTTCAACCGATTAACAGTTGGTTAACCGGGGACTGTGAAATCGAAAAGGGGAGTTAACCATCGGTAAATGATTAATCAACCACTGTGAAATCGGGTCTAAATTGAACAATGTATTGAATGGATTTAACTTGTATTGCGATCGAAACTATTTCTAAAGGTTGTTTAATGCATTATTTGCAATTTTTGTTTTGTGTGCTCCTAACCTAACCCAATGTTTTCGCGTCGTTTATTTCGCTGTTCGACGATTTAAAATTTTAAGCCATCAAATACATTGCGAGAGGACTCTTATAAACCAAGTTGGTTTTTTATTTTTATTTATTTGTTTATTTTTTTAATTATAATTAATAATTGACTGGCACGACAGCCCGCTTACGCGAGACTTAGGCCTAGCTTCCCGCAACCACCCGTGTTGTGCGTGTGAATTTGTACGCGGGTGGAAAGGACCTACAGCTTTATGCCGGTTCCGAACGGCAGGTTGGGAGTTTGTTTACTTTACTTTTGGCTAAAACAAATTGCACCACATTCGAAAATAATTCGTATATAATTACAAAAATATATATGCATGATGGAATTTGTATATACATATTAGCAATTTACAATGTACACGAAGAGATATATATATTTTTTCAAACATTTTAAAAACTAAAGTACATATTTAATTTTAATCACATATGCTAATATACTTACCGATAAACTACTTTCCTTAATCGAATTTCAGAGCATTGCAATTGTCCCAATCCCATCAATAGGCCAGCTATAGGTCCTCGGGACAATTCAACTCGCCTGCCATGATAGTCGAATCGTATTCGCACTTCCGGACTGAATATTACTTCTCGGAAGTAAATTGGTGACGTGTCTTCGCGTGCTTGTGGAGAGTTGGAAGATAAGTAGGCAGTATCATTAACTCCTTTATCCATAAGAAGGTCTATATTAGTGGAAACTATCCTTCTTGCATTTAGATCTTGAACAGCTTCTGGAATTTCTTCTACAGTCATAACTGGAGCTTGCTGATCAGCATTCACTTTACTTAATTTACAATCGGTTTGCGGGCACAAATTTTCAGTGCTACTTTCTCCAATATACGCAAAGTAATCTGCCAAAAACAATAGCGTATCTTGATCGATATGAAGACGCATTGGTAAAAGAGATATTCTCAAAGAACATTCCTGGGATAGACTTCGGTCAGGATTTGGGCGTACATGCAGAGCCTTTATGACAACCATATGTTGTGAACTTTTATTAGACAAGCTTCTCACATTTGGATAATAAAGAAACTTATTGATATCGGATGTCTGTAAACGGTCTCTGATTTCAATTTCACTTATTAATAAAACTTGCCGCGATGCATGTAGTGTGTGTACTGGATAAACTTCATGGGAAACACGCACTTTTGTAAATTGCATTTCAACAAGCACTTCATGATTTCTTTGCGGACCACCTCTGGACTTCCAGGTTAGATGATCTTTAGGTTTCTTTCCAAATTGAATGCTTTGTAATCCTGTTGAGTTTGAAACTCCATGTTTATAAGCATCTGACATTCGTGAATTTTCCCTGTAAAAATAATAATAATGTCCCATTATACAATCATAATAATATTAGTTATATGAAGACCATGCCATTACCATATACTAACAATTGCAGAAACATGATATCGAATTTTAAACGAAATGTTTTCGGATAAAGCCTATTCCACCTCTTTGGGTATATTTGCCGGCCTCGATAGTCGAGCCAGGCCCCAGGTTCGGTTTTTAGATTAGGCTGGTTAAAAATTCGTTTTCTTCTATCACTATTCACATGAAGTAAATGAGAACTACAACATACGAACAAGCCCCTAACAGGCAATGCCAAGTGCGAAAAAAACCGTCAACTACCAAAATCCTTTCGGATTCAACGTTAAACTGTAGGTCGCCTCCCCCTTCCCTAATCCGTTTGAAATGTTACGAACTTTAAGTCAGCGGGCAATCTCAACTTTGTGCGGAACACTGCTTGGGTCGGAATGAGTCATGTCGTGTCGTGCGAGGCACACCTATACGCCATCAGGCACAGAGGGATATGTGGGTACCAATCCTTTTGATTCCTGCCTACCACTTTTCGCAGGTAATTTGCCAGCGTCCGATTGAACCGTTTCACCATTCCGTCGGACTGTGGGTGCAGAGGAGTGGTGCAAGTTTTTCTTATGCCCAATAGTTCACACACTTCTTTTGCATAGTTTAGATTCAAATTCCGTCCGTGATCTGAGTGCAACTCCAACGGAACTCCGAACCTGGCCACCCAGTTGCTAACCAGAATTTCCGCAACCGTAGTGGCCTCTTGGTTGGGAATAGGATACAGTTCTGGCCATTTGCTGAAATAGTACACTAGCACATAGTTGTTGTGGAATGGGCAGGCGACGTCCATGGGTATCCGCTCAAAGGGCGCCCCCACGTTGTACTGCTGTATGTGGCCCCGAGATCTTCTTGTCAGCCCTTTTGCATCCGAACACCGATCACAGCTTTTGAACCAATCGGCTGCAGACTCTTGGCATCTAGCCTAATAAAACCGTCTTTTTGTCTTGGCGACAGTTTTTGTGATGCCTAGGTTCCCCACTGGAATCGTTCTGGTATGCTGCATTTCGGGACTACTATTAGGGAGTTTCTAGTTCGGCCATTCTCACTCTTCCACTCGCGGTCTTTTTAGTCGCGGTTTTTTTAGTCTCTCCGCAGACCAATCTTCTACCAATCGGACGTCCACTATCTGCTCTTTGTTCGCGAACAATGCCTGCTTTCGGCTACTGCCTTTACTATGTTCTATCGTGTAGTTATAACTTTGCAACCGCTCGATCCACAACGCCAATTGGTCTTCCGGATCTTTAAAGTTCAGTCGCTATTTCAACGCCGCATGATCTGTGCGCAGGCAAAACTTTTGTCCATATGGTATTTGTGGAAGTGTTTTACGCGTTCAAATACTGCCAGTCATTATCTATCCAGATAGATATGGATTATCTATCATCACGACTAGGTATTTATTTATTTATTTTATTTATTTAGCCAATGAACAAATGTCTTTACTGACTATAGGAAATACTAATAATTAAAAACTACAAGTTACTTAAACTATTTAACAACAAACCCTTCGGAAGTGACACATCAAAATCGGTAAAATTTTTTAGATAGAGGTGCATTTTTGCATAATTCGTCCTGGGGACATCTAAAGGAAAGGTATCCACCCTCCGCAGACTCCGTTTAGGGACATTAAAGGCTATCCTTGCTAAAAGATCCGAGCAATCAATAGACCCACTAATTAGACTGACTACAAAGGACCATGCAAGAAGTGAACGCCAGCATGTAGTGACTTTAAGTTCACTAGGAGACAACGAGAGCTGTAGGATGGCATGGGATCACTGAAGTTCAGCGAACGCAAAACGAACCGAATGAAGACTTTCTGGATGCGTTCAATTCGGTTTATGAAAGAGGCGTGATATGGTCTCCATATTAGCGGCATATTCCAATCTAGACCTGACAAAGGTTGTGTAAAGTAATTTGATTGTATACGGATCCGAGAAGGCAGTACTATTCCGACGAACGAAACCCCACATGGCATAAGATTTAGAAACAATAAAACTGATATGACTTGCAAAACTTAGTTTGGAGTCGAAGAAAACACCTAGGTCTTTAATTTCATTAACCGATTGTAACACGGAGCCAGAGATGGATACGACAGCTGAAGGGATTCCTTTTCCTAGTAAAAGTTACATGAAAGCATTTGCTAACATTTAAAAAAAGGTTATTATCATTGCACCAAGACTGAACATTGTCGATGTCCGATTGTAAGGCAACAGAGTCACATTATGAATAACAGCATACATTTTAAAATCGTCAGCATATAGCAGGAATTTAGCAGACGAAAAACAAGATCCAATGTCGTTAATAAATAATTCAAACAACAAAGGACCAAGAATGCTCCCCTGGGGGACGCCAGAAGTGGCAACAAATGATCGTGACGAGATGTTGGCAATAACGACGGAACAATGCCTATTGGATGGGTATGATTTCAACCATTCGAGAAATTTTGAATGAAAGCCCATGTGGGTTAATTTCGAGATCAGAATTCCGTGAGATACTCTATCAAACGCTTTAGCGAAATCCGTATAGACTGTGTCTACTTGGTTGCCATCCTGTAAGGCGGGGAGGCAATATTCTGTGAATACTGTAAGATTAGATGTAGTCGATCTGCCTTTGACGAAACCATGCCGGAGTGGAGAGATTATGCTCTTGAGGCAAAAACTTAACTTTTCTTTGACTATGCATTGGAAAAGCTTAGAAACTAAGGTCAGTTTCGAAATCGGCCCATAGTTTGAGACATCGTTCTTGTTACCACCCTTGAAGATAGGAGTTATCGACGCTTTCTTCCAATCGTCTATAAAAACGCCCGGCGATAGAGATTTGTTGAATATTATCAATAGCGGGTTAATAAGAGAGGAACATTTCTTCAGAAGCACAGCAGAAAGGCCATCTGCATCCGTGTGAGTCGAGAAACTTAGATTGGCGATGCCCGTTTCAATGTCTTCGGCAGTTAGGGTCAATGAGCCAAAAGAAATGGGTGAGTCTGAAAAGTGACAGTCAGTCACCTCAATTCCCAAATCAGAAACAAAATTCGAGCTGAAAAATTCAGCAAAAATATTTGCTGCATCTTCCATAGTTTTTGCGGATTTGTCCTTAAAGAATACGGAAGATGGAAATCCGAAATTGATTTTTTTGACTTAATAAAGCTCCAAAAGGCTTTAGGGTTGCTTTTGATACCGACTACGTAATTGCGGATATAGTTCCTGTACAACAACTTGGCGTGCTTATTGTAACTCTTAAGATGGGACTGGTAGTTGCAAAAGTAGAAAAGACCTTGCCTTGTATTTTTTATAATATTTGTTTCTTAAATTTTTTAGATGTTGCAATTCCTTAGTAACCCACGGTAGTTTATGAGCCTTTTTGTGTAAAGCAGGGATTAACTCCAGGCATAAATTAAAAACTGTCGATTTAAAAACTGTGTAACAGTCAGCAACCACAGAACTAGCGAGTAACTCTACCCAATCGACTTCACGAAGCACATTATCCAACTCATCAAAATCACAAAGATTGTAATTAAAAGAGGTAGTATCACACACTACTAGTCGGAACTGTAAAGAATTCATAGAATTCAAGCTCTACTATTAACGGAACGTGATGTAAGCAAACAGACGAAAAAACACAGTCGCACTCGATCACCTTATTATTTAAGTTGCTTGAAATGTAGATCAAGTCTAGTATTCGATTTAGCTTGTTGAAAAATCAATTAATCTGTGACAAGCCAAAGCTTGTAAAGCTGTCAATGAGGTAAATCTCATTGAAAGAAGTTACATTAGAGGGAGTAAGCTCAAAAGAGTTACCGATGTTGCTCCAAGTAATACTGTTCTGATTGAAGTCTCCCAACACGCAAAGCTTATTATCGCCAATCTTGGCAGAAATGGAAGAAATGTTGTCAACATGTGATTTGTAAATAGCGTCGGAACTATTCGGTGGTAATACGATGCGCATATAAGATGCATTCCTTGCGGTTGCACGCAAAGCTGGTCTAGAAGAGTGCCACTGTTATAGAGTTCCACTATAGCTGAGCATAAATTGCGTTTAGTGGCAATCAATACACCCCCACCCCTTGTCAGGCCTGATTGAAGAGAGTCTCTATCCTTCCGAAACACATTAAACAAGTTTGGGTCGAAGAATTCTGAATCAAAGAAACTTGGATTTAACAAAATCTCAATAATAAAAAAAACGTCGTAATCCAATGAAGAACTAAGCAGACGTACAGAGTCAGCTTTACTCAAATAAAGATGCTAATCGATTTTATGGAGGAACACGACGAGTTAGCAAAAAATAGTTTGCAAATTTGCAACAACGGGCGCGACAAAAAAAAATTTATGGTTAAGACTGACGGAGATGCTAAACAGCAATGGGCCTCCAATGAAGCCAACGAAGAGATGGCAGAAAGTAAGTAAAAACACTTTCTTATAATTGTACAAAACTTTTCCTGTAACTCGTAATATTTTTAGGTGTGGACTGACTACAAATACAACGCCAAACGAAAATTGACCACCCGAATGAAGAGCCTGACAAAAACGGGTAATGGGTCATATGACGCCGTGCAGTTAAGTAATGTGGAAGTAGGTAGAGGTAGGTAGGTGGGAAGAAAGGTAGAGGAATACGTCCAGGAGGGAAGGCAGGTGGAACCAATGTAAAGTAACGGGTATTCCGGGCGTGGCGTCATATGGTACTGAAATAGATATGCCATGCTCTTCTGCTGCTGCCTCTTTTGGCCGGCAGCGCGATGAAATTGAATGTTCATATGAAGCATTATATGAAGATGTTTTCTCCAGCGATGAGGAAATTGCAGAAGCCATTGATGTCCCACAAACACCAGCAAAGGAAAGCTGCGAAACAGGACCAACAACACCAAGAGCAAGGAGGAGGTGTGAGACAAGTGAGACTAACGCACTGCAAACACCAAGAGCAAAAAGGAAGTATGTAGATCAAAATATTCCTATAATAGAGCAAGAAATTAAAAACCAACACAAATTTCAAACCGAAATATTACAAGTTTTAAAAGAAAAAAATGAAATATTTCAATTTATGTATTTATTTTCACTTTACAAATTTTCTTCGTTTTGTTTACTTCCCGCTTCTTCTGACAGCTCCAAAGTACTTTCCACACACTTCCCAAAAAATGAAAACGAGAGTTCTCATATCGAGTTATCCCTGTCCGATAGGAACACTAGTGGATGGAGATGGGACATCCACAAAATGCGAAAAGGAAGCACTTGTCCTACTCACCAATACCCACTTCCCGGGGTCAGTATACACAAATGATCCTCTGACAGACAGTACTGGACAGGTGCATCGTCCAGGTAGGGAAGACTGGAGAACTGCCAAAGCTGCGTGTAATGCACCAGTAGTAAAATGGGCGCTGGAATCATTCTCTCCCTACAAGGCGCCGGGAAATGATGGTAAAATGGCGATACTAGCGCCCATTTTAACCAAAATCTACGTATGTAGTTTAGCTTTTGGGTACATTCCAGACGCCTGGAGAATAGTTAACGTGGTCTATCTTCCGAAACCTGGAAGAGCTGATAAAAAGGAACCAAAATCTTTCAAGCCAATAAGCCTGATGTCTTTTGTGCTTAAAGGCTTAGAAAAGGTTGTTGACCGGTATCTGCAGGCGCCTGCCACCCTTATAAGATGGATATCATCAATGCTGGAGAGCAGGATGATTCAGTCTAACTTAGGGGAGGCAGAGCTGTCAGCAAGCACAGCGCGAGGATGTCCTCAAGGGGTACTATCCCCCCTGCTGTTGTCTGTAGTCGTTGATGGATTAATCCGCTCTCTTGAAGACCAGGGACATGAAGTCATCGCATATGCAGACGATTTAGACATTGTGGTCAGAGGCAGAGACGGACATACCGTCTCAGACTTGCTTCAGAGTTGAGGATAGTCGAGCACTGGTGTATCAGGCAGAAACTGTCTGTGAATCCAGACAAGACAATCATAGTCCCTTTTACACTTAAAAGGAAGATCGACCTTATGCGGCCCATACACGTTGCGATTCGTTGTACAACTGGACAAGGTTGTACAAAAAATCGCATCGTGTGTAGCGCAGTTGTACGTGTCGCACAACTGGTGTGTATGAAAATCAAAATATTTTGATATTTCGGTCGTGTTGTGTGAGCGGTCGCAACGTGTATGGGTAAGTTGTACAATTTCGTGCCATTTTCTGAGTTCATTCGTGTTTCAAGTTTTGTGCGTTGCGAACGAAATGGACGAGCGCAACGAAAACTGGAGCGATTTTATCGAAGCTTATCGAAATTTGCCGGAACTATGGAACAGCAAATGTGGAAAATACAAAAATTGGTCCTGTTTCGCGCAATTATTTTGCTTGTCATTTCGTCTGCACTCAACAAAATTTATGAGAAAAATTAAGTTGGGCGAACGAGTTGTGTCGGAAATCGCAACGTGTGTGTACCAACCTTTCGCACGACCAGATTGTATCGTGTATGGAATCTGTGGCAAAAATTGGGGACTGAGACCGAAGTGGCTTCAGAGTTTATACTCCCTAATAGTTCTGCCGACTATCACCTACGGGGCGATAGTGTGGTGGAGGAAAACCACGGAAATAACAACTGTGACTAAGCTGGGAAAACTTCAAAGATTAGCGAATACCTGTATAACAGGATATCTCAGTACTACACCAACGGCAGCCCTAAATGTTATACTAGGGCTGCTGCCGCTGGAACTAAATGTGCAAATGGCTGCAACCATCAGCGCACACAGACTAATGCATAGAGGATCCATACATAGGGATGCACATGCAATCGGTCATACATCGCTGTTGAAGGATAGGAGGCGAGATGGAGGCTTCTGGATGCCTCTGGATCTGATGCCACCGAGACACCTCTTCAGGAAGAACTACGTTACGTACATACCGCACAGGGAAGAGTGGGCTGCTAATAGAATCAGTCTCACGTGCAATGACATTTTCTGGTACACCGATGGCTCAAAGATGGAAAGCGGGACGGGAGCTGGATTATTTAATACTAGCTCCCAATTAGCAGTCAGTCTGGGAGACACGGCCAGTCTTCCAGGCTGAGGTCTTTGCCACAAACGAGTGTGCCAGAAAGATACTGAGTCTCATGTCAGCAGAAAGAGGATAATCTAATGTCCGACAGCCAGGCTGCAATAAAAGCTCTGAGCTCGACTACGTTTGACTCCAAACTAGTCTGGGAGACAGCGAATGTTCTCAAAGACATTTCAAAGGATAACCGGGTGATAATACACTGGGTTCCTGTGGACTGTGGGCACGATGGATATGAGGAGGCGGACAGATTGGCAAAGGCGATCATAGGTGTCAGCAGAGCTCATTTCAGGCATTTTGTCAAACAGGAATTAAAAAATTGGGCCAACCAGAAATGGTCCAATACGGTGGGACAGCGTTGTTTCAAGCTATTCTTTCCAGTCTATTCGGAAAGCAAATCAAAATACCTATTGGACCTAAGCAGAAAGGAGCTTAAGGGGTTACGCCACTGTAACCGCTCAAAAAATAGGGTTTTTTTGTGATTTTTTTCCTCGCTTTCAAAAAGTTTGTAGAAGAAGTTATTCACAGGTGTTATTGGACACATATTAGACTTTATTTTGGAATTTTTTGACACAGCAATATCAACATATAGGTGGCTCCACTGCATCCTCCTAGGCTATGTTTTCCCTGCAGGGCTTCACGGCTAGATAATGTTATTGTTAAGATCCAGTCAACATTTTAAGTCAAAATATTGAAAATTGTTTGAGTTGTGCCGCGTGCCATTTTGAAAAATCGTGTTTCGAGAAAAAAGCGTTCAAAGTTTTGGGAATGGTTTTCTATGGGCATAACTGAAAAATTCGCTTGGCGGTAACCTCGTATTTCGCATAACAATTTTTTATTTTATGCATAAAACGTTTTGTTTCTTATTCTATAGGGTTCAAACTATTTTTTAAGCCAATAAAAAAAAAAATCGATTTTTTTTAATTTTACAGTGGCGTAACCCCTTAAGGGAAGGCTCCCCTGGATTTGGGCAAAAATAAGGCAAAGTTTGTAAGTTTTTTGTGGGATAATGAAAAGTTTAAAAAGTTAAAAAACTTGATGAACTTGACTTTCTAAAAACTTCAAACGCGTTTATCTCGAAACCATTTTTTCCAATCTAACTGAAATCCCCGGACTTGATCTAATGATCCGATTTTCTTCATCTAAAAACTGCTCGAATGTATTTGATTTTCTGTATGCCTTGAACTAACAATTTGCATAGGGGAGACCGGGGCAAATACGCCCACGGGGCAAATACGCCCACTCGTTGTTTCTTTTAAAGTATTCATTCAAATTCCGCGCCACTTTTTTTGTAAGTGCGCCTTAACTCGTAGACATAACCACAAAAAAATCGAGGCGATTGACATTGCGGTTAAAACGTTATAAATAAAAGCAGATTGTTTTGTCGTTCCATAGTCTGAACATCTAAGTTTTGCAGTTTAGGAAAAAATATCTACAATCTTCGTTTCTCGTTCCTTATGCAGCCAGGTAAGTTTTTCCTGTTATTTGAAGTAAGAAAAACTGTAGGCCAAAGTAGTTTTGTCGTAAAAAGTTTTTTGTATTTTTTTTAATTTTTAAAAAAACATTTTGTTGTTTGGGGCAAATACGCCCAGTTCGTTTCGGGGCAAATACGCCCACCTAACGCATTTATCAAGGTTTTACTGCCTGAAGATTATAAATGACAATTTTATATTAATATACAGGGTGGTCCAGAAATACATCCACTTAATATACAGCGTGGTCCAGATAAATGACCTGCTTAATATACAGGGTGGTATGGAAGTTACGGACCAAAACCTAACGAAACTTTTTCTGTATTTTTCCGAATTTGAAAAATCCTTCGCCACTTTTCGCAGAACTCAAAATCGAAGAAAGTATTCAAGTTAGAATATTTGTTCAATTTTTTTCTAAAATATTTTTTTCAATTGATAGTTTTGTAAAAAGTGGTGAAGGACTTTAGGAATATATAAAATTATTAATATAATTTATCATTCGTGGAAAAAACTTCTTCCTCAAATAATTTTATTATTGACTATAGGTTACCACCAAAGACAATTAAGTATAAGATGTCTTACGCTCATACAATCGAATGGCATAGGGCAAGCTCGAATTTGCAATATTTTCATTATCAAGAGGAAGCAAGCGTCGGCACAGTGAGAGCGTAATAATATTAACGCTCTCTGTTTATAGTATTTCGTTTCTGAAATGTTGTTTTCTATTACTTTCGTCCGAGATTCTTGAATTAATAAAGTGGGCGTATTTGCCCCGGGCAGTGGGCGTATTTCCCCGAGGGTTTTCCGAATGGCCAATTCCATATTACTTTAAATTTTTCGTTGAAACTTGAAAATAAATAGAAATCTATAAAAATGATAATGTGAGTTTTGTTCCTTAGGAAAGACACTAGCGCGTGACATATATTGTTATTCGAGAATCATTACTGTCATGTTGAAAAATAAATTTTCCAAAACGTGGGCGTATTTGCCCCGGTCTCCCCTAAATAGTTATTTATTTTTAATTTTTAAATGCTTTTTTTTTTACTTCAAATATTCATTGTGCAAGAATTTTTCGTTTAAATTTGAGTCTAGTTCAATGCACAGACAATTTTGTTATCTTTAAGTAATGACAATGCTTTTTGATTTCAGTCCACTACAAGAGGCTGCAGGATTACAGTTCTCGAGCGATGTTTGGCGCGCAGAGGCCTACGGAAATCGCCATTTTGTAGCCGCCATTTTGAATTTCATCAAATTTTTTAACTTTTTAAACTCCTAAATAATAGACGAGTTTAATAGTCAAAACCGGAAGTTTGTACGCCTTTTCATTATCCCACAAAAAAATTACAAACTTTGCCTTATTTTTGCCCAAATCCAGGGGAGCCTTCCCTTAAGTTCATGACGGGAATCCTGAGCGGGCACTGTCTGCTAAATATGCATAAAGCGCGACTGGGATTGACAGATAGCGAACTATGCAGGTTCTGCATGGAAGATGACGAAACATCCGTGCACATCATAACCGAGTGTCCCGCCCTCTTACACGCAAGGAAGCGTATACTGGGAAGGGAACTAATTCAGACAAAAGAGCTGTCTTTAACTAATCTGGGAAAAATCAGGGAAAATGAATTCCTCCAAAAAAGAAAGAAAGGGATACGACACAATAGTTATCTTTGGACGCAGTGTCTCGGGCAGTTGGTGCTCGGCTCCCCTTTGGGCGAGAAGACATTTTTTAAATTTTCATTTATGTAAGTAAATCAAAATTAGACAGCCACCTTAACCTAAACTAAACCAATCAAATAGTTGGTTCACTCAAAAAATGAAGTGAAATGTCAAACGGTCTTGCTCTATCATGCCACTCTACCATAGAGAATGTGAGAGAGAGAGAATGTGTGAGAAATGTGTCTTCAGTGGAAACAGTCGGTAGAGCGCGTGGTAGAGCTCCATTCAACATCTCTCCACACCATCCCTACGTAGAGTGGTAGAGACTGTAGTGGACACACAACAGGTAGAGTTTCTACGCTCTACACTCTACCGCAAGAAATCTATAGTAGACAGTTGGCTTTATAGAGGACTGTGAGAGTTTTCCATATATGTACCTTGATTACATCAGTTCAGTTACCATGATCACATAAGTTAACGCCATTGGGTCCAGCTGAGTTGCGCTAAGAGCTATGTCTATATCAGTGAGTACTATAAAAATGTCTGAATGAAGTAGATCAAAAGTGAAGGAGAATAAAACTGAAGTACTTAGAACATAACTGAAGTAAAACATGGGAATATGAAGTATGGTCCGTTTTTAGTTCTTTATCACAAATTAACAATTTTACAACATATTTAGGTTTAGATTATTTTTTCCCCTTGACTCAACTCAACTGCTCAATTGCTGCAAAGAGTGTGGCTTGCCGCATAACACTTAAATATATATGTATATTCTACTGCACTCCATGGGCACTCGGTATTCAATTTACCATTATTTTACTTCATTCTCGCTTCCTGTTTTGATATTTTGCTTCGAAACAGAACAAAAGCACTGTTGTTACTGTAACGAAGCGCCTTTCAAATGATGTATTGTTGCAAAGCAAATACGTTGAGCAATTGCGATGTCAACGCTACACTGGAGGCAGTAGATAGATAAATAGAACCTTTTGCGCAGCTCTTTAGTCTATATACTTAAAAATAAATATCCGCTAAGCTACGGCCAAGATATTACCCGCCATTTGTGAAGTATGCTTTATTACATAAACCTGCTTATCGTAAAATGGCATGGAATATATGTAATTTTTTATAACACTTACATTTTACTTTTCGGAGACATAGGTGTGTTATCCAAAAAATCGTTGCCTCCGTATAAATGCCAAGTAAATGTCATCTCACAAAGTGTGTAGCGTGATACTGCCAATGGAAAATTGTCAGGCGATTTCAACAAATCTGGCTTATCAGATGGTAAAAAAAAGTGATTATCCACAATTCGTAGAGGTTCATTAGATATTTCCATATTCTTTATTCCGCATTGTGACTGGAAATAAACAAAAATCAATTGTACATAATTTTTTCTGATTATATTCTAATATTAATAACAATAATATTTGATGTATATATCTGTGGTCACATGGAAGAGTAGCTTAAGTCGAAAATTGAAGTTTGAAAACCATGTATACATAAATTGTTCTGACCAATGCATGGTTCTTTCAAAAGACTTGAGCTAAGAAGTAAACACACATAATATTGTTAAAGGACAGGATTTTTCAAATCGGGTGAAATACATTTAAGGGAAGGCTCCCCTGGATTTGGGCAAAAATAAGGCAAAGTTTGTAATTTTTTTGTGGGATAATGAAAAGGCGTACAAACTTCCGGTTTTGACTATTAAATTCGTCTATTATTTAGGAGTTTAAAAAGTTAAAAAACTTGATGAACTTGACTTTCTAAAAACTTCAAACGAGTTTATCTCGAAACCATTTTTTCCAATCTAACTGAAATCCCCGGACTTGATCTAATGATCCGATTTTCTTCATCTAAAAACTGCTCGAATGTATTTGATTTTCTGTATGCCTTGAACTAACAATTTGCATAAATAGTTATTTATTTTTAATTTTTAAATGTGGTTGAAATTAAAAAAATTTGAATTACTTCAAATATTCATTGTGCAAGAATTTTTCGTTTAAATTTTTTGAGTCTAGTTCAATGCACAGACAATTTTGTTATCTTTAAGGGGGTATTACGATTTTTGAAATTTTTTTTTTCGATTTTTTTTGTTATTGTTTCATTCTATTCGTATATGCGTCTAGAATTCGTCCCCCGAATATCAGATCGATCCGTACATTAGAAAAAAAGTTATTGATATATATATTGTTATATGTATGCGTGAAAAAGAAGCGAACGCAGGGCAAAAAAACATTTAAACGCGTTTTTCTCGAAATCATGTTTTTGAAATCGGTTCCAGCTCGGGAGAAAAACTGTAAAGTGCAATCGGCCTAATTTTTTTTCTACTTATTTTTAAATACAATATCTAGTGCCTGACGAGAGCTTTTTTTTTTTTACTTCGTATTTTTTTTCTACACGACTTTTCGTCCCAAAAAAACGACCATTTTTCGTATGTTTTTTTTAAAGTGCTGCCATTTTGTTACATTTAAAGTTAGAAAAATTTCCTCTCGTCAGGCACTAGATATTGTACTTATCTTTCAAAAACACTTTGATTTTTTGATTTCAGATATGCAGAATTGCTGATCTAGCTGGAACCGCAACTGATTTGCCGACTGGGATGTCCACTTCAGCGCAATTTTTTTGTACTTTTGAAGTTTGATACTACGATGTGTAAAAAGATTTGAATAAAAAAAGTTTTTCAGTTTCTCAAAAAAAAAGTTGAAAATTCATTGAAAATCGCCCAAAAAAATCGTAATACCCCCTTAAGTAATGACAATGCTTTTTGATTTCAGTCCACTACAAGAGGCTGCAGGATTACAGTTCTCGAGCGATGTTTGGCGGGCAGAGGCCTACGGAAATCGCCATTTTGTAGCCGCCATTTTGAATTTCATCGTTTTTTAACTTTTTAAACTCCTAAATAATAGACGAATTTAATAGTCAAAACCGGAAGTTTGTACGCCTTTTCATTATCCCACAAAAAAATTACAAACTTTGCCTTATTTTTGCCCAAATCCAGGGGAGCCTTCCCTTAAGCGTCTAGACGTCTATAAAGCTCCAAACTCAACAATAACTCAATTCTCTTATGTCGACTTAAGCTACTCTTCCATATGACCACAGATATTATTGATATTAGTGTCCGACCGAATATTCGGTGTCGGTTTCGGCCCAAATAACTGGTTTCGGTTTAAGTTTCGGCCAAAAAATGACCGAACGGCCTAACTTTCGACCGAAACTTTCTAGAATATTTTTTACATTTTATTGTGTGCAGATATATAGTGAAAGGAGGAGTAATTTAGATGCCACCAATGTAAATAAACTTCTTTTTTTAGCTTATAATATTAAATTATTTAATTTTGAATATTAGCGAGTAAGGTACGAAAGGGTGAATTTTTCATGTATACGTTTTTAAAAAATGAATAAATTGTTTTTATTTATAAAGGTGGAGTTACAGACCATCCAGTATATGCGTTATGCATTGAATGCAGTACTTGCGGTGTATGCATTTCGTAGATTGAAGTTACACATCGTGCATTTTGTGCGACATGTTTATGTTTCTAATCAGTTGATTGAAGTTTGAATTGAAATTTTTCCTTTCGATTTGTGATTTTGTTGAGTGAGAAAAAGAAAAAATTTTGAAAAATGGAGGAAGAAATCGATCTGAAATAACAGAAATCAGCTGATCTGTTTGTGCGACGGACGTAATGCAAACAAAAGTAGAAAGTTGCTCAACTTTTTCCATCGTATCCGACAATCCATCATATGCGTTGCGCTAAGTAACTTGTTTCATAGAGCTGCACTGATTCTACTTTATTGACAAATGCACATAATGGAATAACGCATATACTGGATGGTCTGTAACTTCACCTTAAGTATTTATTTATTTATGTTATGTTTGTTTGTTTGTTTTTTATTTACTTAAGGGATGTAGTGCAGGTCGCCTCCTCGTGGTGCATCCTGGGTAACGCTAAATGACCTGCCTGACCCCCCCCCCCCGATATACGTATCGGTTGATAAGACCCTGTTTTCGTCCCCGGACCTCTCTCTTACCTCCTGTTTGGACACTGTTTGCTTTTGGGCCGGTGGTCGTGGTATTCTGTTACCTGAGTACACTGGAGTGACACCCAGTGGAAATGGCTTTCAGGCTAATGCCACGGCTGCCTCCGTCCCGTTAAAACCCTGGCAGGCCTCGTGGTACGTTCAATGCCCGTCGCCGTTGAGTTGGTGGCGTAGGCGTCAGTTGAGTTTCACTCCTGACTTGCACTGGATCTGGCTCTGAGCAGCTGACCCCATAAGGGCAGCTGCCAACCCGTCGCATGGCCTCACTGCTTGCATAGATAACCATGGGATCCTATAGTGACTACGCAACCGGGCGGAGATAGCGGCCACGAGTGGGGACCCATCAGCCATGAATACAAATTCAAAAAAACCCAAGCCCAACCCACAGGGGACGCGTGCGCCTAGCCTTAAAGGGGGGCGCACGTCGACTCCCCAGGGAACCCGCCCGCTTAACCCGCAAAGGGAGCGGAAACCCGCCTCTGCAGCTAGGGCTCCAGTAGCTAGGCAGCAGCAGGTCGGCTCCAAGGACCATCCCTCCTCTTCGGGCAACACGTCCGCTACCAGGCAGAAACCGCCGGGCGATCGTGTCCTGCCCCCAAAGCCCGCACTTGCTCAGGACGGCAGACCTTCGGCGAAAAGCCCGGCACTTGCCTCGGCGAAAAGCCCGGCACTTGCCTCGGCGAAAAGCCCGGCTCAGCCCACCCCTGCAGCCTCCCACAGCGCCGCCCCCTCTTCAGGCGCAAACTCCAAAGTCGCCCCCTCTACGCGGGCCTACCGCACAAGGAAGACGGCCTATAAGGTCCTGCGAAGGCTGGAGAAGATCCCGCCGGGAGATCTCTCGGAGAGGGATCAGGCCTCATTGGAATGGGCGAGGAAGAACATTCACACCAAGAATGCCTCGCCTCATTCCCTTCAGTCTGCCTCAAAGCGACAGAGGTCGCAGGAGCAGCAGCAACCCCCGCAGGTGGCTCAGGCCAGCAAGAGGCCGAAGCTAGCGGCACCGGCTCCGACGTCTGGTCGGACCTTCAGTGACGTCATCAAGGGTAACTTGGTATGGGCCCTCGTTGATGGTAACAGTGCGGATGGAGCTATCTCCGCTGAAAAATGGCGGACAGTCAGGTCAGCCCTACTGTCTGTCTACGACGAGGTTCTAGCAGCGAACCCGGGTCCCCCTCCCAAGTGTAGGGACGCAGGCTGGCACCAAGGCCGGGTAAAGCTAATGGCCTGCTCCGACCAGCGCTCCGCGGACCTGTTTCGGTTGGCGGTGAGTAAGCTGGGGGAAGTCTGGCCAGGTGCCAGCCTACGCGCGGTGCCCCGGGATGAAATCCCCAGCAGACCGCGATCCAAGACCTGGGTTCCTGCAGAGCCATCTGACCCAGCAGCAATTCTGCATTACCTCCGGGCCGGCAACCCGGAGCTCCCCACTCAAAACTGGAAGGTGGTGTGGGTGAGCGAACCGCGTGGCTCTCTGAGGGAAGTCATGATTGTCCTTAACAAGGA
Source organism: Melieria crassipennis (assembly GCA_963668005.1). Classification (NCBI taxonomy): domain Eukaryota; kingdom Metazoa; phylum Arthropoda; class Insecta; order Diptera; family Ulidiidae; genus Melieria; species Melieria crassipennis. Next base: position 84,625,124 of record OY764961.1, on the reverse strand, counting down.
ATCCCTCAAGCCACTTGCCGCCACCGGAGGTGTGGTCAGCTACGGCTTTGACTCGGTCACACTGCGGGTTTACCGAGGTGACCAGTCACCATCAGATCCGCAGAGCCTACTAGGGGCAACACCGGGGCCTTCTGCGGCGCCCCCTGTCCACGACACCGCTTCCGAAGACGGCGCCGACAGTGTCGTTTCCGATTCGGAGATGATCGGCGCCTTTTTCGAAAGTCTTGAGGTGAGGACCGACGTCGATCCTGAGGACGAGAATATCTCGCTGTCCGACCTGGACGACATTTTCGCTGGGAAGGAGGACGGCGACGCAACGGTGGTCGACGCTCCTGGAGATGGTGGGGATACTCCAAATTAATCTCCACCACTCCAAGGCAGCTTCGGCTGCCCTTCTCCTCCACTTGGCATCCAGCAGGGAGGACATCGTGCTAGTCCAGGAGCCATGGATCGTTCATGATCGGGTTCGTGGGCTCAGCCTAAATGGATACAGGACTGTATCCCACCACGGCGCAGGTAAAATTAGGGCCTGCACCCTCATTAGAGACACCATTAATGCCTCTCTTCTTCCTAGGTACTGCGACGGGGATTGCGTGGCCATAGCAGCTGAGATACACTCCCGGGTGTACTGGATCGTATCCAGCTATATGGCACATGACCACGGGCCTACACCTCCTTACGGGCCACTGGGGGAGGCGACTGCAGCAGCCAACGAGCGAGGCATTCCGCTCATCATCGGGGCGGACGCCAACGCACACCACGATGCCTGGGGAAGCAGCGACCAGAACGAACGCGGTGAGTCGCTTTTTCAATTTATATTGAATACTAACCTAGGCATTGCTAACAGGGGTAGGGAACCAACTTTTCTTACCGCTACTCGGAGGGAGGTTCTGGACGTCACACTGACCAACGCGCTCTCTGGGCACCTGGTCAGGGACTGGCGGGTTTTGGAGGAGTGTTCCTTCTCCGACCACCGGTACATCAGCTTCCGCTTGGATCTGAGTACACCGGCCAGACCACCCTTCCGCAACAAGCGTAGGACGAACTGGGAGATTTTCCGTTTGTCCCTTTCATCCACTTTATCCTTATCTCCACCGCGGCTCTTGTGTACTAGAGACATTGAGACCGCGGTGGCCGCTCTAACTAATTCACTCAGTCGTGCTTCGGCTGCTGCGTGTAAGCCTAGGGCATACCGGGGCAAAACAAAACCACCTTGGTGGAACTCCGAAATCGCTAGATTACGGCGCGCGTGCAGACGCTCTTTCAACGCGGCCAAGAGGAATAACTCCTGGGACGCGTACAGATCTGACCTCAGAGCCTTCAAGCAGGAGGTCAGGCGGGCAAAGAGGGAATCGTGGGAATCCTTTTGCGGCGGTATTGAAAAAGTCTCTGACATCGGCCGACTCCGCAAGATTCTCAGCAGCTCCCCATCTATTCCCACAACCATTCAGAAGGCAAACAGTGACTGGACGGAGTCCAGTGGGGAAACCCTAGAAGTGTTAGTAGACGCGCACTTTCCGGGGAATACCCCTCCTGATGCCGAAGCGGTAACTCCGGAGGAATCACATTCGTGGTCCTTAACTGACGTCCGCATTGATAACACCATGGTTATGTGGGCTATTAACTCCTTCGAGCCTTTCAAATCTCCGGGACCGGACGGCGTCATCCCGGCCGAATTGCAGCAAACCGCGGAATCGACGGTGCCGTGGCTCGTTGCAATCTTTAGGGCATGCCTAGAATGGGGCTACATCCCCCTCCCATGGCGGGAGGTGGATGTCGTCTTCATTCCTAAGGCCGGGAAGACCTCGCACGTCAAGGCAAAGGACTTCAGGCCAATAAGCCTGACATCGTTTCTCCTGAAGACCCTCGAGAGGATACTCGACGTCCACATCAGGAGCTTTATCGATCCAACCGCTCTCTCTGAGTCGCAACATGCCTACACAAGGGGTAGGTCGGTTGAATCTGCGTTGCACTCCTTGGTCGACTACATAGACAAGTCGCTAACATACAAAGAGTACACCCTGGTGTCTTTTATAGACATAGAGGGCGCATTTAATAATGTCTGCCCTCTTGCGATAGGAGTGGCTCTTTCGAATCTTGGCGTTGACAGTAAACTGGTAAGCTTCATCAGCGCCCTACTTAACAGCCGTTGTATCAACTCCACGCTGGGAACGGCGCATCTTCGCAGGTCAGTCACCAGGGGAACCCCCCAGGGGGGCGTTCTGTCGCCGCTCCTGTGGAATCTAACCCTGAATAGACTGCTTGTCAACTTAGCGGCTGTTGGCTGCAAGGTCGTTGCTTATGCCGACGATGTTGCGATGGCCATAGCTGGCAAATTTCCGAGTGTGCTCTCCGAGCGGATGAACCACTTCCTGGACATCCTCACCTCATGGAGCAACTCCTGTGGCCTTACAGCCAACCCGGAAAAGACGGATCTTGTTCTTTTTACAAGGAGATATAAGGTTCCGTCTTTCAGACTTCCCGCCCTAAATGGTACCCCGCTCAAACTGAGTAAGGAGGTGAAATACCTGGGGCTCATACTAGACTCCAAGCTAACTTGGAGCGCAAACATCGCGGAAAGGGCAAAAAGAGCCTCCAGGGCCATCTACTGTTGTAAGCGGGCAGTGGGTGCAAGATGGGGGCTTCAGCCTCGCGTTGTTATGTGGCTCTATGAGGCAGTGGTCGAGCCCATCCTCCTCTACGGCGCTGTTGTATGGTGGCCTGCGGTGGCTAGCCGGGCTAACCTGAATCAGCTCGACAGAGTCAGGAGACTAGCTGCCACTCTCATAACAGGAGCCATCCGTTCCACGCCTACCAAGGCGCTTTTTGTTATGCTTAATTGGGTCCCCTCGACCCTACTAGTAAGGCAGTCCGCCAAAACTGCCGCTGTACGGTTGAATGCCATACGCAGTTGGGCACGGGCGGACATAGGCCACTCTAGAATCCTCGGGCTGGATCTTCCAACCCCGACACAGACCGACTACACAGTCCTTCCCCCTAGCTTTGAACATAAGTTCACTATAGGGATACCCAGCAGGAACGACTGGTCAGAGGACCGTCGCTCACTGCCAGACGTCGTCGAAATCTTCACAGACGGCTCTAAACTTGACAATAGAGTCGGGTGTGGGGTTTTCTGCGACCAATTGGGGGCCAGCATCACTGCTCGGCTCCCGGACCACTGTAGCGTCTTCCAAGCGGAGACCATGGCAATACTGCTGGCTGTGGACCGGTTGCGATCGCAACCCCCCATTCCCTCGGCTATTTGTATTTTCTCGGATAGCCAGGCTGCAATCAAATCCTTGAAAGGTATTTATACCTCCTCCAAACTGGTAGCAAAGTGTCGTGCCGCCCTAAACAGCTTAGCGGAACATGCCAGGGTTCACCTGAGTTGGGTCCCTGGGCATAGCGGCATTTCTGGTAACTGTGCGGCAGATGAGCTGGCCAGAAAAGGCACTTTGCTTCCAGCACCCACTACGCAATGTAGCATCCCCCTTGCGACTGTAAAACTGATGATCAGGCAGACGTATCTTCGCCTGGCTAACCGACTCTGGGCGGAGGAGAGCCACTGTAGGATCTCCAGAGAAACCTGGCCGTCGCTTAACCATGGCAGAACAAGTGAATTACTGCGGCTAAAGCGGAATTCCATCTATCCCACAGTATCTGTGCTGACAGGACACTGGACGAACGGCGAGCACGCCAGGAGACTCGGCCTCCCCTTCAACGACCATTGCCGCAGCTGCGACGATGTGGACGCGGAGGAAAGCGTCGAGCACCTGATGTGCCATTGCCCAGCACTAGCGAGGAGACGACTCCGGGTGCTGGGAGCGCCGTTCTTCAGCAGTCTGGCCGACCTCTCAGGACCCAGCATCGGCCGCATTGCCCGATTCATCACGGAATCGGGATGGCTCCTGCCTGACACCCGGGGGGGTGTGTTAGCCTGAAGGGCGGCCACGTCCTTCACGTGGTACCACAACGGGCCGCACTATGGCCTAAGTGAGCTCTTCTAGCTGCCACCCTAACCTAACCTAACCTAACCTATTTACTTAATGTAAAATTTGTTTGTTGAAAAAAGTGCTTGATATGGTGATTTTTATTTCAACTAGAAATTGACTGAAATATCACTAATTGATATACAGGGTTTTTCATCATGAGCCGAAAAAAGTAAATAAAGAAAAAAAATCAATTAAAATTTGAATTTTGATGAAACTTTATTATGAAAATAATATTTGGTTTGTGCCATTAGTAATGGAATTTGACATCATTCAAATGACTGCCACGAGCAGCCTGGCACACCTCGATTCTTTTTAGGTAATTTTCGATGACTTTTTTACATATAGCAGGCTGTAAGGCGCCAAGAACTGCACGTACCTTGTCCCTCAAATGCTCCAGAGTCTGCGGATTGTCTGCATAGACTTGGTCTTTCGCGTAGCCCCAAAGAAAAAAGTCCAAAGGGTTCGCACGATCTTGACGGCCAATTGGCATCACCAAAACGCGAAATTATGCGTTCATCGAACCTGGTTCGCAATTCTGTCATGTTCGGTCGTGTTGTGTGGCATGTAGCGCCGTCGTGTTGTGTGGCATGTAGCGCCGTCCTGTTGCAACCACATCTCCTCCACATCCATATCGATCGCTGGCCGGAAATACTCGGTTATCATACGACCATAACGTTTAGAATTGACGGTAACGGTCTGTCCTTCGTCATTTTCGAAAACAGCATCGCTGAAGAAAATCTTGTGCGAAAAATTGGGATTTTCGGACTGTTTTTCAAGCACCCATTCGGCGTAGTTACGACGCATTCTGTGATCTCCCGGCTCCAATTTCTGCACCAACTGAACTTTATATGGATGAAGATGCAAATCCAAATGCAAAATACGCCAAATTGAGGTGATGGAGATGTCCAATTGTTGTGAACGCCGGGGAAGCGATAAATTCGGGTCATTTTCAACATTGGCAGCTACAGCAGCAATATTTTCGGCCGAACGAGCAGGGCGATTACGTATTGGCCTTTGTACATCTTGTACAAAACCAGTTCGTTCGAATTTCGCCAATAAATCCGAAATTGTTGACAAAACAGGCCTTCCGTGACGTCCGAAATCCTTCCTTAGTGCGCGAAAAGTGGTGCTCAAATTTTCACCATTTTTGTAGTGAATTTTCACTATGTTTACACGTTGAGGGATGCTAAATGGCAAACACTAAACTACAATATTAACACAATGCAACGACAGATAACAGCTGCGGTTTTCGAACGCAGGGCTGTCAAAGTTTTCGGTTCGAAATGAAAAACCCTGTATATATACATATTATTGTTACGAAAAGTAGTTGTGCAGGCGTATTCGTCTCTCTGGATTGTGCTTAAAAATAAAACAAATTCTAAATCTTTAACGCAGTTCAAAACTAGCAGTTACTTTATTTGCAATTTACACTTCACTGCCTCTATGTACACTTGTTACCTATTGCGCGGCGAGCCTTATCGTCACACTGCCCTCCACTTAGTATTGTTGGTCCAGAAGAAGTGCCGAGGCTCCGCCGTAGTGAGACGCCAGGCGCTCCAAATGGACTACCTTAAGCCTAGCACCTCTACTGCTGCAACGTTGAATTCGGTATACCACGTCATTAATCCTGGTCACGACCTGGTACGGTCCTTCCCATGGCGTTTGAAGTTTCGGAGACAAGCCTTTCCTCCGCTGTGGGTTGTTGAGCATTACAAGATCGCCTTTGAGGAACCCTGCTGTGCTAGCCCCTAGATCATATCTGGCCTTCATATTGTTACGAAAATGACTTCTCTAAGTTCGTATACTGGATTGTGTTTGAAAATAAAACTACTTCAGTTATTCAGCGCAAACGCAGACAAAAATCAGCAATCACTTTATTTACAATTTTACACTTGTTACTACTTTACTACTACTATTGCATGTTTCCCCTTTGCTTGCTCAACACAGACTTCTCCGTTGCGCCGCGCAGCGCTGCTTATATACCAGTTTTCTTATCGCGCCGAAGTTTCTTGCAACTTCCAATTGGAACACGCTCGACCATTCTCGCACAGTTCGCGAACCATCCTTGCCATATCGGAATAACACCAAGCGAATTATACCAAATTCGCCGTACTTGAAAGTGCATGCCTAAAAGTATGCTTGGGAAAAGCGTTCGTGCATAGACAGGCATTCAGCACATTGCTTCCTCGCAACACTGCCCACCACTTAGACTTGTTCGTCCCGAACAAGTACCGAGGCTCCGCCGGAGTAAGACGCCAAGCGCTCCAAATGGACTACTTTCAGCCTAGCGTTTCTGTTGCAGCAGCGTTGAACTCTGTACACCACGTCATTAATCTTTGTCACGACTTTGTACGGTCCTTCCCATGATGTTTGAACTTTTGGAGACAAACCTTCCCTCCACTGCGGGTTGTTGAGCATTACCAGATCGCCTTCCTTAAACCCTTCTGAGTTAGCCCGTAGACCATAGCTGGCGTTTAACCTGTTTCCGACTAGTTGAGTGCGGCTCTGCGATCTTCTCATCGGCCCTTTCGCAGCCGAACACCGATCACAGCCTCTTATCCACTCGGCGACAGACCCCTGGCATCCCACCCAATAGAACCGTCTTCTTATCTTGGCGACAGTTTTTGCGATGCCTAGGTGCCCTCCACTGGAGTCGTTATGGTTTGCTTTGATGACATCGTCGATCCGACCTTTCGGGACCACTATTAGGGATTTTCTGGTCCTGCTATCCCTGCTCTCCCACTCGCGGTATAGGCAGCCGTCTTTCAGACGTAGACTTTGCCACTGCGCCCAGTAAGCCTTCGCGATCGGGCTCTCACCAGCCATCTCCTGCCAGTCCGGCCGTACTCTCCGCGCTTTGCCTTTGATGATCTTTGCGAGATCCGTATCCTCGCGCTGGTCCTTCTGTAGCCTTCCCGCAGGCCAATCTTCCTCTTGTAGAACTCTTACCGACCGAACATCCACAATTTGTCCCTTGTTTTCGGCTTGCGAATCATGCCTGCGCTCGGTTTTGCAAGAATGATGTGGCAGAGCGTCAGCACATCTTGGCGACGTCTGTTGTCCGGAACGCTTCTCCCGCAGATGGCAGTCGCGTGATATGTGGCCTTGCTTGCCACATCGCCAGCAACTGACTCTAGATGAAACAGCCCGCGGCCTCGCTGGTGCCTCTGAGCTCACTGTCTGGCTTTGCGTGACACGACCATATTGGGCTCGGCGCCTTTCCGCAGATGAATGTCGAAAACTTCCCCTCCAGGCCGCCTCATACGTCAATGCGCTTGTCACCGTCTCACGGAATGTCGGCTTCATCATCATCAATGTACTGCGACGTGTCTCCGGGTCATGAAGACCTTCAATAAACGCCTCAATCTTCAGCCTTTCCAAACCGTCTATGCTGAATTCTGGGTAGGACAGTGGTACCAGCCGCTCGATATCTGCCGCATACGTCTGCAGCGCCTCGTTGGCTCTCTGTCTACGGCACTTCAGCTCGCAATAATACAGCATTTTGTTGTGCTCGTCACTGTATCTGGCTGCCAGTGCCCTTATGACGGTGTCGTAATCACCTCTCAAACCTTCCGGAACGGTTTTTATTACCTCAGCCGCAGGACCTCTTAGAGCCAGTATCAGCCTCCGACCTTTCCTAACATCGGTCCACTGACTCTCCAGAGCAGCCATATCGAATTGTAGTTTGAATGTGTCGAACGACGTAGTACCATCATAAGTAGGCACTTCTATGGCAAAACTTTCCTCAACTGACTGCACCCTTGCTCGTAGCTGTACCTCTCTAAGTCGTTCGTCGATTTTTCTGTTCACCGAATCCTCCAGACCGTCAACTCGTCTGTTCAGGGAATCATCCAGGTTGTCGACCCGTTTGTCCCAATTGTCCATTCGCGTCTCGAGATGCTCAACTTTCACGTTCAGGCTATCGGAAATTTCCTCCACCTTGTGCTCTATGCGCGCAGAATTTTCCGCCATTTCTCGGTTCGCACTTTCGACTTTGGCCGAAATTTCCTGATTCGTAGTTTCCAATTTCGCTGCCATTTCTCGGTTCGCAGTTTCGACTTTGGCCGAAATTTCCTGATTTGTAGTTTCTAGTTTCGCTGCCATTTGCGCTGACATTTCGCGATTTTCACGGTTGGAAGTCTCGAACATGCCTTTCATCGCAACCATTAGCTGGCTCATGTCTAATGCTTGTAGTGGCGCAGCCGCGGCAGCCGTACTTTGCAGCGATGCAGGCGATTCCTCCACCTTGGCCGACGAATCTAGCTCCTGCGTCCCGAACTCGTGCGCAGTCCAATCGACGCCTCGTGCCTCACACGCCTCTCGCAAGCGCAGCTGCAACTCCACCTTTCCACCAGCAGTCGGCAAATTCCAGGCAGCCAGCTCCTTCTTCAGCTGGTCCACCTTCAGTTGCTCGAGTTTAACCATGTCTGCGTTTTACAATTTTGATTTATTTCCAGTAGCACAATCCCACTTCTGACACCAAATGTTACGAAAATGACTTCTCTAAGTTCGTATACTGGATTGTGTTTGAAAATAAAACTACTTCAGTTATTCAGCGCAAACGCAGACAAAAATCAGCAATCACTTTATTTACAATTTTACACTTGTTACTACTTTACTACTACTATTGCATGTTTCCCCTTTGCTTGCTCAACACAGACTTCTCCGTTGCGCCGCGCAGCGCTGCTTATATACCAGTTTTCTTATCGCGCCGAAGTTTCTTGCAACTTCCAATTGGAACACGCTCGACCATTCTCGCACAGTTCGCGAACCATCCTTGCCATATCGGAATAACACCAAGCGAATTATACCAAATTCGCCGTACTTGAAAGTGCATGCCTAAAAGTATGCTTGGGAAAAGCGTTCGTGCATAGACAGGCATTCAGCACATTGCTTCCTCGCAACAATATTATTGCTGACCAGCTGAGTGCGGCTCGTTATAAACTGTCAGTCCTAGCGCCTTCCGTCGAACTTTAAGTCAGTAGGCAATCTCAACTCTGTGCGGAACACTGCTCGGGCCAGAGTGATGTCGACTTGTGCGGGACACTTATACGCCATCAGGAACAGAGGGGTATGTGGGTCCAGCGTCCGATTGAACCGTTTCACCATTCCGTTGGACTGTGGATGCAGAGGAGTGGTGCGAGTTTTTCTTATGCCCAGTAGTTCACACACTTCCTTGAATACTTTAGATTAGATACAAAATTCCGACCTTGACCGGAGTGCACCTCCAATCGAACTCCTAACCTAGCTACTCTATTGTTAACCAGCATTTCCGCAATCGTAGTGATCTCCTGGTTGGGAATAGGACCAACGGCTGGTCATTTGCTGAAATAGTCCACTAGCACATAGTTGTTGTGCAATGGCCCGGCGTCGTTCATGGGAATCCTCTCGAAGGGCGCTCCCACATTGTAATGCTGCATGCGGCCCCGAAATCTTCTTGTCGACCCTTTCGGCTACAGACTCTTGGCATCCTACCTAATCAAACCGTCCTTTTATCTTGGCACCAGTTTTTATGATGCCAGTTTTTATGAAGGAAAAACGACGGGAAAACTCGTTTTCTCTTTCGGTGGCTGTCCTCTCAGCTGAAAATGGCAAACCTCTGAGAGTAAAAATTGCTTATGAAAAAGCTCCCAACCTGCCGTTCAGAACCGGCATAAAACTGTAGGTCCCTTCAACCCGCGTACAAATTCACACGCACAACACGGGTGGTTGCGGGAAGCTAGGCCTTAGTCTCGCGTAAGCGGGCTGTCGTGCCAGTCAATTATTATTATTAGTTTTTATGAAGCCATCTCCTGCCAGTCCGGCCGTACCTCTTTCCTTTGATGGTTTTTGTAAGATCCGTATCCGCAAACCAATCTTCTTACACAATTTGTCGCTTGCGTTCGGCTTGCGAACGATGCCTGCACTTGGTCTTGCAACGTCTTGACGACGTTTACTGTCCGGAACACTTCTCTCGCAGATGGCAGTCTCGTGCCATGTGGCCTTGTTTGTCACATAGCCAGCAACCGACTCTAGAGAAAACTGCGCGCGACCTCGCTGGTGCCTTGGAGCTTACTGTCCGGTTTTGCGTGACACGTCCAGGTTGGGCTCGACCTCCGTCTCCTTGAATGTCGGCTTCATCATCATCAACGTACTCACACGTATCTCCGGGTCAAGAATTCCTTCGATAAACGCGTCGATCTTCAGCTTTTCCAAAACATCCACGCTGACTTCCGGGTAGGACAATAGCACCAGCCGTTCCATATCTGTCGCAAACGTTTGCAGCGCCTCGTTGGCTCTTTGTCTACGGTTCTTCAACTCGCAGTAGTGCAGAATTTTGTTGCGCTCGTCGCTGTATTTGGCCGCCAGCGCCAAACGGTCTCGTAATCACCTCCCAAACCTTCCGGAACTGATTTTATTACCTCAGCAGAACAGAACAGAAGGATCAGCGCGACGATACGGATCTCGCAAAATTATCAAAAGAAAAGTGCAGGGAGTACGGCCGGATTGGCAGGTGAGAAGCCGAACGCGAGGGCTTACTGTGCACAGTGGCAAAATCTACGACTGAAGGATGGGCGCCTATGTCGCGAATGGGAGAGTGAGGATGGCAGGACCAGAAACTCTCTAATAGTGATCCCGAAATGCAGGATCAATGATGTCATCGAGGCTTACTATAACGATTCCAGTAGAGGGCACCTAGGCATTGCAAAAACTTTCGCCGAGATAAAAAGACGCCTCTATTGGGTAGGATGCCAGGATACTGCCACCGACTGGATTAGAAGCTGTAATCGGTGTTTGGCTGCGAAAGGGCAGACGAGAAGATCTGGGAGCAGCATTCAACTGGTCAACAACAAGGTAAAAGCCAGATATGATCGACACGCTAACACCGCAGGGTTCCAGGAAGGCGATCTTGTAATGCTCTACAACCCGAAGCGGAGAAAAGGTTTGTTTCCGAAGCTTCAAACGTCATGGGAAAGACCGTACAAAGTTGTGACCAGGATTTATGACGTGGTATACAGGATTCAACGTTGCAGCAGTAGAGGCGCTAGGCTAACGGTAGTCCATTCGGAGCGCCTGGCGTCTTACTACGGCGGATCCTCGGCACTTGTTCGGAACAAACAAGTTCAAGCCTAGGCCTATACGGAGACAGCGTATACAGCGACACAGTCGCATGTAGCGCTGTATGACGATACTGCTCGCTGTGCCTGTACAAGGCACTGGAAATGAAGACAAATTAGAATACTTGGCATGCTTTTAGGGGCATACTTTAAGAATACGACTTGCGGTGGAATTCTTTTAGGGACCTGATAATTTCGCTAGAACATTCGCAAAGATGACTCACCATGATACTGGAAAATTTAAGTCCAATTAGAATGTGCGAGAACGATCTGCGCGACATACAAGTATAAAAGGTAGCCGGGTACAGCGCAGAGGGAAGAATCATTTAACAATATTGCATTAAAACATCTATCGTAGGTTCTTTTTCTTGGTTTAGTTGGTAGTTTAGCAATCTCATAAAACCTTTTTTTGCCGTAATGATACGCTGAATCCTTTAATAACCATATTGCCTTACAAATATATTATATGGTATAGCTTATGTCTGTTATAGTGGGCGTGGCAGGCAGGCGCAAAGTGAGCGTGGTAAATTTTATATATTCTATGGTAAACCCCATGATACAATTATAAAGGTAGTGTATTCCGGGAGAAAGGCAGAATGTCAATGCCATAGTGAAATTAATAAAGTGTGCCAGATAGCAGGAACTCTATCTTCATCGTACACTTATTTTCTGACAGTTAATGTCATTTTGCCGACAAATGTCAGAGTTCATAACCTGTCTGTGCTGTATGAAAAAATTTCAAAATAAATTGTTTTTTGAAAATTCGTTCTGCACCCAAACCGACCCGAAAAGCAAGCAATTACATGCCAGGAAAAACGTGCTATCTCTGCAAAAAGCGACCGGCAATGCTGTTTCTATGTTTTTCTAACATAAAATGCATTACGAAAATATATATTTCTGGAGTACTGAAAGTCAATTTTAAATTTCGTGCTATTTTAGCGACAACAAAAATAAAGGTTAATCGAACTGACACAAATAAATTGACACTTTGACAATTGCTACTCAGAGAAATAAGTGTACGTCATCTACCTGGTACACTTTATTGATTTCACTATGGTCAATGCCTTATACAGAGTGTTGCTTATAATGATGGGGAAATTTTCACAAATAGGGGAAAAATTAGTACTTGAAAATGGCCTTCAAGCGATAACACAAAATAAGTTAGGTCCTTTAGATGGACATATTGTGATACAAAAATAACAGTCTTAAAGCGTAGATGGATACAGTTTGATTTCGGCATTTTTTTAATGATTTATATTGAATCATGGGTAAACCCCATGATGCAATTATAAAGGTGAGATCTTCCTTGACAGCTCGTTTTTGACACTGTCTTATAGAACGAGAGCCAATGTTGTCTAGTACGCATTCAAAAGAAAGGGGAAACGACGAAGTAAATTAAGAGCTTCAAATACAAATTAATAAATAGTGATTGCAGCAAAAGGTTTATTATTTTGTGCATTTTATTTAATTTTTTGTATTATTTTTTATCTTGCTATTTAAAAATTTTAACCCCAAAGTGAATGCGATATTTAAAAAATAATTTTTAACTTCGCGGGGCAATGCGACAGTGGAAGTTTCGTGGAGAAGTTTGTCGTTTTTTTTTTAAATAACGTTATTTTACTATAAACTATGAATTAATGTTAAAGGCGTGTTCTAATTGTACTATTTTACTGAGAAAGTCTTGTAAGGGCTTCCTCAGGCCACCACACAAAATCTCGCAACCCATGTGAACGTTGCTTCAGTTGTGTTGTATTGACTGAGATTTAATTTCTTTAAAATGTAGTTATTTGTTTCACCTATACAAATGTATGCTGAAATTCTTCCCCCTTTTTTTTAAAAAACAAAAAATACAACATTCTTTTCATCGACGTTTCTATAAGACAGAATGTCAACCAATTTTTTCAGTTTTCTGTCATTGAAGAACTCACCTTTATAATTTCATCATGGGTAAACCCCATGATACAATTATAAAGGTAGTGTATTCCCAATAGGCGCACTCCCAAAAGCTGTCAACTCGATGCCTTATTAAATTTGAAATGAAAAATAATGTTGCTTTTTTTTGTTTGCTTATGTGCACATGTATTGATAAGCACACGAAAAAAGAATTTACGTTTCAATTAAAGAACGCCAGAACTGAAAGAGCTGAGTCTGAACGTAAACCAGGTCCGAAAAACGGCCAAGGGGGAGTTGCTGTTCGAACTGAAAAAAACAGTCAACTCAGCAACTGATGTCATGCATCAGGCGTTGGAGAAATTCTTGCAGAACGAAGCAGAAGTAAAGACGCTGACGCAAACGACGACTATAGAGCTAAAGGTCCTGGACGAAGTCACTACGGCCGACGATGTTGTTGCAGCAATAAAGCAGCAAGTCCCTGAGGCAGCAGGCATATCGACGGCGGCCCTGAAAACGATGCGACAAAGTTTTGCCGGAACGCAAATGGCTGAACTGGTGCTACCAACAAATATTGCCAATGCGATTTTGAAGGCGGGCAAGATCCGCGTTGGCTGGGTGCGATGTCGCATTCGGGAGAAAATCAGGATCCGCCGTTGCTACAAATGCTTAGGCTTTGGACACGTAGCCAGAGACTGTACGAGCGTCAACGACTGGTCTGACCTATGCATGCGATGTGGCGAAAAAGGGCACAAGATCAGTGAGTGCGCTTCGGCGCCTAAATGTCTGCACTGCGCGTCAAACAAGATGGAAGCGAGCCATATCACCGGCAGCTACAAATGTCCAGTGTATCAGGCGGATGCTAAAAATCATCATCGATGAAGTTCATTCAACTGAACTTGAACCACTGCGAGGCAGCGCAGGAGCTGCTGAGTCAAACTGTGCGGGAGCTAGGCGCCGACGTGGCGCTTCTAAGCGAGCCGTACAAACATAGAGACGAGGGCGTGTGGGCCGCAGATGAGGCGGGAAAAGCGGCAATTTGGATCTGTGGCAGAAGCCCACTTCAAGAACAGGCAAGACGGGCCACGGGTTTTGTGCGAGCAAAGGTGGATGGTATCTTCCTGTATAGCTGCTATGCGCCGCCGAGCATCGCCAAGGACCAATACGCGTCGATGATCGACGAAATAGTGACGGATGCGAGGGACAGGTCACCAAAGGTAGTCGCGGGCGACTTTAACGCCTGGGCAACAGAGTGGGGCTTCTCCAGGACTAACGCGAGGGGGACCATGCTTTTGGAGGCGTTCGCAGCGCTCGACTTGGTGCGGCTCTTTGAGCTAGCTATGGATGGAACGCCGCTAAACGGCTCAGCGCTCCAGAAGTCGAAGCAGCTGATGGAGCGAATTACGCGAGCGTGCAATGCCTCAATGAGAAAGAGGGGTGGCAACACGCGGCGTCCGCCCGTATACTGGTGGAATGCCGCAATTGCGGAGCTTCGGGTGGACTGCAACAGGAGTAGGCGGCGCTACCAGCGAGCCACCGATCCGTCAACCAAGAGCATGTGGCACACGGCATATCGGAATGCGCGCAAGTCATTGAAAACTGCTATCAAGGATAGCAAGAAAAAGAGTTTCCTGGAGCTGCTAAAGAATGCAGATGACAACCCGTGGGGTAAAGCGTACCAGGTGGTAATGAGGAAGCTTGCAGTTTTCGCCCCTCCACCGCCAGTGTCAGCACTGTTCGTGGCAAAAATTGTCAGATGCCTATTTCCTGACCAGCAGCTCTTGCCCGAATGTAATAGTGTGTTCGACAGAGCAAGTGACGAGATCCAGCGAGTGACGGCAGAAGAAGTTGCCGCCATCTGTTCCAGGATCGGCGACGGCAAGACCCCAGGATGCGATGGCATTCCAAACGCAGCACTCAAGACAGCTATGAGGCTCCACCCGCAGTTGTTTGCCGACGTTTACAACTCGTGCCTGCAAGAGCGATATTTCCCAGACCATTGGAAAGTCCAAAAGCTGGTGCTACTACCCAAGGGCGGCAAACCCCCGGATGACCCTTCTGCATATCGCCCAATATGTCTGCTGGACACTGCAGGAAAGATGTTGGAGCGCATAATTGCCGACAGGCTGGATGCGGCTATCGCAGCAGCAGGCGGACCGCCAATATGGTTTTCGAAAGGCAAGGTCGACCATCGATGCGATTAGCGTGGTTGTGGAAGCGGCTCAAAGCGCTATCAGTGGCGCGCGCTGGAAGGGCGGGAAAAAAGAGTACTGCTGTCTGGTCACGCTAGACATTAAAAACGCGTTTAATTCCGCAAACTGGGGCCACATTTTGGCAGCTTTGCGGGCAAAAATGGTGCCGGAGTATCTGGTCGATACAATAGCCAGCTATTTCTCCAACAGGCGCCTGCTTTATGGCACGGACGAGGGCGAGAAACTCCATCTGGTGACTGGGGGGTCCCACAAGGATCGGTGCTGGGCCCGATGTTGTGGAACCTCATGTACGATGGTGTACTGCAATTAGACGTGCACGAGGCGGCGAATATCGTCGGCTTTGCTGACGACATAGACACGGTGGCCAAAGTGCATCACTGGCTTACTGCAATTGGCCTACAGCTGGCCGAGCAAAAAACGGAGGTCCTGCTGGTGTCAAGCAGGAAGAAAGTGGAACAGGCGCGGGTCCACGTAAACGGCCACACGATCGCGTCAAAGAGCGCAATTAAGTACTTGGGCGTCATGCTAGACCATCGGCTGACGTTTAAGCAGCATCTGCAGCACGCAGCGGAGAAAGCCACAAGAGCTGTGGTGGCACTTGCGAGGCTTATGCCGAACCTCGGAGGACCAAAGCAGGCAACGAGGCTGCTCTTGGCTAGAGTGGCAACTTCCACGCTACTATACGGCGCGCAAATATGGGCCCCAGCAACGGCGGTGCTCTCCTACAGGCGAAGAATGGAGGCCACGTATCGCCTCTGCGCGCTACGAATATGTCGGGCATTTCGTACGACTTCGTACGACGCCGCCTGTGTGATCGCAGGCACGATGCCGATCGATATGCTAGCGTGGGAGGCGCACAATAAAGCCCACGACGATAATGCGCGATGCAACGGCAGACAGCGAAGCCTGGGCGAGTGGCAGAATCGCTGGGATGCCTCGTCCAAAGGAAGGTGGACCCACCGTCTCCTGCCAACAATCAGCGGCTGGCTTAACCGCAAACATGGCGATGTGACGCATTACCTGACGCAACTATTGACGGGCCACGGGTGCTTCAAGGCATATCTGCATCGCTTTGGGTACGAAGCCGATCCGTACTGTACCGTGTACACCAGCGTGGTGGAGGATGCAGAGCATATAATCTTCCATTGTCCTCGATACGAGACGCAGCGACAGGCGCTGCAGTCAACGCTAGGCGGCCAAATCTGCGAACAGAATCTGGTCCAACACATGCTGGACTCAGCGGAGAAATGGGACGCGGTGTGCAGGTTTGCGGCACAACTTATGACCGAGCAGCGACGACTGGAGCAAGAGCGTAGGGCAGAGGGCCCCAGCAGCAGCTACGAGCCAAACTACTAGGGCTGGAAACCCGCCCGGCGACGCAATGCCCACCGGTAGTCCCGCCGGGATCACGGGTTGGAGACAGGGGGTGGTTTTTAGTCGGTAAGAATCCGGCATACAGCTGAACACGGGTCCGGCTGTATCTTTCGAAGATTTTCCACCTCCTCCGAGAAAAAAAAAACACATAACAAATAGTTGGGTACTTATTTCATCGATATCCGTTCAGAGGTTTTAAAATTTGGGTTAAAGGTTGAAGTATAAAGAAACTTGATTTTATACGCTTGTGACTGACGAAATCAACAAAGGGTTAAGAAGAACTTAATTTATTGGCCCCATTGACTTCAAACTTGCGTGCAAAGTCGCGGGACCGTGCTAGTATAGTATAATTAGATAGATAATAAAAGTGTTTCATGAAAAAATATTTACATTTGCCTATTTTGTCTTAATTCATATTTATCTAAAAATATTCACTTTGTCGTAGACATCTATCTCTTCGAAGTAAATGTCCATAGGGATCACCTTAACCATTATGTGCAATTTAAAAAAACAAAACTCAGACGTGCTGGAATAATAGTAGGCACAAATACAATGGTAATTACTGCACTGTGTTATTTAATACTGCGCGAAAACCGCGGGAAAATATTTCAAGGAATTTATTAATTTATTTTATTTCATTTTTCTCGAGGAAAAAATCGAGAGAACTTCAAATTTCGAAATCTGCTGTTTTGCTATTGACGTATAACTTTACGTGAATACATTTTGTAAAATAAAGTGGAAAATACCAGAAAACTTCATAGCGTAGCGTACGAATTCTTGGGGAGGAACTCAATGCAGATGAGCAGCAACAATTGCAACAGCAATGTTTCATGAGAAGGCACTTGCGTGATGGATTCAACCGCTGGAGTTGCGGAATACTTGTAAACACAAAGAAAATTACAACTGGAAGCGTTCGTCGCAACGAGTTTTCTGGTAGTTTGCTTGTTTATGATGAATTTCAGTCCATAATGATGACACACTAACTATTGAGCCTTCCGATTCGTGCGTCACCACCTCAGCGTCTAACCGTGGCTTGTGGGAAATCTTTTTTTTTAAAGAGGGCAGTCCAAAGGTACGGTTATATACGGTCACACCTTCAAAAAATGTATGTACAGCAATTAACTTATAAATGACCTCTTCAGTGGGATAGAAGATTTTCCAAGAGTAAGGACTCCTGAGCTCATAAGTTTTGCGCAGCCTTCTGTCAGCCAACACCTAAAATTAACATAAACATGAAAACAACATGAAACTCTTCTTGAGCAACGATAAAAACCCTCTTTCCAGTCAGCAACGTGCGCAATATAACTTTTTTCATTTTACATTTGTTGTTTATTTATTGTTCCCGAAAAATAAGGTCATGTTCTCCCGTTCCCTCACAATCACAATACCTACTTTTCTTCAGGAAACGTTTCCGCTATTTTCGAAGTTCGTTCAGAATAGGGGGAATGTGAGAAGGGAGTATTTTTCGTGATTGGAGGAAAAGGAAGAGAAAAAAAATCTCCCCAAAAATTTCTATTCAGAATAGGGCTGAATTATATAATAAAGGTGAAATGATTAAATTACTTACCATGAAGTATTTTTCATTATCCGCAATAATGCAGTATTCATCTTCTCGTGAAGCTTGCGGATTTTCATTAAATTGTCTATCCTTTACATCGCCTAAATCTACTATTATTTGAGGTAAGGTATCTTCAGTATCTTCTCTAGCGGGGAATGAAGCACTCATTACATTAGACTCAAAATTCAATATTTCTGACATTTCATTCGTCATTGTATTATCATCCGATTGCGGTTCCGTGAAATTTTTTGAATCTTCATCCGGGAAATAAAAAACTTCAATACCCCGATTAGTATGTTGGGACTCCACACATAAATTTGGAAAACAATCATCCGATTTCACTGTATCTAGAACTGCTTGCGCCATTAAATAGTTTACCCGTTCTTGTTGTTTCTCTGATATATCTGAACACAATTTATCATCGGTGGTTGATACAATTTCAGCTTCAGAATAAACTGACGATTCAGATGAATTCTTATGAGGCTCATTGCTATTATTAGCAATAAAATCTCCATCATTAGCTATATATGAAATAAGTTGTGCCAAAGCAGATCCTGAATCCGAACAGGTGCGTAAATGAGCTTCATGGACGGAACATCTCAAATCAAATTTAGGGCACTTCTCAGATACTTTATCACCAGTCAGTCGTAATGAAATATCAAGCAATCCAATATCAAGTACTGGCACCAAGTACTTGGAATCTATTGATGATATCTCATAATCTGGGATGACATTGTTTGAGTTATCCTACAATAAAATTGGTTTGAATTTTATCAGTGTAAAATATATTTTACTTACAAATGGTGCTAGAGACAAAATGCATTCTTCGACGATTATGCGTAAGTTGCAGCCAGCTACAGATGAAATAATATTACTGCCTATTGTGAATGATCCTAATTCAATCACGGTTCGAAATCCGATGTTTTTAGGCCTGCGAAATACAATTAAATTATATTTCGTTACTAGTTCAATAAAATAAGACCTAATAATTTACAGTATTGCAACTTTTGTATTACTCATGAATAAAACTCCATATTTGCTAATAGTTCAATACAAAGTGGGAATAATTTTATATTTATGTAATGCTTAGAATGTAATTACAACAAATATATAAAAAAAACTAGTGTCCGACCGAAACCACTTTTTTGGGCCGAAACCGAAACCGAATATTCGGTTTTTTTTTTAATATTCGGCCGAAACCGAAACTTTCTAGTTGAAATAAAAATCACCATATCAAGCACTTTTTTCAACAAACGAATTTTACATTAAGTAAATAAAGAACAAACATAGCATAAATAAATAAATACTTATTAATAAAAACAATTTATTCATTTTTTAAAAACGTAAACAAGAAGAAATCACCCTTTCGTACCTTACTCGATAATATTCAAAATTAAATAATTTAATATTATATGCTAAAAAAATAAGTTTATTTACATTGCTGGCATCTAAATTACTCCTCCTTTTACTATATATCTGCTACACAATAAAATGTCAAAAATATTCTAGAAAGTTTCGGTTTCGGCTATTCGGCCATTTTTTGGCCGAAACTGAAACCGAAACCGAAACCACTTATTTGGGCCGAAACCGAAACCGAATATTCGGTCGGACACTAAAAAAAACCAAACATATCAATTCACAAACGGTAAAAACATTTACGAAAACGAAACAAACTCCAAAAATAGCTGTGCAAAACCTAAGCAACTTTATACTAGTATTGATAACACAGAGCAACAAAATCGATATTATTTTTTTTTCTGAAATCAAACCATACTTTTCTGAAGGATTTTTGGACGCTGATCACAACTGCGTACTTAGTTTTTTGATTGTTTGAGCGGCTTAGGAAATATAGATGGTTTCCTTGGAGGGCGTTTTACATGTTTTTTGACCATTACATGCATGTAGCTCCTACAAACCTGAAGTCTTAAATGCCATTTTTTTAACATAGATTAACAATACTCTATGTATTTAAAATTTAAAACATCGGTTCAAATTTGCAAGAGTTATTCATTTGCAAAGTCAAATTTTCAGTTACTTTGCAAGATTGCGAGTACACAAAAGAATGTTGCTTACAAAAAATATATATTACCATACAGTGAAAGAAGAATGTTGGGGCTTTCAATTAAAAAATTTTTGAAATACTATGTTTGTAATAGAAAATGTGTACAAATATGTAAGTTCTCCATTCATAAATTCAGCAACAAAAGCAAGGATTTACTTTTGAGCTATAATATTGGAGCACAATTTTAGGCAACAGTATAAAAATGCTCACATTCAACAAATGCCCTCAATTCATAAAATTTTCAGCTTTCGAATTTTGAATTTTTTGTCCCTAAAAATATGTCGCAATGAAATATGGAAAAACAGCAAGTAGTTTGCTAAGTGTGTGTGGTTGAAATTTTTACTTGTGTGATGCAATTTTTTTTAGAATAGCTCCTACAGTAATGAACCAATTCAAATTTTGTTAATGCCCTTGAAAAGACAAA
This sequence comes from Melieria crassipennis, assembly GCA_963668005.1. Lineage (NCBI taxonomy): Eukaryota > Metazoa > Arthropoda > Insecta > Diptera > Ulidiidae > Melieria > Melieria crassipennis. The sequence goes on along the minus strand of OY764961.1, from coordinate 84,604,514 downwards.
TATTGACGCTTGCGAAAATACTTTAGATACTTTCGTCAATGACGCGAAGAGCTTTAGAAGATTTTAATACAAACACGTGTTCAGAAGGTGAAGTCGCATTTACACTCTAATGAGTATAGGCTGAGAATGGCACATGTGATAAAAAAATTCTGTTCTATAAGTTTAAGTTACAGCCTTCCACTATACATTGCACACTAACTCCTAATTGAAAATTGCAACCCCGAATTTAAATGAATTTTTATAAAAAATTCGCGAAAATTGAACTTTGAAGAGCCATAGCCGTGTTAACCCTTGACCAATCGAAATCGACTATGGTCAAAATTATAGCTTGAGGATTCGTTATTGTGTCATAAAAAAAATATCGTGTTTTTCAACACATTATATATGCAATAAAAATTCAAAGATGAAAATCGTGAAAAACACCTCCTAGCAAAAACCACCAATAACTTACAAACCGCTCAAACAATCAAAAAACTAAGTACGCAGTTGTGATCAGCGTCCAAAAATCCTTTAGAAAAGGTTTACTAGAACTCGGAAAAATTTTGGCTGTTGTAACCGTAATTCTAAAACAATGCCCTGTAAATATTTATTGTAATTACATTCTAAGCTTTAAAATAATACCAAATCATTTCGACTTTATCTCAACTATTTAAAAATATTTTGTTCATAAGAAATTAAAAAGTTGCTTAGGTTTTGCACAATACTGTATGTACAGGTAAATTTCTATCATTTGGTTGGTTGGTTGCAGTCGCTACCTATGTATGAGACACACTTAGGCCTATATGACCTGTTGTGATCCCACAAATTCCACCCGTTTGAAATGCGTATGGACAAATTATTTTAAAAAACTATTTAGAGTACCTTGAGCTATGAAAACATTTTTAATTCTATGCAATTTTATATTTTTTATGTACTAAGTTTATGTGAATTGCCACCTTAAATTGTGCCATTTTTATGAAAACAATAAATAAATTGCCAGAACAGTTACTTAATTGCGATTTTTATTTTAGTTCTTATAGACTATATTTTACAATAAATATTTCAGTAAAACTATTTTAACTGAATACATTTTTTAAAGAAAATGTAACAAAATCCAAGCAAATTTAGGTGAGTTTATCGTTATGCAAAGTTTTTAATTTTTTTTTGTTTTGAGCAATTCGAAATTTTGTTTGTTTTTTTGCTTGTATTCCAGACTAAATGGACCATATAAAAGAGCATATTTTGAGGCCCTTAATTTTTAAGGAAAAAGTAGTTCAACATCATCCCTTTCAGTCACAATGTCCATTATAGTGGACTACAGCCCATACAATTCATACAGAACGGGTTTATTTTCATGTCGGAAAGGATTAAATAAAACGCCATGAAATTTCATATTTTTCGACTTTGAGGTCCAATTACCGCGGAATTGTAAAACTTATAAAAATAAATTACATTGGAGAAAAGCCGTGAGGTGTTGTAAATGCCACAAAGTGAAAATCGTGTCAACCGCTTTATTGGTTTAGAAATTACAATCGAAAACGTGAAAAAAGTCAGGGAATATCCGAAAAAATGGCACGCCCATTTCTTGCGAAAACGGAAACTAAGTTTTAAAAATGGTTTGCGGATTCGAAATCAGCGGTCCCTAATTACCATAGAACTGATGTCAAAACCAGAAAAGCCGACAAAAAAGTCGAAATTTGCTGCGCTGTGTTATTTTACTTCTATATTTATACTTTTTTGTTGTGACGCATAACATAACGAAAAATGTTACCTGTAGTCAATAGCACAGTCCCACAAATGAAGTTGAATTTCCGTTATCACGCCAAAAGGTTCATATCCTTCAATTGGAAAATCCTGAAAAGAATATAAACTAAATACAGTATAAGTGCGTAATATCTACATATAGACAGTGGCGTTCAAAACCTTTCGGATGATTGCCACTTTTGCACTTCAAGTGCTGTATAATTGGAAGCATTAGTCTAAACATCACCAAATTTTGAGTGTTGATTCCTTTTTTATTGTAGAATAAAACGGCAATTCACACTAAAACTCGATAACAAGAAAGAAAAATACTACAAATTCTCAAACCACTTCATTCAGTGCAGGTTTGCCCGCTACGCAATTGAAGATTTGTTGCCATTATTTTCAGTAAAAAGCAGAAAGCTGTCTGGTCACAAGTGCCTCCATAAAAAATTCACAATGTTCTTAGAAGATTGTCACACCTGAACTCTAGAGTAATACACAGCGCCGGTTAAAAAAAATTGCAGTGAGGAGTCATGTATGAAACGAATGGCAAACAAGAGTATTTTTTTTGTATCAACTATCAAATACATAACTTGTGTCAATCAAATATCAGTACTTTATAAAATTGTCACAGTTCGAAGTGAGTTGCATTCATAGTATAATTATTATACTATGAGTTGCATTAACGTGCGGTCAACATAATAGCAGTGTCTAGCTCCTTCATCGTAAAACATTTGTAATCCGTTTTTTTTAAGTAAGATACATACATATGTATTTATTTTATCAAATTTCAATTTGGGTCATAAAGTGGTATTTTTGCAGTGTGACGTGGAAAGCATTGTACGACAGAGAAGCTCCTAATGATTGAAGAGCCGCGTTCTCAAGGTACAACCTACAAGGACATGTAAAGTATTATTGGATGTTCAGCAAAAATTATTTCAAACTACGAAAGTAAGCCAGAAACCCTCTCGACATGACTGGTACGATGCTAGAACTGTGGTGAATGAAGCTACCATTCGATTTGTCATCAAGTCTTTTGACAGCTTCAAATCGCCAGGTCCTGATGGCATCTATCCTATTGTGTTGAGGGAAGGTATAGAGTCAGTAGTTATGGCACTGAAGAAAATCTTCACTGCATGCCTTGCACTGGCCGATATACCACGCCCTTGGAGGATGGTGAGAGTCGCTTTCATTCCGAAGGTTGGAAAGAACGACTACACTAGCAGCATGAAACCTAGACCTATTAGCATGACTTCCTTCATTCTAAAAAGTCTCGAACGGCTGGTAGAGTTACGGATACGTAAGAAGTCGCTTAAGATACATCCTCTATCTCCATTTCAGCATGCCTACCAAAGTGGGAAATGCTGCGAGTCGACTTTACAAAATCTTGTTGGTAGGATTGAGCGGATTAAGAATCATCACGGTGCGGGCAAAGGAGGATATGCTGGTGTTATCCGGCGTAAATAAAGGCTCCCCTCAAGCTGCTCATCACATGGGAAGACCCACCTTAAGAAGGTAGGTTTTCATAAGTTCACGTTCGAAGAGTTTACGAATCTTCTCATTCGGATTGAAGGGACACCTTATTCACGTCAGCTCATTTCCCAATCGCAAGTCTAGCGATTCGGTGTCTCTGACCCTGGGCACTTTCTCCGAAGCGCTCCTCTCGCCGCCTTTCCCGAGCCCGAGTGCTCCGAACTGTCCGTCATCAACTGATGGGAAAAGCTCAAAGTCCTCTATCAGCAATTTGCACGACAATGAAAAGATGAATATCTCAAGGATCTCCACAAGCGTTATCAGTGAAAGCATCCGCAGAGAGAAGTGGAAGAGGGTGAGGTGGTCGTTATTAAAGACGACCTGCTTCCCCCTAATGAATGGCAGCTCGGCCGCATTGATAAGATTCATCGGGGTCCCGACAATCACGTCAGTGTCGTGGATATCCGAACCGACTCTGGCATCCTCAAGACCAGTTGTCAATCTATGCCCCCTAATAGCCTCTTAACCCCATGTCCTTAGCTCAAGGGTTGCCTAGCGTTTGACCTATTGTCCCGTACCCGCCCATACCCTCTGTCATGCTCTACCAACTCACTACAACTCTTTAGTGATAATTTCTTTCAGAGCAATCCGGAAGCAGCCATACGTCCAGCAAAGCCGGCTGTGCTACCACATACACTCCATCCGGTACTACCGCGCCTTCCTGGCCATGGTCCTGCAGCAGCGACTACAAGTGGCAGTACCCACGGGTACTTGACCAACTGCCTGGCGCGGTCACATCCAACCGCCAATTGTAACTCCACCGCTCGTTGCAGCAAGTGTGGTCGAGCGCAAAACACTTTGCTACATTTTGGCACGCCGCCAAGCGCAGCAGCTACCGCTACCCCCAAGAAGGCAGCGAAAGGGCGGAAGAGGCCGCACCAACGCTCCCCGCAGCAACCCGCTCCAGCAACACAGCGCCCCAACAAGCTGGCACGCCATCGTCAGCAGCCAAAGCAAGAAGCCAGTCGGCCATCAGCCGCGCCGTCTGAAGGACGCCATGTGATTGAATTCAGCGACGGTGAGACCTCCGTCGAAGAGCCCCCCCCCCCCCCCGGCGCAGGAACCCGCGCCCTATACGAACGGGCCTTGGAGACTCAGCAAGCAGCTCCAGCCTTAATGCAGCCAGAGGCAACGCGGGCCGACATGGCTAAATGTATCGTGCCAATGCACGATGTGGACCCTGCAAACTTCCAATCCATGTTCTTTCCAGTCCACCGATTCCGGCCGTATGTGTCGACCAATGTAGTATTCTATTGTTATTCGTGTCTTGATGTGAGGGTGGGCAGGAAGGCTACAAGCTTTCCATAGCACTCAGTCCATTTTGGACCATTGCACAATAGGTCAAATGACCACTTTTTCTGTGCGAAATTAATAACGGCTAAAATATTGTATTATTTGAAGCCAAAATCGTAGCAAAGGCAAAAGGAGGTATAATATTAACAAGTTAAACAAAAAAATATTAACCCTTTCACGCCCATTATCTTTTCTGAGGTTAAAAATTAAAAAATATTGTATTATTTGAAGCCAACATCGTAGCAACGGCAAATGGAGGTATAATTTTAACAAATTAAACAAAAAAATATTAACCCTTTCACGCCCATTAACTTTTCTGAGGTTAAAAATGAAAAAATATTGTATTATTTGAAGCCAAAATCGTAGCAAAGGCAAAAGGAGGTATAATATTAACAAGTTAAACAAAAAAATATTAACCCTTTCACGCCCATTATCTTTTCTGAGGTTAAAAATTAAAAAATATTGTATTATTTGAAGCCAACATCGTAGCAACGGCAAATGGAGGTATAATTTTAACAAATTAAACAAAAAAATATTAACCCTTTCACGCCCATTAACTTTTCTGAGGTTAAAAATGAAAAAATATTGTATTATTTGAAGCCAAAATCGTAGCAAAGGCAAAAGGAGGTATAATATTAACAAGTTAAACAAAAAAATATTAACCCTTTCACGCCCATTAACTTTTCTGAGGTTAAAAATGAAAAAATTGTTTCCGTTTTTTTTGTTTGAAAAGATATCATTTAATCAGTTGAATCAGTTAAGTGTAATTCATTTTGTAGAGATAAATCGTTCAACATGTTGAGAGAAGTAGCAGATAAAATTGAATTTTCGTCGTACTCATCGTCTTCGTCAATATCCTTCGTTGGATCATCACAACTCAACAATTCGATAACTTCAGGTGGAAGCTTTCGTTGTTGCATGCGTCTGCTTAAGTACTTTGAAGAAATAAGGGGTTCAGAAGTATCAGCAGCTCTGTTAAATACATCCAAAAGATTATTAGAGCGGCTGTTTTTACGAGCGTTATGCAATCTGTCTGCTTTATAAAGTTTATGTCGCGATTCAGCAGCACCTTCTCCAAAGAAACCAATCGGAAGCACTGTATTCTCTATAATCTGCTTCGAATGTATTAGCAATTGCATTTTGGTTACTTGTGGAACACAATTTTTTTTATTTTCGAGGGCCTCGTTGGGCTTAGTAAAGTTTCTTTAAGAACTACAGCCATGTCTACATACCCTTGTTTTCGAGCCGATATTGCTGCTGTACGAACCAATAAGTTAGTTTCGTCACTTGCTGTGGTTAAAAGCTCAGCTGCCGCTTTTCTTTTGCCATATTTGGATTTATCGCAAAATGGAACTCGTGGACGTTCAACAGCCGAAGAACTTGCTTTAACTAGTAATTTTTTAATTCCAAAATGTATTTCTGTACTAAGCCATGCGTAGTTTTCTGTTCGAAACTTTTCCGCCTTTCTGCTACATTTATCCCATTTTGCTGCCAAGTATTTGCAGAAAAGGCGCACTTTCTCTTCTATTATTTTCCTGCAACCATCGGAAATTTCAGTGCCACCAATATTTTGTACGACATGATTAAGAAGCGCATCATGCTTTTTCTCCTTTGCGCCTTTCTCGAGCCAAATTTCAAACAATTCGAATTTTTGTATAGCGTAGTGTCCTGGAAAAAATGGTATTACTAGCAAAACGCAAAAAAGCGCAACTGGAAATAAAATGAAATGAACTTATAATATACTAATTTATTCATTTCTTTTCACTTTATCTTTGCCAAATGTTGCCGAAATTTTAAAAGCTTCCATGAAGTTAAAATTTGAAATCAACCGCAAAAGCATTTAGGTTATGTTAGAAAATTATTTTTTTTTCAAGCAAAACAAAAAAAAATCCATATATTTGGAATAAAATCATTAATACTTACTTGATTCATTGTTTTCCATTTTAAACTTTGTTTAAATTATTTGCACAATTTTCACAACATTCACTTAAATCTTTCGAATCAATACTGATTCCGCAAACAAATTTTCAATGACTTGTCGATAAAGTGACTTTGACTGAGTACTGTCAAAGGCTACTTCATGTTAAACAAAAAAAAAGTGGATGTTCCGTTCCTTTGGAGTATTTCTAGCATGATCATGCAAAAAAAAATTGTATAACTGCATTTACGAAATTTGACTTTCGCACAGAAAAAGTGATCATTTGACCTAATGTGCATTGTACTATACCCATGAAGGAAGGGAAGGAGAGGAGGGTGATATCTAATATTTCACCCGTTTTGAAATGTGTATGCAACACTGTTTTCTTCCAACATATATTACAGCACACATTTCAAGCGGATTGTGAAAGGGCAGGGAGAGGGGACCTAGTCCCCTTCATTCATTTTAAGACGACACTATACCAAATTTCAATGCTGTGCGATTTATAACTTCGAAACTATTTCCTTTATTAAGATCTGGCTCGTATGGGTGGTGCCACACCCCTGAAAAATAGATAGTAGCCGATTCTCAGACCTACTGAATATGCAAGTAAAATTTCATAAAAATCGGTCAAGCCGTTTCGGAGGAGTATGGTAACTAACATTGTGACACGAGAATTTTATATATAAGATGTTTTGATTTGGTAAATGATGTGAAGCGTGATCGACCAAATTTTCACTTAGAGTAACGTTATCAACTTACTCTGGTCGGCCTCGATAGCTCAGCGGGTAGCGCGCTGACTTCTCATACCGAGCGCCCCGGGTTCGATTCCTGGCTTGGGCTGGAAAAAACACTCGTCTACTTCTGTCGCTATCCACATGAAGGGAATGAGAATTACAAAAGACTCGCACAAATGCGCTCTTGGCAGGCAATGGCAAAACCTCCAAGTGTGAAAGAAAAACTGCCAATCGCCGTTCGGATTCGGCGTTAAACTGTAGGTCCGCTCCCCTCCCTTTCCCCATCCGTTTGAAATGTGTGTTGTATCACATGTTGAAAAAAAAAAACAGTGTGCAGTTTCCTTTCTGAGGAAACAAAACAAATACTCTGGCTAAATTTCTCCCAGCGACCGAAATGACTTAACGTCAATTAATTCACTGCAACTGTCAATGCGAATTGTAATAGATTTATTGTAGTTCGCTGCCAAACAGTGCTGCCAGCTCATTGTCAGAAATTATAGTTGAAAGAAATTTTAATATTAGTAACTAATACGCATACGCATTTCAAACGGGTGGAATCTGTGGTATCACAACGGGCCCGTTAAGAGGCCTAAGTGTGTCTCATACAGAGGCAGCCACCGCAACCTAACCTAACCTAATCTAACGTTATCAAAAAAATGAATGCACCTATGTAAGTAGAAGCCTCATCATTTTTGTAATACGCACTGCAAAAACTCTGTCTCGTGAAACAATTACAAAGTACACTTTGTTTTAACAAAATGGGCTCCGCGTGAAAGAAGCGACTTGAAGCCGTATTCCTTTGTCTACACCCTAGAGGGCCGTAAATGTCACGTTTAGCTGCGACAAAACATATCAAGAAGTCAAAGTCATTCGTAACGAGGTGGACGAATCGGTATATTGAAGCAAAAAATGTCGACGATTTGGATGGGCGGGTCCTTGAAAAAAGTATTCCCCAGGACAAGAAAATCATTGATTTGTTTGTGACGAAGCCGGGCTTATTGTTGTGTAAAGCTAAAGCAGTTTTAGAGAAAAGCGGTGTTCAAATATCAAAATAGACGATTCGAGGACTTTTTAGATCTAACGACGTTAAATACCGGAGCTCTTTGAAAAAAGTGTTCCTCTCATCATTACACGTTCAAAAACGGCTTGCCTGGTCTTATGCCAATTCAGATCGGAATGGGAATAATGTAATATATACGGGTGAATCCTAATTTTGGGCAAATAGTGGCATAAATCGATCTTGGTGTACCGCTAACAACCGATTGCTCCAACGAACTGTTGAAGACCCAGTAAAGGTCCATGTTGGGGCTGTTTGGGGTATTTGGGCGCCTTTTCGTTATTACCACCAACTTGAACGCGGTTTTGATGAACAAAATTTATGAAAAAGCTTTATTATCATCAGCTGCGAAGATGTTCGGGAGAAGAGGACTTGGAATTTACAAGAAGACAACGATCCCAAACATCGTAGCCGAATGTGTGCTAAATGGACACAGCAAAATGGGGTAGAGGTGTTAGAATGGCTCTCACAGTAGCCTGATGCCAACCCGATAGAAAATGTGTGGGCAATAGTAAAGTAGAAACTCAGAGGAAAAAGTATATAGGTACTGTATACAGTTATCGAGACAAATTCGGCTGATTTGGAGTCGATTGTCTCGGCAACTTGCTCAGAACTTAGCGCAAAATATGTGTCGGAGGTGTGAGGCCATAATAGCGAATGGCGGCGACTATACCTGTTATAAAAAATATTGCGTACAATAAATATTATAAACGCATAAAATTCAGTTTGTTTGAAACGAATCGGACAAATAGTTTCCAAGTTACGACGATCCCGCTTCTACTGGACAGACTGTATATGCTACGATCCTCGCTGTGGCTTTCGTCGTTGATCGCGTGGTATGTTTGTGCCGGTGATCGAATGATAAGTGATCAGCCGCTGGCCGCACAAGCACCACCTAAGATGGCGAGTGTTGCCGTTGGTAAGTACATAAGGTAAGTATTAAATGGGTATATAAGGGAAGGTATAATAAAGGTAAGTATAATATACAAAAAAGTGATACATAAAGGGGTAAGTATTGTATTAATGAACGCATATAACTAATTTAAATTAACTAGTTCTAGGTGGTGCGCGGCGGCGGCATACAGCAATGTGCATAGTAATGAAAATTGTAAATTCAAAATTGTGTTCGACAACAGCATTGAAACGAGTTCAAAGGAAATTTTAAATTTTAATATTAAATCATAATTACTTACAAGTACATCTAAAAACTCAATTAATTGATTTAACCAGAATTGATCTGAGTGCGCAGGATGGTATCGAAGAGCTGTCTGTTGAATACCTGTAGTTATTTTCAAGCGCTGAAAGATACATATAAGAAGTAAATATGTTATTGTGTCATCTGTAGAGCTACATATCGAAATTCAATATTATTCCTTTACATAGGGAAATTAACTAGAACAAAATTTGCGTTAACGATTAAGCATATACTTTTATTACTTTTAGTTTCATTTGTAATACTTTCCTAATAAATAGCGTAACTTCGGGTATTGTCAAATTCGGTCCAAAATGAACAAAGATCAGCAGATAACATATTTCAAGTATTAACTTCCAAACACATCAACCGGAAAAGGCTTCTGGCGAAAATGTTTACAGATGTTTCTGAATATTTGTAAAAATTTAAAAATAGCGCATTGAAACAGTGAGCCGGTAATATGCTATGCAATGCTCGGCTGATCCGGGTGTACCACATTACCTGCCTGACATATGTGCTGTAAATGACTCGATTGATTAACACAAAAACGGACAATATTCTTAAACATTTTTACATAACTTAGTGAACGTTTTTGTATAATCAGGAACTACGAATTAATTTTTTACTTTGTGCGTTTGAATATATTTTTTATTTATTTATGGAAGCCAATCGAACAACAAAATATTTACAGGCCAGAATATATATGTAAATAAAATGAGAAAACACGTAAAAGTTAGTGTAACAATTTGGCTTAGTATAATAAATATTAATTACTTCTTTAAATTTTTCTTTAGAAAAAGAGATGTAAGGCATAGACTTGTAATGCTTTACAAAAAATAACTTATTCGTGCGAGTAGTTCTGATTGGAACAAAAAAGTGAATAAAACTAAGCAAGATAGGGCAATTGGTGTTGCCACAAATGAGGTCGTAGACAAACAATAATAAATTTATGAATCGTCTAGATTTCAACGATTTCAGATTTCAAAGCAAATAATGCAAATTTTATAAAAATTTTCTGAACCCCTCCGAGACGATTAGTATGAAAAGTATAGAGTGGATTCCAAATAAAAGCGTTTTCTAGCCTAGACTTTACGCAAGCCGAATATAAAAGCTTGTGTGCTTTCTTTTTTCTCGCGAAAGGCTAAGTCAGTCAAGACTTAGCCAGCGATATAAAGATTGTCCAAATCAGAGGAGATTTGGGGAAGCTACTGACGGTGAAAGTTGTAAAAAAGTGAATTTTTCGACCAATTTAAAAAACATAAATTTTCGAATGTTTTTTTATAAATAAAATAAATTATCCGCTCTGGTTTTAAAATCTAAGATGAAAGATATATTATTTGAGCAAATATTAAGCCCAACATCAATAGAGTTGAAAGAAAAATGACAAAGTTATGATGCACTGAGTGAAAACACCACCTTTACATTTATTACACCGTGCGAAAAAATTTGTTTTTGCCGAAACCCATCCAAATGTTGATATAGACGTGAACCTAGAGAACATTTATAGTATCCTGGCATAATCAGTTTTTCATTTTCTGACCCAAAGTCCTTTTTAAAGGACTTTACATTTTTAGGACATACACATTACATTTTAAATATTTTTTTAAATATTTGCGGTTGTGCAATGATGAAGATATGGGTATCAAATGAAAGAAGCAAATTGTCTCCTTTTTACTAAAGTTTCTATTTTGAACTTTCAGAACTTTGAAATAGAATAAAATTTAGATGTAGGTTAGGTAAGGTTAAAGTGGCTGTCTTGGCATGGGACTTGCCGTGAGACACACTTAGGCCACGGAATGGGCCCGTTGTGATACCACAAGTTGAAAGGTCTGTCTTACTGCAAGTCGAGAAGCCTATTCAAGCCATTTCGATTTGTGGATGAACTCAAGCCAGTTTTTGATACTAGCGGAACTGAAGTCATTCAAGTTGTCGAAGAAAGGAGAGCCTAGGGTTTTCCATCTTCTTCTAGATAGAGCCGGGCAGTTGCAGAAAAGATGACTAATAGATTCCTCCTCCTCTTCATTGTGGCATGGATGGATGGATGGATGTGAGGGGGAGCCGAGGAAATAACCTAAGGGAGGTCATTACCTCAAGCACTCAGGCTTTATAGCCCATTGTACTTAAGGCTCAGGAAAAAGGTTGATAGAGGAGATTGGAATGGGAAAGAGAAAAAGAGAAAGTGGGTGGAAAGGGAGAAAGGGCTATGAGGTCTCCTGTGCAAATTTCCCGGACTCATTAATGAATCTCAGGAGATCACACAGGGTGAGAGAATGAACTTCGTCCATTCTCATTACATCTGAACCCAGCGTGCGCAATCTCGTTCTAGAGAAGGCAGGACATGCACAGAGAAAGTGCTCTGTACTATCAACCTCCTCCAGGCAAGACACGCAAGTCGGATCCTCGATGATGCCCATGTTGGCCATATGTCGCCCCCATGGATTGTGTCCTGTAATTAACCCGACCATTCGACGGAGGTCTTTCCTTCCCAGCTTCAGGGCATTGTGGCAACTGCGGCAGAAGTCCCATCTGTTGACGCCTAGTCTGAAGGCATGGCGTCCGAAAAAACAGTGGCCTGTTAGGATTGCGAGAACCGTGATAATGTGCTGTCTGCTAAGCGAAAAAATAAAAATAGACCAAAGCTGTTCGGTTATGGTGCATGTCGTCACCTTAATATAGACTAAAAGCAATTAAAAAAAGCCCTAACTCATTTCAAATATTTCTTATAAGAAAAAGCTTTAACTCATTTCATATGCTCAGTGATAGTAGGTTTTGCAGCTTCGACAAATTAGTTTTCGCAATGCACAATGCAATAAGCATTTGAAGTGCGCAGAAGTTATTAACACTAGGAGTACCGGGTTTGGCTTCATACCTACTACTACCGTGAGCGGTCAAATGACAGTTTTCAGAGTTTTTAACGAAATCGATTGAATCTGAAGACATTTTTAATTGTTAGCATTAAAACAATGTTATATAAATATTTGTTTACATTTATTTATTTTGAATGTAAAAAAGTATAGTTTTGCCAAAATTTAAAAAGTGAAGCTGTGTGACATCTCGCCGATAAAATCATGTTTTCACACACAACATGAAATAATATAACGCATTTTGGTTTTGCATTAAAATTTTTCATAAATATATTAAAGTCGGTTGTAAATTTAACCCTCATCGGTCCCTCGAGAAATACATCTAATCGGTCCCATTGTATGCGCACGCATACACATATATTTTTAATTGTAAAAAAGCTAAAAAAAAATTAACAACCATTTATGTTTTACGATTTTTTATGTTTATTATATTGTTTACTATCATTTTAATACATTTGAACTTCATAAAGGTAGATTTAGAATGAAATTAAAATTAGAATATTACATATATTAGAAAAAAATTTAATTTTTAACTTTTGTCAATTATTTGTACATTTTTCGCATAAATTGAAATTTTGTTCAGCACAAATGAAATTTCTACACTTTTCACAGCGTGTGGCAAAAAGATTTTTGTTATTTTGATATGTGCAGATGTAGCATCGGCCTCGTTTTGATGTAGTTGGTAAATGGCGAATCCCCCGAATTCTTTGAATAACACTGGAAGCATCATTACTTTGAGGTTGTTTTTTACGTTTAGTGAGCTGTTTTTCAACGAGATTCAATCCAAGCTGCTCGATAAAAAGGCGACGACGAATATTATGGTTCGTTTTAGAATTTTTCCAATTCGGGAACAATGCAATGAACGTCACGAATGCATTCAACGCACTAACATCATGTTACAAAATACTGCCATTGGCCACCGACTGACTTTTCGTTTGCATGTGTACCGGCGAGGAACATATGACAACATAACTGCTTGCAATTTATGTTCATATACAACTTCTGTATGATAAATTGGCTTTTGACGCATGTCGAGTAGAACTGAAGGAATTTCAGTCCTATTTTTCCTTATTGTTCCCACAATAGTCATGCGATTCTTATGCAAATCTTCTACCAATTCATACGAAAAAGTTGTCACACGTTACATTTCTGTCAGAAAGTCCTTCCACCAAATCCAAAACAACACGCCGTCCGAGAACATAAATTTGTGTGTTGTATGCATACCAGCTTTTTGAGTCGCATAGCACCCAAATTTTTATGCCATATTTCGCCGGCTTGGATGGAATATACTGACGAAACGGACATCGCCCACGATACGGAACTAACTGTTCATCTACGGTAATGTTTTTTCCTGGTGTGTATACAGCTTTCAAATTATGATTCCATTCATCGTATACATTTCGAATCGGTACCAATTTGTCACTTGTAGATGCAGTATTGGCCATACGTTGTTCGCGGTCATCAAATCGAATGCAACCATGGATACGCTTGAACATTTTCAAAGACATTGTTGCTCTAAATATTGCCCGACCAGTTTTTTCATTCCACAGTTTAGTGACACATTCACCGTATTACCGATACACACCAGAAAGCAGCAACAATCTAAGTATGCGTGCAGAGTGTCCAAATCAATGTTTTCCCATTCGTCTTTGTACTTTCGCACATCATATAAATTCGTTATGTTCAAAATAATATTCTCAACCGGTCGAAGGAACATGTGAAATGCAGACGAAACATCAACTATATTAGCAGCTGCTAATGCTTTTGTACCTGAATTATAACAAAAATTAAACATATAATGAACATGAACCCATAACAAAGAGGGTAGTTTTTTACCTGAAGTGAAATTTTCTGCACGTCGAAATGAATTTCTTCGATTTATTTCAAATGGTTGCGATAAATATTCAATTTTCATATTTTTTGAAAAATATTTCTTTTCAGGATTTGCTGCATTTTTTTGTGCTAAATTTTGCTCAAGTGGCTCAATGTCGTCTTCATCCGAATGCACGCTAACTTCACTTTCAACATTCTCCTCGTCTGATAATGCAAAATCATCGTCACTATTGCACGGAGATTCGCCCGCTTCGCTTTCCAAATCAAAATCCATTTCTAGTTCATCTCGCTGCCTTCTTTCACGTAAAACTCTATCCATTTTTTATCATATCCCAGTCGGAAATGGAACGATGAATCAATGCATTACGGAATGCTTATTTTTCGTTGTGGAGTATTCCATATTTCCCTTACAAATTCCCATTACTTTTTTAAGGAAATGGCCGCCTGACGTACGCATTATTTCGTAAAGTATAAAGAGAATCATATATGCTTACCCCCTCACTTACTATTGTAAATAGAAAGGAATGCAAAGAAAATGCTCGGAATACTTTGTGCTTGCATTCCAAATACTGTTCACTTTTTCGTATGATAAGGTAATGGGACTTTATAAAAGTGAGCGCATACCAAACATGCTTTACGCATAGTTGAAAAAGTAAGCATCGCACGAACACATGCTTACCGTTTCGCTTACCAATAGCATATAACGTAAGCAGTATGCCTTACAATATAGCTTACAGTGTAAGCTATACGTAATGATTACAAATAAATACTTACTTTTTCCACCTTACGTATAGCTTACGTAATGTGCTATTGGAATGGGCTTAAAATTATAAAAATAAAACGACCTATTCCGTGTATGCCTTCCTCGCTACAGATAAAGTAAGCACTGCTGATTTCTTCACTTACGATGGAAGGTAGACATGGAGGTTTTACCATTGCTATAATTATAAGCCTTGTCAAGGAAAAGTATGCATGAAAAATAAAAAAAAACGATGACGCCCGAACAGAGACAAATGCTTACCCGATAAGGTATTCGTAAGCGAAGTTATGAATACTTCAATTTTAAGCTTACAAAGTAAGTAAGGAAAAGTATGCATGAAAAATAAAAAAAAAACGATGACGCCCGAACAGAGACAAATGCTTACCCGATAAGGTATTCGTAAGCGAAGTTATGAATACTTCAATTTTAAGCTTACAAAGTAAGTAAGGAAAAGTATGCATGAAATATAAAAAAAATAAAGCTACCTAAAGTAAGGTATATTCCGAGTAGCTCCGATAGTCGAGAGGGTAGAGCGCTGGCTTTTCATGCCAGAGGCCCTGGTTCGAATCCTAGCGCGGGCTGTTTGAACACGCATCTATTTCCATCGCTATCCACATGAAGCAGTTGAGAATTACAAGAAACGCACAAGTCAGCTTATAATTATAGCAATGGTAAAACCTCCATGTCTAGCTTCCATCGGAAGTGAAGAAATCAGCAGTGCTTACTTTATCTGTAGCGAGGAAGGCATAAACGGAATAGGTCGTTTTATTTTTATAATTTTAAGCCCATACCAATAGCACATTACGTAAGCTATACGTAAGGTGGAAAAAGTAAGTATTTATTTGTAATCATTACGTATAGCTTACACTGTAAGCTATATTGTAAGGCATACTGCTTACGTTATATGCTATTGCATGTGTTCGTGCGATGCTTACTTTTTCAACTATGCGTAAAGCATGTTTGGTATGCGCTCACTTTTATAAAGTCCCATTACCTTATCATACGAAAAAGTAAACAGTATTTCGAATGCAAGCACGAAGTATTCCGAGCATTTTCTTTGCATTCCTTTTTATTTACAATAGTAAGTGAGGGGGTAAGCATATATGAATCTCTTTATACTTTACGAAATAATGCTTACGTCAGGCAGCCATTTCCTTAAAAAAGTAATGGGAATTCGTAAGGAAAATATGGAGTACTCCACAACGAAAAATAAGCATTCCGTAATGCATTGATTCATTGTTCCATTTCCGACTGGGTTCCAGGTACCTGCTTATGTGTATGCGCGCACATACACAGGGACCGATTCGTAACTATAACTGCACAGGCAAATACAGTAAGGATACAAATTCAAAAACGGGTTTTTTGGCTTATCAGGCAAAATAATTCTACTTTGCAAAATACAAGGTCATTCCGCTGAACCGTTTTTATTTTATTCAAGGTTAAAGATCAAAATTGTATGCGTGCGCATACAGGGGACCGATGAGGGTTAATATAAAACATAAGGCAAGACATAGGTACTTGTAAAATTTGTACCGTCTTCGACTTTTTTGTGAATGTTTTAATTTTATTTCCATGGCTACGTAGTTAACCGTCATTTGACCGCTCATGGTAGTAGTAGTAGTAGGTAAAATCGATGATAAAAAGAAAACAGATCGGCGCAGTGATTGTAAAATTTTAGAATATTGAGCTAGTGCAAAATATTAAAAGTCAAGGAGAACCAGATTCGTAACTTAAACTTCGAGCTACGGTTAATCAAAAACAGAAAACCGTCAAATGACCGCTCTCCGTAGTTCTAGTGCTAATAAAAATCAAAAAATATTGTCAAATGGATCGCGGTGTGAAAAAAAACTAGTGGTGGTGTAGAGACATCAGAAAATGCACCACAGCAAAGAAATCGCGTTGCAAAGCAATCTCAGTGGAAAAGAAACATTAACAAAGAAAGACGGATGCAGGGTATTTCAGTGACGCTAAAAATTGTCCATCGCAAAGACCAGCCAGGAGAAATGGGAATGGGATGTTCGTCAACATTTTGTAAAAAAAAGTTCTTTAAGACACTTTGAAAAGTTCGAAGAGTCGATGCGTAGTGAAATATTCACAGCATTTTGGAGCATGTCTTGGGAGCAGAAACGGCAATATATAAAAAATGCAGTCTAGCTGTCGTCGAGTTCGGACGTGTTTACTTTTCGCTCCGCTATGACCAGTTGCTTAAATTGCAAGTTGATCTGCAGTGCTCTTGACACGGTGTCATGTGGTTCCTGTTTATCTAAGTGGCACCCCAAATGTGTCGGCTTCAACAAAGACATTGCTGAAACTCTTAAATCAAGCATAAATTTAATTTTTTGGTGCGACAATTGCATAAAAAATTCGCGTTCTGCCTACTCGTCCGTGGTGCCGTTAATGTTGGAGAAATTGAGTGACTTGCGCGGTCTCGTGAACTCTCTCGCAGCATCTCACACGGAGCAGTTGAGTGCAGTTAAGTCGTCGTCTTCGTCAGTGGGCAAGACTCTGTCCGTTGTCACCCGCTCCCGTTCTAAAGCTACAGATGTTCGCACTGCTGCGCCTACAGTTGCTGCTCGCTCGCCTCTGCAAATGCGGGCCAGTGACAAGTTGGGTGCTCGATCGTCTTCACTCCGCGCTACCAATAGCGGCGGTGCCAACTCTACTGCTGCACCCAGTGCCACTGCTGCCGCCAACGCCAACGCGAGTGCTAGGATGCTTACTGCCTCGCCCCGGGCTTCTATCATCGCTGCAGCCAACCCTTCTGCTGCTGCCAGTGTCAAAGCTGCTGCCGATGCCGCCGCTATCACTGCAGCTGAAATACGCGCTGCCTCGCCCAATGCTACTATCAGCGCCGATGCTAACTTTACGGCTGCAGCCAACGATGCAGCTGACGTCAACGCTATCGCTGCTTCGCCTCACGCTACTATCAGCGCTGATGGAAAATCAACGGGCGCAGTCAATGCTGCTGCTGAAGCCAACGCTATGTCTATTGCTGTTTCTAACTCACACGCTGCTTCCAACGCTGCGCCGCTTTTTGCATCTTCATTACTTCATGCTGCTGTTGATCCGGCTGCTCTCTCGTGCGCCTCTCTGGCTGGCGCTCACGCTCCGGCGGCTGAGCATTCTCAAACTTCGCCTAACATTCTGTTCTCGTCATTTGCTGTGCCGCCCGCTGACGCTTGCTCGCTTTCACCTGCTCATTCGTCGCTTGCTGCTAGTGCCTCGGTGCATACTGCTGCTGACACCGCATGGGTTACAGTGCATGATAAGAAGCGAAGGAGACAAAAGGTAGTTGTTGTTGGTTCAAATGTGCACTCGGGTCTGGATGTTGCTGTATCTAAGAAGTGGCTCCATCTTTCATCGTTTTTGCCGTCTGTGACTGAAGACAGTCTGATCAATTACGTGGTCAGCCAAACTAATATTGAAAAACATCAGCTTAGTTGCTTCAAACTTATCAAGAAGGACGTGCCCATTGAGTCACTTAAGCGTATTAATTTCAAATTGGGCGTCTCTTCTTCATGCTATGCTAAGTTGCTTGATCCATCCGTGTGGCCGGCTGATGTTAGGGTGCGCGCATTCCGTTTTTTTCAAAAACAGGCGCAGCCTCCAACAAATGCTTAGCATCCGACTCAACTGGGGCTGCCGCGGGTAGTGCGACCAATGCGTTGGCTTCCAGAGGCAACCTAACTAACATCAAAATTTACTTTCATAATGTTTCCGGTATGAGGACCAAGGCTGATTCGATTCGAGTGCTGAGTTCGTTGTTGGACTATGACGTCTATGTTATTATCGAAACGTGGCTCAAATCAAACTTTTTTGATTCTGAGTTTTTTGATCCCCGCTTGTTCAATGTGTATCGCAAGGATAGGGACTCCATTAAATCCGGTCTTAGTAGGGGAGGGGGTGTTCTAATCGCCGCCAAATGTAGTTTGCACACAACTTCAGTACGCCTCGTTAACGATGACACACTCCTTGATCAACTCTGTGTGCAAGTACAGGGTTCGTCTGGGCTGCTTTTTATATGCGCTTCATATATTCCTCCTTCAAGCAATGAATTTATCTACAAGTCACATGTTGACAATGTCTCGTCACTTTTTGCTAGATATGTTGGGAGCCAGTTCTGTGTGCTTGGTGACTTCAATCTGAGCAACATTGTGTGGTCCTATATGGGTAGCTTTCAAACGCTAACTCCAACTAATGTAAATTGCTCGCATGAGATTTATTTTGTGGACAACTTTACTAGCTTCGGTTTGTCACAAATCAATAGTTTCGCCAATAAGCTTAACCGTTTGCTTGATTTGGTGTACATCACTGAAAACCTAAACTGTAAGTTAGATGAATGTAGCTCCCCCATTTCTCCGGCGTGTTTGCACCACACTCCGCTCACCATCGAGCTTGAGTTCTTTGAATTCTTTACTGTTCCCGCTTGCTCGCGCTCCTTTTTATTCAACTATAATCTTTGTGATTTTGTTGCTTTGGATAATTTGCTCAGTGACGTTGACTGGGCCGAATTGTTTTCCGATGCTAATACCGCCGCATGCTACGATATATTTACATCTATCGTTTCTAAAGCATGCCTGGAGTTGATCCCCACTTTTCCTAATAGGGTATATAAGCTGCCATGGGTTACTAAAGAACTGAAACATCTAAAAAATCTGAAGAATAAGTTTTACAGGAAATACCGGGTTTCTAAAAGTCTTTCTACCTTAAGAAACTATCAGCTTCATTTGAGGAACTACAATAAATTGGCGAAGGCGCTGTATAGGAAGCATATCCGTAATTATGAGGCTGGTATTAAAAAAAATCCGAAAGCGTTTTGGAATTACATAAAATCAAAAAAAGCGGTCTCAGATATACCCTCAACGGTATATTACGAGAATAAGACTGCGGTGACTAGGCAAGGTGCCGCTGATCTTTTTGCCGAGTTTTTCAGCTCAAATTTTGTGCCTGATTCAGCCGATGATTCGTCTAATCAGTTTTCAACCGCAAATTCAGCCCTTTCTTTTGGCTCGTTGATTTTGACTACAGAAAGTATAGAAAGAGGTATTGCTGCACTCAAAATGTCAACAAATACGGATTCGGATGGGCTTTCTGTAATTTTGTTTAAAAAGTGTAGTTCTCTTATTGAACCGCTGGTATTCATTTTTAATAAATCTCTATCGTCGGGTGTTTATCGATGATTGGAAGAAGGCCTCAATAACGCCTACCTTTAAAAGTGGCAATAAAAGTCTTGTGTCTAATTATAGGCCAATTTCTAAATTAACCTCAGTTTCAAAACTTTTTGAAAGTGTTGTTAACAATAACTTAATTTTTTGTGTCCAAAATCTGATTTGCCCAAATCAGCATGGCTTCGTACGAGGTAAGTCCACTGTCTCAAATCTAGCAGTTTTTACTGAAGACTGTCTCTCCGCCTTTCAGAATGGGAACCAAATCGATACAATTTACACAGACTTTGCCAAAGCATTTGATAGAGTGAGCCATTCAGTTTTGATTTCAAAACTGGCTTGCCTGGGGTTTCATTCCTCATTTCTTCGATGGATGAAATCATACCTAACTAATCGGCGTTGTGCTGTCACGATTGATGGCACGTCTTCTAAATCATTTGTTGCCTCTTCTGGTGTCCCTCAAGGCAGCATATTAGGTCCGCTGTTGTTCGTCTTGTTTATAAATGACATTGGTTCCTGCTTCTCATTCGCTAACTATCTTTTATATGCGGACGATCTCAAGATATATGCGGTAGTTAATAATGAGACGGATTCCTCTGCCTTGCAAATAGATCTTGACAATGTTCAAACCTGGTGCGCAAAAAAGAAATTGTTTTTGAATATCAGCAAATGTGTTCACGCCACTTATTCAAGGAGGCTTAGTCCCTTGCGAACGTCGTATTCCATATCCGGCTCTGTGTTACAAACAGTTAATAGAATAAAGGATTTGGGTGTATTTTTTGACGAAAAACTTAGTTTTTCTAGTCATTTCGATTACATTATATCGAAGTCTTATGCCATGCTGGGCTTTGTTCGACGGAACTGTACTGCGTTCTCGGACCCATATACGTTTAAACTGCTATTCACGGCTTTTGTACGTTCTAGACTTGAATATGCTTCTTTCATTTGGAGACCTTATCATGCTACTCATATTAATCGGGTTGAACGTATTCAGAAGGTGTTTATCAAATTCGCACTGCGGTCATTAAACTTCACCGAGCCTCTGCCGTCATATGAGTCTCGTTGTATGTTGCTGAACCTCAAGTCCCTGCACTCGAGACGAACTTTTTTGGCTTGTTCCTTCGTGCTAAACCTACTATATGGGGAAATTGATTGCCCTGCTCTTCTCTGTAGGATCGGATTTAGTGTTCCAGTCCGGAACTTGCGGCATACAAACACGTTTGCAATTCCTTTTTGTCGGTCGAACTATGCTCGGCAGGCTCCGCTCGCGCGAGCCCTGTCGGAGTTAAACGACCTCGCGGAACTCGATGTCGCTCTGCCTAAAAACGACGTTCTCATTAAATTAAGATCATCGTTATAATTAATATCTGTTAGTCAGTAAGTCTTAATGTATATTTGGCTAAAGTATAATAAATAAATAAATAAATAACAAGTTTAGTCAGTATTGTCGAAAAGAAGCAAAATCTCACAGAAAAATCAAGACGGATCCAATCCACAACGTTTTTACCAGAAGACTGCCACTATTTTTACAATGATCTAAATTATTTTAACTAACATTTACCTTTTGTCTAATTCCGTTTTGTATTTACGTTTTGTGTTCGTGTATTTTATTGCCATATGAACTTTCACTGTTTAAGTTTTGATTTATGCGAATAAAGTGCCTTATTTCATTATTGTTACAAAAAGCCCTAAGTCACATTTTTATAAAACAAATTTAATACAAAAAGCCCTATTTCATTAATTTTTAATAATATTAGAAATATTTCAAAAGTGTTTCCAGTACTGCGTAAAGGAAGGAGTTTAATAATAGTCTGCATCAAAAAGTTTCTGATTGCATAAAATTGTGAGCTTATTTTACGTTTTTTCTCCCTCCTGTAAAGTTGCAAAAACATGAGATACGTCCTTTCTATATTAAGGCGACGAAGTAGTGGTCCATAGTGGTACCAATATTCTGGAGTTCCAGACCTATATGTTGTTTTTAAGAGCGGATCCAAGGCAGCTAACCCGTGATCTGTGGAGAGCAGGACAGTGGCATAGCAAGTGCTCCAGGGTACCTTTGGCATTGTATTCACTAAGGAGTGAACCAGAAAAAATTTAGAATTTTTAAGGACACATTAAAAAAATGAAATCAGACTATAACAGATTTTTCTAAAATAAACTGCAGTTTCTTATAAATTTCCTAAACGTTAATTCACAAAAAAATTTAATGAAATATAATTAGTGGTTACAAAATATTTTTATATTTTTCTTAACGTTCTTAATTAGAGACTGGACAGTACATTCGGTGACTATTGCATAAGCTTGCTTCTATCGATTTCAGAACTGTACATCATTTTTACAAACTTTGTTTGTTTTTCTTAAGGTTTGCTTCATTAAAACCCAATATCTTTCAATAGGCCGAAGTTCCAGGCATTTGGGAGGATTTGCCTCTTTTGGGATCACCATGACAAAATTTCCTTCATACCATTCCATAGTTGACCTGGAGTAGTGGCTTGTCGCTAGGTCTGGCCAAAATAAAACTGTTCCTTTGTGCTATTCAATAAATGGTATAAAGCGTTTTTGCAGACATTCTTTTATATAAATTCTAGAATTAATTGTTCCTGTCGTAATGAACGCCTTGCTCCGCAGACCGCAGGAGCAAATAGCTTGTCAAACCATGAAGCGTTTTGGAAATTTGGTGTATTTCACTTCGGAGTATTTTCTTTGTGTTCCATTCTTATTGTTTGTCGTGAAATACGCATTCCCAGGCAACTGCTTGAAGTCCACCTTAGAGTAGGTTTCATCATCGAGAATCACGCAATCGGACTTGGTTACGCAATCGTCATACAGTTTTCGAGCCTCTTCGCTATTTTTTCTTTTGCTTTCGACCGGTCAGGCACTTTCTGCTATTCGTAGGTCCTTAATTCTTGACTTCGCTTATATCACATCTCAGTTGATTGCGATGTGCCTGCTGCAGCTGCAACATCTCGAGTCGACCTCGTGGGGTTATTCCGATATGTGCTAACAAACCCTTTCAGCACTTCTGGGTTACTTGGACCCCTTTTTCTGCCTGATTCTTCGGCTCTGTAGATGGAGTTTCCCGCGGTGTAGTTGTTTATAACATTATAAACCGTCGCTACGCTCGCTTTGCTTTCCCGTGCAATGCTTAGTCTAGACTTCGATTTATTAGTCAACTAAATGTCCAGTATTAATTTGCGCTGGACATGTTGACTAAAGATGCAAGATGCAATTAACTAATATAGCAAGAAACTGCAATCTTTATAAATCCTTTCACTTGCAAGTACCAGCCCCCTAACTCTTGGCATTTTCGTATGCTGGATGCGTGAAAATTCTAAAATTTGTCTGGTTCACTCCTTACATCTTGTGCATGCATCACTTGGTACCAAGCCAAGTTTGGCAGCGTGGGACGGTGTGAGATAATCTCCCGTGAGTAATAATAATAATAACTAGTTGTAACTCCCGAAATTCGGGTGTAAACAAAAAACTACCATTTCGTTTACGTAACTAAAATGTAATGTATATTTTTTGCATTATAGTTCTTCGTGAAATACTACATTCGCCGTTGTGTTTAAGTTATATGTCAATAATTGCACTCTTATATCTAATGATGATCGCACCCGACTTAACGCTACATACAATTGGCCATGAGTAAAGCAATCCTCTTTTAAAAAGACCGATGTGGTTAATTTTTAATTATAGCAACAAACTCCTCCCTTCGTTAAAATGTTGTTTCTTTGTCGCTGTTGCCATTTTCCAAAAAGAATTCTAACTACTTTTTTTGTAAGATTTGAGTTGGACTCTTAAGAATAACGTGATCAAAACAAAACATAAAAATTCAAAACTTGGGACATAGCAACACTGGCTAGCATCAAAGAAAAACATAACCTAAAGAACAAAAGAAAATCGAAATTTCAGCCTTTCGCCGGCGCAAGAAGAACAACAACAGCATATCATTTTCTCCTCACAATCATCCCGGCCACGACGATATGCTTTCTCAAGCTCGCTGCGGTGTACTCAAACAAAGAGCGCAAATAAAACAACGCTGTGGCATCTAAAGTAACGCTCTCACCACATGCGTGTGTGGAACGTGTGGGTTCCATGCACGATTTTGTTTGTTTGCTTATTCCCATCTTCTCGCTCAAGCGCACAGCTTTCTGATTGGATTTTATAAACGTAAAGAGCAATGCTGTTTCCAATAGGGAAATTAATGCAACTTTCGATGCAAATATCTCCAGATAGGCATTATCAATTTACATTTTGAAGTTTGTGCAAATATCCTCATCAAGAGCTTTAAATTGATGTATCATATGATATTGTACGATGTGTGGATAGCGAGATCTCAGCGCGCTTATTCAAATAAATATATAGATTGACTGGCACGACAGCCCGCTTACGCGAGACTAAGGCCTAGCTTCCCGCAACCACCCGTGTTGTGCGTGTGAATTTGTACGCGGGTGGAAGGGACCTACAGTTTTATGCCGGTTCCGAACGGCAGGTTGGGAGCTTTTTCATAAGCAATTTTTACTCTCAGAGGTTTGCCATTTCCAGCTGAGAGGACAGCCACCGAAAGAGAAAACGAGTTTTCCCGTTATTTTTTTTAGGTGTTATTACAGGCAGTATTTGAACCTGAGGCTGCTGCCTTCTACTCGCGGTCCAACGCACTAACCAACTGAGCCACGGCGGCTGCCTGTCCTGTCCCGTGAGTACCCCAACTAATAGTTTGCAATCCTCTCTTTGGAGTGATAGTACGAATTCTGTGTTTTTGCTATTATGCGCGCGAAGCATGATTTTTGCTGTGCTGTAAGATGTAGATCTCTCCCACATGGACGCCGAATCGCGAATCATTGTCTCTTCAATTGACGTCTTGAGCGTGGAGAGGGATGCAGGCAGTCGTGCCCCGGCTTTGGCGAGCGCATCAGCCTTCTCATTTCTCTCAATTCCTTTATGACCCGGTACCCAATAAATAGTGACTAATCTGTCGCGGCAGAGTTCGAAATACGTAGATGAACTGCCATGTTTGACAAGTGTGAAAATTCCGCGGTCTAGTGTATCACCTACTGCCGATAATATTTAATTGCATGGATTCGCCGATGCATCCTCCCTGGCCTATGCCGCTGTGGTCTATAGTCGTGTACAAACTGGTGACAACTATTTTGTAACCTTGAAAACTCGTGTTTCACCACTAAAACCAGTCTCGATACCGCGTTTAGAATTGAGTGCTGCGTATTTACTGACTAAATTAGTCAGCCCTGCTCCAGAATTCGAACCGGATCGGAAATGGATTAGATTCCGACCGTCGGTGTTCTACAGGGTTTTTCATTTCGAACCGAAAACTTTGACAGCCCTGCGTTCGACAACCGCAGCAGTCATCTGTCGTTGCATTGTGTTAATATTGTAGTTTAGTGTTTGCCATTTAGCATCGCTCAACGTGTAAACATAGTGAAAATTCACTACAAAAATGGTGAAATTTTGAGCACCACTTTTCGCGCACTAAGGAAGGATTTCGGACGTCACGGAAGGCCTGTTTTGTCAACAATTTCGGATATATTGGCGAAATTCGAACGATCTGGTTCTGTACAAGATGTACAAGATGAAATTCGAACGATCTGGTTCTGTACAAGATGTACAGAGGCCAATACGTAATCGCCCTGCTCGTTCGGCCGAAAATATTGCTGCTGTAGCTGCCAATTTGGCGTATTTTGCATTTGGATTTGCATCTTCATCCATATAAAGTTCAGTTGGTGCAGAAATTGGAGCCGGGAGATCACAGAATGCGTCGTAACTACGCCGAATGGGTGCTTGAAAAAGTCCGAAAATCCCAATTTTTCGCACAAAATTTTCTTCAACGATGCAGCACATTTTTACCTCGGCGGTTACGTTAATAGTCAAAATAGTCGTGTGTGGGGCTCAGAAAATCCACACGTGGTTGTCGAGCGACCAATGCATCCACCTAGAGTCACTGTTTGGTGTGCATTATGGTCCGGTGGTGTCATAGGGCCATATTTCTTCGAAAATGACGCAGGACAGACCGTTACCGTCAATTCTGAACGTTATGGCCGTATGATAACCGAGTTTTTCTGGCCAGCGATCAAAGATGTGGATGTGGAGGAGATGTGGTTTCAACAGGACGGCGCTACATGCCACACAACACGACCGAACATGACAGAATTGCGAACCAGGTTCGATGAACGCATAATTTCGCGTTTTGGTGATGCCAATTGGCCGTCAAGATCGTGCGATCTGAACCCTTTGGACTTTTTTCTTTGGGGCTACGCGAAAGGCCAAGTCTATGCAGACAATCCGCAGAATCTGGAGCATTTGAGGGACAACATACGTGCAGTTCTTGGCGCCTTACAGCCTGCTATATGTGAGAAAACTCGTGAGCGGTCCTTAACAGATGGGACGCGAAACACGAGAAAACTTGTGAGTGGGCCCTAATGTGTTAAGCAAACAGCTGATTAAAGGTTTGTTTAATTTGCTAACAATCGGATTCGAAATAAACTTCGAATGTGACAATTCCGTTCGGATTGCAGAACACCTCTTCAAATCGGAATCTGATTTCATTTCGATTCGAATCCGATTCGGATTCTAGAACAGGGCTGATAGTGACGAGCACAACAAAATGCTGTACTACTGTGAGCTGAAGAACCGTAGGCAAAGAGCCAATGAGGCGCTGCATTTTTATTCTCGGGCTGCAGCTTTTGAATCTTAAAACACTTATCTTCAGTGTGGCCACGCTTCTTCCTGATAAAAGTGTACGTTGCTTCATTTTTCTGTTGTTTCGCTTCACAAATTTCCGCATATACCCGCCATGCTGGTTTAGGAGGGGAAAAGGCCTCGCGTACCATACGCACATCACTGAACGTCTTCGCGTCCACTTTCACGCCACTCCACCACTAGGGTGGGTCGATTCCGGACTTTTTTCGATTCGAGATTTCGAATAGTGCGGAAAAGTTGCTTTAGTACTTCCTGATTCCAATGCAATTTTTTGTTTTGAGATCGGACTGCATCCTCAACCCCAACTCCGGCCTTGAAATTTCGGAAATTTGCCTAAAATCGTGAAATTGCCTACCTAGCGCCTGAAATACGCCTCTCATGGCAAAATGTATAAAAGAAAAGTTGTTTGCCGCATCATTAGCTACTGAAATGGTATTATGATCATGGCCGTAGGACGAACCGTTCCCGAGATACGAGCGAAAAGGCGGCGCGCCGCAGCGCAAGGTAAAAATCGGCTTGCGGCCACACTTCTCCCTGAATGCGCCAACAATGACGCCGGCGCTGCGGAGATGTGTTCTGTGCTTTACGCGTCGCGCGTGTTGGTTTGTCTGTAGAAATGTATAATCTCAGAATTCTGTTTGCACAGGTGAGCCAGCGACATTTGCACATGTTACCTGGATGCATCGACGCTAATTGTAAGTCTGAAGAGCATTGACTGGAAATAACAGCTTCTGATATTTTGTAGAGGTAAGCTTGGTCTGTGCTAAGTTGGGTCGGATTAATAACCTCAGAAGGTAATTGGCATGATGGAAAACTTTCAAATTTGACGACAGGCAACTTCTCACAATCAGGGAGCAGTTTACCTATGTCGCCAGAGAATGTATTTGGACTCTTTGAGACACCATTTATGTGTTCGAAAAGAGCACGAAATGGAAGTTCGTTGAAATGTAGAAGACAAACAACCCACTGTAATGGCCTACCTATTTTTTCTTCTAGTTTCCGAATGATTCCACCTTTCCAACCTGTGTTCGTGTTGGTGCCATCAGCACCGACAACTTCTAGATGTTCCACATCTACTGAATTGTCTTGTAAATGTTGCCATATAGCTTGCATCTCATCCTCAGCTGACCCGGAAGGAGAGGTGACGTGGCCAAAGTAATGAGACCCAGGTTCCGCTACAAGAGAAATATGTTCCTCTTTGACAGTGTCGCGGTAGTACTTTTCACCTTCGCGGACTTGTGTGAGTGTATTGTCTTTGCTTCCGTCAAAATACAGCCCATATACAGAGTCAATACTTTCGGTTTTTTGGAGCTTAATTCCAATACTTTTTTTTGCTCGACTAATCTTGCATTTGTCAGTGACAAAGCTAGCCTGATCCTCTGTTATCAAAGCTGCTTTTTTGGCATCCAGGCCGCTGGCCATCAAGGCCGCTGCTCTGTCACTTAATCCGAATCTTTGGGCAGCTAAAGCAGTGTGTTCTAATAATAGTGTGTTTTGTTTGATTTTAGAGGATGGAAGAGAAAATTCAGCATCAGCATCGTTTTTGGAAGAATGTATGTGCGACGCACCGACATTGTTGTCGTCTGTGTGAGTGTCTGGTTGATCTGAATGGTCACGTGTTGTAGCTGATACTTTTCTGGTAAGTGTTGATGTTGAATGACGTTTTGAAAGCTTTTCTTTACGTTCATTTCTCTTTGCAATCTTTTTTGTTTCAGGTAGATCAACACTTCCAATGCGACCAATTCTTCTGGTTCTCTGGTCCAAGAGAAATGGTTGTTCAATGATAGGAACTTTCCTTTCCTTTGGACAATTGCATGAAGAAAAAGAAATGCATTTACAAGCAGCGATGTCAAATAATTCTGCAGCAGAAGAGACAAAGTCGTCTCTTTTAGAGCGCAAACCTATTTGGTTCCTTAAAAACATTTGTTTAAATGTCAGAAATTTCTTATGGTATGTGGTGAGCATTTGTAGAACTGTGGTGTGTGAGACTATCGGAATAGATGACTTTTTGAAAATATTTTCAACCATTTTTGCAACTATTTCTGAAACCTCTTTACTCCTAGGTTCATAGTTGTCACCTCGGAGTCGCCCTATACGAAATCTTTCAAACTGATAATACAAAAGAACATCCTGGTAACTGGGTAGCTGGGACTCAGTGAGATCGTACGGATATATGCCAAACAGATATATTAAATAGATTTAAATTTAGATACAGACATGTTGAGTTTTGTGTTCTGTTCAGAGAATGTAAGTGATAGCACTCGGCGAAATCAACGACAAGAGTGAAGGAACTCGATGAAAGGATATTTGTGTGGGGACCTGTCCGAACGTGTCGTATGGCGCAGGGGAATACACGACGGAGCAAGCTGGTGGCGCCCGGCGCGCAGCGGGAGTCTAGTCTAGTGTCTGGCGGGGAGGGGAGA
Organism: Melieria crassipennis; assembly: GCA_963668005.1. NCBI lineage: Eukaryota > Metazoa > Arthropoda > Insecta > Diptera > Ulidiidae > Melieria > Melieria crassipennis. Next base: position 84,575,300 of record OY764961.1, on the reverse strand, counting down.
GGGATGGGGGAAGAGCGAGACGGGACGGGGGGAGGCCCGGCCGGTCCGACCCGACGCGTGAAGCACAGAACACATCTCCGCAGCGCCGGCGTCATTGTTGGCGCATTCAGGGAGAAGTGTGGCCGCAAGCCGATTTTTACCTTGCGCTGCGGTGCACCGCCTTTTCGCTCGTATCTCGGGAACGGTTCGTCCTACGGCCATGATCATCATGCGACAAACAACTTTTCTTTTATACATTTTGCCATGAGAGGCGTATTTCAGGCGCTAGGTAGGCAATTTCACGATTTTAGGCAAATTTCCGAAATTTCAAGGCCGTAGTTGGGGTTGAAGATGCAGTCCGATCTCAAAACAAAAAATTGCATTGGAATCAGGAAGTACTAAAGCAACTTTTCCGCACTATTAGAAATCTCGAATCGAAAAAAGTCCGGAATCGACCCACCCTACTCCACCACTCTGCAGCATCTCCTCCAAGCAACATTGGCATACCATTTATTGCGTCAATATCTGAGAGTTTCTCAATCTCTTTAAACGTGGATATCGAAGAAATAATATCCTCCACATTAGTTGGATTGCGTTCTCCTTTAAAACGTGCAGTGCAGGTGCTGAAGGACCCTGTTGTTAGCTAACATGGCCGCCATTAGGCGCTCAAATTGATCTGACGATAAGGCCATATTGTCCTCTTCTTTCTTCTCCGCTTAGCGCTTACCATGACGTACATTCACACTCTTGTTACGAAATTCGGCCCCAAGGATTCAAGGATAGTTTAAAAAGGACATTTTCAATACCTCTTCGTCCTTTTGCACCAAACCACTTAAATTTTCTAAGATTCTAAGGATTTTTCTCTTTTCTGTAATACCCATACTGTTATTCTACAATGCGCTCAATTCTTAAAATAAATTTTTGAAATAAACATGACCTTGAAATTTCAAAGTCCTTTTAAAAAAAATCCTGATGTCAGAGAGAAAAATTAGAAACGCAGTTTTACTACATTTGGCCCTTAGTTTTTCGAGTATACCGATTTTTTCGTGTGTTTTGAAATTCTTTGATTTTTGTCACACGGTGTAATCGCACTAGTTTAAAAATCTTTAAGCTGTCCTTAAAAATAGGAGCCCACTGTATCAAGAGAAGATAAGTACAAAACTGTTTTGCAACCGATGAAATGTTCCCCCTCCCATTTCAAATCAAAGTACATTCTCTCCTGAGGGTACAATTATGTTCTTATAGAATTTGCTGAAAAAAACCAAACATTTTCTAACGATACCGTTTTATCGTTTCGGAATTGAATTTCGATTTGTTGCTCTTTTTCACATCATTTAGTATATAATTATATATTTTCTCACCTTAATCCTTTGCTCTGTATTTTTTTTAATTTCAATTATTAATGACACCATTTCCCTTTCCACAAATCCCTTTGCAGTTCCTTTTGTTAAGCCTTTCGGAATTTTATAAATTGTTGATTGCATAAAATCAGGTATATTCTCTTCTACATGATCCAATTTAATTGACGAATTTCCGGATATAATTCCTAAAAAATAATAATAAACACTTAATAAGAAATTTGAGAAAAGTTGTATATATGAACCTTTTAACATATGTATTAGTAATAGGGGTACCGGTAAACTCGTGCGGTTTTTTGGGAAAATTGAAGCTTTATTGCGAAAAAATTTTTACAAATTTAATATTCAAAGTATTGTCCATCACTAGCTATAACTTTTTCTCATTTTTCTGGCAATTCACGAATACCCTTTCTGAAAAATTCGGCCGCCTTTTCCGCTATCCATGAATCGATCATTCAATTCAATCAATCAATTTTTGACTTCTTTATAATTGGAGAAGTGCTGGTCAGCCAGGCCATGTTGCATTGACCGGAAGAGATAGTAATCGGATGGCGCAAGGTCTGGACTATACGGCGGGTGGGGTAGGACATGCCATTTGAGCGTTTCAAGGTAGGTTTTGTCGACCTGTGCAACATGTGGCCGAGCATTGTCATGTTGCAAAATTACCTTGCCGTGCCTTTGTGCATGTTCCGGCCTGCATCAATTGTCGTCGGTAGACTTCTCCTGTGATCGTTTCATTCGGTTGCAACAGCTCATAATAGATCAGACCCAGCTGGTCCCACCAAATACACAGCATAACCTTCAGGCCATGAATATTCTGAGCGGCCGTCGATGATGATGCATGGCCGGGGTATCCATACGTTGCTCGACGTTTTGGATTATCGTAATGGACCCACTTTTCATCGCCAGTGACAATTCGATGCAAACAACTTTTTCTTTTGTGCCGTGGAAGCAGTTGTTCACACGTGACGTCTCGGCGTTCGACGTCTCTTGGATTCAATTCATACGGCACCCAATGGCCTACCTTCCGGATCATTCCCATTGCTTTTAGACGATCGGAAATGGTTTGTTGAGCGACGCCAAGTGATTTTGCAAGTTCTTCTTGAGTTTGGGATGGATCTTGTTCGAGCAATGTCTCCAATTCGCTGTTCGCCGTTCATCGTCCTCCAAGTAAAAATTGCCACTTTTGAACCGTGCAAACCACTTCTGGCACGTACGCTCAGCTAGAGCATGCACCATACACTTCCACCAAAATACGATGACTTTCGGCAGCCTTTTTCTTTATATTGAAATAATGAAGAAGTACTCCCCGCAAAAAACACTTTATTCTCTTCTCAAAATTCTACATTATCAGAGTAAAAAAAAGTATTGTTGTTTACGCTTCAGCTAAATGACACATACTGATTCTGAAACTATATGACAATAGCTTTCCAACACATATTTGGAAAGGTGAATCACTGTTCACAAAATCAAGTAACGCCATCTGTTAGAAAACCGCACGAATTAACCGGTACCCCCTATTATTTTGGTTATTTTACTGCCATACAGCCGAGCGATCTGCCGCAGCGTCGAATTTTTAGTGAGTGGACCTTTAAAACACTTGAGGAAGATCAATTTTTTTACTGAAACAGTTCCGCGTTTTTGGTTGAATGGGTATGTTAATACGCAAAATTGTTGCGTTTTGTCTGATGAGCAGCCAAGGGTAATACAACGATGGTTGTGGTTTGGCGTGGTTTATAAGCCAGTGGAATCATCGGTCCGTATTTCTACAAAAATGAGAATGGCCACAGTATTCGCTATTGTCCGATTGTTTCCAAAATGCACAAGCTGAACATAGTCCACAAGTGGTTTAGACAAGACGCTGCATGCCACAACAATGGCTCTACCGACAAATGATTTTGGTGAGCTCTCACCTTGCGACTAATAATTTGGCCGTCTAAATGGTGCAATTCTACGCCTGTAGACTATTATTTTTTCAGTGCTATGTGAGGACTTCCGACTATGCTGATAAACAAGCGTTAATTACAGCATAACATTAAAATTCGGCATGGACCTACCGTTAGAGCGTATCACTTCATTTTATGGGCGTTGAAAAAAAGGGGCGAATAAGGGGTGTTGTACTTTTACTTGAGCTCTTCGGTTGGCAGAATTTTCCGTTCGCGACGGAACTATTGTTTGACAGCTGCGCCATGCACAACTAGTCATTCCGTGCGTTCTTAAAAATGTTGCAGATTTATAAAATATATTTGATAAAAACGAATGGAATTGGCTGTTGCGAACATTAACATTGATCAGGTAAATTAATTTTGCAAGCTTAGCCAGAACGCAGAATTCAGATTTAGTTCGAGGATATGTATTATAACGACGCTAGTCAGGCTAATTGAAAGCATCTACAGTGATACAAGGTCAGCAGTATGGACGGAACAGGAGTTGTCGACGGATTTTGAGACACTTTCTGGGGTAAAACAGGGCTGTTTACTTTCACCTTTTCTTTTCGCACTTTATCTTAATGACCTCTATGACAACCTGGGAGGTGGAATATATATACCTGAAATTGGATGCAACATACGATTACTGTTATATGCTGACGATATTGTTATTCTTCCTGATGAGAGAAATGTACTGCAGAAAATGATACATAGACTTGAAGAATATTGTAAGATGTGGAATGTAGAAGTAAACTTAAGCAAATCGGAAATTATGGTTTTTAGAAAAGGAGGCAGATAAGGTATTAATGACAAATGGTATTTTAATGGACAAATCATAAAAATTACGAGTGAGTACTGCTATCTCGGAGTATTTCTAATAGAGAGCTGCATCGGATCACTTTTTACTGCACATGAGAAGTTTGTTGTCGGATACGTATGCTTCACTTACTCGATCGCCGTCGAGTATGTATACTGCTCTTACTCGCTCTCCCGCTCACGCGTAGAGAAGAGAAGAGAGCACAGAATTTCGGATAACAACGAGAAGGAAGCCGCGAAAAAGCGGAAGCCGAAAAATCGGAACATGAAAAAATAGGAACATGTAAAAATAGGAACATAATAGCAAAACTTCCGCGAGTATGAGGTACCTTCCTACGGAAGCTCGAGAATTTTTTCAGCTTCAAGGTCAACGGCAGACCAGATATTGCTGCTGCTAATGGCGTTGTGGTTGGACTTAGAATGTTTTTGCTATGTTTATGCAGTTACTGCATTGCAGTAAATTGATTTAAAATCTTAAAATATAGTTATATTATTTATTATAGTTATATGTTTTATTAATTTTTCAATACTTATTGTAATTAAATATTTTTAAATCAATATAAATGAAAATTAAAATATTTATTTATTAGTTATTTTATTTATTTATTCATTTATCATCCTGTAATCAAAATTCGAGCGATTACGCGTGGAAGCTGAAATCAATGAATGTTGTTAATGTGGGAAGGGAAAGGTTTTTTATAAATTAATATTTACAATAACATATATTTGTTCATATTATTCGTTATAAATAACTAAACAAATATAAAATACAAAAAATTATGCTTCGCGCAATGCGCGCAATGCTTTGCAACATTCCTTTGAAGCACATTCAACTCAAACTTCACAAAGTATTTGCGGTACCTCATGCAGTTTCAAATCTTCCGACATACTCGACACCTTCCGCGAGCATTTGCGCTTCCTCATGCAGTTCAAACCTTCCGACATACTCGACAGCTTCCGCGAGTAATTGCGTAGCAACGAGAAGGAAGTCTGCTAGCGTCGATTCGCAACGAGAAGCTGCTCGCTCAGCGTCGAGTAACAACATGCAGTTACTCGACAATTTAGAGGTACCGAAAAATGAGTACCTTTTTTCGGCTTCTCTTCGGATACGTGTTCCGTTTTTAAAACTGCACGTGAAGGCATCGAGTATAAATGGATTTATGCAGCTCTCTAATTTCTAACACCACAGATGGCATTTAAAAACATGTAGAAGGCAGGACGGTGACAGCGAAAAATAGCATAAATTCCACTTGGCAAGAATTTTTGAGAAAGAAAAATATTTCCTTAAGGGCGAAATGGATAATATTTCTAGCGGTATGTAGAGCAATACAGGTCTACGGGGCGCAGATGTGGGGTTATTCACAGTTTGAGGAAGTCGACAAATTAGTGCTATACTTCATAAAAAGGATTTTGCGGTTACCGGATTTCACGCCAACATATATAATAATGTTAGAGACAGGAGTCGAGAATGGACATATTTATAGTTTAGATTTGCACTTAAGGTATATAGCTACAGTCCTCAAAAAAGCAACGAAATCGCTATGGACCATAAGACAATTACTGGGTAAATCTTGGGGCCTTTCACCCCGTATGACATCCTGGGCGTACACACAAATGGTAAGACCCATCATACTATATGGTGCCCTAGTATGGTGGGGCAAAACCAATCAGAGCACAACAATAAAAAGATTAAACAGAGTTCAAAGGTTTGCATGCCTTAGCATTACGGGAGCAATGAAAACAACCCCTACTGCCGGCATGGAAGCCTTACTCGATCTAACACCGCTACATATAGCCATCCAAGAGGACGCAATCTTAAGTGCACTCACGCTATATAGGCATAACCTACTTAAACAGGGCAACCTAACGGGCCACTTGGCAATTTTAAAACAAATAGAGGACACCCTCCACAAATCCTCATATCTTGACTTCATGAAACCCCATTTCAGCCCAACAAGGAAATATATAGTTGACTTTCCGACTAGGGAACAGTGGGACAATATAATAATAATAATTTATAATAATAATTGACTGGCACGACAGCCCGCTTACGCGAGACTAAGGCCTAGCTACCCGCAACCACCCGTGTTGTGCGTGTGAATTTGTACGCGGGTGGAGGGACCTACAGTTTAATGCCGGTTCCGAACGGCAGGTTGGGAGCTTTTTCATAAGCAATTTTTACTCTCAGAGGTTTGCCATTTCCAGCTGAGAGGACAGCCACCGAAAGAGAAAACGAGTTTTCCCGTTATTTTTTTTAGGTGTTATTACAGGCAGTATTTGAACCTGAGGTTGCTGCCTGCGACTCGCGGTCCAACGCACTAACCAACTGAGCCACGGCGGCTGCTCAGTGGGACAACAACCCGAAATGGTTAAAAGAGGACGCTCAAAAGTGGTACACTGATGGCTCTAAAACACCTTGTGGTGTAGGAGCTGGAGTAGTGGGCCCTGGGGTCAACTTAACCCTTCCGATGAGCTACAATACCTCAATATTTCAAGCTGAACTCTATGCAATATATGAGGCAGTTCGAACAATTGCTAAAATGCACCCTCAAGGAACAAGGTTCACCATACTTTCGGATAGTCTGTCAGTTCTAAAAGCCCTTGACAGCTACTCCTACACATCAAAAATCCTGCTTGAATGCCACAAGGAACTCAACGCCCTAGGGACCCAGAACAGGGTTGTGCTCGTCTGGATTCCTGGGCATGAGGGCCATGATGGCAACGAAAGGTCAGACACACAAGCTAAAAATGGTGCAGAAAGCCCATTCATAGGGCCGGGCCCGATGTTTGGATTCGGTAAAACCGACCTAAAACAGGACATCCACAAATGGATCCAGAAACAAAAACAAAAATACTGGAATAATATTGAGGGACTACGGCACTCGAAAAGATTCCTAAACTTTAACACAAAACGAGCTAAATCTGCTATACTTCTTAGCAGAAGACAACTCAAAATCCTATGTGGCGCTCTAACCGGCCACTATTCTTGTAACTACCACCTCCACAAACTTGGCTTGGTCGTCGACAAAACATGCAGATACTGCAATGAGGTCGATGAAACAATGGAACACGTTATCATAAACTGCCCAGCCCTGGCACACAGACGTGCAAAGTTTCTAGGGAAACATATTCTCGGTGATGAGGACCTGATGCAAATATCGCAGAAAGGTCTGATTCAATACCTGAGCACATAAAACACCAGATGATTCAAGGGGCACAATAAACCTACTAGGTTGCAGTGCGCAAGGGCATTGTCCCTACCCATTATCATTACATTACATTACAAGGTATATAGCTAGGACCATGTTTGAGTATGACGATGAAAGATTACCACATCTCTTCACTAAACTGACACTTCGGAAAAATATGTTATGGGCAAAGGAACTAAATCAACTAGGCAATGAATTTGACATTAAATGGACGGAAGATAACGCCGATAGACTAAACTGGAACAAAATCGGCTGGCATTGTTAAAAATGCTGAAAAGTAAATATTATGAAGATTGGTTAAAAAAAGCCGAGCAAACAGAAAGGATATATAAGTAATTAAATCATATCGCGGCAAAACTTTATATAACAGATGGTTTCACCGAGGAAGAAATAATGTGGGTTTTTAAAGCACGCAGCAACTTAATAGAAGTAAATGGAAACCGGTTCAAAAACGCCGCTAGAATATGTTCTTTGTGTAACGGAAATGAAATTGAAAATATAGAACATTTTCTAGGCTCATGCCCTGTATTAAGGGAATTTCGAAAACGGTATTTGGGGAAAAGCAGCTTCAATGAAGAAGAAATAGTAGATATAATGAATTGTGAATTAGATGTAAGAATTATCGTTAAGTATATAAAAGTATGTTTAAGGAGGTGTTCCCGGGTAGAAGTTTGAAAAAATCGTTTTTTTTTTTGGCGTTTTATTGTACCTTATACTATATACTATCACCCCCCAAAGTCGTTTTTCAATCCGCAAACTCAGTACCCACTTTTTTGCATGTTAATTGAAGTAATCTCAGCTCTTTTTGCTCCGCTGATACATTCGTCGAAACTTTAAACGCGTTTTTCTCGAAACCACATTTTTTGTACTGGCCGATAACTTTTCTCAGCAACTATGAGAGATATCGACTTGAAATTTTGGGAAAATGTTCTAGATAGTTTTCGTTGGATGCTAAACCAAAGTTTTCATCAAAAAATTATTGTTAAATATATTTTCAAGCACTCTAAAGGTAAAAAAAGGTGGCAAAACTGGACAATTTTTTTTCATATGGCCGCCATTTTGTTTCTAATCAACATTTTGACTAAAACTGTGGTTTAGCATCCGCGGAATTTATTGCAGATTAATAATTGCATACCCATTTCTGTTTCAGATTACTGGTTCCCGAAATTTCTTATCGGCCAGCAGTGAAAACAAGGTCACATTGACCACTGAAAATTTGTACTTAGAAAATAAAATTTTTTGACACAAATATGAGTTTCTGTTCTCCAAATAATAAGGAACAACAAGCAAAAAACCAGAATATTGCATGTTGCCTTGTAGCTCCAAAATTTTTTTGAAAAACAGCCTAAAATCGGCATTCTAGACGGGAACACTCCCTTAAATTATAGAAGCTCTCTTGTTACAGAGTTTAATTATCAATAAGCAATATTGAATGTAATTAGCTGTAAGAATTCCGGCTGACGACATTTGTCATAGCCGTATGTTCTAATTTGTGCAAATTTATGGCAATAAAGATCAACTAACTAACTAACTTATAACGACTCTCAAGAAAAGTTTGATAGATTTGTATGACTGTGAAAACTATTCCGTGTCGTTTTGCAGCACGCATTACACTGCCGTGGATGTACAGTCGAATTAATTTAAGGTGGTACGACGTTCACCGGGTAAACTAGCTACAAATAAAATGACATCAAAGTTTTGTTATTTTTTTAATTTAACTTTCCTTTTTAGCAAAGTAATCCAGTTTTTTGCACACTCGCCCAGAAAACGACTGACTGGTCACAATGCGTATCACAGCGGGCAAAATAAGTATTCGACATACGTATAATGTATTGAGCCAATATCGAAACAACGCAAAACAACAAAGTAATTTTAATTATAAAAACAATTTTAACCCTTTAACTGTTTATGTCGAGTATACTCGACAGAGCGAAACGAAAAATTTTCGCATAATGTCGAGTATACTCGTCGTGAAGAAAAAAAAAATCGCATTCGTATTAATATTCAACGAATCAACTGTAATTTGTTTTCTCTGAGAAAGGGCAAATAAAGATCTTATAAAAAAAGTACATTTTAGAATATTCGTTAGTTTGGCAACCCTATTTATTTTAATACACAATAGCTTGTCTTAAGCTAAAATAACAAATTCTGGGGAAGTACGAACGAATTAAAACGTATTTCGTATGCGTTTCTCAGTTGATTGTGCGTTATAATAGTTAAAAACTATCATTGCCCTTAATTTAAATTTTTAGTTTTGTATTTTAGATTTCTTGAAATTCATTTGGTCTTTTATTGCTTTTGTTTTCATTTCTATAGGGTGGTCCACATAAGATTTTCAATTTGAACTACGCTTTATTTCGAGAATGACAGTCCAAATGTCATTTAATTTGTGTTCGTAATTTAGTTAAAAGTTTGACATTTACGAAATGGTTTGACATATACGCTTGAACAAAATTGGGAAATGTTGAGAACTTACTTCCAAAAAAAATTCCGGGAAATTCTACCCGGTACAATCGAAAAAGTATTTGAAAATTGGGTTGACCGAATGGCGTACTGTAAGGCCAGTCGTGGCAGTCATATGAACAAGTCCAAGCTTTGTAATAAAACAGGAATTGTCAAAAAATATTCGTTCGTTTTTTTTATATAATAGATTCAAATTGAAAATCTTAATAACGAATAAATATATATATTTTCTAAAAAACCAACACGCAACGTTTGATTTTTAATCATAATTGCATACATTTACGGGCAGAAACATTTTACTCTGTTTATGTCGAGTATACTCGTCTTCGCTGGAAAATAATTAAGCAGGCTGAAAAAGTTTTTCGAAACAAAATTAAACAGTTAAAGGGTTAAGAAGCAAAGTAACTGTTACCCATCTTCATGGGTAATTTAACAAACAAAAAAGTATTCGACATAACTCGTGGAAAAATAAACAAATTAGTGAATTTTTAATATCTTGTTCCTCTACCTCTGCGACGAATAACTTTTCGCAGACATCGAGGCATCTATTTTATTAAATTTTCCGATGCCTGCATCGATTTTCAGCCATTCATCCTTCAGTACCTGGTCTGTGTCTGGGTTTTATAGTAAAATGTCGCTCTTTGCCTTTTTTCAAAACACCCCATAACTACGTGCTCTATGGGGCTAAGAGCTGGACTTTGGAGAGGTGTTTTGATAACTTTTGGGCAATAAGTTTGAGCAGCCTAAGTCTTGTGTTATGGGCCGAATGTTTAGGATCGATATCCAGGTAAAACTGAAAGCCGTGTGCAATTCTTAATTTGACGGCACTGGAACGCAAATTTTCTTTCAAAATTTTAATGTATTATAGATGCTCGATAATCCCATTGATGGGTACTATTTCTCCCACTTCTGAAGCTCCCATACACACCCAAACCATTAAGCCACCTCGACCATTCTTTACAGTGGAAACCATATTTCAATTACTCTTCCGTCGAATCCAATGAGATTGAATATACTTTAATCTGCAAAAACAACTGTAAGCCAGAAGTCCGCGGGTTTGATGGCATACTTTCTAGTCAATTATAATCTTTACATGTGGTTTGTTTTTATATGTATGGCTTCTTTCAATCTGTCCCAGCTTTATATCCGTTATCAAAGAGATACTTTCTAATGGTTTGGGCTGCAACTTCTATGCCTAAGCACTCCTTGGTGGTTTTTGCTAGCCTTGCAGCGCTGATTTTTTGCTCTTTTTCAACTTGTGCACCAACTATCGACCTGCAGCCTCAGAAAATTTTTTTGGTCAACCAGATCTGGGATTGTTATCGACCAAATTTTCCTCTTAAACGATTTTTATTACGTAGTGTACTCGTATTTTCAAAAAGACCACGTTCAAAGCGGTTAACTAGTAATTTTTTAATTTCCTCTGGTAACTCTTCACGTAACAAAGATGAAACTGTGATTAATGTACCAAACGAAAGTAGATTAACTTCCATTTTTAAAATGTGCAATCACAACTAACGGTATTTTTCCTTTTTTCTCTCGAAAATTAAAAAGAAACAAAAACAAACATATCAACGTCGAATACTTTTTTTGCTTTTATGTTTTACGGAATTCATGCACAATTCATTGTATGTCGAATACTTTTTGCCCCTGTATTCTTGTCGCTTTTAAAACAGAGTCACGTGTCAAATATCACGCATTATGAAAAAGTGACACAAACTAACGACACTTTTGATACCGTTTTATATTGCTAAGATATATAGTGTGGGCCATCTGGTGGTTTCTTTTTAAATTATAGGTTATTTTGACACTGACAGCGTTTCCCGCTCGAAACCTGGACAGAAAGTCAGTGTCATACCTCCGCGGAACGAAATGAGTCGCTTTACGCTTGAACAACGTTGGGAAATATTGAAAACTTATTTCCAAAGTGAGTGCTGTGTAGCCCAAACAGTGCGTTTTTTGAAAATAAGTTTTGTCCGAAATGAAACCATCAACAAGGTCTCGAAAAATTGGAGTGACAGAGTGCGCTACTGCGAAGCCAGCCGAGATAGCCACTTGAACGATGTTGTGTTCCATAATTAATGGGAATGTTCGCTCTTACTAATAAAGCCATAATTAGTGTCCGACCGAAACCACTTTTTTGGGCCGAAACCGAAACCGAAACCGAATATTCGGTTTTTTTTTAATATTCGGCCGAAACCGAAACCGAAACCGAAACTTTCTAGTTGATATAAAAATCACCATATCAAGCACTTTTTTCAACAAACGAATTTTACATTAAGTAAATAAAGAACAAACAAACAAACATAGCATAAATAAATAAATACTTATTAATAAAAACTATTTATTCATTTTTTAAAAACGTAAACAAGAAGAAATCACCCTTTCGTACCTTACTCGATAATATTCAAAATTAAATAATTTAATATTATATGCTAAAAAAAGAAGTTTGTTTACATTGCTGGCATCTAAATTACTCCTCCTTTTACTATATATCTGCTACACAATAAAATGTAAAAAATATTCTAGAAAGTTTCGGTTTCGGCTATTCGGCCATTTTTTGGCCGAAACCGAAACCGAAACCGAAACCACTTATTTGGGCCGAAACCGAAACCGAAACCGAATATTCGGTCGGACACTAGCCATAATACATGGAAAAAAATTGTAATTTCGTTCATTTTATTGCAATTTGAACTCTACTCTTTACACGTGCCACACAATTTGTTAATTACCAATGTAGCTCGCCGATATAAAGAACAATTCGATTGGAAACAATTTGTATGGGGGTATGCATAGCTTTGTCGCATACTCTATGCCACCCCAGTTGCATGCTATATATTTAAAATTATTAAAAAAAATTTACTTACCGCAGTGATACATTTCAATATCGCCAAGTTGGAGGCACAAATAACTTAAATTGTTGCTGCCATTGTAACCATTGACGGAAAATATTTTAAGGGAATTCACTTTAAAATAAAATTTTCCAAACTGGCCTGGTAAGACGCGACTCTCCAAATCTCGAACAGGCACAAAAAACTCAAGTAATCCTGTCCCAATTAGAATTTCAATTGAAAAATCACTTGGATTCAATATGGGATTTTTTACGTCTACATCGCTTTGTTCATTATCGTGTGTAGATAAATATATACTATCTGCATCAACGTCTTTAGTGTTTTTGGTACTTTCGTCACTGTCTTCACTATCAGATAACAAAGGCTCGTTTACGTTCATATTTATTGTTTGTTGTGCATATTCTTCCGTCATTGATTTTTCTTCGTGCAAGTCCGATAATGAAACTGACGTGACATACATTGAATCCATTAAGTCTATATTCAGAAAAGGTAGCTTCATTTCCGAAGTGTGTTTCGACGCTTTCTGAAACACTGGTGAATTGGGCTCCCACATGAATAAATCTGTATTCAGCCGGTTATATATTATTTCATACAGGTGTTTGGATCTAAACAATAAAATAATTAATACTTAATAAATAAAATTATATTATAATATTTCTACATACTCAATTTTGGCTTCCACAATTGGGAAATATATTTGTATCTGCATTTTCGATGCTTTCATTGTTAAATCACAAAATTTACGGACTTCTTCTGTATCTCCTGGCAAGAAAATGGTTTCAGACTCTGAAATAATAAAAATTAACTTATTTTTAGTTTTTCAATGCGAATGAATTGCAAGTCTCTTGCTGTTTCAGATCTCAAAAGGGGTTTTGTAATCCTTTTCCAAAAACGTTTTACATAAAACAAATTTTTAAGTGACGCTGTTGTTTTGTATCGGTCGAAATTAATTTGCTAATTTATTGTTATTTTATTGTAAAGTTATTCAGTCGACATTAGTGTTCCAAAAGTGTAAAATTAATATTTACACCATATTTTACACTAAACAGAGCATTTATGGCATGTTCTGCTACAGAAGATTCGTCAAAAATATTCTTTAACTACAGAATTAAAGCAACTATGCCAAATTTATGATCAAGAGGTAATAACTGTGTGTCAGAGCAAAGAAAATAAACCCTGTCGGACCTGAGATAACTAGTTCCCAAAATTCATTGGTCTTTCAACTGGTTTTTTGTAGTCAATTGGACAACTAGTTGTCAAAGTGACTGTCAGTGGATGCAGAAGTCAGTCAGTTCGCGTCTAATCGTTCACGTTCTATGTGCGCGTTCATAAGCGAGAAGGGCACATAAAAATTAGAAAAACGAAACAGAAGTGAGAGAAGCAAAAAAATACTGTTAAGGCTGATCTTGCGATTGTTTTGCTACAAAAACAACCTAGAAATGTTTGCATTTTTCTTACTTTCTGTTTCTATGACACGAAGTTTGCCTAGAATGATTTCAGTTAGAATTTTGCGTGGTTGCGTAAAGCAACGAATTGCAGCGGCAGCTGAGAGGTGTGTATTAATATATTTATTTATGTAATTATTTATTAATTCATTTATTGCAGGCGAAGTCAGGATGTTGTATTGCATCAGGCTCAAACAGTTTCGGCAGAAGTGTGTCAACAAGTGGAAGTTTATCTTGGTTCATCTTTAAATGCACCAAGCATTTTTTTTATTCGCGATGATTTTTTGTTTTTATTTTTAAATATTTTTAAAATAATATAATTATTTAAAAAATTTTAAATTATAAAAAATTTTTAAATATTTTTAAAATAAAATAATTATTTAAAATATGCACTGTTTTATTTTCCCCATAAAAATCGAGTGGTTAGAAAACTAATCCAGAATAAACTAGTTTGCAAACTAGTCACTTTGCAACTGGTTATTTCGGACTAACCTTGGACTAGTTGCAAATGGATGCAGACGGGGACAATTGACTCTCGCCTAGGACACCGCCATGTTAAAAGGGTGAGTTTGCTACAAGAAAACGAGTCGATTCTGATGTCATATATGACTGTCAAGCGACCAGTTGAAAAACTAGACTTGGACCAGTCCGATATCCCACAGGGAACATACCAAGGTGTATTAATAAGGTGATGGCACTACTGCAAAAACAAAATTCCCATGTATTTTGTTAGTGCTTTTGGGCATACTGATTGCCAAAATCAAATCGAAACACAAACAACACAAAAACAATTTTACCAATTTTTGACAATTAGCATGCCCATTCGCGAAAAATCAAAAGAAAATGAGAAGAAAGCAAAAGAAAATGAGAAGAAAAACGTTTAATCAGCTGTGTTGCCACCACTACCTTATTAATGTGCCTTGGAACATACAGAAGGCGCATGTCATACAAGCAAAAATTTTGTATGGCGGGTTCAATGCATTAGTCGGATATACATTAGTATGTACATATTAAAGAGCGGCGCAAGCACGATAAAAATGACTTGCAAGCCATCGCTGTACTTTCAAATACTGTCCCTCTTCTTCACTTTCATACTGCACGAAATGACAATAGAACTTCAAGCACCTTGAAGTATAGAACAACACTGAAGTAGAACAACATTGAAGTAGAACAACACTGAAGTAGAACCACACTGAAGTAGAAAAATACTGCAGTGGAACAACACGGAAGTAGAACAACACTGAAGTAGAACAACACTGAAATGAAGCACTGAAGTAGAACATTTTCAAGCATACGGTGTTTTGTTTTGCACGATCGGAGTAGCTGATGTTTGTTTTTAGTATTTTGTATGGAATCTGAGCTGCATTTCAAGCATTACAACAACAAACGCAGGTTTAAAACATGTTTATTCGATATTTATTTAACCCTTTAACTGTTTATGTCGAGTATACTCGACAGAGCGAAACGAAAAATTTTCGCATAATGTCGAGTATACTCGTCGTGAAGACAAAAAAAATCGCATTCGTATTAATATTCAACGAATGAACTGTAATTTGTTTTCTCTGAGAAAGGGCAAATAAAGATCTTACAAAAAATGTACATTTTAGAATATTCGTTATTCTGGCAACCCTATTTATTTGAATACACAATAGCTTGTCTTAAGCTAAAATAACAAATTCTGGGGAAGTACGATTACAAAACGGGTTTTTGCAAATAAAAACGTATTTCGTATGCGTTTCTCAGTTGATTGTGCGTTATAATAGTTAAAAACTATCATTGCCCTTAATTTAAATTTTTAGTTTTGTATTTTAGATTTCTTGAAATTCATTTGGTCTTTTATTGCTTTTGTTTTCATTTCTATAGGGTGGTCCACATAAGATTTTCAATTTGAACTACGCTTTATTTCGAGAATGACAGTCCAAATGTCATTTAATTTGTGTTCGTAATTTAGTTAAAAGTTTGACATTTACGAAATGGGATGCTATTCGTGGCAGTCATATGAACGACATCGTTTTTCATTCTTAAATAACAAAGTCCAAGCTTTGTAATAAAACAGGAATTGTCAAAAAATATTCGTTCGTTTTTTTTTTTATAATGGATTCAAATTGAAAATCTTAATAACGAATAAATATATATATTTTCTAAAAAACCAACACGCAACGTTTGATTTTTAGTCATAATTGCATACATTTACGGGCAGAAACATTTAACTCTGTTTATGTCGAGTATACTCGTCTTCGCTGGAAAATAATTAAGCAGGCAGAAAAAGTTTTCGAAACAAAATTAAACAGTTAAAGGGTTAAGTCTGTTTCACTCGGTGTGAAGTAGAAGTTCTGTTTCACTCGGTGTGAAGTAGAAGTTCTGCTTCACTCGGTGTGAAGTAGAAGTTCTACTTCACTCGGTGTGCTTGCTGTGATTTACCGTTACTTAACCTCATTATAGCTTTCTGTTTTGATGTTTTGCTTCACAACAGAACACAAGCACTGTCGCTGCTGTAGCGAAAAGGTTTTCGAATGATGCAGTGCTTGCTTTGTTGCAGAATAGAACTATTGAGCATTTGAATTTGCTGTCACCGCGACACTGAAGTAAGTACTTGACAGTACTGTGCAGTAGTGAAGTGTGCCCAATAGAATCTTTTGTGCAGCTCTTTAGTACATATATGCCTCAATACCGATTTTTGTAGATTCCGACTGAAAGATTGTGAAACAAAACCAATCAGCAACACAAAAGGCATACACACAAAAACTACAAGAACAAAAATCATTTGCGCTGTTTCACGTTCGTTGAAACGGCGATCATTGCGCTGGCGTCCCTTTACTGGCGACAAATAAATGGCGAAATTCGCAAAAAAAAAAAAATGTTGGAGTGACCAAAGCAGCCACCAACAAGTCAATGTATAGAATGCAAATAGAATATAATATAGAATTCTATACAATTATAGAACATAAGGTGCGTTTTATAATTATAAGGTCATTCAATTTTTCACCATATCTCCGAAACGACTGACTGTAGGGTATCGAAACTTTTTATAAAAATTGTGTAGCAGGTTAAGAGTAAAGACAACAACAGAAGAATACTTTTGACAAATTGATAATGTTGTTCAAGAACAGCAACAAAAATGTACGTGTTTCACAATTATAAGGTCAACTATGATTTCATATGTAATGTAACAAACGTCAATATTTATTAAAAAAGGATTATTGAATACACTCTCCTCTCTTATTATAATGATCTTAAATCCGTTGTTTCATACTTATAATAAGACTATTACTTAGGTCTTGGTCAATTTGCCATTCTTCCTTTACAGCGGTTATGAGAGGTTCAGTTGACTCAAACTGTCGATTACCCCCATACACTCGTTGTGTTAGAATGCCCCACAGATTTTGATGTCAGGTGAGCATGCAGGCCACTCCAAAACTGTGATGGATTTCGACGAAAACCACCGTTTTGTGTCTCGGCTAACATGGATTCGAGCATTATCTTGTTGGAAACGCCACTCTGTGTCACATTTTTCCTCCAAAAATGACACCAGGCTACTTTCAAGGAGTTGTATATAGTCAGCGCTCTTCATCCGACAAGATGTTATTTGGAGTACCAAGCATCCCTGAGCCGAAAACGCGCCCCACACCATTACACTGCCACCACCAAAATTCCGTTTTGTAAACCGCAATGGTTCTCTCCGGACATCACGGCAATAGCCTTGAAAACCATCTGGCCCATCCAGATTCCACTTCTTTTCGTCGGAAAATATAACCTAAAGTCGTTTGTTTAAATACAAAAGACTATTGCAAAGCTGATAAAAACACGACTTACTCTTTCCCCATTGGTGTGGAAGTTTTTTAAAGCAAAATCAACTCTAACCTCCTTGTGGCGCTTTGTTAGCTTAGGCATTCGTTGCTGCTTCTCAAATTGAATCTTTTGACTCCGCTTTAAGGTCCTCCAAATGGTTGCCTTTAACACATTTGCTTGTACCAACGTCCTTAAGCCTGTTAATGAAGTGGATGAGTTGCTAGATTCGTGTACAATGCGAGCCTCGGTGCGCGGATTGAGCTTTCTCTTGGCTCCAGGACGCTTCTGTGTACCGTAAACTTGCGGATTTTGCAAAAAATTTTGCACAACACATAGGCTACGGTTAATTTGTCTCCCGATTTCCCTCATCGCTACTCCGCGATCGCGTAATGCGATAATTTGACCTTTCTCAAAGTCCGAAAGCTGCGTACCTCGTGGCATTTTTACGATTTTACAATATTCAATTGTTTCCGATGCCGAAGAATCCGCTGGCAGATTTCTCTGCGATAGTTTTACTATTGAACTTATAATTGTGAAACACCTGCATTTTTGTTATTGTTGTTGTATAAATATACCGTTAGTTCAAAAATCTTTATCAGCTGTTGCCTCTACTTCTTATTAGCTACACATCTTTTTTGGGGAGTGTTGATACCCTATAGTCAGTCATTTGATGACAATTTAATGACCTTATAATTATGAAACGCACCTTAGAATTTCGAATTTAAGAGGCGCAAATACCGATCCGTGGCCCCTACCCTGATACGCCCATTGGTACACAGGTGAAGCGGCACTTTAATTTCATGTGTGTTTGTTGGTAGCGTGTGCTTCAGCTTACACAGCCAATGAGCGCAAACTGAAGCGCTCGTTCTCCTGCTGGCACCGCTCTTCCCCTTTTATGGCTTCCCCCTGCACTATGAAACTCGCAAACAAACTTTTGAATTTTTGAGCAAAGATGCGCCTTCTATATAAGGACTGCGTCGAATAAAATTGTCCGTTACATTTTTTCCCCTACAGTGCTGTTAAAAATTTCAAATAAAAAAATTTGTATTTTAGTAAAAGTATTGTAATAGCTCCGGCTAGAACTGGAAGTGAAAGAAGTAGTAGTAGAGCTGTAATAACAACTGATCATACAAATAAGGGTATTCGGTCAGAAAATATAATGCGTCCGTTAGGGCCAATAACAATTTATTCAACGCGAAAATGGTAAGCGAAGTGGGAGTGCCAAAAAACATCATTATAATTTTTCAAAAGCAACCTCAGTGGTCTTTTAAAAAAATTGTCAAAGAGGTAGGGTCTAACCCAAAAACCATTTCTCGTGTTATTAAACGCTTTAAGAAGGACCTGCGTATTGATCGGAAGAAAGGTTCTGGTAAAAAGAAGGGGCAACAATATAATTTAATTGACTGGCACGACAGCCCGCTTACGCGAGACTAAGGCCTAGCTTCCCGCAACCACCCGTGTTGTGCGTGTGAATTTGTACGCGGGTGGAAGGGACCTACAGTTTTATGCCGGTTCCAACGGCAGGTTGGGAACTTTTTCATAAGCAATTTTTACTCTCAGAGGTTTGCCATTTCCAGCTGAGAGGACAGCCACCGAAAGAGAAAACGAGTTTTCCCGTTATTTTTGTTAGGGTGTTATTACAGGCAGTATTTGAACCTGAGGTTGCTGCCTTCGACTCGCGGTCCAACGCACTAACCAACTGAGCCACGGCGGCTGCTGAAGGGGCCACATGATCATGAAAAGGCGAAGAACGTTGTGACCATTCTGAAGAAGGATCCAAGCATTTCGGGAAGGAAATTGGCGAGGAAGGCTGGCTGATCAGAATCTTTCGCACGCAGAACTAAGAAGGAAGCTGGGCTGAAGACGTACAAGGTGCAGAAAGTTCATGACCGAAACGCCGTCAAGAATGAAACCGCAAAACAACGAGCTAAAAGGCTGGCGCAAGATTTTGTAAAGAAATTCGAATGCTGTATAATGGATGACGAAACTTATGTTTTAGCGGACTTTTCCCAGCTACCTGGGCAGGCATTTTACACAGCCGATTCTCGAAAATATGTTCCTGAAAAATTCAAGTCCAAAAAAGTGAAAAAATTCCCCAAAAAAAATTCGTTGTTTGGCAGTCTATCTGCAGTTGTGGCATAAGGAGTAGCTCATACGTTACATCGGGTACAATCAACAGCGAATTATATCTGAAGGAATGTTTGCAAAAAAAATTGCTCACTTTTTTAAGCCAACATGAAGTGTCGACGTTTGTTTGGCCTGACCTCGCTTCATGTCACTACAGCAAAACGGCTTTATATGGCGTTCAAACTGACGACTTAAACCTGTTTAATGTGCTTAAACAAGTTAAATGAACAAAACCAGTTCGAAAACCTGTTTATTCACATGCAATTGTTGTTGGAAATTAAACGTGTTAAACCATTTAACATGTTTTGAAACGAGTTTAGCGCAGGGTTGCATCCGAAAGCTTTCTATGAAAAAGCTTTTTTGTCAACTGAACATACCGCACACACTCTGAACGCATACTAGAAAAACATCCCTTAAATTTCAGCTGTCATTTCATCAAAACAAAACAAAAAAATATTGAAAATTTGAAAAATTTGAAATGAATGAAAATTATAGTTTTGCTTGCACTGATTTCATTCCATTCATCACCTTTTTATGGCATCTAAATACAAGGCGTCTAATATTTGGACAAAGTTGAGAATGTTGCCGTGGATTGTGAAATATGCACCAATATTTCGCTCGAATCATGCTCCCAGCACATTTTCACGCACAGTTCACAAAAATATTTATTTGACTATTTGTAAACAAACAGATGTCAAATTGAACCTCATTGAGCAGTCTGGATGGTTGTGTTCAACAAAAAGCTCTTTTCACTTAAACTAGTTTAAATGAGTCAGTTTGAACGCCATATTAGAGTTCTTTGTCTGAATCAGACTTTGAAATAGAACATATATAATATAATATGGGTGTAATATCGGCTGTTCACGCACTTTTTCGATTATTTATTCAATTTTTGCAAGCTAACGTGTCGGCTGCAGCCGCCGTAGCTCAGTTGGTTAGTGCGTTGGACCGCGAGTCGCAGGCAGCAACCGTAGGTTCAAATACTGCCTGTAATAACACCTAAAAAAATAACGGGAAAACTCGTTTTCTCTTTCGGTGGCTGTCCTCTCAGCTGGAAATGGCAAACCTCTGAGAGTAAAATTGCTTATGAAAAAGCTCCCAACCTGCCGTTCGGAACCGGCATAAAACTGTAGGTCCCTTCAACCCGCGTACAAATTCACACGCACAACGCGGGTGGTTGCGGGAAGCTAGGCCTTAGGCTGTCGTGCCAGTCAATTATTATTATTATTAATTAACGTGTCGGCTGCGCGTAGGAAACTGTATTTCAACTACAACGGGACGCAGGTGTGCGCAGGCACGTCTCAACGCCGCACGCGGCTATGTCGCTGTATACGCTGTCATATGGTACTGCACTATTTACAAAAAACTCAACTGCGCTGAGCTGTGCTGCTTGTGCGGCCTGCGTCTCCGTATACGCCTATTCTTAGAGTGGTTCCAACGAAATAAAGTGATTTTGGTACTTAGAGAAGCCTATCCACCTAACTGTCCAGAACTAAGCCCGATCGAGAGATACTGGGCTTTAGTAAAAAGGGAGATGAAGGTAACCCAAAAAGTGGCCAAAGACCTTCAAGACTTTAAGAGAAGTGGTCTTCATCAGCTATGAGGGTGTCGGACACTACCATAAAAACGTTAAGGGGGGACTATACCATTTTGAGCGTTTTTTGAGGGCATTTTTGACAATTTTTTACTTGCAAATGAATACCAATAGACGGATGAGGTTTTTTGTAAATGAAAGAACTTGTATTAGTGTACAAAATGGAATTTTTTTATCCATCCACCCCTCACCCCTCTCCTCCCACAACTCCTCGAAGTTACGATCTCCTTGTTGCAGCGTTCCGCGGTGGTCACGATTGAGCCTCTGGGATTTATCTGAAAGTCAAAATTGTTTCACCATTTTGAACTATAGGTTTGTCGCTCGTCATTAACGGATGGGATTTTTAAATTTCAAATTAAAAAAAAAATGGCGGCCGTTTAAAATAAAAATCTCTATTTTTGACTGAAAATTTGGTTTCAATAAGGCGGAAAAAATTTGCAAATTGAGATATCAAAAAAAGCATCCGTTAATGACGAGATACTACCCTTAGCTTGGAATATACGAGATTTCAAGTGAATCCGTTGAATTGATTCCGAGAAATCATGACCACCGACTTTGAAAACATGATTTCGAGAAAAACGGGTTTAAAGTTTTGAAATCAGTTTACACTGGCCTGACCGCGCTAGGGAAAAGCCTCATATCTCAACAAATTTTGCCAAATGGCTTTGCAAACACATTCTCAAGGGTTTACTCTAATGAATTAAGCAAAAAAAAAAAATTTCGATTTTTCAAAACCGAAAAGGTATACTCCCCCCTTAATGGACGGGGTTCCCGAAAAATTAAAACTTTTTATTAAAACAACATAATATCTGGTTTCTTACTTTGGTTTTGAAATCTGTAAACAATTTTTGAACAAAAATACTTTAATTCATAAAAATCGGAAATTTTCATCATTTTTGTAACGCACAATTTTATTCGACGAACTTCAATGATGGCAAGCTCCAGGAAATAGTGCAGCAAAATGTTACGCTAACAGTTGACGAGGGGTTAAGTGCTCTGTGTTTGGAGCCAGCGCTTAGTTGACGGGGAAGAATACGGGATTCAGGCCGTAGAAATGCGAATATAGGCACTTTAGCGTCGCACCACTTGCCTCTGCTAAGCCACGACCGTCAGTGCGTGGTGAAGAACCACACCCTGCTCGAGGCGACCCTGCCCTTTTTATCAAAACACTGCGGATCTAGACCTGGCCAACCCCCCTCTGGAATGAGTAAAAGCCATGATTTTTCTGTACAACGGAAATCCTCCCGCCGGTTCACCGGCGGCCTGGGCATTGGGCACTGGGGCATTGGAGGCAGCACGCTACTGGTTAAGGGTGGCAACTTATCTTCGGATGGGCAACCATCCGTCGGCACATTGACTCAGTCAGTAGAGAGCCTACTGCTGCAAGAACTAGAAATGGACGAGGCTGATTCGATTCAGCTCACCCCTGCAAATCTTGTAAAATGCAGTTCTCGGGCGTTGATTATCCCGACGAAAACGGTCGTGTCGAGGGTCGTCGATGACACGCCCAAAAAATAAATTTAGCGAAGAAGGCAGAAGCAGGAGAGAGTGGAGAGCGAGAAAGAAGCTAAAGAAAAGGCCACCAAGGGAGCTGGTAATCCTCACACGCAGTCTTCCACCCCCATCGCGGAAACCGATAAACATACCAGGACGGATGATAAATCATCGGAAATGGTTGTTTTACCGGTGAAAGCAAATGGGTCCGCGCCGAAGAAGCAGGAGAAAAGGATGAAGGTCAGTCAACCGGAATCCGCAGAGGCTGCAGCCTTGACGGCCGAGATCCGGACTTACAAAGGGCAAGGTCAGTTGTCTCAAAAGCAATTAGAATGTGTCGACACTGGAAGGTTATAGGAACTTCGAAACCAGTTCCGAAATTCGAGGGGATGCATTCAGAAAACGGCACAATTACTGTGCAGTGCACTGACTTGTATTCTCTTGATTGGCTGACCAGAACAGTGACTACACTGCCGACTTTTGAAGGTTGCTGGTTTCTCCTCAGAGAAGTAGCCGAGCACCAACAGCTACTTCAGGTGAGCATGTGGATCTCTGGGAAACCGCGCGACATTTTCGCCATGTTGACTACCCAGAACAGGAACTGGACACATCGGCGTGGAGGTTGTACTCATACACTAAAGCTGGGACTGGGCTTAGCCCAAAGAACAGTTCTCACTTGGTATTGGGTATTGATCCAGGTTCGGTAAAGGTACTTCGTTCCAGGTACAGTATGCTTCCCTATCTACGTCTCGGGCGGGTAGCAATATCTGTCCGGAATGTCGATGAGGATAAGGTGAAAACCCGATAATTGGTGAATCCTCTAGCATCAAATTCTCACAGATAAACTTGCAACATAGCAAATCGGCTACTGCTCTCCTATGTAGGCATGCGAAGTTGCACACAAATCCCCAAATAATATTAATACAAGAGCCATGGGTGCACAACCATCGTACCTGTAGTTTGAGTGGCATCACATGGGGTCGGCTGTTTTATCATGACAGTGCTGCTCATTCGTGAGCGTGTATTGTCGTTCCAAATGAACCGAACTGTACGATGTTAACCCTTTCGGTACAGCTTTTTACTGGGGAAAGATAAAATTTTAAATTTTACGGTTTAGGCTTCTATGTGGTTAAGTTATATGGCGTTCAAACTGACGACTTAATCGTGTTTAATATGCTTAAACAAGTTAAATGAACAAAACCAGTTCGAAAACCTGTTCATTCGCATGCAATTGTTGTTGGAAATTAAACGTGTTAAACCATTTAACAAGTTTTGAAATGAGTTTAACGCAGGGTTGCATCCGAAAGCTTTCTATGAAAAAGCTTTTTTGTCAACTGAACATACCGCACACACTCTGAACACATACTAGAAAAACATCCCTTAAATTTCAGCTGTCATTTCATCAAAACAAAACAAAAAAATATTGAAAATTTGAAAAATTTGAAATGAATGAAAATTATCGTTTTGCTTGCACTGCTTTCATTCCATTCATCACCTTTTTATGGCATCTGAATACAAGGCGTCTAATATTTGGACTAAGTTGAGAATGTTGCCGCTGATTGTGAAATATGCACCAATATTTCGCTCGAATCATGCTCCCAGCACATTTTCACGCACAGTTCACAAAAATATTTATTTGTTTATTTGTAAACAAACAGCTGTCAAATTGAACCTCATTGCGCAGTCTGGACGGTTGTGTTCAATAAAAAGCTCTTTTCACTTAAACTAGTTTAAATGAGTCAGTTTGAACGCCATATTAGCAACATTCCATAAGAAATTTTGAAATTTTTATACTCGGACCCTGTATTTTGGAGTGTTTTTCTATGAGAGCAACCACATCGTTGTGGCTGTAATAATTACTTAAACATAAAACTTTTTATGCATAACGAAAATTTGAATATTTCTTCATATACTTCAGCCAAAATTTTTTTTAAAAAGTATCTAAATTGAAAGAAAAAAAACGTGTATACTTCTCTTCTCTCAACTTAATTATTCAGTTTATTAATTTCGTATTTTTCCTAAAACTTCAAACTATTCTAAGGAACCACAAAAATATAGTATCCACAAGTTTTTTTACCTAAAACAGGCACTGAAAAGAGACTATGCCATATGGCATAGAATAACCGAAAGGGTTAAGGCATTTCTGTAGGGTAAGAGTGCAATTATTGACAAATAAATTAAACACAACGGCGAATGTAGTAATATATTATATATTAATAATTTAATTAATTGACTGGCACGACAGCCCGCTTACGCGAGACTAAGGCCTAGCTTCCCGCAACCACCCGTGCTGTGCGTGTGAATTTGTACGCGGGTTGAAGGGACCTACAGTTTTATGCCGGTTCCGAACGGCAGGTTGGGAGCTTTTTCATAAGCAATTTTTACTCTCAGAGGTTTGCCATTTCCAGCTGAGAGGACAGCCATCGAAAGAGAAAACGAGTTTTCCCGTTATTTTTTTAGGTGTTATTACAGGCAGTATTTGAACCTGAGGTTGCTGCCTGCGACTCGCGGTCCAACGCACTAACCAACTGAGCCACGGCGGCTGCCGTGATAATAATATAATATATATAATATATTCCCTATCGTTTCTTATACATGGCGTGCTTGTACTATTATTTTCTGTGCTTCTTTGTGACCACTTTTTTTCGTATACACCCTTTATAAATGATTTCTGGATCACTGATTACTTTTAAGCAATTTCAATCAGTAGAATTGAAGTAGGCATTGATTGCATTAAAATTCGCCCATCAAAGAAGAACAAAAGAAAATCAAAATTTCAGCCTGTCGCCGACGCAAGAAGAACAACAACAGCATATTATTTTCTCCTCACAATCATCTCCCGCCACGGCGATGTGCTTTCGCAAACTCGCTGCGGTGTACGCAAACAAAGAGCGCAAATAAAACAACGATGTGGCATGTAAAGCAACCACTGTTGCCAACTTAGTGCGTTTTGCACTAAATTTAGTGCTTTTTGAAAATCAAAACGCGGAAAATATTGAGTTTGGTGCTTGGTGCGTTTTAAGTGCTTTTATTTTCGGAAAAACACCCCGCTACCCGCTGAGCTATCGGCCTCGATAGCTCGTAGCGCGCTGGCTTCTCATACCGAGCGCCCCGGGTTCGATTCCTGGCTTGGGCTGGAAAAAACACTCATCTACTTCTATCGCTATCCACATGAAGGGAATGAGAATTACAAGAATCGCACAAGTGCGCTCTTGGCAGGCAATGGCAAAACCTCGAAGTGTGAACTAAAAAACTGCTAATCGCCGTTCGGATTCGGCGTTAAACTGTAGGTCCCCTCCCCTCCCTTTCCCCATCCGTTTGAAATGTGTGTTCTATCACATGTTGAAAAAAAAACAGTGTTGCAAACGCATTTCAAACGGGTGGAATATGTGGTATCACAACTGGCCCGTTAAGAGGCCTAAGTGTGTCTCGTACAGAGGCAGCCACCGCAACCTAAAATAATTCTTGCTTCAAAAAATTTAAAATTTAAAAATTTAAATTTTTGTCTTTTAGTTTTTTTTAGTGTTATACAACACTATATTTCATTTAACAATTATATAATTATAATAATAAAATTATAAAATATTTATAATTTCTGATTGGATTTGATAAACGTAAAGAGCAATGCTGTTTCCAATAGGGAAATTAATGCAACTTTCGATGCAAATATCTCCAGATAGGCTTTATCAATCTCCATTTTGAAAAGTTTGTGCAAATATGCTTTCAAGAGCTTTAAAATTATGTATCATATGATATTGTACGATGTGTGGATAGCGAGATCTCAGCGCCCTTATTCAAATAAATATATAGATTTGTTCTTCAAAATGACTTCAACGAAATCCGCCGCTTGTGTTTGTCTCACAGAATTTGTCTAATTTGTCTCACAGAAGGATTGCAAAATCTTTGAATTTGCAAATTTTGTGGCAAAAGTGATTATAAGCAGTTCAACGAACGTTTAACTACCGAAAGGAAGGTTGGAAGTGGACGGAGAAAGGGATTTATATCAGAGGAAACAGCTAAGGAAGTGGTACGTACATTTAATCGACCCCGTGGACCCTCGATTAGAGATGTGGCTAAAAAAGTGGGTATGTCGCATGGATACGTACAGAAAGTTCGCAAAGAGAGAGGTCTTCGAATATTCAAAGTTCCACTAACACCGAACAGAAACGACAAACAAAATACAAAAGCCAAAACTCGTTCACGCAACCTTTACAACATTGTGCACATTTTTGAATGCATAATTATGGACGACAAAACGTAGAGTAAGTTCGGGTAATGTGATATGGTCGGGTAATGTGATATAGTGGCTTATTTCACAAATGCGATGTCCTTTTTCAAAATTAACCTTTTTAAAATAGCATAGCAACTAAAAAAACTCGTGCTGCATGATTTGGAATGTGTTTTCTTCAATAGTTTACAGTCAGTGTGATGAAGTGCTTTTAATAGTGCTACGGCAAGTTTTTGGTTATAAAGTTTGAAAGCCCAGAAGGTACAAATTAAAATTATTAGAAAGTTCGAGGTTAATCAAAAGTAAATCAGTGCTATCGATTATGAGTTTGCGAGGTACGCTCTTCTTAGCAAAATTATTATTGTTTTTGTCTTTTTCGCAAAAACTCAATTTCGGGTAAGTTCGGGTACTGTGATGTACTATATCACATTACCCGAACTTTGGGTTTCGTTTGGGGTTCAAATTCCCCCGCCCCAAACACAAAAATTGCTGATACAAAATATAGTTTCGAATGGTATTCGGCTCAAAAGTTCGTAAAACCCACAAAATGATATCTTGTGTGCACCACTGGGTATGTGTATGTACATATATTTTTTATATTACCACTATTACTGTAATACCAATGTTCACTGGAATAACTTTTTGAAAATTGAGTGAGGGCCAAATGATACATTTTTTAAATAAACCCTTTCCAAAGTATGATATAAGTATGATATGATAAGTATAAATGATGGCAAAATATTAATATAGAGACGACTGAAGGGTGGCGGAGGAGTTAAGGTGTGGGTTTGTATGGCTGAATCAAGCGTGGGAGAGTTAGTATTTGTAGACGAAATAATGGACAAAATCGTATACCTAAATATACTTAAAGAAAATTAAAAATAAAGCATGGAAAAATTGAATTTACAGACAATTTTTTATTTTCAACATGATAATGACCCTAAGCACACCGCTTTCGACGTCCGTATGTGGCTTATATACAATTTTCCGCATATTTTACCACATCCGCCACAATCACCCAATCTAAATACCATCGAACACCTTTGGGAAGAATTGGAATTACGGGTTCGAAGGCACAATATAACTAATAAAAGCCAACTAATGAATATCCTTTCACTGGAATGGCAAAATTCAGGAGCAGACATTAGGAAAAATTTAGTAAAATCAATGCCCAAAAGACTTAACGAAGCACTGAAGAGAATGGGTTCTGCTACAAAGTATTAATTATGCCATAACATAATGTTTCTTTAGTTTATAAGTAAGTGTGCCAATACTTTTGTCCATGCCAAAACCGACTATGAAATACATTTTTGCTTATTTTTTCTAAATATAAGAAGTAGCATGAACATTTTTTTATGTCCTGCAATGAAGGTGATATAAATGCATAAGTTGACATTAAAAATTAATGAATTTTATGTTTTGTTTATCTGAAATTTACTGTTTTTTCGAACAATCGTTGCTGTGTCAATACTTTTGTCAGTCACTGTATTTATGTAATCTGCTTACCAATTCCTTTTGCTATATAATTCTTACTCAGCGTTTTAATATTCGTAGCTAGGCTACCGACAAATATCATTGGGAAACTTTCAACGTTAACTACAAAAATCGTTTAAATTGTGGTTGGGAATAGCAGTTAACGATATTTGTTGCAACCGTTAGCTAACGATGTGAAAGTTGCTGTAGGGCATCGCCAGTCAGTTTAGGAAAAGTAACTTTGTCAGTTGTATAATGGGAATATACGAACCGCGACCGCGTTGGCCAGCAAAACTAATTTTCGTAACAATATCGAAATTATTACATTAGCCGGTATCTTCCACATTTCATTCTACATCCCGGTTATAACTTTTAACTAGCTATTTAACATTTTCAATAAATCGGGTCTTTAACGCCAACAGGTTCACTGACAACAATATATTAATCAATACTATTCTCACATTTCTCACCTGCTTTGTCACGTTTGCTGTGAATGGTGTCGCTCTCCCTACAGACACGCTTCGAACTGAAAGGAAGGCGGCACTGGTCATAAGTTTCTGGATTGTCGCCTTCATCAGAATAGTTTTTTAAGAGTCTCGTAAGATTCTGATTAGAAGGAACGCTTATAAGTATTCTGCAAATGACAGAATAGTAAGTAAAAGCATTTGATTTATCTATGTAAATTATATTTTAAACGTATTCTTAAAAAATTATTTTCTTAAATTATATTTAGATTTCATACTTATACAATCAGCATTTATACAATCAGGACTGAGCATCGTACTCTGATGAATGCATATATGCGACAGTGAAGTATGTAATAATGCAAAGAGAACAACAAGAGATCGCTTGTCCATTTAAGAGCAAGCTAAAAGTTACATATAGTTTGCTGGCTTTCGAAATTTATAATCCAGCATACTTTTCATACTTACCTAGGATACTGAAATCGAAGGTTTGACGCAGTGGACTCTTTATCCCGTTCCAAGTGGGTTTTCAGTAAAAATATTTTGGTCTCCACATCTTTCTCCTGAAATTTAAATTAAATAATTAATTAAAACTAATAGATAATTATATAAAAGGAGCTTAAAAGCTACTTTATGAAATCAACTATTTATGTAGTTATGTAACTGAAATAATGTATGCATTATGGGAGACAATTGTTTGTAAAATTGAAAAAATAATATCGTTAGGAAAATTAGCTCTACTGCCTCAACGCAGGCCAATTCGTTTCACTAGATTGTACTAAATAAAAAAAACTAGAACTTCATACTTGACGATCTCTACACTTGTTACTTTTTACACTGTCTGTGCTACTGTGTTACACCGCTGCTTGCCAATACTAAACTCTTTTCTTCTGTGCTGTACCCAGCTGCCGTTTATACATTTTATACACTGCGCCCCACTTAGACTTATTCGTCCCGAACATGTGCTGAGGCTCAGCCGTACTAAGACGCCAGGCGCTCAAAATTGCCTACCTTCAGCCAAGCGCCTCTACTGCTGCAACGTTTAATCCTGTGTACGACGTCATTGATCCTGGTTACGACCTTGTACGGTCCTTCCCATGACAAATGACGTTTTGGAGACAAGCCTTACCTCCGTTGCTGGTTGCAGATCATAACCAGATCGCCTTCTCAGAACCATGCTGCTGACCAGTTGGGTGCGGATCGTTATTAACCTGTGGAATTCCAGTTCCAACCGCTTATTGATCACGTTGTCAATCCTAGCGCCTTCCGTCGCGCTGACCACTCCGAACTTTAAGTCAGCGGGCAATCTCAACTCTCTGCCGAATACTGCTCGTACCGGTGTGAGAGATGTCGTGTCGTGCGGGGCGGACCCATACGCCATGAGGAAGAGAGGGATATGTATGTCCCAACCCTTTTGATAAATAGGCGCAAATAAAGCGCACAAAATGGAAATAGGTCACACACCGAGAAAACCGCCCGATAGCATCACGATAATGGCGAATGACTCTACGCGAACTAGCCGCTGTCAACGCCACATGAGACGGCGCACATTGTCACGGCCAAAAATACAAAAAGTCGATGTTGCAAACATGATATTTTTCTTTTTAATATATGTTGACATAATACTTCCAATAAGATAAATCCAAAATATGTCTTAAAAACAATAATAAATGTAAGCAGCAGCCATCCACAAAATTGGGCCTTGTTGCTCGCCAGAGCAACTCACGATTTTTGTGCTAAATGTAAGTACAAGTTTAAGCTTACAGGTGTCAAGTGACTTGGCCGCACTGTTCCCAGGTGGTGCCGCAGCCAAGCTCACGCGGCGAAAAGGGAGAAGACAGAGAGACGAATAACGACCGCCCGCGCACGCGCACGTCCATAGCGTTAAGGGGGAAAGCCACTGTGACGGGTCAAAAAATTCGTGATTTTAAACATTTTTTTTGACCGAGTAAATATAGGAATTTTTGGATCGGGTTTTTTTTATTTTATTAAGCAGACATCTAATAATATTTCCACAAATTTTTATTAAAAAATATTAAATAGTTTAAACAATAGAGATGATCCCGTAGCGCTTGAAAAAAAATTCCCCCTCCATGGCGGCATCGATTTCTCAAAAACCCGTACTCAGAAAAAAAAAATTAAATTTTATTGTAATCTGTATGAATGTAGCTATCTTTGTACGTAGCCGTTTTTTTTTATTTTGATTTTTCACAAAATGGCGACCGATTGAAAATATTTCCATGTTTTCGACCTTGTTTTTTTGGTTTTGAGACAGTTTAAAAAATAGTAAAAAACAAAATTTTCCAAATCGGCTACGCTTAACCTTAACCACTACTAAGACGAACAACACAAAAAAAAAAAATTAGAAATCGGTTCATAATTGTTCGAGTTATTGATGCCGCCAGTTCAAAAAAAGTCGTTTCGAGAAAAACGCGTTTAAAGTTTTGAGTCCATTTCTCTCGTAATGAAATCATGTATCTTTTAAAATTTTCATACGTGTGTTAAACTATCGAGTCTTTGAAATTTTGACTTGAAATTTTGTACACATATTTTTGAATATATAAGCTTTGATTTAAAACAAAAAAAAAAAATTTTTTTTTTTTACCCGTCACAGTGGCTTTCCCCCTTAAGACAATCGAATTACTTTTATTAATTACTTGTCGCATAACTTGAATAAAAAAATCAATAAATACATTCCGGTAAATCCTGACAAATTCAGAAGTGGGATGCAGAGACTCAGCAGCCTAAACGTTGTCGAGCTGCGTGCGAGATTGCGGGAGCTTGGCTTGCCTTGTACCGGGAACAAGGCGAAATTGGTCGAACGGTTGTGCGAGAACCAAGCGAACGAACGATACGCGAGCGCGCTGGACGATAGCATGCAGCGCCGAGTGGAGGTGCTGGAACGCGCTATTGACTCGATCCGTATAGGGTCGAATGGTTTCGAGGACCCGCAGTTGCCCATAAGCCAGTCATCTCCCACACGAGACAATATGCAGCATCGGAACGCGGCAGTGCGCGAAGTGCGAAATATAGGGTTTACGACGTCTGGATACCCTCAGGTCTCATGCGAAATGCAAATGCCGAAACGCGGTAAGGTTTGACCCAAGCGAAGGCGTGATTCGTGGAACGCGAAGTGAATGTGGCGTGACTGCAACGACGGCTGCGACGCTATGCAGCAGCAGCACGACACAAGTATACGCGGGTACCGTTACTACGGCGGCGCAACGTTTTGCGCAAAACGATGCTTGTCATGGCGTTGCCAACGTTTTCGGCAACGTTCATGACATAATTTCAATCCTGCCAACGTTTGATCCAGTGGACAAAAACATGTCGTCAGCACAGTTTCTGGGACGTATCGAACAATTGAGAAACGCGTACGGGTGGAACGATAAAGTGTTGCTGTTTGCAGTGCAGACGAAGTTGCAAGGTGGGTCGATTCGATGCACGAACTTTTCACAAATTGGTCGCAATTTGTTGGTGTTTTTGCGGGAATTTCCTTCGCGCGTAAACGTTGCCGACATTCATATGGAACTAATACGAATGCGTCGTAATGCGAACGAATCGCCGGAATCCTTCTATGACAAAGTGCTTGCCATAAGTCGTCGCGGTGGATTTGACGATCAGTGCATTATTAAATATGTTATATATGGAATAACGACGTGGAGCTGAAACGAGTTTTGTTGGTTAATTATTATGTTTCATGTAACGAAGTTTTAAACGCGATCATAAATTAGTTCTGTCAAGTTGCCAACATTTCGCGCCGCGAACGCAAAAACTGAAACGCAAGTTAGTTCTGCACCAGCTGACAAAGACAAAAAAGCAATTCTATGTTACAACTGCAACAAGCGAGGACATTTTTCAAGAAATTGTCCTGAGCCACAGCGTCGAGTGCGGTGCGAAAAGTGCGGGAAATCGGGCCACAAGGCAGATGAGTGCAAAACGGGCGGACAAAAAGCAATATCGAATTGCAACGCGGTTGACAATGGCGAAAATACAGATACAATTAAAAGAATCAAAGTGAATGGTGTTGAGGCAAATGCGTTAATCGACACGGGTAGCAAGCGTACGTTGGTGCAGAAAACATTCGCGTGAGGGCTTGGTCCAAAAGAGGACTGCAGTGTGTTGCTTAAAGGTTTCGGTAGCGGGAAATATCAATGTGTTGCGAAAATGAAAGCCATTCTTAAAATTGATGGGAATGATTGTGAGACTGATATATTGATCGTGGATGACGCCGATACCGATTCTTGTCGGTATTGACGTTTTGCGCTCAAAAGGTCGCCAATTCGTACTCGACGGCGAAGAGTGTTGGCTGGTCAGGAAAGACACGAACACGGTATCGACTATTACTGACGGAGACTTCGCGGATCTAAACGGGATGCTAAATAAATACAAGAAGTGCTTCGCAGCCGAATCGGGTGCCGTGGGTAGAACGAACTTGACCAAAATGAAAATTAAGTTATCGTCCGAGGTGCCGATAAACCTGAAACCGTACCGGTTACCATTTGCGAGACGTCCAATAGTTAAAGACATACTCCCGTCGAATTCACCGTACGCGTCCCCAATCGTATTGGTCGAAAAGAAAAACCACGAATTCCGAATGTGCGTAGATTACAGACAATTAAACAAAATTACTGTGAAACAGCCGTTTCCAATGCCAATTATCGAAGAACTTTTTGCACAACTGTCCGGGTACAGTTATTTCACGACTCTTGACTTTAAAATGGGTTATCACCAAATCGAGGTGGACGAAGAATCAAAGCCATACACGGCGTTCGTTACAACGGACGGACATTATGAGTATAACCGAATGCCGTTCGGATTGGTAAACGCACCTGCCGTTTTCCAAGAAACAATGGGTAGGCTTATCGAACAGTGTAAACTACAAAATATTATCGCGTACCTTGATGATGTAATCATCCCGAGCCGCTCAATTGAAGAAGGGTTAATCAAACTGAACGAGTTTCTACAAGTGGTTGAAAAACATGGTTTGACGTTGCGTTTGGATAAGTGTAGATTTCTGGCGGAAGAAATCGATTTTCTCGGGCATAAGATAAACGGTGATGGCATACGGCCTGGTGAATGTAAAGTGCTCGCAATAAAACATTTTAAAATACCGACAACGCAGACCGAAGTACGACGGTTCTTGGGTCTAACCGGGTTCTTTCGAAAGTTCGTGGAAGACTATTCGCTAATTTCGCGGCCTTTGACGAAGCTGATAACGAAAACAGAGAAGTTCGAATGGGGTGATGCCCAACAAAACTCATTTGAAACTTTGATTATGAAACTGTGCAGTGATCCGGTATTAACGCTCTATAGTTACAACGCCTCGCACGAAGTGCATACGGATGCAAGCAGTCTAGGTATCGCGGCTGTGCTTCTGCAGTCCAACACCGACGGTGGTGCTTGGAAGGCGGTAATGTATTTCAGTCGTCATTGCACTGGGGCGGAGTCCAAATATCACAGTTACGAGCTGAAAGTCCTGGCAGTAGTGGAAGCATTGAAACGATTTCGGGTCTATTTGCTGGGTAAGTCGTTCAAAGTAGTAACGGATTGTTCAGCGATTACCGCAGTCAAAGCGAAGACCCCTCTCATACCCCGAATTGCACGATGGTGGGTGCATTTAATGGAATACAACTTTGAAATTCTCCATCGAGCTGGTTCCCTCATGACTCATGTCGACGCCTTAAGTAGGGCGCCTATCGATCGGATGCTGTACTACGTGTCGAGATGGTCGACGACGATTGGCTGATGACGATGCAGATGCAGGACCCTGTACTACAAAACACGATTTCCAGATTGTAAGAGGGTGACGACACCCAAGACGAGAAACAGTTGCGCAGGGAATACTGCCTGCGTAACAATCGGCTCTACAGACGCGATGGTGACAAGCTGTTGTTTGTTGTACCTAAAGCAGTACGCTGGCGGGTAGAAAGGTACTGAAAGGTGATCTTCATACCACGGCCATGGAGCCAATTCCTTTTAGACTTTTGCATCTCGATCATTTGGGGCCGTTTGTGAAGAGCAAGCATGACTACACACATGTTATTGCCATCACCGATGCTTTCACCAAATATCTGGTCGTAAAGGCCGTACGTAGCACCAAAACTCAACCAGTGTTTCAGGCTCTAAACGATGTCTCCTGTTACTTTGGCTTACCGACGCGTGTAGTTACGGATCGTGGCACAGCTTTCACTTCCAAGCCATTCGCCCAATATTGCGAGGAAAACGGGATTACCCACACTAAAACAGCTGTCCGGACGCCACGTGCAAACGGTCAAGTCGAGCGAGCAAATCAGACGATACTTAACTACTTTCGCACATCGACAACTAACCCGAAAGAATGGGACGAGCAGCAAAGGAACTTGCAGTGGACCGTCAACTCCCAGAAAATTACGACAACGGGGTATAGCCCCAATGAACTTTTTTCGACTTCAAACTTAACAACGTGATCCATAATCGGATGATGGCAGCGGTCATTGACGACGATCAGGATCAACCCATGCAAGAGAAACGAGACGCTGCCCTTGCTCGTATTGAAGCACAGCGCTCCAAGTGGAAGGTGCGTTTTGACCAGAAGCATCGACGGCCCTCCATCTACGCATCCTGCGACTGGCGAATCGCGAAAACTCGAACCGAAGTTCCGAGGCCCATATGTTGTTGCCGAAGTACTAGGTAATGATCGCTACCTTATACGATATGTCGATGGCATGAAATCCAGCCAGCGAAAACATGAAACCGTGCATGCCTCGGATAAGCTAAAACTGTGGTGTTCGATGCCTCCGGAGCTCGACGGTGTGAGTGACGTCGACGACGACGAGGAGGAAGGTGATGCATCAGACATCGGGACGATGCCTTGTCAGGAAGGGCCGACTGTCAAGTGACTTGGCCGCACTGTTCCCAGGTGGTGCCGCAGCCAAGCTCACGCGGCGAAAAGGGAGAAGACAGAGAGACGAATAACGACCGCCCGCGCACGCGCACGTCCATAGCGTTAAGACAATCGAATTACTTTTATTAATTACTTGTCGCATAACTTGAATAAAAAAATCAATAAATAGATTCCGGTAAATCCTGACACAGGTATGGATATAAATTACATACGTAAGAAAAATATAGAATTCGGGCAAGTAGGCACCGCTTTTGGTTTGTTTTGATCAACATATGCGAAATTACGTTGCTTTGAAAAAAACAGGCTCTGTCTAACGAAAAGTGAGAAAAATCGCTAACTTTGGGTGACGATAAAAAAGGCTTCTCAAAACTTCTCTCCAGTTATTAGTGCAAAACAAATATACCAGTGCGTTTTTTCACAGCGGCAAAGCAGCTGCTACAATGGTGAGCTACATAAAGTTATTGTCTTCAGAGCCTAAAATTTCTGCTTATAGAAAATTTCAAGATAATAGAAATAGGGATTTTAAGAAACTTTCGCAATATTGTATGCGGCAGATATTGAGCGGCTGGTACAACTGTCCTACCCAGAAGTCAGCATGGAAGTTTTGGAAAGGCTGAAGATCGAGGCATTTATCGAAGGCATTCGTGACCTAGAGACACGTGTGAGTACGTTGATGATGATGAAGCCGACGTTCAGGGAGACGGTGACAAGCGCATTGACGTATGAGGCGGCCTGGATGGGAAGCTCTCGACATTCATCTGCGGAAAGGCGTCGAGCCCAATCTGGACGTGTCACGCAAAGCCAGACAGTAAGCACAGAGGTACCACCGAGGTCGCGGGTAGTTTCATCTAGAGTCAGTTGCTGGCGATGTGGCAAGCCAGGCCACATAACACGCGACTGTCATCTGCGAGAGAAGCGTTCCAGACAACACACGTCGTCAAGATGTGCTGACGCTCTGCCACACCATTCTTGCAAAACCGAGCGCAAGCATAATTCGCAAGCCGAAAACAAGGGAGAGATTGTGGATGTTCGGTCGGTAAGAGTTCTACAAGAGCTTGCGGAAAGGCTACAGAAGGATCAGCGCGAGGATACGGATCTCTCAAACATCATCAAAGGCAAAGCGCAGAGTACGGCCGGACTGGCAGGAGATGGCTGGTGATAGCCCGATCGTGAAGGCTTACTGGGCACAGTGGCAAAGTCTACGTCTGAAGGATGGCTGCCTATACCGCGAGAGGGAGAGTAGGGATGGCAGGACCAGAAAATCCCTAATAGTGGTCCCGAAAGGCCGGATCATAACGACTCCAGTGGAGGGCACCTAGGCATCGCAAAAACTGTCACCAAGATAAGAAGGCGGTTCTATTGGGTAAGATGCCAGGAGTCTGTCGCTGAGTGGTTTAGAGGCTGTGATCGGTGTTTGACTGCGAGAGGGCCGATTAGAAGATCGCGAAACCGCACTCAACTGGTCAACAAC
The DNA here is from genome assembly GCA_963668005.1 of Melieria crassipennis. Classification (NCBI taxonomy): domain Eukaryota; kingdom Metazoa; phylum Arthropoda; class Insecta; order Diptera; family Ulidiidae; genus Melieria; species Melieria crassipennis. The sequence goes on along the minus strand of OY764961.1, from coordinate 84,537,724 downwards.
AGGTTAAAAGCCAGATGTGATCTGCGGTCTAACTCAGCAGGGTTCCAAGAAGGCGATCTGGTAATGCTCTACAACCCGCAGCGAAGGAAAGGTTTGTCTCCAAAACTTCAAAGGTCATACGAAGGACCGTACAAAGTCGTGACCAAGATTAATGACGTGGTGTACAGGGTACAACGCTGCTGCAATTGAAACGCTAGACTGAAATGAGTCCATTTGGAGCGCCTGGCGTCTTACTCCGGCGGAACCTTTGCACTTGTTCGGGACGAACAAGTCTAAGTGGTGGGCAGTGTAACGATGAGGCACCCTGTCGCTGTGCTTTGCATGAATGCCTTTACGGGCATACTTTTAGGCACGCACTTTAGAGTACGGCAGACTTGCTATAATTTCGATATAGCAAGGATGGCTCGCGATGGTAATGGGATGTGCGAGAACGATCGAGAGATAGTCCAATCGGAATGTGCCAGAACAATCACAAGTGCGAGCACAATCCAGAGAGACGAATGCCTAGAGAGAACTCATTTTCGTAACAATATTTTTCGCCGTGTCAACACAGTGTCATCGCTCAAAATCTTTTTCTATTTCTTCAGAAAACATTTTACTTCGTTTTCTTCTCTTTTTGCACAAATACACATTCACGACGAACGGAGAACTTTATAAAAGTGACTTAAGAAAAGTGATTTCTGCTCATTTAGACTCATTGCTAACTGGTTTAGCAACAGCTTTTGCTTGTTTTCACCCTCAATTAACCACCCTGAGTCCAGGGGACTCACTACGAACTTTAATAAGTTATTACAGGTTGTGTTTTTGTGGTTCGGCGTCCAGCTTTCGTATACCTTCGTACAGGGCCGCGCAGAACGCGAAGACGATGGGACGTTGGCGCACTACAATTACAAGGGTGAGTTTTGGCATGGAGTAAGTCCCGTGGACTCAGGGTGGTGTTTTGTGCAACAAAAATTCTACTTGTCCATTTTTTTATTATCGTGGTAATTTAACTTTAGGATGCCAAAATGGCTGCGGAACGTTCACGAATTGAGAGTGTTAACCCTCTGAGAAGTTTTGCTACTAACAATTTTCCTTAGCTGCGCCAAGTTGGCATGTGAGGTATGTGCACAACATATGTAATTTACTGCACATATTCTTATTTTATATAATGAAGTATTACTTTAAGTTTTTTCTGAACATTTATTTTATTTTTAAGTTATTTTTGCAAAAAGAATTGTTTTTGTTAATTTATTTATATCTTTTGTTTTTAGTTCCTTAGAATCTTTTTTTTGTCCATAAAAAGTTATGTAAAGATTTGGAATTAAATCTGTAACAAGAGGTCTTAATGTAGCCTCTTAATGTAAAAATAAAAAACCATACAAATTTAATAGATGTTGCATTATTTCGTAGACAAAAAATCCCGGGGACTCAGTGTGGGTAGATACGTGATTTTAATAGGGGTGGGTGATTGAGGGTTAAAGTTACAGTATACTTTAAGCGTTGAATTACGCTCTAACTCGACTATAATTGACTTAAGGCCTACTTTATTTAAAAATATACTTTTTTGATCTTAAAATGTACGTTCTTTCGACTATGAATATGCGTGAATAGTTTTAATATTTAGATATATACTTACGCAATAGAAGAGATTTATTTCATTAGCCATAATATCCACCTTAGTTGGAACATATTTTACACAAAGCTGATTGAAAGTAATAAAAAGAAAATCAGCTCGAACATTTTTCTTCCACCATGGAACTCTCTTTGGATCGTCAATTGGTCTAGCATCAACTATTGGAAATCTGCAAAACAAGCAAAATATAAGTATTTAAAAAATTTCCATGTTAAGTAATACCAATGAACATGAAGTAATATTGAACGTTAATATGTAACAACCCTGTGCAACAATTTTTTAACTGATAAAAGTTCGTTGCTATGTTTTGGAGCGGATTGCATTGCTATACCTGTTTTTCTGATCGAGCCATAAAATAGTAGTGAATAGTAAGCTGGTGGAAAAAGTTTGTTTCAACGTCAAAATAATTGATTTTATTTGACAAAAAGTAAGTTTTATGGTATTTTATTGTTAATGCATTAAGGGGCTCTTCCGGTTTGTCAGTTTCAAAAAATCGATTTTTTTTTACATTTTTTTAATCTCTGAAGTCTTAGGAATTTCGTGGTCAAAGGATTCAGCAAAATCTTTCATGGTTCAAGAATTATTGCCCCTCGAGCTTAACATTCTTGCGATCCGTAAACACACGATAAATCTTTGAATGCGTTTTCCCAAAAGTTGTGTTTTTGCAGCTGGTGCGCACGATTTTGAAAAATCCACTTCGTCTTTTGGTACACTTTTTTTTTGTAACGTTCAGGATGAATGTCGCTATCGTTTGATCGAGCGGTTTTCGAAAATTATAATTAGTTTAATTTTTACAGCCTATAACGACAAAAAAAAAGAACAGAAATTCCGTTTTTTTGGATTTACGCTCGCCATTTCGAAAAAAATCTGAATAACAAAAAACCGCTCGATCGAACGATAGCCAACATAATGAAAGTTAATAAAAAAAAAAAATTTTGTGTTTCAGATTCTTTATACGAGCGGAATCGTGCGCACCGTTTCACTCGACGTTTTAGAGGAGGCACACTCAAGGTCATCTAGAGGTTACTTACATGGTTGACAAAATACTGTAAAAAATATATGTTCAACATTTGTTCTTGCTCAATAAAAAAAACCAAAACTGATTCAAAAAGCGTCAATGGTTTGTTCACAAGAAATTTCTAAATATACGCTCGAAAATCGCCCAACAAACCGGAAGACCCCCTTAAAACAAAAATAATATAACATGACGTGCATCCTTTAGTGGGCCGATGCAAACACTGCAGTGATGAAAAACGTGGATTCATTCGAAGTCTTATAAAAGACGGCAAAACTTACAAGGAAGTTGAAAAACACGTTGGGTGTTCAACCACAATGATCCGCAAAGCCATTACATACAAAAAGAAGAATGAAAAAAGGGGTGGTAAACGTATTCTTTCAGAGACTGCTGTACGAAATGTCGTCAGATGCGCAAAAATTCGACCAACGAGAAGACGACTTCGTGAAAATAATTTGTATACCCGGAACACCCGCAAGGTGCCACTATTGAAAAAAAACCATATGACACGACGTCTTGATTTTGCCCAAAAACATCTGGACTGGCCCGTTGAAAAATGAATATTCTGTGGGCGGATGAGTCAACAGTGGTTCTATATGGTGGCAAAGGGTCTCGTCAATACGTAAGAAGTCCTCCTAATACAGAGTATGACCCCAGGTTCACCACAAAAAGTTTGAAGCATGGTGGGTCGAGTATTATGGTTTGGGGCTTCTTCTCTTATAGAGGTGTGGGTCCAATCCATAGGATTGAAGTGTTGCCATTTGCTAAAGAGGACATGCCACTGGACCTGGACCTGGACCTTTCAGCAGGATAATGATTCGAAGCATACCAGTAAATTAGAAAAAGAGTGGTTTCGGGTCAATGGCGTTAAGGTCATGGGTTGGCCAGCTCAATCCCCTGACCTCAATCCTATTGAAAACCTTTGGACTGACATCAAGAGGGCAGTATGGGATTTTAATTAATAATTGACTGGCACGACAGCCCGCTTACGCGAGACTAAGGCCTAGCTTCCCGCAACCACCCGTGTTGTGCGTGTGAATTTGTACGCGGGTGGAAGGGACCTACAGTTTTACGCCGGTTCCGAACGGCAGGTTGGGAGCTTTTTCATAAGCAATTTTTACTCTCAGAGGTTTGCCATTTCCAGCTGAGAGGACAGCCACCGAAAGAGAAAACGAGTTTTTCCGTTATTTTTTGTAGGTGTTATTACAGGCAGTATTTGAACCTGAGGTTGCTGCCTTCGACTCGCGGTCCAACGCACTAACCAACTGAGCCACGGCGGCTGCCGGGCAGTATTGGATGCTAAACCTAAAAACAACAGCGAACTATGGGCAATAGCTCAGCGCGCATGGTACAATATACCATTTAAAGAGATGTGAGAACTTTGCGGACTCAATGAAGAGGCGTAGCTGTTATTAAAAATCGTGGTCATGCCACCAACTAATAAGCTTACTTATAGAAATAACCTCAAAAAACCGTCATTGTATACTTACCATATATACTTATACTTATAAACTTATATAATTTTTTAAATGAATCCACTACTATTTTACTGCTCCTTGTAATTTTGATGCAAATCACATCTATGTCATATATTGGACCTTTCACGTTTTCAAGTCAAATTTTTCTTATTTGTTAACATAGTAACTTAAATATACTTTACTTCTGCAATACAAACAATTTTAAAATTAATTGGTACTTTTAAAAATTCAAAGACATATGTGACGTTAGTGCCCACTACTATTTCACTGCTCGCAACTGTACCTATATAAAAAACTTAACATTTTGTGTGTAGCAAGTGTTGGTGGTTTATAGCTATATAACATGTTTGCACGAAAGGTGGGCGTGGCACCTCCCATACAACCTAAATTTTTAATATGGTATATCTTAGGAATTATAAGTCGGACAGCATTGACATTTGGTAGTGTCATGGCGTAAACGTGTCGTTCCACCGGTAATGGGCGTTAGGCAAGGGGCGTGGCACTTTTTAAATTCCGGTGGAACTTTGGAACTAGAGCGTTCACTTCAATGACACTCGGTACAAACTTACGATTTGGTCGTGTCCTTCAGCAGGGGGAATAGGGTGGATTTTGGACAAGGGGGCGTGGCCCCGTCCATACAACTCAATTCTTTAACATGGAATAGCTTTGGAATAATAAATCGCCCAGCATTGAAAGTTAGTGTACCTTCGTCTCATAAATGTGTAATTCTACTGGTGAAATTTGATGGGCGTTGGACAAGGGGCGTGGCAAATTTGTTTGACACAAACTATCCGCATAATTTTGAAACTGTTAGTCGCACATCAATGAAACTTAGTACGAACCTACCATTTGGTCATATCTTTCGACAGAGGGAATGGGGCGGGTTTTTAACAAGGGGGCGAGGCACCGCCCATACAACTCAATTTTTTAATATGGAATAGCTTCAAAATTATAAGGCGCTCAGCATTGAAATTTTGTACAGCGTCATGGCGTAGACGTGTCGTTCCACCAGTAAAATTTACACCAAAGGTACAAACTTACGATTTAGTCGTGTCCTTCGACAGAGGGAGTGTGGCGGGGTTTTAACAAGGGGGCGTGGCACCGCCCATACAACTCAAATCTTTTATATGGAATAGCTTCTGATCGTTAGCCGCACAACATTGAAAGTTGGTGCACCGTCGTCTCATAGATGTGTCATTCTACTGTTGAGATTTGATGGACGTTTGACAAGGGGTGTGGCACATTTTTTATGACCCAACATTTACGCAGTACTGTAAGTCCACATCAATGAAAGTTGGTACGAACTTTCCACTTAGTAGCACAATTCGACTAGAAGAAAGTTGTGAGCATTGGACAAGGGGGCGTGGTACCGCCTCCATTTTTATATACTGGATTGTTTATCCTGACTGACTAACTGGTTAATTGATTTATCCTCGCTCAGCCCAAACCGCTGAGGCTACAAACATGAAATTTAAACTGTAGGTAATTCTTGAAGAATGAAGCTCCGCTAAGACGGGAGTTTCTGAAATTCGGGGTCTAAAGGGGCAAAACATGTGTTAAGGTGTTCTATGAAGAAACGTGATTTAATAGACATATAGAATTCGAACTTACTCAAAATACTCTAAAGCGAAAGTAATCCGACATTCAGAAAAGACGACTACTAAAGTTCGAGTAGTTTTCAACGCCTGAAGCTCTGGATACTCTTTAAATTATGTTCTTCACATCGGCCCCACTCTTCAAAACGATCTTAGGCTGTTACTCTTAAGTGTGACTCTATAAGTTCGTTTTCAACGGCGACATTCAGAAAATGTACCGCCAAATTATCGTACATAAAAATGACCACGATTTTCAACGAATTCTTTTCCGTCGGTGTCCACATAAACCGGTGGAACACTTCAGACTCAAAAACAATTTTTGGATTACATTTCAGATGAAAACGGACAAAGTTAGGATGGCGCAAACGCACCCTTACAAAAAAACATGGCCGGTACTCAGGTGGCGGATCCCACCAGTGTTCGCTGTAGCACGTGGAAACAAATTTTTTTTTATAATTCAATATGTAAGGAATAAATATACGAAGAATTATCTCATTATCATTTGCCGTTTCTGAAAAATAAATCCCAAAAAAAGCTTTAAAAAACACCGTTTATACTAGAGGATCCCTTTAAGGACCAATTTTTCGGTGCGAGTTTAACTCAGTTTCTAGTTTTAACTTAGTTTAAACGCAAAATAGAATTTTTCAGTCAAACTTGACTGAAGTTTAAACGCCCAACCCTGCATGGTTAAACTAAGTTTAAACTGTCAACAGCTTCTGACAGTTCATGTATTTATTGTTTTGTTCAGCTCTTGCTTGTCGTGAGCGAAATTCTTTTTTTGCACTTTTTTTTAGATTCTTATACTTTGTGCGCAACGTTTTCGCGCACCGGAACTTATCAACAAATTTTGAATCGAAATCGTCCTCAATTTCTTTCCATTTGGTTTGTTTTTCCTCGGCACTCACGGGTCTGTCTTCTTGCACTCGAGCACTTGTTTATTTTTTTCACAAGTGCAAGAAGACATTCGATTTCCCGAGACGAAAAATTTGGACTCCGTTTGCTTATTTTAAATTTGTTTGATGCAATACATCATTTGAGCACAAAGAATTTATTTACGACAGACAATCAAAACATAGGAAACTTATTAGCTAGATAAAAATATTGCCACACTCAAATGACAAATATTTGCTCCAGTTAAACTAGCACTGAAAAACTGCTTTGTCGTTTAAACTGAGTTTATATTTAAACCAAGTTCAAGGAAACTACGTTTGAACTGCGTTTAAACTCGCACTGAAAAATTGGCCCTAATAATTGGAAAACTTACTTCCTGGGTTTCTGATTGTGCGAAAAGAAAAGAGGCCAATAATAGAATCGTGTGAGTTATCCTCAGCTGTACCTTCACCAAAGAAAAAGATACTCAGTGAAAGGAATCGATGGGGCGCAATCTGGGTCAGCCGAATATATTCATTTTCTTCTTCAGGAAACCGAATAATGTTAATCAATATATTATATAATTTTGATTGGTTCATTGGTGTAAATATCTAGTATGAGTTTAATATTTTGGCATACTTTTATAAATTAAATCTCTAAACAGTACTTTTTGTGGGCCACGGGAACAGGTTTTCTTACAAAAATCATGTATTTTAGGGCGATTAACGATTAATGATTATTATGTTATATATAATATAACTGTCCAAAAATTAGTTGCGATATAGTTTTAACTTCTGAATAAATCGCAAGAAGAATCGAGATTCGAGCCAGTTCAAGTGTCTGCAGGCGTCGAGTTCGCAAAATGTTTTTATAAACAAAATGGGAAGATTTTCTAACATAGATAAAACTAAATACATATCTTACGACGCAGAAATAAAAGTTTCAACATGCGCCTTGTGGCGCCGGCAGTAGGCAACCCTATTTCATGTTATTATTTATGTTATTCCGAATTCTCACTTTGTTTAGAAATATTTACTTTTCGATTATTTTTCAAATTTCTAAAAGGAAATTCTCACAATGTTTATCAGTTTCAGGTTTCATATTGTTACGAAAATGACTTCTCTAAGTTCGTTTTGGATTGTGCTTAAAAATAAAAACTACTTCAATTATTCAGCGCAAACGCAGTCAAAAATCAACTATCACTTTATGTACAAATTTACACTTACAAAATTACTACTTTACACTACTACTATTGCATATTTCCCCTTTGCTTGCTCAACACAGACTCGACTCTCTGCGCTGCACACTGCTGCCTTTTATACTTGTTTGGTTTATTGCGCCGATGGTTCTTGCACATTCCATTACCATTCGCGAACCATCCCTGCCATATCAGCATTATAGCATGCCGGCCGTACTGCAAAGTGCATGCCTAAAAGTATGCTCGCATTCATGCATAGCACAGCACAGAGTGCCTCATCGCTACAATATGTTCGATACTTTTTACCAATAAATGTTTTTGTGCTCGTGCTATTCAAACTCTCGTTTCACTTTTTTGAGATCTATACCAGAGCTAGTTCTTTTCAGAACTCGAGCTCCGTGGTTTTAAAGTGGTGACCCCGACGTAAGTACACGCGCGAGTGAACGCAATGAATAGTGAAGTGGTGACGGACTTGGGCACGGTAGCAACAATTCGCCTACCCAATAGAGCTGCGACATCGACCGAAAAACATCGATGTTTTGAACATCGATGTTATGCGGAAGGAGGTATCGATGTTGACAAAACATCATTTTTAACATTTTTAATGGCAATGTTAACTACATACATATATCTCAATTGTTTTCATTATTTGTTTATCATATTAAATAAAATCACATACAAGTTTTGTTCAGTTCGCATCACCACTTGAGTATTGATTGAATCTACAAATCAAACAAATACATACATACATATGCAAAATTTCTTATGTGTGGCAGTTCCCTCGTCGCCGTGTACTTTCGCCGGAACTATAAGATGTCGCTACAATTTATATGTGGAGGTGCATTTTTTACTTATTGTGAAAAACTTCGCATGTAAAAAGTCTGAACCAAAATATTACCTTACACAAAAAAAGAATTACTAAATTGCAACATCGACGCAAAACAACGAACCAAAACATCGATGTTGAAGAAACATCGGGTTGCAAACATCGATGTTCAAAACACTCGATGTTGATGCTAAACATCGATGTTTATGAAACATCGATGTCGATGTCGCAGCCCTACTACCCATGCCATCGGTTTACCAAAAAAACTTTCCGCTATGGTTCGTGCAATTGGACGATTGGTTTCGCGCGAATCATGTGTCGAACGACGAAACGAAGTTTTTCACTATTATCGCCGCGTTAGATACTAACCTATTAACACATATTCGCGACACATTTACCAACCCGCCGGCTAGTGGTAAATTTGAGGCAGTGAAAAAAGCCTTGGTTAAACAATTTAGTGAAACTAACACGACCCGGCTGCAAAAATATGTGGCTGGTATACAGCTGGGTGATGGCAAACCATCACACCTGCTCAGCGAGTTACGTAACGTGAGCGTCGGTTTCGAGAACGACCGCATGCTTAGGATGTTGTGGCTACAACGGCTACCAGCAAGTCTTCAGGGATGCCTAGCCACGATTGAGGCCCCGCTCGAAAAATTAGCCTCCATCGCTGATGCAGTCATAGAAGCACATCGCAAAGAAAGTGCCGTACACGCGGTGAGCGAGAAGTCCTCACAAGAAGCTATCAGCGAGTTGCAGAACGAAGTGGCTAGCCTAAATCGCAAACTGGGCAAAGTCTTCAACCCGCAACGGGGCGAGTTATTGTGCTGGTATCATCAAACGTTCGGTAAGGAAGCCAAGAAATGCCGCCAACCATGCGCGTGGACGAACGCCAAAAGAAAAAACAAATAAACGAGCAAGCACTAAAGGCAAGCGAGGCTGGAGCACGAATAACATCACTCTCTTGCCGCTTGTTCGTTAAAGACTCCAGCAGCAAACATCCTTTCTTAATTGACACGGGAGCCGATATCTCGTTAATAAGATGTTTACCCATCGATCATGGAACAACACCCGCACAAGCAAGTACCATTCAACTAGTTGATGCAAACGGATGTGAAATTCGCACTCACGGAACAAAAACTTTAGAACTAGATTTGGGTTTGAAATGAAAATTTCGATGGCAATTCATCATTGCCGACGTCAATCGCTCCATCATAGGAGCCAGTTTCTTAAAACACTTTGGGCTGACAATCGACATAGCTAACCGAAGGATTGTTGACCCGCAAACGAACAACTTCATCATAGCCGAAATAACGCAGGCTAGTAACGAAAAGATTTCAACGATCAACTTCTCGAATCAATACGCAGAGTTACTTCGCCAATACATCGACATCACGAAATCAACGTTGCGAGAGAACCAACGGCGCGCCGGTATTACACACCACATCGTTACTACAGGACCACCAATCCACGAACGATTTCGTCGGTTAGCACCCGACAAACTGGCTGTAGCGAAGAAAGAATTTGATGCTTTGGTCAAGCAAGGGATATGTCAACCATCGAGCAGTAATTGGGCTAGTCCGTTACACCTCGTCAGTAAACCTAATACTACGTTTACATTGAGCCCAAATGCGTCATTTGGGCAAAAATTCTCAAATGCGAAGCCAAATCACGCATTTCCCCATACAAATTCAAATCTACGAAATGACTCATTTCAACAAAACGACGAAGCAAATGCGATAAAACATGACCAATTTTATTGAACGCATCACAAAATGAAAGCTCTTTCAAACGCTTCAAAAGCTTTTGCTTCTTTTTGGCAGTTCAAAATCAAAACAAACGAAAATTATCAAAATGGAAATTTTGCATTGAAATTTTCGTCTGCTTGAAATATGTAGAATATTCTTAGCATCTAAGGTATGAAATATACATGTATTCAAATATTGCAGTGTGTAGAACATAGAGGCAGCAAAAAAGAAACAACTGATTTAGTCAGAAGCCGGAAAAGAGCTGATCTATGAGCTGCGGCAAGAGGACATGAGCATTGAGCGTTTGACATTAGCTGCCTAACAAAATGCAAATGCAATGCAAATGAGGCAATGTAAACACTTTCAAATGACTCATTCGAAACTACGCACTTGGGTTCAATGTAAACGTAGTATAACGGAGACTGGAGACCTTGTGAGTCCCGATCGATACCCCATTCCACACATAAAGGACTTTGCGCATACTTTCCAAAATAAAAAACTATTTTCAACGCTAGATTTGGAAAAAGTATATCATCCAATCCCTGTCGAGCTCGCCGACGTAAAGAAGACTGCCATCACGACGCCATTCGGACTTTTTTTAATTCAAATTCATGACATTTGGGCTGTGTAATGTCGGCCAAACCTTTCAACGATTTATACATGAGGTTCTAAGTGATTTAGACTTTGTTTTTGTATATATAGACGATATCTGTATCGCCTCTCGCACTGAAAAAGAGCACATGCAACACCTTAAAATGGTCTTTCAGCGACTTCGGGATTATGGACTCACAATCAACGTATCTAAATGCGTACTTGGAAAGCAGACGGTAAAATTCTTAGGTCACGACATTTCCGCAGCGGGCATTTCACCAACGCACGAAAAAGTCAAGGCTATAAAAGATTTTCCTAAACCAACAATGGTAAAAGAGCTGTGACGCTTCCTAGATATGATTAATTTCTACCACAGATTCATTCCACACGCAGTGGAAAATCAAACGCCATTGCAGAAGCTGATTAGATCTAACAAGAAAAACGACACCACTCACATCGAGTGGGATACAGACGACGAGGATGCTTTCGCAAAATGTAAGCTAGATCTTGCCAACTATGTTTTGTTAGCACATCCGGGTAATAATTTTCCACTGCAACTTCACGTCGATTCCTCCAATAATTCGCTGGGTGCTGCTTTACATCAAATGGTAAACGGCCACTCGGAACCATTGGTATTCTATTCCAAGCAGAAGAAATACAGCACATACGATCGATAATTATTGGCCGCATACCAAGCCATCCGTCACTTCCGACATATGTTGGAGGGACGCCAATTCACTCTGTTAACGGACCACAAACCTCTGACATTTGCATTTCAGCAACGGCAAGATATAGCATCTCCACGGCAAGCACGACAGTTAGATTACATAGGCCAATTCACTACAAACATTATACACATTGAAGGCGAAAAAAATACTCCGGCGGACTGTCTCTCCCGTATAGAGCTCGATGAGATTTTACATCTCAACACCATCAACTATCAGAAGTTGGCTTTAGAACAAGCAGATGATGTCGATCTCATCAACGCAAGGAAAGACTCGTCACTGGAGTTACGACAGCTACAATATCCAGGTACACCCGTGACAGTTTTCTGCGATATCTCTACTGGGCGGATCCGACCATTCGTCACAGCCACCCAACGGCAAACAGTGTTCTCATCGCTTCATAACATTTCACACCCCGGGGTCCGAGGCACTGCCAAACTTATTGCTCAACGATTCGTGTGGCCAAACATGCAAAAAGGCATAAAACTCATGACTTAACCCTGCATCGCTTGTCAACGTTCTAAAATACAAAGACATAATCGCGCTTGCCTCGAAAAGTTTACGCCACCGGATAATCGTTTCGAGCACATCCATATCGATCTCGTGGGCCCTCTTCCTCCATCAGGTATATCTTAACGATAATAGATCGTTTTAGTCGATGGCCAGAAGCAGTTCCGCTTCCCGATCAATCTGCGGAGACAGTGGCCAAAGCTCTTATCGACACATGGATCTCCCGGTTCGGTGTTCCAGCTCGTATCACTACCGATCAAGGGCGTCAATTTCAGTCTCACCTCTTTCGACAACTTGCCAAAATGCTTGGTTGTCAACACTTCCATACGACAGCTTATCATCCGCAAAGTAATGGCATGATCGAAAGATGGCATAGATCACGATCACACGTAAACATGGAAAGAGGTACTGCCGATCGTCCTCCTAGGACTTCGTACCGCCGTAAAAGAAGACATAGGAGCCTCACCGGCAGAGATGCTGTATGGCCAAGTGCTACGACTCCCGGGCGAATTAGTACACATGCAATCAAATAAAGTCACAAACGAACATGAATTCGTTGGTAACCTACGGCAGATAATGCGGTCGCTCAGAGCACCGGAATCGCTTCATCACAGCACACCTAAAGTTTTCATACAAAAAGATTTAAAAACGTGCACCCATGTATTCCTTCGTATATATGCTATAAAACCGCCATTAACTCCATCCTTCGAAGGTCCATACCGAGTCTTATCCAGAGGGAATAAGACGTTCAAGCTGGACATTAAGGGAAAAGAGGTCACAGTATCCACGGATCGGCTAAAGGTAGCACACGTGTGTACAGAGGAACCCAAGGTAGAGAAACAAAAGTGGCCCGAGCAAATATCTAAAACAGGAAGATTGATCCGACGACCTCTCAAGTATCAGTGACTGCGTCACTTAGGGGGGAATACTGTGGCGCCGGCAGTAGGCAACCCTATTTCATGTTATTATTTATGTTATTCCGAATTCTCACTTTGTTCACAATGTTTCATATGTTCGGTACTTTTTACCAATAAATGTTTTTGTGCTCGTGTTATTCAAACTCTCGTTTCACTTTTTTGAGATCTAAACCAGAGCTAGTTCTTTTCAGACATACGACGAGCTCCGTGGTTTTAAAGCTTCATTTGATTTACATTCATGAAAGAGTAATTAGATTTCGTATCAAAATAATTAAAATACTTCAATGTTTCTCAGCTCATATCAAGAGCTTATCATTTGAAAAACTTGACAAATAAAAGTTAGGAGTATTACAGCACAGCGTTGAGCGCTCTTTGCACACAAACGAATGAACGAACTCTCACAGAAACTCCTCAAATAATTACACTGCAAGAACACTTCCAGTCATGTGACTAGTCATCTGATCGGAATATGTGATGGGAATTCAGTCAGAATTCTTATCAGTTTCGGAAGAGCCCAGTGAAAAATCTGATGGGAAATTTTGTGTACGTGTGATTTTGTATCACATTCTAACACACAGGTTTTCAATACCTAATCAAACGTATAGTTGTCCTGCTCACTCAAAATCAGCTCTGACCTGAATTCGGTCAGAACTGATCAGTCAGGTATGATGCTTTTACAATCAGTCCTGATCGAACTGTTTTTCAGCAATAATTAAAAATAAAATGTGGGATGTGGGAACAATGTTTGTATTTTTTATGTTTTATTTTATTTATTTAATGATATTATGATTTTAATATTATTGTTATTTTTGAACTGCTACCTTGCACTCATGCATCAGCTTACTCCGCGCCAACCCCTCGCTCTTGTCCAGCATCTGTTGAACAAAATATTAACAAAATTGACGATTTGTATTATTTAAAAAACAAGTTTCCTATTAATACTTATCTTCGGTTTCGAGCGGCGCCTTCAATTTCGAAGTTGTAATTTTAGTTCACTGCAATTCAGATCAATGCACGAAACATTTCACAAAATTGTTTAAGCTTTTTGTAAATTGGCAACTCAGTGTTGCCACTTCGAATTTTTGTGAATATTGAAATTTTTACCCCATTTCGAATTTTTGATTATTTAGGGATTTTTCATTTATTTCATTTCATTTATTTCATTAATTAATTAGCCAATGAATACAGTAAAAATTCTTAAGGCTAAGTTGAACACATTTTAATTGCGATTTGTACAAACGTAAGAAAAGAGAAAGAGAAAGAAAAAACAAAGTGATGCTACCTATAGAAAAGATTTAATGAATACATGAATTGATTTTTTGAAACTGAGAGATCAATATCAACAAATTTAGAAATTCTATTGAACTCAATTAAGGCTCTGGAGATAGGTGCATTTCGCGCATAAAGAGCCCTAAAAACACCTACATGGAAGAGCTCTGAGCAACGAAGAGCTCTGGGCGGAATATTCAAAAAAATCCTCTCGAGGAGGGTGGGACAGTCAACCACACCACGGAGTACATCAAAAATGAAAGATAAAGACAGGATTGTTCTCCTACTTTGCAAAGATTTTAAGTTAATCAAAAGGCAACGCGATTCGTAGCTGGGCATAGGATCAGTAAAGCGTAAATTACGCAATGCAAAGCGACGTGCACGGCAGCCGCCGTGGCTCAGTTGGTTAGTGCGTTGGACCGCGAGTCGCAGGCAGCAACCTCAGGTTCAAATACTGCCTGTAATAACACCTAAAAAAATAACGGGAAAACTCGTTTTCTCTTTCGGTGGCTGTCCTCTCAGCTGGAAATGGCAAACCTCTGAGAGTAAAAATTGCTTATGAAAAAGCTCCCAACCTGCCGTTCGGAACCGGCATTAAACTGTAGGTCCCTTCAACCCGCGTACAAATTCACACGCACAACACGGGTAGTTGCGGGAAGCTAGGCCTTAGTCTCGCGTAAGCGGGCTGTCGTGCCAGTCAATTATTATTATTATTATTATTAATTATTAAAGCGAAGGAAAACTTTTTGGATCCTCTCAATCCTAGCCACATGGCACTCCTGTTATTTCGACTCCTGTTATTTTCTTAATTTTGTACAACTTCAAGACGTACATAACCCATATATTTTAATTTTTACGGAATTAGATTGTAATACTATAACACTTGTTATCATAATGCAGCCTGCTGAGAGGAAGCGACTATGAAGTTTTCGTTTAGGGATTTTGAAAAGTAGAAAATATATTTTTATGGTAACCTTGTAAACGTGCCGCACCATGGCTACATCAGCTATCTCGTTCTCGCTTATGTAATTTTATGGTCGCAATGAATACAATCGAATGTATTTTTACCAACCGGGAAAAAAACGGCCAAAATGTGAGGGAAATTATTAAAAAACTTTGCATTAGTATTGGTTTCAATGAAAATCGTTTGAATGTGTTGAAATTCCCATCAGTCATGTCTTGCAGGGTATTTATTTGAGGAGTTTCTGTGAGAGTAATGCACTCATCTATTTGCGTTTAATATTCTTTTATGGCTAAGCTCTTATGAATGATAACTAATAAGAGCAAGAGCGTATTTTAAGTACTCTACGCAGTCTGGTATATACATACAGGCAAGGTTTATGAATATAAGGTTACAACATCCGAGACAGATAATTTGACAGCAGCACTCATGACGTCACAGAAATTATGCCAACATGTCAAATTTTTTGTAGGAACAGTGGGACGATTAGCTCACTAAACTACAAAAAAATTAAAATTCATGAAATTGTTGTCTGTTTTTATATTTATATTTTGTTTATATTTATTATATTTTTATATTAAGTTCAAAAAATTTCTTGCACTATTGCAATGATGGCGCGCGCAATAGTACAATAATGGTGACCACGCTGGTATGGTGACCACTGGCCAGTGCTTCAGTGCATTATTGTGTTAGTGGTGGTTGGTGCTGTAGGCGCATTTGTGCTTGCAAGCGTTTTGACTGCGACTCCCTTGGCTCTGTTTTTTTGTTTTTTTTAGAGATGGAAAGCATCAAAAGCCAAAACCCCGTCAGTGTGGGACTTTAACCACACTAAAACCATCTTTGTCAGATCTGATTTACCCTCTCTGGGACGACCGTCAGGAATTTCGTCAGGAAGCGGAGTTAAGCTTAAAGCTCGAATTTTGTTCAAGTTGGTTTGTCTAACTGTTAGCCGTTCTAGTCCGTTGTCCCGGTTCAGTCTTCGTTCGTCCGCTTACCACTTACACCTTAGGTTGCATCTGCACGGAGTTTGTGCATAACCTCGCTGACCGTAAAAGCTGGGCCATGCAAAGGCATCTACCGCGTCCTCGCGTTTGCCACTTTGAGATGCTGTTATCCCCTAAATGCATTTTTATACGCAGTATCTCTGCAGTTGGCTTGGTGCACGACGCTGCATTCGTACGCCAGTAAATCCAGCGATTGCTGTTTGGGACTAGACACATTCCATAAAGCCATTATGCTGGCCAACTCGGTGGTCGCTGCTTTGTCCCGCTGGGCTGGGAACGTTAAGTAATGCACTTCCTTGCAACCTAGAAAATATGCGTTTTGGTTATATTTCTTCTATGTGAAGCAATACAAAATTTTCAAAACAAGAGATACTCACTTAAGTTCCTGTTGTTTTGCGCACATTTGCCCACTGCACAACGCATTTTGACAGAAATTCTTGTTTTCTATTTTGGGGAAAAAACACGTTTTCACACCAAATTTGTACAGGAAATGCACTTCAATACTTACGTTTTTTGGGCAAAAATCACTTTGTGAGGGTAAAATAATAATATTCACTAAAACTAGAAATTTGCTTTTCGAATCGTTTCTAAATAGAGCTGCCGAGTGACATTTTTTGAAATTGAAAGTCGTTTCTTTTTTATTTTGAAATTTCTAACTAGGTGCAAAAAGTTCTTGTTCTGTGTGAAATTGGACTTTCCTTCAAAGTATTTGCATAGATTAAGATACTTATCAAACAATTTGGTATCAGAATAGATTTAATTGACCATATATTACGATAATTGACTACGTTTAGAACTAAAATTTTTTGAAGGTGGGGTGGTAACTCTAGCAATGGGCACGCGTGACGTCAGCACTCGGATGTCGTAATCTTGTATTCTTTCATTCAGGCATACAGGTATACCTCGCTTAACACGATTTCGCTACACACGGCATTTTCCCCATTTTAAGCGAGGTTAACCTGTATACTCGTCTTGGCTGAAAAACAATTAAGGGGTTAAGTAGAAGGGTGTCAAATCTTCCCTATTTACCAATACTTTTTTCAAAACTTATACCTTTCTTCTATAATAAACTTAAGGTGCCGTCAGACTATGCAAGTGAAAGCGGAATGCGATTGAAAGTCTAGAATTTCAAAAAGTACCTTCACGAGCAGTTACACTTTGCATGGAAAGTAATTTTGTTGTCCTTTTTACTTTCCAAAAAGTAAAGAAATTCGACATTTTGATACGCGTTGGTTGAGGGGCGTGGCACTTTTCAAGCAGTCCAAAATCTTATCGAATCATAGGCATGCGTATCAAAATAGAGGTATTGGTAAGAGGTTTCAATATAAGCAGCAAAATACACCTGGTGCACACTAGTCTATACAAGTATATATAAAAATGAAACGTGGTTCGTTCGTCCGCTTAAAACTCGAAAACGACTGGACCAACTTGAATACTTCCTTCGGCTGGTTTGTTCAAAATGTTTACGTGAAGGTTTATAAAAAAAGAAATGTCGGGAAAAAGGGGCGTGGCACCACAAGAATACATTTTTAGACAATAACTTTGGAACCATAAGTCACACATCAATTAAATTTGGTACAAACTTTCTATTTAATCATGTCCTTCGACCGAGGGAATGGGGTGGGTATTGGACAAGGGGGTGTGGCACCGCCCATACAACTCAAATCTTTTAAGTGGAATAGCTTCGGAATTGTAAGTCGCACAGCATTGAAATTTGGTGCACCGTCGTTTCATAGATGTGTCATTCTACTGTTAAAATTTTATAGGCGATGGATAAGGGGCGTGGCACTTTTGTTTGACCCAAACTATCCGCATAATTTTGGAACTGTTAGTCGCACATCAATGAAACTTAGTGCGAATTTACCATTTAGTCATACCTTTCCACAGAGGGAATAGGACGGGTATTTACCAAAGGGGCGTGGCACCGCGCATACAACTCAAATCTTTTATATGGAATAGCTTCAGAATTGTAAGCCGTACAGTATTGAAATTTAATATGACATCGTCCCATAGAAGCGTCATTCTACTGTTAACCTTTTATAGGCGTTGGATAAGGGGCGTGGCACATTTTTTATGACCCAATATTTCAGCAGAACTGTAAGTCGTACATCAATAAAACCTGGTATGAACCTACCATTTAGTCATATCTTTCGGCAGAGGGAATGAAGCGGGTATTTAAAAAGAGGGTGTGGCTCCGCCCATACAACTCAAATCTTTTATATGGAATTGCTTTGGAATTGTAAGTCGCACAGCATTGAAATTTGGTATTACATCCTCCCACAGAAGTGTCATTCTGCTGTTAATTTTTGATGGGCGTTGGAAAAGGGGCGTGGCACTTATGGTTGACCCAAACTATCCGCATAATTTTGGAACTGTTAGTCGCACATCAATGAAACTTAGTACGAATTTACCATTTAGTCATATCTTTCCACAGAGGGAATAGGACGGGTATTTACCAAAGGGGCGTGGCACCGCGCATACAACTCAAATCTTTTATATGGAATAGCTTCAGAATTGTAAGCCGTACAGTATTGAAATTTAATATGACATCGTCCCATAGAAGCGTCATTCTACTGTTAAAATTGTATAGACGTTGGATAAGGGACGTGGCACATTTTTTATGACCCAATATTTCAGCAGAACTTTAAATCGTACATCAATGAAACCTGGTATGAACCTACCATTTAGTCATATCTTTCGGCAGAGGGAATGAAGCGGGTATTTAAAAAGAGGGCGTGGCTCCGCCCATACAACTCAAATCTTTTATATGGAATTGCTTTGGAATTGTAAGTCTCACAGCATTGAAATTTGGTATTACATCCTCCCACAGAAGTGTCATTCTGCTGTTAATTTTTGATGGGCGTTGGAAAAGGGGCGTGGCACTTTTGTTTGACCCAAACTATCCGCATAATTTTGGAACTGTTAGTCGCACATCAATGAAACTTAGTACGAATTTACCATTTAGTCATATCTTTCCACAGAGGGAATAGGACGGGTATTTACCAAAGGGGCGTGGCACCGCGCATACATCTCAAATCTTTTATATGGTATAGCTTCGGAATTGTAAGCCGCACAGTATTGAAATTTAATATGACATCGTCCCATAGAAGCGTCATTCTACTGTTAAAATTGTATAGACGTTGGATAAGGGGCGTGGCAAATTTTTTATGACCCAATATTTCAGCAGAACTGTAAGTCGTACATCAATGAAACTTGGTATGAACCTACCATTTAGTCATATCTTTCGGCAGAGGGAATGAAGCGGGTATTTAAAAAGAGGGCGTGGCTCCGCGCATACAACTCAAATCTTTTATATGGAATTGCTTTGGAATTGTAAGTCGCACAGCATTGAAATTTGGTATTACATCCTCCCACAGAAGTGTCATTCTGCAGTTACTTTTTGATGGGCGTTGGACAAGGGCCGTGGCACTTTTGTTTGACCCAAACTATCCGCATAATTTTGGAACTGTTAGTCGCACATCAATGAAACTTAGTACGAATTTACCATTTAGTCATATCTTTCCACAGAGGGAATAGGACAGGTATTTACCAAAGGGGCGTGGCACCGCTCATACAACTCAAATCTTTTATATGGAATAACTTCGGAATCGTTAGCCGCACAGCATTGAAAGTTGCTGTACCGTCATCTCATAGATGTGGACAAGGGGCGTGGGACATTTTTTATAACCTAACAGTTACGTAGTAAACACACACACACATCAGTAAAACTTGGTACGAACTTTCCATTTAGTATCACAATTTGACTAAAAGAAAGTTGTGAGCATTGGACAAGGGGGCTTGGTACCGCCTGCTTTTTTATATACATAAATTGTTTATCCTCACTGACTGACTGATTGACTCATCATCATGAACTATGGGTACTTCTTGAAGAATGAACCTCCGTAAGACGGGATTTTTGGAAATACGGGGGTCTAAAACGGGCAAAACATGTATTAAGGTGTTGTATAAAGAAACGTGATTTAATAGACATTTTGATTTCGAACTTCCTGCAAATAATGTAGATCAAAAATAATTCGACCCGTATTTTATAATTTTTTGAGAATCAAAATTTAACTGAACCAACAATGGGTTAAGATTTGTTTACGGGAAGACTCGAAAAAAACATGAACCGATAGGCCTTTTGACTTCAAAAATTGTAAAAATACTTGAAATAAAAAAAATTGGACACGGCGTTTCTAATTATTTTCAAAATCGAAATATAGCAAACTAAGGGTTAAGAATTTGTTTAGAGTATATGTGAAAACTCATGATCTAAAGGGCCAAACATCAAAGATAATTGACATCAAAGATAATAGACATACATATGTTTATTTTTAAATCAAAATCTGACGAGGTCAACAATGGGTTCAGAATTTATATCGGGGGAAACAAGGGAGCTTGCGTGCGAAGCCGCGGGGCCCAGCTAGTATTTAATATTTTCTGAAAATTGTACATTGTGATTGTAACACTGACCTTATTTTAACTCCACATATAATTGATGTTATATTGATGTCAACTGAAGATTTGAGAGATATATCCTGTTCAACGCCAGATTTTGAAAATGGTTCCTTCGAATAAGCATAGAACGATGCAAAGTCGGAAAAAGTCGATGGTCCCAGAATATAACTTAAGCGGTCGTACAAAGAAATGTCTATTTCTAGTGTACACTTTTCTAAAATCACCTCCAACGTAGTGAAAACATCTCTGAATTTACTTGAAGACGTTGATTTCATATTAATGGTCACATCTGGCCTCTTCGGATAATCTGCACATAAACTCTGAAAATATTTAAAATTTGCTTATTAACAGTAGGAAACAAAACACAGCACAGCAAATAAAAAAATGTCTGGTGGATCGCATTCATATATTCTTCTGCGGTACGTTGAATATTTTTGCAGTCCCAGCAAACCAGATATTGGTGCTAATAATGGCGTTGAAGTTGGAGTGAGAGGTAACTTGGACGGAATTTTCGCAGAGACTATTCAGGGCGATGCACAGCGTCGCCGATTCATAAATGAATGGCCGACATTATTTAGAGTGGTCGAATTTTGATGAAATTTTGCGCCGATGCACTTTGCACTAATTGTGTTTATGAAGTTTTACTGCAACGCTACTCAACATAGTGCAATTTTCTTCCACTAATTTTTTTAGTGGTACTTTTTACCACTGTCACTAAATAAAGATCAGTGATTAGTGGAAAAAATTTTGTTATCACTAAAGTTATTTAGTGGTAGTGAAAAGCATAGTGCACTATGAATTTAGTGCAAAACCCCCATGCCTAGTAAACATACATTTTTTTACGCATAACTGAAAATCGAATATTTCTTCTTTTACTCAGCTAAAATTATTTTTTTTTTATTTATTTGAATTGAACTAAAAAGTCAAATTAAAAATGTATCTTATTTTTCTGTTTCTTTATACTTCTCTTCTTAAAACTTAAATATTCAATCGATTAATTTCGTATTGTTCCTAAAACTCGAACTATTCTAACGGCCAAAAAAAAAATTTATTACTGAAACCAAAGAGCGTTCAGATTTCCACGAAGTAGCATGTTGCCATATGGCAACAAAGTAGTGAAAGGGTTAACCCTTTACGACCCAGTGAAATTTTTTGCTTCGACGAGATAAATCACAAAAATGTTACACATTCAATTGTATTAAATTTTTTTCGTTTTTAATTTTTTCCACAATAACGGCAAAACGATAGGCGAACGACATTCGTGCGAATGGCGAATGACATAAATTCAAAAATGCTTGTAAATTCAAAATTTACGCTAGTGGTTTTAAAGTAAGATCGCACAATTGTGTATGCTGGGTCGCAAAGGGTTAAGTAGATGAGGAAACATCGTATCTTGGAAAGTACAGATTTGAATGGTTTATTCCACAATCGCCAACCAGGGCAAAAAATACAAAGTTCAAAAGAATAAAATAAATATCTTAATTGATTTCTTTGCATGTAGAATGCTCAGCTCAATGCTTTCATTTTTAATTAAGTTTAATTTTTTCTGAAATGTTAATATTGTCTTTAATGTTTTAATTTAATAATTAATAACACTGTGCAAGTCCAAAATTTAGACATGGGGGGACCTACTGGGTGAGTTTCCTATAGGTATACTGAGTTGAGATCCACCAGCCGTTTGGTAAGATTGGCTCTAGTTTATGAGAAATCCGACTTTGAAGTTTGGTAATTTTCGTCAAGTATGCCGCTTAAGTAGGTCCTAAATCGTTTCGAATATCGCTTTACTGTCTTCGGCAAGTTTGTAGATATTTTAACGACCAACAAATTTGCTCAAACTGTGTAATTGCGATGTGTGCATTTTTTTGCGCAGCGCTACATGGCGTATGAGTGTCATACGCCACGTTGAGTGTTATAATTAAATGACAGTATACCTATAGGAAACACACCCAGTAGGTCCCCCCATGTCTAAATTTTTGAGGGCAAATTTCACGCACAGTGTAATTAATAATAATTTTAATTAATTTAATAATGTAATTTTTTTTAAATAATAATTGACTGGTACGACAGCCCGCTTCCGCGAGACTAAGGCCTAGCTTCCCGCAACCACCCGTGTTATGCGTGTGAATTTGAAAGCGGGTGGAAGGGACCTACAGTTTTTATGCCGGTTCCGAACGGCAGGTTGGGAGCTCTTTCATAAGCAATTTATACTCTCAGAGGTTTGCCATTTCCAGCTGAGAGGACAGCCACCGAAAGAGAAAACGAGTTTTCCCGTTATTTTTTAGGTGTTATTACAGGCAGTATTTGAACCTGGGTCGCTGCCTTC
Organism: Melieria crassipennis; assembly: GCA_963668005.1. Classification (NCBI taxonomy): domain Eukaryota; kingdom Metazoa; phylum Arthropoda; class Insecta; order Diptera; family Ulidiidae; genus Melieria; species Melieria crassipennis. The sequence goes on along the minus strand of OY764961.1, from coordinate 84,514,621 downwards.
GACTCGCGGTCCATCGCACTAACCAACTGAGCCACGGCGGCTGCTGTAAATGATAATGTTTTACAAAATAATAATTAGAATAACATAAACATAATTTCCCGTCACAAATTATAAAATATAAAATAAATGCGAGCGCAATGCTTTACAACATTCCTTTGAAGCACATTCAAATCAAACTTCACAAAGTGACGCCGCACCTTTCGCGAGTATTTGTGATGTGATTGGTGTCATTGAGTCAAGTACATACAAAAAGACTCGGAAGTGGAGTCCAAGCTGGTCATAAGGTAGTTCCGTGATTTTAGAGTGTTAGAAAGGCAAAAACTGCGTGTTATCAAGAGCAAATTGATGTGAATGAAAGGCGTGCTAAAATTAAACTTCAAGCAGTTTTAGATAAAACTGTTTAACGTCTAGTCTTAACACAGCAGGAAGTTCTTGTCAATTTATTACATACTTACAGTTTTCATGATTTTCTCACTCATTATCATCACTGTCATCGGATGAATCATTTATTAATTAGTCATTACTATGAGTGACAGAATCATGAAAACTAGATACAGCAGGGGTACCAATTGGTTCCTTAACACTAATTGGCATCATCGTCCTTAAGCTGCCAAGCCTGCAGTATAGATAAACCAAAACCGAGATTTTCTCGGTTGGGTACAAACTCCTGTGTCTCGTCATTCATTGTTTTTGGATTTACTTCACATATAAAGCACCTTTGAGTATAAGACATTTATGTTTAAACAAAACTTCAAATCTTCCAGCTTGCTCTTTGTCGGTACTATAAAGTTTATCTCTTCCAAAACTTTGTTCGTTTTAGAAACAATAAAATCTTTTGATTCTTTGGAAAAAATAAACTTTATAGGACGACAATACATGGTAGAAGACGGTCGAGGATTCTTCCAAACAATATTACCTTCATCATTCCGCAATTGCAACATTGTTAGACACAACACTTTTCAAATGCAAAGCAACAATTACAAACAGTGACAAATCAACAAACAGTGGAACATTTCAAACAGTGAAACAAACACAAAGGTGAACACTAACTAAAGTGAAAAATACTTTAATAAACAAAGAGTGACAACACAACACACTGTAAAACAAACCAAAAAGTGCGATCACAAAGTAAAACTGCACAAAATTCAAAAATTGAAATTAAAAACAAAAAAACGCCGCGACAGTGGACAGTGCAGTGAAGTGCAAAGACAAGAACAAAAACGCGCACAAGAACCAAAACACGCACATCATCAATACAACAACAAACACACCCACAGCACAACACAAAGCAGACGAGGAGGACAGCACAAACAACAGCATCACAGCACAGCAGCGGACATCCAGCAAGCGATCCCCAATCTCGGGCACGCTTGAAATATAAATAACACGTACACTAACGCAACACATATATTACACCCAAATATATACCCACTCCCCAAAAATCCAGAGTACAATTTTACTTTCTGGTACCCCGCCACTGCTCGCTTATCGTGCATATTTCCCCAATATAAAACAGCGCAGTGCAGTAAGCAATCCCGCACATAATTCGGCGCTTTGTATATTTTCGCCGTCTCTTCTATGCAACCTTCGCTGCGGAAGCAGCAAAATCTCCGCTGCAGCCAGCACCCAAAACGCACTTGTGCAGTAAATAGGCACGCAGCATTTCTCCCGCTGCATTCCCACTCACCCACTTGCACGCATTTTCGCGTTTTGTTTTGTGCGATATTCGCAAGCACTGAGCAGCGAGCACTCCCGCTGCTGCTTCCAAGTGTAATTGCACGTTCGCACTTCTGCCTAGGCAATTTCCCCACTCTCGCTAGCAGAAGTAAACAAACGCAAATACCGTGGGACGAGTAGCCTGTTTTCGCAGCACATTGAACAATTTTCTGAGACTTAGACAATTTTCAATAGTGCTGCACATACACATTCAGTGCACAGCTGTTGTCACCCCAAGCGAATACAGTGGGACAAAAACGCCCCACCTGTACCCAAAAAATTGTAATCGTTCACTCTATTATTGTTTGGTCCCCTAATACAAAATATAATAAGAATTAATTATTATTATAGCCCGCGCTAATACACAAATATATATTAACATATATTAACATACTTTTGCATACAAACTTATATTTACGGTTGCGCACAAATATAGAAACATTCACATACACATTTGACTTTATATCAAAAAATTTCTTGTTTAATAATAATATCCCCAATTCTTATTTACATATTTCTTGTTTAGTCCCAATATATATATACCAATTTGTCGACGCGTTTACACACACAGTTGTAAACTTTTATCCTCAACAGAAATACAAAATCGTATTGAAAATTTTTTACACTTTCCCCCATTCCTAAATTATCGTTCGCGCGGACGCGGTAATATTTCCGGCTTATTCCTCATAAGCCTAATATTAATATTCAAACGAATTTCAAACCCCTTTCGAGCTTTTTTAAGCCATTTCAATGCCTGTTGAGCGATCCCCCAAGCGTCCAATTAACAAAATGGAGTCTCCTTCTCCAAGATATTCAAAGTCGACTGAGGCACATTTGACAGTTCCTGTCACTCGCGAGGCATTCAAAGCTCGCTCCAAGCCACCTAGTCCCATAGCAACCGATCCCAGTGTTGCCACTTTTGGTTTTGAGTCCGAGAGACTCGTGCAATTATGCACAACTTTTTCATCGGCTCTCATTGAGTAATATACATTATACATTAGCCACCCCCAGCTCACTCCAGCCCAGAAATTGTATCACCTCAGATACAAAACGCAAGGCCAAGCCGGTGCTATTGTTAAACAATACGCATTAACCGATGAAAATTTCAGACTCGCGTGGGAAGCCCTAAGATCCCGCTATGAAAACAAACGCATCCTCGTTGACAAAGAAAATCGGACTCTATTGAATATCGCTCCTGCCCACACCGAAAATAGTGAAGCACTACAGCGGATCCAGAATTCTATAAAAAATTGTCTGTCCCTTCTCAAGTCTCAGGCCGTAGACACGGACAATTGGGATCCGCTGTTGGTATATATATGCTCTACCAAATTGCCCGAAGCAACTCTAGCTTTATGGGAACAATCTTTGACATCCAGGAAGGATCTGCCACCCTGGTCACAAATGAATGAGTTCCTGACATGCAGATACGAGGTAGTCGAACGGCTGAATTTCTTTCGGCCTCCCAAGTCGAAACCACAATCCTCATCTTCCAATGTCCCCAAAAATCGGCCCCCCAGATCCTTAAATTTTCACACTGAAGTGAAAAAGGACTTCGCGTGCAAACTCTGCAACGCAAATCATTCCGTACGGACTTGCCAAAGCTTTAAAAGGCTCACCCCCAGAGTCGAGTAACATATGTGCAAAAGCACAAGATCTGTGTAAATTTTCTTGCTACATCTCACCTAATACAGGACTGTACAAGCAATTTCACATGCGCATATTGTCAAAAGAAGCACCATTCCTTGCTTCATCTCCCCAAAGGCAATGCGCAACCCACTCGCACATCACCGCCAAATTATCGCCAGCCAGCCGTCCGCCGCAACCCTGGACGCGACCCCGGCACCCTAATATAATTGCAATCTGCAATGGCGGCCGCGATGTTCAGATGCAATGTGCTGTATTTAGTGATCCGTCGAGCCCATCACTAATCCTAATCGTTCCTTCTCCCTTTGTACTCGTGTTCCCCCTATTTTCTGCTCCCCGGCTTCGGCCGTTCGTATCGTTTAACGTTTCTTGTGATACTTGTTACTTGTCATTCGTACGTCTCACAATAAATACCACAAAACCCTAAACAGCAACCCGCTCTTTTCATTTCCACCGCTCCGCCGCGATCCGAAAGTAATCATTTCCCATTCAACCTTAAACATTTTCTGATTTACATGAATACTCCGTGTACACAAAAACGTAAATATTCGCAGTATGCGAGCCGCAAACGAGCGTGAAGTTACTTGCATGAAGTCTGACACGACACTGAAGCTGAGCTCGGAACTTCGCTGCTTTGTATTCGTATACGCGAGTAAGCGTCGCTGCTACTCGCGAGTAGCAGCGTGCCCTTCTATGCTTTAGACCAACTATGCAAACGAATTATTAAAATTTATCCGATTATCCGATATATTCGTCTATATTACTCAATATATAAGAGGTGCCTATGTGTTATTTTCACACAGATCCTAACGTATGAATATTTACACTGGTGGCAATTCCCATAAACTCTAAGGACTATATAAGGACTACAATTCTTTGCGACAAGTTTAGTGAGCGAGAACTTCGATCTTTTATGACTGTTGCATTAACGTTTCAATTCCTGTTGAATTTTCTTTTTATAAAACTGCCTTTTATCTTACCATCTTATTAGATAATAAAGACCGTATTCCTACTAGCTTTGACTTTTAAATCATTTCGATTTGTATGGCAATACCCTTAAGAGCTGGAGATAAGGAGTTAGGTTTGGAAAATATGGAGCAAAATTTAAGTAGTGGGAAACCGTTTCATAAAAACGGAAATTTGACCCCTTCAGTGTGAAAAACACGGGTATGTTCAAAAAAGTATTTCAAAAAAGCGGGTCGTACATAAAAATAAATACAAAATATGGTGATATAAAGGCTATTCAGAAGTTGGAGAAATCGTAATCTAAATGAACGTTAAGTTAGCCACACTTAAAAGCAGAATATAAATTGTTTTTGTTTTACCGCAACTTCAAGATGGAGTTCTTATACACAGGTATAGGTACAGAAGGATAAAGGAATATGAATATGTATCTCCAATCGACTGAAAATTATTTCAAATATTTCCCCAAAACATTATTATTATTGGCGGGGAATGTGCACTGCGACCGAAGAGATATATTGTGCCCTCTTTTTGGACTTCACAGTTCGTCGGTGAGTCCAGTATCCAAGAGGAGTCATAGTATATTTCCTAAGCCTCTGGAAACCCAGTCCGAACCTGGTATAATAAAATCACCCAGGTGCTTTTCCGTTTTTGCATTAGCGCAGGGCATATGCCTAGTATGTGTATTACAGTTTCATTGTCCTGCAAGCAGAACCTACATCCCCAAAACATACTTTACAAAGATATTTTAAATTTTAAATTTTTTAAATTTAAACTTTGAGCAATCAGCTTTTACCGTTGAGCGTTATTAATTCTTCAAAAACGGTTCCACAACAATAATATTGAAGTTTTAGTTTTAGTCTGGCCTTCATCTAGCCCAGATCTAAGTCCAATAGAGCCCTAATGAAAAGAAGATTAAGGAATGAGCCCCCACCCTCTTGGAACTAGAAAACAAAATTCAAGAGGTTTGGGACTCTATTACACCGGAAGTCTCAGAAACTTATTTCCTCAATGCAGAATCGATGCCAGGATGTAATCGCAACAAAGGGAGATGTAACTTGATATTAATTGTTCTTTAATTTGCGGTCGTACGAATTGTTAGTGTCCACTTTTAGTTGTAACTTTTTGAAGTTGTTCTGTTCAAAAATTAATTATAAAAATATTATATAATAAAAAAATAATTTTTTTTTTCTAATAGTCGATTTTTCAGCCTTTCAAAAGAGTATAAATACTACACGGAACATTTGACAAATAATGGTTAAAAGGTAATACTAAAAATTAATATGAGAAAAAGTGTAGGGGTACGAATTAATAGTGGTTACGGCTTGTAATTGTTTGTATTGATGGTAATGGTGATATAACGGTCCCCATTGCTCAGCTGGTTCGTGCGTTGGATTGCAAGTATACAGTGACCCAACACTAAAATGTAGATAAAACCACTAAGCAAATAAACACATAGAGGTGTCAACTCGCACAAATTTGTGTACCAGCGCACTAGGTCCCATACGCACTTCGGCTATTCGAACATATTCGCGATGACTTCGGCAAACTTCTCAATTCGAAGTCAGCTTTCAAAATTTGCTTTATGATGATGTGGTCAGTCGCACATCAACTGTGAGCTGTGATGTTGTGATTCGCTACGCACAAGTTGTCGCGACAGCGTGTCGTTCGCGCTGAGTGTGCGCTGCCTTCACACACAATGAAATAATGAACCACCAAAAAAGCAACCACACAATTTCACTTCTTCGCGCTTATTTTTTGTGTGTATACTTATTTTCGTTGACGATCGCTTTCGATTCAACAAATTTGCTAAGAACAGCTCATTATCAATCTAATCGTTGCGCTCTCTGGTTGCGTGTTTTCGTATGCCTTGCGTTAACTGATTTGAAAAATTTGTTTGAATTGAAAATTTTAAACGAATTCTGACGTGGTTGAATTCCCAAAAAATTTGTTTAAATTAACAATTTAAACGAGTTCTAACGTGGTTGAATCCCCAACAAATTTGTTTAAATTTAAAAATTTAAACGAATTCTGACGTGGTTGAATCCCAAACAATTTGTTTAAATTTAAAAATTTTCACGAATTCTGACGTGGTTGAATCCCCAATTTGTTTAAATTTAAAACTTTAAACGAATTCTGACGTGGTTGAATCCCCAAAAAATTTTGTTGACGACCCGTTTTTTTAAACTTGACTTGATTTTACTCGTATTAACGTCATCAAGTTTTATCATGAATATAAGTAATTCCGACAAAAAGCGTAAAAATAACAAGAAATTCGCTAATTTTTCCTGTCAAACGAGCTATAGGAATGATTTCGGGTCCTTTAAAGTTCGGATTTTTAAATTTCCGAAAAATGAATATTTCAGTCCCCAATAAATGGATCGCAAAATGCAATCTCAAAAAAGATGAAAATATCGGCAAGGCATTTTTTTGTGATAACCATTTTGAACCTAAGTTTATTGGTAACAGACTTCTGAAAAAGAACGTGATACCCACTCTCAACCTGAAACTAAAAAAATAACTTTCCAAAGTATTACGGAGAGCTTCCCCAATTTAATTGATTTCAATGAAATAGAGGATGAAATTGATCAATGTGTTCCGATTCATTGTCAAGCACTTCCTTTCGCAGAATTTCAAAATTGTGGTGACCCATGATACAAGTATAAAGGTTGTGTATTTCCGATAGGCACTCTCGCAAAAGCTGTCAAGTCGATGCCTTATTGAATTTGAAATGAAAAATAATGTTTTTTTCGTTTGCTCACGTGCACATGTATTGATAGGCACACGGAAAAAGATTTTATGTTTCAATTAAATCATTCCAAAAATGCCGAAATCAAGCTTCACGCTGTGCCAGAAATCGTGGGCGAATAATAATAGTCGTGTCTGGGTATAGTGAACACCCTATATAGTGAAGACCTCGATATGGTGAACACCCAAATTTGACATCTTTTCTTGACTGGCACGACAGCCTGGTTACGATAGACTAAGGCCTAGCTACCCGCAACCAACTGTGTTGTGCGTGTGAATTTTTGCTCAAGGTTGGAAGGGACCTACAGTTTTATGCCGATTCCGAACGGCGAGTTGGGAGCTTTTTCATAGGCAATGGCAGAGGTTTGCCATTTCCTGCTGAGAGGACAGCCGCCGAAAGAAAAATTTTCTTTTTTTCGGTGTTAACGCAACGGAGTATTGAACTCGCGGAGTCTTGACTCGCGGCCCAACGCACTAGCCAGCTGAGCTACGGTGGCTGTCGTGACATGGAGACTCTGAGTATTGAACAAAAGTTTGAAAGCAATTTCAAGCAAAAAACAAAAAGTGTATTTTGAGCAAATAAAACGAGTTTTTGAACAAAAATGTTCTTGATATAGTGAACAACCTCAATACTGTGAACAGGCCTTGCAATAATTAGTTCACTATATCCAGACACGACTGTATATGCGCGCTGGAATACATGGCCGGCTGCATCTTAAAAAAGGTCAATATAACAAATGAAGGCAGGAGCTCTACGTGGACATGGTCCAACCAATACTCGAAAGGAAGACTAAGAAAGACCGCAATTTTTTAATAAAATCAAAATTTTAGAAACAATTTTTGAAAACATGAAAACAAAAAAATAAGAACGACTAATATAGAACAGGCAGTTGATGATTTTGTCACTAAGAAATCTTTGATAATACTGCCACATTTTGTAAAATGTTACTAAAGAAAAGAGTTCTTTAGCAAGAAAAAGAAAAAGTTATAGCACAAAGCATGTTCTTTTATTCTGCAGCTTCCTACCAATTCCAAAGGACGAACTGAAATTAAATTGACCTTCTAAAACGTCGTTGCTAAGATGGGCTCCAATAAAATCGTTGCAGCCAGGCATAAGCCAAAGATTGTTTAGCATGCTTGAAAAAATGTTTCAAGTTATGAATATCGACTAACGAGAAGCTGTTTTGATGTTCGATGAATTTTCTGTCAGAAAACATTTACAGTACAATCTGTTTAATGATGAAGTTGTGGGCTTTGTTGATGATGGAACCGAAAGAAAAATCCAACTTATTGGTCAAGTTTGCGTTTTTATGCTAAGGGGGCTTTATTCAAATTGGAAATACGTTTTGAGCTATTACGCTTCTTCTACGTTCTAAGTTTTGTAGTCTCACGAAGGTTTTAAACTTCATATATTGCGTAAACACAAATTTAAGGAAAAATAGATATTTAACCTTGCGAAACTAAAGATGTTTTTTATTATGGTTCAGTTATTATTTTAATATACCTGATTTTTTATTTTATGTTTTTACAGTCTGGCAATGCCTTTTTTTTGTTTTAGTTATTACTGTTCGCTAACTATCGTTATTTGAACGTAGAGCCATTTTGAGCCCTAGAAAAAGTTTCAGTGCAAACTTCAAAATTAAATATCTCGAAAAGCCCTAGGGAACCTTTCCAATTTCGATTGTTTCACTAAATTACAAGTATGTAGATCACGTTTGCAAAGTTTCAGCTGCAGATGCCTGCCGACCCGCATGTAATTCATTTTTTTATAGTGGCATCTTTTGTACAATTTCGTAAGCTATTTTATGTGTAGCTGCCGTCGCGTAGTTTAACTCGACCGGCTGGCACTACAAATGCATGCAAATATTTGTGGAAAATATACTTAAGAGCGAATTGAAGAGGGGCCAAAATGAAAAACATCGAAAACATAAAAAAATGGCAAAATATACAAGTAAATATGTACCGATTAATTCATTTGAGGCTTATACGAACTTTTAAAGTAGGCGTGGCAGACTGCCCATTTTTGGCACATTTATAGAATATACTTTGGTGATATTGTGTATAAAATTGTATCTTTTTAGTGTTAGTAGTGGCAAAGTTATCGAATAACAAAGATTTTTTCAATATGGGGTGGGCGTGGCAGTAGTCCAATTTTCACAAGTTTTCGTATTTTTCTTAATTACGCTCAAAAATGGGCGGATAATAATAACATAATTACACATAATTTCGTCAAAATTAAAAAACGTTTACTATTTTTGGCCATGCGATTTATGGGGACGACACAATGTGCGCCGCGGCGCACAGTGTCGCGAGTCCATAGTAGCGAGGGACAAAAATAGAAGAGTAGTCGTACGGCAATAACATTTTGTACATATGATTTTGTTATAAAGATAAGTTAATACACCAAAAATTACTTCAATCGCCCCACGGACACGCCCACCTCCCATACAAACCAAATACTAAGTTGACAGTATCTCGAAAACTATAAAAGATATATTGATGAAATTTGGTACAGCATATCATATCATCAATATAAACACATATGCCATATTTTTTCGATCAACTTACAAATACGCTTGTTATAAAAAAAAGAAATTTTGAAAAATCTACAAATATCTGTTCATACTCATGCGCATCTAAGTAATTTCAAACCCAAATAGAAAATAATAACATCTCTTATTTAATTCAGTATAGCATATATTTTCATTAACCCTCAATCACCCACCCCTTTTAAATTCCCGTATCTACCCACCCTGAGTCCCCGGGACTCACAATTTTTGTTTTGAAACTAACGCAACACCTATTAAATTTTTATGTTTTTTTATTTTTTTGTAGGCCACATTAAGACCTCTTGTAATAGATATCATTCCATATCTTTACATAACTCAAATAAAAATGTACCTCTTAATTGATAGAAAAACAATACTCTAACAAACATACACTAAACATTTTACAAAAATAAAAGATATAAATAAATTAACAAAAACAATTCTTTTCACATAAATTACTTAAAAACCGAATAACTATTCAGAAAAAAAACTTAATAAGTAATACTTAAGTAATACTTCATTATATAAAATAAGAAAACGTGCAGTAGGTTGAATTTCATATGTTGTGCACATACCTCACATACCTTTTTAGCACAACTAAGGCAAATTGTTAGTAGCAAAACTTCTCAAAGGGTTAACAATCTCAATTCTTGAACTTTTCGCAGCCATTTTGGCATCCTAAATTTAAATTAACACGATTTTTAAAAAATTTACAAGTACAATTTTTGTAACACAAAACACCACCCTGAGTCCCTGGGACTCACTCCGTGCCAAAACTCAGCCTTGTAATTGTAGTGCGCTAAGTTCCGATCGTCTTCGCGTTCAGCGCGACCCTGTATGAAGGTATACGAAAGCTGGATGCCGAAACATAAAAACACAACCTGTAATAACTTATTAAAGTTCGTAGTGAGTCCCCTGGACTCAGGGTGGGCGATTGAGGGTTAAAAATTACAATTTGTTAATCTGTACTGCTAGGACAATCGGTTTCCGATGATGAATTATTCAAATTTAACCCTCTACATCTATTTTTGACACAATTCTAAATTAAATTTTTTTAAATTGCATAATATCAGAGTTTCGGTTTTCATGTTTACCTTTAATTTTCCTATTAACTGCTATAATTGGTTCTGAAGACATTAACTAGTTTTGCTTCTTTTCGAAAGTTGCCTTGATTCCATCGAATGCGCCTTCCATCGAATCTACCTTTTTTTTGTAATTTTTCAAAATCAAGTGGTGTTTGCATATTATTACAAACAAAAATGTATAGCTCAAGCGAAACGCAGCAGTGGTCGCTGCATACGCCACTGAAAATGTTGAATTTCTTAAAAACGTGCAAGTTTGTGCAGCTAAAGTCCATGGTTTCTATTAATACATACTTTCAGCTATATCACACTGTAAAATCTCGAAGGAGTGAGAAGGAGTATTTTTTTAAAGTTTATCTAAAGTTTGATGACACTGCACTTTTATTCCTACGAATTGACGTTTCTTTAAGTAACGGTACAAGGAATATGGAAAGCAGAACAAAAGAGGGAAAGCTTCCACAGAGTTGCAAAAATAGTATATTTATAGAATATATTTACTTAACATAAGGTTCCATGGGAAATTTTTCAATAAGAGACCTCGAACTTACATTCAACAAATTGCAATAATTTCTACCCAAGTCACCCACCTTCACAAAGTGCAAGTTTGGTGGCCTGCCATCGGTATATAAATTGATATTTTTTAAATCCGTTTTCACATTTTAGTAATTTGAGGTATTTACTTCAGTACTACAAACTTATTTTTCTACATTTACGAAATTCATTTTTTTTATTTTTGTCCCTACTCGCGACACTGTGCGGCGTGCCGTTTCGTGCCCATCAGCACAGCACAGCTCGCAACTGATGTTCCTTGTCGAACATTCCAACAGAGAATGAAGGTGAACTTCGAAAGTTGAAGTTTGCCGAAGCCAGCGACAAAACTTCGTATAGCCGAAGTACGTGTGGGACCTACTGTGCTAGATTTGCGTGACCGAAAAATGTTGTACTGCGTGACACCTCTATGTGTTTATTTGCTTAGTGATAAAACCCATGATTCAATACAGAGATTGCGCCTTCCGAGAGAAAATCAATTTGAAGCCGCACCAGTGACGTCATCGGAGAATAGGTAGGGATTCCATCAGTACTTTTTAAATTCTTTCATTTTGAGCTTACATTTTGCTTCACTCTCTTGAGCAAATATATGGCTTTCTTTACACTTTAGCCCCTATATATATATGTACTTGCATAACAGTTCAATAGAAGCTTGTATATCTTTACAAAATAAATTGTAAATTCATATCATTCATTCATATGAATAACACAAAAAAAAACAAAGAAACCCTGCAATTCAAATTTCGTGCTCTGTTTTTATTGGTTGAAAATCTTTTTGACCAAAAATATTTGGTTTTGTGAAAATTGTGCCGCTTTTGCTTGTTTGTTTTCTTGTTTTTGTGTAAAATTTAATAAAGAATTTTGAATTTCGAAAGTCCTCGCGTTAAAAGGTGCGTGTAGTAAAAGAATCGCGGAAAAATTTACAAAACAATAAAAGAGAGTCATGCGGTGTGCACTGGGCTTGTGTACACGAAATAATGAACACAAAAAAGGTACATGAGTGGTGACGTACTTTTAAAACGAAAATAGAAAAAAAAATTTATTAAATAACAAAAAGTTAATAAATATTTAATGTTGTCCCACTGTGTTGCTCTCTCCAAAATTCAATCAACATTTTCGGCCAATAGGAAACAATTTTGTATGACGTCACTGGCGCGGTTTCAAATTTATTTTCTCCCGGAAGGCGCAATCTTCTATTCAATGAATCTTAGATAAAACCGATTTTTCTTTTAGCGGCTGCGTTTTTAGCAGGATATGACAAATTTCCACTATCTTTCAATTTCAAATTTTTACTATCAAAACGTACTATAGATTAGACTTTAATGGGGTTAATTGAACTGAGACCAAAAATTACTCAATGTGCCCCTTACAAATTGTTAAAGAACATCCCCTCGACGCACCAATCTAATAAAATCGAAACATAACAAGCAACAAGAATAATATGAGAAAAAATATTTTCTTTACGGAAATTAAATCATGCAACGATGGGCTAATATTTCTTTGGCTTTCAATTAATGTAAACATATCCTTCATACTATAGCTATAAAAAAAGTTATGATGCGATTAGTTCTTAACCCAGATAAGCCGACCGTACCAAATGTAGTACAACAAGTTTTGAGTTTTGGTTAACAAGTTTAAAGCACAGTTTACTCATCATACTTGAAAAATGTGTACTACATGCAGTACGGTCGGCATATCGGGGTTAACATAGCAATTAGTTTACGGTTCTTACCTCACTATGATCGAAAACTATCAATGCAGAGGCCTTTCCATCCAATATCTCACGTAAGTGAAAATTGTTTGCAATTATTTTTGTACTACATGACAAAATATTTTTGTTTCTTTGTTGCACACCTTCTACAAAGAGGGGTGATAGTCGAAGGCAAAGATGGTTTTTCATAAACAATTTCTTCGTATTTCCATCGTCCATATTTTGCGCAGAGTCAAAAAACAAATTTGCTAGATAGATTAAGTCATTCTGACTATTCTCATTTAATTTTTTATTGCTCATGCTTGTACTGGTTTCAACTAGAATATCCTCGTGAAGAACTGCTCCCACAAATGAAGTTATTTTTATAGAAAAATTCAGAATTTCTCCACAAGAATCTACATTCGGCGTTTTTCGTTGGATTTTTGATGACGCCGTTAATGTGCTACCCGAACTTATTGAACTACTTAATGAGTCACAATATAGTGTTGGGTTTCCGCCTGAATGTAAATTTTTCGAAGTCATTATTGGAGCGGTAGTATCTTCAACATTGTTCCAATTTCCAGGCTTCACAGTAATCCCACTTACATGGGAATTTTCGCAAGGTGCCTTTTTTTCATTTTTTCGACAACTGAGCCCGGAAGACAATTCTTCTTCTTGAAATGCATTCCAAAATTGTAACAACAAATGTGTTTGACGTGGAGTCAAAAATAGATAAATAGCACCAATTTCCGCTACTAACAGAACTTTCGGGCCAACAATATTCTCAGATTGCTTCATTTTGATTTGAATTTTTTGTGGCTCCAAACTTTGCAATATTGGGATTCGCATGCTAGATTCTCCCAAATTTCGCAGCTTTTCTTTAAATAAATTATTTTTGAATGTATTTTCTTCCGTATACACATGCAATCCAGCCAAATTAACATTATGTTTTGCAAACATTGGCATGAGGTAAATGCTTTCGTATGAATCCCCGTTGCTGTTTTTTTGACTACTCATTTCCTCTCTTGCAGTATGTTCATCTGTCCGTACTTTCTTTAAGTACTTTTCACACCCGGTTTCATTTTTATACGTCAAGTCTGCGATGTTTATATACAGAGCAATTGTTCTGGAGCCATCATGTGAAGGATACTCTAACCTCAGAGTTATGTTCGTGAATGTCGCCTTAATACGGTTCAAAACTGCAACGAATACATTACACATATCTCTTAAATAAAAGATGAAAATTTGTCGTGCTTACCATTATCAATAGTTTCAGCAAACTTTGCTAAGCCAACAATAGAATTTGTATTTATCTCTGTTGTATCCTCTGAGCCCTCATCATCTTTTTGTCTCATGCATTCCTCAGCTAACTGCATGGAACTACTGACTGACGACCACATTGACTCCAACATAGACGTGCCGTCATTTTGTCTCCTTGCTGGCCGCAGAGATATAAATACATCCGATACTTCTATTGAGCTGTCATTTGTCATTAACGCATTCCATGGAACGGTTACGGTTAGCAACCCAATATGTCCATCTATTGCTTCCAAGCCCCATCCTTGAGCCTCAAATAATTCATTGATCGCCTGAAATTTATAAATAATGTGTTAATGAAAGACAAAATCAATCGGTCCCTGATTTTTCACGCTCCACTGCTATAAAATTCAACTAAAATTAATTTTATCACCGGCTGAAAAACTAAAAATTAATACAAATTAAGTAAAAACTCGATCTAAAGTTCCTTTCACTGCCTCAACAAGGGTAGTCACCTTGCCGTGGTGGGGGGCTTGCCGCCGAGTGATGAACGGAGTGGAATAGTCTGTCGTGAAGCACGTATAAACGAGGAATTTCACTCGTTCTACGGGACCACATCGCAACCCAGCTAACAGCTGTGCCGGAGCATTCGCTCCGCAACACAGAAGCAAACCTGAGGCCCAGCACTAGCCGAGGAAAAATTCCTTCCAGGGTAGCGAGAGGCTCACTCAAAGCGGTCAAGGGTCAACGTTCTGAAACTAAAAAGTCCAGGACGTGCACTCACTCAGGCACCGGTTGCACGTACTCGAGTGTCCTCAGAACACCTGCGGCCATTCGAGTGTCGGTCCTGCCGAAGGAATATCCCCAGAAGACACTGAGCAAGGAGGAGCTCTCTTTTCTAGAAGAAGCTTTCGCGAGCGTGATAGCTTCAGCGGCATCCACTTCCGCCGAGACATCTGCTGATAGAATGTAGTGACAAGGGCAGTGCAGACTGGCTTCATCAGTTGTCGGACAAGATTTCATTAACGACACTGCTTAAGATGGATGTTGAATCCTCTCCTAAGCTCTAACCCTCGAGCAATGAAGGTTGTACAGATAAACCTTCATCACGCGAAGGCGGCATCGAACGTCGTATCGCAGATGTTCAACTAATTTGGGACGCAATGCACGATATACGTCGTGCCTGTATTATTGTTGAGAAAAATACTATGTTTGTATTTCAGAGTGCATGCCAAGGGAACTGTTAGCGGTGGCGATCCAAATCGAGGGTCGTGACCTCGAGGTCGTCCTAGGGTCGGCGTACTTTCCAGACGAAGACATGACGGTGCCCCCACGAGGTGCAGGGCCTGGTGGAGTACTACAGGGTATTGCCGCTCCTAATATGCGGGGACATTAACGCCCACCACACCTTATGGGGCAGCAACGATGACATCAGGGGTCAGTACCTGCTAGAGTATATACTAGCTACTAACCTAGTCATATTTAACACGGGATCTTATCAGACCATAGGATGATTGAATTCAAAATAGCAAGTGGCATCGTGGAGATACCTCCAACAAAAAACCCCAGGAAAACCGACTGGGACAAATTTACCAATCTACTAGTAGAGGATAGATCCTTGCTATATATTCGAGGCAGGATGCGACATCCCCTAGACGTTGAGCAAGCGGTCGAAATTCTAAACAAGGGAGTAATGAATGCATATCATTCAAGCTGCCCGGAGAGTAGGGAGTCCAGGAAAAAATCCACACCGGGGTGGAATAACACCCTGACAAAGCTCAGAACTGACACGCGGAGGCGGAGAAATTTCCTCCACCCCTCAAGCAGCGAGATTACACAACGCGCTCGCGAAGAGGGGAGCAGAGAATTTCCCCTTGCGTTTGTTTTTAAATTCTCTTTTCAAGTTGCTGCGTAAATCTTCATGCATTTATATGAAGACTTTTTACTTACTCTGCTTGACATTTTTTGACGTTTAAGACGCCAATCTTCTTTCATTCACATGATCGCCTAGTTTTTGATATTCTCATTATTTAAAGAAAATTTGATTTAAACAAAGAAGAAATTATTGAAAATATTTTAGAAGTCACTGAAATGGCTATTCACTGCTCAAATGTAAATAGTAGGGAAGATGTAAATATAATTGTTAGCAAAACGTCCGACCGGTTTGAAATTTAAAGAAAAGTGCAAAAAAGAGCAAAGCGAAATGTCAAAAAACCCCTCGAATTCGCTGACCGTGCTTGTTTACCTACCCCGCCGACTTCTCTCCACTTCACGCCAGCAAACTCGTCACGCATGACTTTTAACGCAGGACGGGATCTCCCTGTCTTCTTACAAAAGGGCAAAGGGATCCTGCTAAGTCAATGAACTGGCATCAAGAGGCGTTGTCTAGCAATAGGATACATCCCCTTAAGCTGGAGAAATGCCCTGGTGGTTTTTATACCGAAAATTGCCAAAAAAAAAAAACTATACAGAGCCGAAGTCTTTTAGGAAAATTAGTCTTACATCCTTCGTCATAAAGACCATGGAGAAGGTGATGGGATCAGTACATTAGAACCGTGACGCTTAAGAGATAACCTCTGCACGGTAAACAGCGTGCATATAGGGTAGGCAGATCAAAAGAGATGGCCCTATTTCAGCTTACAAGTTCAATGCAGAATGCTCTTAAACACAAAGAGATCATGCTGTGCGCTCTCTTGGACATCGAAGGAGCCTTCGATAATACCTAGTGATGGGACGATTAATCATTTGATACACAATAATCGATTTTTTTCTTTCAATTCACGATTTAATTGTATCGAAAAATGGGTTTCGATTAATCGAAACGTTAATCGATTAGATGCTAAAATAATCGAAAGAAAACTTATCACTACAATTTTTTCGCTCAAAATAAAAGCTTGAGACGGACACTTTGATGCGTTTAATTTGATTTTTATCGCCAAAAATACAACGACATAACAAAAATTCAGGAAGAGCTAAGCTTTTTTTTGAATGCTCCCGTTTTGAAACTGAAGCGCAACGTTATCAATGCCTGGGAACAAATACGAATAGTGTACCCTAAGTTTTATATAATAACTGGTCGGTACTGTTATCTTTTAGGAACTTCGGTACGAGCAGAGCGCCTCTTTTCAAAGGCAAGTGCAACTGCCACTGAAAAGAGGAACAGGTTCACGACCTCGCGCCTGTCAAAACTATTATTTCTAAACTCTGCAATGAAAAAATAAAATAAAAATATATATTTTTCCCTTTGATAGGTACTTACTTTCATTTATTAATTCATTGTGATTGTTTTTATAAGGCATTTGGTAAAAATTCACACATTAACATACTATAAAATTACACGGTTAAGTTAAAATATTAAAAAAATCATTCGATTATTTTCCATTTTCTTCGATTAATTGCAATTAATAATCGCTTTGTTTCAATTAATCATATGATTCATTAATCGATTAATGGATTTATTCCCCATCACTAATAATACCTCCCATGAGGCTATAGAAAGGGCGCTCACCAAAAGAGGGGTAGAAACCACCCTAAGTCGCTGGAAAAGAGCCATGCTCTACTAGAACAGCAGTAACGAAAGTGGGTAAGACCACTAAGAACGTACTAACGAGCAGAGGGTGCCCACAAGGCGGAGTACTGTCCCCGCTAGTGTAGAACCTTGTGGTAAACGAGCTTCTTGAACTTCTGACAAGTAATGGCATAAACTGTCAAGGCTACGCTGATGACAGTCATTATTACCAGAGGTAGATTCGAAGACACTCTCTGTGACATAATTCAGAGAACACTCTCTGTGACATAATTCAGAGAGGCTTAAGACTAACCCTACTAATGGTGTGTCCGGATAGGGTTACGTTTAAGCACAGAACTAACAGTATACAGAATGCGCATCTGGTGTAAAGAAAATGTTCTTTGCGGGTTCCAGCGGTAGGACCCGTTTATTGACGCGGGGGAAAACAGAAAAAGGGGCGAGAACGCACAGAGCAAAATCAAATTTACGAAGAGCAAACAGATAAAACCAAACACTGTGTTGTTGTTGTTGGACAACAAAGCGATGTGCCGAATGCATGTTGGTGGTGGCTCGTGCTTGCTTTGTATGTATGTGTAAAAATTTTGGAACAACCAAGGCGCATTAAGAAAGTGATAATAAGTGTAAAACTATTGGTACAATGTCATGCCAATTATCAAAGAAAAAAGTTGAATCAGTTCTGGTGCTGCAACTACCTATGGAATTTGCCTTGACGATCGCTTTGCCAAATCAACCACCATTTCAATGTGCACGAGTAAAGCTGGCTTGTTGCGGAAAGCAATAACATTGCATGTTGTTGTCGAAATGAGAACAAAGCACAAATACGTGTACATCAATTCGCGCTTACTCTCTCGGTTCGCTTTACATTGTCCTCACCCTTGTTGCTTCCCGCCCGCGTCTGAAATGAAATCGCAAAATTATTTCAGATGCGCCTTCTGTATACTGTTTATCCTGTGATATTACATACCTAGTGTTGCATACCAATGGAAAGGTATGAAAAAGACCTTTCGACCGTTTGATACCCATATCGTGTAAATCAAGGCAATAACCCCCACGGTCTATCATCCAAAAATGTCCTGCAATGCCGGGAAACTAGAAAAGTTGGCTACTAACCGCAATCTACACATTTACTTGGTACCCGGACACAAAGGAAGCGAATGTTATTGCCAAACAGGGTGTTAGCCTTCCAGATGAGCATATCATCAATGTACTGATGCCTCTGCAAGTGCTTCACGGTCATCGTGTAAATCAATTGGAATTTGAATTATTTTGATAAAATCTTTGACCTTTGACCCCGAGCCACACCTTTCGTATGCGTTTCCCAGGCAATATTTTTAGTTCGTTAGATTTAGAGGCAAGCCTCTATGCATAATCCCTTATTTTTTTCAAGAGTTCGCTATACTGCATTTATGCCAAGAGCCCGTAAGGCGACAGTTTGAGAAACACCGTATCCATCTCAAAAATGAATATATTAACTTAATATTTGAATTTGACAGTATTTGGGTTCAAACTAGGCTGTAGTTAAAAAACTATTTAACACTTTACCAAAATCAGAAACCTTTTTTTTTTTTGACAACACTCCAACAATGAGAACTGAAGATATAAAAACTGGCTTACATTTCAAGGCTGGCTATTGATATTTCTTACCTCTACCTTCAAAGACACATCTTTTACTGTTGCTTTCCCATTATAAAGATCAACTTTTAATTGTTCTAGATTTAATTTCTCTTCCAAAAACTGCCCGAGATATCGTTGTAACAAATATCTGCATGTTTTGTTTTTTAGTCCAGTCCAAACATTGAACCAGGCCATATTCCAAAGCGCTATTTCTCTGGGTTGTGTCGCATTAACTTAAGTACAAACTACACACGTCAAACCTCCTTTAAATTGCGTCGATCTGTGCTCAAAACAGTGCAAAGAATAAATTACTTATTTAATTGTAATGATTTATTTTCTTTTCTTGCCAATACGCAATAACATCGCAATGCAACAAAGAACATCAGTTGAAGCTGCCAGACCACTATAAATTTACTCGATTTCAATCTATAGGCTAGCGTTGCCGGACCTTCGCAAACGGAAGGAGAGTATACCAATAATGAACTGTTCAGACAGCCAAATAAACTGAGGCCATTTAGTTCCTAATTGAGTTTATCGCTTTTGCTGTTCAACATCTCAAATTAGCTGTCATCAAACATGTTTTGAACATGTGTTTGCTTTGATGGAGGAAAGGTTTTTTCTATTTATATATACAAACTTCTTATAGTACGTTTACATTGAGCCCAAATGCGTCATTTGGGCAAAAATTCTCAAATGCGAAGCCAAATCACGCATTTCCCCATACAAATTCAAATCTATGAAATGGCTCATTTCAACCAAACGACGAAGCAAATGCGATAAAACCTGACCAATTTTATCGAACGCATCACAAAATGAAAGCTCTTTGAAAAGCTCAAAAGCTTTTGCTTCTTTTTGACAGTTCAAAACCAAAACAAACGAAAATTATCAAAATGGAAATTTTGCATTGAAATTTTCGTCTGCTTCAAATATGTAGAATATTCTTAGCATGCAAGGTGTGTAATATACATGTATTCAACTATTGCAGTGTGTAGAACATAGAGGCAGCAAAAAAGAAACAAATGATTTAGTCAGAAGCCGGAAAAGAGCTGATCTATGAGCTGCGGCAAGAGGACATGAGCATTGAGCATTTGACAGTAGCTGCCAATCAAAATGCAAATGCGATGCAAATGAGGCAATGTAAACACTTTCAAATGACTCATTCGAAACTACGCATTTGTGTTCAATGTAAACGTAGTATTAAAAACATTTATCGAACATTTACCGTAGGAACACAATTGGAGCGTATAGACGTATGGACGCACGGCGTACGGCGCAAATACGCTGCAGAAATACCTTCAGACGTTTGCCTTGCTCACAATTCTGGCGTGAGCAGCAACGTATGAAAATCTCAAAATACGTTTTTCAATTGTCGAAAAATGAATAACAAACTCAGTCTGGTGTTTCATGCGGCATTGTACACCTATACGTGGGGTAAGAAATAGAAATAGATCTAAGTGGACATACGACGCTGATACGTTCGTCCAGCAATATATTGTGTTTATATACGAAAAAAAAGAAAAATGGAAATTTAAATAGTAATCAAATGTTGTGATACTCTGACTCACATATTATATTACTTTTACACGTAATTATAAATTATTAGCGCAGAATGCCAGAAATTTCGGCCCAATCAAATACTGAGGCGCTGATATCAATGTTCCAGGATCACAAATGCCTACTATTCAGACCGGTGCAAGTGCGAAGAAGACTTTTACATTTATTTATTTTATTTTATTTTTATTAGGAATATTAATAACATTAAGTGCTGTAAGAACTAAGTCTTTTAATTACACTTCAATCTGAATTAAATTTCTCCGATTAAACTTAAAACTATCAATAACAAAATTAAATTAAATAATAAACTTAGAACTATCAATTAAAAATTAAATATAATAATAACAAAGTAGTTTAATGCATATAACATAATATTATAGATAATAGAAAATAGAATCTAGAATATAATATTTATATATAGTAATGAAGGAGGAAAAGTAGAGGTTAAATGGGAATAAAGAAGAAGGCGTGCCTTGCAATCATCATACATAGCATACTTAAGCACTCTGCAATCAGAGTGCTCTAAAATACTCATAAAGTTTAGTCCTATAGTTGCCTCTGCTTAGCCCAGCCCTTGTAATTTCAGGAACTGAGTTCCAGACTCTGACGGCGTTGACGAAAAAAAGTCGAGATGTTGCTAAAAAATTGTACACCGGGACAATTAAATTGTGATGTCTCCGGGACTTAGAAGCTACGAGCTTTTTGTATAAATAAAGAGGAGTCTTCCATTCTAATAGTCGGTAGACAAAGATACAATTTTTGGCGAATAGGTAATTTTCTATACTACACCCAAGTACTTTATTCTGCCAGAGAGAAATATGCTCATATCTCTTAAGCCCGTTTACATATCGTGTAGCATTATTAAAGGCTACATTAATTTGATGTAGTGATTTAGAGTCAAGCTTACTGTATACCACTTCAGAGTAGGTAATAAGGGGCACAATTAGTTGTATAACTAATTTGCGCCTGGTTTCCAAGGGTGTGGATGGAGCTGAAAATCTCAATTTACGCAGCGTAGCATATACCTTCCTCACGACCCCATTAATATGGGCACATCAACTTAAGTTTGAGTTAACAATAAATCCTAAGTTCTTAATTTTGTCCGTAAAAGTAAGCACACTTGAGCCTAAATACAACTTAGGGATGTTGTCAACGTGTATTGCACTATGATAAATCGGTAAGACGTAGGACTTAGACGCATTCAAACACAAGTGATTGGCAGCTGCCCACACAGAAATTGCAGACAAATCACTGTTCATTTTGAAATATAAATCCTCAACGAGACCAATTTGACTAGACAGATACATTTGTATATCATCTGCATAAGCATGGACATTTACATACTGACACACTGAAAATACATCATTAACAAAAAGACTAAACAGAAGTGGACCAAGGACAGAACCTTGAGGAACACCAGAGCATACCAGTCGGGACTGAGACATTGAATTGTTGGACATAACTTTTTGCGTCCGTCCCTCAAGATAGCTTGCAATAAGCTTCGCCGAGCTATCATTGAAACCAAAGAAGCGTACTAGTTTTGCACATAAGAGGTTATGGTCTACCGAATCAAAAGCTTTAGAAAAATCAAGCAAGCAAAGAATTGTTAAGCCATCATTGTCAAACTTAATTCTAATGTCGTCAAGTATCTTTACCATGGCAGTGGAGCAGCTGTGTCTAGGTCGAAAGCCAGATTGTAGAGGGGAGAGAAGGTTGTGCTTTTGCAAGAATGCAGATATTTGCATCGCCATCAAATTCTCGCACACCTCAGAGAATGCTGGCAGTATACTAATGGGCCTGTAGTCACCAGGACAGGAGGCATTTGACTTTTTAGCAACCGGCAGGACAACGGCTTTTTTCCACACAGACGGGAAGCTAGAACTTGCAAAGCAATGATTTATTATGTGGGTAAGTGGGCCAATTATAAACTGTACAATAGGCTTAACAAATTTTAAGGAGATTCCATCCTCACCCACCGCGTTTGATTTAATATCCATTATAGATTTTAACACATCAGCCTCACAAACAGTCACGAATTGGAATTTCTCTTTAACACGATCACAGGACGGCAAATGTAGTGGCAAAACAGTAGAACTTGCAAGTTGAGTTGGACCGCAAGTCGAAGGCAGCAACCTCAGGTTCAAATACTGCCTGTAATAACACCTAAAAAAAATAACGGGAAAACTCGTTTTCTCTTTCGGTGGCTGTCCTCTCAGCTGAAAATGGCAAACCTCTGAGAGTAAAAATTGCTTATGAAAGAGCTCCCAACCTGCCGTTCGGAGCCGGCATAAAACTGTAGGTCCCTTCCACCCGCGTACAAATTCACACGCACAACACGGGTGGTTGCGGGAAGCTAGGCCTTAGTCTCGCGTAAGCGGGCTGTCGTGCCAGTCAATTATTATTATTAAAGGGTTGCATTTGATAAGAGAGTTGCCATATTCGCAGCATAATATATATATATAAAATAAATATATATAATAAATAAATTTATGTAATGTATATATTAGATAAAATAGATAAATACAGTAAAGATAGGACAGGAACGATCTCTATACATTAAAATAACGTGGAATGCATGGGGTCCGGGAATTGTGTTTGAAATCAGGTAGGTAGGTAGGTGTGGCTGCTCCCGGAGGAGCACACTTAGGCCAGGCGGCCCATTGTGATACCACATGAAATCGAGCATCACTCGATCGCTCACTCGTTAAACCAGTTGGAGCTATTAACGAAGGTTAGTAGATGGCATATGGTCTTATCAGCTAGATCTTCTAGACTTCCGAAGAAGAAGTTGCCTAAGTAGGTCAGCCTTTTTCTGGATAAAGCAGGATAGTTACATAGTAAGTGAGGTATATTTTCTTCCTCCTCCTCGTCCAAACAGCTGCGACAGAAGTCGTTCGAAAACAGCCCCAGCTTTTTGCGTGGGTGCCGATTAGGCAGTGACCCGTAAGGACACCGATCATGGTTCTGATCTGGGCTCGGTTTAATGAGAGGAGTTCTTTAGAACGTCGGCTCTGATAGTCCTTATCAAAGAACAGGCTGGGTGTCATGTAGTCAACATTCTGAGATATGCCTTTGAAATAATTTAGAATAGAAGAGTGCCCGTAACGCCCAACTCTCCATTGCGCGGAAGCGCTTATCCTGATGGCAGCATTGGCAGCCAATTGCCTTCCCAGGATATCCAATGGGATTAGGTGAAGCAACACGTCCAAAGCATTAGTGGGAGTAGTCCGCAGGGCCCCACTTATACATAACTCCGCGGACTTTTGAATTTTGGTAAGTATTTGGGAGTGAGACTTTTTGGCCAATGAGGGCCACCAGACTACTATCCCATATAACAAAAGAGGCAGAACAACGGCGGTGTACAGCCAGTGTACGATATGTGGTCTTGTACCCCATACATTGCCTATCATCCTTTTACATGTATAAAGGGCAATACTGGCTTTCTTGGCTCTCTCCAGGACGTTGGGTTTCCAGTTAAGTTTCCTGTCTAACACAAGTCCCAGATATTTAGCAGTATCCGAGAAATTCAGAGCAATCCCTTGCAGTCGCGGGGGATCAATCTCAGGTAGTTTATGTTTATTCGTAAAGAGAACTAGCTCCGTTTTATGTGGGTTGACGCTAAGACCACATTCTATAGCCCAATATGTTAGGGTGTTCAAGCCATGTTGCAACACATCCCTGATAATTGAAGGAAACTTTCCGGAGACCGCAATAGCAACATCATCTGCGGAGGCGACCACCCGGCACCCCGCCCTCTCCAGACGTATTAGCAGTGTATTCACCGCCAAATTCCAAAGAAGAGGCGAGAGGACCCCTCCCTGGGGTGTCCCCCTTTTTACAGATCTCTGTGCAGATGCGCTACCAAGAATTGCATTGATGACGCGGCTATGAAGTAGCTGCTCAATCAGTGCTACTAGCGGCACACCTACACCTAGGTCTGTAAGTGCGTCGGTAATGGCCTCCGATCTGTTGTTAAAGGCCCCTTCAATATCCGTAAAACATACCATAGTAAACTCCTTGCACTCAAGTGATTTCTCTATGGTATGGATTAAGCAATGCAGAGCGGTTTCTACAGATTTACCTCTGCAGTACGCATGTTGTGAGGGCGAGATTGGTCGATTGACCAACAACTGCCTTATATGAGTATCCACTAACCTTTCCAAGATTTTGAGAAGGAAAGAGGAGAGACTAATCGGTCTGAGGTCTTTTGGATGAACATGCGAGCTTTTGCCAGCCTTAGGTATAAAAACTACCTTCACATCTCTCCAGATACTGGGTATGTGATTCAGGACAAGGCAGCTCCTCATGATCTCCTGTAGCCATGGAAGAATCAGGTTCTTGGTAACCTGAATCTCTATCGGGGCGACGCCGTCTGGTCCCGGCGCTTTGTGGGGTAAAAAACTATCTACGGCCCATAACAATTTCTGTCTAGTCACAATTAGGTCGACATCTGGGACCGGTAGGCGGTTTACCGACCAGGAGGGGTCCGCCAGGTGCTTAGAACCACCTGGGAAGTGTCTAGCAGAATATCGAGTGATTCTTCACTACTAGAGGCCCATGACCCGTCTTCCTTCTGGAGATAGCAGGTGTTAGATGGGCATTTGGAGGGTATTTTCCTGAGCCTAGAGGCTTCGGTGGTAAGCTCTATGTTACCACAGAAGTCTCTCCAAGACTCCCTCTTAGCTTTCCTAAGCCTATTTTTGTAGGCTTTCAGAGCCAGCTTGTATTCTAGCCAGACTTCATCCGTACACGACCGTCTAGCTTTATTGAATAACTTCCTGGCTGTTCTGCGGAGCTCACTGATTTCAGCACACCACCAAGGGGGTCTGAATTTTTTCCGCGTGGACAGCTTCCTCAAAGGGCAAGCTACGTCAAGGGCCGCATTCAATATCGACGTGAATGACTCAACTGACTTATCAAGTGCATTCTTACTGTCGACCGGTCCTGGAATGTCAGCTGGGAGAAGGCCTTGAACCGTATCATAGTATCATAGAGGCCAGTTGGCCTTTTTTAAATTTCTAAAGAGGGGTTGACTTGGAGCTTTGTCCGAAATCTCCCACAATCGGTATCTGTGATCCGAAAAAGAATGATCCGTAGAGACCCTCCACTTACTCAATCGGTTCGATACAGTTTGAGAGACAAGAGTGAGTTCGAGAACTTCTTGCCTATTTCTAGTAATAAAGGTAGGCTCCTTACCCCTATTTCATATATGAAGATTAGTAGAGAGGATAAAATCGAAAAGAATTTCGCCTCTTAATTAGTATTTGAGCTGCCCCACACTTCATGATGCGCGTTGGCGTCACAACCTATAACCAAATCTACGCTATCATTAGCAGCATGATGTACTAACCTGGATAGGCTGTCTTCTGGCAGGGATTGATGGTCATGTGCCAAGTAGGCCGAGACGATCCAGAGCTTCCTCGAATCGAGCTCCATGCTTGCCGCTACCATGTCCCCGTTGCTTTAATTCGAGAGCAGAAATGTACTCAACTTGTTGCTGACTAATATTCACGCCCTAGGCCTACCTGCCTGCACCGCATATAGCAATTTGTGAGTGTTAGTCCTGAGGCCGCGTACCAGGCCGCCCACAACCCACGGCTCCTGGATCAGGACGATGTCGTCTCCGTATGTTGCCAAGCGGAGAATGAGGCTGGCGGCCGCAGCCTTAGAGTGGTGGAGGTTGATTTGTACCACCTTCAGCATTACCGCTTTGAGTGGTGCTAGTGGCCCCTACCACGGTGATATTAGCCGCGTCATCGGGGTCTGAGTCCAGCAGATCTTCATCGTCCATCAGGGATGACCGAAAAAAGTCCGCCAGCTCCATGTCAGTATCATCACTGACACTAGACCCATGCGAGGAGGCATTGTCAGTTGCGTGCTTCTGGTCGGCTACAACTGAAATACCGGCGGCAGAGTTGGACAAGGATAGGGGAAGGTTGGATGAGGCAATCTCTGGTCGGGGGGCACTTCCCGCAAGCTTTTGGTCAGCTACAGTAGGTGCTTCCGACGCGGCTTTGACGCCGCTGGTGTCGCCGTCTTTCTTAAAAACCCTCATGGTAATGGAGGAGAAAGCATAGCCAATAACTCCATTTATGGCTGACAAGGGGGCCAGAGAATTTGAATCCACCAAGAAGATGGCGGATCTAAAATCCCCTCTCGGCTCCTCCAGCCGAGTAACCCTCCAATTAGAAGTCACCAGCTTTGGGTTGCTTCTCCGAATTATCTCCAGGATAACTTTCGGGTCTGAGGGTTCAGCTGGGATCCAGGCACGAGCTCTTGGCCGGCTGGGGACCTGATCCCTAGCAACAACATTA
The DNA here is from genome assembly GCA_963668005.1 of Melieria crassipennis. Taxonomy (NCBI): domain Eukaryota; kingdom Metazoa; phylum Arthropoda; class Insecta; order Diptera; family Ulidiidae; genus Melieria; species Melieria crassipennis. The sequence goes on along the minus strand of OY764961.1, from coordinate 84,487,412 downwards.
AGTTTCGCACCTGGCCATACTTCGCCCACTTTGGAGATCGCAATCTTAAAAAGGTCCACGGATCTTTGGTCGGCACAAGCGATCAGCTTCACATGGCCCTGATGCCATCCGCCATCGCGACAGGAAGGGGCATCGCCAAGATAGGGAGGAAGATCGGTGTTAGCCTGGCCTCAAGCGTCTTCCATTGATCAGGTGTAATGCAGCCGTCGGGGTCGCTCTCGTCGACCACCGCCACTATGATGTGGCCTGCGAGGATTTCGCTGAAGGGGCAACTGGAAGGCTGCACGGTTTTTTAGCGTCCGGGTGGGTGGTCTCCTCTACTGACCGTTGACGCTTTGAAGAGGAAATAGGTCGGTTCAGGTTGTTATCACCCTCCTCCACGACCCGTGTCGCCCACTTAAGCGAGGCTTTCTGCTTCTCCGTGCGTTGCCCTACCGAAGTTAGGCTGAGGCGTTCAATTAAACGCAGGGCAACACGACGGTTTTTATAAGCCAACTTTGAAGGCGCTTGTTTGGCACCGGAAGCTGTTGGCCGGGCAGCCGGTTTAGCCAAATTTTGCGCCGCCTTACTGGTACCAGGTCTGGTATCCAAGTGCCAGAAGGCTCTGCATTGGCGTTTTTGGACCGCATGTCCGGTTTAGGGGTTACTACAACCGGTTTTTGGGGGCGGAACATACGTCCATGAAGAGCGTTTTTAGACCGCACGTCTGGAATATTATTGGGAGGATTCATAAAAGCAACAAAAACCTGCAAAAAAGGTAAAAGGCAAAATAAAAATAAGGTAAAATAAATAAAAAATGGGATTATTAAAAAGATTTCCCAAAAACCAACAATCCAAACTAGGTGGCATCGCTGTCAATGCAGAGTTGCAGGTCGCAGCAACTAGATGGCGCTGCCAGCCCAGCACGTAGACTTATTCCACAGATGGCGCTGGTAGCCAGCACCAACAATTTGTAGAAATGGCGGGAGAATCCGCGCAAGACCACCTGTTGTGGGGGAACACCCAGCAGTTCCGCGTGTTGTGTGTGTCCAGCGACTCGGGAAAAACTCAGGAGCTGGCTGCGGTATCGCGCTGTGGATTGCGCCGCAACCACCGGACTCTCGCAGACTTACCTTTAGCGGCAACTCCTTCCCTGCAGCACCCAACCACCACGGTGCAGAGGTTGGTGTCCCACGAACCAGAAATCCACTAATGCGGCTCTTGTCCTTGGGGAAAACACTTCACTCGCGAACACACAACCGAAAATTATGATAAGTCACTTAGACTTAGTAAAAACAGCGATTAAAACCGCTTGAAATTTAATTTTTATAATAATTTGTAGCACCGACAGAAATTTGTGCACCTGTTGCGAGAGTTGAAATCAGGTAAAAATTTTAATATTGAAAACATTAGCCAAAAGCAATCCATTTCTGCATACGAAGAACACTTCAAAATCTTAACACTTCGCTGCATGCTTTGATTTCCGTACAGAAAACAATGTTTTCTCCAATTATAGTTGTTGCTTCTTAAGTTTAGATCATAAAAATGAAATAGCATTGCATATATACAGTCATGTAGGGAAGAATTGGCAGCTACGAAAATTCGCGACAGCAAATCGTTACACATCTCATAAAACGCAACGTTTTAGCACTGCCCGATAAACGGGAACCGTTGGGGCAGTGCTTTTGTTTACTTTGTAACTTTTTTCAATTTTAATTTAATTAATTTACATTTTTATTTAATTTTAAAAGGAAACATTTACAACGGGTTCGATTCTCTCGGGAATCGGTGTAGTGCTGCAGCTCCCTCACATCCGAATATGCACTTTCTGGGCATCACGCTGGAAAATACATGACCATAATTAAAATATTTTAGAAATTGTTGTATGAATAATATTAAATTTGTTGATAATTTCTGCCAAAAACCAACCGATATATGAAAATGTTATTTAACTATGGTTGTCTAAGTGAAGCCAGCATAAAAAAATTAAGGTCTCATATGTAAAATCGTGTTAAATTACATTTGTAAAATTCACGAAAACCGCAGTTTTTCAGTTTTTTTCATGTGCACTGCCACATTGTGTACCTATTCACCACAATTTAAATTTTACACGTGAATAACAACAATTTGACCGTTCTTGTCATACAGAATCGACGTCTGGTTGTCAAAGAGTCGCGTTACTTATTATTTACTTTGACGGGCACTTTGGAGAAATTATTGCATAATATCCCTAAATCGCCCGTCGACAGAAAAAACTTGTTAATTAAAACAAACCTTTAAATTGTATTTATTATATCTTTTATATAAATATGTATCGTATGTACATTTATTTCATAAAAACACAAAAACATGAAATCATGAGACCACAGCGAAAAGCACATTATCTGAAGATGTAACTATTTCACAATTAAAAACTAGTAGAAAATTCTGAAGTTTTCTATTTTTAATCGAGAGGGTAGATGGTAAACCCGGGACACACCAAGGTTGGACCGGGACAAACAGTCGAAGACCGGGGCATGTCCGAAACACAGGGGTCTGGCAGTCCTAGAAAGTCCTTTTTAGCTCGCCGTTTCTCAGCCTGCCAGACCGAGCTTTATCCTTTGAGGGAACCGTCGTAGTTATACAGTGCGCAGCATTCAAGGCTCCGAAAAACGTTGATTAAACCACTTGCTCGTTATTGTCCTTTCCAACGACATGCTGGTACCGGTCCTCCAAAAAATGTCAAAACTGAAGCCAGTCGATGAATTGAATTTATTGATAATGATCTTGCAACGCCTGAACTTCCTTTTTCTAAAACACTATACACAGTGCGTTTGTAAATGCTTCTGCTGTATGAAATTTTTAATGAACCTCCAATTTTAACGTTCCCCAAAATAAAACAACACATTTTGTTCATAGCCTTTGTGATTTTATGATACGGAAAACATTTTTAAATTAAATTAATGCACAGTACAATGAAATTAAACGCAAATACTAAAAACAATACTTTTGGATCTAATTAATTTTGTTTATTAAAAGCCAGCTAACTTCGAAATGTCAAATTCTTAATCTTCGTAACGCACTTCCTTATTAGTATCTACCACGTTTACATTGAGATCAAATGCGTGATTTGGGCTGAAATGCGAAATCAAATCTTCCCCATACAAATTCAAATCTACAAAATCACTCATTTCAACAAAATGACGAGGCGATAAAACATGACCTTTTTTTTAACATGTCTGCACCAAAACCAAAAAAGCTACTACATGCAACTACGTGCTGCCTTTGCGAAAAAAAACGCACGGCAATGCAGTTTCTATGTTTGAATGAAAGCGGATGCCACAAAACGGAAATGAGAAGTAGCCTGCAAACGAAAGCTAGGCAGTGCTTCCATCATCTGTGCGCTTCATTATGTTAAAAAAGCTTTGGGAACACTAAAAGGAAGTGGCTTAATTTAAGTGCAGTTCCGACTAAAAACTTGCCAGATGATACTATCGCGTGATTGCATGCATGTAGTATATTTCTATTTTTATATTGAAGTGTGTAAAAAATAGACAGCAAAAAACAACAAATGCTTTCGTCAGTAGCCGCAGAAGAGCTGCTCTGTGAGCGGCGGCAAGAGGCCATGAACACAAATTAGCTGCCAAACAAAATGCAAAGGAGGCAATACAAACACATTAAAATCAATCATTTGAAATCATGTATTTTGGTTTAATGTAAATGTATTATTAGGTGATTGTAAAAATAAAACAGTAACATAAGTATGAGTTTCACATTTATTTAACTGCATTTACGATTATTCCTCATTCCATCCGTCTTCGTCTGACAAATAACGCCTTTTAACAGATGTGTTCATATAAGGTCTTAAAACCCATTCAATATTCGCTGCTTGAATTTCGTCGAGGGTTCCTAATTTAATTTGGTATAGTTTTAACTGAAAGCGAGGTCCAACTTCTACTAACTCGAGTTCTTTATTAACAAATTTATACGTATGATGACGAAATGTTATGTAATCATCGTGATTAGCAAATGTTATAAGCCTCTTAGAATCGTGCTTAGGTATAGGAAAAAGGTACTTCAATATTTTCATCGTCCGCTCACCAAGTTTTGTCTTAAAATTGTGAAATATTAAATGTGGCTTTTGTTCGCTCATGTGACCAATATCAGGAATATCATGCCGCATAACAACTCCCGAAATGTTGAAAAAAGCTGTTGGCCCATAGGGCAAGTGACATATAACTAAATTATCTGGAACGCCACGATGCTCGTGAACAATTATGAAGTCAGTTACGTCATTGGCTCGACAAGCATGCAACAATTGTTTAATTTCATACTTTCCACGATTCATACGCTGCGCGTTAGGAAATATTAGTCGTAATTCTTTCACGAACATTTTCAGCTTTGCAGATGGTTCATGTGACGTCGTAATCATAATTTTTGGATCGTATGATCCGGCGAATCGGTATTCATCATCTATTTCATTGTGAACATCGTTATCTGAAAATAACAATAAAATATCAATTTTTACTATGCATATACTCACATCACTTGAATCATTTTTAAGTCTACCGTATGTCAAATGGTTTTCTACCATTCAAAACACAACACAAAAAACTTCCTTTGACATAGTATTGAAAGAGTATTAGCAACCAAATTGAAATGTATAGAACACACACCTCGAGTACTGCTGGTACCGGAACTCTGTTACTACGAGAGCAGTTTGATAATTCAGAGACTTTTAGAATTTTTCGTAGCAACTTTAAATACAATATGTACCGCTCCTATCAACTCAAGCTAAGATCCCACTATCGGCGCAACTTACACAATATGGACAGATTGACGATGTCGTGTTAGATCGGTTCACATTTCAGAAACTTAACCAAGTACATTAGCACATATTCGCAAAAACCAGAATTGCGACGATAATCGGTGCAATACGATCGTGAGCTTACATCTGTTAATAGGCTACTTATAGGCAGCGTAACTGTGTAACCACTTCAAAGAAGTGTTTGGCGATATTTAACGATAACCCGAACGAGTTTTTGCACCATTGCGTAACCGTGACCGTAATTCCATGGACCGCTTTTCCAATTGCGACTCCCTGCTGGTCGCAATCAAATCAACCCATTTCATAAACGAATGATGCGTGGTTATGAAAAGTGGATTACTTACGACAACGTCAAGGGAAACGGTCGTGGTCGAATAGCGGTGATCCGGGGCAAAAGTTGCCAGTGTTTGATGGGATTGACAGGAAATCATCTACTATTAGCTGCTGCCTTACAGTCAAACTCTTAACTCGAACCTGTAATGTAAACAATTGGAACGCCCGAAAAAGCAATCGATAAAGACTCGCGAGAAGCTCTGGGCGGTTGGTTGGGAGTTCGTCCGGAATTGATACCTAGTAATTACTACTTGTTCTTATCTATGGCGAATGATTTTGTTGGTGCAAAAATTATCTCAAGACAAATTTTGCGAAAATCGGCACAGCTCGGCGACGCCCGGGCCCACCTGCAAAGCGCCAACCGGCACCAGCGACGCGGCGTCAAACACCGGCGCTTCCAGCTAGGCGCCAAGTAGCGCCGCAACCGGCCCCACCGACGCGGCGCCAACCGACCACGACCAGACGCACTCAGGCACAGCCACCTAGCGCCGCATGCCGGAGCAGCCAGAGTCAGCCGCCGCGCAACGCAAAGAAGAAGGCGACCACAAAAGCCAGCAAGGGTCGCCAGGCGGCCACGACGCAGCAGTTAATCCAGACGGCGGTGTCTACGCTGGAGCAGCTAGGCCGCGCACTTAAGGTTGCACTCGTGCAAGGGGGGCGCGATGTTGAGACCGCCGACGAAGAGAATCTGATTGATCTCTAAGTTGGCGGCTCACGTCCCTTCCCGCACACACACACAAACACATTCACGCACGCACTCACACAAACACACTATCTCTCCATTCTTTACCCACTTTTTCCGTCTCCGAAAATGAACTGTGTCTCAATTTCCGACTCCCTTAGACTTAAGATTAGCATTATAAAGTTAGTTTGTAAGAACTACTCATAACGAGCACACCTTTAATAAAACGCCCCCGCTGCGCTCATCCCTAAAACCGCCGCCGTCTTTCATTTCTCCAGTCACCGCGCCCTATAGTGGTGGTAGTATTCAAATACCTTTTGTGGGCCGGCATTCGGCCGGGCTTGAAATAAGCAACCCTCATGGGAGTCACTAAGGCATCGGGATTAATAAAGTGTTTACAGTATTTTTGAATTCGAAACCTTGATGCGCGGTCAGCCGTTCCTAAGTAATCTATATATTTATTTGAATAAGGGCGCTGAGATCTCGCTATCCACACATCGTACAATATCATATGATACATAATTTTAAAGCTCTTGATGAGCATATTTGCACAAACTTTTCAAAATGTAGATTGATAAAGCCTATCTGGAGATATTTGCATCGAAAGTTGCATTAATTTCCCTATTGGAAACAGCATTGCTCTTTACGTTTATCAAATCCAATCAGAAAGCTGTGCGCTTGAGCGAGAAGATGGGAATAAGCAAACAAACAAAATCGTGCATGGAACCCACACGTTCCACACACGCATGTGGTGAGCGCACGGTTGCCAACTTTTCTATTTCAGAAAATTTTCAAAAATCACTAAATTTAGTGCGAAAAGCACTAAGTTGGCAACAGTAGTTGCTATGCCCCAAATTTTGCATTTTTATGTTTTGTTTTGATCATTACACTGCACAACAGCATGTCTGTTGCATGGAGTTTTTTACATGAACCTGAATCGATTTCCACGCTGTTTTCAAAACCATACTCCGTTTTTATGTAACAGCTCTAGTTTTCGCAAAAAATGGGCGTGTCACTATTTCGAATTTTCCTCGGCTTTTTCCTCGTTTTCAACTGTAATTTCTGAACCAATAATCCTATCGACATGATTTTTATATAGTTGCACTTACAACATTTCTAAATTGGCGTTGTAATAAGGTTTCAAAGTAGGAAAATATTGAATTTCAAGGCGTTTTTTCTGATGGCGAAAATAGTACAGATGTTTCATAAACAGTTACGAAGTTTATGAATATCTTAAGAAGAAACATCAAACAATACAAGACAGCCAAATTATTTGGCGGAATGCACATTCGCATCGAAATAATAGCAAAAATTTACCATAGTCAAATTCAGTCTTTTAACTTAAAAAATTAGGAGCCTCAAAATATGCAAAGTTTTTAATTTTTTTTATTTCGAGCAATTAAAAATATTTTTGTTTTTTTGCTTGTATTTCAGACTATAAATGGAACATATAAAAGAGCATATTTTTTAAGGAAAACGACTGAATTTGACTATGGTACATTTTTCCTATTATTTCGATGCGAATGTGTATTCCGCCAAATAATTTGGCTGTGTTGTAATGTTTCACGTGTGGGCTTTCATTATACACCTAACTCGTTAATTGATTTACTAAAATTGTGTATGTTTTTGACCATCAAAGAAAACGCCTTAAAATTCCATATTTTCCGACTTTGAGGTCCAATTACCGCGGCATTTTAAAACTTATACAAATACGTTGCATCGGAAAAGAAGCCGTGCGGTGTTGTTCATGCGATAAGGTGAAAATCATGTCTATCGGTTTTTTGGTTTAGAAATTACAATCAAATATATGGAAAAAGTAGAGGAAAAACTGAAAAAATGACACGGTACCTATATCTCACAAACTAGACCTGCTAGAAAAAATCTGAGGATAGATTCGAAATCAGCGCACCCAAATTAGTAAGAAACAGTAGAAAAACTCCATGCAACAGAAAAAAAGTGTTTTTTGTTATTATTCTTACGTTATACTTAAGAGTCCAATTCAAGTTTTACAAAAAAGCCCATGTGAACGCAGACGGCGAATGTAGGATTTCAAGAAGTACTATAATGCAAAAAATATACATTAAATTTTAATAACATAAACCAAATGGTAGTTTTTTGATTACACCCGAATTTCGGGAGTTACAACTAGTAACCTTTATAATAGTAACTTCGGCTTTGCGGCCAAACGTATTTTTGCATTTAAATACCTATTGTGTGGACGGCCTTCGGCCGGGCTTCAAAAAAATAACCCTTATGGGAGTAACTACGGCATTGGGATCATTAAAGTACTTACAGTAGTTTTGTATTCAAATCCTATGATTACAAAAAATCGCGCCTAAGCAATAATCTTCATAAGCTCCATTTCAAACTTTGACTTTAAAATTGGTGAAAACACTAGAAATCAAAAATAGAAGTGTTTTTCATTTTGTTTGAAATCTAACCAAAGGGTTAAAAATTAGTATGGAAAAACACAGTTTAATAGGTCTATTGACTTCAAATATAGCGAAAGCACTACAAATGAGAAATAATTAGACAAGTACTTTGTTATAAAAAATCTGACCTACGTTTAAGAATAGTGTAAATATTCTACACCTGAATCGTTCCATTGCGAATATTGTGACCATAAAGTTACAATATTAGATTTTCTTATTTTACCACTCCTACAAAAACACTGCCTGTGGGCTGCATAAAAAGGAGGATTGAAAACGAGAATTGAACATAATTGCTGGCCAATAAAAACTTTTTTAGAGAGGATAAATTAAAACAAAAGTAACAACAACAACATCCACAAAAGTAACAACATCCACGCTATTCCCGCCTACACGGCACAGCGCAATAAACAGTGCAGTTTGCAGTTTGCAAATAAAATTAACGCTACTCGCCCCAACAACAAAAGCAGAGTTCATCGTCATGTTTATCAACTGGCACAGTGGCGCACATAGGATTTCATTTTGAGGGGCTTATGTCCACAACTTTCAAGCCCAATGTCAGTTGAAATTATTTATCGTAACTAAAATGTTTGCAAGATACAAATATTTGGGAGGGGTTTGAACCCAAATTTTTTTTTGCCTTTTGCGTAGGCCACTGAACTGGCGCAACAGCAGCGAGCATACGAATGAGTACAGAAGCGACTTCTACTCACATCGCTGAAGTAACAGAGTATTCTGCTGTTAGTAACAGAGGGTTCTGCTGTCAATAACAGAGGATACTACCAGCAGTACCCGCCATAGAACGCGTTTGCTTGTATGAGATGCGCGTTCTATATTACTTCATGTTCGTTGATATGACATATCTAATGTTGTATACCAATAGAAAGGTATGGAAAAGATCTTTCGTTCGATTGAGTTATTTTGATACAAAGTTTGAACTTTGACCCCGAGCCACGCCTGTTGTCTGCTTTTCCTAGGCAAAATTTTCAGTTCATTAGATTTGCAAAAGGAAGCGTTTTTTTTTCATGTGGGTTCGCTATACTACACTATGTTGTCTTGTTTTATTGTGCCTTTGTAGTTGTACTTCTTTTCTTTTGTATGCTAGTTTTTATTTCTGCCTGGAGTTCGGCTGCGGCCGAGTGAATTATATCAAATGGTTTCCTGTTGGTGACTGAGTGGATGGGTCTGTTATATTTTAAAGCTGCAAGTGGCATTAGGTCTATTGTGTCTTAGATTTTTGAGTCGAGTTTAATAGCCTATTTCAACTGGGCCTTAACTGCAGTTTGACATCGCATTTAAATGCTCAAATTCCCATACAATTCACAGAACAGTCTAACAGAAAATGTTATGTTAAAATAGGGGGCTATACTCACAAATGTACAAACTTTGATAGCATACTTTCAGGCGCTGCAAGAGCCGTACGAACACAAATGAAAGAAGGGATGTGAATTGCGTTCGGTGTGGCAGATTTTTTGCCAAGACAATTACTTTTTACTACATTTTTCGCAAAAATACATATCGTCTGTCATAATCAAAGTTAAAACTTCTATTATTTGCCAATAATAACAGCTGAAAAAGAAAATAAAAAACGTGGAACTTTTCATGAACCCTCTTGACATTAAAAATTCAGACAGCTCTGATATCAATCAGCCGACAACTTTCACAAATGAAATAAACATTGACAAATGATAAATAAATTGAAAAATTAAAAAAATAAATTGATACATTTTCACAAATATGAAAACGGCAGACATTCCTAGACTGTTTTCATGCTTTCCCAGGAAAACGGAGTGGTTTTCATGCAGTAGAGGCTCTACAAGAAACCTTACATACGTATACAAGAAGATGGCGGCGATGGGTAAGCTGTGGCTGCCCAGAAATAAATACAGAATTTGGCTTTACCAAATAAAAATGTAAACAAAAACTAGCTGTTGGAGTTAACTCAGTTTCGGTGGAAACGCTTGACAGTTCTCAAATTTAACAGAGCCCTTCACTGCAGTTAAGCGTTCAGTGGAAATCATCAGACATGGGGGTTTTGCACTAAAATCCACTACCACTACCACTAGAGGTCTGCTGGGAAATTTTCCACATATAATAATAAATTTTAGTGGTAGTTGAATTTTTTCCACTAATCACTGATCTTTATTTAGTGGTAGTGCAATTTTCTTCCACTAATTTTTTTTTAGTGGTACTTTTTACCACTACCACTAAATAAAATTCAGTGATAGTTGAAAATTCCTCCACTATCACTAATTCTTTTCCACTAATGTCACTGATGACAATTTTGAACGTCTAGTCTTGATGAAAGCAAATAAGTTGTTTAAATAAAACATATATTTTTGCGCATATCGTTGTTAGTGGTTTATTTAATGGTAATGGATGTCTTTGTTTAGTGCACTATGCTTTTCACTACCACTAAATAAATTTAGTGGTAGCTGAATTTTTTCCACTAATCACTGATCTTTATTTAGTGGTAGTGCAATTTTCTTCCACTAATTTTTTTTAGTGGTACTTTTTACCACTACCACTAAATAAAATTCAGTGATTAGTGGAAAAAATTCAGCTACCACTAAATTTATTTAGTGGTAGTGAAATGCATAGTGCACTATGAATTTAGTGCAAAACCCCCATGTCTGGAAATCATAGTCAAATAATAAAGTCATCCCGATAGGTGACGTCTATTTGTTTACGTACTCTTATTTTGATAGCTGGCATTTATGTTTTCTCTACATTCTCACATGAATGAAATTTTTCTGTCAAACTTTAACCTTTTCATTCATAATATAAAGTATTAAAAAAATATTTGGATGAAAATTTATTTGAAAATATTAACTCAAGTGCAGTGCAGTGAAAATCAAAAATGCCATGGACGTGCTGCATTTGCAAAACCACATGGGACCAAAAAGTTTCAATATTTCGTGTACCCAGTGAAATAGATGAACGCTGCACTTGAAAACATTAATGAAGACATACATTTAGATCACAACTTTTTGAAACAGTTTCGTAAAACCCATTCGCATTATTTAAATAATTTCTTTATATGATACCTATCACCCTTGCATATCTATGTTTATGTGTTTTCTGTATATTTGTATTCAATACACAACATATACACTCCATTGCTTGTAGCTATTTGAATACACATTTGAAAAAGGGTTAAAACCGAAAAAAATGTCGAATGAGTTGAATTCAAAATACTTTGAGAGAACAGTTGTCAAAATAAGAGTACATACTTGACATAAAATGTCACTATCGGGATGACTTTATTATTTGACTATGGTGGAAATAGGTTATAAGACACCTTATTGCGTTATTTCGAAACAAACTTTGAACTTTCCCAGAAAAGATTTTCGTTCGTTAGATTCAGGAGCCAAACCTCTATGTAAAAGCATACTTGTTTATTTTTGGAACAAAAAACTGCAAATCGGCCTATATGGATCTTCTTTTTGCGAATCTAATGAATTAAAAAGTTTGCCTGGGAAACGCCCACAAAAGACGTTGCTCGGGGTCAAAGTTCAAATTAATAATAATAATAATTGACTGGCACGACAGCCCGCTTACGCGAGACTAAGGCCTAGCTTCCCGCAACCACCCGTGTTGTGCGTGTGAATTTGTACGCGGGTGGAAGGGACCTACAGTTTTATGCCGGTTCCGAACGGCAGGTTCGGAGCTTTTTCATAAGCAATTTTTACTCTCAGAGGTTTGCCATTTCCAGCTGAGAGGACAGCCACCGAAAGAGAAAACGAGTTTTCCCGTTTTTTTTTAGGTGTTATTACAGGCAGTATTTGAACCTGAGGTTGCTGCCTTCGACTCGCGGTCCAACGCACTAACCAACTGAGCCACGGCGGCTGCAGTTAATGACAGAAATTAACTGTGGTATATTTGTGCAAAACAATATGGATATAAAAAATTTTGTGAGTCATTGCAGCAAATATCTATATATTGCCACCATTTAGATGTGCCGTTTCACTGGTATAATTTAATGGGCGTGGCACTTTTTAAATACCGGTGTAACTTTGGAACTACAACTGCGTTCACATCAATGACACTCGGTACAAACGTACGATTTAGTTGGGTTTTTTGATAAGGGGAATGGGGTGGGTTTTTGACAAGGGGGCGTGGCACCGCCCATACAACTTAAATTTTTAATTTGGAATATCTTCGGAATGAGAAATCGGGCAGCATTAAAATTTGGTGCGGGGCCGTTTCACTGGTAAAACTTTGTGAGCGTTGGACAAGGGGCGTGGCACTTTTTAAGCAACTCAAATGTTTTAAATAACTTTGGAAGTACAAATCACACATCAAAGAGATTTGACACAAACTTACGATTTAGACGTGCCCTTCGACAGGGAGAGTAGGGTGGGTATAGGACGAGGCGCATGGCACCGCCCATAGAACCCAATTTTTTAATGTGAAATAGCTTCGGAACAATAAGTTGGAAAGCTTTGAAGTTTTGTATACCATCGCCCCATAGATGTGTCATTCTAACTATTGGCAAAATTTTATGGACGTTGAACAAGGGGCGCGGCATATTTTGTGTGACTGAAGTAACTTAGGAACTGAAAGTCGCATATCAATGAAACCGGGTCACACCCTTCGACTGGAGGAATGGATTGGGCATTACATAAAAGAGGCGTGGCATCGCCCATAGAGTGTAGTATGAAGAAACTTGATTTATTGTGCCAATTGACTTCAAGCTTGCGTGCAAAGCCGCAGGGCCCTACTAGTAAATATATAAAAGTCGGTTGTAAATTTAATATAAAACAGAAGGCAAGACATAGGTACTAGTAAAATTTGTACCGTCTATGCATTTTTTTTTTAATGTTTTAATTTTATTTCCATGGCTACGTAGTTAACTGTCATTTGACCGCTCATGGTAGTAGTAGGTAAAATCGATGATAAAAAAAAGAACAGATCGGCGCAGTGATTGCAAAATTTTAGAATATTGAGCTTAGTGCAAAATATTAAGTCAAGGCGAACCAGATTCGTAACTTAAACCGTTTTCGAGCAACGGTTATTCAAAAACTGAAAACCGTCAAATGACCGCTGCCCGTAGTTCTAGTGTTAATAAACCGTTGGAAAGAGGGTTTAAAGAGTTATGATCCAAGTTAACACTTTATTTGAATTTTTCATAAATACGAATTTTACAGCCAATTTCCCAGTGTTCAAAATCGACACCCTAAAATGTTTTAATGTAAAGTGCCACCCCCTAAAAAACGGCTAAAAACGTAAAATTCTCAAGTAAAAATGCATGGTTTAGAAAATTTACGAAAAATTGTTTAATTTAATTTGAATATAAAATTACCGAAAGCAAAATGCAAATTGAATGGTAACGAATAATTATATGGAAATCAATAAACAAAACTGAACTAATTCATTCCTCATGATAGGATTAGAGAAAAATTAACTAAGAGCACTTTAAATTCATTTTAATGACAGTTCCGAGCAACAAAAAGGCATGTTACCGATAAAGGACCACAAAACAATGAAAAGGGGGGGGGGCACCTTACCAAAAAAAAAAAAGGTGGCACTTTACATTTTTATGCCATTTTGGAAATCATTGTATAAATTTTTTGCTTTTACGATATGCTCGGATATCATTTCCGATTATGAAAAACCGTTAAAAATTAAGTCCAACTCTGATATTTACCTTAGTTTTTTATGTTTTTGGTTACTTTTTCACCGCAAGAAAACCCTTTAGTTTTCATTTTTATGTTTTTTCTTAACAAAATTTGACACTTTTATTCACCCGTGTTATTGCGTCTGTTCCCTCAAAACCCACATTAAAATTGATGTTGTCATATATACCTTAAATGACGGTAGGAATTTTTTTTGTTGGTTTGCTGGAACGTCGAAATCGAGCAGGGGTGGCACCTTACAAAGAATTCCCCTACATATTACATATCTAATGTTGTATACCAATAGAAAGGTATAGAAAAGGCCTTTCGTTTGATACCCATATAGTGTAAATCGATTGAGTACTGATTGAGATATTTTGATACCATCTTTGAAATTTGACAGCGAGCCACTTCTTTTGTGGGCATTTCCCAGGCAAACTTTTTAGTTCCTTAGATTCAGGAGCCAAACCTCTATGTAAAAGCATACTTTTTTATTTTTTCACGAGGGTTCGCTATACTGCATTTATGTGGAAATATCTGGTGGGCCAAAAATGTTGCTTGCGACTGTAGATGCCTTTCTATTCGTAAAATCGGTGTAACAAAAAAATTTGTATCAAAGAGAGGTTCGCATGTAAGAAAGAATGGTTGAGTACTTTACATACATATGCATTTGCTTTTCGTCCTCAATGCTTATCTAGTTTTACAATGCAACTGCTCAATACCTGTAATACATACCAGTAGAATATTTGAGACGCTCTTGGAGTTCTAATGCACTGTTAACTAGATCCCCATGGAGAACACTATTGGATACCAAATGCGTCTGCAACTTGTTCTTATTTTCCACCAATTTTCGATGACGCTCTTCAGCCGATTTTGTAAGAAGGAATTCACGACGCAACCTTGCCTGCCGCCTAAGCATTTTCGGGAATATGCTAGTTATTACAATATCACTCTAAGCACGTGAAAAAGATTTGTTTTGCCGTGTTGCCAGATTATCAGGAAATCGCTAATGAGCCAGTTAGCCGAGACTTAAACTTAATGGTAATGCCCCGAACACATAGACGACGTTAGCGACACGGCCATGCGACCGGAAGAAGGCGTCGGCTTCAATGGATGGTAACATGATGACGATGATGGCGGCAGCAACACCACAACATTCATTTGTTTTGTGACGCTTGAATCTTCATAAAATCGTATTTGTTTGGAACTGTCGAAGTGGATCGATGAATAATTTGAAATCGTGCGTTAATTTGTTCGTTAAAAACGCAATTACCAAAATAACACATATTACGCATTTGGCTCATGAGCAAAGTATGAAAACAAGCAATCTATGTTGCCAATTTAAGCAGATATATCAGTAGGTTTGGTTTTGTCGCCTACAAAATAGAGTCTAACTCTCACGAATGACATTACAGAAATTCGTGCAGCAAAACCAATTCGAAACACAAAAACGCATACACACAATAAACGACAACAACAAGAAACATTAACGAATCCCGAACCATCTTTGTTGAAACGACTATGACGATGCTTTGAATCGTGGTTTGCTCTCTGCTTGCGCTTCGACAAACAAGATCAATCAACATACATGCAAAGAATGAGCGATCACTACGCCACAACGACCATCATTTCAATGTACACGAGTGAAGCCGTTGCGAACAACAACATTGCTTTTTGCTGTTGTCCTACGCAAATCTAACAGAAAATGTTATGAACTTAACATAGTTAGATAGATAGATTTGACAGGGGAAATGTGCACTGAGACCAAAGTTGATCTATTGTGCCCCCTACAACTTTAGAGAACGTCCCCCAATCCCACCGATCTAATAAAGCTTAGTAACTCACGTGGGAGAAGGTGCTTGACGTTCTCTTCTGCAAGCCAGTACTGGCCCAGGTGCTGTCTCCTACTGCGGCATACCGAATCGCTGTTTCGCAGAGTCTGCAGACGCTTACCTGTTCTAACCCGATTGTGTGCATGTGTTTCCTCATCCTGCAGTGCCCGGTTAACAGCTCGGTGACCAGTCTAAGCTGGGTTTTCCCCAGTCTGAGGCATTCTTCACTTCCAGTGTTCTGAGTTCCTTTCCTCAAGTCTAAGTGACTCTGCTAGAGTGCTTTTGCCCAGCCCAATGAAAGGTTCTGGTGCAAGGGGGATCGTAGCTGCCCCAGTTCTAGCAAGACTATCAGCCTCCTCATTCCCCTTAATTTCTCTGTATCCTGGATCCCAGAGGATTTGAACCTGGTTAAATGTACCCAGTTTATTCAATGCTTCTATGCATTCCAGCACCAACCCTTAGGTAATCTTATACGAGATTAATGTTTTGATGGCTGCTTGAGTGTCAGAACAAATGACTATGTCGTGTCTCCTGTACAACCGCTCGAGGCTAATCTGCACACAGAGCCTGATGGCATATAACTCTGCTTGCAATATGCTGGGTGTATTCCCCATGGGCGCATAGTGCTTGAAGCGAGGTCCAAATACCCCCGTCCCGGTTCCCTGTGCGTTTTGGAGCCGTCTGTGAACCACGTAATAGTATGTGGTTTGAAAAGGGACTGGCTTCCTGGGACTGGGAACTTTGTTACTCATATATACTACGAAGTTTTTCTCGTAGTTATATGTTTTCGTTATTGAATCCATTGGATACAATACATAGGGGTTACTAACAGATAGCACGTCTAAGTCTCTGCGACTTAGAATGTGATCCCCCCCTCAGCCCAAGGACAGTGCGCTTGCCCACCATTTCAATTGATACGTGCAATGGTGATATATTGATTATCACCTCCAGTGCCACCGTGGGACAGGTCCTCATAGCACCTGTAATACACATGCACGCAGTGATGCTAACCGGAGGGAAAAGAGGTTACATGTAGGGAAATTCAGCCTTAAATTTGCGATGTAGGGAAAAAAGGACAGATTTTTAATATTTACTCAAATGTAGGGAATTTAAAAAATCTGAAATTTGTGTCGATATTAAAAAAAATTTTATTTTTCTGTTCGCATATTATTTGTTTTTATGATTAATGCGTTGAAATTTTTTCAATGTTGCAATCTTGGCAAGTAAAATCTTAATACTGTATATCCTTGAACACACCCACTGGCTAGCAAGGAGTTTCATGTATTTAGTCTGTGCTTGAACATGCACTTTTGTCAGCATATTTGCTTAATTTAACTTTTGCCGCGTTTTCGAGCACATCTTTCAATTTATTTTATTTATTAACCAGATTCTGAATTAAGGAGAGAAAATCGGAAGTTTCTTCAAATGTTATACTTTTTTTAACAATGAGCAATTCTTCCAATTCATCTTTTTTTTGGAAACGGGTTCTACGAAGCGAGCAAAGGTTAAGTATCGAAAGCAAAAATTTAACGACAGCTGGCTGGAAATCGAAGAAATCAAGGGATGGCTTGAAAAAATCGAAACGAATAATTTCAATTGCAAGACTGCAGCTTGCGACGTTTGATTTCGATGTTCGAAAATATATGTAGGGAAACTTGTAGGGAAAATGTATATTTGCGTAAGGAAAAATAGGGATTTTCCTGAGATGCGGTAGGGCTTTTTTCAAAAATTTGTTGGCATCACTGTGTGCACGCAAGTCGTTGGACCTTTTCGAGCCGCTTCCTCACAGTCGTGAGCTTGACTCTAGGGGCCCAGGCTACTGCTGCATACGTGAGTATTGGTCTCACTATCATGGTGTACATCCATTTCAGTATGCTTGGTCTACATACCAAATTCCTGCCTGCTAAGGATCTGCACATCATGATTGCACTCGTTGCTTTACTAATAACTGCCTCAGCGTGTTTGTTCCAGATTAACTTTGAGTCTAGTGTCACACCTAGGTACTTCACCTCCGTTTTGTATGCTATACTCTTACCGAGCAAGAGTATTGTACGCATGTGTGGCAGTTTTCTTTTCCACGTAAATGGTACTATGGAGGTTTTGTCAGGGTTTATCTTTAGACCTACCCGGACGCACCATTCTTGCGGTAGTTTTAATTCTCTATGGATTATATCACAGAGAGTGTCCTCAAACCTTCCTCTGGCAATAATGACTA
Source organism: Melieria crassipennis (assembly GCA_963668005.1). NCBI lineage: Eukaryota > Metazoa > Arthropoda > Insecta > Diptera > Ulidiidae > Melieria > Melieria crassipennis. The sequence goes on along the minus strand of OY764961.1, from coordinate 84,469,517 downwards.
TGTCATCAGCATAGCCTTGACAATTTATGCCATTGCTTGACAGAAGTTCAAGGAGCTCATCTACCACAAGGCTCCACAATAGCGGTGACAGTACCCCACCTTGTGGGCAACCTCTGTTAGTGAGCACACTCCTAGTGGTCTTGCCCACTTTCGTTACTGCCGATCTGGTAGAGAGCATGGCTCTTATCCAGCGGCTTACGGTGGTTTCTACCCCTCTTCTGCTGAGTGCCCTCTCTATCGCCTCATGAGAGGTATTCTAACTGGGCACTGCAGATTGAGGAAACACATGCATACAATCGGGATAGAACAGGTAAGCGTCTGTAGACTCTGCGAAACAGCAGAGGAGACTCCCGAACACATTATATTGCACTGTAATGCGGCTTGTCGCAGCAGGTTACGTTACCTGGGCCGGTTTTGGCTTGCAGAAGAGGACGTCAAGCACCTAGACCCCCGCGAGTTACTAAGTTTCATTAGGGCGGTAGGTCTAGGGGATGTACTCTAACAACTGTAGGGGGCACAATAGATCAATCCTGGTCTCAGTGCAATATACCCCTTACCAATTCTATTCTATTCGTAAGAGCTGAATTAAACTCGTGAGCTGGTATAGGGCAGTCTCCGTCGATCTTCCTGCCCTATACGCATGCTGCGCAGCATGAAGAGGTTGTATCTTGAGTGTTACGGTCCTAATGTACTGATCTAACACCTTCTCCATGGTCTTCATGACGAATGATGTTAAACTGATTGGTCTAAACGACTTCGGCTCTGTATAGTCCTTTGTTCCAATCTTCGGTATAAAAACTACCAGGGCACTTCTCCAGCTAACGGGGATGTATCCCGTTGCTAGACAGCTCCTCATAATACCAGTTAACTACCTTAGCAGGACCCCCCCTGCCTTTTTGGAAGAAAACAGGGAGGATCCCGTCTAAGCCTGGCGATTTGAAGGGTTGAAAGGTGTTCAGGGCCCAATCAACTTTTGCCTGGGAGATGACTTCATCTGCCATCTCCCAGTCCCTTCTGTTCGGATGGTATATTGTGCACTCGGCCGGCGCGTTCTGTATGGTTGCGCCGGGAAAATGGGCACCTAGAAGAGCTAGAGCCCATTGCTCTTCATTTCGCGTATAGCTACCATCCGAGAGTTTGAGTGCCATCTTGTTCTCCGTTTCTCTCTTCGCAAGCGCTTTATGAAGCTTCGCTGCCTGAGGAGTGGAGGAAATTTCTTCGGAAAACGTCTGGAAGCTAGCCCTTTTCGCTTTGCGTACTTCCTTTGTGTACTTGGTGAGTGACGCGGTGTATTCCCCCCATTCACCAGTCCGCTTTGCCCTATTGAAGAGTCTTCGCGTTTCAGTTCTAAGTTTTGCCAGGGTGTTATTCCACCACGGTGTGGATTTTTTCCTGGACCCTCTACTGTCCGGGCAGCTTGAATGGTATGCATTCATTACTCCATTGTTAAGGATTTCAACCGCTTGCTCGACTTCTAAGGGATGCCGCACCCTTCTTCGAATGTCAAGCAAGCGTCTATCCTCTACTAGCAGCTTGGTGTACTTTTCCCAGTCGGTTTTCCTGGGGTTCTTGGTTGGAGGTATCTCCATAATGTCACCTGCTAACTTGAATTCAATCATCCTATGGTCTGATAGTCACATAGTCACTGATTCTACTATTACCTATGGTAAGATCAAGGACCTCATGCCTAACCCTAGTGACAAATGTCGGGGAAGATCCCGTGTTAAATACGCCTAGGTTAGTGGCTAATATATATTCAAGCAGGTACTCACCCCTGGTGTTGTCATTGGTGATGCCCCAGATGGTGTGGTGGGCGTTCATGTCGCCTCCTATAAGGAGCGGCAGGTCATTTGCCCTGCAGTGCTAAAATAGGCCCTGCACTTCGTGGGGGGGCACCGTCATGTCCTCGCCCGGAAAGTACGCTGACGCCAGGACGACCTCGAGGTCACGACCCTCGATCTGAATCGTCAACTCCACTGCTACTAAATCCCTGGACATGTACTCTGCAATACAAATATAGTTAGTATTTTTCTCAACAATGATGCAGGCATGAGGTATCTCATGCCTTGTATAATAAATTACCCTGGTATGTTGTGAGTTCAGTCCGCAGACTCTTCCGTAATAGCACCAGAGCTCCTCAACTAGCGCCGCCCCGATGTGATCTCAGGTGAACTTATGCGCTAGGACGGCCGATGCCGCCTTCGCGTGATGAAGGTTGATTTGAACAACCTTCATGTGCCGAGGGTTAGAGTTTAGGAGAGGCATCAACGTCCATCTACAGCAGCGTCGTTATCGAAATTTCGTCTGACAGCTGCTCCTCTTCCTCGCTCGTACTACCTTGAAGCCGCAGTGTTTCATGGTTTAGCTCCTCAAGGGAATCTTGGGAGGCCTGCACTGCTGCCGCTACTTCTGCTCCGGCTGCCTCCCCGCCTTCCGGTGTTTTCCCGGGTTCGGCAGATCGCGCTTCGCCTGAGGATTCTGCTTCCCCCGGTGTATTCCCGGTTTCAGCTGATTGTGTGGGGGGCCTGCAGCACTATTCAGGCCTCCAGGTCTGGGGGCATGGACTGGGATGCTCCCATACCTGAAGTTGAAGGCGTTACCGTTTTCCCTGATTTTGGCGAGGGATTTCTCGTCAATCACCAGGTTCCAAAGCACACCCTTGCCCTCCTCCTTGGAAGTAACCACCTTCCAAAGGTTCGTGTAGATCCCAGCATTTTGCGCTTGTAGCAGCGCAGAAACCTTGCTGGGTTCTTGTCCAGCGCTCCTGGGAAGGAATAAGATGACGTGGTGTGTCTTGGGGACATCATCGCCAAGGCACACAAGAAGCCCTATCCCCTTCCAATCTTCCAGCTTCGGAACTATCTGCTGAAGCCAGTCTGCAGTGGTTACTGCAGTCTAAAAGCAGGTGACCCGGCCGGAAGTGGATAACACTGAACACTAGTGGGGTGGCCCACCCTTTCGCTATCTCCCCCACGATAGCCTCCTCGAGAAAAGAGAGCTCCTCCTTACAGGTGTTCTGAGGACTCTCGAGGAGGTTGCGCCCGTCATTGGATTATCACCAGACTGATTGCTATTTTGGGGCTTGCCCATCCTAGCAACCGGTGCCTTAGTGTTGGTCCTGGATTTCTTAAGTTCAGGACGTTGGGGGGAGTGATGTTAGGGCCACTACCTCTCTTTCTCGGCAGAGTCGGTTGAGCTGCTGTGGCCGTGGCCGCGGGCACTCCGCCATGCTCTTACGCTCTGCTCCTCGCTTCCTCCTTGCTCAGGCCTTGCCTGAGGTAGCGGAAGTACCACTTTACCCTCGCACCGCTTAAACCGTGTTTTAGGGGGTCGTCCTGGTTGCCCTAAAGGGGGGTAATTCTAGGTTTTTCCGTTTAGGCCTTCTCTCCAAATTAGCAGCCCGCAGCAGCCCTTTACTGCCGGTACCATAGCGGAAGTCGACGGGGGTAATCCCCGCACGACCGCATCAGTACTGGTGCTAGAGGCCACTACGTCAGCAGTCCGCCCTACTACCGGAGCCGCAGCAGAAGTTGACGGGGGTATGCCCCGCACGACCACAGCGACACTGGTACTAGGGACAGGGCCTATAATATGTTTTGCTCCTACCACCGCGGTGCACCGGTCCGGAATGTATGCTTTGGGGGCCAGTGGGAAGAGCTAAGACCGTGCTCACCTGGTTTGTGGTGGGTCTTGCCCTGGCAGATGCAGTTAGAGCAGAGATGTCAAACAGTGGTCTGCCCCGTATTGACGCCTCCCCTGACCGCACCCCCAGCCCTTCGACTGCCCCTCGTCACCCTGGAAGGTAGCTGTGCACAGCTGCTAGCTATGTTGCTGTGTAGTCCGCGAGTGGAATTCCTCGCTTATTTTTACCGCATTTTGTTTTAGTCGTACTCATGATTGTGGTGCGGCCGCCTGCCCGCGCGTAAGGCGAAGGCACTGGCGGCCAGTAATTCTAGCAGGGACAAGGTTGGTCGACCATGGCAGAGCCCGAGGTCAATGTACTTCCTGAGGTGGCCGGGTATCAGGAAGGCACCGCAATAGGCACGGTCCGCATAACACCCTGGGTTAGGGGGGGGGGGAGGGTAGTGCTTGGTACGGGGTCCCGTCCACACTATTCCATTGGGATTGGACTAGTCTGCGGCGTCTTTACCCGCGGCAAGCCCCCACACCATGACAAGGTGACTACCCTTGCGGAGGATGAACTTAACATGCTCAAATGCCTACGCTTCGCTCTTCCCGCTCGCATCATAACAGCCGAAAAAACTTTTGTGCCCACATGCGCGTTCTATAGTACTTCATATTCTTTGATATAACCCTGAAGAAAGTTTTTACTATTGATGAAGTTCCACAGCAAGTTATTAGCAATTTGCAATCAACAAATATTGTTAATTTTCGTTTATGTAATATAGCTACAGTCGTGCATTATAGACGAGCAAATTTTCATATAAATTTCCTTTTGATAATCCTGCTGAATTGCGAGGTGGAAAAGAATCAGCTGTTAATTTTTGACAAACAATATTATTTTATATGAAAAACTACCCCGGAACAAGGATTTATATGCGTTTTCGATTCTGACTGAATATATAAATGGTTTGCCATCATAAAATCATGTTCGCAGTTGCTTTTGTTGATACGTTTCTGGCATTATTCTGCCGTCACTTTCTATGTTGTTGTGTGGCCAATAAGAAAAAATCGTCTGTTTCTTTGTTGTGAAAATTTCCGCGATTGGAAGTTGGACCACAGATTTATCTTTCATGCTGAAATCTATTCGGAAGAATATTACATGCTATTTTGCACACCTACAGGAAAATACGAGAAGGTTTGCATCATTTGCGTTTGCCCTGAATAATTGAAGTGGTTTTATTTTTCAAGCACAATCCAAAACGAACTTAGAGAAGTCATTTTCGTAACAATATTTTGTGCTGCCAATAAGTAAAAGGCATGGTGGGTAAATATCTGCTTATTTGTTTATTCGTCGTCAACCTGCTCGTTGCTCGGGGTAAATTAGAAATAGCTCACCTTTATAACAATGAAGTCTGATATTATATAAGTAAATATTGTTATATGTCAAATAGTCCTTCTAAACATCAGATACCTCCACATATTGTTTGATTCTATGACTGAATCAATTTAAAGAGTTTTCTACCAATAAACTGTCTTTCATGTGCAGAATCACAAATGGTTTTTTATTCCGTTCTTAGGTAAAAGATAATATTTGGCATGAAAAAACCTCTTTTTCTTGCAAAGAACATTCATCGGATGCAATATGAGTGCGAACATAACATTCGCAAAATTAAAAATAAGACTGAACACCGCAAAACGCAACTCCGTTCGCAAAAAATTTCTGAAATTTACACAACTTTTATGTTCTTGTGTAAACAAGAAATTTCTTCAAATAATCTACAAAATTGAATAATAATCAATACGCATTTTGATACATTAATTTTCTTGATTTAAATCTATTTTTGTGCTTGAATCATTTTGTGCAATAACACAAAAACTTATAAAATCAGTTTCACCATGAAATTTTTCGGGATCTATATGACTTTAGGAAACAAAGTTGTATGTTCTATTGACTTTTCGAGAACTTACGACAAAAGCTTTCTCAGAAAACGTTATCTTCGCAGTATCTTTCGTGGTTGGAAGCATGTTGCCGGCCGGTTCCTGAAGTGACAAGGATGGGTCCTGATATTGACAGGTCAATATGAGTGCTGCCAATTCATTTTACAAGAGTTTCAAGACTAGTATAAACTCTGTCCCGCAGCATCAACCAGGGGATTTCGGGGTTGCTAAAACAAGCCGGAAAAATATATGGTTTTGTTATTGTTCTTCTTGCTTTGCTTTGTGCTTTGAACAATTGCAAATTTACTTGTTTTATAAATTACTACGCAATGTCATTTGTTAAATTGATTGTAGATTTATTAAATAAATATAGACAAGGGAAGTGCGTAAGAAACCTTCCAATTACTTATTAGGCGAAACTTACACAGCCATTGTTGAGGCTGGCGCGATTTTGTTGTTTTATGGCTGTCGCTGCCGTTCACATGATCGAGCCAACAAATTGCTCCTGACAACAATGTGTTTGGAGCTTTAGAAATGCCGATGTCGCGTATAAATCGATACATCGTTTGCAATCATTACTACTATCGGGTTATAACGTATATCGACATTTCGTGCCACTTTTCTGCTGAACACAAAGAGGTTTTTGTTGTTAATAACTTTAACAACTTGTTATATCGTGTTTATAATGTCTGAAATCAAATCAATGGAACACTCGACTCTTAAGGTTCCGTATGAAATTTTAAACAAAAAATTTCGGGTTGCCCAAAAGGCACTTGATCGTGAATTAGATCAGATTCAAAATGCTTCTAAAGATGTAGACAAGTTGATGAATGTCAAGTCTCCACCATCCATCGCTGAAGTAAGCAAATTGGTAGGTTGTGTGGTGCAACGGCTGCAGGTATTGAAGCGGAAGGCTGATGAAAGCATATCTGATGAATTGAATGCCAGCTTAGTTTGCAAAAGGAAATTGGAGCACTTGAAAGGAATTGTGCCCCCAGAATTAGACAACAACTGTAACATTTGGCAAGCATCTGTGGATCAGTGGAAGCGGGTAAGGCAAAAAATAAGCTGCAATGTGGGGACAAGTGCAGTATAGCGTACCCTGATGAAAGAAACTGCAAATCGGCCTATATGGAGCTGTTTTTGCGAATCTAATGAGCTACAAATTTTGGCTGGGAAATGCCCACAAAAGGCTGGGCTCGGGCTCAAAGTTCAAACTTTGTCTCAAAATAACTCACTCAATACTTAATCGATTTACACGATATGGGTATCAAACGAAAGGCCTTTTCCATAACTTTCTATTGGTTTACAACATTAGATATGTAATATCAACGAACATGAAGTAATATATAACGCGCATCTCATACAAGCAAACGCGTTCTATGGCGGGTACTGCTGGTAGTACCCTCTGTTATTGGCAGAAGAACCCTCTGTAGATAGATTGATTTATTTGGGGTTTATTGCACTGAGACCATTACTGATCCAAAGACAATTAAAGTATAAGAAGTCTTACGCTCATACAATCGAATGGCATAGGGCAAGCTCGAATTTGCAATATTTTCATTATCAAGAGGAAGCAAGCGTCGGCACAGAGCGTAATAATATTAACGGTCTCTGTTTTGCTCACACAAAGCACAACGGCTTCGATCGCTGCTAAACAAATTTGTGTGCACAGTGCAGTGCAAGTCAGTGCAGTGAGAGCGTAATAATATTGACGCTCTCTGTTTTGCTCACACAAAGCACAACGGTTTCGATCGCTGCCAAATAAACCAAAAATTTTGTGCGCTACCTTCACACGCATCGAAATCAGTGGCGCAGACAAGATTTCATTTTGGAGGGATATTTCACTGCTAATTCTTGTATTTGAGGGGGTTTGAATCCCCAAATGCTCCCGTCCCGTGCGCGCTACTGATTGAAACAATCAACTAGCAAAAAAAATCAACACAAGAGCACATAGAGATCACACGCATATTCATATCTCTGCTGACTGCAAGCAGAGAGAGTTGCGTGGCTTCATCTTTGCTCTCCGAATGTGGCTCTGCTGTAAAAACCACTCTCACGTGGCTTTATTGAAAAAGCCACGGCAAATTTTTGAAGCGCCACTGATTTGTATGGAAATGAGACATCTTATAGTTTAATTGTCTTTGACTGATCTATTGTGCCCCTACAGATCGTAAGAGAACATCCCCTAGACCCACCGACAATGAAACTTAGTAACCTACGGGCGTTCAGGTGCTTGACATTCTCCTCTGCAAGCCCGTATTGGCCCAGGTATCGCCTACTGCTACGATAGACTGCTTCACAGCGCAGTAGGATGTGCTCCGGCGTTTCCTCTAATTAATTTAATAATATTAATTGACTGGCACGACAGCCCGCTTACGCGAGACTAAGGCCTAGCTTCCCGCAACCACCCGTGTTGTGCGTGTGAATTTGTACGCGGGTGAAAGGACCTACAGTTTTATGCCGGTTCCGAACGGCAGGTTGGGAGCTTTTTCATACGCAATTTTTACTCTCAGAGGTTTGGGATTTCCGCTGAGAGGACAGCCACCGAAAGAGAAAACGAGTTTTCCCGTTATTTTTTTTTAGGTGTTATTACAGGCAGTATTTAAACCTGAGGTTGCTGCTGACTTTTATAAATAAAAGTCACTGAATAATTTTTATTATGACTTTTTTAAATAAAAGTCACCAATAACTGTTATCATAGGTCAACTAAAATAAAAATCGAAAGAAAACTGTTACTTATGGACTAATAAGAAAAAAATCAAAAATAATTGTTATTAAAGGATTTTTAAAATATAAATACTAAATAACTGTTATTTGTTGAGTCATAAAATAAAAATCAAAAAATAACTGTTAAACATTGATTTTTATAATAAAACTTATAACTGTTACGGTCCCTGATTTCATTAAACAAAACTCTGACCCACACCGCGTTGGGTGTGAGCACTGAAAGCTTGGCACAGCGTCGCTCCTTTAAGAACAACAACGCAGCCTATGTGTACGCGCACTAAGCGACAACACATTCAAATTTTTTGTTAAAAATCAAATTAGAATTTTTGTCGAATTGATTGGCTTCTTAGAAAATACAATTAAATTCTTAACCGAATGTAAACTAAAATCCATTTTCATGGTCTATGGAAAGCAGACTTATCAATAGAATTGGATGAAATCTTTGGATCAATAGCTATTACAATTTAAAATTGAACTATGTTGACAGTTTTATCGAAAGTTGTGTGTAAATTGCTGGTAAATCATGCAAAATGTAAGCTGTTGAAATGGGCTAACAGATGGGGAAATTTTGTCGATGGCGGTTTCGTACTGCTTTTATCCTTGCCTATGTGGCATATGTATAAATACATTTGTACATATTTCATGTTTTACTGCATATGAACGCTTTGTTATTGCAGATTCGAATGGATCGTATGGTCATTGAACATTTACTGAGGATGGGATACTATGAAACTGCGGAATGCCTTGCGAGTAGATCAGATATTCGTCACTTAACTAATTTGGGTATGTAAGTTTATATAATAAACTAGCAGGGCCCGGCGGCTTTGTACGCATGAATTTAATGATTCCATTAAAATAAACTACTTTAAAATACTACCTAACGTTAGATTATATTTTCTATGTAAACGTCTTAAAAATTTTCTTCGTCTGATCAAGTATTTCGAACACTGATAATCATGGGTTTAATTACTTCTAATTTTGAGTACTTTCTCCAAATCTGAAGTCAATGGGCCAAAAACTTACGTTTCTTTTAACCCTTTGATGACCCCATTAGATTTTGATTTTGAAAATGAAAAACACGTGTCGAATTAATTCCCATTTGGAGCACTTGAAGTTAATTGGCCTCTTGGTTAATGCCTCTTTTTGGATATAAATTGTAACCACGGTTGCTACAGTTGGTTACTTTTAACAAATTAGATTAATTTTTTTCCGTTCGGTTACTTTATTTTCTGTTTGATAACTTTTGCAAGGGGAACCTAATGTACAAAACATAATACATTTTTAGGGATAAACCTACTAAGGTTCATTAGGTCGGTGGGATTTTAGGGGACGTTCTCTAAAATTGTAGGGGGAACAATTTATCATCTCTGGTCTTAGTGCAAATACCCCTTTGTAAATCTAATCTAATCTAGGGACAAACATTCAAGCAACCATACAAATACAGTTGGGTTGTTGTTTAATGTTTTTACATCTTTTTTACATCATATCCACGTATAAAAGGCCTACTTGGGTTGAAGCAAGAAAGTTCTAAATTTTTTGTTTTTGAACTTGGTTACATTTAAGTTACTTTTCCAAACAATTCTGGTTAATAAGATTTTGTCCAAGTGGCAACCGTGACTGTTACCAATGTTGATCCTGACAGATTTTGATTTTCGAAGAAATTAAAAATACGTGTCGAATTATTTCTCATTTGAAATGATTTTACTAAAACTGCCTCGATTGTCCATCGTTTAGCGCACTAGCTTTTCATACCGAGGCCCTGGGGTCGATTCCTAACTCGGGCTTGTTATACACTCGTCTACTTCTATCGCTATCCACATGAAGTATAGTAGATGAGAAAAAAGAAACGCAAGTGCGCACTTGGCAAGTAATAGCAAAACCTTCAAGTGTGGAAGAAAAATCGTCAACTACCAACCACCGTTCGGATTCGGCGTTAAAGTGTAAAACTTCTCCCCCTTTCCCCCATCTGTTTAAAATGTGTGTTGTAACAGTGTTGCAACGCATTTGTTGTACTATATCACATTACCCGAACTTTGGTACATCACATTACCCGAAATTGACTTTTTGCGAAAAAAATATTATAAAAAAACAATAATAATTTTGTTAAGCAGAACGTACCTCGCAAACTCATAATCGATATCACTGATTTACTTCTGATTAGCCTCGAACTTTCTAATAATATTTTTTTTGTACCTTTTATGATTTCAAACTTCATGACCAAAAACTTGTGCAAGCACTACTCAAAGCACTTAATCACATTCACTGTAAACTATTTAAGCAAACACATCCAAAATCATGCAGCACGAGTTTTTTAGTTGTTATGATGTTTTAAAAAGGTTAATTTTGAAAAAGGTCTCAACGCACTTGTGAAATAAGCCACTATATCACATTACCCGACCATATCACATTACCCTACATTGGTAATTGCGAAAAGTAACAGAAATTGTGTGAAGACCCCTTAGTTTTGCAATAAAAATGATAATAATAGATGTATGTTTTGTATTTATGCAGATTGCATACTTTTATGGATGAAAAAAAAATTTTTGAAAAATAGGTGTTTTGAATTTTTGAATTGAATTATTTTCTGAGATCGGAAGATATCGGAGGATGTAATTACATTATCCGACAGAGAAAGAATGCTTCTTAAAATAAATAAAAATCCAGGAACATACTTTCACATACTTTTTACATATTTTCCTCTAAGTTTTGCCAATTTTCAGATTTTTAATTTAGAAAAATATTTTGAATTAAAAGTGATGTAAAAGCCTCAGCTTTGCAAATTTTGAGAAAACATTAAAAGCAAAAATGGCCACATCATTTCTTAATATATTGAAAGTTTTAACAACTAACAAGTAAACATGTATTTTAAAAATTTTTTTTACTCAATAGACTAAAAAAACAGAAAATATGGGTTAACAATTTTTTGTGAAAAAAGTTCCGACTTTGAGCAGCTCTTGCACTTGCACTAATTATTTTTTCGCACAGATTTTTTCGGATTTTCTTAGTTGGAGTTTTACCTTTCAAATGACATCAAAATCGTTAAATTCTGAGACTATACATTTTTTGAATTTTGTCTATGGAACGAATCACTGTGCAATGCAATGAATTGTGAGTTCTCGTACTACATTTTGAACAATATTGAAAGAGAGAGTCGATCACAATACGAATCAATAGAAAAGCAAATGAACGAAAATGTTAAAATCTTGGGTTATAACCGTTAGTGTTGTAACTTTAGTGGAACAGAATTAGTGATAGTGGAGAAATTTTCAACTATCACTGATCTTTATTTAGTGGCAGTGGTAAAAAGTACCACTAAAAAAAATAGTGGAAGAAAATTGCACTACCACTTAATAAAGATCAGTGATTAGTTAAACACTAAAATTATTTAGCGGTAGTGGAAAATGTCCCGCAGACCTCGTAGTGGTAGTGGAATTTTAGTGCCTCATGTCCCTCATGTCTGCCGGGTACCCACATCACTTTTATATCGAATCATAAAATATACTTTTATATTACTGAGAGCTTTAAAATTAACCGAAACCGCAAAAATTCGTACATTGCGAACAAGAAGTTAGAAATGTTCATACAATTTGTACTGGGGTACCCAGGTACCTCATCACACGTGTAAGGGTGTTTTTTCAGCACACACACTCGGGTTACATAAGTAATAATTAGGCAAGTATTTTTTCAAAAAAATCAGACGACGTAAACAAATGCTTAAGAAAAACTTGATTTATCATGTCCATTGACTTCAAATAAATATACCTAGTATTGAAAACCACAGTATTTAGAATAACGGAAATTGTTAATGTTTATCATTGCAGATATTTTTCACACATCCCGTGAGGTTGAAGACGATCTGGCTAAACACAAAACCACCAAATGTGTGTTATGGTGTACCGACAATAAATCTAAGTTGCGGAAAATAAACTCAAATATTGAATTCAATTTGCGTGTTCAAGAGTTCGTGGAACATATTCGCAATAATTGCCGCATTGAAGCTGTTAAACACGCTAGAAAGTATTTTCCGGCATTCGAAAAAACGCAACTCAACGAAATTTGCAGATGTATGGCTTTACTAGCGTATCAAGCTGACACAAGTAAGTTTTTATAAATAAGTGTTACTTATGGTAGCTAGGCAGCCGCCGTAGCTCAGCTAGCTAGTGCGTTGGGCCGCGCGTCAAATGCGACGCTCGAACCCATTTTCAAGACTCCGTTTCTGCTAACACCGAAGAAAAAGAAAAACGAAAATTTTTCTTTCGGCGGCTGTCCTCAGCAGGAAATGGCAAACCTCTGAGAGTAAAATTGCCCATGAAAAAGCTCCCAACAACTCGCCGTTCGGAATCGGCATAAAACAAGTACTTCAAGTAGTTTAATTTGAATGTGCTTTAAAGGAATGTTGCAAAGTATTGCGTGCATTGCGCGGTGTATTTATTTTTGTATTCTATAGTTACTGGCGGGTAACACACAGCAAATTTATGCTATTACAATTATTTTGCAATAGATTAAAGGAAATGTTAATATTTCAGGAAAAATTAAGCAGAATATGACGATAATTTTGTTCTCTTTCAGTTCTTTTTTTAAAGTCTTTTCAATAATTGTATTAATGAAATTTGCAGTGTACTAGCAGCGCCCCGCGGCTTTGCACGCAAGTTTGAAGTCAATGGTCCCAATAAATTAAGTTTATTTATACAACACTGTGTGTACGTTGCCACGCCCTTTAAAAACCGAGGACTTTAATCGGCTGCCACACATAACAGTGTTGCCAATTTAAAGTTCTTTGCTTTCGAAAAACATCTAATACAAACATTTTAAATTCTGTGCATTTCTACGTCTGATCTTTACAAATATAAAACGTTAAAAGTTAAAAACAGCTACTTAACAATTTAAAAACAGAACTAAAAAATTCATTTGCTGCATTTAATTTATATTTTTTAAGAAACCTCACTGAAAATGGTTTCTTTGAAAATGTTTGTGAATGTTTTACGATGTATGTAGTATCGGGTGTTTTTTTTAGAGGTATAGAACTTCGAATTGAAATAAAACACAAGAAAACACAATTTTAATGTCCATCAATTTGGCTTTATTGGAAGGATAATTTTATGCCATTAATGTTTAAATATGATTTCGGGCATGTGGCCGCCGCGGCTGGCTCGAATAAAGCCAAGTCTACAGGTCCAATTTTCAACCACTTTTTCGAGCATTTGGGGCCGTATGTCGGCAATAACGCCACGAATGTTGGCTTCCAAGTCCCCTAACGTTTCTGGTTTGTTGGCGTAGACGAGCGACTTCACATATCCCCAAAGAAAATAATCCAATGGTGTCAAATCACACGATCTTGGTGGTCAATTGACAGGTCCATTCCGCGAAATTATGCGCTCATCGAATGTTTCCTTCAATAAATCGATTGTGACGTGCGCTGTGTGGCATGTAGCGCCGTCTTGTTGGAACCACAACTCATCCACATTCATGCCATCCAATTCGGGAACAAAATAGTCGGTTATCATGGCTCTATACCGGTATCCATTAACGGTAACTGACTCCTCTTCTGACTGGGTCCTCTTCAACATTTTGCTCTACAGCGGCAATTGTTTCTTCGGTGCGCACTGTTCGACGTCTCTGCGGATGCGTATTATCCCATAGAGTAAACGTAGTGCGAAAACGACCCATGGTTAACCGAATTAATTGCTCTGATGGACGATTATGTCGACCATAAAATGGACGGAGCTTGCGGTAAACTTCGCGAACTGAACCATTATTTTCGAAATAAATTTGCACGATTTGCAAGCGTTGTTCTTTTGTCAACCTGTTCATGATGAAATGGCAAACCAAACTGAACATAAATGACATTAGAGTTGCCAGATTTGACCACAAAATGCCAGTTTTATCTCTATTCGAAAAACAAACCTCTAAAAAAAACACCCGATACTTGTGAGAACTGAATTAAGTATAACCGTGTATCTACTTTTAGATATAGAGCCATACAAAAGCCTATTCAATGTACGCAGATGGGATGAACTTGTAATAAACTTTAGAAATGAAAACTATAGACTGTTTCAATTATCATCACAGTCATTGCTGAGTGTTGCCATCCAGGTATGTATAATTATTGGTGATGTCATATTAATCGATGGTATTAATTATTATTATTTTTGTTAATTCCTTTATTTTTTATCCTTTAGGCTGGCCTTTCCGCTTTAAAAACTCCACAGTGTTATTCACCAACATGTAAAAACCTAAATTGCCCAGTTTGCCAAGAAGATTTCAACCAAATTGCTAAACAGTTACCTTATTCACATTGTGTGCAAAGTCGCCTTATTTGCAGGTAAATTATCATGTCGTTTGCATTTCGGATGATGAACGAACCATATTGAGGGCCATGAAATAATGTGTTGAATAATTAATATTAATTTTGTGGCCACAAGTTATAATCGATTAAGTTTATGAAGATTATTTTGAGCAACGCGCGTTAAAGGGATATCCTAACACACATAACTCAATGCTTTCTTGTCATTAATTGTTTATCGTTTCTGATCACAGAAATAGTTATACAAGATTTCCATGTGTTCCCACAATTAACTGATTTTTTTAAATGATTGTTACCTCGATAGTCCAGTGGGTAGCGTGCTGTCTTCTCATAACGAAACCCTAGGTTCGATTCGTAGCTAGGGCTGGAGAAATGATCATCTACTTCTATTGCTATCCACAGGAAGCAGATGAGAATTACAAGAGTCGCATAAGTGCGCTTTTGGCGGCGTTAAATTTTAGGAACCCTCTCCTTTCCGTAAAAAAACCGGGTGAAATATCACTATGGGCGTCTTAATAGACCTCCGAGGGTGTCTTACAGAGGTAGCCACCATAACCTAACCTAACCTAAATAATTATTAAATGTACCTGAGTAGAGCTCCAGTTAATTATACATATGTAAGTAATAATTCATACTAAATATTCACAGTATTTTGGGTGCGAATTTCCACGCAAATGCATATTTATTTTAAGTGTAAATAAAATGGATAAAATGGTAAAAAAAAAATATTGCGAATCAATTTCCAGTTCTAGTATTCTAGTATAACCGACGGGCCTATTGACTTCAAAACCGGTGAAAAAACTTGAAATAAAAACTAATTAGACATGTGGTTTCTTTGTTCTTGAAAATCAAAATCTGAAATGGTCAACAAAATACAAAGTTTTAGCCCATCGTTGACCACTGGAGGAACATACTTTGAGGAAACATGATTTAATGATTTTGTTTTTTTAATATATAATATACTTTTACTGTATAATTAGCATAAAATTTAGAAGCATGCCAGTCATATTTAAGTGCAGGGAAATAGTGTATAGTAATGAACTATAGAAGTCCCAGTTGTTACGTTTATTATCTGCAAGCTTAATAGCGCGTCTTGGAAAGTATTTTTACAGAAACTAGTTCCGCTGGCCATCGCAAGCGTAGTATATTTCTTTCTTTCGGTCTAATTAAAAATTAAATTTAGAGAAAGTTGAATTAAAGTCTATGACGCACCTTGAAATTGGCTCATTTAAGGCATAATTCGTTTTATGGATAGCGCCGATAAAAAACGATTATTTCTCAAGTTTCGTTGGGGAGTAAAATTATTAAAGAGATTCGACAATGTATGTTTCTATTAGTGACATTGTATGCAAGAAATAATGAGTAGTAGACTCTTCTATCGCACAACGACTGCTGATATAGGAGACCATCAGGCCAATGCAACTTACGCAGAGCAACTTTTTGAACATGTTCGATTTTATTTGCGTAAACTTTGTAGTATGGGTTCCAAATTAATGAGCAGTACTCCAGGCGACTTCTTACCAGCGTTGTATAAAGTAAATTTAAAGTCAGCGGATCTTTGAATTCCGCCGTATTTCTTCTAATAAAGCCAATCATCGCAAAAGATTTTGAGACTATACATATAGTCAATATGCTTTGAAAATTAAAGTTTGGACAAAAAAAAAACATTGAAGTAATTCTTCTCATAGCAGCGAGCCAAAGTACAATCGGTTAGCCTGTAACTAAACTCGACATTACAAGGCTTTATCGAATTTATGACCACACAACACTTTTTCTTATTCAGATATAAGTGGTTAAATATACACCATTGGGTGGAAACATTTACATCGGACTGCAATTTATTGCAGTTAGACAAGTCTCGAACACTTTGAAAAAGTTTAACGTCGACTGCAAACATCAATTAGCAAATTTAAAGTTCCTGGGTATGTCATTGATAAAGGTCAGAAATAACAATGGCCCTCAGTGCGCCCCTTGTGGTATGCCTGACCATGCATTGACAAGAGTATTCGATTTGGTGAGACCAATACTAACGAATGGCTTTCTGTCAGATAGAAAAATCGAGACAAATGTTAACAGTTTGCCCTCAACCCCATAAAACTAGTTTTTGAAAGAGGATTGAATGGTCAACTTTATCAAAAGCCTTGGAGATTAAGATAAGATTAACGTCATATGGTCGAATAGTTAAGTCTGTATAATTTGATCGAACAGCTTAGCTTGCGTACTTTGCTTGACAATGGGCTTGTAGTTGCAAACGTCATTACGGTCACCAGCTTTGAATATTGGGACGATTGAACACAACTTCCATGGCTCTACAAAAGTTCCTGTATTTATGCACTCTTGGTAGATTAGTGCAATAGGACTAGCTACTGCTGTAGCGCAGAGTTTGAAAAACAAAAGCAAAAACCCCTCGAAGTCAAATTTCATGCTGGGTTTCAGTTTTAAAATGGCAAACAAGACGTTATCCTCCGAAATTTGAAAGGAAGTAAAGGGTGATTTTTTAGCAACTATCTTTTTGGCAACACTGTTTTGGGCAGCTCAGCTGTTTTCGTGTAACATGTTGCTGTCAAACATGTTCAGTTTGGTCTATAATTTAACCATGAATCGACTTACAAACGAACAACGCTTGCAGATAATTAAATTTTATTATCAAAATTCATGCTCGGTTGAGAAAATGCATCGTGCACTTCTTCCATTTTATGGTCAGGTTGGGCGACCTTCTGAGGCGGCTATTCGGAATCTTGTGACTAAATTTCGCACCAAATTTACATTATTGGACATTAAACCACCAACACGCATACGTAGAGTGCGGACAGAGGGAAATATCGCAGCTGTATCCGCCAGTGTTGTTGATGACCGTGAATTATGGATTCGGTGCCGCTAGCAGCAATTGGGCCTCTGTTACTCCACTACGTGGAACATTTTGCGGAAATTTTTGCTGTTTTAAAATACAGCTGGTGCAAGAACTGAAGCCACACGACCTACCACAACGGCTAACTTTTGGTGAATGGGCGCTGGCAAAGTTGGATGAAGATCCACTTTTTTACCGGAAATATGTTTTCAGCGACGAAGACATTTCTCATCATTTATCGAGGCCGATAGCTCACACACTTCCTTCAATAGCAGAGACTCGAAATTCCGCCCTTGATCCAGCATTTCCGCGACCGTGGTGGCCTCCTGGTTAGGAATCGGATACACTTCGGGCCATTTGCTGAAATAGTCCATTACCACCAGCACATATTTGTTGCCTTGGGTGCTAAGTGGGAAAAGGCCCGGCGACGTCCATGGCAATTCGCTCGAAGGGCGAAGATATTCTTGCGGCCCCGAGATATTCTTGCCGGCCCTTTCGCAGCCGAACATCTATCACAGCTCTTAATCCAATCGGTGACAGACTCCTGGCATCCTACCCAGTAGAATCGTCTTTTTATTTTGGCGACAGATTTTGTGATGCCTTGGTGCTCTCCGCTGGAGTCGTTATGATATGCCTCGATCACCTCGTTGATCCTGCATTGCGAGACTACAATTAGGGAATTGCTGGTCCGGCCATCCTCACCCTCCCACTCGCGGTATAGGCAGCCATCAGACAGCCGCAGACTTCGCCACTGCGCCCAGTAAGCTTTCGCGATCGGGCTATCACCGGCCATCTCCTGCCAGTCTGGACGTGAGCCTTGCTTCTTGCCTTCAATGATTTTTTTAAGATCCGTATCCTCGCGCTCGTCCTTTTGTATCCTCTCCGCAGACCACTCTTCCTCTGGCATAACGCTGAGCAATCGGACGTCCACTATCTGCTCTTTGCTTTCGGCTCGTGAACAATGCCTGCATTCGGTTTTGCACGGACGGCGTGACAAGGCATCGGCATTTCCATGGCTGCTACCCTTGCGATGCTCTACCGTGTAGTCGTAGCTCTGCAGCCGTTTGATCCACCGCGCCAATTGGCCTTCCGGATCTTTAAAGTTCAGGAGCTTTGAAAGTTTTGCCCATACAGGTATTTGTGGAAGTGTTTCACGCATTCCAATACTGCCAGCAACTCCCTGTCACACAGTAGTTGCGTTCAGGTTTCGACAGAATTTTGCTGCAGTATGCTATCACTTCTTCTTGGCCATCTATTATCTGTGATAGCACACCGCCAATAC
The DNA here is from genome assembly GCA_963668005.1 of Melieria crassipennis. NCBI lineage: Eukaryota > Metazoa > Arthropoda > Insecta > Diptera > Ulidiidae > Melieria > Melieria crassipennis. The sequence goes on along the minus strand of OY764961.1, from coordinate 84,450,791 downwards.
TATGCTCGCTTGCACCTGTATCCAGCACAAACATCTCTCCAGGCACGGGGAAGGCCAGCATTGGAGCAGTGCATAGTTTTTCCTTTAGTCGTGCAAAAGCCTGCTCCTGCTTTTCACCCCACGCGAAGGCTTGATTCTTCTTTGTCAGGTTGTGCAAGCTACCAGCTATGTTCGCAAAGCCAGGAACGAATAATCGGTAGTATGTGCACAGGCCCAGGACACTGCGGAGTTCGTGTAGATTGCGTGGTCGGGGCCACTCCTTCACCGCCGTGATTTTGCCTTCATCCTTATGTACTCCGCGGGCGGAAACCGTATTACCCAGATACTTGACCTCCTTTTGAAACAGCGAGCACTTCTTTGGGTTGAGTTTAAGCCCGGCTTTTTGTATTCGCTCGAATACATCCTTTAGCTTTCCCAGGTGGTCGTCAAAGCTTTTACCCATCACGATTATGTCGTCCAGGTAGACCAGACACGTCCGCCAATGCAGCCCTTTTAGCACACGTTCCATTAGCCGCTCGAATGTCGCTGGTGCGTTGCAGAGTCCAAACGGCATGACGGTGAACTGCCACAACCCATCGCCAACACTGAAAGCCGTTTTCTCCTTGTCCTTGTCTGCAAGCTCTACCTGCCAATAGCCGCTGCGTAAGTCGAGCGTGGAGAACCACCGCGTGCCTGACAGTGTGTCCAGGGTGTCATCGATCCGAGGTAGTGGATAACTGTCCTTCTTGGTCACATCATTGAGCTTCCGATAGTCCACACCACACCGGGTACTGCCATCCTTTTTCTTGACTAGCACGACCGGCGAGCACCAGGGGCCCGAAAAAGGCTCTATGACCTTTTCTTCCGCATGTTTTCGATCAAATTTGTGACCTCTTCCCTCTTGGCCAGAGGAACTCGTCTTGGCGGTTGGCGAATCGGTTTTGCACTTCCGGTGTCGATGCCGTGCTTCACTATGACTGTTCTTCCGCCTGCTTCTGCCGCAAATATTGACCCATAGTGCTGCAGGAAAGACCTCACCTTCTGTTTCTGCTTGGCCGTCAACTCGCTGCTCCACTGGTTCTCTTGCGGCATGACGTCCATGTTAAAACTGCTCTTCTCATTACCTCCAGGTGGGCTACTCTCGCAATTGACCACTGCTACAGCTTCCTTACACTCGCCAATTACCTCATCTTTCCCGACATATCTGGGTGCATTCAGGGGGTTCAGTATTCTGACTGGTATTCTGCCATTCTTAGGTTCCACTAATGTACGTCCGATAATTATGTTGTCGTATCCTTGTTTCGGCGCTTCTACAACCCCCAGCCGACTTGTCCCATCGTCCTCGTCCACCTTTGCCCACACAATCGCCTCGGAATTCGCTGGTATCTTCTGGTGTTGACACGAGACAACTTTCCTTACCGCCACGCTTCGCTCATAGCTGGTATGCAGGGGGAATTCAACGTTGGCATACCTCAGCACATTTTCATTCAGGTCCAGCGTAAAACCGTGTCTAATCATGAAATCCACGCCGATAATCACGTCGTCCATTATATCCGCGACGATGAACTCATGTTCCAGGCTGCTTGTGGCGATACCAATTGTTTTTGTAACTTTTCCTCTTACCGGCGCACGCTCGCCAGTCGCAGTTCTCAGCTGTATGCCATGCAGCGGTTCCCAATTCCTCAGGAGCCTCCTTTTTATGATCGAATTGCGCGCCAGTATCCAGTGTCAGCACAAACAACTTCCCATCTATCTTTCCTTCAATCGTCAAGCTGCTGGGTTGTCGTTTAAACTGCGAGACAAGGACGGTGGGACAGCAGGTGGTGGGGATCAGCTCACGCCCCTTTGGGCTGACCCGTTTTAGTTTAACGACTCGTCGTCCTCAGCCCTGCGCTTGTTGGCTGAGCCTCGATTGTCAGTATTCCTCGCTTCAGGCGATTGCGATCGAGAACGGGAACGCCTCTTTCGTTAGCAGCAGTCTCGTGCTATGTGACCCTGCTTGCCACATGTCCAGCAAACAACTTTAGAGGAGACAACCCGTGGCCTGCCCGGTGTCTCAGAGCTTATGCACTGGATCGAAATGTCGCTGTCCAGCTGGATTTGGCGTATCCTTGCAGGTGCATACCGAGTGCCTCCAATCCATGTCGCCTCATATGTCATCGCGCTGGTCACCGTCTCCTTAAATGTCGGCTTGCCCATCATCAACGCACTGCGACGTGTCTTCGGATCATTAAGACCTTCAATAAAAGCCTCAATCTTCATCCTCTCGAGATCATCAGCGCCGAAAGACGGGTAGCAGAACTGTGCGAGCCGCTCAATATATGTATATGCATATGTCTGCAGCGCCTCGTTGGCTCTTTGCCTGCGGTTTTTCAGCTCACAGTAGTACAGCGTTCTGTTGTGCTCGTCACTGTACTTCGCTGCCAACGCTCTCATGATGGCCTCGTAATCGCTTCTTGAACATTCTGGAACCGATTTAATTATCTCAGCCGCACGACCTTTTAGCGCCAGTGCCAATCTGCGACCTTTCCTGATATCGGTCCACTGATTTTCCAAAGCAGCCAAATCGAATTGCAGCTTGAATGTATCGAACAGCGCAGCACCATCATAAGTAGGCACTTCTGTTCTGGTAGCAAAACATTCCTGAACTGGCGGCATCCATTCTCGCGGCTGTACCTCTTTAAGCCGCTCCTCCAGACTGTCAACTCGTTTGTGCAGGGAATCATCCAGGTCGTCAACCCGTTTGTCCCAATTGTCCATTCGCGTCTCGAGATGCTCAACTTTTACGTTCAGGCTATCGGAAATTTCCTCCACCTTCTGCTCTATGCGCGCAGAATTTTCCGCCATTTCTCTGTTCGCAGTTTCGACTTTGGCCGAAATTTCCTGATTCGTAGTTTCCAGTTTCGCTGCCATTTCTCGATTCGCAGTTTCGACTTTTGCCGAAATTTCCTGATTCGTAGTTTCCAGTTACGCTGCCATTTCTCGATTCGCAGTTTCGACTTTTGCCGAAATTTCCTCATTCGTAGTTTCCAGTTTCGCTGCCATTTCTCGATTCGTAGTTTCCAGTTTCGCTGCCATTTGCGTTGAGATTTCGCGATTTTCACGGTTGGAAGTCTCGAACTTGCCTTTCATTGCAACCATTAGCTGGCTCATGCCTAATGCGTTTAGTGGCGCAGCCGCGGCAGCCGTACTTTGCAGCGATGCAGCACTCGCAGGCGATTCCTCCACCTTGGCTGACGAATCTAGATCCTGCGTCCCGAACTCGTGCGCAGTCCAATCGACGCCTCACACGCCTCTCGCAAGCGCAGCTGCAACTCCACCTTACCGCCAGCAGTCGGCAAATTCCAGGCAGCCAGCTCCTTCTTCAGCTGGTCCACTTTCAGCACCTCGAGTTTAATCATGTCTGCGTTTTCATAATTTTATTTTATTTGTTCTTGTTTATTTTCAGTGGCACAATCCCACTTCTGACACGAAATGTTACGAAAATCCAAGTTCATTTTGTATGTGTTTGAAAATAAAACAACTTCAATTACTCAGCGCAAACGCAGTCAGAAACCAACAATCACTTTATTTACAGATTTACACTTTGCTTGTATCTACACTTGTTGCTACTTTGCTGATTCAAATAAGACTCGACTCTAAGCGCTGCACGCTGCTGCTTTTATACTGGTTTTCTTATCGCGCCGAAGTTTCTTGCACATTCTAGTTGTGCTCTCTATCTCGATTGTTCTAGCAAAGTCCATCACCTTTCGCAAACCATCCTCGCCATAACGGAATTATAGCAAGTTTGGCGTACTCCGAAGTGCATGCCTAAAAGTATGCTATACATTCATGCATAGCACAGCACAAAGTGCTTCATCGTTACAATATGTTAGCTCATTCTTAATATTTTTCAATAAAAATAGTTTCTGTCTTGGTCCCATTCAAATCCGAAGCCCCAAAAAAATATGCACTTGCATATAATTCCGATCCCTAGTGATGAGGTATTACCTAATGGTCTTAAATACGAGTTTTGTAAAAATATTTTTGAAAATGCAAATTTTATGACATTTCTTTTGAAAAATCAACTAATTCTCCCACTTTGTGGTGGCTGAAACCCCATTGATCCCTTTTCCTCCTTTCACGTTTGAACCTGAAATCTCCTTAGCACAGTCTCTCTCAGTCACTCTCTCAGTCTCAGTCAGTCAGCTCGAACAATGAAGAAAAATATTACCATATATACTTATTTTGGAATCCAAAAGTAGCCGCAAAAGAGCCAAAAAAAGCTTTACTCGGCTACCGGCTACTTAATCTGAAGTAGCAGAGCAGTAGCAGGTAGCCGCATTTCGGAAACGAACGGCTACTGCTGAGAGCCGTAGCATTTCATTTCAGAAAACGGTTACGGAGTCGCTCGTGTTGCTATCGCGGCCCCGGAGTAGAGCCGAGTGCTTGCATTTCGTTTTGTGCTCCGGCTCCTGCTACTTCATTTTCGGTAGCAGTAGTCGGAAACCGAAATCAATACTCCAAAGGAGCAGAGCATTTTCAAACCCTGCTTTCACCATATTTGAAGTCAATTGGCGCATTAAATCATGTTTTCCCATACAAACACTTAACGCATCGTTGACCCCATCAGAGTTTTTTTCGAAAAAAGGAAAAACACGTGTAAAATTATTTCTCACCAAGAGTAGTTTTTTGTCGGCCTCAATAGCTCTGCGGGTAGCGCGCTGGCTTCTCATACCGAGCGCCCCGGTATGAGAAGCCTGGCTTGGGCTGGAAAAAACACTCATCTACTTGTATCGCTATCCACATGAAGGGAATGAGAATTACAAGAATCGCACAAGTGCGCTCTTGGCAGGCAATGGCAAAACCTCCAAGTGTGAAAAGAAAAACTGTCAATCGTCGTTCGGATTCGGCGTTAAACTGTAGGTCCCCTCCTCTCCCCACCTTTCCCCAACCGTTTGAAATGTGTGTTGTATCACATGTTGAAAAAAACAGTGTTGCATACGCATTTCAAACGGGTGGAATCTGTGGTATCACAACTGGCCCGTTAAGAGGCCTTTGTGTGTCTCATACAGAGGCAGCCACCGCAACCTAACCTAAGAGTAGTTTCACAAAGTTTGAAGTCAACAGTCCCATTAAATCTTGTTTCTCCATACAAATTCTTAACCCGTCGTTGTCCCCGTCAGATTTCAATTTTCGAAAAAGGAAAAACACATCGAATTATTTCACATTTTAAAGTACTTTCACCAAGTTTGAAGTCAAAAGTCGTAAAAAATCATGTTTCCTCATACAAAGTTTTAACCCTTGGTTCACCAAGGGCTCACCATTAAAAACACGTGTCATATTACTTTTGATTTTAAGTGTTTTCTCCAACTTTGAAGTCAATGGGCCAATCGGTTCATGTTTTTTTTCGTAGTCTTCCCGTATACGAAGCTTAAGGGAGATGATGAATAAGTCAGTCAGTCAGAACAAACTATTATATACAATTATTCGAGGGTGGTCCGATAAGTACTTAGCCTACAAAAGAAAAACGAAAATTTTGGAAAAGTGGTGATTTATTTCTCAACGGAGACTCAAAGGAGACTTTCAACTCGATACACTTGACCCAGCGATGCTCCAACTTCTTTAACCCGTCTGAAAAATACGTTTTCTGGAGGCCTCCGTGGCGGCTATAACCTCCTCATTCGACTCAAATTTCTGCCCTTCGAGTCACTTTTTCAAGTTTGGAAACAAAAAGAAGTCACACGGGGCCAAATCTGGAGAATACGGTGGATGGGGCAGCTGATCGTAGCCTAATGCGACCAATTTGGCCGTGACGATGGCGGAGGTGTGAGCTGGTACGTTGTCATGGTGGAAGAGCACTTTTTTCTTCGCCAAATGGGGCCGTTTTTTCTGCAATTCGGCATCGAATCGGCCCAATAGTTCGGCATAGTAGAGCCCTGTGACCGTTTTGCCCTTCTCCAGGTAGTCGATGTAGATCACACCTTGTGAATCCCAGAAAACGGTGGCCATAACCTTTCCGGCCGATGGGACAGTCTTTGCCTTCTTCGGAGTACATTCGCCGGGCAAAGTCCATTGTTTCGACTGTTCCTTGGTCTCTGGTGTGTACCAGTGAATCCATGTTTCGTTGACGGTCACGAAACGACGCAGAAACTCCTTCGGATTGCGCTTAAACAGTGTCAAACACTGCTCTGAAGTGGTCTCACGGATGCGCTTGTTGTCCGGAGTGAGCAAACGCGGCACCCATCGAGCCGACAGCTTTTTCATACCCAATATTTCATCCAGGATATGACCCACGCGGTCTTTTGAGATGCCGACTGTCTCACTCGTTAAACCAATTTTTGACGGTCGCCATTGAAGGAGAAGAGTCACCGTACACAGCATCCAAGCGCTCTTTGATTTCGCTGCGCGATTTCCCTTCCAAAAACAAGAATCGAATCACCGACCGATATTGCTCTTTTTCCATTTTTCTAAAATCCGCGGACACGTTCGTTTCCACACGCGGTCAAAACAAAACCAGCGATTAAGCGATGTGAAACTGGGAGAGCCGGTAGAAATACATACACAGAATTTCACTAATATTATTGCAAAATTGCAACCTTGATCAGGAACGTAGTTTTTCCTCCATATAAATTTCTAAAACGGAGTTGTTGTTCTAGTTCATTTAAATTGCCAGTGTTGCTGGTGTGAGTCATTTTTTGTGACCAAAGAAATATTTATTTTTATTTGTATTTTTTTGGTGCAATTTTGTAATACGTTTGTATAGAACTAACTATAAAAATATATTACACTACTCGACAAAAAATGGGTTCATCGCGTGCTCCTAGAAACAAAAGTATTTTTAAGACTAATCTTCGGCTGCTGAACACGAAACTGAAAATCAAAAAATTTTCTTAAGAAGCGTTTTCGAAAAATTTTCGAAAAACACGTTTTTCCCCTCTTATTTCAGTTATGAGCACATATCTCGTAAACCAACCATCCGACTAACACAAGTGAACTTTCAGAACTTTGAAATAGAAAAAAATTTATATGTATGAATCTACAGACTGAGATTCAAAACATTTATGTTTTGCATATCTGACATATTTCGGTCCTGAAAGTTAAAAATAGAAAATTTAGTTAAGAGGAGACATTTTTCCTCTTTCATTTGATACCCATTTCTTCATCATTGCACAATCGCAAATATTTAAAAAAATATTTGAAATGTGTATGTCCTTAAAATTTTAAAGTACTTTAAAAAGGTTTTTGGGTCAGAAAATGAAAAACTGACTATGCTTGGATATTATAAATGACCTCTAGTTTCACGTCTATATCAACATTTGGATGGGTCTCGGAAAAATTTAAAAATTTTTTCGCTCGGTGTAATAAATGAAAAGTTGGTGTTTTCACTCCGTGCATCATAACTTTGTAATTTTTCTTTCAATTCTATTGATGTTAGGCTTAATATTTGCTTAAATAATATATCTTTCATCTTAGATTTTAAAACCAGAGGAGATCATTTATTTTATCTATAAAAAAACGATTCGAAAATGTATAATTTTTGAAAATGGTCGAAAAATGCACATTTTTACAACTTTCATCGCCAGTACCTTCCCCAAATCTCATCTGATTTGGCCAATAGATATATCGTTGGAAAGGTTAGTTAATTTCCTTCTGAACGACGGCCCACTTGTGTTAGTCGGATGGTTGGTTTACGAGATATGTGCTCATAACTGAAATAAGAGGGGAAAAACGTGTTTTGCGAAGATTTTTCGAAAACGCTTCTTAAGAAAATTTTTTGATTTTCAGTTTCGTGTTCAGCAGCCGAAGATTAGTCTAAAAAAAACTTTTATTTTTAGGAGCATTTTTCGTGTCGAGTAGGGTTATTGCCCAAAAGTGTCAAAAGAACCGTTTGGTATTCTTTTTATTGAATTAAATTAAGGTTTTATAAGCTGCATAAAAAAAAAACAGTCCTGCGTTCGAACTCGAGCATTTAGCACCAAAAGCATACCTGCTCTGATCCGATCATCAACCCTGTGTTAGAGATTCGCTAAATGAAGAAATGCGAAATAAAAAGGACGGCAATTGACCCTGTCATATTCAATGCATTTAGCTTTGTGTTCTTTGGTCTATTTATCAATAATATTTATATAATGAAACTAAAAAAGTGGATATGTTGTGTATTTGATGCAGAAAATTAATGAGAAAATATTTTAAAAAGCAAATAATTGAAAGAAAACTGGCGGAATTTTGGTTTGCACAATAATCCCTAATATCGGGATAAGAGCGGAAACAGTGAAGAGCTGATCTCTGCCAGCACACACAGACTGTTTACGTGAATTGCAAAAAACGCACAAAAATCGGCTTACTCTCCCAGTTTCACATCGCTTAATCGCTGACAAAACTACAAATCCAATATGGCTGAAATTTTGACAATAGCCCTCTACGATGATGTACTACACAATAGTAAATATCTCTTACGATAGTGGCACCATCGGGCGGTGGGGCTAAGTACTTATCGGACTGCCCTCGTACAATTATATACAATTATATTACTTCAGAAAATAAAAATGGGCGATATTGCTAACAAAAATTATGGTCAGAATAGAATTAAATTTTTAAAATTAATACTTCTGTCTTGGGCTAGATTTGCATTATACCTATACATTAACAACTGCACTTCATCTGTAATTATAGGATAACAGGACTTCCATTAAATGAGCACAATCTTCCCATGATGCTTCCAAATGGTCAAATATTTGGACAATTGGTAATCTTGAATTTCATTCTTGCGAACTTAATAATTTTAATAGTACTTTTTTCGTAGGCCATTGCTGAAATTACAAAGGAAGAAGGCGTGGTTGTATGTCCTATTACCAATACCAAATTCTCGAACCCAAAAATTGAGAAAGTGTTTGTAATGTAATTTATAATCTGTTTTGCACACGTATTATGCGAATGTGTACGGCCAGCGGTACATATTTAAAATGTCAATAAAAATATTTTAATGCACTTAACGGGAAAACGTAATTCATTCCTGCAAATAAATTATCTTAAACATAATCTTACACCAAGTTCGGTTTACATTTGGACTTCCGTGGGCGTACAGAAAACTTCTTTATTCATGTTTGATTAATGTATTTTCCTAACTGTTACGACAAACATTAACAAATATATAGAAGTAATTGATACATTTAGAATTTTTAAGAAGCCGCCGTAGTTCAGCTGGCTAGTGCGTTGGGCTGCGAGTCAAATGCAACGCTTGAACCCAGGTTCAAGACTCCGTTGCTGCCAACACCGAAAAAAAAGAAAAAAACCATTTTTCTTTCGGCGGCTGTCCTCTCAGCAGGAAATGGCAAACCTCTGAGAGTAAAATTGCCTATGAAAAAGCTCCCAACTCGCCGTTCGGAATCGGCACAAAACTGTAGGTCCCTTCCAACCTTGTACAAATTCGCACGCACAACACGGATGGTTACGGGTAGCTAGGCCTTAGTCTCGTATACGGGCTGTCGTGCCAGTCAATTATAATTATTATTAGAATATTTAAATTGGGTGTCACTTTCACAGCGATCGTAGTGTCTCGCACTCGTTTTGTTCTGCAGCCCCTGAAAATATAATTGTTTGCCTCAGCTTTGCCACAATTGTACTCAATCCAAAAATATCACCAAATGAGTTCTTCATCTCTTCTACCAAAATTGGCAAAACTATTTAAAAAATTACTGAAAGTTCGTCTGTTCTCTACTTTGTGCTCGTCCGTGTTCGCAACGAACAATGACGTCGAACGACAGTTGTCGTGGAATTACTCCCTGTGAAACAGAATCGGAGCGAAATTCGTCTGGAGAGCTCATCGGCTATGCAGTTTTCCCTAATATCTCTGTGGCCCAGTACCCAAGTCAGAGTGATGTTGTACTCACTAGCTCATTAAGCAGGGATCGACAGATGTGGTTTTGATGTGGTGAAGGCCTTCTTGATGGCTTTAATTGCTGCCTGACTGTCCGTGAAAATCCTAACCGTACTTCCAGGGAGGTTGTGCAGTTTTAGCAAAGACAGGGCTTTAAAAATTGCTGCAGAAATTTGGAAGGCGAAAACTGTCTTCCATGGGAGGGTCAACACACATAACACCATCCAACTTGGAGCCGTCTGTGTAGAAACATATTCCAGTTCTAGTCACCGTATCTTGTTCCCACTCCAATCTTTGAGGTATGTGGCTTGAGAATTTGGAGTCAAAACGGTATGACGGTACGGAGTGATCTATATTGTTGGGAATGTAGGATACTTTACCCAGAATACGGCAGTGACCGAAATCAGTGCGCGCCCATCCCCAGATAGTGTTCAATCTTACTGCGGAAAGGGTTGCTGCTTGTTTCCCATAAAGATCAACGGGGAGAAAGTGGAGCAAGGTATAAAGCCCTTGGATGGTGTTGATCGCATGGCGCCGGTTGTGATGAGCGCCGCCGACTTTTGAGCCGAGTCCAATGGCTTCTGATAGACCCTATTATCTAGGGCCGTCCACCAGACTATCGCTCCGTAGAAGATAATAGGTCTGATCACTGAAATAAAGATACATTACATTATTCGTGGTTGCAGGCCTCATTTTTTACCAACTGTTCTTTTGCAGGAATACAATGCTACTGTTACTTTGCCAACCCTTTCCAGTATGTTCGCTTTCCAGCTGAGTTTTCTGTTCAGCAGTATACCAAGATACTTGGCTTGCGATTTTATGCTTAAAACTGTACCACTAAGAGTAGGTGGACTAAAAGTAGGAATTTCGTGTTTCCGTGGATTAGCACCCAATCAGACCCTGCAGAAGATCGACCAGTGTCGGAAGATTCTTCCCTGATGCCGCGATCGCTACATCGTCCGAGTATGCAACCACATTACACCCTGTCTGGTTTAGTTGCAGAAGTAGGTCAGCCGGCCAGGTTTTTGAGGAGGGGGGAGAGGACTCCCCCTTGCGGGGTGCCCCTGTTCACCCTCCTCTTGACAGGAGGCCCCTAGTGAAGGGTTAATAACCCTGTTGGTTAAGCGTTTGTGGACTACGTCGACAGCGGCTTCCGTAGCTCCATATTTGTAAGTGAGTGATGTTGTTGAAAGCTCCATCGATATCAAGAAAAGTCACCAGAGTGAATTCCTTGTAAAGTAGGGAGTAACATTGTAAGTAAGTTATGAACAAATATTTTTATAATAAGAAACAATATACTTATTTAGTACATTTTTATTCGTCGGCCTCGATAGTCGCGCGGGTAGCGCGCTGGCTTCTCATACCGATGCCCCAGGTTCGATTCCTGGCTCGGGCTGGTAAAACACTCATCTACTTCTATCGCTATCAACATGACGCAGATGAGAATTACAAGAATCGCACAAGTACGCTTTTGGCAGGCAATGGCAAAACCTCCAAGTGTGAAAGAAAAACTGCCAATCGCCGTTCGGATTCGGCGTTAAACTGTAGGTCCCCTCCCCTTCCTTTCCCCACCCCGCTTGAAATGTGTGTTGTAACCAGTCTTGCCACTTGAAACATTTTTTCCGACCAAATCCGAACTCAACCCACCCAATTAAAACTTTGCGTTATCTCTAGTCATTTTTAAATTACAATTTTATTTTTTTACGTAAATTTTGTGTACTAATGAAAAGATATTCACATCACAAAACGGACCGAAATTCGTTTAAGCAGACCAGCGGACCAAAGTAAAAAAATCTGACCAATTTTGGTCCGAAATGACAAAAAGCGGCAACTCTGGCTGTAACAGTTGGAAAGAAAACAGTGTTGCATACACATTTCAAACGGGTGGAAGTTGTGGTATCATAACGTAGTGGAGTGTGTCAGTCGGAAGAACATGGTAGTCTTCTTGGATACGACGAGACTACTTCCCCCCCTGTTTTCGAGGGTGCTGAAGACGATGGTGCTGAGCAATTTGCTTTTTGGGCGGGGGAAGACCCTCAAAAGGGTTAAAAACCCCCTTTTTACGCCCATTATGGTAACAAAACTCATCTATGGAAAGCTTTTGTAAGGCAATATGGGTATCAAACGATTCAGCGTGTCATTGCGGCCAACATAGGCTATAATAAAATCGGCCACGCCCACTTTCCGCGCCCACTTAACTAACAAAACAAAGCTACACTATCTGTTTATATATTTGTCATTATAGTGGGCCTGGCGGGAAAACGTATCAGGTGGGCATGGTCAATCTCATATAACCTATGTTTAGCCCTATGAAACACAGAATCATTTTACATCGACATTTATTGTGAACATCTTGTGAACATTTTAAAACCCCACTTATTGGGCTTCATTGGTATTGTTTTAGACTGTGACGTCCTTTATATTTAATCATTTGTTCATCAATGCTCTGGTGTTCCTCCTGGTCTATTTTGTTGCATTTTTCTTTCATTTTTTCCAGTATTGGACGTATTTTATAAAGTTTGTCGTAAGAAGTTGATCCACGTTCCGGCTGTTGAGTATTATCATTTATGTGAAAAGCTTCTTTGATTTTCTCAAAGCGTACTCTTGATAAAGAATCTGAAACAGCTGATAATCTGAAGATAGGCATCCAAGCCATTCGTAAATTTGGAACTTGTATTACGCCTAAATAAAGAAGTACGCCAAAGAATCGTCTGATCTCGAATGGTAAACAATTTAGCACTACGCCTTTCGTTTGCATCGAATATAGATTTGTTTCGTTGCAAATCTTGTTTATAATTTCATCATCGAAAAACTCACTGAAATATTGTATTGGTTCTTTGACTTCTCCACAAACTGTTTCTTCTTTCCAAGCAGTTTCGCAATCGGGTAGGCTCGTGCTCCTCCATCTCAAACTTTCCAGATTGATTTTCTCAAATCTTTCTGTGACGATGTTTTCTGTATCCACTTCATTATCATTACTAAAATGTAATGAGATGTCATAACACTTACCTCATCAATTGTTTCTTCAATGACTCTCTCAATATTGGAATCACATAACTCTTCTTCTTCTTCACCTTCTTCATCATCAGAATTATTCCAGTCGAAATTGATTATTTTGTTTATTTCTGATTCTGTGAGACCTTTTGGACGCATTTCTAACAAAAAAAAAGCAAAAACATGGAACAAAACAAAAAGCAAAAATTATAACCACTATGGACAGAGGTTAACTATAAGCAACATTGTGTTCATGAAATTCCTGACATAACAACAAAAACTTTTTTTTAAGTTTTGCAAACTTTGTTTTATATTCTTACCTGCTATTTGTAATAAAATTCACTTTTTATAAAAAAATTCTTGCGTGTTTAACTTTTATTTGAATTTTTGTTGACCAACTTTTCCCACTTTTTTTTTCACACGCCTGATCGCCACTTCAACTAGCTCGCAAATGATCACTTGTAAAGATTTTAACAATGTGACTTCGTCAACCAATGCTCACACATATTAATTTCAGCTGAAAAATAACCGTTAGCAAAAATAACAAAAACAAAAGGAAGTATGACCGAAAATATACAATGTTGCCTTTAGGCAACATTTGACATCAAAGGGTTAAAAATTTTGTATAAAAAAAAATTGTTCGCTTAAAACTTATTTTTAGTAAATATTACGTATTTAATGTTGTACATTAATATAAAGGTATGTAGGTATTTCGTTCAATCAATTTAAAATTAACTGAGTGTTTTTGATTGAAATTGTTTAGTTGAAATAAAACAAAGAACAATTATTATCTAGAAAAAAATTGCTACTCAAATAACAAACATTTTCTCCAGTTAGCACTGAAAAACTGTTTTGTCGTTGAAACTGAGTTCAAATTTAAACAAAATTCAAGCAAACTACGTTTGAACCAGAGATCTGCATGCGGTCATATTTTAATCGCTCAATATGTATTCGTGTAAAATACGGTGCGAATTCATACAAAAATTTCAACAAAATTTCACTGTATTTTGTTTTTGGGGTTTAGATTGTCAAAATCAGCCAATCAGAACAAAGCTTTCTTTTTTCATTTTTAAACTGTCACAGTTTTACACAGGCATTTTGACAATCTAGACCTTTTCCACCACAAAAAAATCAAATCAGCTGATTTAACGAGGTCACCTGTATTAATTCCGATGATCCAAACGAACCATGGCACAATAATAAGGTAATAGCATGCCCGCAACACCAAAAACCACATGTATTTTGTTGGTAGGATTGTTTATCGCTACTGTCAAAATCAGCTGATATTTTCCGACGAAAGAGGGTGAAACTGAAAACATACAAAAGTGATTGTTGCCAGACGGTGCTGTATTTGAGTGAAAAACGGGAAAAGTGCTCAGGTCAGTTGTTTTCAGTCAGGTATTTTCATTTCAACCGATGCGGCAACACAGCACACCGACGATTTTGACAAAAGCGATAAACGATCAGCCGGTGGCTTGCTACAACCTTATAGTTGAGCCATGAAACGAACTATGCACTTCGGAATGCGGTGGTGCGAATGATTCAAACGAAGACGGCAATGATCCAAACGAAAGATGGAAATATTCGTGTGAATCATTCGCACCACCGCATTCCGAACCGATATGAGAATGCGGAAAGGAAAGATGGACTCTTCGCCCTTGTTTGACTCTTATTGTGATTAAGCATTCGTAGAAAAGAAAAGAAATTACAGGCATTTTTTAGGATATACCCAATTTTTTTATGTTTTACAATAAATGTATTCATACTCAAATAATAAATGTAATGTAATAGTTTTAAACATGAAATGAAAAAATTTCCTTTATCGAACGAAGTGATATTTAATTCATAATACGTGTAATAGATTATAATAATTAATAATAATTTGTAATGTTAAAAATTTTTAGAGTACGAATGGTCGAAAAGTCGATGGCTTTGCCCGTTGTCATAAAGTATTTAATTGATGTGGGTCCAATTACCGACAATTGATTCAATCATCATATATTTGGAGTTCCATCGTGTTTTTAAAGTATTTAACCATTTTTGTTTTGCATGATTCTATAACTTTTAGACTTCAACTTGCTTAAAAAATAGCAGCAGTTGAGGTGGCAAAATCCATGCCGCAAACATTTCTTCCAAATGCGTATACCTGCTTCATACGCTTCGCGAATTGTGCATTATGTATACTTGTATTCATTGCTTTCACTCACTGCAAACAACGCATACCGCGTAATGATTGAATTTGGGATACTTATGATTTGCGGTGCTTATGAGCAGTAGGTAGTAAAAAGAATGAGTATCAATGCGGTGGTAACCAAAATTGCGCGACGCGAATTGTGCAATATGCATACGATTACGAAGTGGTCGTGTAAAGCGGCCCATACACGATACAATCTGGTCGTGCAAAAGGTTGGTCGTTAGAACACACACGCTGCGATTTCCGACACAACTCGTTCGCCCAACATAATTTTTCTCATAAATTTTGTTGAGTGCAGACGAAATGACAAACAAAATAATTGCACTTCTGCTCATCAATGAAATTATAGAAGAGGAAAAGAGCAGTGGAAATTCAAACGCGGAAAGCTTCAATATGTAATTTTCGCGAATTTTGCAATAGCCAAGGAAAGGACGACGTCTGGTCTCTAACAAACCGTATCATAAAAGATGCACCATCGCAGCGGCCGTCAATAACACTTCAACAAAATGGCACATTTACCGATACGAGCCAGCACACCGCTGAAGCCTTGATACACCACTTCTATCCTGATGACAATATCGACACCAGCCCTTCTCAGCGCCTCATTCGCAATCAAGTGAAAAATAGCTTGGAGACACTAAACGACGAAGACTTCACTGAGGATGAGGTTCTAGAAGCCCTTCAAACAATGAATCCAAATCGTTCACCTGGTCTGGACAATTTGACTTCAGATATCTGCCTAGAGTTCAAGTTCTGGGAAGGACGAATGAATTATGTCAATAGGTCGGTTATCCGTAACTGAATGGATTGTTCTGTTGTACTCTATGGTTGCTTGAAGTATCGCATCGACCGTGTCATTGATACTCCTTTCAAACTTCAGACACCGCGCGATTTCAACGACAGTGCCATGAAACCTTTCAACCTGTCCATTCGAAGTACTATGGAGTGGCGGTGCGTTTACAAGCTGGATGTTATATCTATTACTTAATAATGATTTTATTGTTTCGGATTTTATAGAGGGTTCGTTGTCACAATATATTGTTGTAGTACGATGGTACGGCAGCCGCCGTGGCTCAGTTGGTTAGTGCGTTGGACCGCGAGTCGAAGGCAGCAAACCGCAGGTTCAAATACTGCCCGTAATAACACCTAAAAAAAATAACGGGAAAATTCGTTTTCTCTTTCGGTGGCTGTCCTCTCAGCTGGAAATGGCAAACCTCTGAGAGTAAAAATTGCCTATGATAAAGCTCCCAACCTGCCGTTCGGAACCGGCATAAAAACTGTAGGTCCCTTCTACCCGCGTACAAATTCACACGCACAACACGGGTGGTTGCGGGAAGCTAGGCCTTAGTCTCGCGTAAGCGGGCTGTCGTGCCAGTCAATTATTATTAATTATTATTATTATCTGCCTAGAGTTCACTAAGAAGAATCTCGGATTTCGTACGACTTTATACAACGCTTGTCTTCGTATCGGGCACTTTCCGACAGCATGGAAAGAAGCTTATTATTATATTATTATTATTATATATATTATTATTATATTATATTATATATATATATTATTTATATTATATATTATATAATATTATATTATATATTATATATATATATATATATATTATATATTATATAATATATTATATTATTATTATTATATATATTATTATTATCTTCTCAAAACCGAATAAACAAGGAAGCGATCTGAGCTGTTATCGCCCTATTGGTCTTCTTCCGGTATTTGGAAAACTTTTAGAAAAGCTCTTCATCAAACGGCTGACATTTCACGCTGAAAGCAAACAAATGTGGTCCACAGAGCAATACGGTTTCAAAGAGCAAGTGTCGACGACCGATGCTTTACAAAACGCCGTACAGCACATCGAGAACCATAAACGTCAGAAACGTCTGGTCCTTTCTGTATCTCTCGATATAAAAGCAGCTTTTGATAACGCACTCCTCAATCAGCTTGCTCGATATAACACACCATCAAACATATACAAACTTATAAAAAGTTACCTCGATGACCGTTTGGTCAGGCTCGATTACGCGGAAGAGCGACTAAGAAAATGAGCAAAGGTTGTATACAAGGCTCGGTGTGTGGCCCGACCTTTTGGAATATAATCCTGGACGATTTGCTCTCTATGGTACTTCCAAATGGATGTCAAATTCAAGCCTTTGCCGACGATATACTCTTGACTGTAAGCTCAATAACTCTTCAGGAATTACAAAACAATGGTAATGCCGCTTTAAGCCAAATCGTTAAATGGGGCGCAGATGTGAAACTAACATTTGGTGAAGCTAAAACTCAAATAATAGCATTTACGCAGAAGGCAAAATCAGCCATTATTTGCATGAATGGTACGTCTTTAAACTTTGTCAAGGAAATTAAGCTCCTGGGTCTCATAATTGATGAGCACCTCAAATTCACAAGTCACGCTAGATATGCAATTGGTAAAGCACAACGAGTTTTCATCAACTTATGCAAATTTGTTCGACCAACATGGGGGTTCACGCAGAGAACGTTAGAATCTTATACACGCAAGTCATTGAACCCACTATAACATACGCGGCAGGCATTTGGGGTAGAGCGGTTTTACTACATCCGCCGGTTACTCCGTTCATTTCAGAGGAACTTTGCAATTCGCTGCATTAGAGCTTTTCATACCGTATCAGCCACGTCAGCACTTGCATTGGCAGGAGAATTACTGACATCAAGATGAAGGGTCCTTGCGACGGACTCCCTGCAGATGTCAGACTTCAACAACGCATTCCAGCACATCGTCAATTACATCCTGCCAAACGTCAAACAATTGCATATTCGACTGCACACACACAAGCGCAAGTGGAGGCTATACTTAATGCAGGTGCCACACAGATATTTACGGACGGCAGCAAACTAGAGACAGACAACTGTGGCTGCGCTTTTGTTATCCACTTCCCAAACGGACAATGGGAGGAGAATAAATTAAAATTACACAACGCTTGCACGGTTCATCAAGCCGAAACCTTAGCAATCGACGCTGCCTTGGCTTGGGCACAAACTAATTTACAGACATTAAATCTGCAAATATTTAGTGACAGTCAGTTTGTCCTGGAGGCTATCAAGGACCGTAGCAACACAACACCACTCATAGTCTCGATCCACGAGCGGTTGCATCAACTTCGGTCCAACAACTGCATTAGGTTCATCTGGGTTAAGGCACATGTAGGAATTGAGGGCAACGAGCTAGCCGATCGATGTGCTAAAGAAGCGGCAAACTTAGACACTGCTCCGATGTATGCCGCATTTCCGATAAGCTATTATTTACAGGAACAAATTTGGAATATCATTTGAAATGACACAACTCCTTACTGGCCATGGCTATCACAAAGCGTATCTGAAGCGCTTCAAGATTATCAACGATGATGCATGCCCATGTGATGGAGAAACATCGCAAACATTGAGCCATCTGTTACAAGATTGTCCCCGATATAGCAAAGAAAGGTACGCGCATATGCTTCTTTGCGAAGAACACCGAATATCGGCATTTGAAATTAAAGATGTAGCTAAACATCAACACCTCATCGCGTCTTTCAACAATTTTATTCACAAAATTATAAGTACCCTAAAAACTTTCAATTTGTAATTTTCTAAATAATCTAACTTTTGTGCGCTAAGAAAATAATGTAATGTCTAAGTATAACGCCTGTATCCATTTGCAGGCAATATTATTTCGACACATAACAATTACTTCTTTCAAATACTTTAATTTATGTAAGGAAATAATTTGAACTTTTGTAATTAATTCAACTTTGTAAATAAATTGAAGAAATAATATATCCTCGAAACGCAGATAGCGTCTAGAGACAAAGGAAAAAAAACAAACCTAACCTACCTTTCTCAACAGCAATTAGAGGTTTGCCATTTTGAATGAAGGCAGCCACCGATGCTGGGGACTCAAACCCGACATCCGGAGCTCGGCTTCGAACTCTCGTCCTAACGCACTTACCAGCGTAAACAAACGTAACACAAACTCTAAAATTATAAGTGAAAATTTATAGTTTCGTATTTACTACAATTAATTTGTTTTAACAATTAAAGTTAAAAGGTAACAAGCAATGGAAATATAAAAGAAAATAAAATTCCTGAGAATATTCCAGTTATGAGTATTGCTGCTGCAAACATTCCAGCAGTAATTTGATACTTAGGTGCCACAGTTTGGGGTGTGTACATCATTCCAAGAGAGCTGCAAGTAATAAAGATTGTGTAAGTTTGATTTTTTTCAGTATTGTTGTTAAAAACCATACTAGTATAATCTTGTATATATATATGTATATGTCGCGTCCATGCTACTTTTTAGAGGTTGCTCGTTCTACGCTTTCACAATAACTGACTCTATGCTTCAATTCATTGCTTACTTAATTTCATTTTCATTGCTAACTCGATTTCATTTTCATCGCTTACTCGATTTCTATTAATTTTCTTTGCAAGTACAACTACTTGCTTTGCAGCAAGGAAAATCGGAAATCGAAAATCCCTACCATATTTGACCGAGAATCACGTGAGAACGGCTGGATCGATTTGGGTGGTTTGTTTTGGTTGTACTCGAAGTTGTCAGAACAAGGTTTGTATGAAAGAAACTTTTAGGAACACATTTTCAGAGGATAACTTTGGAACCTACTAAGTCACACATCAATTACATTCACTACGAACTTACTATTTAGTCATGTTCTTCGACAGAGGGAATAGGGCGGGTATTGGATGAGGGAGCGTGTCACCACCCATACAACTTAATTATTTTATATGGAATAGCTTTGGAATTGTAAGGTGCACAGCAGTGCACGCTATGCTAACGTCATCCCATAGATTTGTGACTCTACTGGTAAGATTTGATGGGCGTTAAAAAGGGGGCGTGTCACATTTTTTGTGACCCAAATATTCCGCTGAATAAGTCGCACAGCAATGAAACTAAGTACGAACCTACAATTTATCTTTCGACAGAGGGAATGGCGCAGGTATTGAACAAGAAGGCGTGGCACAGCCCATACAAGCCAAATATTTAATATAGAATATCTTCGAAAGTGTAAGTATAGCGTATAGTATATCGTCGTCCCATATATTCCCAGTCATTCTACTGGTAAGATTTGATGGGCGTTGGAAAATGGGCGTGGCAAATTTTTTGTGACCCATCTCACGTATTTTATATAAAAAAACAAATGTTGTGTGAGACGAAGTTCGCCGGGTCAGCTACATGTCATAATTTTTAATATACACTTATCCCACGATTTACGCGCTGCTTTTTTACGCTGTTTCGCTTTTAAATATTTTTTATTTTCGTTCGTATGCAATACTGGCGAACATAGCATTTCTAATCCTTTTTTTCAATTGAATTCATAAAGCAACATTGATGTGAAATCATCGAAAATGGCGATGAAATACTATCTATACCTTTGTGATGTAAAGTCGGTCGCCTCCTCGTCGTGCATCCTGGGTAACGCTAAATGGCCCACATTACCTCCCCCGCCCGGTGCTCACAACCGCTAGGTTTTTGTATCGGGTATTGGCACGATCTAGCTTCGTCTACGGACTCTCTCTTGTCTTCCGACTCATTTTCGTTCGCCATAGAGCTGGTGGCTGTGGCTTCCGGGGTGAAGCCTTGTGCGAACGGCTCCGGTCTAAGGCCACAGTTCATCTCCATCCCATTACAACCCTGGCAGGCCTTAAGGTCCGTTCCTGATCGGTCACCATTAAGTTGGTGGCGTAGGTTTGGTTGAGATAAGCT
Source organism: Melieria crassipennis (assembly GCA_963668005.1). Lineage (NCBI taxonomy): Eukaryota > Metazoa > Arthropoda > Insecta > Diptera > Ulidiidae > Melieria > Melieria crassipennis. The sequence continues at coordinate 84,430,009 of OY764961.1, read as the reverse complement.
CCCAATTTGTACTCGTTCGGCTCTGAACACACTACTCCATAAGGGTTTGTTTCAACCCTCGCATGGCCTTCCTGCTTTTGCATAGATAACCATGGAACCATCAAGGTGACTACGCGCTCCGATCGGGATAGCGGCTTTAAGTGGGGACCGCATGGACAAGTCCAAATTTAAAAAACCCTTCGGCCAACCCAAAAGGGGAGCCTAAACGATTGGTTTGGCAAAAACCGACCAATCGAGCGCTTTCCTCCTCGGGAGGTGGTGCCGCAGCAAGACCTGTGATGCAAACGAAAGCCACTGCCTCAAGGCCGGCCCCGTCTACCTTCGCACCACTCAAGCGTCGCGCTGCCCCTACCCCCAGTAAGCGCCCCCCGCGGCACCGGTCTCGACACCGCGCAGGGGGGTTCACACCCCGTCCGTCCGCCCTGCCGCTACACCGGCTATCAAACTAACACCAGGTTCTGCTGGTGCTGGTCCCAGCACCTCCACTTCTGCTGCTTTCCGCCCGCATCATATTAGCGCTTCAACGCGGGCGTACAGAAATAGATCGGCTTTGAGGATACTGAGCCGTTTCGGCTCCTCGGACCCGAGTACCTTGCCCGACAAGGAGAAAGCTGCTCTCTTCTAGGCGCAGCAACACAAGGACGACCGACCGATCCCCCCCGGAGGTCGACGTGAAGAGCCAAAGATCGGGCGAGCAACCTGCCCTTCCTACAACCCAGGACCCTAAACGGCCCAGGGTGGCGTTTGCCAAGCCTAAACCTCTGCGACCGTAGGCATGGTCTGGGCTGTTATCGACCATAGCAACAGCGATGGCACTACCTCCGGGACTAACTGGAGGTTAGTACAGGCCAACCTCATTCTGTCTACTGAACCCTCCTCTCCAAGCGGGATATTGGAGCACCGAGAGGGCATGTTCAGCAGGCGCTCATCGTCATTAACGAAGAGTCGCTAGCTCCAATTCTCGCAAAAGACGGAGAAATTAATTACGCGTTCGGTTCGATCGCCCTTAGCGTATATAGGTTCGATCTACAAGGTAGCACACATATACCAAAGGGGACGGCTCCCGAACCCGGTCTATCCACCTTTACCAGCACCTCGGCCTCGTTGGAAGAATGCCCATCCGACGACACCGGTAGTGTCATGTCGACCTCCGAGTATGTCGATGCGTTTTTCGACCACGTGGCCACGAGCGTCGATGGCGCCACTGAGTCCCCCTTGTCCGATGAGGAGGACTCGAACGCCACCTTAATCCCTAATCCTGTAGATGGGGCCGATTGTCCAAATTGCGGTCTCAACCTTGATGGCTATCGGGTTGTCTACATATATGGTAGGTCAAGATAATCCCAGATCCTGCATCCTTGTCAAAAACAAGCTTAATGCTTTTCTTCAGGTTCAGCGACTCGGACAACGTCGCTATAGCGGTCCCCATCAACGCCGTTTTGACTTGGGTTACCTCCATCTACATGGCACACGGCCACGGCTCCTCACCACCTGGAGCAGCACCGATAACAACGAGCGCGGTGAGTCTCTTTTTTATTTTAATCTTACACACGACCTAGTTATTGGCAACAGAGGTAACGAACCGACCTTCCTTCTTCTCAACAACTGGAGGGTTTCACAATAGTGTTCCTTCTCTCACCATAGATACATCTGCTTCACGCTAGCTGACCATGATCCCAACGAAGTTGTGGGTACTGATCAACTTATTAATAGGATGCGCACTGGTTGGGAAAGATTTAGGGCCTGTGTCGAAACAGACGCACATGCTATTCCCTCTGTTATCGACAACTGCTCGGACATTGAACGAGCGGTTGATTCCGTCACGTCTTTACTTAAATCTGCCGCGTCTCTTCGACACGTAGGGGTAAACCAAAGCCTCGCTGGTGGAACCCGGAGTTTGCGGAGCTTCGCAAGCAATGTCGCAAGCTTTTTAATAGGGCGAAAGTCCTAAACGACTGGTCTTCTTTCAAATACAAGCAAAGGGAGCTCAAATATACCATCAGGAAAGCTGAAGGGTGACGTGGAGAAGTTTTTGTGAAAATATCGAAAGCTCCTCCAAGACCAGCAGACTTCGTAGGATACTTAGTTCGTCGCCGAGGCACCTCGATTGTATCCAGAGACCCCAGGGTAGCTGATCAACATCAGGTGCCGAAACACTAGAAGTTCTGCTGGATACTCACTTTCCTGGAAGCGTAACTTTCACCGACCACGATCACAGTCTTCCTGAGGTTGACCGATTCCCCAGAGCACCCCCTTAACTTGGTTAAGCTAATCCCACCTACATTAGGCCATCAAGTCCTTTGACCCATTTAAGTCCCCAGGGCCAGATGGTATCATACCAGCTGACATCCAGCAGAGCGCTGAGTCAGGTGCGCCCTGGTTACTACGTATTTACAAGGCTTGCCTGGACCTTTCCTACATTGCCTTCAACTCTACGCAATCTACCTAAGGCGGAGAAAATGTCCCATTTTAACGCTAAGGACTACAGACCCATCTGCCTATCGTCATTTCTTCTTAAGACCTTCGAGAGGATTCTAAACCATCAAATCAGGAATTCCTTCAATCCGTCTCTCCTATCTAAGTCACAACATGCCTACACAAAGGGCAAGCCTGTTGAAACTGCACTACACTCACTTCTTGAGACGGCCGAAAGATCTCTCGCCCACAAAGAGCTCACTCTGACGGCATTCCTCGAGATTGAAGGGGCCTGGAATCTGGCAGTCAACTCTCTACTTAATCGACTTGACAATACAGAATACAGTTGCAGAATAGTTGCATATGCGGATGACATTGCGATTGCAGTCTCCGGCAAATATCTTTCTACCCTTTCAGAGAAACTCAATTATGCACTTGGGATTTTATTTCAATGGAATTTGGCCTCGATGGGAATTCTAAAACCGAGGTTATGCTTTGTTGTTGATACTAAAAATAACCGGACTTACCTTAAATAACCGGAGCTGAATGACATTATGATCGCAATAATCCAATATACCCATGCGTTGTTTATGAGTACTGGCAGTGTCCGATCAATGTTCTTTGGTAAATAGTTACAAAACAAGAACAGTGGAAGAAAAATTATTCGAAGTGTTACAGGAATAACTAAATACTTTGGTTTGGGCTGAAAGATAAAGAAAAGAAACAAAATTACTTTTAAACACTACATATATACATATATATAAAATTATTTTAAAACGCTACATTTGTACACTGGCGGCAATTTCCATAAACTCACTGAGGTATGAAAAGTCTTTTAGGAGTAGAGGAGATGATTTAAAAAAACAAATAAAGGTTGTAGTTTACTGTAAGTTTGCTGTCCATAGTTTGCTGTAAGTAACGGCAGGTGCACCGTTATGCACTCTTTTATAGTTTGCGTGGCCGTGCAAAACATTCGGCATAAATACAGTATAGCGAACCCTCGTGAAAAAAATAAATATGTAAGTATGCTCTTACATAGAGGTTTGGCTCCTGAATCTAACGAACTAAAAATGTTGCCTGGGAAACGCCCACAAAATGCGTAGCTTGGGGTCAAAGTTCAAAGTTGATATCAAACTAACTCACTCAATTCTCAACCGACTTACACGATATGCATCAAACGAAAGGCCTTTTCAATACCTTTCTATTAGTATACAACATTAGATATTTAGACCTATCGGCAATACCGGGGTAAATTTTTTTCAATGGAAATATTTCTCTTCGCCCAAAGGGAGTTCCTCTATCGTGAATTTCCATCGGAAAATGTTTCCAATCGAAAAAAATGCTACCAAGTTCTGAGAAAAAATTCAGCTTTCGGAATTCATATTTTGACAGTGAACGGAAAAAATAATTTAAGTAAAATTGCAAACATGTTCCGAGCAGTGTTTATAATAGCGGCTGAAAAAGAAATCTCAGCGCAAAGAAGTGAGATTAATGCGAAGGAATATACGAGACAAATCCAATCCTTTGGAACGATCAGCTACGCTATACATATTAACATCTAAAATTTCAGAAAAAAATCCTATTTGATTATTTGATTTAGATTTGAAAAATACTTTCGCGTCAACCAACCCGCATTCAAATATTTGCTGGAAGTGCTCACAGAACCTTTGCCGCCAACACGAAAAAATTTTGATGTAACGCCGATTTAAGTTGGTTGAAAAGGAAGTCTGTATGAGCCGGACATTATTATTATGTGAATTGCCACCTCAACTTGTGCCATTTTTATGAAAACAATAAATAAATTATTAGAACAGTTAATTAATTGCGACTAATTCTTTTACTTCTTATAAACTACATTTTACAATAAATATTTCAGTAAAACTATTTTAACTGAATCAATTGAGACAGATTGAGGTGAGTTTATGGGAATTGCCACCAATGTATATACAAATAAAACCTCAATTCGCCATCGCCTTGTGCATGGGAAGGCGGCCGCACCGCAATAATATTATGATGAGTTCATTTAAAAGAAACAGCGGTTAAAATAAACAAGGAATTTCACTCGTTCTGCGGGACCACACCGCAACACAGCTAGAAGCTGTGCCGGAGCATTCGCTCCGCAACACAAAAGCAGACCTGAGGCCCAACACCAGCCGAGGAAGAATACCTTCCAGGGGGGGCGAGGGGCTCACTCAGGGGCAGCGGTGCTGGCAGGGGAAGGGCATCAAAACGAAGTAAGCCTCTGTTTGATACCTCTGCTCTGGCAGCATCGACTGGAACCAGACCCACTACGAGGCAAGTGAGCAGAGAATCGACTCTTCCCACTGGTCCAGGATGTGTACAATCCAATTTGGTGGTAGGAACAGCCCACAGGCTCGGCTCCTAGCGCGAGCGTCGTTGCGGCTGAACGGGAAATACCCCCGTCGGCCACCGCTTTGACTCCGGCGATAGGACGGTCTGCTGACATAGGGGTGAGAAGACCCAAAAAGCAGCTCCCCGAACTACCTCCCTTAGGACAACAAGGTGGCTTGGATGACCCCCTCAGACGTGGTTTGAGTGGAGCTGGGGTAAAGTGGTATTTCCGATACCTCAGGCAGGAACTGAGCAAGGAGGAAACCGGAAGTAAAGCGGAGGAGCACAGGGGTGGACCCACAGCTACGGCTACGGCCGATGCTGCTCAACTAACTCTGCCAAGGAAGAGAGGCAGCGACAACATAACTCGCCCAATGTTCTGAAACTAAGAAGTCCAGGACGTGGAGTAATGCATGCATACCATCAAGCTGCCCGGAGTGTAGGGAGTCCAGGAAAAAAACTCAGAACTGACACGCGGAGGCTCTTCAATAGGGCAAAGCGGACTGGTGAATGGGAGGAATACACCGACTCACTCACCAAGTACAGAGAGAAAGTACGGAAAGCGAAAAGAACTAGTTTCCAGACGTTTTGCGAAGAGATTACCTCGACCCCTCAGGCAGCGAGATTACATAACGCAATCGCGGAGAGTGTGTCCTCAATCCCACAGGACACACCGAGCGAGTGCCCAGTATACTATCCCAACGGAAGGGACTGGGAGCTGGCATATGAAGTCATCTCTCAGGCAAACAGTTATTGGGCCTTGAACAACTCGCAACCCTTCAAATCGCCAGGCTTAGACGGGATCCTCCTTGCCTTCTTACATAAAGGCAAGGGGATCTTTTAGGCCAATTAGTCTAACATCCTTCGTCATGAAGACCTTGGAGAAGGTGACAGATCAGAACACATTAGAACTGTGACGCTTAAGAGACAACTTCTGCACGCTAAACAGCATGCGTATAGGGCAGCAGATCGATAGAGACGGCCCTATTTCCTATTTCCCTATTTTTGTAGGATGCTCTTAAAAACAAAGAGATCATGCTGTGCACATTTTTGGATATCGAAGGAGCCTTCGATAATACCTGCCATGAGGCGATAGAAAGGGCGCTCAGCAGAAGACGGGTAGGAAACACCCTAAGCCGCTAGAAAAGAGCCATGGTTTCTTCCAGAACGGCAGTAACGAAAGTGGGCAAGATCACTAGGAGCGTACTAACGAGCAGAGGGTGTCCACAAGGCGGGGTACTGTCACCGCTACTGTGAAGCCTTGTGGTAGATGAGCTCCTTGAACTTCCGACAAGTAATGGCATAAATTGTCAAGGCTATGTGTATACATAACCAGGTCAAAATCCTCTGGGTCCCAGGACACAGAGGAATTGATGGAAATGAGGAGACGGAAAGTCTTGCTAGAACTGGGGCAGCCACTCTAGCAGAGTCACTAAGCCTTGAGGAAAGAACCAGAATTTCAAAACACTAGTCTAATGCCTCGGGTCTTAGCCAATCGAAAATCTTTATTAAGGCTTATAACTCCAAATGGAGTAAAGAATGCCTCAAACTAGGGAAAACCCAGCTTAGACTGGTCACCAATAACCTGATAACCGGGCACTGCAGACTGAGAAAACATATGCATACAATCGGACTTCAACAAGTAAGTGTCGGTGGACTTTGCGGAACAGCAGAGGATACTCCTGAGCAGATTATACTGCACTGCGATGCGGTATATCGCAGTAGGAGGCAACACTGGCTTGCAGAAGAGAATGTCAAACACCTTCTCCCCGCGAGTTACTAAGCTTTAATCAATCCATTTATTTAAAAAATACGAATCACGGAAAATAAATGTCATAGGAATTGTTACTGCATGTATACAAAGTGTTAATAATTTAATAATAATTGACTGGCACGACAGCCCGCTTACGCGAGACTAAGGCCTAGCTTCCCGCAACCACCCGTGTTGTGCGTGTGAATTTGTACGCGGGTTGAAGGGACCTACAGTTTTATGCCGGTTCCGAACGGCAGGTTGGGAGCTTTTTCATAAGCAATTTTTACTCTCAGAGGTTTGCCATTTCCAGCTGAGAGGACAGCCACCGAAAGAGAAAACGAGTTTTCCCGTTATTTTTTTTTTAGGTGTTATTACAGGCAGTATTTGAACCTGCTGCCTTCGACTCGCGGTCCAACGCACTAACCAACTGAGCCACGGCGGCTGCTATACAAAGTGTTCCGATTAGTTATTCCACAATAGTATAGAATTCAATAATAGTTGTTCGGAACGACTGATTTGACAATCACTGAACTGATACAATTTGCTTAATATAAGTGGTCATCGGTACAAAAACTTGCCCAATAAGAACATGTAAAGAAGGCAAAATACAGTGAGTTTCATTTTGGTCGGCACAAATTAGCTTAACCCTTTCAGTCACAATGTCCAATATATTGGACTACAGCCCATACAATTCATACTGAACGGGTTTATTTTCATGTCGGAAAGGGTCATGATCATGTTGATCAGGAATAAATTTTATTGCTCAAAGAGTCAATGAGATCTACATGCTCTGGAGATGCTCTCGACATCAGTAGTAGTAGTAGTTCGTGTAGCAAATTTATACATGAAACACAAAGTGCTTTGGAGGTATTTTACTTTTAAGTACTCTTCGAAAACTATGCTGCTTATAATTCCTTTTAAATTTCATAATTACCCATTGTAGCCACGATGTTGTTAAGCTCCCCAACATAGCGAACATGTTAAATGTCAAGAAGCATGTAATTTGTGTGAAAAGTTCTGGCTCCGAAATGATAAAGTTATAGCCCGTGGGTTTGATATCTGGAAAAATCAGGTCAAATTTGAATATTTTTTAAATGAAATTTTTTTACCAGAATGCACAGCAGGAAACACAGCTAATGTTACAAAAAATGTGAAAAACACATTAAATAGTTGGGGCGAAGCTTCCTTAAATATTGTCCAATAGGGAATCGCGGATACTTTGATTTCAGATGTTTCTTTCTCATCATCCTTTTGCCGAAGCATCTGATGGTATCTATAAAATTTCTGAAAATAGCAAACGCAAAAGTTTTTAATAGCAATTAATAAATTAATTAATAATATTAAAAAAAAGCTTTAAATATGCTTACAAAAATTCATTTTATTGCGAATATGTCAAAACATGCATTAAAGCGAAATATGCAAAAATATCACTAACAATTTAATGACATTTTCAAGGAAAATTTCTGATGTGGAAAGATATTTTTCCATTTTGTTGAAAACATTATCAAAAACAAAAACATGCATTTGCATGGAAATCCTGACCGTAGTTATTAAAATGATTACTTTTCCGCAACGGTTAGCGCTTATAACTAAGGCTAAAAACATAGTGGAGCGGCGAGCAAAGCGACTAAAACAAATCAATGCTTTTGACGCAAAGCGCACATAGTGACGAGAAAAGCGAAAAGCGTTGATTTGTTTTCGTCGCTTTGCTCTTCGCTTTGCTCGCCGCTCCACTATGTTTTCAGCCTAAGGCGTCGATTTTCATCTGCCAAATATTTTAAATATGCATATAAAATGTCACACCCTACTAAATAATACCTTTTTATCACCTCATGCATATACGCAAAAGTGAACACTTAAAAAACAAGTTTTGACACTAGCTAAAATAACTTGCATTATACACGTTGTTTAAATAAATGTTTATTTTCTTAAAACAGTTCATATTTGGTAAAAAAGATGGCATATAATTATAATAACTAAAACATCAACTTCATTGTTGAAAAATTCCTTAAATTAATATAGATTAGTGTTCGGTTTTGCACTCTTTACTTTATTTGTGAATACAGGGGTACAAATCTTTAATTAATGACTTCTTCTCTGCTCTTAAGGGGCACAACTAGTTTGAAACTTTGAAAATTTCGTTTTTTTTTGTTTTTGCATTTTTCGATAATTTGTACCTTTAAAAATAACATATTAAAATCTTAAGTGAAAATCTTAAATAGTTTCTGAGTTACAGCCTTCTACATAGCAGCTTCTCATTATTTAGAATGGCGCGTTACTTGACGGCCGTACCTGAGTTATTGTTAAACGCGTTTTTCTCAAAACTACATTTTTCAAATTTGCTGCAGCTGTAACTTGATAACAAATCATCCGATCGACTTGGGTCTTTTTTTAGCTTATTGTGTATTTGTTTTTCCATACAATGACCCTCCAGTTTAATGATAGGATGAAAAGTATAATTATGCCAGGCCAGAAACCATCAGATTTTTCTGCAAAATTTTAATTTTTTTTCAAAACACCGCCATTTTGTTGCATTTTATTTTTTGTTTACAACCGAGGGTCATTGTATAGGAAATATAACCTAGTTAAGTAAAATTTTTGGTTTTTTTGATTTCAGGCACTGCGAAGGCTACAATCACTGCAGCAGTGGGAGAACGTTTTTTTTTTTAAGGCTCAGGAGATGGTGGATAACTTGCTGAAAATCGAATATTTTCATTTGAAAAAATTACTTTGCATTCATTATTTATGCATAAATATATCTGCAAAATTTTAAAACATTCGATGCAATACTTCACAAAATTCAAAATTCACAAAAATCTCCTTTTTCAGGCGGTCAGACTAGTTGTGCCCCTTAATGACTTCTTTAACTCGCTTTGGCATACTTTCAAGCAGTTTTTGACAAGTTTCGATTGGTATATCGGCCCAAATTTGCTGTACTCGATCCCAAAGGTCCATTATGCTATTTGGAGGAGTTTTGTAGTTTCCCAGGCGTCGTTTGACAATAGACAACAAATTTTCTATTGGATTGAAGTCTGGACTTTAGGCTGGCCAGGTCATAGTGCTGAATTTTTGCGTTTTGAGCCATTTTTTACATCTTTGGATGTGTGTTTTGTATCATTGTCCTGTTGAAACACAATATCCTGTTCTCTAAAATTCATCTGGCCCATTGCAACTGGCATATTTTCATAGAGCATATTCAAATAAACTTCTTTAGTCATCATGCCTTCGATTAAAATTAGTGGACCAACCCCAAACTGCGAGAAACATCCCCAAGCCATCAGAGATCCACCACCGTGTTTTACTGTCTCAATTACTTGGTGCTGCTGAGTTGCTCCGCCGGTATTAGACCAAAAATAATAGATACCATCTGAATTAATATGGTTAATTTTGGACTCGTCCGACCACAAAACACGTTTCCAGTCATTCACGGGCCAACGCTGGTAATACAATGCAAACGCCATTCGTCCCTTTTTATTTTTCGCTGATAGCTTGGGCTTTTTTGGCTTTTTAGCAAAAATACATCCAACACTCTTGAGTGCACGTCGCACAGTCCATATACTGGCTTCTTTGTTTATCCTTTGGGCTGCTTGTTTTGGTGTTTTAACCTTTCCCGACATTAGAGACCGCGCCATTTGTCTAGCATCCGCAGCGTTCAGGATTCTTGAACGTCCACTTTTGTTATTTTTGTTGAGCACACAGTTATTTTTTTTTAATTTTCATGACGTAGCTTTGTGATATTTTTAACTCTTTTGCTATTTCACGCGTAGACTTGTCCATTCGGAGCCGTCTTTAAACTTCCGCCACAATTTTTGCATTGCACTTCCTCATTTCACGGTAGAGATAATAAAATCAAGATTATTGCAAAATTACTGCACCAAATTGATATGAATGTTTACTTGTAATTGCTTTAACACAAATTGAGCACACCTAGAAAAAATAACAGTACATTCGTCAAGCCCACTGCTTTTACGTGTAATCAAGCCTTAAGAGGAGATGAGAGATCGTCGACGTTATGTTCGTTCCTGTGCACATATTTCAACGACAGGCAAACTCACAAATTTTACAGCAAAATTAAGGTAGAAAAACGTGGATTACGACCGCGAGTGAACATATGTATGCAAGAGTGAAAATGGCGATATACTTACAGATAAGCAGAAGATAGTAGGAAGATGGGTGGAGCACTTCAAGGGGCTGCTGAATGCTAGTGTGTTTGATGATTGTGTGGATATGAACATAACACATGCGCACAATAACGCAGCACTAGACCATCCTGATGAGCAACCACCCACAATGCAAGAAATTCTAGACGCGATCAACCACATGAAAATTTCAAAGCGCCTGGGGAGGACAATATTACAGCTGAACTCATAAAAAATGCGAGTACCATATTCATTGAAAGAGTTTATCACCTGACAACATTGATCTGGAACAATGAAACACTACCAGATGATTGGAACACAGCAATAATAATCCCCATTCTCAAGAAAGGCGATACAATAAACTGCAGAAACTATCGGGGAATTTCCCTTCTTAACACGACTTACGAAACATTCGCGAGGATTGTGAACAAGAGACTCGTAGGCCACGCAGAGAGAGTTCTTCCAGAGTATCAATGTGGTTTTCGACCTCGAAGGTAGATCACATTTTTTCCCTCAAGCAGTCCATGGAGAAACGTTTTGAGCACAACATTGACTTACATATGCTGTTTATCAATTTTAAACAGGCTTTCGATAGCATCAACAGGATGGCTATCCCCGCAATATTTCAGAAATGTGAAATCCCAGAAAAATAACCAGAATAGTGATGACGTCTTTGCGAAAAACTGTATCAAAAGTAATGATACAGAACAGTAAGTCTGAACCCTTCAGAATTAAAACTGGAGTAAGACAAGGAGATACGCTCTCATCCACTATCTACAACCTTATGTTGTGCTGTGCCATTAACCCTTTAACTGTTTAATTTTGTTTCGAAAAACTTTTTCTGCCTGCTTAATTATTTTCCAGCGAAGACGAGTATACTCGACATAAACAGAGTAAAATGTTTCTGCCCGTAAATGTATGCAATTATGACTAAAAATCAAACGTTGCGTGTTGGTTTTTAGAAAATAATGGAGAGGGCTGGGGTGTGAACCGGGTTTTGTTTTTGGGCTCTAACTTTTCACAGAATAAAGATATCGAAAAATCGAAGATACCGTTGGAAAGGTGAACATAAAACGCAATTTTGTTTTGAAGACAGATAACCGATTTTATTAAAATTTAACTCTCTACGTCCAATTTTCTAAGGACGTGATTTTTCGCTTTTCCAAAAAAGTGGCTGGGTTGTGAACCATCTGGCAAATCCCAATTAAAATCGGAAAATACGAAGAAATCACCCATAATTTTTAAATAAGTTGAGAATTTCTTTAATCAGGAGGCCTCAAGAGGTGAAAAAAAGTTATAATGACGCCACTTAGGCCAAAAAATCGCAATGAATGCAAGTGCTCAATTTTTTGAATTTTCATCCTAATCGGCATCGCAATGTTTGCATGTGAAATACGAACGCGTTCTCACATTGGGCACTTCAAGTCAACTGACCGCAAATCGAGTAAAATTACATAAAATTACTTTAATTCAATAAATTCGGCTATATTTGAACGTGCTAGTACAAATGTACTACGAAAAACAGGTGGTTCATAACCCAGCCCCCACAGTGGTTCACAGCCCAACCACGATGCCATTTTGGAAACGTTAAAAATAACGACACTTCCAATCATATTTCAACATAAACAAATATTGGATCGTAAAATAGAATCAAAACCCTAAATAAATATGTATTACACTTACATTTTTGGAACAAATTCAGTCACTTGGATAGCACTTTAAAAAAAAGCAAACAAGTTTTCGCAATCGATTTTCAAACACGATGTCTGTAGCTGCCACCAGCAATACGTGTTTACACTTCGGTGTAACCACAAAAGCAGAGTCATATCAAAAGACAAACTTGAAAGTTGAAAGATTGGCGATATGTCAATTAGGGAAAGAAAAAACCGTAATGGTTCACAACCCAGCCTGGTTCACAACCCAGCCCTTTCCCTTATATATATTTATTCGTTATTAAGATTTTCAATTTGAATCCATTATAAAAAAAAAAACGAACGAATATTTTTTGACAATTCCTGTTTTATTACAAAGCTTGGACTTTGTTATTTAAGAATGAAAAACGATGTCGTTCATATGACTGCCACGACTGGCCTTACAGTACGCCATTCGGTAAACCCAATTTTCAAATACTTTTTCGATTGTTCCGGGTAGAATTTCCCGGAATTTTTTTTGGAAGTAAGTTCTCAACATTTCCCAATTTTGTTCAAGCGTATAGCATCCCATTTCGTAAATGTCAAACTTTTAACTAAATTACGAACACAAATTAAATTACATTTGGACTATCATTCTCGAAATAAAGCGTAGTTCAAATTGAAAATCTTATGTGGACCACCCTATAGAAATGAAAACAAAAGCAATAAAAGACCAAATGAATTTCAAGAAATCTAAAATACAAAACTAAAAATTTAAATTAAGGGCAATGATAGTTTTTAACTATTATAACGCACAATCAACTGCAAGCAAAAACCCGTTTTGTAATCGTACTTCCCCAGAATTTGTTATTTTAGCTTAAGACAATCCATTGTGTATTAAAATAAATAGGGTTGCCAGACTAACGAATATTCTAAAATGTAAATTTTTTATAAGATCTTTATTTGCCCTTTCTCAGAGAAAACAAATTACAGTTGATTCGTTGAATATTAATACGAATGCGATTTTTTTGTTCTTCACGACGAGTATACTCGACATTATGCGACAATTCATAATGCTTGCTTTTGTTAGGCGGAACAGTGCTGACTTCACTGATCCTTACACCGTAAAAACGCTTTTTAATGCTTATGTCCGCTCAGTGCTTGAATATGCGGTTTTTATTTGGAGACCATATCATAGTGTGCATATCAGACGACTTGAACGAGTCCAGAAAGTGTTTTTAAGATATGCACTTCGATCTTTGAGATTTGTTGACCCTGTTCCGTCGTACTACTCTATGTGCTCTTTATTGCATATCAAGTCCCTCGAAGACAGGAGGAAGATTCTTTCTATGAGCTTTGTATTTGATTTAGTTACTGGTGGTATTGACTGTCCCTTGTTGCTTGATAGAATTAATTTTCATGTTCCTGCCAAACAGTTGCGGAATTATGAAATTTTCAATCTTGCCTGCTGTCGTACAAACTACGCCCAATTTGCGCCCCTGGCTAGAACTTTGGCTGAAGTTAACTCGCTTTATAATTTAATTGATTTTTCATCTTCTAAATTGTCTTTTAAACATAGTTTAAACACTTACTTCAAATAATTTGTACTAATCTGTTATTAGTCTGTAAGCTACTTAATGTACAATAGACTTAAATAAATAAATAAATAAATAAATAAATTTTTCGTTTCGCTCTGTCGAGTATACTCGACATAAACAGTTAAAGGGTTAATGAAGTAAGTGACGCAAAAAGAGTTGGAAACATATTGAACCAAACTACCCAAATATTCGCATAAGCGGCAGACAGCAGCTGGTAAAATTGGTCTTAAAATCAATGAATATTAAACGAAATACATGATGATGTCCAGAAAAAATAATCCATTACGAAATAACCTAAAAAATTGACCAATATTCTTTTGAAACCGTGAAAACCCTTACCTACTTAGGCTTCCAACTGAGTACCGACAACTCAACAAGCCTCACTATCGATGAGAGAATTCAAGCAGCTAATAGGTCATACGCGTCGCTAATGAAACTTTTCAAATCAAAGCTGCTCAATAGACAATGCAAACTGGCTCTGTACAAAAACGTCGTTCGAACACTATTATCCTACGGAGCTGAATCATGGACATTACTCGAAAAGGACAAAGCTAAACTGCAAATCTTCGAAAGAAAAATTCTCAGAAAAATATTTGGAGCAATCAAAGATCACGAGAGTGACGTATAAGGTGGAACGATGAGCTAGATCAACTTATAAAGGGCGAAAATGTTATACGTTTCATCAAAGCGTAACGATTAAGATGGCTAGGACACGTAACGAGAATGGACGCACAAGAAAATCGTAGAGGCCAAGACGTTCAATACTAAAGCAAGAGGAAGGCCAACATCAAGATGGACCCAAGAGCTAGAAAACATAAAAAACTTGGGATAAAGAATTGGAGAAAAGTTGCAAAACATCGAGTTGTGTGGAGGTCCCACGTGCAGCAGGCCAAAGCTCACAAAGAGCTGTAGCGCCAAAAGATGAATAGCTGGTAGAATGTAAGTGGAGCGAAGTTATTCCAAAACGTAAACATTCAGCCATATAGTCAACACGGACCAACATATACAGCGGCGTGCAAAACTGTTCGGATATTTGCCACATTTTGCACTTCAAGTACTGTAGAATTCGAAGCATTAGTCCAAACATCACCAAATCTTGAGTGTTAATTTCTTAATGTTAATGTTTGGACCCACTTCAAAAGTGACAACTTAAAATTTTTAATTTTCGAGTTTATGTGTTAATACTGTGCACAATGCATATATCTAGCAATAAGCAAAAGCTCAGTATATTTTGTTGTTGTTAACTGTTGCCAAAATACAGTTAGGCCTCTCTTCATGTCGAGAAGTTTGATGCTATTTGATCGCTGCAGCTCAATGTAAAAGAGACCTACTTCGAATTGTGACGAAAAAAATGTTTGTTGAAGTTAATTTTAAGTAAAGTTGAGACAATTTTAGTATATATTTAAGAAGGAATATGCAGCGGCAGTTGGCAACCCTGGCAACAGCAACCATCTACATAACGTGTGGGGAATGAAATACGAACAAATTTTAAATGTCAGTAATAAACTGTTACATACAAGTTATTTGATTTGGTTACAGTTTATTAAATAGCTTTGACACTTCAGTTAATTTACAAAAAAAATTTACTCCATTGCGGCTCGCTTTCCGTATATTCTGAGGAACTTTCTTCATTGACCTCTGAATTCTATTTGTATTAATGTTCTTTAGCACTTTACGGATTTTATAAATCAAGCAATCCACAATTTTGGCGCGATATCTGTTGGCATATACCTTTCTTTTCAAGTTTGCCTAAAAAAGTTTCGATTGGTCTTAATTGTGAAACATTTGGGGGTTAAATTCCTTCGGTACAAATTCAATTTTGCGCTTATTCAAATTGTTTAATGTTACTTTAGCGTAATGTGACGACGCTAAATCGGGCCAAAATATAATTTGTTCACGTCGATGATGTTTTTTGATGAATTTTTTGAGTGCTGGCAAATATTTGTCCATGTAAGTTTGCGCACTTACAGCCAAACCTCTTTTAAAAAATATTGGCTCACTGATACCGCGCTCGCTGATAGCCAGCCATAATAGAACCTTCCCTGGAAGCTTTGTTTTTGCAATAGGCTTTTCTTTTTCAGGCGCTTTGTGGTCAGAAGACTCAAAATAATATTTTGGTACCCATTGATTCCCCTCAATCGTAAAATATGACTCATCATCCATCACACAGATGTGTGGCGAACCGCACGACAAAATTTTTTTTTAAAAAGTTTTGATAACTGCTGCTTGCTTGTTGGTAACAGCTGGAACTTTTTTTTTTCAATTTGCGCTGTATATCTATATTCGGCGTATTTCCTGATAGTTTTTTTGTCAACATCGTACTTCCTTGCCAATTGTCCGTAGGATTAAGCACTTCGCCCAACGATATAAATTTTCAAATAGGAACGCACTTCAATGTCCTGTAAAGAGTCCTTTTTTCACCGATCCTTTTTTCTTTCAATGCTTATTTTATTCTCTAACAACTGAATCGTCTTATAGATGAAGGTTTTTTTGAATCCTATCTTTTTAAAGTGGTGGAAAGCTTCATTCTTTTTCGTAGTGAGATTTTCTTCACAAAATTTCCAAATCAGTTGCCGACGTTGTAGTTCTGTAAGCATCATTTTACTAAGATAAATACCCAAAAAATTTATTTGTGGTACTTATTGGTTAAAGATAATTATTGTTTAAATTTTTGTACATATACATATTTCTTTTGAGAGTTGTATACCTTGTTTTCTATGCTAACTTTTTTATTTGTTCGTATTTCATTCCCCACACGTTAGTCAGTCTCTGTTAGAATTTCGATCGGTGAACAAGTGAATGTCGAGTAGTCACGGCCGGTCAAGACAGTAGCAGCTGCCGTTTCTTTTAGAACATTGTCACTTCTAATTACTATCGCTATTAATTTTACAATTGAATGGAACTAATAAATAACGTAAACATCTTTACATATATTTTTAAATAAAAAAATTAATTTTGAATTTTCAAAATTTATCTTTCAACTTTTTAACTGTCATTTATAATTATTAAATTCAGCAAAAGTGACATAACTTAAAATAATTCGGTAATTATTAAATTAAAATATCATCAAAAAAGTCACAACTCAAAATTTTGGATTTTCTAGTGTAAAATAAAAAAGAATATTTGTAACTTATCCTAAAGCATAATCTGAAGGGATTTTCTACTACGGTCTATACGTTATTTTAAAAAATGTTTATTCAGCTCAAAAACAGTTTCTTGCGTTTCCTGAAAAATTAAAAATTTTGAGTTGTGTCATTTTTGTCGTGGACGATATATATAAATCATTTGCCGTGCTGAACCGATTTTTTTTAAATAATTTGGAGGAAGGGGCGTTGCAGACAGCATTGCATTTGGTCACTTTGGGAGTTGCCACTCTGGATTACTATCAATGGATGGCGTTTGCGGCGGACCTGCGCCATGCATAACTGTTATTCATTTTGTGCGATTGTGTGAATTTGTCATTAAATTATCATTAATTGTTATTACTTACATTTAACATCGTTTTTGCTTAACACTAGAAAGACCGCAAGATATCTCGAAAAGTACACATCAGATTTGGCTAATTGTAATTGTAGAACCCTAATTGTAGTACCCGATAAAAAAGTCAAAGCAAAAGTTGATAAAAATACTAAAATACAGATATTTAAAATGAAAAACCGCCAAAATGAGCGCAATGGTCTTTCTAGTGTTAAACGGTAGTGGGTTTTGAGAATAAATTTTTGATTGAACAGTCATTTTTATCAGGTAAATTGACTCTGCAAAGCTTAGCCATAATCACGAATTTGGGTTTAGTTTAAGGATATTGTGAAATTCTCAAGGAAATTTGGATACATTTGAATGACTGTGAAAACAATCCCGTGTCGTTTAAGAATGTGCATTACAAGGTCGTGGAGTTACAATCAAATAAATTTTAGGTGGTACGACGTTCACCGAGTCGTCTAGTAATAAATACATTTTAATATTCAGAATATTAAAGATATAAGTTGTGACTCACATTTAAGGGCAACGCAAAGTACGTATCAAAACAAACAAGTAACACCAGCAATGCAGTTATAAAGTAATAAATCGCAGATGTTCTTTGTGAGGAAAATAAATACGAACTGCAAATAGACATTATAGATACAAATAAGCCACTCATGTTGGAACCCAATACCACAGCACCAGTGTATTTAATGGGCAGAGTAGCTGCCATTCCGTATATAGTGTTTTGATAAATACCACTCGCCACTGAAAAAATAAAAGTTTTGTTTGAAAGAAAAAATAAATACGAATAATAAACTTACTGTTCAAAAGAACAACGCTGATCATTGTTATCCAAAAGAATGTTCCTGGCCAACTTGATGAATCCAGCATTGCAAGTAAAACTGTTATCGCAAATATTATAATCTCCAGTAAAATGCTATATACGATTCTTTTCGTCAAATCACCACTAAAATAATAAGAGTTTAAATTTATACAACATAAAGCCTAATAAAGACAAGTGTAATTCTTATAAATAGAAGACTTATGTCCTGTTCAGACAGCCATATAAATTGAAGCAATTTAGTTCTTGAGTTTATCGCTTTTGCTGTTCACACACCCCAATTTAGCTTTAGAAAATGTTATCGAACATGTGCTTGTTTTGACGGAAGAAAGTTCTTTTCTGTTTATGTATAACAATACGTTTTTAGAAACATTGAACATTTTATAATATTTTTTCAACACCTCTACTGATGCACACAATTTTTAAATGAAGTTTCAAAGCAAACAAATGTTAACAAACGTCTTTTGCTTCTGTTAGTTTCACATTTTTATCTAGGTTCTGTCAATTGTCAACGAATTTTTCAATGAACAACAGCACGACACCGGGTTGCATTGCGAAATGAGCGCAATTCAGCGCTAATTGCAATTTGCTAAATATAGATTTTTGTATAAAAAATTGGGCTCAATTTAGAGCTAAATTGAGAAAATGTTAATTACGCAATTTAGCAGGCTGTCTAGGGCAGGGGTGCCCAAAATCTTTTTATGGAAGAGCAAACACCAATACATGTAAAGTTGGCCAAAAAAATGCAAACAAAAAAATGGAATTCAGTATGTACACCGAAAAAAAAAATTAATTTTCTGTAATGTTATTTAAAAAAAAACTATTCTAATCTTCCTTCTTCCATGATCCTTCTAATAAATTATTCAAATTTATATCAATATCAGTTGTGGACAATTTTAATAAAGCCTCCAAATGTTCGTTGCTTATTCTATTTCTGTGCTTGCTCATTATTAATTTTAAATTCGAAAAAGCACTTTTACAAATATATGTGCTATCAAACATGGAATACAAACTTAAAATGTCTTTGTAAAGTAAAGGATATTTATTTGGTGTTAAAGATTTCCAAAAGTCTTCGTTGAAACGAAACAAACACCGAATTTTTTCTAGTGCTTCTGAATCGACAGCCGCACACGTTTTGAAGCAAATTCATTCGCTAGGTAACAACAAAACCTACGTTGAAGATAACTGTCGCCAATGCGTGCGGAGTGCTGTGTGAGTACACCTTTTCAAGTTCGATTTCAGAAAGTGTAAAAACAATTTCAGAAGGCGTAAAAGCAATTCCAGAAACCGTAAAAGCAATTGCAGAAAGCGTAAATTTAATTTCAGAAATATAAATTTAATTTCAGAAAGCGTAAATTCAATTTCAGTTTTCTGAAATTTCACACCTTCTGAAATCGAACTTGAAAAGGTGTAGAATGCTCAGCCTATGCCAAAGATCATGTACAAAAACAAATGAGGAATTAGATTCCTCAGCCTATGCTGAAGATGATTTGCAAAAACAAATGAGCAACGAGAGCATAGGGCATGGGCACCTCTGGTCTAGGGTATAACTGGCGTCAACAACCCGTTACCAGGTAACGGTCTGCCGTAGGCACCTCTGCTTTGAGCGCGCCTTCTGCAGTTGGACACATCAAGAGATGATAGGGCCTCCTAAACTTGGTCCTTCCACCGGAGACACGGCCTCCTTCTTTGCGGTCGATCTCCAATCACTGCATCGAACACCTTTTTCGCCGGAGCTTCATCTTCCATACGGCAGATGGCCAAGCTAGCGTAGCCGCTGGATGTAGCTCCGCTAGGTCCATGTCTTTAAACAGCTCATACATTCGCATACGATAGTCGTCACCAATACGAATAGCGCCGCAGAGTTTGCGAAGTGCCTTCCTCTCGGACACACTCAGGGCCGCTCTGTGTTATGCGGAAGAGTCCATGACAATGTCTTGTGCAGACAGCCAAATAAATTGAGGCAATTTAGTTCTTAATTGAGTTTATCGCTATTGTTGTTGACACACCTCAATTTAGCTACATCTAAATTTAGCTGTTGTCGAAAATGCTATCGAACAAGTCATTGTTTTGACAGAAGAAAATAAACTATTTAGAATAATCCACAACACAACACTGATATGATCTCTTGATTTGACATTGAAAGCCTGACATTAAATGACCGACGCGGGCAAATTTTAGTATCTCGCTCGCTCGCTCTCAATTTTCCTTTTTACATTGAAATAACAACAATATAATCCGTGCCCGTGACCCTCAGCATAACATCGCCTTTATGAAGGTTAGTGCTTAGGCGCGATCTGTTGAAATCAAAGAATTTGAAACTAAAATACATACATATGTCATTTTACATATATGTATGTAAGTATTTTTCGCTTATAACTTTTGCGCAGAAGGTACAAAAAATTAATTATTCAAAAGTTCAAGGTGAATCAGAAGTTAAACAGTGATTACTAGTGTCCGACCGAAACCACTTTTTTGGGCCGAAGCCGAAACAATTTCGGTTTTTTTTTTTAATATTCGGCCGAATCCGAAATACCGAACCGTTCATAATTTTACTTTAAGTAACTAATGAACAAACATAACATAAAAAATAATTACTTATTAATAAAAACAAGTCATTAATTATTTAAAAACATAAACAAAAAACAATCACCCTTTCGTACCTTACTCGCTAACATTCAAAATTAAGGGGTTATATACAAAGTTGGGGCTCGAAAAATCGAAAAAAAATTGTTGGCATTTTCTGAAATTTTGAAAATATCTGTGCAAAATTTCGTCCAGATCGGATCACTGGTTGTCAAATTACAGCCGTTTGCAGCGCGCTGGAGCTATTCATAGGCACTTGGCGCACAAAACTCTAAACGCGATTATCTCGGAATGCGTTGTTTTCAAAAGTACTGTTGCGGTGAACGTGATATCTCAAAAACTTTTTATCCGATTTTCGAAAATTTTTTTTTCAAATATTTGTATTTACGATCTCGTGTACTTGAACGATTCATTTTCCATCCGAAAATTTTTAACTTTTTGCAATGAATTTTTTTTTTTAATTTTAACCACCAAAAAAATCAATTTTTTCTGTCAGCGTGGTTTTTTTATAAAAAAAAAAATTTTTTTGGGAAACCAAATCGTTCAAGTATACCAAAATACACTTTTCTTAAATAATTTTTTTCCTTTTTTGATTTCAGTTGAGCGGTTCGCCTTGGAGAACGTTCACCGCAAGCCTCTGCAAAAAAAAAGCGCTGCGAGGCATATGTCATAACTCCGACAATTTTCAAAATTTTCTCAAAATTTAAAGTGTTTTTATTTCTTCGATAGTAATACTAGAACATTGTATTTTGCTTTATCCAATAAAACTTGCTTAAAACCTTTTTAAAAAATCACAAACTTAGCTCACGTTTTCTCCCTAACTTTGTATATAACCCCTTAAGTAATTTAATATTATATGCTAAAAAAGGAAGTTTATTTACATTGGTGGCATCTAAATTCTCCTTCTCATCCTTTCACTATACATATATCTACTCGGCTGCACTAACTAGCTGTTCACTCGCTACACATTAAAATGTAAAAAAATATTCTACACCTTTTCAAGTCCGATTTCAGAAAGCGTGAAAGCAATTTCAGAAAGCGTAAATTCAATTTCAGAAAGCGTAAATTCAATTTCAGAAAGCGTAAATTCAATTTCAGAAAGCGTAAATTCAATTTCAGAAAGCGTAAATTCAATTTCAGAAAGCGTAAATTTAATTTCAGAAAGCGTAAATTCAATTTCAGAAACATAAATTCAATTTCAGAAAGCGTAAATTCAATTTCGGAAAACGTAAATTCAATTTCAGATACATAAATTCAATTTCAGAAAGCGTAAATTCAATTTCAGAAAGCGTAAATTCAATTTCAGAAAACGTAAATTCAATTTCAGAAATGTTTTATGAAAAATGCACTTTCCCCAATATTTGAATTACGTATGGAACAAGGTGGGCCACAGGAGGTGTGCTGCTTTTTTAGCGTCGCAGGGGCTCATTTACATCTGCAGCTTGCTCCGAATGGGTGCAAGGTTTAATAAGCAAATGGCAGGAAAATGGCAATAACATTAACGACCTTGCGATTGTGTGCGACAATGCACCATGCCATAGTTC
Source organism: Melieria crassipennis (assembly GCA_963668005.1). Lineage (NCBI taxonomy): Eukaryota > Metazoa > Arthropoda > Insecta > Diptera > Ulidiidae > Melieria > Melieria crassipennis. The sequence continues at coordinate 84,407,688 of OY764961.1, read as the reverse complement.
GATGGAAACAGCCGTAGCAGCACACTCAGGTGGTCTTGCGGAAGTGCTACGTTTGGGTCCCTATTCACCGATGCTCAATCCAATTGAAAACATATGGTCGAAAATAAAGTCGTACGTTAAGTCGCATATGACTGTGCGGCACTGGTCCGATCACCTGCCATTATGGTGCAGCGGCTCCAGTATTTGGAAAAAATAGTGGACGATGCAAAGTGCACTGTTACTGGAGGCGACTGCGCCAGAGCAATCCAGCACAGTTCGACGTTTCACGGTGATGCTCTTGCACAGAATGACATGATGGTAGGAACTTAAACATTTATTTTTATTTCTTGGCAAGCAGATATTTAGATATAGATAGATATTTTTTTGCATCGGGCATCACCGTGTCACTCACTGCTGGGTTCCGGGCCACTCTGAAGTGGCAGGAAACGAGGCAGCGGATGAGATGGCAAGAAAGGGGGTCGCCCTGCCTCTCACCGAAGTGGATAACTCTGTGCTCCCTCCGATATCTGACCTGTATTTGCGTATTGACAGGTTGAGCAAAACTAGTGTCCGACCGAAACCACTTTTTTTGGCCGAAACCGAAACCGAATATTCGGTTTTTTTTTAATATTCGGCCGAAACCGAAACCGAAACTTTATAGTTGATATAAAAATCACCATATCAAGCACTTTTTTCAACAAACGAATTTTACATTAAGTAAATAAAGAACAAACAAACAAACATAGCCTAAATAAATAAATACTTATTAATAAAAACTATTTATTCATTTTTTAAAAACGTAAACAAGAAGAAATCACCCTTTCGTACCTTACTCGATAATATTCAAAATTAAATAATTTAATATTATATGCTAAAAAAAAGAAGTTTCTTTACATTGCTGGCATCTAAATTACTCCTCCTTTTACTATATATCTGCTACACAATAAAATGTAAAAAATATTCTAGAAAGTTTCGGTTTCGGCTATTCGGCCATTTTTTGGCCGAAACCGAAACCGAAACCGAAACCACTTATTTGGGCCGAAACCGAAACCGAAACCGAATATTCGGTCGGACACTAAGCAAAACTTACATCGAGTCGTCATGGCGGAGCAGAGCTGATTGCAGTACCTGCCGGGCAATATGGCCTTCCCTTTACGTGAGGAAAACACGATATGTACTGTCCCTGAGTCGAACCTCTATTAGGCAGCTTGTTGGAGTCATCACTAGACACTGCGCCATTGGATCCATGCTTGTCAAATGGTGCCTCTCGTCCAGTGATGTCTGCAGAAGCTGTGGAGATGAGGAAGAAGTGGAAACGATCCAACACTACCTGTGCCACTGTCCGGCTCTGCAGGAACGCCGTCTCCGTACCTTGGGGTCAAGGTTCCTGGCAGACTTGGCCTGCGCAGCAATGGTTGAAATTTCGGATCTACTCTCCTTCATCAAGAGGTCGAATTGGTTTCCCCCGAACTGAGAGCCACTGGCTAGCTCCAGAATCTTCTAAGAAGGGATTCACAATGGGCCATTTTGGCCTCCGAGTGGAAGTGCTGCCCTTGGGACGCACACCCTTCCCTACCTAACCTAACCTAGATATTTCTTTTATAACGTATTATAAAAAATGTTGCTGCTTCAAATCTGAAATTGAATTTACGCTTTCTGAAATTGCTTTTACGCTTTCTGAAATTGATTTTACACTTTCTGAAATCGAACTTGAAAAGGTGTAGTAATTAACGATTTTGAGTTCGCGGGGTAAGTTCTTTCAAAATTATAGTAAATTTTAATCGAAGACTTTATTATAGTTACGACACTAGATTTATATATACATGTTTATATTAAAACAAATTGAGTTTCAATCATGTAAAAAAAAGATAATTTTGAAAAAGGTGCAATTGCCAATGAAAAAAGCAATTACAGAAATAAGAAAATATTCTTTAAGCATTTTTCTAACTTCAAACCTCTTGTCATATTTGAAAAACGATGTTCCAACAATTGAAAAACTCATGTTGAAGTGTTTTCACTAAAATCAAAGTCAATAACATACAAACTTCTTCGCGCATCCTTTACCCTGTCAGATTATGATTTTCCAAAAAATTAGAAAACCACGTGGACTTACCAGGTCTAAAGCCGCACTGATAAGGTGCAATCAGCGCCTTGGCGAGTGCCTTCAATTTTTTACGTAATACGCTCGTCAGGATTTTATACGCGATGGGAAGTAGGCTGATAGGACAAAGGTCACTGCGGTTGCAATCGTTGGACATAGAGTAAGTTCGGGTAATGTGATATAGTGGCTTATTTCACAAGAGCGTTGTCCTTTTTCCAAAATTAACCTTTTAAAAACATCATAGCAACCAAAAAACTCGTGCTACATGATTCTGGATGTGTTTGCTTAAATATTTTACAGTCAGTTACTCATATCGATTATGAGTTTGCGAGGTACGCTCTTAACATAATTATAATTTTTTTGTTATATTTTTTTCGCAATTCAAAAGTAAATTTCGGGTATTGTGACATACCAAATGTTGGGTAATGTGTACATCACATTACCCGAACTTATTACAGCAGTACTATTTGTATACAGAAATGTATATATTGTAGCGATGAGACACTCTGCATGAATGCGAGCATACTTTTAGGCATGCACTTTGAAGTACGGCCGGTATGCTATAATGTCGATATGGCAGGGATGGTTCGCGAATGGTAATGGAATGTGCAAGAACCATCGGCGCGATAAAGAAAACAAGTATAAAAAGCAGCAGTGGCAGCGCAGGGCGTCCAGTATGTGTTGAGCAAGCAAAGGGGAAACATGCAATAGTAGTAGTAAAGTAGTAACAAGTGTTAATGTGTAAATAAAGTGATTGTTGATTTTTGACTGCGTTTGCGCTGAGTAATTGAAGTTGTTTTATTTTCAAACACAATCCAGTATACGAATCAAGAGGACTCGGATTTTCGTAACAATATACTTTATTTTATAATATTTGAAGTGGAATAATCTGGAAAATCCGTTATGATTACGTTTCAGATAAAAAAATCCCTGAAATCAGGTTTCTCGATACAAATTTTTAACCCTTGGTTTACGCCGTCAGTTTGTGATTTTCCAAAAAAAAAACAAATGAAAAACACGTCTCTAATTACACTGTGCAAGTCCAAAATTTAGACATGGGGGGGACCTACTGGGTGAGTTTCCTATAGGTATACTGAGTTGAGATCCACCAGCCGTTTGGTAAGATTGGCTCTAGTTTATGAGAAATCCGACTTTGAAGTTTGTTGTTGAAGTTTATGTCTTCGAACGTTTAAGGGAAGGCTCCCCTGGATTTGGGCAAAAAATAAGGCAAAGTTTGTAATTTTTTTGTGGGATAATGAAAAGGTGTACAAACTTCCGGTTTTGACTATTAAATTCGTCTATTATTTAGGAGTTTAAAAAGTTAAAAAACTTGATAAACTTGACTTTCTAAAAACTTCAAACGCGTGTATCTCGAAACCATTTTTTCCAATCTAACTGAAATCCCTGGACTTGATCTAATGATCCGATTTTCTTCATCTAAAAACTGCTCGAATGTATTTGATTTTCTGTATGCCTTGAACCAACAATTTGCATAAATAGTTATTTATTTTTAATTTTTAAATGTGGTTGAAATTAAAAAAAGGTGCAAAAAATTTAACTTTTTACTTCAAATATTCATTGTGCAAGAATTTTTCGTTTAAATTTTTTGAGTCTAGTTCAATGCATAGACAATTTTGTTGTCTTTAAGGCAGGTTTCTACCTTGTGCGGCCGAGAAAACATGTTTTTTTTTGAAAAATGTTTGATGGGAAGGTTTTTAAGATAAACACTGGAAAATTTTTTCAGATGTAGGTATATGTTTATTGTACAAGTAAAAAAAGTTTCAAGATAAAATATGCAAAGGGGGGGAGGGGGCCATCGAGCAATGGCGGCAGGACTTTCTTACTCGCGGAAGTCCTGCCGCTGTTTGAGATGACTTGAAACACAAAAATGAAATTGTTTCTTATTCTGTATCCTTTTGTCTATGGCTGGAACTAGGATTTTAAAAAAAAAATGAAAAATGAAGGAAATATGCGATTTTGACTAAAAAATTCAATTTTTACCTACTTTTTTCAATACAAATTTCTATTTTCAATGAGAAAAAATTATTATTTCTTGAAGATCCTAGTTCGTGCCATAGCTAAGACCTTGATAAATGACTGTTTAAAATTTCGTAGCTATTGCTCAACTCGTGTGGCCTAAATCACTTCCGCCAGGTCAAAAAATGTAGTTTTGAGAAAAACGCGTTCAAAGTTTTGCTTCAGGTCGGCGCGCTCGACACCGCTACCTATTTCGATAAATTGCTTCCGTAATTCGAAAGATTTCAACTTCAAATTTTGGGAGCGTATTCTACAATCATGTATTAATCCAAAAATGCATGAAAAAAAAAATCGATTTTTTTGAACGCACAAGGTAGAAACCCCCCTTAAGTAATGACAATGCTTTTTGATTTCAGTCCACTACAAGAGGCTGCAGGATTACAGTTCTCGAGCGATGTTTGGCGCGCAGAGGCCTACGGAAATCGCCATTTTGTAGCCGCCATTTTGAATTTCATCAAGTTTTTTAACTTTTTAAACTCCTAAATAATAGACGAATTTAATAGTCAAAACCGGAAGTTTGTACGCCTTTTCATTATCCCACAAAAAATGACAAACTTTGCCTTATTTTTGCCCAAATCCAGGGGAGCCTTCCCTTAAATGCTAATAGCTCCTAAGTCGTTCCGAATATCGCTTTACTGTCTTCGGCAAGTTTGTAGATATTTTAACGACAAATTTGCTTAAGACACCAATCCAAAAAAAGTACATTTAAACTGTGTAATTGCGATATGTGCGTTTTTGAGCGCGGCGCAACTTGGCGTATGAGTGTCATTTAATTATAACACTCAACGTGGCGTATGACACTCATACGCCACGTTGCGCCGCGCAAAAAAATGCACATATCGCAATTACACAGTTTGAATGTATTTTTTTGGATTGGTGTCTTAAGCAAATGTGTTGGTCGTTAAAATATCTACAAACTTGCCGAAGACAGTAAAGCGATATTCGGAACGATTTAGGAGCTATTAGCATTTAAACGTTCGAAGATTTAAGCGACAAACTCGACTAAAATGAGCAAACTTCAAAGACGGATTCCTCTTAAACTAGAGCCAATCTTACCAAACGGCTGGTGGATCTGAACTCAGTTAACCTATAGAAAACTCACCCAGTAGGTCCCCCCATGTCTAAATTTTTGAGGGCAAATTTCAAGCACAGTGTTATTTTTGAATTGGAGTATTTTCACCAAGTTTGAAACTAATAGCTCTGTTAAATAACTTTTTTCGGGTATATCACATTACCTGTCGATGGTATATCACATTACCCGCCACTTTTATCAGACGCTATTTGGATATTTTGATTTGTAATTAAAATACTCGTCAACACTTTATCTTAAAGAGTCAAAAATCTAAGATCTACTAAATAATGCGTCAGTGAGTAGTTTGAAACTAAAAAAAAAGGTCTTAAGGAAAAATGTGTCGGGAATCGCCATAAAATAAACAAAACATTACCCGAAATTTGTCTACACTCCTCCAGCCATATTTTGCAGATGAGCTGATTCATGCACATAATCAGCTCACCGCCGCCGGCCTTGAACAATTCTGATGGTAGCCCGTCCGGCCCTGAAGCTTTATTGTTTTAGAGTCGATGGATAGCGACCCGGACCACGTCATAGCTGGGCGGTGGCACGTCCACACCGTTGTCATCGATTGTTGCCGTCTGCACTTCACCACTGGCGGTATTGCGAGCAGCGTGGTGAAGTGCTCCTTCCACAATCTCAGTACACCCTGCGCATCTGTAACCAGATCCCCGTTTTCGTCTCTGTAGGAATATGTCCCGGTGCTTAAACCTTTCGTCAGACGCTTGACTTTCTGGAAAAATATTCGGGCGTCATTCCTGCTCCTACACTCCGCGATTTCCTCACGCTCGCGCCTTTCTTGTTACCGTTTCTTGCGTCTAAAAAGGCACCTCTCTTTCTTACTCTCCTCCTGGTATTTTTCTGACGCGGCTCGCGTGGCAGCCGACTGCAGGGTCTTCTTGTAGGCAGCATTCTTCGCTACAGTGGCTGCGCGACACTCTTCGTCGTACCATTGGTTTTTTGGAGGTGGGCGTCGAAACCCAAGGACATTTTCTGCGGCGGCGCGCAGACTGGGATAAGTGAGCCCATAATCTGCCGATGTCATCAGGTGGAGAGGGGTAGCGAACGAGCTGGTTGGAGAGTTGAGCGGAGTAGGCTTCGGCTACCCCTTGTGATAGCAGCTTACTGATGTCCAGCTTTCTTTGCAAACTAGGTTGCGCGGTCTTCGCTTCGCAAAGACGCATGCGTACCTTGGCTGCAACAATGTAGTGGTCCGAGTCGATGTTGGGTCCTCGGAACGTGCGCACATCTAGAATGCTAGAAACATGCCTTCCATCAATCACAATGTGATCAATCTGGTTGCAAGTGGATTGATCGGGGGATAACCAGGTGACCTTGTGGATATCGAGGTACTAGAATCTGGTGCTACTAACTACCATGTTTCGTGCCGCGGCGAAATCGATCAGCCTCAGACCGTTGTTCGAAGTGGTCGCATGGAGGCTGAACTGACCGACTGTGGGACCAAATATACCCTCTCGCCCACCTTTGCATTAAAGTCCCCAAGGACGATTTTGACGTCATGGGCCGGGCACCCGTCGCAGACGTCCTTGAGATTCGCATAGAGTTTATCCTTGGTCGCATCGTCCTTCTATTCCGTCGGGGCGTGCGCGAAAATTATGCTGATGCTAAAGTATGATGAGCCTTGATGCGGATCGAGGCCAGCCGTTCGTTCACCGGAGTGAACAGGGAGACGTGGCGGCGAAGTCTTTTGCTGACCACAAATCCGCAGCCAAATTCACGCTTCTCCGCATGGCAGCGGTAGTAGATGTCGCAGTCGGCTCGCTGGAGTAACCTTGTCCTTTCCATCGCTTTTTCTGGATGACGGTGATGTCAGCCTTACATTTTATGAGGGCTTCCGCCAGTTGGATAGAGGCACCTTCCCTATAGAGAGTCCAAACATCCCAGGTGCATATCCTTAAATCGTGGACCTTAAATCGTTTGCTGTGGTCGTCAGCATAGTAGGTTCTTTCCGAGGCTTTTGTAGTTTTCATTGGGTGCTTGATTTTACGTGGCGAGCACCCTCCCGCACAACTCAAATTTCAAGTCCTGGGGATTGGACACGCTGCACACAGAAGGTCACTATTCAGCTGGTGCCAAATAGCTATCCAGGAGGGCCACGCGGAGGCTGTGTATCAACGTGGATTAGACAGGGATAAGGATCGTTCTGGCGTTCACCAGGTCGAACGCAATCAGAGACTTTACCTTGTATGTCTGCTCCCAGACTTTTCAGTCCTCATTGTTTGAAAATAGATGTGTTCAATATCAAAAAGTCTGTACAAACTTTTGCAACTTTTTACTGGAAAAGCCTTCACGAACTCAAAAAATTTGCAAGAGAGAGCAGAAACGAGAGCATAACAACGTCAAAGAGAAAAAATCAGCTACAGGTTTCTGCTGGTAAAATTTTTACTTGCAAGAATTTTCAGCTCATAAAAAAGTATCAGCTGTCAAACTCCCACATAAACAAAACAAATTTATGTGCTTCGAAATTTTGTGGCGATTTTTAATTTAAAATATGGGTGATAAAAGGTAAATTTGCGGAGTTTTGGTAAATGTAAGCAAATGCAAATGCGGTTGCCATATCCAAACGGTTAAAATTAGATAGAAACTTTCTCCTTACAGCAGACGGCAAAAAACTGCGAATTACTGAGGTATTTTTTGATTGAATTGAATTGAAAATAATCATAGCTGCTTGCTTGCAAATGTTTGCTGGTTTTCTGCTCATTTACTTTCTTCTCTATCCTTCTCCTTGTGATGCCATTTACCTCAAATTCTTTCTTACGCTCATCCTGCAAGTTTTTACTGGGAAAGTTCGTGAACAAATCTAATAATGAGGAAAGTGATTACCAAATAGTTTTCAACCAAGAGTAAAGTAAGAAGAAATTTAAAAACATATTTATAAAAAACAAAAGTATACGTTTTTATATTTCATTGATCATCTAATCAAACTAGGAATTCGTGAAAACAAATAGTACAGGTTCTGCTTGCAGGAAAACTGCAATACACATACTAGGAGAATGCCCTGTACATACTTATGAAAAAGATTGGGTTTCCAGAGGTTTAGGTAATATACTAAAAATCCTCTCGGATGCTGGACTAGCTGTGAGTCCATGAAAGGGGAACCATAAATCTTATAGGTCGCAGTACACTATCTCCAATAATAATAATATATATCAATGTAAAGGGAATTGCACAGGCTATATATGGTAATCCGTAAATCCCTTTTTTAAGAATTTTCTATAAAAAAAATGGTTTCGCTTGTAACTAATTATGTTAGTACATATTACGTACGTACGACCGTAGGCCTTTCGTTTGATACCCATGCGGTGTAAAGCGATTGAGAATTGAGTTACTTTATACATACTTTGAACTTTGACCCGAGCCACGCCTTTGTGGGCGTTTCTCAGGCAAAATTTGTTGTTTATTAGATTCGCCTAAAGCTCTATATTGGCCAATTTTCCGGTTTTTTTTCATAAGGGTTCGATATACTGCACTACCGAAATATTGTAATTCTTTTGATAAAAATCCAAAATGAAATGTTTGGTTTGAAAATGCAATATCCATCTGTATCTAAAAAAAAGTTGTGGTTCTCCGAGATGTTAATTGAAGTGAACACATTTGTTTGTATTATTTATAGGCAATGCGAACTAGCACTTTACACAATTAAAATCCTACACTTATTGAAAAACTACTATAGCGAAGAACTGATATTGTATTCACCACCGAAACAAGGAACACATCTTGTTTCTTTTATAAAGCTTCTTCAAAAACAGGGGTATCAGCCTACTTCCCATCGCGTACAAGGTCCTAACGAGTCTGGTGGTAAATGAGAACAAGACGAAATACGCAACGGAGTCAGAAGAACATAAAGCAAAGGATTACTCTTGCCAATAGGTGCTATGATCTCGGTAAGCAATTGAGTAGCAGAGAGGCAGTAGTAGAGCACGACGGCGAAGAGGAGACCGTTTTTCCGGTGAAAGGACCAAGTTAATGGCAGCCTTTTATCTCTTCGTGCAATCAACTGGAGAATGCGCGAGCACTGTTATGGCCAGTGAGAAACACTACTATACAGCGTTACCCGACTATACCATAATATCCGAACTCATCCTACTATTAGATTTTTACAGCAAACATAATGTTTTTTCTGCTTCTATATATAAAATTGTGACGAATCCCATCTAAATGGAACAACTAGTTCGAAATTTATTAATTTTTGTTTTTTTTAAAGGCTGGAACTCTGATAAATATTTTTACTAATATTAAAATAATATAACAATCGAATTTGGCTTGGGGCACTCTACCATTCCTTACCCGGCAATGGCATTTAAGAAGTAAGTTCAAAATTAATAATTTTAAGAAGTTCTTCAATTCTTTTGACATTTGATTATCATTCGAAACTCATGTGATTGCCGAAGAAAAGTCAAAACTGTCACACCTGCTTCAAGATTAGATTTGTTTTAAGATATTATAGATTCATTACAAGTTAACAAGGCTGGTATGCTATTGATGGCAGTAGGTATATTCGGGTTTAAGAAAAAGCCTTGAGGGTGGCTACAAGTGCAAATTGCTGAGTGTTTTGGAGTGGAGGGGGTTGTGCTATCAGTTAATCTTGTTGCGATATTTAAATTATAGCAGATGGTATGGAGATTTTAAACCAAACCGCTTATTACCAGCCAGACTGGTTATTGGTGACTTAAATCACAGAATAAACAGTAATACAGAACGCGCATCTCATACAAATTCAAAAATGTTAAGGGGTCGTAATATTACGACCACTGTTAATTTAACATTACGTCCTCTGCTATTAACATTCCGAACAGCACTAGACAGCTTTCGTTTATGTTATTTGACAGAACAAATAGCACAGAGATAAGAAGAAAGTAATGATCGCATGCGGCTCCGCGAAGCATTGAAGGGAAAATAGCGTCAGGCAGTGGTTGCTGTTGTTGTCGGCCAACAAAACGACGTGCCACTTGCTTCTTACATATATGGGGAGAAGAGCAATAAGCAATGATTGTTGTTATTGTTGCCGGCTGGGAAATGAAACATTGAATTTTAATTATTTTTGCTTTGTGGTTCATTCTGCGTGCAGCGCAGTGCGTACATACATACGCTGTCGGTAGCAATTTTACGACGAAGTGTAGCGTGCAAAAATATATGAGAACGAATGTCAAAAGGGGGTAACTGATCGACATAAAAAGTCACTACGGTATAAAGATATCACACTATTTTTAATATTGATGATAGTTTAACAATGTGGTGCAATCGTTATGTACGAAATATCCTTTAAATGGTGGATGTACGTACATAACTATATCGAAAAAAAAGCAAAACAAAAAATTTATTCTGCCATCATTCGGGATCGTCGTTGCTTACTTACTTTTTTCTTATAGCTTTTTGCTTTACAATAGATATGTACATTGTACATACATTAGACATGATTAAATGCACAAATTTGTAATTACGATTCTTCGGAACCTCTCATTTTTTTAGGTTTGATAAACAAATGTTTGGGCCAAAACACTGGGGGCCTAGAGTGAGATAAAAGGCGTAGGGATAAAATAATAATTCGCGGCGAGAAGTCATTTACGCCAAAATTAGCGAAACCTTAGCATTCAGAGATAACAATTTCTTCACGCAGAAGGTCGATCGCATAATAACATGAAAAAAACTTGTTCTTATTAACCGACACACGTCGGGAATTGCCAGCCAATGTCAGCCAGAAACAAAAATTCAAAATTTACAATTTTCATTTGCTGATCAACACAACACAACGATAGCACATCGCCCTTCATTCGCTTCATTGAAAATAACAGTAACTTCTATGACTAGCATCGAGGGCACGAACTCGCTCTGCACCACTCGGCACTTACCGAAGTTGACAATAACAGAGATCATCGTCGCACGAGAAATTAACAGAGACAAAAGTTCTGTTCAACAAACTCTGTTATCTCCCCCCTGCTGCTTTCGGCCCGCACCAGAAATTCAGATTGCTTCGCTGGTCGACATGCGCATTCTGTATACTGTTTATTCTGTGCTTAAATGCACGGATGGCTAGGTCATAAACAATTGACAAAAACATAGTGGTCGCGCTGTCCGCCGCATCAGAGGGCAGGATTTCTAAAAACTCAGTAATAGACACGAAGGGGAAAAGATTTCATTCATTTTAAACGAAAGAATGTTCGGGGATTAGTTTGGTGAGTTTACCTTTTGTGGCGCTGCGGTAGTTCGGTAATCAGCTATACTATCTGCTCATCCGACTTTCTTTAATGTGTTATTTACTTCGCATTTGAGGCACATTTTCTCAGCGCAGTGCCAACGAATTATGAACACCGCTATTTTCAACGTATGTAACTAAGTTGACTTCGTGTTTTTTCAAAATATGTGTGTTTTCTCAATTAAGTTAAATCCTAACTATTTTAAACAAATATCCTCTGATGGCAGCCTCGGGTGGCAGCCTCTGTATGAGACACACTTAGGTCTATATGTCCATGTGTATGTAGTGATACCACAAATTTCACCCGTTTGAAATGTGTATGCAACACTATTTTTTCAAGTATAATAACTAACACACACTTTAAGCGGATGGGGAAAGATATGGAAGTAATCCTCATTATGATTATGAGTGGCACTGCCGGTCTCGTTGAAAGATATTGTACTAAGTATGCAGTTAGTGTTTATCGTGCTAAAATGACTTTAGATGCAAGGAAACTGACCATTTAAACAGATTGATAACCTATAAAGACTGGTGGCGTATAGCAAACTCTTTCCTTCGTACAGCAAAGTCGGTCTCCAAACATGAGTAATTGCCTTGCTCTGCAAGATTTTAATGCCTTGGACTCCCTAAATTCTGTTATATTCTGCGTTCCCATACGTTCTTCACTATACGTTGTCTTAGCCTGCCCTCAAACCGACTTCCTCGCATTCTAACCGAGCAAACGGTTAAAGTTTCATATTTGGTCAAAAGGTGGAAAAATATACATACGTGGGCAGTCCGATAAGTACTTAGCCCCACTGCCCGATGGTGCCACTATCGTAAGAGAAATTTACTATCGTGTAGTACATCCTCGTAGACGGCTACTGTCAAAATTTCACCCATATTGGATATGTAGTTTTGTTTTGACCGCGTGTGGAAACGAACGTGTCCGTGGATTTTAGAAAAATGGAAAAAGAGCAATATCGGTCGGTGATTCGCCAAATTGGTCGCATTAGGCTACGAACAGCTGCCCCATCCACCGTATTCTCCAGATTTGGCCCCGTGTGACTTCTTTTTGTTTCCAAACATGAAAAAGTCACTCGCCGGGCAGAAATTTGAGTCGAATGAGGAGGTTTTAGCCGCCACGGAGGCCTTTAGAAAACGTATTTTTCAGACGGGTTAAAGAAGTTGGAGCATCGCTGGGTCAAGTGTATCGAGTTGAAAGGAGACTACGTTGAGAAATAAATCGCCACTTTTCCAAAATATTCGTTTTTCTTTTGTAGGCTAAGTACTTATCGGACCACCCACGTATATAGAATCGTGGAGTTAGACCATCTTTTGGATTTCTCCCCGTGTCTATTCATTTTACCAAACCAGTTTGGTTAGGGAATTTTATTTAGAAAGATTTTGCGACGTACGAGGTAAGCGCTCAACAGTCAATGTCGAATAATCTCTATTATAAACTGAGCCCCATGGTTTTGGTATATTTAAACAACGAGCTTATAGCTTCTTCAAATGTCAATTATGTTTCCTGTTCTGTTTGTAATTTAAGCGTTATTAAGAATATTTCATTGGCATGTGTGTTATCTACAGAAATAATCGGCTTTATTGTTTTGGTGAGAATGTTTTGAATTTGCCTAAGGTTTTTAATATCCTCAGTGGCTGAAATTATCGCTCGCTTTAAGAATATATTAGTCGTTGTTTAAAATTAAGGGAAGTAATCCTTAATGCATCTCCATAACTTCAGGTTATAAGTGCTGTGCAGACATACAACATTTAATATTACTGCTTATAATTCTAATTTAGTTCACCTTTGTTTTGTTGTAACTATTTTATTACATACTTGTGAATACTAGTAGCCAAAACAAGACAACCTTTGAGGGTAAGATTCGAACTACTTTATACTTTTAGTTGTACAACTAAACAATAAAAATTTATTTAATAAAATAAATAAACGAATAATTACCCCATTTGAACAAAAATATTTAGCCAATTAAATATTAAATTAGGAATCTGAGCGGCGAAACCAATATACTGTAGGAAATTTGAAGCGTATTGTGAGGAATCTGTAGTATTAACATCAAGTTTAAAGTCCACGAAGTACTGGTAAGAGAATATATTACAGTATTAGTAGAATATATTCAAAATAAAAGACACAAACGTAATCTGAATGCACTTACAGATTTCGCTGTAATGAACATGTTCCATGGCGTCAGCGTACCGAGACCATGCAAAACGAAGATTAGAAAAACTATTTTCCACTTGTCTTTCGGCGGTTGCAAACTCATAGTGGCTTTTTCCATGGTCAATCCTGCAATCATATAAAATTTTGAATACAAATATTAATTTAACATTTTAACATAGAGTAAGAAACTGTCGAGCATAACTCAATTGAATTCAATCATTTTTACATTCCAGGCCACCAGAATATGTTGAGTCTACCTAGCCAAAAACCAATTTAAATTTCCTTACAGCTTCATTTCTCTGTGTACTTTTCTTAACGGAACAACAAAACTGAGTACATTTTACTGGACCGCGAGAATAGGTTCACATTCGAAATCGTTAATTTGAGGCAATATCACTCTTTTGATTATTTTTGCCGATTGTCAGAAAATTCGTCGCGGTAAAGATCTGATTTCTGAAAACATCGCGTGTTTGAAAGCGAAAATGACTCTGCGCGTAGAATGTCGTGAACAACGAAATAATACCTTCTATGGAAAAACGTTGAACGATTGGACATTTAAGGATAACACCTGTAGATAAACGTGGCACATTATGATGTGTTTTAAATTCTGTGTGTTTCTATGTAACTGTAGAATAGGAATTTTAAACAGCCGAAATGATGGCAGTAAGCTATAAGACCACGAACTAAATGAGGAGATTTACAGCCCTATTCTGGCAAACCTAACAAAACTCACCATGCTGACAATTGAATAGATTCTATCAATTGTTAGATTTTCGTATTCTGATCATTTTTCAAAAGCTCTTGTCAACACTTGTCAGAGAAGTTGTCAGGTACGTAGAAGGAGCTGACAAGCGCGAAAATTACTTGAAGAAGCAATTGAAGTTGAAAATTGAGAAACATTTCAGCAAATTTTGGTTTTTGCAATGGAGGAGCAGCTACTAGTAGCGTGTGCATCCGCTCTGGCTAAAAAAAATGCAATTTTGAAGAGGAGAAGGCTCTTGAGGACCTTGCGCGACGAAAGCGACCCTTTCGCTATGCAGGAAAACATTTTCATTCAAAATTTCCGTTTTCCAAAATCGATCTGCCGGGAAATGCTTTTGGAGCTGGAGCCGCACGACACTCAAAAGTCCACGTTGCCATTCATGTGTCGTTTCCTGGCGTCACTGTTTTTTTACGCACATGGATCGTATCAGAAGTGTGTGGGAAGCAGTTACCATACAACAATGAGCCAAGCTTCCGTTTCACGCGCACTGGGCCACATTTCCCAGCTCATTGTGAGAGTCAAAGCAGGGGAAATACATTTTCCCCAAATTTCGGATCAACTGGCGGCCACCAAGAAAGGGTAGGAAATTATGAAATTTTGCAATGGCTCTCTTATCATCCTTGCTTACAGATTTTATACAAGTTTTGGGATAAAAGGCACAATTGGAGCTGTCGATTGCACACATGTGGGGATAGTTTCGCCCCCTGCAAATGACATCCGAACCCCCTTGTGTCTCTACATGAACAGAAAAGGATACTACAGCATTAATGTTGAAGCGGTATGTGTAATTTTGAAATCGACTAGCTTTTGTCCTGCAGCAAGAGATTTTATACACTAATATTATATAGTAAATACTAGTATATTCATACGCTATTAGGTATGTGACCATCGTTTAAGCTTCACAGCAATTAACGCAAAATTTCCTGGATCTAAAAGTATGCTTTGAGGTGCTTATGGTAGCGCAGCTATAAGCAGCCGCCAAACAGTTTAAATAACCTTTTCATGGCCTGATTTTAGGAGCAGTCTTTCGTTGTCGAATGAGTTGGCTTGTCTCGCATTTAAACGCACACAACTGGCGCCTTGCATTCAATAGAGTCTCATGGAAATCTTTGCATTTTTACAACATTCTCTCTTCCTTGATGAGGAATCATAATGCTCAGTACGACACTTGGCTATTGGGTGATCAGGGATATCCGCTGGAACCGTGGCTGTTAGCTCCGGTGGCAGAGCCAGCAAATGAAAGAGAACTCAAGTACAATAAACTGCATGCTAAATCACGCAATACGATTGAACGCGCTTTTGGAGTTCTCAAGTCACGGTTTCGCTGCCTATCAAAACACCGAATTCTGCATTATGGCCACGAGAGAGCAGCAAACATAATATATGCATGTTCCATATTGCACAACATTCTAAATAAACATGGAGCGCCGATAGACATTGGTAACGATGCCGAAGAAGAATTGCAGAATTCAGACAATAGTATTGAAACTGCAGAAAGTCCGTTTCTGATAGAAGGAGAAAGAATAAGATCCCGTTATATATTGTCTTTATAATTCAGTCCATATAGTTTATATTCAGTTAATTTTTTTTTTAAATACATAAAACAAATTCAAAAAACAGTTCATAACAAAATAGTATATACAAATATTTACATTTTATCGAGTTTTTCATTTAATTTTTGCAAGGTCCGGCTAATTTCCTCAAGCACTGTAAGCATCTTGCTATTTATTTTATTACGTTCTTCAACTGCTTTGGCCGTATCTTAATAGATAGTTTCCAGTGTTATTTTCACTGGCGAGTTTTTGGTATGTCTTGCTGCTTCCTCTGGTGTAGAACGAAGGGCAGCATCAGGTGCCGGCGCTCCTTCAGTCGTAGCAAGAGATGTAGCCTCAGCGGGTGAACCTTCCTCAGCCGCTGTCATAAGAATATCAGCACAGGGCGGATCACGCTCAGCATCATTTAACGGAATGGCTTGCAGTTCGTTCTGTGTTGAGTCCTAATTGTGTAAAAAAGGCTATCATATGGAGCGCAATTGTTTTTTGAATTGGTGCAATTACCTGCAGCCCTAGTGCTTGTATTGTTGGAAGGCCATTTACAGCTGCAGCGCCGAAAGTTTGTAGGGCCTGCTGCTCGAACTCGGTTACATCTGTAACACGAGGGCCTCCTCCCGTCATCGCCATTTGCACTTGTGCCTTCCGAGCACGACTCCGCAACTGGTACTTCCACTGTGACAAGCTCTGAAATCGAAAAATGTATGAGAATTTATACTTACGTATGTGTACCCAAGTGTTCAAAACTTACTTCTTTCCATTTTGCTGGGGTACGCGTTGGCCCCCTCATAGCGTTGAGGTGGTCCGCCATCTGCCCCCATAAATTTTGGACAGTTCGCGGTGCCTTTGGGCTGTTTTTCCCAGCTTGCAGCTCAGGATGGTCCCTCAAAAATTGAACAAAAAATTGCAGCTGTTCCTGCGTAGTTCGCTCGAACCTTGAAACATAATAAATATTTAATAATCAAATCAGTCCAATTTGTAAAGAATACTTACTTTTTAGTGGACATTTTATTTGAATTCAATTTCAAATGTTTTAATTTCGCTGTTTCTTCTTCTTCTTTTTTATTTGTTGCCATTCACAGTGAAACCAAAACAAACAGAACTTTTCACCTCGCTGTGGTGAAATTTTACAGCTTTCTGCTTGTCAGATTTGCGTAAGAATAGGCTAACACATGAGTTTTGAACTTTGACCCCGTGCCACGCCTTTTGTAGACGTTTCCCCAGCAAAATTTTTAGTTTGTTAGACTCAGGAGCCAAACTTCTTTGTATAAGCATACTTATTAATTTTTTTCACGAGGGTACGCTATTCTGCACTTAAGGGGTCATTCTCATGCGCGGACAGGAAAAATGGACATTTTTCAGAAATTATTTCCTTTGTGAATACGAGGAATTATCAAAAAAAGATATTCCACTTTAATCTATTAATTGTTATGGTACAAAAATTAAAAAAAAAAAAATTTTTTTTAATTTTTTCAAACACTTTTTTTCGATTAAAGACACGGCTTCTGCCGCGTCATGGTCAGCTGGCGGGGATTGTTTTGAATCACAGGATTATCTGAAACATAAATTTCAAAGAAATTCTTAATCAGTATGAACGTACCTCTCGCCCGTAGTAAATTTGAATTTTTTCATAAAAATCTCACAAAATGGCAGGCATTGGAAGTTAGAGCAGTAAAAAATGGTTGTTTTTGAAGATTTTATCAATGAAAAAAAATATGAAATTTTTAACATATCAGAGTGAATTTACTAGGGGCGATAGCTAACAGTATGTAGAATGACGTGACAAAATCGCAGAGAGATCGGATGAATGGTTTTTTTTAAATCATCCCCGCCATTTCAAAAAAAGGCGTTCCGAGAAAAACACGTTTAAAGTTTTGACTAACTGATTGAATCCTTGCTGGAAACCTTGACCGCTCGTTATATAAATGTCTGTAGAAGCCGAAATACTTGAAATTTTCCAATAAAATTTTGACAGCACCTTCTTCCAAATATGTTAAAAAAAAAATTGATTTTTACAAAATTTCACATCAGAATGACCCCTTAAGCCCGCTTTTGTTTTGAGTCCTTGAAATTCCAATTTCACTTTGTGGTAAAAAATTAATTCCGTGCTTTCCGCTTCACGTGGTTTTCCCGAGTTTGGGAAATGTATCCCACTTCTGAAAACTGTAGTAGTCAGACACGTCCTCTTCCTTTGGTTGCTACCAAGGCACATTAATAAGGTAGTGGTGGCAACACAGCTGATTAAACTTTTTTCTTCTCATTTTCTTTTGCTTTCTTCTCATTTTCTTTTGATTTTTCGCGAATGGGCATCCTCATTGTCAAAAATTGGTAAAATTGTTTTTGTGTTGCTTGTGTTTTGATTTGATTTTGACAACGAGGATGGCCAAAAGCACTAACAAAATACATGGGAATTTTGTTTTTGCAGTAGTGCCATCACCTTATTAATACACCTTGGTTGCTGCACTTTAGAGCTGGAATACTATCGATGGCACTATCGATAGTTTTCATTTTGACTTCACTATCGATGGTTTTCGTTACTATCGATACTATCGGTTCGCTGCCATCTGTGTTTTCGATCAGGGCAACACGAGTGTTGCCGCTTTGGTAGAATTCTACCTAACTTGGTAGATTTATTTTTGAATTTTCATTGTATGCAGATTGGTACATTCCAATTTTGTCGATTTCCGGAAAAATGTACGTGTCTTCTTCAATTCGTGAAAAAACTGTCAGATAACAGCAAAAGTCTGACAAGATTGTAAAGAAATGTTTAGCATGACCGATGATATAAATATGTGAACCGAAACATGAGAAGCTGACATACTACTTAGTATCTGTTATTTTGTCAAAGAGGGCGAGTGAGACGACTTATGTGCATCTTTCTTCAAGCGCGGAAACATATTCTTGAGTCTGGGTTTTTGTCGTGCTGGCTGCAGCAATTGCGTTAAAAACGTTTCATGCTTAAAATTATACTTTAATATACTTTATCATGTTTAAAAATATACTTAGAAAATAATTTTAAAATAAAAATTTCAATTAGTTTAGTTTTTTGGCTGCAATAGTATCGATAGTTTTTTCCAAACTATCAAAACTATCTGATGCTATGCGATAGTTTCGTTAGTTTTGATAGTATCGATTGTTTTTTTCCAAACTATCGAAACTATCTGATAGTTCGACTATCGATAGTTTTCCAGCTCTACTGCACTTGATCTGCTCGTTTATTCCTCTTCTATTACATTCGTGTTCCATCTTAAAGCTAACATGGGGTTGCCAGACTTATAGCTATTACATTCGTGTTCCATCTTAAAGCTAACATGGGGTTGCCAGACTTACTATATAGCTAATTACAGTGAAGCCTACTATAACTTATGCTTACCCTACGTCCTTCCCACCTGCTACACTTTTTTGTCAACCGCATAAAATGAAAAGTTCAGAACATTGAATTCAAAACATGTTGCACTATATTATTTCTAATGTACATACATATCAAAAATTTATTGTTTTGTTGAATAAAAAGTCATGTTCTAAATTAAACTTCTATTAATACCATTATTACTTTGGTTTACGATAGTATCCGACCGAATAAGTGGTTTCGGTTTCAGTTTCGGCCAAAAAATGCCCAAAAAACGGCCGAAACCGAAACTTTCTAGAATATTTTTTACATTTCACTTAGTAGGCACATAAATACTGTTACACACGTTTTATGCAATAAAATTAAAAGTAATGAATGTTTTTGGGCTATTTTTTTTTTACATATTTATTGATATACACTCCGGGCCACCAGAATAGGTTCACATTTTTCCCGGGAGGAAAATGAGTAGTGTTCTTACAAAACACAGTTTTACCTCATTTATTGGTATCAAGATGTTCAAGGCATCTATTGTGAACCTACCTGTCCAAAACAAAATTTTACATTTATTTACTTTTTCTTTTTTGGCCCACTTTTGTAAAGTGAACCCAAAACTGAGTACATTTTAGTGGGTCATAAGAATAGGTTCACTCTAAAAATTTAGATACCACAGTCTTAAGACTTAAGTCGTGCGTGAAGGCCAAAGGCGGACATTTCGAATGAATGTTTCCTTTTTGTATACAATATACACTCCGGGCCACCAGAATAGGTTCACATTTTTTCCTGGAGGGACTTAAGACTGGCCAATCATCAATAGCCGCACGCACCTCGTCCATTGGAAAATTGGCCACAGCACGAATCAATGTTGGGGTATCTTTTGTGGCAAACCATGTCCTCTAAAACTGTCCACAATTTGTAATCGAGCGGGTTCAAATCAGGACTGCCAGAGGGCCATTCTTCATAGGAAATAAATGCTGGTAAATTGTTTTGGAGCCAGGTTTGAGTCGTTTTAGCTTTATGGGCCGGCGCGGAATCTTTCTGGAAAGTCCACGGCTGGTTTTGGAACAAGGAATGGTTAAGTAGTTTTACAACAGCTTTCAAAACGGTTTCTTTGTAAACTGTGGCCGATGTTTTGACACCTTGTTCGCAGAAATACAAGTCAGTAACCCCATCGTAAGAGACACCCCACCAAACCATGACTGAAGCTGGGTGATGACCCTTTTCGACCCGTGGAATCAGTTCAGATGCTTCCTTAGATGACCGTACATACACCCTATCATTTTCCTTGTTAAATTTTTCCTGCACGGTAAAAATTTTTTCATCGGTAAACAAGATTTTTCTGTGCAAGTTCTCAGCGTGCTTCAGCAAAAGACGTTTGCATTTTTCCATTCTTTTTTTTTTCAAAGCTGCAGTCAACAAATGTCCGGTACGGCGTTTAAAAGCCCCAAGTCCCAAGTCTTTTTTAATAATTCGACTCATGGACTTTTGCGAGATATTCATCACCCGGGCCATGATTTTCTGTTTTCGGAGCGGATTTCGCTGAATTCTTGATTTGGCAGCTTTACCGACTTGTGAAGTTCGAACTGTGCGCGAACGGCCCGACCGGTGGCGGTCTTTAACATCTCCAGTCTCCTCAAACAGTTTTATGCACCGGTAGACGAACATGTGACTAATCCCGAGCGGGCGGAGCGTTTTGAAAATATCACCTTTTTCCATTTCACACTTAAATAGCGCTATAACAGCGATACGGTTCTCGTTATCTGACCACTCCATGGTGAAAGCTAGAACAATTTAGAATTCCCGGTGCAGACTAACGCTTTACAGGTTATGTTTCATAAACCATGTGGAAATAACGGGATATGTTCAATTCAACTATTATAATGGGTGTGTTCAATGTTGTAATAATATTTATGTCCCTACTATTTTAGTACTGCAATGAAAATAAATTTCTTTTTTAACATCTAATATTAAATTTTTTTAATTTTGAATATTAGCGAGTAAGGTACGAAAGGGTGAGTATTTTATGTTTATGTTTTAAAAAAAATGAATGGATTGTTTCTATTATAAGTATTTTAAGTATGTTATGTTTGTTTGTTTGTTCTTTATTTACTTAAACTAAAATTCGTTTGTTGAAAAAATGCTTGATGTGGTGATTTTTATTTCCACTAAAGTTTCGGTTTCGGCCGTTATTAAAAACAAACCGAAACTCGGATTCGGTTTCGGCCCAAAAAAGTGGTTTCGGTCGGACACAAGTTTTCGAACATAACTCTAAAGAAATTGTATAAAGAAGCTTTAATTTGATTAAGTCAAATAATGAGGCTTTATGCAAATTAAAGTAATCCAATGTGCATACTGAGCCACTAAAGTATAAAGAAAATATGTCTACATATATATTAATACGCTTTCTTTATACTATTTACTCCGCCGTTTCTAAACCGATTAAAAAAAGTGTCTCATCAGTATACAGAGTGCCTGCATGTCCAGAAGCACAAAAGCTTTTTCAGGTTCAGGTAAATACGTACATATAGATATACTGGTATCATCGATATATATAAAAATCACTAGCTGGCCCGGCGAACTTCGTCTCGCACAGCATTTGAATGCATTGAAGTGTAGGGTGATTTTTTAGCAACTTTCTTTTTGGCAACACTGTTTTTGGCAGCTCAGCTGTTTTCGTGTAACATGTTACTGTCAGACATGTTCAGTTTGATCTATGATTTAACCATGAATCGACTTACAAACGAACAACGCTTGCAGATTATTGAATTTTATTATCAAAATTCATGCAGTTTGGGCGACCTTCTGAGGCAGCTATTCGGAATCTTGTGACTAAATTTCGCATCAAATTTACATTATTGGGCATTAAACCACCAACACGCATACGTAGAGTGCGGACAAGACGGTGCCACATGCCACACAGCATGCGAAACAATGGCCCAATTGAGAGGCCAGTTCGGTGAACAGTTTGTTTCACGTTTGGGGCCGGTCAATTGGCCGCCTAGATTGTGAGATTTAACGCCTTAAGACTATTTTTTGTAGGGCTATGTTAAGGCTCATGTCTGTAGCGACAAGACCGCAACGGTTGACGCACTGGAAGCCAATATTGAAGAATTTATTCGTGAGATACCGGCCGATATGTTGGAGAGTATGCCAAAATTGGACCCAGCGTATGAACCATTTGAGGCGCAGCCGCAATCAACATTTAAATGAAATCATCTTTAAACATTGAATTATATAGATCGTTCTATCGACTCAAATAAAGATTTCATACATTTCTCTAAATTTTATGTGTTTTTCTATAATCAAATCCGAAGGCTCTTAAAAATCACCCTTTATATGAGCCGCTCAGTGCACAAATCGATTAACTCCATAAAACAAAAACTTGAGAAATGCGATGAAATATGAAAATGTGTTTTTCAAATTCCCTTTATAATTTAAATTACTTATTATTCAATGGCCAAAAAAATTTTGTCGTTTAATGGTGTTAATCTTTACTATTCAGGAAAGTTTTAATAAATATAAAAAGTTATGACTATACCAAGTGCTTTGACACTTAAATTTAAGATTTTTCAAAAAGTGGAGTTAATCACTCTGTGCACTGAACGGCTCATATTACGCCATACCACATTACGCAGATATCCGGCAATACGTGCTCTATTGCCGCACCTTGACCTAACTACCGCCACGATATTACGATCACTTGATAGATCTAATTGGTTCTTATGAGATCACCAATGATTTAGTTTTATCTTTATCCATATTAAAAAGTTTGACGGATGTTACAAATGTATGTAGTAGCCTTTGCAGATCATTTTCTGAATTTGATATGAGGATATCCGCATAGCAAAGAATTGGAATATTTTTATTACCGAGCCGGTACCCTTTGTTCACTTTCGCTCTGGCAATAATTTCATCCATGACAACGTTAAAAAGCAATAGGGATAATAGAATCGCCTTGTCTTATAGCCTATTTCCACCGGGCCTTAAATGCATTTAACGCTTAAATGCATTTAATAGCCTATTTCCACCGGGCCTTAAATGCATTTAACGCTTAAATGCATTTAACATCGCATTTAAATGCTCTAATTCCCATGCAATTGTTTTTGTATCAAAGTGAGTTAACTCACTTTCAAAACTGAGTTAACTCAGTTTTGCCATTTACAGACGTCTAACAGAATATGTTATGTTAAAAGCTGGAGCAATTTTGACAAATGTACAAATTTTGATAGCATGCTTTTCGGCGCTGCAAGAGCCGTACGAACACAAACAAAAGAGGGGATTCGAATTGCGTTCGGTGTGGTAGATTTTTTGCTAAAACAATTACTTTTTACTGCATTTTTCGCAAAAATACATATCGTCTGTCATAATCAAAGTCAAAACTTCTATTATTTGCCAATAATAAATGCTGAAAGAGAAAATCAAAAACGTGGAACTTCTGACTAACCCTCTTGACATTAAAAATTCAGACAGCTCTGGTATCAATCAGCTGACAACTTTCATAAATGAAATAAACATTGACAAATGAAATAAATTTTCACAAATATGAAAACGCAGACATTCCTAGACTGTTGAGAAGGAAAGCGAATTGGTTTTCTTGCAGTAGAGGGGCTACAAGAAACCATACATATGTATACAAGGAGATGGCGGCGATGGGTAAGCGGTGGCTGCCCAGAAATAAAGCAGAATTTGGCTTGACCAACTAAAAATGTAAACAAAAACCAGCTGTTGCATTTAACTCAGTTTTGGTGGAAACGCTTGACAGTTCTCAAGCTTAACAGAGCCCTTAAATGCATTTAAGGGGGGTTTCTACCTTGTGCGTTTAAAAAAATCGATTTTTTTTTTCATGCATTTTTGGATTAATACATGATTGTAGAATACGCTCCCAAAATTTGAAGTTGAAATCTTTCGAATTACGGAAGCAATTTATCGAAATAGGTAGCGGTGTCGAGCGCGCCGAGCCGTCGCCAACCAGCGCGCCGAGCCGCCGCCAACCAGCGCGCCGAGCCGCAGTCGTTGTGCTTCGTTCAGTGACTTTTGCGCGTAAACGTTCCAACTTCGAAACAGATTTTTGAATTTTTTGAAAGTTGCGATGTTTAAAAATAAAAAACAATTGTCGACCAATACACGCCCTGGTCATAAACCGCGTAAACGTAGTTTCCACGGCAATCGACACTCCAACGAAAACGAGGTGGAATTCGCGAGTGCGTCGGGAAAAAAACTTAGAGATTCCGGGAATCATGACATTACCGTAAATGCAGACCACGGGTACCGAATAATTAACTTTATTCAAGTATTCTCCGCGATAAGTGTACTCGTGAAATGCAAGACCTGTGAGAAGGACGTCAATTTCAGTGTGAAAGGTGAACAAGGTTTAGGTTTCAAAATATGTGTCAAGTGCAACTGTGATCCCACTGAAATCGATTCGTGTCCCAAAATTGCGAACAAATCATTTGAAATCAATCGACGGCTTGTGTTTGTGATGCGTCTTCTCGGACTTGGCTTACGAGGTATCAATCTATTCTGTGGTATGATGGATTTGGGTCGAGGTATAGCCACCAATACCTATTACGCCTGCATGGAAAATGCGTGGGCTGCTGCAAAATCCACGTGCGACGTACTCCTCGAAAAAGCTGCGAAAGAAGAGACAATGAAAAATGCCGAGGCCGGAAATGAGCCGTCTCATTTGACAGTGTCAGGAGACGGAACTTGGAGCAGGAGAGGATTTTCATCGTTGTTTGGCGCAGTGACTTTGATTGGTAAGTACTCAAATAAAGTTCTTGATTTGATTGTGAAATCAAAATTTTGTCAAGCTTGCAACTATTGGAAGGGCAAAGAGGACACGGACGAGTTCAGAAGTTGGTTTGAAACTCACGAAGAGCAATGCGCATGCAACCACAATGGAAGTGCTGGTAAAATGGAGGTCGATGGCATTATTGAAATGTTTACGCGGTCAGAAAATCTTCACAATGTCAAGTACGCTACGTACATTGGTGACGGTGATACTAAAACCTTCAAATCTCTCCTCGATATACAGCCATACGGCGAAGATTTGGTAGTCGAAAAATCTGAGTGCGTCGGACATGTCAAGAAGAGAATGGGATCGCGATTGAGAGCGGGGAAGAAGAAAACGAAAGGAGTCGGTGGGAGGGGCGTAGGAAAATTAACCGACAAACTCATCCTCGAACTGACGAATTATTATGGATTAGCAATTATCCGAAATCCCAATTCAGTAGATGACATGAAGAAAGAAATTTTCGCTACATTGTACCACAAATGCTCCATAGACGAAAATCCGCAGCATGGAAATTGCCCCCCCGGTCCGGACTCGTTGTGCAAGTGGAGAAAAGCAGAGGCGTTGGACGAGCTCAACGAATATAGTCATCCACCCCCACTTTGCACTGAAGTTAAAAATATGTTGCTTCCAATTTACACGGACCTTTCTGCGGATAACTTATTGGAGCGTTGTTTGGGTGGGAACACGCAAAACAACAACGAGAGCTTCAACTCCGTCCTCTGGAGCATGGCGCCAAAGCACATTTTTTGTTCCGCAAAGACAATCGAGTTGGCGGCATTTTTGAGTGCATCCGTGTTCAACGAGGGAATGTCACCTTTACTTCGTGTTATGAATCTCATGGGAATCAAGATCGGACCACACGCGAAAGCAGCCGCCGATGCAAGGGACAAAGTGCGCGTGCAGAAGGCTGAAGCAGCGCACTGCGAGGCGTCAAAAGAGGCCAGGACTTCGCGAAGGATGGAGAGGACTACGCAGGACGATTGGTTTGAGGAGCAGGAAGGTGGCCTGTACGGTCCTGGCATAGCAGATTAAATGTGAGTTTAGAAATTTTCACTTTATACTGAAGCAAAACTTTGAACGCGTTTTTCTCAAAACTACATTTTTTGACCTTGCGGAAGTGATTTAGGCCACACGAGTTGAGCAATAGCTACGAAATTTTAAACAGTCATTTATCAAGGTCTTAGCTATGGCACGAACTAGGATCTTCAAGAAATAATAATTTTTTCTCATTGAAAATAGAAATTTGTATTGAAAAAAGTAGGTAAAAATTGAATTTTTTAGTCAAAATCGCATATTTCCTTCATTTTTCATTTTTTTTAAAAAATCCTAGTTCCTGCCATAGACAAAAGGATACAGAATAAGAAACAATTTCATTTTTGTGTTTCAAGTCATCTCAAACAGCGGCAGGACTTCCGTGAGTCAAAAAGTCCTTCCGCCATTGCTCGATGGCCCCCTCCCCCCCTTTGCATATTTTATCTTGAAACTTTTTTTACTTGTACAATAAACATATACCTACATCTGAAAAAATTTTCCAGTGTTTATCTTTAAAACCTTCCCATCAACAATTTTTCAAAAAAACATGTTTTCTCGGCCGCACAAGGTAGAAACCTGCCTTAAGCGCTCGGTGGAAATAGGCTATAACATCGCATTTAAATGCTCTAATTCCCATGCAATTGTTTTTGTATCAAAGTGAGTTAACTCACTTTCAAAACTGAGTTAACTCAGTTTTGCCATTTACAGACGTCTAACAGAATATGTTATGTTAAAAGCTGGAGCAATTTTGACAAATGTACAAATTTTGATAGCATGCTTTTCGGCGCTGCAAGAGCCGTACGAACACAAACAAAAGAGGGGATTCGAATTGCGTTCGGTGTGGTAGATTTTTTGCTAAAACAATTACTTTTTACTGCATTTTTCGCAAAAATACATATCGTCTGCCATAATCAAAGTCAAAACTTCTATTATTTGCCAATAATAAATGCTGAAAGAGAAAATCAAAAACGTGGAACTTCTGACTAACCCTCTTGACATTAAAAATTCAGACAGCTCTGGTATCAATCAGCTGACAACTTTCATAAATGAAATAAACATTGACAAATGAAATAAATTTTCACAAATATGAAAACGCAGACATTCCTAGACTGTTGAGAAGGAAAGCGAATTGGTTTTCTTGCAGTAGAGGGGCTATAAGAAACCATACATATGTATACAAGGAGATGGCGGCGATGGGTAAGCGGTGGCTGCCCAGAAATAAAGCAGAATTTGGCTTGACCAACTAAAAATGTAAACAAAAACCAGCTGTTGCATTTAACTCAGTTTTGGTGGAAACGCTTGACAGTTCTCAAGCTTAACAGAGCCCTTAAATGCATTTAAGCGCTCGGTGGAAATAGGCTATAACATCGCATTTAAATGCTCTAATTCCCATGCAATTGTTTTTGTATCAAAGTGAGTTAACTCACTTTCAAAACTGAGTTAACTCAGTTTTGCCGTTTACAGACGTCTAACAGAATATGTTATGTTAAAAGCTGGAGCAATACTGACAAATGTACAAATTTTTATAGCATGCTTTACGGCGCTGCAAGAGCCGTACGAACACAAACGAAAGAGGGGATTCGAATTGCGTTCGGTGTGGTAGATTTTTTGCTAAGACAATTACTTTTTACTGCATTTTTCGCAAAAATACATATCGTCTGTCATAATCAAAGTCAAAACTTCTATTATTTGCCAATAATAAATGCTGAAAGAGAAAATCAAAAACGTGGAACTTCTCACTAACTCTCTTGACATTAAAAATTCAGACAGCTCTGGTATCAATCAGCTGACAACTTTCATAAATGAAATAAACATTGACAAATGAAATAAATTTTCACAAATATGAAAACGCAGACATTCCTAGACTGTTGAGGAGGAAAGCGAATTGGTTTTCTTGCAGTAGAGGGGCTACAAGAAACCATACATACGTATTCAAGGAGATGGCGGCGATGGGTAAGCTGTGGCTGTCCAGAAATAAATGCAGAATTTGGCTTGACCAACTAAAAATGTAAACCAAAACCAGCTGTTAACTCAGTTTTGGTGGAAACGCCTGACAGTTCTCAAGCTTAACAGAGCCCTTAAATGCATTTAAGCGCTCGGTGGAAATAGGCTATTATTCCGTTTGCACATGCAATGTCTCCAGTCAGTTCACCATTAACCATAACTTTGGTCTTGCAGCCAGTATTAAGTTCTTTAATAACTCCGATAATACTTTTTGGTGTTCCTCTTTCCGCCAGTATTTTCAATACATCTTTCAATCTCACCCGATCGAAAGTTTTGGTTAAATCTACAAAGCACAATTTTCTCTTATCTAAAAAACACAATCGCAATAGTTGAAATGGATTTACTCAAACTGCTGGGCAATTACCCCCTACGATTGATTACTGAAAATAAAGAAAACGAATTTTCCGCTTAAAGCCTCAAGTTTCTCCAGTAACTGTCAACGCAAGTATTTTGGAGATAAACAAAAAAACATGGACTGACTATACCCATCATTACAAAACCATTAACCCTTCCCAAACTCCCCCACAGTACCCAATTTCAATAAGCCGAAGAAAAATAATAGCGTACACTCGCTTCAGACTGGGACACACTCGCCTCACTCATCAACATCTTTTTCAACATCAACCTCCACCCATATGCCAACACTGCCACCAAGAATCATCAACCCTGCAACATTTAATTCACCACTCCAATGAAATTGAAAGACTAAGAACAGCTCTCAATATTCCTGCAATAGACCAACTTATCTCAACTGTATCAGCCAGCAACATTAAAAAATCCACATACCTTCTAGTTAAATTAGATTTACTTTTTAACATTTAACATTATTTATTCACTAAAATAGCCGAAGGCCTCAGTTGCCAGTTGCTATATTCCTTTTATCTTAAAATTGTAATTGTATTACTTTTTTAATATTTAAATAAAACAAAAACAAAAAACCCCTTTTTTACCTCAAAAGTCGTTGCCTCTTATTTGTCGCTATTATGGCAATGTTCTTTGTTGTTTTAATCTTAAACAATTAGATTTATAAGACACTTCCTTTACCTGACTTTATTCACACATTTACATATAGTACACTGACGATTAATACGATTAATATTATCTTAATTTTTCATGAATTTAAATTCTTTCGTTTATGTTTCTATTTTATTTCGCTGGATTGCGCGAATCGGCAGAGCCCACTTTTTAACAATGCACGTAAATTACTAATACTCGTTTCCCCATGTTCTTCAAGCTAAAGACTTGTATACGTTTTTTAGAGGTTTAGGAATTTGGGTTTGATTTACAACTTAACTAAATTTAATCTCAAGCCATTAATCTAATCTAAAACAATAAAGATACGAAATATTTCTGGCTATTGAAAATTTTTTAGTGACATAAAAAGTATACCACCACGACAAAAAGGTGACCCCTGTTCAACACTTTGTAGTTCTTGTAAAATTATACATAAATGTATTTGACTCTTAACCCTCTGCAACTGACGTGCTCTATTTTTAACAATATAACTGATGTGGTGGTCTGACGGACAGCCTTTTAAACTTAATTCTTCATTTATGGGGCCTTTATTATTTATACTAAGAAATAGTTTGTAATCTAATTTAAGGTTAAAATTTGAAATGAAAAACGATTGTTTGAAATTATATGGTTTATTTTTAATGCACGAATTGCAAGTTTTGCGGTGTCTGTCAGATCACCACATCAGCTGCAAAGTGTTAAAATTCATACATCGTTGCTTATAGAGCTCGACAAATAAAAACACTCGTACCAACTTAAAGGAGCTGGCGAGCAAAGTTTTGACCCGTCAGATGTTAAATTTCAAACACTGAAAAAATGGGTTGAATTTTTTCTGATTTGGAATTATTTTTGAATTTGAAAATAAGTTTCTCTTAACCCTCGCTTTAGCGGACGGGTCTGGCCAGACCTTTTTCATTTTCATTCGAAAATTGTAACGAAGCTATTTTACATAGCGACTTGTCCTTCTCGGTAGCTTCCTAAAATTTTATTCTCTTTCGATCTATACATATATCCTTATGAAAAAAGTCCTTGCAATAGGAGAAAAAAGGATTTTTAGAAATTACCCCTTCGGTTTAGCGGATGGTGTCTGGCCAGACCCCTATACATTTTGTATGGAAATACATGCAATTTGAGCCTTTTATCTTTTTTTTTTGCATTTTTCATTGTAAATATATACTTCCGTGCTCATATATGCGAAGCTGACTTACATGCTAGTATGTACACCCACGCACACACACGCACACATGCACGGACACATACAAATACGCACATAAACACGCGCGCTTATGTGTATGTTGGGTTTTTTTCTGTATCTTTTCTTGTGTTTGGATTGCTTTCGTCTTCACTGCCACCTATTCTACGCTTCAGTTGTCTGGTGGACGTTGAAGGAATAACATACTCATTACTGCGAGAATATATTTGTTACGCCCAATAAAATAAATTTTTTGTGTGAAAGATGAGTGACGAAGTGGAATTTGTGTATAATACGCGATTGCGTGGAAGAGGCATAACTCCCGATTTTCACGATCGTTTGGCCAATGCATTGATGATGGATTTTGGCAACGGATCCGATGATGAAGAAGAAGAAGATCGTCCATTTGAAGACGATGGAAGTGCATACATGCCAAACGAAGACGCATCAGACATTGAGGACGAGTTAGTGATTGAGCCGACTGAAAATTTTGAAAGCGATGATGAAGCAGAAGGAGAGAGACAAGATGTTGGCCCAGAAGAAACCGAAACCTGTTTGTACGGGAAAGATGGCACCAAATGGGAAAAAGCGGAGCCGAATGCAGCTACTCGTGTCCGTCAACACAATTTGATGCGATTCGAATCTGGACCGAAGGATGACAACTCCATTCCGGTCGAGGTATTCAAGAAATTTATTACTGAAAATATTTCTTTCATCATCATAACCGAAACAAATCGACATGCAAGAGAGTTCGTTCGCAAATTCAACGAAGAAAATTCCGGCTCAGCCAAACCACTAGAGTGGCAAGATGTGACCAGCACCGAGCTCAATGCATTCATTGGTATTCTTTTCGCTGCTGGACTTTCGCATAACAATACGCAAAAGGCCGCAGAGTTGTGGCGTATGAATGCTCTTCCGATATTTCGCGCAGCTATGTCATATAATCGTTTCATTGCAATCTTACGATTCATTCGGTTTGATGATAGTCGCACGCGTGCATTTCGTCAACAAACCGATAAAGCCGCTCCTATTCGAGACATTTGGAATTATTTGAATGAAAATCTCGCCAAAAACTACGATCCGCACGAAAATAT
Source organism: Melieria crassipennis (assembly GCA_963668005.1). NCBI lineage: Eukaryota > Metazoa > Arthropoda > Insecta > Diptera > Ulidiidae > Melieria > Melieria crassipennis. Next base: position 84,376,332 of record OY764961.1, on the reverse strand, counting down.
AACTATCGACGAGCAACTTTTTCCATATCGTGGCCGAACAAAATTTACACAATTCATCCCATCTAAACCAGCAAAATATGGTATAAAAGTGTGGTGGGCATGCGATTCAAAGACAAAATATCCTCTGCAAGGAAAGCTTTACACGGGAAAAGCCGATGGAGGACAGCGCGAGACAAATCAAGGCGAAAATGTATTGCTTCAATTATCTGGTCGATATTCGAATAGCGGTCGAACGATCGTAGCCGATAACTTTTTCACAACGTTGAATGGAGCAAAGCGATTGGCTTCTCTTGGTCTTGCATACGTTGGCACTGTACGAGCGAACAAACCATTTTTACCTGAACAGTGCAAAAAGAAGTCTTCTCGTCCTGTTCTTTCGTCTATTTTCGGCTTCCACGAAGATTTGGTTTCTCTCTGTAGCTACGTTCCAAAAAAAAACAAAGCCGTAAATCTGCTACCAACGGTGCATTACACGAAATGTTGCGAAGGTGAAGCGATGAAACCGCAGGCGATTTTATCCCTCTACTGCCCATACGGCCTTAAGGCACGGTCCACAAAAACCTAGAAAAGTCCACATAAATATTTATTTTTTTAATGAAATTTTTAGGGCATGTTTTAGATAAATTAAGTTGTCATTTCTTTAATGTTGCAAGGCTGTAAGCATTACATGTTTCCCAATATTATCAGTTGAAAGTGGACCGTGCCTTAAGGCCGTATGGGGCAGTAGAGGGTTATATTACAATCAAAACAAAGTCGGTGTTGATTGCATGGACCAAATGGTCACACATTACACTACGAAGCGGCCAACACGACGCTGGACTTTGGCTTTTTTTTTCAATATGCTCTATGTTATGGCACTGGCAAGCTATTGCATATGTAAGGAGAATGATAACAACAATAAAAAAGACGCAAGACGAAAATTTCTCCAAACGCTCTCCGATACACTGGTGCTTCAAAACGTCGAAGATCGCATGAACAATGTTCATTGTATCAAGCATTTTCATGTTCGTTCAGCTGTTGAAGCATTCTTTGGCAGACCTCTCCATATTCCAACAAATGTTGTGGCTACACAAAGAAGCGGCGCTGATACACTTACCAGCAAACGAGACTGCCGTCTTTGTTTACAAGGATGCGAAAAGCTTCGTCGCAAAACTCGTTTTTATTGTTCGAAATGCGCCCTACCAGTAGGGCGATTCCCAAATTTCTTAACGACAATTTTCGTATCGTTAGCTAACGATATCGACAATCGTCGTTAACTGCTATTCCCAAACACGCTTTTAACGAATTTTGTCGCTAACTTTGACAGTTCCCTAACGATATTTGTTGGTAGCCTAGCTACGATTATTTTGAGGTAGAAAAGCTTAACGATGAAATTGTTTTGAATTTTCATTGTGAAAAATAAGCGAAATACGACGGGTAAGCCAATTTAATATATTAATATATGTAAACAGTTGCAATAAATCATAAAAATTTCCAGCAGACGACTATGGCCTTTCAGTATCTTGGATTTGATGCTGAAGTTTTACAACAAGAATCATCCATGAGAAGCGCTGCAGCTGAGCGTGCGCTGCTAAGAGACGTGGATAACCCATTTGACTTGGCGGAAAGTCAATTTAAACGTTTGTTCCGTCTAAGTCCCGACCTCGTTTATAACATTGTCGACCAAATTGGCGACCGCCTGCAGAAAAAAAATATATCAGCATTGTCGGCTGAAAAGCAGGTAAGGAACCTCAAATAATAAGCACAAAAAATGCACATACGTACATACAAATTACATATACATATTGTAGGTGTTAGCAGCACTTCGCTTCTATGCGACCGGTTGCTATCAACGACCTGTAGGAGAGCACTGGGGTCTCACAATGAGCCAAGCGTCAATCAGTCGGTCCATTCATCGGGTAACAGATGCCATAAACGACATCATGTTCATGGAAAATGTGCGCTACCCGATGACGATAGCTGAGAGGTTGGCTGCTCGGAATCAGTTTCTAGCAGCGCGGGAACCTTTTGATGGCGCCATTGGTGCAATTGACTGCACACACATTGCAGTCATTGCGCCAATAGAACATGAAGAAGCTTATGTGAACCACCATGGTTATCATTCAATAAAAGTTCAAATGATAAGTTATGAAATTTTCAAATATGTGTATTTTCCATGAATGTTTTCTTATCGTAGGTGTGCAGCCCAAAACTTGAAATATTTAACGTTAACGCAAGATATCCCGGTGCACGTCATGACGCGTTTATTTGGAATAGCTCAGCTGTTCGGAGAGCCATGAAGCGAGCATTCGATAGGGGAGATCGATATTCTTTTTTAAACGAACACAAGTCTGCTACTTTCACGAATCAAATAATAACAAAAATCGCAAAAATTTTGACATATTATGTTTTTACTCGTTGAAAATTACTTGTCAAATCCCAGTGCTGCCATTTTTCGTTAGAAGTTAACGACAAAAATCGTTAATTTTTTTTTACGAATTATGTCGCTAAGTATGATTTTGGGAATAGCTTGTTCGTTACTGCAAGCTACAAACGTAGTTCGTTAACGATAACGATTCTCGGTCGTTAGAAATTTGGGAATCGCCCTACAGTTTGCCAACAACATTCAAAGGTCGAGTATACCTGTTTTTCATGCAGCCAGAACTCATAACTTTTTCCTTTCATCATAAAATATATTGTAAACCCATGTTATATGCTTCAAACAACATGCACACATAGAAAATAAAGGAAAAAAAATTTCAACGAAAATGCGTTTTTCTTTACAAATCGAAAATTCCCAGGTCATATTTTCACTTTTACAGCTTACTGAGGATGTGTCCTACACGAATGGGTAGGTAAGAAACTCAAAATATGTTTTACCATTATTCCCATATAAATACATGCGAATGCATAGGGGTCTGGCCAGACACCATCCGCTAAACCGAAGGTAACCGAAACATCCGCTAATGCGAGGGTTAAGGGGGGCACTCCATGAAAGGGTTTCAAAAAATCGATTTTTTTTTTTGCTTTAATCGAAAGATATGTTATCCGAGAACATTATTGCAAAGTTTCAAAATCGAGCACGTCGAACACGAAAACACGTTTTTGTCGTCCGTCCAATGATAAAAAAAACTACTGAGCCGATCTACACGAATATATACTCGTTTTGTAGGATATTGAACAGAGAAGTGCATGAACCTCTGAAATCTATTTTTTTTAACAAAAACAAGCCATATAAACAACTTTTTTGTAGTTTATATGGCTTTGTTGCTAAATTTTGAAAATTTTTATTGTTTTTGAGGTTCACGCACTTGCGACAAGCCTGCTGATTAATTTGATATATAATTTGTATGTTTCAGACTTTAACTTCGGACGGCATCGTGTGGACGGGAAGACGTCTTTTTTTAAACCAAGCCTCGGAAGATGTTCAATATGCTTGCCATTTTTAATTTTTTTTAATGTATAACTTTTTTTTTAACTTTTAAGGGGGGACTATACCATGTTTATAGGCATTGTTTTTCGATCGTTCCGCTGGACGCACGCTTCATAATGGATCCGAACAAAATATCGCGTGATAAGAGATCAAAAAGTCACAATCGCAAAGATAGATCGCGAAAACGTCCAAGTATTCCTTCCAAGTGGGATCGCGAAAATGAAAAAGATTTAGTTGGAAGCGCAAAAAAAACACTAAAAGCAATGTCTTTGGATGACATAATCGTGCCGGAAAATGAAATGTTGCAGTACCGTATTATAAATTTCAATGAAGTTTTCAAAAGTATTTCTGAAAATGTGCAATGTAAAAGTTGCGGTGGCAATGTCAAGTTCCAAACAGAAAATACTCGCGGTCTTGGGTTTGAAATTTCCATCGTTTGTGATAAGTGCCAGCCAACCAAGATCTCGTCGTGTCCGAAAATTGGAAGTTCCTACGAAGTGAATTACAGATTTTCATTTTCTATGCGGTGTATTGGACAAGGAAACATTTCTGAACAGAAATTTTGTGGCTTAATGGATTTTCCTCCTCCTTTGACAAGAAAAACAAAGAAAAGTATCTCTGCAAAAATTCACACCGCGTCCGAAGCTGTTGCAGAGTTGCTTATGGAAGATGCGGTGCAGGAAGAACAATTGCGGGCCAGTGCCGAGAGTGAGATCGAAAGCACCAAGGATTTGACAGTATCAGGGGATGGAACATGGCGCAAACGAGGTTTTTCCTCTCATTATGGCGTTTGCAGTCTCTCCGGCGTGCTTAGTAATAAAATTCTTGACGTTCAAACCAAATCCAGTTACTGTCAAGAATGTACAGTTTGGAAAAAAAAGAAGGCACTGAAGAATATGACGAGTGGAAAGAAAATCACCAAAGTCTGTGCCAAAATAATCATGAAGCCTCGGCGGGAAAAATGGAGGTGGATGCCATTAAAGAAATGTACTCACGATCAGAGGAAAAACATGGAGTGCGTTATAAAAATTATATTAGAGACGGCGACACGAAAACTTACAAAGTCCTTGTGGAATCCAAACCATATGGAGAGGATTTCGAGATTGTGAAAAAAGAATGTATAGGCCACGTGCAAAAAAGAATGGGATCCCGTCTTCGTAAGTGCAAAAAAGAAAATAAGGGTCTAGGAGGAAGAGGAAAATTAACTGCAAAAATAATGGATAAACTGACAGTTTATTATGGACTAGCGATAAGGAGAAATTTTGAATCGGTGGAGGCAATGAAAAAGGCTTGTCCTGAAGGACCTGATTCGTGGTGCGAGTGGCAGAAAGCGAAGGCGAACAAAGAGCTGAAGAATTTCCAACAAAGTTACAACCCTTTACCCAATGAAAATTTATTACACCGCTGCCTTGGTAGATACACTCAGAATAATAACACTGATCAACAGCAAAATGGCTTTTCTGGTTCTGACATCAGTTCTAGGGTAATTAGGGACCGCTGATTTCGAATACGCAACCCGTTTTGAAAACTTAGTTTCCGTTTTCGCAAAAAATGGGCGTGTCACTTTTTCGGATTTTCCCTGACTTTTTTCACGTTTGGGATTGTAATTTCAAAACCAATAAACCGGTTGACATGATTTTCACTTTGTGGCATTTACAACACCTCACGGCTTCTTTCCCAATGTAATTTATTTGTATAAGTTCTAAAAATCCGCGGCAATTGGACCTCAAAGTCGGAAAATATGGAATTTAAAGGCGTTTTCTTTGATGTTAAAAAACAAACACATTTTTCGTAAATCAATTACCGAATTATGTATAACACGAAAGCGGAAACATGAAATTATACAACACAGCCAAATTTTTTGGCGTGAGTCCCATTCTCATCGAAATAATCGCAAACATGTACCATAGTCATTTTCATAACTTTTGATACTATTTCCTTACAAAATTAAGGGCCTCAAAATATCGAGCCCTTCCCGCGTTTTTATCGTATGAGCCAAAAACCAAATTTTACAGACGTTTTTTTTTGTTTTCTCTGCATTGGCGCAACATAGTTGCATGATTTTTGGTATACACACTTTATTTAGGATTACACACTTGGAATAGGTAATTTTAGTGACTTCAGCAAAGCGCAACGGCGTTATTTTGGACATACGATAATTTGTGCTGGCACTATTATGAGCGATTCAAATATTGCAGTGGCACATACGATAAAATCGTAAAAAAGAATTTTATATTTTCATTTATTGAATACAAAATATTGTTGCGTTAAGATTGATATATTGTAATTCATAGGTTATATAGTGTAGTTTTATTTATGAAATACGAAAAATTCTTTCAGAAAAAATTTAATACTATCTTATTCATCTGTTTGAACTAGTAGATCTTTTGTCATTCAATCAATTTTTAAATCTAAATATTTATTACTAGCCGGGCACCGTGGCTTTGCATGCACTTTTAAAGTCAATGAGGCCAATAAATCAAGTTCTTCTTAACCCTTTGTTGATTCCGTTAGATTTTTATGAAAAAATACTTATCGCGTTATTTATCATTTGAGAAATATTTTCGCCTTTCACCATATTTGAAGGCAATTGGCGCATTAAATCATGTTTCCCCATACAAAGTCTTAACCCATCGTTGACCTCGTCAGATATTGATTTTCGAAAAAATGAAAAGCACATATCGAAGTATTTCACATTTAAAATACACAAACATTTAACTAAGTTTGAAGTCAAAAAGCGTAAAAATTCATTCTTCTTCATATTTCTTTCATATTTCAAACTTTTAACCCTTGGTTCACCCTTTATGTTTTGATTTTGAAAAACATGAGAAACACGTGTCGCCAACTTTGAAGTCAAAAGGCTTATCGAGTCATGTTTTTTCGTAGCCTTTCCGTATACGAACCTTAACCCTTGGCTCACTCCGTTAAATTTTGATATTCGAAAAAATAAAAAATACATGTCGCATTATTTTTGATTTGAAGTGTTTTCACCAAATTTTAAATCAATAGGCCCATTAAATCGCATTTCTTCATACAACACCTTAACCCATAATTTACCCCTTTAGACCCCGAATTTAAAAAAATCCCGTCTTAGCGGAGGTTGATTTTTCAAGATGTACATACAGTTCAAATTTCATATTTGTAGCTTTAGCGGTTTGAGCTGGGCGATGATGAATCAGTCAGTCAGGATAAACAATTATATGCATATAGATTCACTTTTCAATATTCAAATGTTCTCAATTGTACGATTTATTTAGAAAAAGCAGTTTTTTTTAACTCTCTCTCTAAAATTTAACACACTTTTTTAATAAAGTTAAAAATTAACTTTTTGCAAGTAAAGCAATTTTATCGTATCGCATAGCTAGCCGCAGGCACAAAAAATGAAGGAAAAATTTGAAGTGGACATACGATAAAATTGTTTTTTCTCAAACTTCGTAACGGTTCATCGTAGAGATGTCAGCTTTTAGGGACTGATGACAAATTTATAGTGGTATCGTTACCGGTAAAAAAATGAATTTCGGTAAAAATGGCTCATACGATAAAATCGCGGGAAGGGCTCGATATGCTCTTTTATATATTCCATTCACTGTCTGGAATACAAGCAAAAAACCACAAAATTTTGAATTGCTTCAAACAAAACAAAATTAAAAACTGAGATCTGTTGAAAATGACTTTGGTACATTTTTGCTATTATTTCGATGAGAATGGGACTCACGCCAAAAAATGTGGCTGTGTTGCATTACTTGATGTTTCCGCTTTCTTGTTATACATAACTCGATAATTGATTTACGAAAAATGTGTTTGTTTTTTAACATCAAAGAAAACGCCTTGAAATTCCATATTTTCCGACTTTGAGGTCCAATTGCCGCGGAATTTTAAAACCTATAAAAATAAATTGCATCGGAAAAGAAACCGTGCGGTGTTGATAATGCAACGAGGTGAAAATTATGTCAACCGGTTGATTGGCCTAGAAATTACAATCCCAAACGTCAAAAAAGTCAGGGAAAATCCGAAAAAGTGACACGCCCATTATTTGCGAAAACGGAAACTAAGTTTTCAAAACGGTTTGCGGATTCGAAATCAGCGGTCTCTAATTACCCTAGAACTGATGTCAAACCCAGAAAAGCCGACCAAAAGTCGAAATTTGTTGCCCTGTGTAATGAAGGTTTCAATAATTTGATATGGAAAATAGCGCCTAAGATCAACAGCACCAGCAGTTGGGATGTTTAACCCTTTCCGACATGAAAATAAACCCGTTCTGTATGAATTGTATGGGTAGTCCAATATATTGGGCATTGTGACTGAAAGGGTTAATGAAGGCACAACATCTCTTTTGAGAATTTTTACTACAATGGGAGTCACAATTGGACGAAACGCAGCACAGTTTGCTGCTACGAGCAATAGGCAACGCTGCAGCAAGGCCGAGATCCGAGCGCAGCATATGACACGAGAGGCTCGAACGGCTCGGCGATTAGCCGCATCGTTAACAATGGAAGTTTTAGAGACAGAGGAGGATTCCTGTTATGGTCCAGGAATCGATGATTATATGTAAGTCATAAGAAAAAAAGTATGCCAGTGTAAACTGATTCCAAAACTTTAAACCCGTTTTTCTCGAAACCATGTTTTCAAAATCGGTGGTCATGATTTCTCGGAATCAATTCAACGGATTCACTTGAAATTTCGTATATTCCTAGCTAAGGGTAGTATCTCGTCATTAACGGATGCTTTTTTTGATATCTCAATTTGCAAATTTTTTCCGCCTTATTGAAACCAAATTTTCAGTCAAAAATAGAGATTTTTACTTTAAACGGCCGCCATTTTTTTTTTTTAATTTGAAATTTAAAAATCCCATCCGTTAATGACGAGCGACAAGCCTATAGTTCAAAATGGTGAAACAATTTTGACTTTCAGATAAATCCCAGAGGCTCAATCGTGACCACCGCGGAACGCTGCAACAAGGAGACCGTAACTTCGTGGAGCTGTGGGAGGAGATGGGTGAGGGGTGGATGGATAAATCCAAATGGTATAAGTTTTGTACACTAATACAATGAAAGAACATTTACAAAAAACCTCATCCGTCTATTGGTATTCATTTGCAAGTAAAAAATTGTCAAAAATGCCCTCAAAAAACGCTCGAAAGGGTATGGTATAGTCCCCCCTTAACTAATACCTACAAATGTTCCAAACGGATTGTTCCTGTCTCTTTCTTTTTTTGTACAGTAAAATAAAGAAAATTGGTAATTTTTTTGAGCCTTTCATGGAGTGCCCCCCTTAACCCATAGTTACCCCGTTAAATTTTTTTGAAGAAATTAGAAGTACTTGCCTTATTAGTTCTCATTTATTTATTTACTTATTTATTGAGTCTATGGTTAAACAACCTTACATACTAGATTACAATTAAATGCACTTATTTACTATGTGCACATAAATTGAAGTGCTTTCACCAAATGTGAGGTCAATCGGTCCATTAAATCGTGTTTTTCCATAAAAATTTTTAACCCTTCGTTGACCCCATAAGATTTTGACTTTCGAAAAAAGTGAAAAAAACACGTGTCTAATTATTTTTGATTTCAAGTCGTTTCTCCAACTTTGAACTTAATGGGCCTATTGGTTTTTGGTTTTTTTTCGTAGTCTTCCCGTATACGAACCTTAACCCATCGTTGACCCCGTTAAATTTTGATTTTCGAAAAATTGAAAAATACGTGTCGAATTATCATATTTTCGATTTGCAGCACTTTCTCCAAGCCTGAAATCAATAGTCCTATTAAATCACTTTCTTCATGCAGCACCTTAACCCAGCTTTAGCAGTTTGGCCTGGGCGATGATGAATCGATCAATCAGTTAGTCAGTCAAGAAAAGCAATTATATGTATATGGATTTCGTATTTAAATAGTGTTTATTGAGACTATCTAAGGAAAAAGTAATTTTGCGTAAGTTTTTACAATAAAACTACTGAATACCACTCGCAGGCTTAATCATAGCAAATTGAAAATTGCCAACTTTGAACAGCTGTATCAAGCAAAAAAAACTACTTATATGATAAATACTATGGCGAATAATCATAGTTCCGCATAAAAGCCGGCTTTAGTTAGCAAAAGACTAAAAAGATAAAGTCGACTTTAATTTTTTAGTTCAGTTTCAGTTATAGTCAGCGTTTGAAAAAGCTTTCATATTTTCATTTCATTTGCTTCGCTTATGCTGTTGCTGCGACCAGTGACCGCTGCAAAGACAAAGCAAAAGCAATCACAAAATCCCCAAAGCTGTGCTGTCGCTGTGCTGTGGCGACGCGTGCAGCTCGAAAGCAAAGCAGGCAGCAATCTTAAAAAACCCAAAACTGTGCTGTCGCTGTGCTGTGCTCGAAAGCAAAGCAGACAGCAATCATAAAAACCAAAAACTGTGCTGCCGCTGTGCTGTTGGTTTTGCTGTTAGGATCGATTATATTTCTCATATTAGCCGAGTTTAGAACATTGAAAGACAGTGTGTCTTCTGTTACTAGTCCAATATATGAGCGAAATAATATTTTTTATTTATTTGCACTTTAACATTTTGTTTCCTAGCAGAAATTGATGATGATGATGATTGACAGCAAAAGCAAATTTGCTTTGTGCTGTCGCTGCTGCTGGAACTCTCATTTTGTTGCAGGCGAAGCAATAGCCTATAGCAATCGAACAAAAATGAGATGCTAAGCTGCAACTGTGCTGCAAGAAAAGTGCACAGCGACAGCAACAGCAAAGCAAAACGAAGCATGAATTGCTGCCGTGCTGTGGCTTTGCTGTTCAAATGATCGAAGCAAAGCAAAGCATAAAATCGCTTACGCAAAAAGGAATGCTGCCGCAGCACAGCGACAGCATATTTTTAATGCTTTTGCTAATATGCTGGCAGTTTTTCAAACCCTAGTTATAGTCAGTTTAGAACATGCTTCTACGTAGCAGCGACTTTTTGAAACAGCAAACGAAAGCAACGGCAACTCTACAAAAACCAGCGATTCGGAGTTACAATTGAAAATTTATTTTCGGAATTATGCCCATACCGATTTATTTTGTAATAAATTATTTTGCAATATTTGTTTTCCTGAACACTTACATATTAGCAGTTAAAAATGGACGACTACGGTAGACTTCTTGTGAAAAGCAGACGGCAGCCTAAAAAATCGACTGCACAATTTTCCGAGGATTAAACTGCCCATCTCTGACATAAACAAAACAAACAAACAGCTGCTTGATTTGAAAATTATTGCCTACTTTACGGGGTGAAGAAAACAATTGTATTCTATTGCTGCTTGGTTCTTGAAGGTTCAAAACATCAATTACAAACTGAGCAGCAACTTTATCGAGCCGGTAACGACTATAGAAGTCCTCGTCATTGAACTCGAAGGGATCCATTCGGCTTTTATATAAGTTAGCACCAGATACGCTGATCAACGGCTCAGCGAAAACAATTAAAACGCGAAACGCCAAAAATGCTGACACCTCAGCACCAGGGATGATGACCAGCAGCTCAGCCAGCACAACACCAAAGCGCTGACACCACCAACACTCGCTGCATGGTAGGTCAACGACTACCGTGGAGTGGAAAACGCCGTGCCAGCTAAAACAAACCCGTGCCAGCGGAAGACAGACGATCACGTTGATCGCGCACGGGATCAATAGGTTAGATTTTAGCATAAGAACAATTTTGTAAAACAGTTGATGAGTGACAATAAACCAGAACAGACATAGTCCGGAAGAAAAAATAATTTTTTTGAAAAAAGATAAATGCAAATTTATCTAACTTATACTTTACGCCGTCTCAGCACAATGTCGTCGTTCATAATATTGAAATCTCTTTCAATTTCCTCGACATGAAACATTTTACTTCGATTTATTTCGTTTTTGAATTGAGAGTATTTTGAAAAAGTGACTGCTAACTGGTTTAGCACCAGCTTTTACTTGTTTTAAAGTTAGAGTATACTTTAAGCGTTAAAGTACGCTCTAACTCGACTATGATTGACTTAGAGCCTACTTTATTTAAAAGTATACTTTATTGATCTTAAAGTGTACTTTATTTCGACTATGACTATGCGCCTATACTGTTTATACATAGTACTTACGACTCTCTTCTCTAAAATGAGACGAAGATCGTTAAATTTGGCGAACATTAATTTTCCAATTTTTGCTAACTGACAGAGCACTCTGCGTCGCCGTATAGTCAACTACGTGATTACAATGAAAGCGGCAGCAACATCATCACAATCATATTTTTGAACTCTTAAGCACATATTTTAAGTGCATTGCGAAAACATTGCGAAAATTCAAAAATTGCTACCATTGCAACTTTACACCTAAAATGCTATGAAGAGTGAACTCCACTACTGTATTTCCAACGAGCGTTTAAATGCATTTAAGAGCTCTGTTAAGTTTGAGAATTGTCAAGCGTTTAAGCTGACAGTTAACTCCAACAGCTGATTTTTGTTTACGTTTGAGATTTTCATTTTTCAAAATCGTGATTGGTGTGTGCTTTTCAAACATAACTGCAAACAATGAATTTAAGGAAACGAATTAACTTAATTTTGCTGGTCAGACGGTCTAATGACCTGCAAAACCATATGATTGCTGTAAAGAGGCAAGTGCTGCTGAAAGTCAAGCACTTTTACGCATGTTCGCAGCTTTTATGCATATGTCCCATATTTTGCTTTCTATTCTGAAAGAATGTGGGAACCCAAAAGTATAGGACACTTATTTGTAGAGTTGAGAAATTGAAGAAATTGTTTGTCCGATGCCGACGCCGATTCCATAGAAAAAATAACACTAATGAATTCAATCAAAAACACAGTTTATTTTATAAAAAAACAAAAGAAACTTACAAATACATTTGTTTGTAATATTCATCACAAAGTTATGTATAAGTGGGGCCCTGCGGACTACTCCCACTAATGCTTTGGAGGTTGTGCTTCACCTGATCCCATTGGATATCCTGGGAAGGCAATTGGCCGCCAATGCTGCCATCAGGATGCGAGCTTCCGCACAATGGACCGGCGTGGACCACTGGTGGTCCACGGTCACTGCGCTTATCTGACGGCGCGGACCACCGGTGGTCCACAGGAAAATTCATTTATCTGGCGGCGTGGACCACTGGTGGTCCACAAATGAGCGATGCGCAGTAAAAAAGTGCCGCTATACGAACAACTTGTCATCTCGAGCACTCAATGCGTAGAAACAACGAAAAAATGCGCCGGGTAGAACGTGATAAGAAAAGTTGTACACGCATCGATTCGATTTCTTTTTTTACTTGCTCAGAAAACATGTCGCTATGGTTTGACACGAGATTTTGACAAAATATTGTTTTTTTTTTATTATAACAGGCAATAAACATTTGAAAAAAGGGAAAAATAAGTTTTCTTTCAAAAATATCCACCATTTCGAGAGATTTTTGAATTTTACAAAAAGCTCGTTTCTAAGCATAGCTGATGTAATATCAATTATAGATTAGTTTCATTTTTTGTTTTAGGTTACGTGGTTGGCCCAAAATCTTGCAGGAAAATTGATATCAAAATTCTGATTAGGGCACGTACAAGGTCATCCTGCACTCGAATATGTAGAAATGTAATTCTTATCACCTAGCCTCTTGAAAGATTACGATTAAATAAACAAAAAAAAAGTGAGTGAATATCTTTTTCGTTCCTTCGTAATAAATTTTGAAAAACAGGCTCGAAAATCAGGCCGCTACGTAGACGACCCCCTTAATCTAAGAATAAATATTGCTAAAAACTTAAAAAACATAACCACTTCCAGCAACCAAAATCGCTGCAGGTGAGAACCGTTTGTTTTGGAATGGATTGGTCTACCATGTGATACATACGAACTTTTTTCTATTGTTACAAAAATTACTTCTCTAAGTTCGTTTTGGCTTGTGCTTGAAAAATAAAACCACTTCAATTATTCAGCGCAAACGCAGTCAAAAACCAACAATCAAATAAAGTGATTGATTGAACAGATTTCCACATTGCTTGTATCTACACTTGTTGCTGCTTTGCTTATTCAACTAAGACTCCACCCTTTGCGCTGCACACTGCTGCTTTTTATACTTGTTTTCTTATCGCGTCGATGTTTCTTACACATTCTAGTTGTCCTCTCTATCTCGATGGTTCTAGCACAGCTCATCACCTTCGCGAACTATCTTCGCCATATCGTAATTATAGCAAGTTTGCCGTACTCCAAACTGCATGCCTAAAAGTATGCTTGGAAAAGCATCCATGCACAGCACAGAGTGCCTTATCGTTGCAATATGGTAATTTTACTATACCGCAAAATCACCCATATTAGCCTACTTTTGCCATATGTAAATATGGACACGATGTTCCATCTGGCAGGCGGCACACCTGTCTTGGTAGGTGTGGATGCGAATGCCACATCTCCGCTGTGGTTCAGTAAGGTATCGCGGCATTCTGTCGGCTACCAGAGCCATAGTGGGGGGTGAGGCAATGAGTGAATGGTTAGTTCCGCGAGATATTGTTGTTCTCAACGAACCAAGTGAATGGTACACGTTTGACTGGCCTAGAGGAGTGAGTGACATTGACGTGACGCTCGTGAGTGGGGCAGCGAGCAGAACGTTTGATTTCAGCTGGCGTGTCCCTGGTGGGTGGGGCATAAGCGATCACAATTTGATTGAAATTGTGATTACTGTGCCTGCCCACAGTATGAATGAAAGGGCGGGTGTGTGTGACAGGCGATGGCGCACCTGTGGTGTGAATTGGGAAACTTATGGTTTCCATGTGCGTGAAGTGGTCACGGAAGTGCCACTTAGTGAATTTGAATGCATGGATGTGGACGACCAGGTCGCCCGACTTAACGAGTGTGCTTCACAAATGGGAAAGAGTGAATCAGAGGAGGGTGAAGTGGTGGACGAGTGAGCTGAGTGCAAAGAGATGGTCGGTCAGGCGACTGAGACGTAAGTTTCAGCGCGCTCAGGCGGCCAATTCTGAGCACTTAGCCCAGCGCAGGTCTAATTTCAATAGGTGTATGAACGAGTACAAAAGTATGCTTGTTCACGTGAAGGAATATAATTGGCGGGAGTTTGTGGCAGACCATAGGGATGATCCATGGGGACATGTCTATCGGATCTGCCGCACTAAGAATAAGCAGGTGGATGTGAGCGCTCTCCGTGTTGGTGACACTATGACATCAACATGGAGGGACAGTGTGAACGTTCTCTTAGCCGAGTTCTTTCCCAGGGCGGTTCAGCAGACGCCACCAGCACAAGTGGTAGCTGCTGAGCCATTAGAAATTGGAGAGTTAGGGTATGCATCTGGTTAGGTCTAGACGGTCACCGGGTGTCGATCGGCTTCAAGCGCAACTGGGTGGGCTATCGGATAGGCAGTTTGGGTTTCGAAAGAGACTCGGCGTGGAAGATGCGTGGATGTATGTTAAATCGGTGCTGCTTGAGAGTTGCGAGAACTATGTTCTCGGTATGTTTGTTTATTTCAGGGGGGCGTTTGATCACCTGCGCTGGGATAAAGTGGTAGAATGGCTGAACAATGCCGACTGCCTGGAAACTGCTCTCTGGAAGAGCTATTTCACAGACAGGAAGGCATGTGTGATTGGGAAGAATGAACGGGTTGAAATAGATGTGGCT
The DNA here is from genome assembly GCA_963668005.1 of Melieria crassipennis. Lineage (NCBI taxonomy): Eukaryota > Metazoa > Arthropoda > Insecta > Diptera > Ulidiidae > Melieria > Melieria crassipennis. The sequence continues at coordinate 84,361,310 of OY764961.1, read as the reverse complement.
CGAGGATGCCCGCAGGGATCCGTCTGTGGTTCATATATATGGAACTACATGATGGATCCACTACTGCGGCGTCTGGCAGCAGTATGCAAGTGTTGTGCGTATGCGGATGATCTGCTTATCCTTGTGGAGGGCGGATCAAGAGCGGATGTAGAGCGCTTGGGGGAGCAATATATGTGTATGGTGTGTGAATGGGGTGAATCGGTGGATGTGGCAATGGACAAGACTGTGACCATGCTGCTGAAAGGCAAATTGGCTCGCAGTCGTCCGCCCATTGTGCGAGTGAATGGTGTTGGCCTCCGGTACCCAGACGCAAATCAAATACTTGGGGCTAACAATTGCTGAGAGAAAGAGTTTTGCTCCTCACTTGGTCAGGTTGAAAGAGAGGGTTGTGTGCATGATCGGTCAGGTGCGCCGGATACTCAGGAGTGACTGGGGACTCGGCCGACGCGCAGTTCGTACCATTTACCACGGTATGTTCGTAGCTTGTGCTGCGTACGGACCGTCGGCATGGCACGAACTGGCCGCGACGGTTGTAGGCCGCAAACACTTACTGTCTATTCAGCGTGTAATGATATTAGGGTGTATGCCTGTGTGCCGCACTGTATCAACTGATGCTTTGCAAGTGTTGATGGGTGCGGCTCCGTAGGCTTCGGGCTTAGGAGGGCGAATAGAGACAGGCAGGATTTTGTTTCGGGGTGGGGTTCTGTGCAATTTTTTTGAGACCCAGTAAAATTTCAAATCGCTCTCTCCACCTACAATGTTTTTTTGCAATGCACTAGGTTGCATGTTTTTGTTCCATTCAAATTTGTGTATTTATGAACCCATGGTACACTAATCAATTTGTTTAATTGAGATGACACCTGTTCAATGGAGATGGTCAATGCCACTCTGCTCAATAATTGATTACACAGGAGAACAAAATCGCACTTTTTTGCTGTTGCATGAAGTTATTCTACTGTTTTTACTAATTTGGGTACGCTGCTTTCGAATCTACCCTCAGAATTTTTGTAGCAGCTCTAGTTGGTTAGTGCGTTGGACCGCGAGTCGAAGGCAGCAACCTCAGGTGCAAATACTGCCTGTAATAACACCTAAAAAAAATAACGGGAAAACTCGTTTTCTCTTTCGGTGGCTGTCCTCTCAGCTGGAAATGGCAAACCTCTGAAAGTAAAAATTGCTTATGAAAAAGCTCCCAACCTGCCGTTCGGAACTGGCATAAAACTGTAGGTCCCTTCCTACCGCGTACAACTTCACACGCACAACACGGGTGGTTGCGGGAAGCTAGGCCTTAGTCTCGCGTAAGCGGGCTGTCATGCCAGTCAATTATTAAAATTCTAGTTAGTGAGATACAGGTACCGTGTCACTTTTTCAGATTTTCCTCTACTTTTCCTATATTTTTGATCGTAATTTCTAAACCAATAACCAATCATCTTGTTCCATTAACAACACTGCACGGCTTCTTTTTCGATGCAATTTATTTTTATAAGTTTTAAAATTTCGCGATAAGTGGACCTCAAAGTCGAAAAATATTGAATTTTAAGGCGTTTTCTTTGATCAAAAAGATAAAAATTTTTCGTAAATCAACTAACGAGAGGTGTAAAATGAAAGCCGACACTTAAAGCAATACAACACAGCCAAATTATTTGCCGGAAAACACATTCGCGTCGAAATAATACCAAAAATTTGCTCATGTTAATTTCAACATTTTTCAGCCATTTGTCATGATTTATTAAAAAACAAAGGGCTTCCAGATATGCAAAGTTTTTTCTATATATATGTGACGGTTATAAATTAAATTTCTGTACTAACGTAAGATATTTCGGGGGGTTAAACCCCCAAAACCCCCCGTGTGCGCCACTGGGCAACACTCATGTTAAAAATTCGATATTCAATACCTTTGAAATTCAGCTCATCATTTGGTAATTTTTGAGCTTCCCATGATGGAGTAAGGCGCACAGGTTTTTGGCTTGTGAGAAATGGTGACTTTTCACCTTCATTTCCATCTAAAATATAAAATCAAATCATTTAATTTACAAAATTCCGACAGTTTAAAGTTTTACTTACAGTTATCCATATTTCTTCGTACGCCTGCTTGTACGAAATCTGAAAATTAACTCAAGTTAACAAGTTACGTCAAATATTCTTATAAATAGTTACACCATGCGACAACAAATTAAGATTTTAAAAACACACGAACAAATCGATATACTCGCAAAATTAGGGGCCAAACATAGCAATTCAGGAATTCATATGTTTTGTTTATGTAAATTTGTCAAATTTGCTACATATATCAAGTTTATCAAAAATACACAATACAAGACCAAAAGTAACACATAGTGAGTTCCCTGAATGCAATATAGTACAACACAGTACAATGAAATACAATACAATAAGACAGAAGGCCGAGGATGTGATAGTGTACATATCAGTCCTTCAAACTTTCTTTAAATAAAACTATTGGACATTTTCAAGGGTATTCAAGAATAACATTTTTAAAGGAAATTTTTAAAACGTAAAAATGAGCTAAAAATATAAATATTTTACGTTCTAAGGAATTTTCGCTTTCATCTGATACTCATAATTATATTTTACATTGTGCTCATTTTTTCAAAACGCAGTTCTACTTTATTTGACCCCTAAATAGTTTTGCGAGTATATTGATTTTTGCGTGAGTAAAATTGGCTGTCGCATGGTGGTATCCAAGCATACGTACACCTGTTGACAACTAGTTAATTAGAAACGATGTCAAGCCAAGCACTTTGCACTTTGTTGGCTCCGTTTGACTTCAGCAACCTTTATATTTACTTTCTACTTTTCACTTGTGTGTAAATCATGCGAAAATTATAATGACATTTTGAAAAATTCGGTTATTGTTTACACTGTTACATTTTTATTAGTTTTCAGTGAGTTTTTCAAAATTATTTTATAAGTTATTAAAAAAAGAACTACAAATACAAACTCTCAGCGTTTCTAATTAGTTGTCAACAGGTGTATATAATAGTCAATCATCAAAAATATTTTCCTTAAGAAATAATTTTATAAAAACTGAACGACCTTATACCCTGCACAATTTAACATTTCCAACATTAAACAATTTTGGGATGGTCTATTTGCAAAACTTATCCCTGCTACCAATGACCGACCTTGATGGGTTCAAAACCCGTTGTTCTAACCTTAACATCCTTTTAGAGCAACGCAATTGCTAGAATTAATAGGCTGGCGACCAATTATATCGTTTTAAGACGAGTATAGACTCTGCGTGCACTATCGAATTTTGAATAAACGCTAGCGAAACTCAAATTTACTGGTGTTTACAATGTGAATTTATCTTTAAAAAATTTTAGAATGCAGTGCTTATTCAATAGAGAGCGTCGTTCATTGATCGTTTGGAAAAAACTTTTTCTTTTGTATACCAACCTCCCAAATAATTGGAATTACATTACATTACATTACAAACAGAACAAATTTTATACAACAACGAAGGAATTTTACAGTTTTCTGTAGAGCTTTTTTATCTTTAAACTCGATGCGACGCTACTAACCTCCATTCAACTCTGTGTGATATAATCCAGAGAGGTTTAAGACTAACCCAAGAGTGGTGTATCCGGTTAGGCCTACGAATAAACCAGGATAAAACCACCATAGTACCTTTCATGTGGAAGAGAAAACCGTCACATATGCGGACAATACGCTTGCTTGGGAATAACATAGCATACAAGCCAGAGGTAAAGGTGTAATACTAGACTCAAAGTTACTCCAGAATAAGCATGCTGAAGCAGTTATTAGCCAAGCAAAAAGAGCGGTCATGGTGTGCAGGTCCTTAGCAGGTGAAATCTGGGGATATAGATCAAACCTACAGAAATGGATGCACATCATGATAGTAAAACCAATACTAACATATGCAGCAGTGGCATGGGCCCCAAGAGCCCAACTCACGACAGTGAGGAAACGGCTTGACAAGGTCCAGCGACACTTGCATTACAGGAACTATGTGGACTTGTCCTACGACGGCACTCGACTTGCACATAGCAATTGAGATGGCCGTCAAGCGGACTATTCTTAGTCTGGCCAGAACCTGTAAAAGGGGAGGGCCACATCCTAAGAAGAAGAAATGAGGAGTCTTGCTAGAACTGCGGCGGCCACGGTTCCCATTGGACCGGGGCCCCTCATTGGGCTGGGCAAGATAGACTTAGACTTGAAAAAAGAACCAAGAATCCAGAACACTGGTCTAACGTCCCGGATCTTAGGCAATCGAAAATCTTATTAGGGCTATAACTACAAATGGAGTGACGAATGCATCAGACTGGGGAAAAACCAGCTTACACTGGTCACCGGGCTGATAACCGGGCACTGCAGACTGAGAACCCATTTGCATACAATCGGGATAGAACAGGAGGAGACACATCATACTAAACTGCGATACGGTATGTCGCAGTGGGAGGCAATACCTGGGCTAGTACCGGCTTACCGAAGAGAATATCAAACACCTTAACCGTCGTGAGTTCATTAGGTCGGTGGAATTAGGGGATGTTCTCTAAAGGGGCACAATAGATCAACTCTGGTCTCAGTGCACATTTCCCCTTTCAAATCTATCTATCTATCTAATTCCGTGTTGATGTAAGCCTATATCCGTGCTTTTTTATTCTTCAGCATGAAATTGTTAAAAAAATTTATATTATGCACACGAGGCGTTTTTAGTAAGCAACAGATTATCTTTTACATTTAAATATATACTTGTTATATATATTATGGGCTTTTATCTATAGTATTATATGAAAACCAATGTGACGTTTTTTGAGCCACAATCAGAAAAAACCACTTAACTGATTTAGATGAAATAAGCACTAAACGATTTCTTATGTAGGCGAATGGTACATACAGCTGCGGTCAAAATAATAGTAGTACGCATACAACGAAAAGAAAATTAAGAAAAAATAATCTGCTTTTCTTTACAAATATTTTCTTTGTATTTTTTTTAACAAGTTATATGTGTTAACAATGCAATCATAAAAGAAAATTTAAGAATTAAACTCAGTTTGATTTGATTTAAATTAAATGCGCCAAAAGCTCCAAAATATGGACGGTCAAAAAAATAGTAGTTCGCTTTACTTTCATAAAAATGAAGCAAAAATTGTGTTACATTTTAAAAGATTTAGTGGTTAAACAATAACAGCGTAATTTTTCTTCAAATTAATATTTAGTTGCGTAACTGTTGTTCGCTATTACTGCAGCACAGAGCCGATGCATTGAATTAACCAAATTTTCATATCTTTCTCTAGGTATTATATATTCCTGCTTCTCAAAGTTGATTATTATTAGTTAGATTATAGTGAGCAACTGCTCTCTTCACGTCGAACCACAAATTTTTAATTGTATTGAAGTCTGGTGATTGTGCGAGCCATTCCATAACCCTAATACTGCTCTTGCGAAGCCCCTTTCGTGCGAACTTGCTTGTATGCTTTAGGTTATAATCCTGTTGAAAGACTCAAAGCAGTGCCGTTTTTTCACGGACATACGGTAGCACGATTTCCTGCAAGATTCGTACACATACACATCGATCCATCGTTTTCTTGATCAAATAAATAGCGCCACCTCCATAAAACGTAAAACATGCATATATTTATTGAGCAAAAATGACTTAGCGGAATGGGCCGCTCTGAATGACTTAGCGGAGCATGCCAGGGTTCACCTGAGCTGGGTCCCTGGGCATAGCGGCGTCCCTGGCAATTGCATGGCGGACGAGCTGGCCAGAAAGGGCACTCTACTTCCAGCACCTACTACGCAGTGTAGCATCCCCCTTGCGACCGTCAAATTGATGGTCAAGCAGGCGTACCTTCGCCTGGCTAATCGACTCTGGGCGGAGGAGAACCTTTGCAGGATCTCCAGAGAAACCTGGCCGTCGCTTAACCATGGCAGAACACGCGAATTACTGCGACTAAAGCGGAATTCCATCTACTCCACAGTTTCTGTGCTGACAGGACACTGGACGAACGGCGAACACGCCAGGAGACTCGGACTCCCCTTCAACGACCATTGCCGCAGCTGCGATGATGTGGACGAGGAGGAGAGTGTTGAGCACCTGATGTGCCACTGCCCAGCACTAGCGAGGAGACGACTCCGGGTGCTGGGTTCGCCGTTCTTCAGCGGTTTGGCCGACCTCACAGGACCCAGCATCGGCCGCATCGCCCGATTCATTACGGAATCGGGATGGCTCCTGCCTGTCACCCGGGGGGGTGCGCAAGCCTGAAGGGCGGCCACGTCCTTCACGTGGTATCACAACGGGCCGTATCTTTGGCCTAAGTGAGCTTTTCTAGCTGCCACCCTAACCTAACCTAACCTAACCTAGACTAAAAAAAACTCTTAATAATTAAAAAAAATTTGAAGACAGTGTGGTATTCTGCACTCAAGCCGTTTGTTACCATATTATAGCCTGTGGAATTCCACGCTTTTTGTGGGCGTTTCCCAGGCAAATTTTTTTGACTCATTAAATTCAGGAGCCAAACCTCTTAGTAAGAGCATACTTATTAATTTTTTGGCTTAAGTTCAAAATAGCGTACCCTCGTGAAAAGAATTAATAAGTATGCTTATACAAAGAAGTTTGGCTCCTGAGTCGAACAAACTAAAAATTTTGCTGGGGAAACGCCTACAAAAGGCGAGGCACGGGGTCAAAGTTTAAAACTTTTATCAAAATAACTCAGTTAATTTTCAATCGATTTATACAATATTGGTATTATTATTATTATTATTATTATTAGTGGGGATAGTGCACCGCGACCTAAAGATCTATTGTGCCCCCTTCATGGACTCACAGTTCATCTGTGAGCCCAACTACCGAGAGGAACTTTAGTATATCTCCTATACCTCTGGAGTCCCAGTTTGCACCTCTGACGAGGTAGTCTCCTAGGTGCTTCTTTCGATCATGCATAAGTACAGGGCATTCTCCTAGTATGTGCATTGCAGTCTCATTTTCCTGCGAACAGAACCTGCAATGTCCGTTTGTACGGATTCCTAGTTTAGTTAGGTGATAATTCAACCTACAATGCCCTGTCATGATACCTGTAACGATTCTCAGGTTATTCTTTGATAAACTCATACATTCCTCGAATCTTTTTCTACTATATGACCCGATAATCGCCTTGGAATGTTCCAGACCTGGTTGATTGTCCCAGTATTTATTCCTGCTGATTATCTCGTCTTTCCTGGTTAGGATTGATAAAGCTCCCTTTCCCAGTCCACAAAAAGGTTCTGGGCCGACGAATGGGGTTGATGCGCCCCTTCTTGCAAGTTCGTCAGCCATCTCGTTTCCTGCTATACCTGCGTGGCCCGGAACCCAGAGGACCCATACCTGATTGTGCAGGCCTAGCTCATTAAGCTTCTCAAGGCATTCCATTACCAGTTTCGAGGATACCTGGTATGAGCTTAAAGCCCTGATTGCCGCTTGGCTATCAGACAGGATCGCAATTCTCCGATTCCGGTAGTTCCTCGCTAAGTTGAAGTAAGCACACCTTTCAATAGCGTATATTTCCGCCTGAAATATTGTTGTGTGCTTACCCGTGGGTTCCGAGTATCTAATCCTCGGCCCATATACACCAATCCCGGTACCTTCATCCGTAAGGGATCCATCCGTGTACCAGGTTATCATGTACTGGTTTATCAGATACGTTTCTGATATCCCTACCCAGTTCCTTTTGTTACTAAGTTCGGTTTTAAATCTCTTGATAAAACTGAACTTCGGTGTGATAGTGTCCCTCGGTATTGCTATCTCTGGATATTTGTTCGTAAGAATATTAAGCTTCTTACGGCCCAAGAATCCTCCAGCCCCGATATTGTTTTCAGTCATCCGTAGGATAGCCCTCTTCGCCTGGGTTTGTATGTGTATGTGAAGAGGTGTAAGTTCAAGTAGAACCTCCATGGATGCTGATGGACACGTTCGCATAGCCCCAGTCATTGGTATCAAACGAAAGGTTTTTTCATACCTTTATTGTATTATTATATTTTATTGATGTACCACATTATATACTTTATATGCACGAGTAAAAAATTATAAGCAAACATTCTTTTTTTTATATAAAATTTACAATACCCGATTTTTTTCTCGAAAAAAACCATAATAAATTTGTTGCCATGAAATATAGAACATTTGAATTTTTTTTGTTTTTATTTTTATATTTAAATTTAAATTGAGTTAAAAGAATCTGCCTGCAATATTGAAATGGCGTTTATGAAAGTTATTGCTTAGGCGCGATATTTTCCAATCATAGGAATTGAATATAAAAATACTGTACGCTCCTTACTGAACCTGATGCCGTAGTTACTCCCATGAGGGTTATTTTTCAAGCAGCCCGGCCGAAGGCCGTCCACACAAAAAACGTACATGAATGCAGAAATTCGTTAGGTCACGAAACCGAAGTTACGTTCATAAAGGTTATTGCTTACGAGATAGCCAACGTACTGGCAGGTACGTTGTACAACCCCCTTCAGCCTTCATTGCCAGAAAATGATGACGAAGGGGATTACGAAATTGTTTTGGACCAGGAGTCGATTTAGAAAAAATTAAAACACGCATTGAAAAAAAACAAAAATGTATGTTTTTATATTTCATTGAAAAGAGAATTCCACACGTTATAATATAGTCGGGTTTTGTAAATTTTATAAAAAAAAAAGAATTGTTTGCTTATAATTTTTTACTCGTACGGCAGCCGCCGTGGCTCAGTTGGTTAGTGCGTTGGACCGCGATTCGAAGGCAGCAGGTTCAAATACTGCCTGTAATAACACCTAAAAAAAAAATAACGGGAAAACTCGTTTTCTCTTTCGGTGGCTGTCCTCTCAGCTGGAAATGGCAAACCTCTGAGAGTAAAAATTGCTTATGAAAAAGCTCCCAACCTGCCGTTCGGAACCGGCATAAAACTGTAGGTCCCTTCAACCCGCGTACAAATTCACACGCACAACACGGGTGGTTGCGGGAAGCTAGGCCTTAGTCTCGCGTAAGCGGGCTGTCGTGCCAGTCAATTAATAAATTAATTAATTAATTAATTAAATTAAATTAATTAACATATAAAGTATATAATGTGGGACATCAAAATAAAGTTATGAAAAATACCTTTCGTTTGATACCCATATCGTATAAATCGATTGAAAATTGACTGAGTTATTTTGATAAAAGTTTTTAACTTTGACCCCGTGCCACGCCTTTGGTAGGCGTTTCCCCAGCAAAATTTTAATTTGTTACATTCACAAAAACAAGTTCTATATAGCCAAATTTTCATTTTTTTCACGAGGGTACGCTATTCTGCACTTGTTCCAACTTTGTTCACGAGGGTTCGCTATACTGCACTTAAGCCGCTTGATCTTTCTGGTTGTGCGAAAACTTCCAATGTTTAATATTTCCACGTTGTGGTGACATCTGGTCTCCAAGACCATGCAATTTAACACCGTTGTACTTTTTGTGGGGTATCTTTCAAGGTTCCGTTTACTCAAATCAACCTGGAGCAAATATCATCTCCCAACAAGTTACCATGAGGGGATGAACTCTCATATCAGAGCCAGAGATGCTTTTTTAACTGACATTTATAATTTACTTAATTTGGTTCACCTTTAATAATTTGATTCATGACACACATGTTTATAGACAGTCTATTTAAGAAGTTGTGTGAAGGGAATAAATATTGATGCTCACGAACAAAACGCACGATTCGACGACCGTATCATATTTAGTGCTCCTACGTGCGGAGCCTGGAATCCTGCAACATTTTGGGAATAAATTTGTACATGCATATGTTGCCCCCAATGAAAGTTACTCCACAAACTGAATTCTTGTCAGTCAGGAACGAAGTGAGGAACTAATGTAAAATCACGCCATAGGGTTTGAGGTTAAATTAATCTCTTAAAACCATTTCGGATCTGATTAAGCTATTTATTAATACACAATTATTTCAAAAGTCCGTTTCAAACCTTGTCGCAAAACTTTAGTTTTGCATACTCTTATAAGATAAAGCAGAGCGGAACGGAACTGATTACTTACAATTCGTGAACGTAAATATGAAGGACGAGCAAAACTAAAAATCTTAAATTGCTGAAAATAATATAAAAATCAAATGAGAGAAACCATATGGTGAACTAAGAAAACAATACAGGGCGTTCTAACATCAGTGTTGCCAGAGAAACCTACACAATTGTTACCTTCAAGGGCTAGTTACATATCTACCGTCATCCGAGGATGTGATAGGCGACTAGTCTTACGGTGCATACGCCTTATGAACATGTTATAAAATAAGTGTTTTAAACAAAAAATTTAGTCAAATATAGTTTCCACCAGTCTTAAGCGTTGAATCATCGTCCGATAGGACATAGGTGTTAGTACCCAAACACTCAAACAGCACCGGTTACTATGTGGTAGATTGTTTGCATGTCAAAATAAAAATATTTCTTAATTGATGCAATTACAACATTAAACACTGACATGTTGAACTGGCCTAAATAATCTTGATTGTAACGTGTACCAATAAAAGATTGAAGGAAAGTATTTTATTTATTTATTTATTATTAAATCCTTAAACTACAATATAATAAGATATCTTAAATTTTACAAGCTTAAGTTATATTTACAATATTTAAACAGATTTAATTTTTTTAAAAACTTATATTCTTATTATAAATTAAAATTCAATTAGTTTAGGGAAACGATTTACGTCTGCGTTGAGGTGGCAGAACTAATTTTCGTAACAATAGCCGTATTCACGGGCGTATTCTGGTTTTTGTGGTACATTTTGTAACCTTGCAAAAACAAATACATGTAACTAAAAATACAACCAATTTACCAAATTTACAATCGCAAACCCCTTTTGTAACATTGCGTAGTATCACAGAACAAACAGTATACAGAATGCGCATCTGGTGTAAAGAAGTTTCTTTGCGGGTTCCAGCGGTAGGACCGGTTTGTCGATGCGGGAGGAAGCAGTACAGGGGACGAGAAAGCACAGAGAGCGAGAGCATAAACTGAGAAGCTGTGAGAGTGCAAAATCAAATTTACGGAGAGAAAACAGATAAAACTATTGATCGCATGCAGGTGTGACGACCACACATTGTGGTTGTTTTTGTTGGACAACAAAGCGATGTGCCGCTTGCATGTTGGTGGTGGCTCGTGCTTGCTCTCCGCTTGCTTTTTTACAAACAAGAACAAGAAGTGGACAGGTAAAGTTTGCATAGAAAAATTTATTGAGCGATCGCTTACGCACATAAATAAGGTGGTACCACTACGGAAAAACCAAATTCAATGAATTTTATTAGTTCTTTTGGTCTGTTTGTAAAAAAGAAGTTGTAAAAAGTAAAAATGGCTACACTGAAAATACATATATGTGTAAAAATATTGGAACAACCAAGGCGCATTAAGAAAGTGATAATAAGTGGAAAACTATTGCTACAATGTCGTTCCAATTATCAAAGAAAAAAGTTTAATCAGTTCTGGAGCTGCAATTACCTATTGAACTTGCCAAATCAACCACCATTTCAATGAGCACGAGTAAAGCCGCGCTGGCTTGCTGCGGAAAGCAAGAACATTGCGTGTTGTTGTCGAAATGAGAATAAAGCACAAATCCCTCGAATCTATACGCGTACAGCAATTCGCGCTTACTCTCTCGGTTCCGTTTATATTTTCCTCACCTTTGGTGCTTCCCGCCCGCGTCTGAAATTAAATCGCAAAATTATTTCAGATGCGCCTTATGTATGCTGTTTATTCTGTGGTAGTATCCTGTATTTTCTTGATAGTGATCTCACTTTATAAATTCTACTATCAATAAATTCTTCCACTCATGGCAAGTATTTTAATTTAATTTGATTTTCGTAAATTTTTACAATACTTCTTGTAAGTACACTTAAATATAAATTTTCATTCTGAGCTGCGTTCGAAGTTATGCTTTTTCGGATTTTTTGCTTATTCCCGGCATTGTTTACTTGCACGTATTAATTCTTCAAATTGAAAGTGTCGCATAATTTTTATCTGTACCACAAATTTTCATCTCTAACAAAATGTAAACAAGATCAGCTGTTTTTGCAAATATTAAGTATCAAGGCAAATTCATACAGGTGACCTCGTTGAATCAGCTGATTTGTTTTCTTTTTTGTGGTGGGAGAGGTCTAGATTGCCAAAATGCCTGTGTACAACTGTGACAATTACATTGAATTTTTGTTGCTGCCCTTACGCTATCACCTGTATGAATGCGCCTTGATTAAGTATTTACAAAGAGGTCGTTTACGATCTGATGTAAAATTTGATACATTTTAACCAAATTCACTACAAAAACCACAGATTGTGAATACGGCTTATATGTTTTCTACCGGATGAGGTGGAGTTATGTACGTACAAACTAAATTATTATGCAAATTGATACAAAAATACTGACGAAAACCGTCATGCAATTAAAGATCAAATCGTCAAAATATGTGTATCGCTCTTTATTTTAATCACTATGTCATCATTATTTCATTATTTTGTCTAAAAAATTTGATACCTATTTGATATTTAAAGTTCGATATAAACAAAAAAATTGAATATAAGTATGTTAAATATCAAATAGTTTGTACAAATGTTTTTAAGTTTTTACTGCCAAAACGTTGATGAACTAACTAAAACACTTGCGAGAAAAAAACTTTACAAAATTTGTTTCATCAATATCACCCCTGACAGCTGGACCACTGATTAGTTCACAACACGACTTTGAAAATATTATACTTTGTTCTATCGCCGGACGAACAACGCAGTCATCGTCACATGCACTGCTCGTTTGTTACGAAAAATTCGTCCGACGATTTGATTCTGTATATAGGTTTAGATGTCAAAAAAATGTGTTAATTTTTATTGGTTTTCTGTTCATTTACTTTGGACAAAGCGATTGTTATTATAGAAAAAACGGCAAAACCAGATCCTTACTATTATGTTCTACCCATAACACTGATCAACAGCAAAATGGCTTTTCTGGTTCTGACATCAGTTCTAGGGTAATTAGGGACCGCTGATTTCGAATCCGCAAACCGTTTTGAAAACTTAGTTTCCGTTTTCGCAAAAAATGGGCGTGTCACTTTTTCGGATTTTCCCTGACTTTTTTCACGTTTGGGATTGTAATTTCAAAACCAATAAACCGGTTGACATGATTTTCACTTTGTGCCATTTACAACACCTCACGGCTTCTTTTCCAATGTAATTTGTTTGTATAAGTTTTAAAAATCTGCGGCAATTGGACCTCAAAGTCGGAAAATATGGAATTTCAAGGCGTTTTCTTTGATGTTAAAAAACAAACACATTTTTCGTAAATCAATTATCGAGTTAGGTATAACAAGAAAGCGGAAACATGAAATTATACAACACAGCCAAATTTTTTGGCGTGAGTCCCATTCTCATCGAAATAATAGCAAAAATGTACCATAGTCATTTTCATAATTTTTGATACTACTTCCTTAAAAAAATAAGGGCCTCAAAATATGCTCTTTTATATATTCCATTCACTGTCTGGAATACAAGTGAAAAACAACAAAATTTTGAATTGCTTCAAACAAAACAAAATTAAAAACTTTGCATATTTTGAGGCTCTTACTTTTTAAAGGAAAAAAACGGAAATCTGTTGAAAATGACTTTGGTACATTTTTGCTATTATTTCGTTCTCGCCTTCAGTATCCGAAGAAAATATTAAGGATTATGTTGCCAACCAGGCAGGGGTAAATAAAGATGAACTATCATGTTATAAATTGGTCAAAAAGGATGCCGAAACCTCTACCTTAAAGAGTGTCAACTTTAAATTGGGAGTTCCGGAGTCGCTATTTGGTAATTTGCTGAACTCCGAAATTTGGCCTGTGGGTACAACTGTCAGACCTTTTCGGTTTTTTCCAAAGGACCAGCTACAGTCGTCTCAAAAGTAGCCAGTCCTTCTGGCTCAGTTAATAATGGCTTAAGGGTGTATTTTCAAAATTTATCCGGCATGCGCACTAAGGCCGAGATAGTACATTCTTATAGTGCGCACATGGAGTATGACATTTTTGTTTTTGTCGAGACGTGGCTGAACACTAATTTCTTCGACAGTGAATTCTTTGACTCAAATATTTTTTATGTCTTTCGTAAAGACAGGGATGCTGTTAAAACTGGCTGCCTAAGAGGAGGTGGTGTTCTTATCGCTGTCAAGCGTGAACTGCATGCATTCTCGATCCCACTTAACAATGATGATTCGCTGCTGGATCAACTTTGTGTTTGTATCAGTAGCTCCTCCTCACATGATTCGTTATACATACTAGTTTCGTACGTACCGCCAGGTAGTCCGTATGACTTGTATAAAGCGCATGCCGATAACATTGTATTTTTAGTTTTAAACAACGTAAAAGATAATCATTTATGTGTGCTGGGTGACTTTAACTTATCCAATATTAATTGGGTTAGTAGTTTGTCATGCTCTAGTCTCACTGCTCTTAATATTGTTGCTAGCCATGAATTGTATTTTATTGATAGTATTCTAAGTCTTAATTTAAAACAAATTAATAGTTTCTCTAATTCACTGAATAGAATATTGGATCTCATATTTGTAAGTGATAACTTGAACTATGCAATCAATGAATGTGTTAATCCAATAACTCCTAAAGATAAGCACCATTTACCTTTAGTTATTAAGCTTGAATTCTATAGTTTTGCATCTGTTACTGCTGTTGATAGATTATCCTTTAATTATGCCTTATGTGATTTTTCGGATTTTAATGATAAATTATTTGATATTAAGTGGGATGAGGTGTTCACTAGCTTGGACACTTCTAATTGTTTCTCTACTTTTAGATCGATTTTGTTTGAACTTTGTTTGAATAATATACCGCTTAAAAAGAAAAAACCATACAAATTGCCTTGGTATTCAAAAGAGTTAAAAAAGCTGAAAAATCTTAAAAACAAATTTTATAAGAAGTTTAAATCCACGAAAAACCACTCGTTTTTCATTAATTACCAAAATTAATTACCCAAATTATTTTGGAATTTTGTAAAATCAAAAAAGGGTGTTCTAGTGTACCCACTGCCATCTTCCTTGATGATAAATTCGCACAGACTCCATTCGATGCGGCTAACCCATGGCACAATAACAAGGTAATAGCATGCCCGCAACACCAAAAACCACATGTATTTTGTTGGTAGGATTGTTTATCGTTACTGTCAAAATCAGCTGATATTTTCCGACGAAAGAGGGAGAAACTGAAAACATACAAAAGTGATTGTTGCCAGACGGTGCTGTATTTGAGTGAAAAAACGGGAAAAGTGCTCAGGTCAGTTGTTTTCAGTCAGGTATTTTCATTTCAACCGATGTGGCAACACAGAACCACTGCTGACACCAACGATTTTGACAGAAGCCATAAACGATCAGCCGGTGCCTTGCTATAACCTTGTAGTTGAACCATGGGCTAACCTATTTGCAGAGTTTTTTAAGTCGAATTTTGTTCATGATGACAGTATGTTCCCGAACTTTTCTGCGAATATAGCTTCTTCTCTAAACTTTGGTGCTTTGAGTCTTTCTTCGGATGATATTATTTATGGTATTAGTAAACTCAAATCTTCTTCTCAAACGGATGTGGACGGACTATCTGCTATTTTAATAAAAAACTGTCCGGCTTTAGTTCTTCCATTGAAATTAATTTTTAATAAATCGTTATCTTCAGGGACTTTTATTGATGACTGGAAGCTTACCTCCATAACGCCTATTTTCAAAAGTGGCAATAAAAATGATGTTCGTAACTATAGACCCATTTCTAAGCTTTCGACTATTTCTAAAATCTTTGAACATATTGTCAATACCAAGTTGAGTTTTGCAGTTAAATCTATAATTTGCCCGAACCAGCATGGTTTCGTTCCTGGTAGATCTACAGTTACTAATTTGGCCGTTTTTAGTGAATTTTGTTTCGAGTCTTTTTCTTCTGGCTTTCAGGTCGACTGTATTTATACTGACTTCTCAAAAGCCTTTGATAAGGTGTCACATAGAATCTTAATTGAAAAACTAGCCTGTATTGGCTTCCACTCTGTTTTTCTACGTTGGATAAACTCATATTTGTGTAATAGGCAGTGTGTTGTCACAGTTGATGGGGTTACCTCCAACCCTTTTGTTGCCTCCTCTGGAGTGCCACAAGGGAGTATCTTGGGCCCTCTTCTTTTTATTCTCTTTATTAATGATATTAGTAGGTGCTTTTCTTAAATTAAATTTTTGCTTTATGCTGATGATTTAAGGGGCCCGAACACTGTAAACTGCGATTTTTCATATGTTTTTTATTTTATTTATTAAAAAAAAACGGACGTTCCGATTTACATGAAAACACATATGTTAATAAATGTCTAGATTATCGAAAAAAAATTTTTTTTTTTTTTTTGGCGGCCATGTTTGTATTCTGTAGCTGATCCAAAATGTCGTCTTTTTAAAATGACCCTTGTCGCGTTGACAGCAAATCAGCATAACGGAGCCTCCTAGAGCAAAAAACAAAAAAGATTCTTGAAATATACATTACTGGCTACTGTTTGACGTAGGGGATTTTAAAAATATTGATTAGAAAAAAAATGGCGGCTGTTTGAAGAAACAGTTTTTTTTTCGCGTAAAATTTTGCACTAAATTATTTATAAAAAAAAAAGTTTGGCATATATCGAAAAACGGCTACGTCGAGCAGAAGCGACACTATTCCCGAATAGAATGCAATTTGAATCAGGTCGATCGGATAAAAACTTTTTCAGTTATGCTGTCAACGCGACAAGGGTCATTTTAAAAAGACGACATTTTGGATCAGCTACAGAATACAAACATGGCCGCCAAAAAAAAAAAAAAAATTTTTTTCGATAATCTAAACATTTATTAACATATGTGTAAAGTTTCATGTAAATCGGAACGTCCGTTTTTTTTTAATAAATAAAATAAAAAACATATGAAAAATCGCAGTTTACAGTGTTCGGGCCCCTTAAAGATATTCTCTGTAATAAAAAACTTGGATGATGCAATTAACCTCCAAAGTGATATTGATAGGCTTAATGCGTGGTGCCTGGAGTCGTGCCTCTCCTTGAATCTAAGTAAATGTTTTCAGATGACGTATGCAAAGATCTTTAACATTTTACCTACAAGTTACAATATCTCGAATTCTGTCCTAAAGTATGTTAGTGAAATGAAAGACCTAGGCGTAGTTTTCGATGAAAGATTTTCTTTTAATAAGCATATTAACTATATTACCTCAAAGTCGTACTCTGTACTGGGCTTCGTTAGACGTAATGCCGCTAAATTTTCTGATCCATATACATTCAAATTACTCTTTACCTCATTTATCCGATCTCATCTTGAATATGCTGTTTTTATTTGGAGACCGTGCACTCAATTTGCTACTAATAGAATCGAACGGGTTCAAAAAATCTTTCTCAAATTTGCTCTTCGTTCTTTAAACTTTGTTGATCCGTTACCGCCATATTCTTCTCGTCTCTTGCTTATAAATCTTAAGTCTCTAGATAGTCGTAGGTCTATATTGTCTCTGTCTTTTACTTACAATGTTATTAATGGAGTTATTAATTGTCCTTACTTGTTAGAAAGGATTAGATTTAATGTTCCCCAGCGCTCTCTCCGGATGTTCTTCCCGTTCTATGGGGATAACGCTAAGAAGAATTATGCCTATAATGCCCCTATTTCTCGAGCCATGCGTGACTTTAATATCATAAGTCAAACTGTTACCCTTGACTTTTCGCTTACAAAGACAGCTTTTTTGAATCTCTTGAATTCAGTTTTTTAAACTTAAGAATTACTTGTAAATGTAGTTGTAAATTTATTTTGTGAATTTACTTTGTAAATCTAATTATTTTGTATTGGCATGGTCTGTAATTTTATATATTAGACTAAATAAATGAATTGAATTGAATTGAATTGAATTGAAGAATGGGCCTCACGCCAAAAAATGTGGCTGTGTTGCATTACTTGATGTTTCCGCTTTCTTGTTATACATAACTCGATAATTGATTTACGAAAAATGTGTTTGTTTTTTAACATCAAAGAAAACGCCTTGAAATTCCATATTTTCCGACTTTGAGGTCCAATTGTCGCGGAATTTTGAAACCTATAAAAATAAATTGCATCGGAAATGAAACCGTGCGGTGTTGGTAATGCAACGAGGTGAAAATGATGTCAACCGGTTTATTGGTCTAGAAATTACAATCCCAAACGTGAAAAAAGTCAGGAAAAATCCGAAAAAGTGACACGCCCATTTTTTGCGAAAACGGAAACTAAGTTTTCAAAACGGTTTGCGGATTCGAAATCAGCGGTCCCTAATTACCCTAGAACTGATGTCAAACCCAGAAAAGCCGACCAAAAGTCGAAATTTGTTGCCCTGTGTAATTAGTGTGCTTACTTCTGCCACATATGTGGTAGATCTACCACATTTATTTTTAAAATCAAGTTTCTACCACATCTACCACTGAGGGCTTAAAGTCTACCACATTTTTCTGAAACATAAATTTTTCTATTAACCAACCACATTTCAAAATATAATACCACATTTAATAATACAAAAAAGAAAAAACATATAGTCAACAATACAAAAAACAATGGGAAGAAACACGGCACAGGTTAAAGTGCATAGAAGAACGTAAAATACAATTAATGTACAAATACAATGAAATACAATAAATGTACAAATGCATTAAAATACAATTAATGTGCAATACAAAATATCTACCACATTTCATTAAATCTACCACACTTTTTTCACTGAGTCTACTACATAAATGAAAAATTAAGTAAGCACACTTCCCATAATTAGTTATACCCATAGTATAATAATAAAGTAGTCTAATTAAAGAGAGTACCCCTAATGTACCTCTATTTTGATTGACAAATATTGTCAAAAAAGTCATCAGCAGAGTAAACAAAGTTGTATTAAAATATACCTAAGCATTTTTCTTTTGTTTTAGTACGATTTTATTTGAATGAAGTTGCGACTGTGGTTGAACATTTTTTGAACTGACAAATTTCAGACATCAAAATTGACGTCATTTCAAAATATTTTGTTTATTTTGAGCGGGAGAGTTTTGATTAGACTACTTTATTATTATACTATGGTTATACCCATAGTGAAATTAATAAAGTGTGCCAGATAGCAGAAACTCTCTCTTCATCGTACACTTATTTTCTGACAGTTATTGTCATTATGCTCAAAAATGTCAGAGTTCATAACCCGTCTGTGCTGTATGAAAAAATTTCAAAATAAATTGTTTTTTGAAAATTCGTTCTGCACCAAAACCGACCCAAAAAACGCAATTACATGCCAGGAAAAACGTGCTATCTCTGCAAAAAGCGACCGGCAATGCAGTTTCTATGTTTTTCTAACATAAAATGCATTACGAAAATATATATTTCTGGAGTACTGAAAGTCAATTTTAAATTTTGTGCTATTTTAGCGACAACAAAAATAAAGGTTAATCGAACTGGCACAAATAAATTGACACTTTGACAATTGCTACTCAGAGAAATAAGTGTACGTCATCTACCTGGTACACTTTATTGATTTCACTATGGTTATACCCATGATACAACAATATACAGCTAGTTTCACTGCGTCAGATAAAAATAAAATTGACAATTGGAAAAAAATATTTGGTTACAAATTATGTACTACTATTTCCATTTTTGCTACAGAGCTGCAATTTCACAGCAATCAGTTTATGTATTCAGCTTAAGTGTTAGAATCATTCATTTATATAAAAGGTAATCGAAGATGCAACGGATTAATAATATTTATTATTATTGGTGTGAAAATGTATTCATATGTATGTATTAAGTTGTAATTTTTTTCATTGCTTCTTTTCATTCAGATTGCGATTGAGATAACGAATTCTAAAATACGTTTTCCATACACAAAAACGTTTTTTATATCTGTTCCTACATCAATATGTGATGCTTTACACTAGAGACCTAAAATAATTATTATTCCTTACTTTTTTTTGCACCCTAATAATATTATTTTTATTTATCTAAAAACAAATGAGTTTTAATTTTGCTCGAATTACTCTATCTGTATATTGTTGTATCATGGTTATACCATGATACCATGGCACAATAATAACGTAATAGCATGCCCGCAACACCAAAAACCACATGTATTTTGTTGGTAGGATTGTTTATCGCTACTTTTGAAATGAAAATAGCTGACTGAAAACAACTGACCTGAGCACTTTTCCCGTTTTTTCACTCAAATACAGCACCGTCTGGCAACAATCACTTTTGTCTGTTTTCAGTTTCTCCCTCTTTCGTCGGAAAATATCAGCTGATTTTGACAGTAACGATAAACGATGCTACCAACAAAATACATGTGGTTTTTGGTGTTGCGGGCTTGCTATTACCTTGTTATTGTGCCATGGGTTATACCAGAGGTGCCCATGCCCTATGCTCTCGTTCCTCATTTGTTTTTGCAAATCTCTTTAGCATAGGGTGAGGAATCTAATTCCTCACGGCATAGGCTGAGCGTTCTACACCTTTTCAAGTTCGATTTCAGAAAGTGTAAAAGCAATTTCAGGAAACTGAAATTGAATTTACGCTTTCTGTAATTAAATTTATATTTATATTTATATGAAATTGAATTTACGCTTTCTGTAATTGTTTTTACGGTTTCTGGAATTGCTTTTACGCTTTCTGAAATTGTTTTTGCACTTCCTGAAATCGAACTTGAAATTGTTTTTGTGTTGCTTGTGTTTTGATTTGATTTTGACAACGAGGATGCCCAAAAGCACTAACAAAATACATGGGAATTTTGTTTTTGCAGTAGTGCCATCACCTTATTAATACACCTTGCATTCATGTGCCATTTGACGAAATAATAGAACCCGATAGCACTTGGTTTACCTAAAAGTATCGAGTATTTACTGTTAAGTTTCATCACTAAGGGGAAGTTTAAGTGGCCGTTGTTATATTTATTAAGCGAAACAACATGAAGAAGTTCAGCCAGCATGATTTTCGAAGGTCATTATTAGAGAAAACCAAGGTGGAGTGTGCAAAGCAGTCGTCAGTAAAAGTCAGCTCTCCACTTGCAAAATATCCTTTTCAAACATGAAGTATAATTTATGAAACAGTTTGGATCCCTTGACTATGTTTACATATGATAATTTGGGCAACATAACCTGTATTATTTGTAAGACCATCGTAAAATCGGGTAATATATGGAAAGTACATGCAAACTCAAGGCAACATAAATACAAGGTTGAAATCGCAAAACAGTTAAAAAGCAAACTACTTGGTGCATCTAACAAAATTATTCCTCATCAACAACACACGTCGCCTGATTGCAACAGAAAAGAGGATACAAGTAGAATTTTTAGTGTTCCTGCAGCTGCAAAATCTAACGAGCAAGAGAAACTCAGTACATGTGTAGCTGTGGGAAATGACGTTTTGCCAGAGAAATTCTTTGATGATCCCATCAAGGATGCCAGAATCCGAAACGCGGACTATAAAGATTCTCTAGATGAAGAATGGGAAAGGTTTCAACGAGAAATCAAAGAGGAGTCTACCATGTCAAACGCAATAATCGCAGGAGAGCAAGACGAAGCTGCTATTATACGTGAAATAGAAGAAATTGACGATCAAATGAATCGGTGGAACAAGTTTATAGACCTTGAGGAGAAGCAAAAATCTATGCCACTCAAAGGAAGGCAGATGCGTTTTTCGAATGTACACGATAATTTCGAAGACGACCAATCGAGCAAAGATAGTGATTCTTTTGATGAATTTTCAAATTGGAGGTCAAAAACATTTAATGTGGCATGAGTTAGTGACTCAACTGTAGTAAAATCGCTTGCGATTTTTCAGAACAAAAGCAGTACAGCGAACCCACATGAAAAAATAACGGAAAAAAGTGCTATATAGAGCTTCTCTTTGTGAATGTAATGAAGTACAAATTTTGCCTGGGAACCCAAAGGTGATACTAACTTTGACGCCGAGTCACGCCTTTTGTGGGCGTTTCCCATTCAACATTTTTAGTACGTTAGATTTAGAAGCAACTTATTTATTTTTTCACGAGTATTCGCTATACTGCATTTAGGCCATTTGTTTCTTGACAAAAAAGGAATATGCATCGTCGCGTTATTCTTTGGCTAAAATGTGCTGTGAACCATACAAATCAAACCGAAACACTTTTGTTATGGTCTTTACCCGCAAATACCAGTTGAAACAATAGTGGAGTTCATTCTTCATAGCATTTTAGGTTTAAAGGTGCTATCGTAGCAATTTTTGAATTTTCGCGATGTTTTCGAAAGCAGTTGTAGCGGCAGATTGCTACGATAGCAACTTTGCACCTAAAATGCTATGAAGAGTGAACTCCACTAGTATTATGAAACCCATTTTAAAACGTAATTGTAAATTGTGAGAGGTAATTGAGAGGTAATACGTCTCATAGTTGGAAATAAAATCTTGAATGTTTATGCCATATAAATGGGTGTACTTTATTGTGAATTCCGCATGTTCAGTGTTTTGTGTATTAAGAAGAAGAGAAAATAGTATGTTGCAAAACACATTTTCGAGAAAATCAAGTTTAAAATGGAATTACTCGAAAACTTGATGGTATTTTTTTTCATTTTCACGAAGTTAAAACTACGATTTTTTAGTTAGAGTTAGGCTATTATTTCACATAAAAAAATGCTTGAAGAACGCCTAAGTCAACATAAATCGTTGTATCTCAAAATTTTTAATATGTGATCTCACATGTTAAGTTAGGTTCTTATTCATTACTGATTATTAATGAACTTGTTTACCGACGTCGCCCTTTGAAATCGCCCTTTGCTTTACTACCCAAACATCTGGATGGATTTCTCATAAATTATAAGGCTAAAAACATAGTGGAGCGGCGAGCAAAGCGACGAAAACAAATCAACGCTTTTGAATCGAAGCGCACATACTGACGTGAAAAGCGAAGAAAGCTATAAAGAGTCAAGCGACGAGTTCAAAATATTTTGTTTTCGTCGCTCGCATCGCCACTTTGTTATATTTCAAAATCGAAAATTTCTGTTGAGAAACATTTTTTGTTCACGTAAAACATAAATGTGGAAGATTTAATAAGCGCCAATAGGGGTTCTGTTTAAATTTGTCCACTTTTGTATTAGTTTATGCTCAATTTTTTTCATAATATCAAAAGTGGATATTTTCATTCGAAAATATGACTGAAACCTTTCAGGACTTTCGCGAAGTTGGTTGTACAAAGGATGGGATTCTCCATGAATCTTGCTTTCTTTATTTATTTGTTGGACACTGTTTAGTTTTTAGTTGAAATCAGTAGCGGCTTAACGGGGGGGGGCGGAGGGGCGGACCGCCCCGGGCCCCGGGCTACGGGGGGCCCCCGAGAGAAGCTTGTATATAAAAATTTAAAGTTTTTCAAAACTGAAACTTGTAAAAAACTATTTGCGCTCCACAATGGTTGTTGAAAGGTTGTTTGTCACTTTTATCAATTGAAAGAGACAGAGTATCGACAATTGACTTTGAAATTGCAATAACGAATTCAGTTCAATAAAAGCAAGAAAACATCCTTTCTAAATAACAATTGTTTGCAAATTTTCAAAAAATTTTCCCTCGAAGATTGCAATATTTAATTTTTAACTTAAAATTTTGTGCAAAGTATGCAAATACAAAATTCTAGGTTAAAAATTAAATATCGCAATCTTAGAGTTTGCTTGTAAACTAGTGCGAATTACGCAATTACTTAATCTCATTAAACTTTGTAGACGTCAAACAAATTTACAGTTATTATTATTATTTTTATAATTATTGGTTGGATAACAACACATCGTCCCCTAAATCCGGTTTTCTTCTTTGGTAGACTCTTTTACGAAAGCAATTCTATGCTCCTTGTAAGTAAGCTACTGCTACTGGGTTTTATAAAATATTTCTGCACATTTCTAAACTACTCGACACGAAAAATGCACCTAAAACTAAAAGTGTTTTCTAGACTGGAACTTTGAAATAGAATAAAGTTTAGATGTATGAATCTACAGACTGAAATCCAAATCATGTATGTTTTCCCTACCTGACATATTTTGGTCCTGAAACTTCAAAATTGAAAATTTAGTTAAAAGGATGTCTTTCATTTGATACCCATATTTCCATCATTGCACAACCTCATATATTAAAAAAAATTTGAAATGTGTATGTCCTTAAAATTTTAAAGTTTTTTAAAAAGGACTTTGGGCCAGAAAATGAAAAACTGACTATGCCAAATTACTATAAATGATCTCTAGTTTCACGTCTATATCCAAATTTGGATGGGTCTCGGCAAAAAAATTTTTTTCGCACAGTGTAATACATGTAAAGTCGGTGGTTTTACTCACTGCATCATAACTCATTTTTTCTTTCAATTCTATTGATGTTAGGCTTAATATTTGCTCAAGTAATATATTTGCTCAAAAAATATATCATAATATATCTTTCATCTTAGATTTTAAAACTAGGGGAGATCATCTTTTTATCCATAAAAATTTATTCGAAAATGTATGATTTTTTGGTCAAAAAATTCAATTTGTTACCACTTTCCTTTGTTTCCTTTTCTTTTTCTTCGAAAAACGAGTTTTTTTCCTGTTGTTTCAGTTATGAGCACATATCTCCTTAAATAATTATCTGATTAACACGAGCTGTCCGTCGTTCAAGAAGAACGTAATACCTTAGGCTTTTTAGTTATATATAGATTGTTCAAATCAGATGAGATTTGGGGAAGTTACTTGTCAGTAACTTCCCCAAATCTTCCCTAAATCCCCAAAGTTTTTTGAAAACGCTTTTTTTTTATTTTCAGTTTTGTGTTCAGCGGCCAAAGTTAGTCTAGAAAACACTTTATCTATGCACGCGATTGGCCCATTTTTTGTCGAGTAGTGTAATGATGCACTGATCGCAAAACAATCTAATCCTTCTACTCAGGTTGCTTAAAATAATGGCCAGATCGTAGTAACGAAGCAAGATTTTCTGTTTTTTTTGTTTTAGTTTTCAGATGGCTTTTTGAAATGACGAATTTGCTGTCCCAAAAGTTTTCCTAATTTCACGAAAGTTTTTATCAAATTTGGAAAGATTTAGTAAGATTATCCTTTTATCAATTTTTCATTTTTTCTCTGGGATTCTATTGCTTTCCATAAAATTTCAAGCACATATACATTTCAAAATAATTTGTCCCTTTACTGTTCAATGGAATGCATATTTAAAAAAAAAAATTAAAGAGCATAACCGGAAATTCCAGTTATTCGTTTTGTACGCAAACTTATTCTGCACCGTTTGTGGGGGCCCCTCAGCCGTCGCCGCCCCGGGCCCCCGAGCACCTTAAGCCGCCACTGGTTGAAATTAAATTTATTTTCACAAAAGAATAACTATTATGACTCTTGCAGCGCCGCCTCACTATGTTTGACTCGTTGCTAGACCTAAGGTTTCCTCTACGCTTTGCTCGCCGCTCCACTATGTTTTTAGCCTAAGACCTATATTAAAAAAACCAACACATTTTATAATATATCGCACACTGTATAAAAAATGGTCACAACTAAAAAATTTCACATTTTCAGGAGAAACAAAAACCGTTGATCCTGCAGAAGCAACACAATTAACATAAGACATATATCCAGTATCACCAATCTCGGGGGGCATGGCTCTGGGCTGCGGTTTACTAGCTCCACAGTATTTTAGGGCTAGTCCCTGAACACTTCCCCGGAAAACTCTCGGAGAACAGTTACTTTGGGAAGTTGTTTGTGTTTATCTATACGCGGGAACTAGCAGGAAGGTGATGCGGTGAGTTTAGACACTTCTGCTTGAAACCCTAAAATTTCGCTGATATTCAACCACAAATTTTAACTTATGTGTCCCAGGCAGCTAGTCCACCGGAGACACGGCCTCCCTTTTCGCCGTCGACCTCCAACCATACGGCAGACATGACCGATCCAGCGTAGCCGCTGGATGTTAATTCCTCCTTATACAGCTAATACAGCTCGTTATTGGTTCGTATACGATAGTCTTCACCAACACGAACAGGGCCAAAGATTTTGCGAAATACCTTCCTCTCGAACACTCCAAGAGCCGCTATGTCGTTTCGTGTCATTGTCCATGCTATGCGCCATAGAGGAGCGCGGGCAAGATAAGCGTCCTATAGAGTGCAAGTTTTGTCAGTCGAGAGAGGTCTCTACTTCTCAATTGCCTACCGAGACCGTAGTAGCATCTGTTCATGAGACCCTAGCCGCTGCGAGTCCCTGCGTGTAATATCATATACTTCGTCTTGCCCTCATTTACCACCAGACCCACTTTGGCAGATTCTCTTTCGATAGCAGTAAAGGCAGCGGTGACAAGGCAAGGAGCTGGACACTTTTGTTGAAGATTGTGCCATTACGATGTACACCTGCCTTGCGCAGAACACTCTCCATGGTGAAGTTAAAGAGGTCGCAGGACAAAGGATCGCCCTGTCTGAAACCTCGAACGGTATCAAAGGGGTCGGAGAGGTCACTTCCAACCTTGACGGAGCTGCGCGTATTGCTCAACGTCGCTCTGCAAAGTCTAACGAGCTTTGCAGGGATACCAAGTTCAGACAATGCGGCATATAGGCGATCCCTTATCGGGCTATCGAATGCTGCCTTGTAATCGATGAAGAGATGGTGTGTATCGATTTGGTTCTCATGGGTCTTCTCCAGGATTTGGCGTAGAGTGAATATCTGGTCGATGGTGGACTTACCAGGTCTAAAGCCGCACTGATAAGGTCCAATCAGCGCCTTGGCGAGTGGCTTTAATCTTTCACATAGTACGCTCGTCAGGACCTTGTATGCAATGGGAAGTAGGCTGATACCCCTGTAGTTGGCGCATATTGTTGGGTCGCCTTTCTTCAGCACAGGACAAAGGGCACTGAGGTTCCAATCGTTGGGCATTCGTTCCTCCAGCCATATTTTGCAAATGAGCTGATGCATGCACCCAATCAGCTCACCGCCGCCGGCCTTGAACAATTCAGCTGGTAGCCCATCCGGCCCTGCAGCTTTGTTGTTCTTGAGTCGCTGGATAGCGACCCGGACCTCGTCATGGCTGGGCGGTGGCACATCCACACCGTCGTCGTCGATTGGTGCCATCTGGACATCTTCACCACTGGCGGTATTGTTCCTTTCGTCGCCTGCGAGCAGCTTGGTGAAGTGCTCCTTCCACAACCTCAGCACACCCTGCGCATCCGTAACCAGATCCCCGTTTTCGTCTCTGCAAGAAGATGCCCCGGGCTTAAATCCTTCCGTGAGACGCTTAACTTTTTGGAAGAATTTTCGGGCGTCATTCCTGCTCCTGCACTCCTCGATTTCCTCACGCTCGCGCCTTTCTTGCTCCCGTTTCTTGCGTCTAAAAAGGCACCTCTCTTTCTTCCTCTCCTCCCGGTATTTTTCTGTCATGGCTCGCGTGGCGGCCGACTGCAAGGTCTTCTTGTAGGCAGCATTCTTCACTGCAGTGGCTGCGCGACACTCTTCATCGTACCATTGGTTTTTTGGTGGTGGGCGTCGAAAACCAAGGACATTTTATGCGGCGGTGCGCAAAGACTGGGATAAGTGAGCCCATAATCCACCGATGTCATCAGGTGGAGAGGGGTAGCGAACGAGCTGGTTGGAGAGTTGAGCGGAGTAGGCTTCGGCTACCCCTTGTGATAGCAGCTTACTGATGTCCAGCTTTCTTTGCAAACTAGGTTGCACGATCTTCGCTTCGCAAAGACGCATGCGTACCTTGGCTGCAACAAGGTAGTGGTCCGAGTCGATGTTGGGTGACCGGACGGTGCGCACATCTAGAATGCTAGAAACATGCCTTCCATCAATCACAATGTGATCAATCTGGTTGCGGGTGGATTGATCGGGGGATAACCAGGTGGCCTTGTGGATATCGAGGTGCTGGAATCTGGTGCTACTAACTACGTTGTTCGTAGTGGTCGCATGGAGGCTGAACTGCCCGACTGTGGGACCAAATATACCTTCTCGCCCGACATTTGCATTGAAGTCCCCGATGACGATATTGAAGTCATGGGCCGGGTACCCGTCGTAGACGTCCTCGAGGTTCGCATAGAAGGCATCCTTGGTCGCATCGTTCTTCTCTTCCGTCGGGGCGTGCGCGCAAATTAGGCTGATGTTGAAGTATTTAGCCTTGATGCGGATCGAGGCCAGCCGTTCGTTCACCGAAGTGAACCGAGAGACGTGGTGGCGAAAATGACAAATCCGCAGCCAAATTCGCGCTTCTCCGCATGGCAGCGGTAGTAGATGTCGCAGTCTGCTCGTTGGGAGCAACCTTGTCCTGTCCATCGCATTTCATGGGTGGCGGTGATGTCAGCTGTTACATTTTGTGAGGGCTTCCGCCAGTTGGATAGAGGCACCTTCTTATAGAGGATCCGGACATTCCAGGTGCATATCCTCAAATCGTGGTCCTTAAATCGTTTGCTGTAGTCGTCAACATTGTGGGTTCCTTCCGAGGCTTGCTTTTTGGCTTTCATTGGTAGTCGATTTTACGTGGCGGGCAGCAAACCCTGCGCACAACCCAAATTTCAAGTCCTGGGGATTGGACACGCTGCACACATAAGTTCACTATTCAGCGGGTGTTAAATAGCTATCCAGAAGAGCCGCGCGGAGGCTGTGTATCAGCTTGGATTGGACAGGGACAAGGATCGTTCTCGCGTCGAACGCAATCAGAGACTTTACCTTGTATGTCCGCTCCTTTCCTTCCCTTAGGTTAGGTTAGGTTATGGTGGCTGCCTCTATAAGAGACTCACTCGGAGACCCGAAAGGCTCATTGTGATACCACATATAGTATCGGGTGTTTTTTTTAGAGGTATAGAACTTCGAATTGAAATAAAACACAAGAAAATCTATATGGATGGATAATTTTATGCCATTAATGTTTAAATATGATTTCGGGCATGTGGCCGCCGCGGCTGGCTCGAATAAATCCAATTCTACAGGTCCAATTTTCAACCGCTTTTTCGAGCATTTGGGGCCGTATGTCGGCAATAACGCCACGAATGTTGGCTTCCAAGTCCCCTAACGTTTCTGGTTTGTTGGCGTAGACGAGCGACTTCACATATCCCCAAAGAAAATAATCCAATGGTGTCAAATCACACGATCTTGGTGGCCAATTGACAGGTCCATTCCGCGAAATTATGCGCTCATCGAATGTTTCCTTCAATAAATCGATTGTGACGTGCGCTGTGTGGCATGTAGCGGAACCACAACTCATCCACATTCATGCCATCCAATTCGGGAACAAAATAGTCGGTTATCATGGCTCTATACCGGTCTCCATTAACGGTAACTGACTCCTCTTCTGACTGGGTCCTCTTCAACATTTTGCTCTACAGCGGCAATTGTTTCTTCGGTGCGCACTGTTCGACGTCTCTGCGGATGCGTATTATCACATAGAGTAAACGTAGTGCGAAAACGACCCATGGTTAACCGAATTAATTGCTCTGATGGACGATTATGTCGACCATAAAATGGACGGAGCTTGCGGTAAACTTCGCAAACTGAACCATTATTTTCGAAATAAATTTGCACGATTTGCAAGCGTTGTTCTTTTGTCAACCAGTTCATGATGAAATGGCAAACCAAACTGAACATAAATGACATTAGAGTTGCCAGATTTGACCACAAAATGCCAGTTTTATCTCTATTCGAAAAACAAACCTCTAAAAAAACACCCGATATATTTCTGCCTGCCTCTGTATGAGGCACACTTAGGCCTCTTAACGGGCCCGTTGTGATACCACAGATTCCACCCGTTTGAAGTGCGTATGCAACACTGTTTTTCCAACATATGTTACAGCAGACATTTCAAGCGGATGGGGAAAGGGAGGGGAGGGGACCTACAGTTTAACGCCGAATCCAAACGGCGATTGGCAGTTTTTCTTTCACACTTGGAGGTTTTGCCATTGCCTGCCAAGAGCGCACTTGTGCGATTCTTGTAATTCTCATCTGCTTCATGTCGATAGCGATAGAAGTAGATGAGTGTTTTACCAGCCCGAGCCAGGAATCGAACCTGGGGCATCGGTATGAGAGGCCAGCGCGCTACCCGCTGGGCTATCGAGGCCGGCCTTCCTTCCCTTAAAAAGTTTAAAAAAAATTTAAAAAAGATCTCAAAAATTAATATTATCTATATAACTACTATTCGAGGAATAGGTGTAGGGTATTTTATGTTTGTACTTAACACCTACAGAACCATAAGCTTTTGAGAAGGTGTCCATTTAATTTTCTCTAAAACAAGTGTTATAACGAGTAAGTTAAGCCAAAAAGAACTCAAAATTGATATGGTGTCCTCTTTGGAACAAAAATATCCCTATGGTCTTGAAAGCGGTAATGTATAATATAAAATTAATGCATTTGAGTGTATCTTTTGTAACGTAAAAACTTTAAAATTGCATGAATACTTATTATTATTGGCGGGGAATGTGCACTGCGACCTAAAAGATCTATTGTGCCCCCTTCTTGGCCTTCACAGTTCGTCCTTTAGTCCAGTATCCAAGAGGAATCTTAGTATATTTAATAATCCTATGGAAACCCAGTCCGAACCTGGTATAATAAAATCACCCAGATCCTTTTTTCGTTTGTACATTAGTGCAGGGCATATGCCTAGTATGCGTATTGCAGTTTCATTGTCGTGCAAACAGAACCTATAGAATTCGTTCACCCTGATACCTAGTTTGGTTAGATGATAGTTCAGTCTATAATGCCCTGTCAATATACCTGTGATAATCCTTAGATTATTCTTTGAGAGACTCATACATTCCTCGAAACTTTTGTTGTTGTAAGATCCAATAACCATGTTTAACGTTCAAGGCCTGGTTGATTTTCCCAATATTGATTCCGGATGGTTATCTCGACTTTCCTGGAAAGGATGGATAGGGCTCCTTTGCCTAGACCACAGAAGGGTTCTGGGCCGACGAAGGGGGTAGATGCTCCCCTTCTTGCAAACTTGTCGGCCGGCTCATTTCCATCAATTCCGGCGTGACCCGGAACCCAGGGGACCCATACCTGATTGTAGCGGCCAAGTGCGTTCAGCTTCTCAATGCATTCCGACACCAGTTTTGAGGATACCTGGAAGATCTTAATGCCTTGATTGCCGCTTGGCTGTCCGACAGGATTTCGATCGTTCGGTTCCGGTATTTCCTCACCAGATTGAAGTGAGCACACCTTTCATTGGCGTATATTTCCGCCTTGAAAATTGTGGTCTGCTTTCCTTTAGGTTCCGAGTATCTGATCCCCGGTCCATATACCCCGATTCCGGTACCTTCCTCCGTTAGGGACCTGTGTACCAGGAAATCATGTACTGATCTATCAGATATGTCTCTGATATACCCACCCAGCTTGTTTTATAATTAAGTTCTGTTTTAAATCTTTTGGTGAAACAGAGCTTCGGAGTAATTGTGTCTCTCGGGATACTGGTTCGTAACAATATCAATCTTCTTACGACTCAGGAAACTCTCGGCCCTGATA
This sequence comes from Melieria crassipennis, assembly GCA_963668005.1. Lineage (NCBI taxonomy): Eukaryota > Metazoa > Arthropoda > Insecta > Diptera > Ulidiidae > Melieria > Melieria crassipennis. The sequence continues at coordinate 84,329,857 of OY764961.1, read as the reverse complement.
TTTACGTTAGTCATCCGTAGGATGGCCCCTTTTGCCTGGGTTTATATATGTAAGTGAAGAGGTGTAAGTTCAAGAACAACCTCCATGGATGCTGTCGGACACGTTTTCATAGCCCCTGTTATGCACACACATGCAAGTCTTTGGGGCTTACTGAGCGCCCTGATGGCGGTCAGCTAGCTGGTTCTTCTATCCCAGACCGCTGAACCATACGTTATCATGGGTTTCACGATTGCCGTTTAGATCCATCTCAGTATAGCTGGTGTACAGCCCCAGCTTTGGCCTGGTATGGACCTACATCAGGACTATAATCTAACTAAACTATGAATTCGCGAAAACGAATACTGTAAGTTCTGCTTGCAGGAAAATGAAACCGCAGTACATATAAATACTAGGAGAGTGCCTTGCATTTATGCACAAACGAAAAAACCCCTGGGGGCTTTATTATACCAGGTACGGACTGGGTTTCCATAGGTTTAGGTAATATACTAAAATTCCTCTCGGATACTGGACTTACAGACGAACTGTAGGTCTATGAAGGGGGCACAATAGATCTTGTAGGTCGCAGTGCACTCGTTGATATTGGACTTTTATATTGGCTTCTTGTTAACTATACTATGGTTTGACCCATACATTGTGAACGAAAAGTTTCCGGAAATTCTCATTTAAAATTCGCGCGCTGTATATTTTTCGATATTTTAGGTATTTCTGTGGTATAGGTATTTTCTGTAGGTTGGTAGCACTGTCCTTAATTACTATGCCAAAAATGAGCGCGATCTGTCAGACAGTTTGTTTACGGCAGCTGTTGAAACCAGTTCACCTCAGTAGTGCGTTGCGAAAAAAACAATGGGAAAAAATATTGAACAAAGAGTTTGCATCAAATTTTGTGTTTCGAACGAAATTTCGTGTGCAGAATCGTTGCGAATGCTACAAAAGGCTTATGGGGAATCAGTTTTATCGAAAACTCAAGTTTATGAGTGGTACAAAGCCTTTCAGGACGGTCGTACGACCGTCGAAGGCATGCCGCGTTCTGGACGACCTTCGACCTCTACCACCGACGAAAACATTGAAAAGGCAAAGGAAATCGTGCTCCAAAATCGTCATGTGAGTGTTAGAGAGATAGCACGAGAGCTAGGCATCGGTCGTGAGATGGATCGTTTGAGTTTGGTGGACAATTTGTGTATGCGACGCGTCAACGCTCGGCTTGTTCCGATTCACCTCAATTTGTTCCAAAAACACCATCGTGAACAGGTCTCGTTAGACATGATTTTAAGGCCAAACATTCAATAAATACCATCGAACAGCCACCGTATTCACCTGATCTTGCACCGTGTGACTCTTTCCTGTTTCCCAAACTCAAATTACCACTCAGAGGAACGCGTTTTGAATCCATAGAAGACGTAAAACAGAATTCGCAGAGGGAACTCAAAGCCATACCGGAAAGCGCCTATAAAAAATGTTTTGATGATTGGAAGAAACGTTGGCATGTGTGTATCGCTTCTAATGGAGCATATTTTGAAGGAGATAAAATAAATATTGATGAAGATTAAGAATTTTGCGTTTTATTTAAAATTTCCGGAAACTTTTCGGTCACAAGGTATATGTAGTATTTCTATATTGGCAGCAACCTATCTTCACAATAAGTTTTCATTCAGAAATCAAAGGGAGAGAAGCGATGAGACAGAAAACACGAAATTTTGTGAATGTATTCCTATACGTGTATACATGAGCACTTATTCACATGAACAACTGCCAAACTGCTCCAGGGGCGGTTGAAGAAAAAGGTAGGCCGAAACGAAAAAATGTTTACAAATTGAAAGTGTAACTTATTTAAAAGAAATTTTGTTTCTTTTCGTAAAACAAAGTAACTGCAACAAGTATTAAAAAACAGTTTGGAATAAAACTAAATATTGAATAAAGCAATTGATTTGGTTTTTATTATTTAAGGAAACATTGAAAAAACGTATTGATGTGCAAACAATATTAATTTTGTAAACTTATTTCTTACGTATACAGATTTTGTGTCTTCAAATTTTGTGCTCTCGTGAAATAACCGAAACATTTATGATAGATTGTATTAGCTGTGTCCTGTGGTCGTTAAAAAAGTCTGTGTCGTTTAAAAAATTGTCAATCTGTACATGGGCGTCCATAAACTTATTTGAAAATACAGCTCCAAGGCATGGTAAGATTTTGGTAATTCAAGATGGTTTAACTTTTTTTTTTGAATTAATTTAGTATTGTGCTGCCGAATAATCCTTTCATATATCAAACAAATTTTGCAAAAATCTTCTGCAAGTGCTAAAAACGGACCTCTTTTTTTAAACTTTAATTTGACAACTCATCTCCTAACAACTGATCTTTACATGTTAAATATTTCAATTTTGAAGACACTTTCCAACAAACAAAACCTGCGATATACCGCACGACATTGTCTACATATATATATAATCGCTGCATCGAATTAATATAATTTTGTATAGTAGCTAATTTAGATTCGACATATGTTTGTGCCTTAGAGGCAGAGGAAACGCCAAGAACAGGTATGCCATCAAAAGCGCAGTTTCCAGTGTCCAACTCTCTTAGTTCATGCCTGACCAAAAGGCGTCTGTATGCGTTTTTTAATTGAACTGAATTACGATTGTTGTTAAAACCTCCTCTTGCGCGTATCGCACTGAAAAACGTTTCTAAAAAGTCCTGGCGCAATTTATACGTCAGCAGGTACGATTGGTTAAGAGTTTATAAGTTTTTATACAATTGGAATATAGGTAGTTCTTAACCCAATGATCATTCCGAGGAAACCCGTTTTTCTTCCAGTTTTTAAAGTTGATACATCGTCAACATCGCGTAAAGTGGTAATATATTACTCAAATAATTTTGCCTGGGACTCGAGCCTCAAGTAGTTTTCATCTGTCAAAGGCGAGTTGTATTCCTCTTTCGAAAATTTATTCTTACAATTGGATATATCCCCCATATTATTAAATATTTTGGCAAAACGTTGCAGTCGCTGCACTACCTTTAAATAAATTGTTAATAATGGCATCTGGTATATGTTGTTCTAAAAATGTAAGTGAATCAGCTACGCTTTTGCTTAAGGTTTGTAAGGCTAATTTTACGTTCATAATCGAATATTTTGTAAAGAATATGTATTTTTTTGCCCGTTCTTCGCCTTTTAGTGATTGTATCAGGAAATATCCTTTTGGAATTTTCCAATAGTCATTTAGGGACACTGCCATCATCATGAGCGCGTTTTTTGCAGATGGAACAGTGCCATTTTCAGAAAATTCTTGACCGACATCGAAATCAATCCCACCTTCAAAACCATTTCGGTCGTATATGCGCTGCTCTCCAAAACCAGATTGACAATAACTGGTTTCGAGCCCTTAGTACGAGCCGAAATTGCATCCAACGCTTGTTGCGTAAACCCCGGGGAACCGTCCACATTTTTATACGACTTTCTTAAAGAGGAAGGACTGGGGAGTATAGCTTTCCACGTTTCTCGAATGTAGTTGTACGCTTTTGGTCAATAAAAATGTAAGGTCAGCGCAAAACTTCTAATTTGCTTGTCGTACACCTTCGACCCCTTCAACTTTCTCGCAATCATCAATTTCATTGTTTCAGGTAAAAGATCCTAGGTAGAAGGAATTCAGGCTTTAATCAATCGATTACATAAATCTAAATCTCCTAATTTGATGCGGAGAAATTCGAATTTGATTCAATATTGCAATATAAAGAAATTTCCTGGTCTCTATTTCATAATATATCACCAATCTTATATAGAATCAGTTGCAAGAAATCCGCGCCAAATATACTTAAAAACACTATTAATAATACTAATTACCCATACTATGTATAATACTAATGATATTCCTAATACCAAAGAAAATAAACATACAGAATGCGCATGTCATACAAGCAAAAATTTTGTATGGCGGGTTCTAATATTGAACCCGCGCTCTTCTCGCACAGATCACGTATGTGGTGAGAGCGTTGCTTTACAAGCGAGAACGTAGTTTTATGTGCTGCGCTCTTTGGTTGCGCTGACTGCAGTGAGTCTCCGTTAGCACACTGCTGCGGCGTGGGATGATTCGGAGATGAAGACGATGTGCTGTTGTTGTTGTTGTTGTTGCGCTGGCGAAAAGCTGAAATTTTAAAACTATTTCTATTTTCTGGCTGGCTTTTGTTCTTCTTCTATAAGCCTGCACGGCGTCGCATATTGCTCCTGAATTGATTGCCGACTGTAGTGTGCGCAAAATCATAGAAAAGAAAATAAAATATGGTTGGCATGACGACTTATATGATCGCTATAAACAAAGTTCCTAAAGAATTTATCAAAAAAGTAGACCCAATATTTGATTGCATGAATAGGGCAATCGGATAATTGCTTTAGATCGGCTTTACAATTAAATAATGAGTCGTACAAATTTATAAAGACTTTTTTAAATTATTTGAAAGATGTTAAATGTATGGATGATAAATGTCTTTTTTAGAACAAAAATCTGTTTTTTAATCACTGATGAAATTAAGCAAAATAAATAAATACATACAATACATAAATTTTGTATAACAAATACGTTTTTTAACCAAGATAAACTAGAAAATACTTTTGCAATTTTGGACAAAATTCAAATATCACTCGGTCAAGTGTAGCAATTAATTTCGAAGATACACAGGATTCTATGGATCAACTTCTTCATGCTGAGACGGACGAAACTGTCTTGTATTATTTTATTTCAGTAGCAATGATTACGCAAAATATATTGTAGGTAAGAAATATGAAATTATTAATGAAATAATTAATTGTGGCATCTGTGTTCAAAAACTAAGAAATGATGACGTTTTCACTGCGCTAAGTGAAACATGTTCCATAAAAATTATCAATCGATCAATTATCAAGACTTTTGTTATAACCTATTTGCTGCTTCAGATTCCCTGATGAATGCTGTGACAGTAAATTAAAAAAAAGGAAGTTCCAAACGATGCAAAACATAAACAATAAAAAAACAACAAAAGAAGAGCTGTTTTATTGACCCGCAATAATTTTTAACTTCCGTTGTTTGGAGCTTCCTTTTTTTATGGCCCACATACAATGTTTGCGTAAAAGAACTAAAATAAGAAAATCTAGGATTTTCAATTTACTGTCACAGCATTCATCACTGAACCATTCGGGAGTAGAATTCTTGCATAAGTCGGATATATATGCCTTAATACCAATTTTTCCAGGCTCCGAATCAAAAATTTTGTGAAACACCAGAATGTGTTTTTTGCTTGCTTCCATAAGGAAATCCGAAGGAGCTAATAGGTTACCAAAGTCTGTAACCGATTGATAATTTTTATGGAAAATAAATATTTCACTTGGCGCAGTTAAAACTTCATCTTCCTTTCCAAAGTTTTGGAAACATTTGTCACAATTCATTTTTGAGACAATTTTGATTTGATTGATAAAGGCAGTAAACATTCTGTTCAATATTGACGTCACATTTTTCTCGAACTGTGTTACAAAACCAATCGCCAACACAAAAAAGCATACACACTAAAACTACAACAACAAAAAGCATTGGCGTCGTTAAAAGACGATCATTGCGCTGGCTGATGTGTTGCTGTGAGAAATTTTCACAAAAAATGATTGAGAGGCCAAAACAACCACCAACACCTCAAAGTACACAGGAGAAGCGGTACTTTCACTTCATGTATGTTGGTGGTGGCGTGTGCTTCAGTTCGCACAGTCAATGAGCGTAAACGGAAGCGCTTGCTCTCCTTGCACCGCTCTTTCCCTTTTGTGGCTTCCCCCCGCTCTATGAAGATCGCAAACAAAAATGTGAATTTTTGAGCTCAGATGCGCCTTCTATACACTTCATATTCGTTGCTAATACTAATACTATTTACTAAATATTATTTAATTCGAATTTACAAGCATTTCTCCAGCGTCGGCGTTAATTAGTGTTTTTTCCCGCAAATGAGAAATCAGCTCCTCCATGCTGGTGACCCGCTTTTTTAAGTAATTTCTTTGGCCTCGCAGCTTTTTTATGGTCTTTGTTTTTTTTCGCAAAAGCCGGTTTTACAAATTTAAACACGCGGCTTTCTTGTTTTGGTGTGGCGACGTCAGGTGTGCGGATTTCTGACATGTACCTCGGTTCTGCAAATTTTCTTCTTGGTGATCCATCGTGTGTAGGACTGGCGCGTCTGGGTGTTGTTGCGCAGTTGGAGTCTGTCTGAAAACGGCAGCTGAAGTACATGCCTGGTCTGCCACTGAAGCAAAACATCATCAAAACAACAAGTGACTCGAGCAGAGGTAAATTTTGTCGCTACTGGCTGCAGCGCCTAAGCCTTCAAGCATTCATCCATTCGGTGCGCAAATTTGCGTTCTTCGGAAATCTAGGGAAAATAAATTAAAAATAATTCTTTTTTCATATCACTTATTTACTTACATGTGCAAAATGCGGTCTGCGCTATTTGCTTTTTCGGCAAACACAACAGCGCTTCACCATTTTTCTCAGCTTTTCAGTTAATTTCGAAAAAATTTTATTTTTCCAGTAAATTTTTTACCGCCTGAACTCACCTGACCTTTTGATATTTGTCAAGGTACATTCGCTTATACGATTTCTCGCTCATATTTCACTATAGCTGTACTGTGATGTTGGCGAATGTACCCTGAGTGTACTGCTAATATAGAAGTACTCCATATATGTTTCACCACTTATTTGCGTTTGATCAGCGGATTTGAAGCTTTTTTCTGAATGGACTAACCACCTTTCCACAGTTTTCTATCTTATTACTTAATAAGCCATCTCTAGGTGACCGGTGTTTCTGTGAGTACGTGTCCGAGAAGTGCTTCTCAAGTAGTGAAATGAATCGGACAACAAAGATTTTTAGTCGGAAGACTGCCGGTTATAGCAGCTTAATAACTTTTGTAATACTTCTTATCGCTTGGCTGGCGGGGTTCTCCTCACGACTTTTTGCTGTGATACGGTTCGAATCCATAATACATGAGTTTGACCCGTGGTTCAACTACCGTGCCACCGCGTATATGGTGCAGCATGGATTTTACAAGTTCTTGAACTGGTTTGATGAACGTGCTTGGTATCCTTTAGGACGCATTGTCGGAGGAACTGTATACCCCGGTCTCATGATTACATCCGGTAGCATTCATTATTTGCTGCATGCGTTGAATATACCTATCCACATAAGAGACATTTGCGTCTTCCTTGCTCCGATTTTCAGTGGCCTTACGTCAATCTCTACGTATTTGCTAACGAAGGAGTTATGGTCACCAGGAGCTGGGCTTTTTGCCGCCAGCTTCATAGCAATTGTTCCCGGATATATCAGTCGTTCTGTGGCTGGATCTTATGACAACGAGGGTATAGCTATATTTGCTCTTCAGTTTACTTATTTTTTATGGGTTCGTTCGGTGAAGACGGGATCAGTTTTTTGGTCTGCTGCTGCATCGCTTTCTTACTTCTACATGGTGTCTGCATGGGGCGGCTATGTATTCATTATAAATCTTATTCCGCTGCATGTCTTCGTATTGCTTGTTATGGGGAGATATTCTCCCAGGCTTTTGACCAGCTATTCGACGTTTTACATTTTGGGATTGCTGTTCTCCATGCAAATACCGTTTGTTGGATTTCAACCCATACGAACCAGTGAGCACATGGCGGCTATGGGCGTTTTTGTGCTGTTGTTGATCGTAGCTGTACTTCGCCATTTGCAAACCGTGCTATCTCGGACTGAGTTTCGGAAGTTATTTGTGGCAGGCGGACTGCTGGCAGCCGGATTGGTGTTTTTGGCTGTTGTGGCGCTAACTATGATGGGTATAGTTGCGCCTTGGAGCGGACGATTCTATTCACTGTGGGACACAGGCTATGCGAAGATTCATATTCCCATAATTGCGTCTGTTTCGGAACATCAGCCCACAACGTGGTTCTCGTTCTTCTTCGACCTCCACATTTTAGTATGTGCATTCCCAGTTGGCGTGTGGTACTGCATTAAGCGTGTCAATGATGAGCGTGTCTTTGTTGTGCTGTACGCCATAAGTGCAGTCTACTTTGCTGGTGTCATGGTTCGGTTGATGCTAACGTTGACCCCTGTTGTTTGCATGCTTGCTGGCATAGCGTTTTCTGTCTTATTGGAAGTATTTCTACGGGAAGACAACTCGGCTAGGTCTCATTCTTCAGGCGAAGAAGCGGACGAAAACGCTGTGGAGAAAAAAAACATGTACGACAAGGTTAGTCACAAACTTGGAAATATTTCGGTGCTTACATGAAAACAAAGGTTTTGGCTAATTAACAAAATGAGAACGGGTACCTTTTAAGGCTGGGAAACTAAAACATCGACCCAAGCACGATGTGCAACATGAGAGCGGTACTGGTATTGGCTCGAACTTGAAGAGTATCGTAATTTTGGCTATTTTAATGATACTGATGATGTTTGCTGTCCATTGTACTTGGGTAACAAGTAATGCGTACTCAAGCCCATCAATTGTTTTGGCTTTTCACAACAGTCAAGATGGGTAAGTTAGTACAGAGTGCAATCACATTCAAGGAATCAATTAAATTGTAATTTTTACTATGTACTCGTATGGCTTTTAGTTCCCGCAACATATTAGATGATTTTCGTGAAGCATATTATTGGTTATCGCAAAACACTGCTGACGATGCGCGCATAATGTCGTGGTGGGACTATGGGTATCAAATAGCTGGCATGGCCAATCGGACTACTCTTGTAGATAATAACACGTGGAACAACAGTCATATAGCTTTAGTTGGAAAAGCGATGTCATCTACTGAAGAGAAGTCATATAATATAATGACATCCTTAGACGTAGACTACGTGTTAGTAATATTTGGAGGTGTCATCGGATATTCTGGTGATGATATCAACAAATTCTTGTGGATGGTACGAATCGCTGAAGGTGAGCATCCTACAGAAATTAAGGAAAGTGATTACTTCACGGACCGTGGCGAATTTCGAGTGGATTCAGAAGGCGCTCCAGCACTTCTCAATTGTTTGATGTACAAACTCAGTTACTATCGATTTGGTGAATTAAATTTGGATTACAGGTAAGTAGTGACTATCCATATAATGGATACTTCACGTTCAGTTTTCTGGCTTTAAAGGCATAAATTAAGGAAAATTTAATGTTTATTATGTTAATCATTTAATGTATCTCGTCACTTGTGAAAAGTAGCAGCAATGAAAGGGCCGTCAAAGGCATTTTCATAGAAGTAAACTCTTCCGAGGTTTTTTTCCATGAATCGTACGCTTCAGGATATATCTCGCGCATAAATTTAAAGATGATGACTTTTAAATGCTGTACAAATTTCCGATGTTCTTACGACACTTGCAATCCCACAAAAAAAAAGGGAAAAAGGGAATGGCCAGTCAAGCTGAAGCAAGCAACGCAAACTCAACCACGCTCTTGTAAATTAGAGCACAGCGAAAAATGCAGACTGTGAGAGCAGCTCAATTCGAAGCATAGTGTGCGGTCGTTAATTCGTTTATGCGAATACATTTATGATATTGACCTATCATTATTCAATAATAAATTATGATTGACGACTGCGCGGCTACGTGACTATCGACGACAGTTGTGGTTTTCGCCAACCTTAGTACTATTTCTGCTGCCGCCGTAGCTCAGCTGGCTAGTGCGTTGGGCCGCGAGTCAAATGCGACGCTCGAACCCAGGTTCAAGACTCCGTTGCTGCTAACACCGAAAAAAGAAAAACAAAATTTTTTTCTTTCGGCGGCTGTCCTCTCAGCAGGAAATGGCAAACCTCTGAGTTTTCTGCCTATGAAAAAGCTTCCAACTCGCCGTTCGGAATCGGCATAAAACTGTAGGTCCCTTCCAACATTGTAAAAATTTGCACGCACAACACGGATGGTTGCGGATAGGTAGGCTTTAGTCGCGGTATCGGGCTGTCGTGCCAGTCAATTATTAAATTATTAACCGAAATTGTCTTTAGTTTTGCAATAAAAATGATAATAATAGATGTATGTTTTGCATTTGTGCAGTTTTTTAAATTTTTCATGTTGATTGCATACTTTCAGGGATAATTAAAATATATTTTGTCGAAAAATAGGTGTTGAAACTACTTTTCAAATTGAATTATTTTCTAAGATCGGAAGATTTCGGAGGATTTGTTTACATTATTCGACAAAGAATGCTTCTTAAAATACAAAAACATCCAGGAACCATAGTGATATAAATAAAGTGAACCAGATACTGACAACTCTCTCAAATCGGCTTGCATATTTTCTGTCACTATGAACAAATTTGTGAATTATCTCTTTTTATTTAAAAAAGAATTTGTTTTCCAAATCAATTCTAGACCTATATGAAAAGTTTTAGCAACTTCTTGCTAACCATGTTTTTTACGATTTTTTTTTACTCAATAGACAAAACAACCGAAAACATGTGTTTTTTGTTGTTTTTTTTTTTAACGAGCCAACGCGCAGGGGATACCCCTATAAATGCGAGGCACTGCGCTGGTTCAGGAAGGATATATAGGTTGGGAAAAATGATGTTGGGTTAAGAATTTATGGACTCTTGCCTTGAACCCATCAAGATCATATTTTCTTTGCGAAGAAAGTTTCGACTTTGAGCAGCTTTTCCACACACACACTAATTAATTTTTGCACAGATATATTGGGATTTTGTTAGTTGGAGTTTTACCTTTTAAATGACATCAAAATCGTTTAATTCTGAGACTATAAAATTTTGGAGTTTTTTCTATAGAACGAATCACTGTGCGCTGCTTGCCAAAACCAAACTCTTCCCCTGCACTGTACACGGTTGCCTTTTATACCTGTTTGCTTGTAGCGCCTATCACTCTCGCTCATTCTAATTGGTTTCAAAATGTCTAGTATCATCGCAAGTCATCTCTGTGAATGTTCTAGCGAAATTACCATGCCCCCAAAAGTACACAAAAAAATATATATGTATAAATCATAGAAAAAGTAGTTATACGTAGTGACATATAAAATTTGTGAAAAATTGTATACATATACATGCAAATTTTTCAGAGGTCCAGCTGGTTACGATCGCACAAGAAATTCGGTAATAGGAAACAAAGACTTTGATCTTACTTATCTGGAAGAGGCATATACCACTGAGCATTGGTTGGTGCGAATCTATCGTGTAAAGAAACCTTACGAGTTTAACCGACCCTCTTTGAAACTCAAGGAAAGAACAGTGACACCAGCTAATTACGTTACAAGAAAGGTAAATCAGGAACTTGTAAATGAATGCATTAAACACATTAATCAATTTTATTATATTTTTAGAACGTCAAACGTCGCAAGGGTTACATTAAAAACAGGCCAACGGTAATTAAAGGAAAACGAGCTAAAAAATGAAAATAAACACAAATCGCATAGTGAAAATGCCAAAAAAGCGGCTATTATAATATCAAACTTAAATTTTCAGTTCCACAATAAAAACTAAACTTCATGTCCATAACTATGTTTGGCCTTCACGTTGTTTTTGTAGGGGATTGTGCACCTAGATCTATTGCGCTCGCTTCAGGAACATATGGTGCATCTATAAGTACTGCCTCCAAAAGGAGTACTAGTAATTCCTCTGGATTTCATCGATGTGTTATTAAGTAGTTCCCAAATATTCCCATAAACATCAACGCACTTTTTCAGTATATAGTAGAGAGCTGCGAGAAATCTTTCTATTTGTCACACTTCACTACTGTGCACTACTTTCAACTACTGTCTTCAGTTTAGCTTAACATCGAATACAAATGTTGAATGTGTTTGCTCCGGGAGAAGGCGAGAATGAAGTAAAATAACGGTAAATTGAAGTAAGCACACCGAGTGCAGTAAAACATATATTCAATGGTTATGCAGCAAGCCACACTGTAGCAGTCTAGCAGTTCAATTGATTAAAGGGGGGAAAAGGTTAGGCAGCTTGCTTGTTATTCAGCAAGTACATTTGGAGGCCTTAAAGTCCCATTGTGATGCCCGATGAGAGTGTGACAAGCCCCTGTCATCCGGTGTTCAGTGCTGACTGAAACCAATCTGAGTGTCTGACGAACCTGGCAATGTCCTCCAGTGGCGTGGTACAGACCGAGCCCAAATCGCCTAGCACTCTGCCCCTAGACATTCGCATCGGTGGTCCTCCACAGATTCAATTGTATCCTCATTCTTGCAGTGCCCCGTTAATACCCCCGTGAAAGTGCGAAGTGTTGCTTTGCTAAACCGTGAGAGACGCAGAGTTCTCTTTTGGTCCAGTTTCGGCCACAGCGTGCGTAAGATCTTGCAGTCAGGCCGAAGACTCAATTGATCAGTGGTGCGCTTAATTGCCTTCCTGCCAAGATCACTGTAAAAGTTCTAAAGTGGCAGGTAGATAACTGCCACCGCTTGCGTCCGTAAGCTCGGATCTTTTCCGAGGCAGTTCATTCGCTCTTTCATTGCTAGGTATACCCTTGTGCCCAGGCACTCATCGGAGTGTGATGTGGTCCCTAATGCCGTACAGAGATTTACGGCATTCCATAACTGTCTTCGATCTGATAGTGTGAAAGTCCAGAGCCTTGATTGTCACCTGTTTGTCTACACAGATGATCAGTTTAGAAGCTCAGTACTCCGATCATAGGTGCGGACTGGGTTATGGCGTAAACCTCGGCTTGAAAAACACTACACCGATCAGGTAGTCTAAAAGACCTACACACTAAGCAGTGTTGGCCCAAAGTTAATCTGATTAACTATTAAAAATCATAATCAAAAAATTTTATGAAAAGTAATTAATCATAATCAAATTTGAAATGATTGTGATTATTAATCATAATTAATCGTTAATTTGATTATTTGATTAACTATTAGCCGGCCTCGATAGCCCAGCGGGTAGCGCGCTGGCTTCTCATACCGAGCGCCCCAGGTTCGATTCCTGGCTCGGGCTGGAAAAAACGCTCATCTACTTCTATCGGTATCCACATGAAGCAGATGAGAATTACAAGAATCGCACAGGTGCGCTTTTGGCAGGAAATGGCAAAACCTCCAAGTGTGAAAAAAAAAACGGCCAATCGCCGTTCGGATTCGGCGTTAAACCTTCCCCTCTCTTTCCCCATCCGCTTGAAATATGTGCTGTAACATATGTTGGAAAAAACAGTGTTGCATACACATTTAAAAAACGGGTGAAATATACTATATGTGGTGTCACAATGGGCCTTTCGGGCCTCCGAGTGTGTCTCTTATAGAGGCAGCCACCATAACCTAATCTAACCTATTTTCAAATAAAATGTATAATAATACACAATACAATATTCGGTTTCGGCCCAAATAAGTGGTTTCAGTTTCGGCCAAAAAATGCCCGAACGGCCGAAACCGAAACTTTCTAGAATATTTTTTACATTTTATTGTGTAGCGAGTGAACAACTAGTTAGTGCAGCCGAGCAGATATATAGTGAAAGGATGAGAACGAGAATTTAGAAGCCACCAATGTAAATAAGCTTCGTTTTTTATTATTTTTAATTTCTTTTGAATATTAGCGAGTAAGGTACGAAAGGGTGATTTTTTTATGTTTATGTTTTTAAAAAATGAATGAATTGTTTTTTATTAATAAGTATTTATTTATTTATGTTAGTTCTTTACTTACTTAAAGTAAAAATCGTTTATTGAAAAATGGTGATTGATGCTTGATGTGGTGATTTGTATTTCAACTAGAAAGTTTCGGTTTCGACCGAATATTAAAAAAAAACCGAAATTCGGTTTTGGCCCAAAAAAGTGGTTTCGGTCGGAGACTAATACAACCCAATCAAAAATGAACATTCCTTATGCCCATCTCACAGACTCTACTTTCATCGACTATTTACTATGTAAACACTGAGGGGTGCGGCCTGAGGTACTTTACGTTAGCTCCGCTATTTTTTCTCCCTCTCTATAGTTATACACTACTATAGAGAGCGGAAGAGATCTAACGAGCGCAAATTATCTAACGACTTATTCCCCGAACCCCTAGACCATTGCACCAACACGACTGCATCTGTAAAAATATAGAATCAGAGCGTTCGTACGGAGACGATTATTTTATCAACAGCATGACTACACGAACACCAAACACAGTTGTCGCCGTCGCCAAACAGAACTATTCTCTATTTCTTAGTAAAGAAAGTGCGTAAGCATTTGAAGATTTGTGTGTAGGAGCTCAAAAATATGATTGTGATGACGATGCTGTCGCTGTCATTGTTATCACGTTGACTACATTGCGACAGTTGAAGCCGACGCTATCTTGAAGTTGTGTGGCCGTGTCGCTGCCGTCTTTAATGTGCTCGGGCCATTATTTAAAAAAGAGTAGTATAAAATATAATTTGACCATCAAGAAATTAGAAACGTAAAGACCCGAGGTAGGTTGGTTGTAGCAGAGACCTAAAATAATTATTATCCATATTTTTGGGAATACAAAAATTGCCCTAATTTAAGAAATTTCTATAATAATTATTCCCAATAAGAAATTTTTTACGTCGCCTATAACTATTATCATGCAATAAATATTTTTGAGTTGCATAATAACTCTCATAACAAGTATATTTTTCGTTGTCGATAATTACACTGGATAACAGCATGTCTGTTGCATGAAGTTTTTTACATGAATCTGAATAGTTTTTCCACGCTGTTTTTAAAACCATATTCCGTTTTCATGTAACAGCTCTAGTTTTCGCAAAAAATGGGCGTGTCACTTTTCCGAATTTTCCTCGACTTTTTTCACGTTTTCGACTGTCATTTCCGAACCAATAATCCTATCAACATGATTTTTATATCTTTGCACCTATAACATTTCACGCTTTCTTTTCTGACATTAATCAATTTCATGTGTTCGAAATTGGCATGGTAAGAAGGTTTCAAAGTAGGAAAATATGGAATTTCAAGGCGTTTTTTCTGATGGCGCAAATGGTAGGAGAATTCTTTGTAATGTGCCACCCCATGGCCTATAACTCGACAGAAAATGAACTTATCGCCAATGTTAATATACCGTTGGAAAGAGGGTTTAAAGAGCTATGCAAGGAAACACCTCATTTGAATTTTTCGTAAATACTAATTTTACAGCCAATTTTCCAAAGTGTTACAAATCGACACCTTAAAATTGTAAGTCTAAACGTAGAAATCTCAAGTAAAACATCATGATTTAGAAAATTTACGAAACATTATTGAATTTAATTTGAATTAAATAGAAAATGACCGAAAGCAAAATGCAAATTGAATGGTAAATAAAACGAATAATTATATGGAAATTAATAAACAAAACTGAACTAATTTATTCGTCATGATAGGATTAAAGACAAATTTACTAAGAACAAGTTTAAATTCGATTTCGAGCAATAAAAAGGCATTTTACCGATATAGGACCACAGAACAATAAAAAAGAGGGGTGACACTTTACAAAAAAAAAGTGACTACATTTTCATGCCATTTTGGATATCATTGAATAAATTTTTTCCTTTTACGATATGCTCGGATATCATTTCGGATTATGAAAAAGTATTAAAAATTAAGTCCAACGCTGATATTTACCTTAGTTCTTTAGACGTATTTGATTTATTTTTCACCGCAAAAAAAACCTCAGTTTTTATTTTTAAGTTTTCTCTTAACCAAATTTGACCCTTTTTTTACCCAGACTGTGTTATTGCGTCTGTACCCTCAAAAACCACATTAAAATTGATGTTGTCAGATATACCTTAAATGACGGTAGGAATTTTGTTTCTTGGATTGCTGGAACGTCAAAATCGAGCAGGGGTGGCACCTTACAAAGAATTCCCCTAACTGTTGGGAAACAACAAAAAATTTAAATTTGTAATTGTTCGAAAAAAAAATGTCTTCAACATACAAAGTGTATGCTGAAAGAATTTTTTTCCCCTGAAAAGAAAATGTGGTGGTGGGAGCCCGGCTTGTCTACACATTCGCATGGCCTTGGGAATAATAGCAAGCTGACACCCGCTTGTCATATGAGCGGGCACCTACTAAAAAGCACCGCGTACTAAGCATGCAGACCGCTGCGTCAGCATATTCCCACGATTGCTGACCTGCACGCTTGGTACGCTCTTAGTATAAGCTTTTAGCGTAAGTCAGTCGTAAGAAAATCGTCAATAAACGCGGACACGTTCCGCAACCATAACCAACTGTAACTTGTCATATAATACTACCACTGCCTCGTAGAGCTAGGATCTGTGATCATCATTCAAAAGAATAACGCCAACAAAAATATTTTTTTTGAGGCAGTGGTGCGAATTGGTTTGGTTTTGACGCCTACAAACTAATTAAAAGGTTGGCGATAGCGACATTTTATTTATTTATTTTATTCAGTCTGTAAAATCGTGTCGCGGCGGAGCGGAGAATTATAAACACGGTTGGGTGTTCGGGTTGAGTTGTGGTTTTTTCGACGGTTGGATTACAAATGGTATATCGTATAAATAGTGAACATTGGGCATTACGAACGACCGAAACAAGGAAGCACAAATATTAGGAAGTACAAAAGGAGAAGCCGCCGTAGCTCAGCTGGCTAGTGCGTTGGGCAGCGAGTCAAGACTCCACGAGTTCAATATTCCGTTGCGTTAACACCGAAAAAAAAGAAAAACAACAATATTTCCTTCGGCGGCTGCCCTCGCAGCAGGAAATGGCAAACCTCTGAGAGTAACATTGCCTATGAAAAAGCTCCCAAATCGCCGTTCGGAATCGGCATAAAACTGTAGGTCCCTTCCAACCTTGAACAAAAATTCACACGCACAACACGGTTGGTTGCGGGTAGCTAGGCCTTAATAATAATAATATTGAGGCTATTACGCACTGCGACCAGTGTAGATCTTTTGTGCAAGCCTGGTTTAACCCTCTAAGTTGAGGCTTTTTATTAGTTTTAGCACTCTTTGGGGTTGTAGATCTTCTCCGGGGCTATGGTCATAGCCCCTAGCTGGAGAAATCTTTTTCTGCTGAGTGCAGGACAATCACAGAGAACGTGTATAGAGGTTTCTGCTTCTTGATTGCATTTCCTGCAGACATCCGAAGAGGAAATTCCCATCTTGCTGAGATGATACCGTAGTGAGCAGTGGCCAGTGAGGGTGCGGAGGTCCTCCTTTTTTAGCATGAAGAGTTTTTTGGATACTCCTCTGTCTGGGGTTATAAACCGCTTTGCCTGGCGTTGTCCCGTGCTGTTGGTCTATTGCTCGGCAAAGTTTCGGTCTACCCATTTCCTTAGCCATTCTTGTGTGTGTCCTCTTGATAGTCCACAGAATGGTTCAGGGCCCACCAGTGGGGGCATTGCACCTCTTTTGGCAAGCATTTTCGTTGTCTTCGTGACCCTCAGGTCCTGGGATCCAGTGTAGCTCTATTGAGTTACGATCTCCCAGTTCATTTAGGAGAGCACGGCAATCCTTGACGAGTCTTGAGGAGGCCGCGTAGGCTTCTAGAGCCTTTAGGGCCGCTTGTCTGTCGGATAATATATATACTTGTGCACCAAATGTTTTCCTGCGTAGGCATTCTCTGGCGCATGCCTCAATGGCATAGACTTCAGCCTGGAATACGGTAGCTAGCTTCCCCATAGGGAAGGATTTATGGAATTTTGGGCAGCCCCTGCGCTTCCGTCTTCCAGCTTGGATTCATCCGTGTACCAGATTTGAGAACCTGGAGCAGGGGCGAACCTGTAGGTTCTCCACGACTGCCTGTCCGAGATACAGACTTTGTATCTCCTGGAGAATTCCACTTCAGGTGTAATGTTGTCGGAGATTCGCATTATAGGGTCATTGCTGAGCATTTTTAATATGCTCATGTGTCCCCTTAAATCTCCGCTCTTAAGTTCGTAAGTTCTTACTAGCCTTAGTGCTTGAGAGCAGGCTTCATTTTTACGATGAGGCTCAGTGGTGGTAAACCTATTATTACCTCCAAGGCCATCGTAGGGCACGTTGTCATTGCCCCACATTATGCAAGCCATTCGTTGCAGTTTGCTGAGGTTGCTAGCCGCAATTTTCTGTTCAACTTTTTGCCACCAAATGGTGGCGGCGTAAGTGACTATAGGTTTAACAATACTGTTATAAGACCAATAGACCATTTTAGGTCTTAGTCCCCAAGTTTTACCATATAGCCTTTGACATGCATACATAGCACGCATAGCTTTGTTGGTAACATTATTCAGATGAGAGTTCCACGTAAGTGAGCTATCTAAGATAGATATTTTACCTCATCTGAGAAAGGTATTTCTTTTCCATCCAAGAAGGGGTTATTAAGAGTTAACTTCCTCTTGGTGAATGGTACTAGGACTGTTTTAGCTGGGTTGAAAGATAGCCCTTTGTCCTTGCACCATGATTGGGTTAAGCGTAAGGCTTTTTGTATTTGACTCGATATTGTTGAGTCATCCCAGCCTGTGATGTGTATAGCTACATCATCTGCATAACCAATAGCGTTTAAGCCGAGGGAATTGAGTTTTAAAAGGAGTTCATCAATAACCAGAGTCCACAGCAGAGGTGAGAGTACACCCCCTTGCGGGCAACCTCTGGTGGCTATAATGTTCTGGTTCCCATTTCAAAACTTATAACCCTGCAGCTTAACATGGTCAGTATCCATGATATGATCATAGGATTGAAATTCTTCCTGATCATCGCCTGTTTAATGGCTGTGTAGGACGTGTTGTCAAAGGCGCCCTCGATATCGATAAAAGCACATAGTGTGGTTTGTTTTGCCGCTAACGCCTTTTCAATTACAGTGGTTAGGCTATGTAGCGCCGATATCGTTGATTTGCCTGATTGATAGACAAATTGGAACTTGCACAGTGGGCTATCTTTTAGGTATGCCTCTCTTATGTGAAGGTCCAAAAGTTTCTCAATAGTTTTGAGAATAAATGAGCTAAGGCTAATGGCTCTTAGACCAGCAATTTGGTATGTGGCCTAGAATTAGGCTGGATTTCAAAATCCTTGAAAGGGCAGGTACCAGTATATCCGCTCCTTGTTGTAGGAGGCATGGTTGGATGCCGTCTGGTCCTGAAGATTTGTATGGGCTGAATGAGGAAAGTGCCCATCGTACCTTTGTCGGAAGGAAGATTCTATTCGCGAGGCTTATGTCGCTACCGGTGCACTATGGCTCAACGTTCGGCAAAACGTTGCAAAAATCAAAAATTTCATGAAAGCGTTCGATAAAATGAATACACGCATCTTATTGAGAATTTTCCAGGGATTACGAAAATGTAACTTTCATTAAATTCGGATTAGTAGTTTGGGAGGTAGAGCCGCTCAAAGTTGACAATTTTTCCACATCGAGAAAAATGTGTATTTTTTGGTTTTTTTTTTCATCTTCAAGATTGATTTGTATCTAAATGAAGCGGCCAATCGGTAACTTGTTCGTTTTTTCTAAAAGGTACGTTAATTGTTAATATAATTAAAATAAAAAATGTTTGTTTTGTCTTCAAAGTTATTCGGTAAATCGAATAAGCTCGAAAAGTCTCTATTTCGAACTTTTTTTCAACTTTGATCGAAAATAAACAAAATATACCAAAAATAACCTCCGCGAAATTGAAGGTGGTTATTTATTATTCAATTATTTACCTAACTTCCAAAACTCAGCTGCCGCTTTTTGCCGCTTTACTTTTTAGAGCAATAAAAGTGAAAAAACCTCGGGTCGAAAAACGTAAAAAAAGTATACGTAAAATCCCGCACATTTAGTACGGTCAAAAACCCATTATATCTATATATCTAGTCACGCTCAAACGGATCATCCGATTTCAATGAAGTTTTTTTTTGTTGGGTTCGTCTTGAGTTAGTTCAGGTTTGTGCGAAAAGAAAATTTCGGAAAATCTATTGGAAAAGTCGGAAAATCTCTGTCACTTTTGACCGTGAATTCTGAAAATTTTCACACGATAACGTTGGAACCATAAGTCACACATCAATTAAATACACTACGAACTTACTATTTAGTCATGTCCTTCGACAGAGGGAATGGGGTGGGTATTGGACGAAGGGGCGTGGCACCACTCATACAAGCCAAATCTTAATAATGGAATATCTTCGAAATTGTAAGGTGCACAGCATTGAAATTTAGTATTGTGTCGTCCCATAGATGAGTCATTCTACTGGTAAGATTTGATGGGCGTTGGACAAGGGGCGTGCCACATTTTTTGTGACTCAAATATTTTGCTTAATTAATATCGCACAGCAATGAAACTAAGTACGAACCTACCATTTATTCATGTCTTTCGACAGCGGAAATGGTGCGGTTATTACACAAGGGGGCGGTGCACCTCCCATTTAACTTAAACCTGGCTCAAGCGCAATTCATTTCTTTTCTGAAACTTAGCAGTCTCGATTGCAGCCTCGATTGAGTTAATCAGAGAAGAAACTTACTCCTACGGTACATAAAATTGTGACACATGGAAACGATTTAATAGAATACCAGTGCTTACCAATAGGGGAATTGTCTGAAGAAGCTCAAGAATGCAAAAACAAGGACTACAATGGGTATAGATTTATGAACACTTGCAAAATATCACGAGCTAGACAAAATGAAGACCTTTTCAACATGTTAGCAGTCTCTTCTGATCCAGTTATATCATCTATGAGATCTGTAAGATCACAAAAAGAACTTACAGATACTTATAGCTAAGAAATGGTTTCATTATTAGATACTCCTTCCAGCGTAGATAGCGATTTTGAAAAAATCTAACTTTTAAAAAAAAATTTTTTTGTAAAAAATTACGTATGAATCAATAAATTATATTAATATATTATAAAAAATATATATAAAAATTAATTTTTTAATTCAAACAAAAAAGTAATTTCATTGCAGTATGAAGTTTTGGTAAATCTTAACTTTGGCAACGAATTTTAAAGCCCCCCTGTTACTGTGGCTGTTTTTATGCCCATTTTAAAGCTTAGATATTACACTTTCAGATGCAGTTTAAATTTTTTAAATATCTTTATTGGTTCAGAAGTTATGATTTTTGCAACGAAAAATGGCAAACCGGGCCATAGTGCGGTGGCGAGATATGTTCTATCTGCCATCGGAGGATTAGCCTCTGAGAATCTACACCCCAGGAAGTGTCTCAAGCAGTAGTTTGCTGGTTTCTTCGTTGGTGTCGGTTTACGTTCCGTCCAACTTTACCAGGGTACCAATACCGTTACAGTGTTCTAGTCTTAGGGCCTTTTGCAGTTTTGCAGCTTCGGGGAAAATGTCAATATTCTTGCAGTGTTCCCTCCACGAGGCCCTCTTAGACTTTCTCAGCTCTATATTATAATCAGTTAAGGCCTTTTTGTACTGGGTCCAATTACCAGTACTTTTGGCCTTGTTAAATATTTTTCTAGCCTTCCTCCTCAATTCATCAAGCTTTTTTGTCCACCATGGAATACCCGTTCTTGCTTTCCGTGTCTTCTGGGGACAGCTTTCATAGATGGATATTATAATTTAGGCTTTGGGCCTCTATTTCTAGCTCATATGGCGACCTTATTGGCTGCGTAGAGCAATTTACTTGTAAGGTAAGATCTAAAAATTCCCCCCGGATGGCATTTCTAAATGTAGGCTCATTACCCCGGTTAATAATACTTATGTTGTTATTAATAATGTATTCAAGAAGGTACTCACCCCTTGGATTGACGTCTGAACTGCCCCAAACCGTGTGGTGGGCATTCGCGTCGCAGCCCAGGATCCATTTCAGGTTCCTTGCTCGGCAATACTCCACCAGGGATATGATGTCCCTGGATGGAGCTACCGCTTCCTCACCTGGTAGGTAGGCCGAAGCAATGACCATCTTCAGATGGCCTCCGGATATGGGCACTTTTGCCCAAACTGCCACCAAGTCCCCGGTGATGAGTTCTGAAATGGAAAAGAACGTTAGTCTATTGCTAATCAGCAAAGCTGCCCTCGGGCGATTGTGCTTGTTGTCATATATCAACTTACAGCACGTGTTGTTGAGTCCCTTGATGACTCCGGCGTGGACCCATGGTTCCTGGATTAGCGCTATGTCCAGGACGTCTTGAGTGAATCTCCTGCTAAGCACATCAGAGGCAGCTTTGGCATGATGGAGATTAACTTGGAAGCACTTCATTTGCCTCGTGTGGTGCGCTCCTGCTGAGGGACTCATTTCCGGTCACGTTTTGCCACCTTTTTGCCTCTGTTGGTGGCTAAGCGCGCAGCGTCCTCCCTGGAGCCCCTGTCGCATTTGCGTGGTCGGCCTTTCCTAGGCTTCTGTGCTTGTGGTCGAGAAGGAGCGGTTAGGGACCTCGAGCAGCATGGCTGTTCGTCGGACTGATTGGGCTTAGGAGCCCCGCCGATCCCTGCAGTGCTTGTTTCGGGCCGTTTGCCTTTCGGCCTCATCTGCACTGTGCCGAACTCAAAGCTCACGTTGTTGTCCGTGGCCTTGAGTGTGCTGTTTGAGATGGGGTCCACCGCTAACGTCAGCTCGATAGTAGATAGATACCATTCAACCGTGGCGCTGTGAACACAGCCAAAGGTGATCCATCCTGGGCGGAAGGTACAGCCAGCGAACTTGGGCTTAATAGAGCCCTTCCTCTGCTGTACGATCTTGTCCAGGATGCTGGATTGGATCAGCTTTGATTGTTCCGTTGTCCAAATGAACGCCCGAAAGGCAGGCGGTATAACGCCTAGGCATACACTAGACGCAGCCTGACTGTAGGACGCTTTGTGCTGCTCCGATGATCCAGCAGGATCAATGGTCTGGCTTTCCGTGGAGGAAGCGGGGGCGGCAAAGCCGCGAGCAGCAGAGCCAGCAACTCTCTTATTGTGGGATTTGGACTTCGGTGGCGTCAGTCGAGTCTCTTTGAGCGGTTTTAGCGCTAACTTTCTAGCCCCGACAATGTCAAAACCTCTGTCCAAAAGAATTTTCAGACGCTTACGTCCGGCTCCTGACACCGAGTTTTGTCTGAAGCGACTCTGACCTGTGTCAGAGGTTGGAGGCGAGTAAAGCGTCCTCCTCGTCCGTTGGGATAGACGCATCATTGGCACTTGGTACAGTGTCCTCTGCCATAGATGCGACATCCATAGGAGTTACGCTGCTTTTAGGACCTGAAGCCCTATTAGCAAGCGTAAGGTCATCGATTTGGGGTGGCTTTCTGTAATTCGATACTCGATCATCGTTGGCTCGACACATTGATTCGATATCGAACGCTCACCGAGACAGTTTCGGTTTCCGTAACTCGATATGAGAACTCTCGTTTTCATTTTTGGGAAGTGTGTGGAAAGTACTTTGGAGCTGTCAGAAGCAGCGTGAAGTAAACAAAACGAAGAAAATTTGACACGTAAAAATAAACAAATTTAAAAATTGTCGGGAATAAAAAAGTACAATTCATTGTTTTCGGAGGAGTTTCGTCGTGAAACTCCAATCAATACGAAGATTAAGAGATGCAGCGGATCCCATAGAATTGCCAGAGTTATGGTAAGTTAAATTGGTATTTGGAAAATGTGTTTATACAATTTCCATTTCACAGCTTCCAACAACGGTACCGTTTGAGCAAGGAGGCATTTATGTACGTTCTGCAGCTATTACCCGCTCTGCTAAATTGCTTAACTGCACGGCGTCATATGGTCCACCACCCGTTTTCGTCAGGCTCTTCATTGGGGTGGTCAATTTTCGTTTGGCGTTATATTTGTAATCAGTCCATACCTACAAATATTACGAGTTAAAGTTTTGTACATTTCAAAGAAAGTTTTTTACTTACTTTCTGCCATCCCTTCGTCGTCTTCATTGGAGGCCCATTGCTGTTCAACAACTCTGTTAATCTCAACCATATCTTTTTTTTTGTCGCGGCCGTTGTTGCAATTCTGCAATCTATTTTTTGCGAGCTCGGCATGTTGCTCCATGAATTCCAGCGTTCGTTTTTTGACTCCTAAAAAATTAAAAACATTTATTAATTTCCAACAAATTTCAAATTTCATACTTACATTTTGTTATGGTTGACAACGGAGCAAACGAGCAAAACGAGAGCAGAATTTGTATCGAACGTTCGATACGACACGACGACATTTTGTGTTACGGAAAGCAAAAACGATAGTTCGATACACGTATTTGCTCGATATCGAATTACGGAAAGCCACCCGTATAGGCACTGCTGCCTGACCCTCAATAACAAATCGGTCCATACTTGGAACCACGAGTGTAGGGGAAAGGATGTCACCCGAGGCATAGCCCCCATTACCTCGGGAAGGCGAAGAATACAACCAGAGGTCGCCAGGTATTTGGAGGCCACCGTTCGAAGACACGTTTACGTAGAGCCATTCATCCCATAAGCACGGTACGGATAACTCTTGGGATTACGGGTTTTATCGAGTTGTCCTCTCTAGAACCGCCATATTCGGTAAAAGCAGGGGCACCTCGAGCAGGATGTGACTCTTCGTCACGTATGGCCGGTTTTAGGCACACGTGGGCTATGTAGCCGCTGTAGCCTCTGGCACATCATACCTTGCCCTCGTAGCTAGGCCTTAGTCTCGTAATCGGGCTGTCGTGCCAGTCAAGAAGAAGACAAAAGGAGAAGGAGAATGGGATTAGTAATGGGATCGACAGATCACTAAAGACAGCACTCATTTAGCCAGGGTCTATGAATAACAGTTCTTATGGCTGTTCAGACTGTCAAATAAATTGAAGAAATTTAGTTCTTAATTGAGTTTATCTCTTTTGCTGTTCACACACCTTAATTTAGCTTAAACCTCAATTTCAAAGCAAACAAAGGTTCGCTGCTGTTAGTTTCTCATATTTGTTTTGGTTCCGCCAATTGTGAATGAGTTTGCTTATCAATAACTTCACGACTCAGGATTGCATGGCGAATCGAGCTCAATTTATTGTCAATTTAGCTCTAATTTGAATCAGAAACTGGCAATGAGTACTAATAAAATTAGTATACTTAAGTCATGAGACATAACAATTGTGTCAAAGGGAATACTCAAACCAATTAAACAAAATACTATTACTTATTCGCACCAAAACATCAAAATACTTAAAATCCTCTTACAAGAATGTGTAAAGGTATTTTGTGTCTATTGGTTACTGGCTCATAATCTGATTTGACTCACTTGGTTGTGTGAGAGGAAAATTGGTATGGATGAGTGGAGTAATAATTCGTGTTGTGTTTTGCGCTTTTTGGTAAACAGTTATTGTTTGCTTTTGGACGCGTATCTGGTTGCTTCATAATTGTTTTGCATTTATTGACCTGCATTTTAGTTTTCAGCTTTTTGTTGCAATATTCTCAAATTAAACTAAGGAGAAAGCGAAATTGAAAATTACTCCAATGACTTAAGTCATTCCATTGAACCATTGGTGTTTCTTGGTGTTGTGACTGATTAGGGCGATGTTATGCTGCCGGTCACGGGCACCGATCACGGATAAAATTGTTGTTGCTTCAATGAAGCAACAACAACTTATCCGTGACCGACGATCATTTGACCGGCAGCATAACATCAGCCTTACGGTATAACACAATAAACCAATTCACTCAATGACAGATCTGAGCACGCACCGGTTCATATCAGCAAAGAACTTATTCATTATTCACACACAAAATATGTGTGCATGCGTAAACGAGTATGCGTGGATATGAGTGGGATGTTTTTCTTTCACTCATACACACTAATACTCTTTCTTGTGTTATTCAACCAATGACTTAATAAAAAGAATACTTGCAGTCCTCTGATTTGAATTAGCTAAACTGAGATTTTTTATGACAAATTGAGTTCAATTTAGAGCTAAATTGTGGATAACAATGCCCTGGAAAGAGGAGCATTCAGTGCGTAATTCGTCCTTAAGAAGCCAACAAAAAAAGGCACAGGATCTTGGGGAAATTTCAGCGGTGAATTAAAGAAGATCCTGCCCAGAACTGCAGCACAATTGACAGTACATCAAAAACGACGGAAAGTGCTAGAATACTTCTGCTTCACAAGGATTTTATATTGTGATGGTGCTGTTGTCGAAATAAACGTATCCATAGCAACGTTCTGAAAACTATAAAAAAGTAAACAATTTGCATGTGTACCTCTTGTTTAAGGGGTTATATACCTTTTTCTGTAGGGAAATACAGGGTTTTAATTTTTTTTTTAGCATGTTACCATAGTTTTATTCAAATGCAATACAAAGTTTATAAAAGTACATGTCCTTATGTGAATTTGTATAAAATTTCAAGCGAAAATTCGAAAAATTGAGGAAGTTACAGTCCTTGCCGCAGAACTCCTTTTGTTAGCAGTGGTTGACGGTGAGCATGAAATCGAGGTAACGGCTCGGCGAAAAAAAAAAAACTACGTTAGTACATAGTGTTACCGTGTTCGTGAACGAAGGATTTTCCAAAAAAAAATTGTTTACAGTTACAGTGCTATTTTTTCCAAAAATGTCGAAAAATTGAGTTTTTTGCCAAAAAATATAGAAGACTTTGTCGAAAAAAAAATTCCTTCGTTCACGAATTAGCTATTGTATGTACAAACAACCCCTCAAAATTTCAAATTGATCGATGTAGTGGTTAGCGGGATATCGTTCTCACCGCGATGGCATTCTTTCAAAAATACGATTCCGAGATAATCGCGTTTAAAGTTTTAGGTGGACATTAAGTAGTCATGAAACTGCGCGCTATGAACGGCCGTATCTTAGGTTCTAGTGCCCCAATCTCGATGAAATTTTGCAGAAAAATTGTTAAAAGTATGTACTTCCAAAATAAGTCATAAAAATTGTTTTCGATTTTTGAGCCACAAAAAGGTATATAACCCCTTAACCCTCAATCACCCACCCCTATTAAAATCACGTATCTACCCACCGGGACTCACAATTTTTGTTTTGGAAATAACGCAACATCTATTAAATGTTTATGTTTTTTTATTTTTTTGTAGGCCACATTAAGACCTCTTGTAATAGATATCATTCCATATCTTTACATAACTCAAATAAAAATTCACCTTTTAATTGATAGAAAAAAAATACTAAAAAAACATACACTAAACATTTTACAAAAATAAAAGATATAAATAAATTAACAAAAAAAATTCTTTTTACATAAATTACTTTAAAACCAAATAACTATTCAGAAAAAAAACTTAAAGTAATACTTCATTATATAAAATAAGAAAACGTGCAGCAGGTTGAATTTCATATGTTGTGCACATACCTCACATACCTTTTTAGCACAACTAAGGCAAATTGTTAGTAGCAAAACTTCTCAAAGGGTTAACAATCTCAATTGTTGAACTTTTCGCAGCCATTTTGGCATCCTAAATTTAAATTAACACGATTTTAAAAAAATTTACAAGTACAATTTTTGTAACACAAAACACCACCCTGAGTCCCTGGGACTCACTCCATGCCAAAATTCACCCTTGTAATTGTAGTGCGCTAACTTCCGATCGTCTTCGCGTTCAGCGCGACCCTGTATGAAGGTATACGAAAGATGGACGCCGAAACATAAAAACACAACCTGTACCAACTTATTAAAGTTCATAGTGAGTCCCCTGGACTCAGGGTGGGCGATTGAGGGTTAAACCAGTGTAACCTGCCTCGTTGGATAGCACACCAGGGATAGGATGTATACAATATAGTTAAACAAAGAAACAACTGATTTCAAAATTTTATGTAAAGTGTAAATTTATAGAATAAAGACGATTTCAGCACAAATTTCTTCAGTAAAATTGTGTTTTCGCAAAATGCATTATTACTTTACGCTAGTATTTTCACTCTTGTTGCAAGGGTTTGGGAACTTACAAAACGACATCCAGTCAAAATTTGTGATCATATGTAGAAATTACCCTGTCACAAACAGACCTAGTGCCTGTAATTTCAAAATGTAGCTATGACCTTACATTTATGTTCCTTTGAGTAGGCAAAAATGCAAGCGTGCGGAGTGGACCCGCATTTGACTATTCGATACACAGTACCGAATAGTCAGTACTCGATAATTTAATTTCTCGCTAGACCAGTGTTGCCAAATCAGAAGATTTCCACCTAGATCTAGGAGATTATTAGGAGGAAGTTTAGGAGGATTTTATGATAACGAAGTATTATAGATTTGAACACTGGCAACAAAACATATTTGGCACCTATTTTAACAGTCAAAGCACCCTATTGTGTTAAATATTTGTAAGCTTACAAAATGTAAGCTCGTTCTCACTTATTACTGTCTCAATGAATTCCGCCAAGAATTACTATTCTTATTTAATATATTTTTTATATGTTTTGCTTCTGTTAAGTTTTTATTGTTAAGCTGAAGATGAATAAAAAACTGCTGCATTAAAACACATTATATGTATATATTTTTAATTTTTTATGAGAAGCTTAATTCCTTTAAAATTACACAAATTATAATAAAAAAATTTAGGAGATATTTTTAACATTTGGGAGGAAATTTCAATATTTGTTTAAGATTTAGGAGAAAGTCATTTCAGGTATCTGGCAACACTGCGCTAGAAATTCTTTTGACATGTGCACGATATGTGAGCTCGACAGTTTCCCCAGAATTAGTAATAAAAAAATTAAGTTCGTTTTATAATACTTTGTGCGATATCATATAATCAAATAAGTTGGCAGAATCGGTAAGGAAGCAAATTCGTAATACACCACAATTAACTAAATTCTAATTGGTATTGCATTATGGGTTTTTAAACATTATATAAAAAATCTTCAGAAAAATTTTAACTTCAAACTGATGTGAGTATGGGCAATTTTTGTTAATTTATGTATTTTCTGATTGAAGTTTTTCGTTCTATAGATGGAGGAATATGCCAGAGAGCCGTGCCCATACAGGATTGTTGATGATTGTGGAGGTGCCTTCGCCATGGGTTGTATTGGAGGTGGGATCTTTCAAGCTATAAAGGGTTTCCGTAATGCTCCATCTGGATTTAGTCGAAGAATGGTAATAATATTCAAATTATGGATTTTTTTTAGTTTTGCGTGCTGGACTTATTCGTCAGCAAGCGGCCTTTTACATTAGTAAATCATTTCAATACATGATGCAATAGTTCTATAAAAAAAAAAAATTAACTCTTAAGTTGATAGACGGCAAACCGTGTTGTGCCCCATGCCACAATAATTTTGCGCTTAAACTATGGGGTGCGGCTTAATTTTATGAATTTCTTAGAACAAAGGGCATTTTCGCAGTAACTGCAAATAAAATCCGTCTGCTAAAATATACAATTCTTTTCGGCATTTTGCTTCGCGACATTTATGTATTTCAATCGGTTTAACATTTTTTGAGTAATAAATAGTGGATCCAGAGAGGAGTGAACAAGAAAAAAAAATAGTGGATAGTAATGTAGTGCCAAAACATTTATACAAATTAATTGTTTCTAGAACAAGGCAACATGTGTGCGACAAGAAAAACAGTACTACGAACGAATTTTTGATTTTTTATGAATTTTTTGGAATTCTAGATATGATCAAGGAAGTGCAAGGAACTGGTGATTAAAAACTTGCACACTCCCGTACATTAAAACTCAAAAACATCCATTCTCAATTTTTTCCTACCATCCTGACACGAACCAGTTCCTTTAACGATTTTCACTGTGTTGAAGATATGTGCCAATTACACTCCGCGACACTTGATTACGATCACTTTAATTTTTTCGATACGTTTTTTTTTTGTGGGGTTATCAAAAAAATTTAAATGGGAATATGTTTTGTTAACACATTGGAATAATGTCCTACGGGGTCGTCAACAAACTCATGAAATCTAACGGTGTATTACCGTTTGTTGTTATTTGGGACAATGCAATCGCGACACTTGATTACGATCACCACTTTCTTTCAAGCTTTCTAAGAGATAATAACATCAGGTAAATTTTTTATTTATTTTGTATTTTTTTTAGGTTTTTTTCTAGTTCTAAAATTTATTCCAGTTGAATTTAAACGCAATGGGGCGCGGGAAAACGTTAACCGAAAAAGAAAGAGGGCAAATTCTTATACTCAACGAAGAAGACTATTCTTACCGCGAAATCGCTCGCAGGGTAGGGCGAAGCATTGCTGTCATTAGTACTTTTTTCAAATCACCAGAAAACTATGGCAAAAATCGCAAAGGACGCATTGCAAAGGCTACGACCACACGCGAGCGTCGAGCAATTCTACGAGAAGCATCGAATTCTGCAGCAACTGCTTCTCGAATCAAGGAGAAAGTTTGTGTTCTAGCCTCTCTTCGAACTGTACAGAGAGTACTGAAAGAGTGCCCCCACTTGCAACGCAAGAAATTAAAGAAAAAACCACATTTACTTGCTCGTCACAAACTGGCCCGTTTGGAGTTTGCGAGGGCTCACTTACATTGGCGAAACGAATGGCAGTCAGTTATTTTTTCTGACGAAAAAAATTTTGTTTGGATGGGCCAGACGGCTTCCAATATTACTTTCACGATTTGCGAACATCGGAGCGATTTTTGTCCCGTCGCAACTCTTCAGTGGGTGCTGTAATGGTATGGGCGGCAATATCTTCACGTGGACCTATTAATTTGGTTGTTTTGCAAGGTCGCCAAACGTCATCGGACTGTATTGAACTCATGCAGACAGAAGTTCTAAACTTTAATGAGATATTTGAGGGTCAAGAGTGGATTTACCAACAAGGTAATGCGCCTATTCCTACGGCTAGACAAGTAACTCGGTGGTTTTCTGCAAACAATGTTAAAGTATTGGGATGGCCAGCTTTGTCGCCTGATTTTAATATTATAGAAAACGTTTGGGGATGGTTGTCCCGACGTGTTTACGCAGAAGGAAGGCAATTTCACAACGTGCTGGACCTTGCAGAAGCCATTGAAGCTGCTTTTCTATCAATCACGAATTCTTATATAAAGAGTTTGTACGACTCTTTACCAGATAGACTTTTCGAAGTGGTCCGTAATAACGGAGGGCCAACAAAATATTAGTGTAAATAAAACATTAGAAAGCTAACCATATAATTTGTTTTTGTATGGTTTTTTTGAGGTGATCGTAATCAAGTGTCGCGCTTGCATGGTCCCAAATAACAACAAACGGCAATATACCGTTAGATTTTATGAGTTTGTTGACGACCCCGTAGGATATTATTCCAATGTGTTAACAAAACATAGTCCCATTTACATATTTCCGAAAACCCCACAAACAAAATTGTATCGAAAAAATTAAAGTGATCGTAATTAAGTGTCGCGGAGTGTATGTATGTACTTACGAAAGATGAGCACGGTAAACACCATTTCGCTGAGGAGTAACTACTTACAGATATCTGTAGTCGGAAGCGATAACCGCTCAATGTTTTGCACAATTCTCAACATTTCAACAATCCCTAATTTCAAGCTAAACGATAATTGTAATGTTTGAATGCAGCTTAAAATTCCTAAACTCAAAGTAACAGAAACTAACATTTTGAATAGCCTCAAAAGCTTATGTCGTATCGTGTAATAATAGCCATTACCCGTTTTTCTAAAATGTTCTCTAAATGAAAGATATTTGCATAAATACTTAGCAGCTTATAATTACTCTATAAAAACCTATTATTATTGACAAATTTGATTTTAGTATCCGTTACTACTCTTGTCATATATGCGCTTAAATCTTGAAAACGAGATTACTCGCATCAGAATTTTTTGACTTAAGCAGTTAGTGCTTTAGACCACAGATCTAAATGGAACGACAGTGCGATTATGCGATTGTCCATCTATGGAGGAGACCTACAGGACATTTTACTATCAGAGGTGGGTTTGTTTCTGGAGTCGCCAAAACAACTATTGTTGTTGTTAGTGTCTCTGTGTTCTACATGTTTAGCAAGTCTTCAAGAATCAGCGAGAATAGAATAAACTTCTACACCTTTTCAAGTTCGATTTCAGAGTGTGTATAAACAACTTCAGAAAGCGTGAAAGCAATTTCAGAAACCGTAAAAGCAATTTCAGAAAGCGTAAATTCAATTTCAGAAATATAAATTTAATTTCAGAAAGCTTAAAAGCAATTTTAGAAAGCGTAAATTCAATTTCAGAAACCGTAAAAGCAATTTCGGAAACCGTAAATTCAATTGCAGATATATAAATTCAATTTCAGAAACCGTAAATTCAATTTCGGAAAACGAAAATTCTATTTCAGATACATAAATTCAATTTCAGAAACCGTAAACTCAATTTCAGAAAGCGTAAATTCAATTTCAGAAAACGTAAGTTCAATTTTAGAGTAAATGTTGAATTTATCTTGGGTGCATTTATACAGATTTGAAAGAGTAACATTCATTATAATACCTTAAAAAATAAATATCTACATAAATGCTTGCCCAGAAAAATAAATGTTTACGTTCCTACAAGCATGTCATTTTGCGCAAGAGCATCTCCATGAAAAGCCGAACTGTGCTGGATTGCTCTTGCGCAGTCGCCTCCAGTAATGGTACACTTCGCATCGTCAACTATTTTTTCTAGGTATTGAAGCCGCTGCTCCATAATGGCAGGTGATCGGACGTGTGGCACAGTCATATGCGACTTAACGTAAGACTTAATTTTCGACCATATATTCTCTATGGGATTAAGCATGGGTGAATAGGGACCCAGACGTAGCACTTCCGCAAGACCACCTGAGTGTGCTGCTACGGCTGTTTCCATCGAACTATGGCATGGTGCATTCTCGCACACAATCACAAGGTCATTTACATTATTCCCGTTTTCCTG
The DNA here is from genome assembly GCA_963668005.1 of Melieria crassipennis. Lineage (NCBI taxonomy): Eukaryota > Metazoa > Arthropoda > Insecta > Diptera > Ulidiidae > Melieria > Melieria crassipennis. The sequence goes on along the minus strand of OY764961.1, from coordinate 84,297,317 downwards.
CCATTTGTTTGTTACGCCTTGCACCCACTCGGCGCAGGCTGCAGATGTCAATGAGCCCCTGCGAGCCCCTGCCCCTGCCCCTGTGGCCCACCATGTTCCGTACATAATTCAAATATTGGGGAAAGTGCATTTTTCATAAAACATTTCTGAAATTGAATTTACGTTTTCCGAAATTGAATTTATATTTTCTGAAATTGCTTTTACGCTTTCTGAAATTGAATTTACGGTTTCTGAAATTGAATTTATGTTTCTGAAATTGAATTTACGGTTTCTGAAATTGAATTTATGTTTCTGAAATTGAATTTACGGTTTCTGAAATTGCTTTTACGGTTTCTGAAATAGTTTTACGCTTTCTGAAATTGCTTTTACGCTTTCTGAAATTAAATTTCTATTTCTGAAATTGAATTTACGCTTTCTGAAATTAAGTTTACGGTTTCTGTAATTGCTTTTACACTTTCTGAAATCGAACTTGAAAAGGTGTAGTTATTTCCAAGTCCAGATTTTAATAAATAATTATTTTTTTTTATAAAAAGCTGCACGAATCTATTTCTACTCAGGGTCTTCCCATGAATTAAAAAAGATAACACGGAACTTCACGTTGTAATATGTAATCTACTATATAAAAATAAGTCGGGTTTTCCTTCCTGACGCTATAACTTCAGAACGCACGAACCGATTTCCATGGTTTTGCATTCGTTGGAAAGGTCTCGGGCTGTGTGAGGTTTATAGCAAAGAAAAAGTCGGGAAAACGGGGCGTGGCACCACAAGAATACATTTTTAGACAATAACTTTGGAACCATAAGTCACACATCAATTAAATTTGGTACAAACTTTCTATTTGATCATATCCTTCAATAGAGGGAATGGGATGGGTATTGAACAAAGGGGTGTGGCACCGCCCATACAACTCAAATCTTTTAAATGGAATAGCTTCGGCATTGTAAGTCGCACAGCATTGAAATTTGGTGCACCGTCGTTTCATAGATGTGTCATTCTACTGTTAAATTTTGATAGGCGTTGAACAAGGGGCGTGGCACATTTTTTATGACCCAACATTTCAGCAGAACTGTAAGTCGCACATCAATGAAACTTGGTACGAACCTACCATTTAGTCATATCTTTCGACAGAGGGAATGGGGCGGGTATTTAACAAGAGGGCGTGGCTCCGCCCATACAACTAAAATCTTTTATATGGAATAGCTTCGGAATTGTAAGTCGCACAGCATTGAAATTTGGTTTGACATCCTCCCATAGAAGTGTCATTCTACTGTTAAATTTTGATAGGCGTTGGACAAGGGGCGTGGCACATTTTTTGTGACCCAAATATTTCGCTGAACTATAAGTCGCACAGCAATGAAACTAAGTACGAACCTACCATTTATTTATATCTTTCGACAAAGGAAATGGTGCGGGTATTGAGCAAGGGGGCGTGGCACCGCCCATACAAGCCAAATCTTTAATATCGAATATCTTTCAAATTGTAAGGTGCACAGCATTGAAATTTAGTATAGCGTCGACCCATAGATGAGTCATTCTACTGGGAAGATTTGATGGGCGTTGGACAAGGGGCGTGGCACATTTGTTGTGACCCAAATATTTCGCTGAACTATAAGTCGCACAGCAATGATATTAAGTACGAACATACCATTTATTCATATCTTTCGACAAAGGGAATGGTGCGGGTATTGAACAAGGGGGCGTGGTACCGCCCATACAAGCCAAATCATTAATATAGAATATCTTTGAAATTGTTAGTCGTACAACACTGAAATTTAGTACCCCGTCGAACCATAGATGAGTTATTCTATTGGTAAGATTTGGTGGGCGTTGGACAAGAGGCGTAGCACATTTTTTGTGATCCAAATATTCCGCTGAACTATAGGTCGCACAGCAATGAAATTAAGTACGAACCTACCATTTATTCATATCTTTCTACAGAGGGAATGATGAGGGTATTGAACAAGGGGGCGTGGCACTGCCCATACAAACCAAATTTTTAATAGAGAATATCTTTGAAGTTGTAAGTCGTAAAACACTGAAATTTAGTGCCCCGTCGTTCCATAGATGGGTCATTCTACTGGTAAGTTTTTATAAGCGTTGGACAAGGGGCGTGGCACATTTTTTGGGACCCAAATATTTCGCTGAACTATAAGTCGCTCAGCAATGACAGTACGAACCTACCATTTTCTCTTTCGACAGAGGGCATTGTGCGGATATTGAATAAGGGGCCGTGGCCCTGCCAATATAACTTAAATATGGTTCAAGCGCTATCCATTTCTTTACTGAAACTTAGCAGCACCATTGCTTATTTACGGGCCTCGATTGCGTTAATCAGTAGCTCCCTCCTCTTCCTTTAGTTGGTTTTCTTCGTCAATTTGCCATTTGCCACATCGCCATCTCGCGTATATCATTATAAAAAAAACAACAAATGTCGTGCGGGACGAAGTTCGCCGGGTCAGCTAGTATGTAATATTTATTAAGGAGACGTGTATACTCTGTCATTTTCGCGAAATTAGTCATTGAATCATTCTATTTCTTCTAATTGTATTCGATATAGAATTTATCCAATATAATTGAATAGAATACAACTTCTGAATATAAACTTTTTCTCTGTACAAACTATTTAGTTTGCCAAAGTCAAAGTTGGCTGTGCAGCGTATTAGTTTAGTACAAACCCCCTACCGAAGATAAAATTACAAAAGCAGACGATAACTACACGTAAAGCAATCTTCGTATTTGGGTACCAATCGATAAATTAAGTAAACATTTTAGACACACCGTTTACTTGTAGACATGTTTAAGAGAACATGCAATCAAACACTGACATTGATACACACACTTGATGCCACAATGCATTTTTATGTGATACATTTGTTCGCATTTTCATTTTTTGACATGTCTGTAGAAAATCAGCCTCCTATTTCTTAAAATGAAATACACGAAAATTCCGAGTTCAAAGAATTTATTTCCGAAAATTGCAGATTGCTTTTGCAGCCGGTCAACTACCTCTTCCGCCCCCGTAGACTTGGTAGGATATAGCCAAATGAATTTGGAAAACCCATCCACTACAACAAAGATGAGATTGTATTTCTTATGCGTCTCTGTGAGCGGATCGACATGATATGTCCCCAACGGTTCTCAAGCCTTGTCGATTGGCGTCAACAAATCTCCGTTTTCCCCCCGTTTTGGCATCTGTTATACACTCTACGCAACTTTTCACTACTACACCACGTTTCTTATAAAGAAGTCTCATAGCTCTCTTTCTCTAAAACGTATTTCACCGCTCTCACCCAGTCGTCCGCGGACTGCGCCTTTCTTAATCTAAATTTTAACGAATTAAGAGACAGTAAGCCGACTTAGAGCGTCTTCATGTTTCATTCGATTGCCCTTTGCTTTATGACATAGTTGTATTCTTGCAAATGTGTTTCAACAATTTTCTTAAGGCGTCCGTGATGTATTACTCTCTTGCGTCGTCTGTCTGTCTTGTTCAAAATGTCCGTTAGTGGTCCGCGTCTCGTTCAGTTTTCGCGTCTCGTCCAATCCGGGTTGTTCGCATGTCTTCTATTCCTACATGTCTTATTTTTAATTGACTGCTTACTGACGCATTATTTGGTACATGCAAGATTATTAATTCTTTAAGATGAAGAAGTTAAGAAGTTTGTTTGCTATTGACTTTCAGTTTGGTGAATAAACTTCAATGAGAAATAATTCAACATGTGTTTTGAAATTTTTGGAACATCTTTGCAATATAACATATGGGGCATTCCATACAAAATTTGCCACCAAAATTTTTTTTTCCATAAAAATATTTTTTTTTGTTGAAGTTGTCGAAAATATTCGATACGTATTTTTTTATTCTTATTTTTTACGCGTTATTTTCGAGAAAAAATTTTTCGAAATTTTACTTTCGTAATAAAGTACATTTTTCCAATCGTTAATACTGAAAAACCTAATATAGGTATGAAAAAATTTCCTCAACATAAAATTTACCCTTTTTTCTCAGCTTTCTAATGAGGTATACTAAATTTTCATCATATCATTTATTCGAAGAAAAAAATTGCAAATTTATAAACAAATAGAATTTTTTTAAAGATGGACCTAATTTTTTTTTTTTTTTTTATCGAAAAACATAGTCCAAACATTCTTCTGAATTATGGAAAAATTTTAGAGTGGAAGGCTCAAAAGTTAAGGAGCAATGCATTTTTATATAACGGCTCGCGCGCGCGGAGCGTACCGCAGCGCGACTCGGTCGTACGCAGGCTGACGTGTCTAGACTTGTCGCGTTAGACATCGCGCGCTCGCGCTTACAGTTTATTGTTTATTGGCGCGCGAGCCGTTATATAAAAATGCATTGCTCCTTAACTTTTGAGCCTTCCACTCCAAAATTTTTCCATAATTCAGAAGAATGTTTGGACTATGTTTTTCGATACAAAAAAAAAAAAAAAAATTAGGTCCATCTTTAAAAAAATTCTATTTGTTTATAAATTTGCAATTTTTTTCTTCGAATAAATGATATGATGAAAATTTAGTATACCTCATTAGAAAGCTGAGAAAAAAGGGTAAATTTTATGTTGAGGAAATTTTTTCATACCTATATTAGGTTTTTCAGTATTAACGATTGGAAAAATGTACTTTATTACGAAAGTAAAATTTCGAAAAATTTTTTCTCGAAAGTAACGCGTAAAAAATAAGAATAAAAAAATACGTATCGAATATTTTCGACAACTTCAACGAAAAAAAATATTTTTATGGAAAAAAAAATTTTGGTGGCAAATTTTGTATGGAATGCCCCATATATAAAAGAAAAATGTGTACTTTATTCAAATGTACTCAGAAACATATGAAGTAAACAGTGACCATTATTAATTCGTACGGTGGCAAAATTCAATACACCTAAGTCTGTTTTTACACGGTCTTTTTTTACACGGTTTTGATATAACACGGTTTGAAAATTGAATATTTTGAATTTTTTTACACGATTTTATTCCATTTAGCACGATTTGAAATTTTATGTACTTAAATTTTTTTTGTCAAATTTAATTTTTGCGAAGTATGTTCATATCACAAAAAAGTATTTATGAAAGAAAAAAGTCTGAAACCATCGATAGTATCGATAGTGCTATCGATAGTTTGCGAACACTAGCTTAAAGATTTAAGTGAATTCCCTTTTAGCGCGTACAAGCAATTTTTACTTTTTTTTTATTTTTAAAAATTGAATAACCTATTCTTTTCGTTCACAACATAGTTGTTTAGTTCCTGAACTTGCCATACATTTAATTTATATTACTTTTAAGATTAGAGTGCATATCTTTTTTATCATTAATTACTATGCTTGTGAAAATAAGCATTATATATTTGATTTAATAAAATAAACATGAATTCTTGTTCTTAAAAATTCTTGTTTTTCACTAATTTTAATAGGTTTTAGAGATTAGGAACAAATCACCCATTTTTGTATACGATCAATGTCTTTTTTTACACGGTTTTTTTTTACACGGCTTCTTCTGGAACCAATCTACCGTGTAAAAACAGACTTAGGTGTATTAATATTGTGTTATGTCTCCTTTTGCTGCAATTACTGCTTCAATTCGTCTTGACATACTTCTTGTCAAGTACTGGCATTCAGCTAGTGCAATGGAGTACCAAATTTCAGCGATTTTTCGTTTCAAATCATCCGCGGTTCTTTTTGGCTCGTTTCTCAGTCACCTTTTCATTATTGCCCATACCGATTCAATAACGTTAAGGTCCGACTTATGATGGCCAGTCCAGAACATTTATGCCTTTTGTTTGCAAACAAGTACAAGTACAAGTCGTGCTGGAAGATAAAGTCTCCATTCGAACTCAATCTGTCAATGCTTGGAATGAGACTTTCTTCCATTATGTGCACATATTTTGCAGAATTTACGGAGCCATCAAGGAAATGCAGTTGACCTACAGAATTCGACGACATGTACCCAAATACCACGTATCTATATACATAAGTATATACATATTTAGAGTTTTTCACACTTGCAAAGACTCACAAATTACATTTTAAAAATCTTTACATCAGTCGAAAGTAGCAAATTCAAATACAGCATTTTAATACGATTTTGTTTCAGATTGGAAGTATGTCCGCAATAAAAACGCGTTCCCCTGTCATTGCTGGAAATTTCGCTGTTTGGGGTGGTATGTTCAGTACAATAGACTGTACTTTAGTACACTTTAGAAAGAAGGAAGATCCGTGGAACTCAATAATAAGTGGTTTTGCGACTGGTGGAATTTTAGCAGCCAGAAACGGTAATATATACGCCTCTTTGTTAATCAATATTGTATAAAAAAACTTTTTCCAGGTATACCGGCAATGGCTGGCAGTGCAATAATTGGGGGAGTTTTACTAGCGCTAATTGAAGGCGTTGGCATTCTTTTTACACGGCTTTCAGCGGAACAATTTCGAAATCCTTCACCTCCTACCGAAGATCCCGCAGCACTTGGCGATCCGACAAAAGCATTTAGCTTTGGTCAAACTCATTCAAGTCAAGGACAATACCAATAAATTTTACAAAGTTAATAAATTTATGGGTCTATAAGTCGATTGTATCGGATCTTTATAACTCGGGCGCGATTTTTAAGTTAAAGTACCTTTAAGTGGCTTCAGAATACCTTACAATATTAAACAATTTTTTTGAGTTATATTCACTAAGGGGGATACAAAACTTAGGAATTTAAATGAATTGTTTTTTCAGCAATGAAATAAAATGAAATTTTGTTTCCTACATTACCATAGACATAAAATAGTCTATTATGTATTTCTTCTGTAAAAATATATGCCCCATATGCTTATATTGTTTATTGATCTTAGTTAATGGAAGTAGATCTTTTGATGGAAGGATATCACCGTATGTTATCACTCCTTAAGGGCGATGTTATGCTGCCCATCACGGGCACGGTCACGGATAAAATAGTTGTTTCAATGTAAAAGAGAAAATTTAGAGAGCGAGCGAGAGAAAAATTTGACCGCGCCGGTCACCGGATAATGAGGCTTTCGATGCCAAATCAAGCGATCAAATCGGTGTGTGTTGTGACATTATTCTCAATTGTTGTGTTTTGGGAGCAAATTTGTTTATGTTTTGTGAAAATGTGTATGGAATGAGCAAGAAATTGGTTGGTAGCAACCCTCATCACTAGCGCGTGTTTATATTTGTGTTTTCGGTGAAAAACAAGTAAGAAAAATGGAAATTTAAATGGTAAACAAATATTGTGGTACTTTCACACCCATATTAATTTCATTTATAAATTATTAGCTCAGAATGCAAGAAATTTCGGCCCAATCAAATACTGAAGCGCTGATAACAATGTTCCAGGAGCAGGAATCCCTTTAGAAATGTGTGCTATTCAAACCGATGCAAGCGCGAAGAAGACTTACATTTTAATTGAAAATTGTATGTGAAAAAGTAGTCCCAATAAAGAGTGCGGAAAAAGTAGTAAAAGTAAGCAAAACTCGTAGTGGTGGCCGGCGATCAAATGACCGTCAAGAGAACATGCTTTCGACACGGAGTAGAGAAATCAAAACGAGAGTGTAAAAAGTGACGTGACCGACGCACTATGGCCCGGTTTTCCATTTTTCGTTGCAAAAATCATAACTTCTGAACCAATAAAGATATTTAAAAAATTTAAACTGCATCTGAAAGTGTAATATCTAAGCTTTAAGGGGCACAACTAGTTTGACCGCCTGAAAAAAAGGGGATTTTTGTGATTTTTGAATTTTGTGAAGTATTGCATCGAATGTTTTAAAATCTTGCAGATATATTTATGCATAAATAATGAATACAAAGTAATTTTTTCAAATGAAAATATTCGATTTTCAGCAAGTTATCCGCCATCTCCTGAGTCTTCAAAAAAAAAAAGGTTCTCCCACTGCTGCAGTGATTGTAGCCTCGCAGTGCCTGAAATCAAAAAAACCAAAAATTTTACTTAACTAGGTTATATTTCCTATACAATGACCCTCGGTTGTAAAAAAAAATAAAATGCAACAAAATGGCGGTTTTTTGAAAAAAAAAAATTTAAAATTTTGCTGAAAAATCTGATGGTTTCTGGCCTGGCATAATTATACTTTTCATCCTATCATTAAACTGGATGGTCATTGTATGGAAAAACAAATACACAATAAGCTAAAAAAAGACCCAAGTCGATCGGATGATTTGTTATCAAGTTACAGCTGCAGCAAATTTGAAAAATGTAGTTTTGAGAAAAACGCGTTTAAAGATAAAAGTACTGGTTTCATTGTACTGAGAAGCTGCTATGTAGAAGGCTGTAACTCAGAAACTATTTAAGATTTTCACTTAAGATTTTAATATGTTATTTTTAAAGGTATAAATTATCGAAAAATGCAAAAACAAAAAAAACGAAATTTTCAAAATTTCAAACTAGTTGTGCCCCTTAAACTGGGCAAAAAACAGGGTGCCACAATAACAGGGGGCTTTAAAATTCGTTGCCAAAGTTAAGATTTAGTAAAACTTCATACTACAATGAAATTACTTATTTGTTTGCATTAAAAAATTATTGTTTGTAATGAGCACTGGGATGGATTTAAGTCCTTTTGATATAAACAACTGTGTAAACTTTTAAGACAAACTTTATTTGCGTGTTCTAACAATGGCGTCACAAGTAAAAGTAAAGGTAAAAACGTAAAGGTAAAGGACCAGCATGAACTTAGCTGCAAGCCCGAGTTGCCACACTGCTTGACAAGCCCAACCACAACAGGGTTGCATTCACCATGGCACCACCTCCACCAATACACTACAACTCGGCCTAACCTGACATTCAATCGACCTCGATTGCTTTTACAATGAATCTTCTTCTAGCTTATCATCTAAAAATTCATAATCTGTACATTCATCACTTAAATTATCACCATCTGTGTTGCCTTCTGAGTCCGTTTCAACTGGCCTACCTCGAGGTTCCAACCATTTCTTCATTCTAGACGAATCAATTACATTGTCATATGGCATCTGAGTAACCTGACAATTTTCAACATCCGTAACAACATAACGATCATGACCTAATTGCTTACGAACTACATAAGGGCCTCTGTACTTCTGAATTAGCTTCTTATTCTTCCCTACCGTAGTGTCTACATTTTTAACCACAACTAAATCTCCTGGTTCAAATTGTTTCGCTGGCCTATGGCTCCTCTCGTAATATTTCTGATTGTACAACTGAGACTTCTGTATTGCAAGCTCTGCCTGCTCCCTTATTTCGGACAAATTAACTTCTTCTCTTGAATACACATCATGCAAATACTCCGTCAATTCATCAACTACTTTGCCGCGCTGCTCAACGCCAAAAAGCAGCTTACTAGGGGTCGTCTTTGTGGCACAGTGTACAGTATTATTCATTGCAAACTCGACATCCGTCAGTTTCTGTTTCCAATCTACATGGTTTATAGGGTCAGTCGTTTTGGCCAATATTGCTTTCAACACCCGATTCACCCTCTCAACCTGACCATTCGACTGTGGCGAAGCTACCGCATTCAAAACATGTACAATGTTATTGTTCCCGCAAAAATCCCTAAACTCCGATGACGTAAAAGCTGTGCCCCGATCATCTATGATTCTTCTGGGACGACTGTATTCAACAAAATATCTCTTCAACGCACAAATCGATTCTTTCGCACTACTATTCGTAGCATACATTTTGACAAATTTTGTGAAAGCATCAATCACCACAAACACATGTTTATGCTTTGAGTTCACACTCTCCAATGGCCCGAAATGGTCAATGTGCACTGTATCGAACGGTTCTGGCTTCTTTGGAATACTATATATATTACGCTCATTGCTTCTAGGCGACGTCGAATAATAAATGCACTTCAAACAATTTCTGATGAACACATTCAGCTTTTCGCGCATACGGGGAAACCAATAATGCTTCCGAATCTGATTTGCACATTTCTCAATACCCAAATGACCATATTTCTCATGTATCAATCGCATAATGTTCTCTTCCATCTCACCCGGCACATACAACTGTCGATTCTGACCACTGACACGAAAGACTAACCCATTCTCCAACTCATATCCTGGCACTTCCCCTTGCTCTAATTCTTCCCGCAGTTTATGAATCACAGGATCACGCGTCTGTATAATCTGAATGTTCAAATCAACCTCATTCTCCTCAATACTACACACAGCTGACAACCGGCTCAATGCATCAACATGCTGCATCTGTTCACCCTTTCGGTGTCGAACTGAAAAATCAAACCCGGCGAGACCCAATGTCCATCTGGCAATTCTTGGATTAATTGTTTTCTTCTCCAATGTCAAGACCAAAGAGTTGCAATCAGTCACAACTACAAACGGAATTCCATCCAACATAGTCCGGAATCTTTCCAATGCATTCACAATTGCCAATGTTTCCAACTCAAAGCTATGATAACGCGACTCCGGATCCGTCGTTGTTTTCGAATAAAATGCCACTGGGTGAAACCTGCCGTCATCTTGCTTCTGTAACAGTATAGCACCATACCCTCGCGAACTTGCATCCGTATGCAACTCTGTCTCCCGCCCTGAATCAAAGACACACAGTACAGGGGGCTCAGTCAATTTAGATTTCAAGGTCTCAAACGCATTCCTACACTCTTCTGTCCATTCAAACTTTACACCTTTTCGCGTCAAATAACTCAATGGGCGCGCAATCTGAGAAAAATTATACACAAATCGTCTAAAATATGAAAAAAGACCCACCGCCCTCTGCACCTCCTTTATGTTGGTAGGTACTGCGTAATTCTTTATCGCTACCAAATGATCTTCATTCGGACGAATCCCCCGTTCACTCACACAGTAGCCTAAATACTTCAATTCTCTATATGCAAATTTGCACTTCTTCAGATTCAAGCACAATCCAGCCCCTGACAATAATTTCAAAACTTCTGCCAAAACCACATAATGTTCCTCAATAGTCTTCGTGGCAATGTTAATATCATCTAAATACACCACAATCCTCTTCGCATCAATCAACGGCCGCAACACTAAATTAATAAACCGCTGGAACACTGGTGGAGCATTAGTCAAACCAAATGGCATAAACCGATACTCATACTGTCCCATCGGAGTCACAAACGCAGTTATCGGTATCGATTCCTCATGCATCGGCACCTGGTGAAACCCATTCCTCAAGTCCAACGTACTGAAGAAACTCTTCCCACCCAAATATTCAATACAATCCTCAACTAACGGCAACGGATAATGATCTCTGACAGTCAACTTATTCAACGCCCGATAGTCAACACACATTCTCAATTCACCGTTCTTCTTCCGCACTAACACAATCGGAGACGCGTATGGAGACGCACTTGGCTGAATAATGCCCTGAGCCAACAAATCATCAATTGTCTTCTGTACTTCTGTCTTTTCCCTATATGACAACCGGCGCGGACCACTGTACACCGGCGCATCACTCTTCAACTGAATTTTCATGCAATAGCCACTCAACTTCCCCCCCTTGTTCTTCATTTTCAAATAGTTCTCAAAAACAACTGATTTCAAAGCATCTGCATCTGTTATAGACAAGTTTTCGTCCACATCAATTAGATCACCAATTTCATCCATCTCAGTTGCACCTACCATCAATATTACTTCATCATACAAATTCAAGTCTTCTGTTCCAACTAAATTTACAACTCCGATACACGACTCAAGTCGAGTTTCACACAAATTTGAATCACCAATTACATTTACCCCTGCATTAACTGAATTAATTTCTGACTTGCCACACTTATCATCTGATTTCAATAACTTAACTCTGTTTGGAACCTCTGTTATCTTAACTACTGGACTCTTTAATAAATTAAACAACTTAAGTGCACTGATATTCAACGGAACTTCATTTTTACTGGCATTATTAATCTCCAGCAGAGTACGTCTACTATATCTCACTGTGTCCATTTGGCACAGGCTTATATTCATTGCCTTAAGTAAATCGCGTCCAAAAAGTAGGGGCACCACTGCCTCTTCATCTGGCAAAACAAACAAATTATGGTCAAATTTACGGTTATCAAACACAATTTTACAAGTCACAAGGCCGTACGTACTTAAATTCATATTTCCCATCCCCCGATACTCTGTCACAGTCAATTCACCCGTCACTTCAAATGGCACAAGAGAACGCTTCACGAAACTAGTCGGACTGCCATTATCAAATAAAGCAAAACACGGAATTAATTCAGTGCACTTATTCTGTTTCAAAAAGGCAACACTTACAAGATTTCGGTGTTTCAGCTGTCGGGCTAAACGTCGGACCTCCTCTACCTCCGTCAATGGCGTCCCTGCCTCCCACTCCTCGACCTCTGCTACTGGCTGCTGTTGTTTCGGTACGGCTGGCATCCGTGTTTGCGTCTGGTTTAGTGTTGTATTCTGCATCCGACTACGACGTGGGCACTGCTGGCGCATGTGGCCTACTTCATGGCATATGAAACACGAGTTCGGTGGGCGTCGCGGGGCCCCGCACGCACTTTGATAGTGCCCATATTGAAAACAGTTGTAACACCTGACGGCCGACAAATCCGTGACTTTTGCAGCTGTGTTAGCAACTGGCACTGTTGTATACGACCTCGGCCTAGGCACGGCACCCGACATGACACTGATCTTCGGCACAACCACTGGCGCAGCTGCCCGACGCTTCTTCTCGTAACGCTCCATCAACCCCTTCAATTCACGCAAGGAAGTGGCACTGTACAGCATCGAAACCATATTCGTATCGTCGTTAAGCCCCTCGATGATAATGTCGATTAGGTCCGTTTCTGACACATCGGCGCGGCTGGCAATGTACTGCATCTCAACAATATATTGTCGTGGTGTTTCGTCTGGTTTCAGGACACGGGCACGTAACTGTTGCAGCACATCTCGAACCGTGAATATACGACGGTATTCAGTCATCAAAGCCATCCTTAGCTCACCATAGCTGCGAACACGAGTTATGTCCGCGAACCGCTTCGCTTGCCCAGTTATCAGATGTCGTGCGGCAACCAGCTGGTCTCGCTCACTGTACTGGAAACTCTCGAACACATTCTCCAAGTCGGCCAACCATTTGCTAACGTCCTGCAACTCCGAACCATCAAATTTGCTCATCATCGCGTCCAGTACACCCAGGTCGATTCTACGACTCTCGAACTCGTTCAACTCACGCTGCAGCTGGACAAGCTCACGTTTCTTGCGCATGATCGCCAACTGCCGATCTAACTCAGCCTCTTCAGCCTCAGTACTGGTCACATTCACCACACTCCCTGCATCAACTGTATCATCTTCTGTATCTGGCACATTCATGGGTCGCTCCCTCTGGCTGGCCCCTGGCATCTGTCGTCTAGTCGTCTGCACACTCTGGCTGGCATCTGGCATCTGTTGATTCAGCGGAACATCAGGCTCGCTATCCGCTCTGGCCGCTCTTCCGCTACCTCCGACACGACCTGCTACCGCTTGTTCATACACTGTCCGCAACTGAATCATCGTGGCGTCTTCCTCGAATTCAGCTCCCGCAGCCCGTAGTGCAGCAATAACCGCATTGCGCGTTAATTTGTTCGCCATTGAACCACAATAACTTTAGAACTTAGATAGAAAAAAAATTCCTGCTCGAACCCCACACTTGACGTTGTAATGAGCACTGGGATGGATTTAAGTCCTTTTGATATAAACAACTGTGTAAACTTTTAAGACAAACTTTATTTGCGTGTTCTAACAATGGCGTCACAAGTAAAAGTAAAGGTAAAAACGTAAAGGTAAAGGACCAGCATGAACTTAGCTGCAAGCCCGAGTTGCCACACTGCTTGACAAGCCCAACCACAACAGGGTTGCATTCACCATGGCACCACCTCCACCAATACACTACATGTTATTATATATTTTTTCTAATAAATTAATATAATTTATTGATTCATACGTAATTTTTTACAAAAAAAAATTTTTTTTGAAAGTTAGATTTTTTCAAAATCGCTATCTACGCTGGAAGGAATGTCTAATAATGAAATCATTTCTAAGCTATAAGTATCTGTAAGTTCTTTTTGTGATCTTACAGATCTCATAGATGAAATAACTGGATCAGAAGAGACTGCTAACATATTGAAAAGGTCTTCATTTTGTCTAGTTCGTGATATTTTGCAAGTGTTCATACATCTATACCTTTTATAGTCCTTATTTTTGCATTCTTGAGCTTCAGACAATTCCCCTATTGGTAAGCACTGGTATTCTATTAAATCCTTTCCATGTGCTAAAATTTTATGTACCGTAGGAGTAAGTTTCTTCTCAGGATACTTCTGAAGCAGCAGTTCGGCAGTTTTGGATGCATATTCACCAAATTTAGGTCCATTAACCATTTCCTTGCAATTCAAAATATTCAAAATTACTCCCAATGTTCGCACAATATCTTTATTAAGTCCAGTTATTCGAGCAGTCACTTCATCGTTTTCAAATAACCTGCGTGAAGAGTTGCCATCATTTGTATTCCCATACCCATACTTTGGAGTCTACTTTCAGCCCAAGCTCTTTGAAGAATACATCTTGAATTATTTTTTTCCTGATATTCTGCTTTTCTTTGGGTGTTGCGTTGTCCTCGAAAACTTCCCCATGTCGTGGTAGCATATACGCCAACTTCAAGACAAATTCCATACATCTTATCCGTGCATGCAAAGGAGATATTCCATACTCATAATTATGTTCGTCACTTGTTGATTCATCCAATGTTTGGAAGTCTTTTTGATTTTTTTTACAAATTGCACATTTCATTGTCGATGAAGTATTAGTTAATTGATTTAAAACTTTCCCGTCGATCATAGTCAGGAGAAAATCATACTTTATAGTAATAGATTTCCCTTCGTCGATTTCAAGTACTGTTGGTTTTAATTCGGCAATTTGTTTTTTTACATCACTGACTGTGGCTCTTATGAGTTCCGAAGACTCCTTCGCATATTTAAACAATATCGGACGGCACAATTTAGCTGATGAAGGCCGTGGGTTTTTCCAATATTCTGAAGCCTCACCTTTTAGTCGTAGGGGAACAACAGAAGCCATAAACATATTAGCATCTGTAACAGTTGTATCGTCCGTATTTATTGTTTGTTTATAGGCGCTCTGTCCTGATGATCCATCACAGCCCCACTTGCTAACCAATGTTATGCTTTCTGGAAGAGATTTCAACTTGTCTTCAGAGAAAGTCTCCAAGAGTCGTCTAGAAGTATGTTCCATCAGGTCTTTGAGGTTCACTTCGGCTGATACTTCGGTAATTTTGGGATTAAGGGGTACGGCTTCCTTCTTGGCTTGACTTATGTGTCCGTATCCAGGAAGAAGATTGGCATTATGTTGTAATAATGACTCGCGCAGCATTATATATTTTCCCTTCGACAATCCAAGTCCATAAACAGCGCCAAAGCCTCCTCAGAAGTGAATTGTCGAGGCAATGCATTTTGTGGAGTGGGAATACTATTTTTTATCCTCATGATTCGCTTTGGACTTGCTAACCCAACTGCTTCTGTTATATGAGCCTTATTCTTTTCTTCGTCCTTTTTGTATTTCATGGACAATGCTTCAGAAAGATGACTCGTGGCGATATCTTGAGTAGCATCTAACAACTTCCTTTTCCTTGTGAAGGTCGAACACTCTGCTATAGTTTTTGTTGGTCTCCCTCTAGTTCGGTCGGTTGATGTATGGGGCTGCTCTTCGTCATATCTACTAACATCTGTTAGCCACTTTTCATACTTTTTTTCAAATGTTTTCGCGCAACGATTCGCGGCTTGCCAATTGGTTTTAGTTTTGGTGTAAATAAAATGAAGTTGGCTTGTCATGTCCTCGTATTCTTCTATGTTATGTATTTTAGTACTTAATTCTTTCAAAATAGCCGCAACGAAGTCTTGCTCAGTTTGTGAAGCTCTAAACACCTCAAATAATTTGGAATTCGCTAGAGACATTACACTCGTAATGTACACTCGTATCACTTAATAAGATTTACTGCGAATTACAGAACTTTTCACTTAAAGCGAACTTCGAGGGACTGGGCAAAATGGTTCGTTTTAACCGAAAGTACGCTTGAAAAGAGGTCCGCAATAAGCGAAAACATAAAGGTTAGGTTAGGGTGGCAGCTTGAAGGGCTCACGTAGGCCACGTTGCGGGCCGTTGTGGTACCACGTGAAGGACGTGGCTGCCCTTCAGTCTTGCACACCCCCCCGGGTGTTAGGCAGGAGCCATCCCGATTCAACAATGAATTGAGCGATGCGGCCGATGCTGGGTCCTGGAGACGTCCCCTCGCTAGTGCTGGGCAGTGGCACATCAGGTGCTCGACGCTCTCCTCCTCGCTCGCATCGTCACAGCTGCGGCAGAAGTCATTGAACGGAAGACCGAGTCTCCTGGCGTGTGCGCCGATCGTCCAGTGTCCCGTTAGCAGAGAAACTGTGGAATAAATGGAATTCCGATTCAGTCGGAGCAATTCGCGTGTTCTGCCTTGGTTAAGCGACGGCCAGGTTTCTTTGGAGATCCTACATAGCTGGAAGCTGGAAGCAGAGTGCCTTTTCTGGCTAACTCGTCAGCCGCACAATTGCCAGCGATTCCGCTATGCCCCGGGACCCAACTCAGGTGAACCCTGGCATGCTCCGCTATGTCATTCAGAGCTGCTCTGCACTCTGCAACCAGTTTAGAAGAGGTATATGTACCTATCAAAGATTTTATTGCTGCCTGGCTATCTGAGAAAATACATATAGCCGAGGGAAGAGAGCGTTGCGATTGCAACCGACCCACTGCTAGCAGTATAGCCATGGTCTCCGCTTGGAAGACGCTACAGTGGTCAGGGAGACGAGCAGTAATACTGGCCCCTAATTGATCACAGAAAACCCCACATCCGACCCTGTTATCAAGTTTAGAGCCGTCCGTGAAGATTTCGATAGCGTTTAGCAGCGGGCGACGGCCTTCCGTCCAGTCGCACCTGCTGGGGATTCCTATAGTGAACTTACGCTCAAAGCTAGGGGGAAGGGCTATATAGTCGATATTCGTCGGGGTTGGAAGATCCAACCCTAGTAGTCTGGTGTGGCCCAGGTCCGTTCGTGCCCAACTGCATATGGCATTGAGCCGCACAGCGGCAATCTTGGCGGACTGCCTAACTAGAAGACTCGAGGGGATCCAATTAAGGATAGCGAAAAGCGCCTTAGTAGGCGTAGAACGAATGGCTCCAGTCATGAGGGTGGCAGCAAGTCTCTTGACTCTGTCGAGCTGCTTCAGGTTGACTCGGCTGGCTGCCGCGGGCCACCAGACAACAGCACCATAGAGGAGGATAGGCTCAACCACTGCTTCATATAGCCAGGAAACGACGCGCGGCTGGAGCCCCCATCTGGCACCTACCGCCCGCCTACAGCAGTAGATGGCCCTGGAGGCTCTTGTTGCCCTCTCAGCGATGTTTGCGCGCCAGGTGAGCTTGGAGTCTAATATCAGCCCCAGGTATTTAACCTCCTTACTCAATTTGAGCGGGGTTCCATTCAGGGCGGGGAGTCTGAAAGGCGGAACCTTGTACTTCCTTGTGAAGAGAAAAAGATCCGTCTTTTCCGGGTTGGCCGTAAGGCCAGAGGAGTTGCTCCATGAGGAGAGGATGTCCAAGAAGTGATTCATCCGCTCGGAGAGTACACTTGGAAATTTTCCAGCTATGGCCATTGCAACATCGTCGGCATAGGCGACGACCCTGCAGCCAACAGCCTCTAACTTGACAAGCAGTCTATTCAGGGTTAGATTCCACTGGAGCGGCGACAGAACGCCCCCCTGAGGGGTACCCCTAGTGACTGACCTGCGAATACGTGCGGTCCCTAACGTAGAGTTTATGAAACGGCTGCTAAGAAGGGCGCTGATGAAATCTGTTAGTTTACGACCAACGCCAAGTTCAGAGAGAGCCACCCCTATCGCTCGAGGCCAGACATTGTTAAATGCGCCCTCTATGTCTATGAAAGACACTAGGGTGTACTCCTTGAATGCCAGCGACTTGTCTATATAGTCGACCAGAGAGTGCAGCGCCGATTCGACTGACCTGCCCCTTGTGTAGGCATGTTGCGAATCCGAGAGAAGAACTGGGTCAATGAGGCTCCTAATATGGACGTCGAGTATCCTCTCGAGGGTCTTTAGGAGAAAAGATGTCAGACTTATTGGCCTGAAGTCCTTGGCCCTGGCGTGCGAGGTCTTGCCGGCTTTGGGAATGAAGACAACATCCACCTCCCGCCATGAGAGGGGGATGTGTCCCCATTCCAAACATGCCCTGAAGATCGCGACAAGCCATGGCACCGTCAATTCCGCGCTTTGCTGTAGCTCGGCTGGAATGACGCCGTCCGGTCCCGGAGATTTATAAGGCTCGAAGGAGTTAATAGCCCACGTGACCATGGTGCTATCGATGCGGACGTAAGTTAAGGACCAGGAAAGTGGTTCCTCCGGAACTACCGCTTCAGCGGAGGTGGGAATACTCCCCGGAAAGTGCACGTCACCTAACACCTCCAGGGTTTCCCCACTAGACTCCGTCCAGACACCGTTTGCCTTCTGGATGGTGGTGGAAATAGATGGAGAGTTTCTGAGTATCCTGCGGAGACGGCCGATGTCCGAGACTTTTTCGATACCGCCGCAGAAGGATTCCCACGATTCCCTCTTTGCCTTCCTGACCTCGTGCTTAAAGGCTCTAAGGTCGGATCCGTACGCGTCCCAGGTGTTATACCTCTTGACCGCGTTGAAAGAGCGCCTGCATGCTCGCCGCAAGCTAGCAATTGTGGTGTTCCACCAGGGTGGCTTTGGTTTTCCCCGGTGGACCCTAGGCGTACAAGCGGCAGCTGGAGCATGACTAAGCGAATTGGTAAGTGTTGCCACCGCGGTCTCGATGTCCCCTGGACACAAGAGACGCGGAGGAGATGCGTTAAGATTAGAAGATAGGATCGAACAGAAAATTTCCCAATTCGTCCTACGTTTATTGCGGAAGGGGGTCCTGGCCGGCACACTCAGATCCAGACAGAAGCTGATGTACCGCTGGTCGGAGAAGGAGCACTCCTCCAGAACACGCCAGTCCCTGACCAGGTGCCCAGAGAGCGCGTTGGTCAGAGTGACGTCCAGGACCTCCATCCGAGTAGCGGTAAGGAACGTCGGTTCCGTCCCTGTATTCGCTATAGCTAGGTTATTATCTAGAATAAATTGAAAGAGCGACTCACCCCGTTCGTTTGTGTCGCTGCTACCCCAGGCGTCATGGTGGGCGTTAGCGTCCGCCCGACGATCAGCGGAATGCCCTGTGCGTTGGCTGCTGCAGCGATCTCCCGCAGTGGCCCGTAAGGAGGTGTGGGCCCGTGGTCGTGCGCCATGTAACTGGACACAATCCAGTGGACCTGGCATTGCAACTCAGCGGCTATGACCACGCAGTCCCCGTCGCAGAACCTAGGGAGAAGAGAGACATTAATAGAGTCCTTTACAAGGGTGCAGGTCCTGATTTTACCTGCGCCATGGTGGGCTACAGTTCTGTATCCGTTGAGGCTCAGCCCGCGAACCCGATCCTCGAAGATCCATGGCTCTTGGACGAGCACGAAGTCCTCCCTGCTGGCCGACAGACGGAGGAGGAGGGCAGCCGAGGCCGCCTTAGAGTGGTGGAGATTAATCTGAAGAATCCCCACCATCTCTAGGAGCGTCGACCACCGTGGTGTCGCCGTCCTCCTTCCCGACGAATATATCGTCCAGGTCGGACAGCGATATATTGTCGTCCTCAGGGTATCCTTCGGTCCTTACTTCAAGACCCTCGAAGAAGTCACCGATAAGTTCCGAGGCGGAGACGACACTGTCGGCGCCATCCTCGGAAGCGGAGTCCCGGATGGGGGGCACAGCAGAAGGCCCCGGTGTTGCACCTGTTAGGTTCTGCTGCCCGGAAGAGGACTGGTCACCTCGGTAAACCCGCAGTGTGACGGAGTCAAACTCATAGCTAACTACGCCCCCGGTAGCAGCAAGTGGTTGGAGGGATTCTTTGTTTAGAAAGACCAAGGCCTCCCTCAGAGAGCCCCGCGGTTCGCTGACCCAAGCTACCTTCCAATTATGGGTGGGGAGCTCAGGCTTACCGGTCTTAAGGTAATGGAGGATGGCCGCCGGGTCCGATGGTACAGCCGGAACCCAGGTTTTGGCACGCGGTCTGCTGGGGATTTCATCCCGAGGCACCGCTCGCAGACTGGCGCTAGGCCACACTTCGCCCAGCTTTCCAACCGCCATGCGGAACAGGTCCGCAGAACGTTGGTCGGCACAAGCCATCAGCTTTACGTGGCCCTGGTGCCAGCCTGCGTCCCTGCACTTGGGAGGTAAACCCGGATTCGCAGCAAGTACCTCATCGTAGACGGACAGTACGGCCGACCTGATTGTCCCCCATTTCTCAGCCGAGATCGCTCCGTCCGCGTTGTTAGCGTCAACGATAGCCATCACCAGGCTGCCCTTGGCAATCTCGCTAAAAGTCCGACCAGATGCCGGAGTCGGAGCCGCTAGTCGCGGTTTCTTAGAGGCCTGAGCCGTTTGCGCATGCTGTTGCTGCTCCTGCGACCTCTGTCGCTTGGAGGCAAACTCAAGGGCTTGAGGCGAGATGTTTTTTGTGTTAATATTACGCCTCGCCCAATATTAACTGGTCCTGTAGGCCCGTGTAGAGGGGGCGACTTTGGAACCAGCGCCTGAAGTGGAGGCGGCGCTACGAGGGGCTGCAGGGGCAGGCTGAACCGGTTCATTCACCAAGGGACGGCCGCCCTGAGCAACAACGGCCTTTTGAGGCAGGACACGGCCGCCCGGCAGTTTTTGCCTGGAAGCGGTCGCGCTGCTCGAAGAAGGAGGGTTCTGTGTACCTACCTGCTGCTGCCTAGCTATAGGAGCCCTAGCAGCAGTGGCGGGTTTCCGCTCCACACGCGGACTAAGCGTGCGCGTCCCCTGGGGGGCGGTCGTGCGCCTCCCTTTCAGGGAGGCGCACGACCTGTGGGTTGGGCGCAGTTTGAGGGTTTGGGGGTTTTGACGAATTCATTTTTGTTGGGTCCCCACTCGTGGCCGCTATCGCCGCCCGAATGCGTAGTCACTATAGGATCCCATGGTTATCTTTGCAAGCAGTGAGGCCATGCGAAGGGTTTGGCAGCCGCCCTTATGGGGTCAGCTGCTCAGAGCCAGATCCAGTGCAAGTCAGGAGTAAACTCAACTGACGCCTACGCCGCCAACTTAATGGCGACGGGCATTGAACGTACCACGAGGCCTGCCAGGGTTTTAACGGGACGGAGGCAGACGTGGCATTAGCCTGAAAGCCATTTCCACTGGGTGTCACTCCAGTGTACTCAGGTAACAGAATACCACGACCACCAGCCCAAGGCGACAATTTCCAAAAAGAAGTAAAGAGTGGTCAGGAGACGAAAACAGGGTCGTGCCAAAAACGATACGTATATCGTTGGGGGGTCAGGCAGGTCATTTATAAGGTTCGTTATAAACGAAACGCACTGTATATTTGAAACACAGCTAATCACGGCTAATTCAAGCTTCAGAATACTTGCGATAAGCTTTACACTCGTATGACTCAATAAAAAATATACTGCGAATTATATTTAAAAATACTATTCACGGCTAATTCAAGCTGCACAGAATACTTGCGATAAGCTTTACACTCGTATGACTCAATAAAAAATATACTGCGAATTATATTTAAAAATACTATTCACGGCTAATTCAAGCTGCACAGAATACTTGCGATAAGCTTTAAAGTCAAAGAACGACTGCGGAAACAATTCGCACTGAAAACGTGATGGGATTTCCCTTTAACGATTTGAAGCAGGTAGCTGCATCTAAGAGAATTTGCCGTTTTTTCAGCGTTTTTGTTCAAATATTGAATATGACTAAGCTGTTCGTGGAAATGTAAGTATTATGATGGAAAACATATTGTTTTAAGCTGTAAAAACCATGGGACGTGGAATTTCAGAGGAAACTCTGCCTAGGAACAAATCTTCCTTCAGTATAGGGAGCGCCATCCAAATATTGCGAAAAAATTCACAGCTGCTTGTTAGGAAACACTTTTCTAAATAAAATAAGCAAAACATGGATAGCAAATGTATTATGCCATTCGTAACCAAAAAATATAACTTTATATACAAATGCCAGCAACACAAAATGGGTTTTTGACCCAACTAAATGTGCGTGATTTTTCGTATACCTGCGTGTTTTTCGACCCGAGGTTGCTTCACTTTTATTGCTCTGGAAAGTAAAGCGGCAAAAAGCGGCAGCTGAGTTTTGGAAGTTAGGTAAATAATTAAATAGCAAATAACCTCCCTCAATTGCACGGAGGTCTTTTTTGGTCTTTTTTTTTATTTTCGATCAAAGTTGAAAAAAGGTCGAGATATACACTTTTCGAGCAATCGATAGATCGAACAACTTTTAAAACAAAATAAACATTTTTTATTTTTATTATATTAACAATTAACGTATCTTTTAGAAAAAACCAACAAGTTACCGATTGGTCGCTTCATTTACATACAAATCAATCATAAAGAGGAAAAAAAACAAAAATACACATTTTTCTCGATGTGGAAAAATTGTCAACTTTGAGCGGCTCTACTACTACTACTACTAATCTACTACAACTACTAATCTGAATTTAATGAAAGTTACATATTCGTAATCCCTTCATTTTATCGAACGCTTTCATAAAATTTTTGATTTTTGCAACGTTTTACCGACCGTTGGGCCATAGTGCGACGATCATTTGACCGTCTGCATAACATCGCCCTAAGTAACATCGGAATGTAGTTGCCAAATGAACTACGAGTATGATTGTGGACAGTTCCTAGCTCCAAGTTATTTGGGGGAAGAGAGATTATTTATCAAGTTTATAATTGTATAAAAGTACTACCTGTTAAAAGCGACTTTACTCAAGTGGATTTTGCACATTTTAAAGACGTAAGAATTAAAAAAAAATAAAATCTCAATCGGTTCATTCAATTAACTCTCATTGATATTCGAACATGACTTGTGTTTTAGAAAAGTTTTCAAATATACATATATTTTTTTTATTATACAAAACCCCATTTTTGTAAGAATATTCAGCCTTATCGGGAGTTTCATGTGAACAACATTTCGGGTGGAATATTTCAATTTTCACCTTATCGCGAGTTTCGCCCAAAATTTTCGGCACGTTCGAAAGAAATTTCACCTATCGGCAGCACTTATTCCGCGTGAAATGTCTTGTCAGTTAACGGAAAATGTTTCACTTATATTCAGCCTTATCGGGAGTTTCGCGTGAACAACATTTCACCTCACTTTTTTTGTTCACCCGAAAAAAAATTCTCATCGGGAGTTTCGCCCGAAAGACATTTCACTTCGAATCAGCTGTGCCGATTCGAACAAACAAAAACGTAATTGTGACAGCTGTGAAAAAAGTGCAAAAAATTAATAAAACAGGCAAATAAAAGGAAATAAGAAGGTTTTGCGAATTTTTTTTTTTTATAATTTTTTAAAGTTGTGTATGTTTCCCAGGCAAAATTTTGAGTTTGTTAGTTTCACAAAAATACGCTCTATATAGTCCAATTTTCTATTTTTTTTCATGAGGGTTCGCTATACTGCATTTGTTCCGATTCACCAAAGCCGTCAACATCAACTGCAACTATCTTTACAATTCAGCAAGTCCCAGACACAAAAATAAAAATATTTCCTAAAAACATTTCTAATCGTCTTAAAAATCAACTAAAAGCTAAGACCCCCAACACAAGAGCTTGAAATCACGATTGAATAAGAGTCGACACTCCATCCCATATATGTACTTCTATATTGGCAGTAACCTATCTTCACAATAAGTTTTCATCCGGAAATCAAAGGGAGACAAGCGATGAGACAGAAAACACGACATTTTGTGAATCTATTTCTATACGTGTATACATGAGCACTTCTACACATGAACATGTAGTATAATAAGAAAGTAGTCTAACCTGAGAGAGTATTTCTTATGCATTTCTATTTTGTTTACAAAAATTGGCAGAAAATTTTATGAACAGAGTTTTGAAAGTATGTACCGAACGGGCAAAGTTGTATAAAAATACACTAAAGTACTTTCATATTATCATTGTACGAAAAGCTTGAGTTTGGTTGGTTGGTTTAAGTAGCGATGTTGCATCCAACATGAACATCCAATTAGCGCGTTGGCGCCGTTTTGATACCACTATTCCCGATAGGTACTTTACGGTATACTGATGTTTTGTCTTCTGGACCCTTTACAATATATACCCTATATCCAGTCCGTGAGGTAGATGAAAGAGAGTAGCGAGTGTATGGTGCACTTCGCTACCTCTTCGAAATTCTGGAATGTTGGTTTTCCCATCGTTTTCCATCTCCTTCTTGATAAGGCCGGACAGGCGCAGAGGTAATGATGGACGGTTTCCTTCTCATCCGGATTTTCACAGCTGTGACAGCTGGTATTGTATGGAATCCCCATTTTTGCCGCGTGCTCTCCAATGGGCCAGTGGCCAGTGATGACTGCCGTTAGTCTTGCCACATCCCGTCGGCCTTTGTTCAAGAGCTCCGCGGTCTTGTTCTTGTCATATGCTGGCCATAGTGATCTACTGATTCTACAGGATTCCATCCTCTGCCATCTAGTGTTAGCCTTGGCGAAGAAGTCCTTGGAGACCTCGTTCTTGATAGAGCCAAGTGGGGCGAGAACCGTCAGCGCCTCACTCTCATCAAGAGCGGAGCCTCTTCGAGCCAGTTCATCGGCTCGTTCGTTCCCGTCAATGTTATCGTGCCCTGGCACCCATATCAGGGTAACTTGAAACCGATGAGCTAGCTCTGTGAGGATCTTCCTGCATTCCCGCACTAGTTTTGACGATAGAATCGGCGAGTCCAGTGCCTTAATCGTGGATAGACTGTCGGAAAGTATAGTGATGTGGCTTTTGTAGGATGTATCAGCCAGTGCCATCCTGCACGCTTCCCTAATAGCAAGCACTTCCGCCTGGAAAACGCTTGCTGTGTTTGGGAGTCGGAAAGACACACTTAGTTCCAGATGTTCGGAGAAGACTCCTGCTCCTACTCCGCATTCCATCTTGGAGCCGTCAGTGTAGATTGTGGTTCCTAAGTTATTTAAGATGTTTCCCCTCTTCCATTCCAGACGGGAGGGGGTACGGATTTTATAGTTTTTCCCGAAGATAATGCCGGGAATTGTGTAATCCGTAGTCGAGGTGAGACACCTTGGCCCTTGTGATAATAGACTGCCGTGGCCGTACGGTATGTCTTTCCAGCAACCTGTTTCTTTCAGCCTAAGAGCACTAAGGGTTGCGGATTTCATGATATGCAGATCAATTGAGAGCAGGTGCGTCAGCACGTTCAACGCCTCTCCAGGACAGGATCTGATTGCCCCCGTGGTTCCAGCACAAGCTGTTCTCTGTAGCCTACCGAGCTTGGTGATGTTGTATTCCCTCCTGAGGGCCTTCCACCAGACCAGAGCTCCGTATGATAGTATAGGACGTACAACCATCTTGAACATCCATAACATTAGACTTGGTCGGAGGCCCCACCTCCTTCCGATCATTTTCCTGCAGGAATAAAGTGCAAATCCTGCTTTGTGTGTTCTTTGCTCGATGTTAAGTCTCCAGTTCAGTTTAGGGTCCAGAGTTACCCCGAGGTATCTGGCACTAGACGAAAGGGGTAGCGCTATGTCCCCGAGATGAGGTCGTCTAAAGGTTGGTATCTTAGTACGGGTCGTAAATAGCATCAGTTCAGTTTTGGTAGGGTTAATGCTTAGTCCACGTCCCGTGCACCAAGCGCTTAACCTATCCAGGCCACCCTGAAGGATTCCGCTAATCACATCAGGGCACATCCCTGATGCCATTACAACCACGTCGTCAGCATACGCAACCGTTTTGACTCCTCTCTGGTTGAGTTCTGTTAAGATGCTGTCGATGGCACAAACCCACAGAAGAGGCGACAGTACCCCCCCTTGTGGTGTGCCTCTGCTTACAAATTTTGTAAGGTGGGTGCTTCCAAGCATCGCGCTCACCACCCTCGTTTGGAGCATTGCAGTGACCCAGTTGCGTACCTGTGCATTAACTCCAAGATTTACCAGCGATTCCTCTATCGCCCTAGTCTCTATGTTATTAAAGGCACCTTCTATGTCCATGAAGGCCGCCAATGTATATTGTTTGTATTCCAGTGACCTTTCCACTGTTCGCACTACCTCATGGAGGGCGGTCTCCGTTGACCTATCCTTTAGGTAGGCATGTTGGGCTTCAGAAAGCTTATGTTCTATTTCCTCACGTATATGGAGGTCAAGCAATCGCTCGAATGTTTTGAGCATAAAAGATGTCAGGCTTATAGGCCGAAAATCTTTCGCCGAATCGTGGCCTCTTCTCCCTACCTTTGGGATAAAGACGACTTTCACCCGTCTCCAGCTGACGGGGATATAGTTCCAGACTAGGCAGGCCCTAAAAATGGCCTCTAGCCATGGTAATACCGAGTCTTGTGACACCTGCAGCATTATAGGAAAAATGCCGTCTGGTCCCGGAGACTTATAGGGGGAGAAGCTTTTCACAGCCCATGTGAGCTTTTCCCTCGTTACAATGTTGTTGTTGTTGTTGTTTGGTCGAAGTCGATCTGGTGCCGCATACCTGATCGAGGTGTCCTCCTTGGTGCATCCTGGGAAATGTGTATTCAACACCAGGTCTAAGGCCTCCTCGGTGCTTTCAGTCCAGGAGCCATCCGGCTTCTTTATGAACGAGGGGCAGGTGTGTTCCTTGGACAACACCTTTCCTAGCCTTGCCGAATCTTTCGTAGTTTCAATGGCCGAGCAGAAATCCCTCCAACCCTTGTTCTTAGAATTTCTAATCGCCTTCTTATAATTTCTTAGGCTATCCTTGTAACTTTGCCAGTTACCTGTAGAGTAGCTTAGGTTGAATGACCTCCGGACCTCCGATCTCAGACGTGATAGATCATCATTCCACCAAGGTGGGAACGATTTTTTAGAATATTTGATAGGACAGGACTTTTTGAAAGCGGAAGCCATCGCATTTTCCAACTGGTCGATTCTATGATCAATGTCTCCTACCGAGGAGATATTGACAGGAGAAACCCTCCCTATCCCATTACGGATTATGCCGGCGAATCGATTCCAGTTGGTACGCCTGGGATTACGATATGGTGCGGGTGCTTCGACCTGAAGATCCAAATCGAAGAGTATCCATGCATGATCCGAAAAGGATTTCTTGCTGGATACCCTCCATTTGTTCACCCTCACCTGTTCGTTATCGGTTAGTAGTGTAACATCTAGGACCTCCTCCCACCCACTGATCAGTGCTTGGGAAGACGAAGGTGGGGGTATTACCCCTGTTACACACTACTAGGTTAGTGTTAAGTATAAAGTCGAAGAGTGACCCACCCCGCTCGTTGTTCTCGGTGCTGCCCCATAGGGTGTGCCTTGCGTTTGCGTCACAGCCTATCAGCACCGTGCTGTGGGTGTTTCCGCCGTTCACAAGCTTCTTGATCTCCTCCGGCGGTGCAGGCCTATCATGCGCCATGTAGGCCGAGACTATGCGCAGTTTTTTACCACCGGCTGCAATTAGCTCCACCACCGTGGTGTCGTTGGTGCTGTGATGGGGTAAAAGGTACATATTAAGATGTTTTTTGGCGACTATGCACGCCCTTGCCTTACCTTCACCTCTTTTGTAGAAGAGGTTGTAGTCGCTCCGCCGAAGTCCTTTCACCTCCGTGCTCCGCACCCAAGGTTCCTGGACTATAGCGATGTCTACGTCCTCCTCCGATAGGAGGACGGTTAGGTTGTCCGTTGCCAACTTTGAATGTTGGAGGTTAGCCTGGACAACCTTCAACCCCAAGCCTATTGTTCCGAGGTGGTAGGATTCGGATCGTCGAGCCGTACGTCGTCCATCAACTTTTGGGCATCCACGATCTCGTCTACGTCCTCCTCTTCCGGGTTAGAGGAGCGGAAGACCTTCAGCCTCGCGTGCCGCACGCCAAACCGAAGTTTGTATTCTGCCTTTTCCAGGGCAGGAAGACTCTCCTCGCTTATTACGAGGAGGAAGGATAAACTGTGTTTTTGCGGAGCCTCCGCTTTTATAACCTGCCAGTCTGTCATTGGCGCTGTCGGGTTGTGTGCCTGCAGGTAGGGCACCAGCTTGCCACTGTCCAAGGGCATATTGGGCAACCAAATGCGAGCCCTTGGTCTCTTCGGGATTTCACTGGCGGGGATGAGCTTGAGCCTCAAGCCTCCTGCTATCTCTCCCATCTTGGAGATGCAGCCCTCCAGGAAATCCTTAGAGAATTGGTTCTCACATTTGATTACCCGATATCCGCGAACAATTTCCGCCGAGTCGAAACCAGGGAGAGGCACCTTCGGGTTCGCTGTCAGGTTGCTCATCACATGGTCCATGACCATCTGTGTCAACCTGGCCTCAATCTCTCCCCATTTCTCCAAGGCTTCTTTGCCGCGGTTGGAAGTGGCATCGACCAGTGCTACCTGCAGGTGGTCCCGTGCCACGTCACTAAAAACGCGTCTCGCCGCTGCGTCGGTTGCACCGGCAACCTTCGCCTTTTTCGTCTCGCGGTTTGAGCTGTCGTGGGCAGACCGGTCACGCTTTGTGGCTGTTGCTTTCGGCAGGGTCGCTTTGTACGCCAAGTACTCATCGACATTCTCTGAAACCGTACCTTGTCCTCCGCGTCCTTGGGATGAGCAGTACCAGCAGCCTCGTTCTTGCTGATCCTGCCGAGGATAGCTAAGGCTCTCTGGTACTGCTTATACCTGGACGGTTCTCTAGGTTTGGCCGGTTTCTTGCTGGCTTTCGCTGCCGCTGCTGAGGTTGTTGGTTTCTCGGTAGGGGTAGAGCTTCTGTGGCCCACAGCGCCCACTCCTATCGAGGAAATTAGGGTTTCCTGGCTTGATGCCAAGAGGTCGTCTTCGGAGGAAGTGCCCACCTCTCTCCTTTTGTCCGTCAGTCGTTTGTTCTTTTCCGTTTGTCGTTTGTCCGAGTCCATAATTCGTTGGTCCTTGTCCATCGTCTGTTCGTTTCCATCCGAGGCTTTTTTGAGGGTCGACATCAACTGTTTCTTACGGTCACCTGCCCGACCTGGCGGGCTGTGCGTGGCACTGATGAAGTACCAGCACGGTGACCAATGCGGGAATGGGGAAGGGGAGGGTCCGTCACGGCAGAGCCACTTACCGTGATAAGGCCACCGTTCCTTCCTGAGGCGGCCAGGTATCAGGAAAGCTCCGTTCAAATACAGCCGATATACTCCCTGGCTGCAAATCCGTCCGATGGGCACGGGTCGCATGACACCCCGGATTAGGGAGCTTCCGCTGTGCTACCTTAGCCGGCCACGACCAGAACCAGATCCGGAAGTAGCCGTTTCCAGCCGTCACCACGTGGAGGTGTTAGCACACGCTTCCGTCAGCCAGCTCAGTTACGGCACGTACACTTTCCAGTGTTACATGTTATTCCCCCTGAGTGACTGACAGCACGACGGCCGGAGTTTACTATATACAATATTACAATACATGGCCACATTAGCACCACAGCAGTAAACGATCGCTCCAAGCAAAAATGCCATCACCAGCAACAACAGTTCACCACGGTTGTTAAATCCAGCCAGCGAATAAGCAGTGAAATATAGCTCAGTGTCAAATACGAATGGTCCTCTAAAGATGCATTGCACGCTTCGATCCATTTTTGGCGCTGTTCTGCCGATTTTGGTGGGTGGAACATTGATAATGTGTTGTGGTGTGCAGACTTGCATACACAGCATGATCGAACTGGCATGTTGGTTTACTCACATAAAAAATACACACAATATATTTTAAAGTTATTATTTATACAATTTATGTAAATATTTATACTTACAAAGTAATTTTCAGAAAATTCCAATATGAAATCTTTGTTTTTCGCTTAACTTTGACTTTCTATGACAAAAAAAACTTACTACAAAACTCATATAATAATACTGCTAAATACAAAACAAATTGTATGAACTTTTTATAATTGGTATCGCATTTATTACGATTATGTTCAAATCAAAATGCGACCCGTTTTCTGTTGACAAATTTTGTACATCAAAAATGAAAGGTATTTCAAAAAATGTGTACTCAAAAGAGGGGAGAGTTCAGGTTAGACTGCTTTATTATTATACTATGCACATGAACAACTGTCAAACTGCTCCAGGGGCGGTTGAAGAAATTTCCGTTATTTTCGACAAATTTTTATTTTTTTCCAGTCAATTTTTTTCCCGCCTGAACGCACCTGACTTTTTGACACTTTTGACATATGTCAAGGTACATTCGTTTATACGCTTTCTCGCTCATATTTCACTATTGCTGTACTCTGATGTTGGCGAATGTACCCTGAGCTTACTGCCAATATAGAAGTACTACGTATATGCTCCACCCGTTACGATGACGACGAGTATGATGAGGATGATAACAACACTACAATGAAATAACCCCTTTCTTTATCTACATTACTTTATAAGAAAAACTCTACTTACTTTAGAAGAAATATCTACTATTATCTACTAATAACTGCTATTGTAATGGCCATAGTAATATTATAATGGAAGATAAGAGGATATATTAACAATTATAATGAACTGCAATTACTTATTAAACGACACAATCCAAACATCACTGCACTACAAGAAACCCATTCCACATTCCACTAACAAAATTCCAATCCCAATTAATTTTCATATGTACAACCACCACTCTTCCACTACCGCCTTTGAAGGAGTTGCCCTATTAATTCAAAATTATCTACAACATCAACCTCCTTTCTTAAACAACGACATCGAGTCCTAGCTGTAATAATCCACTCTAAACATAAATTTACATTAATCAACTCATACATTCCTTCGAACAAAAACTTTAATCTTAACAGTCTACAAAACCTTAATTCTATAAGTCCTTTATGCATACTCTTAGGTGACTTCAGTAGTTGGCATCGTAAATGGGGAACCCCGACAAACAATCGCAGAGGCAACATTGTTTCGAAATGTATAGACCAATCACAACTTTCTCTATTAAACAACGGCTCCCCCACTCACTACACCACAGACCATACCTTTACCTTTACCCACATCGACCTCGACCTCCTCCACAATTTTATCAATGCAATCCAAATGGATAATCGAAAACGATTTATTCGGTAGCGACCATTTCCCCATCATCACCTCCCTATTCACACAAATATGCACACAATGTCCCTTGGTGGAATTCAAACTTACAAAAACTAAAAAACGACAAAAACAGACTTTGGAACACACTTAAACGCAACATTACCAACTACAATATTAAACGTTTGAAGCGATCCAACGCTGCTTTTAAGCGTGAGTTAAAAATAGAAAAACGAAAATCCCTTGAAAACTTCACTGCCCAACGGTATACCCTACAACTCCAACTTCAGACTTTTTGCGGCCTGAAACCCTCAAAATATATTCGCTGCATTACCCCCGAAAATTCAACAAATTTATTCATAACTGATAAACCTTCAATAGCTAATGAGTTTTGCAAATACTGGTCTAATGAGTCTAGCAACTCCAAATTCTCTAAAAATTTCCGTGTCAGGAAAAACAATACCATATCAACCCCACCACGGTGCTCTCAGTCTAAAAGCAAAGCTAATTGAAAGCAATATAACTTGAAATGACAATTGCACTGAATAAGCTGAAAGGGAAAACTCCTGCAGCAGATCGAATTTCCTACCCTTTGATTAAAAATGTCACCCCGCTGTGAAGCATAGACTCCTACAACATTTTCAACAATCTCATACCACAAATTTATAAAACTAGCACTATCATTCCCATCCATAGAACTAACTTCGATAAGACTGCTATTAAATTCTACAGACCTATTTCCCTGAACCCCTGTTGCACGAAGCTTTTAGATAAAATTATTGCGAACAGATTATGGTGGTTTGTCGCGATCAACAAACTTTTCCATACAAATCAGATGGGTTTCAAGAAAGGAAAGTCAGTATCTGATTCTCTAGTCTACATAGATTATCTGATTACTAACGCCCTATCAACCAAAAACCATACACATATCCCGTATTTCCCTGGATTTCGCTAAAGCCTTCGATAAAATTGGTATCCACGCGGTCATCGATCAACTGGTAAACTGGAATGTAGGCCCAATATTATTAAATACTTCCATCACTAATTTCATGACTAACAGGAAAATCAGAGTCCGAATTTAAAATATTTTTTCTGAAACTCTCCCTCTTTCGAACGGTACCCCAAGGCTCCCCCGTTCTGTAGTTTTATTCCTAATAGCTTATAACAAACTGTGTGATATCATATCACTACACAAAGAACTTTATTTCTGCGCCTATGCTGATGATTTTAATATACTAAAAAAACTAAATAAAGACAAAAACATCAACATCAACTTCAACAGCTTGTTTAACAACGTGTTATCCTAGTGTGACTATTCAGGAGCCGAGCTCTCGTTTAATAAGTGCAAGCACCTTCACATGTGTCGCAAACGTAAGTGCCGTTGCAACATTCACACTTCGAACATAGCAATACATTAGGTAAATGTTAATGAATTACGAATATTATGACTACTACTCAACCATAAATACACGTGGACGTCACATGCTGAATTCCTGATATCATCCCTGTTTAACCGATTAAATATAATAAAATGCCTGGCAGGCAGCCAATGTAATTGCAACACCCACACATTAATTACGGACGTGGTACTCTTCAAACAACACAAAATCTTAATATAAAACAAAAAGAATACGTATCAAAACAGGGGTCTTGGTAAAAGCTTTCAATATAAATTGTGTCTGTACAATTGTCGGGATTTGATCAATATATGATTTTAATTTATCGAAAAATTCTTCCAACAGGTCAAGCGCTAGACCAATGGTTTCAAGCCCGGGGTCAGTTCCTGCAAGGACGAAAACGGGAATCTGGTGACAGATGTCCAGAGCATGCTATGGAGGGTTATGGAGGGATCACTTCTGGCAACTGATTAACGGTGGATCTAGTGGCGTAGATGAAGTTGAAACTGAACCCCCAGTCGCTAACGATGGGATCGTCATACCACCACCCGATCGTAATGAGGTACGAATAGCAATAACGTGGCTCAAAAACAACAAGGCCGCCGGGACCGACGGCCTGTCGGCTAAGCTATTCAAAGCCGGAGGCGAGGAATTGACAAGCCGCATGCACCAGCTTCTTTGCAAGATATGGTCGGAAGAAAGCATGCCAAGCGACTGGAATCTGAGTGTGCTCTGCCCAATCCATAAGAAAGGAGATCCTGCAATCTGCGCCAACTACCGCGTGATCAGCATCGCATATAAGGTCCTATGCGTGTTGTGTGAAAGCCCATCGTCAACAAACTGATCGGACCTTATCAGTGTGGCTTCAGACGTGGTAAATGTACCATCGACCAGATCCTCACAATACGCCAAAGCCTAGAGAAGACCCACGAGAAACAGATCGACACGCACAACCTTTTCGTCGACTTCAAAGCCGCTTTTGATAGCACGAGTCGGAGTTGAATTGGAACAAGTGCAGAATAGCGTACCCTCGTGAAAAAAAAAAAAAAATTTGGCTGTATAGAGCTTGGTTTTGTGAATGTAACAAACTTAAAATTTTGCTGGGGAAACGCCTACCAAAGGCGTGGCACGGGGTCAAAGTTCAAAACTTTTATCAAAATAACTCATTCAATTTTCAATCGATTTATATGATATGGGTATCAAACGAAAGGTCTTTTTCATTTCTTTATTTTGATGTACCACATTATATACTTTATATGTATGAGTAAAAAATTATAAGCAACAATTTATTTTTTTTTATAAAAGTTACAAAAACCGATTTTTTTCTCGAAAAACCTCGTTATTAAGATACAAAAAAATTTACACTATATTATAGCGTGTAGAATTCTCTTTTTAATGAAATATAAAAACATACAGTTTTATTTTTTTTCAATGCGTGTTTTAATTAAATATCGCGCCTAAGCAAAGAATTTCTGCATTCAAGTACCTTTTGTGTGGCCGGCCTTCGGCCGGGGCGCTTGAAAAATAACCCTCATGGGAGTCACTACCACATCAGGCAACAGTCAGATGTGCACAGTATTTTTTGTTCAAATCCATAGTTCCAAGACATAGTTTTTTTGGCCATAAGTTTTTCCCAGGTGGCCGGCCTTCGGCCGGGCGCTTGAAAAATAACCCTCATGGGAGTCACCACCACATCAGGCAACAGTCAGGTGTGCAACAGTATTTTGTGTTCAAATCCATAGTTTTTTTGGCCATAAGTTTTTCCCAGGTGGCCGGCCTTCGGCCGGGCGCTTGAAAAATAACCCTCATGGGAGTCACCACCACATCAGCCAACAGTCAGGTGTGCACAATATGGAAATATAAAAACTTTGAACCTCGATATCTCGAAAACGAAGCGAGATATCAAAAAATTTTATTCCACATTTTCGATTTATTTTCGGTCAATCTATCTAAAAACATCATCAAATGGCGGCGCCACGGAAACCGTAGAATCCCCTTGCAGGCACATTCTTTTAACTCAATATAAATTTAAATATAAAAACAAAAAAGTTCAAATGTTCTATATTTCATTGTAAAGGGAATTCCGTAGAGAATATATGGTAACAAATTCATTATATCTTTATTTTGGTTTTTTTCGAGAAAAAAATCGGGTTTTGTAAATTTTATAAAAAAAAATAATTTTTTGCTCATAATTTATTACTCGTACATATAAAGTATATAATGTGGTACACCAAAATAAAGGTATGAAAAAGAGAAAAAGTTTGATATTACCCATATCATATAAATCGATTGAAAATTGAATGAGTTATTTTGATAAAAGTTTTGAACTTTGACCCCGTGCCACGCCTTTGGTAGGCGTTTCCCCAGCAACATTTTTAGTTTGTTAGACTCAGGAGCCAAACTTCTTTGTATAAGCATACTTATTAATTTTTTTCACGAGGGTACGCTATTCTGCACTTAAGCCGTTGAATTTACCCCGCCATGTCTGATTTTGGTATCCCCGCCAAACTGATACGGCTATGTAAAATGACGTTGCACACCCCTACTAGCTCCGTCAGAATCGGGAAGGACCTCTCCGAGCCGTTTGATACCAAGCGAGATTTCAGGCAGGGCCCCCCTTTCGTGCGACTTTTTCAACCGCCTGCTGGAGAAAATCATACGCGATGCGGAGCTGAACCGCGCTGGCATTATTTTTCATAAAAGTATCATGCTGCTGGCATATGCTGACGATATTGACATCGTTGGCCTCAACATCCGTGCCGTATGTTCGGCGTACTCCAGTCTAGAGAAGCGAGCAAAGTTGGTCTTGCGGTGAACGAGGGCAAGACAAAGAACCTCCTGCCACACAAAGATTCTTCGCGTCTTGGACAACACGGCACTGTTGGCAGCCGTAATTTCAAAGTGATAAAGGACTTTGTCTACCTTGGTACCAGCATCAACATCAACAATGACGTCAGCCTGGAGATCAATCGGAAAATAACTCTTGCCAACAGGTGCTACTTTGAGCTCAGTAGGCAGATAAGAAGTAGAGCCCTCTCTCGACAAACCAAACTTACGCTCTAAGAAGCACTTATCATCCCCGTCCTCTTATATGGTGCAGACTCCTGGACGTTGTCGACCACCGATGAACGTTCCTTGAAAGCGTTCGAGAGAAAGATACTCCGCAAGGTCTTCGGTCCACTCCGCGTGGCTGATGAGTACCGTATACGACGGAACAACGAGCTGTACGAGCTATACAGGGACAAGGACATAGTCAAGCGCATAAAAATACAGCTGTTGCGCTGGCTTGGCCATGTTGCCCGTATGCCTGAAGATGCTCCGGCAAGGCGAGTCTACTAGACGGCACCCTCAGGTGGACGCCGCGGAAGAGGACGTCCTCATCTACGTTGGAAAGTGTCCCAGAACCTGTCGACGCTCCGAATCTCCAACTGGCGCCAGGACAGAACCGGCTGGCGCACTCAAACTATCGAAAATATCGAGTGGGCCAACAATCGATCGTTTTCCAGCTCTAATTTGTAGGTGATTGTCTACGGAAAACGCAATCAGCCAAGAGTGATTAAATAAAGATTACGACTTCATTCGTGAAGATTTATAAGGTGACCATTTCAGAGTGTAATATTTTATTTTTATTATTGGTGTGTATTTCCTTTTTAAGCATGAAAACACGTTTATGTACATATTGTTTGACAGTTTAATTAATTTCGGCCAATTATGCCAAAGCTTTGCTTCTCCTTTTATTTTTTCATCTAAAAAAAAATTAAAAATAAAATTTCAATCCTATGTCAATTGGGCACCTTAAAATTAGTTTGAAATGGGAATCATATACAGAAAAACTGAACTGTTTTAAAAATAATACTGTTATATTGATGAAACAATTAAAATATGGATTGATGTAAAATATTTAAAAATACGATTTTTAATAAAATATATATAATTATATTAAATGACAAGGGTGTTATATTGATAACACAGCGTGGCCCCGTGCCACCCCTTTTGTAGGTGTTTCCCAGGCAAAAATGTTTAGTTTGTTAGATACAGGAGCCAAACTTCTTTGTAAAAGCATACTTATTTATTTTTTCACGAGGGACGCTATACTGCACTTTAGCCATATACGTGGGCAGTCCGATAAGTACTTAGCCCCAACGTCCGATGGTGCCACTACCGTAAGAGAAATTTACTATCGTGTAGTACATCCTCGTAGACGGCTACTGTCAAAATTTCACCCATATTGGATTTGTAGTTTTGTTTTGACCGCGTGTGGAAACGAACGTGTCCGCGGATTTTAGAAAAATGGAAAAAGAGCAATATCGGTCGGTGATTCGCCAAATTGGTCGCATTAGGCTACGAACAGCTGCCCCATCCACCGTATTCTCCAGATTTGGCCCCGTGTGACTTCTTTTTGTTTCCAAACTTGAAAAAGTCACTCGCCGGGCAGAAATTTGAGTCGAATGAGGAGGTTATCGCCGCCACGGAGGCCTCCAGAAAACGTATTTTTCAGACGGGTTAAAGAAGTTGGAGCATCGCTGGGTCAAGTGTATCGAGTTGAAAGGAGACTACGTTGAGAAATAAATCGCCACTTTTCCAAAATTTTCGTTTTTCTTTTGTAGGCTAAGTACTTATCGGACCACCCACGTATGTAGTACTTCTATATTGGCAGTAAGCTCAGGGTACATTCGCCAACATCAGAGTACAGCAATAGTGAAATATGAGCGAGAAAGCGTATAAACGAATGTACCTTGACATATGTCAAAAGGGTCAAAAAGTCAGGTGCGTTCAGGCGGGAAAAAAATTTACTGGAAAAAATAAAAATTTGTCGAAATTAACTGAAATTTCTTCAACCGCCCCTGGAGCAGTTTGAAAGTTGTTCATGTGTAGAAGTGTTCATGTATACATGTATAGAAATACATTCACAAAATTTCGTGTTTTCTGTCTCATCGCTTGTCTCCCTTTGATTTCCGAATGAAAACTTATTAGGGGTATTCTCGATGTCTTGCATTACCCTGACATCGTGTACGAAATGCATAATTGACATGGCTATGCATTTCGAGCAACGACACAACAACAAAATACAAGCGAAAAAAGTTTGCATTTTTTGCATGTCATGCTACGTAAAAACCCTTGTTTTGTGTGTGACATCGTGTGTGGGTGCAACCCTGGGTCAGGTGATTGTACGACAGCCATTTAATTTTCTTCGTGTTCGAAAACCAAATTTAAAAAAATGGAGAAAGTTTGTGGCTGTTTGCGGCATTTTTGCAATGTGTGCTTTTTTGAGCGTTCTCGATGTGTAGCATTTTCCAGTCTTGCACGGTTGCATTTTTACGAATTCTTCCTCCGTGCAAGACATCGAGAATACCCTTATTGTTAATATAGGTTGCTGCCAATATAGAAGTATTACATATATGACTTTAGCCTTCAGCTGTTATCCAACATGTTTTTGTTTTGACGGAAGAAAGGTTTGTGTGTGTGTGTGTAAACAAACGTTCTTGAAACACGCATCATCTCTTACGCATCGATGGTCTAGATGAGTAGACTTTGTCCATACTGCAGCGTATTGTGTCCAAATCTTGTACGGGAGCTTTCCCGACAACTTCAGGCCCATCTTTAGATGCCCTGGTGGCTCTGCTTTCACTTGATGTTTTCATCCGCCGACCACCCGAAGACTAAAACATAGCAGTCGAAGGTATCTCGCTTGTCTGACACTGGACAATGGTGCTGGCACCAACATCGATCCTTCGGACATGTCTATGTCCCTTGACTCGATGCCTTCAACTATAATACTAAAAAGCGGCATACGATGTTGCTGCCTGAGGATCACCCTTGGTCAAATTCTGAGAATGAGCCCGGCAAACACTGCTTCCGTATATTCACGGACAGCTCAAAAACAGAACA
The DNA here is from genome assembly GCA_963668005.1 of Melieria crassipennis. NCBI lineage: Eukaryota > Metazoa > Arthropoda > Insecta > Diptera > Ulidiidae > Melieria > Melieria crassipennis. The sequence goes on along the minus strand of OY764961.1, from coordinate 84,258,922 downwards.
GGGTTCTTGTTCTGGTGTCTTGGTCGAATCAACTGGGGCTCGACGGTTCTTTGCCCTAGGCTCGAACGCATCTCTGTTTCAGGCAGAGATGCATGCCATACTTGAGACAATAAACGTTTTTGTAGAGAGTAGGTGGAGAGACTGTGTGTAGCGACAGCCACGGAAAATCCGGGCTAGATTATGTCGGCAGGCATAATAGCCTGAAGCTTATTTCGGTCCCGGGGCACGCATGAATTGCGGGTAACGAGACCTCTGACTCTGCAGATATAATGGGCTCCAAGGATGCGTTTATCGGCCCTGAGTCTGTTCTACCTCTCCTATCTGCGGCCATCAAAGCTACCGTTAACAAATGGGTCACTGTGGCCTGGGAGTGAGCGTACCAAGGCGAGAGCTGCCGAAGTTGGACAAAACTTATGCTTTTTGTTATCTCTGGCAAATGCTTACAGTTTCTGCTGTCACTATGCAGAAGGGACTGTAGGCAGTTGGTCTGGTTAATGACGGGCAGTTTTCTATAACCAAAGCACATGGAAAAGGTAGGCATATTTGACAGTGCACTTTGTCTGGCCTGGCCTGCAGAGGCGCTAAACGTGCTGGTGCACCTGCTCCTGATCGATCTGCATTTCATGAAACCCGCAATTCTTAGTACCCTTAGGTTGAAAGAAACAAGTTGCTAGAAAGACAATTGCTGCTATCACAAGGGCAAAGGTGCATCACCACAACTACGAATTATGCAATTCCCACTATTGTTTTTGGAAAAAATTACGATATCCGTACGCCCTCCCGTCTGGAATGGAAGAGAGGAAATATTCTAAATAACCTGGGCACCATAATCTAAACTGACGGCTCCAAGATTGAATGCGGACTAGGAGCGGGAACCTTCTGTGGACATCTGAGTTGCCGGGCCACAATAACGTTGACGTTGTCTCGACCGTAGAAAAATAATAAAAATATTACAATCACATAATTTTATAAAAGCTTTTTGTCAAAAACGTACAATGAAAAAACTCATTTTGACTATTGCACTGCAGGGATGAAAAAAAACAAAAAAAAGCTATGTACCACGCAGTACAAAAACCATATGTCCGTCACTATGCTAGTACGCCTTTTTTTGGGAATACTACGGCTTCCGTGGCGCCGCCATTTGATGATGTTTTCAGATAGATTGACCGAAAAGAAATCGAAAATGCAGAATAAAATTTTTCGATATCTCGCTTCGTTTTCGAGATATCGAGGTTCAAAGTTTTTATATACAGATAAGCGACATGCCATATTGAATTATTTAAATTCGGTATAAATGTACATTTTATTCATGAATTTATGCAGAAATACTGTTAGCACTTTACTGATACTCCGGCACACTAGTTGCTCCTATGAGGGTTATTTTTCAAGCGCCCGGCCGAAGGCGCACGGAAGGAATTTGAATGCAGAAATACTGTTAGCACTATACTGATGCTCCGGCACACTAGTTGCTCCTATGAGGGTTATTTTTCAAGCGCCCGGCCGAAGGCCGGCCACACAAATGCATGCAGAAGTACTGTAAATATTTTACTGAATTTGAAGCCTTACTTGCACTTAAGAAGATTATTACCCCTCTCCCCTTCTTTTCCGTCTAACCGCACCCACTTTTTGGCAGGTAATTAAAAATTTTCTGGTTTCGAAGGTAAAATTAAAAAAAATCATTAAAAAACTATACATTTCCGACGGTTTTTCTTTCAAGGGGGGGTATATGGGGAATCCCCCTACCCCCCACCAAATTTTATACCCCTCCTCGACCACCCAGATATGAGAGTCCTTCCGAAATTTTAAATTTTGAACCTCGATATCTCGAAAACGAAGCGAGATATCGAAAAATTTTATTCTTCATTTTCGACTTATTTTTGGATCTATCTAAAAACACTCTCAAATGGCGGCGCCACGGAAACCGTAGTCTTGGCCTTTTTTTAGTACTTGAGCTTTGATTGTGGTATTCTCCATAGTACAAAAATCGTATGGTTGTCAGGGGTATTAGAGAAATGAGTTTTGTAATACTTTAAGGATCAAATGATATTGACGGCCCTGTTCGATGTTTCTTTCCACTAAAATCTTATCTTTTACTGCTAGCGCCCTGTTCATAACCATCACTCACACAACCTTTTTACTAGTTCTTCGTAGGAAGTGAACTTGGTTGGGAAGAAGTAATTGTTTTTAATTTAAGATATTGCATATATATACTTATCCCGCAGAAAAACTTAGATGTTACTAATGGCTACAAATAAAGTTTCAATTTCTGAAGAAGAGTTTGGAAAGAGGCTGGATCGATGTTTGACCGATACAATAATAAAAGGCTGTAAGTTTCTGGACTTATGTAATTGTTTTCTGTACCGAACGTTTTATTACCGTATGTTGGATATGGATTAGACAGCTTCCTTTACATTATTTGCGAAATTAAGTTACAATTGTAGTTTATTCACACCAATAGCAGGTCAATTTTGTATTGCTGTAAAAAAAATACAGTTCGTTAATTTCGTCATGAGAAAGACGAAAATTATATTAACTTTTGTCTCAGGCGAATAGCTTCGTCGCTAGATGTGTTTAAAGGTAGCCCGCCTCCAGGCGGCGCTGCTGAAAATACAGCATATTCAGGTTCATAGAAGCAAGTGCAGAGATGGTAGGAAAATCAAAAGAAGTGATGGTAAATGTTTTGCAATGTCATTTATTTATTGTGAAAAGTAAAAAAACAGTCTTTGGTGTTGCTGAAACACAGATATAAGTTGCATTTAATACAATCAACCTGTAATATCCAAAAACGAACATATTTTATAGTAAATATTGAAATACTAAATTTTTTTAAAATTATTTTTGTATGGAAATCTATCTAAGTAAAATACGTATATTTTTCTATACCGGCCATGCCTCCTTTAGAGTATTATAATCTCTAAGACAAAGTAAATACATCCTAAACATCGCAGTACAAGCTATAAACAAAGGACGTAAACCGGCAAGACCCCCTGCAGGCGCTGTGCAACATGACGTAAAACGGCAGCCCCGCCTGCAGGCGGTCTTGCTTTAGGGGGTGGCTGTAGGTCTCCCAATGATAATTCTCATAAACAAAATAAATTATATACAAATACAAATATTGGTTTGCTTACTGAAATTTTCTGCAGCTTCAATCTCGAAGATTTATTAGTCTTTTTATTAAATGAAAAACTCATACTCGCGAAAATAATTATTTTCGTCCGAATTCGACAAATTCTCACTTCAAATGGGTTTAAAACCAAAAGTAGCTCACTTATGGTCACAATATTTATACCGTTAAAGGGAACTTTTCCAAATCATTATCAGCCATATTTAAATAAATAAAGTTCGTCGCCTACTCAGCAAACGCATTTTGCTGTACCCCGCCTGGAGGCGGGCTTGGCCGCTAGTGGGTTAATGTGCCGATGAAAACAAAAAAAATGTTTTTTAGTTTTAGTTTTTACATGGACCGCATATCATATCGCATGCTTTGTTGCTAATTGGCAACTGTCGGAAGAAGCTCAAGAAGCACGGAATAAAGATTTCAAGAGTTGTAGAGAGAATTTTTTACGAAAGTGCAGTGAAAAAAATGCAATTAAAGACATTTTCAAAAGATTTTTTAACTAATTCTGACATTATATCAAGTATGAGAAAATTTCCACAAAAAAGGCCATCATATGTTATGCCCAAAGATGCCACGGAGTTGATACTAATGAGGAATGATGGTATTGTTGACGGTGATGATTATAAAGTTGGTGATGAAGATTATAATGATGATATCGAATTGGCTGCAATGGCGACGAAGAAATGTTTTAATTAAACTGTTGAACTTAACTTTCCTTAGAAATGTGGAAGATTTATCTTTTGTAACTATTTTAGGGCCCGGTTCGCGAGTCGACAGAGTTGGCGAATCGCCTGTCTATAGGTATTATGGTTGGCGAACGCACTCATTCGCCGTATGTTATAAATTGTCGCAGAGAGAGCTGTAATTTCTCACTTCAAATTTCAATATAAAAATATTTTGTTTGCTTTTTTCATATGAATGTATGAAAATGATAAGCAATATAGATTTATTTTTCAAAGATGATAGTGCCCATGATACAATTATAAAGGTAGTGTATTCCGGGAGAAAGGCAGAATGACAATGCCTTATACAGAGTGTTGCTTATAATGATGGGGAAATTTTCACAAATAGGGGAAAAATTAGTACTTGAAAATGGCCTTCAAGCGATAACACAAAATAAGTTAGGACCTTTAGATGGACATATTGTGATAAAAAAATAACAGTCTTAAAGCCTAGATGGATACAGTTTGATTTCAGCATTTTTTTAATGATTTAATTTAAACGTAAATTCTTTTTTCGTGTGCCTATCAATACATGTGCACATAAGCAAACAAAAAAAGCAACATTATTTTTCATTTCAAATTCAATAAGGCATCGAGTTGACAGCTTTTGGGAGTGCGCCTATTGGGAATACACTACCTTTATAATTGTATCATGATAGTGCCCATGATACAAAAATATACAGGTAGATTCAATCGAGCAAAATTAAAAGTCATTTGCTTTTTTGACAAATAAAAATAAAATTTTAAGGGTGCAAAAAAAGTAAGAAATACAGAAACTGAATGATATACTACATAAACTAATTGTGTGAAATTGCAGCTCTGTAGCAAAAATGAAAACAGTAGTACAAAATTTGTAAACAAATATTTTTTTCCAATTGTCAATTTTATTTTTATCTGTCGCATTGAAACTACCTGCATATTTTTGTATCATGATAGTGCCCCAAATCCTTCAAAGGATGCATCAGGAACAGTTCCAATCCACTTGAACTGCCGAACCAGATGTGAGCTTCACGTATTGGTTATGAAAGAATTTGATGGATGGTAAGCATCCAAATTTATTTACATAATTATTTAAAGATTCATCTCATATGTCGGCTTTGCAAAAAAGCTTTTGTGTTTGTATTGGATAAAATATAACACACATTAAAATTTTACTGAACCTCATCTATGTCTCCAGCATTAAAATTGTCCTGCGCTTTACGCTTTTTTGCTGATGGCAGTTACCAAAAAGTATTGGTAATGACTTTGAGCTGGGCTTTGCACAGACAACGGTCTCGATTGTGCTAAAGAAAATCTTAAGAGAATCTTCAATTTGCCTTGAATGGATTAAGGTCAGGATGAGAGAAGCTGAAAAGCAAAGTGCAAGACATTTATTTTGCACTGAATGCGGGTTGTCTGGTGTTCTTGGATGCGTCGATGGAACGCATATTGGTATTGCTCCTCCAAATCACTTCAAGCATCAATACTTGAACCAAAAGGGTCTTCAGTAGAAGTAAGGGGCACATTCCTCTGTAATTTACATTGCTTCAATGATGAAGCCTTGCGACCACAATATGGTGATAAGATGACATATCTTATGACACCATTCCGTAATACAGAGTCAGTCTATAACAAAAACATGCCTAGGGTAGAAATATTGTAGAAAGAAAAATCGGTGTGCTAAAGTGCCGTTTCTGATGTCTATTAGGCGGGAGAAAATTACACTATTTCCCACAAAAGGCAACACAAATAACACAGTGCAACAAATTTAAAAAAAAATGTCGAGGGACAAGGTCAAACATGTCTCATTTGATAGAGGACCTCAGGAGGTAAAAAAGTACCAAGGCATTTTTGCCGGGATGTTCCAGTTTTTCTTTAAATGCAGTTTAAAGATGGCGGCTTAATGCTCCATACTGAAACTTTTAAAACATCATATCTCTTTACTCAAATGTCAGAAAGGAATAATTTTTGCGTCAAATTAAAGCTAATGATATGAAGTCAAAGAAACCATACCCCTTTTTGAAAAATTTTGTGGAAAAGGGCATAAAGGACATCAACAAAATTTTTATCCTAATATCCTGGAATGAATGAATGAATATCCTGGAAACCGTGAGAGCTAAACTTATATAAATGACTTCTGGTAAAAAAGCATTCAAGGATCTATACTGCATATTCATTTCATTTCAATCACTTTCACTGTTAAGCCATTACAGCGTTTCAAAAATTATCCACTGCTACGTTCATGTGTTTATGTACAGAATATCTCATAGCTGCTTACTAAAAACATCGAATGTAGCAAAGCACATTTTTTTAATCGTTGTAGAGTCATAACTGTAAAAGTGATTTACATGAAATTTATAAGCAATATAGATGTTTGAATGCTTTTTTACCAGAAGTCACTTATATAAATTTAGCTCTCACGTATTCAAGGATAAAAATGTAGTTCATATTCTTTTTCATAAAATTTTTCAAAAAAGGATATTGTTTCTTCGACTTCATATCATTAGCTTTCATTTGACGTAATTATTCCTTTCTGACATTTGAGTCAAGAGATATGATGTTTTAAAAGTTTCAGTAAGGGGCACTAAGCCGCCATCTTTAAACTGCATTTAAAGAAAAACTGGAACATCCCGGGAAAAATCCTTTGACACTTTTTCATCTACTGAGGTCCTCTATCGAATGAGACCCTTTCGACCTTGTCCCTTTTCTTAGAGTTGCACTGTGTAATCAACACATGTTGTGCTTTGCATAATATTTGCATGCACTTCAGAATGGATAATCCCGATGAAGTTGAAAGTTAGGTAGCCCCACTGATCAGTGATAAAATATTGGAAATTCATGCGAATTCATACGAAATTCATTCACATGAGCTAAATTTCTATTTCTTTCGAATTTTGTCGAATGAAATGTTTATTCGACCGATTTTGACTTTTGTGGCGAACGAAACTCAAGCGAGTCGCCTTCGATAATATCAATTTTTTTTCTCATTCGACTGATTTTGATAGTTCAGGCCATAGTATAATAATAAAGTAGTCTAATCAAAACTCTCCCGCTCAAAATAAACAAAATATTTTGAAATGACGTAAATTTTGATGTCTGAAATTTGTAAGTTCAAAAAAATGTTCAACCACAGTCGCAACTTCATTCAAATAAAATCGTACTAAAAGCAAAAGAAAAATGATTAGGTATATTTTAATTCAACTTTGTTTACTCTGCTGATGACTTTTTTGACAATATTTGTCAATCAAAATAGAGGTACATTAGGGGTACTCTCTTTAATTAGACTACTTTATTATTATACTATGGTTCAGGCGAATTGAATTCGGCGACTCGCAAACCATAATACAAAATGCAGCGACTCGCTTAAATTTGCAGGCGACTCGCGAGCGGTAATAGGGCAATTAGTTTTTCACCGTTCTTAGCAAAAAATTCCACTAAAGTATATGCAAAACATTTGTTTTTTACGTTCTAATGTTTGATTAACTAAACCTAATACTTACTTCATATCTAAATAGCCTATGTAAATTAATCGCCATTTTCGCAACTGGGCGGCGGTTCGCAGTTTTTTTTGCGCACTTGGAGGTTTTGCCATTGCCTGCCAAAAGCGCACTTGTGTGATTCTTGTAATTCTCAACTGCTTCATGCGATAGAAGTATTTAAGCGTTTCACCAGCCTGAGCTAGGATTCGAACCTAGGGCCTCGAAATACAGGGTTATCCATTTAGTGGTTTCAAAACCGCCGATCTGGCAAGGCTGCCAGCTATTTAATATCTGTCATCTGAAGTGTCATTTGTTTAGTGAAAGGCTTGCCATTTACGGATATGGATCGTTTAACAACCGAAGAACTCGTAAAAATGGTTAAATCTGTTTACAAAAGTGGTGGTTCAAACGTGGCCTCGAGCATTACGGGATGATTATGGTCGTCATAGTCGACCTAGTGTGCAAGGAATTGGCAAGATTACAAAGAAATTTGAGGAGACTGGAAGCGTTACAAATGTGGTCAGGTCTGTGCATCATCGCAATGTGCGCACTGCCGAAAATATCGCTTCTGTTAGTGAAAGTGGCGGATAATCCAAATTTGTCGATTCCACGGCGTTCTCAGCAATTGGATTTGCACCTCCATCCATAGAAACTTCAACTCACGCAACGTTTAAAGCCAGCTAACCATTCACAACGCCGTAGGTATGCTGATTGGGTGCTTGAGCAACAGGCTTTCAATGCTGATTTTTCGACCAAAATTTTCTTCAGCGATGAAGCTCATTTCTCACTTGGTGGTTACGACAACATGCAAAATTGTCGCATATGGGGCTCGGAGAACCCAGAAGTGATTGTAGAAAAGCCATTTCATCCGGAAAAAGTGACTGTTTGGTGCGCATTATGGTCTGGAGGTGTCATTGGGCCGTATTTCTTCGAAAATGACGCTGGAAGAATCATTACCGTCAATTCAGCGCTATGGTCATATGATAACTGACTTTTTTGGCCTGTAATTGAAGATTATGAACTGGACGATACAACACGACCGATATTGGCTTTATTTCATTGGAAGTTTCCAGGACGCGTAATTTCACGTTTTGGCGACGTCAATTGGCCACTTAGATCATGCCATCACCATCATTTGACGCCGTTAGACTTTTTTGTGTGGGTGCGTCAAAGACCGTGCTTGCGCGGATAATCCTCCGGAGCATTTGAAAACTAACATTTGTCAAGTTATCGCCGAGATACCCCCCGGAATGTGCGAAAAAGTGGTCGAATACTTCCTCAAAAGGATCCACTGATGCAACCAATAGAGGCGGGCATTTAAATGACATTGTACAGTCGTGAAACAATTACAAAGTACACGTTATTTTAACAAAATGTGTTCCGCGTAAGAGAAGCGACTTGAAGCCGTATTCCTTTGTCTACACTTTAGAGGGACGTAAATGGCACATTTAGCTGCAGCAAAATATATGAAGAAGTCGAAGTCATTCCTAACGAGGTGGACGAAACGGTATATGGAAGCAAACAACAGGACAAGAAAATCATTGATTTATTTGCGACGAAGCCGGGCTTATCGTTGCGTAAAGCTAAAGCAGTTTTTAGAGAAAAGTGGTGTTCAAATATCAAAAGAGACGATTCAAGGACGTTTAAGATCTAACGACGCCCATTGGGAAAAAACAGGCAAAAACGCTCGCATTGGAGCAAATTCAAAAGTTGCGAATCTGATTTTTTTTACTTGTGTGGTACCAAACTTATCTGCGGAGTCCTGCGTCAGCGTGAATGCGAGCAATTTTTGCATACCAACCCAAGCACTTTTTGTACTCAGCACTGATAAGCAACGATATATTTTTAATTGCTGAGCAAAACTATAACGTATGAAAAACAGCAAGGCTCTCATCATCACTCGTTCAAAAACGACTTGCCTGGGCTTATGCCAATTCAGATCGGAATTGGAATAATGTTATATTCATGGATGAATCCTAATTTTGGGCAAATAGTAGCATAAATCGATCTTAGTGTACCTCTAACAACCGATTGCTCCAACGAACTGTTAAAGACCCAGTAAAGGTCCATGTTTTGGGCTGTTTCCCAAAAAAAGGATTTGGGCGCCTTTTCGTTATTACCACCAACTTGAATGCGGTTTTGATGAACAAAATTTATGAAAAAGCTTTATTACCATCAGATGGGAAGATGTTCGGTAGAAGAGGACTCTCTTGGATTTTACAAGAAGACAACGACCCTAAACATCGCAGCCGAGTGTGTGCTGAGTGGAAACAGCAAAATGGGGTAGAGGTGTTAGATTGGCCCCCACAGTCGCCTGATGACAACCCGATGGAAAATGCGTGGGCAATATTAAAGCAGAAACTCAGAAGAAAAACTATGTGGACAGCAAAACAGTTATCGAGACAAATACGGCTGATTTGGAGTCGATTGCCTCCGCAACTTGCTCAGAACTTAGCGCAAAGTATGGATCGGAGGTGTGAGGCCATAATAGCGAATGGCGGCGACTATACCTGTTATTAAAAATATACAAAAAATATTATGAACGCATAAAAAGCAGTTTGTTTGAAACGAATCTGACAAATAATTTCCATAATTTCTACTGGACAGACTGTATTTCGTACGTAATGGCAAAGTCCAAGCATTATCAAAAAATAAAAATTTCATCGAAATCATATCTTTGTGTTTTATTTTAATAAACTTTACTTTTGAAACCGAAAAATAGATAACCCTGTATAAGAAAAATCGTAAAATACGCAAAACGATGTATTTTATTGTAAATACGCACAAATATGCATTTAAAGCGCAAAAATCTTAAAGTATGCTTACAAATATGTATGCCAAAACGCGCATATAAAGCGAAGTATGCGCTAACAATTAAACACCATTTTATTTACTAAAGCTTATTATTAAGGTAAAATCATGAATGATTTTGAATATATAAGACATGTTTAAAACATCGTATCACTCATCCTTTGAACATGCATGACTTTATTATTACTCACAAATGTATTGTTTTTTATTTTCAGCTGGCGGACTAATTCTTGGTTCTGTTTTATCCCTCTTATTCTTCAAAAGGCGAAAATGGCCGGTTTTGATGAGTACTGGATTTGGAGTTGGTGTGGCTTACAGAACTTGCGAGAAAGATTTGAACTCATAAAAATATTTCGAAAAAGAGCAAGATTTTTGAAGTACATTGAATATTAACCAATATATTTACAAGAATTGTAATTGAAAGTCAAATTGTTGCTGTCAGACGTACTTTGGAAATAATACATATGTTAAAGGGTCCACTTAATAGTAAGGATATTTGGGAAGAACTCTACACATTCGAATACACGTCTGCAGGCAGCGGTCGCACTGTTACAAGAATTGGTTGAATGACACTGAATCGAATTAACGCTGAACAACAAAATCAAATCTTTTCCAAAATAACGGTCCAGATAACGGATTATGGTAGAGGGGCAATCTTCGTTTTAACTCTGATAGTGTTTTTCCGCATGGTAATCTGGAAATCTCACACTTTCAGCTCTATCTCGAGTAAAACTTCCGCGGGACATTTTTCTCTTTTCCCTGTCCTCCAATCACGAACAATAACTTTCCTGAAAATTCTCCCTATTCACATTCCTCTTTTTCCGAACGAGCTCCGACAATAGCGGAAACGTTTCGGAGAGAAAAGTATGTGAGTTGACATGGAGCTCCGATATCACTGGAATCAGTGATAAAGTGATAGGAAACTGGGAAAGTAAGCCGATTTTTGTGCGTTTTTTGCAATTCACGTACACGGTCTGTGTGTGCTGGTAGTCATCAGCTCTTCACTGTTTTCGCTCTTTTCCCGATATTAGGGATGATTGTGCAAACTAAAATGCCGCCAGTTTCCTTTCAATGATTTGCTTTTTAAAGTATGTTCTCATTAATTTTCTGCATTAAATACACAACATATCAACTTTTTGGTTTCATTACGTAGATATTATTGAAAAATATACCAAAGAACACAAAGCTAAATGCGTTGAATATGACAGGGTCACTTGCCGTCCTTTTTATTTCGCAGTTCTTCATTTAGCGAATCTCTAATGGTCAAACTCCATGAATTGCGTTTCATGCGTTCGGGGTTGTTGCGTCATTGCGTTGATTGCGTTATTTGCGTTGCAAATGGTCAAACTCCGTAAAGTGCGTTTCATGCTCAGCTTCTTCTTACGTCAGCTGATGCTGTCAAACTCCTGATTGATTTCGTTGTGCATTGGGAGAAGACAAGGAAAATTGTAAAAAAAACGAAATGGAATTGCTAAACGACGTTATAGACTTTAGACTGATTTAATTTTAAACACAATAAATGTATATCGAGCATTGCAAAAAAATGAAAAAAGAAATTCAGTTGAATTCAATTTGTAGCAATTTATTTCACAGGAATGAGCAAAATGCGATATACAACGAATAAGCTATCGAATTTCCAATACAGCGAAGACTAAGTTTCGTCTGTCAAAGAATTTTGCTACTTTTTAGGAATTTCTTCACATTTTATGTTAAAGTATTGGATTTAAAATGTTTCTTAACTGTATTTAATAGCTTTTGTGTAAAATAAATGCATTAGACTTTTTCGATAACACAAGTTTGTTATCGACTTTACCATCCACATTCATGCCACATAATTTATGACATCTTTAAGAGCTCTGTCAGCTGTTTGACGGCGTTAACGCAACCAACGCAAGAGAAAGTTGAAAATAGTTCAACTTTTGATGCGTTGCGCGGCATGTCATGGAGTTTGCTTCATACAAATACACTGATTCAACTTTTTTTTGCAACGCGAGAAACGCAAAACGCAACGAAACGGGTGAAACGCACTATATGGAGTTTGACCTTAACACGGGTTTGACGATCACATCAGGGGTGGCTTTGCGTAATTCGATATCGAGCAAATACGTGTATCGAACTATCGTTTTTGCTTTCCGTAACACAAAATGTCGTCGTGTCGTATCGAACGTTCGATACAAACAGCTCGATACCAATTTTGCTCTCGTTTTGCTCGTTTGCTTGTTTGCGCCGTTGTCAACCATAACAAAATGTAAGTATGAAATTTGAAATTGGCTTAAGTGCAGAATAGCGTACCCTCGTGAAAAAAATTAATAAGTATGCTTATACAAAGAAGTTTGGCTCCTGAGTCTAACAAACTAAAAATTTTGCTGGGGAAATGCCTACCAAAGGCGTGGCACGGGGTCAAAGTTCAAAACTTTTATCAAAATAACTCATTCAATTTTCAATCGATTTATATGATATGGGTATCAAACTTTTTCTCTTTTTCATACCTTTATTTTGGTGTACCACATTATATACTTTATATGTACGAGTAATAAATTATAAGCAAAAAATTATGTTTTTTTTATAAAATTTACAAATCCCGATTTTTTTCTCGAAAAAAAACCAAAATAAAGATATAATAAATTTGTTACCATATATTCTCTATGGAATTCCCTTTACAATGAAATATAAAACATTTGAACTTTTTTTGTTTTTATATTTAAATTTATATTGAGTTAAAAGAATGTGCCTGCAAGGGGATTCTACGGTTTCCGTGGCGCCGCAATTTGATGATGTTTTTAGATATGTAGATTGCCCGAAAATAAATCGAAAATGAAGAACAACATTTTTCGATATCTCGCTTCGTTTTCGAGATATCGAGGTTCAAAGTTTTTATATTTCCATATTGTGCACACCTGACTGTTGCCTGATGTGGTGGTGACTCCCATGAGGGTTATTTTTTTAGCGCCCGGCCGAAGGCCGGCCACATGGGAAAAACTTATTGCTAAAAAAACTATGGATTTGAACAAAAAATACTGTGCACACCTGACTGTTGCCTGATGTGGTGGTGACTCCCATGAGGGTTATTTTTCAAGCGCCCGGCCGAAGGCCGGCCACCTGGGAGAAACTTATTGCCAAAAAAACTATGGCTTGGAACTATGGATTTGAACAAAAAATACTGTGCACATCTGACTGTTGCCTGATGTGGTGGTGACTCCCATGAGGGTTATTTTTCAAGCGCCCCGGCCGAAGGCCGGCCACACAAAAGCTACTTGAATGCAGAAATTCTTTGCTTAGGCGCGATATTTAATTAAAACACACATTGAAAAAAAACAAAACTGTGTTTTTATATTTCATTGAAAAAATAATTCTACACGCTATAATGCAGTGTACATTTTTTTGTAAAAATTTTTGCTTATAATTTTTTACTCGTACATATAAAGTGTATAATGTGGTACACCAAAATAAAGGTATGAAAAAGACCTTTCGTTTGATACCCATATCATATAAATCGATTGAAAATTGAATGAGTTATTTTGATAAAAGTTTTGAATTTTGACCCCGTGCCACGCCTTTGGTAGGTGTTCCCCAGTAAAATTTTTAGTTTGTTACATTCACAAAACCAAGCTCTATACAGCCAAATTTTTTTTTTTCACGAGGGTACGCTATTCTGCACTTGTTCCTTGAAATTTTTTGGAAATTAATAAATGCTTTTATTTTTTTTAGGAGTCAACAAACGAACGCTGGACAAATAAAGATGTTAATCGAATTTTCCTCCAGGAAAATTGTATTTAGAATTTAAATACTCTTTACACTGCTGGCGGTCTGTGTTAGAGTTCCATTGGCTGCATAAATTTTGTTCCATTGAGGTTAAGGTCTGCCGAACGATTTTTGACAGAGTGCTGGGTCCCATGGCAGATGAGTGTGCGCCTCCCGTTTGCCACTGATAACCTCCACCCGCTAGCATCACTAAAGTGGCGGCCAATCTTTGTGAAGGAGGAATGTATGTACTTCTCATGCCATCCCCTAATTGTATGGCATTGAGAACGTACATAAATGCCTTTACCGGTACCTTTGTTGGAAGCTGTGAAATGGAAATTGTATAAACAAATTTTCCAAATACCAATTTAATTTACCATAACTCTGGCAATTCCATGGGATCCGCTGCATCTCTTCATCTTCCTCTATTGATGGAGTTTCACGACGAAAAACAATAAATACCGCCAATTGTACATTTTCATTCCCGACAATTTTTAAATTTATTTATTTTTACGTGTCAAATTTTCTTCGTTTTGTTTACTTTCCGCTGCTTCTGACAGCTCCAAAGTACTTTCCACACACTTCCCAAAAAATGAAAACGAGAGTTCTCATATCGAGTTACGAAAACCGAAACTGTCTCGTTGAGCGTTCGATATCGAATCGATGTGTCGAGCCAACGATGATCGAGTATCGAATTACGGAAAGCCACCCCAGGTATGCTTTTGGTGCTAAATGCACTGGTTTGAACGCAGGACTGTTTTTTTTATGCAGCTTATAAAACCTTAATTTAATTCAATAAAAAGCATACCCAACGATTCTTTTGACACTTTGACATTTTTATAGTCAGTTTTATACAAACGTATTACGAAAGTGCACAAAAAAATACAAATAACAAGAAACATTTCTTTGGTCACAAAATATCAGTGAGACCAGCAACGCTAGAAATTTGAAATCAACTAGAACAACCCCGTTTTAAAAATTTATATGGAGGAAAATCTACGTTCCTGATCAACCTTGGAGCCTACTAGTAGGTTGTGATTTTGTAATAATATTAGTGTAATTCTGTGCATGTAGTGGTACCGGCTCTCCCAGTTTCCTATCGCTTTATCGCTGACCGGAATCGCAACTACAGCAACGGGGATAACAACAATAAAAGCCGTAATCACACTGGAGCTGGAAACACATCGATGTTTTTGGGAAGCGAACAGACTTTTTTGAAATATATTAAAACTTATAATGTATTTAAAAATTTTAGAGTGTGTGTTAAAAAAAATAATCCATAAACAAATGTAACAACAACAAAAGATAATAAGACATATTAATGAACATTTATAACAAAATAAACATTTCTGTGCCACCCAGTAGCAAAATCTTATTTGAGTATGGTCGAGATCCATTCACTGCGGTTTATAAATACCAGCATGTCCAAATTTGTTTTATAAGCTTTATAAATGTTACATGAATTTTTTTAGTTTTTGTTTGAAGCTTCTCGCGCTCTTTTTAATAGTAATGGGAAAGTAGAGAAAACCATCGAACATCGGAAAAAAACAAATATGTTTGAAATAGATTTGAAAACATCGATGTTGGTGGCCAGCTGACCTTGCCAAAATTGTGTTGTTACGTTGCAACACTGCGTGCGCTGTGTAACACTGCACCTTTGCTTGTTTGATGTCTCCACTTTCGTGCCACTGCACAGTAGAGAGCTGCATAAATCCATTTATACTCGATGCCTTCACGTGCTGTTTCAAAAACGGAACACGTATCCGAAGAGAAGCCGAAAAAAGGTACTCATTTTTCGGTACCTCTAAATTGTCGAGTAACTGCACGTTGTTACTCGACGCTGAGCGAGCAGCTTCTCGTTGCTACTCGACGCTAGCAGACTTCCTTCTCGTTGTTACGCAAATACTCGCGGAAGGTGTCGAGTATGTCGGAAGTTTGAAACAGCATGAGGTACCGCAAATACTTTGTGAAGTTTGAGTTGAATGTGCTTCAAAGGAATGTTGCAAAGCATTGCGCGAAGCATAATTTTTTGTAATTGATATTAATTTATTTGTTTATAACGAATAATATGAACAAATATATGTGAGGTTAGTTAATGGTGGCTGCCTCTATAAGAGACACACCGGAGGCCCGAAAGGCCCATTGTGATATCACATATATTTCACCCGTTTTTGAAATGTGTATGCAACATTGGTTTTTCCAACATATATGACAGCACACATTTCAAGCGGATGGGCAAAGGGAGGGGAAGGGACCTACGTCGAATCGGAACGGCTATTGGCAGTTTTTCTTTCACACTTGGAGGTTTTGCCATTGCTTGCCAAGAGCGCACTTGTGCGATTCTTGTAATTCTCATCTGCTTCATGTGGATAGCGATAGAAGTAGATGAGAGTTTTTTCCAGCCCGAACCAGGAATCGAACCCGGGGCGCTCGGTATGTGAAGCCAGCGCGCTACGTGCTGGGCTATCTATTGAAGTTTCAGAAAATATTAACTAGAATATAACGAAAATGATATTCTCCCACGCGTAATCGCTCGAATTTTGATTACGGGATGATAAATGAATAAATAAATAAAATAACTAATAAATAAATATTTTAATTTGGATTTATATAGATTTAAAAATATTTGATTATAACACAGTGCAACACTGAAAAAAGGGACAAGGTCAAACCCGTCTCATTCGATAGAGGACCTCAGTAGATGAAAAAGTGTCAAGGGAATTTTTCCCGGGATGTTCGATTTTTTTTTAAACGCAGTTTAAAGATGACGGCTTAATGCCCCTTACTGAAACTTTTAAAACATCATATCTCTTGACTCAAATGTCAGAAAGGAATAATTTTTACGTCAAATGAAAGCTAATAATATCAAGTCGATGACACAATATCCTTTTTGGAAAAATTTTATGGCAAAGGACATCAACTAAATTTGTATCCTTCAATATCCTGGAAACCGTGAGAGCTAAATTTATATAAGTGTCTTCTGGTAAAAAAGCATTCAAACATCTATACTGCTTATAAATTTCATGTAAATCACTTTTACAGTTAAGACTCTACAACGATTAAAAAAATGTGCTTTGCTACATTCGATGTTTTTAGTAAGCAGCTAAGAGATATTCTGTACATACACTATGATCAATAAGTACCGGGACTGTGTCAAAAAAACAAAATTGTTTTATTCTTCTGGTAAATTTATTTTATCCCCTTCAAAATAAGCCCCATCTGAAGCAATACACATATGCCAGCGCTTAATCCAATCGTCCATGCACTTCTGGTAAGCCGAAGCAGGTATAGCCTTCAGCTCTCGCGTCGCATTTTCTTTTATGACCTCTATGGACTCAAATCTCTTTCCACGAAGCGGTAACTTGAGTCGGGAGAACAGGAAAAAGTCACATGGTGCCATATCTGGATAATAGGGAGCCTGATCGATGATATTCACACTGTGTTTGTTCAAATAATCGCGAATAATGTGTGCTTTGTGAGACGGCGCATTATCGTGGTGCAAAATCCAGCTGTTATCGGCCCACAAATCCGGTCGTTTTCTACGAATAGCATATCTCAAACGCCTCAATACTTCAAGATAACGTTTATTAACGTTTTGACCGGTCGGAACGTATTCATAATGCACCACACCTCGATAATCGAAGAAAACAATGAGCATAACCTTGATTTTTTATCGACTTTGGCGCACTTTTTTTGGTTTTGGCTCGCCTTCAGCACGCCATTCGGATGATTGCTGGCTAGTTGTCACGTCGAATTCATAGACCCATGTCTCATCACCAGTAATTATACGTTTCATGAACGTTGGGTCCTTCTTAGCTTCGGAAATCACGTCTTCAGCCAGTTGCTTTCGATGATCTTTTTGGACTAAATTCATGTCTTGAGGAACAAGCCGTGCGGCGACGCGTTTCATGCGCAAAATATCGACAACAATGTGTTGTGCGCTTCCATAAGAGATGTTAAGATCGTTAGAAATCTCTCTGAGGCTCACATGACGATTTTCAAGCACGATTTTCTTCACAATTTCAACATTTTCGTCGGTATTCGATGTTGAAGGACGTCCAGAATGAGGAAAGTCTTCGACCACTTCTGAACATTTTATACCACTCGAACGCTCTGGTTCTTGATAGGGCAGACTCCCCAAATGCTTTCTGCAACATTTTAAGCCCATTGGCACAAGAAATTTCGTTCTTAAGACAAAATTTCAAACAAATACGTTGTTCAACAAAATTATCCATTGTAAAATGCGACGAAGTATAAAAAGTTGACTGACGCTAACAGCTGCCAAACAAAAACTAAGATGCAATCCCGCTCAAAATTTGACACAGATGTCAGTTAAGGTCCTACCGACCTAAAAAATTTTTTTTACCTGCATCGGGCAACGGCAGTCCCGGTACTTATTGATCATAGTGTAAATGTATGAAAGTAGCAGAGTATAATTTTTGGAACGCTGTAGTGGCTGAACAGTGAAAGTGATTGAAATGAAATTAATATTCAGTATCGATTTTTGAATGCTATTTTACCAGAAGTCACTTATATAAATTTAGCTCTCACGGTTTCCAGGATATTCAAGGATAAGAATTTAGTTGATGTCCTTCACATCCTTTTTCATAAATTTTTTCCAAAAAGGATATTGTGTCATCGACTTGATATCATTAGCTTTCATTTGATGTAAAAATTATTCCTTTCTGACATTTGAGTCATGAGATATGATGTTTTAAAAGTTTCAGTAAGGGGCATTAAGCCGCCATCTTTAAACTGCATTTAAAAAAACTTTGACACTTTTTCATCTACTGAGGTCCTCTATCGAATGAGATGGGTTTGACCTTGTCCCTCGAATTTTTTTTTTAATTTGTTGCACTGTGTAATAAATAATGAAAAATTAATAATATAACTACATTTGAAGATTTTAAATCAATTTACTGCATAAACATGAGCAGTTAGGCCATGAGTTGACCACGCTCGGTGTCCCTCTTTTAACATGTAAGCTTCGTACCCATGCGAGCTCTATACACGATACGAATTTAAGATGGGTTGAGGGCAACACAAGCCTCCTTGCGCGCCAACTTTGGCCAACCTTAAATCTTCGTCGTTCTAAAGAACTCCTCTCATTAAACAGAGCCCAGATCAGAACCACGATCGGTGTCCTTACGGGTCACTGCCTCATCGGCACCCACGCAAAAAGGATGGGGCTGTTTTCGAACGACTTCTGTCGCAGCTGCTTGGACGAGGAGGAAGAAGAAACTATTCCTCACTTACTATGTAACTGTCCTGCTTTATCCAGAAGAAGGCTGACCTACTTAGGCAACTTCTTCTTCGGTAGTCTAGATGATCTAGCTGACAAGACCATACGCCGTCTACTAAGCTTCGTTAATAGCTCAAATTAGTTTAACGAGTGAGCGACACGATGCTCGATCTCATGTGGTATCACAATGGGCCGCCTGGCCTAAGTGTGCTCCTCGGA
Source organism: Melieria crassipennis (assembly GCA_963668005.1). Classification (NCBI taxonomy): domain Eukaryota; kingdom Metazoa; phylum Arthropoda; class Insecta; order Diptera; family Ulidiidae; genus Melieria; species Melieria crassipennis. The sequence goes on along the minus strand of OY764961.1, from coordinate 84,239,611 downwards.
GCAGCCACACCCTACCTACCTACCTACCTACTGCATAAACAACGCAAAAACATTCATTCCAACCACAGGCATTAGCAGCAGCAATATCTGGTCTGCCGTTGACTTTGAAGCTGCAAAAATACTCGAGGTTCCGCAGGAAGGTACCTCATACTCGCGGAAGTTTTGCTATTATGTCCCTTTTTTTACATGTTCCGATTTTTCGGCTACCGCTTTTTCGCGGCTTCCTTCTCGTTGTTATCCGAAATTCTGTGCTTCTCTTCTCTACGCGTGAGCGAGAGAGCGAGTAAGAGCAGTATACATACTCGACGGCGATCGAGTAAATCAAGTATACGTATCCGAATCCAAACTTCTCATGTGCAGTAAAAAGTTATCCGACGCAGCTCTCTACTGCACAATGAGCTTATTTTCTTTTTCATTTTTGCGTTCAACGAGGAAGGGCGATACAATTGTAAGAAACAATTAGCTAACTAAATTTGAAGTTGTTTTTTGAATTGAATAAATTTGCAGCTTTTAGCTGCATCTGTTGCGGCTGCTCAAATTAATTTGACCTCCTATCCACATTCTGAAGTACTTGTATCCGAGTGCAATCTAAGCTAATCTTCTGCCTTCCCAGCTGTTGGCAAACGGAGGTTCTTGCGCTCACGACACCTTGGCGACGCATAATCACGTAAAACACTGCAGTGCTCTGCGTCCACGTTACTTGGCGACAAGTACAACCGACTTGCCAACACTTTGAAGTATTTACTGCTCCGTGTCCACGGAACATCGACGACACTCCGCTCTGCAAATTCTGCGGACAACTGGTCGCCCTGCGTCCACAATACCCAACGATGGTGGTAAGGTAATCGTTTATGTGCTATTTGCAGGTGCACACCATACTTGGACGAATTAGGCCTAATGCGCGTTAAAGGGCGGATCGACGCGGTTGACGGCATCATAGCGACCGACCATCTTGCCGCGCAACCACCACGTAGCATTTCTGGTTGCGAACTACTGCCATAGGAAGTTTAATCACCACCACAGCGAAATTATCGTGAATGAGAAACATTTTTGCTACTCAAACAGTTTATTTGTCGCCGTTGTGTGCAGAGACGTATTATAACGAACGGCACAAACTTTCGAGCCAGCCAAACCATTTCTTGGTAGGCAGTTCAACTGGCATTCCTGAGCAAAGTCACGATGAGGGAAGCGAAGCGTATATTTGGTTAAATTTCCGATTAATTTTGGAAGCAAGGGGTAAGAGAGTGTCGTCCTAGCCTGACCAGGCACACAAAATGTTATATGTAAAAGGGTAAACAGCAACGATATGGAAGGCCACTAGGGCTTCCATGACCTGTAGGTCCATAGCAGGTAAAAGTTGGGGTTGCACTCCGACTATACTGAGATGGATCTACACGGCGATTGTAAGACCCATGATAACATATGGTTCGGCTGTCTGGGTAAGCAAGACCAGCCAGGCTAGTGGTCGCCTGGCGCCGAGGCGCTTAGTAAGCTACAAAGATTGGCATGCGTATGCATAACAGGGGCTATGAGAACGTGTCCAACAGCATCCTTGGAGGTTCTTCTAGAACTCACACCTCTTCACTTACATATACAGACCCAGGCGAAGAGGGCTCTCCTACGGATGACTGATGTTAATATCGGGGCTGAGGGGTTCCTGAGTCGTAAGAGGACTGATACTCTCCCGCATCAGCATCCCGAAATCGCAATATCGAGGGACACAATCTCACCGAAGTTCAGCTTTCAACTTGGTAACAAAAGGAACTGGGTAGGTATATCGGAAACATATCGGATAGACCAGCACATGATATCCTGGTACACAGATCGCTCCTTAACGGAGAAAGGCAACGGGATAGGAGTATACGGGCCGAGGATAAGATACTCGGAACCTACGGGAAGGCACACCACTATCTTCCAGGCGGAAATATACGCCATTGAAAGGTGTGCTTACTTCAATCTGGTGAAGAACTACCGGAACCGGAAGATTGCCATCCTTTCTGACAGTCAAGCGGCAATCAAGGTTCTGAGATCCTACCAGGTATCCTCGAAACTGGTATTGGAGTGCCTTGAGAAGCTGAACGAACTTGGCCGTTACAATAAGGGTGGGTACTTTGGGTTCCGGGCCACACCGGCATTGAAGGGAAGGAACGTGCTGACAAGCTGGCAAAGAGGGGAGCTTCCACACCCTTTGTCGGTCCAGAACCTTTTTGTGGGTTGGGAAAAGGAGCTTCCTCCATCCTATTGAGAAAGGACGAGACAACCAGAAGGAATCAATACTGGGAAAATCAACCAGGTCAAGAGCATTCTAAGCTGGTTATCGGATCCTACAATAGAAAACGATTCGAGGAATGTATGACTTTATCAAAATATAATCTTAGGATTATCACGGGAATGCTTACAGGGCATTGTAGATTGAATTATCATCTAGCCAAACTAGGAATCCGTGAAAACGGGTATTGCAGGTTCTGCTTCTGGAAAACGGGACTGCAATAAATATTCTAGGAAAAGGCCCTGTAAGAAAAAGAAGCACCTGGGGCACCATCTCATATCGGGTGCAGACTAGGTCTACTAGGTCGCAGTGCATTATTCCCATCAATAATAATAAAAAGGGTAAACAGCGCGCGCAGAGCACGATGTTTACGAAGGAGGGAATGTTGCGACGCGATGCAACGCTGTGCAACACTACGCCTTTCCTTGTTTGACGTCTCCTCTTTCGTGCCACTGCACAATGAGCTTATTTTCTTTCTTTTTGATTTTTGCCATGGCTCAACTATAAGGTTGTAGCAAGCCACCGGCTGATCGTTTATCGCTTTTGTCAAAATCGTCGGTGTGCTGTGTTGCCGCATCGGTTGAAATGAAAATACCTGACTGAAAACAACTGACCTGAGCACTGTTCCCGTTTTTTCACTCAAATACAGCACCGTCTGGCAACAATCACATTTGTATGTTTTCAGTTTCTCCCCTTTTCGTCGGAAAATATCAGCTGATTTTGACAGTAGCGATAAACCATCCTACCAACAAAATACATGGGGTTTTTGGTGTTGCGGGCATGCTATTACCTTATTATTGTGCCATGATTTTTGCGTTCAACGATGAGGTCGATACAACTACGAAAAGTAAAATAAATTTACAGTAGCTTTTCTTCAATACATTTTACACCAACATTTCCATCATGTTCCTTCTTGCAGACATATTCTTCTTCTTCTTCATTAGTGATATATTTTTGTTGATACACGGAATTTTTGTTTTTATTTCGTTCTATAAAAAATCAACTCTCAGCTTTTGCTTTCTTTGCTGTCCTCGTGCCACCGAAATATATAAACGCGCCAAGTGCGTAGAAATCTACGCAAGGATAACCAACGTAACTCATGGAAGCTCCAAACAACTTTCTGCTTCAATGGGAAACCCTTGTTTGAGTGTAAAATAATGCTAATGATAAAATCAGACATTTTTCAAAATTCCAATAAACGGTTTAAAATAAAAATTTGAAAAATAGTCTAGTTTAGTAGTAGTAGTTTTCTACGCAAGGGATAGATAAAGGTTAATAAAGCAACCACCATAAACATATTGATTGGAATAGGTACAGCCAAACATGTAAAATCTACCATTCCTAAAGAATGTTACGCCGAACAATACGCCACGCCTTTCATGGTTCAAACAATAAACGGCGAAAATAGTGTAACGCATAAATGTAAGAGGCAACTGCTCAGTATACTTGTCTTGTCAGATTAAGAAGCCCGAATTGATACTAGGCTACTCGTACTGTTATACAGAAGAGGGCAAGAACCTATTACACTATTGAAATGCAGCCAAGTCAATAATGTAGAAGTCGACATTGAATCAATTCCTAAATAATGCAAAATTTTGAAAAGAAGATTGATAAATATTCTGCAGTTTTTGCAGAACCACACCAAAAACTGATGAGCCGTTGGCTCATGCACCCTTTGTTATTGAAGAAGTAGAAAGATTGCTAAAAAAACCGGACTTTTCAATAACTCAAATCAGATATGAATTTTGCAGATTGCCATTAGGTGTGAAAAATGGTCCAAGCATTTTCCAACTTACAATTGAAGACATTCTAAGAGTGAAATAGGCGAAAATTGTCATGTGTACATCGACGATGTAATAATTCTTTCTAAAACAAAGGAATATTTAATAGTGAAAGGACTTAACACATTGACGGACAGTAGGAACAAGTGAAGTTCGAAAATTGACACTATATGTTTTTGTAATTTTTAGAATATTAGAAGTATAGTTTTACTTTTTTTCAACCTAAAAAATTGTTTCCAAAACATGACACTACTACAAAACATGCTTCTACTTGTACGCCGGTAAATGCACATTTGTGCCTCTATAGCCGCAGTGTCCAAAAACGACCGTTTCGTTTTAGACGGCTATTGCCGTCATGCCACATAGTGAACTTCGCTTTAACGGCTATAGACGCAAAATATCCCGCTAATCTCAAGTTTATCAAAAAATCTAGAAGTTTAATTTTAAGGATTTCTCATATCAACGGACGGCATTAAAACATGTCCTAGTAAAGTTAAAGATATCGTAAATTTCGGAACTCCAAAACACACTTAGGTCATCCACGAATTTCCCGGGTATTACCGATGATTTATTACGGACTATGCTCAAATAGCAAAGCCCTTAACAAAATATCTTAGTGGCAAACGGAAATGAAGGAACAAAAAATCGAAAAATATAGAAATCCATTTAGACACGGAAGCCAAGGCGCATTCTCAATCGAATTATACCCAGATTTTCGAAAATCGTTTGAGCTAACTACGGATGCCTCGGCTGACGCAATCGCTGCCGTACCGAGCGGCCAATCGCCATAATTTCTAGGACGCTGAGCAGAACTGAACAAAACTATGCGACAAATGAAAGATAAACGCCATGTGGGCCTTACAAAATCTGCGGAACTTTTTATATGGGGCTTCAAATACTTACATCTTTATGGATCATCAGCCATCAATATTCGCCATGTCTGAAAAAAAAACCCAAACACGAAAACCAAGTAGAGCGGTTCCATTCTACTCTTGAGGAAATCGCCAGATGTACAAAGGAAACTACAACTAACATAGTTGAAGTATGTACTGTCATTAGCAACATTTACATAAGTATAGTACACAAGAATAATTCCTATTATAAATATTTATTTACTTGTTCACAATTATGCCGAGAGAAGTAAAATTATGTAAAGGTCGTTACCCTTCCAGTAGATAGATACTAGAGTCCTGCACGAGTATACATTTTTGCTATTCGAAAACATTCAAATGCTTTTGAATAGAATACTTTACTTCATCTCTGCGGACCAGTCCGAATGAATACGAGTACTGCTCTTTTCGAGTACGAGTAAGCTCCGAAAAGAAACGAGTAGACGTACACTATTTATTCATATTCGCTCGAAGCGGGAAAACGAGGACAAAAGCATTCGGATAATAGTACACACTGCTTGAATATTCGAATATACTCGTTTTATTATTCCTAAGATTATTTAGAAATATTTATGTTGTATATTAATATTTATTTATTTGTAATAATTTCCATTTTGCGTATTATCAAAAAGTATAGAACATAAAGAGTGTGCATCACGTACAAGCAAAAATTTGAATGCGGGTGCTGATATCGCCACCCGTCTTCATGATGCGGGGGGTAGACAACGAGACGAAACACTTGAAATGAGAGCATAATGCTCTGAGCGCAAATCATGGCAACACGAATACTGCGTCTGTGCTCGCTCGTTCATTCTCGCACAATTGTCCGAAGAGGAGGAAGACGATGTGCTGTTGTTGTTGTTGTTGCGCTGGCGAAAAATTGAAATTGTAAAACTATTTATATTTTCTGGCTGGCTTTTGTTCTTCTTCTATAAGCCTGCACGGCGACTCATATTGCTCCTGAACTCACTGCCGACTGTAGTGTGCGCAAAATCATAGAAAAGAAAATAAAATATGGCTGGCATGGCGACCTATATGATCGCTACAGGCAATTAAAAAATAAATAATGTAGAATATTTATACTATTTTTAAACGTAGGCATACCGTAATAACATTTTTCTTATGACAAAATACTTGTCTTATTATTTATTTCTTTATTTAGTGCTTTTGTAGTGCTTTCGCCCTATTGAAAGTCAATAGACCTATTAAATTATGTTTTTCCATACAATCCTTTAACCCTTGGTTTGTCCGTTAGATTACGATTTTCAGAAAACAACAAAATTAAAACACGTATCTAATTATTTTTGATTTCAAGTGTTTTCACTAATTTTGAAGTCAATATGCCCATCAGTTAATTTTTTTTTTTAGTTTACCCATATTCTCAGAATTGTAATCAACCATGTGAAAATATAAACAAATAATTTTACTTCGAACTCGCCACGTAAAAATATTTGTAAACATTTTAATTTGGGATCAACCACCAATTTTTTAAATCAATCAAAGCATTGGCCAGCAAAAAGCCATACACCACAAAGATTCGATTGATGGTGACATGACAGCAATTTGTGCAGCAAAACCAATCGGCAACACAAAAAAGCATACACAATAAACGACACCAACGAAAACATAAGCGAATCCCGGGCGGAGCCGTTACAACAACAACATTGCTTTTTGCTGTTGTCAAACGCGATGTTTACGTTCTCGCAAACTGTTGAGCGACAGCAAATTTCCTGCAACCTATGCCTCCGCTCATCTCTTACCGCCCGCGTCAACAAACACGTTTGCAACATTTTTGAAGATGCGTATTCTTTATATTGTATATTCTTTGGTATTATCTAATAAGCCACTTCAACCACACCACAAGTATACACCTGGAAAAGTGACATACTGCGCATAACAATATTCGATGAAACTGTTGATCTTCGAATACTTCGCAAAGTTCTCGATTACCGAATACGAGCACTGCAGTATTCGCTTCTCACCGAATACGAGCACTGCAGTGTTCGCTATTCACCGAATATAAACAGAAACGAGAAGCGACGCTCGCTGGTTCTCGTTTCGTTTTACACTTTCTTCGAATACCAAGTACCCGTACAATAGTGCAGTCGCCAAAATGAATATGTATATTCATGCAGGACATTGATACGCTTAAACAAAAAAGGGAAAAGTTAGCTAATGGAACGCGGATGACATAATACTGCAGTATTTGCTGTCAGAAATCGTAAAATCGAGATGATTTCCTAGTCTGTAAGGATTGTAATCCATAGACTGAAAACGAAACTAAACTAAATTATTGCTCGTATCCAATTTATATCTTTTTCACTTGAAGATATAAATAAAATTAAAAAAAATGCCTGCGAAGCATGACTGAAACTCAAGAATGGTTATTAATTACTGTTTATGTACAACAAAAATGTTAATTTGTTTTGTACAAAACATTGTGACATTTGGTGCGACATTTTGTACAAAACATTGTAACATTGTCATGGGTTTTGAGGTCTCCACCACTTCTCCATAGTCTGTATTCAATACGTTTTCAATACTTTACTTCTGGACGATTGAGGACACTTCAATGGATTTATCTACTTGAACAAAATTGTGGTCCTTTTAGTTACATAGCATACTATGACTGCCCTGAAGCAATGACAGTTAACAAGATCCGGGCAAAACTTTATAGCATAGCAATAATTTCTCCTGAAGGTACCCCTTGGTACAGTTATTAGTTAAAATATGTTTCAATGTTCATTAAAACCCTTTACACTTTGTGAGCACCTTGTCGCATAGTTGATGGTCTTGTTTTGTTGCCATCAAATTTTGTTTATCACTTCTGCTTGCACACTTAACCTTCTGCCTGTCCCTTGGGGTCTATTTGACCCCAGGCGGAATTAAAAAAACGATTGAGCGGTTTTGTGCGCTCTTCTAGGTACTTGTGTTATTTAGTGTTAATCGCGCTTACAACCCAATAACAAATCGAGAAAACACTTTTCGGGGCTTTCCCCTTTTCTTTTGTGACTTATATGTAACATTTCTTCATGTTTTGTCAGTGAGTTATATAACCGTTTGGTTGGGGTCATCCTGACCCCAAAGGACAGCGAAGGCAGAAGGTTAATGGTACGACGATGATTTGTAGCTTCCATCTAGTTAATTTGTCCAGAAGTTTTGCTTGTTTTATATTTTTTGGTGCAATCCCCGTCGTTGTTTTTTAACATGTAACCTGTAACGTCTACAACAGTGTACGTCTTGTATCGTTTGATACCATTTTGACAACCTCAGAAATCGAGCTACTTTTTCTACATACCAGCATAGATTTTCCAATCACAATGTTTTTTTTTTCGAATATGGTTTCCATTGCCTATGGAAAGAAGTCTTCTCAACTGAATGTAATGCATTTTTTTGAAAGTTTTATCAAAACTTGCTTAGCAGAGGCGTTCTTAAACCGAGTGTCTACCTTGTAAACAAATAAAAAAAAATTGCAACATTATTAGGTTTGCCGAAAAAGGAGCCCAAAAAATTTGAACTTTTTTTAAATAAGTCCTGTATCCTGCAGAGTAGTGAAAGAGATCATATCCATCCGGGTGTTCAAAGCCAAAAAGAAGTGGTATTTGATGTCCAACAACTTGACGTGGCACAATGCACGGTAGTGCAAAAAGTTTTACAAACATTAGGACTTTGTTGCTAGAGCTTTTATTTTATACATACGTTAATCTAAATATATTTTTTACATTCTTAAATGGTTAGTAATTAAGTTTAAATTTTGAACTAGCATGAACTTATGTTAGGAGCGTATCATCAAGTTCTTCTTCTTTTCCAGCTGAAATTGCAACTTTGCGTAAGACTTTACTAACAACTTCGCTCAATGAGTCCTTGGCACCGAGTTCTAGAATCTGAAAAACTTTGTTATAAGTATGATCATCGTCACGTAAACGCAAAATTGAGAGCAAAGCAATTTCAGAGTTCGACTTCACATAACCATTCTTTTCTTTGGTACCATTAACTAACATCGGAACTAAATATTTCAGAATTTCCGGTGATATCTTTTCGGCAGATAAATGTCTTGCAAGATGGTTACAACTTTTTGCAACTAATTGCTTCACCTCATTACTATTATGATTCATAGCGCGTGTAAATGCTGTGATTATCAATTGAGGGGGTGTTATGTTATTCGCCATGCAGTACTGAAGCAAATACGTAATCGCACGGACTCCATTACTAGCTATAGGTATTTTATCAGATGCGATGTTGGTCACAATACTTTTAACTATTTTTTCTTCATAATTAGGCAAAAAAATACTTTTAGGGCTTTCCTTTAAGGCTACAAAAAGAACCACCGTGCGACCATGCTTCTGAAGCCCCTCTTCCGAGTCATCCATTAGCACAAGCTTTAAAATTTCATCTACTTGTTCGGTTGTGAGGTATTGTAGTAGTGCACCTAAGCAACCACCAGCAGCATTGCGAGTAATATCTTCAGGATGTCCCAACATGGTTAGTAGTGTACTGTAAACTTGTTTTTTCAAAGAATCCGACATCTTGTCTCCGGCTGGACAAATTATACTCCGCATGGCCTGCAACATAGTTTCACGAACAGCCGAATCATCATTATTTTTTAGGCCATTATGAATTTCATTGAATATTGGATCAGCGCGCGAATGGATTATCACCAACTCAGCTAAAGCTTGGCCCGCTTTCATTCGAACGGCACGATTTGGATCATGTAAGGCTTTTAAAAACGTCGTCTGCAACTGCGGTAAAAATTGCTTTAGCATAACACCAACTTTATGCAGTAAAATAGCCAAAGTTTCCAATACAGCAGCTTTAACACCAGCATTAAAACGATCACCTAGAATTCGAATTAGGGGACCAGTAATTTGCACAACCGATGGCTGTAAAGACTGGGCACTAGTTAGTGAAATAATTTCACCCAGACCCTGCGCCGCACTTTCTTTTTCCTCAGGTAAACCATTCAAAATCGCTTCTCGGAAAACTGGTAACAATGGCGTAATTCCTTTTGGTAGACAAAAGCCAGGTAGTTCCGATTCTTTTAAATCACTCGCTGCGAACCGGACTGCTTGTCGTACATCCGATACGTGGGCGATTTGCTGAGCTGAATCTAATGCCTTCACTACTGCGTTCAGTGCGTCCCACGATCTTTGCAATACATCTCTGTCTGAATCAGCCATTAAGCGCAAGAGACAGCGTAGTAACTGTGGTACATATTGCGAATAGTCACCTGGAGAGTGCATACAGAAAGCAGAGAGGAGACTTGCAGCCGATTTTCGAGTAGCAGGATTATTAGATTTAGCCGATGTCATTAATGTGTCGACAATGGTACGTATACCAACTTCATCCGTTACGGAGAGAATGACTGCTTGACAATACTCTAACTCTTGTTGCTCATTCTGAGTTCCTTGAGCGTCAGAGAGTGCCTGCAAAAGCGCAGATAAAATTTTCGGCAAGTATTTTGTTAATGCATCACCCGCAACTGACACCAAAATTGAAAGTGCTTCGGTATTAACCGGAGGAGCGGTTAACTGAGGAATAAGATAAGGTAACACTACTCTGGACTTAATTGACATTACTTGTCTAAGACCATCTAACGTATTTTCAGCAATAGCGGGATCGGCATCGGAAAGACTTTCCAACATAGATGGCAGTATATCGTCTAAAGCACGAGCTCCGACAGTAGAATGAAGTGATTCGAAGGTTTTAGCAGCCGCTTCTCGTACCTCCGGCAAGGGATCCGATAAAGCTTTTCTTACGGTCGGAACCAAGCTATTAACAAATGTTAAGACCATTTCCTTCGATGTCGATGCCATAATTTCTGACAATCCAATGCATACTCCCTGTCTTTGATCGGCTTGTTCTGAATCGAGACCTTTTTCTAAAATTGGTATTATTTCTGGAAGGACGCGTTCACCTAATTTTCGCACTAAATCTCCCAGTGTGCGCGCTGCAACTTGTCTTTTATCATAGCTGGTACTAGCTAAGCAGCCAAGCAATAGTCCGAACAATGTTGGCAGTATTTCTCTCAAGGTACGTGGGGTGTTCGTTACAACTACTTTCCACACATGTAGAGCGGCTTGACGAACCATCAATGATACGTCGCTGCGGCCCATATATAAGCCAGACAATACTCTGTTTCGTCTTTCTTCTCCTAAGAAACGTATAATGGCGGTATGTGATTGTTCGGTTCCAAAGTTGTCATCTTCACTTGCTGTTTCAGTTGTCATTTTTCCAGAAACCCCTGAAATTCTGTACAATAAGTCTCCCAGTAACTGTACAGAACTAAATCGGATTCTCCAATTGTCATCGAAAAGGCCTTTTTCCAGTTCGGGAAGCAACAGAGTTACTGCAGTTTCCGCATAAAGGTTGACTATGCGCTGTCCTGCTTTTAAGGCGGTATCACGGACATATTCGTTTTCGTCGGCCAAAGCTTTAAGGATTGGATTAATTATTTGCCCAATATATGGGGTAAACTCTAACGGAAATGCTCCTGGCATATATATAAACATCATTATATAGCCGTCCTTAACGTGAGGTGCGATATCATTCCTTTCTGCTGTTGAAATAATTTCTGGCATTAACTTGTGTAATTTTTCCACACCCAGTCCACCGACAACTTCAGAAAGCCCTTGAGCTGCTCCACTGCGATCAACACTGCTCGATTCTGAAGTCAGAGTTTGCATTAACCACGGCAATAAGTCTTCAAAAGAAGATTCGCCCATCCCGCGTACCATCGCTCCTAAAGCACGCGCTGACACAGCTCTTACTTCAGGAACCGGATCTAACAAAGACATTTTTAATCCTGGAATTATATTAGGTAGGTACGGGGTTAAGTCTTTTTGATCCGTTAGAGAATACATGTTGCCAATAATTTGGGCGGCCATCTTACGGGTTTCTGTAGATCGGTCCATGAATGCTCTTTGGACAACAGGCATAATAAGAGCCAGTGATGGGGCATCAATAAAATGTACGAATTTAGTTTGTAATAAGCTATTTAAGCACATGGAAGTATTTTTCGAAGGATCTTCCAAAGCTTGCAAAAGTACTGGTACGATTGCTTGTATTTCGGGATTTTTAATAACGGAACCAATCACTTTTAATGCGTCGGAACCTGCTTCTTGCACTTTCGTATGTGAATCACCGAGAACCTCTATGAGTTTTGGAACTATACTTGGTAAGCAAGAAGACAACTGCTTTGGAGCACAAAAAGCCATCGCACCCAACAATTCAACTGATGCAGTTTTCGTGCGCCAGGAATCTTTGTCCAAAGCATCTAAAAGAGAAGGCAGTACAAGTTTAACTCCATGGGCCGAAAGCTTTCCCATAACAACTTTTGCAGTATCATCAGCTGCCTGCCTTACATATTGGGAAGAGTCTCCAAAGCATTGGAGCAAATGGGGCAACACGTGCACAATATACGGCTCAAACAATCGACCGAGTGTTGTACAGAGAACTTCAAATGCAAAAAGTGCACCTTCGCGTGACTTGTAGTTTTTCTTCTCCTGAATACAAGTAGTTAATTTTGACATTATGTCGAATTGTTTAAGGGATAAAATACCCAGACCTTTTACTATTCCTGCGATTCCATAAGCAGCTCCTCGTCTTTCTCCATATTTGTCGGATTTCACTAGTGATTGCAGTAGCCCTTTAATCATGTCTGGAGCTTTTTCTTTAACAGATGGCATGAGATGAGGCAGGCAATAGGCAACGGCTTCCTGCACTTGTTGAGATGGTGTGGACAATGCTGAAAGTAGTCTGCGCACAATTGGCTCTATCCGAGTATCATCTTTCTCCAAATGCCGAGCAAGTGATCCCATTAAAATAACTACTGCCTGTCTTATATTATCATAGCTTTGTGATTTTGGAGCTTTGTCCAAAAAATCTTCAAAAACCGGTAGCAGATTGATGATGGTTTCTTTTCCATGCAAATCTACTATGGAAAGCGCAGCAGCAAGCATTTCTTTGTGAACAATTTCATTTCTATCCCCAAGACCTTGTGAGACCATGAACTGCATCATTTGGTTTACATCTTCCACTGTAAAAAACTGAGCACACTGCGAAATTGCTATCGCAACACCCCTGCGAGGTTCCCACTGATCAATCGCCGGTGCAATTTCACGGTCGAACTTATCTAGCGTGGGAGGAATCATTGTAAGCTTTTCGTTGTACAATGTCAACAATTTTTTTAAAGTACTGTTAACGAGCCCTGAGTCTTGAGACAGCAGAGGCACTAATGAAGCTGCAGTAGCTTTTTGAATGCATAGTTCTGGGTGAATAATGTCTATTAACACTTCCTCTAACTCAGGTAGTGGCAATTCAGTTAACTCCCATAACTCGTTTGCCAGCGAACGATTTTCTATGGACACATCGTATTTAGCAATCCAAAGACGTCGCACCATATGTCTAAAGAAATAGCTAGTCAAACAACTCTGTGAACGAATTGCTTTTACCATGATTTTCAATGCCCGTAACGCAACATCTCTGGTCGCTTCTAGATTGCTTTGCAGTGCCATTAAAAACAACTCGATTTCGTCCTTACCCGCGGTGGCACAATAATCATTTCCAGAGCTCATTTTTGCCACTTCCAAGAGCGCGGCAACTGCTTGTGTTTGTATGCGCCCGCGATGAGAAGCAATTAAAAGTAACAAGAGCCGGAACATTTCCATTCGTGGCATATACTTTGGATGGCGACAATCAGATATATTCGGCAGTATCGAGTCACCTTTGATCTGCGCATGAGCTTCAATTAATTGGATACCCATAAGGAGAAATTCTTCATTATTTGATATGCACTTAGACACCAAGGAACGTTTTAAAAACTCAAACGCATAAGCAAATGCAGGCGCATCCATTAAGCACTCAAATTCATTTGAATCGAGCTCATTTGCTTCGGCTACTACCACTTTATGCATATTAAGCAAAGTGTTTACGGTGCAATCATTTAAATCGTTCTGTAGCCACTCTTCCTTTAAGTCGCAATGAGGTTTTTCAAGCCTTATTGTTGTTATTGCCAAATTAAACCCTAAGTCATCTTTTTCTTCGAAACATGTGTTGCGTAATTTGAAATATAACATTGAAAGAGGTTCCGCCGCTAAGGGAGATTTAAGATTCCTTAATATTGAACTGAGCAACTGGGAGAAGTGCAGAGACACTTGCTTAGGATTTCCAGAACAAGCAGCTTCAAGCATGTTTATAAGACACTTTAGTTTGTTATTTAAGTCGCTAAGACGGTTTTTGATAAGTTTTTCTTTTTCAGTTTGATTTTTAATAAGTTCTTGCTGTTTGGGAGTTAGTTGTGGTGGTTTTGCCTTCCCTTCCTTGCGCCGTTTTTCTTCGATTTCACGACGTAGTTGTAGTTCTTCTAATTGTTCTTTGTAGCTGTATACTTTATTTTCACGTTTTAGTCCAGCTGTTGTAAAAATTTCTTCATTGTTTGGAATGACACTCTTGTCATACAGCTCTCCATCGGGCGTACGGTATGTAAAATATTCTTCATCAGAAACGCTGCTCAAGTTTGGATCATTTAGGTCAGTAATGATTTTACACATAATAATTGGAAGCATGACGTCAGGGCTTACTCGTACTAGTGTGCCAATGGCGTTCTCGTAAGTCTTCTTCAATTTGAAATTATTGACTAGGACATCCGTTACGTATTTTACATTCAGCGATATAAATATTTTTGGATCTAAGTCAAAGCTGAATTTAATAATATTTTCCCACATATTGGCTTCGTTGAACATAACGGCGGGATGATGGCATATCAGTAATAATTGCAAGGCTAACGTTTGCGCATCTGCACATGCAATTTTTTCAAAATCACACAAATTTTGAATGGCTTCAACAAGAGCGTATGATGGCGTTAGACTTTCGTCAAGGGTGCTATCTCCTTCATAATGAATTTTTAAGTTATCAACATGGTTTTCCAGTTCCAGCATAATTTTCCGAATATATATAACGCCATTACTAGATTTTATTATTCTGGGTATCAAAGCTAAGGTATAGTTTCTAACTTTGCTGGAATGAGACGTTAAACAATGGACAATCGCTTTAAATATAACTTCCAACGGACCTTTTAGTCTTTGACAATATTCCGTTAGTAAGCGCTCAGCCATTAATGCCACGTAGCAAAGTGTTTCGGGAGGAGCAGTTTGCACAAAACGGTCGACGAAAAATATCTGCTTATTCATGTCTAAAATAATGTTCCAAAAAGTACTAAGGTTTGCCGCATCGTTAGCCGATTTTTCAGTTTTTAATATGATGCATGAAGCACATGTAGCCTCACAAACCAATGGGATATGAGTTGGGTTGTGGGTAGCCTTGTCTACTATTGACAATAATAGTGGAGTGAAATTAACTCCTTCGCTTAATTTTGCATTATGTAAAGTAGCTAGGAGCCATTGAAGATATGCAACACGAACAGCTTGAGTTGTTGTTTTTAGTTCTAACCCTTTTTTAAATATATCGGTGATTTGCTCGGGTAACTCTCCAGAAAATTTCATTGACCATAGACTAAACATTTCTAAGGTGTGACAAATTACTTTCTCCTGGATTTCCATTAGCAAAGATTTTGAAAATAACTCTACAACCAAAGTTAATATGTAGTTAATTTCATTTGATGGAATCGAGTTGAAACTTAAGTTTCCAGCACCCTGAAAATATATAAAGATTTCAGTGATGCATAAATATTAGTGGCTCAATAAACAATTGATTAAATTTAAAAAGTTAATTTCAGTAGTTTTTGCAATAGTTTAATAAACTTAATCATTTTTATCTGAGGGAGTTAATTCAAAAAGATAATGCCGCCGAATGCAATGGTGTTTTCGTACGTTATTCTAAATTGATTGAATATTACGAAATATACGATAACGTGCAAACGGTCTTGCATCATGGCATGTGCAAAATGTAATGGCAAATTTTTCAACGCAACAACAAAATGTACATACAGTTGTGTTCAAAATAATAGGAGTGACTTAGGCCAAAAACCGAGAAGTTGTATATTTTAATAATGAAATGAAGTTTTTTCAGTAATTCATTTTAAATAGATTGTTAACTAAGTGTAGTAATTATTTACATTTTCATATTATTACTAAAACAAAACAAGTCAACAAAAAAATTAGATAAACAAAAAAGTCAATAAACATCTGTTCAAAATAATAGGAGTATTTCACATAAATATGTATTAATGAAGAAAATTCATAGATAAATGAGATATATTTATGACATTTTGTAAATATTTTAATATTTTGTTGAATAACCGCGATTTTTTATGACGGCCGCACATCGACGTGGCATGGAGTCGATGAGATCGCGGCATCGCTTAACGGGGATTTGCTGCCATGCCCTATCAACTGTGGCCCACAAATCTTCAGCATTTGAGGGTCTATGCTGGGCAACACCTTTTTTTACATCCGTCCATAAATTTTCAATGGGATTGAGGTCAGGTGACTGAGCAGGCCAGACCATGACTTCAACCCCATTATCCCGGAACCAATCCTTTGCAGATCTGCTCGTGTGTTTTGGATCATTGTCCTGTTGGAACAACCATTTCAGTGGCATATTCCATTCCGCGTATGGCAGCATGACTTCGTCCAAAATTTTTACATACACATGCTGGTCCATTGTTTCTTTTATTCGGTGAATGGGCCCTACTCCATTGTATGAAAAACTGGCCCATACCATCACCTTCGCACCAGAGAACTGCACGAGTGCCTATTTTTATGACTCTGAGTATACTCGCCTAAAAAGCGGTTGCGGTGCGATCGCCACCGCATTGATTTTATATGAGCGTTTACCATACCCATGTCGATTTGAGTGTTAGTGCGTTTGAGCTACTAGCACACTCAAGCATATGAGTTCGCGGTATCTGCTTTACTTTGCTTCGTAAGTTTTTGTTTTCACATTCGGCAATCATACCCGACGAGAACGATGACTCGTATGAGCACCACTCGTACTTCGTGTGCACAACATAAATAATATGTATATGTATAAGAGCATGCAGAGATACATATTGGGCAAAGTGAAGATGAGTGAAGTCAGTAGCAAATAAGGATAACTATGTGTATGCAACCTGCCGCGAAATTGACACCGCGATGTTACTGTTTTTGTTTGTAGCACACTCATATAACGGTAAACGACCTATTTACCGTTATCAATGAGTGTGCGTATATTGATGATTCTGTTTATTACTGAGAAGAAAAGTCAATTGTTGCAAAAAGCTTATTAGTTTTGAAGTGTTACTGCAAGCAGGTGGACCAATTTCGGCATGGCGTCAAACAATGATTTGGTTGCTGAAAATATTGCAAATGGAACTTACTCCCTGTCACCAAAACGCAAAGGAAAAAGCCTTGTTTGGACTGTTTTGGCCGAAATATTAAAGGAAGATGGCACCTTATTGGAAGGTTTGGTATATTGCCGCACCTGCCGTAAGCTGCTAAAATTTTTTGGAAATCAAACATCCAACTTAAATCGTCACAAGTGTTGCCAAGCCGTAAATCGCCCCCAAATACTGAAAATTGTTACAGCAGTTGACAGGCAGCTAGCCATTGACACCTGCGCCGAATGGATCATCGAGGATTGCCGTCCATTTTCATCCGTTAGTGGATCGGGCTTTGTCAAGCTGGCAAAATTTTTTCTCAAAATCGGTGCACTCTACGGAGAGAATGTTGATGTTGACGACTTATTGCCCGACCCTACAACAATATCTCGCAAAGTTCAAAAGGCAGCGGATGAAAAGAGGCATACCTTCAGTGCTGAAATAAAGGAGATTGTGCAAAGTGGTGGAGCATCTGTGACAATTGATATGTGGTCTGATAACTACGTTAATCGAAATTTTTTAGGAGCAACGTTACACTTTCAGAAAAATTTCGAGATGTTCAATATAATTTTGGGGTTAAAGTCTATGGATTTTCAAAAGTCGACCGGTGAAAATATTTTGTTTAAGCTAAAAACGTTATTTAATCAGTTCGGTGTTCAAGATATTGATACTATTAAATTCGTTACTGATCGCGGCGCAAACATTGTAAAGGCATTAAAAGGTGAAACACGATTAAGCTGCAGCAGTCATATGCTAGCAAATGTTTTAGACAAATCATTTGAAGAGACATGTGAGCTTACAGAAACATTGCAAGCGTGTAAAAAAATTGTAAAGTACTTTAAGAAAGCTAACTTACAGCACAAATTACCAACATCTCTTAAAAATCCGTGCCTAACGCGATGGAATTCAAATTACACTATGCTTAAATCTATTGCTGATAATTGGAATGATATTAATATAGTGTTAACAGAGACAGAAGAGACTAAACGACTATTTCATATGAATATATCGACGCTCACAGTCTTAGTTGAACTTTGTAAAGACTTCGAAATTATTTTCAAAAAATTACAAGTTTGTAGTTCCCCTTCATTGTGCTACGTTTTGCCATCAATTTACAAAATTAAATGCCTGTGCGTTCCTGATGACACCGATATTTCTGCCATTTCATCTTTGAAAGCTAATATCACAAATAATATAGACCTAATATGGGTACGTAATTTATCTATATGGCATAAGGCAGCTCTCTTCTTATTTCCACCAGCTATAAGCAAGCAATCAGATGATCTCAGTGATATAAAAGACTTTTGTATTTCACAAATATTAAATTTTGAAAATGGTGCATCAATTTCAACTTTGCAGACAACATTTTTGGTTGACAATGATTCACCCAGTACGTCAAACACCCAATTTTCATTTGATGAACAGACTATTTCTAACAGCACATTATCAACTTCAACTAATAAAGACAATGAGTTCTTTTTTTCAAACTGGCTAAAGACATCTGGAAACACATTCAAAGAATCGGTTAATGATGAAGTGGAAAAGTACAGCAAAGAAATAGTAGATATCACCGACGATTTTGACTTACTTCAGTGGTGGAAAAAAAATGAAAAATATTATCCTCGTTTATGCAAGTTTGCTTTGCAAATTCACTCAATACCTGCAAGTAGTGCTGCGTCGGAGCGCGCTTTTTCATTAGCGGGTAATATTATTACAGAAAAGCGAAACAGATTAGGTCCAAAATCGTTGGACAGTTTAATAATTAATAATTAATTGACTGGCACGACAGCCCGCTTACGCGAGACTAAGGCCTAGCTTCCCGCAACTACCCGTGTTGTGCGTGTGAATTTCTACACGGGTTGGAGGGACCTACAGTTTTATGCCGGTTCCGAACGGCAGGTTGGGAGCTTTTTCATAAGCAATTTTTACTCTCAGAGGTTTGCCATTTCCAGCTGAGAGGACAGCCACCGAAAGAGAAAACGAGTTTTCCCGTTATTTTTTTTAGGTGTTATTACAGGCAGTATTTGAACCTGAGGTTGCTGCCTGCGACTCGCGGTCCAACGCACTAACCAACTAAGCCACGGCGGCTGCCGTTGGACAGTTTACTGTTTCTAAATTCATTTCTCAAAAATTTGCCAAATATATAACATGTACAAAATTTATAAAAAACGTAATGAAATCATATAATTTGCAGTTTTGTAAGTTTCCTTAATTTAAAAAAAAAAAATTTAAAACTTGTATTTCCTTTTTGTTCTCAAAAATGTTTCAAGAACATACATAAGTGAATTTAAGATATATGAAATGTATATTGTAATAAAATGTAATGTTATTTAATTTTCAAATAAAATTCTAGTGGCATTATACATAAGCCTTGCCAACACAATTCACGATTACTCCTTGTTGGCCCTTGTAGACGATTTTTATTTGCATGTATTGAATTTTTTCGATATTCAGTCGCGCAAAAGATACATATACGCACTATGTGTAGAAGCGAGTAGGCTCGTCACCCACAAGTCGAGCGCGAGCCGAAGTTATGTAGGTATTACGAGCTACCATTGTTCGCGCAGGTAAAGCGCAGAACGTAATATTGAAAAAAAGCTTGAGTGCGAAAACGCACATTACTCAAAATTTCGCTCATGCTGGCTACGGTATTTACTGTTACTTTTTTTTGCGCTCATTGCTTTTATACAGTAGAAATATGACGAGAACGAAAAGTATTGAGCATGTTATGATCGCATGAATCTCTCAGCAAATGAACGACGAGTAAAATCAACACCGCACAATTTCTTTCGCGGTATTTATGGCACTCGAGTATACAAAATACAGAGTATGTATGCGGTGTACTTATGGTTGCGGTGCACTCGCGCCGTTCTCTGCTTCGCACCTCCGTGCTTAACGGTCTTGGTGGTGTATTTAGGATCATACTCAGTATTGGCCGGACGACGGACGTACTGCCTGGATCCTGTTCCTCCAAAAAGCACGATTTTACTTTCATCTGTCCACAAAACATTCCTCCATTTCTCCACTGGCCAGCTGATATGTTCTTTAGCGAACTGTAGGCGTGCTGCTACGTGCTTTTTTGTTAGTAATGGAACTTTCCGTGGACTCCGTGCATATAGTTTGTGTTCCAACAAGCGTCTGCGAACAGTTACGTCACTTACAGCAAGATTTAATTCATTTTTTATTTCTATAGACGACGCTGTAGGATCATCTTTGCAGTATTGCACTATTCGCCGGTCGTCATCTCTGGTGGTTTTACGTTTGCGACCACGCGTTTCAGCAGTATTTTTATGTGTTATGGCGTTAGCGATCATTTGATCAGAACAGCCCAAAATTTGTTTAATTTCCTTATAAGTTTTTCCATCTTTTCGAAGGTTCCTGATGATCTCGCGCTTTTCTTCTGTGCAATGCTTTCCTCGCCCCACTAATAAAAATTAAAAATAATTAAATATGCAAAACTCTTTGAAAACGTTAGAAACAATTTTTTTCATACTTACTTTCCGAATTCACAAATTTATTTTTAAATTAAAAACTTCAAAACAGTAAAAGCAAAGCGCACTCCTATTATTTCGATCAGCAGAAACACGAGGATTGCACAGAAATGAATGAAAAATATCGCAAAAAATGTAAAAAACCCAAGCGTCTGCTTTTTATTTTACTTGTAAAGTCCCGTTAGAAGTCCCGTTAAAAGAACATGTGACTTAACCGTTAATACATTATAAAAAATTGTGTTTGAAAATATTTAATATGTGCACTCCTATTATTTTGAACACAGCTGTATTTGCACTTGCCCCGCTGCTTCAAATTGCAACACTGAAACCCAATTGCATATTGTTGTGCATGGGCAACACAGATTTGCCAATCAATCAGCTGTCACAATTGTCACGATGGAGCAGACCAAGAAAAAGATATAAACCAAATAAAAAGTGGACGGAGGAGGAGATTCGTACAATTTTAAGTTATTTGCAAGAATCGCCGGAATTAGAGGTAAGTGTGAAATGTTTTCGGATTCCACAGCGGCAGCAACTTGCGCATGCTCTTTATTCTCGCAGGCTCCCACGGCGCAAATATTCTACATAAAACTAATAGCTATTTCCGGGATCGATGCGCAATGGGACCTTATCCGATACAAAGTGCGGCACTTAAAGGCTTCATTTCAGAAGGCCAGTGATTGGCGAAAGTCGACGTCACTTTTTCATTCTTCAAAAACAGCCGTGAATTTGTTCTGCAACCGAGTTGCCATGAAATTTTAAAAAGTGTGCTCAGTGTTGATGGCAAATATTTGAAATGGCATGCATTTGCCCAGCTATTTGCACATTATCGCGAATTGCCTTAATAGTAAAAATATAACGGTTATCAAAGGCAGATTGATCTTGTTGGTGCGGGAGCAGTTTCGACACCTGCTTTTTCTATGCAATTTTTGACAGCTTCTATTTGTTTTTACTCGCTGTGATTTTTCGAAAACGGGTTTCAATCATCGAATATATAATAAAAGAACTTTAGTTAGAAATTGTGTTTACCGCGCAGTTCATCTTAAGATCGTTATCACAGGTAATTAAAGTTTACTCGAACAAGTCCGTAGTTAACCCTGCTGTTAGGTTAGAAAAGGGACCATTTGGTCCATACTGCAATTTTCGTACAAAACAATAATTTATTTAAATTTTTTGTATTTATTTTGGTTCATTCATTCTTTACTCAACATAACTGATGTAAAAAATAGTTAATAGTTAAATAGTTAGTCAAAAGTTACAAAGGAAACAAGCCAAAAATTGGACCAAATGGGCTTAACCTAACAGCAGGGTTAATACGAAAATGCTAGATTTTAGTGGAAAAAAAGTTCTTTTAGTAAATATAGACTGCAGATGATCATCAGCGTAGCGCAGCCATATTTCTGATTAAGCATTAACAAAAAAATCTTGTTCCAAATGGCCCAAAAATATATAGATATATATTATTACGAAAATTAGTTCTGTAGGCTTATTCGTCTCTCTGGATTGTGCTTCAAAATAAAACACACTTCAATTCTTAAACGCAGTTAACAACCAACAATCACTTTATTTACAAATTCGCTCTTTACTTATTGGACTACTCTATGTTGCACCTTTGCTAACTAAAACAAAACTGTCCCTTCTGCGCTGTACTCGGCCGCCTTTTATACTTGTGTGCTTGTCGCGCCGCTCGTTCTCGCACCTTCCAATTGGACTCACAATTTCCATTATCATCGTGAGTCATCTTTGCGAATATTATAGCGAAATTATAGCAAGTTGGCCGTATTCTAAAAGTGCGTGCCTAAGAGTACGCCCGTAAAAGCATTCTAGTGCCTCGCACAGTGACACACTGCTTTATCGTCACAATAATAATAATTTACTGGCACAACAGCCCGATACCGCGACTAAGGCCTAGCTACCCGCAACCATCCGTGTTGTGCGTGCGAATTTTTTACAAGGTTTGAAGGGACCGAGTTTAATGCCGGTTCTGAACGGCGAGTTGGGAGCTTTTTCATAGGCAATTTTACTCTCAGAGGTTTGCCATTTCCTGCTGAGGACAGCCGCCGAAAGAAAAATTGTTGTTTTTCTTTTCTGTTTTTTCAGTATTAACGCAACGGAGTCTTGAACCTGGGTTCGAGCGTCGCATTAGACTCTCGGCCCAACGCACTAGCCAGCTGAGCTACGGCGAATCGTCACAATATATATATTAAAATCACTGTGACCATTTCGCGTGCAATTATTTTCGAACATGTGTAAGTTAGCAAGCAAAACAAAACAATTTTGAGAGTTTGATTAGCTTTGTGGTCGACCAAATGGTAATAAAAATACACTTTTTTTTAAATAAAAATTATATTATTTTTCATTTTATTTAAAAACTAATTTAACTAATCTTTACTTCGCCAACTTTATTTTGAATAAAAACATTCAGTTTTGTAAGTGTTTTATAAAGAAAAACGTAGCTATCCGACTTAAAGTTTTAATTGTGTGGGGTTTGGCTAGACTTCTGGTGTTACGAATGTGACTACAAATTTAGAGAACCCCAAAACTGGGACCCATTTAACAAAAAAAACGTGAAATATAAGTTATTTCATTTAAAAATGTTAGCTTGAGGATATCATGGGATATTAAAATGTTAGCTAGTGAGGAGATGTAAAAAATACTTATTTAAAAACGAAAAAGGTCTGACCGGACCCTGACGTAAACCAAAGGGTTAAGTTAGTTAAGATTTTTTCGTTGAAAAAGTGTATTTTTCTTAAATACCAAATATTAAATTATATTTTATTTAAAATAAAAATTTACATACACACCTTTCTAAATACATTTAAAATTCGCTTTTCGCGCAACTAAAACATCTTATAGCTAGTCGCAGGAACAAAAAAGAAAGGAAAAATTCATACTGCAAAAATTCGATAAAACTTCAACGAAATCATTTTTATAAAATAAAAACCATATTTCACTTCATTATAAAAATTTTTTGTATTAATTTTAATGCGGAATCAGCTTTGCAGCTCAATTGTTTTTTCACCTGTGGTGCAATGACAGGTACAGGAGTCCCATTGATTTGCCGTAAAGCCACAGTCGCGCACAAATTTATGCTACAATCATTTTCATTTGAATCCATTTCGAGCAAAGAACTTGTTCCAACATGTCTAAAATTTCCGGAAGTAAGGCTTGCGCACGATGAAATTAGTGCATATGTTTTTAATCATACTGTTCTATTAGTTCAAATTTAAAATTTTTTTCTTATAGAAATAGTTTTGTTAAACATGTCCAACCCCTTAACCCTGCTGTTAGGTTAAGCCCATTTGGTCCAATTTTTGGCTTGTTTCCTTTGTAACTTTTGACTAACTATTTAACTATTAACTATTTTTTACTTCAGTTATGTTGAGTAAAGAATGAATGAACCAAAATAAATACAAAAAATTTAAATAAATTATTGTTTTGTACGAAAATTGCAGTATGGACCAAATGGTCCCTTTTCTAACCTAACAGCAGGGTTAAGGGGGTCTTCTGCTTACGCGGATTGAAAAAATCGATTTTTTTTTTCATTTTTTGAATATATAGGATATAAGGAATACGTCTTATAAACGGTTTCGTGAAAAACACATTCCTTCTTGGGTTTTCGAAGCCGGAAACATAGCCGCCTCCAGCCGTTTCGAGCATTTCTTTATCTTTAAACGCATTTTCCCGAAAATCACCTTTTTTATACTTTGTGGTATGACTTCTACAAGTAATTTTCATCGGATTTGACTAATTTTTTTTTTCACTTCTTCATAAAACACTTCTCTATGCTTCTCCGAGTACGATTTTTGAAATTTTGTTTTGTTCAATTTTTATGACCCTCAACAGGTCAAAAAACGTGGTTGAAAATACAACTTTTCACAAAAAACCGTATAATTTGAAAAATTTTAAAAATAAAAAAAATCGTACTCGGAGAAGCACAGCCAACGTAAAACTGAAAATAAATTTATTTTACTTTTCACATTTAAGACAACTGTGGGGGTGGATGTCATACCACAAAGTTGACTCGGACACTTTCGTCAGTACTAGTTTGACCACTTCTTAAAGGCGCAGGATTCACCACACACATAAGGCATTTGTCATTTTTCAAGTTTAAACATGTACAAAAATAATAAAAAAAAAAATTTTTCAATTATCTTGTATAGTTTCCTTACAATTAATTTCCAAAAATAGACTAAAATTCCGGGCGCGTAAGCAGAAGACCCCCTTAAGTCGAGTTTTGAGATCATTCGATAGTTTTTGCCTCCAAAATGAGCAGCGAAATAGAAGTGCGTGAAAAAATTATTAGACTGCGCAATGAAAATCCAAATTTGACTTTCAAAGCAATTGCTCAAAAAGCACGGATTTCACGAAATACCGTTTTATCTGTTATTAAAGTATACAATGAACGTCTGACTATTAGTAGAAAACAAAGAAGTGGTAACAAAAGGGGCTAAGTAACCCTGCTATGGGCAAGAAGGTGATAGCAATTTTGAGAAAAAATCCAAATGCTTCAGGCACAAAAGTGGCTGAAAAACTAGGATGCTCTGAAAATGTTGTTAGAAAAGTTCAGAAGAAGGAAGGGCTGAAGTTATACAAGGTCCAAAAAGTTTCAAACAGAAAATCGAAGAAGAACAGCGAGGCAAAAGAGCGAGCCAAAATATTGTACCGTGATTTCATACGGAATTTTGATTGCTGCATTATGGACGATGAAACCTAAGTACTGGGTGACTTTTCACAGCTTGCAGGTGTGGATTTTTATGTGGTAAATCATAGAGGAAATGTACGGGAGGAGTATAAGACTTATAAGAAGTCTAAATTCCCTAAAAAGTTCTTGGTGTGGCAGGAAATCTGTAGCTGTGGTATAGGAAGCAGTTCATTTGTAACAACTGGGACAATCAACACCGATATATATATCCAGGAGTATCTGCAAAAAAACGTTTGCCATTCACAAAGCAGCACGCAGTTTCTACTTTCTTTTGGCCTGATTTGGCTGCGTGCCATACAGTAAAGCAGCAGTTAAGTGATACCAAAAGAATAATGTAACACTTGTACTCAGATATGCGAATCCACTTAACTGCCCAGAGCTCAGACCAATAGAAAGATATTGAGCTCTGGTAAAAAGGACCATGAAAGGCACAAAACAGGTTGCTGACCCCATTACTATTTTTCCAAAAAGTGGCTGTCATCAAGTAAACAAATTTCTGAAAACCCTATAAAAAGCTTAATGCGAGACATTTCGGAAAAAATCGAAATTTTTGTCAAAACTTAATTTAAAAAAATAGTTTGTTGATGAATCAAAACATGAATAAAATTTCTGTTAATATAACGTTGTTTTCATTTAAATATGTTCACTAGTTCAGAAGGAATTTGAATTTATTTGTGCACTAATTTCATCGTGCGCAAACCTTATGTTGAAAAATCCGAGTTTCCCGATCCCTGCCCGCTAGTACTTTGCTGTTGTGTGGTGTTTCTACAGGGAAGTTGGTGTAGCGGTCGTAAAAGGAGTCCATATGGGCAGTTCGGGTTGGCTTAATGAAAGGCGAGCCACGCCAATGTTAAGGCTACAGAACCGACCTGAACTTCTTTGCGCAATAAAACACACGGTTTGCTTGTCGTAAGAAAAGAAGTAACTTTATTTCGAGAATCCGCTGCTTATATATTAAAAACATAATTGTTATACTTGAACAGCATTTCCTGCACTCCGCCCATCATTCCAGAGCCAATCCGTGGCGAGGACCAAAATAGCTGATCTTGCATATTTCCGTTAGGGACAGTGTGCTGCGGTAGATAGCGTTGAACTCGCTCGGCCGCTGCCACAAGTGCTGACTTGCTTTGTTTACAAGTGCTGCGCGCGTGTCGAGTGGCAACCTGACCAATTGTGGGTGACCAAGTGGTACCACTACAGTTGCTTCTTGCGATGCACCATCGACAAGGAAATTAAGGACGCACACCAACTTTATTGATGCGGGATTTGCGTTGCCCCACCTCAATGGAAGTTTCAATACATTTTCAGCACTTTCCTCGAGTCTTTAATCAATAAAAGTGCAAATGTTGTCCATAACGTTTGTTTGCACAAAATATTTTCCCAAAAGTAAACAAAACAAAAGCGCTTTTCCTTTACACAAGATTCTAAAACACGGTTGAGGCGTAAAAAAATGGGGGCGCCAAACTGATTTGAAAAAAGTCACAACTACACCTTTTCAAGTTGTATATCAGACAATTCAAATCGTATTTCAGCATTTAAATTTGCATTTCAGCGTTTAAAATTGAATTTCAGCGGTTCAAATTGTGTTTCTAATTTTAAAATTGTATTTCAAATTTTTCAAATAGTATTTCAGATTTTTGAAATCGCATTTCAGATTTTTCAAATTGTATTTAAGATTTTTCAAATGTATTTATACAATATAATTTACCTGTAACATCATTGCTGCAAATATCATAAATCGCAGATGACACTGTATTTCTCTTCACTGGAAGTGTCATTTCAAAAACTAAGATTTCACGTTGTTCACTATAGGAGTATTCACACCGAGCTCGTTACTTTGTTAGTTCGGTACTCAGTAGTTTTGTACGTGTATTTTGTGTTTGTAAAAGAAATGAACAAAAACAAAACAGACATAGAAAATTACCGAGTACCGAACTAACGAAGTAACGAGCTCGGTGTGCATACCCCTTATTTATTATAAAAAAAAATGAACTTCAGGACAATTGTGATGTATGTTTGATGTCCATGCTGCGAAAGGATATGTGCTGGTTATTGCCATAATTATTTTAACAACTCTTTTTAATGCAAATAGTAGATAATATTAGAGGGGTTATTTCAAGTCCCGATACGAATACAGTTGCAGACACAGCTTGAAATATCTCAATATTAAAGTCTGAAATACAATTTAAAAACTTTCCGTTTTTGACTGAACAGACGTGAAAAACACGTAAAAGAAAAGTTATCACGAATATCGCAAGTTATGCCCCGTAACTTGTGGCATTTTCAGGAGTTGAGTTAAGGTATACATCTCAGGTTACGATTTTGACGCAAATTCACAAGTTATTAAAAAAATTGAGTGAAGAAACCCGAATCATTGTTTTTGTAGGAAAAATATAAATACATATGTTTTGAATTTTTTCTTAATTTTTGGTTCAAAACTATTTCGTAATCACCTTCGTTATAATTTTAAGGCAATGGGGCTAAAGAGGGTTGTACGAAGTACCTGCCATATTAAAAAAGTTTTCAAAAGATCTAAATTTACGTTACATTTTTACACTGTGTTAAAAGTATAAATTTTGCCAAATACCCATTAAAATATATTTTGATTATATGGGGTTAAGACATTGAATGTTCTGCGTGATCGCCACAAATGCATTTTAAATGACTTTTGTTAATTTTTAAATTAAATTATGAGCACTAGTATTTACAGTAAGTACGTATCCTCATCCATTCACCTTGTTACTCTTGGATGAGTTTTACTGAAGAAAACTCAATTTTTAAATTTTCAATGTCTTGTGAAAAAAAATACTTAGGGTCAAACACAATTTTGAAATTGCAGAATTAGTGTATTTAACCTCCAGTATTAGCAGCATAACGATTTATACATGAGTTAGTTAAATATTCTATTTTTGTCGTACGGTGCAATATATCTTTGTTTTATAATGAGAAATATAACATTTTTTATATCCTAAACTATTAAAGTTAGAAGGACGAAATTCGAGGATGTGGTATTGTACATATTAGTCCTTAACGCTTTCAGTGCCGGGCGAAAAAGAGGTGCCTATGCGAGAATAACCGGCCGAATTTCACAATTTTACTAGGGTTTGGGAAAATGCTCATAAAAACCAAACAAGAAACAATATTTACATGATTCAAAAAGCAGTATACTAAGGATGAAATAGAGAATGAATAGAAATTTTCGAAATCCTGTATTGCTAATTGTTGGTTTGTCAAAAACAACAATGTTTGACACAAGCGGAAAACAACGGCAATAACAAAAATGACGCTTTCAAACTGCAACTGGGACGAAATATACTGTTCACAACAACGATCGAGGAGACAATAACTGATCCTTCGTCTCGCTGCGGCAATGCAACGTTATTGCGCGAATTTCTTCAAACAGTTGTTTACATAGAACGCTGCCGAAAAGTTCCGATAACATAAGCGTCCACAAAGAGTTAAAACAAAAAACTATTTTTTTGTATTCTATCGTAATGAAATTAGATCATTTATAACGTATTACAAATTTATTTTGAGATAGAGTTCTCCCGCAATGCGAATAGTAAAGCGCTACAAGGCACGGGCCGATATATCGGCTCTGGCACTTCTCGCTAGTGCAGCAAGAGCCGATATATCGGCCTCCGGCACTAAAAGGGTTAAGATATATTTTTTTCAAAAAAAAATATTGGAAATATGCAAGGATATTCAAGGATAAAGTTTTAAAAGGACATTTTCAATACCTCTTCGTCCTTTTGCACCAAAACATTAAATTTGCTATGATTTTAATGATTTTTCTCTTTCATTTGATACCCATATTGTTATTCTACAATGCGCTCAATTTTTGAAATAATTTTTTGAAATGAACATGTCCCTCAAATTTCAAAGTCCTTTTAAAAAAATCCTGACGTCAGAAAGAAAAACTAAATACGCAGTTTTACTACATTTGGCCTCTAGTTTCGCGAGCATACCGATTATTTCGTGTGTAAAATTTGTTGTCACACGGTGTAATATACAAAAGAAGTGATTTATTTTAAAACGGTAAACTTTTCTTGAAAAAGTTTACAAAAACTCAACAATTACATAAAACAATTTAAAGAGTCATTAGTTTTTTTATGATATTAATACGTTGACGGACACTTGCGTCTATAGCCATCAAAGCGAAGTTCACTATGTGGCATGGCGGCAATAGCCGTCTTAAACGGAACGGTCGTTTTTGGACACTGCGGCTATAGCGGCACAAATGTGCATTTACCGGCGTACAAGTAGAAGCATGTTTTGTAGTAGTGTCATGTTTTGGCATATATGTAATACTTCTATATTGGCACTTACCTATCTTCACAATGTGTTTTCATTCGGAAATCAAAGGGAGACAAGCGATGAGACAGAAAACACGAAATTTTGTGAATGTATTTCTATACGTGTATACATGAGCACTTCTACACATGAACAACTGTCAAACTGCTCCAGGGGCGGTTGAAGAAATTTCAGTTAATTTCGACAAATTTTTATTTTTTCCCAGTCAATTTTTTTCCCGCCTGAACGCACCTGACTTTTGACAAATGTCAAGGTACATTCGTTTATATGCTTTCTCGCTCATATTTCACTATTGCTGTACTGTGATGTTGGCGAATGTGCCTTGAGCTTAGTGCCAATATAGAAGTATTACATATATGTGTTTTGGAAACAATGTTTTAGGTTGAAACTATAATTCTAATATTCTAAAAATTACAAAAACATATAGTGTCAATTTTCGATGTGTGTCCGTCAATGTGTTAAATAATACCATATACAAGTTTTGTTCAGTTCACATAACTTTAAAAGTCTGAACCAAAATATTACTTTACATGAAAAAAAAAATGACAAAATTGCAACATCGACGCAAAACTTCGAACCAAAACATCGACGTTGAAAAAACATCGGGTTGCAAACATCGATGTTCAAATCACTCGATGATGATGCAAAACATCGATGTTTATAAAACATCGATGTCGATATCGCGAAGGTTCGCTATACTGCATTTATGCCATAGTATACTATGCCCTTAGGAGCAATCTTTATAAATATTTGCTGTTGAAAACAAGTTACCTGCATTAAATTCATTCGGTATTCGGCTACTGTTATTTTACCATCAGATCCATTCAGTATCGCAAAAACGTCCTTTAGCAGCAACTCGATTGTTTCGGCTTTTGAACATTTGAGGGATAGTTGTTTGAGTGACTCCACTGACTGGTTTCTGGCCGCTTCGTCCTTACAGTATAGATTTTGTAACAGAATTTTGCCCAGTTGCGCGGCGTAACAGCTAAAATCAATATTGATTTCTTGCACTATGAATCCAACTGCTTGCAGAATATTTTCAGGGCTTCGAAGCATTGCTTTTTGTAAAGCGGGGTAAATATAGATTTCGAACTCGTTTTGGGTTATGGTTTTAAGAAGAGGATGACATGCTAATATGAAATTGCTGTGTGGCTTCACTTTGGTCGTTATGACGCCCATTACAAAGTGATTTATTAACTGTAACCGATGCAATTGTAGTAATGTTGTGTCTTGAGTGCGTTCTTGGAAGCGCAGTAGCAACATTAGAAACAGAATTACGTTAGTAGCTGGTTCCTTCGCAATCATGGCTGAAAAATATTCAGCTGATAACCCAGTTTCTTGCCACAAATCAAAGAGTATCTTCTCCGACATTTCCGCAACACGTAAGTTAGCTGAGAGTAAGGTTATTTGATAAAGCATGCTTTGGTATTCAATCAAGCGCTGCCACTCAGTTTTAAACACGTTTGATTCAAGATTTGCGTGCTTTACAATAAGCGTTGTCCACCCCAATGCGATAATGGCTCCTTTGGAAAATTTTTGCGATGAAAAAGTGCATAAATCCTTATACACAATTGTTTTGAATACCGCATTGAAGTTCTCAATGGCTGCGTCATGGTGGTGCTTAATAATATCCACAATAAGATTTCTCACCAAAAGCTGCGAACTTGGCTCCTTGTACTTAGTTAGAGTGGTGCCAATCACTTTACAAAGTCCTCTTACAATAGTAGGGTTTATGCCTAGAAAAAAATTGCCTGCAAATACCAATCAAGAATGAACAATTTTTACATACCGGGATGTGCCAACACAGCCGAAACATTTTGAAATAACTCAGTCCGTTCTTCAATTGGAACGTTAAGTATTCGGTTAGGAAGATCGCGCAACGCTTTTGACAGCTGTAATTATTTTAAAAGTCAGTTATAAAGAATGTATGCATGACTAAAATTAATACCTCAATTTCTGACATTTTTTGTAAGCCACGGAATAAATCCCGCTGATATTCGGTAAGGCTAAGGAGTTTCAAGAAACCTAGAAACGAAGTTGGATATGAAGCACAGAAACATTCCTGTTTCAAAATAAAATTGAATCAGAGATTTAATGACAACATGGAGCACCCTATTAACGTTGTAGTACACGTACTGTATTGTAATGGTGCATTTCCATAACTCGCTTTGTTTGCAGCGACGCTTGCTTCACTTTCGACGCATTCGCTACATTTCACGCTTTGAGCTACACAACTCACTTTTGAAGCATCGTCTAATCAGCTGACAGTATCATTTTCTGATATGAAAACAAACCAACTTGACGACAATGGAGAAGGAAATTGCTGAAGTTATTGAATTTATTGAGTTCATCGACTTCCTTCGCATAATTGCTTGTGCTGCAAGTGCTCAGCATCAACTGGTGGGTAGCAGAAGACGATTTTGGGTGCAAAAAAAAAATACACATAAATAAAGATGACACTCGGTGCACTACTGTCAGAGTCTATACTAGTCTTGAAACTTCGCTAAAACTGCCAATCTGTCAAAAAATGTTGAACATATGGTTATCTTTGCGTATTTAGATAATAAAATTGAGAGAGCAGCCAAAGCAGCTGTTCGCTATTTGCCCGCTGAAATGAATTTGTCGTACAACTGATTTCCACTAAAAATGACTAATAAATAAGACTATGCCATTAATAAATTTCAAATTGTAAACTATTTCATTCTTCAAAATTCTTTGGTAATTTTTCATACAAATTAACTTATGAAAATGCAAAACAATGAACATTGGTTTTTCATTTACATATGACCCGGAAGAAAGTTTTTACTATTGAGGAAGTTCCACTGCATGTTCTTAGCAATTTGCAATCAACAAATATTGTTCATTTTAGTTTATGTCGCTACAGTCGTGCATTATATACGAGCAAATTTTCATATAAATTTCCTTTTGATGATCCTGCTGAAATGCGACTTGAAAATCAATCAGCAGTTAATTGTTCGCGAATTTGCCAGCATCACCGCCTTTGCCAAACAATATTATTTTATATGAAAAACCATCCCGGAACAAAGATTTATGTGCATTTTCGATTCTAACTGAATATTTAAATGGTTTGCCATCATAAAATCATATTCGCAGTTGCTTTTGTTGATACTTTTCTGGCAATATTCTGCCGTCACTTTCTATGTAATTGTTGTGCGGCTAATAAGAAAAAATCGTGGTGAACCTATATCAGGTGTTTCTTTGTTGTGAAAATTTCCGCGATTGGAAGTTGGACCACAGATTTAACTTTCATGCTGAAATGTTTTCGGAAGAATATTACATGTTATTTTGCACACCTACAGGAAAATACAAGGGGGTTTGCATCATTAAAGTTTGTTCGTGGCTTTTAATATTGCTGCATGTTTGCATTCTTCCGACGGTGTTTCTCATACAAATATTGTACTGCCACTAAGTAAAAGCCATGGTGAGTAAATATCTGCTTATTTGTTTATTCGAAGTCAACCTGCTCGTTGCTCGGGGTAAATTAGAAATAGCTCAACTTTATAACAATGAAGACTGATATTATATAAGTAAATATTGTTATATGTCAAAAAGTCATTTTTCTAAACATCAGATACGTGCACATATTGTTTGATTCTATGACTGAATCAATTTCAAGAATTTTCTACCTATAACATGTCTCATGTGCAGAATCACAAATGGGTTTTATTCAGTTCTTAGGTAAAAGAGAGTATTTGGCATGAGAACACCGCTTTTTCTTACAAAGAACATTCATCGGATGCAATATGAGTGCGAACATAACATGCGCAAGATTAAAAATAAGACAACACCAAAACGCAATTCCGTTCGCAATAAATTTCTGAAATATACACAATTTTTATGTACTTGTGCAAACAAGAAATTTCTTCAAAAAATCTACTAAAGCGAATATTAATCAAAAAGCATTTTGATACTTTAATTTTCTTGATTTAAATATATTTTTGTGCTTGAATAATTTTGTGCAATAACAAAAAAAACTTATCAAATCAGTTCACCATGCAATTTTTCGGGCTTTAGGAAACAAAGTTGTATAGTATGTTCTATTGACTTTTCGAGACCATACGACAAAATCTTTCTCAGACAACGTTATCTGCGCAGTATCTTTCGTGGTGGTAAGCATGTTGCCGGCCCAGTCCTGATGTGACAACGAAAAGTCTTGATGTGACAGGTCGATATGAGTGCTGCCAATTCATTTTACAGGAGTTTCAAGACTAGTATAGACTCTGTTACTGTAATCGAAAACTATTATGCGATTTTCATTTATGGTATAATTCGGCGTAATATTTATAAACTTTTCTATAACTGGTATTTGCTTTGTTTGAAACTTTTTTTAATACCAAAATTGAAAGAAACTATTCAGGAGAAATTTTTTTTTACTTATAACATTTAGAACAAAATATAAATTTACCACCCATGGTTGCCGCAATCAGCTGGCCAGTTCGAACGATGCGAACAAAGCGTCGAAAAGTAGAAAGTTGGGCTACTTTCCGCTTTGTACGCATGGTGTATCCGACGCTTTGCGTTATGTAGCTCGCTTCATACGCTTATTACAGATGCAACGAAAGAGTTGCTGCAAACAAATCGAGTTATGGAGTTGCACCATACACTTCTATTTATTTATTTCTTCTACTGGGCTTAGCCCTCACAGACTACAAGTAACAGCTTAAATGTAATATAAAAATTCGCAAATGATGACTGCACGGCTATGGGGCCTCGGACTACAATTAACGTTTACGTAGAGTGAAGCATAGTGGGATGGAAAGATTTATTGGGGGGTTAGTTGCAGAGATGGTCTATTGTGCCTCTTTAAAATTTTAGAGAACATCACCTTAACCCACTGACCTAGTGAAGCTTAGTAACTTACAGGGGTTTTAATATTTGATATTCTCTTTTACAAAAAAAAAAACTACAATTTTTATTTCGGCGGCTATCCTCTCAGCTGAAAATGGCAAACCTCTGAGAGTAAAAATTGCCAATGAAAAAGCTTCCAACTCGTCGTTCAAAATCGGCATAAAACTGTAGGTCCCTTCCAACCTTGTACAAAATTCGCACGCACAACACGGATGGTTGCGGGTAGCTAGACCTTAGTCTCGTAATCGGGCTGTCGTGCCAGTCAATTATTATTATTATTATTCTCTTTTACAAGCCGGTACCGGCCCAGGTATTGTCTCCTACTACGACATACTGCATCGTAGTAGTATGCATCGTGCAGTAGTTTTGATGTGCTCAGGAGTCTCCTCTGCTATTCCTTAGAGTCTACAGACTACAAACCGATTGTATGCGTATGTTTCCTTAGTCTGCAATGCCCGGTTATCAGCTCGGTGCCCTGTCTAAGCTGGTCTGAGACATTCTTCACTCCATCTAGAGTTATAACGCTTAATAAAGATTTTCAATTGCCTGAGACCCGAGGCATTAGACCAGTGCACAGTGATTCGACTCCATACAACCGCGGGACAAAATTAGGCGTGGTCTTCTGTTTTTCATAAAATTCGGTATGCTAGTTAATCATGGTCTGCTGAATTTAAATCTTCATTTTGTTTTTCTTAAAATTTTGTAGTTTGGCAATGCCTGAGACTTACATTTGCAACAAGTGTGTTGGTTGGATTTTCCCGATTTTAATTTAATCGGTTACGTCAACAATGATAATTGCAAAAAATGACAGATATTGTATTAGGACCCTTTAGTTTTGAAATAAAAATGATAACATTTGATGTATGTCTTGCGTTTGTGCATTTTTTTTTTCATTTTCTGCTGATTGCATACTTTCAGGGATAAATAAAAAATATTTTGTTGAAAAATAGCTGTTTAGATTACTTTTCAAATTGAATTATTTTATGAGATCGGAAGATATAGGAGTATGTGATTACATTATTCGATAAAGAAAGACTGCTTCTTAAAATAAAAAAAAATCCAGGAGCTTACTTTCACATACTTTTCAGATATTTTTTTCAAAATGTAGCCAATTTTCAGGTTTTTAATTTTGAAAAATATTTCAAATTGAAAGTGGAGTAGAAGCCTCTGTTTTGCAAATTTTTAGCAAACATTTAAAGCAAAAATGCCCACATCGATTCTTAACCCATTAAGGAGCGAGCATGCGTATTCATAGTATTTTAAATGTAAGAAAGGCTTGAGATAATTTTTAGATTTTTTGGTACACAGTAAAACCAATGCCAAATTTTGTTTTCCTGTACTTTACAGATTTCATTAGTTCCAGAAAAATCTTATTTCGACGATTAGTTTACTCAGAATAACTGATAATTGCACATTACTGTTATTGCACACATTGCACACACGGTGTGCAGGCTGTCTTATAGCCTCGGAAATCCATTGCACACACGGTGTGCAATCGGTTTCGAATGGGTTAATCTATGTATATGTATTTAAAGTTTTAGCAACTTCTTGCTATCCATGTATTTTTAAGAATTTTTTTACTCAATAGACTCGAAAACAGGAAACCTGTATTAAATTTTTTGTGAAACAAGTTCCGACTTTGAGCAAGTTTTGCTTACACACTAATTAGTTTTATGCACGGATTTGTTAGGGTTTGCTTAGTTGAAGTTTTATCTTTTAAATTACATCAAGATCGTTAAATTCTGAGACTATACATTTTTTGAATTTTGTCTATGGAACGAATCACTGGGCAGTGTTCTGAATTCCTGGTTCTTTCCTCAAGTCCTAGTGACTCTGATAGAGTGTTCTTGCCAGTGAAGAGCTCCGTATGATGATGGCTGCTTGGCTGGTTGGTTGGTTGGTTCAAGTGGCGATGTTCCAACATCCAATTAGCGCGTTAGCGCCGTTTTGATACCACTATTCCCGGTAGGTACCCTAAGGTATATTGTGTGGTGTCATCTGGACTTATATGTATCTATCCATACATATGCCTATATCCAGTCCGAGAGGTTAATGAAAGAGAGAAGTGAGTTTACGCTGCACTTTGCTATCTCTTCGAAAGTCTGAAATGTCGGTTTTCCCAGCGTTTTCCATCTCCTTCTTGCTAAGGCCGGACAGGCGCAGAGAAAATGGTGAACGGTTTCCTTCTCATCCGGGTTTTCACAGCTGTGACAGCTGGTGTTATGTGGAATCCCCATTTTTGCCGCGTGCTCTCCAATGGGCCAGTGGCCAGTGATGACTGCCGTCAGGCTTGCCACATCCCGTCGGCCTTTGTTCAAGAGCTCCGCGGTCCTGTTCTTGTTGTATGTTGGCCACAGTGATCTGCTGATTTTATAGGATTCCGTCCTCTGCCATCTAGTGTTGGCTTTAGCAAGGAAGTCCTTCGAGACCTCGCCCTTGATAGAGCCCAGCGAGGCGTGAACCGTCAACGCCTCACTCTCATCAAGAGCGGAGCCTTTTCGAGCCAGTTCATCGGCCCTTTCGTTCCCGTCAATGTTATTGTGCCCCGGCACCCATATCAGGGTAACTCTGAACCGCTGAGCCAGCTCTATCAGGAGCTTCCTGCATTCCTGTACTAGTTTTGACGATAGAATCGGCGATTCCAATGCCTTGACCGTAGATAGGCTGTCGGAAAGTATTGTTATATGGCTTTTGTAGGATGTGTCCGTCAATGCCATCCTGCACGCTTCCCTAATAGCGAGCACTTCCGCCTGGAAGACGCTTGCTGTGTTGGGGAGGCGGAAAGACACGTTTATCTTTAGATGTTCGGAGAAAACTCCTGCTCCTACTCCGCATTCCATTTTGGAGCCATCAGTGTAGATAGTGGTACTCAGGTTATTTAGGATGTTCCCTCTCTTCCATTCTAGAAGAGAGGGGATACGGATATCGTAATTTTTTTCAAAGGCCATGGTAGGAATTGCATAATCCATCGTTGTAGCCAGGCACCTTTGCCCTTGTGATAACAGACTGCCGTGGCCATACGGTCTGTCCTTCCAGCAACCTGTTTCTCTCAGCCTAAGAGCACTAAGAGTTGCGGCCTTCGTGATATGCAGATCGACGGGAAGCAGGTGCGTCAGCACGTTAAGCGCCTCTCCAGGGCAGGATCTAATCGCTCCCGTAGTTCCGGTACAAGCTGCTCTTTGTAGTCTACCGAGTTTGGTAATGTTGTATTCCCTCCTGAGGGCTTTCCACCAGACCAGAGCTCCGTATGATAGTATTGGACGTACAACCATCTTGAACATCCATAGCATTAAACTTGGTCGGAGGCCCCACCTCCTCCCTATCATTTTCCTGCAGGAGTATAGTGCAAATCCTGCTTTGTTTATTCTGTGCTCTATGTTAAGCCTCCAGTTCAGTTTGGGGTCTAAGATTACCCCGAGATATCTGGCACTGGACGAAAGGGGTAATGTTATATTCCCAAGATGAGGTCGTCTAAAAGTTGGTATCTTAGTACGAGTGGTGAACAGCATCAGTTCAGTTTTGCTAGGGTTAATGCTTAGTCCACGTCCTATTAACCTATCCAGGCCGCCCTGAAGGATTCCACTAATCACGTCAGGGCACATCCCTGATGCCATTACAACCACGTCGTCAGCATACGCAACCGTTTTGACTCCTCTCTGGTTAAGTTCTGTTAAAGTGCTGTTGATGGCACAAACCCACAGAAGAGGTGACAGTACCCCCCCTGTGGTGTGCCCCTGCTTACAAATTTTGTAAGGTGGGTGTTTCCGAGCGTCGCGCTCACCACCCTCGATTGGAGCATTGCAGTAACCCAGCTGCGTACCTGTATGTTAACTCCAAGGGTTACCAGCGATTCCTCTATCGCATTCGTCTTTATGTTATTAAAGGCGCATTCTATGTCCATGAAGGCTGCCAGTGTGTACTGCTTATACTCCAGTGATCTTTCCACTGTTCGTACT
This sequence comes from Melieria crassipennis, assembly GCA_963668005.1. Lineage (NCBI taxonomy): Eukaryota > Metazoa > Arthropoda > Insecta > Diptera > Ulidiidae > Melieria > Melieria crassipennis. The sequence goes on along the minus strand of OY764961.1, from coordinate 84,201,023 downwards.
ACCTCATGGAGGGCGGTCTCCGTTGACCTACCCTTTAGGTAAGCATGCTGGGCTTCCTACTTCCTCGCGTATGTGGAGGTCGAGCAACCGCTCGAAGGTTTTAAGTACAAAAGATGTCAGGCTTATAGGCCGGAAATCTTTCGCTGAGTCGTGTCCTCTTTTCCCTGCCTTCGGGATAAAGACGACTTTCACCCGCCTCCAACTGACGGGGATATAATTCCAGACTAGGCAGGCCTTAAAAATGGCCTCTAGCCAGGGTAGTATTGAGTCCTGTGACACCTGCAGCATTATGGGAAGAATGCCATCTGGTCCCGGCGACTTGTATGGTGAGAAGCTTTTCACAGCCCATGTGAGTTTTTCTCTCGTTATAATGTTGTTATCATCGTTTGTCGGTGTTAGGCCTTGCACTGCATGCCTAGTCGAGGTGTCCTCCTTTGTGCAGCCTGGGAAGTGCGTATTCAGCAGCAGGTCTAGGGCCTCCTCGGTACTTTCAGTCCAGGAGCCATCTGGCTTCTTTATGAACGAGAGGCTGGACAACACCTTTCCTAGCCTTGCCGATTCCTTCGTAGTTTCTATAGCTGAGCAGATTTCCCTCCAACCCTTGTTTTTAGAATTTCTGATAGCTTTTTTATATTTCCTTAGGCTATCCTTGTAACTTTGCCAGTTACCTGAGGAATAACTTAGGTTGAATGACCTTCGGACCTCCGATCTCAGACGTGACAGGTCATCATTCCACCAAGGTGGGAATGATTTTTTTGAGTATTTAATAGGGCAAGACGTTTTGAACGCGGAAGCCATCGCGTTTTCCAACTGCCCGATTTTATGATCAATGTCTCCTACCGAGGAGATATTGATTGGGGGAGCCCTCCCTATCCTGTTACGGATCATACCAGCGAAACGATTCCAGTTGGTACGTCTGGGATTGCGATATGGTGCGGGTGCTTCAACCTGAAGATCCAAATCGAAGAGTATCCATGCGTGATCCGAAAAGGATTTCTTGCTGGATACCCTCCATTTGTTCACATTCACCTGTCCGTTATCAGTTAGTAGAGTGACATCGAGAACCCCTTCCCACCCACTGAAACCATCAGTGCTTGGGAAAACGAAAGTGGGGGTGTTACCCCTGTTACACACTACTAGGTTAGTACTAAGTATGAAGTCAAACAGAGACTCACCTCGGTCGTTGTTTTCGGTGCTTCCCCATAGGGTGTGTCTCGCATTTGCGTCGCACCCTATCAGCACCGTACCGTGGGCATTGGTGTTGTTGACGAGCCTCCGGATCTCCTCGGGCGGCGCAGGCCTGTCATGCGCCATGTAGGCCGAGACTATATGTAGCTTTTTTCCTCCGGCTGCAGCTAGCTCCACCACCGTGGTGTCATCCGTGCTGTGGTGAGGTAAAAGGCCCTTGGCTTACCTTCCCCTCTCTTGTAGTAGAGGTTGTAGTCGCTCCGCTTAAGTCCTTTCACCTCAGTGCTCCGCACCCAAGGTTCCTGGACTATGGCGATATCCACGTCCTCCTCCGACAGAAGAACGGTAAGGTTGTCCGTTGCCAACTTCGAGTGTTGGAGGTGAACTTGGACAACCTTCAACCCGAGGCCTATTGGTCTACGGTGGTAGGGTCCGGATCGTCGAGCCTTACGTCGTCCAACAGCTTTTGGGCATCGACAATCTCGTCTGCATCCTCCTCTTCCGGATTAGAGGAGCGGAAAACCTTCAGTCTAGCGTGCCGTACGCCAAACCGAAGCTTGAACTCTGCCTTCTCCAGGGCAGGTAGGCTTTCCTCGCTGATTACCAGGAGGAAGGATAGGCTGTTCTTTTGCGAAGCCTCCGCTTTTATGACCTGCCAGTCCGTCATTGGCACTGCCGGGTTATGTGCCTGCAAGTAGGGGACCAGCTTACCACTGTCCAAGGACATATTGGGCAACCAAATGCGCGCTCTTGGTCTCTTCGGGATTTCGCTGGCGGGGATGAGCTTGAGCCTCAAGCCCTCAGTTGCCTCTCCAATCCTGGAGATGCAGCCCTCCAGGAAATCCTTAGAGTATTGATCATCGCATTTGATCACCCGATACCCGCGAACAACTTCGGCCGAGTCGAAACCGGGGAGAGGCACCTTCGGGTTCGCCGACCATCTGTGTCAACCTGGTCTCAATCTCTCCCCATTTCTCCAAGGCTTCCTTGCCGCGGTTTGTGGCAGCATCGACCAGCGCCACTTGCAGGTTATCCCGTGCCACGTCGCTAAAGGCGCGTCTCGTCGCTGCGTCGGTTGCACCGGCAACCTTCGCCTTCTTCGTCTCGCGGTTCGAGCTGTCGTGGGCAGATCGGTCGCGTTTTGTTGCTGTGGCTTTCGGCAGGGTCGCTTGGTACACCAAGTACTCGTCGACAACCTTCTGAAACCGTACCTTATCCTCCGCGTCCTTGGGATGAGCAGCACCAGCAGCCTCGTTCTTGCTAATCCTACCGAGGATAGCTAAGGCTCTTTAGTACTGCTTATACCTGGACGGTTCCCTAGGCTTGGCCGGTTTCTTGATGGCTTTCGCTGCCGCTGCTGATGTCGTTGGTTTCTCAGTGGAGGTAGGCGTGCTGTGGCCCACAGCGCCTACTCCCACTGAGGAAATCATGGTTTCCTGGCTCGATGCCAGGAGGTCGTCTTCGGAGAGAGTACCCACATCTCTCCTGCCCGTCAGTCGTTTGTCCTTATCCGTTTGTCGTTTGTCCGAGTCCATTCTTCATTTGTCCGTGTCCAACGTCTGTCCGTCTACTTCCGAGGCTTGTGTTTTTGTTGTCGACATTCTGTTTCTTACGGTCACCTGCCCGACCTGGCGGGCTGTGCGTGGCACCGATGTGAGTGCCAGCGCGGTGACCAAGGCGGGAATGGGGAAAGGGAGGGTCCGTCACGGCAGAGCCACTTACCGTGATAAGGCCACCGTTCCTTCCTGAGGCGGCCAGGTATCAGGAAAGCTCCGTTCAAATACAGCCGATATACTCCCTGGCTGCAAATCAGTCCGATGGGCACGGGTCGCATGACACCCCGGATTAGGGAGGTTCCGCTGTGCTACCTTAGCCGACTACGACCAGAACCAGATCTGGAAGTAGCCGTTTCCAGCCGTCACCACGTGGAGGTGTTAGCACACGCTTCCATCAGCCAGCTCAGTAACACTTTCCAGTGTTACATGTTGATCCCCCTGAGTGACTGACGGCACGACGGCCTGGCTGCTTGGCTATCTGAACAAATAATTATGTCCTGCCCCACGTACGCATGTTAGAGGTTAATTTGCACACAGAGCCTGGTAGCATATAATTCGGCTTGAAAGATGTTGGGTGTTTCCCCCATGAGCTTGTATTGCTTTAAGCGAGGTCCAAATAACCCGTCCTGTTCCCTCGTGTGTTTTGAGCCGTCTGTAAACCACTTGATAGTACATATATTGTTTGAAATGAGCCCGGTGTTCTTCCCAGTCCTGCTCTACTTTATGTCTTTAGTTATGTGTTTTTCTTCTTGTATCCAGTGGATACAAGTTTTGGGCAGGCCAAGGATAGTGCGCTTGGCCGCCATCTCAATTGCTATGTGCAATATCAATATATTTTTAATCACCTTCAGTGCCACCGTTGTGCCCCACGGTCCACGAGGTTCTTAAAGCACCTGCACGCAAGTCGCTGAACCTTGTTAAGCCGTTTCCTCACTGTCGTGAGTTTGGCCCTTGGGGCCCATGCTAATGCTGCATACGTGAGTATTGGGCTCACTATCATGGTGTACATCCATCTCAGTATGCTTGGTCGATATCCCCAAATTTTACCTACTAAAGACCTGCACACCATGACCGCTCTTGTCGCTTCGCTGATAACTGCCTCACCGTGCATATTCCATAGTAACTTTGAGTCTAGTATTATACCTAGGTACTTAACATCTGGTTTTTATGCTATCCTCTTCCCGAGCAAGCATATTGTCCACATACGCGGCAGCTTTTTTCCACGTGTATGATACTATGGTCAGTGTTGCCAACTTTTCATTTTCAAAAAGCACTAAAACCCGCGTTGAATGAAGAAGACTGTTGCAAAGCAAATTATTATTTCGTAAAACATCAAAGGTAGTAATATTTCAGGATATATTAAGATGAATTAAAAATAAAAAAACTCAATTGTATTAAAAATTAAATTAAAATTATTAACTACATGAAAAAGTTTAAAGAAGTATTTCTTTCTCATTCAATTATTTTTGTATTACCCTTTAATTAATTTTATTTTTTTAAATGTACGGTATCGATTATATTCATAACCGGAACAAGGGATTGATCAATTAAGAAATTAAATATTTCCAATCCTAAGGGCAAAAAATATACCCTGGTGAAAGTTGGCCATTGTTGAATAAATCATTCAAATCGGTTTTGGAGTTTCCAAGATACAACTACATTCAACTACCACTTTTAGAAGTGGAGAGCCAATTTGTAGAAATATACTAGTTTTGTATGGCAGCCTCCTTGAGAGTTGTAGATAGCGGATAGGTATGTATGTATGAATGAAAACAACATTTGGAAAGGCAAATAAATGGGGACAGTCTACCATTTGATAGGTCTGGGGGCAACCTGTTAGCAATGGGAGCCCATTTTACAAAAACAATAATTCTGTATGGCAGCCCAATTAAGGGTTGCAGATAGAGGATAAGTGTATTCGAAAGAATCATTCAAAGTTGCCGTCTCAGGGCAACTTCTGAGCAGCTGTAGAGCAATTTGTTGACTTTTTCTAGAAATTTTTTAAACTATAACCTCGTAGGAACGCCATTTAGCACCACTGTAGCCCTACAATTTGTTAAACTGCATAAAATTTCTATAACATCGACTTCGAAAAATCTTGCACTTTTATGTCTAATGTACATACATATAAAAAATTCAATGTTTTGTTAAATAAAATATCATGTTCTGCACGATGCAAACTTCTATTAATACCATTTTTTTCTTGTTTATTCCTCTCTGGAGCATAGGACCTCCACAAGACTCTTCCATCTTACACGATTCTGGGCTGTTGTTTTCGCGAAGTCCCATGTGGTGTTGACAGCGGCTAGTTCGCGTAGGGTCGACCTTCTCGAAGTGTTTTTTAGTCGACCGCGGCTTCTACTCCCTTACAGGTTCCAGTCCAGGGCCATTCTCGTGATGCTGTCGGGTGGTTTTCTCAGTTTATGACCTTTCCATTTCCATTTTCTGCGTTTTATTTGCCCCCGAATGGTTTCCTCATTGGTGATCCTCCACAACGCGTCGTTACTAATTGTGTTGGGCCAGAATATTCTGCAGATGATTCGCAGGCATTTGTTGACAAAAGTTTGTAGCCTCTGAGTGATGGCATTTGAGACTAGCCATGTTTCGCTTCCGTACAACAATGTCGACTTCAGACATGCGTTGAATATTCGTAGCTTCGTGCGTCTGGAGATTTGCGAGCTTGCCCATACTGAATGCAGCTGTCCGAACGCTGCCTTGGCTTTACTCAGTCTGCAATTGGCATCTTCTTCCGCTCCGCCGTCCGCCTTGATTGTGCAGCCGAGGTAGCAGAAGCTGTCGACGAACTCCACGGCGCAACCGTCAATCATTATATGGTTTGTGCTTCTGTGATTGACTCTCATGGCCTTGGTCTAGGCGATGTTGAGATGGCCTTGGTCTAGGCATGTCGGAGAGTTTCTGCGAGAGGAGGCAGATGTCATCGGCGAAGTCCAAATCCTCGAGATGCCTGGTGGAGTTCCATACGATGCCTCGTTGGTGCAGAGTGAGTTTGCTCATGACGTCGTCCAGTACGATGGCGAGGAGGAAAGGCGACAGGGGGCAGCCTTACCCGCCTTGCCTGACTAAAGAAATTGTATAAAGAAGCTTTAATTTGATTAAGTCAAATAATGAGGCTTTATGCAAATTAAAGCAATCCAATGTGCATACAGAGCCACCAAACTATAAAGAAAATATATCTCCATATATAATGTATTAATACGCTTTCTTTATACTTCTATTTACTCCGCCGTTTCTAAGCCGAAAAAAAATGTTTCACCAGTATTCAGAGTGCCTGTCACCAGGGGCGTAGCCAGATCTTGGTAAATTTTTTCGCCAGTTTAGTATTTCGTGTTTTTTAAAGTAAACTGCACTTTCCAAATAGGGCATTTTGTGGTGGTTTATGCGACTTAATGCATTCGAAATTAAATTTTTTCGCGATTTTTAGTAAAAATTTCATGAAATGGTGGTACACTGGAAGCGAATTTATTGCATCTGAAGTGAAAGAGCATCGAACAAAGACCCAATATCGATAGCTGCTAACCCAGGACCCTCGCCCAAGTGCCGATACATTGGCTGGTACCAAGGGCACATCAAACTCATCGCTTGCTCAACGCTCTACGGATCTCTACAAGCTCACGATAGAGAAGTTGGGTGAGGTCTGACCCGAGGCCGTTACTAGAGACCAGATCCCTTATCGCCCACGATCTAAGGCGTGGATCCCTGCAGAAACCTCATCTCCGGATGAAATTCTGGATTTGCTGGAGCTCAGCAACCTCGACCTCCCGACCCAGGACTGGAAGGTCAGCGAGCCAAAGGGTCACGTTCGCGAGGCCCTCATCATCATCAATGATGAGTCGGTCGCGCCAATCACAGCCAATAAGGGAGAGATTAGTTACGGTTTTGATACTATCTCACTCAGGGTATACAAGGGCGACGTGTCAAGTGACAAGCAGGAACCCGTAACCGTCGATCCCTCACTACCGTCAACCCCAGGGGTACCGGATGTCCATCCAGACGATCTTTCGTCGGATGACGCCAGGAGCGTCATGTCGACCTCATAGTTCGTTGGTGATTTCTTCGAGCGCATGGACTTTTGCGTCGATGGCACCGTGGAGTCCCCCTTATCTGAGGAGGAGGACCCCAACACCACTGTGGTTGCTAGTGGTCAGGATGCTGCGGGTCATCCAGATTAACCTGCACCACTCAATCGCTGCTACGTCAGCGCTTCTTCTTCGCCTGGCTCAAATAGGCGAACACATTGTGCTGGTCCAAGAACCCTGGATTGTGAACCCTTTCGACCTCAAAGTTGCCTGAGAGCAACTTCACATATTTGTCACCTTATAGCAAAAGTTACGATTGATTTATGGGTTTGATTCAAGTAGGCACCAACAAACTCAAATTTTTTGAAGTGAATTCAAAGCAAATTACAAAAATTTTAATGTTATCTCCAAAATAATTTCCAATAATTTGCAGCGATATCAGGGCAAGTTTGTGTTCGTTTGATCAAAACCCTGTTTCTCTAATAATGGTTAAATAAAATCAAAAAGTGATGGTTTTATATTTTTCCATAAATATTAAATAATTTTTCTGTAATTAATATTGATACAAAATTTATCTAACCCGTTTTAAGCTAACATTGTTCAAAAGCAAACTAGCTCTAGAACTCTAACAAAGAGGCATGGCGATTTCAAATTTCGTGTGCACACTTCAAATGCAAATGTTTCATGATTTAAATACCAAAAAGTAATATCGAGACACAGGGTAAAACTCGGGGTCGAAAGGGTTAATGGTCGGGTTTGCGGACTTCATCTTGATGGCTTCCGTATAGCGTACATGGAAGGTCGAGGTAACCCCAGAGCGTGTATTATAATAATTATTATCAAAAGCAAGCTCAACGCTCTTTTACTCCCCAGGTTTTCGGATGAGGACAATACCACAATGGAAGTTTCGCTGGGCTCTGTGGATTTTTGGATCATCTCTACTAGAGAAATAATTATTATCCATATTTTTGGGAATACAAAAATTGCCCTAATTTAAGAAATTTCTATAACTATTGCTTTATACTAATTATTCCCAATAAGAAATTTTTTACGTCGCCTATAACTATTATCATGTAATTAATATTTTTGAGTTGCATAATAACTCTTATAAGTAACAAAAATATTTTATCGTTGTCGATAATTATTATTTTGGGATTTTTAACATTGCTTCATAACTTTTATTTAAGACTTTTTTAATTTACGTTACCGATAACTATTTACGTTACCGAAGGAAGGGAGCGGACATACAAGGTAAAGTCTGGCGAACGCCAGAACGATCCTTGTCCCTGTCCAATCCAAGCTGATGCACAGCCTCCGCGCGGCCCTTCTGGATAGCTATTTGGCATCCGCTGAATAGTGAACTAATGTGTGCAGCGAGTCCAATTCCCAGGACTTAAAATTTGGGTTGTGCGCAGGGTTTGGTGCCCGCCACGGAAAATCAGCTACCAATGAAAGCCAAAAAGCAAGCCTCGGAAGGAACCCACAATGTTGACGACCACAGCAAACGATTCAAGGACCATGATTAGAGGATATGCACCTGGAATGTCCGGACCCTCTATAGGGAAGGTGCCTCTATCCAACTGGCGGAAGCCCTCACGAAATGTAAGGCTGACATAGGAAGGAAAAGTAGGAAAAGTCCTTAGCCAAAGAACGATTAAAGCCAACTTAGGGTCTGAGGAGCTAAGTATCAACGCTGTAAAAGGCTGCCCACAAGGAGGGGTTCTATCTCCTCTACTATGGTCTATACTAGTTGATGACTTAGTTAAACTTCTCAACTCAAAAGGCTTCAAAACCCTGGGATTCGCTGATGATCTGGTCGTAATAATAATGGGCACTCATGAGGGCACACTAAGTGACTTAATGCAGAAAGCCCTAAACGACACATGGAGCTGGTGTAGGGCTGAAGGGTTATCAATTAACCCCGGCAAAACTACAATTGTACCATTTACAAAAAGAAGGAAACTAAATCTTCCGGATCTCAGAATCAATAACACGGTCGTTCCCCTAAAGGAAGAGGTCAAGTATCTAGGCATCACTCTAGATCGAAAGCTCACCTGGGAACCTCATCTAAACTCCGCAATTAAGAGGGCAACCAAAGCATTGTGGACAACAAACCGTAGCCTTGGCAAGTCTTGGGGCCTATCACCCAAAATGACGCACTGGGTCTACACTCAAATGATCAGACCCATCATTCTATACGGTGCTCTAGTATGGTGGGGCAAAACAAATCAGAGCACAGTCATAAGAAAACTAAACAAAATACAACGGCTTGCGTGCCTCAGTATTACAGGGGCTATGAAAACGACCCCTACTGCAGGCATGGAAGCCCTAATTAACCTTACACCTCTTCACTTAGCCATCCAAGAGGAAGCGCTATCGAGTGCACTCACGCTACACAGGCATAATGGATACAAGCAAGGCAACCTCACAGGTCACCTGCGAATACTAAACCAAATAGAGAACACTCTCTATAAAGCAGCTTGCCTTGACCTCATAGATCCTCAACTTAGTCACGTGAAGAAGTACACTATAATCTTCCCGACTAGGGAGGTGTGGGGCAGCAATCCAGTATGGTTAAACGACGACTCACAAAAATGGTACACCGATGGCTCTAAAACCTCTGCTGGTGTAGGAGCTGGCATAGTGGGACCAACAGTCAAAACATTCTTTTCATTAAGCAACGACACGTCCATATTTCAAGCTGAACTCTTTGCAATAATAAAGGCAGTTCGGATCATCACCAAAGGCAAACCCAAAAGAGAAAAAATTACAATACTCTCGGATAGCCTTTCAGTTTTAAAAGCTTTAGACAGCTACTCTTTCTCATCAAAAACACTCTTGGACTGCCACAAGGAGCTCAACAACCTAGGTACACGGAACCGTGTAGTTTTGGTTTGGATACCGGGGCATGAGGGCCACGAAGGCAATGAAATGGCGGATGCACAAGCCAAAAAGGGGGCAGAGAGCCCATTCATAGGGCCAGCCCCGATGTTCGGTTTTAGCAAAAAAGACTTGAAACAGGACATTCAAAACTGGACGCAAAAACATAAACAGAGATATTGGAACAACTTGGAAGGTCTACACCACTCCAAAAAGTTCCTAAACTTCAACAGGGAGAGAGCTATCTCCGCTCTAGATCTCAACAGAAACCAGCTGAGGACCCTATGTGGTGCTTTAACAGGCCACTTTTTCTGTAACAACCACCTCTACAAACTTGGTCTTACCGACAGCAGAACTTGCAGATTCTGCCAGGAAGCGTATGAAACAATGGAACACATTATCACCAACTGTCCTGCCCTGACACACAGACGTGCAAAGTTTCTGGGGAAACATAGCCTCGGTGAAGAGGACCTGATACAAATATCGCAGAAAGGTCTGATTCAATACCTGAGCATATAAAACACCAGATGATTTAAGGGGCACAATAAACCTTTCAGGTTGCAGTGCGCAAGGGCTTGGCCCAACCCATAATCATTACATTACATTACATTACAAGCGTATGAAACAATGGAACACATTATCACCAACTGTCCTGCCCTGACACACAGACGTGCAAAGTTTCTGGGTAAACATAGCCTCGGTGAAGAGGACCTGATACAAATATCGCAGAAAGGTCTGATTCAATACCTGAGCATATAAAACACCAGATGATTTAAGGGGCACAATAAACCTTTCAGGTTGCAGTGCGCAAGGGCTTGGCCCAACCCATAATCATTACATTACATTACATTACAAGGCTGACATCACCGCCATCCAGGAAATGCGATGGACAGGACAAGGTTGCTCCAAGCGAGCAGACTGCGATATCTACTACAGCTGCCATGCGGAGAAGCGCGAATTTGGCTGCGGATTTGTGGTCAGCAAGAGACTTCGCCACCACGTCTCTCGGTTCACTCCGGTGAACGAACGGCTGGCTTCGATCCGCATCAAAGCTAAATACTTTAGCATCAGCCTAATTTGCGCGCACGCCCCGACGGAAGAGAAGGACGATGCGACCAAGGATGCCTTCTATGCGAAGCTCGAGGACGTCTACGACAGGTGCCCGGCCCACGACGTCAAAATTGTCCTCGGGGACTTTAACGCAAAGGTCGGGCGAGAAGGCATATTTGGCCCCACAGTCGGGCAGTTCAGCCTCCATGGGACCACTTCGAACAACGGTCTGAGGCTGATCGATTTCGCCGCGGCACGAAACATGGTAGTTAGCGGCACCAGATTCCAGCACCTCGATATCCATAAGGCGACCTGGTTATCCCCCGATCAATCCACCCGCAACCAGATTGATCACATTGTGATTGATGGAAGGCATGCTTCTAGCATTCTAGTTGTGCGCACGTTCCGAGGACCCAACATCGACTCGGACCACTACCTTGTTGCAGCCAAGGTACGCATGCGTCTTTGCGCAGCGAAGACCGCACAACCTAGTTTGCGAAGAAAGCTGGACATCAGTAGGCTGCGATCACAAGGGGTAGCCGAAGCCTACTCCGCTCAACTCTCTAACCAGCTCGGTCGCTCCCCCTCTCCACCTGATGACATCGGCGGATTATGGGCTCACTTATCCCACTCTATGCGCGCCGCCGCAGAAAATGTCCTTGGCTTTCGACGCCCACCACCAAAAAACCAATGGTACGATGAAGAGTGTCGCGCAGCCACTGCAGTGAAGAATGCTGCCTACAAGAAGGCCCTGCAGTCGGCCGCCATGAGAGCCATGACAGAAAAATACCGGGAGGAGAGGAAGAAAGAGAGGTGCCTTTTTAGACGCAAGAAACGGGAGCAAGATGGGCTACCAGCTGAATTGTTCAAGGCCGGCGGCGGTGAGCTGATTGGGGGCATGCATCAGCTCATTTGCAAAATATGGCTGGAGGAACGAATGCCCAACGATTGGAACCTCAGTGCCCTTTGTCCTGTGCTGAAGAAAGGCGACCCAACAATATGCGCCAGCTACAGGGGTATCAGCCTACTTCCCATTGCATACAAGGTCCTGACGAGTGTACTATGTGAAAGATTAAAGCCACTCCCAAGGCGCTGATTGAACCTTATCAGTGCGGCTTTAGACCTGGTAAGTCCACCATCGACCAGATATTCACTCTACGCCAAATCCTGGAGAAGACCCATGAGAACCAAATCGATACACACCATCTCTTCATCGATTACAAGGCATCATTCGATAGCCCGATAAGGGATCGCCTATATGCCGCATTGTCTGAACTTGGTATCCCTGCAAAGCTCGTTAGACTTTGCAGAGCGACGTTGAGCAATACGCGCAGCTCCGTCAAGGTTGGAAGTGACCTCTCCGACCCCTTTGATACCGTTCGAGGTTTCAGACAGGGCGATCCTTTGTCCTGCGACCTCTTCAACTTCACCATGGAGAGTGTTCTGCGCAAGGCCGGTGTACATCGTAATGGCATAATCTTCAGCAAAAGTGTCCAGCTCCTTGCCTACGCTGATGACATTGATGTCATCGGGCGTAACAAGCGAGATGTCACCGCTGTATTTGCTGCTATCGAAAGAGAATCTGCCAAAATGGGTCTGGTGGTAAATGAGGGCAAGACGAAGTATATGCTACCTACACGCAGGGACTCGCAGCGGCTAGGGTCTCACGTCGAGGCCGACAGGTATACCTTTGAAGTTGTCAAGGAATTCGTCTACCTTGGCACCGCCATCAACAGCAGCAATGATGTCAGTCTGGAGATAAAGCGAAGGATTACTCTTGCCAACAGGTGCTACTACGGTCTCCGTAGGCAATTGAGAAGTAGAGACCTCTCTCGACCGACAAAACTTGCACTCTATAGGACACTCATCTTGCCCGTGCTCCTCTATGGCGCTGAAGCATGGACAATGACACGAAACGACATAGCGGCCCTTGGAGTGTTCGATAGGAAGGTTGGTTGGTTTAAGTGGCGATGTTGCATCCAGCATGAACATCCAATTAGCGCGTTGGCGCCGTTTTGATACCACTATTCCCGATAGGTACTTTACGGTATACTGATGTTTTGTCTTCTGGACCCTTTGCAATATATACCCTATATCCAGTCCGTGAGGTTGATGAAAGAGTGTAGCGAGTGCATGGTGCACTTCGCTATCTCTTCGAAATTCTGGAATGTTGGTTTTCCCATCGTTTTCCATCTCCTTCTTGATAAGGCCGGACAGGCGCAGAGGTAATGATGGACGGTTTCCTTCTCATCCGGATTTTCACAGCTGTGACAGCTGGTATTGTATGGATTTTTACCGCGTGCTCTCCAATGGGCCAGTGGCCAGTGATGACTGCCGTTAGTCGTGCCACATCCCGTCGGCCTTTGTTCAAGAGCCCCGCGGTCTTGTTCTTGTCATATGCTGGCCATAGTGATCTACCGATTTTACAGGATTCCATCCTCTGCCATCTAGTGTTAGCCTTGGCGCCAAGTGGGGCGAGAACCGTCAGCGCCTCACTCTCATCAAGAGCGGAGCCTTTTCGAGCCAGTTCATCGGCCCTTTCGTTCCCGTCAATGTTATTGTGCCCCGGCACCCATATCAGGGTAACTCTGAACCGCTGAGCCAGCTCTATCAGGAGCTTCCTGCATTCCTGTACTAGTTTTGACGATAGAATCGGCGATTCCAATGCCTTGACCGTAGATAGGCTGTCGGAAAGTATTGTTATATGGCTTTTGTAGGATGTGTCCGTCAATGCCATCCTGCACGCTTCCCTAATAGCGAGCACTTCCGCCTGGAAGACGCTTGCTGTGTTGGGGAGGCGGAAAGACACGTTTATCTTTAGATGTTCGGAGAAAACTCCTGCTCCTACTCCGCATTCCATTTTGGAGCCATCAGTGTAGATAGTGGTACTCAGGTTATTTAGGATGTTCCCTCTCTTCCATTCTAGAAGAGAGGGGATACGGATATCGTAATTTTTTCCAAAGGCCATGGTAGGAATTGCATAATCCATCGTTGTAGCCAGGCACCTTTGCCCTTGTGATAACAGACTGCCGTGGCCATACGGTCTGTCCTTCCAGCAACCTGTTTCTCTCAGCCTAAGAGCACTAAGAGTTGCGGCCTTCATGATATGCAGATCGACGGGAAGCAGGTGCGTCAGCACGTTAAGCGCCTCTCCAGGGCAGGATCTAATCGCTCCCGTAGTTCCGGTACAAGCTGCTCTTTGTAGTCTACCGAGTTTGGTAATGTTGTATTCCCTCCTGAGGGCTTTCCACCAGACCAGAGCTCCGTATGATAGTATTGGACGTACAACCATCTTGAACATCCATAGCATTAAACTTGGTCGGAGGCCCCACCTCCTCCCTATCATTTTCCTGCAGGAGTATAGTGCAAATCCTGCTTTGTTTATTCTGTGCTCTATGTTAAGCCTCCAGTTCAGTTTGGGGTCTAAGATTACCCCGAGATATCTGGCACTGGACGAAAGGGGTAATGTTATATTCCCAAGATGAGGTCGTCTAAAAGTTGGTATCTTAGTACGAGTGGTGAACAGCATCAGTTCAGTTTTGCTAGGGTTAATGCTTAGTCCACGTCCTATTAACCTATCCAGGCCGCCCTGAAGGATTCCACTAATCACGTCAGGGCACATCCCTGATGCCATTACAACCACGTCGTCAGCATACGCAACCGTTTTGACTCCTCTCTGGTTGAGTTCTGTTAAAATGCTATCGATGGCACAAACCCACAGAAGAGGTGACAGTACCCCCCCTGTGGTGTGCCCCTGCTTACAAATTTTGTAAGGTGGGTGTTTCCGAGCGTCGCGCTCACCACCCTCGATTGGAGCATTGCAGTGACCCAGTTGCGTACCTGTGCATTAACTCCAAGACTTACCAGCGATTCCTCTATCGCCCTAGTCTCTATGTTATTAAAGGCACCTTCTATGTCCATGAAGGCCGCCAGTGTATATTGTTTGTATTCCAGTGACCTTTCCACTGTTCGCACGACCTCATGGAGGGCGGTCTCCGTTGACCTACCCTTTAGGTAGGCATGTTGGGCTTCAGAAAGCTTAGGTTCTATTTCCTCGCGTATATGGAGGTCAAGCAATCGCTCGAATGTTTTGAGCATAAAAGATGTCAGGCTTATAGGCAGAAAATCTTTCGCCGAATCGTGGCCTCTTCTCCCTACCTTTGGGATAAAGACGACTTTCACCCGTCTCCAGCTGACGGGGATATAGTTCCAGACTAGGCAGGCCCTAAAAATGGCCTCTAGCCATGGTAATACCGAGTCTTGTGACACCTGCAGCATTATAGGAAAAATGCCGTTTGGTTCCGGAGACTTATAGGGGCAGAAGCTTTTCACAGCCCATGTGAGCTTTTCCCTCGTTACAATGTTGTTGTTGTTGTTTGGTCGGAGTCGATCTGGTGCCGCATACCTGATCGAGGTGTCCTCCTTGGTGCATCCTGGGAAATGTGTATTCAACAGCAGGTCTAAGGCCTCCTCGGTGCTTTCAGTCCAGGAGCCATCCGGCTTCTTTATGAACGAGGGGCAGGTGTGTTCCTTGGACAACACCTTTCCTAGCCTTGCCGAATCTTTCGTAGTTTCAATGGCCGAGCAGAAATCCCTCCAACCCTTGTTCTTAGAATTTCTAATCGCCTTCTTATAATTTCTTAGGCTATCCTTGTAACTTTGCCAGTCACCTGTAGAGTAGCTTAGGTTGAATGACCTCCGGACCTCCGATCTCAGACGTGATAGATTCCACCAAGGTGGGAACGATTTTTTAGAATATTTGATAGGGCAGGACGTTTTGAAAGCGGAAGCCATCGCATTTTCCAACTGGTCGATTCTATGATCAATGGAAGGTACTTCGCAAAATCTTCGGCCCTGTTCGTGTTGGTGACGACTATCGCATACGAACCAATAACGAGCTGTATGAGCTGTATAAGGACATGGACGTAGCGCAGCGAATTAACATCCTGCGGCTACGCTGGCTCGGTCATGTCTGCCGCATGGACGACGAAGCTCCGGCGAAAAAGGTGTTCGATGCGATGGTTGGAGGTCGACGGCGAAGAGGGAGGCCATGTCTCCGGTGGAAGGACCAAGTGGAAGAGGCCCTGGTATCTCTTGGTGTGACCAACTGGAGAAGGCGCGCGCGAAGCAGAGGCGCCTGGAGAGAAGTTTTACGGCAGGCCGTAACCCGATAACGGGTTGTTATGGCCAGTTAAGTAAGTAACTAAGATAACTATTATTTTGAGACATATTTTTTTTTTGTTGCTTCATAACTTTTATTTATGATTTTTTTTTCATTTACGTTGCCGATAACAATTATTTTTAAAAACAAATTTTTTACGTTGAATTACTACATTTTGGATATGAATTAGTTTTTAGTTGTTCTAAATTGACAAACGCAAATTAACTGCAGAAACCTTATTTTCCACCCACAACTAAACAATTAAAAATCAATTTATACTCAAAATGTGGTAAGGCAACGTAAATAAAAAAATTTTTTTTCATAAAAGGCAACGTAAAAAAAATTTTCTTTCAAATAATAGTTATCAGCAACGTAAATAAAAAAAAATCATAAATAAAAGTTATGAAGCAACGTAAAAAAAATATGTCTCAAAATAATAGTTATCGGTAACGTAAATTAAAAAAGTCATAAATACATAACTTTTATGTATGCAACGTAAAAAAAAAAAATCCTAAAATAATAATTATCGAGAATGAAAAAAATATTAATTTCTTATAACAGCTATTATGCAACGTAAAAATTAATTGTCACAAATAATAATTATAATTAACAAATAAAATTGATGTTGCATTGCAATAGTTACATTGCAATTCATTTCTTAAAAAACTTATAATTGTTAAGTCCCTGATCTCTAGCTACATGGCGCATGACAACGGAGCTTCTTCCCCTCATAAGACGCTGAGACTTCTGGATACAGAGGCTTCCCACAAGGGGCGCCATATTCATCGGCGCGGATGCCAACGCCCATCACGAGATGTGGGGCAGCTCGGATACCAACGAGCGGGGTGAGTCACTAGTTGAGTTTATACTTAGTAATGATTTAATGATTGAAATCGGGATAACGAGCCAACGTTCCTTACTTCCAACAGAAGAGAGGTCCTCGATATTACCCTCATTAGTTCCCACTCATCTAAACTTCTTCATCACTGGAGCGTCTCGCAGGAGTGCTCCTTTTCTGACCACAGATATATCTTTTTCTCTATCGGTAACTTAGAACCGGCAGAATCTGCAGGTTCGGGTGCCCGCGTTAATAGGAGGCGCACCGACTGTCATAAATTTCGTGCCTTTATCACAGCCGGTGTACTACCTCCACCTCCTGATCTTGCTAGCTGCTCTGATATCGATCAAGCGGTTCAGTCTGTCACGTCCCTGCTTACCTCCGCCGCCAAGGTTGCGTGTGTCCCCTCGGCTCAGAGAGGCAAACGCAAACCTCACTGGTGGAACGAGGATATTGCGGTACTTCGTATGCAATGCTGCAAACTTTTCAATATAGCCAAGGCGTTCGGCGAGTGGTCTTCTTTCAAAAGCAAGCAGAGGGAACTCAAATATGCTGTCAGGAAGGCAAAAAGGTCTTCCTGGAGGAACTTCTGTGAAGGGATCAGTAGTTCTTCCGAGACTAGTCGACTTCGAAAAATTCTCAGGATGTCCCCGGTAGGTCTCGACTGTATCCAAATAGAGGATGGTCGTTGGACTGAGTCGGGCACCGAGACCCTTGAGGTTCTTCTTGATTACCCACTTCCCGGGGAACATATCGTTGGTTGATCACAGTTCACCTATGATCGCGCAGGCCGAGACTCGCTCCCCCTCCTTTAGAATTACGAATTCTCATCTTTATTGAGCTAGAAAATCCTTCAGTCCCTTTAAATCTTCGGTATCTGATCTACAAACCGCGCTACCTGCGCTTCTGGAAGGCGTTGAGAAATATTTATCAGTTAAAGAGTTTACTCTAGCTGCGTTTCTTGACATCGAAGGAGCCTTTAACAATGTCTGCCCAGCGGCGGTTGTTAGGGCTCTTTCCGGCCGAAACCTGGAACCTGAGTTGGTTGGCTTCGTTAAGAAACTACTTAAAACAAGTACTGTTGGTTCTTCTATAGGTAGTAGTATGTAGGTAATACCAAAGACAATTAAACAATAAGATGTCTTGCGGCCATACAACCGAATGGCATAGGGCGAGCTCGAATTTGCAAAATTTTCACTATCGAGAACAAGCAAGCGTCGGTACAGTGAGAGCGTAATAATATTAACGCTCTTTGTTTTGCTCACACAACGGTTTCGATCGCTGCCAAGTAAAGCAAAATTGTGTGCGCTCACTTTACATGCGTTGAAGTCAGTGACGCAGGCAGGACTTCTTTTTGGAGAGATATTTCACTACTAATTTTTGTATTTGAGGGGGTTTCAATCCCTAAACGTTCCCGTCCCGTGTGCGCTACTGATTAAAACAATCAACCACCAAAAAAATCAACACAAGAGCACATAGAGATCACACGCATATTCATATCTCTGCCGACTGCAAGCAGAGAGAGTTGATCCTTTGATTTGGAATTTGGCGGTGAATTCTCTGCTTACTAGGCTTGATGAAACCGGCTGCAAGGTAGTGGCTTACGCCGATGACATCGTCATCGGGGTGTCCGGCAAATTCCCCTCTACCCTATCGGAGAGGCTTGGTTTGATGAATTTGGCTCCAAGACAGAGGTCATGCTTTTTAGTAACAGGTACAAGATACCCAACTTTTCCCTGCCTTCATTGAATGGTACACAACTCAACCTGAGCAGAAAGGTCAGGTACCTCGGTCTTATTCTTTACCCCAAACTCAGTTGGAGAGAGAACATTGCAGAGCGGGTTCGGAAGGCTTCGTGTGCTCTCTACTGCTGTAAAAGGGCCTTGGGATCAAGGTGGGGGCTTCAGCCTCGCATCACGTCCTGGCTTTATACGGCAGTGGTTGAGCCTAATCTATTGTATGGCGCCGTATTCTGGTGGCCGGCGGTTACGAAGGCGATTAACTAGAAACCTCTTGGCAAAGTCAGGAGAATGGCGGCCATCTTGATTACCGGGGCTCTCCGAACCCCGCCAACCAAAGCACTGTTTACATCCCTTCACTGGCTCCCAACGGAGCTCCTGATTAAGGCCCATGCTCGTTGCTCTGCTATCAGACTCAACGCCATTTCCCGCTGGACTAAACTCGAGCTTGGCCATGCCAACATCATCACCATTAATGGCTTCAGCCCGGTGGACGTCGATTACATATGCTCCTCTCTCCTGTTTGATCGAATGTTCACAAAACATCCCCAGCAGAGAGGACTGAGGCTTGATGAAACCGGCTGCAAGGTAGTGGCTTACGCCGATGACATCGTCATCGGGGTGTCCGGCAAATTCCCCTCTACCCTATCGGAGAGGCTTGGTTTGATGAATTTGGCTCCAAGACAGAGGTCATGCTTTTTAGTAACAGGTACAAGATACCCAACTTTTCCCTGCCTTCATTGAATGGTACACAACTCAACCTGAGCAGAAAGGTCAGGTACCTCGGTCTTATTCTTTACCCCAAACTCAGTTGGAGAGAGAACATTGCAGAGCGGGTTCGGAAGGCTTCGTGTGCTCTCTACTGCTGTAAAAGGGCCTTGGGATCAAGGTGGGGGCTTCAGCCTCGCATCACGTCCTGGCTTTATACGGCAGTGGTTGAGCCTAATCTATTGTATGGCGCCGTATTCTGGTGGCCGGCGGTTACGAAGGCGATTAACTAGAAACCTCTTGGCAAAGTCAGGAGAATGGCGGCCATCTTGATTACCGGGGCTCTCCGAACCCCGCCAACCAAAGCACTGTTTACATCCCTTCACTGGCTCCCAACGGAGCTCCTGATTAAGGCCCATGCTCGTTGCTCTGCTATCAGACTCAACGCCATTTCCCGCTGGACTAAACTCGAGCTTGGCCATGCCAACATCATCACCATTAATGGCTTCAGCCCGGTGGACGTCGATTACATATGCTCCTCTCTCCTGTTTGATCGAATGTTCACAAAACATCCCCAGCAGAGAGGACTGGTATGAAAATAGGGTCCTAACTGACGTGTCAGTGGACATATTTACAGATGGCTCCAAACTGGAGAATAGGGTTGGCTGCGGTATCTTCTTCAATAAGCTGGATCTTCGTATCTGCCACCGCCTGTCTGACTACTGCAGCGTCTTTCAGGCAGTCACATCTTTTCGGACAGTCAAGCAGCTATCAAGTCCTTGGCAGGTGTATCCACTACATCAAAGCAAATTCTTGACTTCTTGACAGCCGCAACTCCCTCGACTTTTTAGCTCGAAGTTCACGTGTCACGATTTGGTGGGTTCCAGGTCACAGGGGTATTGAGGGTAATTGCGAGGCCGATGAGCTAGCTAGATTGGGCACTCGTCTTCACTCTATCTCCCAATCGCTTGTCGTTGGGGCTCCGCTCGCGTCTGTTAAGCTGGACCTGTGGTCGTGCGAACCCACCAGTTACACTGCTCGGCAAACATGGCCTACGTATAACTTGAGGCGCACCAATCAACTGTTACACCTCAGTCGCGACTCCATTAGCCTAACGGTATCTGTATTCAACGGGCAGTGTTTAATTGGCAAGCACGCGGAACGTGGCAAGCTCGGTGTGCAACGTAATGACTTTTGCCGAGGCTGTGACTCCGTGGAGGAGGAAAGACCGTCCTCCACCTCACGTGTCAATGCCCTTCTCTTGCCAGAAGCAGGCTTAAGATTTGTTTAGATCGCTAAACACTGCCGGCCACGCAGCTCTCAGGAATAATAATTGTCAATATTATTGTATTATGTTGTCCATTTATGTGTTTATATGTACGGATGGCAACCCTGGCCATCCCGAAGGGAGCTTGCGCGACCGGCGGACACTCGATGAACGAACTCCGGCTAACGAGCATCGATCCCCCACGATCAACAACAAACCTAACACAAAATTAACTTTTACATACATATATAACAATAAACATTCAACAATTAATAAAACTATTCACAAAAAACCGACATAAAACGTTTACTTATTTTTATTTTGGCAATAGTTTGCGCGGCCCTTCCCCCAGACTTAAACATGGTTCTTCGAGCCGGATAACGACGTATATCCTTAATATTCACCAAGGCAATGTTGCCATAATCAAAGAAAACAATGGAGGGATGAGCATCGCCAACAATTTCCAAGCAACGTCCACGATACAATTTGCCATCCACATATTTTGCAATGCAAAGCTCGCTAACACGTGGTGTGTAGCTCTGCGGTTCCAGGGCTTCCGCGTACTTTTGCAGCTTTTTTTTGAATTTCGCTATCTCCACGGCGTAGGCTTCGGTAGTACACGACAGACATCCAGTACAGAGCAATGAATTGTCCATAACAACCAGCTCAATGTTCTCACCAGCAGGCAATAATGTTTGTGTCAAATAGTCTGCAAAGTACACTTCATTCGCATCGGTGGGCTCCACAGCCTTGCACAGCTTGGCAACTACTTTATTGAAACTTTGATTGGTCGACTCGTCGATGAGCTCAACACAGTGCACGCCCTTTTCAGCAATGAAATCTTCGTTCGACTTGTACTTCAGCACCAAGTCAATGCCGTCCAGGTAGGAGTACATGAAGGTACGTATCTGCTCGGTCATGTAGCAGTCGGGCACATCCTTCAGTATGACCGGTATTGCAAATCGCGGCAGTTCCACAAACTTGTCCGGCGCCACATACAATTCAGCCAACTTGCGCATATCCAGATTGCCATAGTCAATGTAAACCAGCTTGATACGTTCCGCATTATCGGCATTCAGTACCATGGCACGGCTTAGTTGGTGCTTAAAGTGAGCGAGCACAATCTGACCGCACGCTGGCGTCGTGGCACACGGCTTCAGATCATTGGCCAACGACTGCACTTCGTGTATGGTCTTGAAGAAGCCCACGTTGTCCTCGTAGGTTTTCGAACGTATGAATACAACGTTCGCCTTGCTTATGGCCGTAAGACGAACCAAATTTCCGCTGCGTGGAATGGGTCGCTCTTTGGCCAGCTGTGGTGGCTCCGATGCCAAAGACTTTTACGCTGTAGTTGTAGCATTGGCTTTGTCTGGCAATCGGGATGCAGGTTTCGATGCCAAAGACTTTTGTGCTGTAGTTGTGGCGTTGACTTTAATGTCTGACAATTTAGATTCTGGTTTCAATTCCAAAGACTTTTGTGCTGTAGTTGTTACGTTGGATTTAATGTCTGATAATTTAGAGTTTGGTTTCGATGCCAGGTTGATGGTGTTGCAGTTGGTGCGCAAAATGACATCGTCCGTGGTGGAATCCGATGAGGATCTAAGAGTCTTTGATTTGCCACAAATGTAACGGTGCTTCGGCCATGCTTCCCGCCGACATTCTATACCACAGAAATAGGTTGAACAGCGCGCGCACACCAGATCGCAAGCACGAGAGCAATTGGCACATTTGCCTATATTTACTTTTAGTTGTCTGTCATTATTGTTGTTTTTATAAGATTGTTGCTCAGCATTAAACTGACCCACCGACTGCCGATTTTTATCTTCAATGAATTGTTTTGTTTTATTTGGCATGTTAATATAGGCTCTGCCAGCACAATAGTTGTACTTCTTCTCCTGCTTTTCACCAGGAGGCTGCTGTAATCCCACACGCTCCAGCGCATGAGCATCGTTTTCTATTAGAAAATGTCGCTGTGGATCGTTGCGTTTCAGTAGAGAATCTTTAGAGTCGTAATTTTTAGCACTAACAAACGGCTTCTCCGTGAATTGCGGCCTTGGTGGATTCCTGTTCGAAGAGCGATATGTTCTGCTCTCAAAATCGATAGGATTATCTTGCTGTGTATTATTAACCCGTTCCGGCCCTAAGCTAGTCACGTCTGGTTTTTTTTTAAACTGTTTACCCACCAGTACATGAAAGCCGAAGCTATTGTGCTCCAAAGCACGATAAACTGATTCCATGTCGGATATGCTGGCTAAATCTACGAATATGTAATCGTTCTTAGTGCTGTCGCGTACACCCAGTACACGTCCATGTCGCTCGCAAATGTTTAAAATCGCATTCTTGGTCATGTCCTTTGGCACATGCTTCAACACCAGATATGGCAAAGGTGCTGTAGGGGCGTGATCGGTTGAACCAATCCTCCTTTTAGCCAACTCGCCCGGCTGTAGCGCCGGATCCAGGCCGGCGCCCGGACCACTGCTGTACTGATTGAACTGAGAGTTGGTGTAATCATCTTTCATAGGATTCCAAGATTTAAATCGCTCAGTTAGGTTGGCTTCGCTTGGCATTTTGGTGCAAAAGGTAAGAAGGACACCAAATATATGAATAAACAAGTTCCGACGCCCTCAAGTCGCGCGCGATGTACAGCCACTACGAATATTCAGGAAGACCAACGCCGCACAATATGAGCCAAACGGACACGAACAAAGAACCAGCCAAGGCACATTAATACACCTTGAAACCAGCGATAAGCGATAATCGTTGCAAAGAACGCTTCGCAAAAAGTTTTGTTGAACAGATATAGACCAGGATCGGGTCCCAACCCTCTGTCGAGACGTCTTGAGAAGATAAGACGGACAGAGAATTGTTTATTTTAATTCTAAATTATTCTGTATTTCGACATGCCAATTCAATTCAATCATCACAAGAGTCTCATGTTCTCTCCAAGAACATTTTTAATTTCGAAGCGGACAATTTGGTCCACTTTTGTTCCAAATTCTCTTCTGTTCCTATCGAAGAGTTAACGCCCGCAATCCTCAAAGCGTATTTAGCCGATCTCAATGGCTATTATGCGGATCTGAAGGCAGCTTTTTCGCAAGTCGGCATCACCCCCGATGACGACCTGCCTGAAACTTTCAAATTGATCGCTCGCTCCAAAATGGAACTGTGCCGAGAACGAGTGTATGAAACCATGGCCCAGATTTCGGACCTCATGCACGCTCAGCAATCTCATCTCGCTGAAACCAGTCATCCAGCAGAAATTCCCTTCCCTTCTGCAACAGAGCAGGCAAGTAATTCTATTTGCCTGAATGTCCCTCCTTGCGACACCGAAATCTTCTCCGGCGGGTATGAAGAGTGGCCGTCCTTTCGCAACATGTTTTCGGCGGTTTATATTAACCACCCGAAACTCACCTCTGCCCAAAAGTTATATCACCTCCGATATAAAACGACCGGAAAGGCTGGCGCCATCGTTAGGCAGTATCCATTGAGCGATTCTAACTTCGAATTGGCATGGAATGCGCTGAAGTCCCGATTCGAAAATCGGCGCATTCTGGTTGACAAACAGGTCAACACGCTCTTGAGCCTCCCTCAAGTAGCCGTTGAGCACAGTGAAGCGCTGCAAAGCCTTCAAAATGCAATAAACAATTCTCTGTCCGTCTTATCTTCTCAAGACGTCTCGACAGAGGGTTGGGACCCGATCCTGGTCTATATCTGTTCAACAAAACTCCCGGAAGATACTTTATCCCTGTGGGAACAGTCCCTTAGTTCCCGGAAAGATCTTCCAACCTGGGAGCAAATGAACACTTTCTTGACCAGCAGATATGAGGTCGTTGAAAGACTAAATCTTATGAGGCCGACCAAGTCCGTGTTTTCTCACAACCGGGATCATAACAGAGCTCAAAACTTAGGTGAGAGCAGATGGACTTTCCTCTGTCCGGTTTGTAGCGCGGCTCATGCGCTTAAATTATGCTCGAAGTTCAAAAAGTTATCTGTTTATGATCGAGTAAAGGCAGTACGAGCCCACAACTTGTGCACAAACTGCTTGTCCCATACTCACTTGAAGCGGGATTGCACAAGTAGACACACTTGTTCGCAATGTCAGAAGCAGCATCATTCTATGCTTCACTTCGCTTCTGACACAATCCCAAATCGGCAAAGAGACGCCAGCTTATCAATTTTCACGACTCAGCCTCGGAGTCCATCAAACATCTCATCCGTGTCGAGAAAATCCCGGAGTTCTCGAGATGAGTCATCTTCCGTTACCTCGCGACGACGGAAAACCCGTCCTGTGCAATCCCTTAGCACGACGGTTAAGGAAACAGCCCCTCGCCCCATGTCTAAATCTAGACAGTCTGGGCACACCGCAGCGGAAGCGCAACACCCGCGCAACATTCATCCCCAAGTACCAACAAGCCGTAGACGACGACCGCAGGACCTGAGTCGGACTCGCTCGCCTCGCCTTGACAGCGCATCTTGTCCGCACGCGAATCAGCCCCACCCTCGCGAAAGCAGCTACAGCCAACGGATATATGAAGCAAGGCTCCAGTCCAGCAAGTTGCGCTGACGCCGAGTTCGGACCCTTCAAACCCGAGCCATCCAAACCCTAATGGAGCTCCGGAGGGTCACATCAATGCACGAGTGCATCCGGCCCCAGGATGTTTAGATCGCTAAACACTGCCGGCCACGCAGCTCTCAGGAATAATAATTGTCAATATTATTGTATTATGTTGTCCATTTATGTGTTTATATGTACGGATGGCAACCCTGGCCATCCCGAAGGGAGCTTGCGCGACCGGCGGACACTCGATGAACGAACTCCGGCTAACGAGCATCGATCCCCCACGATCAACAACAAACCTAACACAAAATTAACTTTTACATACATATATAACAATAAACATTCAACAATTAATAAAACTATTCACAAAAAACCGACATAAAACGTTTACTTATTTTTATTTTGGCAATAGTTTGCGCGGCCCTTCCCCCAGACTTAAACAAGATTCTTGGCTCACCATTCCGTAGGAGTTTAACTGTGCATAGGGACATAGCCAGGTTCATACTGAAATCCTCGTGGTTCTAAGAACGTTAAACTGTGGTATCACAATGAGCCGCGTGAGCGTGCGTAAGTGTGCTTTCATGTAGAAGGCTACCACTCCAACCTACCCTAACCTTATTTATAAGTCGAGTTTACGTCAGTATTTTTGTTTATCCCAGTGGACACGTGGAATATATTGTAACGATGAGGCACTCTGTCGCTGTGCTATGCATTAATGCTTTTACGGGCATACTTTTAGGCACGCACTTTAGAGTACGGCCAGCTTGCTATAATTTCGATATGGCAAGGATGGCTCGCGATGATAATGGGATGTGCGAGAACGATCGAGAGATAGGCCAATTGAATGTGAGAGAACAATCGAGAGATAGTCCAACTGGAATGTGCAAGAACAATCAGCGCGATAACCAGACAAGTATAAAAGGCATCCGGGTGCAGCGCAGATAGGAGTCTGATTTGAGCAAGCAAAGGGGAAACATGCAATAGTCCAATAAGTAATTGAAGTGGTTTTATTTTTTAAGCACAATCCAGAGACGAATAGGCCCAAAAGAGCTAATTTTCGTAACAGTATTTTGGAGTAAGTGTTCCGGTGTAGCTTTCCACGTTGCCGCAGCCGGCATCATCATTTAATGTTACTGAAATGTTTGACGGTTCTGAAAAATTGTGCGCTTCTGTTCTTATATTTGTTGTCGTCCTGCAAAATCAGATACACACGCACACATATAAATATTTTGAATGCATATTCCTGGTTAGGGGCAAATGGTCATTGGGTAAATACCAATAAACTGGATCAACACCCAAGTGCTAGGTGACCCTTAAAACTCAACACTGTGTACTTAATGATTTTTATGCTTCCTGGGAGTCACGCTTTGCTTTAAGTCGTTTATTTATTTATTTATTTCAGTCTTTGAATACAATTAACTAATTAACAATGTGAAAAACTTAAACTTAAACGGAGAACTGGGAGTTGAGAAAGAAAATGAACATGGGTTTAGGGACAGATAGATCAAACATTAAAGAGGCCGACAGCGCGTTTAACTCAGCTAAGGCTCGAGGAATGGGAGCGTTACTACCATATTTCGTTTGCTGTGGTCGTCAACATAGTGGATTCCTCCGAGGCCTTTTTATTTTTCATTGATAAGTTGAATCAAATGTGACGCTTGAACCCAGGTTCAAGACTTCGTTGCTGATAACACCGAAAAAAAATAAACAATTTTTCTTTCAGCGGCTTTCCTCTCAGCAGGAAATGGCAAACTTCTGAGAATAAAATTGCCTATGAAAAAGCTCCCAACTCGCCGTTCGGAATCGGCATAAAACTGTAGGTCCCTTCCAACCTTGTACAAATTCGCACGCACAACATGGATGGTTGCGGGTAGCTAGGCCTTAGTCGCGGTATCGGGCTGTCGTGCCAGTCAATTATTATTAAGTTGATTATAGGTGGCGAGCACCAAACCCTACACATAACCAAAATTTCAAATCCTGGGGATTGGACATGCTGCCCACAGGCCAGGCGGAGGCTGTGTATCAACTTGGATTGGACAGGGACAAGGATTGTTCTGGCGTTCACCAGGTTGAACGCAATGAGCAACTTTTCCTAGTACGTCCGCTCCCATCGTAACGATCCATAGTTAGACGAATTAGTCGATCCCGATTATGATCACCGTAAAATGGACGGAGGGCACGACAACTGCCAAACTGAACCGTTATTTTCGAAATAAATTTGTAAGCGTTGTTAGGGACTTACCAAACTGAGTGCAATTGATAATAGCGTTGCTTGATCTGACTAATTTGTGATCGTTTAACCATTCTCGGAAAGTTGAATATCTAATAAACAATCTTTTTAATTGATCTGTAAGCTCCAAGCGCTTTTGGCGCTTTTTTAAGTGTTCCAATTACCTTATTTATTCTATATTTTTTTTGCGAACACAAAAAAATAGCAACTACAGTAATAACAAAACAACATATTGAAACAAATAGAAAGTCTTTTCATTTTGTTGAAGTAAAATGAATATGCCCCATCAATATATTTTATGTATATTTTAAATTTCATTCATAAAAATATATTTATTTAGCGCGTTATCGTAATAATTTTTCTGGACATGTGCGTATACAATATATAGTTTTAATTAATAGTACCCGCAACTGTTTAATTTTTTTTTAATTTTTTTTAAACTGAAAATTTAAATTTTTCTTATTATGTTATAGATATTTTTATACAAACTAAAAATTTACAAATAATATTGTTTTGTTTATTTTAAATACTTCCATGCATAAGATGGTGATCGAATATAGTTGCATACTTAATTCCTTCTCGCCGCTGTCGCATCTGTAACGGCTGTAAAAAACGACATTGTAATTATGAGCATTTATAGTTGTACAAGTTAATTATTATTATTATTATAGTTGTACAAGTATATACATAAAATAGTTGTATATACTTTTTATTGCTGTGTTCGGAATTACGAATTATACTAAACCTTAAGTGCACAAGACCACAATTATATTGTTACGAAAATCCAAGTTCGGTTTGATTGTGTTTGAAAATAAAACAACTTCAATTACTCAGCGCAAACGCAGTCAAAAATCAACAATCACTTTATTTACAGATTCACACTTTGCTTGTATTTACACTTGTTTCTACTTTGCTTGCTCAGCTCAGACTCGACTCCTTGCGCCGCGCACCGCTGCTTATATACCAGTTTTCTTATCGCGCCGAAGTTTCTTGCAACTTCCAATTGGAACACGCTCGACCATTCTCGCACAGTTCGCGAACCATCCTTGCCATATCGGAATAACACCAAGCGAATTATACCAAATTCGCCGTACTTCAAAGTGCATGCCTAAAAGTATGCTTGGAAAAGCGTTCGTGCATAGACAAGCATTCAGCACATTGCCTCATCGCAACACTGCCCACCACTTAGACTTGTTCGTCCCGAACAAGTGCCGAGGCTCCGCCGGAGTAAGACGCCAGGCGCTCCAAATGGACTACTTTCAACCTGGCGTTTCTGTTGCAGCAGCGTTGAACCCTGTACACCACGTCATTAATCCTGGTCACGACCTTGTACGGTCCTTCCCATGACGTTTGAAGTTTTGGAGACAACCCTTTCCTCCGCTGCGGGTTGTAAAGCATTACCAGATCGCCTTCTTGGAACCCCGCTGTGTTAGCCCGTAAATCATATCTGGCTTTCATCTTATCGCTTACCAGTTGGATACGGTCCCTTATAAACTGGTGGATTTCTTCCAGCTCCGACCGCTTATTGACTGCGTAATCAGTCTTAGCGCCTTCCGTCGTGCTGACCACTCCGAACTTCAAGTCAGCAGGCAACCTCAGCTCCGTGCCGAACACTGCTCGGGCTGGAGTGAGTGATGTCGTATCGTGGGGGGCTGGCCTATACGCCATCAAGAACAGCGGAATATGCGTGTCCCAGTCCTTTTGATTTCTGCCTACTACTTTCCGCAGATATTCTTCCAGCGTCCGATTGAATCGTTCCACCATGCCATCGGACTGGGGATGCAATGGACAGGTGCGAGTTTTCCTTATTCCTAGTAGCTTACACACTTCCTTGAATACCACAGACTCGAAATTTCGGCCTTGATCCGAGTGCAACTCCAGCGGAACGCCAAATCTGGCCACCCAGTTGTTTACCAGCACTTCCGCGACCGTGGTGGCCTCCTGGTTAGGAATAGCATACACTTCGGGCCGTTTGCTAAAATAGTCCATTACCACCAGCACATATTTGTTGTCTTGAGTGCTAAGTGGGAAATGGCCCGGCGACGTCCATGGCAATTCGCTCAAAGGGCGCTCCCACGTTGTACTGCTGCATGCGGCCCCGAGATCTTCTTGTCGGTCCTTTCGCAGCCGAACATCGTTCACAGCTTTTAATCCAATCGGCTACAGACTCCTGGCATCCTACCCAGTAGAATCGTCTTTTAATTTTGGCGACAGTTTTTGTGATGCCTAGGTGCCCTTCGCTGGAGTCGTTGTGGTATGCTTCGATCACCTCGTTGATCCTGCATTTCGGGACTACAATTAGAGAATTGCTGGTCCGGCCATCCACACTCTCCCACTCGCGGTATAGGCAGCCACCAGACAGCCGCAGACTTTGCCACTGTGCCCAGTAAGCCTTCGCGATCGGGCTCTCACCGGCCATCTCCTCCCAGTCTGGACGTGCGCCAAACTCCTTGCCTTCAATGATTTTTGCAATATCCGTATCCTCGCGCTGGTCCTTTTGTATCCTCTCCGCCGACCACTCTTCCTCTGGCATAACGCTTACCAATCGGACGTCAACTATCTGCTCTTTGCTTTCGGCTCGTGAACAATGCCCGCATTCGGTTTTGCACGGACGGCGTGACAAGGCATCGGCATTTCCATGACTGCTACCCTTGCGATGCTCTATAGTGTAGTCGTAGCTCTGCAGCCGCTCGATCCACCGCGCCAGTTGGTCTTCAGGATCTCTAAAGTTCAGTAGCCATTTCAATGCAGCATGATCTGTGCGCAGGCGAAACTTTTGCCCATACAGGTATTTGTGGAAGTGTTTCACGCATTCCAATACTGCCAGCAACTCTCTTCGTGTCACACAGTAGTTGCGTTCAGGCTTTGACAAAATTTTGCTGTAGTATGCTATCACTTGTTCTTGGCCATCTATTATCTGTGATAGCACACCACCAATACTATGCCCACTTGCATCTGTATCCAGCACAAACATCTCTCCAGGCACGGGGAAGGCCAGAATTGGAGCAGTGCACAGTTTTTCCTTCAATCGTGCAAAAGCCTGCTCCTGCTCTTCGCCCCACGCGAAGGCTTGACTCTTTTTCGTCAGTTTGTGCAAGCTGCCAGCTATGTTCGCAAATCCAGGAACGAATCTTCGGTAGTAAGTGCACAGGCCTAGGAAACTGCGGAGTTCGTGTAGATTGCGTGGTCGGGGCCACTCTTTCACCGCTGTGATTTTGCCTTCATCCGTTTGTACTCCGCGGGCGGAAACCGTGTGACCCAGATACTTGACCTCCTTTTGAAACAGCGAGCACTTCTTTGGGTTGAGTTTAAGGCCGGCGTTTTGTATTCGCCCAAATACCTCCCTCAGCTTTTCCAGGTGGTCGTCGAAGCTCTTGCCCATCACGATTATGTCGTCGAGGTATACCAGACACGTCCGCCAATGCAGCCCTTTTAGCACACGTTCCATTACCCGCTCGAATGTTGCTGGTGCGTTGCAGAGTCCAAACGGCATGACGGTGAACTGCCACAAACCGTCGCCAACACTAAAAGCCGTTTTCTCCTTGTCCTTGTCTGCAAGCTCCACCTGCCAATAGCCGCTGCGTAAGTCGAGTGTGGAAAACCACTGTGTGCCTGACAGTGTGTCCAGGGTGTCATCGATCCGAGGTAGTGGATAGCTGTCCTTCTTGGTCACGTCATTGAGCTTTCGATAGTCCACACAAAATCGGGTACTGCCATCCTTTTTCTTGACTAGCACGACCGGCGAACACCAAGGGCCTGACGAAGGCTCTATGACCTTTTCGTTACCCATGTTTTCGATCAAAGTGGTTACCTCTTCCCTCTTGGCCAGAGGAACTCGTCTTGGCTGTTGGCGGATCGGTTTCGCACTTCCGGTGTCGATGTTGTGCTTCACTATGGCTGTTCTTCCGCCAGCTTCTGCTGCAAATACTGTCCCATAGTGCTGTAGGAGTGACCGCGCCTTCTGTTTCTGTTCGGCTGTCAATTCGCTGCTCCACTGGTTCTCCTGCGGTATGGCGTCCATGTTAGAACCGCGTTTCCTACTTCCTCCGGGTGGACTGCTTTCGCAATTGACAACTGCTTCAGCCTCTCTACACTCGCCAATAACCGCATCTTTTCCGACAAATTTGGGTGTGTTCAGTGGGTTGAGTATCCTGACTGGTATTTTGCCATTTTTGGGTTCCACTAATGTACGTCCGATAGTTATGTTGTCGTATCCTTATTTTGGCGCTTCTACAACCCACAGCCGACTTGTCCCATCGTCCTCGTCCACCCTTGCCCACACAATCGCCTCGGAATTCGCTGGTATCTTCTGGTGTTGACACGAGACGACTTTCCTTACCGTCACGCTCCGCTCATAGCCGGTGTGCAGGGGGAATTCAACGTTGGCATACCTCAGCACATTTTCTTTCAGGTCCAGCGTAAAACCGTGCCTAATCATGAAATCCACGCCGATAATCACG
This sequence comes from Melieria crassipennis, assembly GCA_963668005.1. Taxonomy (NCBI): domain Eukaryota; kingdom Metazoa; phylum Arthropoda; class Insecta; order Diptera; family Ulidiidae; genus Melieria; species Melieria crassipennis. The sequence continues at coordinate 84,169,351 of OY764961.1, read as the reverse complement.
TCGTCCATTATATCCGCGACGATGAACTCATGTTCCAGGCTGCTGGTGCCGATAGCAATTGTTTTTGTTACTTTCCCTTTTACCGGCGCACGCTCGCCAGTCGAAGTCCTCAGCTGTATGCCATGCAGCGGTTCCCAGTTCTTCAGAAGCTTTCTTTTTATGATCGAATATGACGCTCCAGTATCCAGTGTCAACACGAACATCTTTCCATCTATCTTTCCTTCAATCGTCAAGCTGCTGGGTTGTCGTTTCAACTGCGAGACAAGGACGGTGGGGCAGCAGGTTGTGGGGATCAGCTCACGCCCCTTTGGGCTGACCCGTTTTAGTTTAACGAGTCCTCGTCCTCAGCCCTGCGCTTGTTGGCTGAGCCGCGATTGTCAGTGTTCCTCGCTTCAGGCGATTGCGATCGAGAACGAGAACGCCTCTTTCGTTGACGACAGTCTCGTGATATGTGACCCTGCTTGCCGCATGTCCAGCAAACAATCTTAGAGGAAGCCAACCGTGGTCTGACCTGTGTCTCAGAGCTTATGGCCTGGATCGGAATGTCGCTGTCGAGCTGGATTTGACGTATCCTTGCAGGTGCATACCGAGTGCCTCCAACCCATGTCGCCTCATATGTCATCGCGCTGGTCACCGTCTCCTTAAATGTCGGCTTGCCCATCATCAACGCACTGCGACGTGTCTCCGGATCATGAAGTCCTTCAATAAACGACTCAATCTTCATCCTCTCGAGATCATCAGCGCCGAATTTCGGGTAGCACAACTGTACCAGCCGCTCAATGTCTGCTGCATATGTCTGCAGCGCCTCGTTGGCTCTTTGCCTGCGGTTCTTCAGCTCACAGTAGTACAGCGTATGGTTGTGCTCGTTGCTGTACTTAGCTGCCAACGCTCTCATGATGGCCTCGTAATCACTTCTTTCACATTCTGGAACCGATTTAATTACCTCAGCCGCAGGACCTTTTAACGCCAGTGCCAATCTGCGACCTTTCCTGATATCGGTCCACTGATTTTCTAAAGCAGCCAAGTCGAATTGCAGCTTGAATGTATCGAACGGCGCAGCACCATCATAAGTAGGTACTTCTGTCCGGGTGGCAAAACTTTCCGGAACCGGCGGCAAACATTCTCGTGGCTGTACCTCTCTAAGTCGTTCGTCGATCTTTCTGTGCATCGAATCTTCCAGACTGTCAACTCGTTTGTTTAAGGACTCATCCAGGTCGTCAACTCGTCTGTTCAGAGAATCATCCAGGCCGTCGACTCGTTTATCCAAGTGCTCCACTTGAGCTCCCAGGTGCTCCACCTTCACATCGAGCTTGTTGGAGATTTCTTCCACTTTCTGTTCCAAACGTGCAGAATTTTCCTGAAGCTTGTTTTCCATTCGCTCTGCCACTTCTCGGTTTGCCGTTTCGACTTTTGCCGAAATTTCCTGATTTGTAGTTTCCAGTTTCGCTGCCATTTCTCGATTTGCAGTTTCGACTTTTGCCGAAATTTCCTGATTTGTAGTTTCCAGTTTCGCTGCCATTTGCGCTGACATTTCGCGATTTTCACGGTTGGAAGTCTCGAACATGCCTTTCATTGCAACCATTAGCTGGCTCATGTCTAATGCTTGTAGTGGCGCAGCCGCGGCAGCCGTACTTTGCATCGACGCAGCACCAGCAGGCAATTCCTCCACCTTGGCCGACGAATCTAGCTCCTGCGTCCCGAACTCGTGCGCAGTCCAATCGACGCCTCGTGCCTCACACGCCTCTCGCAAGCGCAGCTGCAACTCCACCTTTCCACCAGCAGTCGGCAAATTCCAGGCAGCCAGCTCCTTCTTCAGCTGGTCCACCTTCAGTTGCTCGAGTTTAACCATGTCTGCGTTTTACAATTTTGATTTATTTCCAGTAGCACAATCCCACTTCTGACACCAAATGTTACGAAAATCCAAGTTCGGTTTGATTGTGTTTGAAAATAAAACAACTTCAATTACTCAGCGCAAACGCAGTCAAAAATCAACAATCACTTTATTTACAGATTCACACTTTGCTTGTATTTACACTTGTTTCTACTTTGCTTGCTCAGCTCAGACTCGACTCCTTGCGCCGCGCACCGCTGCTTATATACCAGTTTTCTTATCGCGCCGAAGTTTCTTGCAACTTCCAATTGGAACACGCTCGACCATTCTCGCACAGTTCGCGAACCATCCTTGCCATATCGGAATAACACCAAGCGAATTATACCAAATTCGCCGTACTTCAAAGTGCATGCCTAAAAGTATGCTTGGAAAAGCGTTCGTGCATAGACAAGCATTCAGCACATTGCCTCATCGCAACAATATTATGATAAGACTAGCAGGGCCCCGCGGCTTTGCACGCTAGTTTGAAGTCAATGGAGCCAACAAATCAAGTTCTTCTTAACCTTTTGTTGATCCCATCAGATTTTTATGAAAAATACTTATCTATAATAATTATTTCTCATTTGATGTGCCACATTTGAAGTCAATTGGCGCATTAAGTCATGTTTCCTCATAAAAATTCTTAACCCATTGTTGTTTTCGAATAAATAAAAAACACGTTAAATTATTTCTCATCAAGAGTACTTTCACCAAGTTTGAAGTCAAAAGGCCCAAAAAATCTTGTTTCTCCATACAAAACCATCGTTGAACTTGTCAGATTTCGATTCTCAAAAATGTGAAAAACACGTATCGAATTATTTCGCATATTAAGTGCTTTCACCAAGTATGAATTCAAAAGGCATACAAAATCATGTTTCTTCATACAAACTTTTAACCCTTGGTTCACCCCATTAGATTTCTATTTTCAAAAAAATGAAAAAAACGTGAGGAATGATTTTTCACTAAGTTTGAATTCAATAGTCCCATTAATTAATGTTTTTTCACAGTTTCGCCATATAAACTTTGAGCCTGTCGGGGTCAACGATGGACGATGATTTTCGAAAAAATAAAAAAAACACGTATCGAATTCCACATTTTAAGTACTTTTACCAAGTTTGAAGTCAAAAGGCGTAAAAATCATGTTTCAACATACAAACTTTTAACCCTTGGTTCACCCCTTTAAGTTTTGATATAAAAAAAAATTATAAACAACTATCAAATTATTTTTGATTTCAAGTGTTTTGACCAACTTTGAGGTCAATAGGCCTATCGGTTCATGGTTTTTTTCGTAGTCTTCTCCTTAAAGTTGGTTTTCGAAAAAATTCAAAATACGTGTCGAATTATTTTTTATATGAAGTGTTTTCACCAAATTTTAAATCACTAAGCCCATTAAATCGCGTTTCTTCATATATGTAAAACCTTAACCCATGTTTTACCCTTTTAGACCCCGAATTTTAAAACTCCGTCTTAGCGGAGGTTCATTTTCCATGATGTACCTACAGTTTAAAATTCATTGTCTGATACACCGATGAGAGGAAGAGGATAATCATAATGTCCGATAGTCAGGCTGCAATAAAGGCTTTGAGCTCGACCACGTTTGACTCCAAACTAGTCTAGGAGACAGTAAATGTTCTCCAAGACATTTCAAAGGATAATCGAGTGATAATACAGTGGGAGCCTGCGCACTGTGGGCACGATGGTAATGAGGAGGCGGACAGATTGGCAAAGGAGGGGGCCGCAAGACGACTCTATTGACCTAAAACGATCATAGGTGTCAGCAAAGCTCATTATAGACATTGTGTCAAACAGGAATACACAAATCGGGCTAACCACAAATGATCCAACACGGTGGGGCAGTGCTGTTCCAAGTTATTCTTTCCGGCCTATTGGGTGGGCAAATGCAATCCAAGTACCTTCTGGACCTAAGCAAAAAGGAGCTAAAGTTAATGACAGGGATCCTGAGCGGGCAGTGTCTGCTAAATATGCATAGAGCGCGTCTGAGAATCACGGATAGCTAACTATGCAGATTTTGCATGGAAATGAAAAAAGATCCTTGCACATTATAACTGAATGTCCCGCCCTTTTAAACGCAGGGAAACGTATGTATATTGGGAAGGCAACTGATTCAGACGAAAGAACTGTCTGGAATCGATCTGGAAAAAATCAAGATGGAGATGAACTCCTGCAATAAGGAATAGGGAATTCAAAACAAAAGTTCTTATTGGACGCAGTGTCTCGGGCAGCTGTTGCTCGACTCCCATTCCTAATCTAATCGAATCTCAACTAGGGGGTCCGATAATTTTACCTCCGTTACCTTTTTTAGATATGTGAGAAAGTGTGAGCTTGGGTCGGAACTACCTCATTGCCCTGAACAACGATATAGAAATTCCTAAATTGATTCCACCCTACAAGAACAGTGACGTTCATATGACCGTCATGCATGGCTGCCAGAAATTTCGGTCAGACCTGCGAACAAAGTTTCTATCATTTTTAAACAGACGGTGTGAAAAAACTGATAGAAACTCTAGTATCCGTGTGATTTTTTGTTTCATTCTAACACATACCTTTCACATATTTTGAAAGGTATAGCGCGCGAGTAGTGTTTTTACTCTGCTTTAACGCATAACTATTCCAACCCCAAAATATTTAGTTTTGCATAGCTATCTCACCTACTCATGATGGGAATGTCATTCAGTTTGACCGGTCAGGTGCCTGAATGCCTGACTTACTATCAAAGAATAATCTAAGGATTGAATTATCATCTGGCCAAACTAGGAATCCGTGAAAACGGGTATTGCAGGTTCTGCTTGCAGGAAAACGAGACTGCATTACATATACTAGGAGAGTACTCATGCATAAAAGAAATTAACACCTGGAGGACCATCTTATACCAGGTACGGACTGGATATCCAGAGGTGTAGGCATAATAGCATAATAAAATTCCTCCTGGATACTAGACTCACTGACAGACTGCGAAGTCCAAGAAGGGGGCACAATAGATCTACAGGTCGCAGTGCATCATACCCACCAATAATAATAATAATAATTCTTGTTTTTTTTTGACAGGCTTACACACACAAACATACACATACAAACACTCATACATACTCAGATATATGTATATAAACTCATTAAAAATGATACGTGCAGAGATAGAAAGCTGAAATTTTTTTGTGATCATTTTGGGTCAATTCTAGGTCGTGTATGAAATTTTATCAAAATCTTATCAACGGAACTGGTACCCGGCTTGAATGGGTTAACTCGTCTAAGTTAATTGCAAAGAGTAGTTTGAATAGAGGTATGCGCCTCGCCAGGGGCGTAGCCAGAACTTGGTCATGGGAGGATCTGTCGATCCCACCTCTAATCCCTTCCTTTCCTTGTCCCTTTGTACTCATGTTTCCCCCTATTTTCTGCTCCCCGGCTTCGGCCGTTTGTATCGTTTAATGTTTATTGTATTCTTTGTCACTCGTCATTCGGACAGCATCGAATAAAGATCACCCATAAACCCGAATCGACCCGTTTATTTATTTTCCACCGCTCCGCCGACGTAAACATGGTCCTTCGAGCCGCTCGCGATTGTGCCGACGCGGAAAACAAACATTTTTAAAATAAATAAAATTTAAAAATTAAACTCACACGTGAAAAGTGAGACAAAAAAAAAATACAATCAAACAAAACTAACTAAACTAACTAAAACTAAACAGTGACAACACAAATCAAACAAAAAAGTTACAAACAGTGAAAAGTGACACAAAAAAACCAAATAGAGTGACAACTCAACAAACAGTGAAACAAACCAAAAGTGCGACAACGATTAGACCGTGCACAAAGTTCAAAAATTAAAAACAAAAAAAGTACAAATATAAAAATCACAGAAAGCAAATTTCAAAAATTAAAAACAAAAAACAAACTCCAACCACATTAAACACAAGGGCAGCAGAACATAAAAACAACAACAAACACTCCCACAACACGGAGCAAAAGAAGACGAAGGAAGAAAACGGCAGCAACTACAGCCAACAACATAGCAGCGCACAAACGGCGGACACGCACCACATAGAGGAGATCCCCATACTCGGGCACTGGGCCCCCTTAACACATTTTAAGCGGGTAGCCTAGTATATGAAACTATGCTGCGTAGCGGGCATTACTTGCAAAACAAGCAAAAATTGCGCGATCCAAAATAAATAATATTTGCAAAAGTAATGGTTAGATTTTAATAAAATTTGGTAATATAGTACTTACAACTATACTCTATTTTATTTTATCAAAAGTTTTGTACTAAAACACAACCTACCCTATCTGTTTACCTTTCAAAATGTCAACTATATTGACAAATTTACGTTTATAAACCAATAGATATTTTGTAAAAAAATGTTTTATTGTTTTTTAAACCTATATAATACTTGTAAATTCATTTTTATACAGAAGTAGTTTAGTAGTAGTAGTAGTGTATAAAATATTTTATTGTATTTTGTAACACTAATATTTTTTAAATGTGTGATATTTAAAAAAACATTCTCCCTTATGAAGGGGCACGTCGCAATATTCACACATAAAGCAGGTAAAAATACCAATCCGGTAAAAATACCGTCTCCCGCTTTTAAAGTGCCTACATTCAAAAGGTAAAAATACCCGCCCCGCTTATAAGCAGCAGTTTTCACAACGGGTAATTTTACCCGGCCCGCTTTTAATGTGTTAAGATAAGCCCACAATTTTTAATTTAAAAAAAAAATTAACTAACACAAAAATTTAAATTTTAAAATTTATATATATACCCATTCCCAAAATAAAACCTTAAAATCCAGTTACGAAATTATATACTGGTACTCCGCCACTGTTCGCTCATCGCAGTCAGCAATCCCGCTACTGCGCATAATTTTGCGTTTTTGTGTTCGCATTCCCTACGCAGGCAAAGCAGCAAAAACTCCCGCTGCAGCCTGCTTCCAACCACTATTCTAATTTGCACACATTTCTCCTCATTTTGCATTGTGCATATTGCAGATCAGCAGCAAGCACTCCAGCTGCTGATCTCCCATACCCTTGCACTCTCCCACTTGCTTTCAATTTCGCGTTTCGCTTTGTGCGATATACGCACGCACAAGCAGCAAGCACTCCCGCTGCTGCCTCCAGTGCAATTACATTTTCATACTTCTGCCTAAGCATTTCCCCTCTTTCGCTAGCAGAAGTAAACAAAGCATATACAGTGGGACGAGTTACTATTTTTTCGCAGCACATTTAAAAATTTTCTTGGACTTAGACAATTTTTAATAGTGCTGCTCATATACATACACTGCACATCTGCTGCCACCCCAAGTGCATACAGTGGGACAAATTACCCCTCTTGCACACACAATTTTTTTTACACAAAATTATTTTTACATTTTTTACGTTCACTAACACACTAATATAAATGATCACATACACATATATATACACACACATATAAATATTTATACATACACATATTTATACACACACATATTTATACACATACACACGTGTATATTCACACACATTCACATTCATATTCCCATACAAAAAAATTCAATTTTTCACAAATAAAAACACATTTAATACACATTTGACTAGACATTTGTTGCCTTATAATTATTCTAGTACATACATTCCCCATTCTTTTACATACCTTCCCTACTCACATTTACAAAAATTTGCTTATTTACCCTATACACATTTCTATTTATTACCCATACACATATATTTCCCTATACGTTTACACACACGGTTGTAAACTTTTTTTTGCTCGACAAATATACAAATTCGTTTCAACGAATTTTCCCATTTCCAACTCTTCCCATACACAACTATCGTTCGCGCGGACGCGGTTAGACTACACGTCTATTTCCCCAATACCCTACATTTACATACTAATATATTTATTTAATCTTTTTACCCACTGTCGAGCTTTTTTAAACAAAATGCCTGCTGAGCGATCCCCAAAACGCCAACTTGTCACAATGGAGACTCCTTCCTCCAGACACACAAAGTCAGCCAATTCACGTTTGACAGTTCCTGTCACTCGGGAGCCACCAAACACTCGCTCCAAACTCCCTAGTCCCAAAGCAACCGATCCCAGTGTTGCAAAATTCATTTTCGAGTCCGATAGACTCGTGCAATTATGCACACAATTTTCATCGGCTCCCATTGAGGATTTGACTAAATCCCTGGTCCGAATTAAGCAAACAAATTTGCAAGCCCAATGGGAGAGGCTTTTGCGCGCAGATGAGGCAGTCTTCATTGCTGAAGACAACAGCCAGCCCGACGGTTTCAAAGAGTCGGCTAGGCAAAAGATTGACGCCTGCACAGACCAGTACGAGTTGTGCATGGCTCAAATGTCGGACAACATTGAGATGCTCCAAACTCAGTCCCCCCAGCCCACTGCGCATACCGGTTCGACCCCTAGAACCAGAAAATACCCCCTACATTTGCCTACAAGTTCCACCTTGTGATACCGAAACCTTTTTCGGGGGCTATGAGCAGTGGCCGTCCTTCCGGGACATGTTTACTGCGGTTTACATCAACCACCCGATGAGAATTTCGGACTCGCGTGGGAAGCTTTAAAATCACGCTTCGAAAACAAACGCATACTCGTTGATACTCAAATTCGATCCCTTTTGAATATCGCGCCTGCCCACACTGAAAATAGTGAGGCACTTCAGCGGATCCAGAATACTATAAACAATTGTCTGTCTGTTCTCAATACTCAGGCCGTAGACACTGACAATTGGGATCCGCTATTGGTTTACATATGTTGTTGTACAATTTGCAAATTTTTGCCATGCTAGATCTCGCTGATCCAAATCCCTTCGAGACAGCGCAGATCGATATAGTGATTGGCAGTGATCTCATCCCGCAGATCATGCTCGAAGGTATCCACCGGAATGTATGTGGCAGCTTACTTGCTCAGCATACAGTTTTCGGTTGGGTATTAAGCGGTCCAGTACCCCCTTCTTCGCATTTGACATGTGCCACAAAGGTACAAAATCGCCATATGCATACTGGTTCCGCCATTCGAAATAACCTTCCTGCCCTAAAGGAAGCTCTTTCGCAAGTGCTCAATCCCGTAGGGTTTCCACCACAGGAAATAATGGAAAGCCACTTTGAACCCACCACTCCTGCAGACTCATTCACAAACCGGCAAATTCCCCCCTTCGTTACCAACCGTTTCGATCCCGCAGGATGGCTTTCGCCTCTAATGAGACCGGGAAAAAGGGTTCGACAAGAGCGTTGGCTTGACGCCCCTCGTTCTACATCCCAAACAACTGACGGAAATTGCAATCCCTCGCAATCCCTCATTACACCTCCTCCATCCCGGGTCCGAAAAGAGGACAGTTGCCACTCCAGTGCGACTTGCTCCAAGCGCTGCAAATCCCGCAGACGTCGGACTGATCGGGTATAAACTCCAAGATCTATAAGATCTCCCTCTCGGGTGAAACGGCTCCAGCCATTCTCATGCTCAAATAGTTCCAATTCCGGATCAAAGAGCGGTTGACTGCCCCCACCCTCTCGAAGAGCAAACCGACATCCTCGATTGGTTCCCGTGCTGCTCTCGAACCCTACGAATAGGATACATACTCCATACATACAACCATGCTTATATACACCAAAAATTCCCCAACGCTTAGAAAAAGTAAATGGCAACTTGGCCAATTTTTAAATTTATATCTCCATACTCCCCTTTGACTTGACTGTCAAATTGATGGTCAAGCAGGCGTACCTTCGCCTGGCTAATCGACTCTGGGCGGAGGAGAACCTTTGCAGGATCTCCAGAGAAACCTGGCCGTCGCTTAACCATGGCAGAACACGCGAATTACTGCGACTAAAGCGGAATTCCATCTACTCCACAGTTTCTGTGCTGACAGGACACTGGACGAACGGCGAACACGCCAGGAGACTCGGACTCCCCTTCAACGACCATTGCCGCAGCTGCGATGATGTGGACGAGGAGGAGAGTGTTGAGCACCTGATGTGCCACTGCCCAGCACTAGCGAGGAGACGACTCCGGGTGCTGGGTTCGCCGTTCTTCAGCGGTTTGGCCGACCTCACAGGACCCAGCATCGGCCGCATCGCCCGATTCATTACGGAATCGGGATGGCTCCTGCCTGTCACCCGGGGGGGTGCGCAAGCCTGAAGGGCGGCCACGTCCTTCACGTGGTATCACAACGGGCCGTATCTTTGGCCTAAGTGAGCTTTTCTAGCTGCCACCCTAACCTAACCTAACCTACTCCCCCGGCTGTAGCTTAAGCGAACCCCGCAGCTTAGCCACGATTTCACCATACTCATGATGTCAGCCTCAAAACCTTTATGTCCAAATAACTGACATCTCACTCTATTTGCAGGTCGGTAACTACCCCCAAACCGCTGCAGCAGCACTCCTCCGAGGACGAGACGTCGATGGACGGCACCCCCGCACCAGCAAAAGCTGCAACACATTCTCGCCCGACTGGCCCGCGGTTCATTAAATTGCAATATGCAATGGCGGCCGCGATGGGTAAATGAGTGCTGTCTCAAGTGATCTGTCGATCCCACCTCTAATCCCTTCCTTTCCTTGTCCCTTTGTACTCATGTTTCCCCCTATTTTCTGCTCCCCGGCTTCGGCCGTTTGTATCGTTTAATGTTTATTGTATTCTTTGTCACTCGTCATTCGGACAGCATCGAATAAAGATCACCCATAAACCCGAATCAACCCGTTTATTTATTTGCCGCCGCTCCGCCGCGATACGTATAAACAAGGGGTTTTAAAAAAATTGTTTACCAATTCAGTATTACATGTTTTTTAAAGTACTGCACCTTTAAAAAAAGTCAATATTTAGTTTTGCTTTAAAGTTGGTAAAATCTTAACAAAAACATTTCAATTGATGAACCAAGTTAATGGTGATGATCGTTTATCCCTTGAGTGGTACTCGCGATTTAAAAACGATTGTCAGGACATAAATGATCCACCGCAGATTCCATCAAAACTTGGCGGTTATTAATCATGGATGATCCAAAATCGCCTTAAAATTGGATTTAACCTTCGCTTTAATTATACCAACCCGGGTGATCTTTTTCATGATTCATGTTCAACATCTGCCGGAGTTTTTATCCAATGTAGTTATCATTTCGACTTACTGAACAATTTCGAAAGTAGTTTTCTATAACATAAACCAAAAAATTGTTTTCGAAATATTATTCATGTTTTTTGTTATTTTGTATACCATACACCTACACGGGTGATCCCAGACACTTCCGCCACAATTTTTAATAACAGTCACAAAATTTTGTTTACGTACCTGAGTATGTGTTCAATAAACCCTTTGGAAAGAAATCTTCTAATATTTTTCATAGTCGCAAAATAAATCTTTAAAGTTAGTTAGTTAGTTATTTTTTCGAAAAACGGACTATCACAATTACAAAAGTCTTTGGTAAGGCGAAAGTTAAGCATCTCAAAAACATAACATTATCGCATTTTAACTAAATACTTTGGCTATCGAAAGACGCCATCTCATCCATAGACAATTGTGACTTATTTTTTGACTAAAATGTACCACTCCTCGCTTTCACCTGATGCGGCATCGTGCGATATTTAACCTTATAAAAAAAACGAAGGCGTTTTGAGGACGTAGAAGCCATCCAAAAGGCTTGTGCCGACATCGTGAAGGACATTCCAGCCGACGATTTAAAACACTCATTAAACATGCTTTTAGATCATGCAAGTAGTTGTACTGAGCCTGAAGGGAACTTTTTAAAAAAAACCATATCGGTTTCACCAACCAAATTTATTATTATTCTTTTAAATGTTTAAAAGTGAAAAGATCTTCTTTGTGGGAACGTATATATATACCATGCATAGTGATTGAAAATTTTAAATAATTATAGGCTTGGGGGGTTCTGACACCCAAAACCCCTCCCTTGGCTACGCCCCTGCGCCTCGCTAATATGCATTTCTAGCCTCGCCGAACTATCTAATTCGCAATTTCATTCCCTTCGAATTTGCTATGCCCAGGAACCCGGCAGAGCGAAACTTTCTGGCGCTCCATAAATATCAGTGAGGCACAATATTTCTTTAAAGTCTCCAGCTTAACTACTTTACATTCTGCCTTTAGGGCAACCTGACTGTCAACCAAAATAGTGATGATAATCGCTGGAACTGAACTATCATGCAGAAGCTTTGCTGTTTTTTAATGGCAAAAATCTCCGGTGCACGTGTCTGCCAGATAGTAGGACGGTCTAGCTTGCAGATCTCTAGTAGAAACCAGCCCAAGTTCCACTGGGAGTTTTGGTACTGAAGTCCTAACAATTGCATAATTGTGTTACCAGGAAGCAGAAAACATTGTGTATAAATTACATGTGGCCAACGATGCTGCCGGAAGCGGCGTGAAACTCATCAGGGACTATAATGACATCTTGTGACAATTTTTGCTCCAGGCTGCCCTCGCAAGGAATACCTGTCATAAGGTTTAATGAAAATTAATATTTTCCCACAAAAAGCAAATAATTTCTCCTTAACCCTCAATTTCATTGCAATTATATTCGAAATTAGGAGCTTAAAGGGATTTCGAGAATACATTTTGATTTTTGCCTCTTAGAAACTCCAAAGTTGGCAACTCCACAACTTCGTTTGTGTGGTGAATTTTTGAACTTTAATGAATTTTGTAGTTTTGCACCCAAGAATGTTGCCGATCGATAAATCATTCAAATCGGTTCAGTAGTTCCCGAGATAAGATATTTCCTCGCTTACTTACCTATACATTTACACGTGGGAAGCCAGTTCCATAGCAAATGACCAGTTTTGTATGGCAGCCCCTTAAGAATTTTAGATAGTGGGTTGGTATGTATGGAAAAAACATTTGGAAGGAAAAATAAATGGGGGTCAGTCTTACATTTGATACGTCTGGGGGGAACCTGCGAGCAGTGGAGGCCCATTTAGAAAAAGGATCATTTTGTATGGGAGCCCCAATAAGCGTTGGAGATATGGTATAAGTATGGTTAAAAGAAATGTTCAGTAGAAAAAACTAGTAGATTAAGAGAGATCGATTTTAAGCCTCTTAAAGCAGGTTCTAAAGAGTTGTAGAGCAATTTGTCGAATTTTTAAGCAATTGTATGAACTTTGACCTCGATGCGACGACATTAAACCAAACTCTAGCCCCAAAATTTTTTGCCTCATGTACTTTTTCACCACGCCGCATAAAATGAGGGGTTCTACAGCATCGAGAACCAATTATTAAGTATCCCCATATACACTAAATCATGTTTAACATATATATACATACATATTTCATAATTTCCATATTTCGGCTTACCATATTTAAGCAGCATATTAAGGAATCGTTCGATTTTTTTTTATGGCGTCGATATAGAACTCCAAAGATGAATACGGTCGCAATAATTGACACGAATATCATAGGCCAGAGGTATTTGAATGTGGATGCTAAAAATAAAAATAATATTCAAAGAAGTCAATTCGTTGCATAAACAATGTGCCCAAAAAGGGCATCGATAAATATGTCATCGGTGGAGTAGAAGATTTACTGACGGACAAAGGAAGGATTGGCTAATTGTGGCACTTTAGGTTGCGAAAATCATACCTTCTGAATAAAGAAACAGAACAAACAATATACAGAACGCACAACTGGAGTAAAGAAAATTTTCTTTGCGGATTTCAGCGGTGCGACCCGTTCATGGACACACAAACGTGAGAGCGTAAAATGACGAAGAGCAAACAGAGTAAAGTATTGATCGCATAGGGCGATGTTATGCAGACGGTCAAATGATCGTCGGTCACGTCACTTTCTACGCTCTCGTTTTGATTTCTCTACTCCGTGTCGAAAGCATGTTATGCAGACGGTCATTTGATTGCCGGTCACCAATTCGATATTTGCTTACTTTTACTACTTTCTCCGCACTTTTTATTGGGACTTTACAAATTGTTATCAGCGCCTCAGTTAAATTTAAATTTCAGTTAACTTTAAATTTCCATTTTTCTTACATGTTTTTCACTGAAAACACAAATATAAACATACGCTAATAATTAATAATAATAATTGACTGGCACGACAGCCCGCTTACGCGAGACTAAGGCCTAGCTTCCCGCAACCACCCGTGTTGTGCGTGGGAATTTGTACGCGGGTTGAAGGGACCTGCAGTTTTTTCATAAGCAATTTTTACTCTCAGAGGTTTGCCATTTCCAGCTGAGAGGACAGCCACCGAAAGAGAAAACGAGTTTTCCCGTTATTTTTTTAGGTGTTATTACAGGCAGTATTTGAACCTGAGGTTGCTGCCTGCGACTCGCGGTCCAACGCACTAATCAACTGAGCCACGGCGGCCGTGAACGCTAACGTAAGCATACGCTAGTGACCATTTTTTTGCTCATTCCATACACATTTTCACTAAAAGGGAACAAATTTGTTCCCAAAACAAACTATTGTGAATAATCCCTCACGACGCAACACTGATTTGATCGTTTGAATTGGTATCGAAAGCCTCATTATCCGGTGACCGGCGCGGTCAAATTTTACTCTCTTGCTCGCTTTCTCAATTTTCTCTTTTACATTGAAACAACAACAATTTTATCCGTGACCGTGACCGGCAGCATAACATCGCCCATACGGGTGTACGAAAATGATGTACCACATACGTGGTCGTTGTTGTTGGCCAACAAAGCGATGCACAGTGTCGCGAGTAGGGACAAAAATCCAACAAATAAATTTTGTAAATGTAGAAAACTAAGTTTGTAGTCCTGAAGTAAATACCTCAATTTACTAAAATGTGAAAACGGATGTTTTAATTTTTTTAATTTAAAATAAAAAATTTCCCTTGGAACCTTATGTTAAGTAAGTATATTCTATAAACATACTATTTTTGCTACTCTGTGGAAGCTTTCCCTTTTTTGTTTTGCTTTCCATATTCCTTGTAGCGTTACTTGAAGAAACGTCAATTCGTAGGAATGAAAGTGCAGTGTGATCAAACTTTAGATAAACTTAAAAAAAAACTACAGAGATTTTACAGTGTGATATAGCTAAAACTATGTATTAATAGAATACATGAACTTTGGCTGCACAAACTTGCACGTTTTTAAGAAATTCAACATTTTCAGTGGCGTATAAAATATAGACCATTTTGTGGCATGGTTGGTAGCAAAACATATCGACCGCTGCGGCACTTCGCTTGAGCTTCAAATTGTTGTTTCCAATAATATGCCAACTCCACTTGATTTAGAAAAATTACAAAAAGAAAATAGGGTAGAATCGAGGGAAGGCATCGGCAATACTGGGTGACTTGCCATCGAATTAAGGCAACTTTCGAAAAGAAGCAAAACTTGTTAATGCCTGCAGAAGTAACTATTTCAGTTAATAGGAAAATTAAAGTTAAACATGAAAACCGAAATTCTGATATAATGCAATATATAATATCGGAGGAAGTTGAAGAAAGGAGTTTTTAAATTTTGTAAAAAAAAATGTAGAGGGTTTAATTTCCAATAATTCATGATCGGAAACCGATTACACTGATCAACAGCAAAATGGCTTTTCTGGTTTTGACATCAGTTTTAGGGTAACTAGAGACCGCTGATTTCGAATCCGCTAACCGTTTTTAAAACTTAGTTTCCGTTTTCGCAAAAAATGGGCGTGTCACTTTTTCCGATTTTCCTTGACTTTTTTCACGTTTTCAATTGTAATGTCTAAACAAATAAACCAGTTGTAATGACTTCCACTTTGTGACATTTACAACACCTCACGGCTTCTTTTTCATTGTAATTTATTTTGATAAGTTTAAAAACTCCGCGGTAATTAGACCTCAAAGTCGGAAAATATGGAGTTTCATGGCGTTTTCTTTGATGTTAAAAAACATGCAAATTTTTCGTAAATCAATTATCGAGTTGGGTAGGACGCGAAAGCGGAAACATCAAGTAATACAACACAGCCAAATTATTTGGTGTGATTCCCATTCTTATCGAATTAATAGCAAAAATGTACCATTGTAATTTTCATCTTTTTTTAAACTTAAGGTACGAAAGGGTAATTTTTTTATGTTCATGTTTTTAAAAAACGAATGAATTGTTTTTATTAATAAATATTTATTTATTTATGTTAGGTTTGTTTGCTTGTTCTTTATTTTCTTAAAGAAAAATTCGTTTGTTGAAAAAAATGCTTGATATGGTGATTTGTATTTCAACTAGAAAGGTTCGGTTTCGGTTTCGGCCGAATATAAAAAAAAAACCGAAATTCGGTTTCAGCAAAAAAAAAGGTTTCGGTCGGACACTAGTGTGTACACATCTTCATAGGTATACATACATACCCTTTTGAGGGCTTTTCCGTTTGTCCGAATGCCCTGTACTGTTAACTATATTTCCACCAGTTTGTGTTAGCACGTCTTTAATTTGAATTGTTTGTTTTGCTCCACTACTAGTATCAGTTGTCGATATTGTAGTCGCTATTGTAGTAGGTGTTGTTAACGTGGCTATATTACCAGGTACCGCAACGCCATGATTGTTATAGTCAGGTGGCAAAGGCGACACATTCTGCCCATCAACTGCTTTCTCAGAAAATTTGCTCATTTCGGCCAACCTGTAGAGAAACAAAATGCAAATTTATGAAATGCTGCACAAATTTGATGACATTACAAATGATTAGTGTACCTGATATCTAAAAGTTTCATGTTTGTTAACCCTTTTCTTCCAGAATTATGAAATAGCCATAGAAACGAATTGGAAGTTGGTTATTTGAAACGAGGGAATTAAATAAATAATAAAAATAAAAAATTAAATAAATTAAATTAAAATGGTTTCGACTTTCCAGTGGGTAGTGCGAAGAGGTGGTAGCCATACTACACTAGACTACACTGGGCTTTATGAAGCAAAATTTATACATATTTTATATGAAAACAAAATTTCCCTTTATTTACAAGTTTTTACAGTTATTTGTTAGAATTTTAGAGTTATTTGGTTTCCTTTGTTAAACATAGAGCAATATTACATTTTTGGCATTTAATTCTGCTGCACTGCCGAGCGGGATCCGTTGCACAAATGTTAACAATGTTTCTTTTAAGCGATACAATTCATAGAATGGGGAAAAATCGAAAATTATACATGGAAATTCCAAATTTGAATTTGGTAGTCATATGGCTACCATGGGAAGGAAAGGTTTAAGAATTGAATGCAGACGGTTTAAAAATTGTATATTGTAATGCAGTGGCGTCCCCAGGATTTCGGGAAGGGGGATATGAAAAAAATCCAGTTTACCGTAATTTTTATACTTTTATTTTTGTGTATTGCTTTCAATACATGTTCCATAAAATTGTACATATGTATATGTATGTATACATGTGACATGTACTTAGGAATGCTTACAAAAAATTCTTAAAACAAAAAATTCAAGTGACACAAAATCTTACAGATTTTTTTCAAATTTCAATAGCTGATGCAGGGTTGGCATCAACCTGCGTTTGATTAGTACCTTGGTAAATAGTCGATAGTTTTGGGTACACTGAAAATACAACTATTTTGCGAGAACAAAGGCAATACTGTTTTTTGTATTAATTTGTTTTATCCCTTCTGTGGACACCCGGTTCTGGCCAGACCATATTGAACTTTGGATGCACTTTTAGTTAAGCTATCGAGCTCATATTTCATGATAACCTCAACTGATCCTTTCTGAACACAAAAACCAAAACCATGGTCTGGATAAACCACGGTGTATTTTCATAAAAATTATTATTTTTATTTACAATTTTGATGCCTGGCACTAGCGTAGAAATACATGCGTTTTTCGACGCCAGCGTGCCTATATGTTTGACCGTAAATACCTCTTATTTTTCATGCATAATCTTACCTAAAATATCCTAACTGTGAGCAGCTACAGGATACATGTAAAGCTTTCACTTGTAGAACTTTGCATTGTTGTTTTGTCCATTTGTTTTCCGTACGCAAAAGGCACTGAAAATAATGGCATATTAGTTGAAAACAGAATAAATATACGAGTATACAACAGTCACAGCTTATTTTGGTGGGGCAGATTGCATGCAAAAATCGTTCAATACAATTGTTATTATATGATTAAAAAAGATATAGTTTAACGAATTGATATCATATTTTAAAATATAAAATATATCTAAAATATAAATCTTATTTTAAAATAGAATCTATAAATCTTTCTTAGTCAAAAAGAAACGCCTCACTCTAGCACGCATTTTGTTCACTTGACCATTGTTAATGTGCAAATGAAACCATGAGAATTCGCTGTGCCATAAGCGAATCACTCCAAAAGTGGTCGCAAGGCGCGACGCGTAATCGCTCCGCCGTAAACGAAGCCTAAAATCCGGCCAGCTGCCTTTCACCTGTTTGCTTTTTAAAGTATTTTAACAGCGCTCTGTCGCTGTGCTATGCATGAATGCTTTTACGGGCATACTTTTTGGCGCATTTTAGAATATGGCAGACTTGCTATAATTTCGATATGGCAAGGATGGCTCGCGATGGTAATGGGATGTTCGAGAACGATCGAGAGATAGTCCAACTGGAATGTGCGAGAACAATCGGCGCAATAAGCAAACAAGTGTAAAAGGCAGCGCAGAGGGACAGTCTTATTTGAACAAGCAAAGGTGAAACACGGAATAGTCCAATAAGTAATAGCAAATGTAAAGACAAGCAAAGTGTAAATTTGTAAATAAAGTGATTGTTGGTTCTTGGACTGCGTTTTGCGCTGAGTAATTGAATTGTGTTTTATTGTTCAAGCACAATCCAGAGACGAATAAGCCTAAAGAACTAATTTTCGTTACAGTATGTTTTCATTAATTTCCTGCGTTATTTACACAACATATCAACTTTTTTGGCTTCTTTAAGTAAATAGTATCATTGAAAACAATACCAAAGAAACCAAAACTAAATGCATCTCTAACACAGGGTTGACGATCACATCAGATCAGGGATGCTTTTGGTGCTAAATGCTCCGGTTCGAACATAGGGGTTTGTTTTGGATGCAGCTTATAAAACCTTAATTGAATTAAATTAAACGCATACCCAAGGATTTTTTTGACGCTTTTGGGCAATAATATAGTTTTATGGTCAGTTGTATGCAAACGTATTACGAAATTGCACCAAAAAATACTAATACAAAAAATTTCTTTGGTCACAAAAAATGATTCATACAACCAGCACTCAAAATTTGAAATGAACTAAAACAACAACCCCGTTTTAAAAATGTATATGGAGAATAATCTACGTTCTTAATCAACCTTGGGGTCTACTAGTAGGCCCCAGGGTTGCAATTAGTGGTAACAACTTTTCCAGTTTCCTATCACCTTATCGCTGCTTTGCGCTATGTAACTCGTTCCAAACTGAGGCGCGCTTTAATGAAACATGCTAGCACCCTTAACTGAATGATGTCTTAAGTCGACTTTAGCGTTTATCGTTTTTGACCACAGAAATATTAAAATGTTTTATTTTGACTTTCAACAATGTTCGCCGTTTTACAAGGAAGGAAGGATGAGCAAGGACGAAGGTATTTGAAATGAAATAATTCAAAGGATCTTGCCTATTTTAACGCTTGTTGGATGTACCAAATACTGTGCGGAACATTATTCGAAGGCTACGTGCTTTCGATTTTTTTTTTTTCGTTATGTTGGTTGGTTGTGTTGTGTTGTCCCTGTAGATGTTGAAATTGTTGCAGAACGCTCCTCCGTATCTCCTATGTTTCTTTCTGTCCGTTATCCTACCTACCGCAGTGTACACTCAGACGCTTTTCCGTTTTGTTTTCTCGCTATTCGTTTGTTTATCCCCGTTATTCGCTGCAGCCGAGCCTTCGCGCAACGCATTCTTTCGAGCGACATTTATTCGTCGATCGGAATTAGAGCCAATGACTACATGACGCGAAACTCGGAGTGCTGCACTAGAAACGGCAAACTCAATGAGACATGAACCGAAGGAAAAAGCAACCGAATATCTGCTGACCTCAGCGTATGAAATAATTTATTTCTGCTTTTTTTTTGTACGCGTTACAATCAAAATTACTTAGACCAGTAAAACAAGTTGGTTTTCAATGCTATATTTACAGCGAATAAGAAAAGTTAGCACTTTAAGATGCAAACAATTAACTGGTAACCGGTGCTGTGCGAATGTTTGGGTAAAAAAACCCGTACCCTATCGGACGATTGGAAAAAGCAAAAAATGGTCTGAAAATCATTTCTCCTCCGAGTTGGGCGTCACGTAGTCACTGATTAGAGCTGAGAGGTACACTGCGGTAAGTAATGTTGTATTATTATTCTATTACTGTAACAAGTTCTTTATAGAAATAAACCGTCATAAGAAGCACAACACAAGCGGCCTTTTTGTATAAGTGTATAAGCTTTTCAGCAGCCGCAATTGCGCCGATCATAGCCCGATCTGGTCGGGCATTGACTACGCAGAACTTGTCAATTGCGCAAAACGTTTTTTATTTGGATCACACGATTGCCCCAATTGCGACAAATTTTGTCGACTCAACCTAACGAACAGAAATATCGCACCGAACGATTTCATAGGTAGTTCACACGATTGCCCGAATCAAAAAAAAAAATTGAAATCAAGCCTCAAAAAATTGCAAAGCACCGACAAAATTGTCGGCCCCTATGGTTGGTGCTCGAGTTGCCGACAAAATTCGTCTCAATTTTTAATTATTTGGTCTGGCTTCAACTGTTCACACGAATGACGTAACAGTACCGATTTCATTCGGCGCAACAGGAGACAGATCGAATATTTTTGACATTTGCGCCGAAACCGAATCGAGTTCACACGATTGGCATTTGAGTTTTTTAAAAATGCGTAAAATTTCTACGCATTGCGGCAATCGTGGGACCTTACCTTAAGACTGTTTTAATTTTTTGTTTGCTAATATATGTTCATATATATTAATTCTGAAGTGGAGCGAAGGAATGAAATAAAAATGCGGCTTCAGCCTTCGACCTAATATTTTAGTTATGCCGAATATTCGGCTTCGGCTTTAATAACAATAACAATAACAATAATATTTAATAACAATAATATTTTTACTCACCATATTCTCAAAGTTATATTTTTTTGATATTTCCAAGTATATAGGATATTGAATTCGTTCACTTTCGTTTCCGTTCATTTTAAGTTCCATAATGTTAGATGATGTACTGAGATCAAAAATTCGAATATTTACCAAAGGCATGTCTTCATCAGTAAAATAATCTTTGGGATATTGTATAACAACCGTGCAGTATTCTTTGCTGTTTACAATTACACTTTTAGTAAATGAAGTAAGTTTGAATAGTCCTTCTTCCTTTGTGTAACCATTTGGAATTGTATTCACCTTTTTTGAGAGAAAGCTGCCAGCATGTTTCTCCAATTTAATTGAGACAAACGGCTTTTCTAAAATTGTTGAATAATTACAAAGAAAGTCTTAATTATATAGTTTTGAAATTATAGTTTATATTGAAACATTGAAAAGCCACTTTTACTTATTCAATTGTGCAATTTATTTAAGAAAATCACGATTACAATTATAGGTAATACAGTACTTACCTAAGACTTCATTTGTTATGGCATCATTGTAACACATTTTTTCCGTTAAAGAATTTATGTGTTTCATAATAGCTACTCCTTCTTCTATTGTAAGATGTAGCTTTGATTTAATGGTGCTTTCAATGAGTATTAGGATTGTTTCAATATACAGCGCGTCGACGAAAATGAATGCTTTATATTGTAGATGTGTCTCAACTTGCGTTTTATATCGATTCTGAGTGTCTAGATCTGAATTAAGGAAGCCAGTGTGAACGTATTTTTCATCGAAAGTAACTGATACATTCTCCATTAGTTCTAATAATTTTAAAAGAATGCTCGTTTCATTTATTCCCAAGATTTCGAGATTTATTCGAGACAGTGAAACAAACTTCGTAATTTGTTCTGGAGATATATACATTTTATGAGTGGGTAGCTCAACTATTTTGTTTATCTCCTTATTCAGCAGGCCTCTGACAAATGTTCGCATTTCTTCGAAAAGATGGATATTAGTATTCTGAAATTAAGAACAGAAAATTACACATATGAAATAAATACCCGCAAATTCGCGCCACTCTTCAACGCGTGTATTGGACTGTAATGTCATTCAACTGGCCAGCAAGAAATGTCACTCCACATCTAATGTGTGTCTCAGTTATAAATGATTACAAAGAGAATATTCATACGATTTCCAAAACAATGAAGTGTATGCAACTTTGTCTTTATTCAATGCTAAGTATGTGTTTCCCGTGGTTTCGCTCATGTTGATTTTGTAATTCGAAAGACTTCACTGATCAACGATCAAGTTGCGCGACCTACAATTCTAAAGTCGAACGCCCGTCACATTTTTCTAATAAAATGGAACCACTAAGAGGTAAATCCATACCCCTTGAAATATTGAAACCAAATATACTGTATTTCCAAAAAACTGTAACATGAGAAATTGTACGGCGATTGCTTCAAAAATATAGCCACAGGTGCGTATGATCAACCTCATATTTTAATACGACAGAATCAATTTTTTTAGTTACTACAGTGGGTGTGTCAGATAAGTTGGCCAAGCTCGGAATCTACGTGTTCCTCAATAAAACAGTCATTTGGCGTGACCAGCCTCCCTTCTTAGCCCAATAAAACAAAATAAGCATTTAATGTCCCTTTCGCCTTTTAAGTACTATAGAAATATGTGTGTGAAACCGTTGTTTTTGATTATAGTGGCCATGTTAGCTGAATTGTTCGACATCCATATCGCTTTTCAAAAGCATACCATAGTTGTGTTTTGTTACTAAAGGAGCCTTTAGAGGTGAGCGTGGCCAATTTTATATAGCCCATGTACTATACTATTCCCACACAAAAGAAATCGATTCGAACTTCTTTCATCTTAATCGATTCAGTGGTTTTTGCCTGATTGTTGCTAAAAAACAACGTCACATTTGTTTATATATAGGAGTAAGATAACCATTCTAAGCCACTGGATGCTTTATAAGTGTAGAGGCTCGCATATGGGCGTGGCCAAATAGGTTTAAGATTTCCAAAACTCCTAACAAAAAATACAAACTAATATGTTTTTAATGTACGAAATAAACCCAATAACGGGTTTTACCATAAAAGTAATAAACCCTTTTCAACTTTGAAGTTGAAGTTTTTTCGGGACAAAAAATTTGCGTAAAGAGAGATGTTTTTATATCAGATGTTTTTATCTCAAAATAAATGAGTATGCTTCTATATAGAGGGTTACCTCCTGAATGGTGCAAGGGAAACGCCCACAAAAGGTGTGGCTTGGCGTCAAAGTTTTTATCAAAAAAACTCAATTAATATTCAACTAATTTACACGACTTGGGTATCAAACGAAAGGTATTTTGCATACCTTTCTTCTGATGTGCAACATTAGATACGTAAGATGTACTAATAAAAAATTTTAAGCTAAAAAAAACTTTTTAAAAACGGATTTTTTTCTCGAAAAAATCTACTACTAAGGTACAATAAGTTTGTTATCATATTGTAGCCAGTGGAATTCCCTTTACAATGAAATATAATTGATATATATATATATATTTTGATATTTGTGTGATTTCGCATTTATATTTAAATAAAATACAGAAAAACTGCAGTTTACTACCACCCTCCATGTAATGGGAAAATATAACCAACGCACAAATACAATTGAAGGCTTGTGGTGTCACGCAAAACCATCAATGCCACAATACGATAAAAGCAAAAAAGGTTTTACTGGCTATTTGACGACATTTAAGCTTTTCAAATAATGTAAAGCTAGAAATTGAGATCTTTTAAAAACGTTTTTTAATATGGCAGGTACTTTGTACAACCCTCTTCAGTCCTCATTGCCCCGAAAGTGATGGCGAGGCTGAATACGAAGTAGCTTTGGACTTAGAGTCGAGTTAGAAAAAATTAAAATAATATATTCATAAAAAACAAAAGTATTGTAGCGTATTGAACGGCAAGTCGATGAATGATTTATTTGATATAAAAAGGATATGACATTCGATTCTAAAGGTGGAGTTACAGACCATCCAGTATATGCGTTATGCATTGAATGCAGTGATATAGTACCTATATGCGTTATACATTGAAGTTACACATCGTGCATTTTGTGCGACATGTTTATGTTTCTAATCAGTTGATTGAAGTTTGAATTGAAATGTTTCCTTTCGATTTGTGATTTTGTTGAGTGAGAAAAATAAAAAATTTTGAAAAATGGAGGAAGAAATTGATCTGAAATAACAGAAATCAGCTGATCTGTTTGTGCGACGGACGTAATGCAAACAAAAGTAGAAAGTTGCTCAACTTTTTCCATCGTATCCGACAATCCATCATATGCGTTGCGCTAAGTAACTTGTTTCATACAGCTGCACTGATTCAACTTTATTGACAAATGCACAGAATGGAATAACGTATATACTGGATGGTCTGTAACTTCACCTTAAGGTAGGCATACATACATACATAGTGAAATAAATAAAGTGAACCAGATACTGACAACTCTCTCTAATCGGAATGCTTATTTTATGTCACTATGAAAAAACATGTCAAATGCTCTTTTTTATTAAACAATTTTGTTTTCATGGTGAAAAAAGCTGAAAGCAGCTGAACAAACAAAACGCAAGAAAAACGGGAAAATATATAAAGAAGTTGAACAGGTAGATTTTGCAATTGTATTTTTTATATTGTAATATGTTGTAATTCGTATGAGCAAAGGCAAGTTCCAGCGAATTTTCACATTCAGCGTATATACATATTTGATTTAGTAACATTTCGGGAACAGCAAACTCAAACGGGTAAATTCAAAACGAATTGACGTGAAACAAATTTTCAAAGCAATTGACATTTTTTAAGCATGCCTCTCCCTAGCTGGTTCACTTTATTTTTTTCACTATGACATACATAGATTTATAAATAGCCTACTCTACAAGTATACATTTTTATATTCCATTGTAAAGGGAATTCCACAGGCTACAATATGGTAACCAACTTATTGTACCTTAATACGGAGGAAAAAATCCGTTTTTGAAAAATTTGTATACAAAAATATTGTTCGCTTAAAACTTCTTCTGCACATCAGACCTTTCGTTTGATATCCATATCGTGTAAATCGATTGAGAATTGATTGATTTAATTTGATACCAACTTTGAACTTTGACCCCGAGCCACGCCTTTTGTGGGCGTTTCCCAGGCAATATTTCTAGTTCATTAGATTTCCAAAAAAAAGGTCCATGTAGGCCAATTTTCGGTTTTTTTATAAGGGTTCGCTATACTGCATTTGTTCCAAATCTGGCTTTTCTGATAAAAACCATAACCGGTACGGCCCTTGAAAATAGTCATTCTGGTTAGAAATAATCGAAGTGGCAACCGTGCACGTGGCTGTATTGAAAAACCACGGCAAATATTTGAAGTGTCATTGATTTGTATGAACCAGAAATTCAAAAACATTCAAATGCGGTTCTCGGTCCGAATGAATACGAGTACAGCTCTCTTCGAGTACGAGTAAGCTCCGAACAGAAACGAGTAGAAGTACACTATTTATTCATATTCGCTCGAAGCGGGAAAACGAGGACAAAAGCATTCGAATAGTAGTACACACTGCTTGAATATTCGAATATACTCGTTTTATTATTCCTAAGATTATTTAGAAATATTTATGTTGTATATTAATATTTATTTATGTGTTATGCTACTTTCTTCAATAATTTCCGTTTTGCGTATTAACTAATAAGCCACTTCAGCCACACCACAAGTATACACATGGAAAGGTGACATAGGTTAGGTTAGGTTAGGTTGCGGTGGCTGCCTCTGTATGAGACACACTTAGGCCTCTTAACGGGCCCGTTGTGATACCACAGATTCCACCCGTTTGAAATGCGTGTGCAACACTGTTTTTTTCAACATGTGATACAACACACATTTCAAACGGATGGGGAAAGGGAGGGGAGAGGACCTACAGTTTAACGCCGAATCCGAACGGCGATTGGCAGTTTTTCTTTCATGTGGATAGCGATAGAAGTAAATGAGTGTTTTTTCCAGCCCAAGCCAGGAATCAAACCCGGGGCGCTCGGTATAAGAAAGCCAGCGCGCTACCCGCTGAGCTATCGAGGCCGACAAAAGTGACATACTGCGCATAAAAATATTCGATGAAACTGTTGATCTTCGATTACTTCGCAAAGTTCTCGATTACCAAATACGAGCACTGCAGTGTTCGCTATTCACCGAATATGAATAGAATCGAGAAGCGACGCTCGCTGGTTCTCGTTTCTATTCGTTTCGTTGTACACATTCTTCGAATACCAAGTACCCGTACAGTATGTACAGTAGTGTAGTCGCCAAAATGAATATATTCCGTTTTCGCAAAAAATGGGCGTGCCACTTTTTCGGATTTTCCCTGACTTTTTTCACGTTTGGGATTGTAATTTCTAAACCAATAAACTGGTTGACATGATTTTCACTTTGTGGCATTTGCAACACATCACGGCTTCTTTTTCAATGTAATTTATTTTTATAAGTTTTATAATTCGGCGGTAATTCGACGTCAAAGTCGGAAAATATGGAATTTCAAGGCGATTTCTTTGATATTAAAAAACATGCAAATTTTTCGTAAATCAATTATCGAGTTAGGCATGACACGAAAGCGGAAATATCAATAAATACAACACAGCCAAATTTTTTGGCGTAAGTCACATTCTCATCGAAACAATAGCAAAAATGTACCATAGTCATTTTCAACACTTTTCAGCTTTTTTCCTTCAAAAACTAAGAGCCTCAAAATATGCAAAGTTTTTAATTTTTTTTTGTTTTGAGCAATTTAAAATTGTTTGTTTTTTGATTGTATTCCAGACTGTAAATGGAACATATAAAAGAGCATATTTTGAGGCCCTTAATTTTTTAAGGAAAACGTATGAAAAGTGATGAAAATTACAATGGTACATTTTTGCTATTAATTCGATAAGAATGGGAATCACACCAAATAATTTGGCTGTGTTGTATTACTTGATGTTTCCGCTTTCGTGTCCTACCCAACTCGATAATTGATTTACGAAAAATTTGCATGTTTTTTAACATCAAAGAAAACGCCATGATATTCCATATTTTCCGACTTTGAGATCGACTTGCCGCGGAGTTTTTAAACTTATCAAAATAAATTACATTGAAAAAGAAGCCGTGATGTGTTGTAAATGCCACAAAGTGAAAATCATGATATCTGGTTTATTGGTTTAGAAATTACTATTGAAAACGTAAAAAAAGGCAGGGAAAATCCGAAAAAGTGACACGCCAATTTTTTGCGAAAACGGAAACTAAGTTTTAAAAACGGTTTGCGTATTCGAAATCAGCGGCTCCTAATTAGCCTAGAACTGATGTCAAAACCAGAAAAGCCATTTTACTGTTGATTAGTGTAATTATATCTTTATATCATCTTTGCTTGCACTAACCAAAGTCCATCTGCATCTTAGTTTTGTGAAAACAATAGCTATCCTCATAAACTTAAAATAAAAAACAATTTAAATACTATGTAAGAATTCGTCAAAAAAGACCAAATTTAGCGTATTGAAACTAAACTAAAATATAAATATTAAAATTTACGAGGAATAGAGTCTATACGAAGGAGTACTCTTGCCAATAGGTGCTAGTACGGTCTTATGCAGCCCATACACGTTGCGATTCGTTGTACAACTGGACAAGGTTGTACACAAAATCGCATCGTGTGTAGCGCAGTTGTACGTGTCGTACAACCGTATGAAAATCAAAATATTTTGATATTTCGGTCGTGTTGTGTAAGCGGTCGCAACGTGTATGGGCATGTTGTACAATTTCGTGCAATTATCTGAGTTAATTCGTGTTTCAGCTTCTGTGCGTTGCGAACGAAATGGACGAGCGCAACGAAAACTGGTTCGATTTTATCGAAGCTTATCGAAATTTTCCGGAACTATGGAACAGCAAATGTGGAAAATACAAAAATAAAAGTTTTCGTTATACCGAACATGAAAAACTTTTGACAGCCTATAAAAAAGTTGATGCCAATGATACTATTGAGGGGGTGAAGATGAATGAGCTGAAAAAAATTTACCAAAATAAAAATTCGGACCATGATTTGGAGAACACGGACACTGCGTTTAAGAAAACACTGCGTTTCAATTTTGAATTTCCACTGCTCTCTTCCTCTTCTTTAATTTCATTGATGACCATAAGCGCAATATTTTGTTTGTCATTTAGTCTGCACTCAACAAAATTTATGAGAAAAATGAAGTTGGGCGAACGAGTCGTGTCGGAAATCGCAACGTGTGTGTCCTAACGACCAACCTTTCGCACGACCGGTCGCACGACCAGATTGTATCGTGTATGGGTCGCTTTAGTGCTTAGGCAACTGAGTAGCAGAGACCTCACCCAACCGACAAAACTTGCACTCTATAGGACTCTTATTCTGCCCGTGCTCCTCTATGGCGCAGAAACATGTACACGGTCGCGTAATGACATAGCTGCTCTTGGGGTGTTCGAGAGCAAGGTACTTCGCAAAATTTCCGGCCCTGTTCGTATTAGCGACGACTATCGAATACGAACCAACAACGAGCTGTACGAGACATGGAGCGCAGCGAATTTACATCCGGTGGCTACGCTTGGTCATGACTTCCGTATGGACGATGAAGCTTCAGCGGAAAAGTTGTTCGATGCTTTAGTTGGAGGTCGAAAGCAAAGAGGAAGGTCGTGTCTCCGGTGGAAAGTCCAAATTGAGAAGGCCGTATCTTCTTTTGGTGTGACCAACTGGAGAAGGCGTGCGCAAAGCTGGGACGCCTGGAGAGAGCTTTTGCGGCAGGCCGTAACCCGGTAACGGGTTGCTATGGCCAGATAAGTATGTAAGTGAGAGTAAGCGAAAGTAGGATTTACGATTTTGGCTGTGTTCTATGGGCGTGGGTCATATCTATATTGTATTATCTTTGGTTTGACAGAGCAATTTTAGTAGAATTTTGATAGAATTTTTCAATTGTGTAGACAATAGGTCTGTTTGGCAGATAATAATTTGTACGAATTTGTACAAATTTTTACTGGATCCTGTTTGTTGACGCCAAATCTCCAGTAACGAGAGAAAAACTGAGAGCGTAAAGTGACAGTTCATTTCGTGAGAACTTGCAAGTTTTTACTGGAGAAATTTTGTCTAGTAACTTTTTGCCAGTAAGAAGAAGAACAAGAAAAACATATGACTGGCTGCCATATGATCGACTGCAAAGAAAAATATTTTTTGCAAACATGTGGAAGCAAATGGAAACAGGAAGGAAATTGTGCGTTCGCAAGTCTGCTGATCCACAACCGTCTTGCTAACCTTTTCCTGCTGCAGCTGAAAAGGAAAAATCGCAGATTGAGCGCAACGAACCATTTGCCTTTTGCATTAAATGTTTGAATTAACTTAATTTTCCTACCACTTCAAACCTCAAATGAAACTTTTAGATCAGCTGTTTTGTTCTTTAATTCTCCTGTTTACACCCTTTTTACTGTGCATTGTGAGTGGGCCAAGTCCCAGTGGTGTAACCAAGAGTTAAAACTTGCAAATTCTTACAAATTGCTGTTTGTTCACTTTTTTGGATAGTTTCATTTTTGGGAGCGTAAGCTCGCTTACTCTCCTGATATTTTTTACTGGAAATCTGGCCAAACAGACCTAATATTTCGGTTATGACAACACTAGTCATCAGTGGTGTTATGAATGATGGTTTTGTCAATGGTTATTCGTATATAAATATACATATATATGTTTTATAGCAAGGCAGTATGATGCAGGAACCGCTGACCGCTGTAGAAGAATTTTTCTTGTTACTAGTTTTACAGTTTCTTACCTTATATGTTATAGAAGCCATTAATATTGCATTGTGTCCTTCTACATAATCAGTGCGCAGAAATGCGGAAAGTATATTCAGCTTTAAATATTTGAAGTCTTTATCTGTAAGCTCAAGATGTTCCACAATTACGTCTTTGTTATAAACTGTACTGCATGCATTCCGGATGTCACAAACTTTAACAAATAATACGATCGACGTTTCTGTGTATTGATAATAAAAAATGCGATATAAGTTAAAAAAAACTATAGGCAGTCACTTGTTTGCATAAATAATACTTTCAAAAATTCTGGTACATTACCAAATGTATGTACGCAAAATACAATAGAACCAGTGGCGCATATAGGGGGGGAATAGGGTTGTTGGTTCGAACCCCCAAACACAAAAATTGCTGATGGTATTCAGCTCAAAAGTTGTACGCGAAATCCCGCCCCTCAAAATGAAATCCTGTGTGCGCCACTGAGCCTGTGCATAGTTATAAAGGGTGATTTTCTAGCAACTTTCTTTTTGGCAACACTGTTTTTGGCAGCTCAGCTGTTTTCGTGTAACATGTTACTGTCAAACATGTTCAGTTTGGTCCTTCTGAAGTGGCTATTCGGAATCTTGTGACTAAATTTCGCACCAAATTTACATTGTTGGACATTATACCAGACCATTAAACATGACTGTACAACTTTTCCTACATACAACTCAATATCGTATGAAATCTTATTTTGTACCAGCAATTTTTGTATATGGGAGGGGTTTGAACCCTTAATTGCATAAAGAAGACGGATTATTATAGGAACATGTAATGGGTGATTGTGAATAAATAATAAATTAAGCTACAGTTAATCTGCAAATTAGTGGATTTATTGAAATATCACGGAGGCGCATGAATTTGTCGGTAATTTTTTGTATACGATCAGGGGTCACGTAAAAGTTATAAAAAAAATATTGGTATCAATACAGATTCTGAAAGGTGATAAAAATACCTTTCCATCAAGCCCAGATTGAGAAATCTACTATAACTCTTTCCGATTTTATGACGAATTTAATTAAATTATTCTATGTATACCATATATTGAAAAATATCTATTTGGAAATTTTGGGGGGCTCCAAATCCGACTTAGAGCTATGGTCTCTTGAGCAAAATTTCTCAGAATCACCTATAGATTACGTTTTTGCTATACGCTTCATCAAAAAAAAAATTAACCCTCCCTAATATATATATATATATATATATATATATATATATATATATATGTGTATATATATATCACTAAATTTATTTATTTATTTACATATATACATATATATATTTCTTCCACTTTTGGTAGTGGATTTTAGTGCAAAACCCCCATATCATATATGTATCAGACATGGCGGTTTTTTCACTAAAATCCACTACCACTCCGAGGTCTATATATATCTGTATTGTGTATCTGTACCTGTGTATGGTAAACTGGTCTCCCACGATTTGTATTCAAAGTATTTTCCAAAACATGTTGTAAAATTTTCAAAGACTCCACAAAGTTCATATGATAATGGGTTGTCCAATAGCAAATCCTTTGCATCTGTGATACTGATTTGAAAAACCGTTTTCAAAGCTGTTCCTCTAACAGGCCTAATCTGGAAATTGAAACACATCGCATTTATTTATATGCTTTAAGCTAGGAACGCACCAGGAAAATTATTTGCGTAATTTCACTATTAACACTAGAATGCCCAAGGTAGTCATATTGACTACATTGAGGTCATTAACATTGAAGTAAATAGCTTTTATTGCATCGCTTTCTAAAAAAATATCTTACGTGACTTTTACTAATTTTTAAAGCTAAATGAAATAAATAAGTTTAAATAAATAAATAAATTAAAACTATTGTAAAAAAATTGTTTGCTAGATTTACCTTAAATGCCCAAAAAGGAGTCATTTTGACTACCTATATAAAATTTTCAGCAAATCTTGCTGACAAATAAACAGCTATGCATCTTCAATTGCGAAATATGAAAATTTCAAAAAATTGCACACATTTCAAAAAACATATATCATAGTTTTTCAATCCAAAATTCACGCACAAAATTCATTCACAAATTCCAAATTTCATTCCATTTTATCCCATTTATATGTAACGCTTTTATATTTAAATGAATTTACTTTGTAAACCATAAAAAAAATAAAAATGAAATACTTATTTTATTTTAATCTCATGTGCATTTATTCATACATATTTGCTACTTAAAAACCAATAATATAGAAAGTGAATGAATGTCAGTTATGTTTGCAATACTTGCAGACAGAAACAATTGAACAAAACAATAATTTTATATAATAACAACCATAGTATCATATTATTATTTACAAGTTTCATTTACAAGCTAATAGAGAAAAAACGCACATTCGGCAAATAATGGGCTTCGGCCGAAGGCCAGATTGTTCAACAATTTTTTAATACATATCGGTCCAATTAGTAAGGCAAAATTAGCGGTGTTAAAAGTGCTAGTCATCAAAATAATTGTACTTAATCATATTGTTACGAAAATTAATTTATGCTGGCCAACGCGCACACAGTTCGCATAGCTGGATTGTGCCAAAATAAATTAAACACAACTGAAATTCTTTAGTTCACTTCACCTCACTAGTCACAATTTCAGTCACTTTATTTTACTTCACTTATGTATCGGCAAAACCAAACCTAACTGACAGCACCTGTTCCGGCTGCCTTTTATATTTTTTTGCCCGAAGCGTAATTCATTCTCATACTATCCGGCATCCCTTCGGATAGTCCCTGCGATAGTTCCAAAAGTATTATGATGCCTAAAAGTATGCTATATACAGCAAAAACCACACTGAACGAATATCTTGTGCTGTACATTGCATACTTTTAGGAGTTAAGGCTTAAGTTATTCACCTTCGGCATCGGTTTCTAGTCGAACAATTTGGTATCAAAACCGATTGTTTTGACCATATATTACAATAATTGACAACATATAAAAATAACAATTCTTGAGGTTGAGGGTGGTAACTCTAGCAATGGGCACGCGTCACGTCATCTCTCGGATGTCATAATCTTGTATTCCTTCATTCATGGCTAATACTTGGTATTCCTTCAAACGTGTAAAGTCGTAAACCATGTAAGGTGCGTAAATTTTCGAGGCTGTTGCGGGAACGCCCTATTTTTGCACTCATGTAATCCATTCGTAAATTAGAAGTTTGACAGCTTCACCAGAGTTCTAAAGCAATATGCTGATCGCCGTCAGTCGGGCGAGGGTTGCACACAAAATTAAAAGTGATGACAGTTTTCGAACTTAACTTAACTTAACGAACTTAACTTAACTTAAATGCATTCAAGCGCTCAGTGGAAATACAGTAGAAGGCACGGTGAAACTAAAAACAGTTACTTACGTTTAATTTTTCAGCAAACGGTGGCGAATTTGTGTGAATTACATATTCAAAATGGCTTGAAGTTTGCGAATACATGGTAAAATTTGTATTGCTATATTCTGCTGGACACAGTACATCCAAACGAAATTTATATCTTGCGTCTCCTTCGAGACCATTCCAACGTCCTTTGAGGTGATCACCAGGAGGAATACTCAAAATCACTTCCTTATTAATTATAGAATCAGCAAAGTCCACAATTTCCAAATTTGGCACCTTATATTCTCCAAAGTTACTTTTTCCCTGTATTAAAAAGTTAACGGAATAATTAGTAAAAAAATATTAAGGTGCACAGTGATTCGTTCCATAGACAAAATTCAAAACATTTATGGTCTCAGAATTTAACGATTTTGATGTCATTTGAAAGAAAAAACTCCAACTAAGAAAACCCCCAAAAATCTGTGCAAAAAATCAATTAGTGTCTATGCAAAACCGGTTCAAAGTTGAAACTTTTTTTACAAAAATGGTTACCAGAAAGTTGCTTAAACTTTCAATATAGAATAAGAAATGATGTGACTATTTTCGCTTTTAATGTTTTTCCAAAATTTGCAAAGCGTAGGCTTTTACTTCACTTTTAATTCAAAATATTTTGCTAAGTTAAAAATCTGAAAATTGGCAAAACTTAGAGGAAAATATCTAAAAAGTATGTGAAAGTATGTTCCTGGATTTTTTTTTAATTTTAAGAAGCATTCTTTCTTTGTCGGATAATGTAATTATATCCTCCGATATCATCCGATCTCAGAAAATAATTCAATTTGAAAAGTGGTCTAAACACGTATTTTTCGACAAAATTTATTTTATTTATGCCTAAAAGTATGCAATTAGCACGAAAAATGATAAAATCTGCAAAAATGCAAAACATACATCTATTGTTATCGTTTTTATTGCGAAACCAGAGGGTCCGAAGACAATTTCTGTTACTCTTTGGAATAATCAATGTTGACGTTACCGATTAAATGTAAAATCTGAAAAATCTAGCCAACACATTTGGTGCTTTCCAAAAATAACGAAATTTGCAAAATTAAGCCTCCGGCATTGCCAAACTACAACAGTTTAAGAAAAACAAAATGGAGATTTCAATTCAGCAGACCATGATTAACTAGTATACCAAATTTTATGAAGAACGGACCACTCTTTCTAATTTTGTCCCGCGGTTGTATGGAGTCGAATCACTGTGAGGTGGTGTGAAAATGCAGATATTTTTTAAGTTCTTATTCAAATAAATAGGGATTAGGAATTTTTGTGTGTGTAGGGTGGCTTCGAGTATTGTGGTATGGTCGGGTAATGGGGTGAAGCACTTTCTCTCGAAAACTACCACAATGAAATGTTGACAATGCACAAAAAAGTACAGAATCTTGCACCAACATTCTTTTAGCAACTATTGCTTTTGATCAGTTGGTAACAAACTGCTTTGGCATGTGACCGACTTTTTTTTTACATTTATTAATTTTTTCATAATTAGTTCGAAAGAAGTCAATTTCGGGGTAATGTGGTAAGGGTCGTGGAGGGTAATGTGGTATACCATCTTCCAGTACTAAATAAGCCAGAAAAAAAAATCTTAAATGAAACGCTAAATGAGACACTTGCTCTATGGCAGCAATATTTGACATCCCGGAAGGATCTACCACTCTGGTCACAAATGGATGAGTTACTGACCGGCAGATACGAGGTACTTGAACGGCTGCAAAGCATTCGCCCTGTTAAGCCGAAACCTCAACCTTCGATTTCCAATGACCTCCCAAATTGGCCACACAATTCCATAAACTTTCTCACTGAAGTGAAAAAGCACTTCGCGTGCAAACTCTGCAACGCAAACCATCCCGTACGGACTTAACAGAGCTTCAAAAGACTCACCCCCCAGAGTCGATTAAAATACGCTAAGAAGCACAATCTCTGCGTAAATTGTCTTGCTACATCTCACCTTGTTGAGGATTGTACAAGCAATTTTACGTGCGTATATTGCCAAAAGAAGCACCATTGCATGCTTCAGTTCCCCACAGGCAATGCGCAACCCTTTCTATCCCCTAATCGCTCACATTCGACCAATCCACAGGTCGCAACAGCTCCAAAACGAACGCACAACAACTCTGCAACACATTCCCCCCTTTCGGATGCGCAATCCCGCACATCTTCCAGGCAAAGTACGCCCCAAGTACAAGTCCTCCACTCTATTAATGGCACCTAATCCCTTCTGCCTACGGCACTGGTGTCCATTGAGCACTCAGGAAAGTTGTTTAAGGTTCGAGCGTTGATCGACCAAGTCTCTCAATGAACATTCATCTCCTCGAAGGTCCAGAAACGCCTCAAATTGCCAATTGAGAAATCCCCCTTCCAAATCTCGGGCATGGGCGGACAGATTGTACAAAACGCCAATCACATTTGCTTCTTGACATTGACAGTCCCTCAAACAAGCACGAAACTCCCCGTGCAAGCTATCGTGCTCCAAGAGCTCACGAAATTGCTTCCACCTTCCCATATAAACGCCCCCAATATGAAAGATTTCGCCATGCTAGATTTCGCTGATCCAAACCCCTTCCAGACAGAGCAGATCGATATAGTGATTGGCAGTGATTTCATTCCGCAGATCATGCTCAAAGGTATCCACCGAAATGTATGTGGCAGCTTATTTGCTCAGCATACAATATTCGGCTGGATATTAAGCGGGCCAGTACCCCCAATTTCACATTTGACAGAGGTCGCAGATGCGCCGAATAACACTCTGCACACTGACCCCGCTCTTCGAAATAACCTTCCTGCTCTAAAGAAAGCCCTTTCGCAAGTGATTGCCGCCCTCAATCCCGCAGGGTTTCCAAACGGTCCACATTCACAGCAATTGACGGAAATTGCAATCCCTCGCAGTTCCTCATTGCACCCACTCCATCCTGGGTCCGAAAAGAAGTCAGTCGCCATTCCATTGCGACCTGCCCCAAACGTCGGATTACTCGGGTATAAACTCCAATATCTCCCTTGGGTGGAACGGCTCCAGCAATTCTTCGATGCTGAGCCAAACGGTCATGCGCTTAGAGTTCGACTTCCGGGACACCGAACAATTGACCATACCACCCTCTCGAAAAGCAAGCCGACATTTCGGTCGGTTCTCCTGCTTCTCTCGAGCCCTACGAGCACCCAATTATCCCGAGCGGAGTTGGTCTCACATCTCTCGCTCGAAATTCTCACTTCCCCTAAAAAATAACAACTCAGCCAAATTTATATATCTCCATATTCCCCCGGCTGTAGCTTAAGCGAACCCCGCAGCTTAGCCGATTTCCCATACCCACGATGTCAGCTTCAAATACTATTATATCCAAATAACTGACATCTTTTACTATTTGCAGGTCGGTAACTACGCGCCAACCACTACAGCAGTACTTCTTTGAGGACGAGGCGTCGATGGACGGCACCCCCGCACCCGCAAAAGCTGCATCCCGGAGGCCGCGCTCGTCTGGCCCGCGGCATAATTAAATGCAATAGGCAATGGCGGCCGCGATGGCTAAATTAGTGCTGTTTCTAGTGATCTGTCGATCCCACCTCTAATCCCTTCCTTTCCTTGTCCTTTTGTACCCATGTTTCCCCCTATTTTCTGCTCCCCGGCTTCGGCCGTTTGTATCGTTTAATGTTTATTGTATCTTTGTATCATCTCGTTATTCATACGTCGATGAATAAAGACCCCAAAACCGA
The DNA here is from genome assembly GCA_963668005.1 of Melieria crassipennis. Taxonomy (NCBI): domain Eukaryota; kingdom Metazoa; phylum Arthropoda; class Insecta; order Diptera; family Ulidiidae; genus Melieria; species Melieria crassipennis. The sequence goes on along the minus strand of OY764961.1, from coordinate 84,132,563 downwards.
AACTCGTGCTATTAATTTACCCCGCTCCGCCGCGATACGATTAAACAGTATGAGAAATGTAATTGTGACTGTAAGGAATAATAAAATAAGAATAACTTAAGCTTACATCACCCTTTAGGGTATGGCAAGTGTTAAAAAAAAGCAGATGTAGAACTTCTATCTACTACAGTAAGCCGAGGGCTGATTTTAGGCGGGGTTTGGTATTTGCGCATGCTTGGAAATGTTTAAAAATTATATTGTCTTACAAATCAATTAATCAATAAATTCAAGCACATAGAAAAAAGTAGGATACCACAAACCCATACCCGAACATGCTACACCACATTACCCGCCAAGTTTTTAAATGTACTGTTTATAAGTTTTTATAAACTTTCAAGAATATCTCGGTTTTCATCGGAAGCCTTTTCCAGTTGGTCTGCTTGAAAGCCAATACTTGAAATATGCATCCGTTGATTTTCATTCAATTTAGGCCAAATTTGACTGCGATATAGACAAAAACAAACAGGTATACCACAAACCACTTACCCTAATTTTTCTGAACTTTGTAAAATGAAAAAAAAAATCGGCCTGCAGAAATTTCATGCACAAGCTTCGACATTTTCTTTCATTGCTTTTAGATTTGAAAGTTTGTTAGCAGTTCATAACTTTGCGGAAAATGTTACATTTGTTACATACAATATCAACTGGGCTTATAAATTTATATCCATCTTCCTGCGCACATATCCAACCAGCCACACAGTTTGGCTTTAAGCCGGATATTAACACTGGAAACTCATACAACTGATTTGGAACTGGGTTCAGCTCTGGCTCATATCCAAAGTCGTAGCTAAGCAGCATGTTGGGGACAACTTCAACGTCTGCTATCATTTTCGTTGACACATCATTTAGTTTAGCACTTGCTACAACTTTATATCTGTAATTATAGAAGATGGTAAGATCAGAGGTATCAATAATGTTTCTAAAATATTTCTTAACATGTTAAACCCTTTTCGTTACACGGCTATCGTAAGGATAATATTACTGTGGTGTGGTGGACGGTGGTTAAGAAAACCATGTATCTTAACTTGTTGTTTTGTACAGTGGCTAGGGAGAAGCGGACTACCGCAAATGGCTGGAATCGCAAGCTGCACATCAATTAGCTACCCCAAAACATTGGCATAAAGAGAAATGAGACAGTAGTTTTTTTTAACCGCTAAACCCACCGCTACCCTTCCTCTCGTTCGGACGGTCTACCCTCCTGGGCAGTATTGCCGTTGTGCGACTAAAGTGTAAAATTTACCCTTTATGGAGACCGATGCCACCTGACATAGTGATGCAAAATGACGTGAATGCTATAGCATTCAAATTTTAAAGCCAATTTTTATTCATTTATATTTTTATAAACTTTAATTTTTGTAATGAATATACATTTCAAAGTAATTAGCAACTGATTCATCAAGTAGTTTCATATTATTTTATTTTTTTTTCGGTGTACAGTGAAATTCTTCATAACTGGACACTCACCATCGCAGTGGTTTTGTCCGGTTAAGGGAGATGTCCGCTTATGGGGGAGGGGGGGGTGCACAACAAATTAGTTAAAATTGTATCCAATTGTTTCTCGTTTATTTATTTAATATCTTGGACGAATTTATGAATATTGAATATTTTATTAATATTTATTACATGTATAGGTAAAGTCCACACAGTGTACAAGTGTTCACATTTTAGTACTACTTTGGTTGAAAAAATTTTGTAATGGTTGATTGCCTAAACCAGTGGCGCTCACAGGCGGGGTTTTTGGGGTTCAAACCGCCCCCCCAAACACAAAAAATGCTGGTACAAAATATGGTTTCGAGTGGTATTCGGCTCAAAAGTTGTACGCAAACTCTCCACCCCAAAATAAAATCCTTTGTGCGCCACTGGCCTAAACACTGATTGATTTAATTTCAAATATTCATTTTCAAATAAGAGAGAGATTTGTAGGTATTATAGGGTAGTACAGATTCTTAAAAACTGGTTGGGCATATTTCTGAATTTTGTCCGTTTATGAGAGATTTTTTAATCAAAATGGTTTGAAGTATAGTGTCCGCGTCCAGTTATTATATATACACGAAGAGAGAACTACTGTTGAATAATTAAAGTTATAAAAATATATTGTAATAAACCTCTTCTTCTCATGTTTTCTATGAATGACTGCTAAGCATTCACGTCACTCTGGTTGAAAAATTTGATCTATATCGTCGTGAGTGCTATAGCATTCATTGTGTATAACGGTTAAAATATGATAATCTGACAACTCTAACAATATATGTGTAATCAGATTTCAGATAGTGCTTATAGTTTCCACAAAAATAGCCTGTCTATTTTTGCAGCTCACTGAAATTTTTACTGTCGGCGAACGTGTTAAAAATAGGCTTATTTTGACACTTTTCTTCAAAATCATGAGACTTTTGCCCCTTTTTCTTGATCGAAAAGATTATATGTACCTACATTTTGAAAGTTGATTCGTAAAGTTAATTTTTTTATTTTTGCGTGTTTAAAAATACTCAAAAGATGCCTTCCTTCTGCCTGTCCCTTGCTCAAAATTGCGTTCGCTGTCTTTTGGGGTCAGGATGACCCCGACCAAACGATTATATAATTTACTGACAAAACATGAAGAAATGTTACACATAAATCACAAAAGAAAAGGGAAAGCTTCTAAAAGTGCTTTTCTCGATTTGTTATTGGGTTGTTGGTTGGCTCAGTTGGTTAGTGCGTTGGACCGCGAGTCGAAGGCAGCGACCCAGGTTCAAATACTGCCTGTAATAACACCTAAAAAAATAACGGGAAAACTCGTTTTCTCTTTCGGTGGCTGTCCTCTCAGCTGGAAATGGCAAACCTCTGAGAGTAAAATTGCTTATGTAAGAGCTCCCAACCTGCCGTTCGGAACCGGCATAAAACTGTAGGTCCCTTCCACCCGCGTACAAATTCACACGCATAACACGGGTGGTTGCGGGAAGCTAGGCCTAAGTCTCGCGTAAGCGGGCTGTCGTGCCAGTCAATTAATTATTATTAAGCGCGATTAACACTAAATAACACAAGTAGACGAGCGCACGAAACCGCCCAGCCGTTATTTTAATTCCGTCTGGGGTCAAATAGACCCCAAGGGACAGGCAGAAGGTTAAGTACTTCACAATTACACCTCTGGCAACATTTAAAATACTTGCAACCCTTTTATTATGTCAAAGTTTTTCCGCAAAAATGTACAAAATTTAGCTGAATTAACGCGCTTTTTTGTGGCATTGCCTAAGTTATTTGTGCTAAATTAATTTTGATGGCTCCCAATGGATAAGTAAGTATATCACGCATATGCTTTGAAATGCAAATGTTTTTATAATAAATACAAAACATGCATATTGGGACTTTTTAATATATCCCTCAGCAATTAATTTAAGGGGTAAACAGTTTTTTTTCACAGAAAATTATCTCCTTTAGAAATTTAATAAACATAAGGAGTTTTGAAAGATAAAATAATGAAGGCATATATACACCTAATTCTGTTTTTACACGGTAGATTGGTTCCAGGAAAAACCGTGTAAAAAAAACCGTGTAAAAAAGACATTGATCGTATGCAAAAATAGGTGATTGGTTCCTTAACTCTAAAACCTATTAAAATTAGACAAGACAATAAAAATTAAAACAAGGATTTTTTAAGAACAAGTATTAATGTTTTTTTTTAATTAAAATAAATGTAAGGTTGGAAAAACTAATTTGCCTATAAAAAATTTCTTTACCAAACACGTCTGATTGCATTGATAGTTTACAAAATATTAACACATTTCAAGTGCTCTGACAAGTAAATTTGCTTGTTTCCACAAAAAGGTAATTTCCCTAAATTTGTGATATGTACATATTTCGCAAAAAATAAATTTGACAACAAAAATTTAAGCCCAAAAGAGTTTGAATCGTGCTAAATGGAATAAAATCGTGTAAAAAAATTTAACATTTTTTATTTTCAAACCGTGTTAAATCAAAACCGTGTAAAAAAGACCGTGTAAAAACAGAATTAGGTGTATACACATGGTATAAAAAAATTGGATCACTTGATGACACTTTTTTTCAGCTGACACTTTTTTGCGACTTTTTAAAAAACTTTTCAGCGGCAGGAAATTTCCTGGGCAATGATAAAGTGATAGGAAACTGAGAGAATTCACGAATTTTGGCCGTTTTTTTTTGGTCACACGAACACAATCCATGTGAACTGAAAAGCACATCGTCAACCCTGTCAACTCTCTCATTTTGTGAAACCATCCACATCGTGGCAAGCAGCTGACCAGCCAATTTGCTACTAATGCAGGGTTACAATTTTGACATAATTGTAAAAAAGTATGTTCGCAGTCTTATTGTAGAAAGCAGCAATAATAAATGCTGAATAAAAAATGTGTTAAAGACATAGTTAAACACTTTTAACTCGTTTTTGGGAAAGATTCTAATTTTCTATTCTTTTTTTACAAAAAGATTACACAATTACAAAAGAAAAAATTTAATTTCCCATGCATACAAATTGTATGTTTTAGTATGTATTGTGGTCGAGCGCTCTCAGTTTCCTATCACTTTATCACTGCTTCTAGGACCACCGTGAGGTACTACCTCAGGAGACCGTTGCGTTCTTTGTCTTTCGTTCGTGTCCTGGCTAGTGTTACCATGTGTTCGTCGCTTTGCCACTAATTTGTGCGCGACGCAACTCGCTTTCCTAGTGTTCGCTAGATGAAATGAAACAGTAGTGTGTTTTGTAAAACGTGGTGTTCATCCACCTGCCATCTGCCAAAATCGGTCTGTTGGTAAATGAGGGCAGGCTGAAGTATATGTGTTCTACATGGGATTCGCAGCAGCTAAGGTCTCTCGTCGAGGCCAGGCCGTAACCCGGTAACAGTTTGTTATAGCCATTTAAGTAAGTAAGTAATTTGGTTAACTTATAAGCGGGGAAATCTATTCACCGGGAGATTTACATCCAAAAAGTACTGTAATAAATTTATCAATAATAATGTTTTCACGTGTCGTATAAAAAAGGAATACATTTAAAAAGAAGCCATTAAAAAATTTAACAGCTAAAGCAAGGATTGAACCGCGTATCCGACATATAAAAGACTTCCGCTTACACACTTGATCACCAACATCCAACCCTAGTTGACTGCTTAACCCATTAAGGACCAACGTGACGTATACATCACGATAGCTTAGCCGTTCTTTATGGGCCGAGAAAAAAAAGCTGCCTAATGCCAATGTAATAAAAACTATATCATGACCTCGTCATAAGCATAACGGCCGAAATTGCTTCAGTTGCAGTCAAGCATTCTTTGTGAAAAACGTGTTCACGTTGGTTTAGTACGAATACATTCATTCATTCATATTTGTAAATAGGCATTGAAAGGCAGACCATTTCACTCACCTTCCAGCCTTTTGGAATGATATGATGAAATTCTTGTTGTTTTCGAAATTCATTTTATGTGATATAGGTTCATTGCTCATGTCAAAGTAGTCCCACAATACCTACAATAAATAACACAAAATATTTTTTATACGTTAAGTTATACTTATTTATTGTATGTAGCGATGCAGACATGGGGAAATTTAGAATTACACAACGGGCTTTTGAAGCATCGTCTTATCAGCTGACAGTAAAACTTTGTGGTGTGAAAACTGAACAACTTAACGACAATGGAGAAGGAAATTTAAATTTTAATGAATTTACTTACTTAATTGAAGTGGTCAGGAAAACCTTTTGGGCCAATACATATTCAATATCAGCGTCCAATATCAAATTGCGCAAAAAATAAGTACAAATAAATTAAGATGACACTCGGTGCATGACTGTAATCGATAACTATTATGCGATTTTCGTTCATTAAAGAGTCGAAGTTAATAATTTAATTGAACGCATTTTATTCACTGAAATATTTTTTAACTTTGCTCTAAAACCTTTTTAGCACAAAAATTGAAAGAAGTTATTCACGAGAAAAAGCTAACATTTAGAATATAAGTTTACAACCCGTGGTCGTCGCAAACAGCTGGCCAGTTCGAACGATGCGAACAAAGCGTCGAAAAGTAAAAAGTTGGGCTACTTTCGGCTTCTTACGCATTATGGCATCAGACGCTTTGCGGTTTGTAACTCGTTCCATACAAATACTCTGAATGTACAGATCAACGAAAGCGTTGCTGCAAACAAAGTGTGATATGGAGTTGCTACGAGCTTTTCTAAACAAAACAATCTTGATTTTACGGTTTTGGCGTAGGCAAAATCTAGTAATGTAAAATCCAAAATTTTAGAGCTTCGAGTACCATAAATAAGCCTATATTTTTTACCATTTCTACAATTTGTGTTCACTGTTAGTACATTTTTTTGAAATTTAGAAAACACCGTAGTTTAATAAATCGCAACATATTTTTTAAGATAATAACAATAACATTGAAGGTACTTTTATTTTAATTTTTGCATTAATCCCTCGGGATTGGGATTCGACCTCAATTGACCTGTGTACCGAATGCGTGAGTCTTTTCACCAGTCTTGCCAACTTTTAATTTTCAAAAAGCACTAAAACCCGTGTTTTCTTATCAAAAAGCACTAAAACCCGTGTTTTCTTATCAAAAAGCACTAAAACCCGTGTTTTCTTATCAAAAAGCACTGATGAGTAGCAAATGCTATGCAAGCAAATGTTGATAGTCGTCTCAATGTTCCGTGTAACATACTAAGAAAATTATTGCAGATTACTGGTAACCGTGACTCCCAAGGAGAATCACTTCAGATTTAATGTAATATCCAAAGAATGATTTTTTGTAACACAACATTCCAGTATTGCAGAGTTATTAAATTAAATATAGTGTTGTAGAACATTGCAGTTATTAAAAAAACTGAATTAGTCTGGGTGTCTTTTAAATAAAGAAAAGCAATAAAAACGCACCAGGCACCCTTTCGTACCTTGCTCGCTAATATTCAAAATTAAATAATTTAATATTATATGCTAAAAAAAGAAGTTCATTCACTATACTATACATCTGCCCGACTGCACTAAATAGCTGTTCACTCGCTACACAATGAAATGTAAAAAATATTCTACAAAGTTTCGGTTTCGGCCGTTCGGGCATTTTTTGGCCAAAACACTTTTTTGGGCCGAAACCGAATATTCGGTCGGACACTAATATCCACAATTTAAAATATTTTTCGTACATAACGGTTGTTTCAAAATCCTTAAACTATTTCCAATATTAAATATTATATTTTTATTATTATATTTTATTATATATTATTTTATTTTATTTTATTTTTTTTTTATTATATATTATATTATATTTTATTATATATTATATTATATATATATTATATTATAAATATTAAATAGGCTATAATACAGAACGCGCATCTCATACAAATTCAAAACTGTTAAAGAGTCGTAATATTACGACGACTGTTAATTTAACATTACGAATTAACATTACGAACAGCACTAGACCAAAAACAATTAAACTATAAGATGTCTCACGTCCATACAAATCAGTGGCGCTTCAAAAATTTGCCGTGGCTTTTTCAATAAAGCCACGTGAGAGTGGTTTTTACAGCAGAGCCACATCCGGAGAGCAAAGATGAAGCCACGCAAGCAACTCTCTCTGCTTGCAGTCAGCAGAGATATGAATATGCGTGTGATCTCTATGTGCTCTTGTGTTGATTTTTTTTGGGTAGTTGATTGTTTCAATCAGTAGCGCGCACGGGGCGGGAACATTTGGGGATTCAAACCTCCTCATATACAAGAATTAGCAGTGAAATATCCCTCCAAAATGAAATCTTGTCTGCGCCACTGATTTCAATGCGTGTGAAGTGAGCGCACACAATTTTGCTTTACTTGGCAGCGATCGAAACCGTTGTGCTTTGTGTGAGCAAAACAGAGAGCGTCAATATTATTACGCTCTCACTGTGCCGACGCTTGCTTCCTCTTGATAATGAAGATATTGCAAATTCGAGCTTGCCCTATGCCATTTGATTGTATGAGCGTAAGACATCTTATAGCTTATTTCCACCGGGCCTTAAATGCATTTAACGCTTAAATGCATTTAACATCGCATTTAAATGCTCTAATTCCCATGCAATTGTTTTTGTATCAAAGTGAGTTAACTCACTTTCAAAACTGAGTTAACTCAGTTTTGCCCTTTACAGACGTCTAACAGAATATGTTATGTTAAAAGCTGGAGCAATTTTGACAAATGTACAAGTTTTGATAGCATGCTTTTCGGCGCTGCAAGAGCCGTACGAACACAAACGAAAGAGGGGATTCGAATTGCGTTCGGTGTGGTAGATTTTTTGCTAAGACAATTACTTTTTACTGCAATTTTCGCACAAATACATATCGTCTGTCATAATCAAAGTCAAAACTTCTATTATTTGCCAATAATAAATGCTGAAAGATAAAATCAAAAACGTGAAACTTCTCACTAACCCTCTTGACATTAAAAATTCAGACAGCTCTGGTATCACATTGACAAATGAAATAAATTTTCACAAATATGAAAACGCAGTCATTCCTAGACTGTTGAGAAGGAAAGCGAATTGGTTTTCTTGCAGTAGAGGGGCTACAAGAAACCATACATACGTGTACAAGGAGATGGCGGCGATGGGTAAGCGGTGGCTGCCCAGAAATAAATGCAGAATTTGGCTTGACCAACTAAAAATGTAATTAAAAACCAGCTGTTGCATTTAACTCAGTTTTGGTGGAAACGCTTGACAGTTCTCAAGCTTAACAGAGCCCTTAAATGCATTTAAGCGCTCGGTGGAAATAGGCTATTATACTTTAATTGTCTTTGACTAGACACTGTTCGTAACGTTAATAGCAGAGGACGTAATGTTAAATTAACAGTGGTCGTAATAGCCTATTTCCACCGAGTGCTTAAATGCATTTAAGGGCTCTGTTAAGCTTGAGAACTGTCACGTGTTTCCACCAAAACTGAGTTAACTCCAACAGCTGGTTTTTGTTTACATTTTTAGTTGGTCAAGCCAAAATCTGCATTTATTTCTAGGCAGCCACAGCTTACCCATCGCCGCCATCTCCTTGTCTACGTATGTATGGTTTCTTGTAGCCCTTCTACTGCAAGAAAACCAATTCGCTTTCCTTCTCAACAGTCTAGGAATGTCTGCGTTTTCATATTTGTGAAAATTTATTTCATTTGTAAATGTTTATTTCATTTATGAAAGTTGTCAGTTGATTGATACCAAAGCTGTCTGAATTTTTAATGTCAAGAGGGTTAGTGAGAAGTTTCACGTTTTTGATTTTATCTTTCAGCATTTATTATTGGCAAATAATAGAAGTTTTGACTTTGATTATGACAGACGATATGTATTTTTGCGAAAATTGCAGTAAAAAGTAATTGTCTTAGCAAAAAATCTACCACACCGAACGCAATTCGAATCCCCTCTTTCGTTTGTGTTCGTACGGCTCTTGCAGCGCCGTAAAGCATGCTATCAAAATTTGTACATTTGTCAGTACATAACATATTCTGTTAGACGTCTGTAAAGGGCAAAACTGAGTTAACTCAGTTTTGAAAGTGAGTTAACTCAGTTTTGAAAGTGAGTTAACTCACTTTGATACAAAAACAATTGCATGGGAATTAGAGCATTTAAATGCGATGTTAAATGCATTTAAGGTAGCATGGCACGTTAGAAAGGGGAATTTTTAATGATTTACAAAATTATTTATTTTTCAGCTCCTTTATTATCAATCTATTTGAAAATTTTTTTAAAATCGGTCGAGCCAATCCGGAGATTAAGTGTCCGTAATGGAGGATGTGTATTTTTTTCTACGCGACTTCAGCTCCACCTATATAAGAGACAATATGCTAAAAAAAACAAAAAATAAAATTTTGTTTGTGTTATTGTAAACAAATTTTCAAAAAGGTTGATAACACAGGGCAACAAATTTCGACTTTTGGTTTCAGTTCTGGGGTAATTAGGGACTGCTGATATCGAATCCGCAAACCGTTTTGTAAACTTAGTTTCCGTTTTCGCAAAAAATGGGCGTGTCACTCTTTTGGTTTTCAGATTTCGGTTTTTTTGTTATTTTCGACGTAATTATTGTCAGAGTTTTTTATAAATACTTTTTTTCGTTTGTTCTTTATCCAGTCCCCTACGGAGCATAGGGCTTCAACTAGACTTTTCCATCTGACCCGATTTGGAGCCATTTTTTCGTGCCATTCCGTTAATTGTGACATAAGTTAGTTGGCGCAAAATTTACGTGGTCCAAGTGATTTTTGTTCACTTTGGCCTTTATTTTCTTTTGGGTTAGTAAATTATAATTTTTATTGGAAAAGAATGCGTGAACATAGTTACAATTAATATTTATCCATTGTATTTGTGGTTATATTCGTGTTTTTAGTGTCAATTCAATTACATTTCTGAAGCGAAGGAAGTATTTGTGCTCTTGTCGTGTCTGATTTTTTATCAATTGGATTGTATGTTTTCTGTGACAGACATGGAAGGAAGCAAATGCTATTTTGAGGATAAGGTGTACATTATATTTGAACTCCAACGCTGGAGTTAAATCAGAGAGGACGATTTCTCTAAAAAAATAGTCTAAGCAGTAGCGAAAACCAATGCTTTGGAGCAACAGAATTAAGATATTTATGTATTTATTCTGTCTAAGTCATTAATTAAATAGTTTGAATAAGCTCAACTTAAATGTTGAATACTTATCACTAAAGTTTTACTCGGAAGCATACAAATTGCACAGGCAAATAATTCTCGCAATTGGACATAATAATAGATATATCTTAAAACACGATTTGTATGTGTCCAATGTAAAATCTCAAGTCAAGTTTGAGTCATTAGTCTGCATTATATCGTTGCAACCACTGCATTCAAGCAGTTGAAGCATATCCATAAACGACGAATTTTAGGTTTTTAAATTTTTTTATTTTTTAAACGACGAATTTTACGTTTTTAAATTTTTTTATTTTTTTTTCCTTACTGTCGTATATTTTTAATTTCAAAATGTATTTATGGAAGTTGAAATTCGGCATGTATTTTATAAATGAAGTATATTTTTACCTTTTTACCTAAATAAGAAGTAAGCAAGCAAGAGAAATTATTGTGTTCACACTTACTATTTTTTTTTTACAGGCTTACACACACAAACATACACATACAAACACTCGTACATACTCAGATATATATAAACTCAATAAAAAAAAATATAAAAAAATTATATTAACTAGCATTACCCTCGAATATCCTCTTTTTTGCACCATGGTCTGGCCAGACCATGGGCGGTTCAACTATGAGGTTTCAAGTGGGTGCGCACACAAGGGTATCAAAAATTATGAAAATGACTTGTACATTTTTGCTATTATTTCGATGAGAATGGGACTCACGCCAAAAAATTTGGCTGTGTTGTATAATTTCATGTTTCCGCTTTCGTGTTATACATAACTTGATAATTGATTTACGAAAAATATGTTTGTTTTTTAACATCAAAGAAACTGCCTTGAAATTCCATATTTTCCGACTTTGAGGTCCAATTGCCGCGGATTTTTAAAACTTATACAAATAAATTACATTGGAAAAGAAGCCGTAGGTGTTGTAAATGCCACAAAGTAAAAAAGATGTCAACTGGTTTATTGGTTTTGAAATTACAATCCCAAACGTGAAAAAAGTCAGGGAAAATCCTAAAAAGTGACACGCCCATTTTTTGCGAAAACGGAAACTAAGTTTTCAAAACGGTTAGCGGATTCGAAATCAGCGGTCCCTAATTAACCTAGAACTGATGTCAGAACCAGAAAAGCCATTTTGCTGTTGATCAGTGTAATAAAGGAGCTGAAAAATAAATAATTTTGTAAATCATTAAAAATTCCCCTTTCTAACGTGTCATGCTACCTTAAGCGTTAAATGCATTTAAGGCCCGGTGGAAATAGGCTATAATATTACGACCCCTTAACATTTTTGAATTTGTATGAAATGCGCGTTCAGTATTACTGTTTATTCTGTTCTTTTATATATGACAGATTTTTCATGTCCATTCATCTGCTGAAAATTATAAGCTCCCGGGATAACGATCAAGGATCAAGAGCTTTGCTAAGATCTGAAACACATTTTTGTTAATCCTGTTTCTAAATTTCTTTACAAGAAAAAAAGTCGTTCTCGAGATTAAACCCCGTCGCGAAAGGGTTAACATTTAACTAGTTTAACTAAAACCGATTCACCAAATTCATAAATTTTTGAATTTTTTGCTTTAATGTATAGGTTAAACAATATCGAAACTGTAGGTAATTAATTTACAAATATGGTTTTCGTTTTGTGTATGATCTCGTTTGCGCTGAAAGCAAATAATCACATTTCTGAATAGGGGTAGTTACAATAGGGTAGTTATATATATTAGCCGTATTCACGATCTATGGTTTTTGGTCTTGTATAGTGTATTCTTGGTTTTTGTGGTAAATTTTGTAACTTTACAAAAACAAATACATGCAACTGAAAGAATAACCAATTTACCAAATTTACAATCGCAAAACCCTATTATAACATTGCGTAATATCCTGAATTTTCTTGATAGTGATCTCACTTTATACCCTGTAGGAAATCGGACTGGTCCAAATGAAGTTTTTCAACTTGTCGCTTGTCAGTCATAGCTGACTTCAGAACCGACTCGTTTCCTTGGAGCAAACTCACACTTTTAACGTGGCGGTGTCCTAGGCGACAGTCAATTGTCCCCGTCTGCATCCATTTGCAACTAGTCCAAAGTTAGTCCTAAGTAAAACAGTTTATAAACCAGTTGCGAAGCGAGTAGTTTGCAAACTAGTTTATTCTGGGTTAGTTTTCTAACCAGTTGGTTTTTATAAAGGTAAATAAAACAATTAAATTTTTAAGTATTCATTTTATTTTAAAAATATTTTCAAAAACAAGAAAAATCCATCGAGAATGAAAAACAAAAAATACGTGCACCAAACAATTTCAGGACCAAAAGAAACAAAGGATGAACTTCGACTTCTTGACACACTTCTGGCGACAATGGTTGGGGCCTGACTACGCCTGGAGTTAATAAAAAAATGAATTAATATATAATTAAATAAATTAACAAATACATTTATTAATACATACTTTTCAGCCGCTGCTTCACGCAACTTCACGCAAAATTCTAACTGAAATCATTCAAGGCAAAACGTTCAAATCGAGCGAAATTCGAGTCATAGAAGCATACATACATGGTCGAAAAATGCAAACATTTCTACGTTGTTATTGTAACAAAAGTATCGTAAGATCAGCCTTAACAGTATTTTTTTGCTTATCTCACCTCTGTTTCGTTTTTCTCATTTTTATGTGCTCTTCTCGTCTATGAACGCGCACACAGAACGTGAACGATTTGACGCGAACTGACTGACTTCTGCATTCGCTGACAGCTACTTGGACTAGTTGAACTAGTTGTCCAATTGACTTACAAAAAACCAGTTGAAAAACTAATGAATTTTGGGAACCAGTTGTCTCATGTCCGACAGGGTAGCTTCTACTATTGACAAATTCTTCCACTCATTGCAAGTATTTTATATTAATTTTTGTCAATTCTTACAAAACTTGTTCTAAGGACACTTAAATATAAATTTTCATTCTAAACTGCGTTCGAATTTATGCTTTTTCGGATTTTTTCGTTATTCCCGGCATTGTTTACTTGCACGTATGAATGAAAATTCTTCAAATTGAAAGTGTCGCGAAAAATTTATCTGTCCCAAAAAGTTTCATTTCTAACAAAATGTAAACAAGATCAGCTGTTTTTGCAAATACTAACTATTTACAACGAGGGTCACGAGGTTCACGATCTGATGTAAAATTTGATAAATTTTACCAAATTTACTACAAAAACCACAGATCGTGAATACGGCTATTGTAAATAGGTTTTTAGACTTACTTCTACGTTCTCAATTTCATTATCGAAATCTCTTATAAACAGTTTGAACTTTAATGTACAATGTACTCCAATTTTTGCAGATGAAGGGATGATGTAGGCTTCAAATCCTCTGGAGACAACACTTACTTCTATGGAATCCTAAAAATACAAAATAAGCATTTTTTCAGAGTGTATTTCATTTTATGAAACGAAATTGGCAGCTAAATTTTAACTTGCTTAGAGTTAAATAAAGCAAATTGAATTGAATTTTCTTTGGGTTATAAAAATAAAATCCAACTAGTTCTATAGTTAAAACAACACATATTAACAAGATAAATTCTCTATTTCGGGACAGCTTTTCGGAGTGAGTTTTCATAACATTTTAAACGCATCTTTTTGAAATAAAATTCAATTTTATGATTGAACTGTTAGCAATGATATATTTTCCATATTGTGCGATCTTTTGCCATCTTCCTGGCAACTCCATGCTTCTGCGCTTTTAGTCCTTACCAGGAAATAACTAAACCAAGTCCGATTTGAATTCATCATCATTTAGAGAGTATTGCAAATTTATAGTCTATTTCCACCGGGCCTTAAATGCATTTAACGCTTAAATGCATTTAACATCGCATTTAAATGCTCAAATTCCCATGCAATTGTTTTTGTATCAAAGTGAGTTAACTCACTTTCAAAACTGAGTTAACTCAGTTTTGGCGTTTACAGACGTCTAACCGAAAATGTTATGTTAAAAGCTGGAGCAATACTGACAAATGTACAAATTCTGATAGCATGCTTTACGGCGATGCAAGAGCCGTACGAACACAAACGAAAGAGGGGATTCGAATTGCGTTCGGTGTGGTAGATTTTTTGGTAAGGCAACTAGTTTTTACTGCATTTTTCGCAAAAATACATATCGTCTGTCATAATCAAAGTCAAAACTTCTATTATTTGCGAATAATAAATGCTGAAAGATAAAATCAAAAACGTGAAACTTCTCACTAACCCTCTTGACATTAAAAATTCAGACAGCTTTGGTATCAATCAGCTGACAACTTTCATAAATGAAATAAACATTGACAAATGAAATAAATTTTCACAAATATGAAAACGCAGACATTCCTAGAATGTTGAGAAGGAAAGCGAATTGGTTTTCTTGCAGTAGAGGGTCTACAGAAAACCATACATACGTATACAAGGAGATTTCGGCGATGGGTAAGCTGCCCAGAAATAAACGCAGAATTTGGCTTGACCAACTAAAAATGTAAACAAAAACCAGCTGTTGGAGTTAACTCAGTTTTGGTGGAAACGCGTGACAGTTCTCAAGCTTAACAGAGCCCTTAAATGCATTTAAATACTTTTCATGGCCGGCATGGAAGGCAAGCAGCTGTCACTTTTCCATTGTGAAATAAATAGGTACACATATGTTTCTTGCCGAAATCAGTGTTGTCATTTCATTTTTCAATGAAAAAAAGTATTAAAAAACCGAATCAGTTTTCTTGTGAGGTGCGTACACCTCAAGAAAATATGACTCAAGGAAATTTTCTTGAACATTTCTTGAGCTTTTTTTTTTATATGAAGTTTTCGCTTTTCTTGAGAGCTGCTGACCTTTACTCGTGCACATTGAAATGGTGGTTGATTTGGCAAAGCGATCGCCAAGGAAAATTCAATAGGTAGTTGCAGCATCAGAACTGATTGCACTTTTTTCTTTGATAAGTGGCATGACATTGTAGCAATAGTTTTCCACTTATTATCACTTTCTTAAAGCGCCTTGGTTGTTCCAATATTTTTACACATATATTTATTTTCATTGTAGCCATTTTTACTTTGTACAATTTCTTTTTTACAAGCAGACCAAAAGAACTAATAAAATCCATTGAATTTTGGTTTTTTCCGTAGTGCTACCACCTTATTTATGCGCCTTGGCGACCGTTCAATCAATTTTTCTATGCAAACTTTACCTGTCCACTTCTTCTTCGACAAACGGGTCCTACCGCTGGAACCCGCAAAGAAAATTTTCTTTACACCAGATGCGCATTCCGTATATTGTTTGTTCTGTACTTATATAAGTTAAATATAAGCTTTTTATTTCTTTATTTAATACTTTTTATAGCGATCTTACTCGCTTGATCTCCACTTTTCAAGTGACGCTCTAATATTTTGCCAATTAAGCCGAAGCCCAAGCTTACGCATCCAAGCTGCATACCCATGCGTTGTTGTTGGTTGGAGCTGTGATGCTACCGCACATTGATGATATTACAAATGTAAAATGTTTCGCTGTTGCTATGGGCTCTTGCCAATGATGATGATGACAATGAATGCAATGTATGCATGTATGTGTGTATGAATCTATGTATGTTTGTAGCGCAGCATTCCAGCATATACAGCCCAGGGGAAACTTTAAGTAGCAGCTATGTTAACTTGTGTCAACAGAGCATCCCAGCATAACAAACCACGGAACAATATCTGGTGATGTTAGCTGCTATGTTAACTTATACGGACGGATCGAAGGTGCTTGGCAGGGTGGGTTTTGGTATTTACTGTGAAGGATTAAATCTAAATAAATTAAATGCAATTAATTCAATAAAAAAATTATTTACCAAACTAATACGAAAAAATAACCAAAACGGCTACGCTGATCATTAGGTATTGGATTTATATGCACACAAAATATGCCCGAAACATGCAAAATATATGCAAAACAGGTGCACACCAGCCAGGTCAAATCGCTGAAGCTACAAACATGAAAACTGCAGTGTAGGTACATCTTGAAAAAGAATAATTAATAATTAATAATTGACTGGCACGACAGCCCGCTTACGCGAGACTAAGGCCTAGCTTCCCGCAACCACCCGTGTTGTGCGTGTGAATTTGTACGCGGGTGGAGGGACCTACAGTTTTATGCCGGTTCCGAACGGCAGGTTGGGAGCTTTTTTCATAAGCAATTTTTACTCTCAGAGGTTTGCCATTTCCAGCTGAGAGGACAGCCACCGAAAGAGAAAACGAGTTTTCCCGTTATTTTTTAGGTGTTATTACAGGCAGTATTTGAACCTGAGGTTGCTGCCTTCGACTCGCGGTCCAACGCACTAACCAACTGAGCCACGGCGGCTGCCGTGAAATGAAAAAGAACCTTCGTTAAAAAGGGATTTTTTTGAAATTCGGGGTCTGAAAGGGCAAATATGGGTTAAGGTGTTGTATGAAGAAACTTGACATAATAGGCCAATTGCTTTCAAACTTGGTGAAAATACTCCACATCAAAAATAATTCGACACGTATTTTCCAATTTTTCGAACATCAAAACTTAACATGGTGAACCAAGGGTTAAGGTTCGTATACGGAAAGACTACAAAAAACATGAACCGATAGGCATATTGACTTAAAAATAGCTGAAAACATTTGAAATAATAAAAATTAAACAGATATGTTTTATACTTTTGAAAATCGAAATTTAACGAGGTAAACCAAGGGTTAAGAGTTTGTATGGAGAAACAAAATTGTTTGGCCCGTTTGACTTCAAACTTGGTAGAAGTGCTTCAACTGCTATGTTAACTTATACGGACGGATCGAAGGTGCTTGGCAGGGTGGGTTTTGGTATTTACTGTGAAGGATTAAATCTAAATAAATTAAATTAAATTAATTCAATAAAAAATTTATTTACCAAACAAATACGAAAAAAAACCCAAAACGGCTACGCTGATCATTAGGTACTGGATTTATATGCACACAAAATATGCCCGAAACATGCAAAATATATTGTAACGATAAGACAGGCTGTCGCTGTGCAAAGCAACCCTGTCGCTACGCGCCGTGCTATAATTCAATCTGGCAACGACGGCCGCGATAATAAGGGAAACTTTGAGGCCAACCTGGCAATGATGGAAACTTTTAGTCCAACCTGGCAATGATGGCAATTTTTAGTCCAACCTGGCAATGATGGGAACTTCTAGTCCAACCTGGCAATGATGGTCGCGATCATCATGGAAACCTTTAGTCCACTCCGGAATGTGCGAGAACGGTCTGCGCGATGGCCGGACAGGTATAAAAGGCAGCCGGGTGCGGCGCAGCGAGTCAGTCTGATTTTGACTAGCGAAGTTGCCACACGGAATAATTGAGCAAATATTTAAGTGTAAGACAGTGAAGTGTAAATCTGTGAAATAAAGTGATTGTTGGTTTTTATTGACTGCGTTTGAGGAACTAAGTGTGTTTGTTTATTTCGAATTGCACAATCCAGTGATCCGTACTAGCCCACTAGAACTTATTTCCGTAACAATATGCAAAACAGGTGCACACCAGCCAGGTCAAATCGCTGAAGCTACAAACATGAAAACTGCAGTGTAGGTACATCTTGAAAAAGAACCTTCGTTAAAAAGGGATTTTTTTGAAATTCGGGGTCTGAAAGGGCAAATATGGGTTAAGGTGTTGTATGAAGAAACTTGACATAATAGGCCAATTGCTTTCAAACTTGGTGAAAATACTCCACATCAAAAATAATTCGACACGTATTTTCCAATTTTTCGAACATCAAAACTTAACATGGTGAACCAAGGGTTAAGGTTCGTATACGGAAAGACTACAAAAAAACATGAACCGATGAACCGTTAATAAAAATTAAACAGATATGTTTTATACTTTTGAAAATCGAAATTTAACGAGGTAAACCAAGGGTTAAGAGTTTGTATGGAGAAACAAAATTGTTTGGCCCGTTTGACTTCAAACTTGGTAAAAGTGCTTCAAATGCGAAATAATCAAACAGGTGTTTCTCAGTTTTTTGAAAATCGAAATCAAACAGAGTAAACTAAGGGTTAAAAGAGAGTATGAAGAAATTGTGAAAAAGCATGAATTAATGGGCCTATTGACTTCAACGGGGTGAAAGCACTCTCAGTGAGAAAAAATTCGGCATGTGATTTTCACTTATTCGAAAATCGAAATCTAACAGGGTAAATCAAAGGTTAAAAGTTTGTATGGAGCAACATGATTTAGTTGAGTTTTTGGCTTTAAACTTGGTTAAAGTTCACCAAATGATGAATAACGCGAGACGTGTTTTTTCGAAAATCAAAATCTGACTGGGTTAAGAGTTTGTATAGGAAAACATGATTTAAGAGGTCAAATTACTTAAAATATGGGGAAAACCCTTTAAATAAGATATAATTAAACAATTCTTTTCTCGTAAGAATCTGACTGGGTCAACGAAGGATTAAGAGAAACTTGAGTTATTGAGCCCATTTATTTAAAACTTGCGTGCAAAGCCGCGGGGCCCTGCTAGATGTGGAATGAACATTTTTTTAATAAAAGTATGAAATTGTTCCGTGCAAAGCCGGGGATAACTGGTAGTATTTCATGAAACTTATATTCAAGGAATTTAGTGCAATTTGGGAAATTCAAAAAACATTGTATTTTAAATAGAATTCATTTCTTATTTTGAAGTACACAAAACAAAACCTTAACTCAAATAATAACAAAACTTAAAATAAAATGTAAAAAATTAACTACTTATTACAGTAAATAACTAAAATTTGCTACAAGTTTTTTACGGTCAGCATATGCCATGCCGTATGCCTATGCCGTACACGAGCTCGTGGAGTACGAAAACGTTCATTATTCTTATATGCTGTACTCAGAAATGCCCCAAAAAATAGCTTAGTGAGTCAAACTACAACACTCTCAATAATGATCATAAGAACAGCATGCACGTCAGCATGCTGCGATCACAAGGGATAGCCTAAGCTTACTCCGCTCAACTCTCCAACCAGCTTGGTCGCTCCCCCTCTTGACCTGATGACATCGGCGGACTATGGGCTCACATATCCCACTCTATGCGCGCCGCCGCAGAAAATGTCCTTGGTTTCCGACGCCCACCAAAAAGAAACCAATGGCACGACGAAGAGTGTCGCGCAGCCACTGTAGCGAGGAATGCTGCCTACAAGAAGACCCTGCAGTCGGCTTCTACGCGAGTCGTACGGCAAAAATACCTGGAGGAGAGGAAGTAAGAGAGGTGCCTTTTTAGACGCAAGAAACGGGAGCAAGAAAGGTGCTAGCGTGAGGAAATCGAGGAGTGCAGGAGCAAGAACGACGCCCGAATATTTTTCCAGAAAGTCAAGCGTCTGACGAAAGGTTTTAAGCACCGGGACATCTTCCTACAGAGACGAAAACGGGGATCTGGTTACAGATGCGCAGGGTGTACTGAGGTTGTGGAAGGAGCACTTCACCAAGCTGCTCGCAGGCGACGAAGGGAACAATACCGCCAGTGGCGAAGTTGTGCAGACGGCACCAATCGATGAAGACGGTGAGGACGTGCCACCGCTCAGCTATGACGAAGTCAATTAGCTATCGAGCGACTCAAGGACAATAAAGCTGCAGGGCCGGACGGGCTACCAGCAGAATTGTTCAAGGCCGGCGGCGGTAAGCTTGGGTATATGCATCAGCTCATCTGCAAAATATGGCTGGAGCAATGTATGCCCAACGATTGGAACCTCAGTATCCCTTGCCCTGTGTTGAAGAAAGGCGATCCAACGATATGTGCCAACTATAGAGGTATCAGCATACTTCCAATCGCGTATAAGGTCCTAACGAGCGTATTTTGTGAAAGATTGAAGCCACTCGCCAAGGCGCTGATTGGACCGTATCAGTGCGGCTTTAGACCTGATAAGTCCACCATCGACCAGACATTCACTTTACCCCAAATCCTGGAAAAGTCCCATGAGAGTCAAATCGATACTCACCAACTCTTTGACGATTACAAGGCAGCATTCGATTGCCTGGTAAGGGATCACCATGGATGGTGTTCTGCGCAAGGCTGGTGTACATCGTAATAGCATGATGTTCAACAAAAGTGTCCAGCTCCTTGCCTACGCTGATGACATTGACGTCATCGGGCGTAACAAGTGAGATGTTTCCGCTGCCTTTGTGGCAATTGAAAGAGAATCTGCCAAAATGCCAACATCAACTCTAACCCTAAGGCCTTTTGGCGATTCATTAATTCTAAAAATAACAACTCATCTATTCCCTCGACTGTTTTCTTCAGAGGTAAGTCTGCCAGTTCTGCTCCGGAAGCTGCAGATCTCTTTGCAGACTTTTCTTTTCTGACTTCGTTTCGGATTCTGCGTCCAGTAGCAACTTTTCTTTTTTTAATCTGATTCGTCAATCAATTTTGGTTCCCTAACTCTATCTCCTAGTGACGTGCTCAGTGGTATCAAACGATTGAAATCATCAACACAAACCGATGCCGATGGTCTGTCATCCATTCTCCTTCGCTCGTATACCCTCTACAATTAATGTTCAATATGTCGCTTTCCTCTGGTGTTTTCATCGATGATTGGAAACTAGCGGCAATTACTCTTATTTTTAAAAGCGGGAACAAAAACGACGTCTCTAATTATCGCCCAATCTCCAAGGTCTCCACGGTTTCAAAACTTTTCGAAGGAATAATCAAGGAGAAACTGTACTTTGCAGTAAAGAGTTTAATCTCACCTAACCAGCATGGTTTTGTCTCGTACCGCTCAACTGTTAGTAATCTTGCGGTCTTTAGTAATTACTGTTTCCCTGCATTTCAGAATAATTTTCAAGTGGACACAATCTATACCGATTTCTCCAAGGCTTTCGACAAAGTTTCACATGACATACTCCTGTCTAACTTTCGATTTTGGGGTTTCAGTCAGTTTTCCTGGATTGGATCTTATTTAAGCAACCGATAGTGCATTGTCGTTGTTGATCATGCCACCTCTAAGCCTTTTGTCGCCACTTCTGGAGTCCCTCAGGGAAGTATTTTAGGCCCTATGTTCTTTGTTCTTTTCATAAACGACATCAGTGCTTGCTTTTCCTTCTCCAACTTCTTGCTCTATGCCGATGATTTGAAGATTTTCTCTGTTGTCCGTACTTCGTCTGATTCTTTAAACATCCAGTCCGACCTCAATAATGTCCTCGCGTGGTGCAGTAAAAATCGTTTATGCTTAAACGTCAGCAAATGCTTTCACTCAACATTTTCGAAATCCTCTAATACAGTAAAAACTTCATTTGAAATTGATGGCACAGTGTTAGATAAGTTGGCTGAGATCAAGGACCTGGGCGTTGTTTTCGATTCAAAGTTTAGCTTCACTTCCCATGTTAATCGCATTGTTTCGCGTGCCTACTCTATGTTAGGGTTTGTCCGCCGCAATTCTTCCTCCTTTTCCAATCCCTATACGCTCAAGCTCTTGTATAGTTACTACTTTTGTTAGGTCCAGACTGGAATATGTTGCGTTCATTTGGAGACCGTATCATGCGTCGCATTCTAATCGTTTAGAGCGTATCAAAAAAAAATTCCTAAAGTTTACCCTTCGCTCCATTCGTTTTTCTGAGCCCCAGCCTCCTTACAGGTCTATATGTCTTCTGCTTGGTTTAAAATCACTTGAAACCAGGAGGGCTGTGATTTCCATGGCTTTCATTTTTGATATAGTCAATGGAAATATTGATTGCCCCTCTCTCTTGTCCAAAATAGCTTTCAATGTGCCATCTCGCTCCCTCAGACATGTTTCCCCTTTTTCTGTTGATGATGTTGATGTTAGTAACGCTCCTATTCCTCGGGCTTTAACAGAGCTAAACGTGCTGTCGACCTCTTCAATGTTTGATCTATCTGTACCTAAACCCGTGTTCATTTCCTTTGTTTATTCTCACTTTCCCGTGTAAGTTTAAGCTTAAGCATAAGTTCCTTTTTGTTAATTAGTCTGTAAGAATTGTTCAAAGACTACTACAAAATAAATAAATAAATAAAATGGGTCTGGGGGTAAATGAGGGCAACACGAAGTATATGCTGTCTACACGCAGCGGCTCGCAGGTGCCAGGGTCTCACTTCGAGGCTGACAGGTATACTTTAAAAATTGTCAAGGAATTCGTCTCTCTTGGCACCGCCATAAACAGCAGCAGTGAAGTCAGCCTGGAGATAAAGCGAAGGATTACTCTTGCTAATAGGTGCTACTACCAAGTTCTATGGAAGAAAGGTCCGAGAAAACCGAGAAAAAGTAGTTGCCATACAATACGTTTTAACAATTGTATACAATTTAAATATATTCTAGGAACTTTTTGTTTATTACAATCGACTTGAATTATTTTGTTTTTGCTTCGGAAAGCACATGAAAATTTAGGAAATTTAAATATGTACATATGCATATGGAATTATTTTATAATTTTACGAATAAATAATATATAATTGTGGCAACACTACGAATTGCTCATTCTACGTCACAACATGGTGAGTGGCGTAACCTTTAATTTATAAACCTTGTGCTACTACGGTCTCGGTAGGCAACTGAGTGGCAGAGACTTCTCTCGACCGACAAAACTTGCACTCTATTGGACGCTGGGTTTGTCCGTGGTCGCGTAACGACACAGTGGCCCTTGGGGTGTTCGAGAGGAAGGTACTTCGCAAAATCTTCAGCCCTGTTTGTATTGGCGACGACTATCAACAAACAACGAGCTGTATAAAGACAGGGACGTAGCGCAGCGAATTAACATTCAGCGGCTACGCTGGTTTGGCCATGTCTGCCGTATGGACGATGAATCTCCGGCGAAAAAGGTGTTCGATGAAGTAAGTAGTTGGCGATCGATGGCGAAGAGGAGGGCCGTGTCTCAGGTGGAAGGACCAAGTTGAGGACGCCCTATCTTCTCTTGTTGTGATCATCTGGAGAAGGCGCACGCAAACTAGAGGCGAATTGAGAGAGCTTTTGCGGCAGGCCGTAACCCGGTAACGGGTTGTTGTGGCCAGTTAAGTAAGTAAGTAATTTTTTGAGTGTTTTAACATGAAACATAACTCAAAAATTATATTCGTTGAGTGCATGTTTATTGTGACCATATGATCACGCTAGGCGCTATCGTGTTAAACTGCAATTTTCTGCAAAAAAAAAACTGTTTTTATTATTCATATTCAAAATACCGGGGCTAATGCGTGCCATTTTATTTTTTTTACCTAAACTTAGCAAATCTGTATTTTACTTTACTTTATTTTGTGCTTTCTTTTAAAACGGTACTTTCGAACTATCATACACAGAGGGACAAAAATATTGTACTATTTAAGAAATATGTATATGAAGCTTTCAGAAAAGTTATAAATTAACTCGCATTAAAATTGTGTTAAAATTCCAACGTGAGCTTATTTCAATTTTGACCACATTTGTGACACTGTGCGTCGTTAGACCAGGTTGGACCCGGGATAGATGTAAATGAATAGTGCTGAACTAAATATATGAATACATATATTTTTAAACATAAATAATACGAAGTCTACTCACCAATGATCTATTGCACATAAACATACCTTTGCCAAAACTTTCGAGGAAATCGTCTCTAAAACATGTGCTTCAATTTTGACGTTAGTTCCAGCAGTAAAAGAATTTGGCGGAACAGTCAGTGTTGAGCTTATAAGGCGTTGGAGCTCTTGATTTTCTTCTCTTAAACCCTGGATCATCCAGTGAACCTGTTTAAATTACGTAAGTTTTTCCATGATAAGCTGTTTCGATGTGCACATAAACATTTCATTCTACTAATTAATTTTATTTTAATATTGAAACCCATGCACAGAACACTTTATGAGTTCTGAATTAGGGTACGATTTTTAAAAAGTTAATAGCGAACACTTTAAAATTCCCATCGGATATTCATTGGATATTTGCATTCACATGGCCAGATTTTCCGCAAATATTTAATGTTAACCGGATTAGGAATTTTGCACATTTAGGGAATTAGGAAGGATTAAAGTCGTCCTCTATTAAAACTCAATAACACTCATTGGCAACCAATTTTTTACCAATTTACAATTAATTAAGTTTAATATCATAATTTACTCGTATGTTGTACTATATTTACCATTCAAGAATTCTATTAAAAATACTCACGTAATAATCCAAGACTTGTGTGCAAGCTGACACTTTCGCGAAGTACGTAAAGCTGGAAGAAGCTACTGCCACTCCTGTACCAACGAGCATAATATTTATTCCTTCTGGAACCTACAAGATGATATCAATATTTATTGCTTGTTTAACCGTAGACCTACGTTTGGGTCGTGTTCGACCAAATTTTTTGTTTGCATGACTTTCTTACTTGGACTATTATCTATCGAAATCAAACCGATTCATATTTTAAAAATTAAGTTGGCTTGCATTTTTTGTAATTTGTATCATTTTTGTCAATCTGGGTCGTTTCCGACCCGATATATGTCGAAGCGTTTTGTATTAGAATTTCATCATGATTTCATAGCAAACGCAAATAAAAGTGTAAATTATTATTTATGTTATATCATTGTCAATGTCAAAATAAAACTGTGCTTGTATGCTGAGGATGCCTAAAAAATATCTGCAAAAATAAGCGCAACCGTAATGTGTGTAAAATACCTTGAAAGTGTTTAAAAACTACAAATAAGTATTTCCATTGTGTTTCACTTTAAGTTTTTGAATAAAACGTACTAAAAAGTTTTGTATTTTTTAATAAACGTTAAATTTTGTACTAACTAATATGAGGGCCGAAAACTACCCTAATGTAAGATTAGTCGTTTTTTAACGTAGGACTACGGGTAAGATTGTTTTTTGAGGATAAATTCTACATGTTGAAAATTCGTCACTTTTCAGTGTCGTTGTTACAGCGGCCTATAGTATGTAGTAGCTTAAAATTTAAAAATGTAAATAAAACAGGTTGCATGTGAGATCAACTACATTTTTTTCATTTGAACGTTTGCTCCATCACACAGGAATTTGACTCCAAAAGATGGTATCAATTCATTCAAAAGCTTGATAGGTTTAGCCATTTAGCTGGGTATTTTAGGTGGTAATGTTAGTAAGTCACACACACACATAGTCACATCTCATATCAGTCTCAAGATACAGGGATGTTGAGAAAACCCGGCTTCGTTCACTTAAAACGGTGCCATGTCAAACTTATGGAAACAACAAAATTAGTTGCAAATAAGCTATTAAGTTCGAAAATTACTCACAGTATTTTGAACTGAAATGCTTTCAGCATATTTAACATTAAAAACTAATTCGTTGCTGGTTTCGCCAGAATTTGTTATACCCACAACATGGAAGATGTAATTCACTCCAGGGACAACCTACGAAATGAAATTGAGAAAAAATTCAGTTATTTTATATTTAATAATAATTTAATTCATAATTGACCGGCACGACAGCCCGATACCGCGACTAAGGCGAGTTGGGAGCTTTTTCAAAGGCAATTTTACTCTCAGAAGTTTGCCATTTCCTGCTGAGAGGAAAGCCGCTGAAAGAAAAATTGTTTATTTTTTTCGGTGTTAGCGCAACGGAGTCTTGAACCTGGGTTCGAGCGTCGCATTTAACTCGCGGCCCAACGCAATAGCCAGCTGAGCCACGGCGGCTGTCGTTATTTTATATTAACGACATTAAAACCTATGCTGATTTCGATCGCCGAATTGGAAGCATCTTCATAGCAAGTTATTTTGCTCCAGATGTTATCCATTTTCTGTAGAGAATTGGTGTTGGCGCCCAGACACGGGCTAATGCCCAATTTACAATACAGTGGCAGTTTTCGAAACCAGTGTTTTACTGACCATATGAGAAGCTGCTGTTGTATGACAAACAATACATACCTGCGTTCTGAGTGAATGTGAGTTTTGATATTTTTTCATCTAAAAAAATGCCCACGGCTTTGAATGGGGCTTTATAATATTCTCATCCATATTAACAAACAAAACTCTAATTTGACACATGGCGCTTATTCGAACATAAACTTGTAAACAAATTTGAAAGCATGCCAGTGATGTAAGAAACGGAGCTAATGGGTGCATTACGTCATACAGAACACTGCCGAACTGCCGATCAGTGCATGCTCCTGTGCACTGTCCACTGCGGTAGGTGGCGTCGGATGTCACTTAACCCTTTCGGTTATTCTATGCCATATGGCATAGTCTCTTTTCAGTGCCTGTTTTAGGTCAAAAAACTTGTGGATACTATATTTTTATATATTTTGTATTTTTCTCTAAAGTTTTTTATACCAAATAATGAAAAAAATATTTTGATTAGTGTACCCAGTAAATTGTAAGGGTTCAGAAAGTGCGCGTTCCTATCGATCTACGTATTTTACAAAAAAAGATCACTTCGTACTTTTATTTATTCTATTACAAAAAGTAATTTATTTCATAGGTTTATGTAAGTAATCTAGTAGGTATTTATTGCTTTAGTAAGTGTAAAAAAAGTTAGATCCCAAATATAGTTCACCAAGGCTGTACGATTTTTTAATTTCTTACTATGCCATATGGCATAGATTTTACCCAACGGAAATTAAATTTTTGATTTGATTGAATAGCGGCAGTGGCTGCACGCTTCATTTATAAGCAATACAATTTTCTTTTGTTTTTTTATTGTATTTTGTGAACTACATATTAAGTTATTATTGGCGGGGAATGTGCACTGCGACCTAAAAGATCTATTGTGCCCCTTCTTCTCCTTCACAGTTCGTCCGTGAGTCCAGTATCCAAGAGGAATCTTAGTACATTTCCTAAGCCTCTGGAAACTTAGTCCGAACCTGGTATAATAAAATCACCCAGATGCTTTTTTCGTTTGTACATTAGTGCAGGGCATATGCCTAGTATGTGTATTGCAGTTTCATTGTCCTGCAAACAGAACTACAATGCCCTGTCAATATATCTGTGATAATCCTTAAATTATTCTTTGAGAGACTCATACATTCCTCGAACCTTTTCTTGTTGTAAGAGCCAATAACCATCTTGGAATGTTCAAGGCCTGGTTGATTTTCCCAGTATTGATTCCGGATGGTTATCTCGTCGGATGAACTAGACCACAGAAGGCTTCTGGGCCGACGAATGGGGTAGACGCCCCCTTCTTGCAAGTTTGTCGGCCTGCTCATTCCAATCAATACCGGCGTGACCCGGA
The DNA here is from genome assembly GCA_963668005.1 of Melieria crassipennis. NCBI lineage: Eukaryota > Metazoa > Arthropoda > Insecta > Diptera > Ulidiidae > Melieria > Melieria crassipennis. Next base: position 84,104,809 of record OY764961.1, on the reverse strand, counting down.
ACCCAGAGGACCCATACCTGATTGTAACGGCCAAGTTCGTTCAGCTTCTCAAGGCATTCCGACACCAGTTTCGAGAATACCTGGTAGAATCTTAATGCCTTGATTGCCGCTTGGCTGTCTGACAGGATCGCGATCTTCCGGTTCCGGTATTTCCTCACCAGATTGAAGTGAGCGCACCTTTCAATGACGTATATTTCCGCCTGGCAAATGGTGGTCTGCTTTCCTGTAGGTTCCGAGTATCTAATCCCAGGTCCATACACCCCGATTCCGGTACCTTCCTCCGTTAGGGAGCCATCTGTGTACCTGGAAATCATGTACTGATCTATCAGATATGTCTCTGATATACCTACCCAGCTTATTTTATTAGTAAGTTCTGTTTTAAATCTAATAAATAAATCTTAGTAATTAAAAATAATAATTTTTTTTTCTTTTTCGAACAATATTTAAAAAAATTACTTTTGATTATTCATTATGTAGGCTTAAACAGTAATAAAATGGAAAATAATGATTTTTAAAGTCTAAAATAAAAAAGAAGTACCGAAAGGGTTAATTGCATGAGCTAACTTAGTCACTTGCTTCTCGCAGTCACTTGCTTCTTGCTGCTCGCTTCGAGAGCAGTGTTAAAGTGATAGAAAACTGTGAAAGCTGGTACTACTACATATACAGAATTTCACTAATTTATTAGATAATTGCAACCCTTGGGCCTACTAGTAGTAGTAGCAAAAAACGCTTAACTTCCCAGTTTCTTATCACTTTATCACTGGTCGAGAGCGCGCGTGGCGCTATTGCTGACTATAAATGTTCATGTGGTACCGGAGCGGAGCAGTGTAGGTACTCTAAACGAGCCGCTGATTTCAAAAACTGTCACTGCCGACGCGTTACTATAATTTATACTTATCGCAATAACCACTGTCTTTTTTCCTTGAAATACCATCTTTGCTTTCTGTTAGAAACATTTGTAAAAACCGAAATAATGAGGCAAAATAGACTAGCATTTTTGCACTATATTTAGGAGTGTATCTATTCAGCTTTAATATACTAATTTGAAAAATTAATTTTTGCAAAATTTTATGCATATCAAGACTTCAGAAAGTTTGTGCGATAACTGCACAATGCACATTGATTTCGTGCATTTACGCCAGCTTTGATGCGCATTTGAGTGAGTTAATGCACGAGTTAATTTGTATTAAGGCTCTTAATGAGCATTAACGCTGCAGACTGTCTAGGCTATTAAAGTGTGATCACCAAGCAGAGGCTCACACCGGATTTTATTTTGTGGGGTTCTGCGTATAACTTTTAAGCCGAACACCATTCGAAACAGAATTTTGTACCAGCAATTCTGTGTTTGGGGGTGATTTGAACCCCAAAACCTTTTCAGTGTGCGCCAATGTAACCAAGTCACTAACATTGCTTTAAATTTAAGATTTTCTTTAAATGAAACGAGAAAATATTGCTCTATTACCACAATACTCACTTCCGATTTGTTTAAAAACAGCTTGTTTTCTTTTGAAATCTTCAGTCGATCCGCTGTGTTAATTCGATGTTCCAAATGACGAACTGCTTTCCAAATAAGAAGTGTCTCACGTTGAGAGAAGGTTTCGGGGATTACATTTTTAAAAAATATTCGAAACTTATAAGAGAATTTGATGGCGTCTTTTGGTTGGAAACTGAAAGCAATATTTAAGCGTTAGTTTTACTAAAACTTACAGTTGTGGGTCAAAGTTATTAGTTATATATATATATATATATATATACATATATTAGTTAGTTAGTTTTATGAACAACACAAGTCACAAGTCGTTTTAATTATTTAGTAATCCACGGCAGCCGCCGTGGCTCAGTTGGTTAGTGCGTTGGAACGCGAGTCGAAGGCAGCAACCCCAGGTTCAATACTGCCTGTAATAACACCTAAAAAAAAATAACGTCAAAACTCGTTTTCTCTTTCGGTGGCTGTCCTCTCAGCTGAGTAGCAGAGACCTCTCTCGACTGACAAAACTTGCTTTCTAGAGGACGCTTATTCTGCCCGCTTATTCCTTTATGGCGACACAGCGGCACTTGGGGTGTTCAAGAGGAAGATACTTCGCAAGCTGAGGATGCCCCAACTTCTCTTGGTGTGACCAACTGGAGAAGGCGCGCGCAAAGCAGAGGCGCCTGAAGATAGCTTTTTCAGTTTAGTAAGTAAGTGAGTAATATAAGTCCGGTTCACTTTTTAAACAGGGGTATCCATCCGTCTCCCAAAAATTAAGTATTTAAACCGAAATGGATCAGCAAATGTTTTTTTTTAATTCTCAAGAGTTATGCTTGAAAGTGAGCTCTTAACGCTTAACCCATTCGAGACCGATTGCACACCGTGTGTGCAATGGATTTCCGAGGCTATAAGACAGCTTGCACACCGTGTGTGCAATAACAGTAATGTGAAATTATCAGTTATTCTGAGTAAACTAGTCGTCGAAATAAGATTTTTCTGGAACAAATGAAATCTGTAAAGTACAGGAAAAAAAATTTGGCATTGGTTTTACTGTGTACCAAAAAATGTTAATAATGAAAAATTCAACTTATTTTTTTAACTTTTTACTACTTTTTAAAAATTTTCTTTGCATTATATTTTGTTCTTTATTACTGAAAGCAAAATAACGATTTTATATTATCTAACTATTTTTTGAATAAATGTGTATACACTTTTTAATGATGCATTTTCATTTTACCTTACATTGCACACATGGTGTTCAATCCGCTCCTCGCAATCACAATTTTCCGAGGAGCGAGCTGCACACCCGGTGTGCAATGATCTTATTTATGTGAATTCACTTACGAATTGGGTGATTCCCATAGTAAACATGTTTTTTTTATTAAAATTGAACAATACAAAGAAAACAAATTTCGCTCCTGGGGACCGTGTTCGAAAAAAATCGTCGTCTCGAATGGGTTAATTTTATCGTAGGACTTAACTTGGTGTTCCAGGCCAAAGAGGAACGAGAGTTAAGGTGTTAGATGAATCTCATCAGTAAAATATCAGAATGCCTTGCAAAACGTTAACGTTTGACTTGAAAAATATGACGACACGACTTTTGAGGCTACCTAGGAACTTACCCTTTTCTTAGCATCATCATAAGAATAAATATAATATTTTCATACAAAGCAAATGCTTGAAAACAGGTTTTTGCCGTGTATGTTGGTGCAAGTCCCCACCTATGTTTGACGATTGAGGTTATTGTACCGTTTCCTTTCGGAAACGTCATTTAAAGTGTCTGATCCAATTCGTAAGCACCCAATTTCTATGCTTTGGTTCATTTTTAATGCTTAACTTCTATAAATATTGCATATTCATCTTGCGTCTGTTATGGGTCTACATCGAGTAATACCTCCAATTCTTCGTTTTCAAACTAACCTAACTATGGTTTTCATAACTATAGATTTTTCCTTTTGGCCGTAAGCTCATTGTATCGTTAGTTCGGTATTCGGTAGTTTTGTACGTGTACAGTAAAACCCGCTTAAGTATCTTACCTATAATAGGAATCTTTTTGAGGTTTAAACGGGTTTAGCACTTAAGCGCTTAGTGCCTTTTAGTTACTTAACACTCCGATGCCCAACAAGGTCCATAGGGACCTATGGCGTTTTTAAAAGCAATTATTTTTGCCATCTGTCTGTAGTAAAAAATACATACATATATGTTTACTAAAAAATATACACCAACTTAGCCTTTTGGCTTTCCAAACACATCTACACACATTATGTAACACTACATTACACAATTACAAGCCTTATATGCAATATTACAAAAGAGGTCCCTGGGGACCTTGTTGGGCTTTGGCCGTTTAAAAAGTTGTTGGGCATCCGAGTGTTAAAAGGGAAGGTACTAAAGCGGGTTTCACTGTACACGTAGAAAACTACCTTATTTGGTTTATGTAAAAATAAAAAATAAATAAAAATAAAATAAAATAATAAAAATAACCGCGCTGCATAACAAATTTCTCTATAAACTGGAATTTTTGGTTTTTATATGTACATACATACTTATTTGGCTATATTGTTTAGGCTCATATATGTAATACTTCTATATTGGCACTAAGCTCAAGGTACATTCGCCAACATCACAGTACAGCAATAGTGAAATATGAGCGAGAAAGCGTATAAACGAATGTACCTTGACAGCTGTAAAAAGTCAGGTGCGTTCAGGCGGGAAAAAAATTGACTGGAAAAAAATAAAAATTTGTCGAAATTAACTGAAATTTCTTCAACCGCCCCTGGAGCAGTTTGACAGTTGTTCATGTGTAGAAGTGCACGTGTATAGAAACACGCATAGAAATACATTCGCAAAATTTCGTGTTTTCTGTCTCATCGCTTGTCTCCCTTTGATTTCGAATGAAAACACATTGTGAAGATAGGTTAGTGCCAATATAGAAGTATTACATATATGTTTAGGCTGCAGTTGCCCAATTTTTTGCGACGTTCTGTGAAAAAATACTAGTTTAACTTAACAGCCGTACACGACGTAACTCTACCTGTACTGTGAAATATAAATTGGCGCTCTGGGCGTTTTCTGATGCATCGTAATTCACAGTTGTTTTTTTTTTGTTGCAGTCAATTTCATTAAAATAATTGTGACGGTGCTTCTTTAAAAGTTGTTCTGCTACTTATAAAAGATAATTACCTTATAACAATTCCATCGGGAAAATTCCCATAAGTGTCGTTTCCATCTATGCCACAAATGTTCTGGGGTGCAATTATTCTGAATGAGGGCTTTGTCTAGTAACGAAAAAAATGTCCGGAAAACTGGTTGAACTAAATTAAAAAAACATATTAAATTAGAGTACTAGTCACTAGTACTCGTATGTACTTATTTTAAAAATACAAGATGGATGATCCTGTAGTTAGTGTAAGCACAGTCCCTATATATGAAAACAAAAAGTAAGTTCAACATACCATCTCGGTGTCAAAATTGCTAGCGCTCATAACTTGATGAAATTACACTGTAAGTTGCACCGATAAATATTATATATAAGCATGTGATAGAAGATCTGTGTGGCACCCACAGCTCATTACGTGTCACGCGAACTAATTTCTCCGTTATAATTATTTTAGATAACTGGTAACTTTTGTTCACTATTTCTACCTCCAATTTTAATATTGAGAATGTAACAACATAAATTACCTGACCACACGTAAACAACAAATGTTCAATGAGTATTAATGGTATTAATATAAAATGTACTTTTAGCCTGGACATTGTCTCTGATTGCAAGTTTAACAAGATAACTCTTTTCCGAAGCACTGGCTTCCACTCAGATGCGAATACTTGTGCCTTGCCATAAAAATATTTGATTAGTTATTGTTTGTTTAATATAAACCATTGCTATGGTAACAAGTGTTCCAAACAAATTACCACATTACACAGCGCGAATCTAGATTGGTAAAGAAAACCAGAAGATACAAAATGTCTTAAATATACATTTAGAATTAGAAATAGTGTTGCCCTGCTGAAGTGGAACAAAGTGACACAAAATTACATATTTGTATTTGTTTTATTTAGTCTATATTTTATCAACCTTACAGACTAGACATACAATTAAAAAACTTATTTGGCTTAAACAAAATTTAAATAATTTAATTAATAATTTAAATAAAAAATAATAATTTAAATAAAAATTTTTACAAAAAAATTTTACTATACAGAAAATGTAGTAGTCATATTTTAATTTCAGTATTGAAGCACACAAATTTGCAAAATACGTACTAAAACGTGTTTTTCCAAAAATATGCAAGAACAATTGAATGCCATTTTATGGAAGGTTTGACAACTTATGGGTCATTGTGGTACCACAGTGGATGGCGCGACTCCTTACAGCGCTGTGAACCAAGAAGATTCCATTATGAGCCTGGCTTTATCCCTGATATTTACAGGCGATAGTTCGGTTAGGCTAATGAAGAAAGCTGAGCCGAGAAACTTATGTATTCTTCTGGCTAACGAGGAACATTGACACAACAGGTGGATAATGCTCTCCTCCCCCTCCTCGGAGCCGAACCCCTGACAGAAGTCGTTGGATTGCAGTCTCGGTCTTTTCGCTTGCTGGACCATAAGACCCCGTGATCACCGGCCCGTTTTGCTTATTGAGTGACGGCTGAGGTTAACCCTAATTCCCAGAAGTGAGCCTCACAGTCTCACTAAACATTTCAAATGGTCATAAATCCGAAAGATTTTCGATTTCATTATTTTATGTAATCCTCTAATGGAATGTTATAATTATATTGCATTTATAAATTAAACATTTTAGACAGTTTTTGTACTTTTTAAACAAATGTTTTCAGCAATTTAGCTCATATAAGCCTGACAGTTTCACTTCTGGGTTTACGTTACTTTTAAAATTCTGGGAATTAGGGTTAAGCAGCTGGTTGGTCCGTTTCATGTTAGAGGCTGTCCAAGTTCGTCGGGAAATAATTTTAATAAAATGTTTGGAGCATCAATTTTGACTTGATGACTGTCCGAGTGGACATCCGCCTTATGCGCAGAAAGAAAAGACAAAGCCCCATTCGCCTGCAGAAGATACCACAGCTAACCTTGTTCGCCAATTTGAAGCCGTCAGTGTAGATGTTTATGGAGTTGACGGTGGATAACTCGGTGCCGGTCCATTCTTCTCTACTAGGGATACGGACCGTAAACCCGTGGTCAACCTTAGTTGGGGTGCAAATGTGATCGATGACGGTAAGCACCGAACAATCCTGAATAAGAGCCCTGGAACGACCAAGATCCGGTCAATTAAAAAAATTAGAAAACTAAATATTATTTGTGGAGTAATTAAATAAAAATCGAAAATAATTGTTATTATATGATTTTTTAAATATAAAACAAAACTGTTGTTGGTTGAGTCATTAAACAAATATAAAAAATAACGCTTAAACATTGATTTTTATAATAAAACTTTTAACTGTTACAGTCCCTGCATATATACATAGATATATAAAATCAATGTATACAAACAATTGTGCGCAGTTGTAACTGTTTCAAAAACGACTTGATAGATATTTACAAAAATTTGTCAGATATTGGCGAACAAATTTTCAGATATTGGGTGCGTGTTAAACAAAACAACGTGTACTTAGCGTACTCCAATATTTTTTCTGGACCAACATCCCCCTTAACATCAAAAAAAAATTTCGTTTATCAATATTTAACACAACGGCTTATAAGTCCCCGGTCTAACGCAGAAAACAAAACTTTTTTTGAGAAATTCAATTTCATTCATCATCATAGTTTCCTTCAAGAGCGATACATTCATTGCAGCACTTCTCAAACATTTCGACACCTTTCTTGTAAAACGACTTATCTTTGGTCCTAAAATAGGTATTTGTTTCGACAATCCCCTCTTCATTCGAGCCAAATTTCTTTCCGGCGAGCATTTTTTTCTAAGTCTGCGAAAAGACAAAAGTCACTGGGAGCCAAGTCTGGAGAATAGGGAATATTCGGAAGTCATTCGAAGTTTAGTTCGCGCAATTTTGCCATCGTAGCGAGAGACTTGTGGCAATGTGCATTGTCTTGTCTGGTGCAGAGTCCGGATAATACTTATCGAGCCAGGCTTTTGTTTCAATGGTGTTTTCCCATCCAAGTTTTATGAGATCACGAAATTCTTTTTTTTTTATTGTTCTGAACACGAATAAAGTTGTTTTACTAAAATAATTGTTACCGTTGAACCAAACGTTACATCGTAATTAAATTTTTACAGGTATCTTTTGAAGGTTTCTGCTTAAAAACAAAAATATTATTTCTCGTTCTGTAGCGCCTACTATGGGTCAGACCGGGGACTTATCAGCCGATGTGTTAATATATGTGTATGTGTTTTTACTTACGTTATAACAATATGCTTATACTATATGTATTTTCGTGACAATGTCCATAGAAAAGTACAAACACGAGTGAATATATAAATATATGTACATACGTAATACTAGTCAATGCACTCATATTTACACACATTAAAAGTTAAACAAAGGAAATAAAGAAGTATGTGAAACTGTTTAATTAATAAATTACATCGAGCTTATATGACAAAACAAGATATCTTGACAAGCAATTTCGAAAATGGCTTTTGCAAAAAAAATTTTTAGAGACTGAGTTCGCAGTAAATACGAATTCTGTCTCCTTTGAAACAACTCATAAAATGTAAATGTAATTAACACAGTAAAAAACAATATATTAAGGGGGTCGTCTACGTAGCGGCCTCATTTTGTTTTTCCAAATTTATTACGAAGGAAGGAAAAAAGATATTCACTCACTTTTTGTTTTGTTTTTTGTTTATTTAATCGTAATCTTTCAAGAGGCAAGGTCATAAAAATTATATTTCTACATATTCGAGTACAGGGTGACCTTGAACGTGCCCTCATCAGAATTTTGATATCAATTTTCCTGCAAGATTTTGGGCCAACCACGTAACCTACAACAAAAAATGAAACTAATCTATAATTGATATTACATCAGCTATCCTTAGACACGAGCTTTTTGTAAAATTCAAAAATCTCTCGAAATGGTGGACATTTTTGAAAGAAAAGTTATTTTTCCCTTTTTTTCAAATGTTTATTGCCTGTTATAATAAAAAAAAACAATATTTTGTCAAAAGCTCGTGTCTAACCATAGCGACATGTTTTCTGAGCAAGTAAAAAAAGAAATCGAATCGATGCGTGTAAAACTTTTCTTAAAATCGTGCAAGTAAGTTAGAAAAATACGACTTTCGGGAAAACGCGTTTAAAGTTCACAGGGAGCGCGCGGAAACACCGTGAGCGAGCGTGCTCAATGCTCCACAGCTCAATAACCTTGAGAAGAGTTTGCACAAATCGTTTGAAAATAACATTCCTCACGTCTTTCAAATGAAAATTATGTAAAAAAAACGATTTTTTGAAACTTTATACATAGACGACCCCCTTAAACAAATTTTAATAATTATAAAATTATTATACATTCAAATTAAATTATAGCAAAGCAACTGACTATAGGTTAGGACTGATATAACTGGCTGACTATAACTTCTAGACCGAATTTAGGGAATCTTGTGTGATTGAGTGGTGCGTACAATTTTGCGTTGCATTCTTAACGGGATTCGATTTGAAACGCCCACTCAATTGAGCGTTTCAAATACATACTTTTCAATGTCGTGTTCAAGTGTATCCAAATACGTACCCTGATTCGTAGTAGAGAACTGATGGGGTTAATGGAACATTACAGATTAACGAATATGCTTGCCTATACACATTGTGAGTATTTCCTTTTAAAATTAAATGTATAATATGCAAATAAATAAAATGAGGTTTTAAATATATGAGGTGTTTCATCAGAACTTAGGTGCGTATGTTCTTGGATGGCGTTCTACTGCTTGATATATTTTGCATAACACCGGGTTTCACAATCACGAATAGTCTAACACAGCATTCGAGAGTGGTTAATAATGACTTACGCTGTTATGCAATAATACTATTAACAAACAACTCGATTAACTTCAACATATAAAGGCCCAGAGCGACAGTTGAGAATGAGTGTTTCATCAAAATGCTGTCTACAAACCAACGACCATCTCTTGAAAACATAGACATGAATTTGTTGGAGTTAGAGTTAAAAACATTTTTAAAAGCAGGAGAACTCAATAAGAATAAAATGAAATCTTTAGATCTCAATGCTCAAGAAAGAGAATATAATCGTGTTTTACGATCGGAGCTCGACTCTAGTGATGGTGATACTGTCGAGGAGCATGATCAAGTAAGTTAATTTTTTCCAGTACATAAATTTGGTGAATTCAAAAAATTTATATTTATGTAAATACGCGAAGTACATATGCATGTACATCGACCACATCGTCCGACACTGTCAATGAAATATTCATTAATTTATAAAAAAAACAGATGTGAAGGCACATAGTATACTTATAAGCATAGCCATAGTACACAGTGGCGGCTTAAGGTGCTCGGGGGCCCGGGACAGCGACGGCTGAGAAGCCCTCCCTAAATTCTTCAATTAAATTAAAATTAAATTAATGAAATTAAAATAGTTATATAAGTGCTTTAATTTTTTTTATTTAACTGATTTGCTTTTACAGTTTATCTCAGCGTCCTTTATCTTTTTCTAACGTCTCCATTTGAATGTAACAAACATTTGTGTTTGTTTATGCGTCTTGGTCAGTCTATGTCAGGTTAATACCCTATTCAGACACCCAGCCAAATTAAGCAATTAAGGCATTTTCTCAATTTAGCTCCAATTGATGTCCGTTCTTTCTTCTGTCAACACAAACACAGGTTCGACAACATTTTCGATAACAAAGTAAGCTAAATTGAGGTGTGTGAACAACAAAAGCAATAAAGAAACAAAATACATATGACTGGCTGCCATATGACGACTGCAAAGACAAATAATTTTTGCAAACACTTGGAGGCAAATGAAACTAGCAAAGAAACCGTCTTGCTCAGCTTTACCTGCTGCAACTGAAAGGAAAGAATCGCAGAATGAGCCCACCGAACTATTTGCCTTCTGCTTAATGCAGAATTATTTTTTTTTAATTTTCCTAACGCCCTACTTTTACATCAGCTGCTTCTTTATTTAACCCTCCTGTTTACACCTTTTGTACTGTAAATTCCTGTTTGTTTACTTTCTTAAATAGTTTCAGTTTTGGGAGCGTAAGTTCGCTTACCAGTGATAAAGTGATAGGAAACTGGGAGAGCCGGTACCACTACATGCACAGGGCCTACTAGTAGGCCCAAGGTTGATCAGGAACGTAGATTTTCCTCCTTATCAATTTCTAAAACAGGGTTATTGTTCTTGTTAATTTCAAATTTCTAGTGTTGCTGGTGTAATTTTTTGTGACCAAAGAAATTTTTCTTTTTATTTGTATGTTTTTGTGCAATTTCGTAATACGTTTGTGTAAAACTGACTATAAAAATATATTATTGTCTAAAAGTGTCAAAAGAATCTTTGGGTATGTTTTTTATTGAATTAAATTAAGGTTTTATAAGCTGCATCCAAAAAAAAAAAACAGTCCTGCGTTCGAACTAGAACATTTAGCACCAAAAGCATACCTGATCTGATCGTCAACCCTGTGTTAGAGATTCGCTTAAGGGGCCCGAACACTGTAAACTGCGATTTTTCATATGTTTTTTATTTTATTTATTAAAAAAAAACGGACGTTCCGATTTACATGAAACTTTACACATATGTTAATAAATGTTTAGATTATCGAAAAAAAATTTTTTTTTTTTTTTTGGCGGCCATGTTTGTATTCTGTAGCTGATCCAAAATGTCGTCTTTTTAAAATGACCCTTGTCGCGTTGACAGCATAACTGAAAAAGTTTTTATCCGATCGACCTGATTCAAATTGCATTCTATTCGGGAATAGTGTCGCTTCTGCTCGACGTAGCCGTTTTTCGATATATGCCAAACTTTTTTTTTTATAAATATTTTAGTGCAAAATTTTACGCGAAAAAAAAAAATTTTTCTTCAAACAGCCGCCATTTTTTTTCTAATCAATATTTTTAAAATCCCCTACGTCAAACAGTAGCCAGTAATGTATATTTCAAGAATCTTTTTTGTTTTTTGCTCTAGGAGGCTCCGTTATGCTGATTTGCTGTCAACGCGACAAGGTTCATTTTAAAAAGACGACATTTTGGATCAGCTACAGAATACAAACATGGCCGCCAAAAAAAAAAAAAAAACTTTTTTCGATAATCTAGACATTTATTAACATATGTGTAAAGTTTCATGTAAATCGGAACGTCCGTTTTTTTTTAATAAATAAAATAAAAAACATATGAAAAATCGCAGTTTACAGTGTTCGGGCCCCTTAATGAAGAACTGCGAAATAAAAAGGACGGCATTTGACCCTGTCGTATTCAGCGCATTAAGCTTTGTGTTCTTTCGTATATTTTCCAATAATATTTACATAATGAAACCAAAAGAGTTGATAGATATGTTGTGTATTTAATGCAGAAAATTAATGAGAACGTACATTAAAAAGCAAATAATTGAAAGGAACCTTGCGGCATTTTAGTTTACACAATTATCCCAAATATCAGGAAAAGAGCGAAAACAGTGACTAGCTGATGACTGCCAGCACACACAGACTGTGTACGTGAATTGCAAAAAATGCACAAAAATCTGCTTACTCTCCCAGTTTCCTATCACTTTATCACTGCTCGCTTACTCTCTTGATATTTTTTACTGGAAAAAGCGCCAAACAGACCTAATAACTTTATTCTTCTTCAGTTTTATAGAGATCATAAGTTGCTGCTGGTTCTCTTCAGGGTACTTGCGGTTATGCCGATCTTGAGGTCATCGCCTGGAAGGATTACTTTTTCTTGGAAATCCATAGCAACTATTTATGCAATTATTTTTTGGTGTTTTATGACAATAGTCGTAGTTTTTGTTGGACGCGAACGGATTCGAATTTTGCACACAACAAAACAATTCGATGAATACATATATGCCATAATATTTGTTATTTATTTAGTGCCACACTTTTGGATTCCTTTCGTTGGTTGGGGTGTTGCTGGAGAAGTGGCCAAGTACAAAACTTCCTGGGGAACATTTCAGGTAAAAAACATAATTGTTGAATGTTTACACAGTCGTGTCTGGGTATAGTGAACCCCCTATATAGTGTACACCTCGATATAGTGAACACCCAAATTTAGACATCGAGCCTCTAAATATAGAAAACAATTTTCAAGCAAAAAACAAAAAGTGTATTTTGAGCAAATAAAACGAGTTTTTGAACAAAAATGTTGACCTTGATATAGTGAATAACCCCAATACAGTGAAGAGGCCTTGCAATAATTAGTTCACTATATCCAGACACCACTGTATATATATTGGAAGCGATGCTAAGCTCAGAGTCAGGGGCGTAGCCAGAACTTGGCCATGGGGGGGTTTTACAATTTTTTTTCGCCAGTTTAGTATTGCGTGTTTTTTAAAGTTAACTGCACTTTCCAAATAGGGCATTTTGTGGTGGCTTATGTGACTTAATGCATTGGAAATTAAATTTTTCCCGATTTTTAGTAAAAATTTCATGAAATTTGGTGCACTGGAAGCACTGAAAGTAAGTTTGTGTCATCGTACAAAAATGAGCATCGAACAAAGACCCAACATTAAATTTTGTTTTAAAAATGGTTAAACTTTAACCGAAGCATTTGATTTTATGAACCAAGTTTATGGTGATGATTGTTTATACCGTGGTGGAGTTCATAAGTGGTAAGCGCGATTTAAAAACGATTGTCAGGACATAGTTAAATGCTGACCAACGTGTTAGCAAACTGAAATCCGCGATCACCGTAGATTCCATCTGGGCGGTAATTCATAATTAGCCAAAATCTTCATTGAAATTCTTGAAATTGGAATTAATCTTCGCTTTACTTATATCCACCCGAGTGATCTTTTTAATATTCATGTTTAATATCTGCCAGAGTAGAGTATTTAGCTATAATTTCGAATAACTGTACAAATTTGGAGGTAATTTTCAATAACATGAACAAATATTTTTTTTTATAGAAATTTTGTCTATGTTTAAACTTGAATTTTGTAATTTTGTACACAAAATACCTACCGGGGTGATCCCAGGTGCGTTTGCTGCCATTTTGAATAAAACTCACAATAAATGTTTTTTTTTGCGTACCTCATTATGTGTTAAATAAAACACCTGGAAATACATTTTCTAATATTTTCCATAGTTGCAAAATAAATCATTAAAGTTGGGCCTTTTTTCGAAAAACAAACTATCGCCAGATGAAGATACTAAATACTGAGGTGTGAAAAAAATGTATATATTATTATATCTTAATTGTGAGTTTTAATCAAAATATCGGCGGAAGGGCCTGGGGTCATCCGGGTGAACGACATTGGTAAACGACGTATACAAATATTTTTGGTAAGGCGAAGGTTAAGCATCTCAATAGCATAAATTGATCAATAGCATTTTATCTGAACATTTGGCTATCAAAGGATGCCATCTCAGGAATCGACACTTGTTTTGACTGTTTTTTTGTTTACTAAAAGTCGAATTTTAACTATCAAATACTCCTCGCTTTCACCTGATGCGGCACCGTGCGACTTTCACCTTTTCAAAAAATGCATTTGCCGATGAAAAAAGCGTTTAGAGAACGAGGAAACCATCCAAAAGGCTTCTACCGACATCCTGAAGGATATTCCGGTCGACGAACTAAACTACTTTTTATATATTTATACGAAAATGACTTCTCTAAGTTCGTATACTGGATTATGCTTGAAAATAAAACAACCATTTATTCAGCGCAAACGCAGTCAAAAATCAACAATCACTTTATTTACAAATTTACACTTGTTACTACTTTACTACTACTATTGCATGTTTCCCCTTTGCTTGCTCAACACAGACTCGACCCTCTGCGCTGCACACTGCTGCTTTTATACTAGTTTTCTTATAGCGCCGAAGTTTCTTGCACATTCCAGTTGTACTGTCTATCTCGATTGTTCTAGCACAGCTCATCACCTTTCGCGAACCATCCTTGCCATAATTATAGCATGCCGGCCGTACTTCAAAGTGCATGCCTAAAAGTATGCTATTCATGCATAGCACAGCACAGAGTGCTTCATCGTTGCACTGCCCACCACTTAGACTTGTTCGTCCCGAACAAGTGCCGAGGCTCCGCCGGAGTAAGATTCCAGGCGCTCCATATGGACTACTTTCAACCTGGCGTTTCTGTTGCCGCAGCGTTGAACCCTGTACACCACGTCATTAATCTTTGTCACGACTTTGTACGGTCCTTCCCATGATGTTTGAACTTCTGGAGACAAATCTTCCGCTGCGGGTTGTTGAGCATTACCAGATCGCCTTCTTGGAACCCTTCTGGGTTAGCCCGCAGACCATAGCTCGCTGTTAACCTGTTTTCGACTAGTTGAGTGCGGCTCCGCGATCTTATCTTTTAGAACCGCCTTCTTATCTTGGCGACAGTTTTTGCGATGCCTAGGTGCCCTCCACTGGAGTCGTTATGGGTTGCCTTGATGACATCGTTTCCCTGACATCCCACTATTAGGGATTTTCTGGTCTTGCCATCCCTGCTCTCCCACTCTGCCACTGTGCCCAGTAAGCCTTCGCGATCGGGCTCTCACCGGCCATCTCCTGCCAGTCCGGCAGTACTCTCCGCGCTCTGCCTTTGATGATTTTTGCGACATCCGCATCCTCACGCTGGTCCTTCTGTAGCCTTTCCACAAGCCAATCTTCCTCTCGCAGAACTCTTACCGACCGAACATCCACAATCTGTCCCTTGTTTTCGACTTGCAAATCATGCCTGCGCTTGGTTTTGCAAGAATGGTATGACAGTGCGTCAGCCCTTCTTGGCGACGTCTGTTGTCCGGAACGCTTCTCTCGCAGATGACAGTCTCGCGATATGTGGCCTTGCTTGCCACATCGCCAGCAACTGACTCTGGCTGGCACTGCCCGCAGCCCCGCTGGTGCCTCCGAGCTCAATGTCTGGCTTTGCGTGACACGTCCAGATTGAGCTCGACGCCTTTCCGCAGATGAATGTCGAAAACTTCCCCTCCAGGCCGCCTCATACGTCAATGCGCTTGTCACACGATCTTCAGCCTTTCCAAAACTTCCATGCTGAATTCTGGGTAGGACAGTGGTACCAACCGCTCAATATCCGCCGCATACGTCTGCAGCGCCTCGTTGGCTCTTTGTCCTCGGCTCTTCAACTCGCAATAATACAGCATTTTGTTGTGCTCGTCACTGTATCTGGCTGCCAGTGCCCTTATGACGGTCACCTCTCAAACCTTCCGGAAATGTTTTTATTACCTCAGCCGCAGGACCTTTTCTAACATCGGTCCACTGACTCTCCAAAGCAGCCATATCGAACTGTAGTTTGAATGTGTCGAACGACGTAGTACCATCATAAGTAGGTACTTCTATGGCAAAACTTTCCTCAACTGGCTGCACCCTTGCTCGCAGCTGTACCTCTCTAAGCCGCTCGTCGATTTTTCTGTTCACCGAATCCTCCAGACTGTCAACTCGTTTGTGCAGGGAATCATCCAGGTCGTCAACCCGTTTGTCCCAATTGTCCATTCGCGTCTCGAGATGCTCAACTTTCACGTTCAGGCTATCGGAAATTTCCTCCAACTTCTGCTCTATGCGCGCAGAATTTTCCGCCGTTTCTCGGTTCGCAGTTTCGACTTTGGCCGAAATTTCCTGATTCGTAGTTTCCTGCGTCCCGAACTCGTGCGCAGCCCAATCGATGCCACGTGATTCACATGCCTCTCGCAAGCGACTCCACCTTTCCGCCAGCAGTCGGCAAATTCCAGGCGGCCAGCTCCTTCTTTAACTGGTCCACCTTCAGAAGCTCGAGTTTAACCATGTCTGCGTTTTTATAATTTTATTTTACTTTTTTTTCTTGTTTATTAAAAGTTAAAGTTTGTATGGAGAAACTGTGAAAAAACATTAATTAATGGGCCCATTGACTTCAAACTTGGTAAAAGTACTCTTAGTGAGAAATAATTTGACACGTGCTTTTCACTTTTTTGAAAATCAAAATCTAATGAAGTCAACAATGGGTTAACAGTTTGTATGGAAAAACAAGATTTACTGGGCCTTTTGACTTCAAACTTAGCCAAAACACTTCCATCGGGAAATAATTATGCTTATATACTCGTAAATATAAATATGCTTTTCATTTTAGAAAATCGAAATCTACCGTGGTAAACCAAGGGTTAAGAATTTGTTTACAGTAAATGTGACAACACATGATTTAATAGGCCTTTTGACACTAAATTTTGCATACATCCCACGTTCAGATTCTTTTATAACTGTGAACGCAAAATTACAATACATAATTGAGCTCCAGTTTGAAACATTGTCAGCGCGACTTTAAACATAAACATACATAATTGACATTTGACATAAACAAAAAGACATTCTTTGAAAAATTTTAAGAGCTATACTTTTCACTTAATATACGAAATTTCTGATTTCAGTTAAGATTCTACCGAGTTACAGGAACATCACTAAAATTTCCACAGCTTAAAGCGCTGATTGCAGTAATTTCTATAGGATGTTTACTTTGTGCTGTGCTGTTCCTACTTTCTTTATCATTTCTTCTGGATGGTAAGTAATGGAAACTCAGTATGTACTGAAGTCACGAATATAAATAGGTACATAATTACACACAATACATAATTGACTATTTGAGTTGAGATATTTTTAATTTTATTTTTTTTAAGTTAAAGCAAAATGTAACAGTTTGATCACAATATTGTGATGTCTGTCGAAATTGTACTGTAATTTATAATAGGCCATTTTGTAGTTGCGAGACCTATATGTGACTTAGTGCATTGGACATTTAGATTTTTGCCTATTTCCACCGGGCCTTGAATGCATTTGACGCTTAAATGCTTTTAACATCCCATTTAAATGCTCTAATTTCCATGCAATCGTTTTTATATCAAAGTGCGTTAACTCACTTTCAAAACTGACTCAGTTTTGCCGTTTATAGACGTCTTAACAGAAAATGTTATGTTAAAAGAGGGAGCCGTATTCACAAATGCAAACATTTTCACAGCATGCTTGAAGCCGCAGAAAGAGTCGTACATACACAAGCAAATTAGAGGATTTGATTTGTGTTCTGTACGTCAGGATTTTTGCTAAGAAAATGACTTATGCTTGTATTTTTCGCATAAATAGATGTTTTCCGACGTCAATGATGTTAATACTTCTATAATTTGCAAATAAGTAATGCTTAAAAAGAAAATAAAACACGGGGAAATTCTCATAGACCCTTTTGACATTAATTTTTCAAAAATATGAAAACGCAGATCTTCCCAGGCTATTTGGAAGGAAAGCGCAGTGGGTTTCATGCAGTGGATGGGCTACAAGAAACCACACATACGTATAAAGGAGATAGCGGCGATGGGCATAGCTGCCCAGAAAGAAATGCAGAATTTGACTTCCAAAATAAAAATGTAAACAAAAACCAGCTGTTGGAATTAACTCAGTTTCGGTGGAAACGCTTGACAGTTCTTAAACTTAAGAGAGCCCTTAAATGCATTGAAGCGCTCGAACGAATTTTGCAACTGGTTGCTTGTCAACCATAGCTGCCCTGCAGGAATTCGGATTGGTCCGAATAACATTTTTAAACTGGTTGCTTGTCAGTCATAGCTGACTTCAGAACCGGTTCGTTTCCTTTGAGCGAACTCACCCTATTAACATGGCGATTCCCTAGGCGACAGTCAATTCCCTGTCGGGCCTGAGAAAACTGGTTCCCAAAATTCATTGTTTTTTCAACTGTTTTCTTGTAAGTCAATTGAAAACTACTTGTCAAAGTAGCTGTAAGCGAATGCAGAAGTCAGTCAGTTCGCGTCTAATCGTTCACGTTCTGTGTGCGCGTTCATAGGCGAGAAGAGACATGAAAATACGAAAGACGAAACATAGGTAATCAACAAAATACTGTTAAGACTGATTTTACGATACTTTTGTTACAACAAAAACGTAGAAATGTTCGCATTTTTCGAACATGTATTTTTCTATGACTCGAAGTTCGCTCGATTTGCACGTTTTGCCTTGAATGATTTCAGTTAGAATTTTGCGTGGCTGCGTGAAGCAACGAATTGCAGCAGCAGCTGAAAGGTATGTATTAATAAATTTGTTTGTTTATTTATGTAATTATTTATAAATTCATTTATTTATTTATTAATTGCAGGCGAAGTCAAGATGTTGTATTGCGTCAGGACCCAAACAGTTTCAATAGAAGTGTGCCAGCAAGTCCAAGTTCATCTTGGCTCATCTTTACGTGCACCAATATTTCTTGCTTTTCATTCACGGCAGAATTTTGTTGTTTTTTGAAAATATTTTTGAAATAAATAATTGTTAAAAAATGTCATGGTTTTATTTTCCCCCATAAAAATCAACTGGTTAGAAAACTAATCCAGAATAAACTAGTTTGCAAACTACTCGCTTCGCAACTGGTTTAGAAACTGTTTTACTTAGGATTAACTTTGGACTAGTTGCAAATGGATGCAGACGGGGACAACTGACTGAGTCGGTTCTGAAGTCTGCTATGACTGACAAGCAACCAGTTGAAAAATTTTATTCGGACCAGTCCGAATTCCTGCAGGGTACTTATAATTTACTTCGAAACTTGTGCTAAACCAAAATGTTCTTTTAATTTTTCTAGGATATCCGCTTTGGCATACACTTGCTTATTATCATATAATAACAATGATCAATATGAATTGTGCATTGTGGTATATTAATTCGAGGGCGATTAGAGCCGCATCATTTTCGTTAGCTTCATGCTTTCATAAGGTGAGTTCGATAACTGAATTAAAACAATAGCCATAGCCGGATAAGGGAGGGCGAAGTGCCTTCCAGTTAATTTCAATTGTTATATTTTTTAATATTATTATTTATTATACGGAAGTGAGAAAAAATGATTACATCATAAGATTAGCAAAACAAGAAATTATCATGAACCGACATTGATTATTTCTCTTGCTGGTTTTTTGTTAAAGTATCTCAAGTACCCGGGCACTCGGACGGTTGTTCAGGTGGTAAAGACATAAAGCCTGATTTGCCCGGCTATCGACCAAATATGCCTCGTCGCCCTTTGGGTTAAAGACTTGCGGCCGGCTTTGATGCAATTTCCGGACCCCCAGTATACCGATTCACTAAAAAGGTATCTTCTGTTGTGTTATCCTTCTCTTCCGTCGGGGCGTGGGCGTAAATTAATATGACAGCCTTTTGTTTACCGAGACACTTGGTAGCATAATATCCACCAGTCTTGCCAAATTCAAAGTTTGAAAATCCACTAAACGAACGAAACACGGCTAACAGATAATGATTGTTCTGCGCACCTGTCGCCTACAACGATCAATATTGATTGCATGCGATCGCAGAGCAGTTGTGAATTACTACCGCTGACAACAATGCGTGGTCCGTCAGAGTACCCTATAGTTGGAAAACCACTCTGATGAAGCTTTACCAGAAGGGAGTCAGCGAGGAGATTCCAAAGATTAATTTATAAGATCCTCCTTGGGCACATTCTTTCAAATACTGGGATCAGGGGCCATAAGGCGGCAAAGCACCCGACTGCACGCATGGGGACGTGGTTTGCATCATCGGCTGCGATACTTATGGGTACCAGGCCAAGTGGCCTCAACGTCTTCATGAAGGTTACTTCTGCGACTGGGTGGTCTCCGGGCGGCTGTTGGACCTTGTCTTCTCAGTTGGCTAAATTTCATATGAGGAAATCCAGGAGCGTCTGTCGCACAGTGGGCGGCTCTCTCGGCGTCTGTTCTCAAAGTTAGAAGCGGCGTTTCGTCTCATCTTTTGGTGGCGTGATAGATGTCAAAGAAACGCCACAGGAAAAGGCGACCCCTTCATAAAAACCGCCATAATGACCGCTTAGATTGCGCAGCGGGATCCCAGCGGGGAGGCAGCACTCCTAGAGGAGAAAGACGAATCTTCAGCCACTGGTTCCACTCCTGGAACATCATCGGCGGGGAAGCACAAGGTAAGCAGTGCTGCGAAGAAAGCCTGAAACGGCTATCCGCCCTCACTTGTATTCCTCCGCAAAATTAACAAAAGTTCAAGCACCAGAAGATCGTAGTTAAGTACGAAAAGAAGCAATCGGCGGCCTCTGGTGCTAAGAGTGCGATTAGTACAGCAACGCCTGGGGACAGTGCCGACAAAGCTTTTAACAACAAGGACGCCCAACCAACAGGGGAAGGGAAAAAGCTGAAGCATCAGCTAGCTTCTCCTCTCCACAGTAGCTGCAGATTGCCGTAGTGGACCGGAGCGATCCTGATAGGAAAATTCGCCCGCGAAACTGACTGTCTGTAGGGGCGTACATTCTGCGAGCGATGCTCGAAACGGCCGACGACGAAATTGACTATGACGGCGCAGGGGGGCAGAAGGGCGTCAAAACCATCAGTTGTGGCAACAAGGAATTTCTCAACTTCTTGGTGCGTATTATCGGTGCTTTTGAACCCCTCTGTCTCTCAGACCTATCGTAACACTGTGGTTACCCCTCCAGCTATGGAGGACGCCGACAAGCGGAGTGGAGAATGATATCCTCCACTATCTGTAAGAATGAGGCAGGTCAGGACCTCGTGATCGCTGTAGAGAGTATCCAAGCAACCATTACTGTGCGAATCCCCCTGAACTTATGTGCCTTCTCAAACTTTGATAAGTAGAGGGCTGTCAAAAGCTCCTTTCGCGCACATATACAGACTGTAACGATGAGGCAGTCTGTCGCTGTGCTATGCACTGAATGCTTTGACGGGCATACTTTTAGGCACGCACTTTTAGAATACGGCCGGCTTGCTATAATTTCGATACGGTAAGGATGGCTCACGATGGTACTGGAAATTTTTAGTTCAATTGGAATGTGCGAGAACAATCGGCGTGACAAGCAAACAAGTATAACAGGCGGCCGGGTGGAGTCATGGCACAATAACAAGGTAGTGGCAGGAAGGAGCGAAAAAATGCACGTGTATTTTGTTAGTGTTTTTGTTCGGTTCATTGTCAAATCGGACGGACGGTTCTCTTGCCAACAGTATTGCCAGCATCGAATAGACCACTTGGTCTATTCGAAAACGTAAAAATACAACAATTAACAGCAAAAGTGCATAGCTTCTTTGTTTTAATCTGTTGTTTTACAATGAGGGGCAAAAGTGCTAAGTCCATAGTTCGCCGATTTTGCGTTAATTCATAAAAGTTAACGAAAATTGGAAAAATAATTTTCTTTCATCATTGCAACAATGCTTCAAATTCCACAGAAAAAGAGTTGGCTGGCAATGCTGGTCGCCGAATGTAAACCAAACCAACACAAATTTTTGACAACCTACCGAACTCTGACGAGAAAAAAATAAAATTCGCTCCTTCCTGCCACTACATTGTTATTGTACCATGGGTGGAGCGCGACAGGGACAGCAGTGTTGCCAGATCAAGAGATTTCCTCCTAAATTTAGGAGATTCTTGATCTTTTAGGAGAATTTTTAAGACGAAGAATTGTTTAGGAGATTCATATTTTATGTTAGTTGATTTTTCGGATCCTTAGTGGATTTTTGGGAGATTTTTGGATAACGAAGTAGGATGCATTGGGAACACTGGCAACAAAACATATTTTGGCAGTTATTTTAATAGTTAAAGTAGCCTATTGTGTTAAAAATTGTTAAGCTTACAAAATGTTCTATCTCGCTCTCACTTATTGCTGTCATAATGAAATCCAGTCAAAGATTATACTTTTTATTTAATTCATTTGTTAAATGTTTTGTTTTTGTTGTTAAGCCGAAGTTGAATTAAAAAGGCTGCAATAAAAATATATATGTACCTATATATTTTTATTTTTATGAGAAGTTTAATTCCTTTAAAAATATGAAAAAAATTGTTAGGAGATTTTTTAATTTTTTGGGAGGAAATTTCAGCGTTTTTTAAGATTTAGAAAAAAAGTAATTTCAAGTATCTGGCAACACTGAGGGACAGTTGTGTTTTAGCGTTTACGTTAGTTTACGAATTAGACAAAATCCGTTCGTATACTTTTTCTATGATAGTTATACTATAAAAATATGAAATTTAAAAAAATCGATTTTTTCAAAATTTACAACTAGAGGACCCCCTTAAGTAATAAGTGTAAAGACAGTAAAGAGTAAATTTATAAATAAAATTATTGCTGATTTTCAAATGCGTTTGATAAATGAAGTGTTTATTGAAGTGTGTTTATTTTAAATTGCACAATCCAGAGAGACGAACAAGCCTTCAAAACCAATTTTCGTAACATTATTATAAAACTAGTTTAAATTATAGTTTAAATTATTATTAAATTATAAATTATATATAAATTATGAATTATTTATATTATCGGGGTACCGGTTAATTCGTGCGGTTTTTTTTTTTGGGAAAATTGAAGCTTTATTGTGAAAAAATGGTTACAAATTTAATATTCAAAGTAGCTATAACTTTCCCATTTTTCTGGCAATTCACGAATACCCTTTCTGAAAAATTCGGCCGGCTTTTCCGCTATCCACGAATCGATCCAATTTTTGACTTCTTCATAATTGGAGAAGTGCTGGCCATGTTGCATTGATCGGAAGAGATAGTAATCGGATGGCGCAAGGTCTGGACTATACGGCGGGTGGGGTAGGACATCCCATTTGAGCGTTTCAAGGTAGGTTTTGACGACCTGTGCAACATGTGGCCGAGCATTGTCATGTTGCAAAATTACCCTGCCCTACCCTGAATTTACGATTTCTGAAATTGAATTTATGTTTCTGAAATTGAATTTACGTTTTCCGAAATTGCTTTTACGGTTTCTGAAATTGAATTTACATTTCTGAAATTGAATTTACGGTTTCTGAAATTGCTTTTACGGTTTCTGAAATAGTTTTACGCTTTCTGAAATTAAATTTATATATCTGAAATTGAATTTACGCTTTCTGAAATTAAGTTTACGGTTTCTGAAATTGCTTTTACACTTTCTGAAATAAAACTTGAAAAGGTGTAGTTGAAATAACAATCACCATATCAAAGATTTTTTTTCAACAAACGAATTTTACATTAAGTAAATAAAGAAAAAACAAACATAACATAAATAAATAATTACTTATCAAACATGAAAAAATCACCCTTTCGTACCTTACTCGCTTATATTCAAAATTAAATAATTCAATATTATATGCTAAAAAAAGAAGTTTATTTACATTGGTAGCAACATATTGGCAAAAAAAGCAATTGTTGCTGATTTGTCACCACGGCAATAGATCGGCTAGTCTCCAATTTGTTGACACTGACGATTGTTGCCAATTTCTCATGTTTTGCATGGTGGATGCATTCCAATAGGACACATGTATGTGTTTGGATGTGTGTGATTTATTAACTTTTAACAATTATTTGTAGGATGTTCGCAAGGATTTTTCACCTTCCGTTATTGCTAAATACAGATTTTTATGGTTAAATCTCAGCGAGTTGCTACAGTCACTGGGCAATGCGTACGCAAGGACGTATTCAACATATTGTATTTTCATGTAAGTTTTCTAAGAGAGGTGTGGCAAATTGTTTTACTTTAAATTGATTTTGCTGACTTTTTTTCATTTTCAATCCGCATACAGATTTGTTAACATTGTAATTGCAGTATACGGAGCTTTTGCTGAAATCGTTGACCAAAACAACGGCTATCAGGTGTCATACAAAGAGATTGGCTTAATTGTGGACGCCATGTACTGCTCGACGCTGTTGTTCATCTTTTGCGATTGTTCACACAACGCTACACAAGGTGTGGCAAAAGGAGTTCAGAAGACGTTACTTGCGATCGACTTGCGCCAGACTGATAAGGAAGCACGAAATGAAATAGACCTTTTTATTCTAGCTATAGAGATGAATCCGGCTATTGTTAGCTTAAAAGGCTATGTAGACGTTAATAGAGAGCTCCTTACATCGGTAAGAATCGAATTTTAGCTAACTTTTTTATCGGTGTATTTCTATATAATATGCATGAACCAAAAAGAAATCTAAGTGCCTGTGACTTAAGCGGAAGTTGTCGAATCGACTTATGTACATAAATAGGTCTGTTTGGCCAGATTTCCAGTAAAAAATATCAGGAGAGTAAGCCAGCGTACGCTCCCTGAAATCAAACTATCCAAAAAAGTAAACAAACAGCAATTTGTAAGAATTTGCAAGTTTTAACTCTTGGTTACACCACTGGGACCCACTCACAATACACAGTAAAATGGGTGTAAACAGTGGGATTAAAGAACGATACAGCTGATCTAAAAGTTTCATTTGAGGTTTGAAGTGGTAGGAAAATTAAGTTAAATCAGACATTTAATGCAAATAGTTCGTTGCGCTCAATCTGCAATTCTTCCCTTTCAGCTTCAGCAGCTAAAGCTGAGCAAGACGGTTGTCGGTCAGCAGACTTGCGAACGCACCATTTATTTGCTGTTTCCATTTGCCTCCAAATGTTTGCAAAATTTATGTTTCTTTGCAGTCGATAATATGACAGCCACTCATATGTTTTTCTTGTTCTTCTTCTTACTGGCAAAAAGTTACTGGACAAAATTTCTCCAGTAAAAACTTGCAAGTTCTCACGAAATGAACTGTCACTTTACGCTCTCAGTTTCTCTCTCGTTACTGGAGATTTGGCGTCAACAAACAGGATCTAGTAAAAATTTGTACAAATTTGTACAAATTCGTACAAATTATTCTCTGCCAAACAGACCTAATGTATGTATCACAGATCTCACTGAGGTTTCTGAGTGGCGGACCAGTGAAAACAAAAAAATTTTGAATTTTCTTATTGAAAATGCTGCACTTAATATTCTTCTGGAAGATGGTAATAATTGAAACCAATTTTGGTTGTTAGCTGAAAAATTCAAAATATTTATATAAAAGGAAATAAAACCAAATTTGTGGGAAGAAGTTACGCTTGCGCACCCGAAATAAAATTAACGCATTTTTTGACAACCAGCTGACGCACGTTTGCACCCTCATATAAAACATGGGTATCACTGTTTTTCCCTTGTATTTTGTTTTTGTATCATTGCACGGATTGCAAAAGTCTGCATAATCTGCAACTTCTGCAATGTGCAAGGGTTTTGCAAGACATCGAGAATACCCCTATTGTTTTTATATTCAGAGTACCGACTCCTACTCGCGACATCAAATGTGCTTCATATAACAACCATAATTGTTTGCTTGGAATATTATTTCTATACCTGGCAAAATGTAATGAAATTCATTTTAGTCCCAATTTATTTATGTGTTCATTCCAGTTTAAATTAGAATCAAACCATATTCTCAAGATTGTCATAAATATTCCTCATTAGTACTAACCCCATAGCATCTTTGGAGATATGATGCACGTTTTGTCGCAATTTTCTTATACTTCAACTCTTCATTATCATCATCTTGGCACTACAGCTCTTTGTGAGCTTTGGCCTGCTGGACAGGGGACCTCAACACGACGCGGTTCGTTGCCGCCTCCCTCCAATTTTTAATTTTCAGCTTCTTCATGTCGTGTTCAACTTCGTCCAATCATCTTGACTTTGGCCTTCCTCTTGCTTTGGTTATAAACGTTTTGGCATCCATTGCTTTCTTCTGCGCTCCCGCATTGTCCATTCTTATCACGTGGCCTATCCATCTTATTCGTTGTGCCTTGATAAAACGGATAATATTTTCACCCTTTATCAGCTGTTCCAGTTCGTCGTTTCACCTTATACGCCACTCGCCATCTGATTCTCTAACTGGGCTATACATTTTTCTAAGACTTTTTCGCTCAAAAACTCTAGCTTGGCTTTGTCTCTTTCGCTTAGAGTCCATGCTTCGTACCCATAGCATATAACTGGGCGTACGACGGTTTTGTACAATGTAAATTCATATGACCTGCTAAGAAGTTTTTATTTGAAGAGTCTTATTAGCGACGAGTAGGACTTATTGGCTGCTTGAACTCTTTCATCGATTGTGCTGCTTACAGAGTTATACTTCATATAATAGGGTCAATAGGTTGGAAGGGACCTACAGTTTTATGCCGATTCCGAACGGCGAGTTGGGAGTTTTTTCATACGCAATTTTACTCTCAGAGGTTTGCCATTTCCTGCTGAGAGGAGAGCGCCGAAAGAAAAATTGTTGTTTTTTCTTTTTTCGGTGTTAGCAGCAACGGAGTCTTGAACCTGGGTTCGAGCGTCACTAGCCAGCTGATCTACGGCGGTTGCCAGGGATAACATTGTATAAAATGTTTTACAGTTTTTATGCATAGCTGCGAAATGTTTCCTTTTTGATTTAATATCTACCTACTAGAAAAAAAAACACAAAATTGTGTGCATGTTTTTTAAGCAAGTCGACGTCGATTTCATTTTTTGATATAAATATTTCTGTATTTGGAAAAAAAAAAACAACAACCTTTCGCTCATTTGTTCTCATCTAAAAAATTAATAATAAAATAAAAAAATCTATTTTGCACATTTTTATTTATGAAAATTTTTTTTTTTAGTGCATGTTTAGTGTGACCATGTAGTCTCGCTAAGCACTACAGGGTTAAAGAACCTTGCAATTTCAAGAGCCTGAATATTGTTTTCCAAAAATTATTTTAAAAAATGTATCGCAATGTACGATATCAATATGGATATGAGTCCTTTCGCTTAGAGGCTGACTGCCCTGTAGGAATTCGGACTGGTCCGAATGTAATTTTTCAACTGGTTGCTTGTCAACCATAGTTTACTGTAGCAGCGATTCGCTTCCTTAGAGTGAACTCACACTTTTAACATGGCGTTGTCCTAGGCGACAGTCAATTCTCCCCGTGCGCATCCGTTTGCAACTAGTCCTGAGTTAGTCCTAAGTAAAACAGTTTCTAAACCAATTGAGAAGCGAGTAATTTGGGCATTTGTTTATTCTGGGTTAGTTTTCTAACCAGTTGAATTTTATGGGGGAAAATAAAACAATGAAATTTTTAAATAATTCTTTCATTTTAAAAATATTTTTAGAACAACAACAATTCATCGGGAATGAAAAATAAAATATACGTGCAACAAAAAATTTCGATTCTAAAAAAGATAAATTTGGACTTGATACACTTCTGCCGAAAATGTTTGGGGCTTGACGCCATATAATATCCTCATAATTTCCGACTACGCCTGCAGTTAATAATTTAATTAATTAATTAATAAAAAAATAAAAAAAAAAATTAACAAATTAATTAATAAATTCCTTTCAACTACTGCTTCAATCTTTGGCTTTGCGCAACCACGCATAATTCCAACTGAAATCATTCGAGGCAAGACGTGCAAATCGGGCATCGACATGTTAAAAAATGCAAATATTTCGATGTCGTCTTTGTAACAAAAGTATCGTAAGATCACACCCAACAAAGTTTTGTTGATTATTTCATCCCTGTTTCGACTTTCTTATTTTCATGTGCTCTTCTCGCATATGAACGCACACACAGAACGTGAACGATTATACCCAAACTGACTTCTGCATTCGCTGGCAGCTACTACAACTGATTATCGAATTGACTTACAAGAAACTAGTTGAAAAACCAATGAATTTTGGGAACCAATTATCTCTGGTCCGACAGGGTGGGTTTAGAAGGGGAAACATATCTCCCGCAGTGCGGGGAGAAGTCCGTTTCGCTTAAATCATATCGAGCCCTTCCCGCGATTTTATCGTATGAGCCATTTTTACCGAAATTCATTTTTTTACCGGTAACGATAGCACCATAAATTTGTCATCAGTCCTTAAAAGCTCACATCTCTACGATGAACCGTTACGAAGTTTGAGAAAAAACAATTTTATCGTATGTTCACTTAAAATTTTTCCTTCATTTTTTGTGCCTGCAATTTTTGGTGTCCTTAGAAAGAAAACCAAAAGGTGGGTCTTCTTCTTCCGCAGTAACAGAAAATTGTTCTGCATCGGAGCAAATACTTTCTCCTTCGGATATGTTACTGGTCCTTCATCTGAAGAAATTTCGAAATCTTCAAGAGAGCTTTCGAGTTGCTGGTCAAGTTTACGTCTTTCAGCCTCACTGTCTGATTCGCTCAGCAGCTCTTCTATTTGGCGTCGAGTTGGCACGGCCGACTAATTGAATTTTATTCATACAGGCACTTTATGGAAAAGTATAGGCACATTTTTATATACACCCTTTGGGACATGGTTTTTTCTTTTCCTGACTAAAGTTGCTGTAAAAAATTTATTTATTTTGACTTTCACACTTCACAACCCGCGACTGCAATATAAGCAACTACGCACGCACAAAAACGAAAGTTCACTGACGAATGTCGAATATCTTCCTCTTTCTAATGTTTTTGGATAAAACAGGTGTACATAAGTTGGAAATTCCCCAAATTCCAAAAAATAACGCATACAGTGCAGCCGTTATTGTCGCAAATGTTGCCAAATCAATACAAAAAAATGTATGCAGATTAGGGATTCAATGTTGCTTGCGGAAATAATGGAAAATTGTATTGGGCAAAATTTGCCCAAAATACAAGATTTGTTACTTTTGCTTTAGTTGCAAAAAGTTAATTTTTAACTTTATTAAAAAACGGTGTTAAATTATAGAGAGAGTGTTCAAAAAAGTGCTCGTTCTAAATAAATCGTACAATTGAGAACATTTGAATAGTGAAAAGTGAATCTATGTATAGGCATATAATTGTTTATCCTGACTGACTGATTCATCATCGCCCAGCTCAAACCGCTAAAGCTACAAATATGAAATTTGAACTGTAGGTACATTTTGAAAAATCAACCTCCGCTAAGACGGGATTTTTTTAAATTCGGGGTCTAAAGGGGAAAATCATGGGTTAAGGTGTTGTATGAAGAAATGCGATTTAATAGGCCTATTGTTTTAAAATGTGGTGAAAAAACTTCAAATCAAAAATAATGCGACACGTATTTTTTATTTTTTCGAATATCAAAATTTAACGGGGTGAACAAAGGGTTAAGGTTCGTATACGGAAAGACTAAAAAGAAACATGACGCGGTAGGCTTTTTGACTTCAAAGTTGGTGAAAACACTTGAAATCAAAAATAATTCGACACGTGTTTCTCATCTTTTTCAAAATCAAAATATAAAGGGGTGAACCAAGGGTTAAAAGTTTGAAATATGAAAGAAATATGAAGAAGTATGATTTTTACGATTTTTTACTTCAAACTTGGTTGAATGTTTGTTTATTTCCAATGTGAAATAATTCGATATGTGTTTTTCATTTTTTTGAAAATCGATATCTGACGAGGTCAACGATTTAATGCGTCAATTGACTTCAAATATGGTGAAAGGTGAAATTATTTCTAAAATGAGAAATAATGCGATAAGTTTTTTTTCATAAAAATCTAACGGGATCAACAAAGGGTTAAGAAGGACTTGATTTATTGGCCTCATTGACTTTAAAGGTGCGTGCAAAGCCACGGTGCCCGGCTAGTCATGAATATTTAGATTTAAAAATTGATGGAATGACAAAAGATGTACTAGTTCAAACAGATGAAGAAGATACAATAGTACTTAATTTTTTCTGAAAGAATGTTTCGTATTTCATAAATAAAACTACACTATATCACCTATGAATTACACTATAACAATCTGAAAGTAACATTATTTTGTATTCAATAAATTATACCAAGGAAACAATTATTTTTTACTTAGAAACGATTTTATCGTATGTGCCACTGCAATATTTGAATCGCTCATAATAGTGTCCGCGCAAATTATCGTATGTCCAAAATAACGCCGTCGCGCTTTGCTGAAGTCACTAAAATTACTTATTCCAAGTGTGTAACCCTAAATAAATTAATTAATAAATAATAATTGACTGGCACGACAGCCCGCTTACGCGAGACTAAGACCTAGCTTCCCGCAACTACCCGTGTTGTGCGTGTGAATTTGTACGCGGGTTGAAGGGACCTACAGTTTAATGGCGGTTCCGAACGGCAGGTTGGGAGCTCTTTCATAAGCAATTTTTACTCTCAGAGGTTTGCCATTTCCAGCTGAGAGGACAGCCACCGAAAGAGAAAACGAGTTTTCCCGTTATTTTTTTTTTAGGTGTTATACAGGCAGTATTTGAACCTGAGGTTGCTACCTGCGACTCGCGGTCCAACGCACTAACCAACTGAGCCACGGCGGCTGCCTAAATAAATTGTGTATACCAAAAATCATGCAACTATGTTGCGCCAGTGCAGAGGAAACAAAAAAAAACGTCTCCTGTAAAATTTGGTTTTTGGCTCATACGATAAAAACGCGGGAAGGGCTCGATTTATACCCCTGCTGTAAGAAACCCTAGCTAGAAGAGAATTTTCCTCTTTTCTGCAAAGTGCGCAAAATTCTTCAACATATAATATTTATCCTGCCTTAATCTCAGCACAATAAAATACTTTAGTGACGACTTTCCTACGTACGCAATATAAACGCGCGTACTTTCAAAAAGGTTGCATCTGATGATGAGTGTCCGTTATGCAACTTGAGGACAAAAGATAGCATTCACTTCATTGGCATTTGTCCCAATTATGCAAATATTCGCATACATATTTCGGTGATCAAGTTTTAGATCTGGCCAATACTAAAGATATTTTGAGTGGGTCAATTTTTCAAACTTTGTACAAATATCTCTCCGACCGATCTTTTATTAAATAAAATTTGAGAAAATTGTTGGCATCTTTTGCTTTATATAACAATTACTATTTGTACTTGTTAAGTTTTCCGACTCACGACACTTGCTGTCACAGTCGTATGTTTTCATTTTTGCATCTTATTTGTATCTAATTATTATTGTTTAAATATCGTTAGTTGTTAAGGATACGATGAAATGTAAAATAAAGGCATCATCATCATCATATCAATATAGGTCTCATATGAAAGAGAAAATTTCCTAGAATAACAAAAATTTAATTTTTTGGTATGCAATAGGTATTGAAAATGTCCTTTTACAACTTTATCCTTAAATATCCTTGAACATTTTCAATAGTTATGGAATGTGAAATATGTCTTAAGGACTAATATTTATACTACCACTTCCTCGAACTTCGCCCATCTAACTTTAATAGTTTAGGATCAAAAAATTTTAATACTCTCTGTTTTAATTCTCTCTATAAAACAATGAATGTATTGCACCCTACGAAAAACATAAAACATTTAATTAACACTTGAATAAATCCTAGTTCCTTGGGCAACTGTTAGTTTAATACTTTTAATTATATAGTATATCGTTGACGCCATTGTAAGGTTAGAATGATAGTTATTCGAAATAATACGATATAATACCAATAAAGATCATTATAATAAATATTGCAAAAACTTTAAAACTATTTTTGAATTTAACCTACAACCAAGCGTAGTTCTAATTTTTAAATTTACGATTTCCATTCCAGTCGATTGCAACCATCACCATTTATTTATTAGTTCTAATACAATTCAAGTTTACTCTGGACAAGGGCAAATAGCGATATAGCTACCGCATTTGTAAGCTTAATCGAAGCTGCAGAAAGCCGGGAAGTGTACGCATGTTTTCTTATTCAGTTCTTATGTAATGTAATTTCCAGAGTCTTAATACTTACGTAGAGTGTCCTAAATATTACAATAAATAATTTAAGGTAAATATACATAATTCAAATAAATACATCTTAATAGCGATAATTCAGTATTACATGTTTATCTTTCTTATGTTAAATAATTAGTAATGTAAATTAATTAATTATAAATTGTTGTTTAACGATTTAACATACATGTACACTAAATTAAAACATTGCCGCATGTATGCAATGTTAACTACTCGTAGACTTGGCAATTATTCCATTCGGCATTTGACAGTTGTTCTCTTCAGCTTTATCCTTTATGTTAGAACAATGTTCAATGTTCAATGGTCTAAGCTCTTTTGGCCGCTTCCATTAGGATGATTGAGCTTTGGTTTTGACCATATAGCCATATTTCGCTACCAGTTGTGACCCTTTTGAACAATTCGCCATTCAACAGCTCCTGAGCGATGCACATGCGACGGTTCCTTTGGGCAAAATTTTGTTATGTCGTAACAAACTTCGCTACCACACATTTCATGTCCAAATATTCGGAATAAGTTGCATGGAATGGGTCAACTGAAACGCCAATATCTGCGGCAACTAAACACAAAAACATCTAACCTCTATATCGGTCAAAAACTTACACAGGAATTCAACAAAAGTTCATTGTTAACATCAGAAATAAAAAGAATATTACTTACGACTTATAATTCTATATGATCCTTACTGAACATTAAGTCTTTGGAGGAAAATTCTGTTGACTTTTGTTTTTGATTTAATGGGTGGTGGCATTGACTGATAATGTTCCTGTCAAGCAGCTGCCGTACTAACTATGCCTAAATTGTGCCCTTGGATAACTTTTTAGATTGCCTGTTCCTATCGTAGAACTTGTTTTTAAACAGAGCTTAAACTGCTTTTTTAAGTAATATCTTTTGAATTTGTTTCTTAGTCTGTAAGTTAAATTTTTGTAAATTACACTGAAATAAATAGATAAAGTATATAACTTATTATATAATATCAAGCATACAATTGTACAATTGTATGTATGTAACATATGTATTTGTGGCTAGTAAAAAGAAAACAGGCAAAGCACCTATAATAAATGAAGAAAAGATATTGTCTGTGTTCGAAATATCTTTGCCAGGTTATATTTAGAAATACCACAGAAGATCTAAGCACACTTATTCAGTTCTCTCCATTACATGAACTTTCAAACTTCAAAGAGAAACCATCTTTTCGCTTTCCTAGAAACACGTAATTAAATGCACAAATATTCGAGTACCTTTCCGCCCATCAGCAAGAACTAGCCTTCGTGCAGCATTTATATAAAAGGAAAAGAATGGCAGCGTAATATTTAATGCACGCCTTTATTAAAAATTAATATGAAAACACAGCTATAACCTTCTAATTGATATTTAATGTCTGCGCCAACATTTAATATAAGTGTCACATTTGAGTAGAAGTGATGTTCTAAAATGTCAGCAGTCGCAGTTTGGTTTTATGATTAACAAAGAGTAGAATGGCCTATACACCAGATTTTGATTTTGAAAAAGCTATAAATTCCCGTATGCTTCACGAAGATATGGGATATGTAGTGAAAGTGACGAAAAGCAAAAGCATAGCGTTCGAACAAAATCCAGAGCTATTGGAAAGGGGACTTGATAGAATTAAGCGCACCGAATTGAAATCGAGTGATGGTATTACTGCGGAAATATATGATCAGGTAAGCTATCATATATGTATAATACACATATTTATGTACCTAGAATGTGTACATTTGTTCTAGTAAAATTAATATTTATAATTTTTATTTATAATATTTAAAAATATCTACTTGAAGTAAAATGGCATTGATATTGAGCTAGGTCTATAATTGAATTTGTCCACACTTGCAGGCTAAAAATTGATTTGTTTATAAAGCAATGGCTATTTCATATTAGAAAACAAGTGTTTGAAAGCAATTGGATATACTGTAAGAAAGAAATACATCCTTATTTCATATTTCGTTTTAAATGTACATAGAAGAAGAAACAGGTATGTATTAGGGTTTGGAAACTATAATTTACGCAGAGTTACTTGTGATGTGGACTGGTTGCGATTGTGTTCAAAGAAACATCATTAGTAAAAGTGTGATGAACGACCCACATTTATAGATTCCACGGCGTGCTCAGCATTTAGGATTGCCCCACACCTAATTATGGCGAATCTTAAATTTGTTCATACACCTTCATTGAAACAAAGTTCAACTGGTGCAAGAATTTAAGTTGGTGACCATTCAATCAGCGTTGCCACAAGAAAAAACCAAACCAAAATGTAACAAAAATAACCAAAATGTTTATTCGACATAAACAAAATAAATAACTCATACATAAACTTCAAGATTTAAGGAACATTTAAAAGGCTTTCGACACATATGTATGTATGTGTGACATAAAATAATTAACCCGTTCACGCACAGTAGAGTAAGTTCGGGTAATGTGATATAGTGGCTTATTTCACAAGTGCGTTGACCTTTTCAAAAATTAACCTCTAAGCAACTAAAAACTCGTGCTGCATGATTTTGGATGTGTTTGCTTAAATAGTTTACAGTCAGTGTGATGAAATGCTTTGAGAAATGCTTGCGCAAGTTTTTGGTTATAAAGTTTGAAAGAAGATACCCAGAAGAAGTAAGAAGATATAAGAGAGATACCCAGAAGGTACCAAAAGAAAAGTTATTAGAAAGTTCGAGGTCAATCAAAAGTGAATCAGTGATATCGGTTATGAGTTTGTGCAAAACGCTCTTCTTAACAAAATTATTATTTTTTTTATAATATTTTTTTCGCAAAAAGTAAATTTCGGGTAATGTGATATACCAAAAGTTGAGTAATGTGGTATAGTACTATATCATACATACAGTACTTATGGTTAAGTTTCAGATTAACACTTCTATTACCTTGGGGTCATTTTTGATGAAAAATTAACTTTTAAGTGCCGTAACTTCCTTATTTCTGGTGAAGAATTGTTTTCCTTTGGCTTAGTGACTAATTTTATGCCATTTGAATATAATATTATTTATTTATATATATTATATATTTAATATTTAATTTTATTTGCAACACTGGTTTACGTGCAAATGAGCAACTATACAAATTTGAACTTAGGGTCATTTTATAACCCATAGTACTGAACGCAAGATTTGGATTTGGTTTCAAAGTCTCGTGGATAAATGTTTCTGGCATTTTTGTTTTGTTTTGGTAAGAGGGCGTGGCGTGTTGGTAAAATCGAAATTAAGAGTCATGCAACATTGCAATTTCGTGCAGTGTCCCCATGTAGACATATTGTTCCACTGGAAATATTTCATGGGCGTTCAATAATGCACTCTTTTAACGATACAAATTTTGTATATAACTTCGGAACTATAAGTCGCACATCAATGACACTAAGATCGAACTTACTATTGGGTCATGTTTTTCGGCAGGGTAAAAGGGAGGAAGGGAAAAAGGGCATTTAATAAAGGGGTAGTTTCGCCCACACATCTCAATGAGCAGTATACGAGCTTTTAAGTTTCAAAAAATGGAAACCCAATGGTACGAAAACTTTATGTTTCTGGTATGAAATCTTGAATGAAGATTTTAATATAAGTAAATAGTACCTATAGTACGATTTCTAGCAAATAATAAATTTCTAAAAATTTCCAAAAGGAGTGTGAACAAGCTAAATCACGTTTCAGGAAAATATTCGTGTTAGCGACAAACAAACAACAGAACTGGGCTTCTGATTTTGCGAAAAGAAAGGAAGCCAATAATAGAATCGTATGAGTTATCCTCAGCAGTACCTTCACCAAAGAAGAAGATATTCAGTGAAAAGAAACGATGGAGCGCAATCTGGGTCAGCCGAATATATTAATTTTCTTCTTCGGGAAACCGAATAATGTTAATTAATATATTATATAATTTTATTGGTTCAAACCTCTAAACTGAGTACTTTTTTGTGGGCCACGGGTACAGGGTTTCTTGCGAAATAATTTATTTTAAGGCGATTAAAAATTAATGATTACTACCTGTTATACATATACACAGTGTGTCCCATGGAAAACGGATTTTATATCGATATCGAAACATCGATTTATATTGGCGCCACCTATTGGTGGATGTTAGCAATTGAAAGGTACATTCTTAACCCTTTCCGACATGAAAATAAACCCGTTCTGTATGAATTGTATGGGCTGTAGTCCAATATATTGGACATTGTGACTGAAAGGGTTAACTGACATCCTGTCAAAATTGTATGACATTTGGTTCAATGGAAACCAAAATATCGCGCTCAAAATGACAGCGTGTTTGTGGTATCGGTCGAAAAATGAACTTCGAACAAAGAGCAAATATTAAGTTCTGTTTTAAACTCGGTAAATCCTTTACTGAGACGCATAATTTGCTGAAACAAGTTTATGGCGATAATTGTCTATCCCGTACCAAAGTGTATGAGTGGTATAAGCGGTTCCAGGAAGGTCGTGAAGACATTCAGGGCGACGAACATCCAGGTCCTTCGAATACCGTGGTTACTCAAAGTAACATTGAAAAAGTGCGTGAATTTATAAAAAAATGAGCCAAAATCTTCGTTGCGATACATGGAAATGGAATTGAATGTGCCCAAAAATTCAATTCATCGCATTTTGACCGATCATTTGAATCTACGGAAGGTGTGTGCACGCTTTGTTCCACACGCGTTTGTTGCATGATAATGCCCCGTCTCATCGATCGAACTTGATCACGGATTTTTTGATCAAAAATTCCATTTTAACCATCAACCATTCACCGTACTCGCCGGATTTGGCTCGTGCGACTTTTACTTGTTCTCCAAATTGCACTTGCCTATGAAAGGAAAACGTTATGCCGACGTAGAGGCCATCCAAAGAGCGACACCCGACATACTAAAGTCGATGGATAAAAATTATCTCAAAAACTCATTCGATATGTTAATTGATCGTGCAAAACGTTGTATTGATGCGGAAGGAGACTATTTTGAATAAAATTAATTCGATTTACCGGAATATTGAGTTTTTGTCTTTATTTTAAAAAAGTTCCGTTTTCCATGGGACACACCGTGTATAATATAATTGTCCAAAAATTAGTTGCGATATAGTTTTAACTTCTGAAGAAATCGCAAGATTTAAAGTGCCCGAAAGCCGATAACCCTAGCAGCTAGTGCTTATCTTTTTATTGTAATTTTAATTATAATAAAGAATTAAATAATAATAATAATAAAGTGCCCGAGAAGAAAATCAAGAACATGGACATGGTCTGCATGTTCAACATATTTGACTCCAGTAAGGCCAAATAATCGCTTTTTAGTAATAGAAACAATAACTAATTGTTAAAATCACATTGTCTAAACTTTTTTGTACAAGATACAGAGGGTCAAAAGTGCGAGTTTTTCTTAGGGTAGAAGAGGGGTTAAAAAAATTCTTAAAATCATGTTCCTTCCACGCGTCTCTACTTATTTTTGATTTCGAGTATTTTCACCAAGTTTGAAACCAATAGGTCCGCTAGATAACGTTTCTTCGGGTATATCACATTACCCGCCATTTTATCAGGCGCCATTGTTTGGATATTTTGATTTGTAATTAAAAAACTCGTCAACAGTTTATCTTAAAGAGTTATCTTATTTTGAACTGTTGAATTTATATAACTTAGTATTAAATAACACGAAAATTTTATATATTTTCAGTTTTACAGAGATCATCAACTTCTTTTAAAACTATTTCTAATCCTTGGAGTAATGCCTGTGGTTCGTTCATCTCCGGGGCGAGTCACATTTAACTGGAAATCGAATGAAATGATGTATGCGTTTATATTTTACATATTTACTTCGGCATTAGTGGTACGAGTGGGATACGAAAGGATACGAATATTACAAACCACGAAGGAGTTCGATGAATATATTTATGCCATAATCTTTATAATATTTCTTGTACCACATTTTTGGATTCCATATGTGGGCTGGGGTGTAGCTAATCATGTGGCGTACTACAAAACTATGTGGGGAACATTTCAGGTATTTATTTCCTTTTATAGCACATTTAACTTTCTACAAAAGTTTTTCAGTTCTATCAGTCACTTGTTTTTACCATTGATCAATGGTTTCTCAATGATTAATAAGGTGCAGACACGTAAACACTAATACATATATGTAAATCAGGGACCGGAATAACAGTTATTTATGAAAACTATATTTTAAAAAATTACTATGAAGGAAATGTCATACAAGTAAATGAAATATACCAATACATTTCTTTACGCACCGCGAATCAAACTTGGCAATAAACTTTTTTTGTAATTTTTATGGAAAAGTTAAAAAATAAGAATAATTTTTTATTTATATTTTTAAAATCTTATAATAACAATTATTTTTTTAATTTTTTTCAGTTTTCAAGTTCTTGTGACTCGACTTTTATGATTCTACATTGAAATGTACTGTATTTGCATGTTCATGGTTCAAAATTTTACGTATACGGAGGTTTTCGGAGTCGCTGATTCCGAATTTATTATTAGATTTTCGAAATTCAAAATTGCGGGTGGAATATGAAAAAAAAATAAAATTTGATTACATATTCGTGATCAGCGACCCCGAAAACCTGGGGTCGCTATTTCATTGAAAAAAAGTTATCTGAAAAATGTATGCTTCAAAGGGTTAAGGCTGATCTTACGATACTTCTACTACAACAACAACGTTTGAATGTTTCTATGACTCGAAGTTCGCTCGATTTGCACGTTCTGCCTTGAATGATTTCAGTTCGGATTTTGTGTGGCTGCGTGAAGCAACGAATTGCAGCAGCAGCTGAAAAGTATGTATTAATAAATTTATTTGTTTATTTATGCCATTATTTATTAATTCATTTATTTATTTATTAATTGCAAGCGAAGTCAAGATGTTGTATTTCGTCAGGCCCCAAACAGCTTCGACGGAAGTATGTCAGCAAGTCCAAGTTCATCTTGGCTCATCACGTGC
Source organism: Melieria crassipennis (assembly GCA_963668005.1). Lineage (NCBI taxonomy): Eukaryota > Metazoa > Arthropoda > Insecta > Diptera > Ulidiidae > Melieria > Melieria crassipennis. The sequence continues at coordinate 84,065,847 of OY764961.1, read as the reverse complement.
ACCAATATTTTTTTTATTCGCGATGAATTGTTATTGTTTGTTAAAAATATTTTTGAAATAAAATAATTATTTAAAAATTGCATTGTTTTATTTTCCCCCATAAAAACCAACTGGTTAGAAAACTAATCCAGAATAAACTAGTTCGCAAACTACTCGCTTTGCAACTGGTTTATAAACTGTTTTACTTCGGACTAACCTTGGACTAGTTGCAAATGGATGCAGACGGGGACAATTGACAGTCACCTAGGACACCGCCACGTTAAAAGGGTGAGTTTGCTCCAAGGAAACGAGTCGGTTCTGAGGTCAGCTATGACTGTTAAGCAACCAGTTGAAAAACTACATTTGGACCAGTCCGATTTCCTACAGTTATAACTGTCGCCAATGTGTGCGGAGTGCTGTGGGTGTATACTAGAATGCTCAGCCTATGCCAAAGAGCATTTACAAAAACAAATGAGCAACAAGATCATAGGGCATGGGCTCCTCAGCTTTAGACCACCGATGACCATTCTACTACTCGCGAGTAGCAGCGACGCCGACGCATGTATTCGAACACAAAGCAGCGTCGTTCCGAACGCAGCTTCATGCCTCGAACACATAGATGACGGCAGCGAAACGACTGCTTCTGTAAAAATATAGAATCAGAACCAGTGTTGCCACTTGAAACATTTTTTCCGACCAAACTTCCGACCAAATCCGACCTCAACCGACCAAATTAAAAATGTGTGTTACCTTTAAGGAATTTTTAAATTAAAATTTTATTTTTTTTAATAAATGTTTTTGTAGTAATGAAAAGATATTCACATCACAAAAGGGACCGAAATTCGTTTAAGCAGACCAGCGGACCAAAGTAAAAAAATCTGACCAATTTTGGTCCGAAAAGACCAAAAGCGGCAACTCTGATTCAGAACGATTACAGATGTCGCTGTCGCCAAGCTTAGAGCTAATCTCTATTTCGTTGGCGACAAAACCAAAGCAATTGGTATCGCTGCTTAGATTGGCAACATGGATTGCTTGTTTGCAAGGTATATTAACCCTCAAATGCATGAATTATTTAGCAAACGTGAAGCTAAATCAAAATAAGTTTTTCTTTTTAACTCAGAAAATCACTGCAAAGTGAATTAAATATTAATAAACTACTAAATATTAGCAAACAGATTTCGAATGTGGTTGTCGTTTCAAAATATTATATCGGGGTTTAATTTGAAGATCTACACAAATATGTTAGTGTACCTAAAGGCATCAATATGCATTTGAGGGTTAACAAGGTAGGCCAGGCTTAGAGGGCCGTCAAAATAAGGGGGACAAAACAGAGTTGCTTTTTGTTAGGAATGATTTGTTGGTTGCATCTTTTAGTACTTTTTCCTCAAATGTTATAATTAAAAGAAAATTCTTGTTTTTAGCAACATATAGTTTTAATAGAATGCCACAAAGATAATTTTATTTATTGTTTATTAATTAAGTCTAATCAAATTACAGACTAAGAGAAATAAGAGGTGTAAATTCAAACAAATTCGAAAAATATATTTAAAGGTACCTATAATATATATATAATTAGATACCACCACATACCATATTCCGCTGCCTGGCCACATCTTCTTTTGTAGGAACACAAAACATGCCCACCTTCCCTCCCCAACTAGTGTGGCATATGGCGCAACTTCCTTCGGACATTCTATTATTTCACAACGAATTTCACACCGCGATTAACAAAACAGACGCGCACTTTATACGCAGTTTGTATTACGTATACAAACCAATTTCACCGTTAGACCAGCCATTCTACGGCATCCCTGCAAAACGGAGTTGACGGAAACACCGACACATGCAGTCGAAATGGGTATCATGTGGAAAGATTGCTGATAGTAGACAGTATTATGCAATAATTTTTATGTAACTTAATCAATAGGAGTCAACACCCATTGCAACAAACTAAAATAATAGTAAAAAACATAAAAGTAGTAAAATATAAAATTGTAAAATATAAAAAATATCGTCATTGACCACATGATGACTAATTTAATTTCCGGCATTGACTATTCGTTGCCTGACCAAACGATTGTCGTATGTGCTATTAAATTCAATGGAACTTATGACATTCGTTTTTTGCGGCGACTTATTGGTAAAAAGAAATGACGCTTCAATTTCAATTTATTTCATTATTTCATTTGTATTAATTCCCCAATATATTTTATTGCGTATGAGGCGGGGTCATGGGCTATATTTCGCGTATATGTTTATTATAATGTTACCCAAATCTGTACACATAAGTATAGTTGTACAAACAATATCAACTCTAATAGTGGGTTCTTTATTCTACAAAAAGAGCAACCGTTCACAAATAACAGGGTGAAGAGAGACACCCTAAACCTGCCGCCCCCAGCCTGGCCTACCTTGTTAATATACCTTGCCTTGGTTCCAGAATTCATCTGAGTAACTTTGTGCATTTTTACACACTGAGTATTTCTTTGCGTTTTTTTTCATAAAATGTATGAAATCGAACCACCGTTAACTCTTGTCACACAAATTTTTCTTGCTAAACATAAAATGTTGTAAACATAATTTTGTTCAGTGCTTTCTACGTATACATTGCCAAAATGCTTGATTAATATATAAGTTAATATATCTACTAGAGACTATATTATAATGTGCAAACACTACACCTCGAAACACAACCCTGCGCCATTATTTGTGCTTCTACGGCGCACACTGGGGTAATTCATGGCGATTTTGGCGATTAATTCACCCGGACTATTTAGACATGAAAAAAGTATTAGGTTTAGTTAATTATACATAAAAAAATAAAAAATAAATGTATTTGAACATACTTTAGTGGATTTTTTTTTATTTATGACCAAAAATGCAAAATTGTTGCAAAAGGGTATTATACAGAATTCCTCGCTTATTTATTAATTACTGTCGGAATCATCATCGTATTCACCTACGCTTTCACCTTCGCATCCATCGTTATCATCATCATCATCATTGTTCATATCATCGCGTTCTTCTTCCGCAATTATCAACAAATCCAATGCTTCCCTTGGCATGCGCGTAACTGCTTTATGCAACAATTTCGTTTCTGTCGATATAATGGGATCAGAACTTACAAGCAGTCTATTTAGAACGTTTTCGTTGGTTTTTTCTTGGCTACTTTTTCGAGAAAAATATTCCCCGAAATCCTTAAAATCTTTTTTTCTCGCTTCCTGCGCTTCTTCAGATAATTCACCGATTGGCAACAAGGCGTGAGTTATGACCTCTGGTCCATGAATTAAATATTTATGAACAGTCGTAGGCATGTTATACCAGGGATAGTACTCGACGAAAGTTTTGGCACAATTTAAGGCAAAGATTTGGTCATTATGTCATAAAGACTTTGACGGGTATACCAAATAACATTTGGATTAGTTCCTACATGAAAAAAAATCACCTTTTTTGAAAAATTAGTCATTTACAGTCGCCGTGGCTCAGTTGGTTAGTGCGTTGGACCGCGAGTCGCAGGCAGCAACCTCAGGTTCAAATACTGCCTGTAATAACACCTAAAAAAAATAACGGGAAAACTCGTTTTCTCTTTCGGTGGCTGTCCTCTCAGCTGGAAATGGCAAACCTCTGAGAGTAAAAATTGCTTATGAAAAAGCTCCCAACCTGCCGTTCGGAACCGGCATAAAACTGTAGGTCCCTCCAACCCGTGTACAAATTCACACGCACAACACGGGTAGTTGCGGGAAGCTAGGCCTTAGTCTCGCGTAAGCGGGCTGTCGTGCCAGTCAATTATTATTATTATTTAGTCATTTACAGTTACCGTTTACCGAATTAGTTTAATGCACATCACTGCGGTTATTTCAATCGATTACACATAAGTAATGCAAACAATAACAATGCCCAATACTGCAACTTCTGACAAATAAGGTCGGTTGACCTAGTTTTGCACACACCCTACAACAAAGACAAATGAAAGAATCCAAGATATAAAAATTTGGTTCTGCATCATTTGAGACGATTTTGTATTGTGTTTCATAAATATCTTAAACACCAAAAATATTTAGCTTACGCGATATCCCGCCTAATATGCTGGCTAATATAAATCTAATATGCCGGCTCCCCGTAAAGTAGGGTAAAATGCATAAAGCATTACTAAAAACCATACATTGAACAACAACAAAACTAACATAAAATGTTTAATTTGTTGCTTATCTTATAGCCTATTTCCACCGAGCGCTTAAATGCATTTAAGGGCTCTGTTAAGCTTGAGAACTGTCAAGCGTTTCCACCAAAACTGAGTTAACTCCAACAGCTGGTTTTTGTTTACATTTTCAGTTGGTCAAGCCAAATTCTGCATTTATTTCCGGGCAGCCACCGCTTACCCATCGCCGCCATCTCCTTGTACACGTATGTATGGTTTCTTGTAGCCCCTCTACTGCAAGAAAACCAATTCGCTTTCCTTCTCAACAGTCTAGGAATGTCTGCGTTTTCATATTTGTGAAAATTTATTTCATTTGTCAATGTTTACTTTATTTACGAAAGTTGTCAGCTGATTGATACCAGAGCTGTCTGAACTTTTAATGTCAAGAGGGTTAGTCAGAAGTTCCACGTATTTGATTTTCTCTTTCCGCATTTATTATTGGCAAATAATAGAAGTTTTGACTTTGATTACTTTGATTATGACAGACGATATGTATTTTTGCGAAAAATGTAGTAAAAAGTAATTGTCTTAGCAAAAAATCTACCACACCGAACGCAATTCGAATCCCCTCTTTTGTTTATGTTCGTACGGCTCTTCCAGCGCCGAAAAGCATGCTATCAAAACTTGTACATTTGTCAAAATTGCTCCAGCTTTTAACATAACATATTCTGTTAGACGTCTGTAAAGGGCAAAACTGAGTTAACTCAGTTTTGAAAGTGAGTTAACTCACTTTGATACAAAAACAATTGCATGGGAATTAGAACATTTAAATGCGATGTTAAATGCATTTAAACGTTAAATGCATTTAAGGCCCGGTGGAAATAGGCTATTATATTTTTTGCATTTACATTTATTTCTTGACTATCTTTTCACGGACCGCGTGCATATTTTGCCAAGAGTTCACATACAAAAATCGAAATGCTGCAAAAGTGCGAAACAATAGCGCAACTTTTTCTTTCATAGAAAGTTGCTAGAATATCCACAGATTACGATTATGACAATATTTTAGGTGAACATCACTGAACAAACAACTATATGTCTATGAATAGGGTCAAAATGAGGCAATTTTTAAGCTTTTTTTTTAAAAATAACAAAAATATTTACGAACACTTAAAACAAAAAAAAATTAGTATTTTAATACTTAAATACCTGAACAAGAAGCCTCGATCATCACTTGTATGCTACTTTAAAAAATTGCTAAAGAAATTTGATTTGAATAATTGGAAAATTTACGTTTCACGGTGCGCGTACGACAAATGAAAAGAAATGTCAACTTTCAAAGTGTATTGCAGGAATACGGTAAATTATTTTACAACAATTCTTTCACCTAGTGATGCGGAATTTTATCTACTTTAACCCGGTACCAAAAAAAGATCAGTATCTTTAATTTTCATTTTTGAATTAATCGCCACTTTACTTAGGTATATATTACCCCAGTGTGCGGCGTTCAACGCGAAAGCACGGTTTTCATTTTCTAACATACTTATTGCCCCGCTGTCATATATTTTTCATCGCCTTCCACATATAGAAGATTTTTTATATAAAGTAGTATTACACTATGAATGTACATTAATAAAAGGTAAACTAACTAGCAACATCATAATTGTAGCCTAACATACTTATTTGAAGGTACGATACTATCGTGTTACTGGAAGCACGCTAACATTTCCAAAACTAAGGATTCTCATCATTATATTATTCATCGGATGCGTGTTACTTGCAGCAATATTTCTGTATTGCCTTAGCCAACTATTAGAAGGTAAATCTGAAAACTGTCTAGCATTTAAGTTTGGTAAGGTTAATGACTAGGTGCCAAATTTCAGGATTTCTTTTATGGCATACTACTGCTTATTTCCACATCATTACAATGATTAATATGAATGCTGCTCTATTTTATATTAATACGAAAGCTATTAAGAGGGCTTCGAATAGTTTGGCTATTTGCTTCAAAAGAGTAAGTTTATGACTTAATTTCATGACAGCGTAATTGTTTTTCTTTAAAGGTTTTTTGGATTACAACACTACGGTGAAGCCCAAACACAATGTTATAGTCGATAATAGCCATATGTATCAGTTGACAAGGCAGCCGCCGTGGCTCAGTTGGTTAGTGCGTTGGACCGCGAGTCGCAGGCAGCAACCTCAGGTTCAAATACTGCCTGTAATAACACCTAAAAAAAAATAACGGGAAAAATCGTTTTCTCTTTCGGTGGCTGTCCTCTCAGCTGGAAATGGCAAACCTCTGAGAGTAAAAATTGCTTATGAAAAAGCTCCAAACCTGCCGTTCGGAACCGGCATTAAACTGTAGGTCCCTCCAACCCGTGTACAAATTCACACGCACAACACGGGTAGTTGCGGGAAGCTAGGCCTTAGTCTCGCGTAAGCGGGCTGTCGTGCCAGTCAATTATTAAAATTATTATTATCAGTTGACAAGTCTTATTTGTGTATAAAGTGCTTAGCCCGATGAAAAAAATACTCTTTGCAAGCAACCGCTTTTTAGAGCTCGACAAATTAATCGGCTTCGGTCACATTCGGCCAATATTCGTCTTCGGCCAAAATACAGGCCGAAGGCCGAATTGTTCACCGGGGTGGATATATATCGCTCGATATGGCAAAAGTGCTAGTTATCAAAATTGTTGTGCTTATTTATATCACAGTGAAATTCGATGTTCATTTCACCTCACTAATCGCTTTTTTTACAATTTCAATCACTTATTTTACTTCACTTATCCGTTTCACAAATTACAATCGATTAAAAACGCAGCGTAGATGGTTGAAAAATTATATAATAATTTTAGGTTCGATTTATGTTAAAAGTAGAAGATCTTTAAAAAAAATTCAATTTGCTATGCGGATCGGATTTTTTAGGACCAAAACCTCAGACCGCCTCTAGGCGGCCTTCAGAAAGAAAAGCAAAAAAAGTTCACAGCAATTTTTTTATTCCGAATAGAGTGATTTGTATAATTAAAATAAAGCAACAGTTTACAACAGAAATGAGTAAAAAATAAACAAAAACCGGTGATTTCATTTTAAATTAATACAAAAAAGTTAAAAAAAACATAATAATATATAAATGAATTAATCGCCGCTCAGCTCAAACCGCTAAATCTACAAATATGAAATTTTAACTGTAGGTACAGTTAAGAAAATAAACTTTCGCCAAGACGTGATTTTTTAAAATTCGGGTCTAAAGGGGCAAAACACGGGTTAAAGTGTTGTATGAAGAAGCATTGACGCGGGTCCCCTGCTAGTATAATATGTAATACAACTAGCTGCCCCGGCGAACTTCGTCCCACACATTTGTTTTATTTTTTATAATGAAATGCTCGAGATGGCGAATATATGGCGATGCCATTTTGCGAAGAAAACCAACTGAACTCAGAGGAAGAGCTACTGATTAACGCAATTGAGGCCCACAAGTCAGCGATGTTGCTGCTAAGTTTCAGTAGAGAACTGGACTGCGCTTGAACTATGCCAATTTCAAAAACTAGTTTTTAACTTTTGTTTACTCACGCCACGTCCCCTGGTTCAATACCCGCGCCAATCCCTCTGTCGAAAGAGAAAAAGGTAGGTTCGTTCTTAGTTTCATTGCTGGGCGACTTATAGTTCAGCGGAATATTTGGTTCACAATTTCGAAGATATTCCATTATGAAGAGTTTCCTTGTATGGTTGGTGCCACGCCCCCTCGTCCAATACCCGCCCCATTCCGTCTGTCGAAGGACATGACTAAATAGTAAGTCCGTAGTGAATTTAATTGATGTGGGACTTATGGTTCCAAACATATCGTCAGAAAATGCGGGCTGGTGAAAAAGTGCCACGCCCCGTTTTCCTGAAATTGTCTTTCATACAAACCTTGTTCTGACAAATACGAATACAAGAAAAAACATCCAAATCAGTCCCGCCGTTCTCTTTCGGAACGAAATTCAGCTACTAAAGGCTTAAAGAAGATTCACGGAAATATCTGTGACATCTCTAGGCACCATAAACGTGTATGTATGTTTGTTTTTTTTAACATATTTTTAGAATTGTAATACAAAATAACAGCTCACATTAAGGAAGGGGAAGCATTTTTATTTTATTTATTGTTCAACATATTCAGATTATTGTTTAAAAATTTGAAGTGTATACGGACCCGCCGATTTCCAAAGGGTTTTTTTGTTGGATTCGTCTGGAATCAGTTCAGGTTTATGCGAAAAGAAAATTCCGGAAAATCTATTGGAAAAGTCGGAAAATTCCTGCCATGTTAATTATAATATTCAAAAACTCCAATATCCTAGACATACTGAAATGTCAATTTATTCTTTTCCTTCCTAAATAAAATTCAAATTTTCCACTTATAATAATAAACTAGCAGGACCCCGCGATTTCGCACGCAAGTTTGAAGTCAATGAGGCTAATAAATCAAGTTCTTTTTAACCTTTTGTTGATCCAGTCAGAGTTTAGTGAAAAATACTTATTAATCTAATTATTTCTCATTCGTAGGGCTTTTACCATATTTGAAGTCAATTGGCGCATTAAATCATGTTTCCCCATACTAACACATCGTTGAACCCGTTAGATTTTTATTTTCAAAAAACTGGAAAACACGTGTCACATTATTTCTCACCAAGAGTTAATTCATGTTTTTGCACAGTTTCTCTATACAAACTCTAAACCCGTCGTTGACCCCGTCAGATTTCGATTTTCGAAAAATTGAAAAACATGCATCGAATTATTTCACATTTTAAGTATTTTCACCAAGATTGAAGTCAAAAGGCGTAAAAAATCATGTTTCTTCAAACCAAGTTTTAACCCCTGATTCACCCCTATAAGTTTGATTTTTCAAAAACAAGGGAAAACGTGTTAAGTTATTTTTGATTTCAAGTGTGAACTTTGAAGTCAATAGGCCAATCGGTTCAGAATTTTTTCGTAGTCTTTTCGTATACGAACCTTAGTCCTTGGTTCACCTCGTTAAATTTTGATTTTCGAAGAATTTGAAAATACGTGTCGAATTATTTTTGATTTCTAGTATTTTCTCCAAGTTTGAAATCAATAGACCCATTTAATCGCGTTTCTTCATACAACACCTTAACCCATGTATTGCCTCTTTAGACCCCTTATTTCAAAAAATTTCGTCTTAGTGGAGGTTCATATTTCAAGATGTATATACAGTTGAAATTTCATATTTGTAGCTTTGGCCTGGACGATGATAAATCAGTCAGTCAGTCAGTCAGTGTGTAGTGCTTAAATATATTACTTTAATTATAATAAAAAATTTAATAATAAATAATATATAATCCATAATCAATAATAATAATAATAATAAATAATAATAATAATAAAATAATAATAACAATAATAATAATAATAATAACAATAATAATAATAATGCTAAGAGATATGACGGGGAGTGACGACCCCGCGGACCCTAGTCACCCACCGGACGGGCTAACCACCCAACGGTGAGAATAAAAGGTTCCACAAAACAGGAACACAGCCTCGGACGAGCGCCGCCACGGTCGGACACGGCGCGGGAATACAACTACCGACCAAGTTGACAACCCGGACATCAATAACCATGACACCCTACCGACAACAAGTGCTTCATCGGAACAACCAATGACCACTAAAGCCGGCAAACCTAGACAACGTATGACATGGACAAGACAAATGAACATCGACGTCATGCGCTGCTATCTCAAAAGTACACATCTCGAAACTCTAAAAACAGGATATAGAGAGGAATTCCACAAGCTCTTCTTAGAAAGATACCCACACTACAATAATATTACATCACAAAGACTGGCTGACCAAAAAAGAACAATTATAAGTAACAACAGACTCACGAATCTTGAAATACAGACAATCAAAGAAGAAATAGCAAACGAATTAAATACTCAATCTATCCATATTTCCACACATACCAATACTAACCACGACGACAACAATAACACCACTGAACCACCCAATAATAACCAGCCCGAAAATAATGACACCCAATCTTCAACACCACACCCAAATTCATCCGACACAACAGAAAACCCAATCAACAACGAAGCAATAGACCGAATAAACAATATAAACTCAACACTAGAGTCCAACATAATAAAATGGTGCAACGTTAGCCCTCAGCACAGAACACCAATACCAAGGTTAAGGTTCAACCCCGAAACAAACGAACTGATACAAGATGTCAACAATCTACTGGTACAACACTCTAAGGACACAGACAACCTAGAACAAATAAACCTACTAATATACGCAGCAGCCTTAAAAGTTATCGTACACAATAAACAGAAGCTACCCAATTTAACCAGAAAACCACATGCTAAACCAAAGTGGCATATTAGGATCGAAAATAAAATAACAGCAATAAGGAAAGATATAGCACGACTGACACAATACAATAAAGGGAACAACGCACAAAAGCTGAATAAACAAATAAAAAAACACGACAAATCACAATAATAACAACACAATAGAAATTTTAGACACCCTGAAAAAAAAATTAGCCGTATACTCAACCAGACTAAGACGATACAAAGAAACCAATAATAGAAAACTCCAAAATATAAAATTCAACACAAATCAAAAATTATTTTATAAACAACTAGAAAAAGAAGCAAATTCTGACATAACACCACCCACACAAGCAGAAATCCAAGCCTACTGGGAGAGTATCTGGTCCCAGCAAAAACAACATAACAACAATGCAGGCTGGATAAAAAATGAAGAAATAAGACACCATCACATCACAGAACAAGAAAACTGTAACATTGAAATGGAAGATCTTAAGAATACAATAAATAAAACACAAAACTGGAAAGCCCCCGGAATAGACCAGATACAAAATATCTGGTACAAGAAATTCACATCAATACATCCAAACCTTTTACAACAAATCAACAATGTAATTGAAAACCCACATAACACACCATTATTTCTAACCATAGGAAAGACATACATCAAACCAAAAAACACTAATACTCAAAACCCATCGAACTATAGACCAATAACATGCCTACCAACGATGTATAAAATAATCACATCCCTAATAACGCAAAAAATAGAAACCCAAATAACACAAAACAACATACTTACGGAAGAACAAAAAGGATGCCGAAAATACAGCCAAGGATGCAAGGAACAATTAATAATAGACAGCATAACATTGAAGCAAACACAAGACTCTAAACGTTACCTAACTACATGCTATATAGACTACAAGAAAGCGTTTGACTCTATCCCCCATAGCTGGCTCCGCAAAATCCTCGAAATATTTAAAATAGACCCAAAAATCCGAAACTTCCTGAATGTGACAATGCTCAAATGGCGGACAAAAATATACCTACAAACAAATACAACAAAAATAGAAACAAGCGAAATACAAATCAAGAGAGGAATCTTCCAAGGAGACTCCCTTAGCGCGCTCTGGTTCTGTCTAACCCTAAACCCCCTCTTAAATATATTAAACGACTCTAAAATAGGTTTCAAAATTAAACACAATAATACTACGCAACACACAATAAACCACTTGATGTACATGGATGACATAAAAATATACGCCGCAACAGCACAACAAATGGAAAGTCTCCTAACATTAACAGAACAATTCACCCTTGACACGTGCATTGGTGTAGAAAAATGCAAACTACTCAATATAGATAAGGGCAAAATAAAAACAAATGAACCGAAATCCCTAACAAATGAACCAATAGAATACATGGACTCAACACAGTTATACAAGTATCTAGGCATAGAACAGAACAACACGATAAACCACTCACAAATAAAGGAACAAATGCAGAAAAAATACACAAATAGACTCAACAAGATTTTAAGAACTTAGCTCAATGCCAAAAACTCCACTAAAGCAGTAAACACATATGCCATACCAACATTAACGTACACATTTGGCATTATCAAATGGACAGACACAGACCTAGAAAAATTAAACAGAATAACTAGAACAAAATTAACACAACATAGACATCTACACCCAAACTCATGCCTGGAGAGAATCACACTTGACAGAACAGAAGGAGGAAGAGGATATATAGACATCAGGGCTCTGCACAACGCACAAATAGAAAACCTTAGAAAGTATTTCCACGCAAAACACACCACGCTACATAGAGCAATAGTCAAAACAGATAAACAATACACACCACTCAATCTACGCAACACTAACATCAACCTAGAAACATACACCACAATAACCACACAAAAAATAAACAACTGGACGAATAAAGCCCTCCATGGACGACATTATAACCTAATGCAACACCAATATATTGACAAACGCCTTTCATACAAATGGTTACAAATAGGTCAACTAAAACCAGAAACAGAAGGATTCCTGTTTGCCATCCAAGACCAAGTCATAGCAACTAGAAACTACAGAAAATACATAACCAAAGAACCAATCCAAACCGATTCATGCAGAAGATGCCATCAACAACCAGAAACAATCGAACATATCATAGGCAGCTGCAAAATATTAGTAGGAACTGAATACTTAGAGAGACACAACTTAGCCGCTAAAATTATACATCAAAAACTAGCAACGAAACACAACTTAACAGACGATACCTCACCATATTACAAATACACACCACACAGAATACTAGAAAATGAAAATCACAAATTATACTGGGACAACACAATACATACAGATAGAACAATAATGCATAACCGACCAGATATAACCCTAACAGACAAAGTACGAAAAATCACATAATCGACATTGCAATACCAAATGACCACAATATAACACAGAAAGAAGACGAAAAGATAAACAAATACGAGCCACTTGCAATAGAACCTAAAGAACTTTGGAAACAAAACCAAGTTAAAATAATCCCCATAGTATTATCTGTAACAGGTATAACCACAAAAAACTTCCAAATATACTTAAAAAGCCTAGATCTTGACCCTAACACACACACACAAATACAAAAAGTAGTTATACTAAAAACAGCAACAATAGCCCGAAAATTCCTCAACCGTGACTGAACACCCAAATAACACCCAATAACGACCGAGCCTAACTCCTTTGGTATGCATACCCGGAGTAGGTAAAACCCAGCCAAAGGCTGTGAATGCGAAATTCGGAAATAATAATAATAATAATTGACTGGCGATAATAACATACATACATAACATAATCAATAACAACTCTTTATTCGCCTTTCCTCAAGGAAGCAACTATAGTTGACTAGTTGATTTATAATACGAATGATTTAACTCGACATAAAAAATTAAAGGGTTAAAAAGCTGACAAATTACTATTATTTATTTTTAGGACGTAAAATTCGAATGTACCCCAAAGCTAATTTCCCAGTACCGATTATTGTGGCTAAATTTAAGTGAAATACTTCAAACATTTGGGAACGCCTACGCTCGGACTTATTCAACATATTGCCTATTTATGTAAGTATGTTCACAGGTTTTTTAATAAAAACTTGTGATATATGTAGGGGAATTCTTTGCAATGTGCAACCCCATAGCTTTTTTGCGCATGACTTGTCAGAAAATTAACTTATCGCCAATGTTAATATACCGTTGGAAAGAGGGTTTACAGAGCTATGATCCGAAGAAACACCTCAATTTTTCGTAAATACGAATTCTACAGCCAATTTCTCAAAGCGTTAAAAATCGAAACCCTAAAATTGTTTAATGTAAAGTGCCACCCCCTAAAAAATCGCTAAAAACGTAGAAATCTCGTAGAAAAATTATAAAAGATTATTGAATTTAATTTGAATTGAATAGAAAGTGACCGAAACCAAAATGCAAATTGTAACTGTGGGTGGGTGGGTGGGTGGCACTTTACAAAGAAGAAAAGGTGGCACTTAACATTTTCACGCCATTTTGGAAATCATTGAATACATTTTCTCCTTTTACGATATGCTTGGATATCATTTCGGATTATGAAAAAGCATTAAAAATTAAGTCCAACGCTGATATTTACCTTAGTTCTTTACACGTATTTGATGTCTTTTTCACCGCAAGAAAAACATTCAGCTTTTATTTTTAAGTTTTTTCTTAACCAAAATTGACACTTTCTTTTACCCAGACTGTGTTATTGCGTCTGTTCCCTCAAAAACCACATTAAAATTGATGATGTCATATATACCTTAAATAACGGTAGGAATTTTGTTTCTTGGATTGCTAGAACGTCAAAATCGAGCAGGGGTGGCACATTACAAACATTTTTATTATCATTTTTATTATCAAACATTTACTATTATCATCATTTTTATTGCAAAACTAAAGGGTCCCGATACAACTGCTGTTACTCTTTGCAATTATCAATTGAGACGTAACCGACTTAATGTAAAATCTAAAAAATCTAGTCAACACACTTGTTGCTATAGCTATCCAAAAATGACAAAAATTGCTAATTTAAGTCTCAGGCATTGCCAAACAACAAAAATTTAAGAAAAACCAAATAGAGATTTGAATTCAGCATACCATGGTTAAATAGGATACCAAATTTTATGAAAAACAGATCACTCCTTCTAATTTTGTCCCGCGGTTGTATGGAGTATGCCATGTATTGAATACTTAAAACTCGAAAACGGACTTAAATCGTGTCAGACCTTTTAAATGTGATTTGCGATTTCGTAAATGTACAATATCTCTTAGCGCTCATATTGATTTCAACAAAGAAGTTAGACCCTAACAAAACGAACCATCCAGCTTTTATAAGCAAATTGCCTGTACATATTTTACGCCTTCTTCTGAGCCTTAAAAACTTTGCACCAAATACTTTTTGATACTAATAATTAATTTCTTTATTACCAGGTCTATAAATATAACAATAGGATCATACGGAGCATTATCGGAAATATTTGACTCCGGTTTCTCACTGAAAGTTCTGGGCCTAGTCGTGTTAACATTTTACTGTGCTACCCTTTTGTTTATTATATGCGATTGCGCTCACAGTTCCACATCGGTTGTAGCAGAAGGTGTTCAAAATACTTTATTAACAGTCGATCTTCTACGGGTAGAAACACAAACACAACGAGAAATTGATTTATTCATTTCGGCAATTGAATTAAACCCGCCCGTTGTAAGCATTCAAGGATATGGATTGATTAATCGGGAACTAATAACTGCGGTAAGATTATTTAATTATTTATCACTGTGAATTAACCACGTGGAATTGATACTAGAAAAACGAACACAACTACATACTCGTACTGTTAGACGGGTTCGTGCAACCGATTTTATTACTAAGCCGTGCACATAACATTCAACATCGTTGAAAGAATAAAAATAGAAAATTCAGTAAAGGGCCAATTTTTCAGTGCGAGTTTAAACCCAGTTCAAACGTAGTTTGCTTGAACTTGGTTTAAATTTAACTCAGTTTAAATGACAAAGCAGTTTTTCAGTGCTATTTTAACTGGCAATATTTTTATCTAGATAATAATTTTCCTTTGTCTTGATTGTCATTCATAAATAAATTCTTTGCGCTCAAATAATGTATTTCATAAAAAACAAATGCAAAATAAGCAAACGGAGTCCAAATTTTTCGTCTCGGGAAAACGAATGTCTTCTTGCACTTGTGTGGAGGAAAAACAAACCAAATGGAAAGAAATTGAAGACGATTTCGATTCAAAATTTGTTGATAAGTTTCGGTGCGCAAAAACGTTGCGCACAAAGCATGGTTCAACTACAAGGTTGTAGCAAGCCACCGGCTGATCGTTTATGGCTTCTGTCAAAATCGTCGGTGTCAGCAGTGGTTCTGTGCTGCCGTATCGGTTGAAATGAAAATACCTGACTGAAAACAACTGACCTGAGCACTTTTCCCGTTTTTTTACTCAAATATAGCACCGTCTGGCAACAATCAGTTTTGTATGTTTTCAGTTTCTCCCTCTTTCGTCGGAAAATATCAGCTGATTTTGACAGTAGCGATAAACAATCCTACCAACAAAATACATGTGGTTTTTGGTGTTGCGGGCCTGCTATTACCTTGTTATTGTGCCATGGCACAAAGTATAACAATCTAAAAAAAAGTGCAAACAAGAATTTCGCTCACGACAGGCAAGAACTGTACAAAACAGTACAGACAAAATGAACTGTCAGCTGTTGACAGTTTAAACTTAGTTTAACCGTGCATGGTTGGGCGTTTAAACTTCAGCCAAGTTTGACTGATAAATTCGATTTCGCGTTTAACTTACTTACTTACTTAACTGGCCATAACAACCCGTTATCGGGTTACGGCCTGCCGCAAAACTTCTCTCCAGGCGCCTCTGCTTCGCGCGCGCCTTCTCCAGTTGGTCACACCAAGAGATACCAGGGCCTCTTCCACTTGGTCCTTCCACCGGAGACATGGCCTCCCTCTTCGCCGTCGACCTCCAACCATCGCATCGAACACCTTTTTCGCCGGAGCTTCGTCGTCCATGCGGCAGACATGACCGAGCCAGCGTAGCCGCTGGATGTTAATTCGCTGCGCTACGTCCATGTCCTTTCGCGTTTAAACTAAGTTTAAATCAGAAACTGAGTTAAACTCGCACTGAAAAATTGGCCCTTAAGGGCCATATCGTCTAAATCAATTGGAAATTGATTGAGTTTTTTTGAAAAAACTTTGAACTTTGACCACGAGCCACGCCATTTGTTCGCGTTTCCCAGGCAAAAATTTTAGTTTGTTAGATTTACGCAAATAAGCTCTATATGGCCCAACTTTCCGTTTTTTTTTCATGAGGGTTCGCTTACTGCATTTGTTCCAAACAATGATTTCGATAGATAATAGTCCAAGTAAGAAAGTCATGAAAAACAGCTAAAAATAATAACAAAATTAAAAAATATTAGAAGTATAAAAACAAATTTGGTCGAAAACGAGCCCAACGTAGGTTTGCGGTTAATGTACATTTCAGTAGAGATTTATTATTTGATTAAATTCCGGGCCTAAATGCCGGGATACAATTTTTCAAGACCGAAAATCCCAGGATTGGAAAATAGAAACAAAAAATTTGTCATATGTATCATTAAACTGTAATGTGCCACGTTCGAGTTTAAATTACATAAATATCTTGAATTCACCGATTAATCAATGCCAATGATTTGTTGTGTTTTTTCAGACGATTTCGACCATAGCCATATACTTGATCGTACTGCTGCAATTTAAATTGAGCATTCTCGCTGAGAAAGCTTTAAAGTCATCCTTTTCGACGCCGAACTAAAATTGTAATTATGTGCATTACATTTGTTCTGCCAAGGATCAAAAAGCAATAACATTAAACTAGTTTATTATACGTTTTATTACAACTCAAAAAACCATTGTTATCACCACTTGGCTTAGCAGCCAAGTGGAGATAATACAAAAGTCTAAACATCTTTTTATGGAATAGACTTCTGTGTAGAACTGTATTCCGCCATTGCAAATATTTATACTCAAAGGTCATAAGAAATGTATGCAGCTTTGAGTTTTAAAATTTTAAATTCATTTTGTTGGCACATGACAAAATGTTTACATAGCACCACGACAAATAATCATTCCAATGTAACACCACAGAATAAAACGCGTTTAACCCATTAAAACCTGACCCCAGAAAGGCTTGTGCGATTTCCATAAAATTTTACACAATCTTATTAATTGACCTAATCAAGAAAAAAAATCAAGCGAAAAATTCATACCATGTTTTTTTTTTGTCATGTTTTTCGCAAACATTACACAAATAAACAAAATCAAACATTTGCGGAAAATAAAATGTGCCAATAAAATATCAGCTGCTTGGATTTTGACATTTTCACGCGTTGCGTTGTATGAAAATTGGCAGTGTTTAGGCCCAACGTTGCATTCGCGCAACACAAAACTTAAAGCATATTTTTTGTTTAAAAAATCAAAAATTTTCAAAACTTATTTTTAAATAGTTTAGCATTGCAAAATGGAGCCCACTAAGGGATTTTGATAGGTTTGAAGAATAAGTATTTTTGATTTTGAAATTTGAGTATGGCAGAATCTAAAACGATCAATTCTAATCCAATTCTACCCATTTTCAAGTCTTATGTCTTTATGAATTACTTAATATAGCGAAATTCCCAAACGTTGCGCAAACGCAACGCTCAGGGCTTAATGGGTTAATGCTATTTGTGGCGCCCCGTTTAGTGTTAAGTATGTACATTCACACACACTTATACGTACTTACGTGCATACTTAAGGACTGTTAAATCCGGAAACAAGAAAAAATTCATAAAAAATTAAATTTCATTAAACTTACACTTTTATTTCATTAATCAGTCACATACATACATACTAATAATAATAATAAAAAAAATAATTGACTGGCACGACAGCCCGCTTACGCGAGACTAAGGCTAAGAACATAGTGGAGCGGCGAGCAAAGCGAAGAGCAAAGCAGCGAGCAAAGCGTAGAGCGAGCAAAGAGTAAAGCAAACATAGTGAGGCGTCGCTGCAAGAGTAATGAAAATAATTATTCTATCGATCTATCTATCTGTCTTCTGTGAAAATGGATTTAAATTCTGAATTCTGAAAATTCCGCATTAAAAATGTGGTACATAATAAAAAAAAACAAAGAAAACAAAAGAAGGTACAGTGTGCATAATATAAACAAGGAACGGAAGATTCATGGTGAATTTCACCACCTTTACAATCAACTGCGCGAGAGTCCTGAGAGGTTCCAGAGATATTTCCGTATGCAAATGTCCACATTTGATTATATACTTCAAAAAATCAAGCATAGATTAACACAAAACTGGACAAATTTTAACAAAACACCTATCGGCGCAGAAGAAAGATTAGTTCTTACGTTAAGGTAAGTTCAATTCTTAGTTTTATTCACGGCGATTGACACTTACATATATTTTCATCAAACAAACAAACAAACAACTTATTAATAACAAAAAACAACGAGCGTCTTGTCAGCTGCGCCGAAATTGCGTATTGAATCCAAATAATTTTTGCTGACAACTCAATGGCAAGAAATGAAATGGCAGGAAGCCCTAAATCTTTGGAAGATAGCAGCATAGACAAAATTGTAGACAAGGCCTTGCATTTTGAGCCTTAAAAGCATCTTCTCAGCTGGCGGAAGTGTTTTTATGTGCGGCAGTAAACTATGCAAAAATTGCACATCATCATCATCTTTCCTTTGTTCTTGCTTTCGGAGAATTTTCATTTTATCCTCCTCAAGTCTTACGAGCGATATCATCCTCATCCCGCTTTCGTTTTTTAACGCCTCTCTGGCGTGAAGTGCTCGGAGTTTCTTCTAAAGTAGGGCTTTCTGCCATTTTATTTGTTGCCATTGAATTTTCATCCAAATCTATTTGGATGCAATCGGCAATTTCGGGTTCCTTTAGATTCCCACTGCTCGGTCTGGTTGTAAATTGGTCCTTGAAAAAAGACAAGCTTTCAAAATACGTCCAGTTGGAGGACCACTTGGGGACTGCTTCATCTCCAGATCGAGGAGTTGGGAATTTGCGCAGCTCCTTGCGGAATGTGTCTCGTAGGGACTTCCACTTATTCCGGACGACATCTCCTAAAAAAGATAAAAACAATTAAAAACATAAATTTATTCTTTATTTATAGATATTTGGCCACGGGATCATCCTTCAAAACTCTCGCATTCACTTTTCGAATGGGTGCAACAACTGTGTCAAAAATTGTACGTGAAACCATGAACGCGGTTTGGGAAGTTCTCCAGCCGATACACATGAAAGTGCCTACGGAAACCTCTTTCAAGAAAATTGCAGATGATTATTACCAAAAATGGAACTTCCCAAATTGCCTCGGCAGCATCGACGGCAAACATGTGCGGATAAAATGCCCTGCTCATTCTGGCACAATGTTTTATAATTATAAACATTTTTATTCTGTTGTGTTGCAAGCTGTAGCAGATGCCGACTATAAATTTATAACAATTGATGTTGGAGGATATGGGAAGCAAAGTGATGGTGGAACCTTTCGGTCTTCTTCACTTTTCCATGCAATACAAAGTGAAAACCTAAATATTCCCCCAGATACGACTTTGCCGTCGACTGCGGTTACCGTCCCATATGTATTCATAGGAGATGAGGCATATCCACTATTGACGCATTTATTAAAGCCATACAGCAGAAATAACTTGGATGCTGATAAGGAACATTTTAATATGCGTCTTTCGCGAGCAAGAAGAACAGTAGAATGTGCCTTTGGTATAATAAATGCGAAATTTAGAATTTTATGGAAGCCAATTGAAACCTTACCAGAAACGGCAGACAAAATTATAAAAGCAATATGCGTTTTGCATAATACAATTATTGATATGGAAGGAGTTGATGCGCAATGTGAGCAACTCGCTGCACAATGCTCCAATATGCCAAGGAATAGAGAGAATAATAGAGCTTCCAGTTCTGCAAATATTGTAAGGGAGTCGTACAAAACGTTTTTGTGTGAGAACCGAATTTAGCACATTAGTTGGAATCTGCTACAGCTTCCGACGCCACAGAATAAAAATGTTTATAATTGAAAAACATGCTGTTTGCCGTCGATACTTCTGAAGCAATTTGGGAGGTCGAATTTTTGGTAATAATCATCTGCTGTCTAATTCAATGTTGTTAATGTTCTTATTTATTTTTAATGTAGATTGTTCACAATAATAAATGTTGAATGTTCTATGAGTTGTTATGCTTAATGTGCAATTTCATATAGTGCTTTGATGTAACAATGTTGGTGTAATGTGAATAGTGTAAATCGCTGGTGATTGAAGGATGAACACTTGTTGCTGATTTAAGTTAAACAAAATCAAAACATCTTTGTTAACAACAAACATGTAAACGCGCCTTTTACTTCACAAATTCGATTCTTACAATTTGATCTATATTTTCGTGCACTTAGTGATAGTGTCCTGCACGAGCACAATTCCCGTTTTTAAAATTACTTTCGCACTCAACAGTTACATTTGCCGCAAAAACACTACTATATATCGCATAAAATAAAAATATGTTTGCTACTTACGTGTTGTTTGCATTTGTTCTGCAACTTCGTCCCATTGTTTGTCCAGGACGTGGCGGTTATGATGCATGGGATCTGTTTGGTCCCATAAGGCACTTTTCGCGAATATTGCGCTTATTAGTCCGTCTACGTTCATTTTTTCCCCCAAAAAATGTTTCAACAATTGAATATTTTAAATTTTCAAGTAGAGCAAAGCGGCGAGCAAAGCGACGAAAACAAAATATTTTGAACTCGTCGCTTTGCTCTTTTCAGCTTTCTTCGCTTTGCTCGTCACTATGTGCGCTTCGATTCAACAGCGTTGATTTGTTTTCGTCGATTTGTTGCTCGCTGCTTTGCTCTTCGCTTTGCTCGCCGCTCCACTATGTTCTTAGCCTAAGGCCTAGCTACCCGCAATCACCCGTGTTGTGCGTGTGAATTTGTACGCGGGTGGAAGGGACCTACAGTTTTATGCCGGCTCCGAACGGCAGGTTGGGAGCTCTTTCATAAGCAATTTTTATTCTCAGAGGTTTGCCATTTCCAGCTGAGAGGACAGCCACCGAAAGAGAAAACGAGTTTTCCCGTTAATTTTTTTAGGTATTATTACAGGCAGTATTGAACCTGGGGTTGCTGCCTTCGACTCGCGGTCCAACGCACTAACCAACTGAGCCACGGCGGTTGCACATACATACATTATTTTTAATTTCACATATTTTATTCTTAGATTAATCTTTATTCCTGTAAAAACTGCGTACCTTTGCATTGAGTCCTGCCTTTAAAATCCGCACAGTGGTTTCATCAATAGTCTTAGCCGCCTTATTCCATCTCCTTTTGAAATATTTACACGTAATGTCCTTTGCTGCTTCTCCTTCTTTTTTTAGTTCTCGTTTAATTATAGCCCAGTACCGCTCAATAGGCCTCAACATTGGGGTATTTGGGGGGTTGCGAGTGATATCGAAATATTCTACACCTGAATGGTTGCATGGTGAATGATGTGACCATAAATTTACAATATTAGATTTTCTTATTTTAGTTCTTTTAAGCAAGCATTATATGTGGACCGTAAAAAAAGTTCCAAACAACGCGACTTTAAAAATTTTTGCGGGCTAATAAAAACGTCTTCCTTTCTTTCCATTTCCCTTTTTAATTGTCTTTGTTGATTACTTATCATTATTTATTTTTTATTGCCTGTAGCGATCATATTAGTCCCCATGCCAACCATATATTATTTTCTTTTCTATGATTTTGCGCACACTGCAGTCGGCAGTGAGCTCAGGAGCAATATGCGACGCCGTGCAGACTTATAGAAGAAGAACAAAAGCCAGCCAGAAAATAGAAATTGTTTTACAATTACAGCTTTTCGCCAGCGCAACAACAACAAAAGCACATCGCCTTCATCTCCCAATCATCCCACGCCGTAGCAGTGTGCTAACGCAGACTCGCTGCAGTGAGCGCAACACAAAAAATACGTTTTTGCTTGTAATATGGCGTTCAAACTGACTCATTTAAACGAGTTTAAGTGAAAAGAGCTTTTTGTTGAACACGACCGTCCAGACTGCTCAATGAGGTTCAATTTGACAGCTGTTTGTTTACAAACAACAAATAATTATTTTAGTGAACTGATGTGCTGCGAGAATGATTCAAGCGAAATATTGGTGCATATTTCACAATCTACGGCAATATACTTAACTTCGTCCAAATATTAGACGCCTTATATTCAGCTACCATAAAAAGGCGATGAATGGAATGAAAGCAGTGCGAGCAAAACGTATATTTATTATTCATTTCAAAATTTTCAAATTTTCAATTTTTGTTTGGTTTTGTTTTGATGAAATGACAGCTGAATTTGTAGGGATGTTTTTCTGGTGTGTGTTTAGTGTGTGCGCTGTGTTCAGTTGACAAAAAAGCTTTTTCATAGAAAGCAACCCTGCGTTAAACTCGTTTCAAAACTTGTTAAATGGTTTAACACGTTTAATTTCCAACAACAATTGCATGCGAATAAACCGGTTTTCGAACTGGTTTTGTTCATTTAACTTGTTTAGGCACATTAAATACGTTTAAGTCGCACTACATACGTGATCTGTGAGAGCTGAGCTCGGGTTCCAATGTTGGAACATACAAAAATACAAAATTTTTGCTTGTATGACATGTATGTTAATTTTCTTTGCTTCTACTGACCTGAGAATTCTGCTGTTAGTAACAGAGGGTTCTGCTGTCATTAACAGAGGGTACTACTAGCAGTACCCGCCATACAACGCGTCTGCTTGTATGAGATGCGCGTTCTATATTACTTCATGTTCGTTGGTATTACTCTTATTATTGGAATATTCATTTTTCGTTTGTATAGAAGGAGTGTGTGTGGCAGCAAGCAAAATTCTATCATTTTCAGGTCAGCCAAAGCAATTAAATTTTATCGAAATCCGACCACGCCTATTGTAAAAATATATTTTGGAATTTCGGCTATGCGGGAGGTGGTCGTGACATTCGACCGACTCGGCGGAAATTTGAAAGTATGTGCTAATTTAAAATATCATTGATCTGCGACTATTCTTATTTTGGCCATGGCTTATATGGAGCCGTCACACTATGCGGCTTGTTGACATACAAACTAGTATAAGTTAAAACAAATTGATTTAGGGCCGTTTTCTCAACTAACCGATAAAGTGACCTTTAGCTGTCGGGCCGATAAGTTATTCATCACTTTAAAGTGCCCGGTAACTATTTTCGTTTTCTCAACTGCCTCATAAATATAAATTTAACAAGTCGGATGTTTTGACAACTCTGGTCTACGATGGGCAGCACTTGGCGGGGCAGTCAGCTGTTTTTGAAAAATTATAATTTTTTTGAAGAAAAAACAAAATTTGCCTGGAAAACTCTTGCTGATGCTTTTATTGCCAAAAAGGGCGTGCCGCGACGTTGGAAATCATTGAGGGACAAGTTCGACAGCTTGAAGCGCAAGTCCAAGCTGGTACTTGCAGAGGAGAAGAGCGAGACGTATGGCACTAATGGCATTAATGTTGCGTACAATTTATAAATTGATGAGTTTTAAAGAACTGAACTAAGCTTATCTCCGTGGCTCGCTCGCTGCTCGTCCGCTACTGCCAAAACTTTACTGCAGCTCCAGGTGCATGTGCCGTATGGCGACATAGCATCAGCACTTTCTGTGGGAACGAGTATTGCATCGCTGGTTTTTGCGCTGGTGCTGACTTTTAAAAATACATTTTTTAACCCCGCTAATAATAATAAATTAATAAATCACTGATATTGAAAATGCGCTTTGATTTGTTTTGAATTGCCTTTATTTGTATTGTTCTTCAAAATGGAATATTTCTTATTTTTAAACTGAGTGCTAATATTGTTCATTATAATCAGCGAAGTGCACTAGTGAAAGAAATTGCGTTCCAAATCTTTAAAAATTACAAATAAAAACTTACAGTTGTCATACAATGTTGGTTATTAATCTGATATTTTTTCGTATGAAAACATTTTACACGTTATTTAAAAGACATATTTATATTACAAATTAAGTATAACGATAAAGCTGAAAGCAAGTATATGTATGTACTATTTTTAAGAAACAATTTCAACTCCCGTATTAGACTAGTTTTACATTGAGCCGAAATGCGTGATTTGGGTGAAAATGGTTCAATACGAAGTCAAATCCGCGTTTCGCCATAGAATTTGAAATTTACGAAATTACATATTTTAAGAAAACGACGAGGCAAATTTTATATTAAACATGAATGACTTTTTTGTCCAAAAAATGAAAACGTTCTGAGAAGCTTTAACAGCTTTTGTCTCTTTTGGACCGTTCGAAATCACAACAAACGAAAATCATCCAATTAAATTTTCGATGGAGTGTTCATTTGAAATTTGGAGAAAGGTATTAAAAGTCTTTGTGAGCTGCGGCGAGAAGATAAATGCGAATGAGGCAATGTAAGCACTCTGAAGTCACTCATTTGAAATCTAGCTTTTGGGCTCGATGTAAACGTGTTTACTTATATTTTTTGTAATTTTGTTATTGTATTAGGTGCGTAACTAAATTCTCGCTGTTTGTCAATAGAAGGCCTCAGAAGTAACAGCTGATTGATTTTAACATATCCAAAGCGTCATGAACCAAGCTTAGGCCTATGGTAAAAAAACCGCTTTGATGCCCGATCACGCCTCTACGTCGACGGCTTGGCCGAATATGCACGTTGCGAAGGTTATGCTGTATATTTGGTGGGACCAGGTCGGTGTTAATTATTATTAGCTGTTGAAGCCGAACGAAACCGTCGCTGGAGAACGGTATCGAACTCAATTGATGCGACTGAGCCGAGCACTGCGCGAAAAACGGCCACAATAAGAGCAGAGGCACGAAAAAAGTGCCTACTGTTTGACAACGCTCGGACTCACGTTGTCAAACTCGTTAAGCCCCACTTGGAAATGCTCAAATGGGAAGTCCTTCCCCACCCGCATGGAAAGATGGAGAAAAAGTTGTAGCTAGCGATGGGCAATACATTAAATGATTCATTAACCATTAAGTAATTATTTATTTTTACAATAAAGTTGAATTTTCATAAAAAAAAAACAGCGAGAACTTACTTGCGCACCTAAGTATGTATCAGTATGCAAGTTCTGCCCACAAATAATACATACCTACGTACGTATAAAAAATTTAGAGTGTAAAGCCATAATCTGAAACCCATTTCAGACCTTCTAGGGTTGTTGCTTTCGGTTTATATTCACATCCAATCCAATCACTGTATCCAATATTCTTAATTAAAGAAAATATGTATGAAAAGTCTAATTCTCCAGAAAGATTTGGCTCATGTCGATGAGGCACTTGTGCAATTTGAATATGGCCAATAATATCAGACATTTCCTTGAACGCGAAAGTTACATTACCACGAATATGTTGAAGGTGAAAAATGTCCATCATTAGCCTCAGATGTTTGTTGTTTACGTCTCGTATTATACTGGATGCTATGTATTGTTGAAACAAAAAATACTATTAATTTAACACAGAGGTTAGTGAGTAAAAGCCTCTAAATCAAGTTTACAAAGTAAACTTATGTACCTGTTTCATAACAGTTCAAAAAATATGACGGCACAGAGTACTTGTTGATTGGTTCTATAAGTCCTATAAGATCTTCCTTGCTTAGATATTCAGCGGAATATTTAAGATTGCTTGTATAAGTTTTCAAAGATTCCTCAAAATTTCCCTTTAGCGTTCCTGCCATTATGTGTATCCTAAAAAATGTTGACGATAAAAAAAGTGATAAATACTTTCATATTTCATACTTTCAATAAGAATCCTGAACCAGGATATGGTGCAGACGGTCTCGCATTTGAACAATCAAAATTCATATAACTATAAGATGTCGTACGTTCATACAAAACAATGGTACTTCAAATCAGTGATAAAGTGATAGCAAACTACGAGAATTCACGAATTTCGGCCGTTTTTTTTTGGTCACATGAACACAATCCGTGTGAGCTGAAAAGAAAATCGTCAACCCTGCCAGCTCTCTCTCTTTGTGGAACAATTCGCATCTTAGCAAGCAGCTGACTAGAAGTTTGCTCCTAATGCAGAGTTGAAATTCTTACGTAACTGTAAAAAAGTTTGTTCGCAGTCTTATTGTAACTAGAAGGTAGTTTAAAATGAAGAAAATATATGAAACTTCAAAAATTATTTAATTTAAATGAAAATGTTAGGAAAAAGTAGTAATGTAGAGAGATATTTGCTTAAAATGGCATTTTACATTTGCTTTTCATACGAAGTTAAAATAATATATTTTATATTTTTTACCAAAAAAAAAACGAGAACTGTATGTTGAAAGGAAATCCATATCTTTTTCTACGTATATATTATAAACTAGTTTGCATTTTCCGCACCACCATTGATGTCTGCCCTCGGCATCAACATTACGTTCCTGAGCAACCTTGGGTTCTGATGTTTGGCGATATCAACTTTGCGGTCTGAAGTTTTCGGTGTATTAGTCCGCTTTTGAGTATGTATTGTGGTCGAGCGCTCTCAGTTTCCTATCACTTTATCACTGCTTCAAATATTTGCCGTGGCGTTTTCAGTAGAGCCACGTGAGAGTGTTTTTTACAGAGCCACATTCTGAAAGCAATGATAAAGCCACGCAAGCGACTCTTCCTGCTTACGCAGTCGACAGCGATATGAATATGCGTGTGATCTCTATGTGCTCTTGTGTATGTGTATAATGCGCGCAAAATAAGCGCGAACAATTGAAATTGTGCTTTTGCTTTGGTTGGCTTTTTTGGTGGTTGTTTCGATCAGTGGCGCACACAGGGCGCAGAGCATTTGGGAATTCAAAGCCCCAAAATACAAAAATTGCTGGTAAAAAATTCCTTAAAAATGAAATCCTGTGTGCCCCACTGATTTCAATGCATGTGAAGTGAGCGTACACAATTTTGCTTGAAACGAACGAAGCCGTTGTGCTTTTTGTGAGCAAAACAGAGAGCGTTAATATTTTTAGGCTCTCACTGTGCCAACGCTTGCTTGCTCTCGATAATGAAAATATTGCAAACTAGCAGAACCCCGCAGCTTTACACGCAAGTTTGAAGTCAATGGGCCCAATAAATTGAGTTTATTTTTTCTTACAGTTACACTTTAACCCATGTTTTGTCCCTTTAAAACAGTGGTCGGCAAAATTGACAATGAGATGGTGTTAGTGAGCGCAGTGTAATTTCTCTCCACTGTGTAAATTATACCTGAACAACGGCTGATTGAGAGAGCGTACTGTGTACGTGTGCTGAGCGCACTGCTCATAGAAGTAAGCTTTGCCGACCACTGCTTTAGAATCTCAAAAAATTCTGTCTTAGCGGAAGTTTATTTTTTTAATGTACCTACACTTTAAATTTCCTGTTTGTAGTTGAGGAATCACTCAATCGGGACAATCAATTAAAGGGTGGCATCGTAGAACTTTTATCTACTACAGTAAGCCGAGGACTGATTTTAGTCAGGATTTGAATTTGCACATGCTTAGAAATGCCCAAAAATCTAATTTTCTTACAAATCAATCGAATAACCTCGAGCACATAAAAAAAAGAAGGGTACCACATTACCCGAACATGCTATACCACATTACCTGGTTTGAGTTTATTCATGAGTTTTTACAAAGTTTCAAGAATATCTCTGAAAATTTTCATCAGAAGCTTTTTGCAATTGGTTTGTTTAAAAGCCAATACTTGAAATATGTCATCTGCGGAATTTCACACAATTTGGGACGAATTTGACTGTGATATAGACAAAAACCAAATAAGTATACAATAACAACACCCGAAGTTATCCTATCTATGTAGATTTATGGGCGGTGGCACACCCTTTTTATGCAACCCAGTCTTCCAGTCGAAGGGTGCGGACCCAGTTTCATTGATGTGCGACTTACAGTTCCAAAGTTACGCGGAAAATGTGAGCCACAAAAAATGTGCCACGCCCGTAAAATTTTACCAGTAGAATTAAACATCTATGGGACGACGGTGTACAAAATTTTAATGATGTCCGATTCAAAATTCCGAAGCTATTCCAAACTAAATATTTGGGTTGTATGGGTGGTGCCATGCCCCTCATTCAATACCCATCTCATTCCCCTTATTGAAGTGCACATCTATCGTAAGTCTGTGCCAAATGTCATTGATGTGGGACCTGTAGTTCCAAAGTTATTCCAAACTTTTGGGTGAAACAACACATCTAAACGGTGGCTCTGTACCAAAATTTAATGCTGTCCGACTTCCAACTCCGAAGATATTCCGTATTAAAACTGTATGTTGTATGGGAGGTGCCACGCCTACTTGTCGGGTCGTATTCGCACTATGTGGTTTACCGAGCTATAGCCAAAACGAACATTCCGTGAAAGATTCAGTTCAACCGGCCATCTAGTTTTTGAGTTTAAGTGTCGTGTGACCAAAAACAACCAAACATACAAATAGTCATTAATTTTTATATTTATAGATGCGAGCTTGCCGTATGCCATTCGATTGTATGAACGTAGGCCATCTTACAGAGGCTTTGGTACAATAATATATGACTACTAGCTGTCCCCGCAAACGTTGTTTTGCCATACAAATTATTTCTAGGGAATTTATTCATTTTATGACATCCCGGCAAACTTCGTTTTTTTTCTATAATGAAATACGTGAGGTGGCGAATATTCAATTGTAAAGATTTTATGACATCCCGGCAAACTTCGTTTTTTTTCTATAATGAAATACGTGAGGTGGCGAATATTCAATTTTAAAGATTTTGCTTGTATGTGCCACGCCCCTTATCACTTAGGGGTATAAAAAATAGATAGTAGCCGATTCTCAGACCTACTGAATATGCATGTAAAATTTCATAAAAATCGGTCAAGCCGTTTCGGAGGAGTATGGTAACAAACATTGTGACACGAGAATTTTATATATAAGATATTCTTACATACATAAAATAACAAAACTCACACGATTCAAAGGGAGCACCAAAGATTACGTATTAAACTGCATTAACTCAATTTGGGAAATTACTATTTTTAAATGCAGCGTTTGAATACAGTTTTTAGCTGTTTTCAAAATGTGGTTTTGGTTTGATTTTGCAGATTCCGTCCACATAATATGAACCAGTTTCCAAACTTGGTTAAAGCGCGAATTGTGATGAGTAAGTAATTTGAATTATTTGTTTATTTATCTTTTATCTCGTGACGGATTAAATATAGGGGTAAGTGGGGTAAAGTGGGAAATGGCACTTCCCGGGCAAACGATTAAAGTACAGATGTCATGCGCTACTGACATCTGTTAGTTACGACCGTAAGCGAATCTTCATGGTGTACCAACGCATGCAGAAATGTTTTCGTGCTCTCTGACAATTGTCAAAGTTTTCAAGTGATTTCGAAATTTCTTTCTCCTAAGTTGGCACATTGATTTTTTTACTGTTTTTTCGAAATCAACCGATTGTAAGTACACTCAAAGTATTCTTTATAGTCTTAATTTTAATAATGCAAAAGAATTTCGTGTCGTTTATACATTGTCAAGAAATGACACTCATATTTTTGCAAAATGTGGTGTCGGGGTAAAGTGGGAAACTTTCTTTGGGGTAAAGTAGGAAATGTCAAAAATAGCTAATGAGGCGTTATTTTGCATCCAAAGAGAGGTCGAAGGGCCATGAAAAGCACCGTTTTGACAACACCAGAAAGGCTAAGCGAGTTGCAAAAAGCAGCTGAAAAACGTTTGGCAAACAAACGCAAGAAGGAAGGAAATGCAGATGAACCACAAAAAAAAGAGGAAGAGCACAAAAAAAACACCGATAAAGAAAACAACAGCAGCAAAGAAAAAACCACAAACAAAGAAAGGATCAAAAAAGAAACAAGAAAGTTCTAGCTCTGATGAAGCTCGTGATTTTTGCACTATTTGTCTGCAACTCATGCCTGAAATCATGACCAGGAACAATACGATCACATGTAACAAAAAGGATTGTCAACGATCATTTCATCTGAAATGCGTGAACCCAACTACTAGCTTCTACCATTGCCGAGAGTGTGACTCGGACTTAGATGCTTCTTCCGCGAACGACGAATAAGTCACAATTTTACCAATTTTTTTTTTATTTTATCATTATTTTTTTTTATTGCGAAAATTTTGTAGTTTTCATATTGATTCTTCCGATGTATTCTTCGAACCTTCAACAAATTAAAATAAAGATTTGATAAATTTTCTACAAGATTTGTGTTAAGTTTATACAGTTTTGTAATGTTTCCCACCACAACTTTTAAATTTGGTCATTTTGAACATGATCAGTCGAAGCTCGGTAACTCTTAGAAAAATCATTATTTCCGGTTCGTTGCTGTGACAAAAATATAGCTTATTTGATTCTTTTTACTATAGGAAGTTTAAACATGAAAAAATAATTCGTTCTGTTCACTTAACGGAGCTCCAAAAAAAAGTTTCCCACTTTACCCCAATTACCCCTACTTATAACGAATCTTCAGCGTAAGATTACGACCTTTCAAATCATATTAACCTTCTTTTTAAACTCACTTTTTGCAACCTAATTCCTTCGCGAAAAGAGCAGTTTGCTGTAATTGCTCCTTGAACACATGTTCTAAGCCCGGAACACTTGCTGTCCCGAACTTTAGGTCATTGGATGGGTCTGAAAATATATATAAATCATTGGAAAAAGATAACATACATAAATCTCACATAAATTTCTTTTTACTTACTTTATGATTTTATATAATGTTATGTTTCTGCACATAAACTAAAGTTTTTTAAAGGTTTTATAAACAATAACATATGAGTCTTTTATTTTGAAAGTGGTTTAAGTCCATTTTTAGTTTCGAAACAAAGCTTATTTTTCTAGTAAAGTTTACAAAACGTATTACGTTATATATTCTAACATGTTTTAGGTCACAAAGCCATAAAAAAAATTAATACCAGTTAACAATATTTTTGAAACAAATCAAACACAAACCCTTAAATATCTCAATATAAGAAAAATGGACTTAAACCACTTTCAAAATAAACGACTCATATGACATTTGGCTTCAAACAAATGAACTATTGTCTGCCTGTAATAGCGACATTTTAGCTCGTCGGTTATTATGGTCAGACCTTTTAATTTTTGATGGGGAAAAAGTACGTACCAAAAAGAAGAAGCGCAATCGTTGCTAAAGTGCTGAGCAAATCGCTAGCGTGAGCAACAAAGTGGTTTCAGCTATAAAAGCCTAGCTAACAACAAATAAGCTGGAACTGGCAGCTTAGAAAACCGAAGTGTCAGCCCCACTAACTAGCAGGAAAAAATTGGAAACGGCAAGTATCGAGATTGATGGGTATATATGTAATAATTTTTAATTGACTGGCACGACAGCCCGCTTACGCGAGACTAAGGCCTAGCTTCCCGCAACCACCCGTGTTGTGCGTGCGAATTTGTACGCGGGTGGAAGGGACCTACAGTTTTATGCCGGTTCCGAACGGCAGGTTGGGAGCTCTTTCATAAGCAATTTTTACTCTCAGAGGTTTGCCATTTCCATCTGAGAGGACAGCCACCGAAAGAGAAAACGAGTTTTCCCGTTAATTTTTTTAGGTATTATTACAGGCAGTATTGAACCTGGGGTTGCTGCCTTCGACTCGCGGTCCAACGCACTAACCAACTGAGCCACGGCGGCTGCTGGGTATATATGTATTGTTACGAAAATGATTTCTCCAAGTTCGACTCTGGATTGTGCTTGAAAATAAAACGTTCTATGTCTTGGGTAACTACTTAGTTGTACAGCTTTCGGGTATGGCAGGTCTTGTCAGCTGACACGTCAAACTGATTCTCTGTATTCTTGAAAATCTTTTTATCAAGGTATTTTATCAAAATTGTTATCAAACAAAAGCATTCTGATGCAGCCTTGATAAAGTGAAAAGCTTAATTCAACATGAGGTGAATATGTGATAGCTAAAAAAATGAGACAAATTAAAAGAAGAAAAGTAAGTTTTGAAAATATTTTTAAATATAGTGTTGTATTTGTCATTGTTGCGAGACTTTTAGGCGCTTGTACCCTGCTTTGATGACATTTCCCCCACTAAATTAGGAAACCTTAGTTCACAAGCCTTTGCTTTTATGATCATTTGTGCCACCGAACGTATACACCGTGAGACAGATGATTGGCTCATAGGCAAATTACAGTTATTACCAACCATCATTTACCACCATTACCATAATTTTTGGTAGGATCCATGTCCAAACAATGCAATGCTGCCAGACCGCGTATGGGCAAAGATAGCGATGTTCTCTGTGTGTCATGTGGCGCCAAGTCCTCAATTAATCGACGAAACAAGGATCGAGTCATCCAAAAATTCTTCATGAATTCTTCTTCGCTCAACGAAAAGGGATTACATTATCACGAGGCCAAATGATTTGTTTTTTTCTGCTTCTGAAGTGCAGAGCGTTTCCTCATGAAAAAACTGCAAATCGGCCTATATAGAGCTAAAACTTTTGTCTGAAAAACGTCCACAAAAGGCGTGGCTCGGGGTCAAAGTTCAAAGTTGGTATCAAAATATCTCAATCAATACTAAATCGAGCTTCGTCGTCCATACGGCAGACATGACCGAGCCTGCGTAGCCGTTGGATGTTAATCCGCTGCGCTACGTCCATGTCCTTGTACAGCTCGTTATTGGTTCATATACGATAATCGTCACCAGCACTAGGTTAGGTTAGGTTAGGGTGGCAGCTAGAAGAGCTCACTTAGGCCATAATACGGCCCGTTGTGGTACCACGTGAAGGACGTGGCCGCCCTTCAGGCTAACACACCCCCCCGGGTGTCAGGCAGGAGCCATCCCGATTCCGTGATGAATCGGGCGATGCGGCCGATGCTGGGTCCTGAGAGGTCGGCCAGACCGCTGAAGAACGGCGCTCCCAGCACCCGGAGTCGTCTCCTCGCTAGTGCTGGGCAGTGGCACATCAGGTGCTCGACGCTCTCCACCGCGCCCACATCGTCGCAGCTGCGGCAATGGTCGTTGAAGGGGAGGCCGAGTCTCCTGGCGTGTTCGCCGTTCGTCCAGTGTCCTGTCAGCACAGAAACTCTGGGATAGATGGAATTCCGCTTTAGCCGCAGTAATTCGCGTGTTCTGCCATGGTTAAGCGACGGCCAGGTTTCTCTGGAGATCCTACAGTGGCTCTCCTCCGCCCAGAGTCGGTTAGCCAGGCGAAGATACGCCTGCCTGATCATCAGTTTGACAGTCGCAAGGGGGATGCTACATTGCGTAGTGGGTGCTGGAAGTAAAGTGCCTTTTCTGGCCAGCTCATCCGCCACACAGTTGCCAGAGATGCCGCTATGCCCAGGGACCCAACTCAGGTGAACCCTGGCATGTTCCGCTAAGCTGTTTAGAGCGGCACGGCACTTTGCTACCAGTTTGGAGGAGGTATAAATACCTTTCAAGGATTTGATTGCAGCCTGGCTACCAACACTAACAGGGCCGAAGATTTTGCGAAGTACCTTCCTCTCGAAGACCCCAAGGGCCGATCTGTTGTTTCGTGTCATTGTCTATGCTTTTGTGCCATAGAGAAGCACGGGCAAGATAAGCGTCCTATAGAGTGCAAGTTTTGCCAGCAGGTGCTACCGTAGTAGCACCTGCTGGCAAGAGTAATCCTTCGTTTTATCTCCAGGCATCTGGCATCGCTGCTGTAGATGGCGGTGCCAACGTAGACGAATTCCTAGACAACTTCAAAAGTACATCTGTCGGCTTCGACGTGAGACCCTAGCCGCTGCGAGTCCCTACGTGTAGACAGCATATACTTTGTCTTGCCCTCATTTACCATCAGACCCACTTTGGCTGATTCTCTTTCGATAGCCGTAAAAGCAGCGTTGACATCTCGCTTCTTACCCCCAATGACATCAATGTCATCAGCATAGGCAAGGAGCTGGACACTTTTGTTGAAAATTGTGCCATTACGAGGTTGGTGAGGTGCTCCTTCCACAACCTTAGTACACCCTGCGCATCCGTTACCAGATCCCCGTTTTCGTCTTTGCAAGAAGATGCCCCGGGCTTAAATCTTTCCGTGAGACGTTAAACTTTTTGGAAGAATTTTCGGGCGCCATTCCTGCTCCTCCACACTTCGATTTCCTCACGCTCGCGCCTTTCTTGCTCCCCTTTCTTGCATCTAAAAAGGCACCTCTCTTTCTTCCTCTCCTCCTGGTATTTTTCTGTCACGGCTCACGAGGCAGCCGACTGCAGGGTCTTCTTGTAGGCAGCATTCTTCGTTACAGTGGCTAAGCGACACTCTTCATCGTACCATTGGTTTTATGGTGGTGAGCGTCGAAAACCAAGGACATTTTCTGCAGCGGCGCGCATAGAGTGGGATAAGTGAGCAAAGACGCATGCGTACCTTGGTTGCAACAAGGTAGTGGTCCGAGTCGATGTTGGGTCCTCGGAACGTGCGCGCATCTATAATGCTAGAAGCATGCCTTCCATTAATCACAATGTGATCAATCTGGTTGCGGGTGGATTGATCGGGGGATAGCCAGGTGGCCTTGTGGATGTCGAGGTGCTGGAATCTGGTGCTACTATCATGTTCCGTGCCGCGGCGAAATTGATCAGCCTCAGACCGTTGTTCGAAGTGGTTGCATGGAGGCTGAACTGCCCGACTGTGGGACCAAATATACCTTCTCGCCTGACCTTTGCATTGAAGTCCCCGAGGAAAATTTTGACGTCATGGGCCGGGCACCCGTAGTAGACGTCCTCGAGCTTCGCATAGAAGGCATCCTTGACCGCATCGTCCTTCTCTTCCGTCGGGGCGTGCGCGCAAATTAGGCTGATGCTAAAGTATTTAGCCTTGATGCGGATCGAGGCCAGCCGTTCGTTCACAGGAGTGAACCGAGAGACGTGGTGGCGAAGTCTATTGCTATCCACAAATCCGCAGCCAAATTCCATGTTACCATATTATAGCCTGCGAAATTCCCATTACAATGAAATATGAAAACGGATAATTTTGTTTTTTATAAATAGAGTAAGTTCGGATAATGTGATATACCTGTTTGTTTTACAGCGATTCCCGACACATTTTGCCTTAAAACACACTTTTTTTGGTCTCAAACTGTTCACTGATGCATTATTTAGTATATCTATGACTATTAACTCTTTTAGATAAACTGTTGACGAGTTTTTTAATTAAAAATCAAAATATCCAACTATTGGCGTCAGATAAAAGTGGCGGGTAATGTGATATACCCGAAAAAACGTTATTTAAGAGACCTATTAGTTTAACCCGGCGTTGGTGTGGTGGTAAAAAATTACGTTATTGGTGTGGTGGGGTATGACATACCCCACAACTTTATATAGCAGCAACCTCACGAAACAACACAAATGTAAAAGATAGCAATTTTATATTATTCTTCATTTACTTTTACGTAAGAAAATACAAAAACACTTCATGTGCAAGCAATTTGTAAAATAAAATACCAAATTTAACAAAAATAAACGAAAAATACTGAAATTTATAAGTTGACTTCATATAATGGGGTTTAAAAAAATTGCTTTATATAATTTTCCAAAAAAAATAGTTAGTTTTAAAAACGAAATACATATAGTCATGTGACATTAAATTTTTGGTAGCTACCATGAAAGAGTAGCGAATTACAGGGTCTCAAAATTAGCGCATTTTTCGCAAGTCGTATAAGGTTTTTGCTCTCGGACAAACCGAACATCGAGTGCTGTAGTGACGACGTCACTTCGCCTTATTCCAAGGATTTACAGAATCATGATATTTTTGTGTATTAATGATATTTTTTTTAACATATGATATGATGGAAATAATTGTCGTATGTGCTATTAAGTTCAATGGAACATACGACATTCGTTTTCTACGGCGACGAAATGCGAATACTAAACTGGGAGCTTTTCTTGCACGTAGCAGTTGGGCAGTTGGTATTTTCCTCTTATTTTTCCGTACGGTGAATTTTTGAATAAATCGATGACTACTAGACCATCGAAAATTATAATTTGAATTCAAAATCATTTACACAAAAAGTTACGTTATTGGTGTGGTGGGGTATGTCATACCCCAATGAACTTTAGCGGGATGTGACTGAAATCTGGTTACACTCAAGTTGTTTTAGGATAGAAAATGTGTATGGTTGGACTATTATAAACAGCTACTAGAAGCGATAGTGCCCACATAAAACTGATATCCGTATTATTCACAAAAATACAACCTCTGGGGTATGATATACCCCACCACACCAATGCCGGGTTAAAACTTGGTGAAAATACTCCAAATCAAAAATAACACGGCACAACAGTAAAAAATAACCCGCGGAGTTTCTCAACTGTTCCTTATATTTTCAAAGTCGGTAATCACGAATATGTAATTATTTTTTTCGGGTCACCTCTAGTTTGGGTTTTACAGGGTCTTGAAGTTACAAGCTACGGCCTAATTAAAAAAATTAATTTAAATGTTCGAACTCATCCTAGTCTAACAATATTGGTATGAAAAGAAAGGGAATTATGTCTCCAACTCAAATAAAATAATTTTGAGTAAATTATCCTGGCGGAAGGATATAAAAATGTCCTTTTAAAAATGTATCCTTTATTATCCTGGAAGTTTTTCTACCAAAAAATTTTAAAAAACTATATTATGAAACCCTTACCAAGCACCATCACATTGTGAAATTTCATCTTAATCAGTCCATTGGTTCAGCTGAAAAAATATGGTTGAAGTTTATTTCAACTCAAAAACTTAAATCATTCCACAATTTCTCACAGTACAAACACTTTTAGCTCTTCACAAAACCCGCCCAGTTTCTGAACTGTTCCTTATATTTCCGGAGACGCTGATCACGAATATGTAATTTTTTTTTTGGGTCACCTCTAGTTTGGTTTTTACAAGGCCTTGAAGTTGCCAGCAACACCCACCTTGAAAACGGATTTAAATTGTTGAACTCATCTTAGTATAACAATATTGGTATCAAATTCAAGAGAATCAAGTCTTTCGCCCAATCCATGTCATATCCTTTCGCCAGGATAATTACAAACAAATATTTGATTTGAGTTGGAGACATAATTCTCTTCTTTTGATACCAATATTGTTAGACTAGGATAAGTTCAACCATTTAAATAAATTTTTTTAATTAGGCCGTAGCTTGTAACTTCAAGACCCTGTAAAACCCAAACTAGAGGTGACCCGGAAAAATTAATTACATATTCGTGATCAGCGACTCCGAAAATATAAGGAACAGTTGAGAAACTCCGCGGGTTTTTTAGAAACCGCAAAATTGTTGTACTGTGTAATTAGAGACGTGGTTCTCATTTTTTTGGAAAATCAGAATTTGACGGGGTAAACCAAGGCTTAAAAATGTTTATCAAGAAACATGATATCATGGATTTTTTTATCTAAAACTTAACCATAACAGATTTTTAAGGATATTCCACTCCAAATATTATAAAATAAATATATACTTTATACATTTCTGTATAGAAATAGTATTACTGTCATAAGTTTGGGTACTGAGATGTACTATATCACATTACCCGAGGGGTTAGGTTAGGTTGCGGTGGCTGCCTCTGTATGAGACACACTTAGGCCTCTTAACGGGCCCGTTGTGATACCACAGATTCCACCCGTTTGAAATGCGTATGCAACACTGTTTTTATTTCAACAGGTGATACAACACACATTTCAAACGGATGGGGAAAGGGAAGGGAGGGGACCTACAGTTTAACGCCGAATCCGAACGGCGATTGGCAGTTTTTCTTTCACACTTGGAGGTTTTGCCATTGCCTGCCAAGAGCGCACTTGTGCGATTCTTGTAATTCTCATTCCCTTCATGTGGATAGCGATAGAAGTAGATGAGTGTTTTTTCCAGCCCAAGCCAGGAATCGAACCCGGGGCGCTCGGTATGAGATGCCAGCGCGCTACCCGCTGAGCTATCGAGGCCGACCACATTACCCGAACTTTGGTATATCACATTACCCGAAATTGACTTTTTGCGAAAAAAATATTATAAAAAAATAAAAATAATAATTTTGTTGAGAAGAGCGTACCTCGCAAACTCATAATCGATATCACTGATTTACTTCTGATTAGCCTCGAACTTTCTAATATTTTTTTTTTACCTTTTATGCTTTCAAACTTCGTGACCAAAAACTTGTGCAAGCCTACTCAAAGCACTTCATCACACTCACTGTAAACTATTTACGCAAACACATCCAAAATCATGCAGCACGAGTTTTTTAGCTGTTATGATGTTTTAAAAAGGTTAATTTTGAAAAACGTCAACGCACTTGTGAAATAAGCCACTGTATCACATTACCCGACCATATCACATTTCCCGAACTTACTCGACGTGTTTTCATATTTCTAACTTGACTCTTGGTCCGAAATAATTTCGTTATCAGCTTCGTCATCATTTTCAGGCAATGAGAGCTGAAGAGGGTTGTACAAAGTACCTGCCATATTAAAAACCTTTTTTAAAAGATCTTTTTCTTCGATTATCGTTCAACGTTATTTTTCCATTAGACGGAGGGTGGTAGTAAACTGCGGGTTTTCTATATTTAATACCTTTTTTGAGGACGGCCTCAAAAAAGAAGAAGAAAAGTATTTCTGCATTATTTTGTGTGGCCGGCCTTTGGCCGGGCTGCAAAAAAACAACCCTCATGGGAGTAACTATGGCATCGGGATCAGTAAAGTGTTTGCAGTCTTTTTGTATTCAAACCTTATGATTGCAAAAGATCGCGCCTAAGCACTAATCCTCATAAGCGCCATTTCAATATTGCAAATAGATGCGTTTAACTGACTTTAAATTGAAATATAAAAGCAAAAACACAAAAATTTCAAATGTTTTATATTTAATTGTAAAGGGAATTCCACAGGCTATAATATTGTAACAAATTTATTATAACTTAATAATTGATTGGGTTTTTCGAGAAACAAATGTTTTTAAAAACTTTATATAAAAAAAACACTGTTTGCTATAGCTGCCACCACCTATAACTTCTTATTAGTACATATTACATATCTAATGTTGTATACTTTTAGAAAGGTATAGGAAAGATCTTTTGTTTGATACCCATATCGTCTAAATCGATTAAGAATTGAGTTATTTTGATACCAACTTTAAACTTTGAGCCCGAGCCACGCCTTTTGTGGGCATTTCCCTGGCAAAATTTTTAGTTCGTTAGATTCAGCAGCCAATCCTCTTTATAAGGGCATGCTTATTTATTTTTTCTTTGAGGGTACTCTATACTACATTTAACCCGAATCAGCCCAGTGTTGTCACATGGCAACGCACGATAGACATGTTTGTAAACGATCATAACATACAAACAAATATAGATACCGTTACTTTGAAACACATTCTGAACGCGGAGTTGATTCTGCTTTCACTTAAAATCATTTGGGCAACCGTATGTGTTTGTTTGTATAAAGTAGTGCATCGTAAAGTGAAGACATAATGTTGAGTGCAAAAAAAAGGGGCATGAAACAGTAAGTACGTCTAAAATATATACAGTATAATCTCGATAATCCGGACAATTAAAAACCGGACACTGGTGTCCGGATTACAGAGTCTACAATAGAAAATGAGTGTCCGGATTACAGAGTCTACAATAGAAATGAGTGTCCGGATTACCGCGTTGTCCGTATTAGCGAGTGTCCGAATTATCGAGATTATACTGTACTTGTTATCTTGATCGCGTAATGAAATGTGTGTTTGATTTTAAGTGTTTGAAAAAGGGAGTAATATCCCATAAGTGTACTACTCTAAAAAAATACTTTTTGTGAACTTTTTTGGAAGGTTTGCGTGCCTGTTGCCATATGGCAACGCTGGGCGGGCTAGGGGACTGGTTTGCAGTATAATGTTTTTGTTTTGTTTTCTTGTTTTTTTTTAATTTCAAAAAATATTTGAAATATATGAAATATACCAAGTTAATAATCCAAAGTCGGTTCGTAAATATACGGAAAAATTCGGCACTTGTGCAACATTACTTCTAGGCATGATAGACAATTTTACGGAAGATGTACAAAAACTCCCACTACTTCGACAACCTCTTCACTGGGATACCGTTGCTAACTTATCTGAGCAACCGAGGCTACCACGCTTCTGGCACAAGTCGAGAAAAACGAATTCCTAAGACTCGTCCGATCCCTCATGAAATGATTTACGTAAAGAACAACGAGGCTTTTATCACAGCATCTCGTTACAGCAGTAAACTAAAAATGAAAATAACAGCCCCACATCCATGTGTTGTAAGCGAGTAAAATAAATATATGGCCGGTGTTGATAGATTTGATCGAAATGTTACGGGAACTCCCATAGCTTTTCGAGGCAAAAAATGGTGGCTTTATATTTTTACTTGGCTTATCGATGCGAGTATTCAGAATATCTGGCTCCTTCATTGGCATTATGGTCAAAATAAAACACTAATGGAGTTCGAGCGAGACGTTGCCATTTACTACTGCAAGCACTGCGTTAATGAGCCAAAAATCTTTAACAGATCGTCAGAAATACGATTGGATTCTGTAAAAGATACTCTTCTCTACGACAGAATCGGTCAGCTCGTTATTCTAATAGAAAATAAGAGGCGATGTGCAGGAGATATATGCAGTCTACCGTACGTACAGCTTGTAAATGCGATGTAGGTCTCTGTTTGCCATGCTTCAAAACACATCATACAAAACTTTTAAAAATATTTAGCTAGGCTATTTCAACACAAATGAAAAAAAGGTTTCCTTATTTTTGTTTCGAATAAACACAAATAAAAACAATTTTTTTTTGTTTTTTCAAAGGCTAAAAGCGGTTTCGCTTATAAGTATATGTAAACCAGTACCCTAGCCTGCTCAGCGTTGCCATATGGCAACAGGACATTCCGAGCGTCCTGTGGGCAGGATTAAAAAACTAATGATGCAGTTTGTTTATTTTGCATATAAAGCGTAGAAGCATACGCTTTTTCTTTTGCATACGCATCTTTTTGAAATTCGAAAAAAATTTACTTGGGCTAATTCGGGTTAAGCAGTATTATAATTTAATAATGGATTTTATTAAGTTATTTTGATGCAAACTTTGATCCCGGCCCATGCCTTTTGCCTTTTTCCTAGGAGAATAGTTAGCTCGTCACATTCAGAAGCCAAACCTATTTAGTTTTCCCACAGTTTCGCTTTGCTGCATTTCAGCCAAATTTTTTCTAATTAATAGGGGCCAAAAGTAGATACAGCTTAGTAGACAACAAATAATCTTAAGTCCCCTAGGGAAAACAAGTTGCCTGCGTAGTCCATCCTTCTACTGGATAAAGCAGGACTAAAGCATAGAAGGTACTACGTACTTATGGCTGTATATTAGTAATAAGGTGTGGAAAAAACCTTTCATTTGATACCCATATCGTGCAAATTAAGAAATAATTGTATGCACTTGAATCCATGATACATCTACCATGCTTGGAAATTTGGCCCCAACCCACACCTTTTGTGGGCGTGTCCTAGAGAGAAATGTTCAGCTCATTAGATTCCAGAGGCTCAAAAGCTATGTAAAATCGTATTGA
This sequence comes from Melieria crassipennis, assembly GCA_963668005.1. Taxonomy (NCBI): domain Eukaryota; kingdom Metazoa; phylum Arthropoda; class Insecta; order Diptera; family Ulidiidae; genus Melieria; species Melieria crassipennis. Next base: position 84,023,770 of record OY764961.1, on the reverse strand, counting down.
TTTAGTTTTCATGAGGCTTCGCTTTCCGCCCTTAAGCCCAAAACTAAAATGACCTACCAAGGGCAATATTGATAAGACACACTTCAATTCCAGTGTCTCTGCGAACTTTAATAACGTCATCTCGCTCAGACTCTGTGTACGGTATCTCCACTGCCCGAAATCCTGCTATATGTGCCAACTTTATCCTTTCAGCTAGGCTTGCCGTGATTTCCGTAAACAGAAAATTCAAATTTGCAGCGAACTTTACGGACATTTTGACTTTATAGATCAACTAACACTTCCACACTCGATCACAGGTGAAAATCGAATAACAATGTTATTTTTGATCGAGGTCCCCGTTGACAAGTTTTTTGTCGTTTCATGCTGCGAACACATAGACGACGGAAGCGACATGGCTACGCGACCGCAAGATGGCGAAGGCTTCAATGGTCCTGGTGTAGTTGGCAAAGTTATTGCAATGATGGCGGCAGCAACAGCACAACAATCATATGTTTTGTGACGCTTGAATTTTCCAATTTACCAAAATAACAAATATAACGCATTTGGCTCATGAAACAGCTGAGCAAAGTATGCAAACAAGCAATCGATGTTGCCAATCCAAGCGGTGATACCAATTGCTATGGTTGTGTCGTCAACGAAATAAAGATTAGCTCTAAGCTTGGCAACAACGACATCTGTGTTCGGTGTTCGTGCTGTCGTAAAAATAATCGTTCTGATTCTATATTTTGATAGCTGCAGTCATGTCGCTGCTGTTGCCTATGTGCTCGTGGCATTAATAGGATTTCAGCAGGGTGCACACCAAGGCACATTAATAAAGGTAGTGTTGTCAACACAGCTGCTTACACTTTTTTCTTCTGATTCTCTTTTGATTTCTTTTGATTTTCTTTTGATTTTTTGCGAATGGGGATGTAGATTGTCAAAAATTGGTAAAATTGTTTTTGTGTTGCTTGTGTTCTGATTTGATTTTGACAAGCTAGTTACCCAAATCCAACAACAAAATACATGGGAATTTTGTTGCTGGTCTTACGCGTTCACCTTTATTAATACACCTTGGTGCACACTAAACTGAAATGCCATAACCAGCGTTGCCGGTTTGGTTAAATTTAACCTAAATTGTTTATTTTTTTCGGATGGTTACTTGCTAAAGGTCGTACGCAGCTCTCAAGAAAAGCGAAAACTTCATATAAAAAAAGCTAAGGAAATGCTCAAGGAAATTTCCTTGAGTCAAATTTACTAAAGGTGTACGCACCTCACAAGAAAACTGATTCGGTTTTTTAATACTTTTTTTCATTGAAAAGTGAAATGACAACACTGATTTCGGCAAGAAACATATGTGTACCCATAGTGAAATTAATAAAGTGTGCCAGATAGCAGGAACACTGCTTCATCGTACACTTATTTTCTGACAGTTATTGTCATTATGCTCAAAAATGTCAGAGTTCATAACCCGTCTGTGCTGTATGAAAAAAGTTCAAAATAAATTGTTTTTTGAAAATTCGTTCTGCACCGAAACCGACCCAAAAAACGCAATTACATGCCAGGAAAAACGTGCTATCTCTGCAAAAGCGACCGGCAATGCAGTTTCTATGTTTTTCTAACATAAAATGCATTACGAAAATATATATTTCTGGAGTACTGAAAGTCAATTTTAAATTTTGTGCTATTTTAGCTACAACAAAAATAATGGTTAATCGAACTGACACAAATAAATTGACACTTTGACAATTGCTGCTCAGAGAAATAAGTGTACGTCATCTACCTGGTACACTTTATTGATTTCACTATGTGTGTACCTATTTATTTCTCAAAGGAAAAGTGACAGCTGCCTGCACAAAAGTAAGTAAACTTCCAAATTAATGTTTTTTATGTATTTCTAATGTAATTTTACTAATTTCAGAATGGAAAACACTATGACCCAAGTGACCAGCTCAAAACGTCAAATTTACTTGACTACTTCTTTTTCACGCTCAAGAAACATATGCTCGTTTTTTCTTAAGCGTTTTCTTGAGAGCTGCATACCTACCTTAACATGCTTCAGATTTTAGTTATTTTTTTTAGCAAGCTCAATACAAGTCTGCTTTGGGATGGGAAAACCAAAAATTTCGTGAAGTCATTCAAAATAAGATTTGTTACGTTATGTTTTTAAATAAAATGTGTGAACTGAAGTTTTTTACAATGTAACAGGCTTTTGGTAATTTTTTCAGGATTTAACCAACATCTGTGTTCGGTGTTCGTGCTGTCGTCCAATAATAGTTCCCATACGATTGTCCTGATTCTATATTTTGACAGATGCAGTCGTGTCGCTGCCGGCGTCTATGTGTTCTATGCTTTAATGTTATCGATAGGTCTGGTTGGTTTATTGGTTAAACCATGGTTCAACTATAAGGTTGTAGCAAGCCACCGGCTGATCGTTTATCGCTTTTGTCAAAATCGTCGGTGTGCTGTGTTGCCGCACCGGTTGAAATGAAAATACCTGACTGAAAACAACTGACCTGAGCACTTTTCCCGTTTTTTCACTCAAATACAGCACCGTCTGGCAACAATCACATTTGTATGTTTTCAGTTTCTCCATCTTTCGTCGGAAAATATCAGCTGATCTTGACAGTAGCGATAAATAATCCTACCAACAAAATACATGTGGTTTTTGGTGTTGCGGGCATGCTATTACCTTATTATTGTGCCATGGGTTAAACCAAAGAATATTAAGTGTATAGAAGGCGCATCTGAGCTCAAAAATTCAAATTTTTGTTTGCGAGCTTCACAGAGCGGGGGAAGCCACAAAAGGGAAAGAGCGGTGCAAGGAGAGCAAGCGCTTCAGTTTACGCTCATTGACTGTGCGAACCAGAGTCTATACTAGTCTTGAAACTTCGCTCAATCGGCCAATCTGTCAAAAAATTTTGAACATATGGTTATCTTTGCGTATTTAGATAATAAAAGTGAGAGAGCAGCCAAAGCAGCTGTTCGCTATTTGCCCGCTGAAATGAATTTGTCGTACAACTGATTTCCACTAAAAAGGACTAGTAAATAAGATTTTCTGCTCATCAATCAATTTCAAATTGTTAACTATTTCATTCGCATGCAATGCGACCTCTTGCATTTTAGTTGTTTTCTGGTAGTTTTGCAAAATTCGTTGGTAATTTTTCATACAAATTTAATTTTGCTCTCTCTGTAAAAAAGTGGTCAATAAGTACACAGCTGTTTTTGTAGATACATTTCCGCGCCAAAAATTTATCTATCAAACGTGGCAGCTCGCGGACTTATGAAAATGCAAAATAATGAACATTGGTTTTTCATTTAGATATGACCCGGAAGAAAGTTTTTACTATTGAGAAAGTTCCACAGCAAGTTCTTAGCAATTTGCAATCAACAAATATTGTTAATTTTTGTTTATGTAGCTACAGTCTTGCATTACATACGAGCAAATTTTCATATAAATTTCCTTGCGATGATGCTGCTGAAATGCGAGGTGAAAAACAATCAGCTGTTAATTGTTCGCGAATTTGCCAGCATCACCGCCTTTGCCAAACAATATTAGTTTATATGAAAAACTACCCCGGAACAAGGATTTATGTGCTTTTTCGATTCTAACTGAATATTTAAATGCTTTGCCATCATAAAATCATATTCGCAGTTGCTTTTGTTGATACTTTTCTGGCATTATTCTGCCGTCACTTTCTATGTAATTGTTGTGCGGCCAATAAGAAAAAATCGTGGTGAACCTATATCAGCTGTTTCTTTGTTATGAAAATTTCCGCGATTGGAAGTTGGACCACAGATTTAACTTTCATGCTGAAATCTATTCGGAAGAATATTACATGTTATTTTGCACACCTACAGGAAAATACAAGAAGGTTTGCATCATTAAAGTTTGTTCGTTGCCTTTGATATTGCTGCATTTTGGCATTCTTCCGACGGTCTTTCTCATACATATTTTGTGCTGCCAATAAGCAAAAGCCATGGTGAGTAAATATCTGCTTATTTGTTTATTCGACGTCAACGTCCTCGTTGCTCGGGGTTAATTTAAAAATAATTATGTGCAATGCCGCAATTGTAAATATCGTTACTTACTACAAAATAACAAATACATCTTATGCTTTATGTTAGGTGTCAGTAAATTTATTACCTATTTTAATATTAAAAACATATATTTATAATATACATTTAAAATTTGCATTTTCCGCACCACCATAGAGGTATGCAAAGAAGGCGCGTTACCGAATTTTTTTTTTTGGGTGCTCGGTTCCCCTGGAGGCATATATCACCCATTACAATTTAAAATTAAATAAAATTCTGTAATGAGCACTGGGATGGATTTAAGTCCTTTTGATATAAACAACTGTGTAAACTTTTAAGACAAACTTTATTTGCGTGTTCTAACAATGGCGTCACAAGTAAAAGTAAAGGTAAAACGTAAAGGTAAAGGACCAGCATGAACTTAGCTGCAAGCCCGAGTTGCCACACTGCTTGACAAGCCCAACCACAACAGGGTTGCATTCACCATGGCACCACCTCCACCAATACACTACAACTCGGCCTAACCTGACATTCAATCGACCTCGATTGCTTTTACAATGAATCTTCTTCTAGCTTATCATCTAAAAATTCATAATCTGTACATTCATCACTTAAATTATCACCATCTGTGTTGCCTTCTGAGTCCGTTTCAACTGGCCTACCTCGAGGTTCCAACCATTTCTTCATTCTAGACGAATCAATTACATTGTCATATGGCATCTGAGTAACCTGACAATTTTCAACATCCGTAACAACATAACGATCATGACCTAATTGCTTACGAACTACATAAGGGCCTCTGTACTTCTGAATTAGCTTCTTATTCTTCCCTACCGTAGTGTCTACATTTTTAACCACAACTAAATCTCCTGGTTCAAATTGTTTCGCTGGCCTATGGCTCCTCTCGTAATATTTCTGATTGTACAACTGAGACTTCTGTATTGCAAGCTCTGCCTGCTCCCTTATTTCGGACAAATTAACTTCTTCTCTTGAATACACATCATGCAAATACTCCGTCAATTCATCAACTACTTTGCCGCGCTGCTCAACGCCAAAAAGCAGCTTACTAGGGGTCGTCTTTGTGGCACAGTGTACAGTATTATTCATTGCAAACTCGACATCCGTCAGTTTCTGTTTCCAATCTACATGGTTTATAGGGTCAGTCGTTTTGGCCAATATTGCTTTCAACACCCGATTCACCCTCTCAACCTGACCATTCGACTGTGGCGAAGCTACCGCATTCAAAACATGTACAATGTTATTGTTCCCGCAAAAATCCCTAAACTCCGATGACGTAAAAGCTGTGCCCCGATCATCTATGATTCTTCTGGGACGACTGTATTCAACAAAATATCTCTTCAACGCACAAATCGATTCTTTCGCACTACTATTCGTAGCATACATTTTGACAAATTTTGTGAAAGCATCAATCACCACAAACACATGTTTATGCTTTGAGTTCACACTCTCCAATGGCCCGAAATGGTCAATGTGCACTGTATCGAACGGTTCTGGCTTCTTTGGAATACTATATATATTACGCTCATTGCTTCTAGGCGACGTCGAATAATAAATGCACTTCAAACAATTTCTGATGAACACATTCAGCTTTTCGCGCATACGGGGAAACCAATAATGCTTCCGAATCTGATTTGCACATTTCTCAATACCCAAATGACCATATTTCTCATGTATCAATCGCATAATGTTCTCTTCCATCTCACCCGGCACATACAACTGTCGATTCTGACCACTGACACGAAAGACTAACCCATTCTCCAACTTATATCCTGGCACTTCCCCTTGCTCTAATTCTTCCCGCAGTTTATGAATCACAGGATCACGCGTCTGTATAATCTGAATGTTCAAATCAACCTCATTCTCCTCAATACTACACACAGCTGACAACCGGCTCAATGCATCAACATGCTGCATCTGTTCACCCTTTCGGTGTCGAACTGAAAAATCAAACCCGGCGAGACCCAATGTCCATCTGGCAATTCTTGGATTAATTGTTTTCTTCTCCAATGTCAAGACCAAAGAGTTGCAATCAGTCACAACTACAAACGGAATTCCATCCAACATAGTCCGGAATCTTTCCAATGCATTCACAATTGCCAATGTTTCCAACTCAAAGCTATGATAACGCGACTCCGGATCCGTCGTTGTTTTCGAATAAAATGCCACTGGGTGAAACCTGCCGTCATCTTGCTTCTGTAACAGTATAGCACCATACCCTCGCGAACTTGCATCCGTATGCAACTCTGTCTCCCGCCCTGAATCAAAGACACACAGTACAGGGGGCTCAGTCAATTTAGATTTCAAGGTCTCAAACGCATTCCTACACTCTTCTGTCCATTCAAACTTTACACCTTTTCGCGTCAAATAACTCAATGGGCGCGCAATCTGAGAAAAATTATACACAAATCGTCTAAAATATGAAAAAAGACCCACCGCCCTCTGCACCTCCTTTATGTTGGTAGGTACTGCGTAATTCTTTATCGCTACCAAATGATCTTCATTCGGACGAATCCCCCGTTCACTCACACAGTAGCCTAAATACTTCAATTCTCTATATGCAAATTTGCACTTCTTCAGATTCAAGCACAATCCAGCCCCTGACAATAATTTCAAAACTTCTGCCAAAACCACATAATGTTCCTCAATAGTCTTCGTGGCAATGTTAATATCATCTAAATACACCACAATCCTCTTCGCATCAATCAACGGCCGCAACACTAAATTAATAAACCGCTGGAACACTGGTGGAGCATTAGTCAAACCAAATGGCATAAACCGATACTCATACTGTCCCATCGGAGTCACAAACGCAGTTATCGGTATCGATTCCTCATGCATCGGCACCTGGTGAAACCCATTCCTCAAGTCCAACGTACTGAAGAAACTCTTCCCACCCAAATATTCAATACAATCCTCAACTAACGGCAACGGATAATGATCTCTGACAGTCAACTTATTCAACGCCCGATAGTCAACACACATTCTCAATTCACCGTTCTTCTTCCGCACTAACACAATCGGAGACGCGTATGGAGACGCACTTGGCTGAATAATGCCCTGAGCCAACAAATCATCAATTGTCTTCTGTACTTCTGTCTTTTCCCTATATGACAACCGGCGCGGACCACTGTACACCGGCGCATCACTCTTCAACTGAATTTTCATGCAATAGCCACTCAACTTCCCCCCCTTGTTCTTCATTTTCAAATAGTTCTCAAAAACAACTGATTTCAAAGCATCTGCATCTGTTATAGACAAGTTTTCGTCCACATCAATTAGATCACCAATTTCATCCATCTCAGTTGCACCTACCATCAATATTACTTCATCATACAAATTCAAGTCTTCTGTTCCAACTAAATTTACAACTCCGATACACGACTCAAGTCGAGTTTCACACAAATTTGAATCACCAATTACATTTACCTCTGCATTAACTGAATTAATTTCTGACTTGCCACACTTATCATCTGATTTCAATAACTTAACTCTGTTTGGAACCTCTGTTATCTTAACTACTGGACTCTTTAATAAATTAAACAACTTAAGTGCACTGATATTCAACGGAACTTCATTTTTATTGGCATTATTAATCTCCAGCAGAGTACGTCTACTATATCTCACTGTGTCCATTTGGCACAGGCTTATATTCATTGCCTTAAGTAAATCGCGTCCAAAAAGTAGGGGCACCACTGCCTCTTCATCTGGCAAAACAAACAAATTATGGTCAAATTTACGGTTATCAAACACAATTTTACAAGTCACAAGGCCGTACGTACTTAAATTCATATTTCCCATCCCCCGATACTCTGTCACAGTCAATTCACCCGTCACTTCAAATGGCACAAGAGAACGCTTCACGAAACTAGTCGGACTGCCATTATCAAATAAAGCAAAACACGGAATTAATTCAGTGCACTTATTCTGTTTCAAAAAGGCAACACTTACAAGATTTCGGTGTTTCAGCTGTCGGGCTAAACGTCGGACCTCCTCTACCTCCGTCAATGGCGTCCCTGCCTCCCACTCCTCGACCTCTGCTACTGGCTGCTGTTGTTTCGGTACGGCTGGCATCCGTGTTTGCGTCTGGTTTAGTGTTGTATTCTGCATCCGACTACGACGTGGGCACCGCTGGCGCATGTGGCCTACTTCATGGCATATGAAACACGAGTTCGGTGGGCGTCGCGGGGCCCCGCACGCACTTTGATAGTGCCCATATTGAAAACAGTTGTAACACCTGACGGCCGACAAATCCGTGACTTTTGCAGCTGTGTTAGCAACTGGCACTGTTGTATACGACCTCGGCCTAGGCACGGCACCCGACATGACACTGATCTTCGGCACAACCACTGGCGCAGCTGCCCGACGCTTCTTCTCGTAACGCTCCATCAACCCCTTCAATTCACGCAAGGAAGTGGCACTGTACAGCATCGAAACCATATTCGTATCGTCGTTAAGCCCCTCGATGATAATGTCGATTAGGTCCGTTTCTGACACATCGGCGCGGCTGGCAATGTACTGCATCTCAACAATATATTGTCGTGGTGTTTCGTCTGGTCTCAGGACACGGGCACGTAACTGTTGCAGCACATCTCGAACCGTGAATATACGACGGTATTCAGTCATCAAAGCCATCCTTAGCTCACCATAGCTGCGAACACGAGTTATGTCCGCGAACCGCTTCGCTTGCCCAGTTATCAGATGTCGTGCGGCAACCAGCTGGTCTCGCTCACTGTACTGGAAACTCTCGAACACATTCTCCAAGTCGGCCAACCATTTGCTAACGTCCTGCAACTCCGAACCATCAAATTTGCTCATCATCGCGTCCAGTACACCCAGGTCGATTCTACGACTCTCGAACTCGTTCAACTCACGCTGCAGCTGGACAAGCTCACGTTTCTTGCGCATGATCGCCAACTGCCGATCTAACTCAGCCTCTTCAGCCTCAGTACTGGTCACATTCACCACACTCCCTGCATCAACTGTATCATCTTCTGTATCTGGCACATTCATGGGTCGCTCCCTCTGGCTGGCCCCTGGCATCTGTCGTCTAGTCGTCTGCACACTCTGGCTGGCATCTGGCATCTGTTGATTCAGCGGAACATCAGGCTCGCTATCCGCTCTGGCCGCTCTTCCGCTACCTCCGACACGACCTGCTACCGCTTGTTCATACACTGTCCGCAACTGAACCATCGTGGCGTCTTCCTCGAATTCAGCTCCCGCAGCCCGTAGTGCAGCAATAACCGCATTGCGCGTTAATTTGTTCGCCATTGAACCACAATAACTTTAGAACTTAGATAGAAAAAAAATTCCTGCTCGAACCCCACACTTGACGTTGTAATGAGCACTGGGATGGATTTAAGTCCTTTTGATATAAACAACTGTGTAAACTTTTAAGACAAACTTTATTTGCGTGTTCTAACAATGGCGTCACAAGTAAAAGTAAAGGTAAAACGTAAAGGTAAAGGACCAGCATGAACTTAGCTGCAAGCCCGAGTTGCCACACTGCTTGACAAGCCCAACCACAACAGGGTTGCATTCACCATGGCACCACCTCCACCAATACACTACAATTCAAATAAATAAATAAATAAATAAATATGAATTCAATGCATAACAATAATATAATGCAAAATAAAAACACACATGTGCAAAAGTAAAAATTAAAAGTAGACAATTCAGTTGTTAAAAAAGGCAAAATAGACGCCATAACCGCAATACATGCATATTAATAAAGCATATACTATATGCACACATAGTATATATAAAATATAAATATATATTGGTATAACAAATAAAAAGTGAAAAAATCTTAAGCTAACATGCATTCTATTTACATTTTTATATACAACATATATACATATCTACCCTGAGCTTTTTTTCGAAACATTTTCGCGAAGTCTGAATTTGGGTCAATCTCAACTACAACTTTTCTAACTGCACTGAAAACTTATTTATTAAATTTTTTTCGATTAATATTTACCATGTCGAGCAGTAGATCTAATTGTTATACCGCCCCTAAATAAAACAATTCAATTCAAACTATAAATGTGAAACACACAAAATTTTATGTTTGGACTTTGGAATTGATAGTTTTTTATTGAAAAACTTTAAAACGAAATATATTCTTACTCGCACAAATAAACAAAGGAGTTTGTCCGTGTCACAATTACTGCAACAAATATAAGGGTCAATTACTTTGAGGGCATCAAATATGAACGTACTGCTACGAGGAGGCATTTTGTGTTGGCCCACACTGTACTATGAATGCTGAATGCTTTTCCAAGCATACTTTTAGGCATGCACTTTCAAGTACGGCGAATTTGGTATAATTCGCTTGGTGTTATTCCGATATGGCAAGGATGGTTCGCGAACTATGCGAGAGTGGTCGAGCGTGTTCCAATTGGAAGTTGCAAGAAACTTCGGCGCGATAAGAAAACTGGTATATAAGCAGCGGTGCGCGGCGCAACGAGTCGAGTCTTAGCTGAGCAAGCAAAGTAGAAACAAGTGTAAATACAAGCAAAGTGAAAAATTGTAAATAAAGTGATTGTTGATTTTTGACTGCGTTTGCGCTGAGAAATTGAAGTTGTTTTATTTTCAAACACAATCAGACCGAACTTGGATTTTCGTAACATTTGGTGTCAGAAGTGGGATTGTGTTACTGAAAGTAAACAACGACAAAATTTATAAAACGCAGACATGGTTAAATTCGAGCTGCTGAAGGTGGACCAGCTGAAGAAGGAGCTGGCCGCCTGGAATTTGCCGACTGCTGGCGGAAAGGTGGAGTTGCAGCTGCGCTTGCGAGAGGCGTGTGAATCACGAGGCATCGATTGGGCTGCACACGAGTTCGGAACGAAGGAGCAAGAGGCGTCGGCCAAGGTAGAGGAATCGCCTGCTGGTGCTGCATCGCTGCAAAGTACGGCTGCCGCGGCTACGCCACTACAGGCATTAGACATGAGCCAGCTAATGGTTGCAATGAAAAGCATGTTCGAGACTTCCAATCGTGAAAATCGCGAAATGTCGGCGCAAATGGCAGCGAAACTGGAAACTACGAATCAGGAACTTTCGGCGCAAATGACAGCGAAACTGGAAACTACAAATCAGGAAATTTCGGCCAAAGTCGAAACTGCGAACCGAGAAATGGCCGAGCGAATGGAAAACAAGCTTCAGGAAAATTCTGCACGTTTGGAACAGAAAGTGGAAGAATTCTCCAACAAGCTCGATGTGAAGGTGGAGCACCTGGGAGCTCAAGTGGAGCACTTGGATAAACGAGTCGACGGCCTGGATGATTCTCTGAACAGACGAGTTGACGACCTGGGTGAGTCCTTAAACAAACGAGTTGACAGTCTGGAAGATTCGATGCACAGAAAGATAGACGAACGACTGAGAGAGGTACAGCCACGGCAATGTTTGCCGCCGATTCCGGAAAGTTTTGCCACCCGAACAGAAGTGCCTACTTATGATGGTGCTACGCCATTCGATACATTCAAACTGCAATTCGACTTGGCTGCTTTAGAAAATCAGTGGACCGATATCAGGAAAGGTCGGAGATTGGCACTGGCGCTGAAAGGTCCTGCGGCTGAGGTAATGAAGTCAGTTCCGGAATGTTCGACAAGTGATTACGAGGCCATCATGCGAGCGTTGGCAGCGAAGTACAGCAACGAGCACAACCATACGCTGTACTACTGTGAGCTGAAGAACCGCAGGCAAAGAGCAAACGAGGCGCTGCAGACATATGCAGCAGACATTGAGCGGCTCGTACAGTTGTGCTACCCGAAATTCGGCGCTGACGATCTCGAGAGGATGAAGATTGAGTCGTTTATTGAAGGTCTTCATGATCCGGAAACACGTCGCAGTGCGTTGATGATGGGCAAGCTGACATTTAAGGAGACGGTGACCAGCGCGATGACATATGAGGCGACATGGGTTGGATGCACTCGGTATGCACCTGCAAGGATACGTCAAATCCAGCCCGACAGCGACATTCCGATCCAGGCCATAAGCTCTGAGACACAGGTCAGACCACGGTTGGCTTCCTCTAAGATTGTTTGCTGGACATGCGGCAAGCAGGGTCACATATCACGAGACTGCCGTCAACGAAAGAGGCGTTCCCGTTCTCGATCGCAATCGCCTGAAGCGAGGAACACTGACAATCGCGGCTCAGCCAACAAGCGCAGGGCTGAGGACGAGGAGTCGTTAAACTAAAACGGGTCAGCCCAAAGGGGCGTGAGCTGATCCCCACAACCTGCTGCCCCACCGTCCTTGTCTCGCAGTTGAAACGACAACCCAGCAGCTTGACGATTGAGGGAAAGATAGATGGAAAGATGTTCGTGTTGACACTGGATACTGGAGCGTCATATTCGATCATAAAAAGAAAGCTTCTGAAGAACTGGGAACCACTGCATGGCATACAGCTGAGGACTGCGACTGGCGAGCGTGCGCCGGTAAAAGGGAAAGTAACAAAAACAATTGCTATCGGCACCAGCAGCCTGGAACATGAGTTCATCGTCGCGGATATAATGGACGACGTGATTATCGGCGTGGATTTCATGATTAGGCACGGTTTTACGCTGGACCTGAAAGAAAATGTGCTGAGGTATGCCAACGTTGAACTCCCCCTGCACACCGGCTATGAGCGGAGCGTGGCGGTAAGGAAAGTCATCTCGTGTCAACACCAGAAGATACCAGCGAATTCCGAGGCGATTGTGTGGGCAAAGGTGGACGAGGACGATGGGACAAGTCGGCTGTGGGTTGTAGAAGCGCCAAAACAAGGATACGACAACATAATTATCGGACGTACGTTAGTGGAACCCAAAAATGGCAAAATACCAGTCAGGATACTCAACCCACTGAACACACCCAAATTTGTCGGAAAAGATGCGGTCATTGGCGAGTGTAGAGAGGCTGAAGCAGTTGTCAATTGCGAGAGCAGTCCACCCGGAGGAAGTAGGAAACGCGGTTCTAACATGGACGCCATACCGCAGGAGAACCAGTGGAGCAGCGAATTGACAGCCGACCAGAAGCAGAAGGCGCGGTCACTCCTACAGCATTATGGGTCAATATTTGCAGCCGAAGCGGGCGGAAGAACAGCCATAGTGAAGCACAACATCGACACGGGAAGTGCGAAACCGATCCGCCAACCGCCAAGACGAGTTCCTCTGGCCAAGAGGGAGGAGGTTGCAACTTTAATCGAAAACATGGGTAAAGAAAAGGTCATAGAGCCTTCGTCAGGCCCTTGGTGTTCGCCGGTCGTGCTAGTCAAGAAAAAGGATGGCAGTACCCGATTTTGTGTGGACTATCGAAAGCTCAATGACGTAACCAAAAAGGACAGTTATCCATTACCTCGAATCGATGACACCCTGGACACATTGTCAGGCACACAGTGGTTTTCCACGCTCGACTTACGCAGCGGCTATTGGCAGGTGGAGCTTGCAGACAAGGACAAGGAGAAAACGGCTTTCAGTGTTGGCGATGGTTTGTGGCAGTTCACCGTCATGCCGCACAGTGGCTCAATTTGTCATTTCAGGTTGCAAAATTAATAACTCCTGAACGAATAGAGATAATTGGACAATTTTTTTTGCTGTTGATTAGAAATTCATCAGGCTATTGTATTCTCAAAAATAAACTCAATTGAAGTACAGGGTGCTACGTAATACTTTGTCAAAGTTCGGCTTACTGTAAATAAGAATAATGCGAGCAACAATGATAAGTTTTAGTTGCAAAATTAATGAAAATGCATTAAAAAAGATGAAAAGTAATAAGAAATTTAAGAAACAAGCTGAAAGAGTCAAATTTAAAGATAAAAATTAATAAATTTCGCTTTCAAAATTAGAACCAGAATTCGAAAAATTTACATAAAAAGTCAATTTTCTTTTAACACGACCCGGGCTTGCTGGTAAAACTGCTTCCACTATAACGCCTTTCATTTTCTCCTGATCCTTATTTTATTTTATGATCAAAGCTTCTGACAGGTGGATGGTAGTTATTGTTTCCGTTGCCTCCATAAGCTTCCTTTTTTATTAAATGACGCACAGTCCTGAATTGACTTTTTCGGCCTTCCTTTTGCCGCCTTTTATGTCGATGGTTGATCATCGCTTATGCTACATGCATCTCCTGCATCGAAGTAAATTGTTTTTTCCAACCACTCCTCATTATTCTGGACAAAATTGAATTTGGTACGGGTTGCCGCAATCCATTTCAACTTTGTAGTGCGATAAGTCCTGGATATCTTCTCTTTAGTCATAGATATGTTGGCTGCAGGCAAACTTAACCAACGTAACCAATTTCTTTAGTAACAGCCAGAAAAAACTTCTCCTTTGTCTTCGAAATAGTAAATATTTCAAACAGCTTCGAATTTTTCAAAAACATCTTTGTGCTTCTTCTTCGGTTTAATTGCAGTGGCGGAGTTGAAGTTATGTTTAGTTCAAATTAAATTCGAAACTAACTTCACTTACTCCAAACTCCTTTATTTATAAGTAGGATTTGCATATGCATTCAAATAGCAGGTACTAAGCTTCTAGTACTAGCAGTACCTAAACAGTTGTTAGGTTTTCCCGCGTTGTGGGATTTTTGAACAGCCCAGACACATAAGTGAGCTTTAGACATTGCACATAGATACTTATAAGTATGCTTTTTGTTTTTCAATAACTAATTGTTTCATTGGCGCGGTTCAACTCAAAGACTAATGGCGACTGACTGAGTTTTGCTCAAATTAAAAAAAAAATGTAATGCCAGGCACAGTGTTAGTATTTTGTTAAAAACAAAAAAATTTCATCAAAGGATACATGATAGCTGATTGCCGGAAATGAAAGCCAACTTGTTTTTCGTACGTGCGAACTACGCATCCAGCAGAAGTACTCTTTACTTCGAGCTTACAGCAATATACGCCAAAAAAAAGTCGACTTAATATGGAGTTGCAAGCTTGTATCACATCTTAAATGAAGCAAAAATCCAAATTTGCATGCCCTGGCAACGATTATAATCGCGTGTAAGTGATTCACTATCAAAATCTTGACGAACTTGTTCGAACGCACTGACCCGAAAGCACAAAATTGCGCGAGATGGCCACAGAAAAATCGCTGTAAAATCCAGTCGGGCAAAATCGGGCAGCCGATCTCTTCAGGGCAGTACTCACAGAAGACTAGTGAACAATTTTCCCAAAGACGGAACCGTGGCAAGTATGGCCTTTTTTTTGAAAGTCTATCGAAAGTTCAAAAAGAGTGATAAAAACAGTGCTTCAAGTGAGTGCCTATGAAAAGACAACAACAACAACCAACTTTTTTTTTCTATATTTAATTATTTACTACATATGCCTTCTTTTACGATGCTGCTGCAAAAAGTTTCAATCAATTTGCTCTTTTCCGTATTTTAAAACTTCAGCGTTGCCGAAAAAGTGCAAATTGCTGATATTATTTCACACTCTAAAAATTGCTCAACTTTGACGGGCTCTACAAGCAAAACTATTTGTCCAATTTAGTTAAGGTTTTCGGATTTCTTAGGTCCAAGCATTTATCTATCGGACAAGTATAACAGTTTCCCCCAAATCGAACATGACAAAATCGACTTTTGCAACCTACGTCGGCAGAATCAGCCACTGTGTGCCGTTTGGACTCTGCAACGCACCAGCGACATTCGAGCGGCTAATGGAACGTGTGCTAAAAGGACTACATTGGCGGACGTGTCTGGTATACCTCGACGACATAATCGTGATGGGCAAAAGCTTCGACGACCACCTGGAAAAGCTGAAGGAGGTATTTGGGCGAATACAAAACGCCGGCCTTACACTCAACCCAAAGAAGTGCTCGCTGTTCCAAAAAGAGGTCAAGTATCTGGGTCACACGGTTTCCGCTCGCGGAGTACATACCGACGAAGGCAAAATCACGGCGGTGCAGGAGTGGCCCCGACCACGCAATCTACACGAACTCCGCAGTTTCCTGGGCCTGTGCACATACTACCGAAGATTCGTTCCTGGATTTGCGAACATAGCCGGCAGCTTACACAAACTGACGAAAAAGAATCAAGCCTTCGCGTGGGGCGAAGAGCAGGAGCAGGCTTTTGCACGACTGAAGGAAAAACTGTGCACTGCTCCAATTCTAGCCTTTCCCGTGCCTGGAGAGATGTTTGTGCTGGATACAGATGCAAGTGGGCATAGTATTGGCGGTGTGCTGTCACAGATAATAGACGGTCAAGAACAAGTGATAGCATACTACAGCAAAATTTTATCGAAACCTGAACGCAACTACTGTGTGACACGAAGGGAGTTGCTGGCAGTATTGGAATGCGTGAAACACTTCCACAAATACCTGTATGGGCAGAAATTTCGCCTGCGCACAGATCATGCTGCATTGAAATGGCTACTGAACTTTAGAGATCCGGAAGGCCAATTGGCGCGGTGGATCGAGCGGCTGCAGAGCTACGACTACACGGTAGAGCATCGCAAGGGTAGCAGCCATGGAAATGCCGATGCCTTGTCACGCCGTCCGTGCAAAACCGAATGCAGGCATTGTTCACGAGCCGAAAGCAAAGAGCAGATAGTGGACGTCCGATTGGTAAGCGTTATGCCAGAGGAAGAGTGGTCGGCGGAGAGGATACAAAAGGACCAGCGCGAGGATACAGATATTGCAAAAATCATTGAAGGCAAGGAGCTGGGAGCACGTCCAGACTGGCAGCAGATGGCCGGTGAGAGCCCGATCGCGAAGGCTTACTGGGCACAGTGGCAAAGTCTGCGGCTGACTGATGGCTGCCTATACCGCGAGTGGGAGAGTGAGGATGGCCGGACCAATTCCAGCCGGACCAATACCAGCAATTCTCTAATTGTAGTCCCGAAATGCAGGATCAACGAGGTGATCGAAGCATACCACAACGACTCCAGCGGAGGGCACCTAGGCATCACAAAAACTGTCGCCAAAATTAAAAGACGATTCTACTGGGTAGGATGCCAGGAGTCTGTAGCCGATTGGATTAAAAGCTGTGAACGATGTTCGGCTGCGAAAGGGCCGACAAGAAGATCTCGGGGCCGCATGCAGCAGTACAACGTGGGAGCGCCCTTCGAGCGAATTGCCATGGACGTCGCCGGGCCATTCCCACTTAGCACTCAAGGCAACAAATATGTGCTGGTGGTAATGGACTATTTTAGCAAATGGCCCGAAGTGTATGCTATTCCTAACCAGGAGGCCACCACGGTCGCGGAAATGCTGGTAAACAACTGGGTGGCCAGATTTGGCGTTCCGCTGGAGTTGCACTCGGATCAAGGCCGAAATTTCGAGTCTGTGGTATTCAAGGAAGTGTGTAAGCTACTAGGAATAAGGAAAACTCGCACCTGTCCATTGCATCCCCAGTCCGACGGCATGGTAGAACGATTCAATCGGACGCTGGAAGAATATCTGCGGAAAGTAGTAGGCAGAAATCAAAAGGATTGGGACACGCATATTCCGCTGTTCTTGATGGCGTATAGGTCAGCCCCGCACGATACGACATCACTCACTCCAGCCCGAGCAGTGTTCGGCACGGAGCTGAGGTTGCCTGCTGACTTGAAGTTCGGAGTGGTCAGCACGACGGAAGGCGCTAGGACTGATTACGCAGTCAATAAGCGGTCGGAGCTGGAAGAAATCCACCAATTTATAAGGAACCGTATCCAACTGGTCAGCGATAAGATGAAAGCCAGATATGATTTACGGGCTAACACAGAGGGGTTCCAAGAAGGCGATCTGGTAATGCTTTACAACCCGCAGCGGAGGAAAGGTTTGTCTCCAAAACTTCAAACGTCATGGGAAGGACCGTACAAGGTCGTGACCAGGATTAATGACGTGGTGTACAGGATTCAACGCTGCTGCAACAGAAACGCCAGGTTGAAAGTAGTCCATTTGGAGCGCCTGGCATCTTACCCCGGCGGAGCCTCGGCACTTGTTCGGGACGAACAAGTCTAAGTGGTGGGCAGTGCTACGAGGAGGCATTTTGTGTTGGCCCACACTGTACTATGAATGCTGAATGCTTTTCCAAGCATACTTTTAGGCATGCACTTTCAAGTACGGCGAATTTGGTATAATTCGCTTGGTGTTATTCCGATATGGCAAGGATGGTTCGCGAACTATGCGAGAGTGGTCGAGCGTGTTCCAATTGGAAGTTGCAAGAAACTTCGGCGCGATAAGAAAACTGGTATATAAGCAGCGGTGCGCGGCGCAACGAGTCGAGTCTTAGCTGAGCAAGCAAAGTAGAAACAAGTGTAAATACAAGCAAAGTGAAAAATTGTAAATAAAGTGATTGTTGATTTTTGACTGCGTTTGCGCTGAGAAATTGAAGTTGTTTTATTTTCAAACACAATCAGACCGAACTTGGATTTTCGTAACAATACCTACACCTACTCTATGTGCTTCAGAATTGAAATGTTCGCAAAACATTTCTTCTAATTTTTCTATGTAAGAAATAAACTCTACTGGTGGCTTCACTAAATTGCACTTTTGAAATTGTCTTTCTAGGGTGAAAATGAAGCGCTCAGATACTTCATCTTCCCCAAAATATGGGAGTGGTTCTGAGCATGTGTGCATTCTATAATTTTTTAAGTACAAATAGCCACAAAAATATGCCATTGCATTGCTTTTCAAAAAATTGTGTTCGTCAATGTTTACCTCAACCTGAACATCCTGGAGAAATGAATGTTCAGGCCGTGGCAAACTTTGAAAATCCTGCCAAGACTGGTCTTGAATCAAGACATCATTGCACACACGATTGAGTATTTCCGTAGAATGCTCAGAAGACGGGTTAGGAAGAGCAGAAGATAAGGCTGGAACAAAGTCGGGAGCCTCAGTCATTGGCTCACAGTTTCCTCCTATTACTACATTTACATAACTCAGCCCCCATGATTTCTGAAAGAGACTGCTAAACATGGAGGCCGTGGTGGTTGATGCATTACCACCTCCTCTTCTCATCTTACCAAAAAAATGTTCCACCCCATCCTGACATAATCTTCTACTCTTAACACTATCAAATCCCTCGTGTGACAAAAATTGCCACAATCCTTGCAAGCTGTTAATATTTAAAATCCAGCCTTTTAAGAAAGAAAAACTACCTACAATACTACTTCCGAATTCATCTTCAATTTTAATTAATTTCAGAATCCTTCGGGCTTCGGTTAAAAATTCTACCTGTTCTATTGACCCTTTATATGCTAGTTGTAGGGGGAGTATTCCACTAGTACTACTGCTGTTAAACAAGTCGAACAAATTATTAAAAAATTCTAAAAACTCCGCGGTATTTAAAAATGAACTTCTATCTTTAACAACTCCACAGCTATACATGGCATACATAGCTGACGCGACAGAGTTGCTAAAAACTTGAGACGCTAATTTTACGCTCATTTTCTGAAAGACTGAAGGTCTAATATGTGCATCTGTTAACTTATGTGCACATTTAATATTTAGTTGGGAATCGACATTATAAAAATGGACAATGTCGTCCCACTTAACGCGATTATTTTTAAAGAAAATTTTATTTTTACAATTTTCAATGCAGTTTCTTGTGCTTTTTAAAAGATGGGGAGAATCAAAGAAAAAAATACCTTCTGGCCATTAACCTCGAAGTAAGGGTGGTCTTCACTAATGGTTAGAATTTTTGCTAAATTTTGAAAATTTCTACCCTGATCGCAAACAAAATGGCAAACAGTTAATCCTATGCTTTGCAGTTGGTTAATGGCCTCAAATATATATTTTTTGGCGACATCTCCTTTGCAAGTACCATGGACGAAAAAGTAAGCAAACGGTTGGATCCATGGTTCCCCACCTATTCCTTGCACTAATATTGTTAAAACACTAGTAGCTAGCTTGTGTGTGCGATTTTCATCGCCAAAATCTTCCAAACCTATTATTTTGTCCGATTTACGGTCATATTGAAGATGTCGCTTCAGTGACATTTCATCACAAGCTAAAGAGACAAATTTTTGCTCACGCGTGAAACCTCGACTACGGAACTCTAACGCTTTAATACTGCTATTCGAGCAACCTGGGGAACGAGGCCAGTTAGAAACAAACTCATAGAGAGTTTTTTCCTCTGGCAAATTCAAGGACTCTTTCAAATGCCTATAGCACATGGGAGATAAAAAAAAAATTCCTAATGCAAGAGTCTTAAAAGAATCTACATACCTTCGGCCTTTTGGATTGCGGCAGCTATTTTTAAGACTATTTTTTACTAATGTCCCTAAATATTGCGGCAGTTTCAAACAAATTTCTCCTATCTTTCCTACCTCTTCCTCATACTGCCGACATCTTAGCTCCTCTTTGCAAGCTTTTAACTGCGCTGTCGCCTCATTAAGTTTTTTTTTTAAATCCCTAATCTCACTATCCCTTTCGCATAATTTATTTTTTAAAACCCTAATCTCCTCAGCTTGCTTTCGTTTTCTCGATGTCCCTGCGCTTAGACTCTTGGCTGTTTGGACTACTCTATCAACTCCTAATTTCTGATTCTTCGCTACAGGGCTACAATCGACAAAAGGTAAAGGAGTAGCTGAAGTTGATGCAACTTCAGACGAAAACATAGGCAAAAGAGGCTTCCGGGAAGCTACTCTTGGAGTTGAAGTAATTGGAATAAAATCTTCAACTCCTAGTTCAATAATTGGATTTTGTTCACTCAGCGTAGATGAACAAGAAAAATTATTATTTAAATTTAAATCTGGGACCGCCCAACCTAAAAGCTTTTTCTTCCCACGCATCTCTGCTGAAAAATGCCGATCGCAGACAAACGATCCTTCCACACCTAAGATGCGGATCCATTCCTTGTGCCTACGAAATAATATTATTAAATTAAATCGTGGTCAAATATTATTAAAGCACTTGAGTTTAAATATTTATTAAATTTTTTGACTTTTCGCTGTTTTCGCAATCAAACGAGCGAAATAATAACGATAGAACGTTGAAAATTACTTTTACCACGAAATTTGGCGGGAGAAATGTCGCTCCGAAAAACAAAATCGTATGTTGTCTTGACTTTTCGACAACATACGACAAAATCTTTCTCAGACAACGTTATCTGCGAAGTATCTTCCGTGGTGGGAAGCATGTTGCCGGTGACAGTCCTGATCAGTGTTGCCAGAATATTTTTGCGGAAGCGGCTAGATGACCAAAAAGACAGGGCTAGAAAAGGCTTGTCGATTTAAAAAAAAAGGCTAGAAAAAAGGCTAATTTTTTATATTAACTTTTATTTAAAACATTTTAATGCACATACATATCGTACTGCTGGTGCTACATAAAATCAACATCAAAAACGTACATTCAAACTTATTTTACATACATAAATATGTATATTACAATAACAAAAAATATTGCATTTCAATAACAATTCACAAAATTTCAATTCATACATAATAATTTTTTTAATAATAATTGACTGGCACGACAGCCCGCTTACGCGAGACTAAGGCCTAGCTTCCCGCAACCACCCGTGTTGTACGCGGGTGGAAGGGACCTACAGTTTTATGCCGGTTCCGAACGGCAGGTTGGGAGCTCTTTCATAAGCAATTTTTACTCTCAGAGGTTTGCCATTTCCAGCTGAGAGGACAGCCACCGAAAGAGAAAACGAGTTTTCCCGTTATTTTTTTAGGTGTTATCACAGGCAGTATTTGAACCTGAGGTTGCTGCCTTCGACTCGCGGTCCAACGCACTAACCAACTGAGCCACGGCGGCTGCCTTCATACATATGTAGTATAATTATAAAGTAGTCTAACCTGAACTCTCCCCTCTTTTGAGTAAAAATTTTTTGAAATTTCTTTCACAATATTTCATTTTTGATGTACAAAATTCGTCAACAGAAAACATAATCGCATTTTGATTTGAACATAATCGTAGTAAATGCGATACCAATAATAAAAAGTTCATATAATTTGTTTTGCATTTAGCAGTATTATTATCTGAGTAAACAAAATAGAAATACTCTCTCAGGTTAGACTACTTGTTTATTATACTATGCAATTCATACACATTTACAATGCATACACTCCAACTAAGAAACTTTATTGCTCAAAAACGATAAATATCGATTTTCCAAAACGATTTGGTGTTGTTTTTTAAGAATGAAAAAATAAACCAATTTCTGGAGGAAACAAGTTGAAGTTATGAAACCAAATATTTTTTCTAGTATTATAAAAAATAATAGTTTAACTTCTCTTCAGATCAAATTGCATTTATTGAACAGCAATGGCAAAATTGTTAATCAGCGTTGTTAATCTAAAGAGAATATAAAACGCTTGGTAACAATGCCGTTCCGTGAATTGAACGATTTTACTTTCGTTTTTTGGTTTTGACTCTTAGTTACATAGTGTAACGATAAGACAGTCTGTCGCTGTGCAAAGGAACCCTGTCGCTACGCGCCGTGCTATAATTCAATCTGGCAACGACGGCCGCGATAATAAGGGAAACTTTTAGTCCAACCTGGCAATGATGGCAATTTTTAGTCCAACCTGGCAATGATGGAAACTTCTAGTCCAACCTGGCAATGATGGAAACTTCTAGTCTAACCTGGCAATGATGGTCGCGATCATCATGGAAACCGTTAGTCCACTCCGGAATGTGCGAGAACGATCTGCGCGATGGCCGGACAGGTATAAAAGGCAGCCGGGTGCGGCGCAGCGAGTCAGTCTGATTTTGACTAGCGGAGTTGCCACGTGGAATAACTAAGCAAATATTTAAGTGTAAAGACAGTGAAGTTTAAATCTGTGAAATAAAGTGACTGTTGGTTTTTATTGACTGCGTTTGAGGAACTAAGTGTGTTTGTTTATTTCAAATTGCACAATCCAGTGATTCGTACTAGCCCACTAGAACTGGTATTCGTAACAATAGTATTACAAAAACAGTTTCTTCCTTACAACTCAAAATAAACTTCCTCGTCATTAGAATCCCTATAGATAGATAGATAGATAGATATATTCTCTATTCAATTGTTTAATAAATATTACAGAAATGATTATGGATTAACAATAGATAACAGTTATAATAAAGAATTTACGACAATGACTTTTAAGTCGTCTGTCGGAAAAAAAAAGAAAATACATTACTCTAACATAAAGATATACATACATATTAACAGAATTCATTTACAATTAAGCTCCTATATTTTAAAGCATCAGTGACATACAAAACAAGACAATCCAATCCACCTACGCCAATTCCATTTAGCTTGTTTACAATTTCGTCTTGAATTAAAAAGAACTTTCCAAAATATCTATATCTGATTCTTTTCAAAATTGGACACCTACCCAGAAAATGTGTTATATTTTCTAACTCGTTCAAATTACAAAGACTGCAGTTTAGATTTCTGTGACCCCCAAGAAGTATCAAATCGCATCTGGCCTTCAAAATCCACATTATTCTATATTTTCCAAGATTGTCATTCAAGTAGCTTTTACCGATTTTATGATCTAAGTCTTTATATATACGTGAACTTTTAAGAGCCCTTTCCCAAGATTTTTGTCTATTTGTCGAGTTCAGAACGGATAACAATGTGTCAATGTTTTCATTCCAACTTCTTCTATTTAAAA
Organism: Melieria crassipennis; assembly: GCA_963668005.1. NCBI lineage: Eukaryota > Metazoa > Arthropoda > Insecta > Diptera > Ulidiidae > Melieria > Melieria crassipennis. Next base: position 84,000,219 of record OY764961.1, on the reverse strand, counting down.
CGTCATAATTCCAACTAATATTTAATTTTTCTCTTAAAATTTGCATTGATTTTACCCAAAAGATCTTTCTCTCTATAATAATTTTTGAAAGTTTGTGTGGCAATCTGCTATCGTCGTACTCAAATAGAGTATTAGAAATATATTTAAGATGAAGCCGTAAAGTATACAGATGACAGTTTGGTATGTCTGTTTCTAACATAAAACAATAAGAGGGGGTGTTTGTTGGTAGATGTAAAATTTTCTTTAAGAAATAAAATTGAATTTTATCCACCAATTCAAACAACTCAAAGCCCCAGACTTCCGCAGCATAACTTTGTATAGCTCTAATGACTGCTAAAAATAATTTGTATTTAGCTGATAATTTTATCTTATTTTTAATTAGAAAGGAAATGGATGAATGGAGGATGCACCGTTTTCATATATTTTAATAAAATCGTCGGTAATTTCAAAATTGTGACATGTCATGAAAGTTCTGTCAAATTTCAGAAACAGTGTTGAAAAGCATTTGCTTTGTAAGATTTTTTATGATGATTTTTAATTATTCTATTATGGTTTTTTGGATTATAGAAAAAGGCTAGAAAAGGCCATGAGAAATTAAAAAAAGGCTAGGAAAAAGGCTAGCGGCTAACTCGCGAATTGTGCGGCTAGATGACAAAAGAAAAGGCTAGATTTAGCCGCAAAAAAGCTAGATTGGCAACACTGGTCCTGATGTGACAAGCAAAAGTCTTGATGTGACAGTTCGATATGAGTGCTGCCAATTCATTTTACAGGAGTTTCAAGACTAGTATAGACTCTGGTGCGAACTGAAGCACACGCCACCACAAACATACATGAAGTGAAAGTACCGCTTCTCCTGTGTACTTTGAGGTGTTGGTGGTTGTTTTGGTCTCTCAATCATTCAGCCAGCGCAGTGATCGTCGTTTCAACGACGCCAATGCTTTTTGTTGTTGTAGTTTTTGTGTGTTGCTTTTTTGTGTTGGCGATTGGTTTTGCAACACAGTTCGAGAAAAATGTGACGTCAATATTGAACAGAATGTTTACTGGCATTATCAATCAAATCAAAATTCAATCAAAAAATGAATTGTGACAAATGTTTCCAAAACTTTAGAAAGGAAGATGAAGTTTTAACTGCGCCAAGTGAAATATTTATTTTACATACAAATTATCAATCGGTTACAGACTTTGGTAACCTATTAGCTCCTTCGGATTCCCTTATGGAAGCAAGCAAAAAACACATTCTGGTGTTTCACAAAATTATTGAGTCGGAGCCTGAAAAAATTGGTATTAGGGCATATACTATATGTATATCCGACTCATGCAAAAATTCTACTGGGACAGTAAATTGAAAATCCTAGATTTTCTTATTTTAGTTCTTTTACGCAAACATTGTATGTGGGCCATAAAAGAAGGATGTTCCAAACAACGGAACTTAAAAATTATTGCGGGTCAATAAAACAGCTCTTCTTTTGTTGTTTTTTTATTGTTTATGTTTTGCATCGTTTGGAACTTCCTTTTTTTAATTCACTGTCACAGCATTCATCAGGGAATCTGAAGGAGCAAATAGGTTATAGAAAAAGTCTGTAACCGATTGATAATTTTTATGGAACATGTTTCAGTTAGCGCAGTGAAAACGTCATCATTTCTTAGTTTTTGGAAACATATGCCACAATTACTTTTTTAAGAATTTTGTAAGGAACATATCTTACAAAATATATTATTGAAACTAACTCCATGTTAATTTCTACTCGATTGTCGAAGTTGTTATCTACAAAATAATTTGCGTAATCATTACTGCTGAAATAAAATAATACAAAAGACAGTTTCGTCTGTCTCAGCATGTAATAGGATTTGATCCATAGAATCCTGTGTATCTTCGAAATTAGTTGTTATAATTGACCAAGTAATACTTCAATTTTGTCCCAAAATTGCAAAAGTATTTTCTAGTTTATCTTGGTTAAAAAACTTATACAAAATTTATGTGGGTTATTGCTTAATTTCATCAGTGATTAAAAAACAGATTTTAGTTCAAAATAAACTTTTATCATCCATACATTTAACATCTTTCAAATAATTTAAAAAAGCCTTTATAAATTTGTACGACTCATTATTTACTCATTCATTTATTGCAAAGCCGATCTTAAGCAATTATCCGATTGCCCTATTCATGCAATCAAATATTAGGTCTACTTTTTTGATAAATTCTTTAGGAACTTTGTTTCTAGCGACCATATGAGTCGTCATGCCAACCGTATTTTATTTTCTTTTCTATGATTTGGCGCACACTACAGTCTGCAATAAGTTCAGGAGCAATATACGACGCCGTGCAGGCTTATAGAAGAAGACAAAAGCCAGCCAGAAATTAGAAATCGTTTTTTTACAATTTCAGCTTTTCGCCAGCGCAACAACAACAACAACAGCGTTCGTCTTCACATCGCAATCATTCCACGCCACAGCAATGTGCTAACGCACACTCGCTGCAGCGAGCACAACCAAAGAGCGCAACACAGACAGAACTACGCTCTCACTTGCAAAGCAACGCTCTCACCACATATTTGATCTATGAAAGCAGAGCGCGGGTCGTAATGTTAGAACCCGCCATACAAAATTTTTGCTTGTATGACATGCGCATTCTGTATGTTTATTTTCTTTGGTTAAACGTATCTGACTGTTGCGGTAGACCTATCGAATATATGTGTTATATCTACCAGATAGGTCTGATTGGTTCTTGGTTAGGTTTAGCTGATAGTTACATTCAAAGTAAATCGTAAGTAGCGCGACACTTTGACAACCAGACGTCGATTTTGTATGACAAGAACTGTCAAATTGTTGTTGTTCACGTGTAAAACTGGCCACCATGGTGAATAGGTACACTATGTGGCAGTGTTACGTTAAATGTAATTTAACATGATTTTACGTAAGAAGCGCTGATATTTTATGTTCGTATAGCCAGGAAACGAAAGTTAAACAAAATTCTAATAAATTAGTTGCTTTTCAGCAAAATTTATGAACAAATTTAAAATGATTTCGTTTGCTATTCAAAATCAACTCTGCCTGGGCATATATATTCACCACAAAAAATTGTTGGTTGGAATTCGAAATTTAATTTAAAATTCTGCTTAAAACTGGAATTGGTACGTGATGAAATAATTTAAATAATAATTTATAATATATAATAATAAGTTATTTCATTACGGAATTGGTATACATGGTATAAGGACGCAATGTGGCTACATGTAAATGACAGCACGATATGGAAATAATACATGATTGCTGACGATTTGGCACCGGACCACTGGCCGGCAACGCTGGCGTTATTTGTGCACCGTGGTGAATATTTACACATTCTGTGGTAAAAGTTGCAAAATTATTAAAAGACGGTTGAAATTTATGCTAGCGTTGGTGAATATAGATATGTATTTAAATACCAACATAAAAAAGTCAGCGATACATTCACAAAATCGTGTTAAATTACATTTAAGAAATTCATGGAAACCGCATTTTTCATGTACACGTAGGCTTGCCACCCGTCCTCTATTGTGAAGGACAGTCCTCCAAATTACTCAAATGTCCTCCGTCCTCCAAAGAGGGTAAAATGTTCTCTACGAACACGAAACTACTATTTCCTTTGTTAACAAACACGAAATGCATCATAATAATCTGAATTGAGTTTATAATCTCATTAAATGTAATATATGTATTATTATTATTATCGGGGAAAGTGCACCGCGACCTGAAAGATCTATTGTGCCCCCTTCTTGGCCTTCACAGTTCGTCCGTGAGTCCAGTATCCAGAAGGAATCTTAGTATATTTCCTAAGCCTTTGGAAACCCAGTCCGATCCTGGTATAATATAGTCACCCAGGTGCTTCTTCCGTTTGTGCATTAGTGCAGGGCATATATCTAGTATGTGTATTGCAGTTTCATTGTCCTGCAAACAGAACCTACAGAGTTCGTTCACCCTGATACCTAGTTTGGTTAGATGATAGTTCAATCTACAATGCCCTGTCAATATACCTGTGATAATCCTTAGATTATTCTTTGAGAGACTCATACATTCCTCGAACCTTTTCTTGTTATAAGATCCAATAACCATCTTGGAATGTTCAAGGCCTGGTTGATTATCCCAGCATTGATTCCGGATGGTTATCTCGTCTTTCCTGGAAAGGATGGACGAGGCTCCTTTGCCTAGACCACAGAAGGTTTCTGGGCCGACAAAGGGCGTAGACGCCCCCCTTCTTGCAAGTTTGTCGGCCTGCTCGTTCCCATCAATCCCGGCGTGACCCGGAACCCAGAGAACCCACACCTGATTGTGACGACCAAGTTCGTTCAGCTTCTCAAGGCATTCCGACACCAGTTTCGAAGATACCTGGTAGGATCTTAATGCCTTGATTGCTGCTTGGCTGTCTGACAGTATCGCGATCTTCCGGTTCCGGTATTTCCTCACCAGATTGAAATGAGCGCACCTTTCAATGGCGTATATTTCCGCCTGGAAAATGGTGGTCTGTTTTCCTGTAGATTCCGAGTATCTAATCCCCGGTCTATACACCCCGATTCCGGTACCTAACTCCGTTACGGAGCCATCTGTGTACCAGGAAATCATGTACTGATCTATCAGATATGTCTCTGATATACCTACCCAGCTTATTTTATTACTAAATTCTGTTTTAAATCTCTTGGTGAAACAGAGCTTCGGAGTAATTGTGTCTCTCGGTATTGCAATCTCGGGATACTGGTTCGTAAGAATATCAATCTTCTTACGACTCAGGAAACCCTCGGCCCCGATATTTACGTCAGTCATCCGTAGGATAGCCCTGTTCGCCTGGGTTTGTATATACATATAAGTGAAGAGGTGTAAGTTCAAGAAGAACCTCCATGGATGCTGTCCGACAGGTTCTCATAGCCCCTGTTATGCACACACATGCCAGTCTTTGGAGCTTGCTGAGCGCCCTGATGGTGGTCAGCTGGCTGGTTCTACTAACCCAGACCGCTGACCCCTACGTTATCATAGGCCTCACGATCGTCGTATAGATCCATCTCAGTATGGCTGGTGTACAGCCCCAGCTTTTACCTGCTATGGACCTACAGGTCATCAGGACCCTGGTGGCCTTTTTAATCGTTTCATCAATGGGTCTCTTCCAGTGGAGTTTCTAATCTAGTATAATACCTAGATATTTCACCTCCTTCTGAAACTCTATCTCTATTCCATCCAAGCGGATTGGTCTAAGAGCGTCGAGTTTGTACTTTCTTGTAAAGGGTACGATAGTGGTTTTAGCCGGATTTATGTTCAGCCCCACCTCCACGCACCATTTCTTGGTTAACCTTAAAAGGTATGTAAGTCTGATTAAATCAGCAAAAAGCAATGACAAATATTTGCTGATGTGTATGTTTTTATGCTTTCTTGTTTTGTTATTTTTATGTTTATATCCCAGCAAGGCACGTACCGGTTATGTCACCGGTAACATGACCGGTACGCATAACCGAGGTTTCCGTGACAGCTGCTAGTGACATTCTTAAGGCGATGGGAAAAATGTCACCGAAACTCATGTATACGTGTGAGCTTCCATCCCGTTCGCCCTCATGTAGTATGTAGAAATATGGTCCATATAGTTCTCTCGCTCACTCTTCCGTCACACGTACCGGTACCGTACCAGTGACAGTACCAGTTACAGTATCGGAATGCGTAACGGAAATACCAGTTACAGTATCGGTTACAGTACCAGTTACATCCATCATAAAATTACGGAATGAATAAAAGTTTATTTTTAATTATGCTTTGTCTTTATTTAAAATTTTTCTTTTAAGCAAATATAAACCATTAAACAAATTATTAAATAACAATCACGAACGTGGAATCATTGGCAACCGATATTCGTATTTTCGTCTCGTCCACCGCTTGCTTCGTGACGCGCGTTGAGCTCGGTTGTGACCACTGCTTCATGGCCACTCAGCCATCTGGACCATCTGTAAAAAGGGTGCAAATTAGTTAAAATGTTATACATACACCGAAACATGATTGAAGAGGTAACACCACTCTATGATTTTGGAATCATTCTGTTTTTGTCGGTGCCTCGGAGCCTCAACCAGATTTCCTATAGCTACACTATTGCGAAATGGTCTTTTTTCTTTGCTCATGCAGTTACAAAGAGCTTTCTCTTAATTTCATGCTTAATTTAACAACAACCAAATGTACTTATCCTTTTTTCCTTGCTGTTTTGTGCAACAATTTCTCCTTTTCTCCAATTTTCTTGTAACTTTCACAAATATCAGCACTTCAATTCACTTCACTTTTGACAAATGGCTGTGCAAATCCAAGCTCGACAACCACGAGATATTCGGAATGTTGTTGTTTCACTCTTGCGAAGGTATTTGCATTTGAATGTAAAATATTGTCGTTTCACTTAGTCTTTTTCAGTGTTGAATTTTTACAAATTGATGGGCACAAGGCAATCTGTGAGTCAAAATTTGTTTGCAATATTTGGTTTGCATCATTGAATACCGACTTTTAGTAGATATTTGTTATCCTATTCCAACACATGCTTTTTGGAAAAAGCCAGCGTGTCTCTTTCGCTCTTAGTATAAAGTTTAGGAATTTTTATGTGTATGGATTAGTGTAAGTCCAAAATTTCGTAAAAGTGTTAGTGATTCGGTTACGGCCGTCTTGCTGGGATGTTAAAGTTTTTTGGAGATACATACATATACATGTATGTATGTATGTATGTATGTATACAAAAGTTTTAATACATGTACACTCTGTACTCTGCTCTGAAAACTAAAAATGAATGATAGTTTATAGCATTTTTTATGTGTCCTCCACAGCCATTTTAAAAAGCCATTTGGTAAGCCTATGTACACGCAATACTGCCACTAGTGTAGCTATTCGCCACGGTGGCCAGTTTTACACGTGAACAACAATTTAACAGATCTTGTCATACAGAATCGACGTCTGGTTGTCGAAGAGTTTCGCTAGTTAGGATTTATTTTGTAACAAGGTAGAGTCACGAACAGGCTTATTTTCATTTTTTCTCACCAGAGTTCGGTTGGTTGTCAGTTTTTCATTTTTTGACCTAAAGTCTTTAAAGGACTTTAAGGATATAAACATTTAAAATATTCTTTTAAATACTTGCGGTTGTGCAATGATGAAGATATGGGTATCAAATGAAAGAGGACAATTGTTTCCTTTTAACCCTTCTGTCAATACGAAAAATTGCCACCTATCGTCAATACGAAGGTACCCGGTTACCTTTAAACAATTTGTATGGGAAAAGTGAAAATAATAGCGCACAAATTTTAAAAATCGATGTTAGCTTTTAAAACGAAGTGTTATTTATTGCTAATTCAAGTTAAAAACATTAAAAACTTATTAATAGTCCAATAATTTCAGCATTTTCTTGTGTTACGTTTTTGCTTACAATGATCGGAATAGATATAGCACGAGTCATGGGCTTTTGGCTGGTGGTCGGGGCCTCGTTTTGTTCCTGCTGACATTTGCAGAAACAAACATAATGACGTCTGTGCTCCGAAAACTGCTTCAAAACCGTTTTTAATGTAAAAATTGTGATAACAAGGGCGTTATTTTGCCTTTTCTGAATTTTCGGCATCAGCGGCGCACACAGGCCTTCTGCATGCAACTTTTGACCCCAATACCATTTGAAACCAATGCATCACCCATAATTTGTGTAGCTAGCAGATATTTAGGGGGTTTGAACCACTAATAACCCCTTGCGTTACCTTTGTTACCGTTGTGGCATCTAATTTATGTTTACTGCGAATAATATATGCTATCAAGCTGCAAAAATTGAGCATATTAGCTAGCACTAGCCACCTTTTCGTTCCATGATTAGTAATGAAATGGGTCAACCATTGAGCCGTAATACAAATGAGTTTGCGTTTTGGGTTGTCCCCTGACACTGCTTTGCCGTAGCGCATAGTTAGATGAACCACCCAGCTTCATAGCTCTTGGAAAGTACAACTCCAAAGATTATGTCGCTATGAAACCAAATATCGATGACTTTAGGGGTCCAGGATTAATTTTTCACACACAAGTGAGATTTTTTGCGAATAGGTATTCCGCAAGTACCTCAGAAGTAAAAAGGTGGCTGCAAAAAGGTTGCAGCATTGCGGCCACAGGGTTTAACCTTTAAAGCTGTGAATCAAAATGTGTGCCTTTGCTACTATTGTCTTACGTTGACAATTGGCTAGTCTTCCAGAGTAAGCCTCTCCTTTCAAAGAAAACAAATCTTGCGTAACACGCATGTAAAGTCGATAATTTCGATCGGATGTAATGAATTTAACTCATCTTTGAATACAACTTTGAATGCAAATTTCAAATTTGGTCCACTACTTGTTTGAATAACCTTGCTTTGACTCGAATATGAACGAGTAATTTCTCGTTGAAACTGTATTGTTTTAATCACTGTATTTTGTATGAAGGCGCCCGGGTACCTTCGTATAGAACAAGGGGGTAGTGTTCAAAAATCGGTTCTAAAAGTTATCTAGAAAAATATATCTTTCTATATAAGATCTTTAATAGATAGTAAATTAGTTTTTAGGAAGTTACTAAATATATCAGCATAGCTTTCGTTGGACGAAAGTAGGATCTTTTTACCTCAAAAATGCAAAAGGTACCCAGGTACCTTCGTATTGACAGAAGGATTAACTAAATTTTCTATTTTGAACTTGCAGGACCAAAATAGAACAAAATTTGGATGTATGAATTTACAAATTGAGATCCAAAGAATGTATGTTTTCCTTACCTGGCATATGTTGGCGGTCTGCCGTCTGCTTTCCAAGGTCTCTTACTGGTTAGTGGGTGGTAAAGGCAAGTGCGGAAGCATGACTAGCCCTCCTCGTGGTGGCCGCTGGTAATAGCCACTTTGGGCATAGTCTTGTCTCTGCCCGTTTGTGGCTGACTAACTAGTCGTTTCCCCTATTTCCCACCTAAACTTTACATCTTACCCTTTACTCCTCTATTCCACTCCCACTCTCCCCCCTAATCCAAGGTGTCACGCGACCCGTTTGCAGCCATGCGGTAATACCAGCTGTATTTCAACGGAGCCTCTCTGATACCTGCCCGCCTCAGAGAGTAACTGTGGGCTTATCGTGCTATCGGGGGCTATGGCACGGCGGACTCTCTCTTCCCCTACACTCGTGGGAGCAAATTATGGGTAAAAAGTAAAAAAAGATTAACTCTTTGACGGGTTCATATACCGCAACACAACTGGCGAGCCAGGTGGAGAGTAATATCCACGATACTGATACCCAGGCGTCTGCTCCTCGGAGTATGAAGACGGCAAGACGTACGCTATCTGGCAAATTTGGTGTCAAAGTTGGGTCAAAGCCAGAGAGGACCGTTACGACAGGACAACGGAAGGAAAGTTGCGCGGCTGTGGGATCCGCGGGTTCCTCGGCACCCAAGGACATGGAACCACGACCGTAAACTAGTACTGGTCTAACTTCCGGACAGACACTCAGGTTTGGGGAGGTTAGGAAGTCGACGGGGTAAGTGGCTCAGGTGTCAAATGGTACCTGCGCTACCTTATCGAGGGCTTCACGCCACAGCAGGCCAAGCAGAAGGTCTTGGACGAAGTCTGACGGGGTCAGGAGGCCAGGTAGCGCCTATGCCAGTGCTGCCAAGGGCGTGAGACTAGCGATACTCCCGGCGTCTTTCCCTCTCGAGACGAACAGGGTCAGATCGAAGACGCTCTCGTGGCGGGTTTCGGTTCATGTTGGTAATAAAGGGAATGAAAAAGCCGACAAGCTTGCAAGGAGCGGCGCTTCTACCCCCTTCGTCGGCCCAGAACCTTTTTCAATAGGAATCAATACTGGGATAACCAACCAGGAGTAGAGCATTCTTAGGCGATCATCGGGACGTATAATAGGAAAAGATTCGAGGAATGCATGAGCTTTTCAAAGAATAATCTAGGGATTATTACAGGTATCCTAACAGTGCATTGAAGATTTAACTATCATCTAACTAAACTAGGAATTCGCGAAAACGAATACTGCGGGTTCTGTTTGCAGGAAAATGAAACTGCAATACATATAGTAGGAGAATGCCCTGTACTTATGCACAAACGAAAGAAACACCTGGGGGACTTTATTAAACCAGGTACCGACTGGGTTTCCAGAGGTTTACGTAATATACTAAAATTTCTCTCGGATACTGGACTTACAGACGAACTGTAGGTCCATGAAGGGCACAATACATCTTTTAGGTCGCAGTACAATAATAATAATGAGTGTCCGACCGAATGTGGATTTTTGACCGAAGACGAATATTCGGCATAACTAAAATATTAGGCCGAAGCCGAATATTAATAAACATTCTTTTAAGGAAAAAGGATTAAATTTAGTCGTTCTTTCTCTATTCATTTCTTTGTTCCACTTAAGAATTAATAATATTCTTTTATATGTATGTATGTATGTATGTAATTATATGTAATTTTAATAAATAATAATTGACTGGCACGACAACGCGATTACGAGACTAAGGCCCAGCTACCCGCAACCATCCGTGTTGTGCATGCGAATTTGTACAAGGTTGGAAGGGACCTATAGTTTTATGCCGATTCCGAATGGCGAGTTGGGAGCTTTTTTCATAGGCAATTTTACTCTCAGAGGTTTGCCATTTCCTGCTGAGAAGACAGCCGCCGAAAGAAAAATTGTTTTTCTTTTTTCAGTGTTAGCAGCAACGGAGTCTTGAACCTGGGTTCGAGCGTCGCATTTGACTCCCGGCCCAAGGCACTAGCCAGCTGAGCTACGGCCGCTGTTATATATATGTATTTCAGTTAAAAAAACCAAAAAATGGTCTTAGAGTTCCGTTCCGTTCTTAAACAAAAAATTTAACAATTCAGATGAATCTTGATGTCCGAAATATCTATAAAACCCGATATTTGATATACTTCGAAACAGAGCAAATTGACTTGCGTTTCCTTTCGGCCGAAGGCGAATATTTTAAATTTGCGGAATACCGAATACTTGGTCGGACACCACTAAGTATTTGTTTGCGTCTTTTTTTTAATGTATGGAATCGAACCATCAAACTCTTACTACACAAATTTTTTAAAGTCTTACATACTTTTTGAAGTTTTGCTACACATAAAATGTTGTAGACAATTTTTTTCAAGTTAAGATATTACAACAAATTAATTTAGACCCTAATTTTGTTCAGTGCTTTCTACGCATACATTGCCAAAATGCTTGGTTGTGTTAGTGCCCATCACTGTACCCTACAAGGAATGCCTAACCAAATCTCCAGAAAAAAGGATCAAAATTTCCCTACAAGGAATGCCTAACCAAAATCCCTTCCCCGATTCTAACTAACACGTACAAATCCGCATTTCACATTTTGGGATTTTATCTAGTAAGTGGGAATGAAAGAATATATTCGCATAAATACCTTGCATATTCTCTGCATGAAAAAGTGAGATGGCGATATAAATGTGGCGCGTCACCTGATTTCAAAATGTCATAGTGCTGAAATAAAATTTGTGCCGTGATGTTGGACAATCGGAGGGCATCCAAATAAAGATAAGTATTAAAGGAGTGAAATTAAAATTAAATCAAATAAAAATCTGAAATTATTTAATTTAGACAACGTACAGAAGGAAGGGCGATTTGATTGCGGTGATAAGACGACAGGCTACCAGCAAATTTCAACTGTGAGGGCAAATGAGGCAAGCGGCCGTTGGAATCTGGCAAACGTCTGTCCTACGTATTTATTGGCTTATTTTTATTAAATGTAATTTCTTACGTTTTACTTTAAATAAATTTTGATCAATTTCATTTTTATTAATATCAGATAGATTAATATCAGAACCGAAGAACCAGTCAGCGGTTAGGCGTAACTGATTTTTGTGTCTACCAGATAGATCTGACTGGATTCTTGGTTAGGTGTAGCTAATTGTTGCATGGGAGACTCCATGTGAGTAAGCGAGACAGCTATACGTTTGCCAAGATTTCGGAGTGCATGCGTTAGAAGGTGATATCAAATCACACGTACACGAAATCAAGACACACGTACACAAAAGGACTAGTGAGATTTTTCACACGGCTAGAACAAATCTGACTAGAATTATAACCGATATATTGGTCACTTATACCGGTATATAACTAGTCATATGACCGGTAGTCTCCTTGTAGGGTAGTAGACACGCTCCACCAAACTACACGTGTATCATGACTACAATCGACGGCAAAATGATTTTGCAAGGCTAAAGCACAGATAACTTATAAAGTAGATGTCCGTTTTTATACGATGAAAACTGTACTAAAATTTCAAGATTTGAATTCCAGCTTTTTTGGCAAAGCTATTTCACGCACACAGCTGCAAGTGCTCATTCAGAACTTCCGCCGATTTGAATTATTTTTAAATGTTTTTTTTTTGCCTTCTGATATTCTTTATTGTAACATACATTTATGATTTTATGATTTATGAATTGTTTTAGGCGGTAGGCGGTACATCAGATGTTTGGGAGTTTTGCACTGTCAATTTTGTCTTGGGGGCGAAGCTGGCGAGGAAGTAAATTTTGTTTCCACTTTTAACATTTAACGTTTTATTTCATAAGCATTTTTAATCCGTTGTAGCTGAAATAAACAGTATATTGAAAAATTATTATATAAATGGACCGGCAATAACAATCTAGTGTATGATACATACACACCGTTTCCAAGATGGCGATATATGGCTTGCAGGGTTGCGGCGCCAGATATCTATCCCTTGCGTCGCCGTAACTGTATTACCCTCTAAACAAATCAGTTCGTTTTGGAAGTGTTCGTTAAATATATTCAAATTATGCCATTCAGAAAATGTTAGCAGCTAAAGCAAGGATTGAACCGCGCACCCGACGTCTAAAAATACTCCCGTTTAGACATTTGACCATCAACGCCGTTTTAATTAAAATTCAAATACATATTTATGTATCTAAAAATAGAGCACAACTTAATGAAATATAACAATACATTTCTTTTCACACCGAAAAACAAACTTGGCAATAAACTTTTATTTGTAATTTTTATGGAAAAATTAAAAAATAAGAATTATTATTTGTTCATATTTCAAAAATCATTTAATAACAATTATTTTTGATTTTTTCATTTTAGTCCACAAATAACAGTTTTTTTGATTTTTATTTTAGTTGTCCTATAATAACAATTATTGGTGACTTTTATTTAAAAATGTCATCAATAAAAATCAGTCAGTGACTTTTATTTATAAAAGTCAGCAATAAAAATCAGTCAGTGACTTTTATTTATAAAAGTCAGCAATAAAAATCAGTCAGTGACTTTTATTTATAAAAGTCATCAATAAACATCAGTGACTTTTATTTTTTGAGTCGTAATATAAAAGTAATTTTCATTAATGCATGTAATGATTTTTACAGAAAAAAAGAGTTGTAAAGTAAGGTCTTGTTGAGTCGATCAAGAATATAAACGAATATGCATTTCGATTTTTAATTAATCCAGTAATGCGATTAATGAACATTTTTTTATATTGCGAATTAAAAGATAAAAGTCACTGACTGATTTTTATTGATGACTTAAAAATAAAAGTCACGGAATAATTTATTTAATTTAAATTATAAATAAAAGCCACTGAATGATTTTTATTGATGACTTAAAAAATAAGTCATTGAATAATTTTTTTGATGACTTTTATCAATAAAAGCAAGGAATATACAATATAAAGTATACGCATCTTCAAAAATTTTGTAAGCGTGTTTGTTGACGCGGGCGATAAGAGATGATCGGAGGCATAGGTTGCAGGAAATTTGCTCGTGCTCAACACACGAGAAAAAAATAAAATCTTGTTATTGTGCCATGCACTGTAAACACTGCGTTTGACAACAGCAAAAAGCAATGCTCATGGCACAATAACAAGGTAGTGTTACGGGCGAGCGAATTTTATTTTTTTCTCGTCAGAGTTCGGTAGGTTGTCAAAAATGTTTGTCTGTTTTGTTTACATTCGGCGAACAGCATTGCCAGCCAACTCTTTTTCTGTGAAATTTGAAGCATTTTTGCAATGATGAAAGAAAACTATTTTTCCAATTTTCGTTATGATTTTCTTTTTAATTACAGATGTGTTTATCAGGATTATTTTGCAGTTACGTAGAAGGTGAATACTAAGCAATCATCGCAAGGCGAATATCGCTGCTCGGCGTTTTGATACTACGAGCAGTGGGCAGGAATGTGGATTCAAAAATGTCTACTTCGTATGTCTTTGAATTTCTGAATGCAAATGTAATGGGGACAATATCTTAATATTTCATCCTTCATCAAAATCTCACATTTGTAACCCAAGTGCTCTATTCGATGCTGGCAATACTGTTGGCAAGTGGACCGTCCGTCCGATTTGACAATGAACCGAACAAAAACACTAACAAAATACACGTGAATTTTTTCTCTCTTTCCTGCCACTACCTTGTTATTGTGCCATGGCAATGTTGTTGTTCGCAACGGCTCCGCTGGGGTATATTGAAAAGGTGGTTGTTGTGGCGTAGTGCGTCGAAGCGCAAGCGGAGAGCAAACAACCAAGTATACTATACTTTATACTATACTTTACTTTATACTATACAAAGGATATACTTTGGCCAACAACGAACCAAAGCATCGTCATTGTCGTTTCAACGAAGATGATTCGAGATTCGCTAATGTTTTCGTTGGTGTCGTTTATTGTGTGTATGCTTTTTTGTGTTGCCGATTGGTTTTGCTGCACAAATTGATGTCATGTCATCATCAATCGAATCTTTGTGGTTTATGCCTGTTTGCTTGCCAATGCTTTGATTGATTTAAAAATTTGGTGGTTGATCCCAATTTAAAATGTTTACAAATATTTTTACGTGGCGAGTTCGAAGTAAAATTATTTGTTTATATTTTCACATAGTTGACAATTTTGAGAATATGGGTAAACTACGAAAAAAAATGAACTGAAGGGCATATTGACTTCAAAATTCGTGAAAACACTTGAAATCAAAAATAATTAGATACGTGTTTTAATTTTGTTTTTTTAAATCGAAATCTAACGGACAAACCAAGGGTTAAAAGATTGTATGGAAAAACATAATTGAATAGGTCTATTGACTTTCAATATGGCGTAAGCACTAAATAAAGAAATAAATTATAAGACAAGTATTTTGTCATAAGAAAAATGTTATTACGGCATGCCTACGTTTAAAAATAGTATAAAAGTTCTACACCTGAATGGTTCCATGGCGAATGATGTGACCATGAATTTACAATATTAGATTTTCTTATTTTAGTTCTTTTAAACAAGCATTATATGTGGGCCGTAAAAAAAGTTCCAAAGAACGGGACGGATGATTATTACGGGCTAATAAAAACGTCTTCCTTTCTTTCCAATTCCCTTTTTATTTAATTGTCTTTGTTGATTACTTATTATTTATTTTTTAATTGCCTGTAGCGATCATATAGGTCGCCATGCCAGCCATATTTTATTTTCTTTTCTATAATTTTGCGCACACTACAGTCGGCAGTGAGTTCAGGAGCACTATGAGACGCCGTGCAAGCTTATAGAAGAAGAACAAAAGCCAGCCAGAAAATAGAAATCGTTTTACAATTTCAGCTTTTCGCCAGCGCAACAACAACAACAGGTCATCTCCAGGTCTTCCTCCTCTTTGCACAATTGTGCGAGAATGAACGAGTGAGCACAGACGCGGCATTCGTGTTGGTATGATTTGCACTCAGAGCATTGTGCTCTCATTTCAAGTGTTTCTTCTTGTTGCCTACCCCCCGCATCTTGAAGACGGGTGACGATATCAGCACACGCATTCACATTTTTGCTTGTACGTGATGCACACTCTTTATGTTCTATACTTTTTGATAAAAGTCATTGACTGATTTTTATTGATGACTTTAATAAATAAAAGTCACGGAATTATTTTTATTGATGACTTAAAAAATAAAAGTAACTTACTGATTTTTATTGATGTCTTTTTTAAATAAAAGTCACCAATAATTGTTATCATTAGACAACTAAAACAAAAAAACTGTTATTTGTGGACTAATAAGAAAAAAATCAAAAATAATTATTATTATAGGATTTTTCTTTAACATAAATAAAAAATCATTTATTTGTTGTCATTAAATAAAAGAAAAAAATAACTCTTAAACATTGATTTTTATAATAAAACTTATAACTGTTACGATCCCTGGTCAAAAGCTCTTACTCGGAGGCTATATTTGTCGAACTTTTTGACACATTGTTTCCTTCGCCGCGAGACATCTATTTGATGAGTTATCTGTGGCTAGAGCTACTTGCCGAAGGACTAGTTGGACTTGGCAAACCTCATGTTCATAGTTTCCATTAATAATCGTACCAATAAAGTTCAAGGAATATAGTTTGAAGATTCGACTTTAAACAATTTTCAAGATAAGTAGAATATACTTTTTGAAAGTAAATATTAATATAAACGGTTTCGTTAGTTTCTTTCGACTGTTAAAATTAGCTAAATTATGGATTTTCACTCCATTTTCATTCCAATTATAACTGATAATGATACACTTTTTATTATTATTTGAACTGTTATTGTTTCTTAAAGCTTTTGCCCACAAAATCGTATTTTGTAAGCGCATACAGCGTCAATCAATCTGCCGAGCTTGCAAATTTTCGACCACATTTTTGACTTATTGCCTATTTCCACCGGGCCTTAAATGCATTTAACATCGCATTTAAATGCTCAAATTCCCATGGAATTGCTTTGGTATCAAAGTGTGTTAACTCACTTTCAAAACTGAGTTAACTTAGTAGAAAATTTATTTCATTTGTCAATGTTTATTTCATTGGT
Source organism: Melieria crassipennis (assembly GCA_963668005.1). Taxonomy (NCBI): domain Eukaryota; kingdom Metazoa; phylum Arthropoda; class Insecta; order Diptera; family Ulidiidae; genus Melieria; species Melieria crassipennis. The sequence continues at coordinate 83,983,418 of OY764961.1, read as the reverse complement.
GAAAGTTGTCTGATAGTAGTATAAACTTCGTTTATGACGAAAAACATCTATTTATGCGAAAAATACAAGAAAAAGTAATTTTCTTAACAAAAATTCTGACACACGACTCTTGCTGCGGCAGCGAGCAAGCTGTCAAAATGTTTGCATTTGTGAATAGGGCTGCCGATGTTAACATAACATTTTCTGTTAGACGTCTGTAAACGGCGAAACTGGGTTAACTCAGTTTTGAAAGTGAGTAAACGGACTTTGATACAAAAATCGTTGCATGGGATTTAGAGCATTTAAATGCGATGTTAAATGCATTTAAGGCCCGATGGAAATAGGCTATAAGCGCTCGGTGGAAATCCAGTATAAGCATGTTGCAACAAGAGACCGCAACTGTTATGAAGCTTTTAAACTTTATAAAAACTTTTACATTTTATTTTGTGGATAAAAATACTAAAAAGATAAAGCCTGCCAAGCCAATGTTGTGAAAACTATTTTTATATTACTGTAGGTTAAAACTTGTCAATTAATAAGGGGAACCAATAACCGGTAGCCTTCCAATCATTAGCGATTCTACCCTTTAACAGAAAATTCCCAGAAGGTTTCGTTCAAGTATTATAGGCGACATGAAAACCGAAGGAATCTGATTTCCAACTGACTATTCTCATTTTTAATTGGCGTGTTCTTAATTCAATCTGGAAATCATGTGAATTTAATAAAAATAAACAAGGGATTCTTGAAGGAATGTTATATATACTTTTGAGATTACCTACATTTTGTCATTTTAATGGGAGCCTTATAGAAGTACTTACATAAAAAAGTAATTTTATGGTTTTACAGATTATATACGCATCTAATTCTTAAAAGTACAAAAAATGCCTAACAAACTATAATACAATATAAAAATTTAATAACTAGTATATAGTATGAACATAAGTATATGAAGACAATACATATGTATAGAATAGAGGAAATATCTGTGCTTTTGAGAACTAATTAACATCAGTTGACTTAAATGCAAAACATACTATATCTAATTTATTTCATGATAGAACAAAATCCGTATGCTTAAAGATCCAGTAGTGCCTCATTTTTTAACACTTTGTTAAACACTATGCATTTAAGCAAATTAACAAGTAGTTTCCAGCAACGTCTCTGTTTGTGTTTGCGATTTTTGGGTCATGCATGTCGCATTTGGTATGTCATGAGTTTTGCATTTCGAGGCCGGATCGGTTGAAACGGTAAGTCCTTTAATCGTAAGTGCGGTATCACTTGTGATTGTGGCTTTTTTGGATTCATTGTTTTGAAACTCTGCCAGGTAGTCCGAGGAGTCATCTCCCTTAATACTGGTCCTTAAAGTAGATATAGAAAAGGCTGCAGGTTTGGTTTTGGAACTGTCGTTCACGTTACGATCACTTAAAGAGAAATTTGCAGTTTCAGTCAAACACGTTTGCGTTTTGTGCATCTGTTCAGACAATCGACGAATACTAAGTGGCAGTTCTTCTTCACATTCTGGATTCGATGCTGATGAAAAACTGTGTCTAGCTTGAAGTAGATTAGGATTCAGAACATCTAGAAAGCCACCCTCAGATCTTGGTTGTTGCTCTGATTTCACTGTAGCAAATGATATAGAATCAGGTGAACGTGTTGGTGACCCAAAAGCAACAAATGGATTTTCAGTGTCCTTCACCCTTGCGGGAGAAAAACTGGCAGAGCGCGGTGTTGAAGTTAAGTTTTGATTTTGGTGTGGATATGCTAGGAAAAATGGTGAACAAAATGGGTTTTCTGGAGACTTCAAACATAAAGGAGAAGTTGGAGCTGATTGAAGTGGAAGAAGTTTCTCATCGCCAGTAGATAACGGCGACTTAGAGCGTCGTAGTTTTGGTCGTAACAAATTGCGTTTTATATCTGAATTTTTAACATCAAATTTTGTGGCAGAAAACGATTTGATTTGACGAAATCGCTCTTGTTTTAATGGAGCCGCAGCGTCATTTTCAACACGCTTAACCCATGGATCATCATCAATATTTTTGTTTGTTGTGGCAATAGAATAAACATCTTTTGATATTCGCGACGGGTTTCTGTTCATCCCATCAACATTTTCAGAGTCAGCCATCCTTAGCCACGGGTCTATTGGAACATAAACTAAACAACCAGTGCTCCTGTTGGTCAGTTTGTTATAAGCAAATTTAGTATCTGTAAAGTCTGTTATGTTGGGGGACGTTTGTTCTGATTGGCAGTCTGTTTTAGTTTTTCTAAGATGGACTTTACAATTTTCAGCAACATTTAGTCTACGAACAGTTCGATCAGTTTTTTGTTCATAATTTGATGGCGGAGTAAGTTTTACACATACAACCTCGTTCTCATCAGATACTATTATAGCTTGTTGATGGCGAATGGGCGGCCGTGGTGACAAAGATCGCGTAGTTCGCAGCTGTTTCTGTGGCTTTGATTCACCTAATGAGTTGGACTTCTCCAAAATTGATTTGCAAATAGCAGATGTTGAATCAGTGTTTATGTCACAGGTTTTCGAATTATAATCTTTCTTGTTTCCAGCAGATTTATTTGCCGAAACTGTGGCCATGTATCCTAGTTTACGAACGTCTAAATGTGGACTTGTCGCAGCATTCCTAGTCGCTACCAGCCGTCGAATGCCCTGAGAATAAATCACGTTGGAGGTGGTGCTAGTGCTATTATTTAATGAGTTTACACACTGTTTATTTACCTTGGGACCAGTTGAATTTGTTGCTTTCTGTGCAAATGTCTGACGAATGAAGCATCCATCTTCGCAACTGCATATAAGATTGGATGCGAGTTTAGGTAGCGACAAGGATGTTACGTTGCAAGCAGAATCTAGTGATTCCTGGACTGATTGAGTGTCTCTCGCAGAGCTCTGTTGTGAAATGTAACTTAAATTTTGCGCTTCGACCGAAACAAGTGACTTTTTTTTATTTGTTCCTTTGTTATGGATGTAACGAGCAGACAGTTTGTTTTGGTTATGTATTTGTGAATGAAGGTGAAGCGGGGAGTGAGGGGAATACGTAGGTAAAGTAGGAGCTATGAGAGTGTGAAATTCCTCCACTTCTTCGCATGTCTTTCCATTACTTGTCAACAAACTGTTCAATCTTGAAATTTCAGTATATGAGCTCATCTGCTGATTTAATTGATGTTGTGGGTTTTGAGTTTTATTTTTAAAGGAAGATGATAACGCTTCGCTTGTAATTCGCTGTTTGTGGCTCTCGATTTTTTCCAGTTTATCGGCAGCACTTATTTTAGAGTTCGTACTGATTTTATTACGATGTAAAGTATCTGAAACTTGAAGAGTAACTCGAGAGCCGGATTTTTTCTGCTAGAGAAATTTTTCCGCAAGTGCTTTGGTAGAAACTGAACTCGATGAAGAAATAGCTGCAAAAAACACAAAAATTTGTTTATTATTAATACAGTTAATATTTGTTTATACATGTGTAATCATAAATGGGCGACAAAAAGCTCTAAAACAATCTAAAGTTTCAACTACAGACTAAGCATTCTACGTACTTCTCCCCTTCAACGTATTCTATACATTCTATACATCAGCTAATGGATAAACAAATTGCGATTTTAAAATAAGTTATTGGTTTTATTGACTTTATTTGCATAACTGCTTGTGTTGCAAATGCTCAGGAAAAACTTCTGGGCAGCAAGAGTCGATTTTGGGTGGGCCCATTGTATTTGGAAAGAGAAATGAATGCCTTTTTCTCGCAGCGTTCCAAAAAATAAAAAAGGCTATTATTAAATATAAATTTACCATCCGTGTTTGTCACAGCTGGTTGTCGAAAGGTAGAAAGTTGGGCTTCCCGCTCTTCCCGCTTTTTAACTTGTTCCATACAACTACACTGATTTTACTTTTTTGACTGCTGTGTAAAATGCGTTGATGCGTGGTCTAGAGTTGGGCCTTTGGGCGATGAAAGAGAATCGAGTGGCATCGTCAATCGGGCGAACGGCGAGCGGTACTGACGGCGGGTGTGTAAATATCTGCAGGGTAGCAAGCAACGATCTTAAAACAACAAACGACGACTGGGCAAATTACAGTAATGAAGAAAGTGTGAGCAAAGGAAACGTGGGCATAAATGCAGTATAGCGAACCCTCGTGAAAAAAATAAATAAGTATGCTCTTACATAGAGGTTTGGCTCCTGAATATAACAAACTACTAATTTTGTCTGGGAAACGCCCACAAAAGGCGTGGCTCGGAGTTAAAGTTCGAAGTTTGTATTAAAATAACTCAATCAATTCTCAATCGATTTACACGATATGGATATCTAACGAAAGGTCTTTTTCATACCTTTCTGTGATGTGCAACATTAGATACGTAAGATGTACTAATAAAAAGTTATATAAAGGATAGTTTTCTCGAAAAATCGATTACTAAGGTACAATAAATTTGTTATCATATTGTAGCCTGTGGAATTCCTTTAACAATGAAATATAAAACATTTGATATTTTTGTGATTTCGCTTTTATATTTAAATTTAAATTGAGTTAAAAACATCTGCCTGCAATATTGAAATGGCGTTTATGAAAGTTATTGCTTAGGCGCGATCTTTTACAATCATAAGATTTGATTACAAAAATTCTGTAAGCACTTTACTGATCTCGATGCCCTAGTTACTCCCATGAGGGTTATTTTTTTGAAGCCCGGCCTAAGATCGGCCATACAAAAGGTATTTGAATGCCGGAATACTTTACAAAAATACTGTAAACACTTTATTTATTCCTGATGCCTCAGTTACTCCTATGAGGGTTATTTTTAGGAAGCCCGGCCAAAGGCCGTCCCGTCCGTATTTGAATACAAAAAAACTGCAGTTTACTACTACCGCCCTCCAAGTAATGAAAAACTGTAACCAACACACAAATACAATAGAAGGCTTGTGGTGTCACGCAAAACATTCAATCCCACAATATCATAAAATCAAAAAGCTTTAAAATAATACAAAGCTATAAATCTAAGGCTACAATATGGTAACAAAGTTATTATACCTTAATAATAGATTTTTTTGTACATCAATAGAAAGGTATGACAAAGACCTTTCGTTTGATACCCATATCGTGGAAATCAGTTGGAAATTAATTGAGTTTTTTTAATAAAAACTTTGACCCCGAGAAACAACTCAGACGTGCTGGACTATTACTTTGTTAGGCAAAAATTATTTGCATGACGTCTTCTTTCAGAAATATTCGGAGGTAACTCTGTTGCAGAAATGCTGTTGGACAGTGGAATTATTTCAAGGGTCTCCAACTCGAAATTTTGCCATCTTGACTCTGATTCCATGATCCTTTTGGAAAAATAAAAAAATCAGATGCATTTTCCTATCACTTTAATTTTGCAGTAAGATGGCTCTTAGTTCTACCGAACTGACGTCACAATAAGGGTATTCATCTAAACGTGCGAACACTTTGGTTAAAGAACTTCAACTCCTCTCGAATAAGTTGGCTATATATTTTTCGTGTGCCCCATAAGAGCAGTGATTATAATCAATGCTTATAAAAACTTGACATGCTTAAAAAATTATTAGAATTCGTTTTTTCTGAATGCTTTTTATGTTTATACAAATTTACCGTCATCTTTTTCTCCATTTGACGTGCCAGTTGGAGCAGCAGCCATCGAAGTTGACGCTGTTATAGCGTTAGCTACCGAAGTTGTGACCGCAGCACTTGTATTGGAAACCGCTACGGCAGGGTTGCTGTTACTAACCCCTTCGGTTGGGTTCTGTAATTGTCATTTAGCCAATTCCACCGTTAAAAACTTTTTCAGTCGTTCAAAATATTGTGAATGTAGTTCAACATCATTGTGACCGGCACCCTGAAAAGTATAATTTATAGGCATATTACGGATATGTTAATAATTTAATAGTACATATTGAAGAAATACTTTTGTTATGAATGCATTTTGTGATAAAAAATCACCAAACAATTCCACAATATTTTCGTTTAAATATTTTATTTTCTCTCTATCTCCCAAAGAGCATTATTGCATTTTCTTGGTGGAAAGTACTAGTCGTTTTTGTCGGCATTATCATTAGAAAATTCAAAAACAATATTGGCAGCAAGTAGTTGCAACTTATTCTTAGCATAATTTTTACTTAGAAAATGGAATGTAAAATTTTAATTTTCATTACATCTGTTATTATGTATACATTTTTTGTTATGGGTTTGTGGCACAAAAGTATACATAATGTTTGTATAAAATTTAGAACTATTCCCTAGTCTGGTATTCCAGAAAGCTTAAGGCGAATATATCCAGAACTAATAGGGGTACCGGTTATTTCGTGCGGTTTTTTTTTATATTTATTTATCTTATATTTCAGACCTGTGAAAATGCGAAGAGGAAAGTAATTGCCACTTGAAGAAAATGGAAAATGCATTCAATCAATAAGAGTCTTCGATACGGGAAATAGTGGATGAAATAGGCAGGTCTGAGACCCCAATTAACGTAAGGCAAAAACGTGTGATAATGGCATTGGGAATAAAAGAAAACCTAACGTCGACGGAGTTTGTTTGCAGAATCGATCTATCTATAAAGCCCCGACATGTTTGACAAAATTCAAACCGCAATGTTTACACTAAACGCCTCGAAAAACCCCCTTTGACTGTTGGTCTTAAACCCAAAAGAATGGAATTCGCGGAGAAGCTATTTAGAGGCGTGAACAGTTGTAAACAGTTCTGTTTAGTAACAAAAACGGTTAATTTTAGGTAGTACTGACGGCATTTAATACTTTTAGCTCGATAAGTTGGTTTAAAAGGAAGTATGTATGAGCCGGACATTATCAGGTGGTGATATAACGGTTTGGGCCGGTATAACCATGTATGGGTTTCTGAAAAAATTAACTTCTACATTTACTGCGAACTTTCAAACGTAATAACAATAGAATAATCAGAAGAATTTTATGGGCCTGAATTTATTTGTCAGCAGGAAAATGCTGCAATTCACAGTTCTAGAAAAACAATGAAATTTTTCAAGGAAAAAATATTCAAGTTTTTAATTGGCCAGTTCGAATTCCTGATTTAAATCACATCGAGCACCTTTGACCTTAAAAAAGCGATTAAATAGGTTGGGGCTTGCATACCGGCACAAACTCTCCAGAATGTTATTTTATTTGTGCCTAAAATAGTTTAAACCGTAAAGGTAAATGGACAAATTAATTAAAAAAAACTATTTAAGTTACTGTTATTTTCAACTAAGCGAATAACGGGCGACGTGCTTTCGTTGTTGTTGTGTTGATCAGCGGTTGAAAATTGTAAATTTTGTTTCTGGCTGAGTTTCGCTGGCATTTGCCGACGTGTGTCGGTTATTAAGAACAAGTTTTTTCATGTTATTATGCGATCGACTTTGCGTGAAAAGATTTTTATCTCTTTGCACTCTAAAGCTAAGGTCTCGCTAATTTTGGCGTAAATGCCTTCTAGTCGCGATTTATTATTTTATCCCTTCGCCTTTTATCTCCACTCTAGACGCCCAGTTTTTTAGCTCAAACAATTATTTGAATCGTAATTACAAATTTGTGCATTTAATCCTGTGTAATATATGTACATATCTATATATATAAAAGAAAGTGGATGTATGTGTATAAGCGCATCACGCTCAAACGGACCGGACCCATTTCCATGGGGTTTTCTTTGTTGGATTCGTCTTGAGTCAGTTCAGGTTTATGCGAAAAGAAAATTCGGGTTAGTGGGAAGTTCCACGTTTTTTATTTTCTTTTTCAGCATTTATTATTAGCAAATAATAGAAGTTTGACTTTCATTATGACAGACGATATGTATTTTTGCGAAAAATGCAGTCAAAAGTAATTGTATTAGCAAAAAATCTACCAAACCGAACGCAATTCAAATCCCCTCTTTGTGTTAGTGTTCGTACCGCTCTTGCAGCCTCTTAAAGCATACTATCAAAATTTGTACATTTGGGAGTATTGCTCCCGCTTTTAACATAACATTTTCTGTTAGACGTCTGTAAATAGCAAAACTGAGTTAAGTCAGTTTTGAAAGTGAGTTAACGCACTTTGATACAAAAACAATTGCATGGGAATTTGAGGATTTAAATGCGATGTTAAATGCATTTAAGGCCCGGTGGAAATAGGCTATTAGGGTAAATTTTCAGTGTGAGTTTAACTCAGTTTCTAGTTTAAACGCGAAATCGAATTTATCAGTCAAACTTGACTGAAGTTTAAACTCAGTTTAAACGCCCAGCCTTGCACGGTTAAACTAATTTTAAACTGTCAACAGGTCACAGTTCATTTTGTTTGTACTGTTTTGTACAGTTCTTGCCTATGGTGAGCGAAATTCTTTTTTGCACTTTTTTTCGATTTTTTTACTTTGTGCGCAACGTTTTCGCGCACCGGAACTTATCAACAAATTTTGAATCGAAATCGTCCTCAATTTCTTTCCATTTGGTTTGTTTTTTCTCGGCACTCACGCGGTTTATTTTCTTGCACTTGTTTATTTTTTTCACAAGTGCAAGAAGACATTCGTTTTCCCGAGACGAAAAATTTGGACTCCGTTTGCTTATTTTGAATTTTTTTATGAAATACATTATTTGAGCGCAAAGAATTTATTTATGAATGACAATCAAGACAAAGGAAAAATATTATCTAGATAAAAATATTGCCAGTATTGCCACACTCAAATGACAAATATTTGCTCCAGTTAAACTAGCACTGAAAAACTGCTTTGTCGTTTAAACTGAGTTTCTGTTTAAACCAAGTTTAAGGAAACTACGTTTGAACTGCGTTTAAAGTCGCACTGAAAAATTTGCCCTTAGAGAGAACTACTGCTGAATAAGTAAAGTTATAAAAATATAATAAACCTCTTCTTGTCATGTTTTCTATGAATGACTGCTATAGCATTCACGTCATTCTAGTTGAAAATTGTTTCTATATCGTCGTGAATACTATGACATTCATTGTGTATAACGGTTAAAATATGATGTAGGAGGTTGATTCGGCTTTTCTTATTCTATGGCGTGGAAGCATTAATATTGCCGCAAAGTGAAATAACATTATTTTTGTTGTCGTTTTTGTAAAAGAGTTTTGTATTAAATATTTTAAGATTAAAGAAATTTGTTAAAAATAATTTTAAATTTAAATACTGAATGAAGAATTTAGGCAACTTGCCTCTTATTTCATATTTCAAACTTAGTTCTTACCTCGACCCATAAAGGTTCTACTGCTTTCGGACACCGCTCATAAATGCCAATTCCATGAGAAAAATCGATAACTTCGTCATCAGTTCCATGAATCACTAAAACGGGTGATTTCACTTTTGACACTTTATCAATGCTAAGTTTGAACGAAATTATTAATTAAAAATTTACATTTAAACATTTGTCTCGAAATAGCTCCCACCTTGGAAAAGCATCAAAAAACCAAGTTCTCTTCGTGTTTCTGAAGACCACTCGCAGACCAGACATAAGTGGGGAATGCAGTATTACGGCACCAACTTCGTGTCGAGTTGCTAAGTCAACCGTCGGCACAGTTCCGATGCTCTGTCCATATAGAATAATAGTCTCCGGGTTGATATTAAATCTGTATAATAAATTTGATCGAAGTAATAATAAAGTATTGTTTTGTGTTTTGTTATTGCTCATTGGCTCAATACATATCTTACAGTAGTTAATGCTGTAGTTAAGTTTTTTTGCGTTTTTATTTTTAATTCGTTTTTTATTCATAAAAAATATATAATTTTTGGAATCAAACACTGAGCTGCATGGCACTGCATATATGCAATGTTAACTTCTCGTAAACTTTACAACTATTCCATTCACAATTTTATAGTTGGTCCACCTTAACCGTAGACCTACGTTGGGGTCGTTTTCGACCAAATTTGTTTTTGTACGTCTAATGTTTTTTAAATTTGTCATTATTTGTAGCTGTTTTTCATGACGTTCTTACTTGGATAATAGATAATAGTATCTATCGAAATCAAACCGATTTATATTTAAAAACTAAGTTGGCTTTGCATTTTTTGTAATTAAAAAAAAAAATTAAGATTATTATTAATCTTTAGTTCTATCAGAAGGTTTGTAAGTTAGCGTGCCACCGTTGTATTTATGCAACAAAACAAATACTTATAACTCACTTTAGAGTGTTGGAGTACCAAGGAATGCAGCATCTGTTTTAACAAATCACTAACAGTGGCAAACAAAATTATTGACACAAAATATTAAAAAAAAAATCGAAAAATCATGCGAAAGAACTAGTAAATGTTTTTAATTTAAAAGCTGACTTATTTATACAAGTAGTGTGGCTTCGGTTAATATGGTCGGGTAACGAAATATAGCATCTTTCTTTTAAACTACAGGCGTTCAGACAACAGAACCACAATGATATGTTGGCAATGCACAAAAAAGTAAAAAATCTTGTGCCAACATGCTTTTAGCAAATAATGCTTTTGGTCAGTTGTTAAAAAACCTGTGAAATTTTTTTATGGCACAAAAATAATTCATTTTTAGTCTTGAGTTAAATTAAATTCAATAGCTGAGTGTTGTTTAAAATTTAGTATATACGAATAATTGCTTTAATAGACATTTATTATTTTTCATTATTATTTCAAATGAAGTCAAGTTCGGGGTAATGTGGTATAGGTCGTGGAGGGTAATGTGGTATACTATCTTCCAGTACTAAATAGGCCGGAAAAAGAAAAAAAAAATCGCATATGGCACTCTAAAAGCATAAGAAATGTAATTAGGTCTGTTTGGGAACTTTTCCAGTAAAAATTATCCCATAAAAAATATCAGGAGAGTAAGCCAGCCTACGCCATGGTGGAATTATACAGGTGGAGTAACCTGATGACAGTTTTTGTGAATATGACAGTTCATGCTGCCTTGAAGAAACAATGTTGTTTTTTTGCAAAAGTAAGATTTTTGTTCTAAGAAAAAAAAAAAATAAACGTATCGAAGGATACTACTTTATTTCAAAAACATAAAGAGATCAACACCGTTGATATAACATGCATATATTGACATCTTTACAGTTACTTTTCAAATATATATTTGAACCGTTCGTAACTGAACTCTTTCAACGTAACTGAACTATTTCGTAACTTGTACTACAATATTTGAACTTTGAATTTGAATATTTGATTTTGAATCATTTGAACTGTGACGAAGTCGAGCTGCAGTTTTTGCCACCGCACTTGGACGGAGGAAAAGGTACCCCTTTTCCACGTACCGCAGCATGCCAAGGAATTGATGTTCCGATATCTTTCGAAGATTTTCCACCTCCGTCAGAAAACAAAAAAAAAAATGCAACAACAATAACAACATCCTGCACGAATCTTAACACGAAGCCAAGTCGACACAATTAAAAAAATTGGCAAAAATTATTTGTCTTTGCAGTCGATCAAATGGCAGCCAGTCATATGTTTTTCTTGTTCTCGTTCTTACTGGCTTAAAGTTACTGGACAAAATTTCTGCAATAAAAACTTGCAAGCTCTCACGAAATGAACTTTCACTTTACACTCTCAGTTTCTCAAGAGATTTGGCGTACAAAAACAGGATCCAGTAAAAGTTTGTACAAATTTCCGTATTCGAAATTTCCGCTGCGATTCAATTATTGGCACAGTAAGTAACCGTTAGTGTTATTATTTTTGTATTTATGTGCCGACAGCTGAATGGGATTTTATACTAGGTTCCGTCATTTATCAATGTGAAATGATTATTATTTATTTATTAGTATTTGTACAAGTAGGACTGAGTGTTTTATAGTACATTAGTTTGAGAAAATTCAATGTTCCTTAAACAGAATTACAAACAAAAGAAGTAAAGTTGAAGTTAATGCTCACAAATTTTAAAGTATGTATATAGGTAGTCGAACGTAATTTGAGGAATTGTTAAAGTTTGAACCTTACGTAAATTTGCAATAATGTGTTTAAATATATAAATATCTTATATCTCAGCTAAAAATATCGTGTGTTATTATTTTTAACACAGCTATGGCTCTATAACTCACCTCTTCATGTCCGACCGAGGGTTATTTATAACATTCTTTATGTTCTGCGACATCCTGCATAATAACCCTATCTAAACCATTTGTCAAATACTTATGTATACGCACAAAAAAATAAAACGCATCACTTCTCTCATAAAACAACTGAAAGAACTCAGTTTATGAAAATTTGATAATATTGAGCAGACATTATTAAAAGAAATATATACATAAATGAAATGCCTAATTGAAGTTGTTAAATAAAGAGCTAATCCTACTAATGTTTATTTAGTGTTCGATTATTTGTATAGCCTAATACTAATACTAATCTAAATACGTCGTCAATAATTGTTTCCTCAGTATACAGTAGACCAGATTTTGACGCTGCTTCATATTTCTTCATAAATAGAAGAAAAACATGGCAATTATTTTGTTAAAGGGCTTTTCTATTGCATTAACCGAACACCCTTCAAATCGTTGTTTGATTCATTGAAGTGCAGCCCACACTCACGATTAATTTTTTGCGATTAGTTACTGCGCTGACCACTACAAAAATTTTCATGTTAGATGTGCTGCCGCCAATGCAGCAACGATTTCCTAGAATTTATCTGTTTTCAAATTTGGTTTGAAATCCCCGAAAATATGAAACTCTTGTGTATTATTACAGAACAAACAATATGCAGAAGACGCATCTGAAATGATATATACCACATTACCCTCCACGACCCATATCACATTACCCGAACTTTGAAATAATTAGGAAAAAATACATAAATATCTATTAAAGCAATTATTCGTATATGCTATATTTTGAACAACACTCAGTTACTGATTCTTATTTAACTCAAGAAATAAAATTTATTCCTTTTGTGCCTTAAAAAAAGCTTTTCACAAGCTCTAAAAAAAATTGATCACATGCCAAAGCGGGGTTTTAACAACTGACCTATTCATTGTGGTTCTGATGTCTGAATGCCTGTAGTTTACGAGAAAGAGCTATATTACATTACCTGACAATAGTACAATACCCAAAACAACCCGTGCTTTGTGATATAGTCACTTTGGAGACTATTGAATATAAGCTTCTAAGTACAACTGTACCAGCGTGATGATTAAGACCGAGTTTTCGCGTCATAAATGCGTTTATACGTGAAGGAACTTGCTGGTTATGTTGACTCCAACAGGAGATTGGGCTATCCTAAAAAAAAACCAAACCACTAAGAGGTTTGCCATTTTTCTGCAATTGCAAACAAAAAAAGTTGTATATATTTGGTGCTGGCTAAACCGGGGTTTGGATACATCTTACTCGTGATCCAACGTATTAAACACTGACCCACAGCAACCACTGATAACATACACAAGAATGTTGGTGCTTGCATCTTTGCACGGAGCACATGAAAGTGAATGTTTAGATGGTTGCCTAGAAGGCTTACCTGTTTCGCATTGCTTGCCAAGCAGCTTCGATGTCAGCGTAAAGGTTTTTTTCGGAGGGTTTTCCACTACTCATTCCATATCCAGAATAGTCATAGCCGAAAATGTTGCAGTTTAGTTGAGATCCTAATGAGATATAAAAGCTACTCATTTGACCCAGATCAACAGCATTTCCATGAGAAAAGAGTAAAGTGTATTTGGCGTTTTTACTACAGCGAACATAGATGCAAGTGATGAGGTTTCCGCGCGAAGTGCGTGTAAAGAACGCCTCAACCTTAGACTTGTCTCGTTCTGAATATTGCCACTCAGCACGATCAAACAAATGGAGATTGTATTTTACATTGGCGTCATCAGCCGGAGTAAGTTTGTAGGTGGGTTCTGGCGGCTGAAATGCCAGTTTGGCAGCAATCGGTCCTGGGCATGGTGGACAACAAAACATGCAGCACAGCTCACTAATGCTGAACATAATTAAATGTTATAAACTGGTAACTTTTGTTTTCTGTTACAGTGCTCAGAATAAGACAAGTAGATCTTCACGAAATAATGCTTTTCTCCACTGAGCAGATCAATTTGCTGAAACAATACCAGTTCTTTCCCCAGATGTGTTATATGCAATTACACCCTGGCTTTCATGGAGAGCGCAGATTGTGGGGTCGTCATTTCTTTATTCTGGAGAATACAAATATGTGAACAAAATGATAATTTGCACATTGTGATATTTACCACGCACCAATTTTATATGAGAACGACATTTCCGTAGGAATATGTGCGCAATATATATACCTATATTTACAGAAATCAAACTTAAGCAAAATTATTCACACTTTGATGCACGAAATAGCTAGCTAAATAGACGAACGACGACGACAAAGTACGATGCACTAACGAGGAAACAGCAGTGTTGCCAAATCAAAATTTCAAAATTCACTAAATCTACGAAAAATTCGCGTATTTTTGTTTTCGGAAAATAGCATCAGACTATCTCTCATAAAAATTAAAAGAAAACCAAAATAAATAAATATTAAATGCATTGGTTTATATATTTATGTAAAACTATTTAAATAATTAATTTTAAAAGAAATTGACGCTGTGCTGACTGGAAATTTATGTTACAGATTTACGTAAAATTTAAGTGATCGATACATGCGAAACTGTGATTACAGCTGTTCTTACGAAGGTTGCTTAGCATTTTATTAGATCCAGTAGAAAAAACAGAATTTGGCAACACTGGAAAATAGTTATGACTAACAATGTTGCCAGACAAACGGTTGGTCAAGTTTTAGCTGTGTTTCTTAGTCTAAACATGCAGCATGTGTAGAGAATAACATGTAGAATATGTCTACATTTATATTTAATGGTATCGGCACAAAAAAATTTAACTCAAGAATTTTACATAATAGGTCATCTTTTACCCATATGGGCCTTATTACTATGAGTGATGCAATAAACAATGTAAAATTCATATATGTAATACTTCTATATTGTCACTAACCTATCTTCACAATGTGTTTTCATTCGGAAATCAAAGGGAGACAAGCGACGAGACAGAAAACACTAAATTTTGCGAATGTATTTCTATGCGTGTATACATGTGCACTTCTACACATGAACAACTGTCAAACTGCTCCAGGGGCGGTTGAAGAAATTTCAGTTAATTTCGACAAATTTTTATTTTTTTCCAGTCAATTTTTTTCCCGCCTGAACGCACCTGACTTTTTACAGCTGTCAAGGTACATTCGTTTATACGCTTTCTCGCTCATATTTCACTATTGCTGTACTGTGATGTTGGCGAATGTACCTTGAGCTTAGTGCCAATATAGAAGTATTACATATATGGTAAACTAAGTACGGAAAGCCTTCTCCAAAATTCTTTGTTTACGTACGCCAACGGTACGTCAATTTGAATGACAGCAAGAATTTGCGTCTTCCAAAGAACATAACTGCATGTTGCAAATAGGAGTTCGTAGTATTATTTTGCAGCCTTTTCGTTAGCGTTTAAAATAAAATAAAAAATAAAATAGGCAAAACAACAAAATAATATATAAACCTTTCAAATATGAAATATAAAAACTGGCATATGCAATTATTTTGTTAGCAAGCTTTCGGATTCAAAAGTGCACTTTTTGATAGTTGTGACACCAGGGCGATCTTTTTTTTTGGTCCTAAACTGAAACTGTAGCCAACCACCCTGTTCAATCAGAACATCTGACGACAAACATCTTCTCGTAAGCCAATTTTCGTGGCCCTCCGTACTCTCGACCTTGTTAATTGTAGATCTGATTGGGAACTTTCCCATAAAAATTATCAATTAAAAAATATCACGAGAGAAAGTGATCTTACGCCCGTCCAAAAATGAAACTATCCAGAAAAGTAAACAAACACGAATTTGTAAAAAATTGCAAGCTTTAACTCTTGGCTACACCAGTGGGAATTGGCACATTCACAATATCGGTAGCGGCCATACCTTATATGCCGCCCGAGTCAAATTGTCAGAGTGTCGCCCCTAAATGTTTGTATTAAAATACTTTCGTAAATTATCAACCACGTTTGATCTGTTTAAATTAAATTTTTAGATTCAATCGAGTAACATTAAAAGTAATTTGTTTTTTTGACAAATAAAAATAAAATTTTTAGGGTACAAAAAAAAGTAAGGAATAATACTAACTACTACTAATAATACTACTAATACTACGAGGTCACCTGTATTAATTCGACTTAAGTCGAATTGGTAACCAATTGGTTTAACCGTGCAGGGTTGGGCGAATGGCGAATTAATACAGGTCACCTCGTTGAATCAGCTCATTTGATTTTTCTGTGGTGAAAAAGGTCTATATTGTCAAAATGCCTGTGTTAAACTGTGACAGTTTAAAAATGAAAAAGCAAGCTTTGTTCTGATTGGCTGATTTTGACAATCTAAACCCAGAAAACAAAATACATTGACATTTTGTTGCTGCCCTAACGCTATCACCTGTATGAATTCGCCTTGGTTGGGCGATTGAAGTGAGTCAAGGCGAATTAATACAGGTGACCTCGTTGGACGAGGCGAATTGATTTTTTTCTGGTGGAAAAGGTCTAGATTGTCAAAATGCCTGTGTAAAACTTTGACAGTTTAAAAATGAAAAAAGAAAGCTTTGTTCTGATTGGCTGATTTTGACAATCTAAACCCAGAAAACAAAAACAAAATATATTACAATTTTGTTGTTGCCCTTACGCTATCACCTGTATCAATTCGCCTTGAAGTGAGTTTAAACTTCAGTCAAGTTTGACTGAAAAATTATATTTTGCGTTTAAACTAGAAACTGCGTTTAAACTCATACTGAAAAATTGGCCCTAAATGTTAACCCCTACTACGTTGTAACTAATCCATGCAAGAAGTTCAATTTAGAGCAACTTTTTTGAGCATAGTGGCTGGAATCTCGCACAAAGAACGTGATATATTTTTTTCTAAGGCGGCAATTGGCTCTAGTTTATCCGGCGGGTGATTTCACGTTGCCCCACAAAAAATAGTTTAGAGGCCAACTCACTTGCCGACCTACGACTACAAGTTTTGAAAAAACAAATAATTATAATTTTCAAAATAATTTGTACGTAAAAGCTTTCCGGATGTTTCCGGAAGCTGCAAAAGGTAAAATTTGTTGTTCAATTAATATTATATTTTAAACTCTTATCTGGGTTTTAAAATTTCGTGTTTTTTGACTGGTACAAAAAGCCAAACAAACTTTGGTTGCATCATTTTTTTCATTAGAAACGAAATTTCTTAGTTTAGCCTCATTTTACACTTGAAATTCGAATTCGTTTCTCGAAACGAAGTCCAGGTGAGGGTGAAATTGCATTTGCATTTTTTTGCATTGTTTTAAACTAAACAAGTCAAAACAATTTAACCCCATTATAACGGTAATTTACCGAAGTCTATCAGTTGCACAGTGATGTGGCAAACTTTTGCAATTTTTGATGTACCATGTCTTAAATAAACATGTTTGGCTAATGTATTATGCAAGCGATGATTTAAAAATGCTTCTAGATTTTTTTTTCAATGTGCCATCAAACAAATATAACTAGATTTTCGATATCCCAAGGGGGTTTGGTATAGCTTTCAAACTGTTAGTTGTATATTTAGCACTGTTTAGTATAGATTAACCACCAACCATATACGACGGTGAAAGTTGTAACAAAGTGAATTTTTCGACCAATTTAAAAAATTATAAATTTTCGAATATTTTTTTATAGAAAAAATAAATTATAACCTCTGGTTTTAAAATCTAAAATGAAATATATACTATTTTAGCAAATATTAAGCCTAATATCAATAGAATTGAAAGAAAAATGACAAAGTTATGATGCACTGAGTGAAAACACCAACTTTATATTTATTACACCGTGCGAAACAATTTTTTTATTTGGCCGAGACCCATCCAAATTTTGATATAGACGTGAAACTAGAGATCATTTATAGTATCCTGGCATAGTCAATATTACACTTTCTGACTCAAAGTCCTTTTTAAAGGACTTTAAAATATTTTTTTAAATATATGCGGTAGTGCAATGATGAAGATATGGGTATCAAATAAAAGAGGAAAATTGTCTCCTTTTAACTAAATTTTCTATTTTGAACTTTCAGGACCAAACTATATCAGGCATGGAAAACATATGTACATATTTTGGATTTCAGTCTGTAGATTCATACATACATACATCTAAATTTTATTCTATTTCAAAGTTCTAGTCTAGAAAACAGTTTTATTTTTGACTTTTACAAAGTTTAATGAAGTTAAGTAATTGTGTAATTTACACTAGTTTACAAGCAAGCCCTAAGATTGCGATATTTAATTTTTAACTTAGAATTTTGTATTTGCATATTTTGCACAAAATTTTAAGTTAAAAATTAAATATTGCAATCTTTGAGGGAACATTTTTTGAAAATTTGCAAACAATTGTTATTTAGAAAGGATGATTTCTTGCTTTTATGGAACTGAATTTGTTATTGTTATTTCGAAGTCAATTGTCGATACTGTCTCTTTCAATTGATAAAAGTGACAAACAACTTAACAACTCAACCATTGTGGAGCGCAAATGGTTTTTTACAAGTTTCAGTTTTGAAAAACTTGAAATTATATACAAGCTTCTCTCGGGGGCCCCCCGCAGCCCGGGGCTCGGGGCGGTCTGCCACTCCGCCCCCGCGCCCCCCGCGCCACCCCCCGCCCCCCGCGCCACCCCCCCCCGCGCCACCCCCCGCCCCCCGTTAAGCCGCTACTGATTCCAGCAAATGATTAATTATTGTAGGAATTATTGTATGATATTATTGATTTGTACCTTTTTCTTGTTCTACTTATTTTTACTTACAATTTATTATTTTATTTCCCAATGACGTTTTTATTAATAGCTCCAGAAAATTTAAAACTTTTTCGATAGACGTGTGTATACAAAACATCGTTTTTGCCGTTTTTGTAAAACTGTCTAGAAATGTTTCAAAGCTAACATAGTGAATGTTGTGTATTCTGAATATTTAAAAACTTAAGCCCTGCCCCTCCGCCTCTCACTTTGCTTCTGATCATGCTTACGCTTATATAGAACATATGTACATATGTATCTACAAAATTGAAAGTACACGTATGTAGAGCGATACATACTCAAAACTGTTCCATACATATTTTATCAAAGCGTGGGGTATGAATATTTGTAAAATTGTGATGTGACCGACAATTTCGTGTCGTAATTGCGACCTATACGAAATGTGAGCTACACAAGGGAAGCAATTATAATTTTAATTACAACATAAAAATGGATTTTGCGGAAATTTTTACAATATTTACGGCAAAGGACTCGCTTAGGGATGTCAACTGCAGATATCTGCAGCACTCCATCTTGAACGATGATTGGCTATATATGAAAAATTTGACTTATATCAATTTTTTATACCAACTAGTATAAATGAGTGCGTGACTCATGTTACAATAAACAAGGTAATATAGTTCGAAAAGCCTTCTCCAAAATTTGTTGTTGACGTACGCCAACGGTACGCCATTTCAACATGGTTGCATTGTGCAAGGAGGAGTTTGTAGTATTGTTTTTCAGCTTCTTCATTAGCATTCAAAATAAAATAGGAAAATATGAATTTCAAACATCAAGTATAATAACAGCAGATTATTGGCTTAAAAAAATAACTTTTTGATACTTGTGACACTCTGACGATCTTCGTTTTGGTCATACATTTAAACTGCAGCACTACCACCCTGTCCAATGAGAACACTTGACGACAACTGTCATTTCTCGTCCGCCAATTTTCGTGGATCTCCGTACTTAGTCTACCTCGTTAATTGTATTATGGGCGTGACTATGCCTATGTTTCTTGACATGAAAAAGCACGAGGTGAGCACCTTACTATAAATTTTTCGTTACATTTTGCGTAATGAAATAACATGATCTTGCCCTCATTTAGCGACAAACCCACTTTGCCAAATTCGGTTTCCGTTAGTGTAAGCTCAATAATACTTACGTAAATGAATGTCGACCGCATACTGCAGTTGCAATTCAATATGGTTGTAAATTGTATCAAAGCGAATTCTCACAATTACGAATTTTTAAAAATGTATGTACCAATTTCAACGCCGGTTCGTACCTTCACGGCTGAATTTTCAATATAAAAAAATTGCATTTCAAAAAAAATTGCATTTCCAAAAAAAAAAATGACAAACGGACGGAATATATCTGAATACAGTGCAATTATATATATTTGTTTAGTTGTTTTTAAATGTCATCACCATCAACGATAATATGAAGTAAGAACAAATAATTTGGTGGAATAATTGGAATACAGGCAATGCAGTAAACACATTTAAAACTCCTCCTCTCCGCATGTATTGGTTAACAGGGTTGTAAAAAATCAAAACGCCCATTCGAAGCCAATTCTACAGAGGTATACACAGAGAGCAGAAATGAGAGAAGTACAATAAATGCGGTGCATGACTGCGGAGTGTGTTGAAGTGAAACAGCAATGGGAACTTCTTGTCATGTCTGTTGATTATCTTCTCATATACGCTCAGAGCAGACAGAATTTCGAGTCAGTCTCGACTTGTTTCTGTGCATGTTAGTTTCGGGTGTGCATAGTTTGTGAGTCAGTAAAGATAATTAACACTAGTTAACGAGAATATTCCAAAATGCCGCGACCACCGAAAGATAGTTACGGCAACCAGAAGCCCCCTTTCTCCTATATTTCCCTTACTGCCATGGCTATTTGGAGCTCTCCGCAAAAAATGCTGCCACTAAGCGAGATTTACCACTTCATTATGGATAAATTTCCGTATTACCGTAAAAACATACAAAAATGGCAAAATTCACTGCGACATAATCTGAGTTTCAATGACTGCTTTATCAAAATTCCAAGGAGCACGGGGAAAGCAGGCAAAGGCGCCTATTGGTCACTGCATCCGAAAGCTTTTGATATGTTTAAAAACGGTAGTCTTTTGCGTCGTCGAAAACGCTTTAAAGTGAAATCATTTGAAGAAAGTATGTTCAGCGAGGAGCTTGCGGCGTTTGCGAATGTGAACAGACAACAACTTGGCAAACATGAATGTTATTGGAAGTCTATTCAACCACCGTCGTGCTTTGCGTGTGGGCTGAATCCTTCGTTGTGTATGATACCCAATTCTTCAATGCGACCAAATTATAACGTGCAGCAAATTTGCTCTCTCTCCAAGCTAAACGCGGAAACAATCGGGGTTAATAATACCATCGTCAAGCCAAAGCGAGCATTCACTATCGAAAGTCTTATTGGTCCAGAACCAACATTGATTTCAAAGCTGGATACAGTGGTACAAATGATACATCTCGGTTCACCTCTGCTAGCGCGTTCACTGAACATAAACAACTTTTCATCTAATGATTTCAACGCTCAACATCTGCTGCTAACATCAATATACAACCGAAATGCTTCATTAACATAAAAACCTACCTCTGAATCTGCTTCGGAACCCTAAGCATTTTCTCACTTACGCTTTTTCGTGTGATCTAAAGGAAGGTGTTTTAGTGGGCATTTCTGTGCTATGTTTTTCGTACTCCCGTATCCATAATTTTAGCAGATCTGTAGAATTCGATTGTATTAGCTACTCATGCATATTTTACTCATAACATTACATACATACATATTTAGGCGTAAGCGATTTGTAGTGTATGCCCTGCGCGGGAGAAGTGACATCATATGTATATGTAATATTGATCTTTGTATTATCTAACATGTAAATAGTTTATATAATAATAATAAAATCATAACCCTATCACAAAATCTTGAATGTGTGTACTATGTTGAGTGTAACTGCAGATGCATATCATTTGCGAAAAAGAAATATTTAATCGTAAATAAATTGTATGTGGCTGAAATAAACAGCAAATCTAGAAATGTATTGAACCTGTGTGAGTGAAGTTATAGCACTATTAATTTTTAGCCACTGAATAACCATATTGAAAAGTACGGAAATAAAATTAAAACGCATTAAACAAACATTATAATTTTCTTTCGGGGCTCAGTGTATGTAGGAAAGGGAGAAACTTAACAACTTAAACATTTTTATTTTGCATTAAATTTGTATTATTGCATTCAGACCATATAATTTCAAATCCATTATTCTGTGATATTGATCCCATTTTATTTAAGAAAAACATGGTCAGAAAAATATATAAAATACCTATATGTGTGATTGTCATTAATCTGGCAAACCTGGTTTCGGGTATCAAATAGCGTTGCCACAAGAATAAAATATAACCAGAAACAAAATATAAATAACCAATGTTGTCAGGACTGCAAAAATAAAGAAGCTATATCGACAAAAAAAAGCGAAAAAGAAGCTATATGGCCTAGAAAAAGGTAAAAAAGGACAGACATGTTGAAAATGCCATTAGAAGTTTATATTTAATTTTTAAACTGTATGAAACAAATTATTTATATAACAATTATAATATTACAAAACATAAATAGGTAGGTGGATTTAAAAGAGGACAGCGCCAGCGTTAAAAACATATTTTAGCATTCTATAAAAACAGCTTATCGCTCAAAAATTCAAAATTGTTTTATTCCATAGTGGACTATGTCTGACATATAACTATTTCCTCTTCCTCAGATGTATTGGATGAACTACTGTTAAAATACATATACAATATATATCAGGACAGTCTAATACCCTTATGAGATCATCAGGTATTTCATAATCAAAGCAACATTTTTTAAATCTTTTTAACGAGCAACGTTATTGAATGGTAGGACAAAAGGCGAAAACGTAAAAACTAAATTGACCAGCTTAAAAACGGGGTTTCGCTTTGTAACACAGCGTTGCACTGAATTCATACAATCATTTAATATTGAGAATTTCCCTTAACCCTTTCGCTATTTTGTTGCTATAGGGCAACATGCTACTTTGTGGACGTCTGAACCCTCTATGGTTCCAGGAATACATTTTTTTATTGATCCTTAGAAAAGTTTGAAGTTTTAGGAAAAATACGAAATTAATAAACTGAATATTTAAGTTTAAAGAAGAGAAGTACACACGTTTTTTAATGGTATATCTTGATATAGTAAAGGAAGAAGAAGAAGAAAAATTAGATAACTTTTTAATTTGACGTTTTCTTTCAATTTAGATACTTTTTTTTTTTTAATTTTGACTGAAATAAATGAAGAAATATTCAAATTTTCGTTATGCGTAAAAAGTTTTATGTTTAACACTCGGATGCCCAACAACTTTTTAAACGGCCAAAGCCCAACAAGGTCTTCAGGGACCTCTATTGTAATATTGCATATAAGGCTTGTAATTGTATAATGTAGTGTTACATAATGTGTGTAGATGTGTTTGTATTATGTATTTTTTACTACAGACAGATGGCAAAAACGTATAAAATACAAAATAATTGCTTTTAAAAACGCCATAGGTCCCTACGGACCTTGTTGGGCATCGGAGTGTTAAGTAAATATTACAGCCACAACGATGTGGTTGCTCTCATAGAAAAACACTCTAAAAAAAGGGCCTGAGTATACAAATTTAAAAATTTCTTATGGAATGTTGCTAATATAACCACATAGAAGCCTACAACGTAAAAATTTTAACTTTCCCCAGTAAAAATCTGTAGCGAAAGGGTTAAAAAAACTAGTTTGAATAAATTATGTGGCTGAGGACCTACGGGGTCAGACACGACGATAACGAGGTGAGCTTCTTAGTTCTTTTGGACCATTTTATGGTTTTCGACACTGTCGATCACGACATATTACTAACGAAACTTAATTGTTCGATTAACTTTTTCTCTAGTGCTGTTAATCTCATCTCGTCATATCTGTCAGATAGGCTGGAAGCTGTCTTCGCCAATAACGTTTCGTCGACATTGCTACCCGTCAGTTGTGGAGTTCCTCAAGGGTCGGTTCTTGACCCCTTCTTTTTTGTATGTACATAAGTAAATGACCTGCCCAATGAGTTGGAAGGTTGTGGAATGCATATGTAAGTTGATGATGTCCAAATATATAGTTCATTTAAAAACGATTTTTCAAGCTACGGTACGTCCTACCTTAATCGCGTACTCGGAAACATTGGCGCGCGGGCATCCGGCATGCGCCTTAACCCTAAGAAGTCAAAATGCCTACTGATTTCTAAAAAACTCTTTGATATTTCAGCTGTCCCTCGACTTACACTAAATGGTTGTGATGCTGAGTATGTTGAGACGACGAAAAAGTTAGGTGTAATCTTTAACGTAACCTTGACTTGGCATAGCCATATTAGCAACACTGTCGGGAAGGTGTATGGTATGATTGGAGTACGACAACCCAGTACTTTCCGCCGCTCAACATTCGTCTTCTATTCGCCAATACATATCTTGATACTGTACTGCTTTATGGCTGTCAGATTTTTACTAACTGCGATAGTTTTCAAATGTTTTATAAAAGATAATCCAGTACCACTATACGCAAGCGAAATCTACAACATGACCCTTGATTACCTATTTAACTATCGAATACTTCTGTTTTTGCTTAAAATTATCTATGCCCGTGAACCCTATCATCTGTTCTCAAGATTAGCCTTCTCTCGTTCAAGTCGCACATACACTATTAGCAGTATACGTTATACATGTCTAACGTCTGAAAAACATTTTTGTGTACATTCTACTCGTCTTTGGAACGCACTTCCAATAAGTTTAAGATCTTGTAATAAGTTTAAAAAGCAATTGTAATATTGTAACTCTAGAAGTTTTTCAGTTTATCTATATTCAGTTCAGAGTTTTGAAAGTCCAATTTTTTTTCTTCCTTACTATAAGTTACTTACTTCCTACTTACTAATATGTTATTTACGCAACTTTTAAGTTTATATCAAATGTGTTCTACTACTATGCTGCCGGCATAGGATTGGTTGTAAATCTTGTAGTGTTGACAAGTCAAAACAAATAAATTAAATCAAATCAATGACAAAAAAAGGCAAGATCTAGCCTCAAAATGGCTAAAATGGCAACACTGTAAATAACCAAAATGTGTTACATAACTAAAATGTTTATAGGACGTAAACAAGCAAGACAAACAACGTATACAAAATATGCAAACGAGATAAAAAACCATTAAAAATCAATTGATAATTATAATTGTTCAAACCCCTTTCAAATGGCTTCCTCCAAAAACTACCAAGAAACAGCTCCTTCCACTGGTACCTAAAGGCTTGATTACACGTAACGAGTAGAGTGACGAGACAGCAACTCGAACGAGTACTCGTTTCGTCTAAACAGTAAGGCGAGTTGTTGATTGAGTCAGTGACCGAGTAGAGTGGCGAGAGAGTCACTAGAATCACATTTTGTTTACTAGGCCGAGTACTACTTTACCGTTATATTTTTCTTCGTTTCGCATATTGCGGAAACGCGTCACACACCACTTTTCGCTCGGTGGAGTTTAATTGCGCGAGTTGCTTAGTTCATTTTGTGCATTGTAAAACCGAACCGACTCATCACGTGTCAAAATACGTTTGAACAACTCGTCGCTTTTGCTCGCCATTCCTATTCTCTCGGCCTAGTACCGTTTTGATGTCTTGCCACTCTACTCGTTACGTGTAATTAAGCCTTAAGGCTCAAAAGAACTAAGCAGACAGTCCGTTTGACCATACCACGACCCAACCGACACATCAACAAAGTCGCTAAGATGTTGTTAAGGTGTCGTCACACTATGCAAGTAAAGTACTTTTGGAATGCAATTGAAGTCTAGTCATTGCCACAACCAGCTGGCTTATGTCCATTCCTTGCAGTGGGACGACATCCGCAGCCGTGTTTTGCAGCGACGCAGCACCAGCAGGCGACGCCTCCACGTTGGCCGGTTCGTGCGCAGCCCAATCGACGCCTTGTGATTCATACGCCTCTTGCAAGCGCAGCTGCAACCCCACTTTTCCCCCGGCTGCGTTTTATAATTTGTTTCCTTGTTTTAATCAGCACAATCCCACTTCTAACAGCAAATGTTACGAAAATCAGTACGGTCACCTCAACGCAGGCTTGTTCGTTTCTCTGAATTGTGCTCAAAAGTAAAACACACTCAAATTCTTCAACGCAGCTCTACAATAGTTTATTTATAATTTCACACTTTACTGTCTTTGCACTTGTTACTTATTGGACTACTCCGTGTTGCACCTTTGTTTGTTAAAACCAAATTTATTTTCCTCTGCGCTGTACCCGGCGGCCTTTTATACTTGTTTGCTTGTCGCGGCGATCGTTCTCGCACATTCTAATTGGACTCAAAATTTCCAGTATCATCGTGAGTCATCTTCGCGAATGCTCTAACGAAATTATCAGGCCCCTAAAAGTATGCCAAGTATGCTAATTTTCCTTCTTTCCAGTGCCTTGCACAGTGATAGCGAGTATCGTCACAGTGTGTATGCTGATAGACGTCCTTAAATACAATTGTATTAACGGTAAAAAATACCGCATTCGGTACCACATTCCAGGTATGGACAATTTCCTGCCATTTTAGTGTTAAAACATTAATAATATTAAAGCTTTCTCTCGTGTTAAAAAAAAAATTTCCTTATTATATATCCTATTGTATCGGACGGAAACATGAAAATAGGCTGCTTTTTAGGTTTTGATAGTTTGCTATTCACATTGAGTTATAGATAAATAATGGAGTTCGAATTTTGATTTATTTGTACTTTGCATTATAGTTTCAACATGAAATTCACATTTGGCAAACACATTTCAGAAATTATATTGGTTAGTATGGCGATCGCCGGGGCTCAGTCGAAGTTCGAGCTTTACCGTTCTTAACGCCAAATATAGAAAATAATACATTTTTCTTACAGCCTAAATAGTAAAATACTTAATATATAAAAAGGGAAGTAATTACCGAAAGTAAATTAAATTAATTAAAGTAAAATAATTACAGTTTTAATAACTAGAAGATCCCAATCGTCGCAGACTGCAAGTTGTGGTTTATTGATAATAATTTCTCAGATTGGCTGCGGATATCCCCCGATCTCAGTATTATTAATTGTGTTTTGATGGACTAGTTATGTGGTAAAAGTGATGCCACCCTGTTTTAAAACAACAGAAACTCCGATTGAAGCTACTCAACACCCATTTACCTATCCCACCCATCCACGCAAAATCGGCACTTTTATGTAAGCCGTGATACTAGACTCCCCAAATGCTTAATATTAACAATAAATGCTTAATAAAATAAGTACTTACAACACTAAATTTTGTTTTGTTAATTATACGTAGTGAGGTAAGTAAGTGCCCCGGTTGCGGAACACAAATAGTAAATTAGGCGTTCTTTGGGAATTTGTTTTATTTAAAACATGAAAAACAAGTTAGCCAATAAGAAACCAGAAATCGCATATCGCACGTCTACTTCAAAAGTGACACAACACAAGTGGGTGTGCGATATGTATCTTATATATTTCAGTTTCTCATTCGGTTTAGAAATATAAGCAAACGATTATAACATGTGAACATCTACCCTCTATTATAAACGGCCCACATTGGTTGCAATTTACGGGGAAATGTTCGAATTTCGACCACGGGACACTATACGAGAAGTAGGTATAGATACAGAAATAGTAAGTGGAAAGTGGTAAAGAGGAACATAACGCTCGTTCCGAATTGGATTTAGGTTCGAAATTTTATCAGACCACATATTGCCCGGCAGTGTCTGACATACCTTAGTATAGAAACATTAAGGGCGATTTTAACTCAGTTTCCAGTTTAAACTTAGTTTAACCCTTCGTCAATACGAAAAATTTCCACCTATCATCAATACGAAGGTACCCGGGTACCTTAATACAATTTGTATGGGAAAATTTAGCGAAGAAATTTTAAAAATCGCTGTTGGCTTTTAAAACAAAGTGTTATCTATTGATAATTCAAGTTAAAAACATTAAACTCATATTAATAGTGCAATAATTGCAGCATTTTCTTTTGCGTTTTGGCTTACATTGATCGGAACAGATATAGCACGGGTCATGGACTTTTGGTCGGTGGTCGGAGACTCGTTTTGTTCACTAACAGAAACGACGCTAGCAGAAACGAACATAAGGGTGTCTGTGCACCGCAACGGCTTCAAAACCGTTTTTAGTTTGAAAATTGTGACAACGAAGGCATTGTTTTGTCTTTTCTGAATTTTCGGCATCAGTGACACACGCAGGATATCATTTTAGAAAGCGCTCCGCATACAACTTTCGGCCCCAATATAATTTTAAATCAATGTGTAGCTAGCAGATATTTGAATCACCAATAGCCCCTTGCGTTACCTTCTCAATATATTCTCCACGCCTCTGACTTTCTTTGTGGTATCTAATTTATATTTGCTGCGAAGTTGCAAATATTGAGCATATTAGCCAACACTTGCCACCTTTTTGTACCACGTTTAGTAATGAAGTGGGTCAACATTTGAGCCATAACGTCAACCGACCTTTATACTATTGTAAATGCGAAAGATTTTTGGTTTCGGGTTGTTACCTGGCATTGCCGTAGTGCATAGTTGAATGAGCCACCCAGCTTCATTGCTCTTTGGAAGGTACAAATCCAAAGTTTTTGTTGCTGTGAAACCAAATACCGATGACTTTAGGGTTTAAGGCTTTAGATCAACATTTTTAATACTTTTTCAAATTTTAAATTTCGTCCACTACCTGTTTGAACATACTTGCTTTGACTCGAACATGAGTAATTTCACGTTGAAACGTTATTGCTTAACTGTATTTTTTATGAAGGTAACCGGGTACCTTGTTCAAAAATCGGGTCTAAAAGTTATGCAGCAAAAGTTTTCTTTTATATAAGATATCTAATAGATAGTAAATTGATATTTAGGAAGATACTAAAATACCCTATGATACCCAGGTGCTTTCGTGTTGACAGAAGGGTTAAGCGCAAAATCGAAATTTTCAGTCAAACTTAAATGAAGTTTAAATTCAGTTTAACACTCCGATGCCCAACAAGGTCCGTAGGGACCTATGGCGTTTTTAAAAGCAATTATTTTGTATTTTATACGTTTTTGCTATCTGTCTGTAGTAAAAAATACATAATACAAACACATCTACACACATTATGTAACACTACATTATACAATTACAAGCCTTATATTACAATAGAGGTCCCTGGGGACCTTGTTGGGCTTTGGTCGTTTAAAAAGTTGTTGGGCATCCGAGTGTTAAACGCCCAATCCTGCACGGTTAAACCACCACTTGATGAGTTATCTGTGGTTAAACTAAGTTTATACTGTCAACAGCTTTGACAGTTCATTTATTTTAGAAATTGCAATTGCAATGTTTCGGTATTAAATAAATATAATTAGACCAAAAACCGCAATGAGGTTTCTTCTGACGAGAAAGATCATGGCGATGCAGAAATATTTATACAGAAATATGTGTTAAGTATTACGGTTATGAGAAGATCAAAACTTGTGAGAATGCGGCCGGACCACTTCCATTTATTTGGTGACAAAGACTTTTACGATCGCTGTCGCATAAGCAAAGCTTCAGCTTAAATTATTTACAGCTCATCAGTCTTCATGTAAAGCATCCTACACTTGTTTAGTTTTTCCAACAAGTACAAGAAGACATACAATTTCCCGAGACGAAAAATTTGCGCTACGTTTACTAATTTTGAATTTTTTTTTATGAAATACATTATTTGAGCGAAAAGAATTTGGTCACGAATAACAATCAAAACAAAGAAAAATTATTATCTAGATAAAAATATTGACAGTATTGCTACACTAAAATGATAAAAATTTGCTCCAGTTAAACTAGTATTGAAAAACTGCTTTGTCGTTTAAACTTAAAGTTAAAGAAAACTGTGTTTGAACTGGGTTCGAACTCGCACTGAAAAATTGGCCCTAAATGAAATTATTGGGAAAGTATGACGTCATAGCGAGGACAAAACGTTTTACGAAGCGGTTAGAAATACATGTATGGTATGTATGTAGGTCGTCAAATCTTTCATAAATTTCACTATATTTAACTATCTTCATTAATTTAACTATCTCACTCAATTCAGTTAATTACGTAGCTGGCCATATAAACTGTCAACGGGTTTCGGCTTGCTTTAACACGTTGCTCCAGGTACGCGACTTCTCCATCCAGTTACATCATGTGTCATAGGGCTTCTTCCACTTGGTCCTTCAAGCGGAGACAACTCATTGTCCTCCATGAACGCTTCATTCAACTCTTATTACATACGTATTAATGTATACATATATACCTGTGTGTGTATGTACGTATAGTCATCTGTTGAACACCGAAAAGATGTATAGTCTCGCCTGCACTGCTTCCTTACATGCGAGGTACTTCTCTAAAGTTTTGGTAGGCAAGAATGGACATGTAGAAAAATTTCGGGTCCACAGAGGCGTAATTAGCACTAAAAAGTTAAGAGTAAAAACAGAGAAATAAGAACAAAACAAGCATGTAATATAAATATGTTGAAAATGGTCAAACAAATTTGAAACGGTTTCGATTTGCAGCCGCTGTAAGTCAATACAGTAAACGGCAGCGGCGAAGCGAAATGGTGTGAAATAATTACATGCTTTGCTACACGATTTCAAAATCGAACATGTGCCGCGCCATTCACCGCCGTCCGATTTCTGCAGCTTTGCGTTCTTCCGCGCAATACAACTTAAGAATCCAATTTGGCCCGCTGTGAGCCACTTTTCGCTGAAAGGAAAAGACAATGAACGCCTGAGCGTATATATGGGATGGTTCACTGAGTATGTTTGCTTGGCAAGGAAAATTGATTTTGGTGTTTTTGCGCACTTAATGTTCTTAATGACACCGACTTGTTCAAAATCAGCATTTTGTAGCCGTCCTTGTGACCATGCGAAAGTCTTTCGACTACAAAGTACAGGTAAGTTCTAACCGTATCTTTTTCGAGTGCAGCACATTTATTTTATTCATTAAGTCAATCACATTTTACTTTGTTGGTAAGGGAATCAATCGGAATAAGTAAAACAAATAAAATCAACTATTTACAAAGAACTTGAATGGATTAAAATTTACTCAACATGTAAGCAACGGACAAATAACGAATTGATTACTTGTGGTTTTTAGCGTACAACTTACTTACTTAACTGGCCATAACAACCCGTTATCGGGTTACGGCCTGCCACAAAACCTCTCCAGGCGCCTCTGCTTTGCGCGCGCCTTCTCCAGTTGGTCACACCAAGAGATAACAGGTCTTCTTCAACTTCACACCAAGAGATAATAGGGCCTCTTCAACTTGGTCCTTCCACCGAAGATACGGCCTCCCTCTTCGCCGTCGACCTCCAACTACCGCATCGAACACCATTTTCGCCGGAGCTTCGTGGTCCGTGAAGACCAACAAGTATATGAACCGTTCATACATTTGCTTGACTTAGCAATGGGAAACGCCCATATTTTTTGTTCAAAGGAATCAACAAGCCTAATGCGAATGAAAGGCGATACCAGCTGCCAATTTCCGAGCAAAGATCGCATCCATGCTTTGCACAATGAAAAATAGCACAGGGAAAAATCTTTTTTACCGCTTCCAGACGTTAGTTTCCCGTTGTTCTTATCATCCGCTGAAAAAAACTATTACAATTTCTAGTTGTAACTCCGAAATTCAAATTGTATGTCGAAAGTAATTTTAAACTTACCTTACTAAGCAAAAGGACTGCTTTTACAATTTTCACCACAAATAACTTGATATATATATAGGTATATATATATTTTTGGTAAACTTTTTTTTAAATGAATTGAAAATGAAATTACCGGTTTTTGTTTATTTTCTACTCGTTTCTGTTGTAAGCTGTTGCTTGCTAATAAAACAAATCACTATATTCGGAATTAAAACATTGCCCTGAACTTGTTTGCTTTCTTTCCCAAGGCCTTCTAGAGGCGGTCTAAAGTTTTGGTGCTATAAAAACCAATCCGCATAACAAATTGAAATTTTGTTTTACTTTTAACATAAATCAATCCTAAAAATAATTTTGTTTATTAAAAAAAAATTGGGCACTAGAGGGTTAGCCCTTAACAGCCGTAACTGGTTCGCTAGAGGAAACTGAGCCACTCTCAATATGCAATAGCAATAGCAATACTATACACATATTTGCTCTATATGGGGAAAGTGTACATCGAAAGTGAACAAACTGCAAACGACACAAGTATGTGGAAGACGCTGAAATACGGCCGGCGTTTTGATTCTGAAGTCACTGTCTTAGAATGTAGGCTTCAACCGTCACTGAGCTAGCACACGTTTTCTTTGTATTCAAGTACTCAGCAAAAACGCACAATCACCCGAGGGTAACTTATGGGAAGCTAGATCTGGGCCTTCCAAAGGCCCTAACAATTTATCTGTTGGAAAAGTCAGACATATAGATGTCTCGGTAAGGTATCCCAAATAGCATACGGGTGCTGGTATGCATATGCTCCCGAACTCATAAAATGAGCGACGAAGGGGATTCATTCGAGATATTTTAAAGCAACAAGCCGCCAATTTATTGAAGGGCAGCGCACTAATTTGAGGAGATGATTTGTGTTTTGCCCCGGGGATGAAGTAGACGTAGTAGATCATACCTTCCGCTGTTGCGTGCTTTTTCACCTTGCTACGAGTTTTCTTCGTTCCTGTTCTCGTTCGCGTCCACGTACAAATTTATTGAAAAATTGTTTGTTGGTGCATCATTTCTGCTCTGCTCTGTTGTTTCAGAGTAGCGACTGCATGCCCGCTGAATGGTGGGCCCGATATTAGCGGCAGTGACGTGCTGCACACGACACCAACCAAACGACGTGTTGACGATTCGTTTTTTACACCTTGGTTTTGGTTGTTGCTGTGGTCCGCTGTGCTGGGCGAAGCCGCTGTTACTCTTGTCCGAAAAGCAAAGTTTCCAAAAGTGTGCACTGGCCGCTCAAATATGGACACAATCATTGTGTGTACATCATTATAAAGCCGAGGAGGTGAGAAAGATCAGAGTCGCACATCCTCGGCGCAGTTGGAGTTGCAATTCGGCGATGTGATTGTTGCGGTTGAATGTGCAGTTGTGGAAACACCGAGGGCGGGGCACGTATTTTGCAATTTTAGCAGCAACCTGAAGTTGCAAGATGCCGCATCGTTCAGGAATTTGAATCAAGCACTTTTAGCATTCAGAGCGATGGAGGCCATAATGATGTGAACTTCTACGAAGCGAGAGATGACTACCAATTTGAAAATGCCGCTTTTGACTTGCGAGACAGACTGGCGGTAGCGATGGCATGGGTGCAACTATACTAACTATAAGCATGTGTGTATGAATGTTCGTATGTATTTGGCCATGGCCTTTGCGTTAGCGATGGCGATGGCGGTTGGGCTGCACGAGCAGTAAGGCTGTGTAATGATTTCGTCTTCGTTCGGTAAGTCGTTCAGCACATGAATATTTATTGCAGCTGAGTTGTTGAATTTTTACTGCGGCTGGAGATGCTTGGAAGGATATGATCAGCGATTTTCAGATTTTTTGCGTCGACGGCACTTTTGGTTTTCGCTTAAATTTTTTTCATTTTGCCGCCTCTCCTCAGTTGCCGTTTTTAGTTATTCTGCTTTAATAGAAGTTTGTGGTGCAGGCGGTTCATTTGTTCATCGTTATAAGCTTATAATGATTTCAGGTGCTTGATGAACTCGCATCTTTGCGCAGCACATGTGTTTATGACCGCGTGCTCTGCAGTCTACACGTCACTTGCCGAAAAGAGGTTTCATCATGAGCTTTCCTGTTTGCTTACGTAAACTTCCTCATTAAATACCATAATGGGTTCCCATCTTAAATGCTATAAACGCTCGTACATATATACAAACCTGAAGACGTGTGAAATTGGTGCAGGCTAATCATTACAATAAGGAACGAGCTGCTTCCACGCAAATGGCCGATATTTGCTTGCTTTGCGAATTTAAATGATGAATGTTTGTTGCGCAAGTACTTGTTTACGAAGGTGATAAAGTACGAACTATTTACTACTACTACTACTATCTACCAAAGTAGACCAACCATACCGAATTTTTCAGTAGTGTATCGAATTTCCATGCCATTCACTACTTATGCACCCAAACAAATAAAAACACGAAAATGTACCGAATTTTGATTAGAGAAAGATTTATGAACCCAATTTGCTTTGTGGCATGCTTTTACTAGCTTCCGTTTTAATTTCGGATTATATGGTACCTAACAAAACGACACGGTTTTACCAACAATTGGTATGTTCATATTTAAAAGCAACTTCGCTCATTCTCGAACATCTAAAAGAATTACTCAATACTGTTTAGACGAAACGTTTTGCGTGTATTATTTATTTTCTTTATTTTGTACATTTGTTAGTATAATAAACGAGACACTGACGTTCGGCCAGTACAACAGCGGCTACTGTGTTTATTTATTAGTGTTCTTAAACTTTTTGATACTTTGTGTGTATGTAATCTAATAATATTGGTTTTCTTTAGAGTACCTCAGAATTGGCTGCCAAACGTCCACATCAGTTTAATTATAACTTTGTGAGAGTTTTTGTAGTTGTCTGATTTTTTGTTTTTTTGATTAAACTTTTGGTGTATATGTATGTCACTTTGTAGCCTAAATGCAATCTTAAGTAATTAGCAGTCCTATCTACACGGTGGGCGAAAAGTTTCTGCATAAAAAAAAACCACCGTTAAGGATCATTTGTATTGCTTTTCAAAATTTTTTTTATGTAAACCACTAAATCATACCTAACCAAAATTCAATTGAACATTAATATTGTGTATGTGTGCCATTTTTTCGTAGCACTCTAGGACTCGCTTTCGGAAACTTTCGCACAAGACCGACGTTTCGGCCAATGATATGGCATCCCACTCTTGTTTTACTCTCTCAATGAGTCGAAGTCTATTGGCAGGTTTTGGACTCCGAAATACTAAGTCTTGAATCCTGGACCAGATATGTTCAATAGAATTAAGATCTGGCGAATTTCCCGGCCAGTCTTCCCATACTAGCTTAAATAGACTTTTAGCAACACTTATTGACTGATTCGCCGTATGACATCGCGCACCGTCCTGCATTAAAATCGCTGTAGATCTACGAGGGAACTGCTTAGGATTTTCAAACCATCACATTATAGGGGATTCCCCCATTTCGTTTTCAAATAAAACAAGCTATCAGAATTTTAAGTATATTACAATTTAAACGATGTATGCAGAAACTTTCCGCCCACCGTGTATTTGAATATTTGTGCCATTTACATTTATTGTGCTGTTGTTTAAATTACTTCATGTTTTTCGCGTTGATTTTGATTCTCAAGTCGTTGAACCACTTCGTTGTTGCGTCAATTGTCCTCTGGAGCCCACTGGAGTACTTAAATGTTTATGTGAGTTAAGCAGAACTTAGTCGCCAGTCAAAGTGGCAATCATACAGTTAGTCCTGTATGGAAACGGAATTCCAGATATTGATATTGTTTACAGTATCAAGTGAAAGAAGTGGGAACATTTCCTTGCGGAACTGCGGCTGCAACAGGCGGAATGGTAGAGAATTGCCGTTCAATTTGACGAACAAGTAACAATCGATAGTACTTAATTATTTCATTAAGGTCAGGAGGAAATTGTACGCACTTTTTCGTTTCTCATACCTGTTCTGCTTTGTGCTTTGTGCGCTGAGTAATCCCTTACTTACGTAATCGATAGATTCGGTGGCTGTCTCCGTATGAGACACACTTAGGCCTATACGAGTACTCGGTTCATTGTCTTGTCAAACTGCACCCCCTGTATGCAACATTGTTGTTTCAACATGTGTTATAACAAAAGAGCACTTGTGCGTTTCTTGCAATTTGTATCTCGTTCTTGTGCATAACAATAGAAGTAGGCAAGTGTATAACTAGCCTGATCTAGGAATCGAACCCAGAGCCGCTTGAGTGAGAGTCGGAACGGAGTTGAACGTCAAACATGCTTTAGTTAAACTTTGATCAAGAGTTACGGCACCTAGAAATACGCTCTTACAAACGTGGTTTTATCTCAAAGTCAAGTGAATTTGAGTAATTTAGAGTATTTAATGAATGTATTTGTTGTATTTATTATTGTGTGATACCGGTGGTGGGGACAAGTTTTATGCTTAGCAAACATAGGCTCAAGACTGTAAAATTAGTTCAGATTATTGTTGAATTTTTATTGGGTTTACGTATAAATAGCTACAATTTATCATACTGTCTAGATATGAAAAATATTTGTTTTTCTGTTCTGAACGAAGGTTCATTCTGTTCTGAATGAAGGTAGTAACCTTTTTGTCATTAATGTTTTATTTATTCTCCTAAAGTTAATGTCGTAAGCTGCAGTATGTGTATAAATCGTAGTGAACGCCTACAATAGTTTTAGTTTTGTGGCATTTTTCTGTGTAAGTGGCAGCTCTGAATTTTGACAGCGATACACAAAGGAAGAATGTGTTATCATTGTGAAAACATTAGATTTACTCGTATTAGAGCAACGATTTGCAGACTGAATCATCTCCCAAAATTTCGATGTTTACCAAGCTCATGCGATTTAACGCCGTGCAATTTTTCTTTGCTTTTGTTTTTTGTAAAATTTCTAGTCTTTGCAAATAACCCGCAAACAATTTCAGAGCTCAAGGCCGAGTTCTAACGGGTCATTGGAAATATGTGTAGAGTCAAAAACGAAACTGAGCAAAGACCTGTGATCACAGCCGCGGGGCTATTCGCCGGATATTTTATTCCATACTTAATAGGAACATGTCTATTGTGCAATGCAATAAGAATATTACCACCGTCGCCGACCTTGAATAATTCTGTTCATGGGATCCGGTCCTGCTTTATTTTACTTAGATCTCTGGATAGTGATGCACACCTTGTCATAGGTAGGCTGTGAAACCTTCTCGATTTTAGCCAATGGAATATCTTCACTATAGCGGTATTAGACTCATCATCGCCTACTAGCAGATTGGTTCATCACGGTATTGTTACCAGATTTCCGTTTCGTTCCTATAGGATGGCTCGGGCGTGAACCCCTCAGAAGCTTGAATTTTTGGACTGGGCGTCTTTGAAATGACTCAATCTTTATGGACGCTACCGCAACTCAGCTACATAGTTAGTGCGTTAGTCTGAGCTGACGCTATACCTCGCATTCGAGCCCCCACGACTGGCCTTTAGCAAGGAACTTAACTGTTGTGCCAGTTACGTAATTTATACTGATAACATATCAAAAAGTTCTTTGATCAAAAAGTTCTTGGAATCACCACCTTGAGGCACTCTCAGTCCATCGATTTGACTATTTTGTGGGTTTACACACCTCTCAGCAATATTCCTTTCTTATAGCTTAAGGATTTTTTCAATAATCAAGGCACACACAGGTGTTATAAGGCACACATGTTTTTGAGCCAATTTATTCTACAATGTTTGTTGTTGAACCCCTCTACAATGTTGAACCCCAAAACCCTCCTGTGCAACTGGATTTTGTCTTGACCCCATTAAGATTATGGTTGGTTGGTTGGTTGTAGTGGCTGCCTTTGTATGAGACACACTTAGGCCTATATGACCCGTTGTGATACCACAAATTCCACCCGTTTGAAATTTGTAAGCAACACTGTTTTTTCCAACATGTGATACAACACACATTTCAAACGGATGGGGAAAGGGAGGGGGGACCTACAGTTTAACGCCGAATCCGGACGGCGGGTTTTGACAATTTTCCTTACACACTTGGAGGTTTTACCATTGCCCACCAAGAGCGCCCTTGTGCGATTCTTGTAATTCTCATCTGCTTCATGTGGATAGCGATAGAAGTAGACGTTTTACCAGCCCGAGCTAGGAATCGAACCCAGGGCCTCGGTATGAAAAGCCAGCATGCTACCCGCTGGGCTATCGAGGCGGACATTAAGATTATGAGTGCTTTAGAAATCGCTGCAGGGAGGCGGTTCCACAATCGCGCAATATGGGCCAGAAACGGTTAGCGGTTTGGCTGCTCCATGACGCCGTGGTTTTCGCGAAAACCAAATTTATAAGATGGTAATGTGTTTATTGGAGAATAGAAGAAAAGCGAGAAGGGAAGGTTGGTTGGAGTAGCTGACTCACAGTTGTCCCCCTGCGAGTCACAATTAGCGCATAGGCGCCATTTTGATACCACATGCTCACCGCACTAAACCTGGTTTGTAGTATGACTAAATCCACCCAATAGAATTTAGGTATCCAAGAAGGTTCCCCAGACTTACTTTCGAGCAATCGGCCGCACAAGCAAGGAAGTGTTTCCTCAAAGACCTAAATCTTGCCCTTGCCAAAGCTGTGCAGTGACAGAGGAAGTGAGTAAGTGTTTCTTTCTCTTCTAAATTCCCACAGCTCCTACAGTGGGTATTGAAGGGGATATTTAGCCTCTCCGCATGTGGACTATGGTCCAGTGGCCTGTGATCACTGCCGTAAGCCTAGCGACGTCCGTGAGATATGTGTATAAGCTCGCGGGACCTACGCTCATTGTAAGAGGGCCACATCGCCCGCGAGGTACAACAGGAAGTTAGCGACTTCCACCTCCGATTGGCAAGACGGAGACAGTGCAGATAGCAGCGAGAAGGCTAGCTTTGTTTGTGTTTCAATCTTGAGATCGCTGTTGTATGTATGTATAGGGCAGCCAATTGTTGGGGCATTTTACAATCCCGAGATATTTAGGACTGAAAACACATACGTTTATTTTAAAGAAATCAATGCAAACAAAACTGCCAAATTTTGCCACATTAAAAAAGACGTTAACTAGAAGACATTATATTTACAAATCATGACTTTCGTTTTTTTACATTTCTTAAAGTAGCATATCTCATGCAGAAACAATTTTCATCGGACTGAACTTTCGTTAACCGATTTGCTTTCATCAATACTGAACTGAAATGTTGTAATTTAACTGGAAAGAATTCGAAACCATTGTGATTTTACAGAAATGCTTCCAACTCACGGTTCGGAATCAACAGAAAACTATCGGTCACTTATATCCGCGTGGAAAATCACTCACACAGCACGAATGGTTGCAGGAGTCTAGACCTTAGTTTCGTCACCGTCCTGTTCTCAAAAAATGGCAAATTTTCATGCAAAACTGTTCAGAAAAAACCGTCTATTTGAATTGGAACGAAGCTGCTACTTAATTGCAACATAATAAAGAGTTCGCATAATTAAAAAGTTTGTTACAAAAATTGGGATTGGCATCTGTAGTTTGCATGTAAGCATGGCAGTAATTTAGCTATTGAAGGACTAAAACAAGTTCATTAATCCTGAAGCTGCGAACTCACTAACTTAATAATACGGTTATGAACGTGGAAAAAGGCGGAGATGGAGACATGAGTGGGCGCAATAAAGAATTCAAAACTTTACGTCGTGTTTACAAATTGATTACTTTGTTATTATTTACCGCAAAGGGGTTTTGACGTTGCCGTTTCCAGCCGCGTTGTAAGGGTGCGAACACATAACTGAGTAATGGCAGTTCTTGCGATGCAATGAAATTTATTATTTAAACCTTTTATTTGTCAAATTACCATGAAGAGTTAATGATCCACAATGCCGTAACTTGCCACTCATTCCCCAACTCGATATTAATTCAAACGCCGGTTAGGAGCAATATAAAAATGAATGTCACGTGCTTAAGATTTATGTACATAAGTGTGGCAGTTCGTTTCAAACACTGAGCGAGTGTTCGGCATGACAGATGTGTGTTAGTGTTTGTACTCAGAGGCATGCCGCCGACCGGACGGGTGGTTGAATCCCCGGGTCAGCTAGACGGGGTACAGAATTGCTTATCAACACTGTTGGCAAAATTACTTTTTCATTCGCATGTACACGTACGTAAGTATGTATGTATAAGTATAAGTAGTTCTTTAAATTTTAATTTTAAGCTATTCTGTAATAAAGAAAAGTATGTATGGCACTGTACATTTCTCATCTTCGAATGTTGTAAAGTTACAATATTTGTTATTTTAAAACTAAAGAAAAGCTTACTACTATGTACATGTAGAATTAGACATTATTCGGAGGTCAATCGCTAACATTTTTTAAATCCACTACCCTCTCAGCAAAAAATTGCAAACCTTTGGAATTACAAATATATTCCTATAAGACCACGTTGTGGTATTGACCACTTTTGTGGCAACGATCACCACTGGCAGAACCCACACCCATTCTTTGCCAAAGCCTCCAAATATTAGCAATTCGTACTTTCACTACATTTTCAATCATGTTTCTTCTTTAACTAATTAATTCATTTTTGGCATCGACAAATGTTGATTTAAAAAATAAAATTAAAAACACGTGTTGAATTTTATGTCATTTGAAGTGCTTTCACCAAGTTTGAAGTCATTAAGCTTATTAAATTGTATTTCTCTATACAAACTCTTAATTTTTTATCGTATTTTTATTTAAAAAGAATTCCCCACCCAACACCTTAACCCGCTGTTCAATTCGCGAATATCGCGGCGGAGCGAATAATTATGGTGGGATTTTCGGGTGGCGTGGAGTAGTTAGTTCGTCCGTAGTTGGATTGCGCATGATAATGTGCGTATGAACAATAAACACTGAACGATACAAACCGCCGGGCCGGGGAGAAGAAGGGAGAACATTAGGTTCGTTTTCTAAAAGTAACCAACAGTTCGATTTTCAGCGGTTTAGGCTCGGCGATGGCGAATTAGAAAGTCAGTTTGGAAAAAGTACTACATACGAGGTCTGTTCAAAAATTATAGCGAATTTTGAATTTCCGCGGGTTACGTATATTCGAATTTCGGTCTTTTTGTGGCGTTATGTTGGTACTCATGTCCCTCACTTATGCCGACAAGTTAGTGGGCTATAATTTTGCAGTTATAAATCTCTTTGCATATTTGAAATATAGTCGAAGTTTGAGGTCTTATTATAAATAAATTTAATTGTTTTGCCTTCTTTTAGAAATTTTGAACGCTTCATCAAACAAAAAAGGAAAACTTATGCAAAAAAACAGTAGCCCTCTTTTTAAAAATTTACTTTAAATGCTCAAAATGAGTAATTTTAACTTCTTATATCAAATGTAGAGTAAAAAGTTTAAATACATTTTTTTTATTTTTAAAATTTTTTATTGATAAATAGATAAGTATGCATTTTTAAAATGCCAAATATAAACATCTCTTCCGATTTCGTATTACAATGAGTCAAAGAATTTGCAAAAATATGTCAATAGTTGGACGATTTTACTATCAAGAACTAATTTCTCTCACTGAAGCTCGGGGTACGTTATTATAACTGATTTGTTAAAAAAATTTAAATTAAATGCATACTTGAGTTGAATATATGTACTTGTGTATTTATTCATATTCGCTATTTATAAATCAATGAAAGGAAAATAAATAAGAAAGATAAAAGGACAGTGCCACATCCTCTTGACAATACACAACAAAAGATATCCAGCCAACTCCTTCTGGACATACCACCCATTGTATGAAAACTTCAAACCAATCGGTTAAGTAGTTCCTGAGCCTATAAAGCACAAACGGACAAACTTTCTATTTATACATAGACAAAGAAAATATGATTGAATGTAAATAAAAAATATTGAAAAGAATTGGTTATTTTTAAGTCACTCCACAAATGAATAAAATTTCTGGTCCATATGTGATGAATCGCCAATAAAATATGAGTGTTATTTCGGCATTATTTATCAAATTTTGAGTGTGCATTTTTTCACACGTTTTTAACTGGAAATTTGGATGGACAAAATCAACAAATTAAGAGGCGTCACACAAAAAAAACCATAATTGAATTACAAATATTTTTCATTCGCCTTTTGCTACAAAATAAACAAATATGATACTCGTAGTTGCCACCGAAGTGGCAAAACAAAACACTAACAGCTAATGTGAACGTAGTTGATTTAAGTAAAATAATTTGTGCCAAACGAGGTAATAATTAAGATCGCACAGATCGTTTATGTGATTTAGTGCACATTGTATAAAGTTGGTATACGTGCGTAAGTGTCCCAATCGTCTTACAATGTTACAAGGGCAATGAATCGAAGTTTTATTGAATCTTGTTATTAAAAGCAAGTTAATCACAAAGTGACTTACTCCATTCCATGAATCAAAACAAAAAGTCTTAAAACAATTTATTTTGTTATTATTTTCATCCTTTTTTGCTTGGGACCATTTAAAATTAAAATCACTGACCGTTTCGCCAGTTTTGTTAATGGATTCTCATTTGATTTCAGCAATATGAAAAGATGCCGCTTGCAGCGGCAGAAGCAACCTGCGGCGGTAATTTGTTGCCGAGAGCAAAATCATCACACCTTTATAACCATTTCTACAGCCACAAACGCAGCCACCGTCGCAGCGGCAGTCTGTTGATGTTAAAGCCGAAGTCGCATGCGAAACCACATTTCTTTATAAACTGGAACTGAGTGATATCGCTTCAGTTTGCCTTTATCGACTCGTTTGCACCCTACAACGGAACGCACGCATGTTTCGTTTCCAGGGCACTCGGCTCCTGTCAAGCAAAATCCATTTGTAGGTGGATACAAATAATTATTGGCTTATATGTGGACAAAAGACTTGATATGGATATCTTTCTACGACTATGTGTTATATTTGCGACCTTGCTATGTGTGCAAACTCGACATTCTTTACAAAAATACTTAAAAATAGTCATAAGCTTAAAGCACCTTATAAATCCAATAAGTACGGAAATGTTTGTATAGTGCATTCAGACCGGGTAGCGCAACTTAAAGTTTGGCTTGCCGGTGCAGAATCCAGACAAAAACAAGACTAACAGTAACAACACCAAAGGCGAAGGTACACCACTAACAAAATTCGACGTTTTTGGTAAGCCGAAAAGAAAAGCCAGAGGACAACAATAAAAACTGTGTGGATTATCGTCTTGGCGTTTCAACATTTTGCCTCATGGTGAGTCGGTTGGCACCTACATAGGTATCTAAAGATAATTTTACATCATTCATCTTGTTTGTCGGCATCCTACAAATTGCTATAAAATGATGAAGCGGTCGAGACAACAAACATTAAATCAACTTTTTAACGCTTCATTAATTAATTGTATTTGTTTAAAATTGTTAATCCATGAGGTTTTTACCTATTTACGGCTTTGATGGTGAATTAGCGGCAACATCAAAGCATCTAGTGCACTTTGGCATATTGGTACGATTTCATGTAGATAACAATTATTACACATATGTATGTATGTATGTATGTATAGCACATACATATGTACTGACACCGCCGGACGGATGGTTGCCGGTATTTCGGAATTATTTCTGAATTTGCCCGAAAACTATTTGTTGGGCAATTAGTTGACTTTTCAACTTACCGTTCGACAATCTAATGCCAATTACAAAACAAAAATCAATGGAAATTTGTATTGGGGACTAATGTGGCGTGTATGCAAAGTTGCTTACGCCAGCAACACCACGGCGGTATTTGGTGGTTTTTACAGTCTGTCAGGGTTGGGTATGAGATTTATAACTTTGGTTTGGGACATCGAGAAGTAGTCTGGAATGAAAAATTAGTACGTGACATGATACTATTAACAAGGAAGACTAGATACGGAGAGCCACGAAAATTTGCGTACGAGGAATGACAGTTAT
This sequence comes from Melieria crassipennis, assembly GCA_963668005.1. NCBI lineage: Eukaryota > Metazoa > Arthropoda > Insecta > Diptera > Ulidiidae > Melieria > Melieria crassipennis. The sequence continues at coordinate 83,940,035 of OY764961.1, read as the reverse complement.
CGTCAAATGTTTTAATTAAACAATTGCTGCAGTTTTAATTTAGAAACAAAAAGTAGATCGCCAGGGTATCAGAAGTTTTACAAAAGTTAATTTTTGGAACCGAAAATTTGCTAAAAAAAATTGTTGCAAATGCCATTTTTATATTTCATATTTGAAACTTATATTTTTAATAGAATATCGCTCACCATATCTTTTTCCTTTTTCATTTTGAAAGCTAACGAAGGGACTGAAAAACAATACTACGCACTCCTACTTACAAAATGCAACCATGCTCTTAGGGAGACACAAGTACTTGCTGTCTTTCGAATTGTCGTATGTAAACAAAGAATTTTGGAGAAGGCTTTCCGTACTTCGTCTACCTTAATAGATTTGATGTCAATAGGCCCATCGGTTCATGTTTATTCATAATCTTCCCGTATACAAACCTTAACCCTTTGTTGACCCCCTTATATTCTGAATTTTTAAAAATACGTGTCGTATTACATAATTAATTATGTCGATATCAAGTGTTTTCACCAATTTTGAAGTCAATAGGCCTATTAAATCTCGTTTGTCATACAACACCTTAACCGCTTTAGACCTCGAATTCCAAAAAACGCCGTCTCAGAGGAGGTTTATTTTTTAAAGTGTTAGTAAGTAGTTTCGGCGGGCGATGATGAATCAGTCAGCCAGTCAGGACAAACAGATTATATTTCAAACAAATAAATAAATAAATACAAATTTGTAGTGGATACGTACAAATGCTCATGAATATACTTACATACATACGTATACATACATTGCAGGTAAAAAATATCTATGTGTAGAATCTACACAGCGAACAACTGCATAGAAGAAAATCAAACCGGACAGTGTTTGGCAGCACATTAGTGGGCTCCCCGGGGTGCGCGTTGCCGGCGTTTTGCTTCTCTGTTTTAACAAAAGATTAAAAGTGCCGCCGAATGAATAGTCGTGTGGAGAGCATGTGAATATTATGCATGGCTATAAGAGTGTGTGTGGCTATAAGAAATCAAATTACCTACACCAGTCAGGCATAAACACAAATACATATGCACATGTGTAATTAAATATTTTAGTTTTTAACTCATTTCGCATACCCATACAGACGAATGCACGGCCGATTGTTGAATTGTATGTTTATATTATTTACAAAATAGTTAGTCTTTTTGCTGCTTTTTCCTATCTTATAGAATTCATATTGCTAAGAAAAGTAAAAAGGTGGTCGTTGTGGCTGACCAACGAATTAAAAAAATAAAATAAATGGTGCCGCACTCACAGTAGGCAATTTTAACCTTTAATTCATATCTACTATATACTATTATTTAAATGGCCATATGACGATGGATGTTTGCCTCGCAATCACGCAGAAACCACTAAACCGATTTGAACGAAATAGGTACCTCAGGATTTTTTATGTTTTTTAACATACGAGCATGTTTCGACTATGTTCCAAGTAGTCAATAGAATTGGACGCCCTACTGCTCCCAATAAGCTTAACCCCACGGTATGCGCACGGATCCAAGTTAAGCTCCATTTTTGGTCGGAAATAGGTGGTGTAAATTTTGCGGAGATCTGACGAAGTGAAACGTTTGTTTTCGTTCTTAAGAACATAAAGAACTGCCGATTCCGCAATTCTCACACCACCCATAACCAGGGATGTGGGGAGACTCGTTTGTAAGATAGCAGGCATCATTGATCATTGTGTCTTGCGAGGATCAAAATCGAACCTGTTCGGCTGACTCCACTTGGAGATCTCATTCAGACGGCGCCGTTCTCTCTCAATCTCCCCAGAGCTGGGGCCTCTTGTGAAGGAGTATGAACAACAAATGGTTATCCGAAAACGAGTACATAGGGTTCCTTGTCGACGACAACAGGTCGCTGATGAAGATAAGGAAAAGGGTTGAAGCGAGGATCGAACCCTGCGGCACTCCCGAGCTAAGGCAATGCTTTTCGGAGGCTATGCCGTCTATAACAAAATTTGTAATGCAACAACTTTGCTTTCCCCGAAGTTTATGGTTCCATTTCTCGGTGAGGCCATAAGATCACCCGTCGATCGACGTCTTCGAAAGTTGTTTTGGGGGTCACTTAACAATCTATTGTGCTCTAGATAGTTCACAATGCTTTCTATTGCTTTGGAAAGCACCGCACAAATTGCTATGGGTCGGTAGTTCGCATGGTCAGTAGTCTTGCCTTTATCAACTGAGTGAGTGATGATTTGATCGTTGTTAAGAAGAGTTGGAATTGAAGATGATGTTTGGTTCTTCACCCTCTTAAAGAATGACCAACAGTTCTTACTATCACGTTGGCATTGAAGAACTTTCTTCCTTTGGTGTTTGTGCCGAAGCTTTTGGTGCCGTAGTGCCGTTTGGTTGCCTTTTCACGGAACTGTTCATTGGCGGCAGTTTTATTTGCCTGCCTCTGAAAGCTTCCTCTTTGGGCCTGATGGCAAGCCTATATGTCTCATTAAACTAGAGACTGTCCAGAGTTTTTTCGGTAGAGTGTAGAGCGTAGAGACTCTACCTGTTGTGTATCCACTACAGCGCGGTTCTACCATTGCTCTACCATGCCCTCTACCGACTGTATCCACTGCAGACACATTTTTCTCTATGGCAGAGTCACATGGCGGAGCAAGATCGCTTGACATTTCACTTAATTTCACAGTCATTTAGTCGTGCGTGCGTACATAATTTTTTTGGGTGAACCAACCATTTGATTAGGTTAGTTTAGGTTAAGGTGGCCGTCTGGGCTTTCCCATGCACATCTAATTAAATAATTGAAAATAAAAACAATTACTTATCTTCCAAAGCGGGTTGCTGCTGCCTCTTTTTTTGCTTGAAGAAGAAAAAAAGAAAATGTTGAGAGCGAACTAAAATCAGATTTTCCGCGAAATTCCCTCACTGCCGATGCCATTGCGATGCGATTTGAATTTTGTCACACAGAGGCACAACACTAAGCATAACAGCAGACACTTGCGCGAAAATATACCGCTAACTCTACCGTAGAGCGAAAAACTCTATCAAACACGTTAGAATATATGAAAAATTCTAGCACACATGCAAATATTGTGTATCCACTGTAGTTTTGTTGGCTAGAGCTCAACGGGGTAAACGGGGAAACACTACTCTACGACGCTCTGCATGAGAGTTTTCTCTAGCTCTACGCAACAAACTCTATACCCTGCGGGACACTGATGCTCACATGACCCATCATTTGACTATCAGCGCTGATCAAAGTTTCCATCACCTTTTCCCATCACCTTCTTAAGGGCATATCTTTCATTATTTGTATGTATTGCAAAAATTCATTTTACAAGTAAAAAAATGTATTATTATTAAAAAAGTAATTAAAAATTACATACAGCAATAACAAAAAGCAATAGAACTAACAAACATTTGTAAAATAAATAGTAAATAATATAACATATCTGCGGTCAAGGCGTCAATGAACTTCATCCTCTTTGAAAAATCCTGAAAATATCGTGAATATGTTTATCACGTTTATTAATGTGTTTAATTTTGTTTATATTTATCTTTAAATCCTTTTGGAAAGTCTTCTATTTATCATTTTATTTCTTTACATTATTTTCACGAATAATGCATCTACCACGTTCACTGAAATTTCACAACATAATGTCAAAATCGCATCTGACAAGGTGCCACGTGGTGGCGGCTGGCATAGCTGTCTCTTTTCCACACGTAGTTACCTATACGGATGACCTGTTAAGTCTATCTGTGCTCTCGTTTCTGTCAGCGCTGAGGCATTTATTCCTAATTACTGTTGTATAAATGCATCATCGCTGATGCAAAAGCTGATGAAATGTACATTAGCCCATTGCTGCCGGGTACCAGTTCCGCCCATACGATTTTGATAAAATTTCATACACGACCTAGAAGTGACCCAAAATGATCAGAAACAAAATTTCAGAGATATTCATTAGGTATTTTGTACCCATTACGCAGCAATGGAAGCTTTTTCCATACTTTGTGAAGTGTTCAGCTAAACACAGGTGAGTTAGGAGGCAGATTTTTCTGAAGTTGTAAGGCCACTACGTTTCGCCACATTTTCCACCTCCGGAAAATTCACGATTTTTGGAGTCTGGTAACTCTAGCTAGATGGCGAAATTTTAGGGTGACCTTCACTAGGTTAAGATAGTTCCATCCTTACCCTTACTATCCCTATCAATGGTTTTGAGAGATCTCAAACATTGACTTTTTTGTGATTTAAAAAAAAAAAATCAATTTTCATGGGTAAAATTTTACCCATTAGGCAGCAATGGGTAAGCCATTTATCTCGCTCTCTCTTATAAAATAATTTCATAGCCAAACTGACTCTTTTTCACCGAAGTGGCTCCAGTACAAAAATTTGACCACAATGTGTGAATGTGTTAGTTTTTGCGATTTATGTGTATGAGTTTCCATCACCCATGTAACGTAGGGCCATGTCCCGTAGAGAAGTGGACACGTGGCTTTAGGCTTAATGCAAATTTTCTTATTTGGAATGAAGGACCGCATTCCTTACTATATTATTTCTTCCACCATTGTGGCTGCGGCATTTACGTTTCTATCTTGAAAACACACATTAGGCGTCCCGGGGCTAAGGGCGCTATGTGTCGTCTGTGCACATTTTGCAGGTAACTTCCAAGGTTAATACCGTCAGCCATCTTAGAGTTCTCTGATTAAGGCTAAGAATATTTTTAGCTTTACTTCCGTATGGCTGCTTTAAAGCCGAACGAGGTTGTCTAAAGTTGGTAGTTAAAATCCATTTTCGTGGTGTTTCGGATTCCTTGGGTTGCAGAGTTCCGATTATAAAAAACTTAAAATTAAATCAAAATAAGTTGATTCAGCTAACTTCGCATCCACGAGGAATCCTCACTGACTGTTTCCTAAATTGTAAGAGGAAGATACAGAAATCGAATCGGTTGGCAACTCTACCAGCTTATTCCGCAGAACAAGCAAACAAACTTGTTTCTTTGTTTTTGGTTAAGTTGCCCTCCTCCGTTTCGCCGAGATAGCACCTTGGCTCAAACTAAACCGCATCGTTTGCATTGTGTTGAAAATATTCTTTTCGGTGTAAGATGGTGTCGATGAACATAATTGGATAGTGGCAATAATAATATATCTCGACCCCGCCGCAGAGAACATTTGTCCTGCATGGACTGTAACAAATGTGTGCAACAGAAGGAGAATAAAACGGCTGCGGAAGTGTTTACGATTTTCGTTTTTTATCTGAGTGGCGACGTAACGTTTTTGGCTGGTTAATTCAGCCGCAAAAAGTTCATAGCGGTAGAAGACAGCTCTTGCTCTTGCTCTTTGAGCCGAACTAAAGGTACTTAAATGAGCAACTGAGGTGTCGGTCGTCTTACTAAAACAGCCAATTATATAGGGATGATTTGGATTGTTAATGCCAATGAATCCTCATGTGTTGCCGACACTTCGGACCTTCGGCCTTTCGCTTAGGCTGTTATACATACTTACTTTTATGTACACACCGTCTGTTTTGGCATTCTTGTGTGAATAATAATATGCTGACAGTCAACAGGATAAATGTATGGAAGCAGCGTGTCCGCGCTGATTAGAGCTCTCTTATATTTAGCATTGATACTGAATATGGGTGTATATAAGTAATGAGATTTGCTTATTTTATATAATAAATACATTGAATTTTCATTCATAGCCTCGGAAAACTTGCTGGGGTTTTGTTGACTCAAAACATTGAAATTAAAATACAATTGAGTTTGTGTGTCACAGTTTTAAATTTTTGATGTTGTGAAATAGAAAACTAGCTAATACTTAAGGAGTTTAGGGTGGCAAAAGAGCAAACATGTAGCTAATTTATGCCAAATGTATTTTGTTGTTATTTAGAGCTAATCTGCTCTTTTCCCCATTTTACTGAATAATAATTAATTAATTGACTGGCACGACAGCCCGCTTACGCGAGACTAAGGCCTAGCTTCCCGCAACTACCCGTGTTGTGCGTGTGAATTTGTACGCGGGTTGAAGGGACCTACAGTTTTATGCCGGTTCCGAACGGCAGGTTGGGAGCTTTTTCATAAGCAATTTTTACTCTCAGAGGTTTGCCATTTCCAGCTGAGAGGACAGCCACCGAAAGAGAAAACGAGTTTTCCCGTTATTTTTTTTAGGTGTTATTACAGGCAGTATTTGAACCTGGGGTTGCTGCCTGCGACTCGCGGTCCAACGCACTAACCAACTGAGCCACGGCGGCTGCCAATACCCCTATTATTATTATTACTGAATACCCCTATTATTATTCCTACGTTAGTTCGGCATTCGAACTTATGACCTTTAGACGAGCAATCCACTACCCCATACAGCTACGACTCTCGTTGGTAATAAACCGTTAAGCGCCACATTGCACAGTGATTCGTTCCATACACAAAATTCAAAAAATTTATAGTCTCAGAATTTAACGATTTTGATATTATTTGAAAGGTAAAACTCCAACTAAGAAAACTGTGCAAAAATTAATTACTGTGTGTGCAAGTGCGGCTCAAAGTTGAAACTTTTTTCACAAAAAAATGTAAACACATATTTTCTGTTTTTTAGTCTATTGAGTAAAAAAAAATTGTAGAAATACATGGTTACCAAGAAATTGCTAAAACTTTCAACATAGATTAAGAACTGATGTGTCCATTTTCGCATTCAATGTTTTCTCAAAATTTGCAAAGCTGAGGCTTTTACTTCACTTTTAATTGAGAATATTTTTCTAAATTAAAAATCTGAAAATTGGCAAAACTTAGGGGAAAATATCTAAAAAGTATGTCAGAGTATGTTCCTGGATTTTTTTATTTTAAGAGGTATTCCTTCTTTGTCGGATAATGTAATTACATCCTCCGATATCTTCCGATCTCAGAAAATAATTCAATTTGAAAAGTGGTCTAAACAAAATTTCAACAAAATTTATTTTATTTATCCCTAAAAGTATGCAATCATACAAAATTTAAAAAAACTGCACAAATGCAAAACATACATCATTATTATAATTTTTTTGCAAAACTAAACGGTCCTCGTAAAATTTCTGTTACTCTTTGCAATTATCAATGTTGACGTAACTGAATAAATCTGAAAAATTTAGCCAACACACTTGTTGCTATAGCTCACCAAAAATGACGAAAATTGCAAGTTTAAGTCTCAGGCATTGCCAAACTACAAGAGTTTAAGAAAAAGAAAATGGAGATTTCAATTCAAGAGACATTGATTAACTAGTATACCAAATTTTATGAAGAACGGACCCCTCCTTCTAATTTTGTCCCGCGGTTGTATGCAGTCGAATCACTATGCATTGGTATGAAAAACTAAATATTTATATTCGCGATCGGAATGACTTTTTTTATTAAAGAACATATAACTAATTAAAATTCTTTGTTTCGAAAAGTTTTAAAGCTTCAGACATTCCTGCTTGTGTTTGTTTAATTTAGTTTTCAAAGACCTACATATTTAGCTTAAATTACTTGCGCACTCAGTCTGATATCGATGTGTAATTTTCCATTGACGCAGAGAAATACTTCTATATACCCCTTAAAATACATGTTTTACAAAAACATAAATGTATTTTGAAATGCTTATAGCACTCTATTAAATTATGCGCAGCACATTTTCATTTCTCTTCCATTTACTTCCAGTTTTGTGTACTTACGAGTAAGGAGCGGTAAAAAAATTGTTATGAAAATTTTTAATTTGACTGCTTAATAAACTAGGAAAGGTAATTTCACGAAGAAGTTTATTAATTTGCTTGGGTAATTTTTTCGGTGGTTGAATATTTAAAAAAGTATCGGCTTTTGATGGATTTATTGGTGCCTGATGTGCCTTTTTATATGCGTCCGAGCCTTCTCGAAGGATATTTGCACATGAGAATATATGCGCGTATAATTGGTTATTGTGACATTCAGAACATTGTTGTTAACTAAACATTTTAATATGTCGTAAAATACCTCCGCACGGTTGCTGTGTTCAAAAGCGGACAGTATGTTACTTTATGTAAAGAAGAGTCAAAAGAGTTTGTACTTTTGATCTTTTTATTGTTCATAGGTATAACACAGATCCAATATACGTACATTATATATGTAACATTTCAGCAGAACTTCATTAGTCCAGGAGTCGTTTCTACTTTATTGTGTTTGCTCCATTTTAAGTTACAATAACTCTCCTCATGTTCATGCGTACATGCTGGCTGTCCGCTTGCTCACGTTACTCTAGGAATATCAGGCCGAGTGTCCAGACATACCCCCTCTATATTCAAGCAGTTAATTGTTAGCAGTTAGTGGTGTATTTTTCTGAATGTTTGTTATACATACCATTGTTTTTTTTTGCGGTAAACATAATTGCATTAAATCCCTACAAGAACAGCACAGCATAGTTGCATGATCTGATACTTAGCTGACCGGTATTAGAAATAAAAACGAAATGTGCGACGAGCTTCAGTACAAAACAAAAAATGTTTTTTCGGAACAGTCTACAAACGCAGCGCTTGGATAAAGTATACGTCCATTGTACAACTTGAAGTTCCCTGCTAATCTTGTGCCGCTTGCCAAGGTGGTTGCTTCTCAACAAATCAGTGTCAAATGCCTCAAACCAGATTCGGGCTTAAGAGCGGCAGACACAAAGAAAGTAGTCCGTCTCCTCATCCTTTATACAAGCATGACACAGCGCTCTGTCTGATATGCTTTAGCCATAGAAAATAGTCCGTCACTTCTGCATAGAGTCAGAGGCAACTGTGAGCATTGGTTTGTATACCATGTACAGGCCGGAAAGACTGATTACGGAAACCACTTTTTTGACATGAATGGTTGTGTCGATTCCGATTTTTTGTTGAAGAAATCGGGATTCGAAATCACAATCGTCGGACTCGAGGTTCGACTCAGTCGTATGTGAGCTGAAAGAAGAATCGTTTTCTATATTTTGGTGTTGGGTACGATGGAGATATGAACCTATGTAGTGTTAAGGGATGCTTCAGACTCGCGGTCCAACGCACTAACCAGCTGAGTCACAGCGGCCGTGTGTTCATAACATCGATTAGTGACATTTAGGCTGGTTGCTTATTTAACAACAAATGGACGCAAAATGAATTTAAGTTCATTTATTGTGTATTGGTTGGCAAATCTGGAAATTGTGTCTGTGAGTTGGTGTTTCCGTTTGCTTTGTCTGGCAGGGTACATTGTACAAGTTCGGCTTGCTCGGCCTATGTTGTGTATTTATATGCAAATTGTACCTTTTTGTGATTGTGCAGCGTATGGGATATGTAGGCATTTATGCAAATCGATTGAATTTCTTGACTTAGTGACTTAACTGACGAGGGTGTACAATAATATTCACTTACCGTGTATTGAAGTGAAACCGTCGGGTTACTCCATAGCGACAAACTCTGTAAATGCTTTTCAAAGCATTAGTGAACTAGTCCGAGGTGCCAAAATAACGATATTTGATATAAATATATTGTGAGCCCACTGAAGTAACTGTAATTTGTTCCAATGTTTGCGTTTGGACCGACAACAAATCCCGTTCTCCCGGCACCTTTACAATGAGAAATGTATTGTCCTAAATTGGAAAATATGTGTATTTCTTATACAAATACAATATCTCGCTATGCTTAAGGGGTCATTCTCATGCGCGGACAGGAAAAATGGACATTTTTCAGAAATTATTTCCTTTGTGAATACGAGGAATTATCAAAAAAAGATATTCCACTTTAATTTATTCATTGTTATGGTACAAAAATAAAAAATAAAAAAAATTTTTTTTAATTTTTTCAAACACTTTTTTTCGATTAAAGACACGGCTTCTGCCGCGTCATGGTCAGCTGGCGGGGATTGTTTTGAGTCACAGGATTATCTGAAATATAAATTTCAAAGAAATTCTTAATCAGTATGAACGTACCTCTCGCCCGTAGTAAAATTGAATTTTTTCATAAGAATCTCACAAAATGGCAGGCATTGGAAGTTAGAGCAGTAAAAATGGTTGTTTTTGAAGATTTTATCAATGAAAAAAAATATGAAATTTTTAACATATCAGAGTGAATTTACTAGGGCGATAGCTAACAGTATGTAGAATGACGTGACAAAATCGCAGAGAGATCGGATGAATGGTTTTTTTTAAATCATTCCCGCCATTTCAAAAAAAGGCGTTCCGAGAAAAACACGTTTAAAGTTTTGACTAACTGATTGAATCCTTGCTAGAAACCTTGACCGCTCGTTATATAAATGTCTGTAGAAGCCGAAATACTCGAAATATTTTCCAATAAAATTTTGACAGCACCTTCTTCAAGGATGATACATTCCAAATATGTTAAAAAAAAAATGGATTTTTACAAAATTTCACATGAGAATGACCCCTTAACCTTTTCACGGCCCATAACTATACAAACTCTTAACAATTTAAGTATGTAACAATTGTAGTATTTTGTATGTAGTTTTAAATAACCATTGCCGATTTTAACAAATAAAAAGTTGTTACCCAAAAAAATAGATCAATCCACTGAAATGATTGTGCTTGGTTTTCCTGCCACACGTTTCATGCTGAAAACAAAAAAAATATTGCAAGGCATGAGCCGCCCGATATGCCAACATCCTCAGAAACTTCTGTAATAGTGATTAGATTCTTCTCCATAACTATTTTCTCCATTGCTCTAACGTTTCCTTCGGTTGTTTAAGTGCTGGGGCATTCAGGGTGGGCGTCGTCAACGAAAACGACCTTTTTTGAAAGGTGCACTTAAACATTTTTGGCTCAAAGTATACTCGCCAAATGCCCCAGTCAATATCTTAAGTACGTTAGAACACGCGAAATTTAATATGGATTCTTCGACACATTTACGTGGCCGGTAAAATTGTATGTCTCCTTTTTTTTGAACAAGCCTTGTGTATATATGCTCCACTGGTTCTGATTTGTTAGTTTTAACAATTCTTTGCCCTGTAAGTGGACCGCGCCTTAATTTCTACCCTTTCATTAGTTTGGATCCCTGATACCTGAAATTACAACTAGTTTTCGACCTTGAAGTGAATGAACTCACAAGAAGTCCTAAAACTTACTTTCTTTAAAAGCAATTTGATTTTCTTCGGCAGAGTTTTGAAGTTATCAAGGAATTCGTCTACTTTGGCACCGACATTAACAGTAGCAACGACGTCAGCCTGGAGATAAAGCGAAGGATTACTCTTGTCAATAGGTGTCACTACGGTCTCGGTAAGCAAATGAGTAGCACAGACCTCTCCCGACCGACAAAACTTGCACGCTGGGACGCTTATTCTTTCCGTATTCTTTTATGGCGCAGAAGCATGGACACTGTTCGAGATGAAGGTGCTTTGCAAAAGCTTTGGCCCTTTTCGTTCAAATCTTACCATCCAAAACCGTGTTGCATAATTAATAATTTTTAATATAATTGACTGGCACGACAGCCCGCTTACGCGAGACTAAGGCCTAGCTTCCCGCAACTACCCGTGTTGTGCGTGTGAATTTGTACACGGGTTGGAGGGACCTACAGTTTTATGCCGGTTCCGAACGGCAGGTTGGGAGCTTTTTCATAAGCAATTTTTACTCTCAGAGGTTTGCCATTTCCAGCTGAGAGGACAGCCACCGAAAGAGAAAACGAGTTTTCCCGTTATTTTTTTTAGGTGTTATTACAGGCAGTATTTGAACCTGAGGTTGCTGCCTGCGACTCGCGGTCCAACGCACTAACCAACTGAGCCACGGCGGCCGTGTTGCATACACATTTAAAAAAACAGGTGAAATATGTGATATCACAATGCGCCTTTCAGGCCTCCGAGTGGGTCTCTTACAGAGGTAACCACCCTAACCTAACTTAACTGGGCAATTGTAAAAGTAACGCGGTGTTACGTACATGTGTTTGTGTGCATATTTCGATTTTGCAATAGAGTTAAATTTGCAACAACGACGAAAACTGTCCCACAATGCTATCATTATCCGCGAGTTTCTCACCAAGAATATAGGTTAGGTTAGGGTGGTTCCATGCCTTTGAATGGGACACATTTGGCCCATTGCGATACCACAATTCCACCCGTTTGATACGTGTATGCAACACTGTATTTTTAATAAAGAATACATTTCCGGAACCACGGATTTCAGCTGATTTAGCACCCAGTTTGATCAATTCAAAAAACCATTACGGGAAACTCATTTTAGTAGCTGAGTGAAGACAGTACAAACGTCGAAGGCGGCTCTGATGGTCATGGCAAAAATCGAGTAGCACATATGTATGTTCTGAGAACCGGATCAAGCGCTGGCATAAGAACCTACGTTGCTCTCGAATGGAATTACTTGGGAGACAACATATCGCACAGCCACTACAAAAGTGACATAGCTCAAAATGTTTAATTCTTCAGGAAACGCAAACAACTGTTTTTGAGCTGAATAACCATTTTTTTAAAATAACGTGTAGACCATTTAGTAGAAAATCCGTACAGATTATGCTCTAGGATAAGTTACAAAGTTTTTTATTTTACACTAAAAAATCCAAAATTTTGGGTTATGACTTTTTTGATAACATTCTAATTCATTAAGTACCGAATTATTTTAAATGATGTAACTTTTGCCAAACTTAAAATTTTTTTTTGTTCCAAAATATAAACTAAAATTGTCATAACTTTACTTAAAATTAATTTCAACAAAAATTTATTTCGTCAAAAGTGTCACAATTTGAATTAGGACTACTTTGCATTGAGGTGCAACTATCAAATAGCTTCAAACTTCTCGACATGAAGAGAGACCTGTTACAGACAAAATATACTGAGCTTTTACTTATTGGTACATAGATAGATGCATTGAGCACAGTATTAACACATAAACCCGAAAATTAAAAATTTTGAGTTGTGTCACTTTTGAAGTGGGTGTGCGATATGTACATTTTGAAGAAAAAACTTGTATTTTGATTTGGTAAATGAATTCCGAGGGGATTTAAACCCTAAGACGTTGTACCCTCTTCTGACTATTCCCCCTGATTCGGACACATTTCTCAAGTCAGATATGATCTAATTCTTTTTATGTGAACGTGATAAGATATGAACATTTTTGCTATTACAGATTGTCTCCAGCAAGAAAAAGATGTACTATGCAGGATATTTACAATTTTTATAAATAAAGAGAGTGATCGTTCAGCTAGAAAATATTTGCAATATGGAAATGATCCGCGATTTTTTACTGATTTTAAGGGTAACTTCCAACCAACTAACTGTTGCCAAATATTTGCATTTATTTCAGAGTTTTAACTGTAATACAATAATTTATAAATTTTTTTCTTTCAAATTATATTGGGAAGCCATTGTATCGATTATTCCTAGTAAACAAAGTAATACAAATTACATTCAAATATTGGTTCTTTCTAATAACACTTAAATGTTGTTTTTATTCTATAGAAACACTTATATACCAACATTATTGCTACATTTTAATGTACATTTAATGTCGTTACCAATATAAACACAGGGGGGCATGTATTATATGTTTTATTTGTTTTTAACAAATAATCTATCAAATGAAAGTTATTTGTATGATCTTGTTGAGTAACGGATTCATAGATGTGGTTAATTAAATTTTTGGTTTCTAAATTGGTTTTCATAAGCATAGGAGGTTTTCTTCTTAACCCTTTTGCTACAGGTTTTTACTGGGAAAAGTTAAAATTTTAAATTTTACGTCTTAGGCTTCTATGTGGTTATATTAGCAACATTCCATAAGAAATTTTTTAATTTTTATACTCGGACCCAGTATTTTAGAGTGTTTTCTATGAGAGCAACCACATCGTTGTGGCTGTAATAATTACTTAAACATAAAACTTTTTACGCATAAGGAAAATTTGAATATTTCTTCATTTACTTCAGCCAAAATTAAAAAAAGTATGTAAATTGAAAGAAAACGTCAAATTAAAAAGTTCTCTAATTTTTTTCTGCTTCTTCTTCCTTTACTATGTCAAGATATACCAATAAAAAAAGAGTATACTTCTCTTCTTTGAACTTAAATATTCAGTTTATTAATTTCTTATTTTTTCTAAAACTTCAAACTATTCTAAGGACCAATAAAATATGTATTCCTGGAACCATAGAGGGTTCAGACGTCCACAAAGTAGCATGTTACCATATGGCAACAAAATAGCGAACGGGTTAAAGTTGATTTTCTCAAAATCTATAAATATGCACATAAGAGGAAAGGGCTTTAATTACCTGAACGGTGTCCTTCATTTTCGGAAATCGGGACCATATTTACAAAATATAGGCTTTGAACCCTCAGTAAAAAGGGGAGGACCATGCCCAAATTTCAAATATTGTTTATCTAAACAGTCACTCTCCTTTACTACTACTTTTCTAATTTCCTACCGATTTTTTGTTACAATATGAAACATTGAAAGAAAGCCAACGGACGTATAGAAAAAAATCTCAAATCGAACGACTGAACACGTACCTAAAGATGTTGGTTCTGACTTGCACATTTTCAATTATTACCGATTATTATTACGGCAGCCGCCGTGGCTCAGTTGGTTAGTGCGTTGGACCGCGAGTCGCAGGCAGCAACTTCAGGTTCAAATACTGCCTGTAATAACACCTAAAAAAAATAACGGGAAAACTCGTTTTCTCTTTCGGTGGCTGTCCTCTCAGCTGGAAATGGCAAACCTCTGAGAGTAAAAATTGCTTATGAAAAAGCTCCCAACCTGCCGTTCGGAACCGGCATAAAACTGTAGGTCCCTTCAACCCGCGTACAAATTCACACGCACAACACGGGTGGTTGCGGGAAGCTAGGCCTTAGTCTCGCGTAAGCGGGCTGTCGTGCCAGTCAATTATTATTTTTAATTATTATTATTACCAATTATTACTATAGTATCGTATATATTCCTTAAGTCCAGCTTGTAAAATATAAATATTCTACAAGTTCGCATCTGCATTCGGGGCTCAGGCAGCAGGTTCGACATTGTTTTTTTCTCGGTTTACATTTTGGCTTTGACGTACACGACCCATTCCACTAAAGGACAAATTTCTGTCCTAATAAGGTTCCTAATCTACATATGCTGCATTCAGAGGATAATATGTAGGCCTGTGGATCGGGGCAATACAAATCTTTGACAAGTTGCCGAACTATTTCCTATGAAAATGAAAATAACAAGACTTCAACATTCTGTTTTCAGCGTTTTAAATGTATGTATGAATATTTATTTATTAAATTAATTGTATGTAGTATAAGTAAGTGCTAACATTTCATTATGAAGTTCGTATGGTATGAACATTTTTATTGTACATTATATTTTCACACACTTAGGTATAAAGATGATTTCAACTAAGTTCATATACTAAGATATACTAAGTATACACTACTCTCGGAAATTTGGCACAAATATTCCACTACTACATAAAACGAAATGCTCATTTTTGCACGGTGTTTTACGCTCAAAGCAGATATGCAGATCAGCGACGGGCTTAGCATTAAAGTTCTTACTGCGTGGGCAGCATACTATGTAGACACCAACAAATTTTATCTGGCTTTGAGAAAGCGATCGATCGTACAGTTATAACAGTTTTTACAGCCGCTGAAAAACATTTGGACCTTGACCTTGGACCTCGGCATTTTTACTCTTAACACTCAACTATAGAATTCTGCACTCAATGCCTGCATACTTGTTTTGGGCGCAAGTATCTACATAAGTTTTAAATTGTTTGCTTATCTAACTAAGGATTCACATTCAGTCATTACTATAGCTCATCAACATTTGCCTTCAGAGTACTGCAATCAAAAAGTTAATTAAGCTGTTGCATGCATCCGTAGTTTTTCAATATGTAGTTGTATTGGAAAACCTACAAAATAAATTTTCACAAGTCACTAGTGATAATAACCATATTTAAGCAAGATACCGAAATCATTCGTTTTCCCGAACAGGGCATTGTTTTAAATAAGGCAAATATTTGTTTCTTCCGCGGAGAACTATGTATATTATATATAACTTGCCAAAAGAAATCGCATTTCCACTTTTATGGTTCAAACACGAACCACCGCTTCTTTGTTTTTCTAGCATGCTTGTATTATCATTTACATTACTTTTATTGCACACACAGTAATTTCGAACGAGTTAAATAGTTTGGCTGGAACATCGACTCTTATGCAACGGTATTCGTTTATGACGAATAGTATGTACGAAATCCCAAAAAGACGGAGCTGGTTCAAATTCAAAATATTTTTCAGTCGTACACATCAGCCAATTAGTGAGAGTGATGAGAATGGTCTTCAAAGAATTAAAATGAAGAGGGCAAGAAGCGTCTAGAATGGAGGCTATAAACTCTTTACACATCCATTAGGGTATGCATTTACCTTGTTTCAACCAAACCAAATGATTGTGACTAATTACAAGCAGTGTTGCCACTAAGAATTTGTTTTCCCTACCAAAATTGGTCCAAAATCAATCTTAGCCTACCAAAATAAATTTTCTATACAAAAATTTAGTTTTACTGCGTTATAATTTTATCTGGATCGCAGTCCACTAAATTTTTAAATTTTGAAATGAAAGGAAAGGTAAGGAAGGTTAAATGTTTGACGTTATAATCTCCAATAGCTTTAGATCTTCCCTGCAGAGATGTTTAAACTTTTGCTTGTAAAATTTGTTCACAAGCTACAGAGTAATTTTAAAATCATAAACCAAATTAATAGAAAATGTATTAATGCCTACCAAAAGTCCGTGAAAATCACAACAAACCAACCAACCTACCAAAGTCTTAATTTATGAAACGAAGCTACCAATTTTGGTCCAATTGGATCAAAACGGCAACACTGATTACAAGTGGAAAGGCCTGAGCTCAACAGTACTACACAATTTTGTACTGTTGAGATGCAAATTTTGCGGAAACGTATAGCCAAAGATGGACCCAGAAAAAAGGAATATGAATAAATGCAATAAATTTTTTTTAGATTATCTGCACTACGGAGCATCGTTTTTTCGACGTATACAAACTAATATATCTTTCGATATTTTGCGATGCTTTCGAAATTCAAGCCATGCTGGGGTGATAACCAGCCTGAATATACATGAAATAGTTTAATTTTTCAATGCAAGAATTGCCCTTAGGCTAAGACTCATTGTTTTTTGCCAAACGTATCAGCAAGTCATGGGCGGCCTCGTCTTTCCTACCCAAGTATACCTGGACTTTTCAAGTGAGAACACGAGATAACTCTACAACAGGGCATTTTTTAAGGATTTTTCACTAGGTGGCCAAAATCCCCCCTGGAGGTGTGACCCCCTCCAAATATACATACAAAGGAAATTATTATTCAATAGGAATCAAAGATTCACTTAACAGGTATTAATTAAAAATAAATTTATAGGAATTCTTGTATTTCTTGCAATATACTTACAAGTCTATATCAGAAAAATTTATTCTCTTTTTTTTAGACCAATTCGAAATACAAATAAGAAACCGTAATTTTTCAGAATTTTATGCATTTGATGCTGAAAAACTATTCTTGCCGTTCTTCTATAGCACAGGTCAACATTTAGTATAAAAAAATCATGCATGTATGAATTTTTCAGATTTTTTAAACCACCATTTCTTAGTTTGACCTTCAAATGACATTGAAAATGATCTGATAGAGCTTAGCCGGCGCTTGCATCGGAGTCAGCGACCCCAAAAACCCCTGGGTACCTACGTAAAGTCTGATGATTTTTTCCATATTAAATGTTGACTTGTGTAATCATTGAAAAAACCGCCAACTAAGAATACCAGTTTTTTCAAAACTGGCGATTTATTACCCTAGGCCAGCTGTAGCAGAGTTTCTTCACAAGAAAGAAATAAGTTACCGTTAGCCCGATTTTACTTTGTCCTCGGAAAGAGTTTCATCCAAAAATTTGTTCGAAAAGATTCTGGTTTGTAATTTCATTCCATCATTCGTTATATGTATATGTCGTTCGTAATCTGTAACTAATTTGTACCAGATCATCTTAATGTTGGCAATAAAAAATTTAACTCAAAAAATAAGTGTGCGACCGAATATTCGGTTTCGGTTTCGGCCCAAATAAGTGGTTGCAGTTTCGGTTTCAGTTTTGGCCAAAAAATGGCCGAACGGCCGAAACCGAAACTTTCTACAATATTTTTTACATTTTATTGTGTAGCAGATATACTATAGTGAAAGGAGGAGTAATTTACATGCCACCAATGTAAATAAACTTATTTTTTAGCGTATAATATTGAATTATTTAATTTTGAATATTAGCGAGTAAGGTACGAAAGGCTGATTTTTTCATGATTATATAAAAATGAATAAATTGTTTTTATTATTAAGTATTTAACTATTTATGTTATGTTTGTTGGTTTGTTCTTTATTTACTTAATGTAAAATTCGTTTGTTGAAAAAAAAAATGCTTGATATGGTTATTTTTATTTCAACTAGAAAGTTTCGGTTTCGGCCGAATATTAAAAACAAAATTGAAATTCGGTTGCGGCCCAAAAAAGATGTGTCGGTCGGACACTACAAAAAATAGTACGCATCGAATCTCTGTACTTGGTAATTGCCCTATGAATTCTGGATTGTATGCTACGAGGGGCAAGTAAAAAATAAGGTTCCCAACGCTGTACATTCGCCGCGCGAGATACTAGGAGAAATCCGGCAACACCGCCTTCATTGTTGATCCCCCCCCCTCCATTCCAACTACCTGGAAGATCACTGCGAAGCTTAGTTCCAGTCTAACAGCCATCCGCGA
This sequence comes from Melieria crassipennis, assembly GCA_963668005.1. Lineage (NCBI taxonomy): Eukaryota > Metazoa > Arthropoda > Insecta > Diptera > Ulidiidae > Melieria > Melieria crassipennis. Next base: position 83,921,348 of record OY764961.1, on the reverse strand, counting down.
TGGAGCCCGCAATCGCCGTCACCGCCAGGTGTGAAATCCGTTCAGTGATTCGATTTTTAAACGCGAAGAAGCTTACACCTATTGAAATTCATAGACAGTTGGAAGAAGTTTATGGCAAAGCTTGCATCAGCGTCCAGCACGTCCGCAAATGGTGCAGGGAGTTCTCCGAAGGACGCACAGACCTTCACGACGAGCAAAGGAGCGGGAGGCCATCGGTGTCCGACGAAGTCGTGGCGAAGATTGAGCTCATTCTCCTCGAGGATCGAAGAGTAACGCTTCGGGAGCTGGCTGATCAGGTTCCTGAGGTTTGTTTGAAGGAAGCGGTCACCAAGTACATTGGCGGCCTAGCGGCGGAGTTCTTCGAAGCGGGTTTTCAGAAGTGGATAACTCGTCAGAAAAAATGCGTTGAAAGATCTGGCGACTATGTAGAAAAATAGTTTGAAATACAAGCTTTCAGATGGTATACATATTTATTGCAATAAAAAATGCCTTAACCCTGAAAAAAATGTGGGAACCTTATTTTTTACTTGCCCCTCGTATTTACAGATTCCATACGTCGCCCTCGTTTTTATTTTATTCAAAAGCGCATTATCCTTTTCAACAAACATTTTTATTGTGGCCAAATTGTTGTGACTACGTGGCCACTTCGAACTACTACGTGGCCATTTGGCCACATCTATCCTACTTAAAAAATGCCCTGCTCCACGGTGAGATAAAACGGTCAAGAAGGGTGTAAATTGCAATCTATAAATATGCACTAAAAGGTAGTGTATCGACTTAACAACAATCTCCTATGGGGCGATACTTTCGGCCGATAAAGCGACACAAAACAATACGGGTATTCAAACTATAATTCTTTAATTGGTAATTCGATAAAGTTGTAAGCTGTTACTATACTTTATATAGGTCTTATTTTAGAAAAGATGATTTTTAGAGGAATAAAATTGCTGCCAAATAACAAACGAATTGTCAGTCCTGCCGCCTTGGTACACAAGTACAAATCTACTGAGCTCGGTTTTATACTCCCAAGATTATTCAGACATTGCCTAAGTTACAAAATTTCACCGCGCCACTGAGGCAATCAAAACTTGTTTCACAGTCATACGGGAATATTCACCTCTACACATTTTCGGCGAGATGCAAACCAAGAGGATTCTATACAGTATGACGAGGGTCAACTTTGGAGATATGAGTAGTTTCAGACGTCGGAAGTTCGAGTTACTTGCGAAGAAAAATACAGAAATATTACACCGAATTTCACCGAATAGGTTCATGATCACTTGGTATATGAACAAGTATCTTATAGTACGAGCCTTCAGGTAATTGCACATGTATCTTTGTTAAAGAAACGTCCTTCAATTACACTACTCGACAAAAAATGGGCTAATCGCGTGCACTTAAAAACAAAAGTATTTTCTGCACTAATTTTGGGTCGCTGAATACGAAACTGAAAACAAAAAAATTAGTTTAAAAAACGTTTTCGAAAAATGTTTGAAAAAACAATCATCAAATTATTTTAGCTATGATGTGATGATGATTCGTTCTCGAGATATTTGCTCATAACTGAAATAAGAGAAAGAAAACTGGTTGTTCGAAATCACTTCTTAAAAAATTTGTGGATTTTTAGTTTCATGTTCAACGACCCAAAATTACTCTAGAAAATATTTTCGTCTTTAGATGAATTTTTCGATTCGAGTAGTGTTATGCTTGAAGTACACACCTTTACAGTTCTATTTGCGTTATGAATCATGTTCTTAATTATATTCAGAAGACAGTGTTTGAAAATGGGGGTACCCATCTGAACATATCCTTATGAAAATCGGTTAATGTGGGGTGTAAAATCGTGGGTCACGCACGATGTTGTTTTGTAATCTCCAAAAAATATTTAAGTATTTTTAGGGCCCGTTTGCAAAGTGGACTTAATAGTTTCCAAAAGATGGGCGACGGAAAGCGGACTAAGTGTAAAAAAGGGCTCCCTATCGTTATCATAAAACGTGAAATACCAGATACGCGCCCACAACAATTTAAATGGGTTTAAACTGTAATTCTCAGAACGGAAAGTATCTTTGCTATATATTGGATAGAAATCTCACCTGAAAACTCAATACTCTGCTCAAGGGCCGGTCTTGATAGTCCAGCGGTTAGCGCGCTGGAGGCCCTAGGTTTGATTCCTAGCTAGGGCTGGTAAAACGCTCGTCTACTTCTATCGCTATCCACATGAAGCTGATGAGAATTACAAGAACCGCACAAGTGCGCTCTTGGTAGGCAATGGCAAAACCTCCAAGTGTGAAAGGAAAATTTCCAAAAACCGCTGTTCGGATTCGGCGTTAAACTGTAGGTCCTCCCACCTTTTTCCCATCCGTTTGAAATGTGTGTTGTATCACATGTTGGAAAGAACAGTGTTGCATACACATATCAAACGGGTGGAATTTGTGGTATCACAACGGGTCATATAGGCCTAAGTGTGACTCATACAGAGGCAGCCACTACAACCAACCAACAACCAACCTGCTTAAGAAGCAAATACAGCGATACGCCTATAGGCCGTCTCCAGACATGGGGTTTTGCACTAAATTCATAGTGCACTATGCTTTCTACTACCACTAGATAGATGTAGTCATTAATGAAACAAGTTCCACTAATCACTAAGTTTGTTTAGTTGTAGTGCAATTTTCTTCCACAAAGTTACTTTCAAGTGGTACTTTTATCCACTACCACCACACGACACAGTGCGATACAATCCATTGTAAATTCTACAAACAAGTACATTGAATTGTGAGTACTACTACTACATTATCAACAATATCGAAAGATAGAGTCAAACACAATACGTAAATATCAATCGAAAAGCAAACGAACGAAAATGTTGAATTGTTTGGTTACAACTTTAGGCGACTGTTAGTGATATAACTTTAGTGGAACAAATTTAGTGATAGTGGAGGAATTTCCAACTGTCACTAACTTTATTTAGTGACAGTGTTAAAAAGTACCACTAAAAATAACTGAATGGAAGAAAATTGCATTGACTTAGTTATTAGTGGAACTTGATGGAGGTGTGCAATTGGTTAAAAAGAACAAAGTATCAGCTTAAGCAGAGTTCTTAACGAGAACCCTTGTGTTGGGTACCTGGATACACGGACATTTCAGGAAACTGCAGAGAAGATGAGCTAGCTAACAAAGATTATGGGTTTGGGGCCTAGCCTTTGCGCACCGTATCCTAAAAGGTTTATTATGCCCCTAAAATCATCTGATGCTTAAATACTTAGATATTGATTCAGACCCTTCTGCGATGTTTGCATCAGGTCCTCTTCACCGACACTATGTTTCCCTACAAACTTTGCACGTCTGTGTGTCAGGGCAGGGCCATTGGTAATAATGTGTTCTATTGTTTCAACAGATTCATTGCAGGATCTGCATGTTCTGCTGACGGCAAGGCCTAGTTTGTAGAGGTGGTTGCTACAGAAGAAGTGGCCTGTCACAGCTAAGTTGGCTTCTCTTAAGATCCAGAGCTGAAATGGCTCTCTGTCGAAGTTTTGGAACTTTTTGGAATGGTGTGGTAAATTCCTGTTTCAGGTCAGTTTTACTGAAACTGAACATCGGGCAGAGGGCCCTATAAATGGGCTCTCTGCGCCGTTCTTGGGTTGTACGTTCGCCATTTCATTGCCTTCATGGCCCCCATGCCTTGGTATCTAAACCAGAACTACTCGATTCTGGTTACCTAGGTTAATGAGTTCCTTGTGGCAGTCCAAAGGATATTCGATGAAAAAGAGTAGCTATCCAAAGCTTTTAATACTGACAGGCTGTCCGAGAGTATAGTGATTTTTGCTCTTTTGGGGTTTCCTTTGGTGATAATCCAAACTGTCTCTCTTATTGCAAAGAGCTGAGCTTGAAATATTCACGTATCGTTGCTTAGTGAAAGGGATGTGTTGACTTTTGGTCCCACTGCACCAGCCCCTACACCAGTAGATGTTTTCGAGTCATCGGTGTACCATTTATGTGAGTCGTCGTTTAGCCATACTGGGTTGTTGTCCCACTTCTCCCTAGTCGGGAAGTCTACATCATTCTTCTTCACATGACTAATTTGGGGTTCTGTGAAGTCAAGATATGCCTCTTTTGTGGAGTGTTTTCTATTTGGTTTGGGCATGAAGTAAATCAGAAATGAATTTTCCAGCCTTACTATCACCATTACTACATTGACTTCATAGCACCTAAGTTCTTTTCCTAGAAAGGATAAGCAGTATCGATCCCATCGCGAACGGACTGGAAAGAAGGTGTACAATTCTTCTAGCAGACATGGGGGTTTTGCACTAAATTCATAGTGCACTATGTAGTGGAAAGCATCACTACCACTAAATAGATGTAATGATTAATGAAACAAGTTCCACTAATCACTAAGTTTATTTTCTTCCACTAAGTTACTTTCGAGTTGTACTTTTTTCCATTGAAAGTGTTTAGCACTTCTTGTGTACCTATCTAGAAAACTACTTTTTTGGTGGCTTGGCAGAGACGGCGATCTATAGCCTGTTGCATTTTAAGAACAGCCCCAACTAATTCGCGTAGAGAAGGAAACGGAGCCCGGAGGCAGTTACTGAACATCACCTAATCTAACTTAGGCGGAACTGGAACCTGAAGTCGAGGATCAAATCAGTCTCTTGATCCAGCGTACTAACGCTAATTAACCCATTCGAGACCGATTGCACACCGTGCGCGCAATGGATTTCCAAAGCTATAAGACAGCCTGCACACCGTGTGTGCAATAACAGTAATGTGCATTTATCAGTTATTCTGAGTAAACTAATCGTCGAAATAAGATTTTTCTGGAACTAATGAAATCTGTAAAGTACAGGAAAACAAAATTTAGCATTGGTTTTACTGTGTACCAAAAAATCTAAAAATTATCTGAAATGAATGAAAATGAACAATACAAAGAAACAAATTTCGCTCCTGGGGACCGTGTTCGAAAAAAATCGTCGTCTCGAATGGGTTAATGCCTTCAAATAGCAATTCAGCATTCGACTTTGCAAATGCGACAACTGTGTTGATCCAATTGTTGAGATAGCCCTTTGTCCTAAGTACATTAAAATGAGCTCAAATTGCATTGTGTTCGTGCTCTATCATTCTCAAACTGATCTGATTGTTCTTGTGCTTTACTGGCACCTCTGTCAAATTGACTTTGTAAGATCAAAAGGGTTCAGTTGAAGTGATTTTCAGTTCAATATAAGTTAAAACCTAAAATTTCAAATACCTAAAATTTAATGTCAAATTATGTGCCCGTTTATGCTTGAGAGATTTGGTTTGGGAATGAATTATATATTAACTATAAGGGAATCGACAATAACATTTTCCACTGAACACTTATTTAAGCATAATGAAAATACTATTATTATTCGTTTAAGAAAGTCAGTACCGTCTATTAATGCGAGAAAGTATCACAGGTGGGGAAAATCACACATGGTTAGGATCGCCGACGAACAGAATCACTTTTTAAACTTTGATCAGCGATGAAGAGAATCGCTTTAGCCACTTTTTTTGCCATTCATAATTCAGATGACCCAACGACTAGGCAATACTTCTTCCCACTGTCCTTGTTTTGACATATCGGATTAAAATTTGGTTTGCAATACACAGACAAAGGAACTCGGACTCGGACGAAACGAAAGATTGTAGCTGCCATAAGAATTTATATCATATTGCTTTAGCGGTAATATGTATGTACTTGGTGTTTCCAAAAAAAATATTACGCGAATTACACAGTGCAACACTAAAAAAAGGGACAAGGTCAAACATGTCTCATTCGATAGAGGACCTCAGTAGATGAAAAAGTATCAAACGATTTTTCCCGGGATGTTCCAGTTTTTTTAAAAATTCAGTTTAAAGATGCCGGCTTAGTGCCCCTTACTGAAACTTTTTAAACATCATATCTCTTGACTCAAATGTCAGAAAGGAATAATTTTTACGTCAAATGAAAGCTAATGATATGAATTCGAAGAAACAATATCCTTTTTTTTTAATGTTATGAAAAAAGATATGAAGGACCTCAACTAAATTTGTATCATTGAATATCCTGGAAACCGTGGGAGCTAAATTTATATAAGTGACTTTTGGTAAAAAAGCATTCAAACATCTATACTGCTTATAAATTTCATGTTTCATTATTTTTTTCTGACATTTGAGTCAAGCGATATGATGTTTTAAAAGTTTCAGTAAGGGGCACTAAGCCGCCATCTTTAAACTGCATTTTAAAAAAACTCGAACATCCCGGAAAAAATCCCTTGGTACTTTTTTACCTACTGAGGCCCTCTATCGAATGAGACATATTTGACCTTGTCCCTCGAAATTTTTTTTTGAATGTGTTGCACTGTGTTATTATTGTAAATGAAATTGTAATTTATTGTTATTTATTTAATTTAGTGTAATTTAAATTTTTTTATTTTCGATATGTACGTCAGGGCTAAGGAGGAATAATCGCTCCTCCTCTTATAAAATTTTAAACTTTGCATGCATCTATAAATCCGGTCCTCCCCGAACTCACCCCTCACACTAGAGATGGTGTGCTAATATTAATTCAAAAATCCGATTTGCATCAAAAGTTTTATATTGTTGTCGTACCATAAGTAGCATACATTTGTACAATTTTTTTTTCCAGAACAGCTAATTTCATTCCTCGTCGAAACTTAAAAGATGACTTTAATAAATAAAACCAGTTAGAATCAGTTTAAACACCTGGATAATTACTGTTACTGTTTCCAACACTAACTGACAATATATAGTACATATTTGGCCACGAATCACGATCACCCCGAGAGTAAATTTAATCATTTCCGCACTTCTAATTTCAGGTTCATCCGTTTTTTTTTAAAATACATGAAAATTATATTTGGTATTGATTGTACTCTTACGAAAAACTGGCTGGAAGATAGGCGTGGTCCGACCACTTTTAAGCGGAGTTGCCATACAACATCTTTGAAAAGCTGTGACATCCATAATGACTCTTCCTTTTCTTCCAATTCTTTATACAAATATTAATAATTTCCAACATTTATGTTGAAATATGAAAGGATTTTAATTATGAAATGAAAGACATTCTGGGAATAATGGGTTGGTTTGTTGCAAGGATAAATAAAAATGGAAAAGGATTGACTGTTGCAGTCTTAATCCCTTTCTGGACTTAGATTATTGGATATATATAATTTGAAGTGTTTGCAATGTAATGCAACAATATTATTCATATACATTCCTTATTAAAGTATATTCAAAATAAAGCGAAGGATAGTTGGTATTCATCAAATGAATGCAATGACAGTTTTTAGCGGATATGAATACCGATGTCGATTACTCCGTCGGACACCAGTAGATAGGTACATTATTCCATGTCGACCGCGCCTTCTTTTAGGCGTTGCAAATCTCGTACCACAGGGTGCGAGGTAAAAGTATACTTGTTTAAAGGGACGAGACGAGTGGGTGCTATTTGTTAGTGTATTAAACAAAAGAGTCGTGAAAATTTAAATCTTAGTCTTCCACATACAACTTTCAAAACTGAAGGGTAGAAATCTCCAGCCGTCGACGCTGATACTAGCAACTTATTGTAAAATTACAACAACGTCATTGTAATGTACCAGCTTTATAGATATAGAACGATTGGCACTTTTGGCCTGCCGCTTCTTTGTAACTCATAAGTAATGAAAGGGTAACTAAGTCAATTTGGAACAAATGCAGTATAGCGAATCCTCATGAAAAAAAAATGAAAATTAGGCCATATAGAGCGTATTTTTGTGAATCTAGCAAACTAAAAATTTTGCCGGGGAAACGCCCACAAAAGGCGTGGCTCGGGGTCAAAGTTCAAAGTTTTTATCAAAAAAACTCAATTAATCTCCAACTGATTTGCACAATATGGGTATCAAACGAAAGGTCTTTTTCATACCTTTTTATTAATGTACAACATTAGATACGTAAAATGCACTAATAAAAAGTTTTAAGCAAAAAAAAAAACCTTCTATATAAAAGCATACTCATTTATTTTTTTCACGAGGGTTCACTATACTGCATTTATGCCTTCAATTTTGAAGTATTTTTTCTTGTTAGAGAATTTTAAAAATTTTGCAACACTAGGCAATAGGACTGCATGAAATATAATTTATATATGTACATATTAAAACCAAAACTATTTAAGGGGGTCTTACTATGTAATACCTCATTTCCGAGCGCTATATTCAAAAATTGATTACTAGAAAACTACAAATGATTTCGGGAAGCAGTTTTTTGTAATGTTATCATTCATTATTGAACTTTACATAGTTTTTTTGGGTTTACATAAAAATGACGTAAGTGACCGCTACACGTGTTTTTCCGAAGTCGCCTTTTTAGAGGTGGGGTGAACGTTTTCGAAAAATCTACCTGACCGATCTTGTCATACTAAACATTTTTATTATCAGAAAACATGTCGCAACAGATAGACACGAGCTTTTTTTGAAATTCTTGTCCAAAAATTTTTAACAGCCTTGAATAGCAGAAAAAAGTGCCAAACAAATTTTTTGAATTTTTGAAAAAGCTTGTGTCTATCCATAGCCAAGGGGATGAGAAAAATACTTTTTAAATATTTTTTGGTTTCAGATCATCTGATCGGTCAAAATCGTTCACCCCGTGCGCCCTGGACACTTTTGACGAGGACGCAGTGAAGGACGTGTAGCGGTCACATACGTAATTTTTATGTAAAACCAAAAAAACTGTGTAAAGTTCAATAATGAATGATTACATTACAAAAAACTGCTTCCCGAAATCATTTGTAGTTTTCTAGTAATCAATTTTTGAATATAGCGCTCGGAAATGAGGTATTACATAGTAAGACCCCTTAAGATAATGCATGCAATGTTTAAAGAGCCAGCCATTATTATTAATGAGGCAGTTTATTGACACGCCTCAGCTCAAAAAACCAGTTACCTAACTACTGGTTTTAATTCTTATAACGAGTACCTCACTAGAATTGGGGTTAAAGACTGCGCTTCAAACAACATGCGTCTTCAGGACGACGAAACTACGGCGCACTTCATATGTGAGTTCCCAGCTCTAGAGTGATATAGGCATTCGTGTCTCGACAGCATGATCCTTTGGGAGGGAGAGCTTATGGACCTTAAAGTATCGGACGTACGTAGCTTTGCGAAGACCACGCTCAGCTAACTCAGATCCAGGACCTTTTTTTTTGGGAAGCTGCTAATCTAACAGGAACAGAACAGGTCGTTGTAGACTGATCGTGTTTCTGGTCTTTGTTGTAGGTAGGTTCTGAAGGTTCGCGGTTAAGAGATTCGTAGAAACGGATCCCTCCTGACATAACGACCATAGCCCCCTCAAAATGAAATCCAGTGTGCGCCACTGTGTACGCATGTACTCGTTTGTGTGATTAATTAGCATTCTACAACTGCACTCGAATGTAGGCCTATAGGCGTAAGTATGTAAAGTTCTATGAATCAAAAACACTGTGAAGTTGTTTTTCTTCGAACAAATTTAAATTTGACCGTATATCGTGTAGTTATTGTAGAAGTTGTATTAAATTTACGGTATTATTGGAGTTACGGTAGAGCGAGTGCCGTTCTCTGAGTTACAAGATTTGCAAAAAAGCATTCATATTCTGAAATTTGAAAGACTAGATAAGTGCTTAACGATCGTAAATCATTAGCGTGATTTCGCGACTTAACTTTCATTCGGAATTCAAACAAGCCTCATAAATTTACCTACTTAGCAAACATGTTAAATTGACAAAACTACTTTACAAACAATAATTTAAAGCCTTACAGTTATGTACATATTTATATGCACAAAGGGATACAATTATTCTAGCAGCCATGAGGAACTAAACAATTAAAAGCGGGCCAATACTGTAAGTTCGTAGAATGGTTAGGAAATCTTCGTTACATGGTACGAAGACCAGCATTGATCCTGTGCTGAACATCGGCTGTTAAATGCTGATTGGGCGTCGCAGCTTGTAATCCCAAGTTGGTGTAGTAGGACGGGTGTAAGTTGCCCAGCGGAGCCATCATTAGAAGCGGGTGCACGGGCAGCTCGTAGGTGGCACTGTGATCCCCCGTCGGAGCGGGGTTGTTCACGTTCACGCCGGTGGTGTAATGAAGAAAGGGCAAATTTGCAGTTGTTGTAATCGTATGCAGTGGAGGAAGTTGTTGTAGCCGCTGATCATCGGCCATTTGCCCGTCGGGATGTGATGAGTGTCTATCAATTTTTCTTGTGCTTGGCAAAAGGCAGGAATCGTGGTCGTTGTCGACAGTTGTGCTACAGGCATCGACGACATCAATATCTGCGCGGTCGTCGTCATTCATGCTGTCCCCCGATATCGAATCTGGCTTGTCAGGCGTTATCAGGCTTTCAATAGTAAACGCACGCTTCGGTCGGTAGCTGCTCATCATAACTGTAGTACCTAACGCTGGTGGCACTACGGGCAACATTAAAGTTGATGTACTAGGAACAGACGCTGGAGCAGAAGACGACATTGAGGTGTGTTGAGTCAATGCTAAGACCTGTGGTGATGTTACCGCCCTGTGGTGGGGTATAACTGGAGGCGTTACGGCTGTCATTGGTGGCATTGTGGCCATGTATAACGATGGATCCCCCATAAGGGACACGTCCATTGGTGGCATGGTGGCCATACCATGCCCACTGTTCGTGGTGAAAAAGAAGCGGTTTAAGTTTGCAAGCGCCGCCAATTCCTCATTGAGCAGGTCTTTGTCATTTTTGTGCAGTTTGAAACGTTTCCGCCGACGTAACAAACTTCCATTCTCGAACATATCGAAGGCTTGAGGATGCAGAGCCCAGTAAGCGCCTTTACCAGGTCGGTCCGGCCGTCGGGGTACCTTGATAAAGCAATCATTGAAGCTGAGGTTATGACGTAAGGAATTTTGCCATCTCTGCGTATTTTTGCGGTAGTAAGGAAATCTATCGGTTATGAATTTGTAAATGTCACTTAATGGCAGCATTTTTTCCGGCGAACTCCAGATAGCCATTGCTGTTAACGAGATGTACGAGTATGGAGGCTTTTGATCGCCGTATGACTCGCGCGAGGGTCTGGGCATAATTATCTATTGGCAAATATGTGCAACGCCGGCACCCGCGGATGAAAGGCGAGTGGCATGAGCGGGCAGTATCGATCAAATTTGTTGTTAGCACGACCTTATTTATCCTTTTAAATTTATAAATTTTTTCGTAAGTAACGCGTAATTGATTCTTATAAATTCACTCACTATGCAATTGTAAATGCATTACATCAGACACATTAAGCACAATGCTATTTGCGATAATTATCCGCCGGCGGTATTGATATCTTCATACTTCTGCTACGACGCGCTTGGTATGTTTTGTTTTTTACTTTGCATCCGCGTCGCAATCTATGCTGCACAAGCTAAAAGCACGGTCACTAGTCGTCTAGGCCGAACACGGAACGAAACCGAAATCACAGACTCACAGACGTCTCCGCGATGAATCCAACAACGATTACCAACGATTACACTGTAAACATCACATACCAAGTGCTGCCGTTACTACACAACGAACCACAAACAGTTCGAAAAGTTCAGATCCCGCTTTCCACAGTCCGCAACACCCTATCCCAAGCTGCAACAACACCCCTTTTAAATAGACACGATGACACGACGAAGCGAGACAAAGTGACGCGACACGACTGCTCAATATCGCTAGCCGGGAGAGCATTGGCGTGTTTACTGAGTTGGGAGCTGGCGAGCGAGAAAGCGAGCTGGAGCAGACAACTTGGTGCGAGGTGTTGAAAAACGAAATTATATTCTTGTATCGGCGGCTCGCAGATGAATCCTATGTGTTGGCACAGGTGTAGAAACACACATAAATATGTAAGTAGTTTCGTATGTGCACAAACGGACTGGTCTTTAGTGCCGTCACGTATGAGCAAAATTAGGAGTCAAAGCCAAAACGCACGCGAAGACTGCATCGAGCAGCACGTGCACCGCTGCACTTTGGAATCAGAGAGATTCTGAGTAGCTGAGAAACACACCGCGGCGATAGTGACTGCAATCGAAAGCAACAACAGTTGCTGGACAAATGAAGAAATGCTCTGGTGGCTAGTCGGCTGTTTGAAAATTACAAGTTTTGAGCCTCTCGAGAGTCGTGGAGTCAATCAGCAATAGTCATTCACAGTCAGCGGCACTTTGCCGCAGTGTGCGCATTCATTGCTGTCGCCGTTGTTTTTCTCTTGTTATTATTGTTTACTCGTGCTCCTTAAAAGCAGCCGATGCACAAAGCCCCCGAAACAAAAAGTGTGGTGGTAACAAGACAGTCAACAGCTCGCAATCAGCAGAAAACGAGCTAACGAGTGTACAAATGAATGGCCTCCAACAATAGCCGAGAACGGCAAGCCGATGAGAAAAGACATCGTCGTCGACAAAGTATTCCAGCAGTAACAAGAGTAAAACAACTATAGTAACGACAGCAACAGCACATGAGGTGGTCGCACGAGTTGCTGGTAGCTGCGGTGGTTGGGCAGCTGTGCCGGCTCGATTGGGATTGGTGGTGTGCTGACACAAGAAGGCGTGGCCTCACTGCCGCCATGTAATAACAAGCATTTTCGCTGCCTTTATTGCCAATCACAACGCACTTGTTTGATTTATTTTCAATTACATTACCGCACGCATTAGCTTACACACTCACGGATATTTATGAACACAACGTTGCCCAGCCGTAGCGCGCTTTGGCGGGGAGGCAGAGTTGGCCGTCGCACCGTTGCCAGCCGGGAACATGAACGGTGAATGGCTTATCACATTTTCGGTGGCCAAAAAACACGGACACACAAAGCGAGCACTGTTCCCTCAATATGAACGATTATAGTCCGGTATCCATGTGTGCTACTGGCATGAAGTATAGAGTTCAAATAATACTCGTAATATATATTCAGGGACCGACAATTTGCTACTTATGTATGGCATATGGTTTTTTTGCAACAACTCGTTCACATCATCAATAGCATTCCAGTTGGTTTTCCGATAAATAAATTATTTTTAATACATCCATGATTGGAGCCTACCGTTGCTCAGCTATCAGTGCACTGGACCGCGAGTCTAAAGCAGCGCCTGACTAAAGTCAGTCAATACAAAAATATAGGAAACAATCATTTTTTGTCGGCTGTCTTTTAAACATTTAATGGCTAACCTCTGAAAGTGAAATTACCTATATAAAAGCGGAATTCCGGAGGTCTGAACGGATTTTTTATAATATACTTACTTTTCTGTAATTTTTCATTTTAATACTTAAATGTAAATCAGCTACACACCCCCCCTCCACCTCCTCATCATGACACAGTGATGGTTACCAAGATGAAGATGAAGTCTGTTAATGCTACTATTGCTGTCGACTGAAGACTATATTTTATGTAGTTACAACCGCTTGAATTGCTTCTCCCTTTCTTTGGTATATAGCAGTGGCGGATTCAGGGGGGCGGGGGTTTGGGAGTTGACCCCTCCTCCCCGAAATATTAGGTTAGACTTTAACACTACATTTTTGTTTTTTGAATGGTACACGACTAACTATACCCGGCGGCTTCGTTCGTCGATTTCATAATTAATTTTTTTTTAAATATCTGATAACTCAATTTGTATAACGGCCCTAAACAATGTAGTTAGATACCGATTGCCCGTGTACCAAATTTGTACCCTGTACCCTGAAAAACATTTGGATCTCAGCCGCTGTTTAGACTTTTCAAAATCAGTTTATGAAGAGTTACAAGAGTTGCGTGGAAACGCAGAAGATGAGTTTAAGAATATCTTCGAACTGGCTATAGAAAGGCAAATAATGTTGGATTTATGATAGAAGTACCTCGACGAGTTGGGCGTAAAATTAATCGAGACAATTATATCGGAGAGCCAGAGGACTATTTTCGTTGCTCCATATATATCCCCTTTCTAGATCGTTATTCAGATTAAATATATTTAAGGTTTATAAAACATGGAAATTTGTTGTCCAAAAATGCAGAGTATTTTACCCAGCAAGGCATTTGGTTTACAAAGCAATGATATCCAGAAAATGGCACAATTGTACGAAAAATATTGGCCAGATGATTTTGCAACGTCTGTTGATGACTTCGTGGCAGAGCTGATTATGTGGCGCCGGTATACTTTTTTGTAAATAATGTTTGTAATAATTGTTGAACAATTAAGTAATTCTTTCAGATATTGGGAAATGTATCAAATATTAATTTGTCGGAAAATTTTATTGATGCTTTAAACCAGTGCGATGAAAAGCTCTATCCATTAATTTTCCATTTTTCGAAGATTGGTGCAACACCGCCAGTGTCTGTTGCATCAAGCGAACGGTAATTTTCAACACTACGTCGATTGAAAACATATTTACGGAGCAGCATTGCACAAGACAGATTATTTAGTTTGGCACTTCTTAATGGCAGTATGCTACTTAATTGTTTGCCTCAATCCTTTCACTAATAAATATTAAATGATATGTTCTGATAAGCTGATTTTTGTAATAATCCCCTATCGTCTCAATAACGGTTAGTATTACAGAGATTTGAAAAAATATGCTTTAAAGTACAGTGCTTAGACTTTGCCATGCACAAAACGGCAATTGAAAATTAACTACGAAATTATGGTTTTTAGATTATCCGACTCAATCGAGTTCAATTAAAATGTGGAGCCGCATAGACTTAAAATAAAGTCAACGCGCATTATAATAAAATTTACAATGTAAAAACAGAACTAGAAGTTTTGAATGTGTAATATAATTCTAGTTTTTAAAAACATAAATAAATGTAGTTATTGAAATAATTATAGTATTGTTTTGTTAAATTTTTCCATGCTAAATTGGTATTCAGACGTAATAAATTCCCGCCATATTTTGGTTTCAAATTCTGTATTCAACATTTTAACTTTCTTTCCATAGCATTAGAGTGAAGTAAATTTAATTTATTATTTGTATACATTTGCTTGTACAGTATAATCTCGATAATCCGGACAATTAAAAACCGGACACTGGTGTCCGGATTACAGAGTCTACAATAGAAATTGAGTGTCCGGATTACAGAGTCTACAATAGAAATGAGTGTCCGGATTACCGCGTTGTCCGTATTAGCGAGTGTCCGAATTATCGAGATTATACTGTATTAGTATTAACTAAGTATAAACATAAAAAATTTATAACATAACATAAAGTGTTGCTATAAATTTCTGGTGATGGTGGCTTATATTCACCTCTTGTAATAAAATAAATCTCAAAATACATATGTAAACGGTAAACGGTATGTATGAATTTAATATTATAGTTAGTAAATTGGTAAATGTTTAACCCAACTTGACAATTTTAAGTTATAAAACAATTACAAAAGAACAAAGAGAAAAGAGGCAAAAGGAAGAAGGCGCTTACAAGCCGAAAAATGTAACATCAAATTTATTTTACATAGTCGGATACAATTGTAACATTAAATATAGGTTTCACAGCTCCATACTGCTGTGCCATACCATTCTATCGGAAAAATATTTTAAAATGTAATTGTACGGAACTTTGATGTGAAAAACATCTGCACAAATTAAAATGGCATTCAATTGTTAGTGCATATTTTTGTTGCATGTTTTGGCATATTTGCAATAAAATGCATATTTGTAAGCATATTCTAAGCTTTTTCTTCGCTTTGAAGGCATATTTTTGCATATTAACAACTAGCAGGGTCTCACGGCTTTGCACACAAGTTTAAAGTCAATGGGGCCAATGAATCAAGCTCTTTTTAACCCTTTCTTTTAACCCTTTCCCGTCAGATTTTTATGAAAAAAAAAGTATATAATTATTTATCATTTGAAGTGCTCTCACCAGATTTTAAGTCAATATTTCTCTTATTAAATCATGTTTCCCCACACAAACTCTTAACCCATCGATGACCCGTCCGATTTTTATTTTCGAAAAAATAAAAAAACACTTGTCAAATTATTTCTCACCAAGAGTACTTTCACCAAGTTTGAAGTCAAAAGGCCCATAAAATCTTGATTCTCCATAAAAACTCTTAACCCATAGCTCACCCCGTCAGATTTCGATTTTCAAAAAGTGAAAAACACGTGTCGAATTATTTCTCACTAAGGGTAGGGTAATAGGTTCGGTTATGGGCATAGTTTGGTTGTGGACACCCCTGCGTATCTTTTGATAGAAAGCAGACTAGGCTTTTCTGACTAATGCCATTTGTTCATTATGGAAGCACGATCTTTTGTGCCAAACACCGAGTCGAACAGACGCGTCTGCTTTGTGCTGGGACCATATATATCTTTCTGTGCTTAAAAAATAAGACAAACATTTTTTTAAACATTTTAAATAGTGTTATAAATCGAAGTGAATCCATCGAGAAGTGCAAATGCATTTTTATTTAGTAAATTTATTATATTATATTTATTATATTATTTATAATATATATATAATAATATAAATAAATATATAATAATATATTTATAATATATTATATTTATTATTTGAGATCCAATATCGATTACAACCAATATGTTTACACCAAAAAAATGTTTCACTACTTCTCAAAATGGCTGCCAAATTCGGTTGTGGGCACCCGTTTTTTTGGTGATTTGGTAAGATTTGGTAAGTTATATCATCGGAGATGGTGTTTTTACGTATTTTTTTATTGTTTTAGCCATATCAACCGACGATAAGTAAAAAAATCGTCCGATATCGGTTTTAATGTGCTGCTGGATGCCATTAAACATTGTTCTGCGGAAAAGCTACCCACAAAATCGACTGCCGCAGCGTATGGGATTTCCCGAACCACTCTTCAACGCTACATGAAGACAGTTTAACAAATTTCGGAGACATCAAAGCCGTCGGTCGACGTCGACGGTGCTTTATTAAATTTTGTTCGTGGATGTAACAAGCGCGTGCCATCGAATCAGGTAAATTGGTGTTTTCCACCTTCTTCACGTCACATCAATTGAAAAGTGTTGATTAATTAGGTTGAATTTCATTTTACTTTAGGTCTTCTCGACAGTCCAGGAGAACGACTTGATCACTTACATTTTGAAATGCCCGTTCATCTAAAGTATGCCGGCATGCGTGCCAGCTACTTCACATGCGTGCACTGTGCTTAAAATAATATTTTTCTTCCTACATACAAGGTGCAACCCAAAGTAAACAGGACTTTTATAAAATAAAGAAAACGGATGATTATTTTTGTATAATTCTTTTTATTTATTCAAAATACTCTCCTTCTGCTTCGATACAACGTTTTGCACGGTCCAAAAGCATTTGGAATGAGTGTTTTAGGTCATCGGCCGGCATCGCCTTCAGAATGTTGGTACAAGCCTTTTGGATGTCCTCAACGTCCTTATAACGGTTTCCTTTCATCGGCAAATGCAACTGACCGAATAAGTAGAAGTCACAGGGAGCCATATCAGGCGAATACGGTGAATGATTGATGGTAAAAATTCGATTTTTGGTCAAATAATCGGTCGTAACTAGGACTCTGTGAGCCGGTGCATTATCATGCAATAAACGCCAACTTCCTTCCTCGCGATATTCTGGCCGAATACGACGAATGCGATGCACCAAACGCTTCAAAACTTCAACATAAAACAAAGCGTTCATTGTTTTTCCTGGTGGAGCAAACTCTCGATGAATTATTCCCTTTGAACCGTAGAAACAAATGAGATGAGTTTTGATTTTTGACTTCTCACGGCGGGTTTTTTTCGGATTTGGCTCATCTGGGTGCTTCCATTCGGCACTTTGACGCTTTGTTTCGGGATCATATTGAAAGCACCACGTTTCGTCACCGGTTACGATGTTGAACAAGAAATTTGGATCACGTCTGGCTTCCCGAACGATGTCTTTTGCGTGCTCAATTCTCTGCGCTTTTTGGTTTCTATATTGGTGTTGGTTTTTATTCATATTTTCCCGTTTCCAGAAGATTTTCCAAGGGTGCCCACAACCGAACCAAAAAAACTTTTCTATTTGACGGAATCGGTTTATCTTTATCATCACTTATTAGCTAAGGTCTCTAGCTTTCCATAGATATCCATATGTCCGATTAATATGAACTTGGTGAAAAGTTATGAGCCAAAAACAA
This sequence comes from Melieria crassipennis, assembly GCA_963668005.1. NCBI lineage: Eukaryota > Metazoa > Arthropoda > Insecta > Diptera > Ulidiidae > Melieria > Melieria crassipennis. The sequence goes on along the minus strand of OY764961.1, from coordinate 83,903,266 downwards.
AAGGGTGCCCACAACCGAACCTTTTCCCCTACTTTTACCAAGCTTAAAGACAATGGGTCTATTAATTCATACTTTTTCACATTTCTACATACAACCCGTCAGTTTTTTATTTTTGAACAAATAAAAAACACATGTCGAGTTATTTCTCACTAAGAGTACTTTCACCAAGTTTAAAGTCAGAAGGCGTACAAAATCATATTTCTTCATACAAACTTTAGGTTTTGAATTAAAAAAAAATTAAAAACACGTGTCAAATTATTTTTGATTTCATGTGTTTTCACCAACTTTGAAGTCAATAGGCCAATCGGTTCAGGGTTTTTTCGTAGTCTTTCCGTTTACGAACCTTAATCCTTGGTTCACCTCGTTAAATTTTGATTTTCGAAAAATTATCAAATATGTGTCGAATTATTTTTGATTTGGAGTATTTTAACCAAGTTTGAAATCATGGTTAAAATCATGGGTTAACCCATGTTTTGACCCTTTAGACCCCGAATTTTTAAAAATTCTGTTTAAAGTTTAAATTTCATGTTTGTAGCTTCAGCGGTTTGGGCTGGGCGATGATGAATCAGTCAGTCAGTCAGGATAAACAATTATATGTAAGTATATAGATAAGCATACATATGTTTCTATGTTTCTTATATTCCTTATGTATTTACGTAAGTACTACAAATCAAGAAGTTAAATTAGATTAGATTATAGATTGTAAATTTAGATTTTAGATTATAGATTGCACTATGCGTGTCACATCAATCGTCTTGAACGAATCCAAAAAAGGTCTCTACGTTTTGCCCTACGTTCTTTGCATTTTGTTTACCCCATTCCTTCCTATCGGTCCAGATGTCTGCTTATTAATCTAAAATCATTGGATGGTAGGAGAAGTATTCTCTCACCTTTGTCTTTAACCTAATACGGGGTGCGATAGACTGTCCTTACGTACTCGGACCATTTTTATCCATTTTTTTATTCCGCAAAGATCGTTAAGATATAATGCCACTTTCTCTTTGGAGAGGGTAAGAACAAATTACGCTTCTTTTGCCCCAATTTTTAGAGCTTTAAAATAAATCAACTTGCTCTCAAATACTTTTGTTTTCGATTTTTCCTATTCCGAAATCCAGTTCAAATTGTTGTTGAAGGAATTCATTAGCTAGGATATTTATATATGTGTATTTCACTTACATTTTGTAGTAATCTGAACGAACTTACTGTATTATTCTTCTGGATTACTTTAAACAAATAAAAATACTCTCACTCTGTGCAACAAAGATTTTCTTAGTATTCTTTCTTTCTCTGTTCTCAATAAATTTATAAAATAAAACTTTTTGTATATTTTTCCAAAACATGCATAAAAACGAAAAGGTTTCTTTAAATGTTATTTTTAAAATATCTTTGGTGTTTTTTTAACTTCGTAAACGCAGTGTATTGTGTTAGCAATACATTTATAAAAATTATATCATTGTTTAGTGCATGAAAATCCGCTCGCCACTTGTAAGTTCAAGGATCCTTCAAGGACCCTTATACGCGTAAGCTTCTGTTTTCGTCTCTCGTCCGTTCTAAACTCGAGTACGCCTCTGTAATTTGGAACCCACTGTATACTTTACACTCTTCCCGGCTTGAAAGAATTCAGCGTAGGTTTCTTCGTTTTGCCCTACAACCGCTTCATTTCTCTGATCATTTTCCTTCATATAATGCTCGTCTGATGTTGATTAACTTGCAGTCTCTTGAGGTTAGAAGATTCGTTCAATCTGTAATGTTCGTTTTTGCTCTCGTCTCCAATGTTATTGATTGCCCTTGTTTTCTAGAGAAAATCCAGTTCAATGTGTCTTATAAATCACTGCGTGACTCTCCGACTTTTTATGTAAGAACAGTTAAAACAAACTACCTTCTTGCAGCACCAACAACACGGGCTATGTGTGACTTTAATAAGCTATCTAAATCAATTATCTTGGATCCGTCTTTTAATAGATCATTCTTCAAAAGGCACCTCGACCAAGTAAATCTCATGGCACCTTAGTCATTTTTGTTTTTTGTACTGAATTTATTATATATTTATGCTGCTTAACTTTGATGTAATTTTAAGTGTTTTGTTTATATTTTCTCAATCTAATTGTAAATGCTAGTCAGTATGACTCTTTTCTATTTGACTAAACTGTTAATAAACAATAAACAAAAACAATAAGTTTGCAGGCAGGCGTTTGGGTGTCAACACCCCCCAAAGGGCATCTTTAATTAACATTTGCAATAACTATGCAGCCGCCGTAGCTCAGCTGGCTAGTGCGTTGGGCCGCGAGTCAAATGCGACGCTCGAACCCAGGTTCAAGACTCCGTTCCTGCTAACACCGAAAAAAAAGAAAAACAACAATTTTTCTTTCGGCGGCTGTCCTCTCAGCAGGAAATGGCAAACCTCTGAGAGTAAAATTGCCTATGAAAAAGCTCCCAACTCGTCGTTCGGAATCGGCATAAAACTGTAGGTCCCTTCCAACCTTGTATAAAATTCGCACGCACAACATGATGGTTGCGGGTAGCTAGGCCTTAGTCGCGCTATCGGGCTGTCGTGCCATTCAATTATTTAATTAATATTAACTACGCATGCAATGTACATACATTGCAACATTAGCAAAAAGGTCTTTAAAAAATAACACCAAATTTTTTTTTGGCAAAGCCGGTTTGTTTTATTCAAAACAGTGCCCTTCGGACTCAATACAGCGACTTAAACGACCTAAAAGTATGTCTAATGAGTATTTTAAATTGTCGATCGGGATGTGAGGATGTCGGTAAAAGCTTTTTGGAAGATTTCTACGCCCTCGAAACGGGTTCCTTTCACCGGCAAATGTATTTTTCTGAAAGGGTAAAGTCGCATGGTGCCAAATCAGGCAAATAGTGGTTGATGATTAAATGCGATTTTTTGTAAAGGAAATCAGTCACAAGTCCAGATTGATAAGATGGGTCAGTTAACTTGTGCAGAACAAACTGTGCACACACTTTTCGATGGCCAATGTTCATTTTAAATGCTATAAATTTATTTAATTGCTTAGTCCGTCTTCAAAAATTTCAGTGAAGCTTTAACTAATCCTTGATGAATTCTCGCACAGTTTTGATGATATCTGCGGTGATCGCGGATTTCAGTTGGCTAATATGTTGGTCATCATTTATGTCCTCACGACCGTTTTTGGCTCTTTGTTTATGACTAATTTTTGCACCGAAAATTCCCTATTTCAAAAGTCTTGTTTTTTTTAGAACGCGAGTAATAAAAAATTTCCGAAAAAATTGCAAGGTCCTCCCATGACCTGGCGACGCCCCTGTGTGTTCATACATTACTTATAAGCTTAATCATAAAATATTTGCGCTTAATTTAAAACATAGATATTGAATGTGAAAGATCCACAATCAAAATACAAATTGCTTAAAATACAATAGCTCAAAGTTGCTTAATATAATATATAATATGTATAATATATATAATATATAATACATATATACGTTGAAATATCATATATGTACACATATATAAGTGAAACATTTTCCACAAATTTATGAAAAACTAATCTTTTTTTAGCTATATTTATGATTAGTTGAACTCTCGACGAATCTAATTTTCGTTGACAAATTGTTTTGTGTTCTTGTATTATAATTATATGTGTTGTCTTTAAGTGAACACACACACACATTAACTTTCAAAAGAGCCAATCAAAATAATGATGTTTGTGTTTAAATACTGAAATTATTAACGACGGATAACTGATTTTGGGACGCTAGTGATAATTAAATAAATTATACCATTATTGGGTCTGAAAGAGATCGGAAATGAAATTTAAATGTTTAAATTTGAACAGCAGTTTGATGTGCATGTACCTACGTATGCATGCATGTGTGTACAACCTTAGTCGTGAAAACTTGTACAAAGCAATGGTTGTTGAAACGGCTCTAATTGGCTCCTCTCAATTGTGGATGCCAACATTACTCCCTCAAAATGTTAAAAAGAGATGGAAAGTCCGAATATTCTGCGTCCACTTTTTACTTATAGTAAAACGCTGCTGCACGAACTACAACGGGTTAGAAGGTTGGAACAATTGACTAGATATATTGATAGAATAATTGTATTCAGTGAAAGCGCGAATCCAAGTAGGAGGTGCTCTGGTGCGCCGAACTTGGAAAAGGGTATATTTTAACCTATAGATCTCTTCCAATACTGCTTTGGCTTTTTAATATTAAGGTGACAACCACGCGTTTCATTCAACGCTACTGCCAATTATTGATTTATTACTTTTACTAATAGTTTTATTAAACACTGCCTGCTGAAATATCTACGCCAGCTGTCATTAGGCCATTTCCTGGATTACGTCAAATATAATGGAACCAAACACGACAGCCGACGGCAGCCGCCGTGGCTCAGTTGGTTAGTGCGTTGGACCGCGAGTCGAAGGCAGCAAACCGCAGGTTCAAATACTGCCCGTAATAACACCTAAAAAAAAATAACGGGAAAATTCGTTTTCTCTTTCGGTGGCTGTCCTCTCAGCTGGAAATGGCAAACCTCTGAGAGTAAAAATTGCCTATGATAAAGCTCCCAACCTGCCGTTCGGAACCGGCGTAAAAACTGTAGGTCCCTTCTACCCGCGTACAAATTCACACGCACAACACGGGTAGTTGCGGGAAGCTAGGCCTTAGTCTCGCGTAAGCGGGCTGTCGTGCCAGTCAATTATTATTAATTATTATTAAACACGAATGAAAGGATATAAACATCCGTAAAAATGCACCAAATCCAGTGCTTATAAGCGAGGAGTACTTATATCGCAAATATAAGTAGAACCTTTTTTCGACGGCCGCCTTTTCAGCAAGAAAAGGCAAACCTATCAAAAATGTCCCAATCATCTGACCAGAATCGGCATAAAATTCTGTAGAGCTAGTCGGCTGCAGTGCTACAGCTATGTTGTTATTAGGCATCGCAATCCCGGTATCCCGGACATTTTCCAGTCCCGAAAATCCCGGGATTCAAACTCTCTAATCCCGGGATTTTCGGGATTTTTGCATTAAATGAATTTGCTAACTTGTAATACTTTATTAAACAAAGTTCAGAAGAAATAAATTTAACACAAAAAAAACGATTCCTTTGATTCTGAGACTTTGATAAAAAATTTACCTTTTTTGCAATGGAGGGGATAGAGGGCGACGAAATGTTATGAAACTGAAGTTAAATGTTGAATGAAAATTTTAAAGTTAAACACAATTTGATTAAACTCAAGATACAAAATCTTGAACTAAACCCAAATGTGATTAAACTGTGTCCATTTTTATAGAAAATATATGATAAACATGTATTTATGCAATTGAGCAAAATTGTTTTATTTTAAAACTTTGTTATATGAAATCCCGTGATCCCGGTATTCGAATTTTCAATCCCGAAAATCCCGGGATCGCAAAATGGCCAAAAATTGCGATCCCTAGTTGTTATGTAGCTCATGGTTCGTTGCTTGGTTCGTCAAAATCTATATACATACATATATGTTAATTGTTTGTCCTGACTGGCTGATTCATCATCATCCAGCCCAAACCGCTAAAGCTACAAACATGAAATTTGAACTGAGGATACATTAAAAAATAAACCTTCGCCAAGACGGGATTTTTTGAAATTCGGGGTCAGAAAAGGCGCAAGACTTGGGTTAAGGTGTTGTATGAAAAAGGTGATTTAATAGTATTTTTTTATAAAAATCTGACTTGATCAACAAAGGGTCAAGAGAAACTTGATGTACGATTTATTGGACGTGTAAAGCCGTCGCAATAGCTCTTCCCAGGCGCCTCGGATTTATTTATTTATTTATTTGCGCGCCTACTCCAGTTGGTTACACCAAGAGATGATAGGGCGTCCTCAACTTGGTCCTTCTCCCGGAGACACGGCCTCCCCCTTCGCCGTCGACCACCAACTACCGCATCGAACATCTTTTTCGCCGGAGCTTCATCGTCCAATCGGCAGACATGGCCAAGCCGGCGTAGCCGCTGGATGTTAATTCGCTGTGCTACGTCCATGTCTTTGTACAGCTCGTTCTTTGTTCGTATACGATGGTTGTCGCCAATACGAACAGGGCCGAAGATTTTGCGAAGTACCTTCCTCTCGAACACCCCAAGAGCCGCAAGACGTTACGCAACAGCGTCCATGCTTCTGCACCATAGAGGAGCACGGGCAGAATAAGTGTCCTATAGACTGCAAGTTTTGTCGGTCGAGTGAGGTCTCTGCTACTTAGTTGTTTACCGAGTAACCCCAAAACCCCCAAACACAAAGATTGCAAGAGCAAAATGTGGTTTCGAATGGCATTCGGCTCAAACGTTGTACGCAAAGCCCCCTCCCCCAAATGAAATCCTGTGTGCGCCACTGGTAGCATCTATTGGCAAGAGTTATTCTTTGCTTTATCTTCAGGCCCACATAATTGCTGCTGTTTATGGCGTCGGCAAGGTAGACGATTCCTTGACAACTTTAAAAGTATACCTGTCGGCCTGAGACCCTAGCCGCTGCGAGACCCCGTGTGTAGACAGCATATACTTTGTCTTGCCCTCATTTACTACCAGACCCAATTTGACAGATTCTCTTTCGATTGTCACAAAGGCCCTGCTAGTAGCAAATAAAATAACTACGAATAATTATGAGAATATTGAATAAAACCAGAAATTTTCGTACGTACTAAATCAAGTTTCAGACAATTTACAAGACGGTCTACTCCTTTACTTTTACTGGAGTAAAATTGATCTGTGTGTATGTGTCTGTTATGCGTGCATTTGTATGAAGTTGGGTAGGACTGTTAAAGGTTATTTATATCCATGACAAATTTCTATCGGTGTCTGTACAGTAATAGTGTGTTTATTTCGGATGTTGTTATTGTGATGTAAACAATGGATTATACTCGGGGTGTGATTCTGTTTCGGTGAGCTCCCAATGTGGTTAAAGCGTGTCATGGCGTGCCGTTGTTTTGATTGTGAGTGTCGCCTCAGCACCGTGAGGTCGGAAGCAACATATCCTGATTTCTGATTATTATGCTATTATGTAGATAAATGTCAAATTTGCAGGGTGTGGTTTCAAATCATACAAAGTACATTACTGTGTATGTGTGTGTCCATAACGGCAGCATTAATATGAACAACAACAAGCGTCTCAACGTCTACATCAGGGGTTAAATAATTTATTGTTTGCTCAATTGCTGAAATCACAATCGCTTTCGTGCTATTGTGGAGAAATTACACCAAGGGCGAAACATAATTTTGCGGTGTGGTGGTTCATGTAAAACGAAATCTATGTTTTACAATGTTTGTTACGGTGTTAATTTTCCGCATTTTACATTTTATGAAATTTGAACATTTAATTCAACAGGAGGAGTGAGGCAAATGGAAAGAAACCCCAAACAATTTTACAGTTCTGCCAATAAGCAAATTGCCCTTAAACACATATTTTCCGAACCCAAGCCACACTATGCAAAAACGTTGCGCATTCCGTCAATTTAAATATAATTACATCACGTGAGAAATTGTAACATTTACTGAAACTGCAAATGAGTCCCTAAGACTTCTAAATGTGAAAAGGAAAGGGCGAGATCGAATCCGACTGGCAAGTAGGGAGCATTTTCAGTAAATTACGTACTTAAGTCTTAAAGATTTACCATTTCCTGCTGAAAGCGTGGCCCTGTTTGGCGCTTTTCTTATCTATACATGCGCACGAATTAAATTCAGTTCATAACACGAACTGAATCCCAGACATCGGGTAGAAGGAAATTGTTAATCGAACGATTTTGGTGGCCAGCTGATATCCGAATTTCAGGATTTTTATTAAAAACATATTTAAAAACTATATGCGTAATGTAAATATGGAATTAGTATGATTCTCAATACTGTCTTTTTCGTTTTGATCACTATCTTTTAAATAGGGTGGCTCCGGTTATTGTGATGAAGTACAGCCATACGAAAGAACGAAACCATGATGAAATGTTCACAATGTTCGAAAAGTAAAGAATCTTACATTAACATGCTTTCGCAAGCAATATTGCCAGTCAATTGTTGAAAAACTGCGTTGGCGTGTGCCCGATTTTTTTCAGAGCTTGCAACAAAATTTGTTTAAGATATGAATATGAATGAAGGACTGCTTTCAGTCAGTGTTTGTATGTGTACGTGCTTTAAACTGTTACCCGCATTACCCGCAAATTTCTTTAATGGGCAGTTATGAGTTTCTAGAAATTTTCAAAACTATCTCTGAAGATTTTTTAGAAGCCTTGTCCGTTTGATTTGTTTAAAAACCAATACTTGAAATATGTTATCTGTTGAATTGCATTCAATTCGTGCCGAATTTGACTGTAATATAGAAAAAAAGTACTTGTAGTAGTTTTAGTACTGGAAATACTTTTTTAATAACTATATACATAATTTCTTATAAATAAAATATGTTCATCTATTGTGCGTCCTAATCACTTTTCTATAATGTATAGATTACACTACTCGACACGAAAAATGCTCCTAAAAATAAAATTATTTTTTAGACATCTTCGGCTGCTGAACACGAAACTGAAAATAAAAAAATTTTCTTAAAAAGCGTTTTCGAAAAATCTTCCACTTGTGTTAGTCGGATGGTTGGTTTACGAGATATGTGCTCATAACTGAAATAAGAGGGGAAAAACGTGTTTTTTTAAGATTTTTCGAAAACGCTTCTTAAGAAAATTTTTTGATTTTCAGTTTCGTGTTCAGCAGCCGAAGATTAGTCTAAAAAATACTTTTGTTTTAAGGAGCACGCGATGAACCCATTTTTTGTCGAGTAGTGTTATATAGGCCTTTATGATAAGTATTACGATAGCTTATTATATGCTAAGTAGGCGTGGCAGTATGATCGTATTCAATGCGTGCAACTGTTCTTCTTTGCGAAGCAATTTTTCGGAAGCGTCATATACATAGCAGGCCGTCCATTTTTGGTGAGAACTTTTAGATGGATATCGTAAGCTCAACTACCAAATTTAATAGTTCTGACACTAATATTAAGCAAATTATTCCAAAATGAGTTTTCAAGTAATATGAGAGGTGGGCGTGGCAGTGGTCACATCTCAATGATTTTTTAACCTTTTTCATTTTGACCACAAAAATATGGTCTCCAGATTGGACAATGTTAACTATTTTTGGCCACCGGTTAAACGAAGTCGTTACACTGTGCGGCGTCCTGCTGAAACCGCATGTCGCACATAAGGGTATTTAAGTATTCTTAGAAATTATAATAGATATAAGGCAGGGGCGTAGCCAAGGGGGTGTTTGGGTGTCAGAACCCCCATGGCCTATAATTATTTAAAATTTTCAATCACGTTCCCACATTAACCAAAAGGTCTTTTCACTTTTCAGCATATAAAATAATAACGAAACATTTTTTTGGTAAAGCCGATATGATTTTTTTAAATAGTGAGGCTCAATACAACTATTTGCATTATCTAAAAGCATGTCTAATGAGTTTTTTAGATCATCGACTGGAATGTCCTTCAGGATGTCGGTACAAGCCTTTTGGATTCGTTCTATTTACGTCTTCAAAACGCCTTTCTTTAATCGGAAAATGAATTATTTTAAGGTGAGAGTCGAACGATGCCGCATCAGGTGAAAACGAGGAGTGGTTGATGATTAAAATTCGACTTTTAGTCAAAAAGTCAGTCACAAGTGTCTATGGATGAGATGGCGTCTTTCGATAGCCAAAAATTCAGTAAAAATGCGATAACTTTTTGTTAGTAAAATGCGTACCCTTCGCCTTACCAACAATTTTTGTATGCGTCATTTACCAATGTCGTTCACTCGAATGATCCCACGCACTTCCGCCACTATTTTGAATAAAACTCACAATAAATATATAATAATTTATAAATTTTTTTCATACCTCAGTATTTATGTAGTATCTTCCTATGATGATAGTCCGTTTTTCGAAAAAGGCCTCACTATAACTATTAATTTTGCGAATATGGAGAATATTAGAAGATTTCTCTCCATAGGGTTTATTGAATACATATTGAGGTACGCCAAACAAATTTGTTGTTTTGTTCAAAATGGCGGCGGAAGCCCCTGAGATCACGCGGGTGGGTATTTGGTATACAAAATAAAAAATAACAAAAAAAAGGAGCAAAATTTCCATAAAAATATTTGTTCATGTTATTGAAAACTACTTTCGAATTTATAATATAATATAATATAATATAATATAATATAATATAATATAATATAATATAATATAATATAATATAATATAATATAATATAATATAATATAATATAATATAATATAATATAATATAATATAATATAATATAATATAATATAATATAATATAATATAATATAATATAATATAATATAATATAATATAATATAATATAATATAATATAATATAATATAATATAATATAATATAATATAATATAATATAATATAATATAATATAATATAATATATATTATATCGACAGTCGGTTAGTGCGTTGGACCGCGAGTCGCAGGCAGCAACCTCAGGTTCAAATACAGCCTGTAATAACACCTAAAAAAATAACGGGAAAACTCGTTTTCTCTTTCGGTGGCTGTCCTCTCAGCTGGAAATGGCAAACCTCTGAGAGTAAAAATTGCTTATGAAAAAGCTCCCAACCTGCCGTTCGGAACCGGCATAAAACTGTAGGTCCCTTCAATCCGCGTATAAATTCACACGCACAACACGGGTAGTTGCGGGAAGCTAGGCCTTAGTCTCGCGTAAGCGGGCTGTCGTGCCAGTCAATTATTATTATTAATATAATATAAATCATCAGCGGGAGACGCATTTTCCCAAAAACTCGAAAGTCGCACAGTTTAAAATGATGTGAATACGAGAAGTGTTTAATGGCTAAATGCGATTTTAAGTAAAAAAATCGGTCATCAGATGAGATGGCGTCAATTCTTCAACTTCTACAGGTCAATTTTACTTATTACTCTTTTTAGAAAAACGAACGATATGTATCGATGGTTAAATGCAGAGATGTTTGTGTCTACATAGAAATTAAAACTAGATAATCCCATTTTGCACGCATTGTTCAAACTAACGAATGTTGAACATTTTCAGGACAGGACCTACTGATCACCTAAATTTCCAATCACCAATTTCTGAGGGCGTATGTTTATTGAAAATCAAATGCAATATTCCTTACTGTATGCATACCTATGTATAATACTACGAGTACACTTCTTGCGGTTGTGGTTGTGCTGTTTGAATTTTGAATGCATTAAAGTGTCAAATTTGATTATGCCAAGGCATTGCGAACTCATGTTCCATCTCCATATGCTCTTTTTTTAACATCCCTCTAGTTAACTGTCATTCAAATATTGCCCAACTCTCTTCATAGGCATGTAAGTGACGTTTTGATTGTAACAGCTGTCAGGAAAAGAAACGATTATGACATTTAACAAACTGTTATCAATGCACGACAAAGTTGGAAACGACATGTTTGGAAAGAATGAAAAATAGCTGGATCCATCAAAATTGTGTCTTCAAAGGCATGACAAATTTCACTATAAAGGTTCGCAATTCCCAGTCAGTCAGTAGATACTTTCATATTTGTACAAAAGGTATCCTATGAAACATTGAATATAAAGTGAACGAAACCGGGGAAATGTTCTCTGTTATTGTTTTCTTTTAGCCGAAACACTAACTTAGAGAATACTTCAGCTTAACTAAAATTTGTTGGCTGGAGTTGTATAAAATCTATATTTGTATATACTTATATTAATAGATAAATTCGTTTGGGAACGCATAAGTAAGCTGACCTCATACTTCTCTTTCTTTACTAATGGCATGGGCGGAGGGGGGATGGGAGTCAGAACCCCCCGCCCATAGCCTATAATTTGTCAACATTTTCAATCACTATGCATCGTATGTACGTTCCCACATTAGCAAAAAGGTCTTTAAACATTTAAGAGTATAATAACACAGTGCAACAAATTCAAAAAAAAATTCGAGGGACAAGGTCAAACCCATCTCATTCGATAGAGGACCTCAGTAGATGAAAAAGTGTCAAGGGATTTTTCCCGGGATGTTCGAGTTTTTTTTTAAATGCAGTTTAAAGATGGCGGCTTAATGCCCCTTACTGAAACTTTTAAAACATCATATCTCGTGACTCAAATGTCAGAAAGGAATAATTTTTACGTCAAATGAAAGCTAATGATATCAAGTCGATGACACAACATCCTTTTTGGAAAACTTTTATGAAAAAGGATGTGAAGGACATCAACTAGATTGTTATCCTTGAATATCCTGGAAACCGTGAGAGCTAAATTTATATAAGTAACTTCTAGAAAAATAGCATTCAAAAATCTATACTGAACACTAATTTCATTTCAATCACTTTCACTGTTCAGGCACTACAGCGTTTAAAAAATTATACTCTGCTATAATTTCATGCATTTATGTACAGAATATCTCGTAGCTGCTTACTAAAAACATCGAATGTAGCAAAGCACATTTTTTTTAATCATTGTAGAGTCTTAACTATCAAAGTGACTTACATGAAATTTATAAGCAGTATAGATCTTTGAATGCCATTTTACCAGAAATCACTTATATATTGTGTCATCGACTTAATATCATTAGCTTTCATTTGACGTAAAAATTATTCCTTTCTGACATTTGAGTCACGAGATATGATATTTTAAAAGTTTCAGAAAGGGGCACTAAGCCGCCATCTTTAAACTGCATTTAAAAAAAAACTCGAACATCCCGGGAAAAATCCCTCGACACTTTTTCATCTACTGAGGTCCTCTATCGAATGAGATGGGTTTGACCTTGTCCCTTTTTTCAGTGTTGCACTGTGTAACAAAACATTTTTTTGGCGAAACTAATTTGTTTTTTTAATAGTCACGTTTAGGCTCAATACAGCGATTTGCATGTTCTAAAAACATGTCTAAAGACTAGTTTAGTTCGTTGACCGCAATGTCCTTCAGGATGTCGGTACAAGCCTTTTGGATGGTTTCTACGTTCTCAAAACGCTTTTTTCATCGGTAAATGCATTTTTTAAAAGGTGAAAGTCGCACGTTGCCACATCAGTTGAAAACGAGGATTGGTTGATGGATAAAATTCGACAAAAAAACAGTCAAAACAAGTGTCGATAGATGGGATGGCATCCTTCGATAGCCAAATGTTCAGTTAAAATGCGATAAATTTATGCTATTGAGATGCTTAACCTTCGCCTTACCAAAGATTTTTATATACGTCGTTTACCAATGTCGTTCACTCGGATGATCCCACGCACTTCCGCCGCTATTTTGAGTAAAACTCACAATAAATATATACCTAATAATTTATAATTTTCGAAAAAAGGCCTAACTTTAATGATTTATTTTGAGACTATGGAAAATATTAGAAGACTTCTTTCCAGAGGGTTTATTGAACACATAATGAGGTACAAAAACAAAATTGATCGCGACTTTTTATCAAAATGGCAGCGAAAGCGCCTGGGATCGCCCAGGTACATTTGTATAAAAAACGACAAAATTCAAGTTTAAACATGAACAAAATTTCCAAAACAAAAATATTTGTTCATGTTATTGAAAATTAACTTCAAATTTGTGCAGATATTAAACATGAATATGAAAAAGATCACCCGGGTGTTTATAAGTAAAGCGAAGGTTAACACTAGAATGCCCAAGGGAGTCATTTTGACTACTTTGAGGTCTTTTATTGTAAATAACTTTTGTTGCATCGCTTTCTAAAAAAATATCTTACGTGACTTTTATTAGTTTTTAAAGCAAAATGGAATAAATAAATTAAAAATATTGTAAACAATTTTTTACCCCAATTTTGCAAAATTTACCTTAAATGCCCAAAGGTAGTCATTTTGACTACCTATATACAATTTTCAGCAAATCTTACTGATAAAAAGACAAATATGCATCTTCAATTACGAAATATGAAAATTTCAAATAATTGCAAATATTAAAAAAAATATATCATAGTAAGCTGTGACAATTCCCAAGTTTTTCAATCAAAAATTCACTCACAAAATTCATTCACAAATTCCAAGTTTCATTCCATTTTATCCCATTGATGTGTAAAGTACGCCATTATATTTTAGTGAATTTTCTTTGTAAACCATATAAAATAAAAATGGAGTACTTATTTTAATTTAATATAATGTGCATTTATTCATATTTGCTACTTGAAAACCAATAAAATTAAAAAAAAAGTCAGTAAACAATATGGTAGTCAAAATGACTACCTATGGGCATTTTAGGTAGGTAAGATTTTCGGGCATTCTAGTGTTAAATCCAATTTCTAAACTAGTAATTTTCAATGAAATTGGCTCCCCACTTGCAAATACTGTAACATAATCGAAGAAACATAATATCTCAGAATCTACCAAACCGATTTGAATGATTTAATCGAATGCAAAAAATTCAAAATATAAAAATCCACCACCATCCACCACTCCCATCCAAACGAAGTTGTGAAGTTGTCAATTTTTGGGTCTCTACGAAGCAAAAATTAAAAATGTATTGTCGAAAACTCATTAACCTCCCTATTTCGAATATAATTGTAATCGTAATTGATTTTCCAAAGCTATCTTCAAAAAATCTTTCTACCAACTACAAAGCATTTGTTGATTGCTATCAGCATTCAACCTAAATTAATTGGTTTCAAAGCTGTAAGAACTTACTTTAAGAGCTCATAACTTCTATGTAATGCAGTATTTTTTATTAAAACTTGTAATTTATATTAATTGAAGTATTTCCAAAAAAATGCATACTAAAATTTGCTTGACATTTTTGTCTCTACTCGCAATACTGTGCGACGTATCTAGTACAGATTGTAAAAACAAAAAACATCCAAAAAAGTAAACAAACAAAAATTTGTAAAAACTTGCAAGTTTAACTCTTTTTTACTGGTGGTATGACACACTGGGAGACACAGGAAAAAGGGTGTAAATAAGAAGGTGAAAGAAAGAAACAACTGATATAAGAGTTTAATTTGAGGCTTAAAGCTTAGGCGCGATCTTCTACAATCATAGAATTTGAATACAAAAATAAAAATGTAAATCCTGCAAAGATTTTCCAGCAGGATTCTAAAGTAATTGCCCTATGTTGTTAAAAAATATGCTCGCTCTCCACATACAATAAGTGTATTAATTTTTAACACCATAAATTTTGTATCGCATGTGAATTGTTCCTATCTCACCTTATGCAGCATTAAGGTGTTAACGAATTTCTAACGATGTGCAAAGCACCTGACATTTTGACGACCTATAATTAAGCAGCCTTTTTATGATCCAGGTTACTCGCAGCAGCTGTTGTGAATGGCATAGTAGAACATGCTGCATTCTTTTGGAAGCAGGGAAGTAGATGTAAATGGTCAAATTCATGGCGGTGCAGAAGTTCAAAGGGCATTCTCGGTGTTATGGAACATGACTAAAATTTGCCATGTGCACTTATTATGCTTATTCACGAAAGCCCGTTAAGAGTACACAAGTTTAAGCATTATCGAAGTTTTTCTGCGTGCAGGCACACTCTTCAACGCACATGAGTGTGTGCAAAAAGAGGCGGAACGCTTAACTCTTGAGTTTCTAAATACGTATACGACCCCTGTTTACAATTACAATAATGTCCTCTACTTTGGTGCTGATGTAACTATTATAAGTATTTGAAATTGCATAGCGAGGTTTCACAGCAAGCGAGGCATCCAATTTGTGGATAAATTAACTGCTCCGGGTAATGTAGATAGTTTCAAATTCCAACGGGGGCTTATGCAACCTGCTCCCCTAGCTAACGCGCTTGACTGCTTTCAGTTTATTTAATTAGTAAGTGCCAATATTTCTTCCGTTATGCTTATAGTATCCGTTGTTGTATGTGTACACAGATGCATACACAAATACTGGAATACATACATCTGTCCGTCTGTCAATAACGCCTAATTATCCATAACCGAGTTTCAATGGTTACTTATTATTTATTGTATTTTGTGACTGCCGCTAAGGCTACAAAGAAATGGCGAGCAAGATATTACAGGTGGGAAACAGCACGATACCTCGAATTTCTCGCAGAGGTATCGATATTCACACTCGCTGCTATTGTCTACAATTTTCTCTGCAGGAGGTCCCAATATTTACTTTTCTGAAACATTTCTTTCGTTAGCGCCTCATTGACTTCTTAGCGTAGTTTTTAATGGCTACATAATTTTGGTTTGTGTAACATTTGCTATTTAAACAAAAAAGGGATTTCCTCATTGGACGTTGCGTTGCATTGCGTTGGCCCGCGAGTCTGAGGATCAATGTTCGAGCGAGTTAGCCAACATCAAATACATACAAAATAAAAAAATAGAAAATACTTGTAAAATATTTCCCTAAGAATTAAATAAAAATCGATTTCGACTAACAATAAATCACCGTTAACCTTTTTAGCATTTTGCCAGCGCGACACTTGATTACTCTTACCAATTCGATTAAGACTTTTAAACGGAGAAGATGTTAAGGCAAGTCCAGAATTAGTGTATAATGAGGCGCGGAAAACACTAACGGAAATGAATAAGGCTACAAGTTCGCTCTCGGTGAAGATAAAATGGTTCATACGCTTGGTCCAATTTTCTCCAACATATCGCTCGCTATAGACATTATCCTTAGACATTAGCCTTAACATATCCCCACAAAAAATTGTCTAAAGGCGTTAAATCGCACAATCTAGGCGGCCAATTAACCAGCCCCAAACGTGAAATAAACTTTTCACCGAACTCGCCTCTCAATCGCCTCTCTCTTTTTGACGCTCTGAGACTTTTTGTACGACTTTTACAACAGAGGCTCTGAATGTGTTGGCGCACTTACTTCCGATAGATCTTCATATCGTCAACACCGCCACTCTATGTGCTCTCAGGCTAAGAGAGATAGGATGCTGGAAGAATAAACCGTATGGACACGGGTCAATACTAGAACAACTACAAAATGCACACACTGCGGAGACAGACTACAAAATTCATACTGTATTCTTCGGGAAAAGGTATGGCATACGAATTCCCTCCCGTTCGGAATGGAAGAAAGGAACAATCACAAGTGAGAGCGATACCGAAATCTACACTGATGGATCAAAGATGGATTGCGGTGTAGGTGCAGGAATCTACTCAGAGAAGCTGAGGCTCAGCAAATCCATTCGCCTCCCCAACACAGCTAGCGTCTTCCAGGCGGAAGTTTTCGCTATTAAAGAGGCTTGTAGGATGGTAATGGACGATACCACCTATAAAAACAGTATATGCATACTATCTGACAGCCTAGCTGCCATCAAAGCGCTGGGCTCGTCTGTTATAACATCCAAGCTGGTGTGGGAATGTAAGGAGGCTTTGATGGATCTGGCTCGTCGGTTCCAAGTTACCCTAATCTGGGTGCCGGGGCACAAGGATATTGAGGATAATGAAAGAGCGGATGAGCTGGCCAGTGGTGGTTCCGCACTTGAGGAACGGGAAGCGGAAATGGTCCTCATGATGCGGCCAGGCTCACCGCTGTCATCACGGGTCACTGGCCCATTGGAGAGCATGCTGCTAAAATGGGCATTCCTTATAATACCTGCTGCAGAAGCTGCAACAATCCTGAGGAAAAGGAAACGGTTCAACATTTTCTCTGCGATTGCCCGGCCCTAGCAAGGAGACGGTAGAAAACTCTAGGTAAACCAACGTTTACGAACGTTGACGAGATTAGAGACTACAAGGTAAGCTCACTTCTTGCCTTTCTAAACCTCTCGAAATGACTGTAGCGGATAAGTCATCGGGAGTGCAACAACCATTTACCTAGGTTGAATCAAGATAGTGGTTTCAAAACGGCGCATCTGCGCTAATTGGATGCTTCACCACAGTGGCATCACCACTTTAACCAACCAACCAACAAACTTGTCTAATTTTGCAACTTTTCCATCTTTGTGCGACTTTTCCCCCTTTTTTGTTATGTGAAATCCTTCTTCCTCTTTTTATAATTATACACTGCAAAATTACACATATTTTCCCTTTAAAAAAATCAATTAAGTTGACGACATTCCTCGCGATATGGTAACCTCATTCGATTGATCAGCTGATTATTTAGCATTTAATGATTAGCATTTATGTGAACATTTTTGGCATACAGTAGGAAGCTTAAAAAATGTTTTAAATGGACCATTGTACCTTAATTTATACAAACTCGCAGTGCATGTATTAACTCTACCTCACAGCAGTGCGTTTGCGGAAAATATTTTTTCAAAATTAGGATTGATGAATAATAAATTACCTACAGGTTAATTGTAGGAACTTGTGAGTCCATGCTATCAGCTCTAAATTTGCTAGATACCGAAATAGAAGACTGGATGCCAAGTAATGAACTTGTGCGAAAATACAGAGACGAAGTTACAAAAAAATAAAATTTATGATTAATATATTAAAGTGTATACAAACACCTTATTAAGAATTAAATGTAAAATTAATACACAAAAATGTATATAAACACATTTTTAATTAATTATTTATAAGCTATTTATACTCGTATCGTTTGAATTGTTAATTATTTTTTGTGCGACTGTTTTTCTAAAAGACCTTTGTGCGAATTTTTCAAAATTCTCAACGATAGCAGGCTGTATAGCAGGCTCCCAACTTCCTTGGAAACGTTTGTCGATTCTCCATTCTCCTTTTTCATCGCTAAAACCCATATTTTCGGAGAAAAAGTCCGAATGTAAATGAAGAGAATGTATTCTTAATGACACATTGCATCCCATTTATGGTAGCAGTCCAACATAATTTTATTCTTTCACAAAAGTCAGCGGATTGTTGTTCCAAAACATTTTTCACATCTATAAAAGCATTCCATGTTTGTTTTTCAATATGCTTGAGGGTAGAGGGAAAAGATAAATCCTATAACGATTTTTTCCTTCTCTTTATTTTTGCTGGACTAAGCTTGGCAAACTTTTTAATACCAAATTAAAATCATTGCGGAGAAATATATTTAACCAAATTGCTTTTGAAAGTTAAAATTATAAAATTTAATTCCATTCCATTTAATTGTTAAATATCACGACAACCAACGCCAAAGCTACACTGACAGCAAATTAATGTTTTCGTTCTAAAAAGGTATTAGGTATTCGATTCGTTCTCAACACTTTTTAATTTATTTCCAAAGTTTGAAAACACTGCAAGTTGACGACGGGTGGATAGGCGCCAACGACAATTTTTAAAAGTGCGCCATCATCCAAATCTACAGTTCAGAAAAGATAACTGTAGTTTTAAGATGCACTTATTTATGATCTATCAACGCAGGTGATCAGGTTTGCAAATAGTCAAGTTATAAAATCGACTGTTGACCAGCTTTTGCTATCAAATACACTTATTTGCGGCGCAGCAATTCACGTATGTATCTGTTGCCAATAACGTATGTATGTATGTATCTGTTTTGAAATGGCCAACTTGTCACCGAATTTATGGAGGAGGATAATAATTTAACAGCAGATCTTATCTGATTTTTTAACAGTTTGTACTTATAGGGGTTACATGTCTCCAAAATTTGTTATTTGACATTATCAGCCATTTTGCATATTTAGTTTGTTTTCCACAGATATAATCGTCAAAAGCATTTCGGTGCGCATGCCCCTATTTTGCTATCGAAATTATTTGATGATTTGCACACTTTGCTCAACGCCAAATTTGCAATTTTGCCACTTTAACAACATGGCTGGTATAACCTAACAAAATTCGGCAGTCCCTTTTAAAAAACTCTGCATAACTCTCTGCTAAACCGACTATTTGAAGTAATTTGCAGCAACAGTGGTCCAACTAAAGACTATAAAAAAACACAAACAATCACGTTCACACTTTTCTGCAAATCGAACTTGAACGTTTTAAATACCCTTCAGATCCTCTTTTCAAACCATTCCTATCCTTTTCAGAAAAAAATTGCCGTAAATGCCGCATAATACTTACATATAAAACTTACTCAGTAGGTATAAAATAATTGCATGAGATGCTATTCCTGTCAACTAGAGCCCGACCGATTTCCACTTTTTTGGCCGATGCCGATTAATCGGCCGGAAGGGCGAGAGTCGTCCGATGCCGATGCCAATGCCGATTCCGTAGAAAATATAAAACGAATGGATTCAACCAAAAACAGATCAAAAACGAAGGGCTATAGTAAATATACATTTGTTTGTAACATATTTCACATAAATAACACAAAAAAGAAAAAATGAAAATTTAAAATTAAATAAAATCACTGGAGAATCCAGCGTATGCATTAACATGTAAAAAAATAATATATTACATATTTATATTCCACGTGTCCATTGGGATAAACAAAAATACTGACGTAAACTCGGCATTGAAATTCAGTTTCTTCTTCAACTTAAAATGCGATGTGGCCTTTTTTGGCCGATGCCGATACCAATTTTTGTGGCCGATGCTAGCCGATGCCGATTAATTGGTCGGACCCTACTGGCAACGAAACGTACTCTCGTACATATTGTACTTACATATTGCCGCTCATCCTACGATTACTGATACCATTGTTGTTCGTAACGATGGCGCCAAGGTGAATGAATTCCTTGACAACCGGGAAAGCATAGTTATTGGTCACGAGGTGAATCGCTTCCCTATGCTAGGAGAGCTAAGCAGCCTGGCTTTATAAAATAATTCCTGGTGTTAAGCACTTCGTCCGACGCTCGTGTTCACTTCGAAAGTTTTCCGGACAAATTATAATGTGCAATTAAAAAACGTCTCTCTTTTGCTGAAAACTGCGAAGTTTCATTAATTTGTGCCTACTGCAAGTACAATAAGCGAAATATATTTAGTGATTTTTTTAGCATCATATTTTGTTGTATGTATCTATTTTAAGCTTTTTTAAGCAACGATCTAGTTAAAACATTCACAATTTTCTGGCGACAATCGTTTGACTGCGATACTATCATTTATGAGTATATTCGAATTTTGTGTCGCCAACAGTGCAAAACACAAACACTGCACAAATGAGTCATATGAAAGTTTCGTAATATTCGGTTAGACAAGCGAATATTAGTATTTTATTTATTTATTTATAAATGCTTATAAACTAAAAGCTTCTAAAAATAACAATTATTATATAAGCTAACGAAATTGAGCAGCGCTAGCAACATTTATTTATAAATGCTTATAAACTAAAAGCTTATCAAAATAACAATTATTATATAAGCTAACGAAATTGAGCAGTGCTAGCAACGGAGGCTTTCAGCTGGCTGGTGAATGAAGGCTGTTTTGTATGCGGCGACGGAAGTCGGTGTCCTTAAGGAACTTGTAAATTTTGATGGCGGTGGGACTCATTAGCAGTGTAAGAGGAAGATGAAATCTGATGATTTCTAGTTCGGGGCAAAACACGTGGTGAATATTTACTCATTGTGTGGGGAAAGTGGTAAAATTATTAGTGGATTAGCGGAAATTAGTGGACAGGGTTGAAATTTACTACCTGCTACCGATAGTGAATATATAAATGGGATATGTTAGTAATGGTTCATTTAAATTATTTCAGTCAATTCAGTCGCATAAAAAATATTGAATAATGAATACGAAAATTATCTCCTGAACACATTCATCATTTGATTAAATCATCGTGTCGTGCGATTGTGTTGCCTATAAAAATGAATAAAAACATATTAAATATTAAGATTTATGAAGATGCACAACATTACTATTACGTAACAGTTTTGAGATAATTTTTTAAAAGAAACTTTGTTGTTGGCATTTTAACTTGTACAAGAAGAAAATTACATTAATATTGATTCGGAAAGTTTATTGTTGTCATCATAAAATTGTTTGTACGCAAGCAAAATCGAAATACTTAAGTATTCAAATGTTCTCTTTTTTAGTGAATTATGATAACAACTATTGTATTTCTACAATATACCTTAAGATATTTGATCTTTCAAACATTTCCTTAATACTCGATTGACAAAGCAATCCCACCTAAACCAACAGAAAATGGCGTTGGGGCAACACTACCAAATAATATACTTTGCGGCAACACTGCCACATAGTGTACCACTGACAGCTCGAAAAAAGAGTCGCGTTACTTAGGATTTACTTTGACAGCGCAGTAAATAGAACCGATGACTCCAAGTGCCGACTCATGATACAATTATAAAGGTAGTGTATTCCCAATAGGCGCACTCCCAAAAGCTGTCAACTCGATGCCTTATTGAATTTGAAATGAAAAATAATGTTGCTTTTTTTTGTTTGCTTATGTGCACATGTATTGATAGGCACACGAAAAAAGAATTTACGTTTAAATTAAATCATTCAAAAAATGCCGAAATCAAACTGTATCCATCTAAGCTTTAAGACTGTTATTTTGGTATCACAATATGTCCATCTAAAGGTCCTAACTTATTTTGTGTTATCGCTTGAAGGCCATTTTCAAGTACTAATTTTTCCCCTATTTGTGAAAATTTCCCCATCATTATAAGCAACACTCTGTATAAGGCATTGTCATTCTGCCTTTCTCCCGGAATACACTACCTTTATAATTGTATCATGGTGCCGACTTATGATATAGACTTAAGGTCTATGGAAGAAAGGTCCCGCCACTTAAACGTCAAAAATTTTGTTGTGCTCGTGTGACGTCGCACAGAAGCGAGCTCTAATTGGTCGAGTTTGCCAAATGCAAGGAAATGTAAACAAAACCGAGAAAAAGTAGTTGCCATACAATACGTTTTAACAATTGTATACAATTTAAATATATCCTAGGAACTTTTTATTTATTACAAACGACTTGAATTATTTTGTTTTTGCTTCGGAAAGCACATGAATATTTAGGAAATTGAAATATGTACATATGCATACGGAATCATTTTTTAATTTTATCCATGTTTCGTATTCATAAAATACGAATAAATAATATATAAATGTGGCAGCACTACGAATTGCTCATTCTACGTAACAACATGGCGAGTGGCATAACCTGTAATTTATAAACCTATATTCGATCTTGCAACCGGTGGCGATAGCAGAATTCGTATTCGAACTTTCAGCTGCAAACGGTGGCATCTAGTTGCGAATAGTAGAATTAATATTCGAATTTTATCATCGCAAACAGTGGCATCTAGCAGCGAATAGTATAACTAATATTTGAATTTTGTCATCGGAAACGTTGACATCTACATCCGCGCGGTGGAATTCATATTGGAACTTTATCTAAAAACTATAGCTATGTACTTATATACGAAACGAAACCATGCAGCTCCTTGAATACTACAATTAATCCCAAACGAAAACAACTGCGGATATAGTTTTAGATATGTCACAATTACATAATTACGAATAGTGAAATTATAGTGAAATTCATGCTCGAATTTTGTTAGATACTACTGTGATTGATACCCATTCATTTCGGAGCATTTCTAACTTCGAATTGTGGATTTTAGATGTAAATCCGAATTTTCTCACCGCAAACTGCGACATCTACCCGCCAATGTTAAGACGCTATTAGGTGTAGTATAGACTCAAACCGTCGAACAGTTGCTATATTCGAATTCTGGAATGAAGTGTAAGCAAATGAGAGCTGTGTTTGGAATTGCCCTGGTAGATGAAGTAAAAGAGCTGAGTCCCATGCCTGTGTTAATGATTGCCATCCGTGCATGCACCATGGTGACGGCATTGTACAATATGTTGTAGTGTCATGGTATACCTAATAAATAAGGTAATTAGGTAAGTAGAGTAAGTTCGGGTAATGTGATATGGTCGGCTTACGTGATATAGTGGCTTATTTCACAAATGCGTTGTCCTTTTTCAAAATTAACCTATTTAAAACATCATAGCAACTAAAAAACTCATGATTGCTGCATGATTTGGGATGTGTTTTCTTTAATAGTTTACAGTCAGTGTGCTGAAGTGCTTTTAATAGTGTTTGCGCAAGCTTTTGGTTATAAAATTTGAAAGCCCAGAAGGTTAAAAAAAATTATTAGAAAGTTCCAGGTTAATCAAGAGTAAATCAGTGATATCGATTATGAGTTTGCGAGGTACGCTCTTCTTAACAAAATTATTATTGTTTTTTTATTTCTTTTTCGCAAAAACTCAATTTCGGGTAATGTGATATAGTTCATCGCAGTACCCGAACTTATGACAGCAGCACTATTTGTATAAAGAAATGTATATAAATTTATATAAATCTGTTATGGTTAAATTTCAGATTAAAAAAATCCATGAAATCATGTTTTTCGATACAAATTTTTAACCCTTGGTTTTCCTCATCAGATGGAAAACCGTTATGACAGCAGCACTATTTGTATAAAGAAATGTATATCAATTTATATAAATCTGTTATGGTTAAATTTCAGATTAAAAAAATCCATGAAATCATGTTTTTCGATACAAATTTTTAACCCTTGGTTTTCCTCATCAGATGGAAAACCGTTATGACAGCAGCACTATTTGTATAAAGAAATGTATATAAATTTATATAAATCTGTTATGGTTAAATTTCAGATTAACAAAATCCATGAAATCATGTTTTTCGATACAAATTTTTAAACCTTGGTTTTCCTCGTCAGATTGCGATTTTCCAAAAAAAGTGAGAAACACGTCTCTAATTATTTTTGATTTGGAGTATTTCCCCCAAGTTTGAAACTAATAGGTCTGTTAAATAACATTTTTTCGGGTATATCACATTACCCGCCACTTTTATCTTTCTTTCTTTCATTTGTAATTAAAAAACTCGTCAACAGTTTATCTTAACGAGTTAATAATCTTTGATATACTAAATAATGCATCAAGGAGCAGTTAGTTGGTTAGATTTTGCAAGTAGGAGTTCATAGTACCAGAGATGTCAACTTTTTGGCGTTTGAAAACGGGACAGATGTTTTAAAACAGTTTAAAGCGGGCGGTGGGGTTTTGAAATTATATTCCACAATTTAATTAAAACACAAACAACCTATGTATGTTGTGTGTCTTATATTATTCAGAAAAAAGTTAACAACAAAAACACAGGAAATTCATAAAAGAACAGTATGTAAAAAAACAAAAAGTTAACAGTGAAAACAAATGAAATTCAGGAAAATACAAAATTTAAAATAAAAACAGGAAATCACAACTGATTCAGAAGTGTTACCATACTGTTGTATGGCACAGCTGAATGTAGAGCGTTACCGTATTATTTAATACATGTATGTGATGTTCATACCGAACATCGTGTTTATAGTAATTTTTTGTGTGAAACAGTAACAATAAATGAAACAATTTCTCATTTCTACATATTACTAAATACTTTCTTGACAAGTTTATGTACGACTGGACATGTTTGTTTCCGGTTGTACTTTGCAACCGGAACAAACATAACTTCCGAAAACTGAACTGTCCGGGTGAAAACCGGTAACCGTGGTATATACTTACATGGGAACTTATGCAGAAGAAAAGCTTTTTTTACATTCAGTTTTGTGACCAAATTAAAAAAGTTAATTTTAACAATGTTACTTTAAAAAATTTAAGTTTCATAGTTCCGCAACAGATAGTTGAGGCCAAAATGCATTCATACACATTGTTTTTCGTCAGTTTCCACATTTAGCTAATGCTGCTCAAGAAATTGATAATGAATTTAGGGAGTTGGTAGCTTTTTCATAGGCAATTTTTACTCTCACAGGTTTGCCATTTCCTGCTGAGAGGAGAGCCGCCGAAAGAAAAACATGTTGTTTTCTTTATTAGCATATAAATATGTTAGGAAATGTTTAGTTGTACAATCTTGCGCAAGCAATATGTCATTAAGAGTATCAGTTGCAAAACTGTTTCTGATTTTGGTTTTGTTTAGAGTAATTTTTAAGAAAATGCGCTTCTCGCGCATTCCTCTCAGCAGGAAATGGCAAACCTGTGAGAGTAAAAATTGCCTATGAAAGAGCTACCAACTCGCCGTTCGGAATCGGCAAAAACTGTAGGTCCCTTGCAAGCCTGTACAAATTCGCACGCATAATACGGATGGTTGCGGGTAGCTGGGTCTTAGCAAAGAATATACAATGTTCCATACTTTTTGGTCTTAGTCTCTCCATTGGCTGTCGTGCCAGTCAATTATTATTATTATTATTCATTTATGTTTGTTAGTGCAATATTTCCATTTGTTAAATACTGGTTTTTTAATACTGTTTGTTTTATGCATTTTTTAAATAAAAATGAATAAACTGAAATGTTAAAAGTCCGTAAGTGACGATTTTAGACTAAAAATTACGATTTAGAAACGTCAAAGTATCAAACAAATTGGGAAATAAAAACCTGACAGCACTGAATGCATCGTTCTCATCACACCGCGGATTCCAATCTTGGAACCTGGCATAAACAATTTTTGCTTTTACTACTGTGTACAAAGAATACCCGGAATTTGTTTATAATTCAAAAAATCTCTATTTATTCTTCCAAATCAATTTCATCGCCTTCAAAGTAGTCCCCCCCCCGATGCAATGCACTTATGCCAACGGACTTTCCAATCTTCGAAGCATGCCAAATAGTCACCTTCCGGTATGGCCTTCAATGCGCGCGGCGATTCACGTTGAATCTCTTCAATCGATTCAAAACGGTGTCCTCGAAGTGGTCTTTTGAGTTTGGAAAATAGCCAGAAGTCACAAGGAGCTAAATCAGGCGAATACGGTGGCTGTGGAACGATATGAGTTGGCGAAATGCTCATGAAGAACCAATGCCGTGTGAGATGGTGCATTATCGTGATGCAAAAACCAAGAGTTGTCTCTCCATAAATTCGGCCTCTTTTTGCGAATAGCTTCACGCAAACGACGCATAACGCTCAAGTAATATTCCTTGTTGACAGTTTGGCCCGGCGGAAGGAACTCATAATGCACAACACCACGATAATCGAAGAAATCGAATTCCAGGTATTCTTTGTACACAGCAGTACATGCGTAGTCTGTACTTTATTTTTCCTTGGTTAGACTTTCCTCGCATATTCCTACGTACTATTCTAACTTATTTTTTCAGCCGCGATTTCTTTCTCAACAGCTATACGACCACTGCAACCAACATTTTTGAAAACTTCCTTCGATTTATATATTTCCACCCCTCACTCGAATTTGTCTCCAAACTTGGCAGATTTTTTTCGATTAGAAAGATTTTTGAGATGGAAATTCGCAATAGTGATATTCCCTCGCGGGAAGAGAAATATTTTAATGGAAAAAATTTCCTCCGAGAACGCTGGTAGGGCAAAATGTGTTCGAGGCATTATGGTATATACAGAATCAAATCGTCGTTTTCATCACCAAAAACATTATGTTTAGAATTCTGACTGTTTGTACAAAACAGAAAATTCGTGGATTCGTGGTTTTGTTTTTCCAACAAAAAGCAATGTAAAATATAACAATACAATTATTATTTTACATAAGAGTTAGGAGTGCTAGCTGCAACGTAATTTTGTGCTTGCTGTGGGAATGGGTTTTTCGCAGTAAGTTGATACGAATTACGCACCGATTATCACCAGACGAAATTTCACGACGACTGTCATCCGAGTTCGCGAAAAATTCGTCTGACGATTTGATTCTGTTTATACCGTTATGCCCCGAACACATAGACGACGGCAGCAACACGACTGCATTTGTCTAAATATAGAATCAGAACAATCGTATGGGAATGATTATTTTGACGACAGCACGACAACACGAACACCGAAAACAGATTTCGTAGGCGACAAAACCAAAGCAATTGGTATCACTGTTTAAATTGGCAACATCGATTGCTTGTTTGCCTTCTTTGCTCAGCTGCTTCATTAGACAAATGCGTTATATTTGTTATTTTGGTATCGTATTAACAAAATTAACGAACGATCTTAAATTATTCATTGTTCAACTTCAACACTTCCAAACAAATACGAACTTGTGACATTTCAAGCGTCATAAAACATATATTTCATTTCATTTCATTTATTAATAACACTGTGCAAGTCCAAAATTTAGACATGGGGGGACCTACTGGGTGAGTTTCCTATAGGTATACTGAGTTGAGATCCACCAGCCGTTTGGTAAGATTGGCTCTAGTTTATGAGAAATCCGGCTTTGAAGTTTGCTCATGTTAGTCGAGTTTGTCGCTTAAGTAGGTCCTAAATCGTTTCGAATATCGCTTTACTGTCTTCGGCAAGTTTGTAGATATTTTAACGACCAACAAATTTGCTTCAGACACCAATTCAAAAAAATACATTAAAACTGTGTAATTGCGATATGTCCATTTTTTTTGCGCAGCGCTACGTGGCGTATGAGTGTCATACGCCACGTTGAGTGTTATAATTAAATGACACTCATACGCCACGTTGCGCTGCGCAAAAAAATGGACATATCGCAATTACACAGTTTTAATGTATTTTTTTTTTGGATTGGTGTCTTAAGCATATTTGTTGGTCGTTAAAATATTTACAAACTTGCCGAAGACAGTAAAGCGATATTCGGAACGACCGAATTCCGGAGGACCTATTAGCATTTAAACGTTCGAAGACTTAAGCGACAAACTTGACGAAAATTACCAAACTTCAAAGTCGGATTTCTCTTAAACTAGAGCCAATCTTACCAAACGGCTGGTGGATCTCAACTCAGTATACCTATAGAAAACTCACCCAGTAGGTCCCCCCCATGTCTAAATTTTTGAGGGCAAATTTCACGCACAGTGTAATTAGTCAAAGAACAATTGTTTGCTTACTGACTAATAAAGAACAGCTTAATGGATAAGTAACAAAATAATATTACGTAACAATCGATAACTTAATTAAAAACATAATTCAACAAGTTAAAAAATATTGCTTTAGAAGTAGTGAAGTCCACCGAAGAGTTCTTTGATATCTTATTAAATTCTATTAGAGCTCGCAAAAGAGGAGCATTTAAAGCATAATTTGTTTTGACGAAACCAACATTAAACAAATCAAAGTGCCGGAGAGAGATAGAAGGGATGTTGAAGTGAACCCTCTCTAAGAGACAAGGGCAGTCAACCAACCCGCAAATAACATCAAAAACAAATGACAAAGATAGGATGGATCTTCTATCCTGCAAGGTTTTTAAATTTATGAGCTTACAACGCGAGGAAAACCTTCTGAATACGTTCCAAGCGATCAACGTGGCAATAGTGATATGGCCTCCAAAAAAACGATGCATACTCCAACTTCCAGCGGACAAGACAGGTGTAAAGCAGTTTGAGAGTGTAGGGATTGGAGAACTCGGAACCATTGCGTCTCACAAAAGCTAACATGGCATAGGACTTAGCAATGATGGAATTTATATGGCTTGAGAAGGAAAGCTTTGCATCAAAAACTACCCCTAGGTCCTTAGTCTCGGTAAGAGATTTCAAATAAGT
Organism: Melieria crassipennis; assembly: GCA_963668005.1. Lineage (NCBI taxonomy): Eukaryota > Metazoa > Arthropoda > Insecta > Diptera > Ulidiidae > Melieria > Melieria crassipennis. The sequence goes on along the minus strand of OY764961.1, from coordinate 83,873,994 downwards.
ATTTGAGATTCGATAGGCAGTCTGAAGGACAGAGTTGCTTTTAGAGAATGACAATTGAAAGCATTTATTAATGTTAAGCGGCAGACGATTGCGAGAGCACCACATGTTGACAGCGTCAAGTTCTGCTTGGAGCGCCTGAGAATCGGCGGAGTCCCGAACAGTTGAGTAAATTTTTAAGTCGTCAGTATAAAGTAGAAAACTGGAAGCCGAATAACAACTGCTGATGTCGTTTATGAATAAAGAAAAAAACAAAGGCCCCAAAATACTACCTTGAGGAACCCCGGAAGTTGCAACAAACGGCCGAGATGGAATATTGTCCACAACTACCACACACCTACGATTACTCAAGTAGGACTTGATCCAAGCCAGAAAGACCGAGTGAAAACCCATGTCGGCCAGTTTTTGAGTAGGATCTGGTGCGAGACCCTATCAAAGGCTTTGGAGAAATCCGTGTAGATAGTATCTACCTGGGACCCTTTTGAAATGCAGAGACTGGCAGTCTGTAAAGACTGGCAGATTAGTTATCGTTGATCGCCCAGGGATAAAACCATGCTGATTAGGGCAGATAAGACTCTTCACTGCGAAAAACATTTTGTCTTTAATGATGCACTCAAACAATTTGGAGACAGTAGAGAGTTTAGAAATAGGTCTGTAGTTAGCGACGTCGCTCTTGTTCCCACTCTTGTAAATGGGGGAGACGAATGCCAGCTTCCAATCCTATAAGGGCATCACAGTTTTTGAGCAAAATCGCTGATATGCCATCTGTTGGCGAAGATGTTTTAAGCCATACTATACCATTGGCCACATCTTCTGTGGATAGTGAAAATTCACTGATGCTTTGATATTACTTAAAAAGTCAGCATCACTATCAGTATCTGAAGTAAAATTGGAACTGAAAAATTCAGCGAATAAGTCAACAGCATCCGCGGTGGAAAGCGCAGCCTTATCTTTAAAGAATAAAGCAGAAGGAATACTGGAACGAGGCTGCCGGTCACGGGCACCGATCACGGATAAAATTGTTGTTGCTTCAATGTAAAAGAGAAAATTGGGAGAGCGTAATTTTTCTCTTTTACATTAAAGTCCTGCATGAATATATTCATTTTGGCGGCTACACTACTGTACATACTGTACGGGTACTTGGTATTCGAAGAATGTGTACAACGAAACGAATAGAAACGAGAACCAGCGAGCGTCGCTTCTCGTTTCTATTCATAGTTATTCGGTGAATAGCGAACACTGCAGTGCTCGTATTCGGTGAGAAGCGAATACTGCAGTGCTCGTATTCGGTAATCGAGAACTTTGCGAAGTATTCGAAGATCAACAGTTTCAGCGAATATTTTTGTGTTGCGGTTGAAGTGGCTTATTAGTTAATACGCCAAATGGAAATTATTGAAGAAAGTAGCATAACAAATAAATAAATATTTATATATAACATAAATATTTCTAAATAATCTTAGGAATAATAAAACGAGTATATTCGAATAAATTCAAAGCAATGTGTACTATTATTCGAATGCTTTTGGCCTCGTTTTCCCGCTTCGAGCGAATATGAATAAATAGTGTACGTCTACTCGTTTATGTTCGGCGATTACTCGTACTCGAAGAGAGCTGTACTCGTATTCATTCGGACCGGTCCGCAGAGATGAAGTGAAGTATTCTATTCAAAAGCATTTGAATGTTTTCGAATAGCAAAGGCCGATGTTATGCTGCCGGTCACGGGCACCGATCACGGATAAAATTGTTGTTGCTTCAATGTAAAAGAGAAAATTGGGAGAGCGAGCGAGCGGATAACATTTGATCGCACCGATCACCGGATGATGAGGCTTTCGATGCCAAATCAAACGATCAAATCAGTGTTGCGTCGTGAGATTATTCACAATAGTTGTGTTTTGGGAACAAATTTGTTCCTTTTTGGTGAAAATGTGTATGGAATGAGCAAGAAAATGGTTGGTAGCAACCCTCATTACTAGCGTGTGTTTATATATGTGTTTTCGGTGGAAAAGAAGAAAGAAAAATTGAAATTTAAGTGGTAAATAAAGATTGTGATACTTTCACACACATATTATATTAATTTCATGTATAAATTATTAGCTCAGAATGCCAGAAATTTCGGCCCAATCAACTACTGAGGAGCTGATAACTATGTTCCAGGAGCAGGAATCCCTTTATAAATGTGTGCTATTCAGACCGATGCTAGCGCGAAAAAGAATTTTACATTTTTAAAGCTAATTGTAGTTGAAAAAGTAAAGTCCCAATAAAAAGTGCGGAAAAAGTAGTAAAAGTAAGCGAAAAGCGTAGTGGTGACCGGCGATCAAATGACCGTCAGCATAACATGCTTTGGGCACGGAGTAGAGAAATTAAAACGAGAGCGTAAAAAGTGACGTGACCGACGATCATTTGACCGGCAGCATAACATCGGCCAAAAATGCATACTCGTGCAGGACTCTATTTTACATTGAAACAACAACAATTTATCCGTGACCGACGATCATTTGACCGGCAGCATAACATCGCCCTTAGGCCGATGGACTGAGCGTAGGCAGCTCGATTTGCGACAACATTGGAGCTCTCATACTTGTCCGTAGTTTCAGCGGCAGCAGTTCTATGTGACGGGCCAGCAATACCGTTATTGCAGAGATTAGGCAAAGCAGAGGAGAGCTGCGTTTTAAGCTCTCTAACTTCAATTATAAGATCAGCACCAACAGCATGCCAATTAGAGTTTATGCACGAATTACAATTATAAACCAAATTTATATTGTTCTGAATTAAATTTAGCAAGTTAGCGTCTATGCCATTACAACAAGCGCTGTGAAAAGCAGACTTGCAGAGGGCACAATTTACGACAGAGTCCTTGGTGATAGACTTAGAGCACAAAGCACAACGAGATCTAAGCGACATAGCGACTGAAAACACGTCCGTACGCGGCAAAGACTTCGACTCGACTTCGATATATTAATCATATGCTGCAATGATGGCTGCTGCTGCCGCCATCATTGTAATCACATTGCCAACTACACCGCAACCATTGAAGCCGACAACCATCTTGCGGTCGCGTGGTCATGTCGCTGCCGTCGTCTATGTGTTCGGGGCATTAGATTTTATTAGGGCAGTGTTGCCCGGTATCCCCTTTTCAAAAGTTTTTTGAAGAAATACATTCAGAAATAAACAAATTTTATTACATTCATTGCTTGTGAGTGATTTTTTTATCATGATTCTTTTTTTATGCAGTGGAGAGAACGAAAAAGGTACACTTTGAAAATGTGAGAAAATATTTTCAAACAAAACAAATCATCAAATTTGACATGGAAAAATGAAACAAATTTCGTTCGCTGTTATAATAAAATTAAAAATTAATAGAAAAAATTAAATAATTTACTGCTAGTAGTCCGAAGTGCCCATTATCCAACGATCAAAATCACTCCCGTCCCTTGAACATATTTCAACTAATTTTGTTTTTTTGTGCCCATCTTTTGCTATCGGTAGACTGTTGATAACAAATGAACATAGTTTGAAGGAAACTTACGTTTAATAAGCCACTTTATGCAAAGGAATATACGGACGATGGATTCATCGATCATATGGCATTCAATCATATGTTTCCCCTACCCTACCCTACATAAACGCTATCCAGCCAAAATATCCGAAAATGTGTACCAGTTTTTACATATGCCAGTAACATCACAATCATTTGCTGAGCGTTTGCTCGCATTTTTGTACACTGAATATTTTTATGAAATCGATCGCGGATCGAATTTTTTCGGAATTGAATTACTATTATTACTTTTAAGTCATTCAATAAGGCCTATTTTCCAATGAAATACATTTGGTTTTTCTATTAAAAACATTTCTTACCTATAACTAAGGAGCGGATTTCCATGCAAATGCATGTTTTTTTTTGGGAATGTTATCAACAAATTGGTATATTTCTTATATATTTAAGTACTAAAATCAAGAAATTTATTGATTGCAAATTTTGTCACTCTCTGATTCTAGAAGTGAAGGACAGTAACATGTGCAACAAAGGTTTGCTTGTTATTCTTTGTGTTCTTAATAAATTTATAAAACAAAAAATATATGTTTGAATATTTTTCCAAATTTAGATGCATAACAACGAAAATTTTAAAGTTTTTTTGTTTACTTCGTAAACGCAGTAATTCGAATGTGTTCAATGTGAATTATAATTTTCAATGTTTGTTCAATTGTCATGTTTTGTTGGTATTGTGTTCTTTGTGTTCACAATAAATTTATACAAAATTCGTTTTGGCATATATTTCCAATTTTAGATGCACAATATGTAAAACTTCTAGTTTTTCTAATTTTCTGGTACAAATTTTGACTGGATAGTAATTGTAAAAACGCCAAAACGCAACGAAATGAGATCGTAAAGTGACATCGTATACTGCAAGAATTTTTCACTTCATAACCTGTGATGGGATGTTATAGGATTTACTCTCAAAAAAATTTAACGTTTAATTATTTAATTTAATAATTAATATTCTGTTTAAAGCGAATTAACAAGAAAGAAATAAATATATGTCAGCTCAGTTCGATTTTGAAATCAGATGTTTTTGTATACTTACAACGTTCACAAACAGAGTTGTTGTTGCATTGAAACATACTCAAAAGTCATAAAAAATTGCATTTCTCAAAATTTCCGTAAAAAAACAAAAATTTATTTTTATGTTTCTATCCCGGGTTCGAGTTTGTCACACACGGGGTTTCGGAATTGCAATCCCTAATAATTACATATTTTGGTGTTTAAAAAATTTCAATGTTGAAATTTGAAAATAGTTTTTCCACAAGAAACGTCAGCACATGCATCAGGCGCTAAATAAAATGCATGTAAGTGAACTCGATTGAGCCAAATTTACAAAACACGAGCACGTCAAATCTCGGTGCGCTCCTTTGGCATCGCTTACAAATGGTATAAGTTATATTATGCTCCCGGGTCGCAAATTAAGAGGACACAAGTCTTTCTACAAGATGTTTTATTTATAATAACGAACAAGCATTAATAATAGAAGCTACTTAAGCTGCGCATTGTAACAAAGCTACGAATAAATTATTGTACACATTCGTATTTATTTAAATAAATATTGCTTAATTTCGTTTACAACATAGTTATTTCTTAAATTTACGAATCCGTGATACAACTTACGTCTTTTGGACATTTTTGCTCTTACCGTATAAGTCTGATTATGTTCGTCACTCAATGTGAGTGGATAAAATTGACTTGTCTATTTAGAATCCCTTATGTGTGCAATGTGTTTCGGCGATGTGTATAGTATATCACTCATACACCCACACACACATTTAATTTGTGCCTTGGAAAGGAACCGCATCAACAATTACAGAAACCTTCAAAAGTTGCGGTCTTACTCAATGAATTCTCTAAATGTGCTGCTTATGTGTTGTTTTTATGAGGCAATGTTAGAAATTTTACTAAAGTCCCCATGAGGGTTAGTTTGAAGCTTCATTGACTGCATACAAGTAGATTGTAATCATAATATCCAACACGTTCTTTTAAATATGATAAATTGAAATTGTTGAATATGATAAAAAGGCATTATGAATAATCGTTAAAGGCACTCTTATCTCGGTTTTCTTTAGTAGCTTATCAATTGATTTTGATATCTGATAGTTTTATTATAAAAGTTTAACCATTATTTCGCACCCATTAACAAACCAACCTCAGATTATTTCTTACATATAGTATGACTTCCCTTTCTTTCAGTCTTCACAAAGCAGCGTGGATTTATCTCTACACTTCAATAGTAATCTTGCAGATAATCCAACGTCTTCTTTCATTTTAATAAAGATACTGTATGTTATGCTTATCTTTTAATACATCTCTTAAAGGTTTCCTGACAATGAATTTTTGTTATGGTTGTTTCTTAATTGTTCAAGCCTATATTCACATTTTCTCACAATCAGTTACGACAGCATGTAATACGTATTGTGTACTTGTTGCTGCTATGGAAATTGGTGTAATCGTGTAGCTGCCTTCAGTATACGTAAATGGTTTTCAGCTGGGGCTTCAACTCGGGGGGTATAGCTGGGGTTACTTCAGACTTCTTAGCAACCAACCGTTTGAAACGACCACTAAACTGTTTGCGGAATCCTCGAAAGCCGTTCTTATCATTTGCAGCTGCCAAAGCATCCTGAAAATAAAAATCCAAGTTTACTTAAAGTTTTGAAACATAGATTAGTCAAAAGTTAGATATGCATGTAGGTATTTAAATTCGAGTTCTTTTTATTGAATCTCATGGATATCGAACTAAAATTTAACGTAAATTACTCTGGAATGCAAAATTAAGAATGCACATAAGTGCCATCACACCTTTTCAGTTCCTCATAGGACACGGCGGCTACAGAAGCTACCTACACCGCTTCAGCCACGAGGCCAATCACAACTGCCCATCATGCGACAAGCTAGAAGACCAAGAGCACAACGTACGCTTCAGATTAAAAACAGATGGGCGAACGCAGCGACACGACTGAATCTGTCAAAATATAAAATCAGAAAGTTCGCAAGGGGACGATTATTTTGACGGCGGCACTGCTACACAAGCACCGAACACAGTTGTCGCTGTCGCCGACAGAAGCAAACAATTGCCATCACTGCACTAAAACAAATATTTTTAATGGCAGTTTTCCAAACTTTTTCGGTGTGCTTTGAACAAAAATTGCGAATTTTTTACTATTTCAGTTAAAATTTACTAGTTCTAAAAATTATTACACATTGGCATTTGTTTTAAATTGATTGTACAACGGTAAAACAGATATAGATAAAGGCGGTAGTGCCAAAGCGCTTTAAAATTTGTGTTTAGAAGCTAAAAAATATGATTTTGATAACGCTGTGCCGCTTTTATTGTAATCACGCAGTTGAATACACGGCGAAGCCGGCGCCACCTTGAAGTTGTGTGGCCGTGTCGCTGCCTCCTTGAATGTGTATCCAGCATTCCAAAATCATATCAAATATAAAATTAATAAATACAAGCTTAACTGGTATAGCCCCTAAGAGCAGATACTCGCCCTAAACGTAAAACATCGTTGTTTCTTGGAAATATGAAATTAACTTTTTTATGCGATTCGTTTACACAAAATTACATCATTAAAAAAAATTATGAAAAATTTTTCTTTTCGTGTTCAGCGAGCCAAAATTTGTCTAGAAAATGTTTTCTGTTTTGATTTCTGATAGATTTCACACTAGTTTTTGAGGTAAAAGGATCCCGGCATCGGCCATACACTTTAACAAATTCAGTTCGTACAGACGCAATACTCCGGCGTCCATTCGAATTCTCTAAAATGAGATCCTTCAAATATCTTTTTTATATTTGGCAGTTGAAACTGCACTACTATGATGTTTATGCGTATCGGAAATGCATCTGGGTAAATTTTAGATGGTGATCTTTGGGGAACAGTTGTAACTAATTTGCACATTTCGGTGAATAAAATGTTTATATAAGAATGTATGTACATATATGTGTGACGCTACGGCTGGACATAAGCAAATAGGTACACCCATTTGTAGATATGTGTGCATATAATGCGCCACTACACACATATACGCTAATTGTTGATGAGAAATATGTACACAGTATCATGTGTGAGTAAACGAAATTCAACATTTGGTGACAATTAAAAGTGAGAGCAAGGAAAATCGGCAGTTGAGTTCTCTGATCAAATAATATTAAGCTTAATTAATGGCAAGAGCCAATATTAAAAGAATGTACTTCGCGGAACTGCTCCCGAGCTCATATCTTAGAATTGTTTACGTACATGGTTGCACGCAAGGCCAGTGTTGTATAAATCCAGTTTGTTAAAAATATATCCAAACAAATGTACATACATACATACTTTTGTAGCTGCACACACTATACATACAAAAGTGTCAGTCGCACTGCTTATCTAAGTGTGTGTACGATGTACGTACGGCACACATGTGTGCTTTCAGGTGGATGGATTGTGCTTGGTTATTAGCTTATCTCCAGCCACATTTGCGACATGAGCGATTTGTTAAAAAACACTTTTGGTTGCGTTTTCAGGGCGGTTAAAATTTCTGATCATTTAAAAAAACTTACATAGTAGCCTCACATTTTAACGAGCTTCTTTGCGAATTTTTGTCGATTATCAAATCAAATTTGTTTGCCTCGAAAAAAAACTAGCTACTTCAAACCAATTAATATGAATTTATATTGATTCTTTTTTACTGAAATATTTGTTTTTGTACTAATTTTATTTTAAATGAATCACATGTATTTTTGTTTTGAAGTTATCCTAATTTGTAAATAAAATGCACCTCATTCTCAATAAAATTTTGTTTGTACCGAATAATGGATGCCTTTCAAATCCGTCCAATTAATTCAACTTTTTGCTATTTGCAACCACCCCTGGAACAATTTGGTTCAGCTGTACTTAGAAACACATGACTTTTAATAAACTGGCTCCTTAAATGGCTTTAAAATATCTGTTGCGGTTTTGGGATACATTCGGGCACATTTATATGGAAGGTCTGCCCGCCAAGTAGGAACAGTTGGTTCTCTAAAACGTAAGTTTTTAAAGAAAAAATGCTTTCGATCACAGAAGTCTGATTGATCTGAGTACATGTACTACATATGCTATATTACTTATGTACTTTTATTAAAATTAATTCGATTCTCATATTTTTCTAGCGCAGAGTCTTATTTAAAGTGAAAAGGAGTTTGTGTTTTTAAATATGTGTGTGTATGTCGAGTTTGTAAGTTTACGAGTTTTTTTAACCCTAATTCCCATTATTTTAAAAGTAACGTAAACCCAAAAGTGAGACTGTCAGGCTTATATGAGCTAAATTACTGAAAACATTTGTTTAAAAAGTACAAATACTGTCTAAAGTGTTAAATTTATAAATGCAATATACAGTGGTGTCTGGATATAGTGAACTAATTATTGCAAGGTTGTTCACTATATCAAGGTTAACATTTTTGTTCAAAAACTCGTTTGAGTTGCTCAAAAAACACTTTTTGTTTTTTGCTTGAAAATCTTTTCCCTATTTAGAGGCTCGATGTCAAAATTTGGGTGTTCACTATATCAAAGTGTTCACTATATAGGGGGTTCACTATACCCAGACACGGTCGGCCTCGATAGTCCAGCGGGTAGCGCGCTGGCTTCTCATACCAAAGGCCCCAGGTTCGATTCCTGGCTCGGGCTGGTGAAAACCTCGTCCACTTCTATCGCTATCCACATGAAGCAGATGAGAATTACAAGAATCGCACAAGTGCGCTCTTGGCAGACAGTAGCAAAACCTCCCCCCTCCCTTTCCCCAACCGCTTGAAATGTGTGCTGAAACATATGTTGGAAAGACAGTGTTGCACACGCCTTTCAAAAAACGGGTGAAATATGAGATATTACTCTCATTTTCCTTCCCTATCCTCCATGGGTATAGTACAGTGGTCCGAAATGGACTGAGTGCTATGGAAGGCTTGTAGTCTTTCTACCCACCCTCACATCCATCCATCCATCCATACCCAGACACGACTGTAATTCTAACATTCCATTAGAGGGCTACATAAAATAATGGAATCAAAAATCGTTTGGATTTATCACCATTTGAAATCTTAAGTGAGACTGTGAGGCTCACTTCTGGGAATTAGGGTTAAAGAATGTTCATTCATTTAGATATTGTTTCTGCTTATTCAGTTAAAGATGTGTTTTGATATGAATTGTTTATCAAAAACGAGAAATATTCTAATTGTGTTGTAATTTTGATTCCCTGGCTCTGGCCTTCGAAAAAGTTGTACCTTAAATATACCATATTACAACATACTATATCTGCATATATTAAAGAAACATTTCTTTGATATACTAATATCGATTGCCTCTACATAACTTTGTATTTTTGTTTTTCATTTGTCCACAAACTTTTATAGATACATATAGAATAATCAAATATTATTATTTAATACTTCAAGAAACTTTGAGTGACTATACAATAGATAAAGAACGCAAAATTGTATTGGACTGTACTCGTATATCGCGTCTCAAAATGGTTTGTGCTTAATAGATTTTCTTTTTACACATATCTGAAATTTTACCCAGCGAATAACCTAGAGTTAAAGTGTATAGGTTTTAATTTTATGTGTACGCCTGTATGCGAAAAATGTTTGATCTCTGCATCTTTCTTCCATATTGAACTTATGGGCTTGTAGTAGGAATTACATATTTAACTAGAAAAAAAAACCACACCTGTATTGTGCTTTCAGCTCAGCTGTACAACTTTGTTTCTAGCTTCCATGAGTCTTCCACCCTACGTTACATTGTGTGCCGTGCTGCCACAATCGTAGCAAAACAAACGCACTACCGAAAACTGCCAATTTGTGCGAACAGTATTTCTACAACTGTTGTGAAAAACCTTACCCATCTCAAGAAGACAAAGTAGGAGGTTGATCTATGGGAAACTTTAACTTCCACAACCAGCTTAATTTTTATTTTCAGAGCTCGAAGTTTTATCAACGTGTTCGGTCCAGAGTGACATTGTGCTGGGTAGGTTATGTTGCTAAAGTGTGCGTACTTATCAAAATACCCAACTGAATTGGCAGCAATGTTTCCACAAGACTTTTATGATACGTTCATATGTGTGCCTAAATATGCATTGCCTTTGTACCTGCAGCACAATTTTGCGCAGCACAACTGTACCTCAATGCATTTGGCATTTATTTCTTTGAGTTTACCCATTTGGGTGTGCTAGTTTTGTGATGAAAATTTGTCATCTCTCGCCCAGCAATATGTAGAAACGATAATACTATAATGTGTGAGTGAAAATCAACGCCATACATGCACATTTGATTAGTAAGTACATTATGTGCATGACTGCGCGTCATAAAGAATCCGGAAAAAGTACTTACGTTATTGAGGCAGCTGTAGATGTTCGGCGTTGGTGCTTTCGGTGGGAATACCCAACTGTTGGCGACCGTGGCTGTTGCAGCTACGACACCGCTGGTTCTAGTAAACGTAACGTGTTCTTGTTCAACGTAATTGCTGCTGTCGCTGTGGTTGGCGGCGCTCATGCGGCTGGTAACGTTGCTTTCGCTGAAAGACGAGGCTGCAAGTACGACTTGCTGCTCCTGCCGATGGCGATCACTTGTGTTCGGCGCACTATTGGAGCGATTCTTCCCAAAGCTACCATGGAGTGGTGGTGCTTCGAGTGTTGTAGCGGGCGGCATCGGGGAGGACTCATCACGTTTACGCAATTTGCTGCGGACGAGACGCATTGACATTAAAGTACCAGTACTGCCAACCATTTCTGCGATCTCTTTGCTTCAGAAATCCCACAATAAAAGAAAGCCCTCCGTTGTAATGTTGATGGGATAAAAATCCGTTGCTGTCTCACAGTCTAATCTTAAAGGTTTTGCGATTTTTTTTAATTTCCTTTTGTACTCTATTATGACTTATATAAATGTCGTGTCACGTCAGCGCCAATGAGCAAAGTCCGTAGTAAAACACTAGTTGTAAGTCAGCACAGTTGGACTAGAATATTTATTGATTTTCTAGTCGTGATGTTTTGTTTGTTGTCGGAGTCGGCTAGTCGGTGGGTGGTTGCTAGATGGATAGGTGCTTAGGATTGACACAACTTGTTCGCGGGTTACTCGCTCGTTGCTTGCTGACGCGTTCGCTCGCTGAGTCACTGACGTTCGAGTTATTGGTTTGCGAGAGCTAAACGAACTTAGCTTTTCGATTGCAGTAATTGTTAGCTGTATGCCACTAGGTAGTACATTTGAGCGATTAGTTTTCTTCGCCCTATTTTGAAAAAGTCAATCAATCGTGTAGATCAGCAAGTAAGTGCGGAGCTCTCGCTTCCAATTTTCAATATCTGTTGGCGGATTTCCCGTTTTTTTCACGCCAAGGTATGTTTTCGGTGTCAGCAAATACAACCGACGAATACGCGTTTCAAAAATTTCGCTCACTATGTGTGTTTATGCACTTAAATTCTTTGTTTCTGCCGATTTGCGACTGAACCCAACCACGCCGCTCGCTTCCACTTAAGTGTAAGAGTTCGGCGCAATAGCACTGCTCTTTATATATTGTCACCATGGTCGGAGTACAATGAACACCCAAATACAGCCACATGTAACAAATACATGCGCACATATTTAATACACACAGGTACTGAAATGCGATGTTGAGTGAAAACGTTCTGACGTCACAGTCACTACAATGCGCAGTAGAAATTAGCTGCCTAGCAACAACCAGTGATGTCAATTCGGTTAGTTTTCCAACGAATGTGGTGGGTTTTACAAATGAGAAGGCATCCATTGCAAAAAAAAACACATAGAGCCGGGGTTTTTTAACTTTCTCAATTAATGTCAAACATGGCGTTGCTTCTCTTAACGTTCCGCTAATGAGAGGGGAATTATTTTCAAATATTCGAATGTATTGTTTTCAGACATGCAACCCAAATGGCAACCTTTCCTTGGAGATGCACATCCCTGTCGGACTTAAGACACCTGGTTCCCAAAATTCATTGGTTTTTCAATTGGTTTTTTGTAAGTCAATTGGACAACTTGTTGTCAAAGTAGCTGTCAGAAGTCGAATGCAGAAGTCAGTCAGTTCGCGTCTAAGAAGAGCACATAAAAATGAGAAAAACGAAACAGAGGTGAGATAAGCAAACAAATAGTGTTAAGGCTGATCTTACGATACTTTTGTTACAACACAGCGTATAAATGTTTGCATTTTTCGAACATGTCTGTTCCTATGACTCGAAGTTCGCTCGATTTGCACGTTTTGCCTTGAATGATTTCAGTTTGAATTTTGCGTGGTTGAGTGAAGCAACGAATTGCAGCGGCAGTTAAAAGGTATTTCTTAATTAATTTGTTTGTTTTTTAATTTTTATGCATTAATTAATTTGTTTAAATATTGCAGGCGTAGTCAATAATGACGAGGATATTGGATTGCGGCAGGCCCCAAACATTTTCGGCAGAAGTCAAGTCCAAGTTCCTCTTTTTGCAAAGCTGCAATTTTTGGTGCTCGTATGTATATTTTGTTTTTCATTCCCGAGGAAATATTATTTTTAAAATAAAATGAATATTTAAAAATTTCATTTCTTTATTTTCCTTTATAAAATTCAACTGGTTAGAGAACTAACCCATAATAAACTAGTTTCCAAACTACTCGCTTCGCAACTGTTTTACTTAGGACTGACTTTGGACTAGTTGCAAATGGATGCAGACGGGGACAATTGACTGTCGCCTAAGACACCGCCACGTTAAAAGGGTGAGTTTGCTCCAAGGAAACGAGTCGGCTCTGAGGTCAGCTATGACTGTCAAGCAACCAGTTGAAAAACTACATTTGGACCAGTCCGATTTCCTACAGGGATACTTTTTAAATATAATACCACCACGGTAACGGCTTTTACGAACGAATTGGCTGCCGTGCCTCTGTAGTCGGTGTGCTGGAACACAAATCAGAGTGTCCGACTGCGTGGGAGTGCAATGGCAATCCTCTGACAACATGATACTCCGGTATGAAAAGATCCCATCCTGCCGTTTCGAATTGACATGAGATTGAAAGCGCACAAACTATTTAAATAACTGCACATTTATCTTTGTACATTTTATGTTTGTTATGTGTTGCACATTATGAGGTTCTGTAGGTTTGCTTCGTTTCGTTTGTGTGACAACACTGCCAGCAACTAAGTAGTTCCTCAGAGCAATGTAGCTCAGTGCTGCATTGAGAGTAATGAAGAAAAACATGTTCACACGAATGTATGCGTATGTGTTTAGTGTGTGTTCATACATCTGATAACGAATTCGATGTAAGACACTCGTTGGAATAAAAACAGATGTTTCATGGCCTATGGCGGGCCAGCTGCCTAACTCGTTTATTATTACCGATTTTATTCATATGTGTGTACGCATATATAGGTATGCAGTCTATGGATGGGTTTTTCGAAGAAAATACTCATGCATCGACGAAGCACTCATTCGAAACAGGCTACGGCTATGGTGAGTTGCACACATTCACACGTTTTGATTGCGCAGAGAGATCACCGGTGCTGAGCACGAGACATGCGAAAAACAGAAATCTCCAATGTTGTTGACTCTTTATTATTTGTGTTTATATCCAACCTTGGCTTAAGGGACCATTGAACTATTTAAGAAATCGACAAAGTTTTAATTAAAGTACGCAGTGGCGCACACAGGATTTCATTTTGGAGGGTTTGCATACAACTTTTGAGCCTAATATCATTTGGAACCATATTTTTAACCAGCAGTTTTTGTATCTGGGGAGCAGCGCAGATTTACAACTACCAAATCCCTCACCCTCTTGTGCACGCCAATGAAGGTACATATGTATGTATTCATGTATTATGAATATAGGGGTAATTTCAGCAGCTGCCGTGGTTAAGGTTTATGGATTCTAGTGTCCGACCGAATAATCGGTTTCGGCCCAAATAAGTGGTTTCGGTCGGAGACTAATGGATTCCAATATCGACTCAGCCGGTATCATTAGAAAAAATTGTTTTCGGTCAAATATCCTTCTGCGTGCGTTATTGGCAAACAGCATAAAACTATATGTCTAAGGGCACACTTATAACATTACTGTTAGCGAGAAACTAGACTGTAGTCCGGTAAATGAGGTTAAAAACTTGGACATTCACCCTAACCGAAGAAACAAACTCCGATGTATACAATATCACAGTATTGGAACTCTCTTGGATTTCATAATAGCACTCAACCAACAACCCATCTGTGGATTTTATTTTTAGATTAAATGCTTTTAACATTTGTGTGTGTATAATAAAGACAAATGTACTCTTAAATGTGATGTACAATTTTTTTAATATTAATAAATTTGAAAAATTTATAGATTGAAGAATTTGCCCTTCTAGTAGGTCCTCACGAAATAAGGTTTAACATACTACATATATACACATAATTAATGTGTTATTTAAAAATATTAAAATACTTCTTGATAATTACCTAGCCTCACGAAAGATTCATTCAAATCGGGGAATTTTTTGCATCGCTGGTCAGTAAAAAAAAAGTGAGCACTAGTGTGTGCGTCATTTTATGAAGTATAAGCGAAACAAAGCACAGACGGTGTTTGTATACAAAACGTAGAATTGATTCTTGGTTACTAATTGATTTTCTCTGCAACAGGGCTGTGTCTATTTACGCCGATGTTGCGCAAGTACATACTATATATACGTATTAGGCATCGCAATCCCGGACATTTTTCAGTCCCGAAAATCCCGGGATTTTTAGGATTTAAATGAAATTGCTAACTTGTAATACTTTTTTAAAAAAATTTTGAAAAGTTCAGACGAAATAAAAAAAACGCCAAACAAAAAAAAAAACATTCCTTATCTGAGACTTTTATAAAAGAAATTGACCTTTTTTGCAATGGATGGGATAGAGGGCGTCTTTTGCAAACGGCTTACAATTATTTACTAAGCAACCAACAAGTGTTGAATCTGAAAGATGTTTCTCTTCAGCAAGGTTTATTAGCAATAAATTTCGCTCTACATTAGAGGGCAAACCACTTAATGCCTTAGTATTTTTAAGATCTCAGTTTTCATTAAATCAAAACGCTTAACTTTTTTTTATCGAAATCGAAGTAAAACTAAAAACAAATGAACTATTTTATTATTATTTTATGCACTTTATGAATGATATACATATCGGTACTTCGCTGCAAGAACGTCATAACTAAAAAAAATTGTTTCGAGTTAATGGCAACCCTATGTGTATCGACATATGATCGATTATCTGTCAAAACCACGTTGTAAAAATTCGATATTTTACTCGTATGACGACATGAAAACTTGTGTTTAATTTATTAAAAATTTTTTAAACCTTAAAATGCCTGTAATGTTAAACTTTAAAATTGATTTTTCTCGGAATGATGCAGTTTTGAGTTATGACGTTGTTGCAGCGAAGGAGCGATGTTACAAATCAATATATGTATAATCAAATAGTATGTTTATGTGTTATTTTTGTATAAAACGAAATGTTATTAAGCTGAATTTAAATGTTGAATGAAAATGTTTAAAGTTAAACAAAATGTATTTATCTCAAGATAAACAATTTTGAAATTAACCCAAATGTGATTAAACTGTGTCCATTTTTATGGAAAATATATGATAAACATGTAGTTATTTATGCAATTTGGGAAAATGGTTTCATTTTAAAAGTTTGTTATATGACTCCCGTGATTAAATCCCGGGATTCCGGGATTCGAATTTTCAATCCCGAAAATGGCCAAAAATTGCGATCCCTAGTACGTATATAGAAAATAGTAGTACAGGAGAATCAGTCGGCAATGGGAAATTTCTCAGTGAGCAAAATAGTTTTCCGTTGTTGCACTACGGAAATATAGTTAATAAAAGCTAATCAAAGTTATCCGCAACGTAAAGTATCTAATATATTAGGGGTATTCTCGATGTCTTGCACGGAGGAAGAATTCGTAAAAATGCAACCGTGCAAGACTGGAAAATGCTACACATCGAGAACGCACAAAAAGCACACATTGCACATATTGCAAAAATGCCGCAAACTTTCTCCAATTCTTTTTAATTTGGTTTTCGGTTGATCCATTTCTACCTGCAAGCAAGACATACATATATGCAAATTATATAAAAAGGTTGAAATAAAACCAAATAAAAAGAAAATACGCTTGCGCACACGAAGAAAATTAAATGGCTGCCGCACAATCGCGATGTCACACACAAAACAAGGGTTTTTGCGTAGCATGACATGCAAAAAATGCAAACTGTTTTTGCTTGTATTTTGTTGTTGTGTCGTTGCTCGAAATGCATGGCCATGTCAATTATGCATTTCGTGCACGATGTCAGGGCTATGCAAGACATCGAGAATACCCCTATTGATTTTAAATTTAATAAATGTTCAAATAATTGTGAAACAAGTTTACTCGTAGGGTTGGAGTGGCATCCTTGTCCGTGCAAAGCTCACTTAAGCACAACTTATGGCTCGTTGCGATACCACAGTGGATGGCGCGACTCCCCCTTACTGCGCTGGGAAGATTCTGTTATGAACCTGGCTATATCCCTGATATTCAGAGGTGATAGTTCGGTTAGACTAATGAAGGAAGCAGAGCCAAGATATTTATAATTTGTTGGCTAATAATAATAAGGGACACAGACACAACATTACGTTTTACTAAATCGCAAATAGAGCCAACTTGTATTTGATTTTCGGATACTGAAGCAAAAGATTTCCATGCAGTTACAACTAAAACTCACTTAATTGTCATAGCAACCAAAATGATTATAAGTCCCACCAAAAGCATAGCGATCACCACTCCACAGACCATGTATATAACTTCATTTGGCGCATCTGAAATTAATCGTGTAGAAAATAAAAATAATTGTGTTAGTTTAGACATTGCAATTGAACGAGCAATTATCAATATTTATTGTATATAAATATTACTAAACTTAGCCTATTTCAACGTTATGAAATACAAGGAAATATTTATTAGTCAATTCGAACTTGGCAATGGAAGGGCGGAACAAGTGCAGAATACCACACCCTCTTACAAAAATTTTGTTTTGTTTTTTTATCGGAAAGAGTACCCCTCTTTCTTATTCTAACAAGTTTAAAATTTTGCTGCGGAAACATTAACAGAGGGCGTGGTCCGCCCCAAAGTGCCAGTTATATATCCGAATTTCTCAAGAAATTAGCAACCAATTCTAACGATATAGGTGTCATATGAAGGGTATTTTCTTCCTCTTTCGATTGATGTACAACATTAGGTATGTAATATGTACTAACAATGAGTTACAAGCGAAAAATAAACGGATTTTTTTCTCAAACAAATCGATTATTAAGCTATTATAAGTTTGCTACCATATTATAGCCCGTGAAATTCTCTTTACAATGAAATATAAAAGGAATACCTTTCATATGACACCTATATCGTTAGAATGAGTTTCTAATTTCTTGAGAAATTCGGATATATAACTGGGACTTTGGGGGCGGATCACGCAATCTGTGAATGTTTCCGCAGCAAAATTTTAAGTTTGTTAGACTAAGAAAATACCCCTCTTTCCGATAAAAGGAAAAAATAATTTTTTTCAGAGGGTGTGGTATTTAAGCCTGGAAGGGCTGTACACTGCAGACTTGAGCTATGCGGCATATTGAATAAAAACAATTCTTCTAGGTGGCCAGTGACAGTCGCTTAAAGTGGCTCATGATGATTATGTTGATTTCCCAACATTGTGTCCTCTAATACAATTGAATTAATAAATTAAATTTAACAAGAAAGAAAAGCCCTTGTTTTCTCACAGAACTTACCCTTTCTCCAAGATACCAAAACAATAATTTTTAATAATTATCATCAGTAATAATTAGCAATGAATGAATTAATGTGAAAGATTGAAGATTGAAATTTGTCTGGTGGTAAATGAGGGCAAGACGAAGCATATGTTGACTGCTTGCAAGGACTCGCAGCGGGTATACTTTTACAGGTATACTTTTGAAGTTGTCAAGGAATTTGTCTACCTTGGCACCGCCATAAAGAGCAGCAACGATGTCAGCCTGGAGATAAAGCGAAGAACTACTCTTGCCAATAGGTGCTACTTACTACGGTCTCGGTAGGCAACTGAGTAGAAGAGACCTCACCCGACCGTACTCCTCTATGGCGTAAAAGCATAGACGCTGTGGCGTAACGACTTAACGGCTCTTGGGGTGTTCGAGAGGACGGTAATTCGCAAAATCTCGGGCCCTGTTCGTATTGGCCACAATTATCGTATACGAGCCAACAACGATCTGTATAAAGACATGGACATAGCGCAGCGAATTATCATCCAGCGGCTACGCTGGCTTGGCTTTGGCGAAAAATGTGTTCAATGCGAGTTGGAGGTCGACGGCGAAGAGGGAGGCCGTGTCTCCGGTATCTCCTCCTATCTACTCTTGGTGTGACCAACTGGAGAAGGCAGAGGCGTCTGGAGAGAGCTTTTGCGGCAGGCCGTAACCCGGTAACGGGTTGTCATGGTCAGTTAAGTAAGTAATTTCTCAAAGGAACAGCCATTCATACACTAAGAGAAAAATCGCAATCTAAAATCAAGCCCAAAAATCTTGTTTTAAGATGGTGAAATCTAATCGAGTTAAATTTAATTTTAAGATTACACAGACTTAAAATAAAATCGGCGTGCTTAATTTAAGATTGAGAAGTTAAAATCAAGATTTTAAATTTTAAATTGAAGTTGAATGTTGTCAGTCTGAGATTTACATTCTTGAACAAAATCAGCTCAATCTTAAAACAAGAATACAATTTTATATCAAACCCAAACAATTTTAAAATCAGACCAACATCGTATATGCTTTGACTTTTGTAACGGTGTGGTTTATTTTGGCATTTCATTGCAATTTTGGCTTCGAGTTGCGCGCACGCGTTTTGAGTGAAGTGAAGTAAAGTAAAGTGATAAATATTTGTTTAAAAAATGGATAATGAAAATTTAAACAATTGGGTTTTTTTAACAAATGAGTCAGTTAATCCAGAGTTGCAATTAATTTCAAGTGGGACAAGTTCGACTCAACCTATAGCGGAACCAGTGGACGAGGATGAACAAAAACTTATAGCAATTAGTTGATCGCAAAATGTATATATGTTTTAAGTGCCTTCAATCATTTTCAGAAGTTTTAAATCTAATTCCTTTAAAACTATTAATTTATCAAAAGATGATTATGTATTAAAAATCATTCAAGAAACTGGTATTGATTTGCAATATTTGGATATACTAAATCAAGTCACGTTTAAAGGTACATTATATAAAAGTAACTGCTACTTGGTTACAAATACGAACCCACTTGAACTGTATAAAACAAAATATTTTTTGCATGAGAATAATAATATGTATGTTTTATGTAATCCAATCAATGTAAACAAGTTTGATACCCATTTTCAGTCTTATGAGGTTGGTTCTAAAATTGACAAACTAATTATTAAAAATATGTATGCCTTTGTAAGTCCTCCTTTGCATTTATATGGTATTAATAATGGTAAAACGTATGTCAGAATAAAGTATATTTAATGTTTGTAAAATTATCTATATCACAATTAATTTCAATAAAAAGTTATGAGTAATACAACATATAAAATATGTCTATTAATTTCTTTGGGGGTAAAGCATTTGAAATCAGTGGGATTGAATTAAGATTACAAAATCTTGAATCAAGAAGGAAACAAAAATTTGAAATAAGAATATTGAAATCTTACATTAAGAATGCGCAATTTTAAATTAAAATTGTATATTCTTGAAATAAGCTGCATACCGGCTTAAAACAAGAATTTGCAGCTTATCCTAAATTAAATTTGAAAATAAGATTTTCGTGCTTGTTTTAAGCGGATTGCAGCTTAACAGACTTTCGTCAACGGATGGGCTTAATTTGACAACCATATTCTTGATTTTAGAACGATTTTTCTCTGAGTGTACGTACTGCAAATACTGATGATAAAATAGTTTTTACACAATCATGATAAGTGCAATAATTGCTATAATTTTTCGTGTATATAGGCAAATCAGCAATCTAATTGAATGTACATATATTTTGATTTTGGTGTCAAATATTTTCTTCTATTTTCCAAGTCACCGGTTTCAACGACAGATGTGTTGATAATCATGTTAATAAGGGTTGCGAAATACTTTACGCAAACAGATTGTCTTTATTGCATTCAGCTGGAAAATAACATATACAAACAACAAGAGTTACCCCAATTGATGAAGAAGTTTAAGAAACCTAACTATTAAAATGCTGATAGCCCGAAATGGGTGTTGTCTGAAAAAAAGGAGCTTTCTATACGAAAAAAGAGTGCGTTCTCATTGCACGGCAAAAACGGTCAAAAAATACATATGACAATGTTTGCCATCGATTGACGTCGAATTTCAGTGTCAGTCGACTGACATGCCGTTCTCACTTTGATAGTCAAATACGATTTGACGTCATATTTTCAAAGTGAACAAATGTTATTCGAAAACGTGAAAACTATGTAAACGAGTGACAGTGGCCACCGCGGCTTTAATATTGGTATCCTGTATCAGGGTATTAAACAACCAAAAAAACAGAAGACGTAGTGCCAAATGTCATTGATGTTTGACCTGTAGTTCCCACGTTAATCAAAATATTTGGGTCTCTTGAAAAGTGCCATGCCCCTGTCTAACCCTTATAAAATTAACCAGTGAAACGACACACCTAAACTGTGGTCCTGTACCAGATTTCAATGCTATCTGAACTATGATTCCGAAGATTTCCATATTACAAATTTAGGTTGTGTGGGAGGTGCTTCGCCCACCTGTCGGGTTGTATTCGCACTATGTGGTTTACCGAGATTTGGCCAAAACGAACATTCCGTGAAAGATTCAGCTCAATCGGCCAACTAGTTTTTGAGTTTTAGTGTCGTGTGACCAACAAACAAACAAACAGACATTAATTTATATATATATATATTAGGGCGGGTCAAATTGTATGGAACGCTTTTTTTTTAATGAAGCGTATAGCAAAAACGTAATCCATAGGTGTTTCTGAGAAATTTTGCTCAAGAGACCATAGCTCTAAGTCGGATTTGGAGCCCCCCAAAATTTCAAAATAGATATTTTTCAATATATACATAGAATAATTTAATTAAATTCGTCATAAAATCGGATAGAGTTATAGTAGATTTCTCAATCTGGGCTTGTTTGAAAGGTATTTTTATCACCTTTCAGAATCTGTATTGATACCAATATTTTTTTTATTTTTATTAGACATATTAGGAAAAAAAAAATTGATCATAATAAAAGTTGTTGGAAATTATCTGAACTTTCATAAGCTGCAAAAAAAAAATTATCGAAAAAAATCGAAGAAAATTCGGAATTTATTAGTTAAAAGATCATTTTAGGCTATTTTTCGACAAAAAATTCCTAATATGTCTACTAATAATAAAAAAAAAATTGGTATCAATACAGATTCTAAAAGGTGATAAAATACCTTTCAAACAAGCCCAGATTGAGAAATCTACTATAACTCTATCCGATTTTATGACGAATTTAATTAAATTATTCTATGTATATATTGAAAAATATCTATTTTGAAATGTTGGGTGGCTCCAAATCCGACTTAGAGCTATGGTCTCTTGAACAAAATTTCACAGAATCACCTATAGATTACGTTTTTGCTATACGCTTCATAAAAAAAAAAATTAACCCGCCCTAATATATATATAGATAATTTTTTGTCCTTGTTCACTCCTCTCTCTCTGGAGCATAGGGCCCCACAAGACTCTTTGCCTTGTGTTGGTTGCGTTAATCGGTTGTGTTGTTCTACCAGGGTAGGTGATTGGCCTGCCGCAGGTAGTCCTAAGTGATGCGGCTGCCATCTAACGCCGCTTAGGAACGTCGCCTCCGTTATTTCGAGCTACCGCTCGTAGCGCTATCTGTTGTGTGAGGAGGTTACTGCAGAATGGTTGGGGAAAACCTGAGTAAATGCTTACTTTAAAAGATTCGTTTATAATAGATTAGTCTAATTTTCTTTTTCATAACAATAAAATTGTTGTATTCAAAATTAAAATTCCAAAGACTTTTACACGGCAGTGATTTACGCGGCAGTGAGTACTTCAGTGCAACACACAAACGCATTAACTTAAAGTTTGTTTTCT
This sequence comes from Melieria crassipennis, assembly GCA_963668005.1. Classification (NCBI taxonomy): domain Eukaryota; kingdom Metazoa; phylum Arthropoda; class Insecta; order Diptera; family Ulidiidae; genus Melieria; species Melieria crassipennis. The sequence continues at coordinate 83,851,362 of OY764961.1, read as the reverse complement.
TCTTAACCATTTTTATTAGTGCAATTAAGCAACGAGTTGAATTGTTTGGACCTGTTAAAGAAATACAGGTAGAATTGGCATAGCATGGTTTCGCTTAATACTGCTTTTTCGAGGAACGTACCCTTCATGTTAAGCGAAGTCTACCTGTAGTCAAAATATTCGCAGTATATATAGCATATTTTTAGGCAGGCGGTTAGTTTGAAAAAAATATATCGAACTTTCAATATATATACATTAGTATTATACTCGTATGTGAACTTACCAACGTGCGAAAGCGATGAAAGCTCTGAATCTGAAAGGGGAAATACATTAGTTTTACTTACTAGACTAGATGTACTTATTTGTATAAATATGCTAAAATGTAAGTACGTATATTCATGCACGAAACGCTTTAATTGTACAAAAACGTGCGATTGAATTGAGCAGCCCATTTAACCAAAATCATAATTACTACATATCATCATTAAATTCTTCTACCTGTGTCAATTTTGAGTCCCTAAATTGATTTCACGGAGAGTAACTATTTTCCTCTCCTTGCATACGCTGCTGGCTATTACGTAACTCAAAAACACACATTTATTCGCAGACCTCCGCCGCACTTGCAATTGTTGACAAACACCTTGGCCATATATGTATGTGTGGAGCTCGTCATTCGCATTGGTGTGCGCAGTAGCACTAGAGAAATTTAAGCAGCTCAGACCAAATCTGTAATTCGAACATCTGCTGGTGGCTGCGCTGTAAACGCACTTATAAAACGAAGTCTTATGGTTTGCGATACTAAAATCCAGCTACATTTATGATGTGTGTGAATTTGTACACGGGCGAAAGGGCCTACAGTTTTACGCCTCTTCACAAAAGATTGCGATTTCGGGCTAAAGGGACAGTTCTCGAAAGAAGACTTGGTTTTCTACATTTTGATGTTAGCAACGGCAAGGGTTGAGCGTTATCTCAGACTCGCGATCCAATTAACCAGCTGAGCTGCGGTGACCGCTTTGCACTGGCATACCCAATTTGCACACCTAGCGTTATTTAACGCGAATTTTTCCGGAGTGATAAAATTTGCCATTTTATTCTTACTATTCTATTTATATTTATACATATATTCTAAGTGAAGAAGAAGAAAGTGGATGCATGTGTGTCAGCGCATCACACTCAAACGGACCGGCCGATTTCCATGGGGTTTTTTTGTTGGATTCATCTTGAGTCAGTTTAGGTTTGTGCGAAAAGAAAATTCCGGAAAATCTATTTGAAAAGTCGGAATATCCCTGCTTTGTTTGACCACGAATCACCTAAAAACGGTTGGACCGATTTGGCTGGTTTTTTTTTGTTCTATTTGTAGTCGTCAAGAAAACTGGGCGTGACACTTTTTCATCAGCCCAAATTTTCAGACGAACTTACTATTTAGTCATGTCCTTCGACAGAGGGAATGGGGCGGTTTTTGGATGAGGGGGCGTAGTACCACCCATACAAGCAGAATCTTAATAATGGAATATCTTCGAAATTGTCAGGTGCACAGCATTGAAATTTAGTATAGTGCCGTCCCATAGATGTGTCATTTTACTGTTAAGATTTTATGGGCGTTGGGAAAGGGGCGTGGCACATTTTTTGTGACCCAAATATTCCGCTTGACTATAAGTCGCACAGCAACGAACCTACTATTTTTTCTTTCGACAGAGGGAATGTTGCGGGTACTGAACAAGGGGCGTGGCGTAATTAAAAATGATAAAAATTGATTTTTGAATGGCATGGGTCAAGCGCAGTCCATTTCTTTACTGAAACTTAGCAGCAACATTGCTGATTTGTGGGCTTCAATTGCGTTAATTAGTAGCTCTTCCTCTTTCTTTAGTTGGTTTTCTTCGTCAATTTGCACCGCCATAGATTCCTCATCTCCCGCATTTCATTAAAAAAAAAATGTTGTGCGAGACGAAGTTCGCCTGATCAACTAGTTTATTCTATTTCATCACAAAAAGATTTTGGATGGATTTGTAAAACTTGGTCCACAATTTGTGAAACATATGAAAAATTACGTGATTTTTATGGTCGTGGTAATCGACCCTTTGAACCAGCAAATCGTCGAACTACTGATAAATTTAGTACCATTGGTATGCGGTAGCAAACCATAGACGAACTTTGGCAGCTTAAACCAGTTATGCCCGAAAAGCGCAAAGCTGAACTACTATAACAGAATACAGTACGTCAGGAGCAGCCGAAGTGGCCATACACCAAAAATATTGCTTGAGTATTGACTTTCAAATAGATAAAAGTTTTAATAAATTTAATCATATCGTATTTGTTTAGTTCCCACGCTCTTAAAAAACAAATAAAGGCACCAAACACTTTTTTATGTGGGGGAATCACAGCAATATGGGTGTCAAACGATTCAGCATGTCACTTTCCGCGCCCACTTAACTAGCACAACAAAGCTACACTTGATGTTTGTGAATAAATATTGATATCAAATAATTTTGTTTCATAAGGGTAAACATAGGCTATATAAGATTGACCATGCCCACCTAATACGTGTTCCCGCCACGCACACCATAATGACAAATCAGCCATGATATATTTGTCACAGCAATATGGGTGTCAAACGATTCAGAATGTCACTGCGGCAAACATAGACTATAATATAAAACTTCCCGCCCCACTAAACTAACAAAACAAAGCTACGGTACACGTCTGTAAATTAAAGTTGTTGTAAAATGATTCTGTGTTTCATAGGGGTAAACGTAGGCTATTGATATTGACCACGCCCATCTTATAAACCTTCCGGCAATGGTCATTATGATGAAATGAGAAATGAGCTGTGGTATATCTGTGCAAAACAATATGGATATCAAAAGATCTTGCGAGTCATTGCAGCAAATATCTATATACATACTTACATATGCACATAAATATTAATGTCTGTTTGTTGGTCACACGACACTAAAACTTAAAAATGTTAGTCTTGACTTAATATCGATAAACCACATTCTCAATAGTCTGCATTTCTTGATCAGAGGGCCACCACTGATGAAAAAATAACAGTTCATAAGTTTTGCGTGGGTGGTCACGAGTTTGGTGTCAGAATGGCACTGTTACCACTGTTTTTGCCGAAATCGACAGAAGCGAAGAATTACAAAAACAAATCAAAGCGTGCTAGAAACTATCGACTAGTAGAGAAACTATCCATTGCCAACAGGTATCGTTATTCTCAATTGCTTTTTATCTGATATGGTAGTGATTACAAATTATATGAGACAAATGATCTGTTCAAAAATCAATCGCATAATCGGACAAGCTTCATCGTTTTGTTAAATGCGCGATTTGGCCCCCGAAAAATGCAATGCTTCCGCAACTGCATAACCAAGGTGCACACAAGACCAGTGAATCCCGCGTTTTCACCCCCAATTTTTTGGGGGCCAAATCACGCATTTAACAAAACGATGAAGCTTGTCCGATTATGCGATTGAGCCACTGTAAGCCTAAGCGTATACGGAGACGAATTCCACGCAGCACAGCACAGCACAGGACATCGCAGCACAGATGAAACCCAGACAATATTTGAACACCGTATACGAATCTCGTATAACCAGCACAGGTCTCTCGTTTTCATTCCATAGACCCAGCAATATGAGGTCTTTGTCTGAATCAGACTTTAAAATACAACCTACATAATATAATATGGGTGTAATTTGGGCTGTCCCCGAACTTTTTCAATTAGTTCTTCAATTTTTGCAAGAGAACGTGTTGACTGCGCGCAGAAAACTGTATTTCGACTACAACGCGGCGCAGGTCTGCCCATGTACGTCTCTGCGCCGCACGCGGCCTTGTCCCTGTATACGCTGTTATATTGTACTGCATTATTTACAAAGAACTACGCTGTGCTGAAATGTATTGCCTGCGCGGCCTGCGTCTCCGTATACGTTAAGGCAAACGGTGGCCCTGCACCGAATTTCAATGCTGTCGGACCTATAATTCCAAAGATTTTCCATATTAAAAATTTAGGTTGCATGGGATGTGCCACGCCCACCCGTCGGTTCGTATTCGCACTAGGTGCTTTACCGAGATTCAGTCAAGGCGAACATTCCGTGCAAGATTCAGCTCAATCGGCCATCTAGTAAAGCGTAAGGCGTATCCATCTTAGGATAAATATGAAAGTCAAATCTTTTGTACAGCTTTTTTTGTTAGTATATTAGTCAAAACGTGTGCATTTATTAAATGTATAGTGATGCTGTAAAAAGTAAGAGTTTTGTGCTAATTACCGCAACCATACTGTTCCTACACAGTTCTTGAATAAAATTACCTGTTTCATTGTTAGTGAGTTCTGTATTATCATTATTATCTCCATCAGTTCCATCTGTGAGGACTAAAAGAACAAATAGACATATTGAGAAAGTTTAAAAACTGTACAAAACTAAATTTGGAAAAATCGTAAATATTAAACGAAAAAAAGGTTCAGGTAAGTAAAAGAAGAAACTTTAAGTTTATGGGGTACCGGTTAATTCGTGCGGTTTTCTAACAGATGGCGTAATTTAATTTTGTGAACAGTGATTCACCTTTCCAAATATGTGTTGGAAAGCGATTGTCATATAGTTTCAGAATCAGTATGTGTCATTTAGCTGAAGCGTATATAACAATACTTTTTTTACTCTGAAAATGTCGAATTTTGTGCCGAATAAAGTGTTTTTGCGGGGAGTACTTCTTCATTACTTCAATATGAAGAGAAAGGCTGCCGAAAGTCATCGAATTTTGGTGGAAGTGTATGGTGTGCATGCTCTAGCTGAGCGTACGTGCCAGAAGTGGTTTGCACGGTTCAAAAGTGGCAATTTTGACTTGGAGGACGATGAACGGCCCGGACAGCCAAATAAGTTTGAAGATCACGAATTGGAGACATTGCTCGACCAAGATCCATCCCAAACGCAAGAACAACTTGCAAAATCACTTGGCGTCACTCAACAAACCATTTCCGATCGTCTAAAAGCAATGGGAATGATCCGGAAGGTAGGCCATTGGGTGCCGTATGAATTGAAGCCAAGAGACGTCGAACGCCGATTTTTAACGTGTGAACAACTGCTTCAACGGCACAAAAGAAAAAGTTGTTTGCATCGAATTGTCACTGGCGATGAAAAGTGGGTCCATTACGATAATCCAAAACGTCGAGCAACGTATGGATACCCCGGCCATGCATCATCATCGACGGCCGTTCAGAATATTCATGGCCTGAAGGTTATGCTGCGTATTTGGTGGGACCAGCTGGGTGTGATCTATTATGAGCTGTTGCAACCGAATGAAACGATCACAGGGGAAGTCTACCGACGACAATTGATGCGTTTGAGGCGAGCAATGCGCGAAAAACGGCCGGAATATGAACAAAGGCACGGCAAGGTAATTTTGCAACATGACAATGCTCGGCCACATGTTGCACAGGTCGTCAAAACCTACCTTGAAACGCTCAAATGGGATGTCCTACCCCACTCGCCGTATAGTCCAGACCTTGCGCCATCCGATTACTATCTCTTCCGATCAATGCAACATGGCCTGGCTAACCAGCACTTCTCCAATTATGAAGAAGTCAAAAATTGGATCGATTCGTGGATAGCGGAAAAGCCGGCCGAATTTTTCAGAAAGGGTATTCGTGAATTGCCAGAAAAATGGGAAAAAGTTATAGCTAGTGATGGACAATACTTTGAATATTAAATTTGTAACCATTTTTTCCCAATAAAGCTTCAATTTTCCCCCCAAAAAAACCGCACGAATTAACCGGTACCCCTATTACTTCCAACTTACAAATGGTACTTCAAACGAGAAATTCATAAATACTCCACTGAAAGCAAACCAAAGATAATACAATAATTGTATTGTATGTAATATTGTAAATGAATTATCTTTGATCAAACACAGATTTCACTACTTTATTATTATAACACTACTGGACACAAAAAATACACCTAAAAATAAAATTGTTTTTTAAACTAACCTTAAACCGCTGAACACAAAACTGAAAATCACAAAATTTTTTAAAGAAGCATTTTCGAAAAATTTCGAAAAACAAGTTTTTCCCCTGTTTTTTCAGTTCTGAGCACATATCTCGTAAACGAATCATCCTACTAACACCAGCGGTCCGTCGTTGAAAAGATAAGGTATTATCGTATAAAATTAAATAAAATTTACATATTTTGGTCCTGAAAGTTCAAAATAGAAAATTTAGTTAAAAGAAAACAATTTTCCTCTTCATCATTGCACAACCGCAAATATTGAAAACAATATTTGAAATGTGTATGTCCTTACATTTTTAAAGTCCTTTAAAAAGGTCTTTGGGTCAGAAAATGAAAAACTGACTATGCTAGGTTACTATAAATGACCTCTAGAACCTCCTAAAATCAGAGGAGATAATTTATTTATTTATAAAACCATCATTCGAAAATTTATCATTTTTAAAAAGGTCGAAAAATTCACTATTTCCATACTTTGACCATCAGTAACTTCAGCAAATCTTATTTGATTTGGACAGTGTATATATCACTGGAATGGCTAAGGTATTATCTATTCAACGACAACCGCTTGTGTTAGTTGAATGATTAATTTACGAGATATGTGCTCATAACTGAAACAACAGGGAAAAAGATTGTTTTTCAACGATTTTTCGAAAACGCTTCTTAAAAAAAAATTTCGATTTTCAGTTTCTTATTCAGCGGCCCAAAGTTAGTCTAGTCTACGCGATTAACCCATTTTTTTATCGAGTAGTGTAATTTGCCAGGTTTTTTTAATTATGAGGCGATATGAAACCGTGCCAATATCTCATCCTATAAAAATGAATGTTTGCCTTTATATACACGGAAACTAATTGACCGATCCGATATCTGATATTTTGACACAGAAGAAGGTTTCTGGATATATTTTGTTGTTCATAGGCAAAAGAGCGTGGTACCGCTCATTCAACTCAAATCTCTAATATTGAATAACGGAACTATAAGTCGGGCAGCTTTTTTTCCAAATTTCTCGTATAACTGTGCAACTATGAGTACTGATACCTTAAGCTAAACTGGAAGCTAAATATAGAGGAAAGAGTGAGAGAGGCCGAGTTCGCACTGTACTCCTGCAACCAAATGGTAGGAATGAGCTGAAACTGATGCTTTGGGTGTACAAGATGGTGATACGCCCAATTTTGTCATACGTTGCTTTGGTGGGGTGGAAAGCCCTAAGGAAGGCGTATAACATCACCAAGCTCACAAGAATACAAAGAACAGCCTGTGCGGGAACAGTGGGTGCAATCAGATCGTGCCCGGCAGAAGTCTTGAACGTTCTGACACACTTACTTCCAATCGACATACACATAGTGAACACCGCCACCACAAGTGCTTTACGGTTAAACGAACTGGATTGCTGGAGGGACAGACTTTATGGTCACGGTAGTCTGTTGGCGGATAACCGGATTGTGGAGTGATTGCTGGCGTTTACTCAAACGAGCTGAGGATCAGGAAATCAATCCGACTTCCGAGTAGATCTAGTGTATTCCAGACGGAGGTTCTAGCTATTCAGGAAGCCTGTAGGTTGGCAGTGGCAGACACCACGTTTAAAGAAAAGGTTACCATTTTTTCCGATAACAAAGCTGCATTGAAGGCGCTGGGTTCTTCGATCATCACCTCCAAACTTGTCTGGGACAGGGAGGCCCTCCTGGAACTGGCACGCTAATCAGTTGTTACCCTCATTTGGGTTCCCGGATACAGGAACATTGAGAGTAACGAAAGAGCGGACGAGCTCGCCAGGAAAGGTTCTATTATTGATCAGAGGGATGCAGTAGTAGTCCGCACCCCAATAAACCACATTAAGATCAAGATCTTTATGGATCTCTTAGCAAAGGCAGACAAGAGATGGCAGGGGCTGGATACCTGCAGTGTTAGCAGATCAATCTGGCCAAGTTAAAAAAAAACAAATCGGTGGAACTGATTAGTAAAAAACGAGGCGATGTCGCCAAACTCACTGCAGTTATCACAGGCTACTGGCCTTTAGGAGAGCATGCAGCCAGGATGGGCATCCCTCATAACACCATCTGCCGTAGCTGCGGTGATCCAGCTGAGAAGGAGACAATCGAACACTTTCTCTGTACTTTTGCCCGGCTCTAGCAAGAAGGAGGTTCGAAACGCTTGGTAGACGATTCTTCAGGGATATCAAGGATGTCTCTAGCAGGAAAATCAGCGATTCGCTAGCCTTCATCAACGCCACGAAATGCCTGTAAACAGCTAAGGTTTTTCGAGGCGTTCTTATATAACCGGTAACTAAATCTCAATACCGAGAGAGTGGTATCAAAACGTCGCTTTAAGTGCTAATTGATTGTCTTGGGACTAAACTAGTTCCAAGAGAATGAAGTAGTTCTCAAATTACTCGCTTCGCAACTGGTTTAGAACTATTTTATTTAGCACTAACTTTGGACTAGTTGCAAATGGATGCAGACGGCGACAATTGACTGTCGCCTAGGACATCGCCATGTTAGAAGAGTAAGTTTGACCCAAAGAAACGAATTGGTTCGAACAACGAGTTGAAAAATTACATTCGGTTCAGTCCGAATTCTTACAGGGTATCATAACAATACATACAATTAGTTGTTTTGTTTGTCCTCACTGACTGTTAAGCACCCTACAAAGGTCTATGTTTATGGATGCTTTTTAGAAAAAGGATTTGGCACTTTAACTATCTTTACACACGAAAGAAGGTATACAACAGCTAGATTGGCCTGCCCAAAGTCCCGATGCAAATCCAATTGAAAATGTATGTATGTATGTAATTATGAAGCATTCATTACCAAGCAGCTTTCTGCGACCCTAAAAAAATTTGGAGGAATTTGCCTCCAGATTAAAAAAAAATTAAGCGAAAGTTGTGTAAGCCGATGTCAAGCAATTATAGACAGCAATGGGGAATGGACTGCATATTAACTATATCGCGCACTAGGTATTTATGTGTGTAACAGTAAACAGGTAATAAAACTTTGAAACACTCTTTCTTTAAAGTTCTACAGACGAATCTGTTTTGTGAAACACACTGTAAACTCCACCACTAAAAATAATTTAGTGGACATTTTTGAAGACCACTACCACTAGGATTGTAGTTGAAAGTCCATGGCACTACTAAAATAATAGTGATAGTTGGTACCTACATTGATTTTATTTCACCACATAAGCAGTTCATAGTGTCAACCAGCTCCACTACCACTAGCGGTAGTGGTAGTTAAGAGCAGAATGCACTCAACAATTGGTGCACAAACGGTAAACGGTTGCAAGAAGAGAACTCTTGCAGTATAATCAAGCAGCACTGGCCCACTTTCATCTTCAGGCGCACAAAAACACTCGTCTTGCTAAGCAGACAGCACATTAGCACAGAAGAAGTTGGGACTACCACCGCAGTTGCCTAAATATAGAGGAAGAGGATACTATAAGCCGTCACTGCCACTGCCAGGCTCTCTCTCTACACCTTTTCAACCTCAAAATGAGAATATGTTAATTCATAATGGAAATACGTTAATTCAAAATGAGAAATATAAATACATAATGAGAATGCGTAAGTTCATAATGAGAAATATAAATTCGTAATGATAATGCGTAAGTTCGTAATGATAATGCGTAAGTTCATAATGAGAAATATAAATTCGTAGTGAGAATGCGTAAGTTCATAATGAGAAATATAAATACATAATGGGAATACGTAAATTCAAAATGAGAAATATAAATTCATAATGAGAATGCGTTAATTCAAAATGAGAATATTTTTTTTTATAGTTTTGTGCTTGGCCCCATATTTGCCAATGCCAATCGAAACTATTTGGGCAAAAATTAAAAATGAAGTGAAGTGTAATTTGCGCATTCCTAATGTCCACGCTCCTTCATTATGCGAACAACGTTTACAGTATCTTGAGGGAATAATAGATAATGCAAAGCAAACCATTACTGATGGAGATTGTGCCAGAGCTGTACAGCACACCACAACTTTTCATGCAAATGGCCTTGCTTTACAGGATATGGACGTAGGGATGTAAAAATTTTTTAAGCACTTTTTGTTTGCATTTTGTTATTAAAATCATATAATAAAAGTTACTCATACTAAAAATAAACCTTATACTACATACATAGTTCTCATTTCAAATTTTCCTTTCCCAATTTGAATTTACGGATTCTCAATTTGAATTTTCTTTCTTTTTCTCATTTTGAATTTACGTATTCCCATTATGAATTCATAGTTCTCATTATGAACTTACACATTCTCATTACGAATTTATATTTCTCATTTTGAATTAACGTATTCCCATTATGTATTTATATTTCTCATTATGCATTTACGCATTCTTATTTTGAGGTTGAAAAGGTGTAGACGAATATACTACTATGTACAAAGAATAATGTTTATAATTCAAAAAATCTTTATTTATTCTTCCAAATCAATTTCATCGCCTTCAAAGTAGTCCCCCCCCCCCCCCCCGATGCAATGCACTTATGCCAACGGACTTTCCAATCTTCGAAGCATGCCAAATAGTCACCTTCCGGTATGGCCTTCAATGCGCGCGGCGATTCACGTTGAATCTCTTCAATCGATTCAAAACGGTGTCCTCGAAGTGGTCTTTTGAGTTTGGAGAATAGCCAGAAGTCACAAGGAGCTAAATCAGGCGAATACGGTGGCTGTGGAAGGATATGAGCTGGCGAAATGCTCACGAAGAACCAATGCCGTGTGAGATGGTGCATTATCGTGATGCGAAAACCAAGAGTTGTCTCTCCATAAATCCGGCCTCTTTTTGCGAATAGCTTCACGCAAACGACGCATAACGCTCAAGTAATATTCCTTGTTGACAGTTTGGCCCGGCGGAAGGAACTCATAATGCACAACACCACGATAATCGAAGAAATCGAATTCCGGGTATTCTTTGTACACAGTAGTAGAAGCCTGTAGGCTCACCAATCTTCAAGAACTCGGATAACCTCAGTTCAGGCACTGTAAGAGACCTGGTCGGTTTCGAATGGCAGTATACACACATCACTCCTTTCTTTGTGGTGCTTAAAATAATGTCTTAACGAAATATACTTTTGGTTTTGTCTATTTGTTTTGGTTTTTCATCACATTTTAATTTGATCGATAGAGCTCTTCACTCTAAATAACGTGAATTATTAATTTTTGTAGCCATTATTCCAAAAAGCAAAATCAAAAAAATCGTTAGCTCACATCACATCAAATAAAAAATAATTAAATTTCTTGTTTTTCTTCATATCTTTAATGCCATAAAGTTAAGCCATTGTTTGAATTGCATTTTCTAAAAAATCAACAGGAAACCATCAAATTTTCGTAGTAATTTGTTTATTATACTTTACAAATATTTAACTTGGTTGTCGTCAAATATTAAAATACTATCTTTCTCGTACGATACATGTAGAGTCTTTGATTCAAGGGTTAAGCAATTCTCACTCAATATGTAGTACAATATTATCAACGCTCAGAGTATCATTTTGTAGAATTTTTCAAACAATCGCGTGTACATATTCGATGTGTATTGATTTTCACTTTGCACTTTCTTTATTTAAATTTCCTTGGTTTCCTTGGTGTTATCTGGCAATTCTCCATGTTTGCCTTATACCTGTACCCTGTAGGATACAGTGTACAGCGTAGCACGATCACAACTCACCTAAGCGACTATTAGTATTATGGGTTTTATTTGTCCCGTCATTAGTATGAAAGAACTCCAGTTTTGCTGATATTGACGGGGTTTGCCCATTTAATTACGATTATGATATGATGCAAATTCGTTTCTGATAACAGTACAGTGTAGAAGCTCGTGTTACTGCGTCAAACATCTTCTCTCCACTCGCGATAATTAGAAGCTTTTACATAGTACACATTTTATATGTATGTATCATAAAGCAAAACTTGAGACCGCGAGACGAATATTTGTATGGATTTAGTAGGAACACTTGTAAATGCATACACACACGTGAGCGAATTCGTAAAACAGAGTACAGTATAAAATTGCAGCACTGCTCGCATTTTACAATTTTACCTCATTAAGTCTGTGTATGTATTACGTTGTGGTAACGAACGATTGTACTTTATCACAATTTTTCTACCACGAAAGATTTTGTATTTCGCTGCGGATTATTTATCCGCTGGCGTTGTTGTGGGGTAACTAGCGCCGATTGACTGACTAATCACTAGCAGCAATATATCGTTGTAGTGTAACAACAAATAAGAACTGCGAGAGCAAAAGCAAGAAAAGCGGTAATATGTAAGTATGTATGCTCTATACATTATATACTCGCAACACGTAGTGAACCCAACAATTGTGCAGGGAAACGAATAAAAGTGACTAGAAGCACAGTAGCGAAAGAATAGATTGGCAGAACCCCACTGTTTCATTAAAATTTAGTCGTCTACTTATCATGCCAAAGCGAATAACCAAACAGAGTTACCAACATCAGAATAAAAAATTCGACTTTAAACGCCACTATTTAGTAGTAATGTTAAATACAGAGTGCAATCAGTATAATAGGAAGTCCTTAATTCCCACATAAACATTATTCCAGTTTGAAAAAATATGGATATGTGTACCGTCATGATTGATCGACCGACCGAAATGATTAGATTAGTGATCATGTTCAGTGGCGTAGCCAAGGGTGGTTGTGGGTGTCAGAACCCCCATGGCCTATAATTATTTAAAATTATCAATCACTACGCATGGTCTGTACGTTCCCACATTAGCAAAAACGTCTTTTTACCTTTAAACATTTAAAAGAATAATAACACAAAAATTTCTTTGGCAAAATTGATTTGTTTTTTAAATAGTCCCAATAGTGGGACTCAATACTGCGATTTGCATGATCAAAAAGCATGTGTATTGAGTAGAGGGCGTATTTCCATGCAAATGCATGCTTTTTTTCTTGAATGTTCTCAACAAAATGGATAAAATATCTTTCCGAATAAGAAAATGATCTTTAAAATTTCATACAATTGTTGGTACATGTTTTTGCAAATTTCGTTTTAAATGCATGTTTTTGCAAATTTCGTATAGATTTAAGTACCAAAAATCTAGAAAATTATTTATTGCAAATTTTATGTAATTTTTTAATTCGTAAATTAAGTAAATATGTTCAATACGAATTTAATGTCAAATGTTTAATAATTTGTTATGTCTTGTTAAAGTTGTATTTTTTGTGTATTATATAGCATATTTTATCAACTTTAGAAGCGTATTATATGCGCATGTTTTTAATTTTTTAGTGCAAGAAAACCCGCTCCCTACTAATGAGTATTTCAGATCGTCGACCGGAATATCCTTCAGGATGTCGGTACAAGCCTTTTGGTTGGTTTCTACGGTCTCAAAACGCCTTTGTTTCATCATCAAATGCATTTTTTGAAAAGGTGAAAGTCGCAGGATGCCGCATCAGGTAAAAACGTAGGTGGTTGATGATTAAAACTCAAGTTTTAGTCAAAAAATTATTATAGTCACAAGTGTCAATCGATGAGATATCGTCTCTCGATAGCCAAATGTTCATTTAAAATAAGATGAGATGCTTAAATGCAATTTCCAGGATTTCAATGAAGATTTTGGCTGATCTTTAAAGAATTACTGCACACTTTTGATGAAATCTACTTAAATTGCCAACATGTTGGTCATCATTTTATTTTATTTTTGATTTAAACGTGGTTCATCAATTGAAAAAAGTATTTCGGTTAAGGTTTCTATAATTTTAAAACAAAAGTTAATATTAGCTCTTTGTTTGATGATAATTTTTTACCGATGACACAAACATACTTTCACTTAAGACACACTACTTAACTTCGGTTCCAATGAACCAAATTTCATGAAATGTTTACTAAAAATCGGGGAAAAACGTAATTTTCAATACCCTGTTGGAAAAGTACAGTTTACTTTAAAAAGCATGTTATACTAAATGTGTAAACAAAATTGTTTAAACCCCCCCATCACCAAGTTCTGGCTACGCCCCTGACCATTTTGATCGATTTGACCGCATCCGTTTGATTAGGGACGTGCAACTTAGCTCGTACGAGCTCTGGGCTCATACGCGCTACGTGAGTATGTGGCCGGCTTCCCTCAATATCCACAGTTTTAAGCTGCTTCTAAGCGGCGGGCTTGGTATTTTTCATGACAATCATAGACGACTTCAGGGACGACCTTTATTATCCTACCATGAGTAGAGCCAGAGAATGGTTAATCTTGCAGTTAGATGGTTGAAAACTGCTGTTCAAAATATTTGCCATGTTTATATTATCGTTAACTTTTAAGATTAATTAATAGCGTCCCGGCTGCCTTGCCTAACGGCTTCTTAAAATTCTTGGTTTACACTTGCTGAAATAATCATCCAATCTTTTTTAATTAAGTTGTCTTCTAACTCATTTTGTTCCGTATATTTTCTTCCAAATATTTTCTTCAATAATAGCAAACATAATATTTATTTACATGTACGGAAAAGCCATAGCCGAACAGGAAATGACAAAGTGCCTCCTCCTAATTTTGATAGTTATATTACTTTAATATTATTTATAATATAAGCAACAATTTTCAACAGTTTTAGTCCTTAATAACGACAGCATATTTCATCACTTTTGCTGAACCAGGTAATAGTCCAGCACGTCTGAGTTTTTTGTAATTTGGACATAAAGGTTAAATGGGTTCCTATAGACCTTATATGAAAACTTGAAGAGCTAGAGTTTCGATGTCTAGAACAAAGTTGTTTGCATTCAAAATGTGAATAGTTTTTGTATGCACATGAACCCGCTCCCCCTTTTCTTTTTATGTTTTTCGGAACATTTTTTTATAAAAAGCTTCTATTTCGTAAAATATTACAAAAAAGACTATATGGTCCTTTTGGAAAATATTCCTTGTTAAAACTTAAGGAGGGTTTTCAAACAACAAAACTTTCTCAAAACTTCCCCCAAAAAAATTAAAAGCCATAAACACGAAACCTTCCTGCAAAAAAATTCAGATGCATCGTCCGAAACTGGAAATACCGATGCCCTGCCACACCGTCGATGAAAAACCAAGTGCAGGCAGTAGCAAAGAAAAAATTGTGGACGTCCGAGTAATAAGTGTTCTGCAAGGAAGGTTGGTATGCAGAGAGGCTACAAAAGGACCAGCGCAAGGATACGGATCTTGCGAAATTAATCGAAGCGAAGGACCGAGAAGTAAAGGCAGACTGGCCGAAAATGGCTGGCGAAAGCTAACTAAATGCAGTGGTAAAGTCTACGACTAAAAGATGGCTGCCCATGCCGTGAGTGGGAGAGTGAGGATAGCAGGACTAGGAACTCCCTAATAGTGTCCCGGTGTTCGGCTGCGAAAGGGCCGACAATAAGAGCTCGGGACCGCATGCAGCAGTACAATGTGGGAGTGCCCTTCGAGCTAATTTCCATAGACGAGTTTTGAATCTGCAGTCTTCAGTGAAATGCTGGGCATATGGAAAACTCTCACCATTCTTTTGCATTCATAGTCAGACGGAATGGTGGAACGGATTAATCGAACACTGGAAGAGTATCTGTGGAATGCTGCGGACCAAACCGAAAAAAAAACAATGAAATGATGAAACAATATAGATATAGAACAATATAGATCTGCCCCGCACGACACAACATTGCTCACACCGATTACCAGCCGACTTGAAGTTCGGAGCAGTCGACACGGATAAGAAAGTGAAGTGAAAATAAAGTGACTAGTGAATCAGTGAAGTGCAAAGTGTAAAAGTAGTGTAAGTGGAAAATTGTAAATATAGTCACTACTAGACTTGGCCTGCGTTGGCCAACTAAATTTTCATAGCAATACGATGGTTGGCTTTTATCAGCTATAATCTCTTACCTGAGTTATATGTATCATCTTGCAGGTGATGCTTAAGCTGGTGAAGATGTGCGTAAAAGTGATGATGATGAAGAACACATGCTAGGTCAGTGCAGTTTAACATGCTTGATCCAAAGTTGCTCCGATGTCTTTGTTTTGGCTTTCCTAAAAAATATTTATATATAATAATATTTAAACATGTATCTAATAGCCACATCTTTAGGCATCTTCTTTTCCAGCATTTCTCCTAATTAGCTATCTCCCTACATCTACTTATCTCTCTTTCTCTGTTTTCCTCTGTATTATTTTCTAAATACTTAATGTTATTTTTAATTATATAAACATATACTTATTGTTATTTAATGTTATTTATTATTATTATTACTCGGTTTTAATGTATTTTTGTTTTGTAGCATTTAAAAGAGCATTTAAGATCTTGTATGCTGAAATAAATCAATAAATCAATCAATCAATAAATAAAACACAACAGCATTAAAATCAGACATGGAATTTGTGGCATTATATAAAATTTTAAATGCATCAGGATCACCAAAAGTTTTAATTAAAAGTAATAATAGTTATTGTTATCTTCTTTCAATAATTTCTTGCATTGTCGTCCCGTGGTTATATTTCGAACATTTAAGCACTCAAATTGTAACCAATGAATGCTACTTGTGTGGAGAGGAAGACTAAAATACCTAAAGCGCGTCGCTTCAATCCGTCGCTTCAAAGCCGTCGTGTCAAAACTACTAAAGCACAATAAACGCGGAAAAATTTTTACCATTTGTTTCTCTCTCACATTCATACTCCCGTTAATGTTTATCAATTTTACATTTTTTTCTTGTAACGAGTGAGCAGTGAGAATGAGAAACGAAAGAGAAGCTACTGTCAACGCGTTGACGCATTGAAAAAGTTGAAATATTCCGAACTACTTCCATCGGTTCTGCCGCTTGCTTCATTTGACGCGCTCGTTGTATTTTCTTCCATATGAGTACGCGTTTTTAAATCAAGCTCTCAAAGCGAAGAATTAAAGCGACGCGCTTTATGTGTTTTAGCCTTAGGCAGGCCCGACGAGAGGGGGGTGGTAAAGGTGGGATTCCCACCGGGCCCGGAGTTTCAAACTCAAACTCAGCGATTACTGATTTGGGGGGGCGGGGAGGCCCGGAGGTAACTACCACCGGGCCCTGATATCCTCTCGACGGCCCTGGCCTTAGGTTAGGTAAGGTTATGGTGGCTGCCTCTATAAGAGACACACTCGAAGGCCTATTATGAGGCCCATTGTGATACCACATATTTCACCCATTTTTGAAATGTGTATGCAACACTTTCTTTTCAACATACTTATGTTACAGCACACATTTCAAGCGGATAGGGAAAGGAAGGGGAGGGGACCTACAGTTTAACGCCGAATCCGAACGGCGATTGGCAGTTTTTCATTCACACTTGGAGGTTTTGCCATTGCTTGCCAACAGCGCACTTGTGCGATTCTTGTAATTCTCATCTGCTTCATGTGGATAGTGATAGAAGTAGATGAGCGTTAAGTGTTCACATATTTTTAATGTCTGCCTATATTTGTGATTCTATATATCTATGAAAGTCACTCTTTCTACCAGTTTTTTTGATTTTCACCTCAACAACCTTTCCATTAATTTTAAGACCTAATATTCCGCAATGTTTTCCCATTCATTTTATTAGAATTGTAATGAAATACTAAACAGACGGTAACTGCTAAATGATATACTGAGACCTGCTTAACCCATATCTGCCTAATGGGTAAAAGTTTACCCATGAAAACTGACTTTTTAAAAAAATCACAAAAGTTCGTGTAGAGATATCTCAAAATCATTGATAGGGATGGTTGGGGTAAAGATGGAACTACCTTAGTCTAGTGGAGGTCACCCTAAAATTCCGCCATCAAGCTAGAGTTACCAGACTCCAAAAATTGTGACTCCGGAAGGAGGTGGAAAATGTGGCGAAACGTGGCCCTAGAACCTCACAAAAATCTGCCTCCTAACTCACCTGTAAACAATACATCTTTTGTTCACGTGTTTAGCTGATCACTTTAAAAAGTATGGAAAAAAGCTACCATTGCTGCCTAATGGGTAAAAAATACCCAATAAATATCTCAGCAACGTGCAGAGATAGAAAGCTGAAATTTTGTTTCTGATCATTTTGCGTCAATTCCAGGTCGTGTATGATCATTTTATCAAATTCGTATGGTCGGAACTGGTATCCGGCTTTAATGGGTTAACATAAGTTAACACAAGGAAAAAACGAGCAGCGTCGATCCTTTCTCCATCACAAAACGCGCCAGCTGACACTGAAAAAACGAACAATTGCATTGCGCTCTCATTGATTGAAGAAATTTATTCAGCACCATGTTCCCCGGACCTAACGCCGTGTGATTTCTGGTTGTTTCCAAAATTGAGAGAAAGCGTGGTCGCGATAACGAGATAACTAGTTAATCTCGAAGTCGCAAACCTAAAAAATGCAGTAAGTTTTGAGGACTTCTTTAGAAAGTGGATCTACCGGCTTAAAAGTGCATAGAAATTAATGGAAATTATATTGAAAAATTAGGAAAATAAAGTAATGAAACCAAGCGAACTTTCGTTAGTCTTCGTACAAAGGGTGCTTGTACGCTTTCAATAAAATTGCTATAACCTTCGTTCATCGTTCTGAAGAATTTCTCATCTTTGTTTGCAATCCAGTGAGACTTCCATTCTTCAGCACTCGCTTTCAATAAAATTGCTATAACCTTCGTTCATCGTTCTGAAGAATTTATCATCTTTGTTGGCAATCCAGTGCGACTTCCATTCTTCAGCACTCGCCGCAAACTCGAAGTGTTGGTTAGCTAACGCGTGGGCCATCGACCGAAACAAATGGTAGACTGATATCTTGGAAGCCTGTAATCGCAGTGTTTGCTAGGCCGACATACGGCCCAGCGTTATCGAGCTACAAAATGATCTTCTCGTATCTGTCCTACCATTCTGGTCGATTTGACAGGAGTCTGCATCCAATAGTGTTTCCAATTTGGTGAGTTCTTCGGTCGTCTATGTTCTTTGCCTTTTTTAATGAAGTCGCTGTCTTGGAACCGTTGAAACTTCTGTTGGTATCGGGTGTTTTTTTTAGAGGTTTGTTTTTCGAATAGAGATAAAACTGGCATTTTGTGGTCAAATCTGGCAACTCTAATGTCATTTATGTTCAGTTTGGGTTGCCATTTCATCATGAACAGGTTGACAAAAGAACAACGCTTGCAAATCGTGCAAATTTATTTCGAAAATAATGGTTCAGTTCGCGAAGTTTACCGCAAGCTCCGTCCATTTTATGGTCGACATAATCGACCATCAGAGCAATTAATTCGGTTAACCATGGGTCGTCTTCGCACTACGTTTACTCTATGTGATAATACGCATCCGCAGAGACGTCGAACAGTGCGCACCGAAGAAACAATTGCCGCTGTAGAGCAAAATGTTGAAGAGGACCCAGTCAGAAGAGGAGTCAGTTACCGTTAATGGAGACCGGTATAGAGCCATGATAACCGACTATTTTGTTCCCGAATTGGATGGCATGAATGTGGATGAGTTGTGGTTCCAACAAGACGGCGCTACATGCACCACAGCGCACGTCACAATCGATTTATTGAAGGAAACATACGATGACCGCATAATTTCGCGGAATGGACCTGTCAATTGGCCACCAAGATCGTGTGATTTGACACCATTGGATTATTTTCTTTAGGGATATGTGAAGTCGCTCGTCTACGCCAACAAACCAGAAACGTTAGGGGACTTGGAAGCCAACATTCGTGGCGTTATTGCCGACATACGGCCCCAAATGCTCGAAAAAGTGGTTGAAAATTGGACCTGTAGAATTGGTTTTATTCGAGCCAGCCGCGGCGGCCACATGCCCGAAATCATATTTAAACATTAATGGCATAAAATTATCCTTCCAATAAAGCCAAATTGATGGACATTAAAACGATTTTCTTGTGTTTTATTTCAATTCGGAGTTCTATACCTCTAAAAAAAACACCCGATATATAACTAGCAGGGCCCTGTGGCTTTGCACGCAAGCTTGAAGTCAATGGGCCCAATAAATCAAGTTTCTTCATACTACACTCTATGGACGATGCCACGCCTCTTTTATGTAATGCCCAATCTATTCCTCCAGTCGAAGGGTGGGACCCGGTTTTCTTGATATGCGACTTTCAGTTCCAAAGTTACGCGGAAAATTTTAGTTCCGAACTTATTGTTCCGAAGCTATTCCACATTAAAAATTTGGGTTCTATAGGCGGTGCCATGCCCCTCTTCCAATACCCACCCCACTCTCCCTGTCGAAGGGCATGTCTAAATAGTAGGTCTGTGCCAAATATCTTTGATGTGTGATTTGCAGTTCCAAAGTTATTCAAAACAATAGGTTCGCTTAAAAAGTGCCACGCCCCTTGTCCAACGCCCATACAATTTAATCACTTGAACGACACGTCTAAGCCATGATGCTGTATCAAATTGCAATGCTGGCCGACTTATAATTCCGAAGATATTTCATATTAAAAACTTGGGTTGTATGGGCAGTGCCAGGGCCCCTCGTACGATACCCACCCCATTCTCCATGTCGAAGGGCACATCTAAATCGTAAGTTTGTGTCAAATCTCTTTGATGTGTGATTTGTAGTTCCAAAGTTATTCAAAACATTTGAGTTGCTTAAAAAGTGCCACGCCCCTTGTCCAACGCTCACAAAGTTTTACCAGTAAAACGGCACATCTAAACGGTGGCCCCGCACCAACTTTTAATGCTGCCCGATTTCTCATTAACAAGATATTCCATATTGAAAATGTATGTTGTATGGGCGGTGCCACGCCCCCTTGTCAAAAACCCACCCCATTCCCCCTATCGAAAAACACAACTAAATCGTACGTTTGTACCGAGTGTCATTGAGGTGAACGCTATAGTTCCAAAGTTACACCGGCATTTAAAAAGTGTCACGCCCCTTGTCAGAAGCCCATTGAATTTTACCAGTGAAACGGCACATCTAAACGGTGGCCCCGCACCAAATTTTAATGCTGTCCGACTTCTCATTACGAAGATATACCATATTGAAAATTTAAGTTGTATGGGAGGTGCCACGCCTACCTATCGGGTCGTATTCGCACTATGTGGTTTACAGAGACTTAGTCAAGATGAACATTCCGTGAAAAATTCAGCTCAATCGGGTGTCTAGTTTTTGAGTTTCAATGTCGTGTGACCAACAAACACACAAACAAACAGACATTCAATTTTATATACTCACATATGTAGATATTTGCTGCAATGACTCGCTGCAATGACTTTTTTGAAAATTTGTATTCCATTGAACAGTAAAGGGACAAATTATTTTGAAACGTAATATATGTACTTGAAATTTTATAGAAAGCAATAGAATCTCAGACAAAAAATGAAAAATGGATAAAAGGATAATCTTACTAAATCTTTCCAAATTTGATAAAAACATTCGTGAAATTAGGAAAACTTTTCGGAAGCAAACTCGTCATTTCAAAAAGCCATCTTAAAACTAAAAAAAAAACAGAAAATCTTGCTTCGTTACTACGATCTGGCCATTATTTTAAGCAACCCGAGCAGGAGGATTAGATTGTTTTGCGATCAGTGCATCATTACACTACTCGACAAAAATGGGCCAATCGCGTGCATAGATAAAGTGTTTTCTAGACTAACTTTGGCCGCTGAACACGAAACTGAAAATAAAAAAATTTTTTAAAAGCGTTTTCAAAAAGACTTCGAAAAACGAGTTTTTTTCCTGTTGTTTCAGTTATGAGCACATATCTCGTGAAAGATTTATCTGATTAACACGAGCTGTCCGTCGTTCAAGAAGAAGATAATACCTTAGCCTTTTTAGTGATATATAGATTGTTCAAATCAGATGAGATTTGGGGAAGTTCTGACAAGTAACTGCCCCAAAGGAAAGTTGTAACAAAGTGAATTTTTCGACCAGAAAATCATAAATTTCGAATATTTTTTTTATGGATAAAAAAAATGATCTCCCCTAGTTTTAAAATCTAAGATGAAAGATATATTATTATTATATATTTTTTGAGAAAATATATTAGATACTTGAGCAAATATTAAGACTAACATCAATATACTTGAAAGAAAAATGACAAAGTTATGATACAGTGAGTAAAAACATTTATTACACTGTGCGAAACAATTTTTTTCGCCCATCACCCATCCAAATTTGGATATAGACGAGAAACTAGAGATCATTTATAGTAATCTGGCATAGTCAGTTTTTCAAAGTCTTTTTTAAAAAACTTAAAAATTTTAAGGACATACACATTTCAAATATTTTTTTTAAATATATGTGGTTGTGCAATGATGGAAATATGGGTATGAAATGAAAGACATCTGAATTTTGTATTTGCATACTTTGCACAAAATTTTAAGTTAAAAATTAAATATTGCAATCTTCGAGGGAACATTTTTTTGCAAACAAGTGTTATTAAGAAAGTATGTTTTCCTGCTTTTTGTGAACTGAATTTATCTATTGCAATTTCAAAGTCAATTGTCGATACTGTGTCTCTTTCAATTGATAAAAGTGACAAACAACCTTTCAACAACCATTGTGGAGCGCAAATAGATTTTTACAAGTTTCAGTTTTGAAAAACTTTAAATTTTTATATACAAGCTTCTCTCGGGAGCACCCCGCAGCCCGTTAAGGGGGATACCATGGCTGATTTGTTATTATAGTGGGCGTGGCGTGGTGAATCTTATAAATCCTATGTTAACATCAATGAAACACGGAATCATTTGATATTAATATTGATTTACCGAAATGTACCGTAGCTTCGTTTTGTTAGTGTAGTGGGCACGAAAAGTGGGCGTGACCTATTATATTATAGCCTATGTTTGCCGAAATGACACGCTGAATCGTTTGATACCCATATTGCCTTACAAAAGCATACCATAGATGAGTTTTGTTACCATAGTGGGCGTAAGAAGGGGGCGTGGTCATTCTCATATAGCCTATGTACCATTCCCCCAGATAAAAAAATGTTGGGTGCTTATTTCATCTAAATCGGTTCAGTGGTTTTTGCCTGATTGTGGCTCAAAAACGGCACACTTGTTTTTATATAATAGTATAGAAGTATACTTGTAGATTGATTTCCCAGTATACGTACATATAATATTGTTACGAAAATACCAGTTCTAGTGGGCTAGTACGAATCACTGGATTGTGCAATTTGAAATAAACAAACACACTTAGTTCCTCAAACGCAGTCAATAAGAACCAACAGTCACTTTATTTAACAGATTTACACTTCACTGTCTTTACACTTAAATATTCGCTTAATTATTCCGCGTGGCAACTCCGCTAGTCAAAATCAGACTCACTCGCTGCGCCGCACCCGGCTGCCTTTTATACCTGTCCGGCCATCGCGCAGATCGTTCCCGCACATTCTGGAGTGGACTGACGGTTTCCATGACGATCGCGACCATCATTGCCAGGTTAGACTAGAAGTTTCCATCATTGCCAGGTTGGACTAGAAGTTTCCATCATTGCCAGGTTGGACTAGAAGTTTCCATCATTGCCAGGTTGGACTAGAAGTTTCCCTTATTATCGCGGCCGTCATTGCCAGATTGAATTATAGCACGGCGCGTAGCGACAGGGTTGCTTTGCACAGCGACAGACTGTCTTATCGTTACAATATGTAGGTTTTTCATTGTAAAAGTTGTTTGTTTAATTGAAAAAAGGTAGTAAGTGTAATGCTACATAGCAATAAATAAACCTAAGTGGATTTCTATGAATGTACCTTTGTAAACGTTACGTATAGTTTTTGAATTATAGGAATGCATATATAAAAATGTAGTAGCGTATACCAATTTTTATTTTTTGTTAAACCAATGAATTTTTATGCTAATAATAAATGCGTAATACGATTAAGAAAAATGTGCTGATTTTTATTGCTTTGTACTGATTTTTTTTTTGGTTTTTTTCAAATGTGCTGATTTTACTCCCCACAACTCTGGCAACCCTAGGTTACATAGATATTGCCAAATTGTTGCTAATTAAATTGAGGAGGGTAATTCCACTTTGGATAAACGAATAAATTGTATAATAATTTTTCATGAACGATCGGTCATGCGATCACTCACAGAACACACAACTATTTATCTGGACAAATGCATAAGTACATACATATATTCAGTACATATATATGTATATGTTAGCTGTGAAAACATTTTCAACCAGTCGGTAAATTTCAGTATAGAAATGAAGACGATTATTGTTTACCGTCGCCGTGGCCAGTGGTTAAGGCCTTTAACTCCTGGCTCGAGACCCGTGGGAACAAACGAAAGTAACGATAAAATTCCTTCGATGTTCATATTTATTCATATTTATTTTTTTTTTCTCTCTTGGTCGAAATTTGTAACCGCCATCGGCCCAACTGATATTTTTTTCATGGGGTCAAAATTTGTATTGTAATGCGTCTGTTCATGTTTAAAACTACATAGAACTTAATTATCAAAAAATTCCACTTTATCATTCGTAGAGGTTTTTTTTTGGCCAGCATATACAAAACGCAGTATTGTCACGCACATTTTAACGCCAGCATTTTATCGGTGTTAGGTTTTAATCCCCTTCATTAATTTATATACATATAAAAGTTTTTTCTTATTGACTGACTGATTCATCATCGAACAGCTCAAACCGACGACGCTACAAATATGAAATTTTAACTTCCGCTTGGACGGCATTTTTTGAAATTCAGCCGTGGGCTAAAAGTTTGTAGGGAAAAACATGATTTGATGAGCTTTTTGACTTTAAGCTTGCAACAAAAATTGCCAAACATCTGCTGCCGGTGCCAGGCGTCACCCGTTGAAAAAGTGGGTAAAAGTGGCTAATAGATGAGTTGAAAAAGAGAGTGTGGATAGGACCTTGCGGTGTTTAATTCGTCATCGGGTTAATGTAAACAAATATAGCAATTGTGTATTTTCAAATTGTTTCAAAGCATACATGTGTCTAATATTAATTCCACTTTGTTTAATATACTTTGGGACAACCCAATTATGCGACTAAAGCGTTGTTTTCCGCAACAATCTGCGCCGTGGGTGTACATTTTTTACACGGATGGGATGGACCTACAATTTAATATCGATTTCGAATAGCGAATCAGCTTTTTGTTAGACGATTTTGTTCTCATAAGCTTACCATGGTGAGAAGGCCGCCGCAGAAAGACTCGCGGCCAAAAACACTAACTCCTTGAGCCCCGGCGGCCACCATTATTGTTTAATAATTGGGAAAAACAATTAGTTTTTGGGACGACCATAACATAGAGTGATTGCAAACAAAGACTAATGTAATTTTATGCTGACATCCCAGCACAGAGTAGATAGATAGATTGATAGATTCTTTTATTTAATTAAAAATTTTCTGTTAACAAAAAATATCCTTAAAACTAATTTACAAAGAATTTACGACAATGACCCAGGGTCGTCTGTCGGAAGATACTATCTATCTATCTATCTATCTATCCCAGCACAGAGTATTCAAAACTGACACGTACAAACTACGTGTCCATGGATACCCGAATTTTAGTTTTCATTAGGAAAATTTAGATAACGAAGACTTTCGATTCCTGTTAATCAATCTCAATCTCAGGGTTCATGTTCAACAACAACAACGCAATCTTCAAGTTCGAAACTTTGGGGACGTGTTCGCAACCGATTTTCATAAGCACATGAACAATCCATGTGAGCTCATGTTGTGTATGAGGGAATACTCGTACGTTCGAATCGATGTTGGGGGAAGACATCAAGCATATAAGTATAGAAAGCTATGCAAGTTCTTCATCGGTCGAACAACCGTGCATTTCTATTACACAGTTAGATAGCAATTCAATTTCTTAAAAACCTCACCGTCAAGACCGGGGTCTCGACAAAAATTCTATAATGATAAAAAAGAGAATGATAAATGAAAAGGGTGAAACAATCCAATAAATCCGAGGCGACATGGACTAACTGCTAAAGTCGGTTAGGACATAAAGGCTGTATACGAAAAAAAGTGGTCACAAAGAAACACTTGGTATTTCATAAAAAATAACAGTACAAGCACGCCATGTATGAAAAACGATAGAGTAGGATTTGTTTCACGGTATTATGTAATTTTATTTAGAAATTGTATTTATTCTTCAAAATGAGTTCAACGAAATCAACCACCCGTGATTTAATCGTGCGCAAAATAAAAGAAAATCCTAATTTGTCTCACAGAAGGATGGCAAAATCTTTGAATATTGCCAATTCTACTGTGACAAAAGTGCTTAAGGAGTTCAACGAACATTTAACTACCGAAAGGAAGGTTGGAAGTGGACGGAGAAAGGGATTTATCTCAGAGGAAAAAGCTAAGGAAGTAGTACGTGCATTTAGCCGAAATCCTGGACTCTCGATTAGAAATGTGGCTAAAAAAGTAGGTATGTCGTATGGATACGTACAGAAAGTTCGCAAAGTGAAAATTCTTCAAACATTCAGAGTTCCACTAACACCGAACAGAAACGACAAACAAAATACAAAAGCCAAAACTCGGTCACGGAAGCTTTACAACATTGAGCACAATTTCGGATGCATAATTATGGACGACGAAAGGTACGTCAAAGGCGACTTCAAGCAGTTTCCTGGTCAACTGTTTTATACTGCCAAGAAGAAAGGTAACGTAGCCCAAAAATTTAAAGAACAAAAATTGACAAGTTTGGAAAAAAATATTTAGTCTGGCAAGCAATTTGTAAATGCGGTTTAAAAAGCAAAGTTTTCGTGCCTACTGGTACAATAAACCAAGAAGTTTATGTGAAGGACTGCTCTGAACTTCGACCAATTGAAAAATATTGGGCTTTAATGAAAAGGAAATTGCTAAAAACGAAAGGAGTTGCCAAAAATGAGAAAGAACTCAAGTCAAAATGGATTAAGGCGTCACCTGAAGTTATGGAAAGTCATGTACAGCGCTTGATGGAAGGTGTTAAATCAAAGCTGCGATCCTTCGCTTATACTCCAACGAAATAAGCAACAATGCTTGTTTTCCTAAAGCTCACGATATATGTGTAAGCTTTTAGGAAATACCTAATTTTGTTTTTTCCTGTAATAAATATGGATTTGACAGTAATTTCTTGTTGACTACTTTTTTTCGTATACAGCCTCTAGTTGAGTTATTACCACCGTTGTTTTCTCCGTATTCAAATGTACTACTATACAAAAGCCATACAAAGCCCTACAACTTTTGCTGAAGAGATTGGTGCCAAAATCTAAATAGCTGAAGTCGGTTTTCTGTTTTCGTGATTTTGCAGCAGTCCAACTCTTTTCTCATACCCATACCCATGCCCATACTTTTTCTAAAAAGTTTCCTAAGGATACTAAAGTTTTTTTCCAAATCGTGCCGCGAGTTAATCCAGATGCAAACATTCTTCCTAAGTTGCGTTTAGTCATTTTTCTGTTTAATTTATTATAACATTTACAATTTTCAAAAAACAACCAAATTCGAGTTTTGTGAACACTCAACCCATTTTGTAGTTTTTGAAATCTCGAATGGTAGCCGAAGGTCACTGAAATAACGGCTTATTTTTAGATAAGTTTGCAGGGGAATGGAATAACATAAGGAATAAAAGCTAAGGTCGAGTTAAGATTAAAAACCTTTAAACAAGAAATAAGGAAAGAAACTTAACTGTTTATTTTGTCTTATTCTCATAAGAAAACGAATTTTACTTTGAAAATCGAACTATAAATTTAAAATAATAACTTAATCTAAGATCCGAGGTTTCCGGCAATGATTTTCAAATTAAAAAAGCTGTCCTGAAAACTTCACAAAATCGACTTTAGCTGTTATTCCTTACTGCCACAGAAATATACGGATAATTCTAAACTGCACGTATCCACTTTATTTATTTATTTACGGATTTGTCAGTACACTCTTAATTTGTACGTTGATTTTTTTAATAGGATTTGATATATAAGAGCTATGGCATAGTGGTTAGTGCGATGTTGTTAGAGGATTCGACACAACATACTCCAAAAAACTAGATAAATTTTCTTTAGAGAAATTATAATAACGATATAATATTTAAGTATATCTTATGCTGCTGAAGGCGGTAGCACTTCGCTGACCGTTGCTCGGCACACTACTTGCGATTTTTAATTATCGTGAATTTCTAATGGGCCTGACGGTCGCTGCTACGCTACTGATAATACATGTCAACGATCTACAAGAGTAGCTGATAATGACACTAAAGCGCACAAAGAGGCAGAGATTTCAACTTGCTGTGAGACATCAACCCAAAATATATCTAATTGTTATGATATTAACTCATTATGTAGCGCATATGCTGTTGAGTATTTCGTTGCTGATAATATGATGGTTGGGCTGCGGAGCCACTCTACCTACTCCGTACATTTTTAGCACCAACACATAGAGGACGATAAACGATATATGCACAAATGTGATCGCGTTTAATGATCGCGTTTTCAACGAATTCAGAAAATTATCAAAAAATATCTCGTTTTTGTGTTAATGACGAGTGCAATATACATAATAGCAAAAAGACAACGACTTTTAAAACTCAATCTTTTTTAATATTTATACATATGCACATAAGTATAGTATGTACGTATATACATATATATGTATGTATCATATCGACAGTAAACGAGTTGGAAATGGATTTGACTCGAAAGCAGGGGTACCATTTTCCATATGATTTGCTAATGTTATGCAAATTCAAAATATAAAGTTAAACAAACCAGTTGACACATTGTAAAACATACATACATATGTACCTAAATATCAACTTAAGCGAGTGCGAACAGTAGTAAATAGAAAGAGAAACATTTTAACGCGACATTATGATGACTGCACTTTGCTTGTAGAGATTGCCAGTAAAAGGGAAGGCGAAGTTTTTATATATGTATTTTTCTCGTACCCGTACTACATATGCGCAACCGATCGATAAGCGATTTTTGTTAAGTGGCGCCCGACAGCAAACAGTGCGAACACAGTGAGGGACAATTGAATACTGAGCTGTGAATTGGAAAACACTTCTCCCATGACAGGTGGTTCAGCAACAGTGAAGACTCCGCTCGAACGTGCTCGCCGGCGTCATTTCGGGTTGAGTATTTCTCAATTTAATTGATCAACAGGGAGAGAATCCAATGTGTACGGTAGTTTGAGTAACATAGTAAAACAAGATTTGCAACTATATACTCGCGTAGTAATGCGCAAATACATACATATGTATGTAGGTAAGAAATAGTAGCAAACGCCCAGACAGATGGGGGCCGCCAGTAGCGTGTTTGATTATAAAAACTTTCATGACTCGGCATAGACACCATGTCGAAAGGAGATGGTGAGTATTACTCGCATGTTTCTGCATAAACTTGTTTGTGCTGCTTTTTAGATAGCATTGGCTAATTGATTTATATTTTGACACCCATAACTCTGCGACACCACGGCAACAGAAAGTGTGGTTTTAGCTTAAAAATCGGAGTCATCTAACATGCGCATACGAGTTTCTGCCTAAATACTTGCATAGTTGCAAGGGCAGTTCTCGTGAAATGTCACCTTGTTTTCAAAATTCAACTGATTTCACTGACCGGGTCCATGCTCCTTCAGTTCAACTCTGAATAATCAAAACCTGCAATTACCTTCCAATGCGAAGTACCCGAAGTTAATCCTGGATACTTTATTGAGCTGAGAACTCAACATCTTGGCAGCGTGTAAAAAAGGCAGTGTTATCTTTAGCATGTAGTAAAACGTTAAGTAAAAATCTCTCTCACTTGTTATGAGACTTAACTAGCTTAAGCCATCTGTTGCGTAGAGAACTGCATGTGTACGAGCAGCACCACCTCAGAAATCGAAATTCGAAGTCCTCGAAATTTTTTGTTATTGTAATTTATAGTTTAGTTTTATGCTTAAAATTTTGAGACGAAATGTTTGGCAAATAAAGAACCACTACTACTACATAAGGCCACCTGACTACCCCCTTAGAAATCCTGGCGAGATGCTACTGTCGCCAAGTCGACACGCGACATGAAGGGATCCTAGGTAACATATAGGGACCCAGTAAATATACTTCCGATGTATTCAAGAAACTAATATACCTTTTCGATGCCATTTACAACAAAAATGGTTCACTCTTTTTTCCACAGAAAAATGGGTCCTGCACTTACATAATACAAGTTTGCCTTTTTGGTATCGATTCGTTTATGGTATGAATCTAGAGTGTACCTAACCAATATGCACCTTTTATTTGGAACCCGTACTATGATGTACATAATTACCGTCTTGAGCGGGTACAACGGAAGTTCATTAACTTTGCTCTTATCAGCTTTAAGTTTCATCTGCCACCACCCTCCTACAATTCACGATGTAAATTAACTACTCTGTGCATAAAATATCGCGTACAATAGAGAAACACATTCAGTGATAACAACTGCAGATAAGAGTTGCATATTGCGATGTGCATCGAATTCTGCCGACTTAGCTGCCAAAATCAATGTGAAAGCTGGAGTACCTGCAACCTACACTATTATTAAACGCGTGATTAAGAATGTCCCATCTGAAAAGAAAGCTGCAAAAAACATGCGCTAACAGCTTTGCTAAGAGCTCCGCTAGCGGCTTGGTGCCAAAACATTTTTTATTATGAAACCGTTGAGTAGAAATTTCAAACAGCTAAAATGATGGCAGTAAGCTACAAAATCACGCTTGAGGGAGGTTTTTCGCAATGTTCTACATTTGTTTGTTCCTGTGAAGTAGATCGTTGTTAAAAATAATGCTCCCACTCAGACTGCACGAGGCGAGAAGCAGTGGCTATCTCGTAAGATATGGATCAGCTAAACTGCCCTCTCTATTTTCCAGATTTTAGTCATTGAAACGAAGCATTTAGACATTAGTTTGATAACAAGGACTAACTAAATGAGTCGATTTAATCAACATGGGAGACTATTTTTTCAAAAACATTAAATTACTCTCATTCAATGTCCACGTGAACTTTTAATGCCATGCTTCCCTAAGTTGGCCATACTCGCTTTTAAAGTGAAATTAAGTTTTTTTTTTCTAACCAATTCTCGTGGCACATTAAAATGTACTGTTAAGGGCTTAAATTTTTAATAGCCGTAAATAAATTTTAACGGGGTTTTGGAGAGGTAGATTCCAGATGTATGCCTTTAACATTTTAATATACCAAAATTAATATATGTTATGTAATATATTTCATTTATTTCTAAAAACAAAAGTTTCGTAAGAGAAACTAAAAAGTTAGGGAGCGAAGTCAATCTATAATGTCTATCCTCGTCTTTTCTTAGTGGTTGGAATGACTGAGTACTCTAGAAAACCTTTTGTACACACATTAAGACGTGAATTTTCATGCACTGTAAAATTTAAAATATGCACATCAAATATATATCCAAATAGATGTAAAGAGATGAAATAGATGAAAATATGCAGAAAATCCCGCAAAATATGCGGTAAAATTAGAAAATACGTAATTGAAAAATGTTTCGCTAAAATACAGATTTAAATATTTGATTTGATTGATTATTACAAACCCTTCCAAACAATTCAACAACAAATACTAAGACGACACGAAAATAGAGACTGGGACGTTTATCTAATTCATCTTTCCATCAAAATATTTTTGAAACTATTTAAGTTTGTTATGTATGTATATAGGAAATACAAAATATATTTACTGTTTTTAGCACTCGACAAGATTTGAGTAAATTTATATACACTAATGAAATATATTTCCAAATTTAAAAGCACTTTGGTTGGTTCAAGTGGCGATGATCCATCATCCATTAAAAGCACTTTATTAAAAGGGGTTTTATTCGTAAATTCATTTTTTTTAAATTAAGCGTAAACCCGAAAATCGTTGCGACATTTTTTGCAACACACTCATTTCAGGGATTCCCGTTGAAATTACTACCGATTTATTACTGAGCATAGAAAACATTGTAGTTTTATATGTTGCCGAAGTGCAATTAAGGCCCAAAATGTTAACTTTGAATATTGGAGGTTTTAATATTAAATGCTGAAAAATAATAGTTAACCCAATATATCATGAAATAGAAATTAAAAAATTGCCTAAAAAAATAGTTATACAGGCACGTTCGGCTTTGTTCAATATTTCTGCGACGACTCGTAGACTAGGGCTTCAACAATGGGTACACTTGTTAAATATTCTAATTTTGCTCAAACTTAATGGCATAATTACTTTACACCCAATGGTACGGTCAAAGAACTATACAAGTTTTAGATGTGTTGCAGTGTCCCATTACAAGAACTATAAATACATACTCGTAAGTAAATCTGATAATTGAAAATTTAGGAAATTTGTAACTGTACTATTTATAAATCTTAATATAAAACCAAGATCCAATGCTTCTCGCGGCTGGGCTTCGTATATGTGTGCATGTATATTCTTCTCAGAGTACAAAACGGGAGGAATGTCGAATTCTTATTTTGCTTTCTTTTCGGCGCTTTTCGTTTTTGATTTTGAAAAACAATTACATAAAATACCCATTAGGAGCATTAATCCAACACAAGAGCACAGTATTAAAAGCTTCGGGCTGTCAAATACAACGCGAAACTGGCTGGTCAAGACCTCATCCCTAAAATTAAGAAATTCATAGTAAAAAAAAAATGCAAAAATTTAATTAACCTACATATAACTTTTAACTGGCGGTACTGCCTCAGGGTGAGTTTGCTTTTGATAACCAGACTCGGCAAAGTTAATGAAAGCTTTTGGAGTGTAGTCTTCCGTTTTGTAACGATACACCTTTCCATGACGCAGGCTAATTAATATACAAATTAATTACATGGTTACATTACATTTTCTCGAAACTTACAAAACAAACTCCGGTGATTTCGTCACTTTGAAGCGCTTCGCAGTGGAAACGCCTGCTTCTACGCGATTTACTCGGGCCACGTTCAATGTGCGTTTCAGTTTGGCGCCCACTGCTTCCCAAATAGCATAGTAGCGTTGACACAACACGCAATCGGCGGAATAACTAAAATGGCATTTCATATTTCTTCAATGAGAACTATGACTATCAAATATTGACTTACAAGAAAATAAACCAATCACCCGTGGTCGCTCCCGTGGCAGCTTGTGTCAAGTGCTCGAAATTCTCATCAGAAAGTTCTCTAACCACCGGATCTCTATTTTCAATAAATGTTTGCACAATTTCCTCTTCATCAGGAGCTCCATAATAAAGTAGAGGTATTCCTTTTCTGAAAAAAATCAGAGCCGGCTCTCTAGACGGATTGTATATACCCACCAAGTTGCTGTTTTCTACTTTCAGCACCGTTGCTCCCAATGCATCTTGCAGGTCTTTCTGGGCATTTTCGACCACAGTTTCTAACTCCAAGCAGTGGGGGCAGTTGGGTTTCGCTGCAAATACAAAAATCAAAAGACATACCAAGTTTATTGATGACGTAGCAAATAACAACGCACTGTTCTGCTCGTAAACAGATAAGACGATAAAACTGGTCAAATGGACGATTTATTATTCAAAGCGGTAACTGAGAGTACCAATTTATTTTTTTAAGATTTCAAAACGGTTGGCGTCGCAAAAAACCAGGTTTTTCGTCAAGATTATGTAGAGCCCATCTACGGATATCAACTGACGCACGGTCAGTTCCCCAAGACCTTAGCGGAATAACCACTCTTACTAAACATGACCACGACATTGTCCTCCCCGCGCAGCACGTGCACTAAATCGCTGTCATCAACTTGTTCAATTACTGCATCCGCAATTGTTAGGATAATAGCCACCAGCAACAGCAAACAATTTGTGAATAATAACCCAAACTTCATTTTAATTCAAGTCAATTAGTGGTGGGAGAACGTTTGCCCTTTATTCGATAGATAGGATAGGAATTTCTAAGAGAAAAAGTAAGGTTTAATTGAATAAGCTACTGAAGTTGCTGATTAAAAAAAAAAACAGTAATTTAAAACCATTTAACCCCTTTGCCAAAGATATTTTCTGGGTGATGTTAAAATTCCAAATAAATCCAACGATAGCCATATGCCATAATAAATTGTAAAACTTTTTTACCAGACCCTGTTTTTAGGGTGCTGCCATTTGGAACAACCATGTAGACGGTATGAATTGTATGGGTACGCGTAATTCTGATTTCATTATAAACAATTATTTAAGAAATGGATCTGAATTTAAGTTAAAAATAACAACGCCCTCTCTTTTCTGTGTGTGAAGAGAGAGAACGTTCAAAAACGTGTGTACTTCTCTATCTTAAACTAAACAATTCGGGTTTCTTTTTTACATTAGAACATAAACCAAATCATCATAAAATAATATTGCTGGGAACTGTTAGTAAGAAATTCAAAGCTTTGCCAATAAAAAATTCGAGCAATTAGTGCTCGTAATGTGATAAACGAACTTTTACATATTTAAATGACCCGGTGATCTATGTACCACCTTAAATTGAGTTGATTGTAACTCTTCGTCATTATTCCGAATCAACTTTTTAACTCCAATTTTTTGAGATCGATAATTGCCACATCGTGTACCGGCGTTCGATTTCAGCATTAAACTGCAGGCTTCAAGACAGTACCACAGCTGATTACACTTTTTTTTATTATTAGCGAATGGGCATGCTGATTGTCGAAATGGTCAAAATGGCCGCAGCACTTGCTGTGCCCATGGTTCAACTACAAGGTTATAGCAAGCCACCGGCTGATCGTTTATGGCTTCTGTCAAAATCGTTGTGTCAGCAGTGGTTCCGTGTTGCCACATCGGTTGAAATGAAAATACCTGACTGAAAACAACTGACCTGAGCACTTTTCCCGTTTTTTCACTCAAATACAGCACCGTCTGGCAACAATCACTTTTGTATGTTTTCAGTTTCTCCTTCTTTCGTCGGAAAATATCAGCTGATTTTGACAGTAACGATAAACAATCCTACCAACAAAATACATGTGGTTTTTGGTGTTGCGGGCATGCTATTACCTTGTTATTGTGCCATGGCTGTGCCTGCTGATTGACTTACGAACCGAGTATTTGCGTTGGCACAACATTGTAACAATAGTTTTCCACTTATTATGACTTTCTAATGCGCATTGCTTGTAATAATATTTTCACACAATATTAATTTTCATTTTAGCAATTCTTACTTTTTACTGCTTATTTCTTTGGAGCAGAAATCAGTTCCTTTTTTATTTCATTTTGTCAGCTGATTTTGACAGTCAGCATAACTAACAACAATAACACTAACTAACACTAACACTAACACGGTCTTGTATCGTGTATTCTTAGGTTTTTAGTAAATTTTGTAACTTTACACAAACAAATGCATGCAACTGAAAGTACAACCAATTTACCATTGTTATTATTATTATTTATTGCGTAGTATTCTGTAAGATACAAAAATATACAGGTAGATTCAATCGAGCAAAAGTAAAAGTAATTTGCTTTTTTGACAAAGGGCGCAAAAAAATTAAGGAATATTAACTATTTTAGGTCTCAGGCCTAAAGTGTCACATATTGATATTTTAGAATTCGTTTTCTCAATCGCAATCTCAATGAAAAGAAGAAAATAAATCCAAGAAAAAAATTTA
Organism: Melieria crassipennis; assembly: GCA_963668005.1. Lineage (NCBI taxonomy): Eukaryota > Metazoa > Arthropoda > Insecta > Diptera > Ulidiidae > Melieria > Melieria crassipennis. The sequence continues at coordinate 83,815,951 of OY764961.1, read as the reverse complement.
AAAAATTACTACTTAAAATTCTTAGAACCTTTAATATCTTTAATTTAATATTATATCGAAGTAGAATCACGACTCAAGCTTTTACGAATACGAAAAACGTCAAAAATACGTTTGGTGTCAAAAAATTTGACAGCGGTTCTACCTTTATTTTGTATCATGGGGGTGGATACATTTGCCAGGCAGAGTTTCTTTTGAGGAGAAAACGAAATAATTTTAAATTTGTTCATAACTTTTGCCGAAAACCAACTAATTTATGCGAATTTTATTTAACTTTTTTTCCCTGTTGATACCATGAGCCTATTTACATGAAGGCTTTTCCCCTTGGGTTTTTTAATTCTCTTTTTTCTTGCGTTTTTTTTTTCAATTCTCTTTTCAATTCTCTTGAATTGAAGAAAATTGAAAATATTTTGGAAGTCAGTGAAATGGCTATTAACTGCTCAAATTAAAATAATAGGGAAGGTGTGAATATAATTATTAGCAAAACGTCCGGCCGGTTTGAAATTTGAAGAAAGGTGCGAAAAAGAGCAAATCAAAGTGTAAAAAAAAACCCCTCGAATTCGTTAACTTCTCTCCACTTCTCGCCTACAAACTCGTCACGCATGACTTTTAACGCAGGGGGAAAAGCCTTCGTGTAAATAGGCTCCAACATAAAAAGCCAGCGATTCATTTATAAAACTTCATTCATTCATCAGCTGTTCACTGTTTTCCCGATATTAGGGATGAGTGTGCAAACTAAAATGCCAGTCGCCTTTCAATTGTTTGCTTTTTAAAGTATGTTTTTATTAATTTTCTGCGTTAATTACACAACATATCAACTTGTTTGGCTTCATCAAGTAAGTATTGAAAAATATACCAAAGAACACAAAGCTAAATGCATTGAATACGACTGGGTCAACTGACGTCCTTTTTATTTCGCATTTTTTATTTATCTCTAACACAGGGTTGACGATCAGATCAGATCAGGTATGCTTTTGGTGCTAAATGTCTAGTTCGAACAAAGGGCTGTTTTGTTTGGATGCAGCTCATAAAACCTTAATTTAATTCAATAAAAAGCATACCCAAAATGTATTACGTTTTTAAAAAACATAAATAGATCTATTGATAGTTGGTCCATTCGATAATTTGGGTGAAAAATATCGATACTATCGGATAAATTAAAATTGTTTTTATATATTATTATTTGTGTAGAAAAATATGTATATTGAAAGCTTTTACCACGATCTTTATTTTGATACGCATGCCTGTTGTTCGATATTACGATTTTGAATTGCTTGAAAAGTAGCACGCTGCTCTTCTAATGCCTATGCAATTTTCCTGTTTCAATGCTATGAGACTTGTAGTTCGAAAAGTTTTTCGTCCCTTTGTTCAATGTCTAACCCACCTTTTCAGTCAAAAGATGCGTCTAAGCGGAGAATTCGCACCGAATGTTATCGGCAAGTTTTTTTGTCCAACGCCCATGAGATTTTATCAGCGGAACAACAGATCCATGGACGACGTTGCACCAAATTTCAATATTATCTGACTCATAAATTCGACGTTATTCCATATGATAGATTTGAATTGTATGGGCGAAGCCACGCCCTCTGGAGGCATTGCCGCCACATCAATAAAACCGATGGTATAGTGCTAAAAACCATCTATAGCGACGTCAAAATAAAGCATTCAATACTATCGGCTCGTACTATCGATAGTTGCACAGCTCCAGCGCACAACCCAAATTTCAAGTCTTGGGGATGGGACACGCTGCACGCATTAGTTGAGCGGGTGCCAAATAGCAATCCAGGAGGGCCACGCGGAGGCTGTTTATCAATCTGGATTGGACAAGGATTGTTCGCCGGGTTGAACGCGATCAGGAACTTTACCTTGTCCACTCCGATCCTCCCGTCTTCAATGTAGTTCACGTTTTATGTTTTCACACAAAATATAGTACATCTCCGCTTTCGTTGCATATGTTAAAAATAAAAAAGTAAAATCGGTGCATTTGTATGGAGCGAGCTACATCAGTAGTCATTGGCTACATAGCGCAAAATGCCGGATGCCATCATGCAAAATGAACGCAAAGTAGCCCAACTTTCTACTTTTCGACGCTTTGCTTGCATCGTTCAATCAGGCCAGCTGATTGCGACAACGACGTGGTAAATTTATGTTTCGTTCTAAATATTATCGATAACTAACATTTTCCCTTGAATAGTTTTTTTGGTGCTAAAAACAAAGATATTAGTTATTGCAAAGTCTAAAAATATTTCAGTGAATAAAATTCGATCAATTAAATTATTACGCTGAATTCTATCTACCATAAATAAAAATTTTAGTAAAATAAACACGCGACTCAAGTTGTTTGCCTAATCAAGTCCGAAGACTGACTTTATTTTAAAACCAATTTGCTCGCTTAAGCTGTACGTCAGATATGCAGACCGGCCTGCGTGCGGAAATCCTGACGCTGCGGTATACACGCTGAGCGCGCGGAGTCAGTTGATGAAACTTCGCCTGGATACTTGCGACCTTGAATCGTTGGATTGCATTACATCAATGATGTAATGCAGGCGGTCATGCAGACGAAGTCTCATCGCTACAAAATCGCAAAATAGTTATCGATTACAGTCATGCACCGAGTGTCATCTTAATTTATTTGTATTTATTTTTTCGCAATTTGGTATTGAAGGTTTTCCTGACCGATTCGATTAAGGGCCGTTTTCTCATCTTCCCGTTAAAGTGACCTTTAGCTAAAGTGAACTTTAAAGGTCACTTTAACCCTTTCGGGACGGAGTTTAATTTTGAAATCCAAAGTACTCTCAGTAGAAATATTCTCATGCTATGAATGTTGGGGTTAGAAAATTATATTGGACGCTCACAAATTCTGAAATCATCCTTTTATGCGGGAACATCGAAATCGAAAAAATATTTTGCGTGGGTCGTAAGGTTTGAATAATTGTTTGGAGGGGCATTAAAAACTTGCTGGGATGTATTATCCCAGTAGTCCCGAAAGGGTTAAAGTGCCCGGTAAATATTTTCGTTTTCTCATCTTCCTGATAAATATAAATTTAACAAGTCTGATTTTTTGGCAACACTGGTCTACGATGGGCAGCACTTGGCGGCGGAATTGAGCTGTTTTTGAAAACTATAATTATTTTGGAAGGAAAAAAAGAAGAATTTTGCCTGGCAAAATCTTGCTGATGCTTTTACTGCCAAATGGGGCGTGTTCCGACGCTAGAAAACGTTGAGGGACAAGTTCGACAGCTTGAAGCGCAAGTCCAAGCTGAAACTTGCAACGGAGAAGAGCGAGACGTATCGCACAGGTGGCGGCCCAGTAGCGATTGGAAATGCCAGCAGTGAAATTGTCCAATCTGCTGTTATATGTTCTATTTGCCGCATTTTGCGACTCCGTACCTTCAAAAGCGTCTTCCAGTGCATGAATATAAAAAACACGCCTATTTTCCATACCGAAAGATCTAAAATGCAAATTTCATTTCAGATTGTAATTTCATTACCAGCTGTTTTTTGTTTGTAAACAAACATATGCATGTACTAGGCAACACTTCCACTTAAAGTTCACTTTAAAGTTTAACTGGCACTCAATCCTCCCGGTAAATTTTATCGGGAGGATAGCTTAACGGGCAGTTGAGAAAACAAAAATGCGTTTATCGGCCCGTTAAAATGAACTTAAAAGTTAACGGGAAGATGAGAAAACGGCCCTAAGTCTATAAATTCATTAAAATCCGCAACTCCCTTCTCCATTGTCGTAAAACTGGGAACAAGTGCAGAAAAAGGAAACAATTTGCCTGGGAAACGCATACAAAAGGCGTGGCATGGGTCAAAGTTCAAAACTTTTATCAAAATAACTCAGTAAATTTTCGATAGATTTGTACGATATGGGTATCAAACGAAAGGTATTTTTCATACCTTTATTGATGTAGCACATTATATACTTTATATGTACGAGTAAAAAATTATAAGTAAAAAAAAATATTTTTTTTTATATTAAATTTACAAAACCCGATTTTTTTCTCGCTATAGCCTATAGTCATTGTTAAGGAGTTGCACCATTACTGTCAGCTCATTAGACGATGCTTCAAAAGAGCGCTGTAAATTTTTGCACCGCTTTAGGAAGTCGAGGCACTTGGCGGCTTCTTTTGACACGCCAAAATGGCCTTTACCCGTTAGGTCTGGACTGTATCTAAAGGGGATGGTCGCTGGACGAAGTCGGGTACCAAAACCCTTCTACTTGATACCCACTTCCCGAGGAGTACAACGATGGTTGGTCACAGTCCTCCTATAATCGCGCAGGCCGATATTTACTCCTCCTCCCTTAGAATTACGAACAACAATATTTACTTAACAATGTCTCTTTCAGAACCTACTAAAACTGAGTAGACTAAGCGAATTTACTGGAAAAGCCTGATGGTATAATAGTACAATGGACTCTTTGTGATTCGAGTGATGCTTTTTAGTGCAGCTGATGAGACCTTTTAACAATATTCTGACGAAAACAAATGGTGATATCAATTCAAGGCATTATAATTATTTAATGTTCTTTGTTCAAACGCTCACATCATATTTTATATTCTAGCTACTTTGAAAGTTATAATGGTAGTTTTAATTATTTCGGTATGAAAATTCACTTTTAACAACACATTGAATAGTAATACTTTACAATCATAACATCAAATTCAATGTTCATAAATATTCTACTACAACAGTTTCAATGTTCATGTTTATGTTTATACAAAATTAAAAAATCGCTTCACATCTTATTTAATACCAACAATACAATTCTATAAATACTAAATTTTCCGTGATGCCACTAATAAAGTTAGGAAGGAAATTTTTGATTTGAAACGAATGCAACTTATTTATAGTGGAAAATAAACGGATAAACAAACACACCTGTGTACGTATACACATTTTATATTTGTATAGTAGACACATATCGCTTGCTGGAAGACTCTGATAACTCAAACGACATGCATTTGAAAAAGCGAACTAACTATTCAATTATCATAGCAACATAAAACAACCATAGTGCTAAAAAATTTAAAAAAATATATAATATATTGGAATACAAAAATATGTCTTTTGTCTACTTTGCTTTCGGCACATACTGCTTCTTGTTAATTTTTACTATAAACTAATAAGAGCAAAACGTAAAGCCGAAGCATGACGGATTGCGACATCAGAATTAAAAATACCCATACATACTTTTATATGAGCAATAGGCTTTCTGATAAAAAGGCTTATTAGATACCACAAATGTATTTGCATAAGATAGTATAGCCATATTGCATAGTAGTTAAATTCCGCATACCAAAGTCAGGCAGACTTTTTTGTTGTGGAAGCCTTTCAAGCAAGCGAACGGTGCGTACAAAACATATACTCGTATATTCAGTTCTTGCTCATGCTATCAGAAGGCTTTGGTACTCATGATTTGTATATGTATAGATATATACATACATGTATATATATACATATATGTATACATATACATATGTACTTATAATAAAATTGAGCGCTTCGATAATGGCAGCAGGTACTGAAAAATATATACATATGTATACATATACCTACATTAATATGTTAGGCTCAATTGCCAAAAAATTATCTTATTTTCGATTTTTTATTAACATCATTATCTTCTGATGACTCGATACACTTAGTTCTTTTTCGAATTCATGCACGAATTATTTCTTAGTTCTTTCTAAAATTCATGCTCGAATTGCTTAAGATTTTAGAAATGAATAAGTTAATAAGGGATAAAATAGGTGAATGGGTAAATGTTGAAGCCACTAGTACCCTGGTTCATTAAGTTTTTAAAATTTTCGTTAATTTTACTTTCATTCATCGAGTATTCTGCGACTTAAATATTTTTGCACCCAACAATTCAAACAATATAGTGACAGGTAGGTTGTAGCGACTATGTGCTCACTGAGCTACAGTGATACTCTGAATTAAAAATAATAATAACTAGGGATCGGAATTATATGCAAGTGCATATTTTTTTGGAGCTTCCGATTTGAACCGGACCAAGACAGAAACTATTTTTATTGAAAAATATTAAGAATGAGCTAACATATGCACTGCATATTTGCATATTTTTGAATTTTTTGCGTAGTTTTTGCATATAAATCCGATACCTAACAATAAATTTTCTAATATAATCCATTAAATAATCCCGAAATTTTATATTTATAAAATTTTGTTGTTTCTTTGCTTCGCCTTGCAGCGGAACATCAGGCTTAATAAACAACGGTTTTGCTATTTTGGATGCGGTCAAGACTGACATACAGTGGTAGCGTCATTAAGAAAAATGTTCATGTTATAGACTCTAGATTTTTGTTTAAAAATTTTAACATTTTTTGTTATTCTTAGAGTTAAACTAAGCAAGAAGAAGCTCTGCAACCTTTCATGAGTTTGTTTAGTTACTAAGCATATGCGAAATTCGATCAGCCATTCAGAAAATAAATGATTAAATCTACTTTTCGAAACAATAGTTATTTATACAGTCACTGAAGCATCAGGTAAAGTTAATTTCTTTTGAAATAAAAACGAAAAGAAGTATTGTGCACACTGCCCATTTTTTAGGCAGTGAGAGTTGTCCCGAACTACAAACGTATGCATCGCTTTCGCGTTGTTAGATTTCGTTAGAGTGTTTTGGAACCATTTAAAACCGATTTTTAAATTGAGCTTAACATACGTATGTATGATTATGTAATATCTCAGTTATGTATATAGTTACAAATAATTTGCACATAGCATTATTAAGCTATTAGACATAAATTTCATATTTTTTTTCTTTTAGTGGCATACGTACAGTGATAACCGTTCAGTCTTTTCGAGAGCAACACATTTACAAATTGTATTAAAACAATACATTGAAACGTGTGATATAAATATTTTCATTTAATCACTATGTCACTTTCCCAATAACTATTCAATACTTTTGATAAACAGATCGTACTTCACTGATCTTTCTTTTTAGACCTTCGGGTAAGGCTTTTCAATCCAGATTTTTCAGCGTGAATCAAAATGCCACTTGATGTCCCAAACGTTGAGACCTTGGTATCAAATTTTCCATCCGCACTGATAGCCTGGGCCATTAACTTTGCCTGCTCAATTGTGGACTCGCTTAATCTGAAAAAGGTTATAGAATATTAAAATTAAATATTTAATGAATATCAAATAATTTTGCACCCGTAAGATAATCTATATATGTACATATATGTATGTATGTACAAAAGTGAACGTCTGTTTGTTTGCTGGTTACACGACTCTAAAACTCAAAACCTAGACGGTCGATTGAGCTGAATCTTTCACGGAATATTCGTCTTCACTAAATATCGGTCAACCACATAGTGCGAATACGACCCGACAGATGGGCGTAGCACTTTCCATACAACCTACATTTCTAATAGCACTTACGTCTGCCATTCTTTGACAGATAATTAGTTTATTGTTTGCGGCTAACGAATATGGATCGCTTTTCGCTCGAAGGACGCTGGGAAGTGTTGAAATTGAATGTTCAGTCGCTGATACAGTGTAATCAACCGTTTTGGAAATGTGCACTGGCCACCGCGCAGCTGCGATTTGACACCGCTAAATTATTTTTTGTGGGGAACCGTGAAGGATAGATGTTATATAGACCCGCCAGCGTCGATTGACGGCTTGAAAGCCAATATTCGACAAGCCATCGGCGAGATAGAGCCGCACACATTGGAAAATATATAGAAAAAAAGGGGTCGAAAGAATGACGTACTGTAAAGCCAGCAACGGCAGTTACATGAATGAAATTTTATTTCATACATAACGGAATGGATGTACCTTTTTAACAAAAAAAACCCCGTTTAGAAAAATACCTGTGCGTTCATTATTTCTCAGCCAATTTTAAATGCAAGTTTCTGTTATATCTTTGGAATTACAGGTCGGGCAGCATTGAAATTTGCATTGAAAACAAGGGGCATGGCACTATTCAAACGACCCAACTGTTTGGAATAACTTTGGAACTACAGGTCACACATCAATGACATTTATGATTTAGACGTGTCCTTCGACAGGAGGAATGAGGTGGGTATTGGATGAGCGGGCGTGGTATCGCCCATACAACCCAAATTTTTAATGCGGCATAGCTTCGGAATTATATGTCGGACAGCATTGAAATTTAGTACACCGTCTTCCCATAGATGTTTAATTCTACTGGTAAAATTTTAAGGTCGTGGCACATTTTTTGTGACTCCAATTTTCCGCGTAATTTTGGAACTGTAAGTCGCACATCAATGAAATTGGGTCGCACTCTTCGACTGGAAGAATGGCTTAGGAACACAGTGTGGTATTAAGAAACTTGATTTATTGGGCTTATTGACTTCAAACTTGCGTGCGAAGCCGCGGGGCCCCTGATAGTTATTGATACGAATTGTCCAAAACAAATAAGGGCTATATGTGTTTCTCCACAACTGCTATAACCAAGAAAAAAGGTAATTGATATTATGAACATAATTTTGCATGAACGCTATTTTCATAATACTAGTAAAAAATTAGTCACAGAACTACAAAAATCAGCACACAACAATTATAACGCAATTTCGTTTAAATTATATTTATACTATGTGTATTTAAAATTCAGATTTCACCAGAAGTCAATTCTGTAATTTTTAAAAGCATCAGATATTGCTGTATGAACACGGAAGAGCTGTATATATTTGATTTACAATAAAATTGCAACAAAACATTAAAAATGACAATGACTTTTAACTGTTGTCCTAAGTTGTTTACCCACTTCGGATCCACACCTTTTTCAATCCGAGAATACATAAAATGAAGTTCATAACATAAACTCATATAGAGAATTGTAAAATAATATTGAGAGCATATAAACAAAAAATGCCAAAAACAAATTCAGTTCTTCAATTCTTATAATCATTTAACATTACTTGTTCGCATTTGCATATTCACAATAAAAAATCATGCTTTATCATTATTGAGTTGAAATGGTGTAGGATAATATTTTGGAGGAAGCGTTAAGTGGGGCACGGATGTAGATACTTACTTTATTTCAATTTCGGCGCCTCTTAAATCAAGTACTGAAGTTCCAATGGCGGATATTTGATTCTCCTTCTTTCCAGACAAACTGATGCCCATCCAACGCAACTGCGGCAAAGAAGTTACAAAGCAATGCATAAATGCTGCTTCGTTTCGAGCTTTCTTCGATCGGTCTAAAACAGATATGCCATCTAATTTTAGATGGCTAATTGAGCTACTTCGCACTGCTTTTTTAACTAACTTTAATGTCTTCGAAAATTCGTCCAAATGTATAACCCAATGACATATTTTTAACGTGTTTAAAAACCTAAAATATGAGAAATAATTTGACTATCAATCAAATGTCGCCAAAATCATATTCTTACCCAAAGTAGGAGTACAAATCCTGGAAAAATTTGATGATATTTTTGTCGTTCAAAATGAGAGGGGACGAGTGAGTGGTTTCTATTCCAGATCTTGCCGTTGCTGACAGGTCTAGTTCGCGCAAATACGCGAAACCACTTATATAGTGCAGTAATTGCGGGCCACGTAGAACGATTGCATTAGATAGTGTCATTTGTGCCCCTGCCAATTTTAGCACTACCACCGATCTCGATTCGAACAGATTCGGTGCGGTTCTCACGGCTGTGCTAACTAAACTCGTCTGTAGACGACAATTGCTAAGACTTAACTCTCGTATAGATGTTAGTGACAAGAAGGCTTGTATAATCGTAAAAGTTTGCGAGTTCTGTAAATAAAATGTATATTTAAATACTGTTTTTGATCCGGTTATAAAGTGCATACTTCGATTCGGAAATACCATCCATCAAGATTCAGCAATCGCAAAGTACTGCAATTTGTTAGTGCTCTGGCGCTCATAACCATAATTGGATCGTCCACGCTCAAACGATGGGAACCTATATTAAGCATTTGTAAGCATGAGGATTCACTAGCTCCCAGTACGGAGGGTAATATTTCACTCATCCTCGTAGCGCCTTCCAATTTTAACGTGTGTAACATATTCGATAGTCGAATAGTCTCGCCGAGACACATAGAATCTTCAAGAGATAGTTGTGCCTTACTCAAATCCAAGTTATGTACCTTTGAATGGGGATCACGAATTGCTAAAAAGAGGTCGTGCATTGTTCCGGAATTGTGCTGACTGCCTTCACAAGCAGGGGTTGGATACCATGATTTTGATATAACTGAATCACAAGACCGCTTTTCAGTTGCTTGCTCCAGAGGTTGCCGAGGGAGAGTTGCGGATCTGCCCAACGACGACTGTGGCACGAATACACCACGTGGCAACGATGAAAATATTCCAGGTGCGTATGACCTTGGGGAGGGCACCACTGGTAGCGACCCTTGTTTTATGAAACATGAAGTCCCAGTGCTGCTTCCACTTCCAGAACCTGATTTAAAAATATTAGTTTAGTGGTCTATTTTAGGTAGTTACTTATTTTATAGAAAATCATAAATCTTACCCATACTAACACCGCTCGAGGACGGCGGATCGTCACGAGCTCCCCAACAGGACGGTAAAGAAAGCAGTGTTATTGGCTTTGAGCTTAATATTGATGATAGTGCTGATACAGCACCCCGTTCGCATTTTAAGTGCGGTAATGACAACCTTGTTATGTTGGAACATTTTTCTAAAGCCCCGCATAGTTGAATTAATTGTGATGTGCTTAAACCGATGTCAATAAGCAAGGAACTTAGTTTTATTTGATGATGAATCGTTCTACATAGAGCAGTAATAACTGGTTGTAGTTTTAACATAGGCGGATCTTCTTCAATCAGTGTTAGCACCAGTTCAAAACTGTCGAGTTTTGGCTTTAAGATCAATTTGGACACGCAGTTCGCCAAGTAGTTAATCTCGCAATCCTTAACATCACTTTCAATGAGTGAAGACAATCGTAATGTTGATACACTTTCATTGAGGCTAATTGAATCCAAAAATATGTCCATAGCCTTTCTGGATTCCACGAGATCGTGTTTCTCTAGCTGATAAGTAACTTCGAGGTTTTTCAGAGTGCACATTGAGCTTCTAAGTGCCATTCCCCATCCCATTAAATCCGTTGGTGCCGAGCGCACTTGAACCCAAAGTGGTCGACTTTCTAGAGGCGATATTGGAGGGTGCTTTGATATGCCCAGAATATCACACAGTGCAGCCAAGTTAGATTCGCTGTGCCCACCAGCTAATGTGAGAGTAAAAATAATTTGTGGCGTAAGCCAAAGTGGTGTTAATCTAGATAATAAAATGTATGCTTGTTCACCCAGCAACGCCATTGAGAATTTCAAAACTTTTAATAAATCAGGATCTAATTCATCTCCAATAGCCATGCCTGTTATTTCGGCTGCTAAGAGGCCTGGGCGCGTGGACAGGGAAGCAATGTAATTAGCAGCCAAAAACTCCATCATGCCTGCACAAATTGGGTTGAACATATACTCGCCCTTCTTTTCCGCTGATTTACCATACAGCATATTCTTTTCTAAGCAGCCTAAAATATTATCTGGCGTAGCACAATACATTTTTATTTCAGAACTTGTAATAAGGGACTTTTTCATCTTTAGGCAAAATAACGCCAATCTTCCAATTTCTGAAATAATGCTCGGCGTCGCTGTTGGTGCAACACAATGAAGGATGGACTCGACCACATCCATTTCTTCCACGGGTAAGCTTCCATCCGACGTGTGATAGATTGTTGCTATCGCTATGCAGCCTAAGGGCGTACGTATGGCTTTTCTCAAATGGCTATTTGCTTGTATTAAATCTAACAATCTGGAAGATCCACTCCACTGACCGCCGTCCAAAATTGAAGCTGATCTACCCCATGTTAAGCCCTCATACGTTATGTGTCTTTGCACTATTGGCATCAAGTCATTACATTGCGGAGTATAAGTAATTATAATAACACGTGCTTCCGGAAATAGTCTTCCATCCAGTAAGTCATAGACATCGGACGGGTAAAAATTTTTACTATCTCTAAACCGACCGGACCTCGGCGTTACAAGCCCATTGGTGATATTTCCACACTTTGAACTGGAATATCCGTCTAAAATAATTAATAACTTCGGGCCAAGCGACTCCAGTGAGTTCCAAGCAGCAATAAATCCAGCTCCACCATGAGCAAATGGATTTAAATTACATTTGGAAAGTAATTCCTTAAAAATACAATTGAGTTCAACATGAAAATCAGCTTAAGCGCTATCTGCATGCATGAAAATACCTTCTGTACAAAATGAGCGAAGCCTCGCTTTAGTTCATTGAGCGGTATGAGTAATGTTAAGGCAACAGGCGTACCTTTAGGTGGCCAGGGTGGTTCTTTAGTCCAAGCATGTAAAATTCTGAGGCAAAGACTACTGCGTGAAGCCCAAGCTGGACATTCAATAAGACACCGCCTAGGCGCTTCTAGGTAGTTCCCTTCTTTACTCTGAAATTAAAAAGGTTGAGAGATAGTTTTATTTAATAAAAGTAAGTAAATATAGCTTCGCTCGAGACTTGTTACGGTAACAAAAATTTCCTGAATACAATTTTTGTGTAGTGCATACCAGCAACAAGTTGAAACAAGCTGTAAAGTCATAAATACAAATGTTTCAAAGTCATGAATAATGCATACGCCTTCTTTTAGTGAAAAATTATCCTATGTATTTTGGTCAAATACTCAGTTTGACTTTTCTCGCCTTTTAAAAACATTTACGTCTGTTATCGGAGGAGATCTGAGGCCCCGCACTTATAAAGTAATCATGGCCTTACCTTCCCCGAGAATACACATAACATACATATACATATAACACACATATTCTTTTATACGTTCTAGAAAATGTATGAGGCTCCGTTAAAATTAGTAACTGAGCATTTAAGATTATGTGTTGGGTGGAATGATTATGTCTTGGGAACTAAACAAAATTCTGGCGTTAGAGTGTCTCATATGAATTATTATGGAAATATGTACCTGAAATGATACTAATATTTGATCCACATTTAATGAGTCGCTGGAACCGTGCGAGTTGGGGTTAAGACGAAGATCGGGCTCTAGACGCGCTGGACATGTCGTACCTGGTGGAACAGGTATAGACCAAGACGGCAGAATCAACTCTTTAAAACACAGCTCTTGATATACGGTTTTTAAAAAATTGCTGAGACGTGCCTATAATGATAAAATTTCATATGAGCTTTAACTTTCAAAGGAACCGATAGAAAAAAATGTTTAACTATACCTGGGGGTCCCTCTGGGACTCTGGCATACATACTGGTGGTCCTGGCGGTGAGGGGCATTCCAATGAAGCATATGATCCGGAGAGATCACCATCTTGCCTATATAATGTAGATTTCGCCTGAAATATCTAATAAAACGTTTGACTATTATATTATTGGAATTCGGAAACTCCGCAAATATTAAAAAAAAATCAAAGCAAATACTAATGTAGTAATGCAGTATGAGCGATTACTTTGGACTATTCAAAGTTGCGAGTTATATATTAGATGGTTCGTATAAAAAATATATCTATGTGCATATGCTTAGTGGAAAACTTTGAGGGGCATTGACTCCACCAAAAGCTTAGCTTTAATATAAAAAAATCAACTTTAAAGATCGGTCATGTTTATCTGGCAAGTTTGGTGACAGATGTGGTAGGATATAACACAAACCTAACAAAGGAAACTTTGGTATTTCTTCTGTAGGTTAAGTGCAGTGTGGCTAATATTTAACAATTTCAATAATTTACAATTTTATTAAGGCTCTTAAATCAAGGGATTCTTAATATTCTACAACTCATTTTTATTTTAGAGCAAAACACTCACTAAAAGAAAAATTTCAACTTTGTTAAAAGGATAATTTCAATAACCATTTTGAAACTTATTTCATTAATTTTTAATTTTTTTAAGGGAATAATTGTTTTCTCAATTTTGAAGGATGTAAATATAAAAAGCATATTTACAAGACATTGGCTGAGACAGCGAATGACCGTATAAAATATCACGATTGCACAAACGGTATCAGTGAATAGCATGCATGAGAAACCATCTTTCAGATGCACAATTACAAAACTTTCTAAAAAGCTCCAAGAAATAATTGGTGAAACCACTCAACACATACCCAAGGGCCTCCTTGATCCCAATAGCCTTCTGTAACGCCGTCTACCCATTGCGATTCAAGTGGAAGCTCTGGTTCAAGTGGCCAAACAGGAGTCTTCGGCGTTTTTGGTGACGATGGTTCCCCATTCGGGCAACCTAATACTGACTGTGGGCAACCTATATTGGCGCTTGATCCTCCTACGCAACGGGGGTATTACAAGCCTGTTTTTTAACTAGCTTTAATACTGTACAAAGTTTACACGTTTTCCATTTTCCACTTTGCTACTTTGATGATTCATTTTATATAAATAGCGGTTTTTTTGCAAAAAGATTTAAGTCTAACAATTTTAAGTCTAATTTATACTCAATGCGATGTAACGTCGTTTTACAGGTTTTGAGTGCATAATATATGCCCTCTACTTCGATTAAGTTGCGGCTTAGTAAGTAAAGTTTTAAAATTTTATAATAATTATATATAATATATAATATAATATATATAATATATAAAAATTTTGAAAAAGTAAACATAAAACAGTATGTACGGAATGTATTTGTATAAAAGTACCACTGTGCATTATCAACTTCAGCACAGCTATACACCTTAAAAATAAAAAAAATCGCATCTTTCTTGCGTTGAATATTTTCTGGCGGCATCACATAATGCTTAATCTCAATTCCTGTAGACATAGTCATTGAACTTGAGCAATTTCCGTCGAAGGCTTTTCCAAATTATTTGTTTATAGAGAACTATTGGCAATATACCAGTTTATTCCAGATCGGATAGTTGTGTCAATTACTTTTGCGTTGAATTTAATTTGTTACACGTATGTTGAATAGAAGCGTGTCAATTTATTTAAATTTAAATGACTTGAAAAATTCAAAATACGTTCACTTCACTGATCCAAATGGAACCCAACGATTTGATTCCGACTAGCTATGGTATGAGATAACTTCTGTCGGTTTACGGTAATTCTTTGTCGGTGAGTTGCAATGGTATTTTTTAATAAAAACGTACTGCTTGAACATCCTGATGTGCTTTGAATTTAAATGACTTTGTTTCTAGGTCAACAAATTGTTTCTTTTAACAGGAGTTAGACCTCCGAATAGAATAATCACAGAATTGTGCATTTTGTACCCGCAACATTTTATAAATACAGATTACATATACATGTATGTATACACTTGTGCGTTAGACGCAATACATATTAAACCATATGTATTGCACTCAATAAATCCTGTGTAAGCACAAAGCCAAATATGTTGAAAATATAAGACTGTAGGACGATTTTTGCAAACTATAGTTTTTATACATTGGATAATATTATCATTTTTTCTATTATCAGCGACTACCAACGTAAATTTTCACTATATGCAGAAGCGGATGAAATTTTCTCAATAAATTGGAAGATAAACTAAGCAAGCGTTTACATTACAAGCAAACCGGCCGAGTTCCCGAAATCAACTAAAGCGCCGTGGGTTATTTGCTTGGAATTAAGAGACCAGAAAAAGTTAATGAAGCTTTAAACTCTTCAAAAGCTCTGAGCATGCTATACTTCCATACAAAGCATGTTACAATTAACAAGGTAGACTAAGTCAAGAAAATTTACGTACAGTCTGAAACTGAAAAATCTTCTAAACTGAAAAATAAGTCTAGGTCCTATTTTTATTGATATTTTTCGTGAAAATTAGTTCGTTAAACTGAAACTTCGAATAACTGAAAAACTATGTTGGATGAAAGAATATTTTTGGTCCAAAACATAAATTTACACTATTTCAACTCCGCTTAAGTAAAAAAATGTTGTGCCACACTTCATAATTTAAAAATACTACCCTGATATTATGTGGTCGTGTTATTACGTCCCTGATAAGTGGATTCGTTAGGGTTTGCATTCTATTTTTTTATGTTCTTTACACACAGTGAATTGTTATTTTTGTGTTTCGTTAAATAAATATTGTTTTGAAAACTATGTGATATGCATTTCTTTCAATAAAGAAGTACAGTTTACTCCGAATAAGTTAATTCTTTTCACTAATCCGAAGTACGCTTAATTAGAAAGAATTTTACTTACCCGGAGTTCATTTAACTGCAACTAAAAGGCCAGAAAATCGACTTGCAGTTAAGCGAACTCGACTGTACGAGAAATTACAGTCGACATTAAATGTCCTCTTTGAACAGGGTGGCGGTGCTGCAGTGCACAAGTATCAAAAAGTTAATTTTTGAAACCGAAAACTTGCTTACCAGAAGTTGCATATGCCTGGTTTTATATTTCATATTTGCAATTTAGTACATCGAAAAACATCGATTTAGAAATAACATAGAACATCGCTCACAATATTTGGTTTTTTCCGATTTTATTTTTAATGCTAACGAAGATGCTGAAAGACAACACTACGAACTCCTACTTGCAAAATGCAGTCATGGGAGATGCAAATTCTTGCTATCAATCAAATTGGCGTATCGTTGGCATACAAGGTAAATTTACATGGTAGTAGCAGCACCACAGCTGACTAATTGTCAAAATGGCCGCCCACTTGCTGTGGATTCTAATTTGATTTTGACAGTGAGCATCCCCAAAAGCACTAACAAAATATATGTGGTTTTTGTTGTACCCGTAGTGCTATCACCTTATTAATACACCTCGGTTGGCATACATAAACAAAGAATTACCCACTTGATGTAGAATTCAACACTTAAACATCTGAAACAACAACTTTGGAATCAATGGAATGGAATGGAATACGCGGCTTTAAGCCAAAATAAAGGCTCATTTTTTGCATCAATTTACCCATCTCTGCCTAAGAGACAGTGGTACCAACAAAGCAAATTACATCCCCGCAGCATTAAACTAATAAATAGATTGCTAGCAGGCCATACCTATGACAAAGTATATTTACATAGAATCAATACCATTGATTAAAATATCTGTCCTACCTGCAACACATTGGAATCTGCAAATTATTTGATCTTTGAATGTTCTAACTGAAGCAATATACGTAAAAAATTTTCCTTTGAAAAATACAGAAGTCTAGATTCCATTTTAGCAACTAAAAATTTTAAAATCATAAGTAGAAGAACTTTCCTTCTTCATCAGTGAAGTAAATATCGATTTATAATCAATTATCGACATCACTAGCTTGTGATATGTCACTTCTTCATAAACTAACCAGCTGAGGGAAAACAAAGTAAATCCTAAGTAGCGAAACTCTTTGACAACCAGCCGTCGATTCTGTATGACAAGAACTGTCAAATTGTCGTTGTTCACGTGTAAAACTGGCCACCGCGGCGAATAGGGACACTAGTGGCAGTATTGCGTGTACGTGAAAAATACTGAAAAAATTGCGGTTTCCATGAATTTCTTAAATGTAATTTAAGACGATTTTATAAATGAATCGCCGACCTTTTATGTTGGTGTCGCCAGGGAAAAGAAAATTGAATACAACTCTCATCAATTAGTTGATTTTCGGCAAAATGTATGAAAACATTTTTAATTATTTTCTTTCCTGTTTAAAGCAACTCTGCCTGGACATATATATTCACCACAAATAAATGTTGGTTGGAATTTTAAATTTAAATTAAATTTCTGCTTAATACTGGAATTAGTACATGATGAAATTATTTAAATAATAGTTTTCAATAAATACCACAGGACAACAGCATGTCTGTTGCATGAAGTTTTTTACATGAATCTAAAATAGTTTTTCCACGCTGTTTTCGAAACCATATTCCGTTTTTATGTAACAGCTCTAGTTTTCGCAAAAAATTGGCGTGCCACTTTTTTGAATTTTCCTCGATTTTTTCACATTTTCGACTGTAATTTCCGAATCAGTAATCCTATCGACATGATTTATATCGTTGCACTTGCAACATCTCACGCCTTCTTTTCTGACATTAATCAATTTTAAGCGTTCTAAATTGACGTTGTAATACAGTTTCAAAGAAGGAAAATATTGAATTTTAAGGCGTTTTTTCTGATGGCGACAATTGCACAGATGTTTCATAAATCAATTCACGAAGTATATGAATATCTTAAGAAGAAACATCATGTAATATGTACAACTGAGGTAACATTTGTTGCCCTTTGTTTTTTAAATAAATCATTAACAAATGGCTGAAAAGTGTTGAAATTGGCATGAGCACTTTTTTGGTATTATTTCGATGCGAAATTATTAAGCCAAATTATTAGCCAAATAATTTGGCTGTGTTGTATTGCTTGATATGTTGACTTTCATTATGCACCTAACTCGTTAATTGATTTATAAAAAATGGGTATGTTTTTGACCATCAAAGAAAACGCTCCAAAATTCCATATTTTCCGACTTTGAAGTACAATTACCGCGGAAAAAAGAAGCCGTGCGGTGTTGCTAATACAACAAGGTGAAAATTATGTCAACCGGTTTATTGGTTCAGAAATTACGATAAAAAATATGGAAAAAGTAGAGGAAAATCTGAAAAAGTGACACGGTACCTGTATCTCACTAACTAGAGCTTTTTTGGAAAACATGGCGATATGAAATCTTACAATCTCGCCAACAACTTTTGAACTTTTATTAAAGTTGTTATTTGTCAATATTTTATATCAATTCATATTGTTGCAAATATGGAAAGGATATTGCAGTTGCATTCATGAGTTTGAGAGAACAGATTCGTCTTGTTGATTTTTTAACAGATTGAAAAGCTTAATGTGTACACGGTCAAATGGTTCCTATGTATAAAATCTAAATGTGGGCTTATCTCAATTTAAATACTTTACCATACCACAGATGTAATCATCAAAGAAAATCAATTTAAAAACAAAAAGCTTTCCATTTTATGTTTGAATATATGTTTCAATTTTGATTTTTATTGTTCCGCCTGAAGAGAACTTTATACCTCTCTGTGGTAGTTTTGAAGAGTGTTTAACAAAAATGATGCCTACCTCAATATGTGTTCAAAATATTCAAACTTACCTCAGATTGTGATGTCTGAAATGGTTGTGGAAACGGATTTTGTTGCAATTGTATCTGCATCTGAAAGTATTTCTTATGCACATCTGCAGTTGGCGTAATCGCAAAACGATCTCTATAACAACCTTCACTTATTTGCCGCTCAGTTGTACTTGTAGGCATATTTAGCGGTATGTTCATGGCACTGACGTTATTTGCACAACGTGTTTGACCATCTTTATTCAGCGAAACTTCAACTAAACCCTTTAAGTGAGCTTTATCGATATCGATTACAGCCTCGACCAAATTACCACTGGACCTGCCAGAGTTTTTAGTTTCCTCTCCACTCCTTTGTTTAAAAGTGCCAAAATTGTTGCTCTTGTCAAAACATTTTGAAGATAAGATTGATCTCATGCATGATTGCGGTGAGAGAGTATTCCACTTACGCTGACTTTCTGCAACATGCGGATGATTGTGATCGTTAACTACTTGCGCTCCATTTGCGCATTCAAACAATTCCATCGTTTCATTTTCATTAAATGCATACTTGTTGTGAAGATGGCTTTCCGCTTTTGTGGCCTTGCGATCATTAACTTTGATCTCTGATTTGATATCAAACGTATTACATTTGGGAAATTTTTGATTAGGGAGAGTGCGGGTGTAATTTGGACATCTGTTGATATTGCTGCTATTGTTAATAACGACATTCTCCCAATGTTTTATTGGCAATTCGTGATTTATTAGATTGCCGAATTTACTGGTTTCTGAATCCTTCTTTGTATTTATATGCTGTTGTTGACCTTGGTAACACTGTTTCACATTCATATATCGTAAAGACCTTGCTTCCGGACAATTTTGTCTACAGGAATAAGCAGCTGCTGCAGAATTTAAAGAAGAATTAATAGCTTCCAAGTTTTGCAATGAACCTAACGCAATCTCTGCCAAAGAGTGCGTAGTGGTCAAGTCGTCATTTGTTTGGAGAAAGCATTTATTGATTGATAACTCACTGCCCGATTTATCCTTAATTTGATTTTCAATGGCCCTAATCGTGGACAATCGTGGAAAGGTTTGGACTTGCATACAAAGTTTTTCTGCATACTTAGTCCTTTCAGTATGATAACCAATGTCGAATTTTGGTGCATTTCCGGAAATATTTATAGCCTCATCAGATGATTGAGATGATCGTTTTTTATCAACAGTTGTTATATTCGGGTTGGTTACGTAATACCATTCCTTATTATCGATTGATGTAGTGTTGATTTGCTGTGATTGATGCGTTGTCACCGCTGTTCCTTTGGCTTCTGCGGCCGACATTTTGAAATACATTCTTTAGGTGGTTCCGCGGGTTTGTCTATAATATTTATAAAAAGCAAATTTCATAATTAATTCCCTTTTTTATAGCAAACAATTTAACTGCACTTGTACGTTAACATTAGGAATGTAGTATAGGTACATGCTATGCAAACATGTAGACAATGAAAAATAATTCATCTTACATATTTATTTATGTAAAGAAAGTGTTTAAAAGTATGTTAAAATTTCGTATGCATCTGTGTTTCATCTGTGACGTACCAATACCCTCTTAATGGAATTAAATATGAATATATATATACATATATTGTCTGTCTATCTAATCTATCTATCTAATCTGTCTATCTAATTATAAGTAGATAGACAGATTCGGCCAATCATTTCAAATATTTAAACTACTTTTTTTCATAGTTAGCATCATGGTACAAAAAGGACGATAAGTAGATTCATATAGTACATAATACCATGAGTCTGACTTTTTGAACCAAAAAGTATAAAATTGTAAGTCCTTTTCATTCATACTCGTAAAGAAATTCACACGCACAACAGGTTTAACTCTCTAACCCGTAAAAGTGCGTCGGTAAACTCAAAATTACTCCAAAAGTACATTATTATTTTTTCCTTTACAGCAATACCTTTAGATGCAGTAGTAACGTTTTCTCGAACAGCCGAAAGCTAACAATTATCCCAAAAAAATTAATACATAATTCAGTGTTTAAAAAATTTCTTTGTCGATTACAGGGTTGATCTCGTAATCGGGCTGTCCTGCCATTGCTATGTGTATGTGTTTCTATATAAAAAAAGCCAAATTTATGACTTCGAAAGTTTTTTTTTAATTTGACCGCACGCGTAGAGGATAATCCCTATTAATTGCATTGATTCAATAAGGATATATAGGTTGGGAGATAGAGGTTTAGAGTGAAGGTGTTATGGGCTTTTGTCCTGAACCCAACAAGATCATAGATGCTGGGAAAAAATATAAGAAAAAATATTTGCAGGGAGACCATTCCACAATCGCGCAGTGCGGGCCAGAAACGAACTTTATCTTTAATGTGTAGTGCGCTGGCACATCGTTTCAACGTTGAATGCATGGGCGGCAAATAGGTTTTTGAAGCCCCCAGCCACAGGTGCGAGTTAAACTCCATTTTTGGTCGGATATAGGTGGTGTAAATTATGTGGAAATCAGACGAAGTGAAATATTTTTTGCACCGCTTTAGAAAGCCGAAGCACTTGGCTGCTTCTTTCGACATGCCACAAATATGACCGTTCCAGTGAAGATCGTTTTTAAGGGCCATGCCCAGATCATTCCGCAATATTTACTCCGCCCATAGCCAGCGATGTGTTATAGAGGTTTACGCCGATTGATTTTGCTTCGAAGGCGGCGTAGGGACCAGAGAGAACCGGCGGCGGCGGCTAAGCCGGCTAAATTGGCGACGGCGGCGGCGGTGATCGTCCTCACCGTATCCAGTGAAATTTTTCTATTTAAATTTAAAACATAAAACTTCAAATGTTCCAGCAGTATATTTACTTAAAAAACTAGCTGTACCCGGCGGCTCGCTCACATCGATTTCATAATAAATTTTTTTTTAATATCTACTAACTATTTGTATAGCGGCCCTAAACAATTGAGTTAGATTTGTTATGTTCAATGTTTTCATGCCGATTGTCCCAGTACCAAATTTAAATGCTGCCCGAGTAATAATTCCGAAGCTATTCCATATTAAAAATTTAGGTTGTATGGAGAATACCCAGCCCATTCCCCTTGTCGACGGGCACGACTAAATCGTATTTTTGTGCCAAATGCCAGTGATGTGAACGTTATAGGTAGTTCCAAAGTTACATAGCAATTTAGGGTCGCCTAAAAAATGCCACGCCCCTTGTCCAACGCCCATACAATTTTATTAGTGGAACAACAGATCTATGGGGCGATGGTATACCCAATTTTAATGCTGTGCAACTTATAGTTTCGACACGCCCCCTTGTCCAATTTTTACACTATTCTTTCATTCGTTGAGCGAAACTAAATCGTAAGCTTCATTGATGTGTGACTTATAGTTCCAAAGTTATGCGGAAAATTTAAGTCGAAAAATTAGTGAAAAATAAGTGCCACGCCCCTTGTCTAACGGCCATTAAATCGAAATTTTCTTTACTTTTAAACCTTCTCTTTTAAGGTTGTACAAGAATTTATATGACGCCGAACGCCGCCGCCGCCGCCGCCACGCCGGTTTTTACTTAATTCGGCGGCGGCGTGTCAGAAAAAGCAAAAATCGGCGGCGGCGGCGGCGTGGCTCAGTGGAGTAAACGTCTAATGTGTTAGGATGTGAGAGAGAGATGTGTGAGACTCGTTTGTGGTATAACAGGCAACATTGGGTCTTGTGAGGATTAAATTTGACCCTGTTCACTACGAATTGAGCTTTAGACATGACATACATATGTAGTAATGCACATTTACAATGTTCAAGTCTCAATTCCATAGATATCGATCTTCTACTACATACTTATATATTTATGTATGTATACATACGTAGTTATGTATCTGTGTAATCTGCTTTTTTTTAGCTACTTTTTTTTACGAGTACTTACAGTACTGGCTGACAATAATGGCGTCTGCCTAATTCATTTATTGAAAATCATGCTCCAACGTCAGCAAATTCTTTGTCGTTTGTTTTTATTTCGACGCGACCAATCTCGATCTCGTTTGAGATCAACACACTAAGGAATCGCTGGGAACCGCAAAGCTGCAACCTCGAGAACGCAAGGTTTTATTTTCTGCACCTGAACCTCACTTATGAATCACACAACTATAACGGCTGCTGCACTACAATTTGCTTTTGGATTAGTTTTATATATTTTTATTGCTTTATTCTTCGCTGTAATTTACAAAATATATCTGAATTGCTAGTGCAGAGCGGTTAGTTACTGGTGTAGTTAAAATAGCGCTTCACACTAAACAGCCCTCCGAAAGCCAAACTGTGTGAAAGCCAAACTCGTATAACAGTTCCCTGGTTGATCGTTACTTTCACTAGCATAACTACGTAAGGCACACAAAAGCGGTTGGACCAGAAACACACAACAATGTGTTAAAGCATAAAGATCTTCGCTCTCTCGCACAGCACAGCGGTTATAACGCACACCGAGCTACTGATGGCCTCATCAAGGCATACAAAGTATTAAATAAAATGCTCTTTTGTTCCGGTTCGTTCGTGCAATCAAATTGTTGCATTTTATTGAATGTTATCCCAAAAAATGTGTAAATAAAATCATTAAGATACCTAAAATGTTCCGTCGCTAATCTTAAATGTTATTATCCGCATAATTCAGTTTTAAGCTTGATTTATCGTACACATTTTTTTCGATTTACCTGTCTCTTTGGTTGTACTTACAGCATGTTCACGTTTTGAAATGCCGAAAAATTCAAAAAATTCAAAAATAATTTTGTACATACAAAATACATATATGTAAATACATGTACATATGTAAATTGGTAAATCATCAATGAAGCGGTGTGCATCATAAATCATTCCTTTTAATTCGTGCTACATACATATTTCTATTCTAATAAAGGTGTTTACAATACGTGTTTACTTTATAATCATAAATAACGATGAGTTAGTATGTTTTCTGAGTTATTTTTGACTTACAACTATAATATTTCAGTAGAAATTAATTATGCCTTTAACATGTTGCAAACGACATCGATCATGGATATCCAGTGTTTTTATGATTTTCGGGATCAACCTGCCTTCTAATAATTGCATCAATTGAACTTTTCTGTGTACTTATATAGTCTACTGCTGTCTGTTGATTTTGTGTGCTAGCGCTAGTACTGCGAGTAGTTTCTGATGCAGCTTGCTTGCCGTTAGGCGATTTATACTTTATGAAATATACTTCGGGCTTATTCAATTTAAAAGCCTCCTGCTGAGCTCGTTGAAGTTCCTGCACCTGAGACTCCATTGGCTTATCAGGCTTTTTCACCAAAACATAGATTAATGTATTTTGCTCGACTTCAGGTAACACAGGTTGTGGCGGTGCAGTTGCCACAGGTGGGCTTCGTACTAAAACTATTTTGTAGTGCTTTCGCAGAGGGACTTTGTACTGAGGAAGAGGATGGGGATGAACTGGAAGAGGCAATGATGGGAGTTGTAATGCAAGTGTTTGATCGCTGTTTTCTGTTGTTTTGAACTCTCGTTGGCCATATTGCGTCTCTACAACCATTTCTTGATGGGGGAAATTGGAAGTTTCATCCGTTATACTCGAAAGCAAGTTAAAGCTATGCGCTCCGTTGGGATGTTTTATAAACTGAGCTTCGTCTTGGATGCGTTTTCGCAAGTCCTCCAATTGTTTTGCTTCGTACTCCTCATTATGAATTTCAATAGATCGCGCCACTTTGTAGTCGTACGTCCCTTTAGTTGCTGCATCTCCCTGAGAAAGCACGTACAGCCCACAGCAAAATAATATCCAAATATACATTTTCCTCTTACTGCGAGTTCGGCTCACCACTGCCCAGTAAAAATATGTTTTGCCCCCTTGAGCTCATGGATTGGGAAACTAGTAACACAGACTATTATTCGTCCCTACCTTTGTTTTTATAATAAGCTGATACTGACGAACTGAACGCGCCCGTATCAAAATACCTCATTTATACCTGACCTCACATGCCATGGAGCTGGCTTTGCCGTCCACTTCTCTCACAAAAACAAGCTGTTTTCGGTGCACATAGCGCAACGTGCCCATCAATATGCACACATGCGTGGTATGTATACGCAGACGCGCTTAGTTTATTCAGGCCGTTTTATGATATTTATAAACATATCCAATTAAATGAGCCATCTGACATGAAATCGCTCAACAAAGGTCTGCGTTTGAACAATTTACACCATCAATAGCGATTGGGTAACGCCAGGTTGGTAGAGATGGCATTTTGGTCTGCAAAAGCAGAGCGCTAATATCGTACCCAGTAGCAGTAGCTTGTATGTGGTAGTCAGTGGCGGGTCCAGGAAACGTTGATTAAGGGGTGAACAATTGATATTATCAGTACTGCCCTATGTAAACGAATGTACCAAAATAGAAATAGCCGTAGTGATAATAGCAGTTACCGGGCGTCAGAACTAAAAAGTTAATGCATTGGACTGCGAGGTGGATTCGGACACTAACTCAAAAACTACTACATATGTACTATATATAGTAGAATATCAAGTTTTCCTTTGACGGCAGGCATAAAGCAGTATGTCCCGAATTCACGTTGCAATTTTTTTTACTCTATACTCTATAGCAATAAAACAGATTCAGGCAGCAATTTGAATGGCAGAAACTGCAAAATTAATTCCCGGCAGAGCGGGAATGTGAAGGCTCGCTTCGTAGTGCAAAGTCCTCCTGACTTCACAATTTGTTAAGAATACGAAAAAAATATTGGTACACACTATTAAGTTTTTGTGATTACTGTAATTATCCATAGAATTCAGCAAACATGCAAAAAATCATACTGGGTTTTTCAATACGAACGTAGGATTGTTAAAGTGACATGTATCAAATTGGTTTGTCAATTCTTTAATACGACGTACGGTATTGTACGTATTGTAATCGTATTGTACGGTAAATCAACATGGAAAGTTGAACAACCTGTTTCGATCATAAAATTGTATTGTTAAAGTCATAGTATAGAAATAAAGTAGTCTAAAAAAACCTCTCCCGCTCAAAGAAAACACAATTTTTTTAAGTATGTCAATTTTGATGTCTGAAATTTGGCAGTTCAAAAAATGTTCAACCACAGCCGCATTTTCATTCAAATAAAATCGTACTAAAAGCAAAAGGAAAATGCTGAAGTATAATTTAATTCAACTTTGTAGACAATATGAAGACTCTGCTGAAGACTTTTTTGACAAAATTTGTCAATCAAAATAGAGGTGCGGTGGCGGTCAAAGCACGACGCACATTGGGAAAAACAGGCAAAAACGCTCGCATCGCCTGTTTTTAGCTCTGGAATCTACAGTTTTTGCAGTTTTTTAAATTTCCCTACCAGGAGCTGGTACCCTATAGTCGGAAGTTAAGAGTTTTAGAAATATGCATAATCAGAAGCAAACCAAATAATTCAATATTTGGATAACTGATTCTCATAGAAGATTAAAAAAAAGTTACACGTTTTTTGGCGTTTTTTAATTTGAGCACTTTTTCGCAGCACACGGTTTATGGTTTCCGAATGTATATACAAAGTTCAAAAATAATAAAGATAAAAGATTGAAGTTTCGTATAATGGTTTCCCATAAGTAGAAGATAAATTGCTCCAAAAATGAGAAAAATTCGCCCACGGCTACGCCCACTCCCCATACACCCCACGCCCCCCTCTTTAGACGAAGAAATTTTAATTATGTGACATTTAGCCCACATTTATAAAAGAAGTGCTTATTTACTTATATATAGCACTGACAAGGTTAATTGAGAAGTATATCTTTGCTCACTAAAAGTTAAAATAATAACTTATTATGTTTTAAAAGGGCGTTAAAAAGGCATGCCACACCTATTTCCAGACAAAAATATCCATAAACGGACGTTAAATATTTAAAAGTTCATATTATGAAAAAATATATTTATATGGGAACCCTGCTAAAAAATGGGCAAACCACACCCATTTTAGTCAATATGTTGTTCTCATGACTTCCACAGTTTTTGTACAAAATTTCAGTTTCGTATCTCAACTTTTTCAAAAGCTATTATGAATACTTTCCATCAGACAGACGAGTTGGAAGACATATTTACGGACGGACATAGATAAATCAATGCGATATATATTTATACACATCTCAATTCTATATATTTAAATACATATTTATTCCTTTCAATACCAGCCTTGCTGTTTTTCATACATTATAGTTTTGCTCAGAAATTAAAAATATATCGTTGCTCACCAGAACTGAGTACAAAAAGTGCTTGGGTTGGCATGCGAAAATTGCTCGCATTCATTTAGTCGCAGGACCCCGCAGATTAGTTTGGTACCATCATTTAGCTGAATGTCCCACCTAATCAGTGAATACGTATTTCGTGGAATGCTGTGGAATCTCAAAAGTTACAGTCCAGAGAAAATCCCGATTTTTCTCATTTTTATCAAAAAGTAATTCTTCAATATTCGGAAAATGCCTTTTAATTTGTATGTAGTTTCAAAGTCGATCCTCATATTTCGGGGGTCGTTTCAACCCCCAAAACACTCCCCTGAATCCGCCACTGGACCTCTTCGTCGACGTTTGCTATTTGCAATCACCTCCACAAAGTGATCGATGCCATCGTACCTTTGCACTCTTCGGCTTTCGATAACCTCTAGGCGGCTTTCTAACGCCAAGACTACCGCGTGGCTTGAAATTGCTCGGCGAAAATCAATTTGGGTCATACCTGAACCACTTTTTCGATGTAACAGCCAAGCATTTGGATTGCAACGTCAATAAGCCAAGTAAATACGGACCACTACAATTTCTTCCATCTTGCGGCAATTCTGTATGCATTCACATTCTAATAAATACGAACTGTACCACCCACTGACCCACCCGACGCATCTGATCGGGGAACGTCGATTATTCGACGATGTTATCGTGAGTATCGACCGACTTTGGATACCTGATGTTATCCATAAATGGTTAAAGCTATAGAAAAAACAGCACTTTCCAGTTTTATGCTCTCTATGTGATCACCTTGTTTCTTTTTCAGTGTATTTTTGTAAGGCAAAGGGCACGATTTCGATATCATAAAGTAGTTAGTTAGTTAGTTGTTCTTTATTGCCATAAATTTGCACAAATTAGAACATACGGCTATGACAAATGTCGTCAGCCGGAATTCTTACAGCTAATTACATTCAATATTGCTTATTGATAATCAAACTCTGTAACAAGAGAGCTTCTATAATTTAAACATACTTTTATATACTTAACGATAATTCTTACATCTAATTCACAATTCAATACATTTACTATTTCTTCTTCATTGAAGTTACTTTTCCCCAAATACCGTTTTCGAAATTCCCTTAATACAGGGCATGAGCCTAGAAAATGTTCTATATTTTCAATTTCATTTCCGTTACACAAATAACATATTCTAGCAGCGTTTTTGAACCGGTTTCCATTTAGTTCTATTAGGTTGCTGCGTGCTTTAAAAACCCACATTATTTCTTCCTCAGTGAAACCATCTGTTATATAAAGCTTTGCCGCCATATGATTTAATTTCTTATATGTATATCCTTTCTGTTTGCTCGGCTTTTTTTAACCAACCTTCATAATATTTACTTTTTAGCATTTTTAACAATGCCAGCCGGTTCTTGTTCCAGTTTAGTCTATCGGCGTTATCTTCCGTCCATTTAATGTCAAATTCATTGCCTACTGGCAACTGTCTTTTCTCGTCGTGCAAGAGACAACGAATTAAGAACATCCTTGATTAATGGATCCTTCAAAGGATTAAAGGACGATATTATCATCGATGTTGACAGAAATGTCATCTTCGTTGGAATTACACACTAATTCACATGGTAGTAGTTACTTCCTGCCCAGATTTTCGATAATACCGCCGTAGTCTTCTTCCCCCGAATCTTCATCGGACACCTTAGGGTCATTGGGAGGCTCTATATACAATTTTTTAAAACCTCCACCGTCACCCTGTAAGCTTTCCAGATAATCTAACATTTTATCTGGGTTTTTGAAGCATCTAATGACATTATAAAGTAATAAATGTGCTTGCACTGTATTTGGACCAACATAACATATACGTCACGGCAGTAAAAAACACAATCAAACACGGATAAAATATAATACGTTGTCATTTATTTTTTGCAGTATTTATCTACAAACTATTCTAAGTAATACTGCTTTAAAATATTTTGTTTACTTGCATACGAAAAAAAATTTTCAATATAATTACATTTTGACTTTTTTCATTTTCGATATTTTCCTATTTTTCAAATTACACACAATACTAAATCAACGTGAACTCGTTTTTTCACAAAGGAAACTTAATTGCAACTGAAGCAATTTCGGCCGTTATGCTAATAGCGAGGTCATAGTATAGTTCTTATTACATTTTCAGTAGCGAATTTTTTTTTCTCGGCCCATAAAGATGGACTATGCTATCGTGACGAATACGTCACATTGGTCGTTAATGGGTTAAATCGCAATTGTCTATACGAACAAATTATACTTAGCCAAATTGTTATGTTGCTACTAATTTTTAAGTGTTTTCTGATTTTATATACATTTTCTAGCCTGAAGATACTTTGTTGTTCGATTGGTTTAACCCTAATTCCCAGAAGTGAGCCTAACAGTCTCACTAAAGATTTCAACTGGTGTTAAATCCAAAAGAATTGCGATTCCATTCCGATGCAACCTCTAATGGAATGTTAGAATTATATTGCATTTATAAATTTAACATTTAAGACAGTTTTTGTACTTTTTAAACAAATGTTTACAGTAATTTAGCTCATAGGCTGGTATAAGCCTGACAGTCTCACTTCTGGGTTTACGTTACTTTTGCCTGTAAGTTACTACAGTACAGGCAGGAATTAGGGTTAAATAAATAAATAAATTAAGATAATAAGCGGCATTCCATATATTCGGTCAGATTTAAGCAAAAACTTACTTAACTGGCCACAACAACTCGTTACCGGGCTACGCCCTGCCGCAAAACTTCTCGCCAGACGCCTCTGCTTTGCGCGCGCCTTTGCTAGTCAATTGCTTACCGAGACCGTAATAGCATCTATTGGCAAGAGTAATCCTTCGCCTTATCTCCAAGCTGGCATCATTACTGTTATTTACAGTGGCCTCGACGTGAGAGACAGACATTACACTTCGTCTTGCCCTCATTTACAATGCCGCAGAGACGGTGCCATCTCGCTTGTTACGTCCGATGACATCACTGTCATCGCCGTAGGCGAGGAGCTGGCCACTCTTCGTGAAGATCGTGTCATTACGCTGTACACCGGTCCATGGCGGACATTGAGATTATGTTATATTTCACACTAACTTAATGCTCCAAAGCTAATACGTCTGGAGAGGGCGGGGTGCCATTGCTGTCTTCGGAAAGTATCCGTCCACAATCCGGGATGTGATGCAACACGGCTTGAACATCCACTCCAATTGGGCCTTGTAGCTAGGCCCAGAGCTCTTTTCAAACAAACATAAAATACCAGAGATTGATCGCTCTGAAATTCTTTGATAAACTCAACTCAATTGGAACCCCAATATCCTGGAGAGAACTAAGAAAGCCAGTATTGCCTATTATACCTGTAAGAAGATAATAGGCAAAGTATGGTCGACAAAACCTCATATTGGCTATATACCGTCGTGGTTCGGCTAATCTGCTAACCTTCCTTGGCAAAAAGATTTCACTCCCAATTACTCACCAAAAATCGAAGGTCTGCAGAGTCATGTATAAGTGGGGCACTGCGGACTGCTCCCACTAATGCTTTGGACGTTGTGCTTTATCTAATTTCATTAGATATTCTGGGAGACAATTGGCTGCCAATGCCGCCAACAGGATGCGAGCTTCCTCGCAATAGAAAGTTAGGCGCAATAAGCACTCAACAATTCTACATTTTTCCACAGGGATATCTCAGAACGTATGACACCCAGGTTATTCTTTCACAAGGATTACCACGTTTCAATCCCATCTAGAGTTGAATGGGAACTGGGTGATCCTTCACAAGCGGTGATGTCTATATATATACGGGCGGATCGAAGTTGCTTGGTAAGGTGGGTGGTGGAGCCTACTACAAGAAATTAAGTCTAAACTTGAGGGCTGGCAGATTACTTTCGTGTCGTCAAAGCCAAGGTCACAGCAATCTGCGCAGAGTCCGATTGGCTTAGGGAAAACGGGATATCGAGACGAGATGCCATCGGATAGCTAATCCGCTCTTAGGGCTCTGGATGCAGACACAGAAACATCAAAAACTCTTCTAAGCTGCAAAAAATCTGTATGTATGTAATCTCTGTACGAGACTACCAGACAGCTTCGTATTGATCTATGGTGGGTTATGGGACATAGGGATGTTTCTGGGAATCGTAGAGCAGGCAGTGCACGACTGAGCAGATATGTACGTCAAGAAATGATAACCAAGCGTTCCCTCTATTAACGTGTAACCTTCGTACCCATATGAGCTCCAGACATGAAATTAATTTAAGATGGTCTAATGGCAACCCAAATTTCTCTGCTTGCCAAAGGCCATAGCCGGATAATTTTGATTGTTACCATTAGGTAACCATTTCCCAGAGTGTTAGTCCATAATAGTTAATTCCCGATCTGCCAGAATTAATATAGTTACTAAACAAAAGTTAATAATATAACTTTCGAAGTAGTCAACCGATTTAGATGAGATTAAGTCATATTATAGATATCACTTAGACGCACTACCAGAAAAATCGGTGGAACTCAAAAGTGAATATAACCTCAAATAATTTTTTTATTTAAACAATTTTATTCCAAGTTAGAATTTTGGTAAAATCACCAAAATTTTTTACATATTTGTCATATAATAACACTGTGCAAGTCCAAAATTTAGACATGGGGGGGACCTACTGGGTGAGTTTCCTATAGGTATACTGAGTTGAGATCCACCAGCCGTTTGGTAAGATTGGCTCTAGTTTATGAGAAATCCGACTTTGAAGTTTGGTAATTTTCGTCAAGATTGTCGCTTAAGTAGGTCATAAATCGTTTCGAATATCGCTTTACTGTCTTCGGCAAGTTTTAGATATTTTAACGACCAACACATTTGCTTAAGACACCAATCCAAAAAAAATACATTCAAACTGTGTAATTGCGATGTGTGCATTTTTTTGCGCAGCGCTACGTGGCGTATGAGTGTCATTTAATTATAACACTCAACGTGGGGTATGACAACTTGGAACTTGGAAAAAATTTGTTTAAATAAAAAAAATTATTTCAGGTTCACTTTTGAGTTCCACAGATTTTTCTGGTAATTCGTCTAAGTGATATCTATATCAGATGACTACTTAAAAGTTATTAACTTTTGTTTTTATTTACTACATTAATTCTGGCATATCGGGAATTAACTATTATGGACTAAAACTCTGGGAAATGGTTACCTATATTAATACTAGTATTAAGAAAAATAAAACAATCAAAATTACCTGGGGCACTTTGCTCTTTTTTATCCGACTATGACCTTTTGGCCAACCCTAAACTTTCGATCTAGAGAATTTCTCTCACTTATTAGAGTTCAGATCAGAAGCATAATTGGTGTTCTAACGGGTCACTGTTTAATTGGCACCCACGTAAGAAGGTTGGGGATGTTTTTAAATGACTTCTGTCGCAGCTTTATGGATGAGGAAGAAAATACACTTCACCATCTGTGCACTTGTCCTGCTTTATCCACTCCTTCTTCGATAGTCTAGGGGACCTAGCCGATAAGACTATTCGCTACTAAGCTTCGTAAGAAGCTCTAACTGGTTCAATAAGTGAGCGGTCATACGCTCGACTGCATCTCGTATCACAATATCCTTCATGGCCTACCTACATAATGCCATCAAATATGCTTTAAAATACAAACAATTTGACGATTTCTCAGATACCATTTATTTTGTTAGAATTTACAAATCGAGCGTCTATATTAAAAACCATGTACTTCGATATTTGCTAGCGCACTGTAGTGACTCCGGGAACTTTCTGATCACAATCCATGCAAATAATTTTTTCCTTTTATGTCGACGATGGGGAAATCATTCTTCATCAATCAATGAAAATGAAAAAATGTGTCAACTAAAGCAGAAGTAAGCGGAAGCTGTCGAATAAAGTGAACGGCTCCACTTCACTCATTCAATTGTTCACCCGCACTTCAACACTATTGTGAAAGTTCAAAACTAGGCCAATATATTCCGCAGAGTTGGCAGAAATAAAACATTTCTCAATCGGATTATCATCCATGATGAGTAGATTTTTTATAAAAATATTCAGAAATACAGTGGGTAGACAAAGACCCGATCTCATCTGCAGCTCCAAAAGCAAACCTCCATCCAAAAATGATTATGTTGATAGAATCGGTGCAATTTTCCATCATTACCATGGGCGTCACGGAAGATTTGCCAAAAACAGCAGCGGTTGGAATAGAAACCGCCTCCTTTTATCGGTAACCTTTTCTAAGACATTTTTTTTCTCAGATTAAAGTGTGATGTAATGTAATGATAATGGGTAGGGACAATGTGATAGATTCATGATAGGTAGATTAAAGTGTGATAGATTCATGGAATAGTAATATAAAACTTTAACACAAAATCACAGCATCACAAATTATAATTAAAGGAATTTATTCAAATGTGATTATTACATTAAGTTTCATATAAAAATAACAAAACAAAATAAATCTAAATAAATAAATATATGTCCAATACATTAAATGCAATTTCGATTTGCTGCGAATACTGAGAAGCAGCCATGCGTTCTTCCTATTCGTATATGGTTTCGCAAGTATATTTTTCATAATCCATGCAAAAATTGTCAGCACTAGTTTGGGATTCGTGATCAATAATTATTTCTGGTTCTTCGTCAATTTGTTCTTGTGGTTGACTTTGAACTGGGCTTCTAGGTTCCTCCTCTTGTGGAGGTAATAGACATCGTTGTGAAAAATCTGGACAGCTGAGAAGTGATGAGCGTCTGGTACTGCGCTTGCAAAATGTATGATCAGAAGCGAGCTTGGCTACCGAGGAAGAGACAGTCGCTAATGCAAATACGTTGATACACGGAACGGAAGATGGCGGGTGAATGGAAAGATCATTAGCTTCTAAGACTTCCAGCTGGTTTGCATATGAATGTGAAAATTCATTTGGACACAATATTACTGGTGGGTGCAAAGCTTCCACCGATGTTCCCTGCGCATAAGAGTAAAGCGAATTAATCACGCACTACATTGTTTAATATGCTTATTTATGAAATTACACGAGGTCTGTTAATAAGCTGACTTTTTATTATTGTCGAAAAATACGTATTTATTTATTCATCAATATCTATAATGTCGCCTTCAAAGTAATCCCCGCAATATAATACACGCTGGCTTGGCCATCGTTCGTTGGCCAAGACGTTCGATGCGGTAGTTGTAGGTCGACGACGAAGAGGGAGGCTGTGTCTCCGGGGAAAAGACCAAGTTGAGGAGGCCCTATCTTCTCTTGGTGTGACCAACTGGAGAAGGCAGGCGCAATGCAGAGGCGCCTGGAGAGAGCTTTTACGGCAGGCTTTCACTCTTCAATTCCCATGCCCAAAATAATGAAAAAGAACATTTTTTTTTTAAATAAAATAGCTTAGATACATTTGAATAAGACAAAAAAATACATTAAAAATTTTTAAACTACCCTAATTTTTTTTACGGGTGGGTCACCTACAGGTGTCACTGGGCATTAATAGTTGTTAATAATCTGAAAGATAGGCTTGACTTTGCTATACAAGTGTTAAAATTTAAAAATAAGAACCTATGTGGTAGGAAAAAAAGATTAAGCATCTGTCACCTACAGGTGACACTGGGAATTGATGAGTTAACCCGGTAACGGGTTGTTATGGCCAGTTAAGTAAGTAATTAAGTGTTTTCTGATATGCGCTTCTTCAATCGAGACCAAGCCCGGTAAATATGGTGACTGAGGCTTGATTACGGTGTTGTTTTTAACCAAAAAATCACGATCAAGCAACGATGTGTGAAGCACGGTGTGACGAAGTCCTTTGACCAATCCCCAGAGCCAGATGGCATCATACCAGCTGACATCCAGCACAGCGCGGAGTCAGTTGCGCCCTGGTTGCTATGTATTTACAAGGCTTGCCTGGACGTCTCCTACATCCCCTTCAAATGGAGGGAATCTAGGGTGGTCTTCATACCTAAGGCGGGGAAAATTTCCCATGTTAACGCTAAGGACTACAGACCTATCTGCCTATCGTCATTTCTTCTCAAGACCTTCGAGAGAATTCTAGACCATCAAATCAGTAATTCCATCGATCCGTCTCTCCTATCTAAGTCACAACATGCCTATACAAAGGGCATGTCTGTTGAAACCGCACTGCCCTCACTTTTCGAGACGGTCGAAAGATCTCTCACCCACAAAGAGTTTATTCTGACGGCATTCCTCAACATTGAAGGGGCTTTTAATAACGTCTGTCCTCAGGCGGTTGTTGGCGCACCCATCTTAACCTAGACATGAAGCTGGTGAGATTTGTCGAGTGTCTGCTCAAAATGTGTGTCGTTAGCTCCGCAATCGGACACACTCGTATCGAGCGTACAGACAAGAGGGGCACGCCGCAAGGTGGTGTGCTATCTCCTCTGATCTGGAATCTGGCAGGAAACTCTCTACTAAATCGACTTGACAATACTGGGTACGGAATTGTTGCATATGCGGATGACATTGCAATAGCAGTCTCCGGCAAATATCTTTCCACACTTTCTGAGAAACTCAACTATGCACTTGGGATTCTATCTCAATGGTGCTGGGAATTCGGCCTCGATGTCAACCCCCCTAAAACCGCTGCTTTTTAGTAGGAAGATACCTCAGTTCGCACTATCCAAGCTAAACGGTGTTAGACTTAGCCTCAGCAACAATGTTAGGTATTTAGGTCTAATCCTCGACTCTAAACTAAATTGGAAGGCTAACAGTGCTGAAAGGGCACGGACAACCTCATGTGCTCTCTACTGCTGCAAACGGGCCCAACAATGGCACAACAATCTTTATCCTATTGGCTCTGATTGTTTCAGCCGAATGTGACATGCACCACCACACTGTCTTGCTCGCTTGCTTTTGTTATATATACTTTCGACCACGATTAGGTGGGAAAGCTGCTGTCACTTCTTCTTGTGGCACAACGTCTTCATCGGGATTAGCTTCTTCACAGTCCTGCGCGAACTCCAGTACGTGTATGTCATCCTGTGCTTCAACTTATACGGGTCCCTTGAAATCTGACTCATCATCAACCGCGTCTTCGTCACCACTTTCATCCTCACTTTCAGTGTGTGGAGCATCAATATCACCACCCAATTGGTCTAGAAATATCTGAACTCATCGTGCAAAGCAAAGCATTCAGTCTCTCCATTTTACGCAACTCTCATGACCTACAAATTCGAGAAATAATCAGGACGAAAGCTCAAAACTTATAAAATCGCAGCCAGTTACTTACCCAAAATACACTAGAAACACAAAAACAAATAAACCAAAAATAAAATATGTTATGTTTACACCAACACTTCACGCAAGAAATATATCAATGAACTCAGCTGAAACTGCAACTGCCACCAGGAAGCATGCATTTGTATCGCCTTTCATATTCCTTTGTAACGGTATTTTTATATGCATTGGTAATCCAAAACTATTTTCTAACTTTCCTTTAATGCTTTTGAATAGTTATAACTATACCCATAAAAAAAATTTGAATATTCATGTTTTGCTTACATAGGGGGTTTTAGGCTCTTATGCCTAAAACCCCAACAAAGGATTTTTTTGGTATTCCTTGTGTTCCGAAAAAACTAAAAAAAAAAAATTTTATTTTTTTAGAAGCATATAGACAGTCCGATAAGTACTTGGCCCCACCGCCCGATGATGCCACTATCGTAAGAGAAATTTACTATCGTGTAGTACATCCTCGTAGACGGCTACTGTCAAAATTTCAGCCATATTGGATTTGTAGTTTTGTTTTGACCGCGTGTGGCAACGAACGTGTCCGCGGATTTTTTTCTTCCACCATGACAACGCACCAGCTCACACCTCCGCCGTCGTCACGGCCAAATTGATCCATTAGGCTATGAACAGCTGCCCCATCCACCGTATTCTCCAGATTTGGCCCCGTGTGACTTCTTTTTGTTTCCAAACTTGAAAAAGTCACTCGCCGGGCAGAAATTTGAGTTGAATGAGGAGGTTATCGCCGTCACGGAGGCCCCCAGAAAACGTATTTTTCAGACGGGTTAAAGAAGTTGGAGCATCGCTGGGTCAAGTGTATCGAGTTGAAAGGAGACTACGTTGAAAACTAAATCGCCACTTTTCCAAAATTTTCGTTTTTCTTTTGTAGGCGAAGTACTTATCGGACCACCCACGTATGTATGTGTGCATGTTTTTCATTTTTTAGTGCATGAAAATCCGCTCCCTACTAATCACATTCTAACTCCTGCAAAGTGGCCAAGCTGAGAAACCTTAGCTACTACCGATCGGGAAAATTGAGTAACTCTTCGAAGAATAAATATGTAGGCAACCAATTACTTACGTCAGCCGATATGCAGTGATACTGGATTAAAGGTTGATAGTTGACAAATTCGTATTCCGTTCCCACCGATGGTAAGAAATAGCCCTGTACACAATACCTTATGCCATATGGTATGAACCGAGTATTTCCAACTGGGTGATCGAATGTTCGGTAAACAATTTGCGCACTTTTCAAAGTACGAATGAACTCCTCAGCTTGTTGAAGCTTTATGCTCATTTCTTCCGTCATATTGATTTGTTGATTGGAAGAATGGTGTATCTATAATTGCGTGTAATGTATTCAAACTTTGCTTTAAAATATGTAAATATTATTTTAGCCTTTATTCTATGTTTACCAATTTTTTAAGCGATTCTCTACTTTCTGCTAAAGCTTGTAATACGAACTTCGTATTTGCCTCTTCATCCTCGTCGTCATCGTCAGCATCAAAAATACCCTCATGAAATGCCAAACTGAGGTTATTCAATTGGTAATCAATATTAAACACGTCATGTCCTCCTCCCAACCGTTCTTTTGCCCTACTTTTCTTAGCAGGTTTACTGCTGGTTTTTAATTGACGATCAATGTGCTAAGAATTGATAAATTCGCTAATTCAGCCGACATTTAAAAAAACAGAATCATTTGAACCTGAGCCAATATAACATCCTCATCTTCTGCGTCCGCACCAAAAGGCTTACTTTCATTTTTACGTGGACGACGGTGATTATTATCGTATTTCTCTGATGACTCTGGTGTTCCTTGATCCATTGAACATTGCCATTCAGTGCTTGCCACCAGCAAGTCTTCTTCGGATGGTGTGAAACACTTACACCAGAAGAAGAATGGAAATACTATGAAAAATACTGAGTTTATAAAAAACCTGCGGCATCTGCAAAACATTGTTTTAAATAAATTACATGTTAAAAACAGGAAATTGCTAATACGAACTTTGACGAAGAGTCATATCCCCTGCCAGGCTGTGCATAATCAAAACCAAAACGGTCAACTTTCGTTGCACATCTTCCCACGATGGCCTTTAGCAATCCTAAATTACAAATATTTTGTTTGTACATTTAAGAAATGTGCTACGTGAATGTACATTTGTAGAAGCAGCACAAAGATTTTATGCAATTTACAAACAAGTGTCGGTCAGTTAATGAGATTAATCCTATTGAGTGGTCAACATTTTATAACTTAACATCCCATATACCATACATATTCCTATGTCATACTACGAAAGTATGCATTCAATACCGGGTTCCTGGATGTTTTTAACATCACCGGAATCCCCCTGATGCTTTGGGATTCCGGGATTTTAACCTCCACTCTGTGCCTAACCCTTCCATGGGGATTTGAATTCCTCACTGATGCCAGTATATTCTGCATGGGAATGAGGGAAATAATAAAGTGTATTGGAAAATAGCTATACTATTATATAACTAAACTAGCTGACCCGGCGAACTTTGTCTCGCACGACATTTCTTTTTTTTTATAATGAAATACGCGAGATGGCGAATCTATGGCGATGCAAATTGACGAAGAAAACCAACTAAAGGAATAGGAGGAGTTACTGATTAACGCAATCGAGGCCCACAAATAAGTAATGTCGCTGCCAAGTTTCAGTAAAGAAATGGACTGCGCTTGAACAAAAATTAAATGATATAGGCGGTGACGCCCCTTATGCAATACCCGCATAATGCCCTCTATCGAAAGAGAAAATGGTAGGTTCGTACTTAGTTTCATGGCTGTGCGACTTATAGTTCAGCGGAATAATTGGGTCACAAAAAAATGTGCCACGCCCCATTTCCAACGCCCATCAAATCTTACTAATAGAATGACACATCTATGGGACGACACTATACTAAATTTCAATGCTGTGCACCTTTCAATTTTGATGATATTCTATATTAAAGATTTGGCTTGTATGGGCGGTGCCACGACCCCTTGTTCAATACCCACACCATTCCCTTTGTCGAAAGATATGAATAAATGGTAGGTTCGTACTTAATTTAATTGCTGTGCGACTCATAGTTCAGCGAAATATTTGGGTCACAAAAAATGTGCCACGCCCCTTGTCCAACGCCCATCAAATCTTACCAGTAGAATGACTCATCTATGGAACGACACTATACTAAATTTCAATGCTGTGCACCTTACAATTTCGAAGATATTCCATTATTAAGATTTGGCTTGTATGGGTGGTGCCACACCCCCTCGTCCAATACCTGCCCCATTCCCTGTCGCAGGACATGACTAAATAGTAAGTTCGTAGTGAATTTAATTGATGTGTGACTTATGGTTCCAAAGTTATTATCTGAAAATGTGCAGAATTCACGGTCAAATATGGCATGGATTTTCCGACTTTTCCAATCGATTTTCCGGAATTTTCTTTTCGCACGAACCTGAACTGACTCAATACGAATTCAACAAAAAAAACTCCATGGAAATCGCCCGGTCCGTTTGAGCGTGATGCGATTACACACATACTGCCACTTTCTTTTATATTGTTACGACTACCAGTTCTAGTGGGCTAGTACGTATCTCTGGATTGTGCAATTTAAAATAAAAACACACTTAATTTCTCAAACGCAGTCAATAAAAACCAACAGTCACTTTATTCACAAATTTCACACTTTACGGTCTTTACACTTAATGATTTGCTTAATTACTCCGTGTGGCACCTTCACTAGTCAAAATCAGAATGACTCGCCGCGCCGCACCCGGCTGCCTTTAATACCTGTCCTTTTAATCCAGTCGGTTACAGACTCCTGACATCCTACCCAGTAGAATCGTCTTTTTATTTTGGCGACGGTTTTTGTGATGCCCAGATGCCCTCCACTGGAGTCGTTATGGTATGCCTCGATGACCTCGTTGATTCTGCATTTCGGCACTACCATTAGGGAGTTGATGGTCCGACCATCCGCGGTCTCCCATTCGCGGTACAGGCATCCTTCCTTCAGCCGCAGACTTTCCCACTGCGCCCAGTAAGCCTTAGCGATCGGGCTTTCACCGGCCATCTCCTGCCAGTCTGGACGTGCGCCTTGCTCCTTGCCTTCGACGATTTTTCCAAGATCCGCATCCTCACGCTGGTCTTTTTGTAGCCTCTCCGCAGACCACGCTTCCTCTGGCATAACGCTTACCAACCGGACGTCCACTATCTGTTCTTTGCTTTCGGCTCGCGAGCTCTGCCTGCATTCGACTTTGCACGGACGGCGTGACAAGGCATCGGCATTTCCATGGCTACTGCCCTTGGGATGCGCTATCGTGTAGTAGCTCTGCAGTCGCTCGATCCACCGGGCCAATTGCCCTTCAGGATCTTTAAAGTTCAGGAGCCATCTCAATGCCGCATGATCTGTGCGCAGGCGAAACCTTTGTCCATACAGTTATTTGTGGAAGTGTTTTACGCAGTCCACTACCGCCAGCAGCTCTCCGTGTCACACAGTAGTTGCGTTCCGGTTTCGACAGAATCCTACTGTAGTATGCTATCACTTGTTCTTGGCCGTCTATTATCTGTGATAGCACACCGCCAATACTATGCCCGCTTGCATCTGTATCCAGCACAAACATCTCTCCAGGCACGGGGAAGGCCAGAATTGGAGCAGTGCACAGTTTTTCCTTCAGACGTGCAAAAGCCTGCTCCTGCTCTTCGTTCCACTCGAAAGCTTGACTCTTTTTCGTCAGTTTGTGCAAGCTGCTGGCTATGCTCGCGAATCCCGGAACAAATCGGCGGTAGTATGTGCACAGGCCCAGGAAACTAAGGAGTTCGTGTAGATTGCGTGGCTGGGGCCACTCCTTCACCGCCGTGATTTTGCCTTCATCCGTGTGTACTCCGCGGGCGGAAACCGTATGACCCAGATACTTGACCTCTTTTTGGAACAGCGAGCACTTCTTTGGGTTGAGTTTAAGCCCGGCTTTTTGTATCCGCTCGAATACCTCCTTTAGCTTTCCCAGGTGGTACACCAGACACGTCCGCCAATGCAGCCCTTTCAGCACCCGTTCCCTTAGCTGCTGGAATGTTGCTGGGGCGTTGTAGAGTCCAAACGGCATGACGGTGAACTGCCACAACCCATCGCCAACACTGAAAGCCGTTTTCTCCTTGTCTCTGTCTGCAAGCTCTACCTGCCAATAGCCGCTGCGTAAGTCGAGCGTGGAGAACCACTGCGTGCCTGACAGCGTGCCCAGGGTGTCATCGATCCGAGGTAATTGATAACTGTCCTTCTTGGTCACATCATTGAGTTTCCGATAGTCCACACAAAACCGGGTACTGCCATCCTTTTTCTTTACTAGCACGACCGGCGAGCACCAGGGGCCCGAAGAAGGCTCTATGACCTTTTCTTTCCGCATGTTTTCGATCAAATTTGTGACCTCTTCCCTCTTGGCCAGAGGAACTCGTCTTGGCGGTTGGCGGATCGGTTTTGCACTTCCGGTGTCGATGTTGTGCTTCACTATGGCTGTTCTTCCGCCTGCTTCTGCCGCAAATATTGACCCATAGTGCGGCAGGAGTGACCTCGCCTTCTGTTTCTGCTTGGCCGTCAACTCGCTGCTCCACTGGTTCTCCTGCGGTATGACGTCCATGTTAAAACCGCACTTATTTCCTCCAGGTGGGCTACTCTCGCAATTGACCACTGCTACGGCTTCCCTACACTCGCCAATTACCTCATCTTTTCCGACATATCTGGGTGCATTCAGGGGGTTCAGTATTCTGACTGGTATTTTGCCATTTTTGGGTTCCACTAATGTACGTCCCGATGATGATGTTGTCGTGTCCTTGTTTCGGTGCTTCTACAACCCACAGCCGACTCGTCCCATCGTCCTCGTCCACCTTTGCCCACACAATCGCCTCAGAATTCACTGGTATCCTCTGGTGTTGACACGATACAACCTTCCTTACCGCCACGCTTCGCTCATAGCCGGTGTGCAGCGGGAATTCAACGTTGGCATATCTCAGCACATGTTCTTTCAGGTCCAGCGTGAAACCGTGCCTAATCATGAAATCCACGCCGATAATCACGTCATCCATTATATCCGCGACGATGAACTCATGTTCCAGGCTGCTGGTGCCGATAGTAATCGTTTTTGTAACGTTCCCTCTTACCGGCGCGCGCTCGCCAGTCGCAGTCCGCAGCTGTTCCCAGTTCTTCAGCAGCTTCCTTTTTATGATCGTATATGACGCTCCAGTATCCAATGTCAACACGAACAGCTTTCCATCTATCCTTCCTTCAATTGTCAAGCTGCTGGGCTGTCGTTTCAGCTGTGAGACAAGGACGGTGGGGCGGCAGATTGTGGGGATCAGCTCACGCCCCTTTGGGCTGACCCGTTTTAGTTTAACTCGACTCGCCGTCCTCAGCCCTGCGCTTGCTGGCTGGGCCTCGATTATCAGTATTCCTCGCTTCAGGCGATTCCTCGCCTCTTTCGTTGGCGGTAGTCTCGTGATATGTGGCCCTGCTTGCCACATACCCAGCATACAACTTTAGAGGAGACCACCCGTGGCCTGCCCGGTGGCTCAGAGCTTATTGCCTGGATCGCAATGTCGTTGTCCGGCTGGATCTGGCGTATCCTTGCAGGTGCATACAGAGTGCTCCCAATCCATGTACGCCTCGTATGTCATCGCGCTGGTCACCGTTTCCCTAAATGTCGGCTTGCCCATCATCAACGCACTGCGACGTGTCTCCGGATCATGAAGACCTTCAATAAACGCCTGAATCTTCATCCTCTCGAGATCATCAGCGCCGAAGGACGGGCAGGACAGCTGCACGAGCCGCTCAATGTCTGCAGCGCCTCGCTCACAGTAGTACAGCGTTCTGTTGTGCTCGTCGCTGTATTTGGCTGCCAGCGCCCTCACTTTCTCACTGTACTCACTTCGTAAACATTCCGGAACTGATTTTATTACCTCAGCCGCAGCACCTTTCCTTACATCGGTCCACTGATTTTCCAGAGCAGCCAGGTCGAATTGTAGCTTGAATGTATCGAACGGCGTAGTCCCATCATAAGTAGGCACTTCCGCTCGGGTGACAACACTTTCCGGAACCGGCGGCAACCATTCTCGCGGCTGTACCTCCCTAAGCCGCTCGTCCATTTTTCTGTTCATCGAGTCTTCCAGACTATCAACTCGTTTGCTCAGGGAATCATCAAGATCGTCAACACGTTTGTTCAGGGAATCATCCAGGTCGTCGACTCGTTTATCCAAGTGTTCCACTCGAGTTCCCAGGTGCTCCACCTTCACATTAAGCTGGTTGGCGATTTCTTCCACTTTCCGCTCCAAGCGCGCAGAATTTTCCTGAAGCTTGACTTCCATTCGCTCTGCCATCTCTCGGTTCGCAGTCTCGACT
Organism: Melieria crassipennis; assembly: GCA_963668005.1. Taxonomy (NCBI): domain Eukaryota; kingdom Metazoa; phylum Arthropoda; class Insecta; order Diptera; family Ulidiidae; genus Melieria; species Melieria crassipennis. The sequence goes on along the minus strand of OY764961.1, from coordinate 83,772,127 downwards.
TTTGCCGAAATTTCGAGATTCGTAGTTTCCAATTTCGCTGCCATTTCTTGATTTGCAGTTTCGACTTTTGCCGAAATTTCACGGTTGGAAGTCTCGAACATGCCTTTCATTGCAACCATTAGCTGGCTCATGTCCATTGCTTGTGGTGGCGCAGCCGGTGCAGCCGTACTTTGCATCGACGCAGCACCCGCAGGCGATTCCTCCACTTTGCCCGACGCCTCTAGCTCCTGCGTTCCGAACTCGTGCGCAGCCCAATCGATGCCTCGTGATTCACACGCCTCTCGCAAGCGCAGCTGCAACTCCACCTTTCCGCCAGCAGTCGGCAAATTCCAAGCAGCCAGCTCCTTCTTCAGCTGGTCCACCTTCAGCAGCTCGAGCTTGACCATGTCTGCGTTTTTATAATTTTACTATTTTTTTTTGTTTGTTTTCAGTAGCACAATCCCACTTCTGACACCAAATGTTACGAATACCAGTTCTAGTGGGCTAGTACGTATCTCTGGACTGTGCAATTTAAAATAAAAACACACTTAATTTCTCAAACGCAGTTAATAAAAACCAACAGTCACTTTATTTCACAAATCTCGTACTTTGCGGTCTTTACACTTAACTATTTGCTTAATTACTCCGTGTGGCACCTTCACTAGTCAAAATCAGACTGACTCGCTGCGCCGCACCCGGCTGCCTTTTATACCTGTCCGGCCATCGCGCGTTCTCGCACATTCCGGAGTGGACTAAATGTTTCCATGATGATCGCGACCATCATTGCCAGGTTAGACTAAAAGTTTCCATCATTGCCAGGTTGGACTAAAAGTTGCCATCATTGCCAGGTTGGACTAAAAGTTTCCATCATTGCCAGGTTGGCCTAAAAGTTTCCCTTATTATCGCGGCCGTCGCTGCCAGATTGAATTATAGCACGGCGCGTAGCGACAGGGTTGCTTTGCACAGCGACAGACTGTCTTTTCGTTACAATATTGTATTGTAAAACAATAAATAGAGAGAGAAATCCTATCCCCATGCACAGAGTGAAGGTCAAGTGTAAGGAAAATCGGCAAATTGGTCCCTTAATACGATTCGCTATCTGTGGTTTATAGTCCTCACTCATTTTTATTGTAGCGTATGCTGTCTGAATGTGTAGAGGATAGAATATCCATTTGCAGATGCTTTTTACCTCCGTTTTCTTAAGTTGTGGTTATGATTACCTCTCACTGTATGAGCCGATTAATTTAAATGTTCTCAATGTTTTTAACATTGCCTGTTACTAAATGGTTCTGATTCCTGAACTTCTTTACATTACCCATCGTAAAACTGGTAGGTTTTGAACGACAGTAACTATTAAGGTTGAAAAATCGAGGTAAATATGTTAAAAAAATAATTAAACTGGCAGTAAATGGTAGTGAGCCTTACCTTAGATATAGGAATACTTAATACCATGTATGGCCAAAGAGAAATCAAATAGAAGTCCGTCATGAACTTTTTAATTGAACTTAACTTTTATACTGCAACTGTTAGGTGGTTATTTTCTGTGAAAAGCTACTAATTTATGTTGTACGGCTAAGCTCCGTACTTCTTCAAGTCACTGTCATATACATACTATGTCCAAACATACACTTACCTAATAGTAGCATAATGACCAGCAATATTAATGCATTTTCCAGAAAGTAAAACACTTTATTCCTTTCATCCGCTCCGCTCTTATTTTCATCGTCCTCGTTACTTACGCATGCTTCCGTATCTGCTGAATCACCGTCCTGGCAGTGGAAGAGCATACCTGCCCTTTTCTCTTCTCTGAATGGGAGTTTCTGGCAAACATTAAAATCTACATGCGTCTCCAATTTTGAGATGCAATGGCAATTGCACTCCCACACACAAAAGCAGCGATTTTCTGGATCTACTGTTAGCTGTCGTGTGGCAACTAATTTTTCCTTTTCCACAAGACCGTGATCATTTTTTTCAGATCTTTTCACTAATCCCGTCTTTTGAATCTTTGGTGGTTTTGGAATTGCTCCTGGAGTCTCTGCGGCGTTACTTTTAAAAGCGGCTTTCACCAATACTATGAATTCATAAGAGTTGTTATTTTCATAAAGAGCCAAAATTATGCACAATTCAATAAAATCAAATTACTACTAAGTATAATCTTTCGGTAAGAGCTATTGCTACCCGTGTTAGATAATGTGGCTAGCAACTGGAATTATTCATTGTTTGCAAGTGTTATTTTACACAGTTTTGCAGTGGAATCGATCTACAAAATACGATCTTCACATATTGTTAAGAATATCAAGAAATGTAAGACCAATAATTTATTTTAGTAATGAAAGAACGGGTGGGAAAGTTACAGGTGAATGACATTAGTTGGACCGATATTTGTAAAAGTATTTGTATGTGTACTTTGTATGTGTATATAGCATTATTTACATAGCCTAGCGTGAGTGTAGTAGCCTACACTTCCCAGAGGTCGTGGGTTCGACTCCTACCTGGTGCATGGTTCCGCAATCTTCTAACTTTTCCTGTCCTCTAAATATTCCCTAGCCCAGCAACATACCCCAGCTCAAAAATTCCGACCCTCAGATGATCCTTTCCCACTTACTCCCACACAATTATACGATGGGCGCCTGTAGAAAGAAAGCAAATATATAGCTACACCTGTAAGGGGAAGCGGGCATTAGCCAAAACAGCGGACCAAACCGATCTTAGCAAAGTTCCCAACCATCCTACACAGGGGCGGATTCAGAAAAATATTTCGGGGGGTTTCAAAAAGTAATTATTTAATATTTATAAAATGCCAAAATGCCTTTTAATTTGTATGTAGTTTTAAACTCGATCTTAATATTTCGGGGGGGTTTCAAGCCTAGAACCCCACCGCCCCCCTGAATCCGCCACTGATCCTTCACCTTTCAGCGTTCACCTTCTTTACACAACAGAAGGCGCTATGAGCGATAGCTCACAACATCGGAGGCGTCGTTCCTAAGCGGCGGTAGATGGCAGCTTCATTACTTAGGACCAGGGTTTGAAAAACTGCCAGCATATTAGCAAAAGCATTAAAAATATGCTGTCGCTGTGCTGCGGCAGCATTCCTTTTTGCGTAAGCGATTTTATGCTTTGCTTTGCTTCGATCATTTGAACAGCAAAGCCACAGCACGGCTATTATATATATATATATATATATATATAGCCACACATAGGCTATTGCTTCGCCTGCAACAAAATGCGAGTTCCAGCAGCAGCGACAGCACAAAGCAAATTTGCTTTTGCTGTTGCTGTCAATCATCATCATCATCAATTTCTGCTAGGAAACAAAATGTGAAAGTGCAAATAAATAAAAAATATTATTTCGCTCATATATTGGACTAGTAACAGAAGACACACTGTCTTTCAATGTTCTAAACTCGGCTAATATGAGAAATATAATCGATCCTTACAGCAAAACCAACAGCACAGCGGCAGCACAGTTTTTGGTTTTTATGATTGCTGTCTGCTTTGCTTTCGAGCAGCGCGCGTCGCACAGCACAGCGACAGCACAGCTTTGGGGATTTTGTGATTGCTTTTGCTTTGTCTTTGCAGCGGTCACTGGTCGCAGCCAAGGCACATTAATAAGGTAGTGGTGGTGGCAACACAGCTGATTAAACTTTTTTCTTCTGATTCTCTTTTGGTTTCTTCTGATTTTCTTTTGTATTTTCGCGAATGGGCATCCTCATTGTCAAAAATTGGTAAAATTGTTTTTGTGTTGCTTGTGTTTTGATTTGATTTTGACAACGAGGATGCCCAAAAGCACTAACAAAATACATGGGAATTTTGTTTTTGCAGTAGTGCCATCACCTTATTAATACACCTTGGTCGCAGCAACAGCATAGTCGAAGCAAATGAAATGAAAATATGAAAGCATTTTCAAACGCTGCTTAGGACTACCTGCGGCAGGCCAATCACCTACCCTGGCAGAAAAACACAACCGATTAACGTACCCGACACAAGGCTATGTCTTGTGGAGGCCTATGCTTCCGAAAAGAGTGAACAAACAAAAATATAGCATTGCATCAAGACTTCTTAGGTAAGGTTAGGTTATTTCCTCTTTCACCATATTAGATTGCAAGTTATCTTAAAAGCGAAATGATGCGAACTGTTAAAGATATGAATGTTTCCTACCATGCCTTGTAAATGAACTTTTAGAAAGAAATTAGAATTGCAGCAATACGTCGTTCACTGTTTATCTAACGTTCAATGGTTATCCAAGACACCGAACATAAACTTAGGGCGATGTTATGCCGACGGTCATTTGATCGCCACTCACTACTAGGCTTTTCGCTTACTTTTAGTACTTTTCGCACTTCTGCAATTAAAATGCTAGTCTTTTTCGCGCTTGCACCGGTCTGTAATAATTCATTAATGAAATTAATATATGTATGTATCAATTAATTGATTAATCAATTAATATATGTATCAATGAAAGTATCACAATATTTGTTTACCATTTGAACTTCAATTTTTCTTTCTTCTTTTTCACCGAAAACACAAATATAAACACACGCTAGTGATGAGGGTTGCTACCAACCGTTTTCTTGCTCATTCCATACACATTTTCACCAAAAGGGAACAAATTTGTTCCCAAAACACAACTATTGTGAATAATCTCACGACGCAACACTGATTTGATCGTTTGATTTGGCATCGAAAGCCTCATTATCCGGCGATCGGTGCAGTCAAATTTTATCCTCTCGCTCGCTCTCCCAATTTTCTCTTTTACATTGAAGCAACAACAATTTTATCCGTGACCGTGATCCGTGACCGGCAGCATAACATCGCCCTTATATACCCGTAAGTTAATGTAAAAAATTGCATACGTATATATTCACTTCTAAGTAATTAATTCAGTAACGTGTTACGATTAATCTGTTCAGTAATTGCTTAAAAGTAATGAAATATGTAACCAACTTTTTTATTTGTTTTTTGTTAGTAAAATTCCATTTTATTAAACGGAAAAATACAAATATCTAAAAAATTTAAAATATTTATTGAAAAAAGATTGCCAGTCTTTCGTTTCCCTCATTCCCTTCTTCAATGGTTGTAAAAAGAACGCTTCGTTGCCTCCTTAAACCGTTTCTGAAAAGAGTACAAAATAAAATTTTAACATTGGAAAATATATTGGTTGTAAATTTAACAAAATAATACATTTAATGTATAACACTTACCAAATAATACCGCCATCAGTTTCTTCTTCTTTAGCAGCCTCTGATGTTTAATATCTCTTTTGAGCATTGAAGGAAAAGGATTTTTAAAATACATATTTACTACCTTCTTCATTTTCGTTGTATTTTGCAACGTTTTCTTATAATTTATAAATTATAAATCAGGGTTTGCAAATGCTCTGCTCTTTTGGAGCATTGATTTCGGCTCCCAACTACTGCTACTGGTAGCAACACGATCGACTCCATAGCCGTAGCCGTTTTCTGAAATAAATGCCACAGCTCTCAGCAGAAGCCGTTCGTTTCTGAAATGCGGTTCCCTGCGACTGCTCTGATACTTCATGTTAGGTAGTCGGTAGCCGAGCAATGCTTCTTTGGCTCTTTTGCGTAAAACGAATCATTCGTCTAGTGCCCACTCGTTATGAGAAAAATTCAACTGGGTTCGTTTGTTTTATTCAATGTAATGTTAATTCATACTTATTGTCAACATCTAAACATAAATTTTACTAGTGAGCACTAAACGAACCGTTCGTTTAAGGTTCTCTGTTTTGTGTTTTGTTAGGTTTTCCATCACGATCACTAATGCTATGGCAAGATACCATAAACAAGCTTTTTGTTTACGTACGCCAACCGTTCGCCAATTTGAATGAGAACTAGTATTCGCATATCCCAAAAAGCATGGTGGCATTTTGCAAGTAGGAGCTCGTAGTATTGTTTTGCAGCCTTCTGAATAGTTATATAGGTTTACTAAAGAAAACTATAGCCAATGATGAAACTTGGGATACTCATGTTCAACTACTCTATTGATCTCATATAGATTTTGATAATTTTGTGCAAGTTTACTCTGTGAACCCTTTTGAACTGAATCTGCTACATCACTCAAGCCACTATACACTAGTCAGAAAAAGTTTGCGTACAGGCAAGTCAAAATTATGTTATCATCAATTTTGGCCTCAAAAATGGGTTCTCTGTTTACCAGAACTTATCCACATTATTCATTTATGCCTTAACTGCACTTTTTGTTGTGTTTTAGATGCATTAAAACAATAATTTTCCATATACAGTGGACCCTCGGTTAACGAACGCCCCGCATAACGAACACTTTTTTTTGGGAAAAAAGGTTTCTCTTAACGAACGAAGTTTCGCATAACGACCAACGAAAAAGGGGGAAACCTTAATTGCATGTAAAATTTCTGTCTGTGCTAAGCAACGAAACAGGGGAAACCCCGAATACACATTATAGTGCTGTCTGTGTTTAGCTTTTGTTTCATAATTGTGCATTTTGTTTTATTTTTGTGCATAATTGCCTGTGTTCGTAAAAATAACAAGACGTGTTGAAACATACAAATGTTCTATTTTTAATTTTGTTTTTTATAAAAATTGCAAAATAACATACGTAAATGCCTTCAAAAAAAGATTCGGAGAAAGAGAAAAATAAAAGCGCCAAAATAACTATTGAAATGAATGTTACATTCTTTCAATAAAAGTTCAAATTGAAACATATTAGAGTGTATTTTTTTCGACCTGGAACGCATTAATTCATTTTACATTGATTTATATGGGAATAATGGTTTTTCTTAACGAACGTTTCGCATAACGAACAAGATGCTGGAACCAATTGTGTACGTTAACCGAGGGTCCACTGTATTCGTATTTATTGACAATATACTCACAAAACGGTGCAGAATAAGTTTGCGTACAAAACTAGTTACGGGAATTTCCAGTTATGCTTTTCATTTTTATTTGGAAATTTGTATTCCATTGAACAGTAAATGGAAATTATAAATTATTTTTAAACGTATATGTGCTTTAAATAATATAGAAAGCAATAGAACCCAAACGAAAAGAATAAAAATGGATAAAGGATAATCTTAGTAAATCTTTCCCAAATTCACAAACAATTTTGTGAAATTAGAGAAACTTTTCGAAGAGCATTTCGCCATTTCGAAAAGCCATCTTAAATTTCGAAAAAACCAGAAATTCTTGCTTCTTTGCTACGATCTGGCCATTTTCTTAAGCTACCCAAGTAATAGGATTAGATTGTTTTGCGATCAGATCCAATATCTTCAGAAATGTACAAAAATATTTTATAAAACCCAGTAGCAGTGCCTTTATAGGAAATGTCATGAAAAAAACACATTTCCCCCTACATAATAGCATGTAAGAAGCCCATATTTAGCTTACTAACAAGGATCACAGAATTTCTTTCGTGAATGAGTCCATCAAAGAGTCTAGAAAACCGGATTTCCGGGACTATGTGTTATCTATGGAGTAGGAAGATTTATTATTCTCTGATAATAGTTTGGCATATTTGGCAGCCGCCGTGGCTCAGTTGGTTAGTGCGTTGGACCGCGAGTCGCAGGCAGCAACCTCAGGTTCAAATTTTTTTTTTTTTTAATACGAGCCAACGCGCAGGGGATACCCCTATAAATGCGAGGCATTGCGCTGATTCAGGAAGGATATATAGGTTAGGAGAAAGGATGTTGGGTGAAGAATTTGTGGACTCTTGCCTTGAACCCATCAAGATCATAAGTGCTGGGGAAAATATCTGCAGGGAGACCATTCCATAATCGCGCTGTACGGGCCAGGAACGAACCTTCTCTGTAGTGCGTAGTGCGCTGGAACATCGTTTCAACGTGGAATGCATGGGCGCCAGTGTTCAAACGGGTTGCCCTGGGGAATACCCGGAGTGATGGCAGCAAGCTGCTCATCTCCACTGAGCAATACTGCCTGTAATAACACCTAAAAAAAATAACGGGAAAACTCGTTTTCTCTTTCGGTGGCTGTCCTCTCAGCTGGAAATGGCAAACCTCTGAGAGTAAAAATTGCTTATGAAAAAGCTTCCAACCTGCCGTTCGGAACCGGCATTAAAACTGTAGGTCCCTCCAACCCGTGTACAAATTCACACGCACAACACGGGTAGTTGCGGGAAGCTAGGCCTTAGTCTCGCGTAAGCGGGCTGTCGTGCCAGTCAATTATTATTATTATATTTGGCATTAAAAGGCATCAACCATGATACAAAAATATACAGGTAGTTTCAATGCGACAGATAAAAATAAAATTGACAATTGGTAAAAAATTTGTGTTTAAAAATTTTGTACTACTATTTTCATTTTTGCTACAGAGCAGCAATTTCACACAATTAGTTTAAGTAGCATATCATTCAGTTTCTGAATTTTTACTTTATTTTGCACCCTTAAAATTTTATTTTTATTTGTCAAAAAAGCAAATGACTTTTAATTTTGCTCGATTGAATCTACCTGTATATTTTTGTATCATGGCATCAACTAATTTGAAAAGGATTCAGTGAATGACAAAATCTGACATTAACAGTAAAGCATAGCATATGAGGGGGTATGGGGTATGGTGCTGCATGTCTAGTAAAGGAGTGAGTAGGCTGTGATTTTTTATTCAGAAATGGTTCCGAGGTTTCAAAATTTTGGATCAGGTTCCAATATTTCGTTTCAACTTTACGATGACCTTAAGGCGCACGATGTGAAGCTATCTTTGCTAAAGTTGAAAAAGTTCCTCCCTAGTCACCTAACGTGCATTTAATTAAATATATAAGGGGTTTAGTTGAACCGTGAGCCCAACAACACTCCATCTTCAAAGACGTAGTAAACAAATATAACTATTCAAAGATATAACAAAAGAACCGCTGAAAAACACATAATTTAATAAAATTTATGCCGAAGCTTCTGCAGGGAGTTCCAATAAGAGAAGCATATCCAAAAAGTTATTAATTTTTGGACAAAACTTAGATTCAATTAAATGTTTACTACATAACCTTATCTTGTACGCAAACTTTTTCTGAGGTGAATTTATAACACATTTTGTTTTTGGCCCTTCTTTTACAATTTGGTCAAGTTTTTGTTATTATTATCTTAATAGAATAAAAGAACTAAATAAGTTTATGGAAAAAATAAAAAATATTTTATTTTTGAAAAATTACTTTAAGTGATTTATTTTTCATATGAAAAAACTATGTACCCCTTGTAGGCAAACTTATTCTGACTAGTGTAGATCGGGCCAGTTAGGAAACCGTTTGTGGAATATGGAAATATGTATGCTTTGTTAAACCGTACCATCGCAATTAAATCTCTTGTGCTTTTGAGATGGTTCCGATATAAGCGGTAGCAGGAATGTAACAGTCTCACCAATATGTGGCAGGAGGATCTTTTTTACACTTGACTTCGCAGCGGCACATGGTATTGCGCAGTTACTCACAAATACAGAAAACATCTGGGTTTCAAATCCTTCATTTATTATGTCTATGGAAACTTGGAGTGCATCCTTGGTAGTCGCATCTGTTATTATTCGTGCAATTTTGACTTTGAACAAATTTCGACGAATAATGGCGTTGTCACGAAATGGCATCTTTAATTTTATGCTGTAAGCTGTATTGTAAAAATAACCATTAGAAAGCAACTAGTATAATACTTACAAACTGAAAAGGACGACGAAAGGAAAACTGTCATCGCGTACACACAGCCACAGTGACATCATAGTGAAATCAATAAAGTGTACCAGGTAGATGACGTACACTTATTTCTCTGAGTAGCAATTGTCAAAGTGTAAATTTATTTGTGTCAGTTCGATTAACCTTTATTTTTGTTGTCGCTAAAATAGCACAAAACTTAAAATTGACTTTCAGTACTCCAGAAATATATATTTTCGTAATGCATTTTATGTTAGAAAAACATAGAAACTGCATTTCCGGTCGTTTTTTTGCACAGATAGCACGTTTTTCCTGGCATGTAATTGCGTTGTTTGTGTCGGTTTTGGTGCAGAACGAATTTAAAAAAAACCATTTTTTTTTGAAATTTTTTCATACAGCACAGACGGGTTATGAACTCTGACATTTGTCAGCATAATGACAATAACTGTCAGAAAATAAGTGTACGATGAAGAGAGAGTTCCTGCTACCTGGCACATTTTATTAATTTCACTCAGTGAAATTAATAAAGTGTGCCAGATCATAGTGAAATTAATAAAGTGTGCCAGATAGCAGGAACTCTCTCTTCATCGTACACTTATTTTCTGACAGTAAATGTCATTATGCTGACACATGTCAGATTTCATAACCCGTCTGTGCTTCATGAAAATACTTGTATACTTATATGTACAAATAAATTTTTGTTTGAAAAAATTAACTACGTTCTGCACTAAAACCAATACCAAAAACGCATTTACATGCCGGGAAAACGTGCTGCCTCTGCAAAAAAAGGCACGGCAATGCAGTTTCTATGTTTTCGGTGCCGAAAGCGGATGCCGCAAAACGGAAATGAGAAGTAGGTGCAAACGAAAGCTAGGCAGTGCTTCCTTCATCTGCGCGCTTCAATTTGGGGGGAACACTAAAAGGAAGCGACTTGATGTACATAAGTGATGTTCCAACTAAAAACTTGCCAGATGATACTGTCGCGCAAAGCTAAATTTTTAATTTTGTTCTTTTTTGGGGACAACAAAAATAAAGATTAATCGAACTGACTCAAATAAATTGACACATTGACAATTGCTACTCAGAGTAATAAGTGTACGTCATCTACCTGGTACACTTTAGGTCTTTTTGGGTACGGATAATTTTTACGAGTTTGTTCACATTTTTCATTTTGATAAAGAAGCCTGCTGTTCTTTTATTTTTAACGAGAGAGAAACTGAGACTTCATTTCGTGAAAACTTGCTGGTTTTTACTAGACACATTTTTGTCAGTAACTTTTAGCCGTTAAGAATAAGAACAACAAAACAAATTAGGGCATCTCCCAGTGGCACGGACGTGACATTTACACGCTTTTAATTACGCCAAAAACAAGAAAGAAACAAACGATATGTATTTTTAGTGTTTTAACGCACTGAAATAGTGCTTAATTTTATAAATGTACTGGCACGATTTAGTACAAGTTAGTACAAAGTTATACAATGAAACGGACGCGAGAAATATACAAAATTTAGCTATATTCGGGAACTTTGCAATATGAGAATTATCTCTATTAGGTATAGCATGAATACGAACGCGACATCGTGGCCGCGACAAATTTGTCCAAGGGGAATAAAATATAGTAACGATGCTCATTACAACACTTCAACTTTTAATGAAAATAAATCATAAGTTAAATTCAAGGTTCATAACAATAAGTAGTAACAGTAACAGTGTGGTTTATTTTAATTTTTTCTTTAATGAATAAGCGGTTCGAACAACTTCAATAAATTAAATGTCGAAATATGAAAACCAATACAAACTTTTAACTCCTTGATATTTGGAACATATTGTCATAACTCTGACAGTTAATTAAAAAACTCTAAATTTGTTCTCCAGAGATATATAAAAGGTGGACTCCATAAATGTTGTCCTTATGAAAAATGGAGCATCTTCGAGAGCAATATATCTTGCTTTAACAATTTGCCAAACTTTTCGTTTTATTACGGCCCCTACTCCGTCTACAGCAACTTGGCCATGTAAAGTGACGAAAAAGTTCCTTTCTAATATTCTGCAATTAAATTCTGCTGCGAGTCTAGGAATACTAGAAAGAATACGTTTATTTTTGAATTGGGAGCTGCGCCCATTTGAGAAAATATAAATGCTTGTAATTAGTTCGTATTGCTTTTGTGATATGTTCACAATTTTCGAAATAAAGCAATAAACATCGAATTTATTGTTTCGACTTAGTTTCACTAGTTTTTCTCATGGATTGCTCACAAATATCGGTTTCATTATATTTGTACAGTATTATTTCATTAAACAATCGAATATTCAGAGCTTACGGTTACGGACGCGACAAATTTTAAACACCCATAAATTTTTTTTTCGATTTTGCCGGGATCCAATTATTATAATTCATATTACTTGAATTTATTATATTAATAGTAGCTAAGCTGAAAACCAAAGAAAACATGTGACAACATAATTCGTCAAAAGGCTCAGATTTAAATTTCGGCCAAAAATTTAAAGAATTATAAATTCTTTTACATTTATAAAATATAGATATTTAAGCTTTATTACTGGATAATAAAAAGTTTTTCTGAGCAGTTTAAATTATTCACTCGTGGTGGACCTTTTTTGGGGAGATGCCCATATGATTGGCTGCCATATGATTGACTACAAAAGGCAAATAATTTTTGCAAACATTTGGAACCAGCAAAGAAATTGTGCATTCATGAATCTGCTGAACCACAACCGTCTTGCTCAGCTTTACCTGCTGTAGTTGAAAGGGAAGAATCGCAGATAAAGCCCTACCAACCATGTGCCTTTTGCATTAAATGCCTGATTAGACTTAGGTTTCCCCAAAGTGTATTAAACCAAGTGAAATGAATATTTGACGTACTTTTATTTGACAATTTAAAAATAAACAATTCCTACATTGGCTTGCTTTAACCCGTGTGTGTACGTTGGGCAGTTTAAGTATCATTTCGAATTATGTATGGGCTAATAAACTATATATAAAATAATAGTAGTGCTACTACTAAACATAGTTTGACTTGTTCAATTTGCTTTTTTACCTAATTTATTGTGCTTTCTCTGTAGGATACAGTTATATACAGTGCGTTAAGAAATGATAGCACCATTAACTTTTTGTATCATAACTTTCCTGCTAATGATCGAATAATGGAAAAACTTGGTCGAAATATCCATTGCATATGTTTAAATAATGTCCCGTACCGAAATTCCGAAATGTCCGATACAAAGGACAAAATATGAATTTACATAAAAAAGTCACTTTCACAAGCGTTAAGAAATGATAGCACCACTTACAATATTTTATTTTTGTACGGCCTTTGACTTTTTTGTCAAACTTCTTTTGTAAAAACTAACTGATAAAAACCTGTTGAACGCAATGGGCAGAAAGGCGGAACTGAAACAAGAGGAAAAAGCCGCCATAAGCGCTCAGAAGAAGCCCAGGTCGTCCAAGCAGTCTTTCCGAAGCGGGTAGACGTATCTTTTGTAGAGCTGCTTCTTATTCAACAGAGGGCACGCGTAATTTAAGAAGCGAATTTTCACCACATGTGTCCCATGTTACGTCTGGAAGGCACTAAAGGATAGTAAATTCCTAAAATATAAAAAAATGACCAAAGCTCCTGCTCTAAAACGCACGCATATCGACAAACGAGCCGAATTTGCAGATGCGCATCAAACATTGTGCAGCGAGTGGGCATCGGTAAGCATAAGAAACAAAACTAAGCCTAGAAAATCAAATTTAAGCCTGACTTACCCTTCCAGATCATCTTACTTACTTACTTAACTGGCCATAACAACCCGCTATCGGGTTACGGCCTGCCGCAAAACTTCTCTCCAGGCGCCTCTGCTTTGCGCGCGCCTTCTCCAGGTGGTCACACCAAGTGATGACAGGGCCTCTTCAACTTGGTCCTTCCACCGGAGACACGGCCTCCCTCTTCGCCGTCGACCTCCAACCATCGCATCGAACACCTTTTTCGCCGGAGCTTCGCCGTCCATACGGCAGACATGACCGAGCCAGCGTAGCCGCTGGATGTTAATTCGCTGCGCTACGTCCATGTCCTTATACAGCTCATACAGCTCGTTATTGGTTCGTATACGATAGTCGTCACCAACACGTACAGGGCCGAAGATTTTGCGAAGTACCTTCCTCTCGAACACTCCAAACACTCCAACCAGATCATCTGGTCTGACGAAAAAACAATTCAATCTAGATGGACCAGATGGATTTCGACATTACTGGCATGATCTGCGCAAGGAACCGAGGCTTTTCTCAAAAAGGAATTTCAGTGGTGGATCTCTAATGGTTTGGGGTGCTTTTTCACCTCATGGAAAGGCATCTCTTGCATTTATTGATACACGCTTGAACTCTGCGCGGTATCAAGAGCTCCTTCAGGATCATCTTCTCCCATATATCGACAAGTTTCTCGCCGTGGATTTTACGTTCATGCAAGATAACGCAGCAGTGCATGCATCGAGAAGTACAAAAGAATGGTTACAATCGCGTAATATTCCTATCCTCGAATGGCCAGCAAGATCGCCGGATCTGAACCCAATAGAGAACTTATGGGTCATCATGTCACGGCAAGTTTACGACGATTGTCGGCAGTTCGAGGATGTGGCACAGCTCCAAAAAGAAATTATCCGGGTCTGGGAACGATTACTTCATAATCTTCAACAAAATTTGATCGAGTCCATGCCAAAGAGAATTAATTTAACAATTAAGAGTAGAGGAACCCCCATTTCATATTAAACACAAAAATAAAGTGCATTGCAAAAGAATAAAAAGAAGTATTGCAAGTGGTGCTATCATTTCTTAACGCTTGTGAAAGTGACTTTTTTATGTAAATTCATATTTTGTCCTTCGTATCGAACATTTCGGAATTTCGGTGCGGGACATTATTTAAATATATGCAATGGATATTTCGACCAAGTTTTTCCATTCTTCAATCATTCGCAGGGAAGTTATGATACAAAAGGTCAATGGTGCTATAATTTCTTAACGCACTGTAGACAGAGCACAAGAAGAAAAGCACCGTTATAATCGCATGCGTTTTCAGCTAGTGTTAAAATTTAATTTTCTTTCAAACTCATTTGTGATTTGGTCAGTCAAAATAATAGTAGTGTCAGAAACAAGCCCGCAAAAATATCAAATATAAATATTCACTTGCATCAAAAGTTAAGAAAAAAGTAAAGCTGTGTTTTGAAATCTATGTCTATTGGATTTAGTGAAAATTTGCTTAAACAATTGTTCAGCAATGGGACGAAGTAAACACTGTACGGCTGATCAGCGTAGTCTTATTAAAAAATTAATTTCTGAAGGGAAAACGTACAAAGAAGTACAAAATCTTATTGGTTGCTCACCGATGATGATACGTAATGCACTAAAATATCAATCGCAACCTGAAGCACGTGGCCGGCGTCCTGCAATGTCAAACAAATCAATTAAGCGCGTGGTTAGATATTAAAAAAATAATCCATTTGCCCCTGCCACTGAAATAAAAGATGAGTTGCAAGTGGAGGCAAGTATAGAAACTATTCGTAGGCGCTTGCGAGGACATGATTTAGCAGCTCATAGCGCAAGGAAAGCACCATTACTAACCAAAAAACAAGTCGCGAAAAGATTAAAGTTCGCGAACGAGCATTTGAATTGGCCCACAGAGAAATGGAGAAATATATAATGGACAGATGAGTCAAAAATAGTTTTATATGGTGGAACAGAGTCTCGGCAATATTTTAGAAGACCACTCAACTTTGAGTATAACCCAAAATACACAACTAAAACCATTAAACATGGAGGATCTAGCATAATGATTTGGGCATGTTTTTCATTTTATGGAGTGGGACCTATTTACTGTATTAAAGATATAATGGATGGATACGTGTATGTCCGAATCCTGCAGGAAGTCATGCTACCGTATGCCCGTGAAGAAATGCCACTGCTTTGGGTCTTCCAACAGGATAATGACCCAAAGCATACAAGCAAGGTCGCGGGAAAGTGGTTTCGCAAAAACAGGATTGACATTATGGAATGGCTAGCACAATCACCAGCCAATCTCAATCCAATTGAGAATTTGTGGTGCGACATAAAAAAAGCAGTTGCTCACTGTAATTCAGTAAGTAATAACACAGAATAAACAGTATACAGAAGGCGCATCTGAAATAATTTTGCGATTTCTTTTCAGCCGCGGGCGGGAAGCAACATAGGTGAGGAAAATGTAAAGGGAACCGAGAGAGTAAGCGCGAATTGATGTACACGCATAGATTCGATGGTTTTGTGCTTTATTCTCATTTCGACAACAACACGCAATGTTGTTGCTTTCCGCAGCAAGACAGCTTGGCTTTACTCGTGCACATTGAAATGGTGGTTGATTTGGCAAAGCGATCGCCAAGGCAAATTCAATAGGTAGTTGCAGCAACAGAACTGATTAAACTTTTTTCTTTGATAATTGACACGGCATTGTAGCAATAGTTTTCCACTTATTATCACTTTCTTAATGCGCCTTGGTTGTTCCAATATTTCTACACATATATTTATTTTCATTGTAGCCATTTTTACTTTTTAAAACTTCCTTTCTACAAGCAGACCAAAAGAACTAATAAAATCCATTGAATTTTGGTTTTTTCCGTAATGCTACCACCTTATTTATGCCCCTTGGCGATCGCTCAATCAATTTTTCTATGCAAACTTTACCTGTCCACTTCTTCATCTTGTTTGTAAAAAAGCAAGTGGAAAGCAAGCACGAGCCACCACCAACATGCAAAAGGGCACATCACTTTGTTGCCCAACAACAACAACCACAGTGTGTGGTGCGTCACTGTTTCATGTTCTCACAGCTTCTCAGTTTACGCTCTCGCGCTCTGTGCGTTCTCGTCTTTACTGCTTCCCCCCGCATCTACAAATGGGTCCTACCGCTGGAACCCGCAAAGAAAATTTTCTTTACACCAGATGCGCATTCTGTATATTGTTTTTTCTGTGGTAATAATCAACTTTGGGAAACTGACTTAAGGAGTGCCATTGCATTGGCAAAATTTACGTTGTAAAAGGGCGAATTCCTGTTCTTCTAAACAATTATATATATTTTTATAAAGATATATCCCTCCCATTTCTATCTGCATGACTATATGCATATTTCTCAGCCTCCATTTAAAAATTGTAGTGGTGTTAATTAAAGTTGTTGCCAATCAGCATCGAGTTTTATCATCGTAAGCATGCTTTAGTCCCATAATTACCTGGAACTTTGTCGTCCAACATGTTCAAGCATAAGCGGTTTTTATCATTAGGACATCGTTCCAAAAGATTCATAGTTACTGGAAAATATCCCAAATCCCCAATCGTGTGAATGCTTTTACGTGCCGATCGTTTTCCATTGTGATTATTTCTCATATCTTCTTTCATCCAGGGATAACCGTAAGCCACCAAATTGTCGAAATTGCTAGGTATATTTATGGAATCGCGTTTCACTGCCTCTTTAAAAGAAACCGTACCTCCGTCCAGTTTTTCGGCTTCTACAGCCTTAGATTGGGCTTCCAATGAATTCATAATAAACTTATCATTATCTATGGCCAATATACTATTCGGATTCATATTCACAGAAATCAAATTCGGTAACTGCTCGTCGATACTACTAAACTTAGACTTCTTTTCCGATTTTCCAAATGACTCACAGTTTGAAAATGGTTTGTCATCCTTCGGTATAAGAAGCTGATGGTTTTGAAGACGCAATGATTTCTCCAGTTGAAATATGTCGACATGGGACGAGAACAAAATCGAGAGATTCGCGTTGGCAAAGATTCCTGATAAGCTGCTCAGGCTGTAACAAATTCGCATTAATTACTAAGAGTGCCAACCGTTTAATGATTTCAATGTCATGCATATAAAGTGATCAGATTTAGTTTATTACATGTATGTATGGGCTGATCATTATTTTGTTAACTCATTTGATTTCACACAGAGGCATAAGGCCAAGGCTAAATAAGAAATTGTGCTGTGAGTGGTGCGTTGTCAGTGACTTTAGTGACTTTAGCTATCCTTTTTTTAGCTATTAACAAATAAATTTGGTTTTTTACCTATTTATATTTTGCTTCATACTTTAAATTATAATATAAATATATATAATAAAAATTGTGTATATACTAAAAACATTACGCTTTTGTACGTGTTTTAGAAAATTTCACACAAACTTTTCATGCTGAATTCAAATCTTGCAATTCTTATTTTGTATAAGTACATTCCTAAACTGAGTTTTTTTTTTGTGTTAAATGGTATCCGAAATCATGATTGTTTTTGTTAAATGTTTGAATGATAGGGTAAGATGGGGCTATTCCCCGCACCACTATTTTCTCAGAAACGGTAACACTAAATCTCAAATGTGCAGTCTCATTGTATGTGTCATACTATGAGACATGCTTGGTTGGTGAAAGTTTTTTTCCCCTTCCAGTGACAGATCGTCGAGCAAGCCTAACGTTTTTTTGTACTCCTCGCTGCAATTTTTTCGGTCCACAGAATTTGAACTTTTTCTATATAATGTTTTATATTTTCATTTAAAGGTGAGTGTTTTTTAAACTAGAAGGCGAGTACTTTCGAGTGAATATAGATCGTTTTTGGTTTTGTTTTGTGAAATTAGTTTGGCATCATCGAATAGACAGAGGCATACCATGGGGCTATTCCCCGCACTTTGGTATGGGGCTATTCCCCGCACCTCCATTTTTAGTTCTAAGCATACAGCGTCATTTAGTTGTCATTATGCTTGACAATTGAGATGTTTTTAGTTTGTTCTTCATCGATTCACTTGGTTATTTCGCTGTTGTTGATTTTCGCTCTTTGTTTTTTTGTGAATTGTGAAGATGGTTCGAAAATACAAACGAAAAACCGAGGCAAAAACGTATACCTTTTTCGTAGTCGAAAAAGAGGAAAAACGACTGTTTTAACATCCGACGAGTCGATTCAAGGGATTCGAGCTGAAAAAGAAGCACATGATGCTAAACAAACGGCCAGCCAAAATCGAAAAGCAGCTACTGCTGCGAAGAAAAAAGCCGCTGTATTGAAGAAATTGACTGCTGAAGCAAAAAAAGCAGCCACAAAAAGGTCTATCGACACAACCCCATCGACACCAGGACGTGTGAGCAAGCGGCGTAAGACCACCGTGGAATATGTCGATGAATCAAACTCCGAAGAAGATTAAATGGTTTTAATTTTCCTCGTTCTCCTCGTTTTCTCGTTCTCGACTTCAAATTGTTTGTGTGTTAAGAGTTAAAGGTGGTTCGATTTCATACATTTTATAAAAAATACGCAAAACAAATACTCAGTGTGCAAAAATGCGAGCTACTCAGCTACTAAGCGACGAACTCGACTAAAATGAGCAAACTTCAAAGACGGATTTCTCTTAAACTAGAGCCAATCCAGCCAAACGGCTGGTGGATCTCAACTCGGTATACCTGTACAAACGTCGCTCAGTAGGTCCCCCCCATGTCTCAATTTTTTAGGGTAAATTTCACGCAGTGTTTTAGAGCGTTCGGTTGTTGGAATGATATTCGTATGGAAAACTTAATGAAATTGCTATATCTGCGAAATTTGTCCAGCTATTGAAGCTGTCCGGTTATAAGGAATTATAACGGAGTTTTCGTGTAACAGTTATTTGGGGATAAAAAAATGTTGTATTAGTATCCTTAGTTAGAATATTAAAATTAAATTTTTAGCAAAGCCACCACAAAAAAAAAAATATCGTGGCTCAAAACATATTAAATATTTTACTAGTTTATTAGGGAATAACTTACGTTATTGATGGTGCAATTTTCAACCAGGTGTTGTGTCGCTTCCGAAATATCCGCATTTTCGTTGTGAGGAACGGCAAGGGCGCACTCATGTTGAACACTGAATACCTAACGAATATGAAGTAACCGCATCTTATAAAAAATTGTAATTCTAAGTGCAGCAACATACCATGTTTCAGAGACCGAGCGTATTTTCTTGTGTGGGGAACAGGAGCACGTGGTGCGATCACTTCGGCACTCGCAAAGGTTGTTTCGTGGTGCTATAATACCTTCCGGCTTTCCCGGTGGCTTCTTATTCTTACCACCACATGATGAACAGGGCTGAATGTCCTCCCCGTCGACATGCCTGGTCGATGAACTTGCTTTATCCCGTACACGATCAACGTCATCAAAATTATAGTCGTTGTCAGTGAGAGTATCGCGCACAGTTAAGTCATCATATAATACGAAACTTCGTTTTTGCTTTGAATTTTCTGGCATTTTTCGGGCATCCAAGTAAGTTGCGGGCATGGGTACTGGGAACGGATATTGCTTAATATAAAAAGGCCGGTTGATTTCTTGTGTTAGTTGATTTAATTTTCTTTCCGTCATTTCGTCATGCGGGTCTACTGTTTCTATGACGCTTAATTTGTCCTTCAGACTAAGGTGAGGGTCATGAAGAATCTTCTCAAATGGTGGTTTTTTGGGAAGATATTGTGAAGGATCTTCATTTATGTGCTGCTTTCCTGAGCTTCGCGAATCTTGCGCCAACGAACTGTGGTCTATGCAGAATAAGCGTGTACGAAAAGCATATTCTTATCAATTCAATCATTCGAAACATATATACATATAACTTACAATAATCTGAATAGTCTGCGGACAACGGTTGATAAACATGTTTAAGTTTTTGTGAATCGTCCGCTTGACTAATCACATAAGGCAAACTTGGTTCGTCCCAAAGCGAGTTGTACTTAGTGTCTTTATTCATGATCCTTTTTACAAGTCCATTTCCATCGTCAATATTGAATCGCAAACCAGACTCAACTTCGGAGATGGGGGCAAACGTGTAGCTTTTGCTATTAAAAAGGTTATCGTTTGCATCATATCCCTCTTTACCGATGTAATGTTTTATATTAGCTTTTTTATCTAATAACCACCTATCATAAACTTCTGGAGCTGGTTCGAAACGTCGTAATAAACCATCGGGAGCAGCGTTATAGTCAGGTCTATAAAAAACTCCAGTGTTTCCGAGCGTTTGTAAATTTGCGCGATTTGATTGCATATGGCTAAATAATTTGTTCCTAAATCGGTTACGTAGTGGTACTCTGCCAAGTATACCGCCGTTTCTGGATCTGAAAGGCCTACAAAAAATTAATTGTTAAAAATCAATTTTAAAAAAAGAGTTTATATTCTGGAGAAGTAAAAAACCAGGGACCGAAAATAACTGTTATTTTACAATTTTTCGGTGGACTTTTTCAAATGTACCATTATGATCGCCATGGCCTCAGCTTCACGAATATCAAACGCCTTTTAAATTTTTGACTTTTACTATAAAAGTTAAAATTAACAGTTATTTAGTGCCTTTTATTAGTGCAAGCAAAAATAACAGTTATTTTGTGAATTTTATTTTTTCGATCAAATATATCAGGCAATTTGAATTTTATTCATAGGCCGTTTGACCGACTAAAAAACTATTGATACCATTTCTTTCGTCTCAGCAGACCGCACATTCTGAGCTAGAAGACTTGTGCGATTGTTACGATTGCAGCTACCCAAATTATTACTCATTCCCATAAAAACTAACGATATATTTGACACGAATCTTTAGGTATATTAAGTTGTGCTTATAATTAAAACTGATCCTTTACCATATTACTCTGCGTTTTTGCTTTTCTAAAAAAAATTACTACCTAGATTTGGCGAGCCTGCAAAGTGAAATTTTCTAAGTGTCTTATAATTATGATACGCACCTTATATCGGGTGTTGTTTTTAGAGGTTTGTTTTTCGAATAGAGATAAAACTGGCATTTTGTGGTCAAATCTGGCAACTCTAATGTCATTTATGTTCAGTTTGGTTTGCCATTTCATCATGAACAGGTTGACAAAAGAACAACGCTTGCAAATCGTGCAAATTCATTTCGAAAATAATGGTTCAGTTCGCGAAGTTTACCGCAAGCTCCGTCCATTTTATGGTCGACATAATCGTCCATCAGAGCAATTAATTCGGTTAACCATGGGTCGTTTTCGCACTACGTTCACTCTATGTGATAATACGCATCCGCAGAGACGTCGAACAGTGCGCACCGAAGAAACAATTGCCGCTGTAGAGCAAAATGTTGAAGAGGACCCAGTCAGAAGAGGAGTCAGTTACCGTTAATGGAGACCGGTATAAAGCCATGATAACCGACTATTTTGTTCCCGAATTGGATGGCATGAATGTGGATGAGTTGTGGTTCCAACAAGACGGCGCTACATGCCACACAGCGCACGTCACAATCGATTTATTGAAGGAAACATTCGATGAGCGCATAATTTCGCGGAATGGACCTGTCAATTGGCCACCAAGATCGTGTGATTTGACACCATTGGATTATTTTCTTTGGGGATATGTGAAGTCGCTCGTCTACGCCAACAAACCAGAAACGTTAGGGGACTTGGAAGCCAACATTCGTGGCGTTATTGCCGACATACGGCCCCAAATGCTCGAAAAAGTGGTTGAAAATTGGACCTGTAGAATTGGCTTTTTTCGAGCCAGCCGCGGCGGCCACATGCCCGAAATCATATTTAAACATTAATGGCATAAAATTATCCTTCCAATAATGCCAAATTGATCGACATTAAAACGATTTTCTTGTGTTTTATTTCAATTCGAAGTTCTATACCTCTAAAAAAAACACCCGATACATGTAGTCTTTGTAGGTATGGAAAATTTGCGATCTTTCTAGTGTCAAATGATCAAAATATGCGCACCATAAAGTTTGCTATCACATTGCATTATTTCGGTTGTTGTAAATGAGTTTGTCGTAAATAAGATTGTTTATCAATAAATAACATGTGACAATCGTTTGTCACATAAAACGAGTCCGCGAGTCGCGCGCGGAGCGTACCGCAGCGCGACTCGGTCGTACGCAGGCTGACGTGTCTAGACTTGTCGCGTTAGACATCGCGCGCTCGCGCTTACAGTTTATTGTTTATTGGCGCGCGAGCCGTTATATAAAAATGCATTGCTCCTTAACTTTTGAGCCTTCCACTCCAAAATTTTTCCATAATTCAGAAGAATGTTTGGACTATGTTTTTCGATTAAAAAAAAAAAAAAAAATTAGGTCCATCTTTAAAAAAATTCGATTTGTTTATAAATTTGCAATTTTTTTCTTCGAATAAATGATATGATGAAAATTTAGTATACCTCATTAGAAAGCTGAGAAAAAAGGGTAAATTTTATGTTGAGGAAATTTTTTCATACCTATATTAGGTTTTTCAGTATTAACGATTGGAAAAATGTACTTTATTACGAAAGTAAAATTTCGAAAAATTTTTTCTCGAAAATAACGCGTAAAAAATAAGAATAAAAAAATACGTATCGAATATTTTCGACAACTTCAACGAAAAAAAATATTTTTATGGAAAAAAAAATTTTGGTGGCAAATTTTGTATGGAATGCCCCATATATACTTGTATAACACCGTGCGTCAAAAATTAAAAAAAAAATTTCACACCGGAAAAAATCCATATGGGCGTGAAACTAGAGACCAAACATAGTAATATTGCGTACTCAGTTTTTCATTTCTACATCCTTTGTCCTTTTAAAAGGACTTCAAAATTTTGAAGGGGATAATAAAGAAAAAAAATATAAAATAACATACTTAACCTAGTTAGAATATGGCGATATGTATATCAAATAAAACAGGAAAGGCTCAAGAATTAAAAAAAAATTGATTTTTTATCTATTTGTAAAAAAAGGATATGAAAATTTCATTACTCTAACTTTATTGGTTCGAAAGTTATTATAAAAAAGGCGGAAGCTGCAATTCTAATGAAGTACAAAAATTCGAATTTATTTGAGTATCAGTATTTTAAATAATAAAAAGATACAAAATCAATGAAGCGAGAATAATGAAAATTTGACACGTGATCAAGGAGATTTGGGGTTTTAACATACTTACTTTTCAAGAAAATTATATGTAAATTTTCAAGGATATAAAGGATTAAAATTTTCAAAGGACCTTTTTCATATCCTTTTTTTACAAATAGATAAAAGATCAATTTTATTTAAATTCGTGAGCCTTTCCTCTTTAATTTGATATACATATCGCCATATTCTAACTAGGTTAAGTATTTTTTATATTTTTTCTTTTTTATCCCCTTCAAAATTTTGAAGTCCTTTTAAAAGGACAAAGGATGTAGAAACGAAAACCTAAGTACGCAGTATTACTATATTTGTGTCTAGTTTCACGCACATATGGATTTTTCCCGGTGTGAAAAATGATGTCGCACGGTGTAATAGTTAGATGCTTTAACGCAGAACAAAATTAGTTTTTGTTTAATTATAAATATGCTCATGTATGGGCAATATTTTGTAATTAATTTTTTTAAATTCTTTGGAGATGTCCAAAGTTTGAAACTGAATAAATGGTGCGTGACATTAAATTTATATTCAAGCTGAACTAAACTTCTAAACTTTTGTTTTACATATTGAGTGAATGATATTTATAAGGTTTAACTACACGTACTTACGAAGTCCATCTGAACTGCTAGGATCAAAGTGAATACTTTTGACTTTGAAGTATGCAAGGTTTTTTGGAGTTTTGGAGTTAAGGTGTTTGCCACTAGTTGGCGAAAATCCGATTTTTCTCTTTCCGTCGTCATAATCAGCCCAATTACTACCACTCAGACTGGCAACTTCATGTGCGCTTGATGGAAAACGTCGAATTGCGTTTTGTTGGTCGGGCCGTGTATCATCCCCGAGGTTGTTGGACGAAATGTTATCGAGTGAATGAGTATTTAAATTGATGGAAGGCTTCTGGTGAAAATAGGTTTGTTAAAAAGTTGATTTTTGAATCATTGTTGCACAAACCTTAAGTTCATCTCCTCCTGATGAGAGGTACTGTCCTTGCACCATTTGCATTGGTCGATAAGGATTTTTATTCTGTTCCCCATACTCGTTGCTGTCGTCTTCAAATGTTCGCTGTCGACTTTTGAACTGTGGTATAGTTTTTTCCTTCTGTTCATTTTGTTCTCCATCATTATAAAACAAAATGTCCTGATTGTTGTCGAAATCTAACTTATTTCGCTGCATTTCTATGGGATCCGAGTGGAGACTACCTCGGGCGTCACATTCACAAGTTTTCATTTTGGTCTGAAACTAAAAAATGTGAAAAATTCGACTCAAATATTGCGATTTCTCTTTAATGTATTCCGCGGTAATAAAACACAAAATGACTATTTATCAAAATTTATATTGGCGAAATAAAAATTGTTTTATTTTAAGAGTAGCTCTTATGGCGTCAGTCGACTCAGCCCCAATTCCTTACGGTACTTTGTCGCTCAAAATGCGTGTGGTAACTAAATACAGTGCCGCTTACTTTCAAAAACAAAACTAAGGCGATATCGTTTCCAAACAACTGTTAAACTATTTTTAAAACATAAGCATAATTGTTTATCGAAAGTTCATGATAGCCATTGGATCCAATGCACAACAAATATATTAGGATTGGCTAAACCAGTAATTTTCTTGCTGTAATGGGAATTATTATTAATGACTCATTATTTTGTAAACAATTTAAATTTATCGTCAGCATCAATTAGCATTACAATTCAGGGTGAGCCTTCGTTTAAAGAAGAGAGTTGAAAGATTAAAATGTTCCTTTGCCATGTGTTTGCCCAAGGCCCAAGGGCTTTATACTTTTTTTCTGCATGATAATCAATATTCCCATGATTGAAGGAAAAATGCACGCGAGAAACGGTCACTATTCCATGTCCCTTGCGCGAAACCGTTGTATTCAATATCTATGTGTTTTAAAATAAAATTGCTTAATGTGCAACACATGTACTTATCTATACTATTGTTCATCTATTTTATTACTAGCGGACCCGACCCACTTTGTCCCGCCCAAAAATCCAATAGCGAAGGAAGGGAATCAAATGGAATACAAAACCTCAGTAAACGCACAAATGGTTCACTTCACTTCACGCAAAAAGGAGCTGGCATTGCTGGGCCAGTTTTTGTTTTTCTTTGTTTAAAATTTTTTGTAAATAAATAAAAAAAAACAAATTTTAAAATCTTTTAATCAACCACAAACAATTTCAATTCAACGTTTTGTGCGAAAACGCCAAAATCTGTGTGCTATTTCACAAGATCACAAGACGTGGACACGTGAGAGCGTTCGCTTTTACCATACCCGAAGGATGAAAACAAACGACTAGCGTGGAGTGCTGCCTGTGGTTCAAATTTAAACCAAGTACTCTGCAATATTGGATCAATGCAGAATGCATGAGCTCCGGTTGGATATACATTGGTAATATATGATATATTATATATGATATATTATATATGATATATATTGGTTTTGATACCTTTTATTGAAATGTATTACTTATTATTCCACCATGAAATTTGCTCAGACAAAATGTATAAACAAATCTATTTTTCTGATAAACGGCATTCAATTGCCAAACTACCTGGCAAACCTGTTGATAAAATGCATCTCTCTGGTTCAATACTACGTAGTAGGTGAAATCATATGTAAATCTTCAGTTACTATTTTGAGGTTTTGGTGTGAGTAATGTAAAAAACTCGAGTTTCCCTACAGCTTTAAACCCCAAATTAAAGTTATTTTACACCCTTCTCCTTGTGTAATGTGAATGTGACAAGTTACACTTGCAAGTTTTTACAAATTATTGTTTGTTTACTGTTTTGTATGGTTTAATTTTATTTACATTAAAGGTATCCAGAGATACTTTGTAGAAATGTGTCCAAAGTATCCGCACACAAACAGAGCTTTTGTTGCATTAAAACTTATTCAAACGTCACAGCCAGTATGCAATTTTTGTATTATATTAAACTATCTGACCCGCCGTAGCTCAGCTGGCTAGTGCGTTGGGCCGCGAGTCAAATGCGGCGCTCGAGGTTCAAGACTCCGTTGCTGCTAAACACCGAAAAAAGAAAAAACAAAAATTTTTCTTCCGGCGGCTGTCCTCTCAGCAGGAAATGGCAAACCTCTGAGAGTAAAATTGCCTATGAAAAAGCTCCCAACTCGCTGTTCGGAATCGCCATAAAACTATAGGTCCCTTCCAACCTTGTACAAATTCGCACGCACAACACTAATGGTTGCGGGTAGCTAGGCCTTAGTCTCGTAATCGGGCTGTCGTGCTAGTCCTAGTCCCTACCGAATAGTACATAGGCTACAAAAAATTGACCACGTCCCCCTCTTACGCCCACTATGATAATGTATGGGTGCGAAACGATACAACGTGTCTCTGTGGCAAATATAGATTATATAGAACCGGCTAGTCCCCTTTCCGCGCCCACTAAACTAACCAAACCAAGCTGCGTGGCTTACGCAGCTCTAAAACAATATACTACTGTGTACAAAGAATACCCGGAATTTGTTTATAATTCAAAAAATCTTTATTTATTCTTCCAAATCAATTTCATCGCCTTCAAAGTAGTCCCCCCCGATGCAATGCACTTATGCCAACGGACTTTCCAATCTTCGAAGCATGCCAAATAGTCACCTTCCGGTATGGCCTTCAATGCGCGCGGCGATTCACGTTGAATCTCTTCAATCGATTCAAAACGGTGTCCTCGAAGTGGTCTTTTGAGTTTGGAGAATAGCCAGAAGTCACAAGGAGCTAAATCAGGCGAACACGGTGGCTGTGGAACGATATGAGTTGGCGAAATGCTCACGAAGAACCAATGCCGTGTGAGATGGTGCATTATCGTGATGCGAAAACCAAGAGTTGTCTCTCCATAAATCCGGCCTCTTTTTGGGAATAGCTTCACGCAAACGACGCATAACGCTCAAGTAATATTCCTTGTTGACAGTTTGGCCCGGCGGAAGGAACTCATAATGCACAACACCACGATAATCGAAGAAATCGAATTCCGGGTATTCTTTGTACACAGTAGTATGTAGATATCACTAGATTCTGTGTTTGATTGAGGCAACCATAGGCTCTTTGAGCTGCTCTGTGATGCCCGTTATTTATAAAATTCGACTATGGTAAAATTCGGTTGAGCAATGTAATGACTAAACAATTTTGTTGTTTACTGTGGCAAGCACAGGTTATGTAAGGTTAGTCACGCGTACTTTTCACTCCCACTACGCTAATAACAATTGGCTAAATGCAGTATGTTTCTGTAAAGCTGCATGATGTTTTAATAATTCTGTGAAATAAAGTGGAAGATGTATACTATCTGAGATTAGTGACGCCTCCCTGATACATCCACTGTAGTAACTAAAATGGGGCCTATTTTAGTTATTATTATATAATTATCACTATACCTTTGAACCAATCTCCTTAAAATTTCGATAAGTTACTGTTTTTTAAAGATGGGCCAAAATATTATTAGCTTTCGATATATCAACGGATCGTAATACCTGCCTTACAAATGAAATCGTCATTATAGTATTGCTTTGGAACTATGTAAAAGATGCAAAGCATTTAAACTCGGTATAGATTTACCACTTGTTCGTTATCGCATCTGCACGTTAATCAATTTTTGGGGAAAATCATTATTCTAGATACGGCAAATTTTTACTTTTTCACATACACGCCTACATATGTATTACTTACACATTGTCTTCTGTCGGCAGAATTCTCCATGTTTGGCATCTGTTCATGGTAGGAATCGATATCACTGTCTTGTCTTACATAAAGTGAATTGGGAAGGCGAGATTTATTTTTCAACCTCCTATTTGGTTTATTTAAATGCATTCCTGAAAATGGTCTTCTTCCCCTAAGGCGTGCACCCTTTGCGTGGTCTTCAGAATTGATTTCGTCATTGATAACGTTTTGATTACCGCGAAAACTTGTTCGCTTTCCGGATTCACTCTTTTGCGAATCAAACGCACTTGACATTTCATTATCCTCGTTCGAAAACCTCTCAAATAGCTCGTTCGAGTTCCCTTGACTTCCTTTCCAAAAATTATTATGGTCATTACTGTTTTGTGCAAAGGATTTTAAAGATGACTCATCTCCTTTTCTCTCAATTCTTCGCGGTTCACCGTCAGTGCGTTCCTGGGGTTGGGGTTCGCCATGCCCCAACTTGGACGCATCTAACTTTATTAAATTCGACTGCTGCTCTAACTGCTTTACAAGTCGCCTTTCTATGCCAACGTTTGCCATTGGTTGTGTGTTTCTTTGGTCAGAAGTGATACCGTTTTGTGATTTCGAAATATCATTCAAATATCCTATTTTTAGTCTAGGCTTGTCCTCTGCCTCTGCACTTTTCTTTGAGACTCGTTGATTAGACTCTTGACTTTTTGCTTTTCGGTTTTTCGTAGACTTTTCGTCATTCCTATGTTTTTCATTGGCATCTGCTCCGTCCGTGTTTTTATTTTCGAGCCCAGTATATGTTGATATAGTTTCGCGGGGAGCATTGTATACATTTGCAGTTTGGCTCTTGCCGGAATTACTGTTGAAATCTTGGTGATTTTTAACAGTACTATCGGATTTCTTTGCGGGCGCAATGGCATCAGCAATTTTACCTATAACTGCGAAAAGAGTGAATGAAAACGCTTTTGATATAGGCACATGATGTACTAAATGTGGGAGTTGAGCTGCCACTCGTTGACTACTTTTGTTCATTCGAACTCTTTGTACTAGTAACTTAGCTAAAAATATCAAATATCCGAAGCGTATCAAACGATGTAATATGAATATGATATACACCTGACAAGACTGCCTGGCAGGCCTTCCCACTATTGATTCACGGCAGTTATGCACACTACATATGTACATATGTACGCAATATATTTATAGCAAGTAGTCATCTCAACTATTATATACAATCAAGGAAAAATCATGCCCACTGATATAATAACATATAGCTACATCACATGTATGTAAATCAATATTGATACCACATGATTCTGTTTCGTTGAGGTATGTAGTAGGGGTGAACCAGAAAAATGTTAGAATTTTTACGCGTCCAGCATACGAAAATGTCAAGAGTTAGGAGCCTGGTATTTGCGAGTGAAAGTATCTATAAATATTGCAGTTTCTTGCTATACATATACGATACGAACGATAAAAGTAGACGAGTGTTTAACAAGCCGAGTCAGGAATTGAACCTAGGGTCCCTGACATGAAAAGCCAGCGTGCTACCCGCTGAACTATCGCGGCCGGCTTCGGAACTTTGTAAAAGATGCAAAGCATGGAATTCAATTTTATCAATTCAATTTCAATTTATTCAGTTAAATTTTATTGGAAAAATGTGGCAGGCGTTCGACAAGGAGGCGCTGTACCTTAGGATAATTAAAACTCTTATAGGTCGCACAGCTCGGTGATTCTTTTCACCGCAAGAAGTTGACGTGTGTTGGACAAGTCATCGGTTCGAAAATGTTGCACAGAATACTTGTAACTTAATTGTTCGGTCATTTTATACTTTTTGTATATCCAGATACTTTGAAGAAAACTGCGAAATCGGCGTGTGCGAATCACGGGGAATAGCTAGTTAATTATAGGTATATCTAAGAACGATACTCCATACGAAGACCGACTTCCTCGCATCCTAGTCTAGGAAAAACAGAGTGGAAGGGTGCATATTGGGTCATGAAGTGGAAAAATATATGTGGAAGTATGGACCAGGTACCCAGGTTCGAATTTTATCACGGCTTCCATCAAAATCAGCATATCAATTTAATTAGATCTTTGCAAGGAAGCGCTCAGCACTAAATTTCACATGATCTCTATCCGAAACCCTTGACGCGCTTGAACTCGGTATATCTCAGCGATATTTGAAAGTTATTGCCGACACTTAATTTTATTGGCGTGTCCTGTCCTGTCTACAGTAATATTGGATTGTCGATATTCGAAAGTTTTAAGTATTCTCAGTAGTTGCAATTATCACTCGCTTTATGTTTATATTAGTAATTGTTTAAAATATTGGGATGTAATCCTAAATGAATTTTCATGATGCAAGTTGTTCTGATGATGATTCATATTTCATTGACCTTTGTATTTTAAAAAATACTACTACTACGTCGACATTAGCAATAAAATCTCTTAATCAATTAGAAAAGTCAGGTAGAGGAAGTCGTATCATTTTCTTTCGAGAATGCGCATGAGTAGGTGAGACGCTTGAAAGGAGGTTTTGTGGAATAATGCTATTGATTGAACAAATAGACGCGGACCCTTTATTATCTTAATGACTCTTGTGAAAGGCAAACGTTTAAAAATCCTGCTTTTGATTTTCCAAACCACGTCACTACGTCATACATATATGTCAGCCAAAGTTAGCACCAGAACTCGGGCAATGGGTGATTCTTTTCTCAACGAGCATCCCTTCATTTCAATCAAAAATGCGCGTGCATTATTGCATTATTTTAAAGCACTGTGTGGATTTCATTGCATAGTACTACTATGCACTACTTTTACGCAATTACCTCGCTTCAATGACTCCATCTGAAGATTCGATTCTGATTTGTGGTCAGAGGGTTTGGAATCTTGCATTGTTTGATTGATTGGTTGACCTTGTTTCTCACCATCCAGTTTCACGGACTGCAAGTTGGCAAAATAAATTTACACGCTTACATTCCTTCGGTTTTGGCGCACCTTAGTAAACTCCAATGGGTACATCATAACCGGTTCCCCGCGGCTTATCTCTATTAAGTAGGGTGACATTATTTTCGCTTGTGACCGTTTTTGAGGATCGTAAACTTCATCCAGAATCAAAAATTTCTCAATTTTTTCAATGTGAAAACTCGGGTTTACTCGTATGTTTACCATCAGTTGCTTCTCGGAACGTGGATGCTTTCCTCCTTTTTCCGAGTTCGAATTTGGTTTTAATTCTTTTGGGCATTCCAAAAGAACAGCACTTACAGCAGGCGTTGATTCCGGCGGTATCGATGCAGAAATCACTGGGGTTTTTTTTGAAATACGTACCACGTTGTCAAGGCTGTTTGCATTTGCGATTAAAAGGGTGAATGCGAGAATATCAAAAATAACGGCAACAATTGTCATAACTTTATATTAAGAAGAAATTACGATAAATGCACAAAAATAAATATTATCATTGACATTATTCAGAATTTCAATGAAGCCGAAAACATATTTTTCATAACGATTTTTTTTAGCTTAACAAGTTTTTGTACTGCAATATTTGTCTTGGCCTATTTGGAGGCGGTCGTTTAAAAATAATTATTCCACATTCGAATATGGTATATTTTAAAAAAGTTTCCTTATACGTAACATTCGGTATGTCAACGAAAGTTGAAGGCAAATTTACGTGCATATGGTTTTAAGAAAGATGTTTTTATTGAGTTCTAGAAAAACTGACTGACAAAATCAACAACACATGAAACTATCCTTTTTTG
This sequence comes from Melieria crassipennis, assembly GCA_963668005.1. NCBI lineage: Eukaryota > Metazoa > Arthropoda > Insecta > Diptera > Ulidiidae > Melieria > Melieria crassipennis. The sequence goes on along the minus strand of OY764961.1, from coordinate 83,740,215 downwards.
TTAAGTTATTGTTTCCTTACTTACTTACTTACTTAACTGGCCATAACAACCCGCTATCGGGTTACGGCCTGCCGCAAAACCTCTCTCCAGGCGCCTCTGCTTTGCGCGCGCCTTCTCCAGTTGGTCACACCAAGTGATGACAGGGCCTCTTCAACTTGGTCCTTCCACCGGAGACACGGCCTCCCTCTTCGCCGTCGACCTCCAACCATCGCATCGAACACCTTTTTCGCCGGAGCTTCGTCGTCCATACGGCAGACATGACCGAGCCAGCGTAGCCGCTGGATGTTAATTCGCTGCGCTACGTCCATGTCCTTATACAGCTCATACAGCTCGTTATTGGTTCGTATACGATAGTCGTCACCAACACGTACAGGGCCGAAGATTTTGCGAAGTACCTTCCTCTCGAACACTCCAAGGGCCGCTATGTCGTTTCGTGTCATTGTCCATGCTTCAGCGCCATAGAGAAGCACGGGCAAGATAAGCGTCCTATAGAGCGCAAGTTTTGTCGGTCGAGAGAGGTCTCTACTTCTCAATTGCCTACCGAGACCGTAGTAGCACCTGTTGGCAAGAGTAATCCTTCGCTTTATCTCCAGGCTGACATCATTGCTGCTGTTGATGGCGGTGCCAAGGTAGACGAATTCCTTGACAACTTCAAAGGTATACCTGTCGGCCTCGACGTGAGACCCTAGCCGCTGCGAGTCCCTGCGTGTAGACAGCATATACTTCGTCTTGCCCTCATTTACCACCAGACCCATTTTGGCAGATTCTCTTTCGATAGCCGCAAAGGCAGCGGTGACATCTCGCTTGTTACGCCCGATGACATCAATGTCATCAGCGTAGGCAAGGAGCTGGACACTTTTGTTGAAAATTGTGCCATTACGATGTACACCGGCCTTGCGCAGAACACTCTCCATGGTGAAGTTGAAGAGATCGCAGGACAAAGGATCGCCCTGTCTGAATCCTCGAACGGTATCAAATGGGTCGGAGAGGTCACTTCCAACCTTGACGGAGCTGCGCGTATTGCTCAACGTCGCTCTGCAGTTATTGTTTCCGGTAGCTAAAAATTGAAGAAATGAATAGAACACTTATATATATAGGTAGGCCTCGCTTAATACGGGGGCTACGTTGCTGGAAAATGCCGTGTTAAGCGATACAAGGGACCAGTGCAAAAAGCTGGATTACGTTCCGAGACCTAAAAAACACCAAACATACCATAAAAACATAAATTAAGAAAATAAAGGGCAAAATATGCTTAAATTTTCGTCTCGTGAGTTTTATGTAAGCCGCGCACTTGAATCCTATTGGCGCAAAAAGTCAACGTTTCCAAAGAACAAGCTATGCCTCTACACAAAGAAACAAAATAGCTAAATTTAATTACAAATAGTCAACTTACACTTCCGCCTGTATGTACACTGTATCAGTTTTTGGTGTGATTTGTTGATAAGGTACTCGTGACATAGTATCATAAAATCTTGACATAGTCAGACGGATTGGCATAAGGATTAAGGCGAGGATGCTTATTTCCGTTTGACCTAAAATCATCAAAACGGAAATGTTTTGCAAACACTGGGAAGTTTTCATGGAACTGCATACTGCCCGTCTCAACTCATCGATTTTTCTTATGCACGTTTTTCTGTACCCGAAACACACTTATGGAGTTATTCCAAGTTGTCTTGCATATTGCAGAAGTACTCCCAGGCATTATTTATTTAGACATCGAAATAATTAAACATTACAAACATACACATTTACTAAAAACTAGTGTCCGCCTGAATATTCGGTTTCGGCCCAACAGTTCCCAAGTTTTTAATATTGTTTAAAAAATTACCAGTGATAGTTTTGTGGTAGAGAAGTAATGTTTGTTCGGGGAAAACAATTGCATGTCAATAGGAGGCGTCATAGAGGGTGTAGAAAGTAGAAGGCCTAGAGGCTTGATTGGGAAACAAAGAAAAAAAAAATCCCATATGAAAATTTTGTTTTTTAATTAATTTAAATTTTTAATTTTTTTTAAATATATGTAAACATAAATAACGGGTAACAGTTTTAGTTCATAGGCCTAATAGACAATAAATAAAAAGGGGTAGGGCTGCTGCACTGCTTTTGGGGGGTGTATAAACTAGGAAAACTAAAAAAATCGGTGTAGGTGTATAGTATATATGGCGGTTCTTATTTTTTGTAATGCCTTGTTATCTCTTCACACAGATGTCGACAAATCTACTCCATGAAATAAAGGACTAGGGGAGACTAGTTCTCTCATCTACCCCCACGGACTACGCCTTAGTATATATTTTTGCAGTGACATGATCTTTTTTACATTGTGGTGTATCAAAATTTCGGTTCAAATAGAAAAATATTGCTTAAATAGCGAAAAAGTATCATCAATGACCGTTAATTATCTACGCTTTTCATCCCAAGCAGGCCTACAGATACTCTAGGGTTCGGGTTAGGTAGGAGGAGTGTAACAACTTTTTTCAAAATTTTTTTGTATTTTCTCAAAGAACACATTAACAGCTACTCACCAGTTTTTTTAGTTTTATTGAGGCTCACAATTTATTAAAAAAAAATTTTGTTTCTCACACAATTTCAAAAATAATTATTTGCTTACTTTCTCACGAAACTTCAACTTTGTCTTGTTTGACAATTACTGCCGTTTTGCATGCGGCAGCGTTAACTGACTACATTTATTTTATAAAATGGAGATTCTCCTTTCCATAGGTGAAAATCAGCAAGAAAAATCATAAGGTATAATTTACAGAATTTTTTTAAGGCCTTCTACAGCCCTTCTTGTGAACTAGAGGGTTAAGTGGTTTCGGTTTCAGTTTGGGCCAAAAAATGCCCGAACGGCCGAAGCCGAAGCTTTCTAGAATATTTTTTACATTTTATTGTGTAGCGAGTGAACAGCTACTTAGTTAGTGCAGCCGCGCAGATATAAAGTGAAAGCATGAGAATGAGAATTTAGATGCCACCAATATAAATAAACTTCTTTTTTTAGAATATAATATTAAATTATTTAATTTTGAATACATATTAGCGAGTAAGGTACGAAAGGGTGATTTTTTTATGTTTATGTTTTTAAAAAAGAACGAATTGTTTTTATTAATAAGTATTTATTTATGTTATTTTTGTTCTTTATTTACTTAAAGTAAAATTCGTTTGATTCGTGATTTTTATTTCAACTAGAAAGTTTCGGTTTCGACCGAATATTAAAAAAGAAAACCGAAATTCCGTTTCGGTTTCGGCCCAAAAAAGTGGTTTTGATCGGACACTAGTAAAAACCCATCTTGAAAATTCTCCACTTCAGTTTTTGATTTGGTATTTTTGTTTGGCAACACAATAGATACTTCCACACCAATGCGTGTTGTGAAAATTGAAAAGATACCTACATTTTTTAAACCCAAAAATTACTTATGCTAAAAATAATTTAAAATGTGCATATTTTAAATAGAACATCGCTCACAATATTTGTTGCTTCCTATTTTATTTAATACTAAAGAAACTGCTGCAAAACAATGACCTTTGTGCAAATACAAATATTCGAGAAATATATCGGGAATTAACTAATATGAACTAAAAGTCTGGGAAATGGCTACCTATATTAATACTAGTATTAAAAAAATTTAACAATCAAAATTAGCCTTGGGGCACTTTGCCCTTCCTTATCCGGCGATGACCTTTTGAAAAAAGAGAGAAACTGAGAGCGTGAAGTGAGTTAATTTCAAGGCGACTTCATACAGGTGACCTTGTTGAATCAGCTGCTTTGTTTTTTTATTTTGGAAAAGGTCTAGATTGTCAAAATGCCTGTGTACAACAGTGACAATTTAAAAATTAAAAATCAATATTTTGATTGGTTGAGTTTGACAATCTAAGCCCAGAAAACAAAATACATTGAAATCAAGGCGAATTAATACAGGTGACCTCGTTGAATGAGGCGAATTGATTTTTTTCTGGTGGAAAAGGTCTAGATTGTCAAAATGCCTGTGTAAAACTTTGACAGTTTAAAAATGAAAAAAGCAAGCTTTGTTCTGATTGGCTGATTTTGACAATCTAAACCCAGAAAACAAAAACAAAATACATTGATATTTTGTTGTTGCCCTTACGCTATCACCTGTATCAATTCGCCTTGCATTGAAATTGTGTTGCTGCCCTTACGCTATCACCTGTATGAATTCGCCTTGGTTAATTTTGTGAGAACTTGCAAATGTTTACTGGAGGCATTTTTGCCATTAACTTCCAGCAAATACAAAAACCTATGCTTGGATACCATATGATCGAAGGTCAAGACAAATCGTTTTTGAAAACATTTAGAGGCAAATCGAAACAACACAGAAATTGTGCCTACTGTGAAATCGTGAGACTACTGGCCCATAACCGTCTTACTCAGATTTACCTACAGCGGCTAAAAGGGAATACTCGCAAATTGAGTCTAACAAACGTTTGTCCTTTTGTATTTCTGGCATAACTAAGCTAAAAATTCTCCATACCTTCAAACCGCAAATACTTACTTACTTAACTGGCCATAACAACTCGTTACCGGGTTACGGTCTGCTGGAAAAGCTCTCTCCAGGCGCCTCTGCTTTGCATGCGTCTTCTACAGTTGGTCTCACCAAGAGATGATAGGGCGTCCTCAACTTGATCCTTTCACCTGAAACACGGCTTCCCTCTTCGTCGTCGACCTCCAACTACCGCGTCAAAAACCCTTTTCGCCGGGGCTTTATCGTCCATACGGAAGACATGGTGAAGCCAGCGGAACCGCTGAATGTTAATTAGCTGTTCTACGTCCATGTCCAAGGTCTTCGGTCCGCTTCGCGTCGGTGATGAGTACCGTAGAGGAAGTTCGGGTAATGTGATATGGTCGGGTAATGTGATATAGGTGCTTATTTCACAAGTGCGTTGAGCTGTTTCAAAATTAACCTTTTTAAAACATCATAGCAGCTAAAAAACTCGTGCTGCATGATTTTGGATGTGATTGCTTAAATAGTTTACCGTCAGTGTGATGAAGTGCTTTGAGTAGGCTTGCACAAGTTTTTGGTCAGGAAGTTTGAAACCATAAAAGGTAAAAAAAAAATATTATTACAAAGTTAGAGGCTAATCAGAAGTAAATCAGTGATATCGATTATGAGTTTGCGAGGTACGCTCTTCTCAACAAAATTATTATTGTTTTTTTATAATATTTTTTTCGCAAAAAGCCAATTTCGGGTAATGTGATATACCAAAGTTCGGGTAATGTGATATAGTACATCTCAGTACCCAAACTTATGACAGTAATAATTTTTGTATACAGAAATGTCTATATACTTTATTTTATACTATTTGAAGTGGAATATTCTCAAAAATCTGTTATGGTTAAGTTTTAGATAAAAAAAATCCATGAAATCATATTTCTCGATACAAATTTTTAACTTATTGATTTTCCAAACAAATTATAAACACGTCTCTAATTATTTTTGATTTGGAGTATTTTCACCAAGTTTGAAACTAATAGGTCCGTTAAATAACGGGTTTTCGGGTATATCACATTACCCGCCGATGGTATATCACATTACCCGCCACTTTTTTCAGACGCCAATATTTGGGTATTTTGTATTTTTCAGTCCTCCAAATTTCTCAAATGTCCTCCGTCCTCCAAAGAGGGTAAAATGTCCTCCAAGAACACGACACATGTCGATTTTACTATTTCCTTTGCTAACAAACACGAAATGAATCATAATATTCGGAGTTGAAATTAACAATGTTTCGTATAAAAGCAGCCTGAACTAATTGATATTCATTTCGATAAAAATCGATATTTTCGTGCGAATCACATCTCGGTTAGCACTAATTTTAGTCGAATTTCATGTTTTTTAAAAACTCATTTTTTTGTTCTCATTATTAATTGATCTCATTATTATTAATTTTATGATCTCATTAAATGCAATAAGTCTGATTAAAGCAGCAAAAAGCAATGACAAATATTTTTTAAAAGCAAATAGTCTTTGAAAAAGACACATATTTATGAAACTGAATTTATTTATTTTTTTTGTAATTGTTTTCGTATTTATGTTTTTATGCTTACTTGTTTTGTTATCTTTATGTTTAAATGTTAAAGTTTTTTGGAAGCTCTTTCTGTATACATATTTATTATATATGTATGTATTAGGGATTGCAATCCCGGGATCGCGAATCCCGGAATCCCGGGATCCCGGACAATTTCAGTCCCGAAAAATCCCGGGATTGACAAAATCCGATCCCGGGATCGAAACAAAAATAAAGCTTACTTTTTGCTTTGTCACGTTGAGCTCGAAAAATGCAACCCTTCTTATTTAACACAAAAAATAAATTGCCCATTGCCTGTGACGTTTGAATAAGTGTTAATGCAACAATAGCTCTGTTTGTGTATAACTACTTTTTACAAATTTGTACAAATTAGCTCTGTTTTGGTACTTTTCCAGTACAAATTTGCCAGTAACCAAAATCAGAAAAGAATCAGAAAAAGATTTTAAAAAGTAAACAACCAGAATTTTCTAAAAACATGCAACTTTAACTCTTCTTTACACTAATGTGACTTGTCACATTCACAATACACAGGGAAAATTGTGTAAATAAGAGGATTAAGAAAGAAACACCTAATATAAAACCATCAGCATTTGAGAATTTAAACTATAGCGAAGCTTGAATTATTGATAATTATTACTCACACCGAATTTGAATGGCCAAAACTTGAAGCTTTACCTATAATACGATTTGATCTACTAGTATTGAACCAGAGAGATGCCTTTTTCAGGAGGTTAGCCAGGTGATTTGGTAATTATATGCGTTTTTAAGTTATTTGTCATAAATATTTTGTTGTTAGTTTTAAATTAAGAACACAGAATTGTATTTAATACATAGATATAATTTATTTGATTGAAAAAACGTCTGAACTAGTTCCTTAAAGTAATATATTCAATCCCGAAAAAAATCCCGGGATCCCGGGATTGTGATTTTCAGTCCCGAAATGCCGGGATTGTAAAACTGGTCCGGGATTGCAATCCCTAGTATGTATGTATATTAGTGTCCGACCGAAACCACTTTTTTGGGCCGAAACCGAAACTTTCTAGTTGAAATAAAAATCACCACATCAAGCATCAAAATCACCATTTTTCAACAAACGAATTTTACTATAAGTAAATAAAGAACAAACAAACATAACATAAACATAACATAAATAAATACTTATTAATAAAAACAATTAATACATTTTTTAAAAACATAAACATAAAAAAATCACCCTTTCGCACCTTACTCGCTAATATTAAAAATTAAATAATTGATTATTATATTCTAAAAAGAAGTTTATTTACAATGGTGCATCATCCTTTCACTATATATCTGCTCGGCTGCACTAAATAAGTAGCTGTTCACTCGCTGCACAATAAAATGTAAAAAATATTCTAGAAAGTTTCGGTTTCGGCCGTTCGGCCATTTTTTGGCCGAAACTGAAACCGAAACCACTTTTTTGGGCCGAAACCGAATATTCGATCAGACACTAATGTATATCAAAGTTCAAATACATGTACACCCGTACTCTGAAAACTAAAAATGTATGATTGTTTATAGTATTTTTTTATGTCCACCACAGCCATTTTCAAAAAGTGGCAAGCATAGTCGGGAGAGGTCTCTTTTACTCAATTGCCTACCGAGACCGAAGTACTCGTAGCACCTAACTATTGAGAAGAGTAATCTTTGGCTTTATCACCAGGCTGATATATCGACTGCTGTTAATGTCGTTAATGTTGTCCTTGAAAATTTCAAAAGTATACCTGTCGGCCCCGATGCGAGACTCTAGCCGCTGCGAGTCCTTGCGTGTATACAGCATATACTTTTTCATGCCCTCATTTACCACCAGAACCCTTTTGGTAGATTCTCTTTCGATTGCCGCAAAGGCAGCGATGATATCTCGCTTGCTGCGTTCGATGACGTCAATGTCATCAGCGTAGGCAAGAAGCTCCACACATTTGTTGAAGATCGTGCCATTACGATGTACACCGGCCTTGCGCAGAACACTGTCCATGATGAAGTTGAAGAGGTCGCATGCCAAAGGATCGCCCTGTCTGAAGCCTCGAACGGTACCAAATGGGTCGCAGAGGTCACTTCCAACCTTGACGAAGCTGCACGTATTGCTCAACGTCGCTCTGAAAAGTCTCATAAGTTTTGCAGGGATATCAAGTCCAGACAATGCGGCGTATGGGTGATCCCTTATCGGGCTATCGAATGCTGCCTTGTAATAGATCGGCCTTGTATCGATTTGACTCTCATGGGTCTTATCCAAAATTTGGCGTAAAGTGAATATCTGATCGATGGTGGACTTACCAGGTCAAACACCGCACTTTATCATCGCGTAGAGTCCGGCACAGGCAGCAGGTGTTCGGAATTTTTGGGATTTTGTAATGATTTCAATTTTTAAAATTTATTTGTAAAACTAAAACTATTTTGTTTAGCTTTTGTTGTGATTTGTGTACCAGTGACAGACATTTGGTACAAATGTCTGTCACCGGGTTTTTCAATTTTATTTGGATGCAACTCGATTTTTTTACTACAATAATACACTGCAGAGCATAACTATAGACGCACCCAAATTTTTCCGTTTCTGAGCAATTAAAAATTTTTGAGAAAAATCGAATGATGCAGGGTTAAAGAGCTTTAAAAGTTATTTACTTCCGGTTCTTGTGCAAATTAAAAAAAAATTTTTGTTGAACACTGCGATTAAAAATGCAGTTTTTGGCTGGTGCATAACTATAGACGCACCTTAAAAATGTGCGCTATTTAGTCTGTTGATCGATGTAATGGTACTTTTTTGACGTCTTTTGATTGATTTCCGTATTATTTCAAAATTCCGCTTGGTTCGTACTTGTCGGAAATCGAAAAAGGCAAAATTTTAGCTTTTCGCGAGGACTTCGCGAAATCGGTCGAAAATTGAAGCGATCGGACAAAGTAATGCGATCGTTTTAAAAAGATACAACCAATTATGGCACAAATAAAACAGGAGGAAGAAAACCATAGCTTTTTGAACGGGATAAACCTCTTGTAATTGCTGCCGCTAGTAACTCTATGAGGAAAACTGAGCAAATTAGAAAAGATTGTGGAGTTAATGTGCCTCTTGGACAGTGAACAGAGGCATTATCTTGTTGAAAAATTAGTCCACTTCGCCGATATCGGTTATAAAATCGTAGCAGGTTCGTTTGCAAGAGTGTAGTGTACTCTGCCGAATTAATTCGCGTACTAGGAAAAGCCAGCTCCAACATACCGTTCCCACAAAATGCTCCCCACACCATTAAGGAACCCCCACCGAAGTTTCTTTTGGAAAAATATCGCGGTTCTTTGCATAAATCCCTCCAGTAAGAGTTAAATCCATCTGGACCGTCAAGGTTAAACTTCTTTTCATCGAAGAATATTATCTGCAAGAAAAATGCATGCTTCAGAAAATTAAGGAAGCATAATTGGGGATTCCGTACTCATATTGTTTTGACCGAATTGCAATCGGGAGTCCTTATGGCGTACCAATAATCGGGGCATATTTTTCAATTTCTGCCGGGAAATGTTCGGGGACTCCTTTAACACCCTGTTCACTGTCCAATGAGGCGTATTAACTCCTTAATCTTTTCCAATTTGCTTAGTTGTTCTCATAGAGTTACTAGCGGCAGCAATTACAAGACGTTTATCCCGTTCAAAAAGCTATGGTTTTCTTCCTCCTGTCTTATTTGTGCCATAATTGGTTGTATCTTTTTAAAACGATCGCATTACTTTGTCCGATCGCTTCAATTTTCGACCGATTTCGCGAAGTCCTCGCGAAAAGCTAAAATTTTGCCTTTTTCGATTTCCGACAAGTACGAACCAAGCGGAATTTTGAAATAATACGGAAATCAATCAAAAGACGTCAAAAAAGTACCATTACATCGATCAACAGACTAAATAACGCACATTTTTAAGGTGCGTCTATAGTTATGCACCAGCCAAAAACTGCATTTTTAATCGCAGTGTTCAACAAAAATTTTTTTTTAATTTGCACAAGAACCGGAAGTAAATAACTTTTAAAGCTCTTTAACCCTGCATCATTCGATTTTTCTCAAAAATTTTTAATTGCTCAGAAACGGAAAAATTTGGGTGCGTCTATAGTTATGCTCTGCAGTGTAGTACAATACTCCAGTAGAATACCTACCACGAACATGAATAGGATTTTTCAGTTAACTACAAATATGTTCAACTGAACATATTTTACAGCATTTTTTTAAATTAAACACGGAATAGACATTTCACTGTGACTAATTTATTTTGGGCGAAAGTAAAAAAAAATGTTAATACGATTTCAACAGCAGATAATACATTGCAGCATAAAAAAATGTTCAAGAGTTTTTCTAATAACAGTACGGTAGCACATTTTCAAAGGAGAACGCAACAAAATCGTTTAATGTCAGATACGCAACAGGGTGGCTCATTGTTGTATTCTCTTTAGTACAAAAATCCTACGTCAAAAAAAGTGTCGAATAAGCATACCGAAAATTAAATATGTGAAATATTGATTTAAATATTTGTAATGCACTTTGGTCTATATCAAAAACTTTGAACGTTTTTATGCTACATAAACGTGAAAAGTTTCGAAAGATATTCTTGGTGTAGAAAAAAATATCTTTCTTATCCTTTCTTAAAACCTTTCTTAAAATCTAAGCACAAAAAACATCAGATGATGTCAGGGATACAATAAACTTATAAGGTTGCATTGCATCATTACATTACAACTACTTATATAATAAAAATATCCTCACGTTTCCAAAAGTAATAAAGATCGTTTATATTGAAAAGGGAAAATTTTTTCGTAATGCCCAATTTTTTTCATTCAAATACGTAAACAAAAACTCCTTTTTTTTTAATTGTATCTTATTTATTTTTCTTGTATTCTTACAGTGTTAAATTCGCCTTAATTGCTATCAACGGTTTATCACACCACTTTCTGCATACATTCAAATTTATAAACTGTCAGAAAGAGTGGTTTATAAGACATTGCATGTTTTTTGAGCATTAATCATCGATCCAGACGGGCATTTAAATACTTCAGTGGCGCTTCCTCCTTGTGCTACAAGCCAACCCAAACTAAATATAAAAAAAATTAAGTGTATATAGTTTGTTTTTATTACGTCTATTAGAATTACTTCATTTTAAGTTCAAAATTCTTTAAATGGTACTGTAGAACCGTTATGATTAAAGCCAGTTAAAATATTATAAAAACTTTATATTCCATCCATCCCAAACTAGACTTTAGAATCTCAAGTATAAATAAATGTTTAGCGACGCTTTGCCCGCTGGCTTTTCACTTGTACGAGACGAGAGCATTTAGCTTGAAGGAGCAGTTTGTGCTTGGGTTGTTTTTGGTTTTTCTTTTTGTATAATTAAAAATGCTCTGCAATACTCGATTCTCAAATGTATCGGTATTTTACTTCCAATAAAATACGCAAATTTTGAATCCAAAGACAAAAGAGATCACTACTTACATGTTTTCAAATTCAGCCGTGTCCGTATCTATACCCACGTAGTCTGATTCTGCGCACATTTCCTGCGCTGATATCAAAAAGAAGATCTGGGTCGGAGTTAAATTCAATCCCGGAAGACGAGCCATTCCTTTTATTGGCCCCGTCAAGGAGAGCATCGAATGGTAGGATATCTGCATTCCACCGGAATGGATCAATATGTCCATTCGACTATAGTTGGAGAATATGTTCACAGATGTTGGTACACATCGCATAGCTTTTTCCTCAAAACTTTTGGTGATAGAACGCAAGATCTCCTTCGCAACTGCCACCCCGACCGACGCGTATTGCAAATAGGGCGGCAACCGTCCATCAAAATATGGTACTAGTATAACGGATAATGGTACCACTAAAATATGTAAATTATTAATTATCTACAATTGCAATCAAATGCCAGGACAAGGCTATTGGTTGATTCTTACCGATTGAATGGCTGAGAGTGTCATAAAAAGTTTTTGCAACTATCGGGTACGCCCAACTAAAAATGAAATTTAAGAAATTTCACGTTTATATATGTATACATGCAATAATATATAACCAACTACAGGTATATGTTTGTAGATACATAGAATATATACATATATATGAATATACAAGGTGCAACCCAAAGTAAACAGGACTTTTATAAAATAAAGAAAACGGATGATTATTTTTGTATAATTCTTTTTATTTATTCAAAATACTCTCCTTCTGCTTCGATACAACGTTTTGCACGGTCCAAAAGCATTTGGAATGAGTGTTTTAGGTCATCGGCCGGCATCGCCTTCAGAATGTTGGTACAAGCCTTTTGGATGTCCTCAACGTCCTTATAACGGTTTCCTTTCATCGGCAAATGCAACTGACCGAATAAGTAGAAGTCACAGGGAGCCATATCAGGCGAATACGGTGAATGATTGATGGTAAAAATGCGATTTTTGGTCAAATAATCGGTCGTAACTAGGGCTCTGTGAGCCGGTGCATTATCATGCAATAAACGCCAACTTCCTTCCTCGCGATATTATGGCCGAAAACGACGAATGCGATGCACCAAACGCTTCAAAACTTCAACATAAAACAAAGCGTTAATTGTTTTTCCCGGTGGAACAAACTCTCGATGAATTATTCCCTTTGAATTGTAGAAACAAATGAGATGAGTATTGATTTTTGACTTCTCACGGCGGGTTTTTTTCGGATTTGGCTCATCTGGGTGCTTCCATTCGGCACTTTGACGCTTTGTTTCGGGATCATATTGAAAGCACCACGTTTCGTCACCGGTTACGATGTTGAACAAGAAATTTGGATCACGTCTGGCTTCCCGAACGATGTCTTTTGCGTGCTCAATTCTCTGCGCTTTTTGGTCGTCGGTTAAAGTGTGCGGAATGAAGCGAGAACACACTTTACGGAGACCAAAATGTTCGGTTAAAATGCGATCAATTGATGTTTTGGAGATGTTCAATTCCATTTCCATCAATTCCAATGATGATTTTGGCTGCATTTTGATAAAATCACGCACAGTTTTGATGGCATCGTCAGTAATCACAAATTTCGACTGGCCGACGTGTTCGTCGTCATTCAAGTCTTCACGACCATTCTTGAATCGATTCAACCACTCATTAACACGGCGACGGGATAAACAATCATCACCATAAACTTGCTTTAACAATTTAAACGTTTCGGTAAAAGTTTTACCAAGTTTAAAACAGAACTTAATATTAGCTCTTTGTTCGATCGACATTCTCGTACCAAAGTTAAAAACATACTGTCACATTGAGCGGGATATTTCGGCGTCTACTAGACCAAATGTCATGAAATTTAGACAGTATGTGAATGAAAGATGTACCTTTCCAACGCATGTCCTCACACATAGATGGCGCCACCAGAAACGTCCCTATTGCAAAAGTCCTGTTTACTTTGGGACGCACCTTGTACATATATGTATGCTCGCCAAATTTACAGCGCCTCTAAGTATTATCTGAAATATTCTTTATGGCCGTTTTGACTACGAAATTCAATACAACAACAGAGCTCAAAGCATCGCTTTTAGCCAGAATTGGGACATTCTGGAAATTCGTCTTTTTCGTCGGAAGTACTGGCAAATTTTTCAAGGAAATATTAATTCTCTTACTGCCTTTTGCATCGAGTTTTCATGTCACTCCTACAAAACTTTTAAATACTAAGAGCTTATTGTTAAAATGAAATTTTTTTTAAACTTGAATGGAAAAGTTCGGCGGAATCTTTAAATTTGGATTTTGTTATCTTGACAATGAAGTTTACGGCCAGTCTAGAGATAAAATCAGCGGGATTTCTCAATTTTAGAGTCGATCACTCTTAATTTGGGCAGACCCAATTACAAATTCGAAATAGATGTGCCTCAGCAAACAAATAATACATATATGTTTTTGAATTGTAAAAAAAATGAGACCCATGCACGTACGTTTCGAAAGACATACTTCAAATGAACATCTGAAAGTCGATTGCAGTCGGGCAGATTTAGCTATATAAATATGTTGGAATTTATATATATATATATTGGCAATATTGGCTCTCCTTAAACCATTTTCGGCCGCTACCAGAAATAGCCAATATTTTTGTAATTCCTTTTAAGGACTTACATTAAGGACCTTAATCAAGAATATTTTTGGATTTTTTTTGTTTTTTTTTAATAAATTTTTTTTATAAAATAATAAAAATTCAATTTCAAATAAAAACAAATATATATGTACATAGTTTTAGTCAAATAATAATCAAGCATGAAAAAAACAATTGTTGGCTTACATATGTACATACATGACGACTTCTGGCCAATGGTCGATTTTTCGACCACTGAAAAGTACGCGGTGCGGAGAGGTAAAAATATTTTCATAATCTTATGGATATCAATTGATTGTGGTAACTTGGTCTTTAGGCTTCGTAAATAATCAATAAAAAATCAATAATTTGAAAAGGATATATATTTTTCAGAATATTCAAAATATGACTAAAAAAAAATAATTATTATTTCGAGGGGTTACCAAAAGACCAAAGTTATTTTATGCATCAAAAGTTCAAAGATATAATGTCTAAGTGCAGAGCTACTCTCCTTCAAAGCGGCCGAAAATGGGTTAAGGAGAGAGACAAACCGCATGTCAGTACTGTGAAACGAGTTACAGTAAAGTGCCACCGAATTACGATAACCGCTATTTTGAACGTAAATAAGACTTCGAATTTTTTCAAGATAAGTGTGTTTTCTCAATCTAATAATGCCCTAACTATTTTATACAACTATTATCTGATATACAAAGGTATAGGTAAGGTAAGGGTTAGAGACACACTTAAGCCCATATGGACTTTGGTGATATCATAAATTCCACCCATTTAAAATGTGTATGCAACATTATTTTTTCAGCACATACACTTGAAACGGATGGGAAAAGGAATGGAAGTAATCCTCCTTTATAAATATTTGAAAATAAAAATAAAAATTACCGAGCAAAGAAGCGCGATGTATTATGGTTTAGTGTTCATAATTCAATGGCACTGCACTGTAATTTATTAAATATTTTAATGTTCTTATCATAACGACAAAATGTAAAGAGTTAACTTATTTACGGTCTTGGCTTTTGCCACTTTGATCTCTAAGTGACAGTTATGTAGTATAATACTTACGCATCATGTGAGTCAACTTCCACATTGGTCACACTTGGCAGCACTTTGTTTTTTTTGTAAATGTTTAAAATGTTCTCAAACCAATTGTCCGAAGTTATATCAATAGCTTCCAAATGCTTTATTATTGCCGTAAAATTTGTAAAACCACTCCACGGTCGTGACTGGATTTTTAAGGCAGACAATTTTACTAAAGCTGCGCCTTTCAACGACGGTGCTCGTTTCAAATGAGCTTTGAGAGACTTGAATATAATCTCTGTCTTAAAATAAAAAAAATAAAACATTTGTTTGTTGTAATTTTCTGGTTATTCCTTACCATAAACACGCTTACCCTTTTAATGACATCATTCAGATCATCAGACGAGTGTTGAGCAACGAAGAGTGCGGATGTTATTTCGGGTAAAGCCCACATTGTCGCACGCGTACAAACAGTAGGGTTTGGGTGTCCTTGTGGTAGAATTCCTAACGCAAATAGTAGAAGAATCGAGTTATGAGCCACGCGAGTGGGATTCTTTGTTAGCAACTCTTCGACAGCTTTCAAATACTCAGAACTTCTCACAACTATTGGACCACTCCAATTACTCGGAACTAATGCCGTCCAATTTAACTACAAAGGAAATCAAATCGCTATTATACCATACGATTATAATTTTATTTAAAACTTTTATAAATCAACGTGCTCACTCTCTAACTGAACTCATTTAACAGTTGTACAATACAGTTGTAAAAGTTCTACATTTTTGGAAGTCGACAAGTACATTCAAGTCATTGAAATGTAGCGTGTTCCACAATCAATCAAAACTACTGAACCTACTGAATTACTGAATATACTGCTACACCTTTGGATAAATCTTCTTAAAATTTCTACCGCATCTTGTTTTGTAACAGAAGGTGTCGTGAATAGTATTTGACAACTGAAATATTTATTTATTATATATACATAACTTCGTAAGTACAATCCGCACAGCATAATTTGCTGCTATTTAAATATTGAGTGTCATCGAAAACAGCAATGAAACAAACCTAACTGATACAAACAGTAATAAAAACGTATCGACTTACAAACGGATATATTTCTTGCACCGAAGAAATGTTATAAAGTACGGAGCTGTTCCAAAATCCACGACGTGAGTGCTCTACACGTATCTAAAACAAAATATACATATAAAACCAATACATACATATACAATTAAATGTATACTTATTAGGGCGGGTCAAATTGTATGGAACGATTTTTTTGATGAAGCGTATAGCAAAAACGTAATCTATAGGTGATTCTGAGAAATTTTGCTCAAGAGACCATAGCTCTAAGTCGGATTTGGAGCCCCCCAAAATTTCAAAATAGATATTTTTCAATATATACATAGAATAATTTAATTAAATTCGTCATAAAATCGGATAGAGTTATAGTACACTTCTCAATCTGGGCTTGTTTGAAAGGTATTTTTATCACCTTTCAGAATCTGTATTGATACCAATAATTTTTTTATTTTTAGTATACATATTAGGAAAAACAAAAAAAAAAAAAAATTGATCGTAATAAAAGTTGTTGGAAATTATCTGAACTTTCATAATCTGCAAAAAAAAAATTATCGAAAAAAATCGAAGAAAATTCGGAATTTATTAGTTAAAAAATTCCTAATATGTCTACTAAAAATAAAAAAAAATATTGGTATCAATACAGATTCTGAAAGGTGATAAAAATACCTTTCAAACAAGCCCAGATTGAGAAATCTCCTATAACTCTATCCGATTTTATGACGAATTTAATTAAATTATTTTATGTATATATTGAAAAAAATCTATTTTGAAATTTTGGGCTGCTCCAAATCCGACTTAGAGCTATGGTCTCTTGAGCAAAATTTCTCAGAATCACCTATAGATTACGTTTTTGCTATACGCTTCATCAAAAAAAAATTAACCCGCCCTAATACTTATATATAAATTCCCGCAGTAACTAGTATGTTACTTGCTACTTTATGCATGAAATGGTGCATTCATTTTATGGCCATGCGAAAGGGCGCATACTTGTATGCTATAAATAAAAAATAAAAAAAAAAAGAATACGAACACAACTAATAAATGCTGGGACATTAAATTATATATGTATCAAGAGTAAAGTACATTTACTTATGTCCATCCTTAACTGGTTTTGGCTCAGTGCAATTTGTTGTAGATGGATCGCTGACAAGGTATTGAAACCGTCCGACGCGATTGCCTCAAACAATCACGTTAAATAATAATTGCTGATTTTAATCGGTAATTCTTTAACTAAGCACTACATCTATTTCTGTCTTAGTTTTGCTTCTTTTTTTGTAAATAATCTCTTACCTTATTCAGCTCTTTGATGAACATTGAGATAGCTTCGTTCTCCGAAACCCTCTGGTCATATGTCAGACCACTTGGCAAGAAAGTGTTCAGCAAATTGTTTAGCAGCTTTGGAACGCCTTGCCTAATACGATAGGGAGGCGCTTTCGGCGCCATCCAACGAATATTGTTCTGATGACGATTATTTAAGTTCATGGATAATTATCTTTTTTAATCTACATTTATGTATAAAAGATGTTATAAATTACCTCTAAAATCGGCGCTGATGTACTTGGGCCACTGATAATTAACAGGACATGTGGGCGTCGCCCATAACTTAAATCGTAATAAATATCAACAAGCGGTGTTGGACCCAGTTCATGAATTTTTGAAATTAACGGTGCAATGGACGATGGACCTAGTGCACCAATTGGTAGATATCCACCTAACTTCTCTAGCACTAATTGAATAGTCGAAGAGTCTGCTGTTTGCCGCAAGCAACTACCAAATAGCCGTCCAAGTTTGCGAAAGGGACCCGATGTTGTGTTATGTTGTAAAAGTTCTATTACGTTGGTAAAACATATATACGTATATGCATGTAATACATGGATTTTTATGTATATCAGAAGTAAAACCAAATATTATAAATTGTTATAAATATGTTATAAATTGAAATACCTATTACAATACATTACTATCAGTACTCAATCACCACTTAGACTGCCCTATTATTTCCCCCAGAACGTTTGGGAGTTTTACCACTACTGTTAATATCAGCACGGAATGCACGTAAGAAAGTCGGTAGAGACAAGTTTTTCGTTAAGTAGTTCAATTTACTGCCGTACAGCATCGCTCGTATTATGACACTCAGGGCTCTAATTGGGAGCTTCAAACTTCGCTTGTTCCTCACATGTTCCCTTCAAACATCTACCTAACAATTAACTACATACCAGTGGATTCAGATCAGATCCCACCACAGCCTTATTTCGGACAGTTTGAACGTAATTCTTCTTACTTTTTCGTCCTCCTTTTCTGTTCAAATTCCAAACAGAGTGTATGGCTATTTTACATTGATGGCTTGAAAGGAAGCGCAAGAAAGATGTATTATGTATGTACTCGTAAAAGATAACACCACTCTAGGTTTAATTGTTTTCTTTTTAAGCTTAAACAATATTTTATTGTTGCGATATTTTGTTCTTTGCCACTTTGTTCTCTATTTTGTTCTTTTCTACATGTTTTAATATTTTTTATTTAAAAAACCCTAAGCAATATAAAATTGTTAATGTCAACGAGAAAAAATAAAATTCTCAGTTCGAAATAAAAACGAAACGGAAATATACACAAAATATACTTACAATATAGTAAAACAAACTTTTACAATTTCAATTCCAGATTTTGACACAGTTCTTCGGAGCGCGCGCTAATCATTCGTTGTGTTATCATTCGTTAATGTTAGATGCACTTTTTGCAAACTGTGTGAACAGATTTGAAATTTAGATAGTAGTTTAACAAGTATATATATTCTCCTCGCGGAATATGCAGTTTGATCTTTATTTTGAATGTGAAGCTTTTACAAGAGAATTTAGAACTAGCCAAAGAGAACAGAGAAAAACGGCTGCATTGTCATCATAACATTTTAGATAATTTGTTATAATGGAGCCAATACTCACACTTCCCAGGTTGCACAAGGTAGGAACCTTCGATCAGGTATACCCTGTCAAATTTGCCCTGATTAACGATAACATTGTAACTAGGGAGAAGCTTACAAAGGTAGGGCGCCATGGTCAAAGAAGGTGCCTTCAATAACATAGCCATCGCTTAAAGTACGTAGCTGCGTCACTGCAATGCTCCAATCGAGGGTAGTGACCGCGTTACTCGGGAATATGAAAGCTAGTGTACATCACAAGGGGGAGTGCTATCGCGTCTTTTGTGGATTTGTGCCATCTATAATGCGGTTGCGTATGCGTAGAGGAATCCTTCAGGGTAGCCTAGACAGGTTATATGCTTGGTGCCTGGGATGCAGGCTAAGTATTAACATTAGCAAGACTGAACTGATGCTGTTTACCACCCGCACAAAAATACCAACCTTTAGAAGATCTCAACTGGGGCATATTACACTACCCCTGGAGGAAAGCAGGATGCTATTCTATGAATTTTCAAGACAGTTGTGTGTCCAATACTATTATTATTCGAAGCTTTGGTCTGGTGGAAGGGCCACAAAATAAAGCATTACCAATGTCAGTAGGCTACAAAGAAAAGCTTGTGCCAGAACTCCGGAACCGATTAAATCCTGTCCCGCAGACGCACCTGTTCCCGGTAGATCTGTATATCCTGAAAGACGCATCCATAAGTGCGCTCAGGTTGAAAGAAACAAGTGTCTGGAAAGATAGACCATAAATAACATTGACGGAACGAGCGAGCCCATATTTTGGCTCAAAGAGGCCCCGCTCGTGATGAAACTCAGGCGTTGAAGGTTCATGTCTCACTGGGCGGAGTCTTCAACAACACTAGGACACACTAGTTGGCGGGAGATGGAATCCCGCATAATCAGCATATCACTCTAGCCTACTTACGATAAAAACAAGACCCAGATTTTATATATTACATGAAATCCTTCCCATTTGGAAGTTCCAAAAATTACAAATTCAAAGGGCTTTCGGCTTACGCCGCCATTTTGAATAGCCATAACAACCCTATTCACAATCTTGTGTAAGTCGTCGTAGCATTTGCAAAATGGTGTAGTGTATTGTTTTTTACACTAACAAAATACACAGAAATGTATTTGCTACACCCTTGGAAATATGCAACACTTTGAACCCATACTTCATACAGTATTTTTCGTTTATAACGAACCCGTTTAAAATGAACTTCCGTCTAAAACGAACCAATTTCAAAAGTACGCGCTTTATGTTTTCGCTCATTACGAAACCGTTTAAAGGGAACTTTCGGTTAAAACGAACCATTTTGTCAGTCCCTCGAAGTTCGTTTTAAGCGAAAAGTACTGTATTTATTATGCAAATGCAACACCGAATTGCAAAACTTACAGCTGAAGCAACACCTTTTGCTTACAGAGAAGAAACAAATAAAGGAAATAAATAAAGGAATCAAACTGGGCATAAATAAAATACTAAATTATCTTTAAGGAGCGACATATAGTAAATGCAGTATAGCGAACCCTCGTGAAACAAATAAATAAGTATGGTATTACATAGAGATTTGACTCCTGAATCTAACGAACTAACAATTTTGCCTGGGAAATGCCCCCGTGGCTCGGGGTCAAAGTTGGTATCAAAATAACTAAATCAATTCTCAATCGATTTACACGATATGGATATAACACAAAAGGCCTTTTCCATACTTTTCTATTGGTATGCAACATTAGATACGTGATATGTACTAATAAGAAGTTATAATCAAAAACTATTTTTTTATATAATAATAATAATAATTGACTGGCACGACAGCCCGCTTACGCGAGACTAAGGCCTAGCTTCCCGCAACCACCCGTGTTGTGCGTGTGAATTTTTACGCGGGTGGAAGGGACCTACAGTTTTATGCCGGTTCCGAACGGCAGGTTGGGAGCTCTTTCATAAGCAATTTTTACTCTCAGAGGTTTGCCATTTCCAGCTGAGAGGACAGCCACCGAAAGAGAAAACGAGTTTTCTCGTTATTTTTTAGGTGTTATTACAGGCAGTATTTGAACCTGGGTCGCTGCCTTCGACTCGGTCCAACGCACTAACCAACTGAGCCACGGCGGCTGCCGTTTTTATATACAATTTTAAAAAAAGGATTTTTGTCCTGAAAAGCGCCATTATTAAGTTATAATAAATTTGTTACCATATTATTACATGTGGAATTGCCTTTACAATAAAATATAAAACATTTCAATTTTTTTATTTTTAATTTATATTTAAATTTAAATTGAGTTAAAACAATTTTTTTTCCCAATATTTTGCAATATTTTACAATCAAAGTATTTGAATACAAAAATACTGTAAACACTTTATTGAGCCCGATGCCCTAGTTACTCCCTCGGCCGCAAAGCCGAAGTTACGATTATAAAGGTTATTGCTCAAGAGCGACCGACCACAGATTAAGGTTTAGAATACAAAAATACTGTAAACACTTTATTGATGCCGATGCCTAAGCTACTCCCATGGGGGTTATTTTTTTGAAGCCCGGCCGAAGGCCAGCCCCACAAAAGGTATTTGAGTACAGAAAAACTGCAGTTTACTATCACCCTCCATGTAATGGAAAAATATAACCAACACACAAATACAATTGAAGGCTTGCGGCGTCACGCAAATCATTCAATGCCACAATACCATAAAAGCAAAAAGGGTTTTAATGGCTGTTTGGCAAAATGTAAGCTTTTAAAATAATGTAAAGCTAGAAATCTAGATCTTTTCAAATCTTTTTTAATATGGCAGGTACTTTGTACAACCCCCTTCAGCCCTCATTGCCTGAAAGTGATGGCGAAGGTGAATATGAAATAGCTTTGGACCCAGAGTCAAGTTAGAAAAAATTTAAAAAATATATTCAGAAAAAACAAAAGTATGTATACATTTTCACAGCAGCCGCCGTAGCTCAGCTGGCTAGTGCGTTGGGTCTCGAGTCAAATGCGACGCTCGAACCCAGGTTCAAGACTCCGTTGCTGCTAACACCGAAAAAATAGAAAAACAAAAATTTTTCTTTCGGCGGCTGTCCTCTCAGCAGGAAATGTGCAAACCTCTGAGAGTAAAATTGCCTATGAAAAAGCTCCCGACCCAACACGGATGGTTGCGGGTAGCTAGGCCTTAGTCTCGTAATCGGGCTGTCGTGTCAGTCAATTATTAAAATTATTATACATTTTTATATTTCGTTGTAAACTGCACAGGCTACAATATGGTAACAAACTTATTATACCTTAATAATTGATTTTTTCGAAAAAAAAAATTCGTTTTTCAAAAATGTTTATAAAAAAAATATTTTTCGCTTAAAACTTCTCATTAGTACATATTACGTATCTAAAGTTGTCCATCAATAGAAAAAGACCTTTCGTTTGATATCCATATCGTGTAAATCAATTGGAAATTGATTGAGTTTTTTTGATAAAAACTTTGAACTTTGACCTCGAGCCACGCTCTTTGTAGGCGTTTCCCAGCCTAAATTTTCAGTTTCAGTTATATAGCCCAATTTTTCGTTTTGAGGGTTCGCTTGATGGCAAATGTTTGGTATTGCATAGATTTGCAATCTCAAATGCACAAGATTGTGAATAGGACTAATAATAAAAAATATTTCCCATTCTTTAAAATGTGCTCAACACTTTTACTTTTTCCCTAGCCAAGAAATAAATCGTCAAAGTTGGATCGCCTTTTTTGGTCACTAGAATGGTGTTACCTCTTAATGAAAAAATACATTCTTGATTCTACAGCGACTGCCATAGGCGCAAGTGCTAGACATTCTCAATGCCATGTCACAACTGAAGAAGTTCCTCAGAACTTCGCGTAAATTGAAATTAACATATGTATGTATATATATATGCATACGAAAATATATATAAATGCGCAAACAAAAAATACACGCAAATCAAAAACACACTGAAAGGGGCAAAATTTGAATTTAATTTGTTCAATGTATAAGTAATTTTTTTGAAAAACGAAGTCAACTACATAGTTAATCAATGGTTTTTTAATTTATTTAAAAAAACTTATAAACGTATATCTTAACGTTACCGCACTAATTATATATAGACGAAATTGTATTTTCGCATAATACGGAATTCGATGATTTCACACCAATGCACAGTGATTCGACTCCATACAACCGCGGGACAAAATTAGAAGGAGTGGTCCGTTCTTCATAAAATTTGGTATACTAGTTAATCATGGTCTGCTGAATTGAAATCTCCATTTGGTTTTTCTTAAACTGTTGTAGTTTGGCAATGCAATGCAATTTTGCAAATTTCGTCATTTTTGGAAAGCTATAGCACCAAATGTTTTGGCTAGATTTTTCAGATTTTACATTTAATCGGTAACGTCAACATTGATTATTCCAAAGAGTAACAGAAATTGTATCGGGACCCTCTGGTTTTGCAATAAAAACAATAATAATAGACGTATGTTTTGCATTTTTGATTTGATTTTGATTTTATCATTTTTCGTGCTAATTGCATACTTTTAGGCATAAATAAAATAAATTTCGTCGAAAAATACCACTTTTAGACCACTTTTCAAATTGAATTATTTTCTGAGATCGGAAGATATCGGAGGATATAATTACAGTATCTGACAAAGAAAGAATGCTTCTTAAAATTAAAATAAAATCCAGGAACATACTTTCACATACTTTTTAGATATTTTCGTCTAAGTTTTGCCAATTTTCAGATTTTTAACTTAGAAAAATATTCTGAATTAAAAGTGATGTAAAAGCCTACGCTTTACAAATTTTGGGAAAACATTAAAAGCGAAAATGGTCACATCATTTCTTATTCTATATTGAAAGTTTAAGCAACTTCGTGCCAACCATGTATTTTTAAATAGACTAAATACCATAGACTAAAATAGACTAAAAAACAGAAAATATGAGTTTCAATTTTTTTGTGAAAAAAGTTTCAACTTTGAGCCGCTTTTGCACAGACACTAATTGATTTTTTGCACAGATTTTTTGGGGTTTTCTTAGTTGGAGTTTTTTCTGTCAAATGACATCAAAATCGAGACCATACATTGAATTTTTTGAATTTTGTCTATGGAACGAATCACTGTGCAATGTTGCTTTATAAACTCCATTTAAACATGATTAGAAATGGTATGTTTAAAAACTTGTTGTTTGGCAGTTTTTCAATTGTAAATGTTTCCAACTTAGTTTCGCTAATTTTGTATTCCTTTTCCTGCCTCCTACTTTAGTTCAAAGCGGTCAGTGTGATCAAAGACCTAGGTGTTTTTTTTCGATTCTAATTTCTCTTTTTCTGCCCATATTGATTCTACTATCTCCAAATCGTATTCTATGTTGGCCTTTATTCGTCGCAACTGTTCTACCTCTTATACCTTCAAGTTACTTTATTCCTTATTCCTTTGTTCGTTCCAGGCTAGAATATGCAGCCGTCATTTGGAGGCCGTTTTAAGCCTTAACTAGGTACAAATCGAGGTCTTTATTCGCTTTGCCCTTCGATCCCTGAATTTTACCGATCCGATTCCCGCCTATGACTCACGTTGTCAGCTTCTAAACTTGAAATCGCTACTTAGCCAAATATATTTTCTCTCATTTAAATTTTTATATGTATACCATCGTTAATGGACTTATTGACTGCTCTCTCCCTCTTCATGAAAAACAAATTTTAATATTTAATGTTGGCCCTAACAAGATCAACCATGCCAAAAATGCGACTATTACAAGAGTTCTAACTGAATTTAATAGCCTTTCAAATTCTTTGGACATTAATTTTGCGTTACCTTTAAATGTATTTTGCAACATGGTATCTAATTATAAGTATCTTCAAGTTAATTTTTCGAATTTGTTTAAATTTTCACTCCTCATTTTTTCAAAGTCTGTAATTTGATTAGACTTAATTAATAAACAATGAACAATAAATCGGGGAATAAGTGTAATAGTGTCGTGGGGAAATAAATGTAGGTCTGAATATTCATTGACAATCCAAACAAAGTCCACACTATTTTTCTCTAAGAATGCTTCACTCCGCTCTTTGAAAAGCTACACTTTAGTTCTATTGGGGATACACGTCCCGTCGAACAGGACTTCGATTATTGCTGCATAAATGAGAAGAGGAACAAACGACATATAGTACACTCTGTCACTATCCAGCCCTTTCTAAACGCAGATGCCACGTATATTTTTTAATGAACTAGACAAGCTCAATTCAGGTGATATCACAGAATAACTCCGGTTTACAGTTTCTTGTTCACTATTTGTTAAAACCCCGAATGAGACAAAGGTGCACCTCCACGCTTCCGAGTAAACCTTGGTGGGAACCTTTAAACACATATTCTTCTTCAGCTTTCCGAAGCTTATACAGTTAATTAATTTATCCTTCGGTATGGTACACACAAATACTATCTTCATTAATAAAACTTACGTTGCATTTGCATATCCACAGCTTCCTGTGCACTGCGCATAGCTCTTAAGCTTACCAAGTCGGAGCCCTGTGCTTTAGACGCGCAACTAAAATTTTTGAATTCTATGCACGGATCCAGATTCCAGTCTAATTTGGCTTGAATACTGGAGGCCGCCATACGGCATACCATTTCAGTGCATTCGTGTGGTGGTGAGGCTGTAGGCATACAATCCTCATCATCGGTGTAGCAGTCCCTAGGAAGTTGTGAGGGCGCAGTACTGATTAAGAACAAAATCGGCGATGCAACCAGCAGAGACGTAACTAAAAGAGTAGCTGTAGTAATGCCGATTTTATGGACTGTTGCAGACGTCCGCAGCCAAATGCACGGGGCACAACAAATCCAACCGAGGGTAGTATTCTGTCGTAAAAATAAAAAATTTGTAATATTAACAACAAGGCAATTTGAACTTACACTTTTACTAAACCCAAAACAACTTTATACGTATATGAGCATAAATGCAAACAAATCGAAGTTGACTGGTGCCAAACAACGACTGAAAAACAATAAGGCCGAAGGACTGGGGCTAATGGTTTTCCAACAACAATCAGTATTCTGATCTGTGTACGAAAGGTCCAAACAAATCAATTCTAGATCCCTAGATTCAATCCCTAATCCAGATCAAATCCTAGAGAAACCCCCAAAATCATTGCGTCTTAGTCTATGATAAGGCATTTCTCAATTAGAATAAATATTGCTGGAATAAATAGGAGATACGCTTTAAATAGGAAAGTGGAACAATAAATTGAATTTAATGCTAGCAGGTATGAATCGAGGAAGAACGGCGCCCAAAACTTTTATAAAAAGTTAAGCGTCTGACAGTAGGTTTTCAGACCGAGGCACCTTCTGGATATCTGGCTACAGATGCGCAGGGTGTACTGAGGTTATAGAAGGAGCACTTCACCAAGTTTCCCTCAACCGCAAAGAGAGCAATTTCAAGACGGCACCAATTGATGACTACGGTGTGAATGCCACCAGCTAAGACGACGTCCTACCCAGCGACATAACCACAATAGAGCTGCACGATCCGACGAAAAGGTAAGCTGATTGGGAGCGGCGACGCTGAGTTGATTGGGTGCATGCATCAGCTTATCTGCAAAATATGGCGGGAAGAACGTGCCCAACGATTGCAACTTCAGCGCTTCTTGTACTGTGTTGACCCTTTAGAGTCGAATCGATACTCAGGATCTCTTTATCCGGTACAAGACAGCATTAGATAGCCCAATAAGAGATCTCTTATTGTCTGCACTTAGTATCCCTTGCAAAGCTCGGGGTGCCTTTGCGGCATCGTAAATGAGGGCAAGACGAAGTATAGGCAGACCGACGGGTATACTTTTGAAGTTTTCAACGAATTCGTCTACCTTAGCACCGCCATTCTCCGCCATACTCTTGCCAATAGGTGCTACTCCGGTCTCGGTAGGCATTTAAGTAGCAGAGACCACTTTCAGCTAGGCTTACCACCTTTTTAAAATGGCTGTGGAGGACACTTAACACATCGGCTGATAAGTCCCCGGTCTAATGCAGAAAATAAATCTTTTTTTGAGAAATTCGATTTTTTCCATCAACATAGTTTCGTTCAAGAATGGTACATTCTTTCCAGCGCTTCTCTAACATTTCGACACCTTTCTTGTAAAACGAATTATCTTTGGCCTTAAAATAGGTATTTTTTCAAGGATCACCTCCTTATTCGAGCCAAATTTCTTTCCGGAGAGCATTTTTTTTAAGTCTGCGAACAGATAAAGGTCACTGGGAGCCAAGTCTGGAGAATAGGGTGGGTTCGGAAGTCATTCCAAGTTTAGTTCGCGTAATTTTGCCATCGTAGCGAGAGGCTTGTGGCACTGTGCATTGTCCTGTCTGCTAGCAAACGCGGCACCCATTTCGAACACATTTCAATTTACGGGTTTCTAAAACGATTTTATGGACTTTTTTACCGTTTTCCGGTGTAACCACCTCAATTGGCCGCCCACAGCACGGCGCATCATCGGTGTTCGTACGACCACGTTTAAATTGAGCAGACCAATCAATAATGGTCGATTTTCCGGGTGCTGAGTCCGGATAACACTTATCGAGCCAGGCTTTTGTTTCAATGGTGTTTTTTCCCATCCAAAAGCAATGTTTTATGAGAACACGAAATTCTTTTTTTTTATTGTTCTGAAAACGAATAAAGTTGTTTTACTAAAATAATTGTTACTTTTGAACCAAACGTCACATCGTAATAAAATTTACAAGTACCGTTTGAAGGTTACTACTTAAAATAAAAAAATATTATTTCTCGTTTTGTGGCGGTTACTATGGGTCAGACCGGGGACTTATCAGCCGATGTGTTAAACAATGCTATAAACAATCATACATTTTTAGTTTTCAGAGTACAGAGTATACATGTATTAAAACTTGTTAATATATATACATATATAGTACATATGTATACAGAAAAAGCTTCCAAAAAACTTTAACATGTAAACATGAACATAACAAAACAAGTAAGCATAAAAACATAAATACGAAAACAATTTAAAAAAATAATTAATTCATTTACATAAATATAGGTATGTCATTTTGAAAGACTAATTTGCTTTTTAATAAATATTTGTCATTGCTTTTTGCTGCTTTAATCAGACTTATATTACATTTAATGATATCATAAACTCAACTCAGATTATTATGATGCATTTCGTGTTTGTTAGCAAAGGAAATAGTAAAATCGACATGTTTCGTGTTCGTGGAGGACATTTTATCATCTTTGGAGGACGGAGGACGTTTGAGTAATTTGGAGCACTCTCCTCCACAATGGAGGACGGGTGGCAAGCCTACTCTCAACCAGCAAAACTTACGCTTTATAGACCTCTCATTCCGCTCGTGCTATTTTATGGCGCGGAAGCAAGGATAATAATTAATAATAATAATTGACTGGCACGACAGCCCGCTTGAGCGAGACTAAGGCCTAGCTTCCCGCAACCACCCGTGTTGTGCGTGTGAATTTGTACGCGGGTTGAAGGGACCTACAGTTTAATGCCGGTTCCGAACGGCAGGTTGGGAGCTCTTTCATAAGCAATTATTACTCTCAGAGGTTTGCCATTTCCAGCTGAGAGGACAGCCACCGAAAGAGAAAACGAGTTTTCCCGTTATTTTTTTAGGTGTTATTACAGGCAGTATTTGAACCTGAGGTTGCTGCCTTCGATTCGCGGTCCAACGCACTAACCAACTGAGCCACGGCGGCTGCCAAGGACTCGGAAAGCAAGGACTCTGTCGCGAAACGAGATAGCGGCCCTTGGCGACTATGGAGATAGTGTCTTCAGTGGAAGGACCAAGTTAAAGTCGCTCTATCATCTCTTGGTGCGACCAACTCGAGAACTTTTGCAGCAGGCCGTAACCCGATAATGGATTAGTTGGTTGAAATTGCTGGAGAGAGCACTCAAAAATGCACGTTTAACTATATAAAAAACTGGATCGCAACATTAGCAAAATCTATTTGAACGACAATACTAACAATTGCAAACGACGTGGATCTTAAAGGCGAAATGTAACCTGACCTGACCTTTAACTTGGCCGAGCTGGAAAACATAATGCATAGAATGTGAAAGAATGTCAGTTACTCTGGAAAGTTTTAACTATACCAAGAAGAAACCACTGTTATATTAAATGGGATTGATTTAAGTGGATTGGACAGTCTATAGGTTTTTCACTGATGCTTTAAAATATAGAAAACAAATCGTTATTTCATATTGTTCAACTTTACGAAACTTATTCAAGCAATGTATTAATGTAATTGTAACTTATGTTTATGTAATAGTAATTTGAGTGTCTTTATTTATTCCTCCAAATCAATTTCATCCCCTTCAAAGTAATCCCCTCCCGATGCAATGCACTTATGCCGACGGATTTTCCAATCTTCGAAACACTGATTGTAGTCACTTTCCGGGATGGCCTTCAGTTCCGTCTTCGGTGTCCCCGGAGCGGTCTTTTGAGCTTGCTGAACAGCCAGAAGTCGCACGGCGCCAGATCAGGTGAATACGGTAGTTGCGGAACGATATGGGTTGAGTTTTTGGCGAAATGATCACGAATTACGAGTGCAGTATGGGATGGTGCATTATCGTGGTGTAAAAACCAAGAATTGTCTTTCCACAATTCCGGCCTTTTTAGGCGGATAGCGTTACGCAAACGACGCATAACGTTCAAATAATATTCCTTGTTGACTAAAAAAAAAATAATTCACCAAATCCTTCGACGCGTGCAGTTTAAATTCAAATGTCACCTTGTTTTTTGGACACAGTAGTATATAGCGGGAATCCATTTAAATAAAGCAATACAGTGTCATTGAGATTCAAACAGACTTCTTCGGACCGTTTAACAAGCGGTGTTGCAAACGAAGCGTAATTTCGTCTCTTCTGATTTTTATTCAAGTATGCTGCTCAACACTAAAAAAAACTAGACATTTTCTATACCTATGAAGACAACTGTATACTAATATTATTAACCGGCACGAATTAACCGGTACCCCTATTATTAAAAAATTTTAGCAATTCATTTGCCACTTTATTAAAGGGGTGTGTGTTACAAAAAATAATCCATTAAAAGAATTTAACAACAACAACAAAAGATAATTGTAAAGTCTTTTCAAGCAAAATAACTTATTTGTAATCAGTAATGTAAAGAAAAAGACTAGTTATAAATTAGTTTAAAATTAGTTACATTTCCTGCAGGGATTCAATGCATTTAGCTTTGTGTTCTTTGGTATACTTTTCAATGATATGAAGCCAATAAAGTTGATAAGTTGTGTATTTAATGCACAAAAGTAATAAAAACATTCTTTAAAAAGCAAACAATTGAAAGGCAACTGGCGGCATTTTAGTTTGCACACTCATCACTAATATCGGGAAAAGAACACAAAACAGTGAACAGCTGATGACTGCCAGAACACGTAGACTGTGTACGTGAATTGCAAAAAACACAAAAATCTGTTTACTCTTCCAGTTTCCTATCACTTTATCACTGCTGAAGCGCTCGCGTTCCTGCTGGCACCGGTCTTTCCCTTTTGTGGCTTCCCCTGCACTATGAAACTCGCAAACAAAAATATGAGCTCAAATGCGTCTTCTATACACTTCATATTCTTTGATGATACTTATGTGAAGCTTCAGGGAGTTCCTCCCGAAATAGACAGGAAAATTGTGTTGATAGTGCTAAAGTGCAACAATTAAAATCTTATAAAAATACAAATCGCTCATTGCGAAACCTTTGGGAGGATATAGTTTTAAATTTTAAATTTGTGTTCGTACGAGTACTTCAGTGCTGAAGGGACACATACATACGTACGAAGGATGTGTATGTATTTGCATACCTTGTTATACCTTGTGGAAACTCCATCAATGTTTCCACTTTCGATTACTTCGATTTCGTCTGATTTGGAGACCTGATTTCCCCCAACAGCGGATTTGAACGACATTTGCTTTTGTAAGAGCGCTGAATGACTGCCTCCAGAAGGATTTGCCATGGTAATAATGCCACTGCCAAGTCCCCCGCTGCCAATTGCGCTCCCGAAGGCGTTGCGTGTACTGGAATCCGCAGTCATGATTTCTTCAACGAACAGCGAACGATCTTGATGCACCTTTTGCTATAAATCGCTCTAATGTTGAATATCTGCAAATGTGTCTTATTACATATGTATATTTATATACCGCATATTATCATTTTTCTTACTGCTTACATAACCAATGAGTTATTTACACACATATTTGGAAAACTTTACTTCACACCAATAAATCAATAACGGTGTGACCCCATCGATGTTTCGAAGCAAAATTATTGACGTAGAATACATCCATACCAAATAAATGCTGACCAATATTCTCCGCACAAATTTCAAAACTGTAGATCTAATCGAATATTAAACATTGTTTACAAAATCTAACAAATGGAATTTATTTGTACTGTTTTGAATGCAGCACATTTCTCCAGCTGTGTTGTTCTTGTGTACCTAAAGTGAATTCATATTGGAGCTTTTACAGTAACACGAAGATGATGAAAAAGCACACTACACTAGCAAAGGCTAATAATCCCGCTGTGTGGGACTGGAGTTCCGAATGGATGACCATTCGACGAAAAAGCTTTAAAAGCTTCAAAGCCTGTCCACACAGGTATGTAAAATAGCTAGAGTAAGTTCGGGTAATGTGATATACCTGTTTATTTTACGGCGATTCCCGAAACACTTTGCCTTAAAAGACACAACTACTCACTGACACATTATTTAGTATATCTACGATTATTAACTCTTTAAGATAAACTGTTGACGAGATTTTTAATTACAAATAAAAATATCCAAATATTGGAGTCTGATAAAAGTGGCGGGTAATGAGATATACCATCGGCGGGTAATGTGATATACCCGAAAAAACGTTATTTAACAGACCTATTAGTTTCAAACTTGGTGAAAATACTTCAAATCAAAAATAATTAGAGACGTGTTTCTCATTTTTTTTGGAAAATCACAATCTGACGGGGTAAACCAAGGGTTAAAAATTTGTATCGAGAAACATGATTTCATGGATTTTTTAATCTAAAACTTAACCATAACAGATTTTTGAGAATATTCCACTTCAAATATTATAAAATAAAGTATATAGACATTTCTGTATACAAAAAGTACTACCGTCATAAGTTTGAGTACTGTGATGTACTATATCATATTACCCGAACTTTGGTATATCACATTACCCGAAATTGACTTTTCGCGAAAAAAATATAAAAAAACAATAATAATTTTGTTAAGAAGAGCGTACCTCGGATACTCATAATCGATATCACAGAATTACTTCTGATTAGCCTCGAACTTTCTAATAATATTTTTTATGTACCTTTTATGCTTTCAAACTGCATGACCAAAAACTTGTGCAAGCACTACTCAAAGCACTTCATCACACTGACTGTAAACTATTTAAGCAAACACATCCAAAATCATGCAGCACGAGTTTACCTGTTATGATGTTTTAAAAAGGTTAATTTTGAAAAAGGTCAACGCATTTGTGAAATAAGCCACTTTATCACATTACCCGACCATATCACATTACCCGAAGTTACTCTACCGGAACTCTTCCCGTCACATTTCTTCGATATTTGTGAAATGCAATTTTTTGTTGCTTACTGAAACATCATATTGTAACGATAAGACACACTGCCGCTGTGCAAGGCAACCTGTCGTTGTGCAAGGCACCCGGTCGCTGTGCGAGGCACCCTGCTGTGCGATGCACTGAATGCTTTGACAGGCATACTTTTAGGCACGCACTTTTAGAATACGACGCACAGTGTTGCATAAATGAAATTTGGTTTACAGTTATTGTATGAGTAAAGAACTCACTCTGCAAAATTTCAATGAAATCTGACCAAAACTTCAACCACCTTCCATACAAACGGATTTGAGAAAACTTCATATTAACAATGAAAATTATCTTAGTTCATAAAAGCTGCATTAAAAATATTTG
Organism: Melieria crassipennis; assembly: GCA_963668005.1. Classification (NCBI taxonomy): domain Eukaryota; kingdom Metazoa; phylum Arthropoda; class Insecta; order Diptera; family Ulidiidae; genus Melieria; species Melieria crassipennis. Next base: position 83,707,170 of record OY764961.1, on the reverse strand, counting down.
TATTTTAATATAAATTTACTTATAAATATGTATATAGATAAAATGCGCTTTTTTCAAAAGAGATTGAAAATAAAATCTCGATAAATTCCTCCACAGCTGCTCAGAAGTTGCCCTTAGAGGGTTAAAATCTTAAACTGACCCCACTAATTTTTCATCCTCAATATTTCTTTCGAACATACCTACTCCCTATCTGCACCCTTTAATGAGGCTCCCATACAAAATCATCGTTTTTAGAAAGTGGGCCCGCTGCTCTCAGGTTGGTCCCAGACGTACCATATGTAAGACTAACCAACATTTATTTTCCCTTCCGAATGTTTTTTCTATACACACCTAATCGCTATGTATATCGAAGTCTTAAGGTGGCTGCCATACAAAACTTTAATTTTCAATGGAACTGGCTCCAGACGCAAATGTAGTAAAGTAAGCGAGGAAACATCGTATCTGGGAAACTACTGAACCGATTTGAATGATTTATTCAACAATCGTCAACATTCCTGAGTGCAAAAAATACAAAGTTAATTAAAGTTCAAAAATTCACCACCAGAGGGCGCCTCCCATACAAGTGAAGTAGTTAGGTTGTCAACTTTTAGGTCTGTACGAACAAAAAATTAAAGTGTACTGTCGAAACTCCATTAACCCCTCTATTTCGAATATAATAGTAGTCGTAATTGATTTTCCTAAGCTATCTTTAAGAAAGCATTATTAGAGCGATTCCATTGGCATTCAACCAAATGGTGAAAATATCGCGAATTTGAACTCAAGTCTTCACCTAAAAATGCTAATAACTCGCATTCGCGTAAATATGCGTAGCTGAATTGTACAGCATAATGTACATACTTGCCAAAACAAAATATAAACAAATTTCGAAAGTGATAAAAACTGTTTTTTTTTAAATCAGCTTTAAAGTTTTAACTCATTTTCAGTAGCGGCTTAAGGGGGACCAGGGGCCCCGGGCTGTGGGGGCCCCCGAGAGAAGCTTGTGTATACAATTTTATTTTAAGCTTATTGCAACATAAAATGGTTTTAAGGCAGAAATATTTGAAGAAGTGTTGCGACTTAAGTGTCACTTATCGGCTAGCAATATAAAGACTGAAGAAATTTCTCTGTGGTCTGGACTAAATTTATTAGAATTTATTGTAAAATGGGATTTCATTGAAACACCTCCAAATTTAAGTTTAATCGTGCAATATTTCTTAATAACACAGAGCAACAAAATCGACACTTTTTTTTTTTTCTAAAATCAAACTATACTTTTCTAAAGGATTTTTGGACGCTGATCGCAACTGCGTACTTAGTTTTTTGATTGTTTGAGCGGCTTAGGAAATATTGATGGTTTTCCGCGGAGGGCATTTTCCATGTTTTTTGACCATTATACGCATGCAGTTCCTACAAACCTGAAGTCTTAAATGTCATTTCTTTAACATAGATTAACAATACTCTAACTATGTATTTAAAATTTAAAACATTAAAATCGGTTCAAATTTGCAAGAGTTATTCATTTGCAAAGTCAAATTTTCAGTTACTTTGCAAGATTGCGAATACAGAAAAGAATTTTGCTTCCAAAAAATATATATTACCATACAGTGAAAGAAGAATGTTGGGGCTTTCAATTAAAAAATAAATTTTTGAAATACGATGTTTGTAATAGAGTATATGTTCAAATATGTAAGTTCTCCATTCAGAAATTCAGCAACAAAAGCAAGGATTTACTTTTGAGCTATAATATCGGAGCACAATTTTAGGCAGCAGTATGAAAATGCTCCCATTCAACAAATGCCCTCAATTCATAAAATTTTCAGCTTTCGAATTTTGAATTTTTTGTCCCTAAAAATATGTCGCAATGAAATATGGAAAAACAGCAAGTAGTTTGCTAAGTGTGTGTGGTTGAAATTTTTACTTGTGTGATGCAACTCTTTTTAGAATAGCTCCTACAGTAATGAACCAATTCAAATTTTGTTAATGCCCTTGAAAAGACAAATATTGACGCTTGCGAAAATATTTTAGATACTTTCGTCAATGACGCGAAGAGCATTAGAAGATTTCAATACAAACACGTGTTCAGAAGGTGAAGTCGCATTTACACTCTAATGAGCATAGGCCGAGAATGGCACATGCAACACAAAAAATCTGTTCTATAAGTTTAAGTTACAACCTTACACTATACATTGCAAACTAACTCCTAGTTGAAAATTGCAACCCCGAATTTAAATGAATTTTTATAAAAAATTCGCGAAAATTGAACTTTGAGGAGCCATAGCCGTGTTAACCATTGACCAATCGAAATCGACTATGGTCAAAATTATAGCTTGAGGATTCGTTATTGTGTCATAAAAAAATTATCGTGTTTTTAAACATATTATAAAAGCAATAAAAATTCAAAGATGAAAAATCGTGAAAAAAACCCCCTAGCAAAAACCACCAATAACTTACAAACCGCTCAAACAATCAAAACACGAAGTACGCAGTTGTGATCAGCGTCCAAAAATCCTTTAGAAAAGGTTTACTAGAACTCGGAAAAATGTTGGCTGTTGCTCAGTGTAATTTGTGTATCGGTGTCAAGTTGCGAAATAAGTTTTTCAAAACTGAAACTTGCAAAAAACTATTTGCGCTCCACCATTGTTAATGAAAGACTAAGTTGTTTGTCACTTTTATCAATTGAAAGAGACACATCGACAATTGACTTTGAAAATGCAATAGATAAATTCAGTTCAATAAAAGCAGGAAAACATTCTTTCTAAATAACACTTGTTTAAAAATTTTCAAAAGTTTTCCCTCGAAGATTGCAATATTTAATTTTTAACTTAAAATTGTCTGCAAAATATGCAAATACAAAACTCTAAGTTAAAAATTAAATTTCGCAATCTTCGAGATTTTGCTAATTAACTAATGTGAATTACACAATTAAGTACTTAACCTCATTAAACTTTGTAGAACTTAAACAAATTTACGGTTATTATTACTTATATATTATGATTTTTTTTACCCCTACAAAACGATACGTTAAAATAACATGTGCATAAATTTTACAAAAAATTTTCGACTGTTACTGTCTGTCGAATGTAAATAAGAATTCGAAAATTTATTGAAAATGAATGTTCCTTTATTTTGTTAACAGTTAGTGACTTTCTGATGTGTTGAAATCGTAACGATAAATCTCAAAACGATACTGAAGCGATATAAAAACGGTATCGTTAAGTCGAGTATTGCTAAAGTGTCTAAATTGATATCGGGAACGAAAAAAATGACACTATCGTACCGATATCGAGATTTTGGAAATTCTCGATATCGTTGCGATATTGAAATTATCTTATCCGAGATATCGTAACGATGTCGAAAATTTTGAAAATTTCGATATCGTTTCGACAAAGCCCTTTTTTCTTGTTCTCAGTAGCATTTTGGATACAATAACGAAAATTTATTTTCTTTCTGAAAATTTAAATAAAACGCATATTTTACAGTACTGTCGCATGGCCAGTCCATTATTCAAATCAAATAACGATTATAAGTACAACACAGCAATGCACAAACTCGCAAACTCGTTTTTAAATGCGCCCGCGTTCACGTAAGACAAATTTTCGTTTGCCAAAAAAAATATTTCATTTGACTTGCAAATTTTCAAATTTTTCAAGAAAAAATTCAAGCATTATCGATTATTTCGAGTTTATCGCTAATAATTAATATCAAGAAGTTGTTTGTTTGGAAGTTTGTTTTTCTTAGTACATGATGTAGGTATATTTGTGTGCATACTTTTTAATATGCACAAGACTGCCAACAATTTTTAACTTTGTAAGTATGTATGTCGAATGCAAATAAGAATTAGAAAAATGTCTGAAAATTAATGTTCCTTTAATTTGGTTTTTAGACGTTCTGTGTTGAAATGGTAAATGTTATCTTTTGCTAGTTTACAATTGCTATTGTCCTACAGGTTTGTTTTCTTTTTATATGTGCATTTTTATCCTACTTTATTTGCATACTTTTGAATAAAAAAATTACAGCAGTTATACAACTTTTTTAAATGTCATAAAATTTAAGAATTTAGGGGGCCCCTTCAGCCGACGCCGCCCCGGGCCCCCGATCACCTTAAGTCGCCACTGGCTGGGTGCCATGCCTCTCGATGACAACCATACCGGGGAATATATTGCACAATTCATCAGAATTAACGGACGAGTACAGAATTTAAACAAAGATTCATCTTGCTGTGGAAGACAACGCTGCTAATATGAAAGCGAGTCTGCGTGTTGGAGGATACTTAGCGTGTGTTGCTCATACGTTGCAGTTATTAATGACTTTTTGAAGATGAACAAATTTGTACGCTAATAATAAAAAATGTCGAAAGACAGTGGAGCAATTTTAAAAAAGTGAGCATGCATACAGGTACTTAAACAAGTATCTACCAAGATGCTTGTGGCTTAGCAAAACATGTCCTTTTGCAAGACATGCCGGGCAGGTGGAACAGCAAATTCTTAATGTTCGAACGACTTTTAGAACGGATGGATGTAACGAACGGGGATGTAATGAAATGCTTACCGCAGATGAATGGAATTTGTTTTAAATATCATAACCGTTCTAAAGCTGTTTTATCAAGCCAGTCTAGATCTCTCTTCAGATTCTTCATGTGCGTCAATTGTAATACCATAGGTATTGTATTACGTTCAAAACTTGTACCTACTACGCATGACTCAAAAAAGCTAGCTAGAACTTAAATATCACTTTAATAATTCGCTAAATAAAATATTTGCTTATGTAAGAACTTCCCCTGTACTTTTGCTTTCATGTTTTTTGGATTCAGGTTTAAAACAAAATATTTTACTAAAACGGAAATCAACATATGTCAGGATTTACTTAAAAAAGAACTACAGTATTTTTCGTTTATAACTAACCCGTTTAAAACGAACCAATTTCAAAAGTACGCGCTTTATGTTTTCACTTATTACTAGTGTCCGACCGAATATTCGGTTTCGGTTTCGGCCCAAATAAGTGGTTTCGGTTTCGGTTTCAGTTTCGGCCAAAAAATGGCCGAATAGCCGAAACCGAAACTTTCTAGAATATTTTTTACATTCTATTGTTTAGCAGATATATAGTAAAAGGAGGAGTAATTTAGATGCCAGCAATGTAAATAAACTTCTTTTTTTATCATATAATATTAAATTATTTAATTTTGAATATTATCGAGTAAGGTACGAAAGGGTGATTTCTTCTTATTTACGTTTTTAAAAAATGAATAAATTGTTTTTATTAATAAGTATTTATTTATTTATGCTATGTTTGTTTGTTTGTTCTTTATTTACTTAATGTAAAATTCGTTTGTTGAAAAAAGTGCTTGATATGGTGATTTTTATTTCAACTAGAAAGTTTCGGTTTCGGCCGAATATTAAAAAAAAGCCGAATATTCGGTTTCGGTTTCGGCCCAAAAAAGTGGTTTCGGTCGGACACTACTTATTACGAACCCGTTTAAAGCGAAATTTCGGTTAAAACGAACCATTTTGCCAATCCCTCGAAGTTCGCTTTAAGCGAAAAGTACTGTATATTATTTGCCTGAATGCGATTTAGACGCCGTACTTATTGAACCGTGTCACATAGAACTCCAACTAAAGAGTGTAATAATAATAATAATGACCTGTGATTCGGAAATAGTTTTATACATATGACTTAAATGATGAGGGCATTGAACTGAAGCATATAGACAATATTTAAGGGGGTCCTCTACTCTTCAGGCAAGAAATTGAGCTGTTATTTGGGGAATTAATTACGAAAGATCTACTGCATACAATTAAAAATTTTATTTTTTAATTTTTAGAAATACATGTTTTGACTTTAAATTTTCATTTTTGAAGAGGAAAAAAAACTCCCGCGACCTTGAAATGTCATTGATGACATGGATTTTAAAACTGCAATGGTCCCGCTTAAGCAATGTTGTGGCTAATGGGGTGATCTGAAATCAGAAAATTGATATTCGTTACAATCATAGTAACGTTGACTATGTTTTCCCGAGACAGAATTTTTTTATTTTGCACTGTGTAAAAGTTATGCAACAATTTGTAAAAAATTCCAATTTTCACCTCTTTTTTTGACCTATTAGGCGCTATAAAAACGGAACAAAATAAAATTTTGAAAATCGTACTCGGGAAAACATAGCGGTATGTTTTCTAAACAATTAAAAAAAATTATCGAAATCGGACTAATACTTTTATAAAAAGTCTTACTCGGCAGTCAAAAAAACACTACTTTCGGGAAAACGCGTTTAAAGATAAATTACGTTGTATAACTTGCAGGGGACGGGTACCTTTCGGTTCCCAGCAACATGCAAAGAAATGTGATTTTCACGGAATCCTTTCTGTGGCGTATTCCCAGATACATATATTTACATATATTTCGAAACCGCGAGAGTAGAGGACCCCCTTAACTGAGCCACTTATTCTCAGAGAATTCGAACATATTTGAGTACTGGCACCAAAATTCCTTTAATATTTGTAAGAAAAAGTGGCAAATAACTAACTAACAACTTTAAGGTGCTGGAGGGCAGCTATATCTGCTGGCGAAGATGCCAATGAACTTTTATTTTTACATTATAATATAAAATTTGATTATAAATATTGCAATTTGTAATTCATAACCTAGAAAGGTCTTGTAGTTCTATATAAAACTTTTTGCAGCAAATCAAATGAAATGAATTATACAGGCATATTCTGACATTCACGCGATTTCATACCGAAACCGAAATTGCAAATCGCATGAATTTTTATATGGTGTTCTGCAATTCACACGATTTTGTATAAATTCGAAATGAATTGCAAAACCGCTATCATTTCTGATAAAAAATTTTGCAGGAAAATTTTGTAAAAATTAGTGCTTTTAATCTTTCCGTCTATTTGATAACTCAAAATGAATGGTACAATCATGAAAAAGTGAGACTACGTATTCCGAGAGATCATTCCAATCCTTTGGATCTCCCACAATCAATGTAAGTGTACATATGGAGTTATTTCCTTGGCACAAGCTCGTATCATGTGGCCCTTTGCAGATTCATCGCATATTATAGGGTAAAGAAAGAATCTTTCAAGAATATTTTGGACGACGTTAAGCCTTTGATAAAGCCTGTCTATTCCTGCCGAGCTGAAGATAGCTGCCTCTTTAAGATTCTTTGCGGAGGGAGGATTCCAGCGCTATATTGGGAAGGATACGGACATAGCGCTGGGAAGAAGTACAGTGTCCAAGATTTTAGCAGAAATGTTAAATGTCTTAGAGAGTGTACTATGTCCAAAAAGGATCAATTTAAAAATGAGCGCAGATGGAGTTCGTCGATCTAAAGACCACTTTTACAATTGCTTTGGAATCCCTGGAATAATTGGCTGCATCGATGAAACACATATACAATTTTTGAAACCACAAGAGAATGAACATTGATTCCTCAATAGGAAAGGATGCTTTGGCGTTAATGCGATGATAGTTTAAATAAATTAATCCACTTGCAGATATATGACTACCAGATGCTAATAAGAGCTGTGGATGCTTTTCATCCTGGCTCTAGCCACGATGCTTTTATTTTTAATTTGAGCAAGGCGAAGCAAAACAGTCAGCATTTAGTTTTTTGGCCAGTTGTGTCTACAATGTCTCCACAGCAACACGATCTCCTTTCACAAAATTCTTGGCCAAGTCAGTGTTTGCTTCCATGAACTCCAATCTTTTCCTGGGAGTGGTTTTTGTGTTTATCCCTGTAAAAAGACTTCAAATTAACTATTTAAACAATATTTACAACAAAATACTTACATTTTCTGTTCGTTTTGCCAATTTCGCGCGCGAATTTCGAATTGCAAAACATGCGCTCCGATTTTATGTTCGAAATCAAATTTGCAAACGACGATTACAGAACATGTAAATGGTTTCACTGTCATTTTCGAAAATGAATTGCCTGATAAGCTTATATTTTTCAATTTGTGCCAGTATGGAAGTTGTGCTCAGGTAAGGTCCTTTCTAGATTTCGATATATTCATTTTTATTGATTTCTTGCAATAAAACACGTTAAGTTTGATTGAACTGTTCATCTAAAAATTTATGAATTGTTTCTATATAATGTACATCGTATGTACTGAATAAAAGTACTGACGTACTCAAGCTATGTAGTTTTACTGTGAAAAATTAGGGTTTGGTTTCAACTGAGCTTCAAGAAAAAGCCAAATGTTCGGTTAGGGTTCAGCCAAAAATTCGAGTTCGGTTTATACTCCGTGTTGCACCTTTCCTTGTCAGAACCAAATTCATCCCTCAACACTGTACCAGGCTGCCTTTTATACTTGTATGCCCGGACCGCAGCTCGTTCTCAAACATCCCAGTATCGTCTCGAATCGTCTCTGCATTTGTTCCATCGAAGGATTTTACTTACTTAACTGGTCATAACACGTTACCGGGTTACGGCCTGCCGCAAAAGATCTCTCCAGGCGTCTTATCCAGTTGATCCCACCAAGAGAAAAAAGGGGCGTCCTCAACTTGGTCTTTCCACCGGAGACACGCCTTTCCTCTTTGCCGTCGATCTCCAACAACGGCATCGGACACCCTTTTCGCCGGAGCTTTATCGTGCATTCGGCAGACATGGCCAAGCCAGCGTAGCCGCTGGATGTTAAATCGCTTTATTTCGCTTCTTTATACAGATCTTACAGCTCGTTGTTGGTTCGTATACAATAGTCGAAGTAATACGAATAGGGCCGAAGATTTTGCGAAGTACCTTCCTCTCGATCACTCCAAAAGTCGCTTAGTCGCTACTCCACAGCGCCCTTGCTTCTGAACCATAGAGGAGCACGGACAGAATAAGTGTTCTATAGAGTGCTAGTTTAGTCGACCGAGAGGCGAGTTGAAAGATTATAGTTTATTTTTGAGCAAAATCTATAGAAACGAATTACGCCTGCGTTGAAGCCCCAAAACTAAATTTCTTAACGATATATTCTTTCAAGATACATTTAGATTTATATTTATTATATTAAAACCATGTTGAATTGTTGTTATGATGTATATTTGTGGTATGCAAAAGAATCTCCTCTTATATGCCAATATATGATATTTGTTAATTAATAAAACAAATGAGTATCAAACAATTCAGTGTATCACTAAAGCAAGCATAACCCTCTACTGCCCCATGCGGCACGGTCCACTTTCAACTTTGAACTGATAATATTGGGAAACATGTGATGCTTACAGCCTTGCAACATTAAAGAAATTACAACTGAATTTATCTAACACATGCCCTAAAAATTTAATTAAAAAAAATGAATATTTATGTGGACTTTTCTAAGTTTTTGTGGACCGTGCCTTAAGGCCGTATGGGCAGTAGAGGGATAAACTATAGGACATCGGTAACGTCTTTTTTACAAAAATCAGCCAGTGTGTTTCTAAAAAAATTGTTTACATTTTTGTTATATTTTTAAACTTTCTTGTTTGGGCATTGAAGTTTTGGTGCGTTAAACTTTAAAACGGTTGGTTTACAAATCGCTGCGAAATGCATTGAAATTTTTTTTAGAATTTACATACGATAATTGAATATCCACGGTGATGTTTTTAGCACAGCCAGAGAAGCCTATTTCCAAATTGTTATTTATATTCATTACTACTTATTAATGAATCGAAACATGGGTAATATATAAATAATTAATTTTCATACTTACCAAATTAAAAGCTATATAAGTGTTACAAACAGACAACTGCAAATTTAGTGGAGTAAATTCATTTTATTAGATTCAAAAACTAGAAAGTATTTAAAAAGCGTAATATAAAGATCTACAATTGTATCTTTCGTAATATTACAACTGTCACGTAAGATGATTTAATAGTAAAGCATTGGAATAAGCTCACATTTGGTTTCTACATAAGTTTAAAATATTAGTACAGTTGAATCTTCCAAAACGCAACCGCTTCGCAAAGATTATATATTACTCTAAAACAGCAACTTTTTGGTTACGTTTTCAGGGCGGTTAAAGTTTCGGATCATTTAAAAAAACTTACATAGCCTGCATTTTAACCAACTTCTTTGTAAATTTTTGTCGATTAGCAAATCAAATTTGTTTGCTTAAACAAAACTAGCTATTTTCTTTCTGAAATGTCTTTCTTCTGAAATAATTGTTTTTGTACTAATTTTATATTAAATGAAAGACATAAGTATATTTTTGTTTCTGAAGTTATCCTATTTTATATATATAAAATGTACCACTTTCCCAATAAAATGTAATTGTACTGAATAATTGATAATTTTAAAATCCGTCCAATGAATGCAACTTTTCGCTATTTGCAACCACCCCTGGAACAATTTGGTTGCGTTTTGGGAGATTCAACCGTAATTAGTTTAAAAAGTACTTATAAATGTTGCTTGTAACTAGCTCTGACGGCATGTAAGCCTTTTCGATTTCATTGTTTTAAAATTTCTTTGGCAAAAAAATATCTCGTTGTTAAGATGGTATGTGTCAATAACCGGCTTGTGTACCTGAAGTTTACTTTGTATATCACCTCATCAATGATACCTGTGCTTAAATCACAATGTCTGTCCACATCCGGTACGAATAAAAAACCGGCACTAGATACAGACACATGCACGACAACGGACAAAGCAACAAGTGAACAATAGCACTCGCTAAGCATTTAACAAGTTAATTTAAAGTAGACGCTAGAGAGATGTGCATGCGCAGATTAGAAAAATGTAATTTATTGTTTAATTGCATTCAGTTTTACTACACGGAGTTTTTAATAAACCTATTTAATTTTAGTTTGCTTACAAAAGCGATTTATTATCCTAAAGAATTATTCGGAATGTGAACCTGATTCCGGAGCAGACTACACAATCTCGGTTGCACTTGTCTGCGTTTGCAGTGTCCACTCTATCAAAGCACAATTGGTGAAAGTCACATTTTGCGCTCTTAGGGTCCCAAATCTGGTCAACCAATTAAATGAGTACTCACAAACTAATCGTCGCACTAGTGCCGAGTGCAGATACTGAAAAGGCAACCAAAATTTGAGCTTAAAAACTGCGTTTGTGGATACATTAAAACTTTGCACTTTTATATAGCTTTGTGGTCTAAAATGTTGTGTATTTGAAATATAAAGAAAGTGTAAATAAATACTTCAATTGTTATAAACTGAACCGGTCAATGACAGGACAAAAGCAATCTGAGTTATCATTACATTTTTAGCCAATATGTAAGAATAATTTCGGATGACATCAGAAGACGCAACCTTCTTTTAAATTATTGGTAGAATTCAGTTTATGTGAGCTCGCCTCAAGCATTTTCGCGACCGCGTAGTCGTGAGCCACTCGTTTACTATCACTAGCAAAAAATCAGGCACTTTGTCGCTAATGGCACAAATACAGAAATATACCTTAACGATAATGAACATTTGTTTTGGAATGACAACTTTTTATTCAAAATTGCTCCCTCTTTCTTGAGTGTGTAAACTGCACCGACAAAATTTATGTTACGTATTTACTTAATACGTAAGTTTTGTGAAATTAGACTCAGGCCATCAAGGTATTTGCTACGGGGATATAAAGATTTACGTTTGGGATTCGTCGGTTACTGTTTTTGAGTATTTGTCCACTTTGGTGTGCAAAGGGTTAATCAATGCGTAACAAGCAGTTGTTGTGACTTGTGTTAAGGTGCTGTCAGACTATGCAAGTAAAGTAATTTTCGTAAGTACTTCTTGCTTTCCAAAAAGCGACTTTCACGTCTACTTTCCGGAAATACTTTTTTACTAGTCACATTGTGCAAGTCCAATCGATTTCTTATAATATTTTTTGAAAGTAATTGGCGTATGTGTGTGCTGCGACGCAGTTTAGTTTTACTGACAAAAATGGAAAAACAATTAAAACAAAACTAACAAAAAACGAAATTGCTCCTTATGAGGATGGTAGTGCTCATTGCTCAGGAAATTGAGGATACTTTGGACAAACCAAGGACATTTTGCGTGAGTTGGTTTCCACATCGCGATGTACAAAATCCACACTATACAAATTTGTTTACAGTCAAACCCACACACAGTGATACTGTTAATTTCTGAAAACTTACGATATATATTATATTTGTAATAAATAGTATAACACAAATTTTACCACCTAAAATTTTGAGAGAAAATACACAATCTTGATCAGTCCGGTAACCGTGATCAATATACGCAGAGCTGCTTAGCTCATTCCAAAAAGCGAAATACTTGCTAGTGCAGCAGCAGCAAGTTGAAATTACTATCCGAAACTAATTTACATTCAGAAAATAACAGTTGCAAATAACATATGCAAGTTTTACTTTCGAAAGCACATTACAAAAAAGTCGAAAAGCGCGTATAGAAAGTACTTTTTTGGTGGTCACACGTGAAAGTTTTACTATCTAGAATGGAAATGATTTCTGAAAGCACTTTACTTGCATAGTCTGACAGCATCTTTAGAAGTAAAACGTGATACGATTGGTGGAGAATAATAAATGAAATTATTTGCGAATAAGAAATATGTTTCATCAAAAATTTGTTAATTTTATTTAACTCATATTTCGGTTTGGTCGATTACGGGGTTTTGCAGGAGAAAAGCTGAATCAGCTTCTTTTTTGGTATAACAGAACACTACTATTTTCAGTTGTGAATATCCAATCGCTTTTATACTGTATTGTTAGCTGACTAAAACATTTTACACCTTCGAAGCATTCATTTACAATTTAATATTTAACGCATATACAGTATAGAATATGCTCTAATATCATTGTTCAACCTTCGGACGGTTTCTATAAGAAATTTTATCTTTCACTAATAAAATCTCGCACTATGATTACGTAACGTCATTAGAACGCATAACAACTCTTGTTGGAGCAAGTGGCATTGTCAATTGCAGCTGCTCCAGCTGATGTAAAGCAGCAGCCACAATCACATGAGCTCTTCGTAAGAACTGGCTGTTTCTCCTATTGCAAAGCTAATTTCCCCATATAGGCACGGCAGCTCTGGTGAATCCAATGATAATATTTCATGAATGTTTGCATCATTTTCCCTTAAATGCATTCAGATCACTTCGACTGAACGACATATTCATATACAGCTTTGAAATTCGTTTTGTTGATCACTTTTTTGTTTGGATTCAAATGTATAAAGCATTATGTGGTGGACTACAAGGAACGTGGTTTCACCGTAAATGATGGTTGTACGAAGCTCTTTGGTAACGGCTGAGTTAGAAATTGTAAATTTTTGGGTATTTATGCCACACAAGTCAACTGAGGTTTATCTCGTAATAACCCGTTTAAAGGTAGATAACATAATTGGTTTAACTTCTTTTAAGTTTTATTTTTCAATTGTCAATAACAACTTAACTATGATTTCTGTAGTTTTCCAAGACACCGACTCGCAAATTACAACTCAAGTATTGTTGCAAATGAAACACTTACTGGCCTCCTACATTTCTTACAATGCAAAAAAAATAACTATTTCGTTGCTTCGATTTACAACAATATACTTATCTATTCTTTTTGATTACTTTTTTCTCTGCAATAATAAATTTATTATAAAGCAATATCTTTATTAATAATTTCGTAATGCGAATTTCATAATGCAACATATATAATTTAAAAGCCTAAAGATATAATTATTAAAATGCCGTATCAAAATTTGTATAGATTAATTCGTACAGATCAAATTTAAAAAAACCCGTCTTTCACCGTAAAGTAAAGATTTTATGTATTACATGCAAAAAGACCGCAAAAAGCCATGCAAACAAGGTAATGATCCAACGCAAATGCACTTTTTTAACTTAATTAGTAAATAGCACCCATTTTACATTTTCGTTGTAGAAACCTTTTTATCAATTGTTTCTTCAGGAAGATCCTTTTCTCCATTCTTATAATAACCATCATATTTATTGAAATCTCTCGCTCCGGATCCACTCAAAACCATTGCAGGTAAAGCTCTTAAAAATCCATGCATCCCAGATGGTATGGGTGGAGTTGGTGGAACAGAGAGACCACACCTGTTATAAAGAAACGGCATGTTGCCTGTAAGGCTAGTATGTAACGCTAAAACTGCTTCCAAGTCTGCTTCTTGCGCTTGAGATAAAAACTCGCTGAATAAGCTTGTCGGAATCATGCCGAAATGGTCAAACGCATCCACATAAGCTTCTGTGTCTCGAGTGTATTGCTCAAGAAAATCACCTAGTAATTTCGCCACCATGGCCGACCGGGCTTTGCTAATATTACGAATGTTTTGAGGATTGCGAAAGAAGACCGGAGCCTTAATGGCCCCGCCAATGCGATTTAGAAATTTCAGAATCAGTTTCTCATGAAAATCCCTCGGTTCTTGTGATAGCCGACGCAATATGGCGTCCAAATACAGAGCGAAAGCTTGCCTGGCCTGTAATTGCGTTAATTCTGAGCCATTGTCGATCATTTTTAGTATCTGCTTACGCAGGCGCTTTCCTTGCTCTAGACATTTCGATTCCACATGTTTACTATTAAATAGAATCAGTGAGCCCACTGGCAACGCTCGTTCATATTGGGCTATTCGATCATCTTGCGAGTTTTCCTCTTTTGAATCACCATCTCGTGACCCATTACCATACAAATTATTAAACAACATGAGGTTATAGTTGTGCGGTAAAATCATTGAATAAGAGACCTGACCTTGCGCAGAAGGTGTCGACAGTGGTATGCCAGTAGTCGAATCTAGGAAACTACCGTAGCGTTGAATCGTGTCATCTGTAGGGAAAATACGAACAAACCCACCACGTCGGGCATTCTGCAGACGCGCATTTCTTACGATACGCTGCTCTTCCATTGTAAGTGATGGAGGAGCCGGAGATTTATTTCCACGACGAGTGCCAGTCCTATTGACACTATTAACAGAATCTTCCGAGGTTGTCCGCCGCGAGCAGCTAACGTTGCGAAAACGTGTCCATTTGCTGTCGTAGTGCGCACGCATACTGGGCGTACATGCTGGAATGCCCACACAGGTTAAGAGATCCGTAATTAGACAGGCTTTCACTTTTGAATCAAGTGGGCTATCCACGCCCATAGATGGAGACAGATTTACCTCTAGAAGCCATGGCTTTAAACTATCATCTACTAATATGTCGAACCCGTACAACTCGAAGCAATTGTTTCCGCTGGGAACAAACATCCGACAGGCAGATATTATTGATTGTGCGCAAGAAAGAATTGCTTTAATAATGAGATCTTCAATGTTTGACATAAGTTGGCGAGTATCACAACCTTGCGACTTCAAGTGCCTAAGCAGCGCAGACAATGTCCACTTATGCCCAACGTCCTCATCATGGCCGTCGTTGGATTTTATATAATCCGAATGGTATTTGTTGATGCTGTAGTTGCACAGGTGCATACACGGATTCCATAAGTTGTCGGATGCGCGATCGTATTTCACTGTGGCTAAACGAACCAAACCCTCCTCATAAATATAAATAATGAGTGGGTCAAAGGATGTAACCAGCACATAAACACGTATGTCGCATTTATGACCATCAATGCAAAGTGGATCTACTACGTACTTGGATACGAGTACTTGTTCTTCTTGAGGTATTTGGTCGGGCTGTAAGTTTAACACATTAAACCAGAGAAGCAACATCGAAGTAAAATAGTCCCACCTACCGTGTTTACTATGAAAATGCCGCGCCCTCGACTTGAAGCAGCTGGTTTTACAATCCATGGACCCCGATGCTTATTATGAGCTGACACCAAGTCCTTGTATTCTAAAGGTAAAATAAAAGACTGCGGCACAATATCAAAATACTTTGGTCCACGCAGATGCTGCATACGCTCTATATTTTTGTAAAGTCGGTCTTTGCGTGTCAATTCATATGACCTGGAACAATATACAAGATAAACGTAGAGTTAATTATAGGCAGTTTCCTCTTTACGAGTGTACGTCAAAAATGTATATTATACAATCTACGTATCGTCGCATAAACAAACAATTTGAAAATGAGTTTGCCGGCAAGTCAAAATAAAAGAAGGCACTACATAGTTGTATACATTAATCTTAGCAAGTAGGTGTTGGCTTACGGCGACGAGATGACATCGCATCTTAATCTGTGCATGCTTTCCAAACCAACGCAACGGTTCGCATTTAAAAGGTTATCGCCACCATGCTAGCTCTCAAAAAAATTAAATATAATGGGTACGTTCCTAAATTGCAGTTCAATTGAAAAATTTCTGCACACAGTTATAACACAGTTATTGTGGTTTATGTTTTGGTTTTTTATTTAGCATAATCTCCTAACAGTTCAATACACTAAGTCCAGCGCTCCTCCAATAAATCTATCCAATCATTAAAGTACGATTCCAGAATGTCTGCAAAATATGCCTCTACGGCTGCTATAGCTTCTTCATTCGACGAAAAACGCTTTCCGCCAAGGGAACTGTTCAGGTTTCGGCATAGGTAGTAGTCGTTGGGTACCAAATTTGGTGAATACGGTGGATGGTCAAGCAATTCGTACTTTAATTCCTTGAATTTAGCCATTGTGAAAAAACTTGTGTGAGGACGTGCGTTGTCTTAATGAAAACGAATTTTTCTTCTTCTTTAAACCGGGTCTTTTTTCGCGAATTCTGCATCCAGTTTATCCAAAAAGTTACAATAGTAATTTGAGTTTATTGTTTCACCATCCTCAAGATAATCGATCATCAAATTCCCTTTTGTATCCCAGCAAACTGTACCCGTAACCTTTTTTGCCGATCGTTCGTACTTTGTCTGCTTTGGTTCTGAACAGCCAGCTCCAGTCCACTGTAAATGTTGGTGTTTCAATTTAGGATCATTATCCGTTTTATTCTGCTTAAAATGTTCCAAATTGCACTGAGAAATTCGTTTTCGATCTCTATAGAGTTTTTGTTGAATTGTTAACGGATCTTCAATACTTGTACGACCACGTTTAACTTCAGCACTTCAATTTTTCACTGTTGCAAATGAAGGAGCACATTTACCATATCAGTATGGATTTCTTGTCCAGATAAACCTTTTTTAAATAAATACTAAATAATGACACGATTTTTCAATTTTTTCATTTAAAAATAAATACTGTGACACGTAAACTTCAAACAGCGGTTAAACAAAGAATGAGTTGATTGATTGAGATTGATTTGAAACTTTACACGTGTTCATACGAGAGATGAGATCATACATTGAACATAAATTCACTGCTCCACTAGTGCTATCTACATATGTGACAAGATAGAAACTTTTCAAGTAACCTGTAAATTAACACTATACAATTTTCAGCAAATCTTACTAATAAAATGACAAATATGCATCTTCAATTGCGAAATATGAAAATTTCAAATAATTGCAAACTTAAAAAAAAATATCATAGTAGGCTGTGACAATTCCCAAGTTTTTCAATCCAAAATTCAAAATTTTAGAAGAAAAAAAATTTTCTAAATCTGTTTTTTAGGAACTTACTTCAACGGTAAAAAAAAGGCACGGTTACAAAATTTTGTGGTACATTAGATTTGATTGGTTGAAGATTTTTTTCCTTCTACAGTTTGGAACTAAAAGCTTCAATTAAAACAATGTCAGAATTAATTTGGTATTGAACTTGCCGAGATAGATCTTCTGGCGGAAACGCATTGTCTAAATCAGATAAGTCTGATTATTAAAATTATCTCGATTTCACTGTCCTTAATATTTCTAGGCATCATAGAAAATATATTTAAAAAATCGCTGTGATGTATTAATTACTTCAACATAAAAGTTTTGACTTACAAGTGAAAATCAAATATTTCTTTAGCCATTTCAGCCATAATAAGTTAGAAAACAAGTTTGAAGTAACGTTAAAAATGGAAATTAAAAATGCGTCTTTTTGAAAAACATTTCCACACGGAAAGATAGCATGAAAAACCGTGTATATATTGTAATACCTTAAAAAAGAAATATCTACATAAATGCTTGCCCAGAAAAAGAAATGTTTACGTTGGCATACATGTATTGACGCAGGAGGATAGTATTTTGAAAGGGATAATAAAGAAATTTATTAAAAATTTAAGTTTTGCGTTTTTTGTTTAAATTCCCGTTCTAGGAGTGCGACTTATATATAGGATCTCAAACTGTGAAGGCATTAATCAGGCATTAAGGTCTAATTTTTAGCGGACAAGAGAGAAGTATAATAATTTCCGAGTGTATGGGTCAGTAAAGACGTACTTTGCGTACCATACCTACGCAAAAATCCTAAACTAAAACAGGCTTTTGGTATGAGGTAGTTGAGATGTTTTATCTGTGTGAATGTGTAACATGCATCAAAATTTGTATGCTTCACCCCTTGAACCATAACAATTTTAGAATTTTTACGCATCCAGCATACGCAAATGTCAAGAGTTAGCAGCCTGGTATTTTCAAGTGAAAGTATCTATAAATATCGCAGTTTCTTGCTATATAAGTCAATTGCATCTTGGATCCACTTTAGTCAACATGTCCAGCCCGCAAGAACGTTGCCGCAAATTAATACTGGACATTTACTTGACTGATAAGACGAAGTCTAGACTAAGCATTGCAAGGGAAAGCAAAGCGAGAGTAGCGACGGTTTATAATGTTATAAACAACTACAAGGCGGGAAACTCTATCTACAGAGCCGAAGGATCAGGCAGAAAAAAGGGTCCAAGTAACCCAGAAGTGCTGAAAAGGGTTGTTAGCACATATCGGAATAACCCCACGAGGTCGACTCGAGATGTTGCAGCTGCAGCAGGCTCATCGCAATCAACTGTGATGCGATATAAGCGAAGTCAAGGATTAAGGACCTACAAACAGCAGAAAGTGCCTGACTGGTCGGAAATAAATGAAAAATAGTGAAGACGCGGGGTCGAAAACTGTATGACGATTACGTAACCAAGTTCGATTGCGTGATTCTCGATGATGAAACCTACTGTAAAGCGGACTTCAAGCTGTTGACTGGGAATGCCTATTTCACTACAAAGAATAAGGATGGAACACATAGAAAATACTCTGAAGTAAAATACATCAAATTTCCAAAACGCTTCATGGTTCGGCAAGCTATTTGCACCTGCGGTCTACGGAGCAAGGCGACAGGAACAATTAACTACAGAAATTATATAGAAGAATTATATAGAAGAATGCCTGCAAAAACGCCTTCTACCATTTATTGAACAGCACAAAGCACAAAACAGTTTTGTTTGGCCAGACCTAGCGGCAAGCCTCTACTCCAGGTAAACTATGGTATGGTATGAAGAAAATTGTGTCACGGTGATCCCAAAAGAGGCAAATCCGACCAACTGCCCGGACCTTCGACCTATCGAAAGATATTGGGCTATGATGAAGCAAACCCTTAGAAAAACAAAAAAAGTTTGCAAAAATGATGTCAGTTCCGTAATCGATGGAAGCAAGGCTATGCAGTAGTCACCGAACGTACCGTCCAGTCGTCTCTAACTAAAAACGTTAAGAAAAATATCACAAAATTTTACAACCGCTAATAACATGTAATTTTTTTGTGAATTAGAGTTTCAGAAATGTATAGTAAACGGCAGTTTATCTTAGTCAAATCAGACTATTACTTTTTTTTTAATGTGTCCGTAAAAATTATAAATTGTTTCTTGTTCACCTCTTAATACGCCAAGGTCGAGAAACTTTTTGACATATGTTTTGACAGTTGTGCAGAACTTAGGTCTGAGTGTACCATATTTTCGAAAGTGAACTTACGACTCAGCGGTTTGAGCTAGACTCAAATGAATCTGTCAGTCAGAAAATCGATCAGTCAAAACAAATAATTATATCGAACGCTTCCCGCGATTTTATCGTATGAGCCATTTTTACCGAAATTAATTTTTTTACTGATAACGATAGCACTATAAATTAGTCATCAGTCCCTAATAGCTCACATCTCTACGATGAACCGTTACGAAGTTTGAGAAAAATAACTTCAGAGATTGAACTCTTCAAAAAACTACTTGTTCTAAATAAATCGTACAATTGAGAACATTTGAATAGTGAATCTATAGTAGATACATATAATTGTTTGTCATAACTGGCTGACTGATTCATCATTGCCCAGCCCAAACCGCTAAAGCTGAGAATATGAAATTTGAACTGTAGGTACACCTTGAAAAATGAACTTCCGCTAAGATAGGATTTTTTTAAATTCGGGGTCTAAAAGGGCAAAACATGGGTTAAGGGGTTGTATAAAGAACAGTGGCGGCTTAAGGTGCTCGGGGGCCCGGGGCGGCGACGGCTGAGGGGCCCCCACAAACGGTGCAGAATAAGTTTGCGTACAAAACTAATAACTGGAATTTCCGGTTATGCTTTTTAATTTTTTTTGAAAATTTGTATTCCATTGAATAGTAAAGGGACAAATTATTTTGAAACGTGTATGTGCTTGAAATTTTATAGAAAGCAATAGAATCCCAGAGAAAAAATGAAAAATGGATAAAAGGATAATCTTACTAAATCTTTCCAAATTTGATAAAAACTTTCGTGAAATTCGTCGGCCTCGATAGCTCAGCGGGTAGCGCGCTGGCTTCTCATACCGAGCGCCCCGGGTTCGATTCCTGGCTAGGGCTGGAAAAAAACACTCATCTACTTCTGTCGCTATCCACATGAAGGGAATGAGAATTACAAGAATCGCACAAGTGCGCTCTTGGCAGGCAATGGCAAAACCTCCAAGTGTGAAAGAAAAAACTGCCCATCGCCGTTCGGATTCGGCGTTAAACTGTAGGTCCCCTCCCCTC
The DNA here is from genome assembly GCA_963668005.1 of Melieria crassipennis. Lineage (NCBI taxonomy): Eukaryota > Metazoa > Arthropoda > Insecta > Diptera > Ulidiidae > Melieria > Melieria crassipennis. Next base: position 83,686,495 of record OY764961.1, on the reverse strand, counting down.
CCTTTCCCCATCCGTTTGAAATGTGTGTTGTATCACATGTTGAAAAAACAGTGTTGCATACGCATTTCAAACGGGTGGAATCCTGTGGTATCACAACGGGCCCGTTAAGAGGCCTAAGTGTGTCTCATACAGAGGCAGCCACTTCAACCTAACCTAACCTTCGTGAAATTAGGAAAACTTTTGGGAGAGCAAACGTTCGTCGTTCAAGAAGAAGATAATACCTTAGCCTTTTTAGTGATATATACCATAGATTGTTCAAATCAGATGAGATTTGGGAAAGTTACTGACAAGTAAGTTGTAAGATGAGATTTGGGGAAGTTACTGACAAGTAAGTTGTAAGTTGTTATTACCTATTTTCTGAGCAAATATTGAGCCTTACATCAATAGAATTGAATGAAAAATGACAAAGTTATGATGCAGTGAGTAAAAACACCAACTTTACATTTATAACACTGTGCGAAAAAATTTTTTTTGCCGAGACCCATCCAAATTTGGATATAGACGTCAAACTAGAGATCATTTATAGTAATCTGGCATAGTCAGTTTTTCATTTTCTGGCCCAAAGTCCTTTTTAAAAAACTTTAAAATTTTAAGGACATACATATTTCAATTTTTTTAATATATGCGGTTGTGTAATGATGGGAATATAATAATGATGGGGTATCAAATGAAAGACATCCTTTTAAATAAATTTTCAACTTTGAAGCTTCAGAACCAAACTATGTCAGGTAGGGAAAACATACATGATTTGGATTTCAGTCTGTAAATTCATACATATAAATTTTATTCTATTTCAAAGTTTCAGTCTAGAAAACACTTATTTTTTTGTGAATTTTTCGTGTCGAGTAGTTTAGAAATAATGTACAGAAATATTTTATAAAACCCTGTATCAGTAGCTTACTTACAAGGAGCATAGAATTGCTTTCGTAAAAGAGTCTATCAAAGAAGAAAACCGGATTTTCGGGACGATGTGTTGTTATCCAACCAATAATTATAAAAATAATAATAATAACTGTAAATTTGTTTGACGTCTACAAAGTTTAATGAGGTTAAGTAATTGCATAATTCTGGTTCACAAGCAAACTCTAAGATTGCGATATTTAATTTTTAACTTAGAATTTTGTATGTGCAAAGTATGCACAAAATTTTAAGTTAAAAATTAAATATTGCAATCTTCCAGGGAAAATTTTTTGAAAATTTGCAAACAATTGTTATTTAGAAAGGATGTTTTCTTGCTTTTATTGAACTGAATTTGTTATTGCAATTTTAAAGTCAATTGTCGATACTCTGTCTCTTTCAATTGATAAAAGTGACAAACAACCTTTCAACAACCATTGTGGAGCGCAAATAGTTTTTTACAAGTTTCAGTTTTGAAAAACTTTAAATTTGTATATACAAGCTTCTCTCGGGGGCCCCCGGCAGCCCGGGGCCCGGGGCGATCCGCCCCTCCGCCCCCCCCGTTAAGCTGCTACTGATAAAGAAACGTGATTTAATGGGCCCATTGATTTAAAATTTGGTGAAAACACTTCAAATCAAAAATAATTCGATACGTATTTTTTATTTTTTCGAAAATAAAAATTTAACGGGGTGAACCAAAGGTTAAGGTTCGTACCCGGAAAGACTACGAAAAAACATGAACCGATAGGCCTATTGACGTCAAAGTTGGTGAAAACACTTGAAATTAAAAATAATTTGACGTGTTTCTCATTTTGTTTTAAATCAAAACATATAGAAGTGAACCAAGGGTTAAAAGTTTGTTTGAAGAATTATGATTTTTACGCCTTTTGACTTCAAACTTGGTTAAAGTACACCTAATTCTGTTTTTACACGGTCTTTTTTTACACGGTTTTGATTTAACACGGTTTGAAAATAAAAAATGTTAAATTTTTTTACACGATTTTATTCCATTTAGCACGATTCAAACTCTTTTGGGCTTAAATTTTTGTTGTCAAATTTAATTTTTGCGAAATATGTACATATCACAAATTTAGGGAAATTACCTTTTTGTGGAAACAAGCAAATTTACTTGTCAGAGCACTTGAAATGTGTTAATATTTTGTGAACTATCAATGCAATCAGACGTGTTTGGTAAAGAAATTGTTTATAGGCAAATTAGTTTTTCCAACCTTACATTTATTTTAATTTAAAATAAACATTAATACTTGTTCTTAAAAAATCCTTGTTTTAATTTTTATTGTCTTGTCTAATTTTAATAGGTTTTAGAGTTAAGGAACCAATCACCTATTTTTGCATACGATCAATGTCTTTTTTTACACGGTTTTTTTTTACACGGTTTTTCCTGGAACCAATCTACCGTGTAAAAACAGAATTAGGTGTATTTCAAATGTGAAAAAAATCGATTAATAGTTTGTATGGGGAAAAATTATTTAATGCGCCAATTGATTTCAAATATGGTGAAAGCACTTCGAATGAGAAATAATTAGATAAGTATTTTTTATAAAAATCTAGCGGGATGACCAAAGGTTTAAGAAGAACTTATGGGTCTCATTGACTTTAAACGTGCGTGCAAAGCCGCGGGGCCCTGCTAGTAATGAATATTTAGATTAAAAAATTGATGGAATGGCCAACGATGTGCTAGTTCAAAGAAATGAAGGAGGTAATATTTAATTTTTTCTGAAAAAATTTTTCGTATTTCATAAATAAAACTACATTATATCACCTATGAATTACACTATATCAATCTGAAAGTAACAATATTTTGTATTCAATAAATGAAAATACATTATGCCAAGGAACAAATTTTTTTACTTAGAAATGATTTAATCGTATGTGCCACTGCAATATTTTAATCGCTTGTAATAGTGCTGGCATAAATTATCGTAAGTCCAAAAGAACACCGTTGCGGTTTGCTGCAGTCACTATAACTACCTATTCCAAGTGTGTAACCCTAAATAAAGTGTGAATACCAAAATCATTCAACTATGTTGCGTCAATGCAGAGAAAACCAAAAAACGTCTCCTGTAAAATTTGGTTTTTGGCTCATACGATAAAAACGCGGGAAGACTGGATATGTATATAGATTAAAGTCCACTTGTTGTAAAAATAGAAAAATGTTAAAATATTTATATTCCAAATAATCGGATCTTTTGTTTGTATAACTTTATAAAAATATACATACAGTCTGTCCAGTAGAAGCGTGATCGTCGTAACTTGGAAACTATTTGTCCGATTCGTTTCAAACAAACTACATTTAATGCGTTTATAATATTTATTGTACGCAATATTTTTAATAACAGCTATAGTCGCCGCCATTCGCTATTATGGCCTCAAGCCTCCGACCCATACTTTGCGCTAAGTTCTGAGCAAGTTGCCGAGGCAATCGACTTCAAATCAGCCGAATTTGTCTCGATATTTTTTTTCTGTCCATATAGTATTTCCTCTGAGTTTCTGCTTTACAATTGCCCACACATTTTCTATCGGGTTGGCATCAGGCGATTGTGAGGGCTAATCTAACACTTCTACCCCATTTTGCTGTTTCCACTCAGCACACATTCGGCTGTCATGTTTGTGGTCGTAGTCTTCTTGTATAAACCAAGAGAGTCCTCTTCTCCCGAACATCTTCGCAGCTGATGGTAATAAAGCTTTTTCATAAATTTTGCTCATCAAAACCGCGTTCAAGTTGGTGGTAATAACGAAAAGTCGCCCAAATTATTTTTCTGAGAAGCAGCCCCAAACACGGACCTTTACTGGGTCTTTAACAGTTCGTTGGAGCAATCGGTTGATGGCAGCACACCAAGATCGATTTATGCTACTATTTGCCCAAAATTAGGATTCATCTGTGAATATTACATTATTCCAATTCCGATCTGAATTGGCATAAGCCCAGGCAAGCCGTTTTTGAACATTTGATGATGAGAGCAACAGTTTTTTTCGAAGAGCTCGAAGAGTAATTAACGTCGTTAGTTCTTAAACGTCCTCAAATCGTCTCTTTTGATATTTGAACACCACTTTTCTCTAAAACGGCTTTTGCTTTACGCAACGATAAGCCCGGCTTCGTCGCAAACAAATCAATGATTTTCTTGTCCTGTTTTGGGGAGGTCTTTTTTTCAAGGCCCCGCCCAGGCAAATCGTCGACATTTTTTGCTTCCATATACCGATTCGTCCACCTCGTTATGAATGACTTCGACTTCTTCATATATTTTGCTAAAGCTAAACGTGACATTTACGGCCCTCTAGGGTGTAAACAAAGGAAAACGGCTTCAAGTCGGTTCGAGTACAAGGAACTCATTTTGTTAAAACAACGCGTACTTTGTAATTGTTTCACGAGACTGACTATTTTTGCAGTGCGTATTACAAAAATAATGAGGCTACTTTGATGCTTTCAAATTTTTCTGATAACGGTACTCTAAGTGAAAATTTGGTCGATCCCGCGTCTACTGGACGGACTGTATGTTTATAAACGGCGAATTTCTATAGGGATTAAAAAGATCTACAGTTTTAAACCGATTCGGATCGGCAGGCTGACAGCTCTTGGTAGACAATTTTTTTACTCTGAAACTATGTATTTCCTTGTAAGGTTTGTAATTTCCTTCTAAGTTATACTAATGTGAATATTAGTGCAGGTTCCGCATGTTCAATAAATCTTTTATCTTCGGATCGTTCCGAATTATTATTTGAGCCTTTCACTGCACAAATCGATTGAATTCACGTTTTGAAAAATCTTAAATTTAAGTGTCGAAGCACTTGTCTGAATAAAAAAGACTAACACAATTTAACAAAATATTTGTTTGGTCATTGAACAAAAAAAGGGAATTTTAGAAAACATCGCATTTCTCAACTTTTTGTTTTATAGTTAATGGGTTTGTCGGAATCTTACCTGGGAAAATGGTTTACACGCTGATACGGCGCAAGGTTTCTAAGAATATCGGGCTTCATATGAACACCTGTCCACAGTATGCTGAAGTTTTCATCACCTTCTACCTCAGTAAGCCCATGCCGAGTAAAGATTTTTCTTAAAAGCTTTGTTTCTGTCTGCATGAACTTGTATTTAATATTCATTTGGACAGCGGGCATATTGCTGGCGTACACGACATCCTTTCTATCTTTCTCACTCAGTGCATGCTCGTTATCAGAGTCATCATCATTTACACTCTGTTCGTCATCTGATTCACCAACAATATTGTATTCATTCTGACCCAATTCCAAACTATTATCGCCGTTCGATACGTCATTCTCAGTGCTACTCGGGCCTTTTTTAATTGTGTCAGATGCTTCAGCTGAATAATCGTCGCATTCGCTAGAAATGGAGTTATCACTGGACGACAGCGAATCATGCATTTCCTTAGATTTTAGCAATGTGGTTTTGAAATTCAACTTTCGGGACTTTTGTACTTCGACGTATAGCTTTCTTTGGCTTGCACCTATAGAAGGTAATTTTTTAGAGTTTCTGATCGGAGAGTTGTCCACTTCCGTGTTACTTTTAACTGTGCCTTCCTTATTGTTCACAGTTCTGCTTGAGGATGGGACCGACGAAATATTGAATTCGGAATCGCAACTAATTATATTATCACAATCGTATCGGTTGTCGTCGTCGTTTATGCATTGTAGTTGCAACGATGACCGTGAGCTTGAAGGAAGGGATGAGCTAGGTTTCCTCTCTAACTCCGGTTCCTTGGAGCGCAGTTTTAAAATACTTGCTCGAAACACGAGAACAGCATCTCGAGAACCAAGATTTCCACTAGTTATCCAGGAATCATCAGCGGGTTTCTCAACAGTCCTTTGAAAAAAAAAAACAAATAAAATGTACTTATAGTTACCATTTATATTTTAATATTTCAAACTTTAAAACTCTTAATTTCTAATTAATTAAACCTAAATTAGGATTTTCGGTCCGTGGTCCTTGGATCTTTCTATCTAAAACAATGTTTGTCTGATAGTTTGTCCTTTACAGACTTGAAAACTACATACTGCACTGATTGATCCGAAATGAACACAATGGGTGGTATGTCTATGGGAAGGTTTCTGAATATCTTTTGCTGTTTACGGCCATGGGGCCGGGGGCGTGGCACCGCCCATAAAATTAAAATTCTATAATATTGAGTAACGTTGGGTAGGCGGTCTGCTGCCTACTCTTCTGCTGCTACCAGCTGGGTAGGCCAGCTGGCGGTGGTGGAAGAACTGGCGGAGTGTGACTAGACTTTCTCGTGGTGGCCGCTGGGAACAGCCACCGGGATACGGTGGCCTTGCTGGCTGGCTAACTAGGCACTTCCCAATTTACTATATATGACTATGCCCAAGTCCCGTCTAACCCCTGCCTCCCCCTTATCCAGGGTGTTGTGCGACCCGTGCCCATTGGTTGATTTGAAGCCAGGGGGTGTATCGGCTGTAGTAGTACGGAGCCTAACCGATACATGTCCACCTCGGGTAGTATGGGCATGGGGCTCTGTCATAGGTGACCTCCCCGACCTCACAATTTGCATTGGCCACCGAAAGCCTCGTCGGAGTAGGTGGCCGCACGAACCAGATGAAGAGCTCTTCTACACAAGCCTCGGATGGTATGGACGTCGGAAAGACTGACGTCATTGATCAGCAATCTGCTTAAATCTAGCATAGCGGTTGGAGAGACCGACCGACTGGGGACAGGGTAAACAGTGAGTGTTCACAAGATAGTTCGACCACGATGCCAATTTTGGCAGTTGAGGGGGCACCATCGCAAGGCCTACCTGCGCTAGTAGAAGCTACCGAGGCCATCTCTCTGAAGAAAAAGCGGTTAACGACTTCTCAGAAGGGGCTAAGGAAGCTGATGGCGGCAGGTAGGCCTTACGAGGAGGCTCTCAAAGCTGTTTTAGTTGAGACAACAAAGGCGGACGAAGCTGATGGCTGCAGCGGGATCAATACGGCGCAACCCGCACCGAAAAGGACGAAGTTCAGTCCGTCCTTTGCTGAAGCTTCAAAGGATTCTGCCGGACGAATTCCCGGCTGTCCCCCTGAACATGGAAGAGCAGAGGGCGGTAGAGAGGGCTATCAAAGAGGAGCTGCGTAAGCTGCCCGTTAATGGTGCTCAAATTCGGTTCCAAGGATGCGCCTTCAAGCCAGAGTGGATAATTGTGAACTACGCCAACGAGGAATTGGCTACGGGAGGTAATACCAAAGGAGATAATGCCGAAACCCCAGCTGGCGCAGAAGAAGGTGAAACTGGTGGAGGGAAGTGAGATTCCTAAACCCATCGTAGCCACTGCGTTCTTCCCAGGCTGCTCTCTCCCAGCCGAAGATTATCTTCGGATGTTCCGTATGCAGAAACGTTCACTACCAACAGGAAACTTAAAGGTACTGAACCGATCTGTCGCGGCGCAGGGAACAACGTTGACACTGGCCATCGATAATCCCTCAGTTGCGCAACTCTTACGAAGGACCTTCCGTTCTTTGAGTTGGGAAGGGTTCAGTTTAGGGTGAAACGTGACCAGGGGACCAAGTCATCAGTGACCAGGAGTGGCGGCATGGAGAAGAAGACGTCGAATGATAGGGTGGATGAGGAAAGACCCTCCACGAGCACACAAGCACTGGCGAGGGTAAGCGGAGACCGCCTGCCTTCTGGCGGACGGACGCTAACCGTCACTCGGACCGACAAGACGGTGACAGGACGCCAGGACAGATATTTTGGGGCCCCGCAAAATTTACCTCAGCTAAGCCCGTCCGACAGACTAGGCTGACTGGAGTGGCAAATCCGTCCAGACGACTGAGCCTGTTAGATAAGTCTGCAAATACTCCGGGCAGTATTGAACGGATACAGACGATGGGTAGAGAAGGTAAGCGTGCGGGATCTCACACGAAAGGACCGTAGACGTAGATGGAGATTGTTCAAATCAATCTCCACAGAGCGGTGGCAGCTTCGGCTGTCTTAACTAGGACCCTCAACACCTTGGGTCCTAGTATAGCCCTGGTGCAGGAACCGTGGACCAGCACCAATGGACAAATTCGACGGCTATCCCATGCACGTAAGGTACTAAGTTGCCAATTGACAAAGAGAGCCAGAGCCTTCATTATATTCAATAAGATTTCCTTTTTTCCGTTAACAGATTATGTTACACCTGATCTCTGCGCGGGGAAAATCGTCTGGAATTCCAGGGAGGTCAACATAGCTTCCGCTTACTTCCCCGGGGATGACGAACACTGCCCTCCAAGACTAGCAGAACAGTTAGTTGCCTATGCCAGGAGCAACAATATGGAGCTAGTCCTTGGTTGTGGTGCGAACGCCCATCACACCATGTGAGGGAGCTCAGACGTGCATGCTAGAGGTGAGTCACTCTTCAAATGTATACTCGCTTTAGACTAAAGCATATGTAACGTTGGTGACAGCCCTACGTTTGTAACTAGGGCATAGAGGAAGTCTTGGATATGACCTTGACAACCTCGATGACAATGGACCTTGTCAGTAATTGGCGAGTATGCGATGAGCCATCATGCTCAGATCACAGGCAGATCAGGTTCACATTAGGGAATCGGACGCTTGAAGAAGTGTAATTTGGAACAAAAAGGCAGACCGACTGGGGCAGTTACTGCAGCCAGTTAGAACAGCACATTCCTTCTCGAATAAAGAAAGGGATAGGGTGTCCCCAAGGAGGGGTCCTATCTCCGCTGCAGTGGTCTGTGGTCATTGACAGACTAATCCGCTCTTTTACAGAGCAGGGACATGAAGTAATTGCATACGCAGACGACCTAGTAATCGCAGTCAGGGGCAGACCTGCTGGTGCATCAGACAGAAACTGTCTGTGAATCCAGACAAGACCATTGTAGTACCTTTCATTCTTAAAACGAACCTGCCTAAGACAGGTTAGGATCTTTGGTAAAGAACTTATCTACTCGAAGGAGGTTAAGTACCCAGGGGTTACTCTAAACAGTAAATTGAACTGGAGACCCCACGTAGACCGCATGGTTATGAGAGCAAGCAATGCTCTCTGGAGCTGCAAGAGGATCTGTGGGAAAAGCTGGGGTCTGAGGCTCCCTAGTAATTCTGCCAACTATCACTTATGAGGCGATAGTCTGGTGGAAGAAAACCACAGAAGTAACAAATGCGACTAAGCTAAAGAAACTACAAAGACTAGCGAATACCTGCATAACAGGATGTCTCAGAACTACTCCAACTACAATGTTATAATGGAAATGCTACCGCTGGAACTGAATGTGCAGAAGGCAGCAACCAACAGGGTTGATGCATAATGGATTCATACTAAGGGATGCACAGGGCCGTCGTGCCGTCAGTCACTCAGGGGGATCAACATGTAACACTGGAAAGTGTACGTGCCGTAACTGAGCTGGCTGATGGAAGCGTGTGCTAACACCTCCGCGTGGTGACGGCTGTAAACGGCCACTTCCAGATCTGGTTCTGGTCGTGGTCGGCTAAGGTAGCACAGCGAAAACCTCCCTAATCCGGGGTGTCATGCGACCCGTGCCCATCGGACTGATTTGCAGCCAGGGAGTAATATCTGCTGTATTCGAACGGAGCTTTCCTGATACCTGGCCGCCTCAGGAAGGAACGGTGGCCTTATCACGGTAAGGGGCTATGCCGTGACGGACCCTCCCTTTCCCCAATCTTGCCTTGGTCACCGTGCTAGCACTTCGGTGTTTTAGCACAGCCCGCCAGGTCGGGCAGGTGACCGTACGAACCAGATGACATGAACAAACAAAAACTCAGCCTCGGACAAAATACGACATCGGACAAGGACAGTAGACGAACGGACAGGAGAGAAGTTCCGGCAACATCCTCCGAAGACGAACTCCTGGCATCAAGCCAGGACACAATCACCCCTATTTTCTCAGAGATGCCTGACACTGTGGGTCACAGCACGCCAATCCTCTCTGAGAAACCCTCGACATCCGCTGCAGCAAGGGGCCAACTGAAACCGGCCAATCCTAGACCACCGTCCAGGTATAAGCAGTACCAGAGGGCTTTGGTTATCCTCGGCAGGATTAGCAAAAACGAAGCCGCTGGTACTTCTCATCCCAAGGATGCGGAGGACAAGGTGCGGTTTCAGAAGGTAGTCGATGAGTACCGGGAGTACCAAGCGACCTTGCCAAAAACTGAAGCGACGAAGCAAAACCGGTCTACTCAGGAGAAGTCAGACCGCGAAACCAAAAAACCCAAGGTGACTGGGACAGCAGAACAGACGAAACCGAAGAGGATCTTCAGTGACGTTGTGCGTGACCATCTGCAGGTTGCACTCGTCGACGCTACCACCAACCGCGGCAAGGAAGCACTAGAAAAGTGGGGAGAGATCGAGGCCAGGTTGACCCAACTGGTAATGGACCATGTAATGGGCAACCTGACAGCGAGCCCGGCAGCACCTCTTCCCAGCTTCGACTCTGCGGAGGTTATCCGGGGATATAGGGTAATCAAATGCGAGGATCAGTTTTCTAAGGATTTCCTGGAAAGCTGTATCTCCAAGTTAGGGGAGGCAGCGGGGGGCTTAAGGCTTAAGCTTATCCCAGCCAGCGAGATCCCTAGGAGACCACGAGCTCGCATTTGGTTACCAAATATGCCACTGGACACCGATAAACTGGTGACGTATATGCAAGCGCACAATCCCTCCATACCGATGACTGACTGGCAGGTGATCAAAGCGGAGGCTCGGCAGAAGGCCAGCATGTCATTCCTCCTCATGATAACCGAGGAGAGCCTGGCCGCCCTAGAAAAGGCAGACCACAAGCTTCGCTTCGGTGTTCGGCACGCGAAGGTGAAGGTGTTCCGCTCATCCGGCGGGGATGAGGAGGCCATTGATGAGATTGGTGACGCAGAAAAGCTGATGGACGGCGTCAAGCTCCACGATCCCAATCCCCCACATACCGACGTCTAAATGGGATTGAAGGTTGTCCAAGTCAACCTCCAACACTCCAAGTTGGCAACGGACAACCTCTCCGTCCTCCTATCGGAGGCGGACGTCGACATCGCCCTCGTTCAGGAGCCATGGGTGCGGAGCACTATGGTGAAAGGGCTCCAACGAGGCGACTACAATCTCTTCTATAAAAGGATCGACGGTAAGCCAAAGACCTGTATAGTCGCAAAAAAGGATCTTTGTATGTTTCTTCTACCTCTTTGCAGCACAGGCGATGCCACGGTGGTCAAGCTGGAGGCTGCTGACGGGGTCAGCATGACATTGGCCTCAGTGTACATGGCGCACGATCGGCCAGCGCCCCCGGAGGAGGTCCGAAGACTGGTGGCTGGCTGTACCGGTGCACTGCTCCTGGGGTGTGATGCCAACGCCAGGCACACACTATGGGGGAGCACTGAGACCAACGAAAGAGGTGAGTACCTTTACGACTTCATTATCAACACTAACCTGGTAGTGTGTAACAGAGGTAATACTCCGACCTTCACCTTTCCTAGCTCTGAAGGCTTCAGTGGCTGGGAGGAGGTCCTAGATGTTACACTACTAACTGAAAATGAACTAGTATCTGTGGATAAGTGGAGGGTATACAATCAGAAGTCCTTTTCGGACCATGCTTGGATACTCTACGACTTAAATGTTCGGGCCGAACCCCCTCCACCCTATCGAAACCCCAAACGCACCAACTGGTCTAGGTTCGCTAGGATAGCCAAGAAGAAGATGGGTAGGGCACCCAATTCAGACATAACCTCGGCAGGAGATGTAGATAGCAGTATCCGACGGTTAGAAAACGCGATGGCCTCCGCGTTTAGAATATCCTGTCCGGTAAAATATTCCAAAAAATCATTTCCTCCCTGGTGGAACCAGGATCTCACTAGCCTCAGGGCGGAGACTCGTAGGATGTTTAATCAGAGCTACTCCTCTGGCAACTGGGAAGGTCTCAGAAAATACAAAAAAGCAATCAGAAACTCCAAAAGCAAGGGCTGGCTCTGTTCTTCAATAGAAACCACCAAGGATTCTGCTAGGCTAAGCAAGATCTTATCCAAGGACCATACCAGCCCCTCTTTTATAAAGAAAGCGGATGGTTCATGGACAGGTAGCACGCAGGAAGCCTTGAATCTACTTCTAGAAACTCATTTTCCAGGATCTTCGGATGAAGAGCAGGATTTTGAGCATCAGAGGTCACCTACCACGGGTATTGGTACCGTGATTATAACGGAAGACAAAGTCGCATGGGCGATCAAAAGTTTTTTAGCCTACAAATCACCTGGACCGGATGGAATCTTTCCTATGATGCTTCAGGCCACGCAGGAGGGATAATTCCTTGGCTCGTTGCAATTTTCAGAGCATGCATAACAATTCCATACGTCCCTTCTAGTTGGAGAAGGGTCAGAGTTGTCTTTATTCCCAAGGTGGGGAAAAGGGGACACGAGTCAGCCAAGGATTTTCGGCCGATAAGTCTAACATCCTTTGTACTTAAAACCTTCGAGAGGCTGCTCGACCTGCATATCAGGAATGTGGTGGGAATCAAGCTATCTGATGCCCAACATGCATACCTAAAGGGGAAGTCCACGGAAACGGCTCCATGAGGTTGTAAGGACGGTGCAAAAGTCCATAGAACACAAAGAGTACACACTGGCGGCCTTCATGGATATTGAGGGGGCCTTCAACAACATCCGAATAGATGCGATCCGGGAATCGCTAGAATACCTTGGAGTCAATGTAGACATCTGCGGCTGGATAACAACAATGCTCCATTCAAGGGCGATCAGCGCTGAACTGGGAAAAAGTACGCTGATCAAATACCTAAACAGAGGCACCCCCCAAGGAGGAGTTCTATCACCTCTACTTTGTGCCCTGGATAGAATACTAGCTGAATTAAACGGTAGAGGTATCAAAGTTGGCATCGGGGATGTGTCTCGAAGTGATTAGTGATATCCTTCAGGCAGCGCTGAAAAGATTGAGGGCTTGGTGCACGGGTCGTGGGCTATGCCTTAATCCAAGTAAGACCCAACTGATGCTTTTCACCACACGTACCAAGATACCTAGATTCAGATTACCTATGCTGAACGGAACGATACTATCCCTCTCGTCTAGCGCCAAGTACCTGGGGGTAATCTTGGACCCAAAGCTAAACTGGAAAACGAACATCGAACACAGAGTCAGCAAAGCGGGCTTTGCTCTGTACGCCTGTACAAAGATGATTGGCCGGAAATGGGGGCTCCGTCCGGACCTAATGTTATGGATGTACAAAACGGTTGTCCTTAGTTTGGTGGAAAGCTCTCAGGAGAGACTATAACATCACTAAGCTGAGTAGAATACAAAGAACGGCATGCGCGATAACAACAGGGGCGATTAAATCCTGCCCCACAGAGGCTCTGAATGTGTTGGCGCACTTACTTCCAATAGACCTTCATATCGTCAACACCGCCACTCTAAGTGCTCTCAGGCTAAGAGAGATAGGATGCTGGAAAAATAAACCGTATGGGCACGAGTCAATACTAGAACAACTGCAAAATGCACACACTGCGGAGACAGACTATAAAATTCCCACTGTATTCTTCGGGAAAAGGTATGGCATACGAATTCCCTCCCGTTCGGAATGGAAGAAAAGAAGGGTCACAAGTGGGAGCGATACCGAAATCTACACTGATGGATCAAAGATGGACTGCGGTGTAGGAGCGGGAATCTACTCAGAGAAGCTGAGGCTCAGCAAATCCATTCGCCTCCCCAACACAGCTAGCGTCTACCAGGCGGAAGTTTTCGCTATTAAAGAGGCCTGTAGGATGGTAATGGACGATACCACCTACAAAAACAGCATATGCATAGCCTAGCTGTCATCAAAGCGCTGGGCTCGTCTGTTATAACATCCAAGCTGGTGTGGGAATGTAAGGAGGCTTTAATGGATCTGGCTCATCGGTTCCAAGTTATCCTAATCTGGGTGCCGGAGCACAAAGATATTGAGGGTAACGAAAGAGCGGGCGAGCTGGCCAGGGGTGGTTCCGTACTTGAGGAACGGGTAGCGGAAATGGTCCGCATCACAATCGGTTCCATCAAGACCGAAATCTCCAAAGGCTTCCTTGCTAAAGCCGATACCAGATGGGCCCGGATGCGTTCCTGTAAAATCAGCAGATCCTTATGGCCAAGGTACGACAGGAACAAATCAGCCGAATTAATTAACAGAGGCCGACGTGATGCAGCCAGGCTCACCGCTGTCATCACGGGTCACTGGCCCATTGGAGAACGTGCTGCCAAAATGGGCATTCCTCATAATACCTGCTGCAGAAGCTGCAACAATCCCGAGGAAAAGGAAAGGATTCAACATTTTCTCTGCGATTGCCCGGCCCTAGCAAGGAGACGGTGGAAAACTCTAGGTAAACCGACGTTTACGAACGTTGACGAAATTAAAGACTACAAGGTAAGCTCACTTCTTGCCTTTCTAAACCTCTCGAAATGGCTGTAGCGGATAAGTCATCGGGAGTGCAACAACTATTTACCTAGGTTGAATCAAGATAGTGGTTTCAAAACGGCGTATCTGCGCTAATTGGATGCCTCGGGCATCACCACTCTAACCAACAAACCAAGGGATGCACAGGCAATCGGCCACCTATCTTTGCTAAGGGACAGGAGGCGGGATGGAGGCTTTTGGATGCTCTGGACCAGATGCCTCAGAAGCACCTCTTCAGAAGAAGATACGCAACGTACATACCACACAGCTTAGACTGGGCTCATAAAAGGATCAGTCTCACGTGTGATGATATTGTCTGGTACACCGATGGGTCCAAGACGGAAGAAGGGACTGGGGCAGGAATCTTTAGCTCCAGTTTCCAGTCTTCAGTAAGTCTTGGGTATAAAGCCTCGATCTTTCAGGCTGAGGTCTTTGCCATAAATGTGTGTGTCAGAAAATTACTAACGCTCAATGTTAGAAGGAAAAGGATAATCATAATGTCAGGCAGTCAGGCGGCGATCAAGGCCCTGGACTCGACGACATTTGACTCCAAACTGGTCTGGGAGACGGCAAATGTGCTCTAGGATCTCTCAAGGGAAAACCAAGTGATATTACACTAGATCCCTGCACACTGTGAGCACGATGGTAATGAGGAAGCGGACATATTGGCAAAGGATGGGGCTGCTAGCCGACCCTACGGACCTAAACCAATCATAGGTGTTAGCAAGTCCCATTACAGACATTGTGTTAAACAGCAATTCATTAATCGAGCAAACCATAAATGGTCGAACACAGCAGGGCAACGATGCTCCAAGCTTTTCTTCCCAGCTTACTCGGAAAGGAAATCTAAGACGTGACACAATAGTTCATTACTTGGACGCAGTGTCTCGGGCGGGTGTTGTCCGAATCCCGAATCGAGTCTAATCTAACGTCGGGCAGCATTTAAATTTGGTATAGCGTCGTCACTTGAATTTGTCGCTCGACGTAAAATTTCATGAATGTTGCACAAGGGGCTGGGCGTTATTTTGCGACCTTTATTTTCAGCATGACTTTGGAGCTATACGAACTTTTTACTTAGTCGCGCCCTTCGACAGGAAAAATGGGCCAGGCGTTGAACGAGGAGTCTGTAGTAAAAAAAATCAGACGACTCTCTTGACAAAGTATATAATTCAATGTTATAGGAAAGGAGAAGTAAATCATGATCACTAATACCACTAATACCCAGGGACAATTGTTCAAAATGTATCAGATTGGACAGATCAGAGATGCATAACAAATCGAGCAAGCTTGGTCTACAGTGCGGACCGAAACGAGTTGGGCAATTGTTTATAATGTTTAAACCGAAAGCAGATATGTATTATGACGCAAATCTCTTGATCGCTCATTGTCAGTTTTCGTGATGAATTTTTTCTGCTAGTCATCTTACTTCGTGTTATTTATTTTTCAAATATCGCTTAGTATACTCAACAAGACCACGATGACAACAAGCAACAAAGGCGCTAAAATAAAGTCAAAGCAATGATGTGCAACTCAAACAGAAAAAGTGGATATTAATTAGAAAAACGCGAAAAAGTTTGATATTACCCTATATTTAAAATAAGTTTAATAAGCCAAATAAATAAATAAATATACCCCCAGGTCTCAGGCGGAAGCAGTGCACAAAGGTTAATCTTTTGTGGTATTGCGGATAATTTTTTAATTATATTTTTCATCATTGCCTATTGGAAAACGGTAGTACGGTGAACGCTGTGTGCTCAGCGATCGATTTTGTCCTAAGACTACCGCAAATTAAATTTGGAGTAATTTAGACTCGACTTAAGTGACGACAGCATAAGCGTAGTCAACAAAGATATACCGGGTATGGTTGTGTTGGTCATTCCGGCAGTATGGTACCTGCTGCTCTTAATATTATAGATATACAAGGTGCAACCCAAAGTAAACAGGACTTTTATAAAATAAAGAAAACGGATGATTATTTTTGTATAATTCTTTTTATTTATTCAAAATACTCTCCTTCTGCTTCGATACAACGTTTTGCACGGTCCAAAAGCATTTGGAATGAGTGTTTTAGGTCATCGGCCGGCATCGCCTTCAGAATGTTGGTACAAGCCTTTTGGATGTCCTCAACGTCCTTATAACGGTTTCCTTTCATCGGCAAATGCAACTGACCGAATAAGTAGAAGTCACAGGGAGCCATATCAGGCGAATACGGTGAATGATTGATGGTAAAAATGCGATTTTTGGTCAAATAATCGGTCGTAACTAGGGCTCTGTGAGCCGGTGCATTATCATGCAATAAACGCCAACTTCCTTCCTCGCGATATTCTGGCCGAATACGACGAATGCGATGCACCAAACGCTTCAAAACTTCAACATAAAACAAAGCGTTAATTGTTTTTCCCGGTGGAACAAACTCTCGATGAATTATTCCCTTTGAATCGTAGAAACAAATGAGATGAGTTTTGATTTTTGACTTCTCACGGCGGGTTTTTTTCGGATTTGGCTCATCTGGGTGCTTCCATTCGGCACTTTGACGCTTTGTTTCGGGATCATATTGAAAGCACCACGTTTCGTCACCGGTTACGATGTTGAACAAGAAATTTGGATCACGTCTGGCTTCCCGAACGATGTCTTTTGCGTGCTCAATTCTCTGCGCTTTTTGGTCGTCGGTTAAAGTGTGCGGAATGAAGCGAGAACACACTTTACGGAGACCCAAATGTTCGGTTAAAATGCGATCAATTGATGTTTTGGAGATGTTCAATTCCATTTCCATCAATTCCAATGATGATTTTGGCTGCATTTTGATAAAATCACGCACAGTTTTGATGGCATCGTCAGTAATCACAAATTTCGACTGGCCGACGTGTTCGTCGTCATTCAAGTCTTCACGACCATTCTTGAATCGATTCAACCACTCATTAACACGGCCACGGGATAAACAATCATTACCATAAACTTGCTTTAACAATTTAAACGTTACGGTAAAAGTTTTACCAAGTTTAAAACAGAACTTAATATTAGCTCTTTGTTCGATCGACATTCTCGTACCAAAGTTAAAAACATACTGTCACATTGAGCGGGATATTTCGGCGTCTACTAGACCAAATGTCATGAAATTTAGACAGTATGTGAATGAAAGATGTACCTTTCCAACGCATGTCCTCACACATAGATGGCGCCACCAGACACGTCCCTATTGCAAAAGTCCTGTTTACTTTGGGACGCACCTTGTATATATACTTCAATTCTAACAGATTTGTACTAGATATTTAACTAACTCGAGCTGACTTACGTGGTCTTAGTAGGAGCGACGCGGCGGTTTTCTCTAGTAGGCATGTTTGACCTGAAAATATTGCATTAAAAATATTTGTTAATAAACTTAACTACGCTTTGCTTGAGACAAGATTTAGAGCCTGGTGAAATTTGTTCAACATATAAACAGAAGGGAGGAAGATTTAGAAAGATTTTTTTATAATCTCGAACGGTTCACATCTCAGGAATGTGCATTGGGCAACATTACCGAAAAAGTGGTCATAGCTCAGGTTGAATAGTTTTCTAACGGCAGAGCGGTCAAGTAGTTTTAGTAGCACCATGGCTAGCACGACAGAAAAGAAATCATTCACCCAATCGGTCAATAATTTCGCTCAGATATTCAATACGCTGTATAGCGAACCTTGGTTAATTCTTTATTTTACAAAATTAAAAAAGGTACAGTAAAAATCCTTAAAAGTCGGATTAAATGGATCTGGAGTGTATAATTTCACAATTTTTTAGAAAAACATTTGATTAAAATGCATTACACAGTGCTCCTTATACAAACAATGAAGCGTTTGTTTTTGATCATTTTAAGATCAGCAGACGTGCTCGCCGTTGAAGGACGTTTTCATGCAGGCCCATGAATCCAACGCCACGGACGCCCGAAAAAAAAAAAAAATTACTAATATTTCTGTTAAGCTTATTAGCTGAACAATAAACCCGAAATAATCAATATAATTCATATTTTTTACAAAACAACATTATTAAAAATCGATTTTCGGTTTTTTTAAGCGGCATTACCACTTAAGTATTATGAGGTAGGTTGGTTGGTTGTAATGGCTGCCTCTGTATGAGACACTCTTAGGCCTATACGACCCGTTGTGATATCACAAATTCCACCTGTTTGCAATTTGTATGCAACACTGTTTTTCCAACATATGTATGTTAAAACACACATTTCCAACAGATGGGGGAAGGAAGAGAGGGGACCTACAGTTTGACGCCGAATCAAAACGGTGGTTTCGCTGGACTATCGAAGCCGGAAATGAGGTAACACCACTCAATTATGTACAGCGGTGACACGCTAATTAGCACAAAAGAATAAAAAACAAGTAAATGTAGATAATATTGATAAGGAACAATATTTTCATTTAATCAAGTAAGTATTTCATTTTTGCATCACTTATGCATACACTTTCGGCTTTTTACACTCTGACATCGCGAAGATTTATTTTTCAAAAGGCGCTTTGTAACAGTTCTGGCCGCGATGTTTACGTCATTTTAATGATACAATAATGAAAAATTACTTCATTCAAAGAATACTTGTTGCGAAGTGCTTATAAAAGTGTTAACCACAATTTGGAACTCCAATCTTAAAAAGGGTATCCCAAAATGTATGTATATGAAAACTTGAATATAATATTTGATTTAGAACTTCAATATACAAATCTTCCGTAAACAAGGTATTTTTTTTTTAACCCTGAAAAATATTAAGAGGTTCAATTTGCCACAATACGTTGAAGCGCGCTTTGAGTGTTCGAAAAAACTTTGAACGTGTTTTTCTCGAAACCAATCTTGAAATATTGAAACTGGGTGGGCGGATTGAGTACCGTTGCATGGGTCGATTTAAACTTGTTACAGTAGTTTCGAATTTTTCTTGCCATTTCTGGTTTTGACGTCAGTTTTAGGGTAATTAAGGGGTTGCTAAATTCGAATCCGCATACCCTTAACCTAGTTTGCGCTAATTTCTAAACTAATAACCTATTGACATGATTCTTGACATGAACTCACAGCTTGTTTGATACTACTAATTGTTATGCGTTCTAAAATGCCGTGGCTTCTACGTCAGAAAATTTGGAATTTCAAAGTGTTTTATTTAATGGAGAAAATAATACAGATTTTTCGTTAATCAAATAATCGAAAGTGGACACATTATGCAATACAACCGCGGCACCATTTGTGATTACGTCACATTCGCATCGAAATACCAAAAATAAGCTTGTCATTTTCGACACTTTTTAGCCTTGTACCATAATTTATTTCAAAACCTAAGGTCAACATAAAATTCGTCCCCACTACTTCATCAGACGACCGATTCCAATCAAAATCCGTAATCGCTTTAATTCCTGCTTTCGTTGGGCTTTTACTTCGCTTTTCTGCAATTCAATTTCATAATATTGTAACAATGAGGCACTCTGTCGCTGTGCTATACGTGAATGCTTTTACGGACATACTTTTAGGCATGCACTTTAGAGTACGGCCGGCGATGGTAATGGGCTGTGCGAAAACGATCGAGAGAGAGAGAGTCCAACTGGAATGTGAAAGAACAATCGGCACGATAACCAAACAAGTATAAAAGGCAGCAGTGTGCAGCGCAGGGGGACGAGTCTTATTTGAAAAAGCAAAGTAGTAACAAGTGTAAAGATAAGCAAAGTGTAAATCTGTAAATAAAGTGATTGTTGGTTTCTGACTGCGTTTTGCGCTGAACTGAATGAAGTTGTTTTATTTTCAAGCACAATCCAGTTTACGAACTTAGAGAAGTCATTTTCGTAACATTTGGTGTCAGAAGTGGGACTGTGCTGCTGGAAATAAATTAAAATTGTAAAACGCAGACATGGTTAAACTCGAGCAGCTGAAGGTGGACCAGCTGAGGAAGGAGCTGGCTGCCTGGAATTTACCGACTGCTGGCGGAAAGGTGGAGTTGCAGCTGCGCTTGCGAGAGGCATGTGAGGCACGAGGCGTCGATTGGATTGCGCACGAGTTCGGAACACAAGGGCTAGAGGAGTCGGCCAAAGTGAAGGAATCGCCTGCTGTTGTTGCGTCGCTGCTAAGTGCGGCTGCGCCACTACAAGCATTGGACATGAGCCAGATAATGGTTGCACTTAAAGGCATGTTCGAGACTTCCAACCGTGAAATGGCAGCCAAAATTGAAAATTAAAATCGCGAAATGTCGGCGCAAATGGCAGCGAAACTGGAAACTACGAATCAGGAAATTTCGCCGCAAGTGTCAGCGAAACTCGAAAGTGCAAATTGTCCATCAAGCTTCAGGAAAATTCTGCGCGCTTGGAGCAGAAAGTGGAAGAAATCTCCAACAAGCTAAATGTGAAGGTGGAGCACCTGGGAGCTCAAGTGGAACACTTGGACAAACGAGTCGACGACCTGGATGATTCCCTGAGCAAACGAGTTGACAATCTGGAGGATTTGGTGAACAGGAAAATATACGATCGTCTTAGAGAGGCACCGCTGCGAGCAAGGGTGCAGTCAGTTCAGGAAAGTTTTGCCATAGAAATGCCTACTTCTGATGGTACTACGTCGTTCGACACATTCAAACTACAGTCCGATATGGCTGCTTTGGAGAGTCAGTGGACCGATATTAGGAAAGGTCGGAGACTGATACTGGCTCTAAGAGGTCCTGCGGCTGAGGTAGTAAAAACAGTTCCGGAAGGTTTGAGAGGTGATTACGAGACCGTTATAAGGGCGCTGGCAGCCAAATACAGTGAAGAGCACAACAAAATGCTGTATTACTGCGAGCTGAAGAACCGTAGACAAAGAATCGACGAGGCGCTGCAGGCGTATTCGGCAGATATTGAGCGGCTGGTACCACTGCCCTACCCAGGATTCAGCATGGAAGTTTTGGAAAGGCTGAAGATCGAGGCATTTATCGAAGGTATTCTTGACCCGGAGACACGTGTGAGTACATTGATGATGATGAAGCCGACATTCCGTGAGACGGTGACAAGCGCATTGACGAATGAGGCGGCCTGAAGGGGAAGTTTTCGACATTCATCTGCGGAAAGGCGTCGGTCCCAATCTGGACGTGTCATGCAAAGCCAGACAGTAAGCTCAGAGGCACCAGCGAGGCCGGGGGCTGTTTCGTCTAGAGTAAGTTGCTGGCTGTGTGGCAAGCAAGGCCACATAACACGAGACTGCCATCTGTGAGAGAAGCGTTCCGGACAACAGACGTCGCCAAGATGTGCTGAAGCTCTGCCACACAATTCTTGCAAAACCGAGCGCAGGCATGATTCGCAAGCCGAAAACAAGAGACAAATTGTGGATGTTCGATCGGTAAGAGTTCTACAAGAGGAAGATTGGCTTGCGGGAAGGCTACAGAACGACCAGCGCGAGGATACGGATCTCGCAAAAATCATCAAAGGCAAAGCGCAGAGAGTGCGGCCGGACTAGCAGGAGATGGCTGGTGAGAGCCCGATCGCGAAGGCTTACTGGGCGCAGTGGCAAAGTCTACGTCTGAAGGATAGCTGCCTATACCGCAAGTGGGAGAGCAGGACCAGAAAATCCCTAATAGTGGTCCCGAAAGGCCGGATCGACGATGTCATCGAGGCAAACCATAACGACTCCAATGGAGGGCACCTAGGCATCGCAAAAACTGTCGCCAAGATAAGAAGGCGGTTCTATTGGGTAGGATGCCAGGAGTCTGTCGCCGAGTGGATCAGAGGCTGTGATCGGTGTTCGGCGGCGAAAGGGAAACACACAACTAGTCGAAAACAGGTTAAAAACCAGATATGGTCTACGGGCTAACTCAGCAGTGTTCCAAGAAGGCGATCTGGTAGTACTCAACAGCCCGCAGCGGAAGAAAGGGTTGTCTCCAAAACTTCAAACATCATGGGAAGGACCGTACAAAGATTAATGACGTGGTGTACAGGGTTCAACGCTGCGGCAATAGAAGCGCTAGGCTGAAAGTAGTCCATTTGGAGCGCCTGGCGTCTTACTCCAGCGGAGCCTCGGCACTTGTTCGGGACGAACAAGTCTAAGGGCCGTTTTCTCAACTTGCCTTTAACTTTAAAGTACACTTTATCGGGCCAATAAACGCATTTTCGTTTTCTCAACCGCTTGTTAAGCTATCCTCCCGATAAAACTTACCGGTCAGATAACCGGCCTGTTAAACTTTAAAATGAACTTTAAGTGGAAGTGGTGTCAAGTACATGCATATGTTTGTTTACAAACAAAAAACAGCTGGTAATGAAATTATAATTTGAAATTAAATTTGAATTTGAGATCTCGGTATGGAAAATAGGCGTGTTTTTTATATTCATGCACTGGAAGACGCTTTTGAAGGTACGGAGCCGCAAAATGCGGCAAATAGAACATATAACAGCCGATTGGACTATTTCACTGCTTTGTACTGCTGACATTTCCAATCGTGCGATACGTCTCGCTCTTCTCCGCTGCAAGTTCCAGCTTGGATTTGCGCTTCAAGCTGTCGAACTTGTCCCTCAACGATTTCCAACGTCGCGACACGCCCCATTCGGCAGTAAAAGCATCAGCAAGATTCTGCCAAGTGCTGCCCATCGTAGACCAGAGTTGCCAAAAAATCAGACTTGTTAAATTTATATTTATCAGGCAGTTGAGAAAACGAAAATAGTTTCCGGACATTTTAAAGTGAGGAATAACTAAAGGTCACTTTATCGGTAAGTTGAGAAAACGGCCCTAAGTGATGGGAAGTGTAACGATGAGGCACTCTGCCGCTGTGCTATGTGTGAATGCCTTTACGGGCATACTTTTAGGCATACACTTTGGAGTACGGCCGGCGATGGTAATGGGCTGTGCAAGAACGATCGAGAGCACTACAAGACGTGCCTGACCGAAACTCCACTACATTCATAACATTTTTTTAATTTACCAATACATTTGCATGAAATTTGGCCCATCTGTCTTTCATTTAAACTGAAACAAACCATTTGGCAACATGTGAGTCGTTTATTTTTAAAGTGGTTTAAGTCCATTTTTAGTTTTGAAACAAAGCTTATTTTTCTAGTAAAGTTTACAAAACGAATTACGTTATATATTCTAACATGTTTAAGGTCACAAAACCATAAAAAAAAATTAATACCAGTTAACAATATTTTTGAAACAAATCAAACACAAACCCTTAAATATCTCAATATAAGAAAAATGGACTTAAACCACTTTCAAAATAAACGACTCATGTGTAAGAATGAGACAACAATAGAAGCACCTGCTGACAAGAACTCGCATCGGAGTTAATATAAATGGTTAAGAGCCGGCGGCTGCCGTAGCTACGTAGCTCAGCTGGCTAATGCGTGGGGCAGCGAGTCAAATGCGACGCGCCAACCCAGGTTCAATACTCCGTTGCTTCAAACACCAAAAAAAAAGAAAAACAGAAAGAAGGTAAGAATTTGAATTACAATTTAATTTAAATAATATTATTTGAATATTTAAATAATTCTGTACTTTCAGTAACTTCAATATTGGGCCATAGCAAGTACCGAAACGCAAGACCAAGGAAGCCGATGCCAATGATGCCGGCAATATGGGGTTGAGTTGAGCCGCGGTAAGCAAACGCCTTCGATTGTGACATAATGGGATCATCCAAGCAGGACCGCAAATGAATCTTTTTAAATTCAATTTTTTTTTTAATATTATTTAATTTAAATTCATTTTAAATAAATTTAGGCAGCAGAACAAGCAAACGGTTTTTCCAAAAAATTTCAATAAAAACCTGCATTTTTTCAATATTGACTATTGGTCATGAATGACCGATTTATACATCACATTGTGACCGATATTTGCATCAGCATTTCAGTCAGAAATTTCGGCACATGCCCGGTCAACTGACTGACATTTCCATCAGGAGTAGGTGAGATAGTTATATAAAACTAAATATTTGGGGGTTGGAATAGGTATGCGTTAGAACAGAGCAAAAACACTTTGCACTGGAGCACGCGCTATACTTTCCTAAATACGTGAAAGGTATGTGTTAGAGTGAAACAAAAAATCACACGTCCACGAGAGTTTATATCAGTTTTTTCACACCGCCTCAGTGATTCGTTCCATAGACGAAATTAAAAAAATGTATGGTCTCAGAATTTAACGATTTTGATGTCATTTGAAAGAAAAAACTCCAACTAAGAAACCCCCAAAAGGTCTGTGCAAACAATCAATTAGTGTCTGTGCAAAAGCGGCTCAAAGTTGAAACTTTTTTCACAAAAAAATTGAAACTCATATTTTCTGTTTTTTAGTCTATTGAGTAAAAAAAAATTTTTAAATACATGGTTAGCAAGAAGTTGCTTAAACTTTCAATATAGAATAAGAAATGATGTGGCCATTTTCGCTTTTAATGTTTTCCCAAAATTTACAAAGCGTAGGCTTTTACTTCACTTTTAATTCAAAAAATTTTTCTAAATTAAAAATCTGAAAATTTGCAAAACTTAGAGGAAAATATCTAAAAAGTATGTGAAAGTATGTTCCTGGATTTTTTATTTTAAGAAGCATTCTTTCTTTGTCGGATAATGTAATTATATCCTCCGATATCTTCCGATCTCAGAAAATAATTTAATTTGAGAAGTGGTCTAAAAGTGGTATTTTTCGACAAAATTTATTTTATTTATGCCTAAAAGTATGCAATTAGCACGAAAAATGATAAAATCAAAATCAAATCAAAAATGCAAAACATACATCTATTATTATCGTTTTTATTGCAAAACCAGAGGGTCCTAAGACAATTTCTGTTACTCCTTGGAATAATCAATGGTGACGTTACCGATTAAATGTAAAATCTGAATAATCTAGCCAACACATTTGGTGCTATAGCTTTCCAAAAATGATGAAATTTGCAAAATTAAGCCTCTGGCATTGCCAAACTACAACAGTTTAAGAAAAACCAAATGGAGATTTCAATTCAGCAGACCATGATTAACTAGCATACCAAATTTTATGAAGAACGGACCACTGCTTCTAATTTTGTCCCGCGGTTGTATGGAGTCGAATCACTGTGCGCCTGTACAAAAATGATAGAATTGTTTGTTTGTGATTTGTTCGGAGGGCTGACCGAAATTTCGGTCAGGCATGACGGTCATATGACCGTCACTGTTGTTGTAGGGAAGATGACAATATAAACAGCACACAGCAAATTCGTTAGCACAACTCTGATCAGGTTTTGGAAATTAATTAAAGACTGTGTGTGGTAAAAACAATGATTCAATTAGCAGCACAGAATTTCCACATCTACTTGCTAGCCATAACAACTCGCAAGTGTATATATATACGATCTATATAAAAATGATTTGGCATTCATTAATCTCGCTAAGCCTAGAAAGCGGCTGGACCGATTTGCGACAGGTCCCATATATGTATGTGTCTTTGTTATATGTGTAGCCCATTTTTCGCGACCCAAATCTTGAAACTTGGCACAAACTTATCAATTAGTCACACCTTTCGACTGGAAGAATAGGGTGGGCATTGGACAAGGTACCGCCCATACAACTAAATTCTTTACTTTAGAATAACAGCGAAACTACAAGTCGCACGCAATTTTTATTAGGTTTACCGTCGTCCCATAAATGTGTCGTTCTAATGGTACCACATTCACATGGATCTGTCGCTCAACTACTAACATTTAGGCGTTAGACAGGGGGCGTGGCACTGTTTTCGTGTCCCAAATTTGTCGATAATTTTGGAACTATCAATTGCACTCGGTAGACGTGCACTTCGACAGGAAGAATGGAGAATGGCACAGCGCAAGCAACTCTAATATTTAAAATGAAATGGTTTAGGAATTAGAAATTAGACAATATTGAAATTCGGCATGGGCGTGAGACAAGGGCGGTGAAATTCTCTGCATAATTTTAAAACTATTTCGCGGCGGACCTATTATTTGACAATTGGGCCATCCATAACTATTCGATTGTGTAAAATTATCATTAAAAGATAGTGGTTTTAAAGAATAGAGATGGTTAAAGCAAATTTAATTGTGATTTGCGAATATTCATTTCTATCCACTATTCTTTTAAGCTAAATTGACATCATCATCTTTAGAATTTGAGATATCTTTAAAGTTTGAGATTTTCTTTATCGTTAAGTCCTCAAGGAAAGTCCGACAGATTTGAGTGGCTTTGAAAACAATTCCGCGTCAGTTTACAATATCCGTTAAAATGCCGTGAAGATGAACTAAGGTACGACGCGTCGCGACGTCGGGGTAAGACAAATGTGCGGTGAGCTTTTTCACGGAACTCCGCACTGATGACCAGAGAACGACGACTAAAGAAAATACTGTGAAGCTCAAACGATGATGTTAACGAACTCAACGAAGAGTTGGAAGTTTCTCAGTTGGCAGTTTGATAAGAATTAATAATCTCTTATGGAAGTTACAGTTGAATCATTTTAAGTGGGTAAAAGTTCACCGGGTTATCTAGCATTTTAAAAATATTTTTTATTTGTGTCAAGCTCTTATCATACTCAGCGCTCGCAAACTCACTTTGAATAACTGTCCAAAGAAGAAAAAGCGAAATTTACAGTTATCCTTTTTTTCTAAAAATATTTATCATTCGCAATTAACCGTTAGCAAGGTGCGCTAAACGGGAATACGAACGTCATAAAGTGAGAAGTTTCTTATAACCAATTATTGTCCTCAAAGGGTGAACGGTAGTCGGTTTTTTGATTTAATATAAACTTACATTTTGTAAATACCTGAACTTTAGTATTTTTTGTACTCAAGAATGTTGCCGATCGCTGAATAAATCATTCAAATCGGTTCAGTCTTACATTTAACACATCTGGGGGCAACCTGGGAACCTTTTATATAAAAACAATAATTTTGTATGGATGCCCCATTAAGAGTTGGAGTTTAAGTATAAATATTGTTACGAAAATTACTTTGGCTAACTCAACGCAGGCTTACTCGTTTCTCTGGATTGTGCTAAAAATAAAACACACTAGATTTCTTCAACGCAATTCACTTTATTTACAATTCCACACTTTACCACTCCGTATTGCACCTTTGCTTGCTAAAACTAAACTCTTTCCTCTGCGCTGTACCCGGCTGTCTTTTATACTTGTCTGCTTGTCGCGCAGATCGTTCTCGCACATTCTAATTGGATTCAAAATTTCCAATATCATCGCGAATGTTCTAGCGCCTTCCGTCGTGCTTACCACTCCGAACTTAAAATCAGCAGGCAACCTCAACTCTGTATCAAACACGGGCTGGAGTGAGTAATGTCATGTGGTGCGGGGTCAACCTATAAGCCATCAGGAGCAGAGGGATATGCGTGTCCCAATCCTTTTGACTCCTGCCTACAACTTTCGGCAGATATTCTTCCAGCGTCCGATTAAATCGTTCCACCATACCGTCGGACTGTGCATGCTTCTCAAATTTTTTACACTGAAAGATTTCGTTGCCTAACTAGTGTATTGTTTACGGTATTGATACAAAAACGATTAAAAAAATAATAAGTCTGGGCCTAATACGACAGGCGCAGCAGCGCTTTGAAAAAAAGTAACAGTTATTCGTCGTTACGGTGTAATTTACTGATAAAACATGAAGAAATGTTACACATATGTAAATCACACAAAGAAAGGGTAAAGCCCCGAAAAGTGATTTTCTCGATTTGTTATTGGGTTGTGAGCGCTATTAACACTAAATAACACAAGTAGATGAGCGCACAAAACCGCTCAACCTTTTTTTTTAATTCCGATTGGGGTCAAATAGATCCCAAGGGACGGTCAGAAGGTTAAAAATTGCATGGAAAAAATGACTGAGCGATCACCAAGGCGCATTAATAATGTGGTACCACTAGGGGAAAAAAGAAAAATCAATTAATTTTATTAGTGCTTTGGTCATGCTCACGGTCACAATTAGCTGACAAAAGGGAGTGAAAAAACACAGAACTTATTTTTGCTGGTAAAAAAGAAGTTTAATAATAATAATAATAATTGACTGGCACGACAGCCCGATTAGGAGACTGAGGCCTAGCTAACCGCAACCATCCGTGTTGTGCTGGCGAATTTGTACAATGTTGGAAGGGCCCTGTTGGGAGGTGTTATCGGCAACGGTGTCCTGAACCTCGAGAGTCGCATTTGACTCGCGGCCCAACGCACTAGCCAGCTGAGCTACGGCGGCTGCTCGGAAGTTTTTAAAAGTAAAAATAACTACAATGAAAATAAATATATTTGTAAAAATATTTTACCAACCAAGGCGCATTAACCCATTGCTGTCTAATGGGTAAAATTGTATCCATGAAAATTGATTTTTTAAAAAAATCATCATAAAGTCAATGTTTGAGATCTGTCAAAACCATTGATAGGGATAGTTAGGGTAAAGATGGAACTACCTTAACCTAGTGAAGGTCACCCTAAAATTTCGCCATCTAGCTAGAGTTACCAGACTCCAAAAATCGTGAATTTTCCGGAGGTGGAAAATGTGGCGAAACGTAGTGGCCTTAGAACTTCACAAAAATCTGCCTCCTAACTCACCTGTAAAAAATACAAGTTTTGTTCACGTGTTTAGCTGATCACTTTACAAAGTGTGGAAAAAAGCTACCATTGCTGCGTAATGGGTATAAAATACCTAATGAATATCTCAGCAACGTGCAGAGATATAAAGCTGAAATTTTGTTTCTTATCATTTTGGGTCACTTCTAGGTCGTGTATGAAATTTTATCGAAATCGTATGGGCGGACCTGGTATCCGGCAGCAATGGGTTAAGAAAGTGATAATAAGTGGAAAACTATTCTCAGTGTTGTGCCAATAATCAAAGGAAAAAGTTTAATCAGTTGTGGTGCTGCAACTACCTATTGAATTTGCCTTGGTAATCGCTTTGCCAATTTAATTATTATTATTATTATTATTAATCGCTTTGCCAAAGCAACCATGATGCAATAATTATTGCATCATGAAAGCAACCACCACTTCAATGTGCACAAGTAAAGCTAAGCTGGCTTGCTGCGGAAAACAACAACATTGCGTGTCGTTGTCGAAATGAGAATAAAGCACTAATCCATTGAATGTATGCGTGTACTTCAATTCGGGATTGCAAGAGAAGATTGCAAAGCAGCTCTCCGATCGCGTGTGCTTTCTCTCTCGGTTCCCTTTACATTTTCCTCACCTTTGTTACTTCTCGTCCATGCACATTGGGTCAAATGGGAAACGCCCATAAAAGGCGTGGATCGGGGTCAAAGTTCAAAGTTTTTATCAAAAAAACTCAATTAATCTCCAACTGATTTACACGATATAGGTATCAAACGAAAGGGTGTAACATTAGATACGTAAGATGTACTAATAAAAAGTTTTAAGCGAAAAAAATTTTTTTATAAAAAAAATTCCTTTTTGAAAAATTAAAAAAAAAGAATTTTTTTTCGCCTCAAACTTATTAGTACATACTACGTATGTAATGTTATATATTAATAGAAAGGTATGAAAAATACCTGGCGTAGTACTGGCGTAGTTTTCAGCTCGAAATTTGTCCACCTTTCTGCTACATTTTTGCCATTTTGCTGAAAAGTACTTGCAGAAAAGGAGTAATTTTTCTTCTATTATTTTCCTGCAATCATCGGACATATTAGTAGCACAAATATTTTCTACAACATTATTAAGAACTGCATCACGTTTTTTTTTTCTTTTGAACGTTCCTTGAGTTAAATTTCAAATAATTCGATTATTTGCATAGCGTAGTATCCTGAAAAATTGGTACTACTAGCAAAACGCAAAAAAGTGCAACTTAAAATAAATGAAATGAACTTATATCCTAATTTATTCATTTCTTTTTACTTTAAGTTTGCCAAATGTTGCCGAAACTTTAAAAGCTTGCATAAAGTTAAAATTTGAAGTCAACCGCAAAAGCTTTCAGGTCATGTTAAAAAACTAGTTTTTTTTTCAACAAAAAAAAATTGCATGTATTTTTAATAAAATCATTAATACGTACTTAGTTCATCGTTTTCCATTTCAAACTTTTTTAAATTATTCGCACAATTTTCACAATAGAGTAAGTTCGGGTATTGTGATATGGTCGGGTAATGTGATATAGTGGCTTAATTCACAAATGCGTTGACCTTTTTCAAAATTAACCTTTTTAAAACATCATAGCAGCTAAAAAACTCGTGCTGCATGGTTTTGGATGTGTTTGCTTAAATAGTTTACAGTGAGTGTGATGAAGTGCTTTGAGTAGGCTTGCACAAGTTTTTGGTCATGAAGTTTGAAAGCATAAAAGGTACAAAAAAAATATTATTAGAAAGTTCGAGGCTAATCAGAAATAAATCAGTGATATCGATTATGAGTTTGCGAGGTACGCTCTTCTCAACAAAATTATTATTGTTTTTTTATATTTTTTTCGCAAAAAGTCAATTTCGGGTCATGTGATATACCAAAGT
This sequence comes from Melieria crassipennis, assembly GCA_963668005.1. NCBI lineage: Eukaryota > Metazoa > Arthropoda > Insecta > Diptera > Ulidiidae > Melieria > Melieria crassipennis. The sequence continues at coordinate 83,655,833 of OY764961.1, read as the reverse complement.
TCGGGTAATGTGATATAGTACATCACAGTACCCAAACTTATGACAGTAATACTATTTGTATACAGAAATGTATATATACTTTATTTTATAATATTTAAAGTGGAATATTCTCAAAAATCTGTTATGGTTAAGTTTTACATAAAAAAAATCCATGAAATCATGTTTCTCGATGAAAATGTTTAACCTTTGGTTTACCCCGTCAGATTGTGATTTTCCAAAAAATTGAGAAACACGTCTCTAATTATTTTTGATTTGGAGTATTTTCACTAAGTTTGAAACTAATAGGTCTGTTAAATAACGTTTTTTTTGGTATATCACATTACCCGCCACTTTTAATATATGTATAAGACGCCAATATTTGGATATTTTGATTTTTAATTAAAAAACTCGTCAACAGTTTATCTTAAAGAGTCAATAATCATAGATATACTAAATAATGGCTCAGTGAATAGTCTGAGACCAAAAAAAGGTGTGTTTTAAGGCAAAATGTGTCGGGAATCGCTGTAAAACAAACAGGTATATCACATTACCCGAACTTACTCTATGCGCTTAAAACTTTCAGTAAATAAATTTTCAATGACTTGTCGATAAAGTGGCTTTGACTGAGTACTTTCAAAAGGTACTTTATGTTTTGAAAAAACAAAGTGGACTTTTCGTTGCTTTGGAATATTTCTAACATGATGAGGGGGGAAAAACATTTATAACGGCATTTACGAAATTTGACTTTCGCACAGAAAAAGTGATGATTTGAACTAATGTGCCATGTCAGAAATAAAAGCGCAAAATTATTACAGATGCGCCTTCTGTTTACTGTTTATTCTGTGATAAAAGTAACAAGAGTAACCACGCCTCTGTGTTCATTCTCAATGCATATAAAAACATATAATGCACTTTTGCTTTTCACCAGGAAGGGCAAAGTTCAGTCGTGGTGACCGCCAAGACTTGGTGGTTCTACGGTTATTCGCCTTTACTGATGACCAAAGGGTGAATACGATTGGTTGTACAGGTTGCGATATTATTGTATTATAGACCAATATTTCTAGGGTTTTGATGTGGTGTACCACATGTGTTGAGCTTTGGGAACGACGCATACTCTTTTATATAACTATTTTATTAAATACTTGAAATTATTTGGCATTATTTGATACATCTATAGGTCTGTTTGGGTACGGATAATTTGTACGAATTTGTACAAATTTTTACTGGATCCTGTTTGTGTACGCCAAATCTCTTGCAACGAGAGAGAAACGGAGAGCGTAGTGACATAGTGACGTAGTGACAGTTCATTTCGTGAGAACTTGCAAGTTTTTACTGGAGAAATTTTGTCCAGTAACTTTTAGCCAGAAAGAACAAAAAAAACATATGACTAGCTGCCATATGATCGACTGCAAAGACAAATCATTTTTGCAAACATTTGGAGGCAAATAGGACAAGCAAAGAATTTGTGCGTTCGCAAGTCTGTTGACCCACAACCGTCTTGCTCAGCTTTTCCTGCTGCAGTTGAAAGGGAAGAATCGCAGACTGAGCCCAACGAACTATTTGCCTTTTGCATAAAGTGTCTGACCAAACTTAATTTTCCCTACCGCTTCAAACCTCAAATGAAACTTTTAGATCAGCTGTTTCTTTCTTTAACCCTCCTGTTTACACCCTTTTTACTGTGTATTGTGAGTGTGCCAAATCCCACTGGTGTAACGAAGAGTTAAAACTTGCAAATTCTTACAAATTCCTGTTTGTTTACTTTTTTGGATAGTTTGATTTCTGGGAGCGTAAGCTGGCTTACTCTCCTGATATTTTTTTGGATAACTTTTACTGGAAAAGTTCCCAAACAGACCTTATATACAGGGTGTTTTTTAGCTGGATGAGAATTATCGATAACTATGGTTCGCAGCTGAGAATGCCAAACTGTGTTGACATTTCTGCTCAGTAAGATTTGGCAAGTCATCGTGATCGTAATTCCCAGAATTTTAAAAGTAACGTAAACCCAGAAGTGAGACTGTCAGGCTCATATGAGCTAAACTACTGAAAAACTAAATTTATTTTATTTTTCCAAATCTAGTTACTACTTAAAGACGTTTTTATTTCAGTTTTTTATTTTAAGTAAAGAACTTGTAAATACAGGGTCCACAGGAAAACAATTGCTACTGCAGCGCTAGAGGCCATGCATTAGGTTTGCGTTTTTTTATATACCCATCATACAAATGTTGTTTATTCTGAGTGTACGAACCTCGCATCCAATAAACTATTGGCTAATACCTTACTGGTGAACTACCCTGCAAGACATGTCTGATGGGAATTTCAACACATTCAAACGATTTTCATTGAAACCAACACTAATGCAAAGTTTTTTCAAAATTTCCCTCACATTTTGGCAATTTTTTTTTCGGTTGGAAAAAATACTTTCGATTGTATTCATTGCGACCATAAAATTACATATGCGAGAAAGAGATAGCTGATGTAGCCATGGTACGGCACGTTTACAGCGTTGCTATAAAAATATATTTTCTACTTTTCAAAATCCCTAAACGAAAGCAGTTTTTCAGTGCTAGTTTAACTGGAGCAAATTTTTGTCATTTGAGTATGGCAATACTGGTAATATTTTTATCTAGATAACAATTTTTCTTTGTTTTGATTGTCATTCGTTTGCGCTCAAATAATGTACTTTATCAAAAAAAATTCAAAATAAGCAAACGTAGCGCAAAATTTCCGTCTCGGGAAATTGAGTCTTTTGGTACTTGCGTGGAAAAATAAACAAGTGTAGGATGCTTTATATGAGGACTGATGAGCTGTAAAATATTATAAGCAGAAGCTTTGCTCATGCGGAAGCGATAGTAAAAGTCCTTGTCGCCCAAATAAATGGAATTGCTCCGGCCGCATCTTCTCATCACCGTAATGACACATCAAACATGTCTGCATCGCTATGATCTTCCTCGTCAGAAAAACAACTCATTGCTATTTTTGGTCGAATTATATTTATTTTATACCGAAAAATTATAATTGCGCTTTTCAAATTTTCAAAATAAATGAACTGTCAGACGCTGTTGAAAGTTTAAACTTAGTTTAACCGTACAGGATTGGGCGTTTAAACTTCAGTCAAGTTTGACTGAAAAATTCGATTTTGCGTTTAAACTAGAGAACTGAGTTAAACTCGCACTGAAAAACGGGCCCTAAGTCGGACATCAATGAAACTGGGTCACACCCTTCCTCTGGGAAAATGGATTGGGCATTGCACAAAAGGGGCGTGGCACCGCCCATACGGTGTTGTATTAAATTTGATTTATGGGGCTCACTGACTTGAAACTTGCGTGCAAAGCAACGTGGGCCTGCTAGTATACATATAAATTCGCGCATGAACAAGATATATAGTTACAATGGCAAAATGGAAGATCACGGTATCTCAGTCGTACCATTCGTTTGGAAATCGGAAACAAATAACCGTCAGTATTAAAATTCATTATGCTAGAAACTCGCTTTATTAAAATAACTTTTTGGAAACAATTCATTGCGATACATATGAGAACTTAAATGTTACAGAATCATCGCGTCAGTAATTATTAGATATAATTATTGTTATATTACATTATAATTGTAATTAAAGTATAATGTAATTAATTCATATATAAACCGATTTCTGGTTTCTAGTTTATGTTATACTCTTAATATGTGTATAACATGTACATATTTTTGATATTTTAGATGTCTAAAGAATGTTGTACATTTAACTCTTTTAATTTCAGGCATTCACATGTGAAATGTCCTGCCAATTTATCTCCAATTGCTGGCACCTCTTTGACAATTCGAATTGTAACTAAAGTTCCGGTTTGGGCCTGATTTGCTTGTAATATTTGATGATTCACTACTATTGTACTGCTGATTTTGGGGGATGGAGGTAGAAGGTCTTCCTTGTTGGTTCATGAGACCGTCATTCCTGATGTTTGAATAAATGTTGCTGTTACTTGTAGTGTTCAAAAAACTTCCACTGGTTAAAGTTGAAAAACTGTTGGAGAAGCTGCCACTACCACCGAGAGCGGGATTAAAACGATTTGTACGGTATAAATTTGTTCCTGCAGAAATTAAATTTAAGTTCTCTGATTCTTTGAAGTTTGAGCGTGTTGGATATGGAGCTTGATTAGAAGTCCCAAATCTAAAATTATTCGATGTAGTTGTAGTAGCGTTGCAATCCTGTTGCACATAATTCCAAGAATTATTATCTGCGCCTTGATTTCTATTACTTTGATTTACCGAGAACTGGCCAATACTAGGGACACAGCCAGTTATGTTTCTATTTGGTAGCGCATTATCTGCGCCTTGATTTCTATTACTTTGATTTACCGAGAACTGGCCAATACTAGGGACACAGCCAGTTATGTTTCTATTTGGTAGCGCATTTTGGTTACTGTTGTGCGTCGAATTTATTAGGCCCGCTAATGTGTCTGCCAAAGACTTTTGAGTGGGTGTACTCAACATTCGTGTATCCACAACACAGTTGGTCTCCTGTTTCTTCTTTTCTATTAACATATACAATGAAAGTATCTGTTGTAGTTGTTCCGGATCAATGTCAGATTTGCCTTGAGCGGTAAGAAGTGCAGCTAACCTTGCTGCTAATTCCTTTTTATCAGCCTGTGCAATTATTCTACTGATAGGCGGTTTCTGAGATGGTGCTAAAACAATTGTGTCAGCTGGCTTGCTTTTAACCGACGTTGCGTTGAAAAACTTATCTTGCAAAGAAACACTAGAATCTGATACATCCTCATTTAAATTGAACGATCTGGGAGAATGATCTAATAATAATTGAATTTCTTCAACTGCTTTTTTTAACGCTCGTTCCTTCGCACCTTCTAAAAAGCCAGCAATCAAAAGGCCTTTAAATTTTTCCATTGCAGTCTCAAGCAAAGTGCAGTTTTCAGGTGTCAGCACAATTTTATTAATTTTATCAGGATTGCACTTTTCTGCTTGTAGCGCTTTTGACAAGAGCTCTATTATCTTAGGTCCAAGACTGCCTAAATGCTCTTCTAAAGCGGTCATTAAGCGTAAAACTGATACAATTTCTGGTTTTTGCTTTATTTCATTTTGAACCGAACTAGTTTCCATTATTATATTTTCTGTTATGCGTACATGGTACTTAGAATCAGTTAAATGATCATTTATCATTGGCAAACAAAGTCTCTCTCGTGATTCAATTTTTATGTTTTCCAATGCTTGAACATATAATTCCTCTACACGGGCATTGAAAAATCGCACCCATTCGGGTTGGTAATTATATGTGCGATGATCTAATCCTGCAGTGATAAGTTCTTCTTTACGCCGCTTCCAAAACTTTTCCCATTCTTCATTATACAGAGGATGCATTTCTGGATCTTTTCTATACATTCCAAACAGTTCGTTAAGATCGTTAACTTTTTGATCTACTAAATGACGGTATGCCTGCCATATATCGTTATCCCGCAACGGAGATAATGATTTACGCGTATTCTCATTATGACTTAGTTTAGAAAATGAACCAGACCTTGATCTTTTTGGGCTTCGAACAGGCAAACGAGACCTTGAACCAGGTAGATGATAACGTGCTGTTTCACGTTCGGGATCGGAACGAAAACTTCTGTTATTGCCTTTTAGAAAATCGTCTACCATGAGTTTATGAGTTGCATCATCAACCGGTGCATAGTTTCCATCAGGAGGTGGATAAGATGACGTTGCAAACGATGTTTCTGGATAGCACTGATTGAAATTGTAGATTTTCGGAGTCGGCTGCTGATAATATAACTCTGGGACGGAATGATGTTGTCGGCTGAACTGTTGAGGACTATGAATTTCGCGACGAGAAGCAAAACCTGAATGACAGGGATAGACAGTTTTCCTCAAAGATTTCTGGGGAACAAAGTTATGCCTTGTTGCAACTAGCTGCTCAACATCTTTTGAAGTTACTACATGTGTAAAAGTAGGGCCATATTGTTCAGAGGCATGACGACACGAAAATACTTTTGAAAGAATTTCGTGACGATTGATATTAAAATCACGCTCAAGGCATTCATACGGCAAATCTCGGCCATGATGCTGCTCAATAGCCACAGCCAACTTCTCCAAAATTTGTAACATAACTCTCTGAACATCCTCCTCAGGAAATTTTCCGATATATTGTCGGTATTGCCGTATGGCAGTCGGAAAGTGCTTTTCGCAAAATTTCAGACGGTGATTGTAGCCCATCAAGTGATCTTGCATACCAAACCCATCCAAAATAAGTTCGCATAACCCACATTCAAACCTCGGATTTAAGTCACCAGAGCTTTTAAGAATTTTGATTACATACTCAACGCCTATCAGTCCCAGTATTTTGTCATCACTTAGCTTACAACTAAAAGTTTTTGTTGCAAAGGTTGGATGGACTGTTTTGCTCATCTGAGAATTGGAAGAGCGGTTTTTATTTTTGTCAACCGTAGGTACAATTATAATATTTGATTGATAACGCGATTTCTCTGTGGTATTTACCACCGACTCTTCTCTTACGGAACTTGCCACTTTCTGCGCATTTACTATCTTATCAGGAGCTTTAGCCATATTTGGTGACGTCTTTTGCCTTTTAGCAGGTGGCTGCTTCAAGTTTTCGCTGGAATTGGTCCTTTTGTCATTTTCGATGGTTTTTTCTTCAACGACTTCGTCGTCTTCCTCATCGATTACAATAACTTCAGTCAACATTTTGTCGGCTTTGCGATCCGGGTTAATTGCGAATGGGTTTTTAATCATGTCAAGTGGGTTACCTCGAAAACCTGGTACTGCATCTTCTTTAGCTTGGTCTGTAATTTGATTTACACAGGATATACTTGAAGTAGTTTTCAACTGATTCGTTTCTAACATTTTGCTAGAATTGGTTTTTGTTTCCTTTAATAAATTTCCCTTAGATGAATTAGCTCTTATTAAAAGTGCACGTTCCTCGGATTGAAGGCAAACATCTGGCAAGGTATCCGAATGTTCATTTGTTGCTTCCACCACAATCGATTTTACAACAGAATCGTCATTATTGAGTAATTTCGCTTTCTCCGTTTCATCCGATTTCTTTGCATTGGTGGGAGAACTTAGCGTGTCCGTCGATTGATCATTAGTACACACCTCCTTATCAAAATGTACGACGTGCGTAGTTTCCAAATTTTCCGATGAGGCCGTAAACTCTGTGTCGACCACCGTATCTGTACCTTCGGTTGAAATACTTGGCATAATTGTGGCTTGTTGCAATGCATTATTTTCAACGGGTTGGGTTTTAGAAGAGACTGGTTTTTTCTTAAGCGAAATAATTTGCAAATTTGGTCTATTCGACAACGCTTTTTTGGACCCAGAATTAGAAAGTTGTTTTGTGTTTTCCGTACTTTTATTAATTACGTTTGGGGTTTGTTTATGACAACCAACTACCAATTTTGATTCTGACTTTTCATACGTGTACTCAGGGTGGTACAACTGCTTAACCGATTGCATTTTGAATTTATGTTTTTTGCCATCTATATGGGCATATAAGTTCTTTATGCCGCTCTGAGCCACACCACACACTGCGCATCCATATAATTTTTGAACAGAATCTTTGGTGTTAATCAAAAACTTCCAATCATCAATTCGGTATTCAATTAAAAGAAGATCTTGAAGTGGTAAATGAGAAATCAATTCTGCAAATTCACTATTACTCAAACGTTCTTTTTCCACACTCTCATCCATCTCAGTAAGATATATATTTCGTATCAAAAAGCTAATAGAACGCTCTTTTAATACAAGATCGGCGATAATTTACAATTTATTAACCGTGAGTAACTTTTCCAAAAGACGACTGCAATGATGAGCAACTCTTGGGAGTCCTTTTCTATAACTCACTTTTGCACTTTCTCAACTAAAATTGGACGGAAAAATATTATTTAAAAATGCAATAAAATGTACATATGTATGTATAATCAAATAACTATTAGGCATGTGATGGAAATCGAACGAATTCAGATGACGAAATTGCAATTCGCACGATTTCGATGCATGTATGATGGAAATTGCGATTTCAAGTGGACAACTCAATGGCACTCGAATTAAGTATCAAAGTATTATCGCTAAAATATCCTTCCTGTTAACAATAGAGCTCTGGATCTGCAGTAAGCTTAGTACGCTTAATACGTAATACAGTTTTCCACAAACAAAAATAGAACTTTCGAAACGTATTGCTCCTACACGAATATGGCTATTCTTATTTTATTTTGCGCAAACTAAATAAAAAGAGTCATATTCGTTATATTTCGAAAGTGCACCTTTTGTTTACAAAAAACTGCATTCTATCCTGATGTCATTGGATACATCGACGGTAAATGTACTAAAATTACTGTAGATCAATGCCTTGGTACGGCATTCTGCTGCTTGGGAAAATTCACACAAAGTTCATCTGTAGCCACGAGATTGCCCTTGACAAAATGACACGATGTCTGTCCATAACTCAAACAAAATTGGATCATGTGCAGCATTTTTATGTTTGCGCTTTTAATAATATATAATAAAAATCACATAACTGTTAGTTAAGTACTTCAATTTATGAAAGTAAATTTTCGTATGCCTTTTCTACTTTTATGAAATAGTAGTACACAATGTGAGTTTCAATCGTAATGAAACCGTGAAATCAATTTACAAGAAACTTCGTACGATTTCTATTTCAAAAATGAAGGTGTCACAGGTCAAATCGCCTTTGTTTGCTATTTCGTACGAAAGACATTTCCATTACATGCCTGTTTAAAGGCGGTTTCAATTAAAAATGTAACGTGTTTTGTATATCATAATGAATGCTTTATTTTTAAAAGAGCCGATATTCCCCTACTTTGAATATTCAGAGTTATGGGTCGGCAAAAGACATACATATTTTCCCACCAGTTGGGCAATCGGACCACAGTTTTGCCTCATCGACTTCGTTTCGAGAGAAACATGTTAGTAGCACAAGATTTCAGCACCTGACATCCGTAAGATTACCTATCTATCCATAGGCCACAACTCGGTACCTTGTTGCATACAAGGTTCAGTATGTCCAGTAGAAGCGTGGTCGTCGTAACTTGGAAACTAACTATTTGTCCGATTCGTTTTAACGTTCACGCCGGGGCCGATTTTCATTAGTTTTGCTGTGAGGCGGCGCTCAAATTAATGGCGCGCTTCATCTGGCGGCGCGCGATTTGTTCATTCATTGTCTAATAGCACAATCGAATGCGTACCACCGGCCCGATGAAACAATCTAGTTCGGGCCACCGGTGGTACGCGCCGCCTGATGAGACACTCTAGTGCGGGCCACCGGTGGCCCGCGCCGCCCGATGAGACGGCGTGAACGTGTTAAACAAACGGCATTTTATGCGTTTATAATATTTATTGTACACAATATTTTTAATAACAGGTATAGTCGCCGCCATTCACTATTATGGTCTCACACCTCCGACCCGTACTTTGCGCTGAGCAAGTTGCCGAGTCAATCGATTCCAAATCAGCTGAATTTGTCTCGATAACTGTTTTGTTGTCCATATAGGTTTTTCTCAGAGTTTTTGATTTACTATTGCCCACATATTTTCTATCGGATTGGCATCAGGCGTCTGTGAGCCTAGGCGTATACGGAGACGTAGGCCGCGCAAGCAGCACAGCTCAACGCAGTTCAGTTTTTTGTAAATAATGCAGTACCATATGACAGCGTATACAGCGACACAACCGCGTGTGGCGCAGGGACGAACATGCACAGGCCTGCGTCGCGTTGTAACACGTTCTCTTGCAAAAATTGAATCATCAAAAGTGCGTGGGCAGCCCATATTATATTATATAGATTCTATTTCAAAGTCTGACTCAGACAAAGAACTTATATTGCTGGGTCTATGGAATGAATACAAAATACGTGCATTATTTACAAAAAACTGAACTGCGTTGCGCTGTGTTGCTTGCGCGGCCTGCGTCTCCGTATATGCCTAGGCTAACACCTCTACCCCATTTTGCTGTTTCCACTCAGCACACATTCGGCTGCGATGTTTGTGGTCGTAGTCTTCTTGTATAAACCAAGAGATTCCTCTTCTCCCGAACATCTTCGCAGCTGATGGTAATAAAGCCTTTTCATAAATTTTGTTCATCAAAACCGCGTTCAAGTTGGTGGTAATAACGAAAAGGTGCCCAAATCCTTTCTCTGAGAAACAGACCCAAACATGGACCTTGACTGAGTCTTTAACAGTTCGTTGAAGCAATCGGTTGTTATATGGCGTTCAAACTGACGACTTAAACGTGTTTAATGTGCTTAAACAAGTTAAATGAACAAAACCAGTTCGAAAACCTGTGCATTCGCATGCAATTGTTGTTGGAAATTAAACGTGTTAAACCATTTAACATGTTTTGAAACGAGTTTAACGCATGGTTGCATCCGAAAGCTTTCTATGGAAAAGCTTTTTTGTCAACTGAACACAGCGCGCACATTAAACACACACCAGAAAAAACATCCTTACAAATTAGCTGTCATTTCATCAAAACAAAACCAAACATAAATTGAAAATTTTGAAATGAATAAAAATAATCGTTTTGCTCGCACTGCTTTCATTCCATCCATCGCCTTTTTGTGGCATCTGAATACAAGGCATCTAATATTTCGACGAAGTTGAGTATGTTGCCGTGGTTTGCGAAATATGCGTCAATATTTCGCTCGAATCATGCTCCCAGCACATCAGTTCACAAAAATACTTATTTGTTGTTTGTAAGCAAACAGCTGTCAAATTAAACTCCATTGAGCAGTCTGGACGGTTGTGTTCAACAAAAAGCTCTTTTCACGTAAACTAGTTTAAATGAGTCAGTTTGAACGCCATATTAGCGGTACACCAAGATCAATTTATGCTACTATTTGCCAAAAATTAGGATTCATCCGTGAATATTACATTATTCCAATTCCGATCTGATTTGGCATAGTTATGATGATGATGAAAGCAACGGTTCTTTCAAAGAGCTCCGGTATTTAACTTCGTTAGATCTTAAACGTCCTCAAATCGTCTCTTTTGGTATTTGAACGCCACTTTTCTCTGTGTGCTTCGTCGCACACAAGTCAATCATTTTCTTGTCCTGTTTTGGGGAAGTATTTTTCTTTAAGGCCTATCCAGCCAAATTGTCGATATTTTTTACTTCCATATACCGATTTGTTCACCTCGTTACGAATAACTTCGACTCTTTCATATATTTTGCTAAAGCTAAACGTGACATTTACGGCCCTCTAGGGTGTAAACAAAGGAATACGGCTTCAAGTCGGTTCGTGTACAAGGAACTCATTTTGTTAAAACAACGTGTACTTTGTAATTGTTTCACGAGACTATTTTTGCAGTGCGTATTACAAAAATGATGAGGCGACTTAGGTGCATTCAAATTTTTTTGATAACGGTACTCGAAGTGAAAAGTTGGTCGCACACGCATCTACTCGATAGACTATGCACGGACACGGTTCAAGGACGTCGCCGAATCTCGAAAAAATGTATTTAACCTCCCTCTGTGCATGATTCTTACACGCTAATCCCGTGCAATGGGAAACAGAGTTCCCCATTTTTGAACCAGTAAATTTTGTATGGGAATGAGTAAAATAGTTGTTTTGTTGTGTAGTAGTTTTATTATAAAATATTATTAAATAGAACAACATTGTTGTTGTTCTTTTTTTGTATAAGTATTATTTATTCTATTTATTTGCACACCGTCTGTGAATTTGTTATTCCACCAGTGAGTGTGCTCGTGGTTGAGAACTGGGATATGTTTTGCTTACAAAATGTATTGGTATAAATTAGCGGGGTAATTTATTCCCCAAAGCTCAACAAACAGTTTGAGCGAAATGTGTGGGTATACTGGTCCAATCACACTTAAACAAATGTGATATGTTATTAGAATCCTTTCGTTAATAGCTATCCAATGATATAAGTACTAATATATTGTTCAGAAAGAAGTACTCTCACAAATTCATATTTTCTGTAGCTATGGGAAACTGTAAACCCCATGCACAGAGTAAAGGTTAAGGGGGTCGTCTACGTAGCGCCCTGATTTTCGAGCCTGTTTTTCAAGATTTATTACGAAGGAACGAAAAAAGATATTCACCAACTTTTTTGTTTATTTAATCGTAATCTTTCAAGTGGCACGGTCATACAAATTATATTTCTACATATTCGAGTGCAGGATGACCTTGAACGTGCCCTCATCAGAATTTTGATATCAATTTCCCTGCACGATTTTGGGCGAACCACGTAACCTACAAAAAAAATTAAACTAATATATAATTGTATAATTGATATTACATCAGCTATGTTTAGACACGAGCTTTTTGTAAAATTCAAAAATCTCTCGAAATGGTGGAAATTTTTGAAAGAAAAGTTATTTTTCCCTGTTTTTTCAAATGTTTATTGCCTGTTATAATAAAAAAAAAATCAATATTTTGCCAAAATCTCGTGTCTAATCATAGCGACATGTTTTCTGAGCAAGTAAAAAAAAAATCTAATGGATGCGTGTAAAACTTTTCTTAAAATCGTGCAAGTAATGGTATAAACAGAATCAAACCGTCGACGCAGTGACGAGTTTACCCAAATCCTTTGGAAATAACATTCCTCACGTCTTCCAAATGAAAATTATGTAAAAAAAAAAAAGATTTTTTAAAACTCTGTACGTAGACGACCCCCTTAAGAATGCAAATCTGATGGAGCGAACACATTCAAGACGCCGCGTCACGGCCATACAACTTCAAGGTAGCGCAACTACGTGATTATAATGAAAACGGTAGCAACGTTATCTCAATCATATTTTTAAGCTCCTAAACACAAATCTTAAAGTCTACAATCAATTTAAAACAAATGCCAATGTACAAGTGCTGCGGCCATTTTGACAATCAGGATGCCCATTCGCCAATAATCTAAAGAAAAATATTATTTCAGCTGTGGTGCTGCACGAGTAAAGCCCAGCTGGCTTGCTGCCGAAAACAATAACATTGCGTGTATCCATTGTATTTATGCGCACGGGTGCCACAGTTGGTTAATTTTAAAATTTTTGTTTGTGGTTGGTTACTTGGTTACTTTTATTTGTGTTTGATAAATTTTTGCAAGGGAAGTCTATGGATTATGTTGTCGTGGGGTGACATGTTAAACCCTTTTTTGTAGTTACTCCTCTGGGGAAAATGTATCACATATTGATGTGTAACAATGGGTATGAACTTCGTTCATTTCGTCCATGCTTTTTTTTACATTTTCGACCGATTACAACAAAGCTTTCTCGTTCGTTTTTTTTCTCATATTGAGAGCTTCCCGCTATTTTATCCTATGTTACCGAAATTCATTTTTTTACCGATAATGATAGCACTATAAATGAGTCATCAGTCCCTAAAAGCTCACATCTCTACGATGAACCGTTACGAAATTTGAGAAAAAACAATTTTATCGTATGTCCACTTCAAATTCTTCCTTCATTTTTGTGTCTGCGACTAGCAATGCGTAACGATAAAATTACTTTAGTTGCAAATAGTTAATTTTTAACTTTATTGAAAAATGTGTTAAAAAAACAAAAGAAAATACTTGTTCTGAATAAATCGTACAATTGAGAACATTTGAATAGTGAAAAGTGAATCTACATATAATTGTTTGTCCTGACTGACTGATTCATCATCGCCCAGCCCAAACCGCTAAAACTACAAATATGAAATTTGAACTGTAGAACTGGGTTTTTTTTTAAATTCGGGGTCTAAAGGGTCAAAGATGGGTTAAGGTGTTGTATGCAGAAACTTGATATAATAGGCCTATTGATTTCAAACTTGGTGAAAATACTCCAAATCGAAAATAATTCGACACGTATTTTTTTCGAAAATTTTAATGGGGCCAATCACCTATTGACCAAAGTTGGTGAAAACACTTGAAATCAAAAAAAAATTGGACACGTGTTTCCCATCTTTTTTTTTAATCAAAACATATAGGGGTGAACCAAGGGTTAAAATTTGTATGAAGAAATCGAATTTTGTATGCCTTTTGACCTCAAACGTGGTGAAAATACTCTTAGTGAGAAATAATTCGATACGTATTTTCTATTTTCTCGAAAATAAAAAAAATACGGGATCAACAACGGGTAAAAAGTTTAAATGGGGAAACTGTAAAAAACATTAATTAATGGGCCTATTCACTTCAAACTTGGCGAAAATACTCCTAGAGAGAAATAATTTGACGTGTTTTTTCACTTTCTGAAAATCGAAATCTAATGGCTTTATCTAAGACTTTATGCGCTAATTGACTTAAAATAAGAAATAATTAGATAGTTTAATCTGTACTTCTTTAATTATTCTTTACCTGTGTTCCTCGTTTGCCGGTCGGTTTAAGAAGAAAGCAATCACTTAGTTGCTAAATCCTTGATCAGCCGACCGGGTGACTCACATGAATCAAGTTATCCGGTGTTGCCACTTTACAGCATTACCAGTATAGATTACAATAGATAAGTATTTTTTTCTTTAAAATCTGACGGCAACAACAAAGGGTTCAGAAGAACTTGATTAATTGGCCCCATTGCCTTCATTGATTAATTGGCCCCATTGAGAGTCAAAAATATTTAGATTTAAAAATTGATGGAATAATAAAAGATGTACTAGTTCAAACAGATGAAGAGGATAGTATTTAATTTTTTCTGAATGAATGTTTCGTATTTTATAACTGAAACTACACTATATCAATCTGAGAGTTACAATATTTTGTATTCAATAAATGAAAATACATTATACCAAGGATACAATTATTGTTTACTTAAAAACGATTTTATCGTGTGTGCCACTGTAATATTTTAATAATAAGAATAATAATTGACTGGCACGACAGCCCGCTTACGCGAGACTAAGGCCTAGCTTCCCGCAACCACCCGTGTTGTGCGTGTGAATTTGTACACGGGTGGAAGGGACCTACAGTTTTATGCCGGTTCCGAAGGACAGGTTGGGAGCTTTTTCATAAGCAATTTTTACTCTCAGAGGTTTGCCATTTCCAGCTGAGAGGACAGCCACCGAAAGAGAAAACGAGTTTTCCCGTTACTTTTTTAGGTGTTATTACAGGCAGTATTTGAACCTGAGGTTGCTGCCTTCGACTCGCGGTCCAACGCACTAACCAACTGAGCCACGGCGGCTGCTATATTTTAATAAAAATAAAAATATTTTAATCGCTTATAATACTACCCGAACAAATTATGTATGTCTAAAATAACGCCGTTGCGCTTTACTGAAGTTACTAAAATTACCTATTCCAAGTGTGTAAACCTAGTGTGTATACCAAAAATCATGCAACTATGTTGCGCCAATGCAGAGAAAACCAAAAAAACCTGTAAAATTTGATTTTTGGCTCATACGATAAAAATGCGGGAAGGGCTCGATATGGTTAGATTTTCTTCGTTTGGGTTACTTTTCCCGGAAAATCTAGTTAGAAAAATTGTGGTCGAGTGGCAACCGTGTTTGTGCATCAATTTGAGAATACAAGAGATTCGCCAAGCGAATTACGGTCGTTAAAATATCTACAAACTTGCCGAAGACAGTAAAGCGATATTCAGAACGATTTAGGACTAATTAGCATTTAAACGTTCGAATACTTAAGCGACGACTCGACTGAAAAGAGCAAAATTCAAAGTCGGATTTCTCATAAACTAGAGCCAATCCAGCCAAACGCCTCGTGGATCTGAACTCAGTATACCCATAGAAAAGTCGCTCAGTAGGTCCCCCGCTTGTTGCAATTTTCGAATTGCACAGTGTTATTTTTCAAATATATTAAAATTAATTGAGGCCCTAATCTTGTTTAGTGCTTTCTACGCATACATTGCCAAACTACTTGGTTGTGTAAGTAGCCAAAACTGTTCTAAGGGTGCTTTCAGACTATGCAAATAAAGCGCTTTCAGAAATTATTTCCGTTGCAAAAAGTAAAACTTGCACGTGTGACTACCAAAACGTACATTCTGCAACTGCTTACAAACTTTTTGGAATGTGAAAGTACATTAGCAAATCTTGCATAGTGTGACTGCTCTTTTCTGAAAATAAATTACTTTGGGATAGTAATATCAACTCGCTGCTGCTGCACTAGCAAGTATTTGGCTTTCCGAAATGTGCTGAGCAACCCTGTGTAAATTCTGTGTGAACATTGTTGCCGAACTGATCAAAATTATGTATTATCTCTCACATTTTTGGATTTTTGCCAGTGTGCCACATTTTTATGATGGCGGTAACACTGTGTGTGAGTTTGTCTCTCATTGTCTCTTTGGTGGATTCTCTCCACCATGATGCCCAAACCGCCTCACGCAGATTTTCCTTGGATTGGAAAAAGGATCCTTAATTTCCTGAGCACTGACCCCTATCATCCTCAAACGGAGCAATTTATTTTTTAATAAAGATTGTTTTTCCATTTTTCAAGCTCAACACTCTGATAGATTAAAAATGTCAGAAAAATTCCCAACTGTGTCGCAACATACATATTCGCAAAATACATTCAACAAGTATTATGAGGAATTCATTGGATTTGCAGTGGGACTAGGCAAAACGTATTTCCGGAAAGTAGACCTGAAAGTCGCTTTTTTGAAAGTAAAAAGTACTTACGAAAATTACTTTCCATACATAGTGTAAATCAGACGTCTGCATGATTGCATTCAAAACGTGTTGTGACTCATTCACTCTTAAATTACGCATTCACTCACTCACATTCCTTTTTGTGATTGTGAATGAATGAGTCATAATTTGTTCTCGAGTGAGAGATTGTACTGTATTCATAAATTGAATGAGTCATTTTATAGTGTACTCAAACAGAAACTGTATTCACTTTATGCTGTGAATACAGCGAAATCAAATGAATGATTTGAATCATTCATATTGAGTGGTGTGCTCAAAATGAAGCTAAAAAATGCTTTTCTATCAAGTTCTATCAAGTAAATAAATTGTCAACGAATACCAGCAATGAAAACAAAAACGAAATATACCGCTGTTTGTTGCTTTTGTTTACATTCGCGAACAGCATTGCCAGGCAACTCTTTTTCTGTGCAATTTGATGCAATGATGAAAAAAAATTATTTTTCCAATTTTCGTTATGATTTTCTTTTTAATTACAGATGTGTTTATCAGGATTAATTTCCAGTTACGTAGAAGGTGAATACTAAGCAATCATCGCAAAGCGAATATCGCTGCTCGGCGTTTTGATACTACGAGCAGTAGCACTTTTGCCCCTCATTGTGAAACAACAGATTAAGACAAAGAAGCTATGTACTTTTGCTGTTAATTGGTGTATTTTTACGTTTTCTTTCATCCTTCATCAAAATCTAATATTTGTAAGCCAAGTGGTCTGGTCGATGCTGGCAATACTGTTGGCAAATGAACCGTCTGTCCGATTTGACAACGAACCGAACAAAAACACTAACAAAATACACGTGAATTTTTTCGCTCTTTCCTGCCACTTGATAACCTTACGAACAAGTGCGTAATGAATATTCACTAAAGAGAATGGTGTGTTATGACTCTCTCTATTTTTTTACTCATTCTTTTTGTGCACAGCTTTTGCTTTGCCTACAGCAATTACTGTATTCATATTGTAATGACTCTTAGAAAGTGTGCACTCAGCAGAAGTGTCAACACTGTGGGAGAGAAAGTGAATGGACCCATGCAGATGTCTGGTGTAAATGCTCGTGAAAGTACTATCTGAAATTTCAAACTTTCAATCGCATTCAAAAACTACTTGCACAGTGTGACGGCACGGCCAAGTAACAACATTGCCGAAACATATTGTGATAGTAACACAACACTGCAACACTGGCTGTACGTGCATACTTTAAGGAGCCATGGTGATTTTGCGGGAATTATCTAAGGAATACTCTAAAGGCCGCTGTGTCGTTACCCGACAGTGTCCGTGCTCTGCGCCATAGAGGAGCATGGACACAATAAACGTCCTATTGAGTCTCTGCTACTACGTTGCTACCGAGACCTTTTGGCAAAAGTAATCTTTCGCTTTATCTCCAGGCTGACATCATTGCTGCTGTTTATTGCGTTGCCAAGGTAGACAAATTCCTTGATAACTTAGAAAGTACACCTGTCACAGCATATACTTCGTCTTACCCTCATTTACCACCAGATCAATTTTGGCAGATTCTCTTTCGATTGCCGCAAAGGCAGCGGAGATATCTCACTTGTTACGCCCGATGACATCAATGTCATCAACGAAGGCAAGGAGTTGGAAACTTTTGTTGAAGATCGTGCCATTACGATGTACACCGGCCTTGCGCAGAACACTTTCCATGGTGAGG
Organism: Melieria crassipennis; assembly: GCA_963668005.1. NCBI lineage: Eukaryota > Metazoa > Arthropoda > Insecta > Diptera > Ulidiidae > Melieria > Melieria crassipennis. The sequence goes on along the minus strand of OY764961.1, from coordinate 83,637,572 downwards.
TTGAAGAGGTCGCATGACAAAGAATCGCTCTGTCTGAAGCCTCTAACGTTATCAAATGGGTCGGAGAAGTCCCTTCCAACCTTGACGGAGCTGCGCAGGGATATCAAGTTCAGACAATGCGGCGTATGGACGATCCCTTATCGGGCTATCAAATGCTGCCTTGTAATCGATAAAGAGATGGTGAGTACCGATTTTACTCTCATGGGTCTTCTCCAAAATTTGGCGTAAAGTCAATATCTGGTCGGTGGTGAACTTACCAGGTCTAAAGCCGCAGTGATAGGGCCCAATCAGCGCCTTGGTGAGTGATTTCAATCTTTCACATAGTACGCTCGGTAGGACCTTATATGCGATGGCTGATACCCCTGTAGTTGGTCGCCTTTCTTCAACGCAGGACAAAAGGCACTGAGGTTGTAATCGTTGGGCCTACATTTCTCCAGCCATATTTTGCAGATTAGCTTATGCATGCACTCAATCAGCTTACCGCCGCCGGCCTTGAACAATTCTGCTGATGGCTCGTCCGACGCTGCAGCTTTATTGTTCTTGTGTCACTGGATCGCGACCCAGACCTCGTCATAGCTGGACAGTGGCACGCTCACCCCGGCGTCATCGATTGGTGCCGTCTGCGCAACTTTACCACTTACGGTATTGTCGCCTGCGGGCAGCTCGGTGAAGTGCTCCTTCCACCTCAGTACACCCTGCGCATCTGTAACCAGATCCCCTTTCGTCTCTGCAGGAAGATGCCCCGGACTTAAAACCTTCAGTCAGATGCTTGACTTTCTGGAAAAATTTCCGTCGCACAGTGGCTGATTCTGCCGACGCAGGTTGCAAAAATCAATTTTGTCATGTTCGATTTGGGGGAACTGTTATACTCGTCCGATAGATAAATGCTTGGACCTAAGAAATCCGAAAACCTTAACTAAATTGGACAAATAGTTTTGCTTGTAGAGCCCGTAAAAGTTGAACAATTTTTAGATTGTGAAATAATATCAGCAATTTGCACTTTTTCGGCAAAGCTGAAGTTTTAAAATACGAAAAGGAGCAAATTAATTGAAACTTTTTGCACCAGCATCGTAAAAGGCATTTGTAGTAAATAATTAAATATAGCAAAAAAAAATGTTGCTGTTGTTGTCTTTTCATAGGCACTCACTTGAAGCACGGTTTTTATCACACTTTTTGAAATTTCGATAGACTTTAAAAAAAAAGGCCATACTTGCCAGAGTTCCGTCTTTGGGAAAATTGTTCATTAGTCTTCTGCGAGTACTGCCCTGAGGAGATCGGGTGCCCGATTTTGCCCGACTGGATTTACAGCGATTTTTCTGTGGCCACCTCGCACAATTTTGTGCTTTCGGGTGCGTGCGTTCGAACAAGTTCGTCAAGATTTTGATAGTGAATCAATTACACGCGATTATAATCGTTACCAGGGCATGCAAATTTGGATTTTGGCTTCATTTAAGATGTGATACAAGCTTGCAACTCCATATTATGTCGACTTTTTTTTGGCGTATATTGCTGTAAGCTTGAAGTAAAGAGTACTTTTGCTGGATGCGCAGTTCACACGTACGAAAAACAAGTTGGCTTTCATTTCCGGCAATCAGCTATCATGTCTCCTTTGATGTAATATTTTTGTTTTTAACAAAATACAAACATTGTGTCTGGCATACAATTTTTTTTTTTTAATTTGAGCAGAACTCAGTCAGTCGCCATTATAGCCTATTTCCACCGGGCCTTAAATGCATTTAACTCTTAAATGTATTCGACATCGTATTTAAATGCTCAAATTCCCATACAATTGTTTTTGTATCAAAGTGCGTAAACTCACTTTCAAAACTGTGTTAACTCAATTTTGTCATTTACAGACGTCTAACAGAAAATGTTATGTTAACCCTCGGATGGACTTTGTCGTCTGGCTAGACGAAATGGTTCAAAAAAATAAAAAATCACAGATTCATCTACTTTTTACAATGTATTTGTGGGTAACTAAGTAAGTATATATGAACATAATTTGTATATATATATACTTACATACGTTGCCTACCATATAAACATAATAAACTTCATCTGTCATTGCGCTTTGCCTTTGTCAAAAGCCTCACGATTTCGTCTAGCCAGACGGCAAAGTGCAAATGTGTAGTAACTAATTACTGCCCATCGAAGGGTTAAAGCGGGAGCAATACTCACAAATGTCCAAATTTTGATAGCATGCTTTCAGGCTCTACAAGAGCCGTACGAACACAAACGAAAGAAGGGATTTGAATTGCGTTCGGTGTGGTAGATTTTTTTGCTAAGAAAATTACTTTTTACTGCATTTTTCGCAAAAATACATATCGTCTGTCATAATCAAAGCCAAAACATCTATTATTTGCCAATAATAAATGCTGAAAAAGAAAATAAAAAACGTGGAACTTCTCATGAACCCTCTTGACATTAAAAATTCAGACAGCTCTGATATCAATCAGCCGACAAATGAAATAAACATTGACAAATGAAATAAAATTTCACAAATTTGAAAACGCAGACATTCCTAGACCGTTGACAAGGAAAGCGGAGTAGTTTTCATGTACTAGAGAGGCTACAAGAAACCACACATACGTATACAAGGAGATGGCGGCGATGGGTATAGCTGTTGCTGCCCAGAAATAAATGCAGAATTTGATTTGTCGAAATGAAAATGTAAACAAAAACAAGCTGTTGGAGTTAACTCAGTTTCGGTGGAAACGCTTGACAGTTGTCAAACTTAAGAGACCCCTTAAATGCATTTAAGCGCTCGGTGAAAATAGGCTATTAAATAGTCTTTGAGTTGAACCGCGCCAATGAAACAATTAGTTATTTAAAAACAAAAAGCAGACTTATAAGTAAGCTTAGTACCTGCTATTTGAATGCATATGCAAATCCTTCTTATAAATAAAAGAGTTTGGAGTAAGTGAATTTAGTTTCGAATTTAATTTGAACTAAACATCACTTCAACTCCGCCACTTCAACTAAAGCGAAGAAGAAGCACAAAGATGTTTTTGAAAAATTCACACTATCAAGTTGAAATGGATTGCGGCAAACCGTACCAAATTCTATTTTGTCCAGGATAATGAGAAGTGGTTGGAAAAAACAATTTACTTCGATGCAGGATATGCATGTAGCATAAGCGATGACCAACCATCGACATCAAAGGCGGCAAAAGAAGGCCGAAAAAGTCAATTCAGGACTGTGCGTCATTTACTAAAAAAGGAAGCTTATGGAGGCAACGGAAACAATAACTACCACCCACCTATCAGAAGCTTTGATCATAAAATAAAATGGGGATCAGGATAAAATGAAAGGCGTTATAGTGAAAGAAGTTTTACCAGCAAATAAAAACAGTATTCCCACCCCATCCAATGTGCTACCAAAGCTTTAGCATTGTTTTTTAACTTAGGATTGTCCAAAGAAACATTGACTTTTTACGCAAATTTTTCGAATTCTTTCTCTCATTTTGAAAGCCAAATTTATGAATTTGTATCTTTAAATTTGACTATTTAAGCTAATTTCTTAAATTTTATATTACTTTTCATCTTTTTTAATGTATTTTCATTAATTGTGCAACTAAAACTCAACATTGTTACTCTCATTATTCTTATTTACAGTAAGCCGATCATTATTAAACATCACTCCGGCTACTTCCGAAAATAGCGAAGCGCTGCAGCGGATACAAAGTACAATAAACAATTGTCTTTCAGTACTTAGGTCCCAGGCCGTGGACACCGATAATTGGGATCCGCTGCTCGTGTATATTTGTTGTACGAAATTACCCGAAGAGACATTAGCTCTCTGGGAACAATCCCTTACATCTCGTAAGGACCTGCCTCTTTGGTCGCAAATGGACGAGTTCCTGACCTGCAGGTACGAGGTGGTGGAACGGCTCAATAGCATTCGCCCCGCTAAGCCAAAACCACAGTCTTCCAATTTCCATACTCCCCAAAATCGGCCTCAAAATAAATCTCAGCACTTCCACACTGAAGTGAAAAAAGACTTCGCGTGCAAACTTTGCAACGCCAACCACCCTATACGGACATGTCAGAGTTTCAAGAAGCTCACCCCCCAGAGCCGATTGAAATACGTCAAAGAGCACAGTTTATGTGAAAACTGTCTTGCGACAACGCATACCATAAAGGATTGCACAAGCAGTTTTACGTGTGTTTACTGCCAAAGGACGCATCATTCCCTGCTTCATTTCCCCAACAATAAATCTCAAGCCCCGCAGCCTCTCAATAGGTCTCAGACGACCACTTCTCAGGTCGCAACAGCTCATCCACAACCGAACAATAACTCCACAACTCATTCCCCCACTTCAGATGCGCAACCCGGCCCATCTTCAAGGCTAAGTACGCCTCAAGTACAAGCCCTCCATTCCAATAATGGCACCCAATCCCTTCTGCCTACGGCACTGGTGTCTATTGCCCACTTAGGAGAATTGTTCAAGGTTAGAGCGTTGATCGACCAAGGCTCGCAACGCACCTTCATTTCCTCGAAGGTGCAAAAACGCCTTAAATTGCCTATTGAAAGATCGCACTTCGAAATTTCAGGCATGGGCGGTAAAATTGTGCAAAATGCTAATCACATTTGCTTTTTGACGTTGGCAGTTCCAAACTCCAGCACTACCCTCAATGTGCAAGCAATAGTACTCCCCCAATTAACAAAATTGCTACCCCCATTCACAATTAGCCATCCCAATTGGCAAGAATTTGCCACGCTAAATCTCGCTGACCCAAGTCCTTTCGAGTCAGCGCAGATAGACTTAGTTATTGGCAGTGATCTGATACCCCAGATCTTACTCGAAGGTATCCGACGAAATGTGTGTGGCAGTTTATTAGCCCAAAACACCATTTTCGGTTGGATACTCAGCGGGCCAGTACCCCATACGGTGTCATCTTATTCGACACACGTAGCAGAAATCTCCAATGAGGACCTTAGTTCACAACTCAGGCAGTTCTGGGAGCAGGAAGAAGTCAAACTCCCGACACCTGTCTCCTCGGATGACACTTATTGCGAAGAGTTATACCAGAAGACCACAACCCGTGGATCGGACGGTAGATATACTGTTAAACTCCCCTTCAAGGCAGAGTTTCCATACTCTATAGCATTTGGCAATTCCCGACCCAACGCCCTCCAGCAATACGTTAGCATGGAGCGAAATCTCTCCCGAAAGGGAAACCTCAAGACCATCTACGATGACGTCTTAGAGGAATATCTCACCCTTGACCATATGGAACTCACAAATCCCCGTGAGATAATCCAGAATGGCACTACTACTTTTCATACTATCTGCCTTATCACGCAGTCATCCGCCCCGAGAAGAAAACCACCAAAGTCCGAGTGGTTTTCAATGCCTCAAAGTCCTCGAGTTCTGGTCAATCATTAAACGACATTCTGCATACTGGTCCCACTCTTCAAAATGACCTCACAGCCCTCATTCTCCGATGGCGCCTTTACCGCTTTGTCTTCAATGGCGATGTCCAGAAGATGTATAGGCAAATTCGGGTCCATACTGATCACCAGGAATTCCAGCGAATACTCTTTCGCAAATCCCCGGAATCTCCTATTCAAGATTTCAAATTGAAAACGGTGACATTTGGGGTTAACTGTGCGCCATATTTGGCCATCAGAACGCTCCATCAATTGGCCCACGATTCTCAGCCATCCAGCCCGTTAGCGGCAAAAATACTTCTCGAGGAAACGTATGTCGACGACATTCTTTCCGGAGGTCACGATCTTGCCACAACTAAGGAAGCCCTCTCTCAAGTGATAGCCACCCTCAACTCCGGGGGATTCCCTCTTAAAAAGATAACGGCTAATCACGCGAAACTCTTAGAGGAAATTCCCGAAGACGATCTTTTCGATTCGGAATTCCTTAAGTTCGATTCAACGAGTTCCACTAAGACTCTTGGCATCCGTTATAATGCCCTGTCGGTCTCATTTTCATACTCCATCTCTCCCACTACTCCTGCAAACTCATTCACGAAACGGCAAATTCTTTCCTCCGTTGCCAAACTTTTCGATCCCGCAGGATGGCTTTCGCCTATAATGATTCTTGCCAAAAAGCTTCTTCAAGAGCTTTGGCTTGAAGGCACTGAGTGGGATGAGTGCATAAAGCCAGGATCACTCATAAAGTGGCAGCAATTCATTGAGAATTTGCCTGCCATAGAACTTATCGAAATTCCCCGGTGGGTTCACTATACCCCCAATCGAAATGTTCAGATCCATGGATTTTGCGATGCCTCCGAAAATGCATACTGTGCAGCTCTGTACATCCGTACTAGCACAAATGGTGACAACCCCTCGTCACATCTCCTTGTTGCGAAAACAAGAGTTGCACCTCTCCAGACAATAAGCTTACCTCGCTTAGAGCTTTGCGGAGCAGTTTTACTCTCCCAGCTCATAAAATCCCTACGCTCTCACTTCGGGTTCGACAAATCGGAAATCCATTTATGGACTGATTCGGAAATTGTCCTTGCTTGGTTGGAAAAACCACCTTGCACATGGAAAACCTATGTTGCCAACCGCACGACCGAAATACGTCAAAATGTGCACAACGCTCCCTGGCGACATGTCCCAAGCGCTGAAAATCCCGCGGACTTAGGAACGCGCGGATGCAAGCCGCAAGATCTCAAAGATCACTCTCTATGGTGGAATGGCCCCAAATGGTTGCAGCAAGCTTCCGATGCTTGGCCCAAAGGTCACTCTCGCAAAGTTCCAATCCCGGAACAACGAGCGATTGACTGCCACCACCTTCTCGAAGAGCAGACCGACATCCTCGATCGGTTCTCCAGCTTCTCTCGAGCCCTGCGAGTAATCGCATACATGTTCCGATTTGTTAATAACGGCATCTCCTCCCGTCGCCAACACAATCCCATACACGGAACACTGTTGTCCCACTCAGAGTTGGCATTTGTTAAAAATCGCCTTATAACTCTCGCGCAAAGTTCCCATTATCCCCAGGAACGACAAGCGCTCTCTCATTCTCTTCCCATCTCCAAGAAAAGTTCTCTCTTGGTGCTCAATCCCTTCTTAGACATACAGAAGGTGATGCGAGTTAATGGCAGACTCGCCAATGCGGCATTGTCGTATAATGAACGACACCCCATTATTCTCCCCCCAGAGTCCCGCTACTGCAGTTTGCTTCTTGGCTTCCTTCACAAGCTATTACTGCTGCGGACCAACGACTCATGCTCCGTATGGTTCGGCAGGAATATTACATTCCGCGCCTAAAGCCGCAAGTCAAAAAGTGCATTTTTCAATGCAAAACGTGTGTCATCCATAAACAAAGGCTGCGACAAATCTGCGGCACAGATTATGGCAGCTCTCCCTCCCGAACGATGCACACTTACCATCCCATTCGCCACAACCGGAATCGACTTTGCTGGTCCATTCCAGATTAAAGCTTCCATGCTCCGTAGCTCAACCTACCTCAAAGGTTATGTTGCAGTGTTCGTGTGCTTCTCCACGAAAGCCGTTCACTTGGAACTCTGTTCGGATCTTACGACCGAAGCGTTCCGCGCAGCATTCGCCCGATTTACTGGTCGACGAGGGCTACCTCTCAAACTCATGACCGACAACGGCAAAACGTTCGTCGGTGCTCAACGTGCCATGGCCAGAGACTTTGCCAAATTCTCGAGAGAAATCGCCCAAGATATTCTCGACCGATACGGTCCTCAGGGCGTCGAGTGGCAATTCATCCCCCCACATGCTCCTCACATGGGAGGACTATGGGAGTCGGCGGTCAAAAGCTTCAAGACCCACCTTAAAAAGGTAGCCGGCTCTCATAGATTCACATACGAAGAGTTTACGACTCTTCTTACTAGAATTGAAGGGACGCTCAATTCACGTCCGCTCTCTCCTCAAACGCAGCACCCTAGCGATTTAGTGTCTCTGACCCCTGGCCACTTTCTCCGAGGCGCTCCTATCGCCGCACCCCCCGAACCCGAGTGCTCCGAGCTATCCCTGATTAATCGATGGGAAAAACTTAAAGTCCTCCATCATCAATTCGTCCGACGATGGAAGGACGAATAACTCAAGGATATCCACAAACGTTACAAGTGGAAGCATCCGCAAAGGGAAGAAAATGAAATGGTCGTCATTAAAGACGACCTGCTTCCCCCCAATGAATGGCGGCTCGGCCGCATTCATAAAATTCATCGCGGTCCCGACAATCACGTACGTGTCGTGGATATCCGCACCGACTCTGGCATCTTGACAAGGCCAGTAGTCAAGCTATGCCCCTTAATAGCGCCTTAAAACTAATTCGACTCATGGCCCTGCTTTTCCATACTCCTTCTCATACACTATCCACTCACTATCGGAATATTGTAGTGATACACTTTTCTTGTGTTTTGCAGGGCAACCAGGAAACATCAGCAGATGGCTCAGCAATGCCGATTGTGCCACCATCTTCACGGCATACGGTTTTGCCGGGCCTTTCTGGCGATGGCACCGGAACAGCGGCAGCAGGTGGCCCGCGCCCAGGGATACTGTACGAATTGCCTGGCGCGGTCCCACCCTACTAATCGCTGCAACTCCACCGCGCGCTGCAGCAAGTGCGGCTGCGCACACCATACCTTGCTGCACTTCCGCGGAAGGCCAGCCCCAGCAGCGGTGCCCAAGGCCACATTCCAGGGCGGAAGGAAGCCGCAACAGCCCCGGCAGCAGGCCGCTCCAAAACAGCGTCCTGTGAAGCGCTCCGCCATCGCCAACCGTCCAGCCAACCGCCCCTCAGCCGAGGCAGCAGCTGAGCGCCAGCTCATCACCTTCAGCGACGAGGAGACCTCCAATGAGGAGACCCCACAGCCGCGCGTCGGAGCCCGCGCCCTTATTGAGCGGGCCCTGGAGGCCTTGGGCCGTTAGAGCGAGCAGCTGCACCAGTAGTGTTGCCAGAGGCAACGCGGGCCGCCATGGCTAAATGTGTTCGTTCCAGTGTTCTGTGGATCCTGCACAAGTCAAATCCTCTCCCTTCCAGTCCCTCTCGTATTAATGTTCCACTTCCCTAATCCACTGGCTCCGGCCGTTTGTGTCGTCCAATGTGTTTTTACTATTGTGCATTCGTGTTTGAACGATCAAATAAAGCGCACGTACCACGCAATCCCGCGCCTTTCATTTTTTTCACACAGCGTTCCGCCGACGGCTAAGAAAGAGAACTTTACATGGTCCTTTGAGCCACCGCGAACCCGCGACAAAAAATAGAAAACATAAAAAACAACAAAACAAACACATAGTGACAAAAAAAAAAAAAACCTTTAATCAAACAAGTGACACAATCCAAATACATAGTGACAACTTTAACAACATACAACATAAAACGCAAATGAGGTAAAACCCTTAAATCCAAAAAAAAAAAACGAAAAATCTCAATAATAAAAACAAAAAAGTGAACAGAAAAAGTGAACAGTGCGGTAACCCCCCATACAAAAATCAAAACCAAAAAAGCCTTCCCGACCCCCGACTCAAAAAAAAAAAAAAAAGGAAAAACAAAAGCCATCCCCGGCCCCCTCCTTCACAAAAAACAAAAACAGAAAAGCCAGCTCCGGCGCCCCCCTTATAACTCTCGCTCGAAATTCTTTTCCGTTAAAGTAATGGCAACTCAGCCAATTTATATATTCGCACATTCCCGGCTGTAGCTTAAGTACACCTCGCAGCTTAGCCACAATTTCTCATGCTCGCGATGTCAGCCTCAATACTATTATTTACAAGTAAATGACATCCCATCTTATTTGCAGATCGGTGACTACGCCCCAACCGCTGCAGCAGCACTTCCCCGAGGACGAGACGTCGGTGGACGGCACCTCCGCACCCGCAAAAGCTGCATCACATCCTCGCCCGGCGGACCCGCGGCTTCAATAAATTGCAATATGCAATGGCGGCCGCGATGGCTAAATGAGTGCTGTCTCAAGTGATCTGTCGATCCCACCTCTAATCCCTTCCTTTCCTTCTCCTTTTGTACTCATGTTTCCCCCTATTTTCTGCTCCCCGGCTTCGGCCGTTTGTGCCTTTCAATGTTTATTGTTTCTCTTTGTCACTCGTCATTCGAACGGCAACTAATAAACACCACCCATAAACCCGATATCACCGTGTCTTTTCTTCCCCCCCGCTCCGCGACGAAGCGATTTATTCATTGTCAAAGTATTACGTAGCACCCTGTACCGATTTTTTGGAATACAATAGCCTGATGAATTTCTAATCAACAGCAAACAAAATTTTCCAATTATCTCTATTCGTTCGGAAGTTATGATGTTCGCAACCTAAAATTACAAATTCAGCCAGTGTGCGTCGTTCCTGTTCCTGCACTACTCGATTTTCTCGCGTCTTCTACTAGATGTAATGTTGTATAACAAATTTTGTTCACTATAGCGGGCGTGGGCAATGTTGTATATCGTACGCTTACCCTATTGAAATGCTGAATAGTAAATATGACACCTATATCATCTTACAAAAGTATACCATTATATTAATATGTTGATGGTGGCAGAGGTGACCCAGAGGGTGTGGTCACTGTTTTTAAAGGCTATTGTTTCCCAATAAAACACAAAATCACTTAATATCAATATGCATTTACAGATTTAGCTTTGTATTGCTAGTTGAGTGGTCGCGTAAAATCGCTGTGGCCGATTTTACTTATGTAGCCTATAAGGTCCGTTCCATAATTATAACGCCACTCGATTTTCCTGAATATCTCGAAAACCAGCAGTGGTATCAAAAAAGCGTCTTCTGATGAAATTGCACTGGCTAATAGTGCAATTTGATAACAATAAAAAAAATCAAAAATCATGGCTACTTCTTTATTAGAAAGACTTTTTTATATATTCAGTGTTTCATATTTATAACGCCACTTGAGTTAAGTATTCATGAAAATCGAGTGGCGTTTTAATTATGAAACGGACCTTATTCCCATCAAAAAGTTATTGCATTTTGCTACAAAAGTGAACATGGGTAATCTCATATACTACAAGGTGCGTCCCAAAGTAAACAGGACTTTTGCAATAGGGACGTTTCTGGTGGCGCCATCTATGTGTGAGGACATGCGTTGGAAAGGTACATCTTTCATTCACATACTGTCTAAATTTCATGACATTTGGTCTAGTAGACGCCGAAATATCCCGCTCAATGTGACAGTATGTTTTTAACTTTGGTACGAGAATGTCGATCGAACAAAGAGCTAATATTAAGTTCTGTTTTAAACTTGGTAAAACTTTTACCGAAACGTTTAAATTGTTAAAGCAAGTTTATGGTGATGATTGTTTATCCCGTGGCCGTGTTAATGAGTAGTTGAATTGATTCAAGAATGGTCGTGAAGACTTGAATGACGACGAACACGTCGGCCAGTCGAAATTTTTGATTACTGACGATGCCATCAAAACTGTGCGTGATTTTATCAAAATGCAGCCAAAATCATCATTGGAATTGATGGAAATGGAATTGAACATCTCCAAAACATCAATTGATCGCATTTTAACCGAACATTTGGGTCTCCGTAAAGTGTGTTCTCGCTTCATTCCGCACACTTTAACCGACGACCAAAAAGCGCAGAGAATTGAGCACGCAAAAGACATCGTTCGGGAAGCCAGACGTGATCCAAATTTCTTGTTCAACATCGTAACCGGTGACGAAACGTGGTGCTTTCAATATGATCCCGAAACAAAGCGTCAAAGTGCCGAATGGAAGCACCCAGATGAGCCAAATCCGAAAAAAACCCGCCGTGAGAAGTCAAAAATCAAAACTCATCTCATTTGTTTCTACGATTCAAAGGGAATAATTCATCGAGAGTTTGTTCCACCGGGAAAAACAATTAACGCTTTGTTTTATGTTGAAGTTTTGAAGCGTTTGGTGCATCGCATTCGTCGTATTCGGCCAGAATATCGCGAGGAAGGAAGTTGGCGTTTATTGCATGATAATGCACCGGCTCACAGAGCCCTAGTTACGACCGATTACACTGATCAACAGCAAAATGGCTTTTCTGGTTCTGACATCAGTTCTAGGGTAATTAGGGACCGCTGATTTCGAATCCGCAAACCGTTTTGAAAACTTAGTTTCCGTTTTCGCAAAAAATGGGCGTGTCACTTTTTCGGATTTTCCCTGACTTTTTTCACGTTTGGGATTGTAATTTCAAAACCAATAAACCGGTTGACATGATTTTCACTTTGTGGCATTTACAACACCTCACGGTTTCATTTCCGATGCAATTTATTTTTATAGGTTTTAAAATTCCGCGGCAATTGGACCTCAAATTCGGAAAATATGGAATTTCAAGGCGTTTTCTTTGATGTTAAAAAACAAACACATTTTTCTTAAATCAATTATCGAGTTATGTATAACAAGAAAGCGGAAACATGAAATTATACAACACAGCCAAATTTTTTGGCGTGAGTCCCATTCTCATCGAAATAATAGCAAAAATGTACCATAGTCATTTTCATAATTTTTGATACTACTTCCTTAAACAATTAAGGGCCTCAAAATATGCTCTTTTATATATTCCATTCACTGTCTGGAATACAAGCGAAAAACAACAAAATTTTGAATTGCTTCAAACAAAACAAAATTAGAAACTTTGCATATTTTGAGGCTCTTACTTTTTAAAGGAAAAAAACGGAAATCTGTTGAAAATGACTTTGGTACATTTTTGCTATTATTTCGATGAGAATGGGACTCACGCCAAAAAATTTAGCTGTGTTGTATAATTTCATGTTTCCGCTTTCTTGTTATACATAACTCGATAATTGATTTACGAAAAATGTTTTTGTTTTTTAACATCAAAGAAAACGCCTTGAAATTCCATATTTTCCGACTTTGAGGTCCAATTGCCGCGGAATTTTAAAACCTATAAAAATAAATTGCATCGGAAATAAAACCGTGCGGTGTTGGTAATGTAACGAGGTGAAAATGATGTCAACCGGTTTATTGGTCTAGAAATTACAATCCCAAACGTGAAAAAAGTCAGGGAAAATCCGAAAAAGTGACACGCCCATTTTTTGCGAAAACGGAAACTAAGTTTTCAAAACGGTTTGCGGATTCGAAATCAGCGGTCCCTAATTACCCTAGAACTGATGTCAAACCCAGAAAAGCCGACCAAAAGTAGAAATTTGTTGCCCTGTGTTATTTGACCAAAAATCGCATTTTTACCATCAATCATTCACCGTATTCGCCTGATATGGCTCCCTGTGACTTCTACTTATTCGGTCAGTTGCATTTGCCGATGAAAGGAAACCGTTATAAGGACGTTGAGGACATCCAAAAGGCTTGTACCAACATTCTGAAGGCGATGCCGGCCGATGACCTAAAACACTCATTCCAAATGCTTTTGGACCGTGCAAAACGTTGTATCGAAGCAGAAGGAGAGTATTTTGAATAAATAAAAAGAATTATACAAAAATAATCATCCGTTTTCTTTATTTTATAAAAGTCCTGTTTACTTTGGGTTGCACCTTGTATTTCCACACATAAGAAAAAAACCACGTCACATTGGTTTTATATAATAGTATCGATGGATATCGAAATCCAAGTACTAAATATTAAATTCGTACCGAGTGCCATGTGAGAAGTATAGTTCCAGCAAAGTTGTCACCAAAACAGTGCCACGCCCCTGGTCCAGCGCCCATGAAATTCCAGCAGTGGAACGACAGATTTATGGGACCATGATATACCAAATTCAATGCGACTTATAATCCTGATGTTATTCAATATTATAGATTTGAGATGTATGGGCAATGCCACGACCTTTTTCCATAAAACAACAGGTATCTATAAACCTTCCCCTGGGCATACCATCCATTGTGTCAAACTTTCAGATCAATTGGTCAAGTAGTTTTCAAATCTATAAAGACAAATACTAGAGTGTATGCATTTTTTATTTAATTCGATAAATGGATGTTTTCTTTTTTTCTTTTTTTTTTATTAAACGAGCCAACGCGCAGAGGATACCCCTATATATGCGAGGCATTGCGCTGGTTCAGGAATGATATATAGGTTCTATTGACTTTCTAAAGGTTTCATGTAAATATTAACCATTTTGAACAAAAAAGTTTGGTTTTGTGAAGTTGCAAATAACCAAACGAAAACCGCACGATTAAGGCGTCCAAAACACTGATCCGAAACTTTAGGTACAATTTTTAACAGATCCATCTCGGAATATATAAATTTCTCCAGGTGCTGAGTGGCATGGCTACTAACATGGTGACCAACGTCACCTTTGAAGAAATACTGACCAGTGATTCTGCATTTTGCTGGATGCATTAGCAGCTTTTGTATAGCCTTGTGTTGCTCAATAACCAAATGCTAAAATTTTCATTAATATAGCCACTCAACCAGAAATGAGCTTTATCGCTCAACAAAATGTTTTGGTATAAAAGTGGTCTTTGTAACTCACCGAAATTGAACGATCTGGCAGGTAACTCGGCTCAATTCATGAACGAGCTGTTTTTACGCTTTTGGTGCAACATTCAAGAATAGCAAAAAATGTACGGATAACGGTGTTCTTCGCCGCAGGCGGCTACGAACTTTATTATGAGGTACGAAACTACGGTTTCAACTGCGCCCAACAATGGATTATTACGAAACAATTTAACTTCATAAAAACCAATTCTCTAAGACCACAGTTTTTTGTAATAAAATTCGATTATTTAGTATCCTTGTTTGGTAATGTTGGCAAGCATAGTTGCATCGTCAAAAAAAGTAAATGAGTTGTTTTGACCGAAGACAGTTCAAAAATTAAAGATTTAATAAAGATTAACTTAAAAAATCAATGAGCGATTTATTCTCCAATCCATGAGCTTCTTTTGTATATAAAATAATTTAATTTTATTCAGGTTAACCCTAATTCCCAGATGTGAGCCTCACAGTCTCACTAAAGATTTCAAATGGTCATAAATCCAAAAGATTTTCGATTCCATTATTTTATGTAATCATCTAATGGAATGTTAGAATTATATTGCATTTATAAATACAGTTGAACCTAGATTATCCGGGTTGCTCGGGACTGGGCTCATCACGGATAATCGAAAAACCCGGTTAAAAGAGGTTACATATAATCGTTTATAAATTGTATTATTTTTATTTTTGATAAGAACATGTGAAACTGCTTCTATAAAGGTACATTTGCATCAATAAATCTTATTCTATTTCAAAAAAATTCATTTATTTGAAATAAATATGTATATTTATATGTGTGTTATACGGAAAAAACAAACACAAGTACATGTGCTTCACGGATAATAGAGGTAAATCACGGTTAATAGAGGTATAAAATCAACCACTCAACATCCCGGTTAATAGATGTTCCAGATTTATGGAGGCCCGGATAATCGAGGTTCAACTGTATAACATTTTAGACAGTTTTTGTACTTTTTAAACAAATGGGTTCAGTAATTTAGCTCATATAAGCCTGACAGCCTCACTTCTGGGTTTACGTTACTTTTAAAATTCTGGTAATTAGGGTCAAAGCCACAGACGATTATGGTATTGTTTTTAAATCAAAAATGAAAGTGAGAGAAGAATGAAAAATGATATTTAAATGGCAAATCCATATTTTACAATCATTTCACGATTGGAAAATAGGGTTGCTGCACAAGTTCTATAACGGAAGAGAAACATAATAAGCTTACTTCATAACTTTATTATGCACGTACAAAATTAACCGTTTTAGATTTAACGTGTGGGGAATGACATACGAACCAATTTTAAATGTCAGTAATAAACTGTTTCATAAAAGTTATTTAATTTGGTTGCAGTTTATTAAGTAGCTTTGACACTTCAGTTAATTTACAAAAAAAAATTGGCTCCATTGCGGCTCGCTTTCCGTATGTTCTGAGGAATTTCTTCATTGACCTCTAAATTCCATTTGTATCAATGTTCTTCAGCACTTTTCGGATTTTATAAATCAAGCAATCCACATTTTTGGCGCAATATCCGTTGGCATATAGCTTTCTTTTCACGTTTGCCCAAAGAGTTTCGATTGGTCTTGATTGTGGAACATTTGGGGGGTTGAAGTCCTTCCGTACAAATTCAATTTTGCGCTTATTCAAATTGTCTAATATTACTTTAGCGTAATGTGACGACGCTAAATCGGGCCAAAATATAATTTATTCATGTCGATGATGTTTTTGGATGAAATTTTGGAGTGCTGTTAAACATTTGTCTATGTAAGTTTGCACCTTTACAGCCAAACCTCCTTTAAAAAATATTGGCTCACTGATACCGCGCTCGCTGATAGCCAGCCACAATAGAACCTTCCCTGGAAACTTTGTTTTTGCAATATGTTATTCTTTTTTAGGCGCTTTGTGGCCAGAAGACTCAAAATAATATTTTGGTTGCCATTCAATCCCCTAAATCAGGGACCCGCGGGCCGCATGTGGCCCGTTAAACATGTTTATGCGGCCCGCCAAGCATTTCTAAAATTAAATTTATTGTATCGATTTTGTTCTGTTTATTATAAATAAAGTTTTGTAAATTATTAATAAGTGTTCATTTATGTGCGGCCCGCCAAAAAATTTTACAATTTAAATTGGCCCGTTTAAGGGGCACAACTAGTTTGAAATTTTGAAAATTTCGTTTTTTTTGTTTTTGCATTTTTCGATAATTTATACCTTTAAAAATAACATATTAAAATCTTAAGTGAAAATCTTAAATAGTTTCTGAGTTACAGCCTTCTACATAGCAGCTTCTCAGTACAATGAAACCAGTACTTTTATCTTTAAACGCGTTTTTCTCAAAACTACATTTTTCAAATTTGCTGCAGCTGTAACTTGGTAACAAATCATCCGATCGACTTGGGTCTTTTTTTAGCTTATTGTGTATTTGTTTTTCCATACAATGACCCTCCAGTTTAATGATAGGATGAAAAGTATAATTATGCCAGGCCAGAAACGATCAGATTTTTCAGCAAAATTTTAATTTTTTTTTCAAAAAACCGCCATTTTGTTGCATTTTATTTTTTTTTACAACCGAGGGTCATTGTATAGGAAATATAACCTAGTTAAGTAAAATTTTTGGTTTTTTTGATTTCAGGCACTGCGAAGGCTACAATCACTGCAGCAGTGGGAGAACCTTTTTTTTTTTGAAGACTCAGGAGATGGCGGATAACTTGCTGAAAATCGAATATTTTCATTTGAAAAAATTACTTTGTATTCATTATTTATGCATAAATATATCTGCAAAATTTTAAAACATTCGATGCAATACTTCACAAAATTCAAAAATCTCCTTTTTTTCAGGCGGTCAAACTAGTTGTGCCCCTTAAAAAGGTTGCTCACCCTTGCCCTAAATCATAAAATATGACTCATCGTCCATTACATAGATGTGAGGCGAACCACACGAAAAGTATTTTTTGGAAATTCGGCGTTGCCTGGTTTTGATAACTGCTGCTTGCTTGTTGGTAATAGCTGGAAAGTACTTATTCAATATGCGCTTTGTCTATTTATTCGGCGTATTTCCTGATCGTTTTTTTGTCAACATCGTACTTCCTTGCCAATTGTCTGCAGGATTTAGCACTTCGGCCAAAGGTATCAATTTTCAAATAGGAACGCACTTCAATGTCCTGTATGTCTGCAGGATTTAGCACTTCGGCCAATGGTATCAATTTTCAAATAGGAACGCACTTCAATGTCCTGTAAAGAGTCCTTTTTTACCGATCCTTTTTTCGTTCAATGCTTATTTTATTCTCGAACAACTCAGTCGTCTTATAGATGAAGGTTTTTTTGAATCCTATCTTTTTAAAGTGGTGGAAAGCTTCATTCTTTTTCGCAGTGGGATTTTGTTCACAAAATTTCCAAATCAGTTGCCGACGTTGTAGTTCTGTAAGCACCATTTGGATTTGTGGTACTTATTGGTTTAAGATAATTATTGTTTAAATTTTTGCACATATATTTTTTTTAGAGTGGTATTCTTTGTTTTCTATGCCAACTTTTTTATTTGCTGGTATTTCATTCCCCACACGTTATTTTACTACGACCACAATAACTCAATTTAAGAAAAAATCGCTATTTGATGAGTATAACATATAAATTGAAAAGTAGGTGTCAAATATGAAACTTTTAGAACTTCTAGAATTTGGTAATGTATGTATAGAAAACACTGAACAAAATTAAGAAACAAAACAAAACTCAATTAAAGAAAAAAACAATCGTTACAAAATATAAATTGAAAAGTGGGTTTGAAATATCAAACTGATGATGGATATTAATGTGAAAAAATAATCTTTACATTTTATGCGTTACGATGGTTGGATTTTATGCATTTGGCCAAAAAGGCGTGAAAAGTATACAATAGTGCGTAAAACTGCGAGCAAACGCAGAGCAAATGAGCGCGAACACTTTGAAGACGGCAAAGACAGGACCACACAACTACCAGATGTAGCCGTGTAGTCAACTTGATTACAATGAAAGCGGTAACAAGAGCACCACAATTTTTTTGGTACGCCTTACTACAAATTGGGAGGGTGCTTGCGCACTTCTTTTTGTTCGTCTATATCCATTTTATCGTTGCACCAACGAAATAGAGACTAGCTCCAAACTTGGCGACAGCGATATCTGTGTTCGTGTTGCCGTCCAAATAATCGTTCCCATACGATTGTTCTGATCCTATATTTTAACAGATGCAGTGTCGCCCCCGTCGTCTATGTGTTCGGGGCATTAACGGAAGTACTATTCCCCAGTGGACTCAAACACACTCGAAATAGTTTGTGGTGCTTTATTTTGACAAATGCGGTCGTCTCACTACCGTCGTTTATGTTTCGCGGCGTGAGGCTACGCTTTGAACGACGCTGCTTTATATTTTATATTCTTGCGTCGAAACCGCTGCTACTCCCGAGTAGCCCAAAAGTTCTCTAAACATATTTAGATTTTATTTTCGTATTGTCTAACTTAAAGGGCAATACCGAATAGTCTGTTAAATTTATGGTAGCAGACAATTGAAAGCTTGGTAGCAAAATTTACAATTTAATCGGAAAACTAAAATATCTCAAAATATGTTTTATTATCGAATTTTAGTACTGTCATTTCATTGTATTTATATTCTGATCAGTGATTCTACTACTACATGGTACATAGACAGCACATAAAACTTTTAACGAACTACAAATAAGGCAAATGGAGGAAATTTAATGTGATGAAATGCTTAGTCGTTGAGCTCAATTAAAGCATCTTCTCTCCACCCTAAATCTTTTTCAGAAACATATCTAAGTCACGTTTTATCAACAATATTTGAATTCGAATGGACGGCGGTAAACGCATTATCCACTGCGTCTGTAAGGAGTTATTTTGAAGACGAAAGTGTTTTTTTATGGTAAACATCCCCGATTATTATGTGCCACTATTCTACATTAAACGTTTTGCTTTAATAATACTGTACATACTTTCTAGATCGGTGCGAAATTCAACCTTACCAAGTTCCTAAATCTGAAGAGCAAACAATACTTTGTTATAAACTGTGACCCATAAACTCGTTAGTATTCATAATTTGTTACTTATTAAATAAATGCTATACGTGGTGTTTTACACTTTAGTAAGTTCTTTGAGCCTTTGCTCTGTAACGCTGCAAAAAAATCCCAGTTTCCCGATAAATTAGAGCTGAAAGGGGAAACGGAAGCCTTTTTTTTAATTATAATATCAGTTGCGATTCATAAGAAAGGGGATACCACATTAAATCGCTGCTGCTGTTTTATAAAAATTAATTAGGTATTCATCGCAGATTGTAGTTAACTCTTCCTTTGGCGTGTGGGTGTGTTGATATTTAGTTCCCAAATCTCCATTTTCACTTCAATTATATGTGAAGCTAAACTGTGTGACTGTCGAAACGAAAGAAGATAATGCCTAAAAGGATATTTTCAAATGAAAATTTAACGCTTCAGCTTCCAGTTTCTTTTTTGTGTAAGCGTCATGCTAACTAACCAGAAACCTGTATTTTTGAAATTTTAATTAGATGTGAACTTACTACTGAATGTTTGTTAAGGCATAAGTACAAATGCCTTCAAAGCAATAACAATGAATTTTTAATTATTCTTCATTTATTTGTAAGCATATAAGAGTTGGATAAATATTTGTTCAATATTGTTGTGTTGGTGGCCATATTTGACTATTTATTAAACCTTTACCGCCAACGCTGCCTCTAGCACCACCACCGTGCATGAATGCATTTTGATGGGAACTGGCCAGTGGATGGCTTCCAACTTGGTTACCGAGGGGACGTAGTCCAGGCCTAGGATTCATATTTCCAAACATATTATTGTTTGCAGTTGGATTTCCAATTGTGTTTCCGTAAACATTGTTTACATTACGGTTGAAGCTACTTCTACCATTCCCATCATTATTACTTTTGACATTCAAATTGTATCTGTTTGCAAAAGAAGCCGTTTGCATATTTGCACCAATGATTGATGCAACAGACATTTGGTTACTCGGGGTAATTTTCTTTGTATCCAATGACACACTTTGCAAATAACGATCAGTAGATTTATAATTTCCGTGTGTATTTGAACCTTCCAGGGGACGATTGTATGGAATGGAGGATAGTTCTTGCTCCATTTGTTTATTTGTAATTCGTGCAGTTATTTCGGGAATGTTTCTTTTTTGAATTGAAATTAACTCCATTAATGTATCTGAAAGAGATTTTTGGCTTGAGGCATTGACTCCAGACCTGTCACTTTGCATTGCTTCAATCAGCTGTTGCAATTCATTGCCATTACTCGATTTCTCCGAGCACTCAACCGGAACATTTCTCCAACCCATGCGATCGGCGTGTTTCAACATTTCTGTAGTATACTGTATAACTCGATTGAAACCCTGCACCTTACTTTCGTCGAGTAGGCCGGCATACAATAAGCCCTTCAGTTTTTCAACAGCAGTTTCCAACAATGAACAGTTGTCAAAAGTAAGAACCTTTTGCTCTAATTTGGCTGGATTATTCATACAGCTTTTCTCTAAGGTCAAGGCTTTTGAGAGAAGATTCATTATCTTGGCTCCCAAGCTGCCAAGATAGTCTTCTAAAGCAGTTAGAAGGCGGAGTACGTGGATAACATTTGGTTTGTCATCTTTAGCTGGTATCTGTACGGGTTTTTCTTGGGCGGCAGAGTAGGAAAGAGGTTTAGCATCCCACGGCTTTCCAAGCGACGTTAACTTCTGCGCACCATCTTCAGACCAACCTCCTGTCGGGTATGCTACATTCCAAGCTGGACTATTGGTGTTACGGCATTGTCTTTTTACTTGTGGCTCCGGGTTATCCAAAAATGGAGCAGAAAGTTCTTCTTTTCGTGATGAAGTCTCATAAACTACATTTGAAGTATGTCTATGAGATTCACCATCCTCTTCAGCATCCAATGGAATATTTAAACTCTTACGAATGTCAACTTTTGACGCTAACAAATCCTCTCCAAATAGCTGTTCTAAGCGCTGCCGGAAAAACTGTACCCACTCCGGCTGATAATTGTAGGACCGATGGTCCATTCCCTGTGCCAGCAACTCCTCCTTGCGGCGTCGCCAAAATTTGTTCCATTCTTGGTCATAGAGTGGGTGACTCTCCGGATTTTTGCGATATTCTACATACAGACGTTCCACCTTATTAGCTGCAGCTGACATCTCTTCACGATATACTTTCCAAATATCTTTTGTATTTCTTGATCGACATTCATTCGAATGTTTAGTAGCAGGAGAAAAGGAACGCGATCGAGTATGTGCCCTTTCATTATCATATTTCACATTTCTTTGTTTAGGGGATTTTGAACGCGGACGTTTCCGTTCAGCCGATATTTCACTCCGCTTATTTGGATCGTGGCAACGTTGATCTAGATAGACCTTGCCACTGGGAACCGTTAGAAATCTTGCTCGCAACCTCGTTTGAGTAGTAGGTTGTGTATAAACAATTTTTTCGGATAGTATTTTTTTTATTGCTTCGGGTGAGATCACATTCGAAAAAGACGGCCCGTGCTGTTGACAAGCATTTCGAAAACTGTAAACTAGGGCCACTATTTCTGCGCGCTTGGCCGTAAACTTTGATGCAGAAACAGCGTATGGTAAGCTCCGCCCATGGTGGTTTTCGATCGCCGTAGCTACCTTTGTCAAGACGTGACCCATTGCGTTAAAGTAATCCAAATATTTAACATGCCCAATTATATTCTTATATTTTTTTATTGTGTCGGGATAATGAATATCGCAATACTTTTGGCGATGATTGTATCCTATTAAATGACCCTGCATACGACTCTCGTTGAGCACTACTTCACACAAGCAACACTCGTACATGGGTGCTGGATCATTTTCGGTCTTCGTTATCTTAACCACGTATTCTACGCCGATAAGGCCTTCAACTTCCGATTGTGCTTGTTTTAAAGCTTTAACCTTGGCAGCAACAACTGCCGAGAGCTCAACTGTTGACATCAATTCTGCCATTGTTGAATCCTCAGATCGCATGGCAGCATCAATATTTAATTCTGATTTTACTTGGATGTCATTGCCTTGGTAATCACCATCCGAACCATTTTCTTGATTTGCCTTAAGCATAGCTAAGACTTTCTCTTTAAAACGAGATCTTCCTTCTTCCTTGATTGTGAAAGAATATTCCTTATCGAACCGGTATCCGCAATTTTTCGTTAGGTGATCGTACCCAGGACACCGCACTCCCAAAGAAGCCAACTGCTTAGTCTTGTGCAAATATCCTTTAGTATGTGCATTTACTGTTATTATACCAGCACAGTATTTTGAACACAAAGCACAGAAGTATTTACTATTGGGTAGAGGGCGATTAGTTGTTAACATCGGTTTCCATTCACCCTCCTTAGTACTAAACTCCAACTTCAATAAATCAAGTAACGGAAGACTAACATCAACCAATATATTTTCAGGCATCTTGACATCAGTCCTCGTTACCAAAGCTACTAATAACTTCTCAAAATTATCGTTAACTGCATCACTTCTCTGTTCCCGTATGTATTGAGCAACCCGTTTGCTCGTCATCATCTTGGAATCATCTATTTTTAATGCCTCCGCATTTGCTTTTGCGATAGCATCTTGTAGCTCCTCCTTTGAGACATATTCACCCTTTGCTACCTTCTCACAATTCTTAGTGTAGGTATAGAATGGGTGAAAGAACTGCTCCACACTCTTTAAAAGATTTCCGTGGGTAAGTTTTTTCAAATGAGTTCCGAAGCTGTCAAAAGTGAGCTTCTCTTGACATATCTGGCATTTCAATGAATTTAGTTGCCTTTGGGGTTTATATATGAAATTGAACATTTGGCACCAATTCCCGCCTCTTTTGAATTGCGTCATAAAAAGATCTTCAAATTCCAAATGAGGAATCAGCTCTCGAAATTCATCATTATTAAGGCGGCACACGTCCGACTCGTCCGATGCCATCATCCTGACCTTATCTTTATGTATCCTTAGATGTGAAGAAGGTAGTAGATGTAACTAGTAACAGGCAAGTTACTAATTTCAAATAAGTCGTTTCTGTACGTACAGGATTATGAGTGTATTTTATTTTTAACTAAAATTGCAAAAAGAAACAAATTTTAATGTTAGAATACCTTAATATCCTTAATTCATATGAAATTATGTATGTAGTAGTATCCATTCATTATTTACATAAAGTTAAAGGCTATGATCAACCCGCGTACAAATTCACACGCACAACACGGGTGGTTGCGGGAAGCTAGGCCTTAGTCTCGCGTAAGCGGGCTGTCGTGCCAGTCAATTAAAAAATTAAAATTATTAAAGACTATGATACGATCGTCCTCAGTCAATTAAATCAAAGCTAAATAATACTAGTAACATAAACCAATCAGCGCATTGTTAACAGAAACCCGAAAACCCCTTATTGGAAATGTATTTTCAGAAGCACAAGAAATGAAAAAACGCGGCCGGCTAGCTAACAATTGCTCATATAGTATGTAATGGCAAATTCACTTGACACATATGAAAGTTGAAAAATGTATGGTGCAACCAGGAAGTCGAAATTTTCAAAATACCGCCTGCATAGAAAAAACAATGTCATTGATTAGTTTCCGACAGCCTTATGACCATACTGAACTTTAGCTTGCCGCAAATACCTGTGTTGTTCTTTTATTGTGTTACTTTTATTTTGATAGCTGCCATTTACGTTCTTCCTACATTCCCACATGAAAGAATTTTGTCTGTCAAATTTTAACCTTAATTAAAATATTTTGTGTTCAGTGCAAGGGAGCAATTCCGAAATTTGTTGTAAAGAAGCTGTAAAGAATTTATGTGATTTTCTCGTTGAAAAAAATATTAACATTGATCTGTCCTGTATTATAAAACAAGTTTTTAGGTGTATAAATCTTTTTAGAATTAATTAATTTTTATCTAAACAATTATCTAAATTATCTAACAAGAAACTGAAAGAAAATCAAGTGCAATACAAATTGACAAAAAATTCTAATATTTGTAAAACTGTTTCGTAAGATCCGTTCGCAATATTTAATTAATTGCTCTATATGATACGTATCACTCTTACATATATACTCGTATGTTTAGATATTTTTTGTTTATTTTTATATGTACATACAGTACACAACATATATGTATAATACACTCCATTACATTACGCGTGAAGGACAACTTATACAATTCGTTGTACCTTTTGTGGCGAGGAATTTCTATTGTGGAGTTGGTCTAAATTCCTTTCACATATGCGGGAGAATCACGCTGTTGCTTGCACAGAATCAAACAGCAGAGCAGTACAAACAGAGTGAGCAATTATGCGGGCAAGTCACAGTTGCCCATATATACGACCAGACACTTCTGCATCGCTGAACAAATTATATAAGACGTTCATCGATAGAAGCTTTTCTCTAACAAAGAATTTTCAGCAAAGCACTATAATAATAATGAAGCTGGTTTTTTGATACACCAGGCAAAAATCCTCCTTGGCCGGCAAAAATCCTCCTCCACACCCTCCACGTGGGTGCCGGCTGGTAATGGCTAAACAGTTCACCTTGGTGATAGCCAACTAAGGGAGTGAGCTTCGCTCAGTTCGGTCGGTAGGTTAGGTTGATGCTCCTTCCATAGGATCGGGGTAAGGGCTGGACCAAGGTGTCATACGATCCGTGCCGATGGTCAGCCTGGCTGGGGGCCCTTTCAAATAGCCCAGTCTCGAACGGAGTATCCGGATACCTGGCGCCCTCCGGATTATCAGCATTACCTGTGCACTGCGGATCTCTGCACAGGTGGACCACCCCTTCTCCGCCACTCGTGGGACATAATTATGGACAAAACAACAAAAAACACAAAAACAAACGTACGAACACTGACGGAACCAGAGGCCGGCCCTCTTAAAAAGCCGGGGATGGGTGAAGCAGACAAGCCAGCGCCCACCGCCAAAAAAGGAGCATCCTTGGTTGATCAGAAGACCTCATGCCAAGGCTCTGCCTCCGCAACTAAAACTACAAACATCAGTGCTGCAGCTGACCCCAGCAACGTTGTGGTTGCCAAAGCCGGATCTCCGTCCAGCAACAGCAACAAACATGGCGGAGCTGTGGTAACAGCAAGCACTCGACAAATTAAGGACTCCAAAGTCCGCTACAGAGAGCGCCAGAGTGCCAAGCGAGTACTTGAACGGATACAATGTATCCCAGAGAACCGCAGGACTCAAAAAGAAAAAGAGTCCTATACCTGGGCTACTGCTAGGCTAGCGGAGCTCGACGCGGCACCGACCACTGTGACCGCCGCCAAAAGGCAGCGTTCTACAGAGGAAGAGGCCCCGATCGCCAAAAAGGTGCGCAGCTCGCACAGAACAGCAACCACCTACAGCGACATGTTAAAAAGCAGTCTCGTTATGGCGGTCGTTGACCGCTCCGACCCTGACGGAAGTATTACTCCCGCAAATTGGAAGCTGGTGGAAGATTTCCTCGCCGACATCTTTCTGGACGTCATGCGGGAGAATCCGGGCCCGGTGCCACAATACCAGATGTGCGGCTGGCATCAAGGCCACGTAAAGCTGGTTGCGTGTGCGGACAAAAGGGCCCTGGATCTCTTCTGCGTGGCTATGTCCAGGACGGGAGAGATCTGGCCGGGTGCTAAACTCGAGGTAGTACCCAGGGAATCGATCCCCAGCAGACCAAGGACCAGAGCCTGGATCCCACTAAAACCCACGGATCCGGCAAGAGTCCTCGAGACACTCCAGTTGTCCAACCCGAAGATACCCACGCACAATTGGAAAATTGCCAAATTGGAGGAGCTCAAGGGGTCTCGTTGTGCCACTATAATTGTGAACAAGGAGTCCCTTGAGCACCTATCAAAGTCCAATGGTGTCGTGGCCTTCGGCTTTGGGCATATTAAGCTGAGGGTGTACAGAAAGGACGAGCAGACCGAAACTGGCGAAAGTGGCCCCCAGGGGCTGCTAGCCTCGACGGACTCCGGCGAAGGCGGCCAACGAGGGCTGCCAGCCACGACGGACCCCGGCGAAGGTGGCCCGCAGGGGCTGCCAGCCGAGACGAATACTCTGGCAAACGAGGCGAAAGACGGCCAACCGTCTTCCTCGAAGCCGTTACGTCGCCTATCCCGGGCGGAATCAATCTCCTCGGGATCGGAGATGGCCACGGCTTTTGGGAATTTCTGGAGGGAGTCCGAGCTTCTCGCCGAAACCCACGATGACCTCGACGCTACTGTGGTGGAGGTGGACATGAGCGAAATAGACAATGGTCCGAGTAGTTCAGATAAATCTCCACCACTCTAAAGCGGCTTCGGCTGCACTACTCCTCCGCCTTTCTAAAGGCGGAGACGACATCGCTCTCATCCATGAACCATGGCTCGTAGCCAACAAGGTTTGTGGATTGGGAGCGACAAACTACAGGCTGGTCCATGCTAATAGCACAGGTAGACCCAGATCCTGTATCCTTGTGAAGAAATCACTAAATGCGTATCTGCTCCCTAATTTCAGTAACGACGATCTGGTCTCCATCTCCCTGACGCTTAAGGGGAGATGCCACTGGATTGCGTCCTGCTATATGGCTCATGACCATCCAGAGCCTCCAACACCGGATCCAGTCAGGAATCTGGTTACCGAAGCCGCCAAGTCCAACACCGTGCTCGTGATTGGATGCGACGCGAATGCTCACCACTGTATCTGGGGGAGCACAGACATCATCAACGATAGAGGTGAGTCACTTTTCGATTACATTTCTACCACAAACCTTCTTGTGTGCAATATAGGGCGCACTCCCACCTTTGTAACCAGAAATAGGGAGGAGGTTCTAGACCTCACCCTTGCCTCTGTGAATATAGCCGATACGGTTAGGAACTGGAGGGTCTCCAACGAACACTCTTTTTCCGACCATAGGTATATAGAGTTCACTCTTGACAGCGACCCCCAGAGGGTTAAAGCAGTAAACAACCCCAGAAAAACCAACTGGGAGCTGTTTACCCGCACAGTGGATAGGCACATCAAAGCGATTCAAATCTCTGAAATAAACACCCAAACGATGCTAGAATCGGCGGGTAATCAACTTACTCTAGCATTTTCTAAGGCCCAAGACCTCGCCTGCCCTAAGTACATGCCCAGAGGGAAATATAAACCCCCGTGGTGGAACCATGATCTTAGTGAGCTTAGGAAACACTCTAGGACTCTCTTTAACAGAGCAAGGAGGACCAAAACTGAAGAAGATTGGGACCTTCATAAAGAATCCCTCAGGACCTACAAGAAAAGCCTCAGAGAGGCTAAGAGAAGCTCCTGGAGCGACTTCTGCGGCAATATTGAAAGTGTCTCCGAGACTGCAAGACTCAGGAAACTACTTGCCTCTTCCTCCTTTATTCCAAGTGCTTTACAAAACCCCGATGGGTCCTGGACATCATCAGAAAGTGAAGAACTTGAACTTCTTACAAATACCCACTTTCCGATCAGCCAACACGACAGGCTGTTAGGAACTCAAGCCAGCACTAACTGTGTCGCCTCTATAAACAGTATCATATCGATCGACAAAATTAAATGGGCAATCTCTGGTTTCCACCCATTTAAATCACCAGGACCAGACGGCATATTCCCAGCACAACTCCAACATGCCGGACCGTTAATCTTAACACTCCTCAATTCAATATTCTCAGTATTCTCGCTAGTATTGGTTTAAACTACCATACATACCAGAACACTGGCGCAAAGTACGGGTGGTTTTCATCCCCAAAGCGGACAAAAGTTCTCATACTAGCCCTAAGGATTACCCTTTTTAGGTTTAGCCTTTCTTCTTTTTTGTTAAAAACACTAGAAAGATTGCTGGATCTACACTTACGACAAACGATTAGGCAGGATCTCATTTCGAAGAGTCAGCATGCCTACATTAAGGGTAAATCTGTAGACACAGCTTTACATTCCCTGACCCACACGATCGAGAAATCACTCGAACACAAAGAATACACCTTAGCAACCTTCCTGGACATAGAGGGGGCTTTCAATAACGTCGAGCTTACAGCCGTCACGGGCGCGCTCGCCAGGCTTGGGGTGGAATGTAACCTGGTGAACTGGGTGGATAATCTTCTGCAGAGCAGAGTTATCTGCGCTGAACTGGGCGACTCTTCTACCTCGAGAGGGGTGAGCAGGGGCACTCCCCAGGGCGGAGTCCTCTCCCCCCTCCTTTGGAACTTGGTAGTTAACGAACTGCTCCAGTCCCTGGGAGGGGGTTGCGGCAAGGTGACGGCGTATGCAGACGATATAGTTCTCACTGTCTCGGGGAAGTTTCTCAACTCGATCAGAGAACTAATGCAAGTACTGCTAAACAAGGTAAACGGCTGGGTTACCAGTCGAGGATTAGGCATCAACCCTGGGAAGACAGAGGTTGTCCTCTTCACGAGGAAGTATAAACCCCCACCTATACCTCCTCTATCATTAAACAACACAGAAATCCCTTTCAAGAATGAAGCACAATTCCTTGGAATCATTTTTGACAAGAGATTGAGCTGGAAACCGAACATCCTCAATAGGGTCAAAAAGGCAACGATTGCCTTATACACCTGCAAAAAGGCACTGGGGAAAACCTGGGGTTTAAAACCAAACATGACGCACTGGGTTTACACAGCTGTCGTACGACCCATCTTAACCTATGGGTGTCTGGTATGGTGGAACGCTTTGGGAAAAACATTGCTCCTCCAACACCTCCGCAAAGTTCAAAGGGTAGCCTGCGTCATCATCACGGGCGCTCTTAGGACAACACCAACTTCAGCTTTAGAAGCCCTGCTTCACCTTATTCCGCTAGATCTACACTGCAGGAAATTAGCGGCTATAACAAGTCATAGACTACGGGCTACCGGCCAATGGTCGGAGACTAACAGGGGTCATGCCAGGATACTTACTATGGGTGTCTGGTATGGTGGAACGCTTTGGGAAAAACATTGCTCCTCCAACACCTCCGCAAAGTTCAAAGGGTAGCCTGCGTCATCATCACGGGCGCTCTTAGGACAACACCAACTTCAGCTTTAGAAGCCCTGCTTCACCTTATTCCGCTAGATCTACACTGCAGGAAATTAGCGGCTATAACAAGTCATAGACTACGGGCTACCGGCCAATGGTCGGAGACTAACAGGGGTCATGCCAGGATACTTACTCTCTTAAAGGAGTTCGAGGAACTGGATTCTTCACCCCCCAATTCCAATTTAACAAAAAGTTCACTAGCACCATTCCAGACAGGAAAAACTGGGAGGAAAGCTCAGCATCCTTAATAGGGAACTCACATCAGATCTACACCGACGGATCCAAGTTAAACGGAGCTGTTGGTGGAGGCGTCTTTTCAGACTCACTAAGTATAAATTACTCCTTTAGACTGCCGGACCACTGTAGCGTGTTCCAAGCAGAGGTTTCAGCCATCGAAGCTGCCCTGAATTGGATCAAAGAGGGCATTGTCTCTAGGCGAGATATTTGCATTCTCTCTGACAGCCAAGCGGCTATCAGGGCCCTAGGGTCTCATGTTTTGACCTCTAAAACAGTGATCAGCTGCCGCAAATCTCTTGATGAGATGGCTGAGCAGCTTAAAATCCACCTCATATGGGTGCCTGGTCACAGAGATATCCCGGGGAACTGCAGGGCAGACGAACTGGCTAGACAAGGAACGACCAAGGAGCTATCCTCAGAACTCGCCGGCTTAGGTATTCCATTGAGTACCTGCAAGCTGGTGATAGAGGAAGCGATGACAAAAACCGCTATCAATGCATGGGCGGCCTCAGAGACAGGTAAGACAGCGCAACAGATCTGGCCAAAGCTGGACTGGAAGCGCACCAAAAGTCTGCTAAACCTCAATAGGGGCACGCTCAGGGTTGTTGTTGGAGTCATCTGTATCCTGTATCCATCTGGTCACTGTATCCTTGGTAGCCACGCTATTAGATTAGGGCTGGGCCACCTGGCCAACGACTTCTGCAGAAGCTGCAGAGACATAGAGGAGGAAGAAACAATCCTCCACCTACTTTGCACTTGTCCCGCTCTTTGCAGGGAACGGAAAAAACATCTAGGGTTTTATCATACAGCCACCCTCGCGGACTTATCGGAGGTTGACGCCAAGGGCCTAATACGCTTCATCACCTGTTCGGGCTGGTTTGAGACATCCTAACAACAAAAAAAAGGGGTTAGAGATATTGTGGTACCACAATGGGCCTAGCTTGGCCTAAGTAAGCTCTCATATGAGAGCTGCCACCACCACCTACCTACCATACACCAGGCATAAGTGGGTTAATGCGAACAAAGAAGAAGACTTTCATGTTTTGAGACATTTTTTTTGGAAATGTCAGTTTTTCAAAAGCTCTCTTGTAAAAATTAAAATTAAAAATTAAATTAATTACTCTTGTAAAAATAAGGGTATGTCATCTAATTGCTTCACCTTGTTTATTTCATCATGGGTAGGAGTTGATATCAGGGGGTTGGTGTCATCTGCGTAAATTTCCGTTAGTCCGTACTGGTACTGTTGTTGTTGCGCTTGTACGGCTACTGGGCATGAGGATTTGCTGCGTGCTACTCACGAAAAGTGCGGGGCCAAGCCTTAAGTGGGAATCTAACCCACGACCTCTGGGATGGGAGCCTAGTGCACCTACATGTTGAATATATCAGGCATGTGATGGAAATCGTTTTCGTAGGAAATATAATTCGTAAGTGATTTAACAATTTCATAACAGCAACCAAAAAAATTGAAAGGGAAACATTTAAATGTATAAAATTATAATAATGTATTATTATTGCTCTAATCTGCTTCTTATTGCATTGTTACAAGGGCAAGGGCACTTTTCGGGGTCGTTTTTCAATACGTTTAGTATGTGTCCCGTCGATACATCCAATGACACTGGGATGGGATGCCGTATTGTGTATTAAGTGCATTTTCGAATCATATTGCTCCTCCACGCATATGGGTGATGCAAAGATGTCCTACGTCCATACAATCGAATGACGCTCTCTGTTTTGCTCACACAAAGCAAAACGACTTTGTCTGTTACCATGCAAAATTATGTGCCCTCACTTTACACGCATTGAAAAAAGTGGATTTCATTTTGAGGGGATTTTTCACCAGCAATCTTTGTATTTAGGAGTTTGAATCTCCAAATGCTTTCCCCGCCCTGTGTGCGCCACTGATCGAAACAGTCAACCACCAAAAACGCCAACAAGAGCAAAAGCACAATTTCAATTGTTCGCCCTCATTTTGCGCTCATTATACACAAGAGCACATAGAGATTACACGCACGGTTGACACTCCACGAAAATATTGTTAGCCAGATGTTTCTGGAAAAGTAACCAAAATATGGAAAATGTAGCCATGACTAAAGAAAAAACGAAGTTTCGGTCGTTCTTTCCTTTAGCCGATCAAAAACGTCCAACCAAAAAAACAAAACAAAAAAACACGTGATACAATGAAAAAATTGCATATCAATTATATGTATTATCACGCCGATATGCATTTCTTCCCGCCGAACTACATCGAGCAAACAAAAAAGTCATCAAACACGAATAAAAATAAGCAACCACAAACAAATTAACCTATTTTGTTAACAGTAACCAATTCACACGTATATTCATATCGCTGTCAACTGCGTAAGCAGGGAGTGTTGCTTGCGTGGTTTTATCGTTACTCTCAGAATGTGGCAGATATTTGAAGCGCCATTGATTTGTATGAACGTAGGACATCTTTTAGAGTATATGGTCTTTGGTTGATGGTATTCCCCCTTTGCTCATAGCACTCATTTTACTCACTATGCTACCTGTCTCTACCCCTTGCGCACTTGTAACCACCCTCTGACAAAAATTTAAATATGGTAGCCAGCCGCAGTGCTAGTGGTACAGATGTTTCATTAAGAGTCGGTTTAATTTCTTATACATATCGGAATGCTTACTCGTTCACTTGACAATAAGCAATGAATCTGCAGTAAGCAGCAGACTTCGAGCTTTATCTAAGTCTGCGCCGTTTTAGTTCCGATATTCTTGCTTTCGCTTCACTTAAAAACTTTGTGCTGCCAAAAAATCACGCAACGAAATCGTTCGAATAGCAAATTCGATATCTTGTGCAATTCGTTCGATTTCCGTCACATGCCTGTATAAATCGAAAAATGTTCTTAAATTATTAAACTAGCCTAACAGGGTGCGATATCTTGTGCAACTTGGCTAGATTGTACAAAAAGTAGCAACGTGCGAAGCTAAGTTGTTTTGACTAACTAGTCGCACGGCAAGATTGCAACGTTTGGGGGCACTTTTAAACTGAAAAATCAATATGTTGGGGAAAAGTGAATTGATCGATCCCTGCCCTGTAGTCTTTTGCTGTTGCTTTTTGCGATGCAAGAACATTCAAGTGCCTCAACAATTTCTTACTAATGCTTCTTCAACGCTTATCAAGCGGATGGAAGCAATTAAAGAAACTAGAAAACCATAGAAAATGTTTTTCTAAATCGCTTCTTTAATTCTTGTCTCAGGCTTCAGGTTGACGAGATAAGCAGTTCACGCAGTTCAAAAACGTAAAGTTCGGGTAATTTGATATGGTCGGCTTACGTGATATAGTGGCTTATTTCATAAATGCGTTGTCCTTTTTCAAAATTAACCTTGTTAAAACATCATAGCAACTAAAAAACTCGTTCTGCATGATTTGCGATGTGTTTTCTTAAATAGTTTCGCTTTTAATAGTGCTTGCGCAAGTTTGTAGTCATAAAGTTTGAAAGCCCAGAAGATACAAAAACAAAATTACTAGAAAGTTCGAGGTTAATCAAAAGTAAATTAGTGATATCGATTATAAGTTTGCGAGGTACGCTCTTCTTAACAAAATTATTATTGTTATTTGATGTCTTTTTCGCAAAAACTCAATTTCGGGTAATGTGATATACCAAAGTTCGGGTAATGTGATATAGTATATCACAGCATCCGAACTTATTACAGCAGTACTATTTGTATACAGAAAATTTCACTTTGCAGCCTCGCCAAATCTAGGTAGTAATTTTTTTTTAGAAAAGCAAAAACGCAGATTAATTTTGTAAGGAGTCCGTTTTAATTATAAGCGGAACTTTATATTTTCTAAAATTCCTGTCAAATATACCGTTAGTTTTTATGGGAATGAGTAATAATTTGGGTAGCTGCAATCGTAACAAAATTATAAGACATAGGTTTTTTTTGGGTTACGTTAACAAATATTTTATTATTTTTTTTAATAACCGTTGAATCAATAATTAGTGGTACCAGCCCCTTTCTTTTCAACTTCAAACAACTGTTTTCTCATCGAATTTATAAGCTTAACCAATAATTGGGGCTCCAGATGGCTCCACTCCTTTAAAATAGCAATTTTTAAGTCCCCAACAGAGTTGTATTTTCATTTCCCCATAGACACGCCTGGCAAGTAATCCGCACATATTTTCAATGGGGATCAAGTCGTGCGAACAAGTTGGCCGGTCCATAGTTTAGTCAGAGCAATATTCTAAAACCCTGTTGTTTGCCGACTTTTATGAATGACCGCGTTATCTTGCATAAAAATATATGGTTTATATCTGTTTTCTAATCAAAATAGAAGAAGGCTCCGATCCAACACTCCAGTATATTCTGTACTGCCCATTCTTGAGCTCGTGAAGCGGAAATCGACCGTTCCAGGTATGTGAAATACACCCCACACCATCACAAAGCCGCCACCGAAAATTCCTTTAGAAAATTTAAGGGGTTCCTTACTGAAACCCCTCCAGTAGCATCGACAACCATCTGGTCCATCCAAATTAAATTTATTTTCATCAGAAAAGATAACCTTTTGGAAAAATGTGCATTTGTAGTCATGTTAGTTAACATATTAAAATATGTTTAGCATGTCCCAGCAAGTATCCAGGTTATTTTGCTCAAATTGGAGTCGTGCAGCTTAGTGGCGCGGTAGGAGTGTCGGAGCCTTCTTCATAACAGCTCGGACAATATTTTCCGAGTTGATTAACAAACGCCAAATGGTAATTTTAGCTGCGAACAAAAGGTGAACGAATTGCTCGCTTTCAACAAAATTATACTCTTTTGGTGGTCAGACAGCATTTGTTTACGAACAGTACTTCGTCGTTTAGCGTAATTATGTGGATCGCGTAGAAATCCGGCTATAGCACAACGAGAACGACCGATTTCCTTCGAAATTTCGCTTACACAACTTACCAACCAGCGTTTCATTTTAAATTAATTGAATTTAACTAAGAAATCAACGCCGAGGTTAAAAAAACTTTTAGCATAATGTGTCTTATAATTTTGTTACGATTGCAGCTACCCAAATTATTACTCATTCCCATAAAAGCTAACGGTATATTTGACAGGAATTTTTAAGAATATTAAGTTGCGCTTATAATTAAAACTGACCTTTTACAATATAATTCTGCGTTTTTGCTTTTCTAAAAAAAATTACTACCTATATTTGGCGAGGCTGCAAAGTGAAATTTTCTAAGTGTCTTATAATTACGATACGCACCTTATACATATACTTAATTTTATGATATTTGAAGTGGAATATTCTTAAAAAAACTGTTATGGTTGAGTTTCAAATAAAAAAAACCATGAAATCATGTTTCTCAATACATATTTTTAACCCTTGGATTATCCTGTCAGATTGTGATTTTCCAAAAAAAAATATTAGAAACACGTCTCTAATTATTTTTGATTAGGAGTATTTTCACCAAGTTTTAAACTAATCGGTCTTTTAAATAAGGTTTTTTTTCAGGTATATCACATTACCCGCCACTTTTATATTTGGATACTTTGATTTGTAAATAAAAAACTCGTCAACAGTTTTTCTTAAAGAATTAATAATCTTAGATAAGGTCCGTTTCATAATTATAACGCCACTCGATTTTCCTGAATATCTCGAAAACCAGCAGTGGCATCAAAAAAGCGTCTTCTGATGAAATTGCACTGGCTAATAGTGCAATTTGATAACAATAAAAAAAATCAAAAATCATAGCTACTTCTTTATTAGAAAGACTTTTTTATATATTCGGTGTTTCATATTTATAACGCCACTTGATAAAAATTTAATTTTTCAAATCATAGCATGCAGTTTGGTTGCATACTGATTTAGCTATATTAATTAAGAATTAATCATTTTGTTGTAAGAATATCAGCAAGCAAGAAAATAAATTCCAAAATAATTCAATCCGGCTGAAGTTCTGAATGAGCACATGCAGCTGTGTGCGTATAATACCTTTGCAGAAAAAAGCTGACTTTCAGAGCTTCCTATTTTTTTTGAGAGTGAGATGAGTTATCTGTGGTGGAAGTATGTTTGGGTTATCGGTACCAGTTAGGTTTAAGTTTTGTTTTAAACTTGGTAAAACTTCAACCGAAACATTTCGATTGATGAACCAAGTTTATGGTGATGATTGTTTATCGCGTGTCAGAGATCATGAGTCATGTAAGCGATTTAAAACCGGTAGTGAGTTATAAATGATGACCAACATGTTGACAACTGAAATCCGCGATCACCACAGATTCCATTAAAATTGTGCGTGAACTAATCGAAGATCAGCCAAACTGAAACTCTTGAAATTGGATTTAAGTATCTCAATAACATAAACTTATCGCATTTTAACTGAAGATTTACCTATTGAAAGGTGTGCACACAAGTTGTTCTGCACAGGTTTTGAACATTTAACCATAAACCACTCCTAATTCCAATTAGCCTAATTTGACACCGTGCGACTTTCATCTTTTTTGGAAAAATGGATTTGGACTTAGAACATGATGTACATGCATAGTGATTATAAATGTTGATTAATGATAGGCTGTCGGGAGTTTTGACGCCCAAATCCCCCCCTGGCTACGCCCCTAGTGCCATGGCTGTGTTTCTGTTAATTTGAATTTAATCGATACATAAACGAATTAAAAGTTGTGTCATATACAAACATACAAAGCGCTGTGATGTTCATAATATTTCATCATTTTTTTCTTAAAAAGTGTGTCTCCACAATTGCTGAACCCCTCTTAATGTTTTTAATAACTCGAACGTTACTTTTATAAACCTTATTTTCAAAAATGGTACAAAAAAATGAAGTATAAAATTATAGACCAATCTCGAAGCTTCCTAATATCTCCAAGTTATTTGTCAAACACTTGATTTGCCCTTATCAGCATGGTTTTGTTCCTGATCGATTGTAACTAATCTCACTGTTTTCTCAAACTACAGTGTCTCAGCTTTCATGAATGGTTGTCAAGTTGACTCCATTTATACGGACATATCCAAAACGTTTGACAGAGTTTCTTTTGTTTTTTATTTTTATTAATGACGTTAGTGTTTGCTTTAACAACTGCAGCTACCTTTAATATGCTGATGATCTGAAAATTTTTTTTAGAATCAAAAGCTTGCTCGATATACAAGTACTTCAAGCTGAGTTAAATAACTTTTATGACTGCTGTGGCAGAAATAGATTAGCTAAACACTTGTAAATGCTACTCAGTAACCTACACCAAGCAGCAAAATAAACTACTCTTAACTTTCGTTCTTTCCGATACCCCTCTAACTAGTGTATATAGAATACGTGGCCTTGGTGTAATTTTTGATTCTGCCTTTACATCTGTTGAACACCTTAACTTTGTAATTCCTAAAGCTTTCTCATCCTTAATAATAATTTACTGGCACGACAGCCCGCTTACGCGAGACTAAGGCCTAGCTTCCCGCAACCACCCGTGTTGTGCGTGTGAATTTGTACGCGGGTGGAAGGGACCTACAGTTTTTATGCCGGTTCCGAACGGCAGGTTGGGAGCTTTATCATAGGCAATTTTTACTCTCAGAGGTTTGCCATTTCCAGCTGAGAGGACAGCCACCGAAAGAGAAAACTAATTTTCCCGTTATTTTTTTTAGGTGTTATTACGGGCAGTATTTGAACCTGCGGTTTGCTGCCTTCGACTCGCGGTCCAACGCACTAACCAACTGAGCCACGGCGGCTGCCGTGTAATAACACCGGGCTGTCGTGCCAGTCAATTATTATTTAATTATTATTATGATCACATTCAACTACTACTTTTACAAGTGGAGATCTTCTTCGTTAGAAAATTACCAGTTTCGTATGGCAGACCCCTGCAGAGTTGTAGAGTTGCAGCGGGTAGGTGTGTATGCAAAACATTCGGAAGGAAAAATAAATAGGGGTCAGTCTTACATTTTATGGGTCTGGCGACAACCTGGTAGCGATGGGAGCCCATTTTACAAAACCTATCATTTTGCATTAAGGGTTGGAGATTGGGGGTGGATACGTTCGAAAGAAATAATCAAAAGAAGAAATTAGTGAGAGCTTCAAGAGCAGTTTCTGAGCAGCTGTGAGGCATTTTGTCGAATTTCCCAGCACTTTTGCGAACTTTGATTTCGAACCGACTCTATTTAATCCCATTTTAGCTTGGAAACAAACAAACTCGCAGTTGTTTACGTTTTTTGCTTTTTGTTTTCAACAGCTGTTATAAAATTGTTGACTGTTCTTCACAGTGTTGTTTATTTTTTAAAATACTTCGTAAAGCAAATGTGAATGCGTAGCCGAGTACAATTTGGCTTTCGAATCGCATTGCTTTTCGTATCGAAATACAGATACGACATAGGGTGATACCCTGTTGTATGTAATGGGAATTGTGTTGCTTCTGCAGGATCAGTAAGTTTTTGGCTCTCCTGAAAATTGTTTTGAGTTGACTCTTATGCGATATGTTGACATCTCTTTTTGCATATTTAATTTAATTGCAACAGATATTAAGGTTAGACATGTTTTCGCGCGCTTGGCAGGGAAATTGGACATTTTTCGTCCAAACTAAGACTGTAAACATGCCTCAGCCACCGTATTTACTAACTTTTCCCCCGTGACTATTTTCTGTCGAAAGAGCTCAAAGACTTTACCAAAAAGTTCATATCAGAAGGGCTTCGAGGAAGAAGCGCTGACACAAGTCTACTATATCTGAGAGAGATTACTTTGAAAAGGACAAAATAGATATTGATGAATAAATACCGACCTCGATACAACCAAATATTTACATTTTGTTTCATTTTTTTTAATTTGGAAGCGCGATTTTTAATTGAATTTAAAAACAAAACTTATTTTGTTACGTTCTCATGTCATCTAGCATATTCCAGGCGGCAATATATATAATTAGGCTCTATGAACAATTTAACTTAGCTCGAAGATACCTAGGGTAAGATATTGTTATAAGGTCAGTTTCATAATTATAACGCCACTCGATTTTCCTGAGTATCTCGAAAGCCAGCAGTGATATCAAAACAGCGTCTTGTGATGAAATTGCACTGGCTAATAGTGCAATTTTATAATAATAATAATAAAAAGTCCAAAATTGTGGCTATTTCTTTATTATATATTACTTTACTTTTATTATATATTCAATGTTTCATATTTATAACGCCACTTGCTATATAATTAATTTTTGAAATCATAGCATGCAGTTTGGTTGCATACTGATTTAGCTAGTTAAAACTTAATAATTTTGTGCACGATGCCGCGAGAAAAACGTTTAATCGATATCGATAAGGGACACATCCTCGCGTTTAAAGAGGAAAACGTAGGGATTCGCGAAATTGGGTGCAGGATTGGTAGGAGCCACGTGGTCGTCCAAAATTTTTTGAAGAACAAAGACTCCTATGTCTCCAAGAAACATTCTGGGCAAAAAAATTGCTTAATCAACGCAGTCAATCCCATGTAATACGCGAGGCAAGCAACTCTTCGCAAACGCAGAGTCAACTAAAGAGCGCTTGTGATGTCAGTGTGTCTAGGAGCAGCAGTCTGGCGCACCATCAATAGCAGTAAAAACATCACCTATGCGAAAATGAAGGCTCCGCAAAAACTTTTGGCCCGTCATAAAACCGCTAGACTCACATTTACTCGTCAGAACGTGGGTCGGAATTGGAAAAAAATAAGTTCAAATAGTTTCAAATTGGTTTATGCTTACCACTTATGCTTCTTTTTGTTTTAGGTAATTTTTGCCAATGAAAAAAAACCATAGAATTTGGATGGGCCGGACGGATATGGCTGCTGGCGAGACTTGCGGAAAAGCCAGACATTTTTTCCAAACGGAACTTCGGTGACGGCAACGTGATGTTCTGGGGTACAATTTCATTCGAAGGATGTCTCGAACTGCAATTTACACAGACATCAAATGGCTATCTTTTCCAACAGGACAATGCCGCCATCCACATAAGTCGCGAAACCATGACTTGGTTTTCAGCCAATAATGTGGAAGTTATGGATTGGCCGGCCTTCTCCCCAGACCTCAAACCAATCGAAAATTTGTGGGAAATTCCAGTTCGCCGCGTCTACGCAGGCAACAAGCACTTTAACACCGACGCTGAACTGCCATTCTCAAAGAATGATACAACATCGATGTAAATTTAATACAAAAATTGATTCATAGCATGAATTATAGAATATTCAATGTTGTGTTAAGTAAAGGAAAGCAGTTTCAAAACTAACCATGTGATTTTCTTCTTGAAGAACTTTGTTGCCTACTTAATACAAGTGGCGTTATAAATATGAAATACTGAATATATAAAAAAGGCTTTCTAATAAATAACTAGCCTTGATTTTTGATTATTATAATAAAATTACACTATTAGTCAGTGCAATTTCATGAGAAGGCGCTTTTTTATAACACTGCTGGCGTTATAATTATGAATCGGACCTTATCATCTCATAGTCAATCAGCTATCACGGTGTTAATCCTATATGAAAAACCCCGTGGTCAAAATAAAGACAAAAAAAACATTTTAAGTGAAAAATGAAAATTTTAAACAGAAATATTTTACAAATTAGCTGATATTGGGTGGGGGTAAAGACAGAAGTTTAAGTTCCTTCAATACTTTGCGTGTTGTAGATAATGGACAACGGACTACAGATAAAAATGCACCTGCGTAAGCAATTATGAAAATATAACCACTTGCTAATACGTGCGCTTTTTTTTTGGGTGCCTCAAGGCAATAACAATATTTTTAACCCAACAATTTTGACAAGCACCGCCAACTTGGGCACTCCATGAAAAACGTGCACTTCAAAAGATTGTTCCTTCATAGTCTAAATTGATATAAAAAATTACTACAAAAATTTAGTCATTTGGCAAAATGTTTCGCAGTCACATTTTGCCGACTAATGAAAACATTGATTTTTCCCCCCTGCACTTTCCGGCTTTTATACACATATTAAGATCTTCGCACGGAAATTAAAATATTATTAGCTTACGTACCGTTAGCTCCGTTTTTGATATATTTATTATTCCTTATGTCCTTTAGTATTTATTTTACTTGCAGAATTTTGGCTTCGTTCCACCATTTATACCATCGTCCCTGCACAGCGTGTACATAAAAAATAGTGATGTGCGGAAGCGAGCGTTAACATGTTAAGATGTTACACTTGCTCCAAAAACACGGTCCTTCTCAAACATTCATTGCGCTTGGCTGAGCAAACCCATCTTTTAAAAAGTTACTATTTTAAAATAAGCAAGTAGAATTAAAACAAATTTAAATTTTTGGATATAAAATATGGAAAGAAAAATAATCGCTATCGAAAATTCGAACATAAATCACCCATCTTTAGAATGACTGCCATGACACAACCAGCATAAACTATGCATTTGCGCCTTGCAGTGTTGCCATATCCATTATACTGAGTAAATATTCGCAATAGCAAAAAATTCGAATTCATAGTGGTTACTTAAGTATACATGTTCCATTAAATGTAGCAATAATAAGTCTCATATGTATACGATCACTGTACGTCCTATTTTTGCAAGACCGTACTGTTTTTCAAACGTCCGTTCTGCGTAAATTTTTTAAGCAGAAAAATCTGCAAATATAGTTTTTTCCCAAGGACCAAGCTCTCGTATTTTTGTGATATATTAAAATTTTTACTTATTAAAAAAAACTTTTAGTTCAAAATGTATCAATAATTATAATATAATCTTGTTATAATTTTTTATATTTTATTGTTTTACTACGTATATATGTATATTTGTAATTTAAAAAGTCGTAATGACTTCAGTATACTTAACTACAAAAGAATTTTTTCAGTTATGACACTATATAAGAAAACGACCGTTATGTTCCAAATAAGGGACATGGCACCGTTAATATTATAATATGTATATTAAATATTTTAGTTACCGAAAAAAAAATGTTCTATTGAAAGTTGGAATAATAAGTTATGTACCAAACTTAAGGTTCTGTCAGACCATGCAAGTAAAGCGCTTTCAGAAATCGTTTCCATTCCTTTCCAGAAAGTATTTATTATTTATTTATTTATTTATAAAGATTTATACAATCATAAATTACCGCATAAAATAAAAATAGCAACATTAGCTACGCGGCTTTCAGTCGTTTCCAGAAAGGAGAACTTGCAAGTGTGACCAAACAAAGGATCATCGTAATAAGGAGCACTTTCTTATTTGAAATTTGTTTTCCATTTCTCACATTTTCAACACTTTGATGGATTATATATGTCAATAAAATTCTCATCTGCCTCGCAACACATACTTTCCAAAGTATTATGAGAAATCGATTGGACCATAGTGAAATTAATAAAGTGTGCCAGATAGCAGGAACTCTCTCTTCATCGTACACTTATTTTCTGACAGTTAATGTCATTATGCTGACAAATGTCAGAGTTCATAACCCGTCTGTGCTGTATGGAAAATTTTTAAAATAAATTTTTGTTTGAAAATACGTTCTGCACCAAAACCGACACAAAAAACGCAATTACATGCCAGGAAAAACGTGCTGTCTCTGCAAAACAATGCAATGCAGTTTCTATGTTTTTCTAACATAAAATACATTACGAAAATATATATTTCTGGAGTACTGAAAGTAAACTTTAAATTTTGTGCTATTTTAGCGGCAACAAAAATAAAGGTTAATCGAACTGACACAAATAAATTTACACATTGACAATTGCTACTCAGAGAAATAAGTGTACGTCATCTACCTGGTACACTTTATTGATTTCACTATGGATTGGACTATGTGGACAGTGTGACTAAGTAGTAAAAAAGTATTTCCGGAAAGTAGAGTAAGTAGAGTTTGGAAAGCAAAGAGTATGGTACTTATGAAAATTACTTTACTTGCATAGTGTAACTGCTCGTGAAAATACTTTCGGTTATTCGTCTTGCTGCTAATCTCTTAAAATATGCAATAGATACAATGGTATAAAAAATGTATCTCCTAAAACTTTGAGAGAGACACATTATACATATTTGATCAGTTTGGCAACAATAATCACAGTCAATACACGCAGGGTTGCTAAGCACATTCCAAAAATTCAAACACTTGCTAGTGCAGCAGCGAGTGGAAAGTGCTATCCGAAAGTGATTTGCTTTCAGAAATAACAGTGGCACTATGAAAATTTTGCTTGCAAGTTTAACTTTCTGGAATGAATATTTTTTCTAAAAGCGCGGCTAGTCTCTTGTATATGTTCGGGCAGCTAGAGCGCTGAAATTTTTACGGTAGAAAGTATTCACTAGTAAAAGAGGAATTTAAAATT
This sequence comes from Melieria crassipennis, assembly GCA_963668005.1. Lineage (NCBI taxonomy): Eukaryota > Metazoa > Arthropoda > Insecta > Diptera > Ulidiidae > Melieria > Melieria crassipennis. Next base: position 83,594,667 of record OY764961.1, on the reverse strand, counting down.
TTTAGTCGTCGGAGTTGTATAGTTTTAAAGTTATTAATTTTTAAAATCACAAAAATCGTGTCGCAATTTAACACTTCTTCTTCCACTCAAATGGCATTCAAATAGTAAAAAAGCTGAAGAAATATCGATAGCATTGCCATTTAATTCGAGTTTGAAGAACATTCAAAAGCAATTCAATATGTTTATAAAAATTAATTATTTTTGTATTAGTTGTATTTATTTGTATTTAAGGCTGATGACACAATTCCAACGATAATGCAGAAATACTGTGAACACTTTAGTGATTCTTCGGCCCTAGTTGCTCTTATGAGGGTTATTTTTTTAGCAGCCCGGCCGAAGGCCGGCCACACAAAAGGAGTTTGAACACAGAAATACTGTAAATATTTTACTGAATCCAAGGCTAGTCTCTTATATCTGTTCAGTGAGCACTGAAATTTTTATAGTAAGTAGTATTCACTATTAAACGAGGAATTTTAAATTTTTAGTCGTCGGAGTTGTCTAGTTTTTAAGTTATTAATTTTAAAAATCACAAAAATCGTCTCGCAATTTGACACTTCTTCCACTCCATACAACTGGCATTCACAATAGCAAAAAAGCTGAAGAAATATTGACAGCATTGCCATATAGACATTTTAATTCGAGTTTTAGCCATTCAACATGTTTATAAAATTTAATTATTTTTGTATTAGTTGTATTTATTTTGATTAAAAGCTGACGACATAATTCTAACGAAGGCCGGTAACGCAAAAGGAATTTGAATACAGAAATACTGTTAGCACCTTACTGACGCTCCGCCCCAAGTTGCTCCTATGAGGTTCAAGCAGCCCGGCCGAAGGCCAGCCACGCAAAAGGAATTTGAATACAGAAATACTGTTAGCACCTTACTGATGCTCCTCAATTTGACACTTCTTCCACTCCATACAACTGGCATTCACAATAGCAAAAAAGCTGAAGAAATATTGACAGCATTGCCATATAGACATTTTAATTCGAGTTTTAGCCATTCAACATGTTTATAAAATTTAATTATTTTTGTATTAGTTGTATTTATTTTGATTAAAAGCTGACGACATAATTCTAACGAAGGCCGGTAACGCAAAAGGAATTTGAATACAGACATACTGTTAGCACCTTACTGACGCTCCGCCCCAAGTTGCTCCTATGAGGTTCAAGCAGCCCGGCCGAAGGCCAGCCACGCAAAAGGAATTTGAATACAGAAATACTGTTAGCACCTTACTGATGCTCCTCAATTTGACACTTCTTCCACTCCATACAACTGGCATTCACAATAGCAAAAAAGCTGAAGAAATATCGACAGCATTGCCATATAGACATTTTAATTCGAGTTTTAGCCATTCAACATGTTTATAAAATTTAATTACTTTTGTATTAGTTGTATTTATTTTGATTAAAGGCTGACGACATAATTCTAACGAAGGCCAGCCACGCAAAAGGAATTTGAATACAGAAATACTGTTAGCACTTTACTGATGCTCCGCCCCTAGTTGCTTCTATGAGGGTTATTTTTCAAGCAGCCCGGCCGAAGGCCGGCCACACAAAAAGAGTTTGGATGCAGAAGTACTGTAAATATTTTTCTGAATCTGAAGCCCTACTTGCACTTAAGAGGGTTATAACCCCTCTCTCCTCCTTTTCCACCTAACCACTCCACCTTATTGGCAGGCATATATGTAATACTTCTATATTGGCACTAAGCTCAAGGTACATTCGCCAACATCACAGTACAGCAATAGTGAAATATGAGCGAGAAAGCGTATAAACGAATGTACCTTGACAGCTTTGAAAAGTCAGGTGCGTTCAGGCGGGAAAAAAATTGACTGGAAAACAATAAAAATGTGTCGAAATTAACTGAAATTTCTTCAACCGCCCCTGGAGCAGTTTGACAGTTGTTCATGTGTAGAAGTGCTCATGTATACACGCATAGAAATACATTCACAAAATTTCGTGTTTTCTATCTCATCGCTTGTCTCCCTTTGATTTCCGAATGAAAAAACATTGTGAAGATACGTTAGTGCCAATATAGAATTATTACATATATGTTGGCAGGTAATTAAAATTTGTCTGGTTTCGAAGGTAAAATTAAAAAAATTCATTTTAAAAAAATATACATTTCCGACGGTTTTCCTTTCAAGGGGGTATATGGGGGAACCCCTACCCCCAACCAAATCGTAGCCCCCTCCTCAACTGAACAGATATAAGAATCCTTCCGAATCTAAAGCCCTACTTACAGTTAAGAGGGTTATCTTATTCCCCTCCTCGACCGAACAGATATGAGTCCTTCCGGTCAAGCCAAATTCTGCATTTATTTCTGGGCAGCCACAGCTTACCCATCGCCGCTATCTCCTTGTATACGTATGGTTTCTTGTAGCCCCTCTACTGCATGAAAACCACTCCGCTTTCCTTCTCAACAGTCTAGAAATGTCTGCGTTTTCATATTTGTGAATTTGATACCAAAGCTGTCTGTTAATGAGAAGTTCCACGTTTTTTATTTTCTTTTTCAGCATTTATTGGCAAATAATAGAAGTTTTTACTTTGATTATGACAGACGATATGCATTTTTGCGAAAAATTCAGTAAAAAGTAATTGTTTTAGCAAAAAATCGACTACACCGAACGCAATTCATTCCCCTTTCGTTTGTGTTCGTACGGCTCTTGCAGCAAAATAAGAGGCTGTTTAAAACAGCCGGGCCTTAGTTACCACTGAATAAGAGAAAATAAAAACCCCCTCCTCACCCGATTCGAATTTGTGAGAATGAGTGAGATTTCATCGCATTCGGCTAAATCCATGTTTAACACTCCGATGCCCAACAAGGTCCGTAGGGGCCTATGGCGTTTTTAAAAGCAATTATTTTGTATTTTATACGTTTTTGCCATCTGTCTGTAGTAAAAAATACATATATGTTTACTAAAAAATATACACCAAGCTTAGCCTTTTGGCTTTCCAAACACATCTACACACATTATGTAACACTACATTACAGAATTACAAGCCTTATATGCAATATTACAATAGAGGTCCCTGGGGACCTTGTTGGGCTTTGGCCGTTTAAAAAGTTGTTGGGCATCCGAGTGTTAACATGTGATTTACATACATACTTCATTAATTACGCAGTGAAAAAACCCTTGGTTGTTTACGTTATCTGTACATATAATTATTTATCCTGGTTGGCTGACTGATTCATCATGGTCCAGCACCAACCGCTGAAACTACAAACATGAAATTTGAACTGTAGGCCCACTTTAGAAACTGAAACTCCGCTAGTCCACTTTAGAAACTGAACCTCCGCTAAAGCCGAGTTTTTTTTAATTCTGAATGTGCAAACACGAGTTAAGGTGTTGTATGAAAAAACGTGATTTAACCCAACCCAACTATGGGTTAAGGTTCGTATACGAAGAGATCATGAAAAAACATGAGCCGACGAGCCTATTGACTTCAGATTTGGTAAAACCTTTAAAATAGAAAATAATTCGACTTAAAAGCTTGTACGGAGAAACATGATTTAAAATATGCTGAAACCATTCCAAATGAGAAATAATAAGACTAGTACTTTTCCTCAAAACCTGAGTCAAGAGAAACTTGACCCAATGACTTCAGACTTTAAGAAATCTACATCTGACGAGGTCAAATATATGTTAGGAGTTTTTGCGAAGAAGCATAATTTAAGATGGCATCTTAAAGCCGATGATTTCAATGAAATCATAAAATTCATGCGTGCAATGCCACTGAGCCCTTCCAGTAATAATATGAATTAGAGTGCAATATTTTTGCTAAGCAGTTTTCTCTGATGACATTAACCAAAGAGACAAACCATAGCCAGATTACCCAACCGAAGACCGTTATTAGCAATGCAAAGGGTCGTGCAGACACCTACTTCCGAGCTTATTTGTTAAACTTGTATGATATCATCCAACCTCAACACTCATAAAATTGATTTTTTCCATTGACAGAGCGATACACCAAAATTTTCCTGGTGCAAACATACCTGCTTTTTTTCTTTTTGGATATTACTGGAAACTATCGACTTCTTGTTCTCAATGTTTCAGTTGGAAACTCGTGTACGTCGAAGTATTTGCATGGAAATTTTGAATTTTGTTGACGGTGAAGAACTTTTCTCTTTCGTTACAAACTCATTTACCGAATTGGATGTTTTCAAAACGAAAGAAACCGAACGAGTTCTTGACAAATTTTGAATTTGGAGAACCGGGAGTAGTTGATACTACATTCACTTGGTCGCTTATTTAAGGCCAGATGAATAATCTAGGACAATTAAGTTAAAGACGAAGATAAATAAATTTTCCAACTTGAATTTTGTTCCGATGAAAATTCACAACCATCTGACAGGTTCCCAAGTCGCCATAGAGATAGTGCAAATACTATGCTATCGATAATCGAAAGCACCAGTCATACTATCCACAAGCGTGATCCCATTTCCACACATAAATACTTCTAAAGCGGCCTTTAGACGGTCGCACATGTTTGCAAGCATGTGCGTTGGCGGAAAAGGATTGTTAGCGTTTACACTTCAGTTGCCTCGCTGCTGTCGACGAAGCAACATGGCATTCGCATTGGCATTAATTTCTTTAAATTTGCATAAAAGCACCTCATATGCTGCGTTACATTTACATTTATTTTTATATTGTTCACCTTTTACTTTCCACAGTACGGGATGTAGTCTATACACTTCAATGAACTCCTTACATAACACTTCTTTTTTTTTGCGACGCCATCCTCACTGCTCGCTGTCTACCGATCGAATGCCAAAATGCACTATGTGCGTCACACAGCCGTTTACACGGTCGCACATGTGAACATTTTGAAAACCTTCAAACATGTTGGACGACACGAAAATCTTGCGTTTACACGGTCATTCTTCTCGTCACGCCGTCTAAAGGCCGCTTAAAATTATTATTATAAGGGCGATGTTATGCTGACGGCATGGCACAATAATAAGGTAATAGCATGCCCGCAACACCACAAACCACATGTATTTTGTTGGTAGGGTTGTTTATCGCTACTGTCAAAATCAGCTGATATTTTCCGACGAAAGAGGGAGAAACTGAAAACATACAAAAGTAATTGTTGCCAGACGGTGCTGTATTTGAGTGAAAAAACGGGAAAAGTGCTTAGGTCAGTTGTTTTCAGTCAGGTATTTTCATTTCAACCGATGCGGCAACACAGCACACCGACGATTTTGACAAAAGCGATAAACGATCAGCCGGTGGCTTGCTACAACCTTATAGTTGAGCCATGGCTGACGGTTATATGACCGTCGGTCTCTTCTTTTTTACGCTCTCGTTTTGATTTTTCTACTCCGTGCCGAATGCATGTTATGCTGACGGTCATTTGATCGCTGGTCAGTACTGCACTTTTCGCTAACTTTTAGTACTTTTTCCGCACGTTTTATTGGGACTTAACTTTTACAAATGCAATTTCCAATTAAAATGTCTTTTTGGCTTAAATGCAGAGTACCACACCCTCTTAAAAAAATTATTTTTTTCCTTTTACCGGAAAGAGTGGTATTTTCTTAGTCTAACAAAAATTTTTAAAATTTTGCTGCGGAAACATTCACAGAGGGCGTGGTCCGCGCCCAAAGTCCCAGTTATATATCCGAATTTCTCAAGAAATTATCAACCGATTCTAACGATATAGGTGCCATATGAAAGGTAGTTTCTTCCTCTTTCGATTGATGCATAACATTAGGTATGTAATATGTACCAACAATGAGTTATATGACATATGACATTTTTTACAAACATTTTCCAAAACGGATTTTTTTCTCGATAAAATCTATTATTAAGCTATTATAAGTTTGCTACCATAGATTTTTCGGATTTTTTTCTCGAAAAAATCTATTATTAAGCTATTATAAGTTTGCTACCATATTATAGCCTGTGAAATTCCCTTTACAATGAAATATAAAAGATTCAGAAACTGTGTTACTTTGCTTTCATATTTAAATTTAAGTTAAGGTAAAAGCATGATGCAATAAACAAGGTGGTGTAAGTTCTCGGTTGTCAAAGCGTATTTTGAGGAAAATGCTCCCCGAAATAACAATGTTGCTTCTTTTAAAAAGTACATTTTATTTCTAAGTAAACCAAAAAAAGTAGTAGTATTATTTTTCATTAATAAATATAAATTTAACACTGAAGCTTATTTGAAGTATTGACAGTTATATTTCAATTTTATGTTTGAAATAAAACTGTGTAATTTCGTTGTATTTTGCAATCATGCCCAAGGCAAGTTGCTTTTTGTGCAAGAAAACGTGGACAGAAAGTGGTATAGCTTTATACCATGTCCCGGCCAGTGAAATAGAACGAAGGAAGTGGAGCGAGAAGAATTGAGCGCTACTTCAAAAGTATGCGCTCTGCATTTTTCACCCAGGGATTTCGAAACTGACTCGAAGAGGCGGCTATTGGCGGATGATGTTCCAATGGCAGCAGAGTATTTACTGTCTTGGGGCACACAAGACGTCTCCACACAAACGAAGTATATTTAAAATAATTTTCATTGCTATGTAAAATCATAATGCTCGTTCTTACAGTGCTTACTCTGAGTCAACACTGGAACGAGAAAATGCGCAGCTTCGAAAGCAGTTAAAATTTCTAGAGACTGAGAACGCCAAGTTAAGAGTGCAAGTTGCTGAACTTGGCGCAATAAAGAAATGCGTTGCTTCTGTCTTTACGGAAGGGCAATTTCGAAGGATGCAACGACCAGGCAGTAAACTGCATTGCTCCCATGAGAGGCGACTCTTAGTCTCAGGCGTAGCTTTACGCTAATATTTTATCCGTCCTCCTCCTGAAGAAATAATTTACGGTGTTCTCATGAGGAGGGTTTCATGGACAGTGAATACAGGGGTTTTAGCGTGTTAAAGTCTCGCACACGGCTTTCGATGCTTTCCCCTACTAAAAAAAACAAACAAAATCCATCGAAATTTTGCATCATGCGCAAACACGGTTCTTCTTATGTTATGGTTTTTTTATGTTATGTTGCTTTTAAGAAAATTGAAGAAATTATGCATGCAAAATCTTACTCCACTATCTTTAGCTAATTGGCATTATGTTTTAAAGAGGACCTTCTTATTTAACAGATAAAATAGTATTGAATCCACCATCTGCAACAAATGTTAACGGTATTCAGATTGTTTAGTTTAAAATATTAATGTTGATAATTGATTTAAAATGTAATTTAAATTATTATTATTTACTTATTTATTGTTAAATATTTACTAACGTATCAATTCGGTTAAGAATTCTGCTACTATTGTTAGCGCCATCTAGTGGAAGGCCTAATTTTGTCCCCTTTTTCATACTTTTTGAATGCAGCTGTTCAACTGAGGGAGCGTAAAAAATGAGCTGTCAAAACTTACTTCACCTTGTTTATTTCATCATGAGGTAAAAGCACCTTTTTACCGGTTGTGTGTTCTTGAGGCGACCACGCCTCATAGACACCACTCGTCACCACCAGATGTTTTAGTTCAGGGGATTATCGACGAGGTCAAAGTGGCATGGGCGATAGACACCTTCAACACGTATAACTCCCCGGGTCCCGATGGCGTCATTCCGGCTATGCTGCAATGGTCTAAGGAGGCAGTGGTGAAAGTCTTGGTGCGAATCTTTCGGGAATCTCTCCAACAGGGCTATGTACCACGCACCTGGAGGTTAGGGTGGTGTTCATCCCCAAAGCGGGGAAGTCGAACCACATCACTGCAAAAGACTACAGACCGATCAGCCTGTCATCGTTCGTTCTTAAGACTTTAGAAAGGCTGGTTTATGTCTATGTCTGGGGAGTGGCACAGTCCAGGGGACTCTGTAGGACGCAACATGGGTACTGCAGGTGAAAATCTGTAGACAGCGCCTTGTATGAGGTTGTTCAGACGATCGAAGTATCGCTGAACGTCAAGGAGTATACGTTAGCCGCTTTCCTCGATATTGAGGGTCCTTTAATAACGTCACTTTAGAGGCAATAATTAATGAACTTCGAAAATTCGAAGTGGACGAGCAAGTGGTGAGGTGGACCAGTGATATGCTTAGTTGCAGTAGGGTCCACTTCAGCCTAGGCTCGTGCTCGGTGAGGAGGTTAACCACAAGGGCACACCCCAGGGGGGCGTCCTTCGCCACTGCTGTGGGTGCTTGTGATAAATAACATCCTCGAGATGTTCGAAACCAGGAGGCTACGAGTAGTAGCATATGCGGACGACGTCACTATCCTGATCCCTGGAAAATTTCTGTCCACCATCAGTGATCTCATGGAGTCTGCTTTAGGAGTACTCTCTAGGTGGGCAGAGCAGAATGGTCTAGGAGTTAACCCCTCAAAGACAATTATGGTACTGTTCACCCGGAGATACAAAATACTTAATACCTTAATACTTAAATACCGGAGTTTAGTCTGCCGAAATTTAGCGGCATCACTATCACCCTCCCACCCGAGGTGTAATACCTTGGCACCATACTCGACTCCAAGCTTTCTTGGGGGCGCAACGTGGAAGAGCGTGTGAAAAAGAGCTTGAATGCCTTCTACATTTGTCAGAAGGCCTTTGGGAAAAAGTGGGGATTGCGGCCGAGCATTGTCCACTGGATGTATACAGCGATCATTCGGCCGATTTTATGTTGCGGAGCCCATCGTCTGGTGGCCGGCCACGGACACCAGGTCTCTGACGACGCAACTGACGAAGGTGCAGAGACTGGCGGCTATGGGAATAGCAGTAACTGTCAAAAGCACCCCCCAGGCGGGCCTAGAGATGATTCTACATCTCCACCCAATAGAGTAGTTCATTAGTGCTGTGCCGCAAAAGGCGCTCTCAGGCCAACCTGTGGAAAGTGCACGCTTTTGGACACTCTGGGATTCTAAGGTCATTTACGGGGCCAGGTACAGAACATCATTTAGATTCCTGCACGGACTATCTGATTCCACACCTGGATTTTGATACGCGCACTTACCTCTTTTCCCTTAAGGGAAGAATGGGGACTTACAAGTGTGACAAGAAACGCCTCAATCACCATCTTCACAGACGGTTCTAAGATGGAGGAAGGTACAAGAGCTGTTCTCCACTCAGATGTACTAGGGGCTCAACGGTCGTTTAGACTCCTGGACCTCTGTAGCATCATTCAGGCGGAGATTTTTGCAATCTGGAAAGCTGCTGAACTAATCTGCGACAGCGGATTATCACCCAAGGATATCACAATCTGTGTAGATAGCCAGGCAGCCCTTAGAGCGCTGGAATAAGCCACGGTGAAATCAAAAGTAGTGCAGAGTTGTCGCACTGCACTTCGCGGCATCGGACATCACCGAGTCACTCGCTGCTGGGTTCCGGGCCACTCTGGAGTGGCAGGAAACAAGGGAGAGGATGAGATGGCAAGAAAGGGGGTCGCCCTGCCTCTCACCGAAGTGGATAACTCTGTGCTCCCTCCGATATCTGTCCTGTATATGCATATTGACAGGTTGAGCAGAACTTACATCGAGTCCTCATGGCGGAGCAGAACTGATTGCAGTACCTGCCGGGCAATATGACCTTCCCTTTCCGTGAGGAAAACACGATTTGTGCTGTCCCTCTATTAGGCAGCTTGTTGGAGTCATTACTGGACACTGCGCCATTGGATCCATGCTTGCCAAATGGTGCCTCTCGTCCAGTAATGTCTGCAGGAGCTGTGGAGATGAAGAAGAAGTGGAAATGATCCAACACTACCTGTGCCACTGCCCGCCTCTGCAGGAACGCTGTCTCCGTACCATGGGGTCAAGGTTCCTGGCAGACTTGGCTTGCGCGGCAATAGTTGAAATTTCGGATCTACTCTCCTTCATCGAGAGATCGAATTGGTTTGCCCTGGACTGAGAACCACTGGTTAGCTCCAGTACGTTCCAAAAAGGGATTCACAATGGGCCATTTTGCCCTCCGAGTGGAAGTGCGGCTTATGGGTGGCGCACATCCTTCCTTACCTACCTACCTACCTTGCCCTCCTGCAGGTTTCTGGTATATATCCCAGTGCCAAACTGGCTCTAGTTATTTTTAGGAGATGACTCTTAACACTTTCGTGTCCGATCACGTATTTTTACGTTTTGTGCCTAACAAACCTAGGAGCCATTCACGTATTTTTACGTTTTATGCCTAACAAACCTAGGAGCCATTCACGTATTTTTACGTTGTATGCCTAACAGAGAGCTAAGATAAATAAATAAAAAAAATAGCGGCCCCAACGCAACGGCATACGTAAACAAAGCGGCAATAGGTTTTAGTTTAACTTCACAGAGAGCGGAGACGAAAGTGTTAATAAAGTCCATCCCTTTTGCAGAAGGGCCAGAAAGATTCCATCGGATCCTTAGCCTGCCCCGTCCCGTTCCAAGCTATGGAGACCGGAAAGTGAGTATCTAGAAGTAGCCTGACTTTCTCCTCCTCACTTTCGGTAAATTCCCCATTGTTTTTCCTGAGGCTAGTGGAGGACAGGCTTTTTGCTATAACCTTATAGAGTTTGAATGCCTCTGAGGTTGGTTCTATGTTTTCGCAGAAGTTTCTAAAATTCTTGCGCTTATCTTCTCGTATCTCCTTATTATATAAGGTTAGTGCACTTCTGTACTTGCACCAGTTCCCGGTACGTTCTCAGTACGTACGGTACGTTCTCAGTAAGGAGGATTCTACCCTACTGATTGGGCAGCTATTTTCATATGCGTCAATAATTGTAGTATGCAAGCATGCTACAATAGTTTCTTCTTCCATTGTATCCCTGATATTGTCCCCCAGCCCGGCGATGGTGGAGTTTACACTCAGGGTCTCCTGGAACTTATCCCAGTTGGTCTTCCTTGGATTTCTTAAGCTTCTTCTGACCAAGGCACCACCTTCAATGTGGAACCTTATTATTTTATGATCCGACATTGAAGGTTCACTGGATAACCTCCAGTTTTTAACCAGTCTTAGAGTATTTCCTATAGTGATGTCGAGGACCTCCTCTCTCGCACTAGTTACAAACGTTGGTACATTTCCCAACGTTAAAGATTTCTTAATTATTTCCGACAAAAAATTCAAGAAGGTACTCACTCCTTTGATAAGTGTCGTTGTTTCCTGTTTGCTACGTTGTGCGCATTAGCATCGCATTCTAGTATAAGAGGCGGCTTCTTCTGCTCACTGACATAGGTGCTACCTGGCGTCCTGACCTCCGTCCTCCGTTTCGGTGTCGTCCTCATCAGCTTCTCAGTTTTAGATTTTGTTTGGCAATATTACGTCAAGTGGAGCAGGGTTTGCGCGGTCCAAACCCTTTTGCTTGGCCTGCTCTGGCGTTTAGTCATCGTTAAGTTAGCTCAGATACCATTTGATACCGGCACAACTTAGCCCCGTCGATTTTCTAACCTCCCCAATTCTGAAAGTCTGTCCGGAAGTCAGACCAGTACTAGATTAGATTAAATCCGGGATTCGGACAACATCTGCCCGAGACACTGCGTCCAAGTGATGAACTATTGTGTCATATCCCTCTACGTTACTGGAGGAGTTCGTGTCCTCCAATGTTATCTAGGAACTCCTTTAGTTTCCTTAGATTCATTTTAGACAAATCTCTCGTCTGTATTATCTCCTTCCCTAATTTTCGCTTTCTTGCGTGTATTAGGGCAGGGCATTCGGTTATGATATGTACAGAAGTCTCTTCCATACAAAATCTGCAAAGTTCACTGTCCGTTAGTCCCAGACGCGCCCTATGCATGTTTAGCAGACAGTATTCACTTAGCATCCCCGTCACGACCCTGAGCTCCTTTCTGCTTAGGTCAATTAGGTACTTAGATTTCCTTTCCGAGTTAGCTGGAAAGAAGAGCTTGGAGCATCGTTGCCCAATTGTATTCGACCATTTGTGGTTTGCTCGATTAATTAGTTCCTGTTTAACACAATGTCTGTAATGGGACTTGCTAACACCTATGATTGGTTTAGGTCCGTAGGGTCGGCTAGCAGCCCCATCCTTTGCCAATATGTCCGCTTCCTCATTACCATCGTGCCCACAGTGCGCAGGGAGCCAGTGTACTATCACTTGGTTTTCCCTCGAGAGATCCTGGAGAACATTTGCTGTCTCACAGACTAGTTTGGAGTCAAATGTCATCGAGCCTAGGGCCTTGATTGCCGCCTGGCTGTTTGACATTATGATTGTCCTTTTCCTTCTAACGTTGAGCGTTAGTAATTTTCTGGCACACACATTTATGGCAGAGACCTCAGCCTGAAAGATCGAGGCTGTAACCCCAAGACTTACAGAAGATTGGAAACTGGAGCTAAAGATTCCTGCCCCAGTTCCTTCTTCCGTCTTGGACCCATCGGTGTACCAGACAATGTCATCACACGTGAGACTGATCTTTTTATCAGCCCAGTCCAACCTGTGAGGTGTGTACGTTGCGTAACTTTTTCTGAAGAGGTGCTTCTGAGGCATCTGGTCCAGAGGCATCCAAAAGCCTCCATCCCGCCTCCTGTCCCTTAGCAGAGATCGGTGGCCGATTGCCTGTGCATCCCTTGGTATGAATCCACTATGCATCAGCCTGTGTGTGCTATTGGTTGCTGCCATTTGCACATTCAGTTCCAGCGGTAGCATTCCCAATATAACATTGAGAGCTGCAGTTGGAGTGGTTCTGAGACATCCTGTTATGCAGGTATTCGCTAGTCTTTGTAGCTTCTCTAGCTTAGTCGCAGTTGTTACTTCTGTGGTTTTCTTCCACCAGACTATCGCTCCATAAGTGATAGTTGGCAGAATTACCAGGGAGTAAATTTTCTGAAGCCATTTCGGCCTCAGACCCCAGTTTTTCCCACAGATCCTCTTGCAGCTCCAGAGAGCATTACCTGCTCTCGTAAGCATGCGATCTACGTGGGGTCTCCAGTTCAGTTTACTGTCTAGAGTGACCCCTAGGTACTTAACCTCCTTCGAGTAGTTAAGTTCTTTACCAAAGATCCTGACCTGTCTTAAGTTTAATTTCCTTTTAAGAGTGAAAGGCACTACAATGGTCTTGTCTGGATTCACAGACAGTTTCTGTCTGACACACCAGCACTCCACTGTGTTCCACGCGTTCTGGAGCAAGTCTGAGACGGTGTGTCCATCTCTGCCCCTGACTGCGATTACTAGGTCGTCTGCATATGCAATGACTTGATGTCCCTGCTCTGTAAGAGAGCGGATTAGTCCGTCAACGACCACAGACCACAGCAGCGGAGATAGGACCCCTCCTTGAGGACATCCCCTTGCTGTTTTCGCAGAGAGCTCTACCCCCCCCTAAGCTGGACCGAATCACCCTGCTTTCGAGCATTGATGATATCCATCTAATGAGAGTGGTAGGCACCTGGAAGTCTTCTAGCGCTGTTTCGATCGCTTCGAAGGTTGTGTAGTTGAAGGCCCCTTCAATGTCTAGGAAGCCTGCCAGGCAGATCTCCTTCACTTCCAGGGACTTCTCTATCTTGCCTACCAGCGCTGATAGGGCCGTTTCGGTGGATCTACCTTTCTGGTAGGCATGTTGATTCGTGCTAAGGGGACACCGGGTTAAAATTTCTTCCCTCAGGAAGTGGTCAACAACCTTCTCCAGACCCTTTAGCACGAAAGACATTAGGCTTATTGGCCTGAAGGATTTTGGGTCCTTCTTGTTGGACCTTCCAGGTTTTGGCAGATAGATCACATTTGCTGCTCTCCAGGCCTCTGGAATATATCCATATGCTAAACTGCATGAGTAGATCTTTGTTAAAATAGGCGCTAGTGTGTTCATTCCCTTCTGCAAAAGTGCCGGGAAAATTCCATCTCTTCCCGGTGCTTTGTACGGGGCGAATGATCCTAGCGCCCATTTCACAATTTGTGCATTACACACGGCTTTGGCCGTTCTCCAATCTTCCCTACTTGGACAATACGACTGTCCCGTACTGTCAATCAGAAGATCGGCTGTCAATATGTCCGATCCCGGGAAGTGTGTATTAGTGAGAAGGGCGAGCGATTCCATCTCACTTCTTGTGGAGGACCCGTCTACATCCACCAGAGTTCCGATTGGACAGGATTTTTCCATCGAGAGAATCTTCTGTAGCCTGCAGCTGGAGGACATATCCGATACGTCCTCACAAAACCGCCTAAAAGATTCTCTCTTGTCCTTCTTGATCTCCTGATTGTATTTAGTGAGGGTCTGGGAGTAGGTCTGCCAGTCGTTATTGCGCTTGGCCCTGTTGAACAGTTTCCTTACTTCCTTCCTTAGCTTGCTAAGGTGGCCGTTCCACCATGGCGTCTGCCTCTTAAAGGTCTTAGTCTTTAGGGGACAGGTTTCTTCATAGGCATTGAGGATGGATCCCTTGAGCGTCGTCGAGGCCCTTTCCAATCTGTCTATGGTGTCTATCCTATTCTCTATTCGAGACGGAATAAGCTGTTCCAACTGGCTGCAGTAACTGCCCCAGTCGGTCTGTCTTTTCGGTCTAAATGACACTTTAGCAAGCTCCCGATTCCCTAATGTGAACCTGATCTGCCTGTGATCTGAGCTTGACGGCTCATCGGATACCCGCCAATTACTGACAAGGTCCATTGTCATTGAGGTTGTCAAGGTCATATCCAAGACTTCCTCTCTGACCCTAGTTACAAACGTAGGACTGACACCAACGTTACATATATTTAAGTCTAAAGCGAGTATAAAGTTGAAAAGTGACTCACCTCTAGCGTTCACGTCGGAGCTGCCCCACATGGTGTGATGGGCGTTCGCATCACAGCCAAGTACCAGCTCCATATTGTTGCCCCTAGCATAGGCAACTAACTGTTCTGCTAGTCTTGGAGGGCAGTGTTCGTCATCCCCAGGGAAGTACGCGGACGCTATGATAACCTCCCTGGAATTCACGACGATTTTTCCCGCGCAGAGATCCGGGGTAACATAATCTGTTAACGGGAAAAAGGAAATATTATTGAATATGATGCAGGCTCTGGCTCTCGTGTTCGATTGGCAACATAGTACCTTACCTGCCTGGGATAGCCCTCGAATCTGTCCATTGGTGCTGGTCCATGGTTCCTGCACCAGGGCTATACTAGGACCCAAGGTGTTCAGGGTCCTAGTTAAGACAGCCAAAGCTGCCACCGCCCTATGGAGATTGATTTGAACAATCTCCATCTAAGGTTGCGGTCTCTTCGTGTGAGAACCCGCACGCTTACCTCCTCTACCCCTCGTCTGCACCCGTTCAATACTGCCCGGAGTATTTGCAGACTTATCCAACAGGCTCAGTCGTCTGGACGGATTTGCCACTCCAGTCAGCCTAGTCTGTCGGACGGGCTTAGCTGAGGTAGGCTTTGTGGGCCCCACCAATGCCTGTCCTGGCGTCCTGTCACTGGTCCGTTCGGCTGTTTTGTCGGTCCGAGTGACCAGTACTAGCAGACGGTCGTAGTTCCATGTCCTTGGGTGCCGAAGCACCCGCAAACTCCACAGTCGCACAACTTTCCTTCCGTTGTCCTGTTGCAAAGGTTTTCTCTGGTTTAGCCCAAATTTTCCAACTAAAACCCCTTCAAAACGCCGCTGAAATTTCTCCGGAACGCTGTGCCTGTTTATGTTAGTGCCGTGAGGACGAACTACGCCCTGAATGCATTTCTTTCCAGAGCCTACTCAGAACTCAATTAACTCTTTGTTTCATCGGACATTGATTTTGCGCTCCCTGCCTTCCTTGAGTCACTCAACCTCGCCCTTAATTAATCAGTTAAATTTTTCTGAAGGCTTTTACCTTAGATTATAACGCCTTAGTATTTAAGGACAATCTGTTATATTGTTATACTCTGTAAGAATTTTTGTTCATAGATCGAATGAAATAAATAATTAAAGTACTGTCTTATAACATTAAATGAATACCCCAAACACAGCGACACGACCACATCTGCCGAAATATAAATTCAGAAATTTTTTACGGAGAAGATTATTTTGACGACTACGCAACCACCTACTGCGGTTGCCGCTATCGCTAATCATAGAAGTAAATATTTCTTCACTGATTTTAAATATACATTTTTTAATGGTGTTCTTACTTTTCGCTGTGCCTTGAAACCCAATTAAGAAATTGTGAGGTGTTTTAAATTGATTGTAAAACGATAAATGTTGTGTTTAGCTACACAAAACATATGATTGTAATGATGTTGCTGCCGCTTTCATTGTAATTAAGTGGTTGAACACCCGGCGACGGCCGAGGCCATTTTAAGGGTGTTTTGCTGCCATCTTCAATGTGTTTGGATAATAACTTATTCTACTGAACTTTGCCGGAAAGTGAACGAATAAAAGTATCATGACTTATTTTTTTAATGGTTTCTCTACTAGCAAAAGGTAGCCATGCCTCTTAAGAGATACAAAAATTTGCATGTCGCAATGGAGTGCTTTTGACAGAGAGATTTACGTCCCAAGGGAGGATGGGACCAGATATATAAGTTAAAGTCTCTGATTGCGTTCAACCTGACGAACGCCAGAACGATCCATGTCCGTGTCCAATCCAAGTTGATACAAAGCCTCCGCGCGGCCCTTTTGCATAGCTATTTGTCACCCGCTAAGAAGTGAACTAATGTATGCGGCGTGGCCAATCCCCAGGACTTGAAATTTGGGTTGTGCGCAAGGCGGTTGGTGCTTGTAAAACCAAGCAACCAATGAAAACCAAAAAGCCTCGGAAGGAGCCCGAGGATCACGGCGTCGGCCGGTGAACGAACGGCTGGCCTCGATCCGCATCAAGGCTAAATACTTTAGCATTAGCCTAGTTTGCGCGCACGCCCCGACGGAAGAGAAGGACGATGCGACCAAGGATAGATTCTATACGAAGCTCGAGGACGAGCTCGGGTCAGCTCAGTCGGGCACTTCAGCCTCCATGCGACTACTTCGAACAACGGTCTGAGGCTGATCGATTTCGCCGCGGCACGGAACATGGTAGTTAATAGCACCAGATTCCAACACCTCGATGGAAGGCATGCTTCTAGCATTCTAGATGCGCGTACGTTCCGAGGACCCAACATCGACTCGGACCACTACCTTGTTGCAACCAAAGTACGCATGCGTCTTTGCGTAGCGAAGACCGCGAACCTAATTTGCAAAGAACACTAGACATCAGTAAGCTGCGATCACATTAGGTAGCCGAAACCTACTCCGCTCAACTTTCCAACCAGCTCGGTCGCTCCCCCTCTCGGCGGATTATGTGCTCACTTATCCCACTCTATCCGCGCCGCGGCAAGAAATGGTTTTCGACGCCCACCACCATAAAACCAATGGTACGATGAAGAGTGTCGCGCAGCCACTGTAGCGAAGAATGCTGCCTACAAGAAGACCGTGCCGTCGGCTGCCACGCGAGCCGTGACAGAAAAATACCGGGAGGAGAGGAAGAAAGAGAAGTGCATTTTTAGAGGTTGTGGAAGCAGCAGTTCACCAAGCTGCTCGCAGGCAATGAAGGGAACAATGCCGCCAGTGGTGAAGTTGCACAGACGGCACCAATCGGTGACGTTGGTGTGGACGTACCAACGCCCAGATATCACGAGATCGCTAAACAGTGACTCCAGAACAATAAAGCTGCAGGGCCGGATGGGCCACCGGAAGAATTGTTCAAGCCCGGCGGCGGTGATTAGGTGCATGCATCAGCTCATTTGCAAAATATGGCTGGAGAAATGTATGTCCAACGATTGCAACCTCACTGCAATTAGTCTTGTGCTATGTGCTAACTACAGGCGTATCAGCTGACTTCCCATCGCGTATAAGGTCCTGACGAGCGTATTATGTGAAAGATTGAAACCACCCGCCAAGGTGCTTATTGGAGCGGCTTTAGACCTGGTAAGTCTACCATCGACCAGATATTCACTTTACGCCAAATCCTGGAGAAGACCCATGAGAGTCAAATCGATACCCTTTATACCCATCCCTTTATGGATTACAAAGCAGCATTCGATAGCCCGATAAGGGATCGTCTATATGCCCCACTGTCTGAACCTGGCATCCTTTTTGCAGAGCGACGTTGAGCTATATCACAAGCTTTATAAATGCAAACAGACATAGTAAAGCTTTGCGTCATTCAAATTATTGATTGATTCAGTGTATGTTCGTTTTATTTTAACTTAAGTCGAATAGATATACAATTTAAATAGAGGTTATGGGGGTTTACAAGTTTTCTACAAGTCAGGTTCATATGCTATATTTCATTAAAAGTGATTGAGAAAGATTTTGAGGTTGTGAACTCTTTTCTTAAATTACGTAGTGGAAAATTTTTAAAGGCGAATCCGTGTTCAGCGATGAAAAATCAATAGCATTAACTTCTTTTAATGCTTCAATCAGTTAAAAAGCAATTAAGAATATGAAGTTCCTTTCAGTTTTATGTTTTTTTATTTTTTGTTAAATCAATATGTAATTAACATAAAAGATTTTTCTATAATATTTGTCATGATTCTATGATATCTTTGCACCGTTTACAAGTACTATAAAAAGAAGTTGAATCATTTGAACCGAACCAAACCGCGGTTCAGAGGCCCTGGCGAACCGGTGCAAGATTCTTCTGAGTGGTTCGAACCACTGAACCGAACCATATCGATTTTTGAAAACATATGTTTGTTGAGTTAAGGCAAAGAAAAGAAACATACAGGAGACACATGTCATACAAGCAAAAATTTTGTGTGGCGGGTTCCAATGTTGCCCTTTGTTCTCATAGATCACGTTTTTGGTGAGAGGGTTGTTTTACAAGTGAGAGCATAATTTCATGTATTTCGCGCTCTTTGGTTGCGCTCACTACAGCGTTAGCACATTGCTATGGTGGGGAATGATTGCGAGGTGAAGACGAACGCTGTTGTTGTTGTAGCGCAGGCGAAAAGTTGACATTTTAAAATGATTTCTATTTTCTGGCATGGCTTAACTATAAGGTTGTAGCAAGCCACCGGCTGATCGTTTATCGCTTTTGTCAAAATCGTTGGTGTGCTGTGTTGCCGCATCGGTTGAAATGAAAATACCTGACTGAAAACAACTGACCTGAGCACTTTTCCCGTTTTTTCACTCAAATACAGCACCGTATGGCAACAATCACTTTTGTATGTTTTCAGTTTCTCCCTCTTTCGTCGGAAAATATCAGCTGATTTTGACAGTAGCGATAAACGATCCTACCAACAAAATACATGTGGTTTTTGGTGTTGCGGGCATGCTATTACCTTATTATTGTGCCATGATTTTCTGGCTAGCTTTTGTTCTTGTTCTATAAGCCTGAACTCACTATTGACTTTAGTGTGCGCAAAATCAAAAAACTATGCTTGGCATGGCGACTTATATGATCGCTACAAACAATGCAAAAAATAATTAATAATTAAATAATCAACAAAACAATTAAAAAGAAGATAAGGAAATTGAAAGAAAGGAAGCACTTCTTTATCAGCCCGCAATCATTTTGAATTTCCGTTGTTTGCAACTTCCTTTTTTTCGGCTTACATACTTGCGAAAAAGACCTAAAATAAGAAAATCTAGTTCCGACAGCCTATCCACGATCAAGGCACTGGAATCGTTGATTCTGTCGTCGAAACTAGTGCGGGAATGCAGGAAGCTCCTCACAGAGCTGGCTCATAGGTACAGAGTTACCCTGATATGGGTGCCAGGGCACAACAACATTGAAGGGAACGAAAGAGCCGATGAACTAGCTCGAAGAGGCTCCGCTCTTGATGAAAGCGAGGCGCTGACGGTTCACGCCCCGCTGGACTCCATCAAGAGCGAAGTCTCAAAGGACTTCTTCGCCAAAGCCAACACTAGATGGCAGAGGACGGAATCCTGTAAAACCAGCAGACTACTTTGGCCAACATACGACAAGAACAAGACCGCGGAGCTCTTGAACAAGGGCAGCCGGGATGTGGCAAGACTAAAGGCAGTCATCACTGGCTACTGGCCCATTGGAGAGCATGCGGCAAAAATTGGGATTCCATACAATACCAGCTGTCACAGCTGCGAAAACCCGGACGAAAAGGATACCGTATACCACTTCCTCTGCAACTGCCCGGCACTATCAAGAAGGAGATGAAAAACGCTGGGAAAACCGATATTTCAGACTTTCGAAGAAAAATGCAGTGTAAACTCGCTACTCTCTTTCATTAACCTCTCGGACTGGATATAAAGTATGGATATATAAATATATAGTCCTGAAGACATCACACAGTATACCCTAGTGTACCTACCGGGAATAGTGGTATCAAAACGGCGCCAACGCGCTAATTGGATGTTGGAACATCGCCACTTGAACCAACCAACCAACCAAGAAAATCTAGGATTTTAATTTTACGGTCCCAGTATTCATCACTAAATCATTCTGGAATACATTTCTTGCATTAGTCGGATATATATGCCTTGGCACCGATTTTTTCAGACTCCGACTCAAAGATTGTGACACAAAACCAATCGGCAACCCAAAAAAGCATACACACAAAACCTGCAAGAATCAAACCATTAGCGCTGTCTCGAATCACGTTCGCTGAAACGATGATCAAATAAAAGCTGAACTTCGCACAAAAAATTATTGAGCGACCAAAGCAGCCACCAAAACGTCAATGTACACACTTATGGGAGTACCCAGAAGCAAATTTAGAGGGTTAAGACATAACTACATTTGAAAATTAATAATATTGAGTTCAAATGGAATAGAATATAGAATTCTATATATTTATAGAACATATAGTTTCGAATTTTAGTGGGCGCAAATACCGACCCGCCGTTCCCCTACCCTGATACGCCAATGTGTACACAGGTGAGACGGCACTTTCATTTCATGTGTGTTTGTTGGTAGCGTGTGCTTCAGTTTGCGGTTTTCCCCCGCACTAAAAAACTCGCAAACAAAAATTTGAATTTTTGAGCTCAGATGCACCTTTTATACACTTCATATTCTTTGGTTATTGTCAAGGCGAATTCAGTAGGTAGTGACCATGGCTCAACAATAAGGTTGTAACAAGCCACCGTAGCGATAACAATCCTACCAACAAAATACATGTGATTTTTGGTGTTGCCGGGATGCTACAACCTTATGCCGCATAACCTTATAACCGCAGCTGATTAAACGTTTTCTTTTGTTTTATGGCGAATGGGAATCAGTGCTGCCGAACGTACTACTATAGTAGTATTTTTTTACACTAAACCGTAGCAATCTAATATAAAAAAAAATTGTTTTTTCATATTTTAAGTAAGGCTACTCGAAAAGAATATACAACCATGTTACCGAACTGAACATTGCAAAGCACAAAATTTAAATCAACGTTGCCGTTTTTTATTTTTATTTTATTGCAGTTTGTGTTTCCATATGTTTCACGTTTAGCTGAATTGTTTGCAATCATGGCTCCATAATAAGGTTATAGCATGATACAAAAATAGAAGGTAGAGCCAATGCTTCTTCTCAGCCGCCATATTGCGCATCTGACACTAAAGGTTTTTTTGACGTTCTTCTTTGAAAATGTGCTACCGCACTGTTGTTAGAAAATCTATTGAACATTTTTTTAATCCTGTAATAAATTATCTGCTGTTGACTTCGCATTAACATTCTTATACTTTCGCCCAAAATATGTTAGTTGCAGTGAAAGGTCTATTCCGTGTTTATTTAAAAAAATCTTAATATTTTTAGAACCTTAAATATCTTTAATTTAGTATTACAACGAAGTGGCATCACGACTCAAGCTTTTGACAAATACGAAAAACGTCAATAAGCACGTTTAGTGTCAAAAAATTTGACAGCATTTGATCTTTAGTTTTTGTATCATCACCAAAAACCACATGTATTTTGTTGGTAGGATTTTTTATCGCTACTGTCAAAATCAGTTGATATTTTCCGCCGAAAGAGGGAGAAACTGAAAACAAACAAAAGTGATTGTTGCCAGACGGCGCTGTATATCGAGTGAAAAAACGGGAAAAGTGCTCAGGTCAGGTGTTTTCAGTCAGGTATTTTCATTTCAACCAATGCGGCAGCACTGCACACCGACGATTTTGACAGAAGCGAGAAACAATCAACCGGTGGCTTGCTACAACTTTATAATTGAACCATTTTTGCAATCAAGCAAATGAGCTCGATATAGAGTTACCGTTGTGCGACTAAAGTGACAATTGCACCTTTTTTAACCGCGTTGCCAAATGCTGTTCGTACAATACTTCACAGTATTGTAATTATATGATATAAGTTTTTGATAAAGTGTTAAACTTTGAAAATAAAGCAACGGATGCGATACCCAAAAATGAAAATCTGAAATAATAGAGTAATATTACTGTATTTAAATACAAAATAACTTAATATTTTTGCATATTCTTGTAAGAATCTTTTAAAATTTGATAAAAACAATAAAGTGGTTGCTGGTCGACGAGTCAGAAAACTTAAACATGTAAAAAACATGTAATTCGTAATCATTGGAATATCCTGATACAAGTGTATAAAATCGTTCGATTTCTCTTGGGCTTGGCATTTTTATTTGACCAGCGCAAATTGGGACCAAACCCCGTTGGATTGTTAATCAAAAGAAACTAATTATTAAATTTAAAAAATCAATTTAAAGTTTGCTCAAAATTATCCCATTCCTAATTAGCCATTTGTTTGCTTGAAGTAATAATAATAATTGACTGGCACGACAGCCCGCTTACGCGAGACTTAGGCCTAGCTTCCCGCAACCACCCGTGTTGTGCGTGTGAATTTGTACACGGGTTGAAGGGACCTACAGTTTTATGCCGGTTCCGAACGGCAGGTTGGGAGCTTTTTCATAAGCAATTTTTACTCTCAGAGGTTTGCCATTTCCAGCTGAGAGGACAGCCACCGAAAGAGAAAACGAGTTTTCCCGTTATTTTGCTTATGTTTGCTTGAAGTGCTAAAAGTAATATTCGAACGATATTTGATATTAATAAATTTAAGTAATAAAGTCTTTTTCCATCGAAGCCCATCGAAAAAGAAGTATTAGTATTATAGGGTGATTTTTTAGCAACTTTCTTTTTGGCAACACTGTTTTTGGCAGCTCAGCTGTTTGCGTGTAACATGTTACTGTCAAACATGTTCAGTTTGGTCTATAATTTAACCATGAATCGACTTACAAACGAACAAGGCTTGCAAATTATTGAATTTTATTATCAAAAAGCATGCTCGGTTAAGAAAGTGCATCGTGCACTTATTCCATTTTATGGTCAGTTTGGGCGACTTTCCGAGGCGGCTATTCGGAATCTTGTGACTAAATTTCGGAACAAATTTACATTATTGGACATTAAACCACCAACACGCATACGTAAAGTGCGGACAAGATGGTGCCACATGGCACACAGCACGCGAAACAATGGCCCAATTGATAGGCGAGTTCGGTGAATAGTTTATTTCACGTTTGGGGCCGGTCAATTGGCCGCCTAGATCGTGCGATTTAACGCCTTTAGACTATTTTTTGTGGGGCTATGTTAAGGCTCATCTCTATAGCGACAAGCCCGGAACGGTTGACGTACTGGAAGCCAATATTGAAGAATTTATTCGTAAGATACCGGCCGATATGTTGGAGAGAGTAAGCCAAAATTGGACCCAGCGTATGAACCATTTGAGGCGCAGCCGCGGTCAACATTTACATGAAATCATCTCTAAACATCGAATTATATAGATCGTTCTATCGACTCAAATAAAGATTTCATACATTTCTCTAAATTGTATGTGTTTTTGCTTTAAATCAAATCCGAAGACTTAAAAAATCACTCGATATTAAGTATTATTAAATTTGTGGTCAAAAACTTAAAACTTAATCAAAGAATTAAGACATCATTGAGTTAAGGGTGCTTGGCAAATATAAATTCAAAATATTTATCTCCCACCCTAGTTCCCCTAATTGAAGGATTCTCACTTTTAATTGAAGAATAGAATGTTGAAGCTGTAGAAGCGGAATGGAGGGTATTGCTAAATTTGGAACTTGACCCAAGTTTCCAAAATCTTGGTTTATAAGCATTTTGGGGGGATGTTTTTGAAATTAAACGGGATTAATGAATTTATTACCATGTTTTTACGACCCGGTCCCAGTCGATTCGCATTGACTCGATACGCTTTCGAGCCAGATGTTTATACATTGATTTCAGAAGCGAATTGAGTGCAGACGGTTTGAAAAGTATGCTTTTACATTTTCGTTTTTCCTTTTTTTTGACGTCTGAATGAAAATTATATGAATGAATGGAATGAAAGCAGTGCGAGCAAAACGATTATTTTTATTCATTTCAAAATTTTCAAATTTTCAATTTTTGTTTGGTTTTGTTTTGATGATATGACAGCTGAATTTGTGTGCGCTGTGTTCAGTTGACAAAAAAGCTTTTTCAGAGAGAGCTTTCGGATGCAACCCTGCGCTAAACTCGTTTCAAAACTTGTTAAATGGTTTAACACGTTTAATTTCCAACAACAATTGCATGCGAATAAACAGGTTTTCGAACTGGTTTTGTTCATTTAACTTGTTTAAGTACATTAAACATGTTTAAGTCGTCAGTTTGAACGTCATATAAGGCCTAGCTACCCGCAACCATCTGTGTTCTGCGTGCGAATTTTTACAAGGTTGGAAGGGACCTACAGTCTTATGCCAATTCCGAACGGCGAGTTGGGAGCTTTTTCATAGGAAATTTTACTCTCAGAGGTTTGCCATTTCCTGCTGAGAGGACAGCCGCCGAAAGAAAAATTTTTGTTTTTATTTTTTTTTCGGTGTTAACGCAACGGAGTCTTGAACCTGGGTTCGAGCGTCGCAGATGACTCGCGGCCCAACGCACTAGCCAGCTGAGCTACGGCGGCCGCTTGACTGTCTGAGCAAATATAAATGTTACACTCGGCTTTCCCCTCCGCTGCAGCTCAAGCGCTGTTATAGATATGGCAAAGACTTCCCGCCTGAAAGACAGAAGTGTGACTGCCAAGCGGGAAGGAGAATCGAATGTTATCAGTGTCAGAATGAACTCCAGCACCAGAGCCAGTGTCCATCCTTGTACACCTACGCCCAATCAGGCTTAAGGCCCTTCTAGCAGTTATTTGTCCATTCCGATCGATCGGGGATAACGGTTTGATACCTTCGACGAGGCATAAGATCAGTACTGCTCAGCAAGCAGTACTTGACTCTTTTAACTAGTTCCAGGATGATGCCTCAGAAAAAGGGCAACCTTATTGTCGGTACCTTCCTTCTTGACGTGAACAAAAGCATTTCCGTTTTCACGGGGTTAACAGATAATGATTGTTCCGCGTACCAGTTCCCCACATCGTTCAATGCCGATTGCATATGATCGCAGAACAGTGGTGGGTTGTTCAGGTCGTCAGCGTACTATAGGGTGAAAAACTACCTTGTTAAAGCCTAGGTTAGGTTAGGTTAGGGTTGCAGCTTAAAGAGCTCACGTAGGCCACGTTGCGGCCCGTTGTGATACCACGTGAAGGGCGTGGCTGCCCTTCAATCTTGCACACCCCCCCGGGTGTTAGGCAGGAGCCATCCCGATTCCACAATGAATCGGGCGATGCGGCCGATGCTGGGTCCTGAAAGGTCGGCCAAGCTGCTGAAAAATTGTTAAAGCCTAACTAGAAAAGAGTCAACAAGTATGTTTCAAAGGGTAGTGAATAATACCACTCCTTGTGCAAATCCTTTTACGGACCGTACCAAGGTAGTGCATTCGCCGTTGTAATGCGGCACTCAAGCATTGAGAGGATCCAATCAACCATTACTGGGTGAATCCCCCTAAGACTGAGTGCCTCCTTAATCTTGCTGAATAGCGAACTGTCAAAGGCGCCTTCAATGTATAAGAAAACTGCGAGAGCATATTGCTTCTTGTCCAGGGTTCGTTGAACCCCTCCACTCAGCTTAGCTAACGCAGTTTTCGTCGATTTGCCCTTCTGATAGGCATATTGGCTATCGTGGTCGGTGAACCAACGTCCCCGACTTCCACCAAATGCCCACCAGTTTTTCGAGCCCCGTCAGCAAGAATAAGGAATAGGTAATGGGCCGAAAGCATTTAGGAAGGTCATAGGTGTCCATTCCTGGCTTGGGTATGAACACCGCTCTGGTCGTCCTCGATGCTGTCGGCACATAGCCTGTCGCGAGGCTAGCTCAATAGATAGTTACGCGATGTGGAAGTATTACACACAGACCCCTTTAAAGGAGAACTCGGTAAATACCATCAGGCCTTTGCTCGCTTCCTATATCCAGAAGATACTTTAATATTTTTGTAAAAATTTGTTGTCATTTTTTTACATTTTTAGTTTTGTTTAATGTATGAAATCTATGATTAGCCATCGAAGGAATGACTAAGATACACCGGCGGCTCAACGCCCTATGCTGTCCTCGTTCTGGTTGAAGAGATGGTTCTGATATGTGTATCTCTGAGTTATATCAACGTGCTTTGAAGTGAATTGTTATTATGTATCTAAATGCTTTGAGCAAGTGTGCCTCTATCCATATGTAAAACTTTCTAGTTTTAATTGTGAAACACCATCGCAACGACAATTGGGTGGTGACGGTTAAAAATAATAATGAGTATCAAGATAAAAAAACAAAATTCACTTGGATTTATAAATTAGCCTTGTGACGCCAAAATTGAATAGAATTGTAACGGAGTGGCAACATTGGGGGACTTATTGCTTTCTCTTTTATACCAGTCGGCTGTCTCGTTTCGCATGTTCATCCATGTTCTTTAGATTGTTTTGATTGCATATTGTCATCGTTGAACTAGTATTTTTCACGAGTTTTAAATCCGCCTCCAATTCTGCCATCGAAGTTTGAATTGCCAAAAACTTCACGAGATTTTAATATGGAAGTGTCTGGGAGTAATCGCTATGAGTTATTATTTGATACCGACGACGAAGTTAGCACGCCGACGCCGGTTGTGCCTGCAACAAAGAAAAAATCGGACGCAACAGTAGTTGCTCCTGCTAAAAGTCCGCAGTTAACAAATAAGAAGTCGAGTACTGAAAAGGAGAACAAATCAAGCGCTTTGAACAAAAATGTAAAGACTGTAGGATCGGGGAGTACTAATCAGGCGGTGCGGTTCAAGAATGTGTCCGAAGCTGAGAAGAGTCGCACTCGTCCTTATGGCGCGAGTAACGCTGCGGGTGATGGGCTAAGGGCAAAAGTTGGTACTGAAGAAAAAGGACTTCGCGACGGAAGGCGCAATGTGCGTGAAAGCGGCACTTCTAATGCCGTCGAATATAGTGACAACCAGCATCGTCAGCCGCGCCAATTTAGGGATCGTGACGACCGGGGACCTCCACGCAATCGTTATGGAGAGAATAATTTCCGTGGTGGAAAAAGAGAATTTGATCGGCAATCGGGATCCGATAAAACGGGTAAGTGGCGCGTACGTAAAATTACTCCATATAGTTGCTATGGGAAAATATTAAGCATATTTGCCGTTGTAGGTGTGAAATCCGTGGACAAGCGTGATGGCGCAGGTGCCCACAATTGGGGATCGGTGAAGCAGGAAATTGATGATATAAACAAGGCAATTGGTGATGAAACTGTTCTGACCGACAAGGATGAGACTGCCAACGAGCAGTCTGCACTAGATCAAGGAAACGCACCCGAGGAAGAGGAGACCAAAGAAATGACATTGGACGAGTGGAAGGCAATGAGGCAACAACGCGCCAAGCCGCAGTATAATTTGCGAAAGGCAGGTGAAGGCGAAGATACCACCCAATGGAAGAAAATGATTGTACTTAACAAGAAAAAGGAGGGCGCTAATAGTGAGGACGAAGATTTTGAGTACGATCCTTCAATGTATCCACAACGTGTCGGTCGTCTTCAACGCATTGTGGACATTCAATTTAATTTTAGCGATAGTCGACGTGGGGGCGCTGGTTTTGGACGCGGTCGTGGTCGTGGGTCACGTCCAGGTGGCGATAGAGTTCGCTTTGAGAGTGTTGATGATGCTCAAGTTAAAAATAATTTTAACAAGCCGCGTAACAAGCCACAGCGCGCTGGAACAAACGCTTTGAAGGTTGATGACGAACGCCAATTCCCCACATTAAGCTAAACGAATTGCGCTGGGATTGTTCGAGTCATGCCGTTTCTACTCATCAATCACTCATACAATAATATTTCGCCCTTCATCGTAAATACTAATTGTCCGCATCCGACAAACAAGCCCCCATATATATATATATGTGTGTGTGTTTATATACACGGGTAACATTTTCTTAACTTAGATGTTTGAATGCTTATATACAAATGAAATTAGCTGTAATCAAAATTGAATTAAGTTTAACTTAAATTTAGGAGATGTTCAATGAGAAGGCAAGCGGACACCCTAGTGTTTATTGTAGAAAGTGAAATTAATACAGGATGTTTGTTGATTTTATATGAAGTTAACTATTACTGCTTTTTGAGAGCGAGTTCATTGAATACATGAAATACCACAATGATTTTAGAGTTTAATATGCCGCAATTTTGCTGTCGCAAATAGTTTGGCTACAGAAATAAACAACTAAAATAAAAACTTTACATTATACATAATTCGTTGGCGAAAGTAAGTATGCGTTCATAAGATATTACTCCGCCGAGTAGTCACGGGCATGAACCATCTTGAAAAGAGCAGCGTCAGTTTGGATCGTAGTATACGCTTGTTGCATTGTCTAATTGGTATCTACTTGTTTATCCGATTGGTTTGGTGCCTGTATTTGCGCAATGATTGTACCCAGCTCATCCGCTGTGTATGTTTTGCGATTAACATAACATTGCGAAGGGCCTTTTGTTGTCAGACTTAGTTGCTGCTCACTAGTTAACCAGTCACCGGCTGCAGTCTGCGGGAAAAATGATTACATAATTAGAGCAGTTCTGTCGTAAACGCCATATTTCTGCATTTCATTCTTGTCATACGGCTAGTTTCGATTGGTTCAACTACAGATAACTCATCAAGTAGATTGTCTACTCTCATACGACGAAAACGGCACCCAAATTTCAAGCTCTGAATTACAGCTTTTTTCCGCAAAGCTAATTTACGCATACAGCTGCATGTGATCATTCAGAACTTTTGCCGGATTGAATTATTATGGAATTCGTTTTCCTTGCTTGCTCATATTCTTTACTGCAGCATACATTTATGATTATAGCTACATCGATCGTGTCCTGTACGCGGTGTAACAGGTAGACAGCACATCACATTTTTGTAATTTTTTTCTTCGGAAATTTCTTCGTAAACATTTAACGCTTCATTTTTTTTTTATTATTATTAAATAAAATTTGATATACATGAATCGGCCCTAACAATATTTCAGCGCTCAAATTATTCTTGTGCATGATCAAAGAATATGAAGTCTTTAATTTCTTTGGTATGATACATACACGTCGTTGCCGGGGCGACAATATGTGATTCGCATTGCCAATAGCTGCGGCACCAGCAGGTCTAGCCTTTGCGTCGGCGTAACTGCGTTGCGACAATGTAGTACAAGCTGAACAATTCAATTCGTTTTGGATGCAAATTGTGCCGGTCGGCTCATTCTTGTTTGCCAAAAGCAAGTGACTGTCATTATAAATCGAATCTCTGTGCTGTGCTATTAATTTCTTTTTATCATTGCCTTCAAAACCAACTTAAAACAATTCACTAATCAAGACATTTAAGAACCAGATACAAATATCAATAAACCTGTTTTCACAGGACGTATAAAAAAGGAATATATTAAAAAAAAGCGTCTTCGTCGTTAAGCGTCTGCTTAAAAAGAATGATTACAAACGCCGTTTTAACTGAAATTTTCATATTTGTGTATCTAAAAATAGAGCACAATGCATGTGAAGCGATGTTTGTGTGAGTAACATTAGAGGCCAAAAAGCTCTAATCGGAGGCCAAATTTGTCTTTCGACAAATTTTTTCCTTGGCCGCTGGACATCTACTTGACTTGAGTTATCTGTGGTTCAATATTACAAAACAACACGATAACAAGGTGTATTAATAAGGTGCTAGCACTACGACAACAACAGAAACCCCATGATTTTATTAGTGCTTTGGGCTTGTCAAAATCGGGTAGTAAAAAAGCACATGAGCCAATCAGCAACCACCAATGCTGCGGCCATTTTGACAATCAGCATGCCCATTCGCCCATAATCAAAACAAAATCCGAAGAAAAAAGTTTAATCACCTGTTGTGCTGCCACTACCTTATAAATTTGCCATAATAACAAATAAACAAGCATTTGTTTACATAGAAGCTCTGAACAAACTGCCGTTTGTTGCTTATGCTTTAATAAATAAAATGGCTGCTGTGGCTCATTGCGTTGGACTGTGAGTCTGAGGGGCAGGGTTCGAACCAACAACATAAAGAGAAAAGCAATTTAGCAGGACATGGCAAATCTGTTGATTGTGTAAAATGTTAAGAACTTAGTTGTGGAATAGAAGTATCCGAAGTCAAGAAAATTAGCTACTATTGGAAAAATCCAAGTTCTTATCAAAAAACGAATTTGGTACGATTTTTGGTTACATCTGGAAAACCGCATTTCACTTTGTAAGATTAAGATTAATGAACAGGCTTTCAGAACAAGATACAGTGAATAGGCAGCTGCCAAATGAGTCGGCGTACAGGTTACGGGTTAATTTATAATCCGTCCTGCCGAAGCGCTTAATACTGCAAATATGTAAGCACGACAGTAAAAGTGCTTATTTCGTATAGTATGGTTTCATTCCGATCCTAATATGTATCACAATTTCAACCGGTCTAAGAGGTACAAATTTGGATGCCGCGATTAACTCTCGGACAGATACAGTCGTGCCTTTTTCAAATAAACAAAAATTCAATAAGCATATCCATCATACACAATTGCAATTGGGTCTTTTTGTAAAACACTTTGAGCATTTTTAAATTCGATAAAATTGAACTAAATATAAACAATATTTGTATTCCCATCAATATCTTCTGGGGGGAAATACACTTTCGAGACAACTATGTATGTTAAATTAATGTTAAGGGAACAAATAAAAGAATGCATCTACTTTTTTAAGTTGACGCAAGTATTATGGGAGGAATTTCATTTACTTAACAACCTACCTAATGCACCCTAGGGATAGTGAAATTATTATACTGTTTCCTGTATCAATATACTTTCAATTGAAATGTATACATTACCATAAAATGTCTGTACTCGGGTGAAATGGACTCCAAATATAAAATGCGATTTTCAATTGATTTAAGTCGAGCATAAATATGTTCAGTATCTGCTGGTGGTAGGTGTATGTGCTCCTCTATGGCCACCAGGCGTTCTTGAAGTGCAGCAGGAATTTGCAACGGCGATGACTTTTTCCGAACGTATTCATTTTTTGTGTTTATGGCATAGCGTTTTGTATCGCTCGACATAAGTTTGTCTAATGCCTCCCAATAATAGAGACCTGTTTGGGGACCGATGCGGTTCTCCACCCGACGTACTGAAGTTGGAAGTGTCATGGAAAGTATATAAAAATAGTAACGAGGCATATCTCACCTTTAAGATGACCTTTCGAGTTTTCTTGCTTCACGATAACACTATGTGTACGAGCACATGTGGAAGTCAATACAGCATCATGATCTATGTGCTCATGAGCTGCGGTTGCCTGCATTTGTTTAGATGAAGTGAAGTCCACAATATTATTTATATCAATTTCTTCGCGTTTTTTATCAATAAAACAGTGAATACGACGTTGAATTTCGCTTTCTTCAGCAGCTATTTGTACCAGACTTGTAGATTTGATACTCTGGTTCTGCACTTCGCAAGCTTCAAAATCCAATTTTTTGCGTTTACCGACCATTTGCTTAGCTATAAGGTGAAAAAGTGTAAAACGACGACGTAGAAAAAGTACATTTTTATTGCACAAATGTATGTGAATAAGTAATTGTAAAGCTATGATCACTTTTTCAAAATTACAAATGGAAATGTGTTACGTTATCAAGTCGTCAGATTTTTTACAAAGCCACTGACATTCAGAATTTTCCTTCCATTCGGACTCGTTGTTGTCGTACTTTTCTTTTTTCCAAATAGGCACCCGCTTCTTTAGCTGTTCGACAGCGTATGCAGTTGCGTCCAACGCTGCTTGACGATGTGGGGAAGAAACAGCAATAACGATGCTAGCCTCCTTGACGGGCACTAAACCCAAGCGATGATAGAAGGCAATGTTGACTATGTCATCCCAACGAGTTCGCAGCTCAGTGCAAATAGCTTGCATTTCCTTCATGGCCATTGGTTCGTACGCTTCATATTCCAGCGAAACCACCTTCAAGGAAATATACCACAGTTGGAAGGGTTAATGAGATAGCACGCTAGGTGCACTTACCCGTTTGCCGTCGAAGTTATCTCGAGTGGTCCCAACAAAAAAGCAAATGCCGCCACATGATTCACTCGAAACAAGTTCACTTATTGCCCCAACGTCAAGAACCTCTCGGGTAAGCAGGATGTGATCGGCCGGATCCATTGCTTCACTAACCCCCGCTTATGGGCGGAATCACAGCAATCTCGTCGCCTTCCCGGAGCTGCAAGCTTTGCTGCGGATCGTCGCAATAGCTCTCGTTGACCGCAAGTATTATATTGTGCTTTATCACTGTCAAATTAAAAGCCGTACAAAGCTTTTCTAACAGCTCTGCGGCAAGCAGCCGCCCGTCCAGTTTCAAGGTCGCCTCACTTGCTCCAGACAGCTCGCGGGCTTTGGCAAAAAACAAAACTCGCACATTAACGTTGTCAACGCGCTCGTTCTGGATCCCACACGTTTCGGACTCCAGCGTACTTAATATTTAGAATTAATGCTGGCTTAAAATTTCCAGCACGTAATAGTGGACTATTTGCAGCTGAATTCTAGCAAAAGTCGAAACTTGTGAGCAGCGTTGCCACAAGAAAAAAACGGTGTTACCACGAACAAAAATGAAAATAACCAAAATGTAGCAAAAATAACTAAAATCTTGCTTCGACAAAATAAATAACTCATACATAAACTTCAAGAATTAAGGAACATTTAAAAGGCTTTCGACTAATATGTATGTATGTGTGACATAAAATAAACAATTAACACGTTTATGCACAGTATCTATCTAAAAATTTCAGTGGGCTGCAAAAATATCTAGATATTCTTTTTAATTAGTTGCGAATGACCGCGAACGTGTGACTCTTTTTAAAACATAGTTATCGATTTAAACAATGCTGCTTACTTTTTTACGAGAAACAGCAATGGCTATAAGTTGCAACTATCAATCAATATTAATATTATTGCTACTCCCAATAATATTGTGCTCGTTGATATTTGAGATACATTTTGTATCAGTGTGCAATGTTCTAAAAAATAACCAAATCGGATCAAAAATCTCCAAATAACCAAAATCTATTTTCACAAATAAAAATAACCATTTTCGACAGATTTGGGGTCATAGTTGCCAGCAATTTCGAACAAAAACACTCGATCTAAGCGTATATAATTTTTGACCACAGAATTTTCTTCTGAATAAATTAGTTTTAAGACGGGTTCATTGTTTGTTTGTGTAGTCGGTTGTTAGATTTCTAATGTATATTTTTTATACAAAGAAATCAATAGGTAATTATTTAAGGAGATATTATTTTGGTTCAATGTGATTTACACCACATATTCTTATATAACTTATGGAATTATTAGTTAACCTATTTTATTGGGAAGAACTGTTGTTAAATCTTTTGACCAAAGGTGATCAGAATTTTGGCGAGGTTTCTATATGTAATATATTAGCTCTAGAATACTTAGTATCTAGGGTTTAAGTGCAGTATAGCGAACCCTGAAAAAAAAAATAAAAATAGAGGTTTGGCTCCTGAAGCTTACGAACTACAAATTTTGCCTGGAAAACGCCCGCAAAAAGCGTGGCTTATGGTCAAAGTTGGTATTAAAATATCGATATCGATATGTTAATGAAACGAAATACCGGATTTGATCTTTCACTCTGTGATGTTTACAGCCTAAACCAAGGTGTATTAATATTAATGAGCCTTGGCCTAAACCAAAGCCAATTCCATAGGTAGTGGCAGCACCACAGTTGAGTAAACTTTTTCTTTTCATTAATGGCGAATGGGCATGTTGATTGTAAAAATGTTCAAAATGGCCGCAGCACTTGCTGCGGCTGCTGATTGACTCGTGAACCGAACGTCTACTTTGGTACAGCGTTGTAACAATAGTTTTCCACTTAAAATCACTTTTTTAATGCGCCTTTATTGTAGTCATTTTTACTTTTAACAGCATCTTTTGTACGAGCAGAAGTCAGTTGTTTTTTTAATTAATTTTGTCAGCTGAATTTGACATTGAGCATGACCAACAGCAATAACCAGAGATAAAAAAATAAATAAGCTATGTATGGTGATTAAAATTCCTCACTGATACCAGTAAATTTTGCATGGGAATGAATAAAATAATAAAAATGATATTAGAATTCAAATGATATGATACAAATACTTTCACAAACTGTCGCAGTGGGAAATTCTATACTTCATGCACAGAGTGAAGGTTAAGTGTAAGGAAATTCGGCAAATTGGTCCCTTAATGGTTTACTGGTTTTTCGGGAAAAATATTTGACAAAATAAATGATTGCATGTCTGTTCTACATTTACCCAATTAAGAATAACATCAGTTTCTAAACAATTTTGTTTTCTTGTTTTTGTTGTTTTTTTTGTTTTGTTAAAATAAAATACTGTTTTATTTCATAAAAACGACAGCTTAGCAGAAAAAGGTATGAGTTTGTATAAAAATGCTTACTAGCTGCTATAATTTTCTGATGGAAAAGTCACACGAAATGAAATCCCGAAAAATTCCGGAATCCCGGGATTGCCGTTTTTAAGTCACGAAATCCTGGGGCACCCAAAATGCTTAAGAATTAAAGCATAGTAGTAGGTATAGACATTAGTATAATTTGAAGTTAAACTGCTAGTGATTACAACTTGAGAATTTGATACTTATAATAACTAGATAATTTTGCTTACAATTGATAAAATATTTATATCTTTCTCAGTATGTTTTGGGTGATTGCCGTTGTTTTTGGGTCGGTAACAGTGGTAGGCAGGGTATTTGTAAAGCTATGTGTCCACTATAGAGTTTTTGCGTAGAGCTAGAGAAAACTCTAGTGTAGAGCGGCGTAGAGGGGTCTAGACACCGCATAAAGCTTTATACTTGAGCTCTAAATCTACTCTATGGTAGAGTTTTCTCGTCTAAAAAACTCTACAGTGGATACACAATTTTTGCATATGCGCTAGAGATCTTCATCTGCTCTACGCTCTATCAAATGCGTTTGATGGAGTTTTTCGCTCTATGGCAGAGTTAACGGTATATTTCCGCGCGAGTTGATAAACGCACAAAATTTAAATCGCATCGCAAAAGCATCGGTAGCGAAGAAATTGCGCTGTAAATCTGATTCCAAATCGCTCCCAACATTTTATTTTCTTTTTTCTTCTTCCAGCAAACATAGAAGGGCAGCAGCAACCTGCTTTGGGCAGCCACCTTAACCCAAACTAACCCAATCAAATGTTTGGTTCACCCTAAAATATTGTGCACACACGCACGACTGAATGACGGCGAATTGAAGTGAAATGTGAAACGGTCTTGCTCTATCATGCGACTCTACCATAGAGAAAAATGGGTCAGCAGTGGACACAGTCGGTAGAGCGGAAGGTAGAGCGCTACTCAAAATTTCTTTATACCATCTGTACGTAGAGCGGTCGCGCTGTAGTGGACACACAACAGATAGTGTCTCTACGTTCTACACTCTACCGAAAAAACTCTATAGTGGACACTTGCCTTATTGATATAACAGTGAAAAAGGAGTTGCAGTGAATCGGGCTGCACCAATTTCCCTATAAATTTGCACAGTTGAATTTCAAAATATATCGCATATTTATTGAACGAGTGGTGATATTTACGTATAATGTAAAGTAGGCATGTTCTGATTGAGTGTATAAGTCTAATACAATATCTGACAAATGGCTCACGCGGCTCTCTTCACAGGACGTGACTTTATTTCGATTTCTATTAATATTTTGACAAAGATGTGGCTCAATCTCACCGATGATGCGGCGGATATCGGCATTGAGCTAAAATTGTGTGTGTGGTTTATTTGGATATACTTAAGGGAGTTTCTTGGGACACCTTGTTTGGGGTTTTCATCATGAGCCGAAAAAGTAAATAAGGAAAAAACTCAATTAAAATTTGAATTTTGATGAAACTTTATTATCAAAATAATATTTGGTTTGTGCCATTAGTAATGGAATATGACATCATTCAAATGACCGCCACGAGCAGCCTGGCACACCTCGATTCTTTTTAGGTAATTTTCGATGACTTTTTTACATATAGCAGGCTGTAAGGCGCCAAGAACTGCACGTATGTTGTCCCTCAAATGCTCCAGAGTCTATGGATTGTCTGCATAGACAATTGTTCGCGTAGCCCCAAAGAAAAAAGTTCAAAGGGTTCAGATCGCACGATCTTGACGGCCAATTAGCATAACCAAAACGCGAAATTATGCGTTCATCGAACCTGGTTCGCAATTCTGTCATGTTCGGTCGTGTTGTGTGGCATGTAGCGCCGTCCTCTTGAAACCACATCTCCTCCACATCCATATCTTCGATCGCTGGCCAGAAATACTCGATTATCATACGGCCATAACGTTCAGAATTGACGGTAACGGTCTGTCCTTCGTCATTTTCGAAGAAATATGGCCCTATGACACCACCGGACCATAATGCACACCAAACAGTGACTCTAGGTGGATGCATTGGGCGCTCGACAACCACGTGTGGATTTTCTGAGCCCCACACACGACAATTTTGACTATTAACGTAACCGCCGAGGTGAAAATGTGCTTCATCGCTGAAGAAAATTTTGTGCGAAAAATTGGGATTTTCGGACTGTTTTTCAAGCACCCATTCGGCGTAGTTACGACGCATTCTGTGATCTTCCGGCTCCAATTTCTGCACCAACTGAACTTTATATGGATGAAGATGCAAATCCAAATGCAAAGTACGCCAAATTGAGGTGATGGAGATGTCCAATTGTTGTGAACGCCTGGCAGCTACAGCAGCAATATTTTCGGCCGAACGAGCAGGGCGATTACGTATTGGCCTCTGTACATCTTGTACATAACCAGTTCGTTCGAATTTCGCCAATAAATCCGAAATTGTTGACAAAACAGGCCTTCCGTGACGTCCGAAATCCTTCCTTAGTGTGCGAAAAGTGGTGCTCAGATTTTCACCATTTTTGTAGTGAATTTTCACTATGTTTACACGTTGAGCGATGCTAAATCGGTCCATTTTCATAAATGGCAAACACTAAACTACAATATTAACACAATGCAACGACAGATGACAGCTGCCAGTGGCGGATCCAGGGGGGGTTTTGGGGGTTGAAACCCCCCCGAAATATGTGGATCGACTATAAAACTACATACAAATTAAAAGACATTTTATAAATTTTAAGGAATTACTTTTTAAAACCCCCCCGAAATATTTTTCTGGATCCGCGCCTGACAGCTGCGGTTGTCGAACGCAGGGCTGTCAAAGTTTTCGGTTCGAAATGAAAAACCCTGTATTTATGAAATTTTCACATATTAAACCTAATTCCCACAATTTTAAAAGTAACGTAAACCCAGAAGTGAGACTGTCAGGCTTATATGAGCTAAATTACTGAAAACATTTGTTTAAAAAGTACGAAAACTGTCTAAAATGTTAAATTTATAAATGCAATATAATTCTAACATTCCATTAGGGGATTACATAAAATAATGGAATCGAAAATCTTTTGGATTTATCACCATTTGAAATCTTTAGTGAGACTGTGAGGCTCACTTCTGGGAATTAGGGTCAATAAGTAAACCATGTATATTCATAAATAAATCTATATAAATACTACAATATACTATAATACTATAATAAATACTATAAATACTATAATATTTGCAAAAAAATCAGAAAATAAAAAAATGCTGTAAATTTTTACATTAAAAATACAGTGTCGGATTTTAAAATGTACAAAATAAGATATTTCGGCATAGTTATAATATATAAAATTTAACTTAATTTAGGATCTTAAATACTGCTACCAGTTTTATCCAAGTCTCACATCTCTTTCTCTTCTAAAGACTAGGAAACTGATCTATTGATCTAAGGTGGCTGTACATAGGTTTAAAACATAGTGAAATAACTATGGGTTTAAAAAATCACTGTAATTTTTATATCGTATATAGTACATATATAAACAGTTGATTTATTTAAGAAAAGTTGTGAGATGTATAGGTACACACACATGTAGGAAAAGAAGAAGTTATATAATTCAGTTTAAAGGGATAATCTGAAATTCAAAATCCACAAAAAAATTGCAGACAATTTCTCCAGCTTGAAAGAGTTAGGCGCTGTCAAATTTGAAAAGTTATTTTCTATGAAATAATGTGAATAGAAATACATACAAGGAATTTGTTTTGAAAACGGTGTAAATATCATGAGATGTTGTTACACGAATATTTATCAATTGTAAAAAATCAGCACAAAATCAATAGAAGCTCGAAAAGTCAGTAAATTTTGCGTACTGATTTTGGGTTTTCAAAATAATAAATAAAAACATACATTGATCAAATCTCAAACTAAAATATTTAATACGCAATAACTTTAAGTATTAATAAATAATGTAATATTAAGGTAGTCTGATACTGTATGAGTATATACATATGTTATATATAATCAGAAGCGCACACACGATTTCATATTGGGCGGCTCCGTCCGCAACTTTTGAGCCCAATACCATTAAAACCACATTTGCTACCCATCATTTTCATAACAAGCAGATATTTTGGGCGAAGAGGGGTGGGGGAGGGCGGGTAATATTAGTTTTGGAGTGAATTTTTTATAAAAGGAAATATTGCATTTTAAAGCTTTCAGCCCTTGGTCAACAGTAATAGTGATTGTGTTAAGCATGTTCGTTAATATATGTATAAAATAAGTAGCCAAGAAATTAGACATAAATAAGGTATGAAATACCTACACATACCCAAAAGTATGTTCAGAACATCATATTTCGGCATATTCGACTAAACTTGCCTTGGGTATGGCCAATTTTGGTGCACTTTGGGCATTCAAGTAATTCCGAAACGGGTATCGCATTGCTTTCGATATCTGCACGAAAAAGGATTCGGGTCTCGTAAGCATGTGTGTATGTATGCATTTGTTAGCGCTGTGCCTGTATGAATAAGTACTGTATAGCAATACGGATATTCGAATTGGGTGAAGGCAATAGGGGAGTGTTGTTTTTCGTTCTACCCAGTTTGACAACTGTGTGCTCAAGCTGTTCGTGTCGTCCTGCGTTCGTTGTGGTGAACTTCGGGCAATCGTCAAAATACATACATATATAGTATATGTAGGCAAAATAAAATTCAACAACATTGTATAGACGAAAGCGAAAAATTTGCGCAAAAGAAAGCGTACGTGGCTTAGCATTTATTGTGGAAAGAATGGATGCTCGTTCCCTGTAATGATAGTTATTAATAATGGTAAATATTGTGTCGGAAAGTGAAACAAGTGTAAACGCAAATTTCGCCAATACGAAAAACCCAAGCACGAACTGAGAAAATTTCCTTGGTGCGACATTTGGTAATATTGCCGAACGGTCCTGAATTTAGTCGTAGAAAATTTCTTATGATCGAGATTGTGTATTTATGCGTGTACAATAACTGGCAGTTTTTAATGTGAATGCAGTGCAAATCGAATCGTCATTGCACCGAAATCGACCAATGTGATAAAGTCCTCCTTGAGCTGCTGTCCCACCCAGTTTGGAAGAGTTGGGGTTGGGAAGGCTCTAACAAATATACATATAAAAGTATATGTATGTATATTGATTTCAGTTGTATGCATACTAAGCAAACATTCCTTTAAACTTGTAAAAATATAGGTTGCATATTTTTGAAAAAACACACTGCTGTTGAAAAGGAAAAACTTCAACCAGGCGGATTTATTAGCGCGTCTGCTTTAAATAGTAAACATTACAGCCATGTAACCTAATTTTCGGGTTCGCCTTTCATACTTGGCTTAATTGTGTCTTGTGTCACTTTAAAACACTTTAGTAGAGACTTGGTCCACGCAAGTCTGCACCAGTGTAGATTAAATTCAAGTATTTGCAGTTCCCTTAAAATTGTGAAACCTTAGGAGGGCCCCACTTGGCCAAGAGCCACGTGACGGCATTTGTGAAATCAAACTTATACGCTTGTCAATGCAATTCTGCACCAATGTACTAATGAAATCTTTCAAAAAAGTATTGTCATTGAGTTGTGTGCACGGCGTCCAAATGGACTGGCACAATTTTCTTATCGCGTTCAATATGCAATAACTGGCGGGTGTCATTGCATTTCGTGTTTCCTACGGCTTTGGGAAAACCCATTTCCTGAAATGGTGGTGAAAACAATCGACAATATTGAGCAGTACATGCAAGGAGCCATGTAAGTATTCGACTGGGTATTAACGAATAAAACAAAATATATATATGACAAATGGATATATGAAGTATCGTATGAAATATCCTTTCGATCGACAGCCCGATCGATAGGGATCGCCTAAAAGCAGCATAGTCTGAAATCGGTATCCCTGCGAACACCCGCAGCTCCGATCAAGTTTAACGTGACCCAATACCTCGATACCTGTCAAGGTTTGACAGAAGACTGTTGCTGTCATTGCGGCTAAAAAACTGCCAAAAAGGGTCTGGTAAATTACGGCAAGACAAAGGTAATGCATTTTACGCACAGGGACTCGAAGCGAGTTAACATTTGTGGCCGCCAGGAATGCATTTGCAGTTGTCAAGAACTTTGCGTACTTTCGCACCACCATGAAGTAAGAGGATTACTCTTGCCAATAGGTGTTACTATTGTCTCGATAATTGAATGGCAAATACCTCTCTTGGTCCGCCAAGCTCGCACTCTGTTATAGACAGAAGACCTTGAGGTGTACGAAAGAAAACCACTTCACAAGATAATCAACACTGTTCATATTGGCGCCAACTATTGAATACGAATAAACCACGAGTTGTAAGAGCTATTTTTTAACATAGACTACACTACATCTAAAACTATTAACACTTAGTGGTTATACCGGCTTAAACGTGTTACCCGGATAGACG
Source organism: Melieria crassipennis (assembly GCA_963668005.1). Classification (NCBI taxonomy): domain Eukaryota; kingdom Metazoa; phylum Arthropoda; class Insecta; order Diptera; family Ulidiidae; genus Melieria; species Melieria crassipennis. The sequence goes on along the minus strand of OY764961.1, from coordinate 83,553,685 downwards.
ATCAAGCTTCGGCAAAAAATATCGATGCCGGACAGTGAAGATGCGTCCGCGTTGGAAGGATTATGTTGAGTACCGATTTTCTTTTAAGCAGTTTATAGTACACCAAATACACGCCACACATTGATCTTCGATTATTTCGTGTTTTCTCAACCCAAATTTTTAAATCTGTCAAAGAATATCTAACGAAATTTTAATTTTTTATTGTGTTTTCTCACGAAACTCATCCAGTAACATGTCAAGTTCCATGTAACTACAATAAAGCCCATAATGGGACCTGCGGTATTATAACTTCTGTCATCATATAGAGCCATGGTAGCCAAACGCCCATAATGGGACCTGCGGTATTATAACTTCTGTCATCATATAGAGCTATGGTAGCCAAACTATCGTAAGCGCAAACTTCGTAAATTTGCCGGGGAAGGTTATTGCGTTTTCCTCTGATATTATGCTAATAAATGCTTTAATTTTGTGCATGCATTAAAGGTTTGAAATTATTTTTTTTAATAACGATTAAAAAACATGGATTCATATAACAGGAGGGTACATTCTGGCGCTTACGATAGGCTGAAGCACGCACAGGCTGTGGCGCTTACGATAAAAATGTTTGAACTTTTTACTTGGCTTTTAATGCGTTTGAATTGTCTTGTTATTATCTCCGATGTTATAAACTGTAAAATATATGGCAATATTGTAGGGGCAATAGTAAAAAATGCACATAATAGTAATTACGATTACGAGACTAAGGCCTAGCTACCCGCAACCATCCGTGTTGTGCGTGCGAATTCGTACAGGGGTGGAAGGACCTATAGTTTTATGCCGATTCCGAACGGCGAGTTGGGAACTTTTTCATAGGCAATTTTATTCTCAGAGGTTTGCCATTTCCTGCTGAGAGGACAGCCGCCTAAAGAAAAATTATTGCTTTTCTTTTTTTTCGGTGTTAGCAGCAACGGAGTCTTGAACCTGGGTTCCAGCGTCGCATTTGAATCGCGGCCCAGCGCACTAGCCAGCTGAGCTACGGCGGCTGCACATAATAGTGGGTTAGAATAATTAAAAATTAGAATTAGAACAATTAAAAACAAACTTGGATTTGAAAAAATATTTATTAAAGTACAGTAATTTTAACACAAGTAAAAACAAAAAGTAATGATTTCAACTTCGAAGTACATTGCAGCTTAAAAGAAAAATATTTAAAATAATAACAACAACAACAACAAATTCATAATTTTAGTTATCAAGTAAGGTACAAAAGAAGTAACAAAAGTAATAATTACGCAACATAACATTTAAACTTCATATTTAATTTAAGCAAAAAAGGAAAAATCAACAATCCAATGTAAATGAAAAAAATTATCAAATAAAGTGATTGTCTTCCGTATAGTCTTCAATGTCAGTCTCTGGTAAGGCATCATGGGCTTGCTGATTGCATTTAATATCTAGGTATTCTTTACGATACCTTTCGGATATTATCCCCTCCTCACAAATGCTTTTGAGGTCTCTACACTTATGTTCGGAAATGTAAAAACGACTGTTATACAGCTCAGTTGGCCATTTGCGACAAATTTTGAGTTCTGTCTCTCTCGAGTGGTTAAGTTCATATTGACCACTTCAACTTCGCAATCGTCAAAATATTTTATTATTATATAAGAAATTTGTTTGTCAAAGTACGCCGATCGTAAATTACTAAACATTATGTTTTCGTCTCAAACTGTTCTTGCTTTGGTAAAGTATTCAATTGTACTGTGTTTGGAGTCTCAATGATGTCATTGTGTGTTCAGGCAATAAATAAGTTAATTTTACATTTTTAATGCAACCAGAATTTTCTAGGAAAAAAGCAAGCATAGTTAAGAAAGCTCTGTTGAGATTTTAACCTGCACAGCTATCGCAGTAAAGACTCACTGTACTATGAATTTTTCTTTCATCAACCATTTTTAAGTATCTGAACATTACAGAACTGAACCTTGCATCCTCGTTTCCTGTCAATTATAACCCATAAAAAACAATAACCAGATCTTGTTCCACTTTTGTAAGTTGAGTTGCTACACTACACTTCCTTTCTACTGAATACTGTCATAGTAAAAAAAGTATCTTATTTGGCGACAAGTTTTTCAGGTGTTGTTGTTGTTTGCCATAGGCTTGAACTTAGGTAAAATTTTAACGAAGAGTTTTTCAGATATTGTTGTTGCTTTGCTGTGTTTTTGGCTAACTAGTATAGTATGGCCCGAACAGGCTCAAAACTGCAGCGACACGACCACACAAGATGTCGTCGGTTTCGACCGTCGCCGTGTAGTCAACTTTGTGATTACAATGAAAGCGGCAGCAACGTCATCACAATCATATGTTTGAGGTTCTAAAAGAAATGTTAGTGTATACAAGTTCTGTCCTTGTCCATCCAATTTAAAACAACATAAAAAACAATTCTGTGGTCAAAAGCAATAACCGCCTAAGTCGAAAATTGCTGTTTCGAGCAATCTCGTTTTAAAGTTTTACCGCGTAGTGTGTTCATTATGGGAATGCGAATAGGTTTTTATTAATAACTTTTTTTATTTTAAAGTTACAAACTCCCCGATTTTACACAAACGTAGAGCACAGTCAAGGGAACATGGGGGCATCCATAAATCAATTTCTTCTTAAGTCGACTTAAGCGGTTATTGCTTTTGACCACAGAATTGTTGTTCAAACCGCAAACCGCACACCGCACACCGAAAAAGTAAGAAAAATGCAATTACAAATATGTATACTTATGTTATCTAGTAGTGATGCCAATGCTTTGGTTTTGTCGCCTGTGAAGTAGAAAATAGTTCTATTTGCATGGCAGTACAGTCCTCAAAATAATTGTCTCCATACGAACGTTCTCATTCTATATTTTGACAGCTGCGGTCGTGTCGCTGCAGTCGTCTATGTGTTCGAGGCATTAACTTGCCTAAAGAGTAATACAAAAGTAATAGTTATTTAGTTATATTTAGTATGGAAGCTGTTCTTATTGACAAAGTTGTATTTGGAAGCTGCTTGTGTTCAAAGTGGCGCTTAACTCTTTCCCTATTTTGTTGCCATATGGCAACATGCTACTTTGTGGACGTCTGCATCCTCTATGGTTGCAAGAATACATTTTTTTGTTGGTCTTTGGAATAGCTTGAAGTTTTAGGAAAAATACGAAATTAATAAACTGAATATTTAAGTTTAAAAAAGAGAAGTATATAATAATTAATTTAATAATAATAATATATATAATAATAATAAATATAATATATCTTGACATAGTAAAGGAAAAAGAAGCAGAAAAAATTAAAGAACTTTTTAATTTGACGTTTTCTTTCAATTTAGATACTTTTTTGAAGATGAAGAAATATTCAAATTTTCGTTATGCGTAAAAAGTTTTATGTTTAAGTAATTATTACAGCCACAGCGATGTGGTTGCTCTCATAGAAAAACACTCTAAAATACAGGGTCCGAGTATAAAAATGAAAAAATGTCTTATGGAATGTTGCTAATATAACCACATAGTAGCCTAAAACGTAAAATTGTATCTTTCCCCAGTAAAAATCTGTAGCGAAAGGGTTAATAATAATTTAATTTAATAATTTTGCAAACATGCAAACATGTAAACAACCTGAACGATACAATTTACGGCTTATTTTCTCGGGTCCTATTCATTACTGGAATTTGAAATTTCGCAGACAGAATCTGTCTGATTCAAAGCTTTATTTTCGATTAAAAAAGAAAAAATCAACTTAAAAAAGGCGCTTACGATAATTTAGCGACCATGGTTCGATATGTCGCTGTAACCGTGGCTGCTTTCAGGAACGGACTTAGGTCTCGATGTTCTATTGTAATGTCACATAATAGAAGGGCTAGTCCCCTTGCCTCTTCTGCGTAAACCAGTTGAACCTTTTAATGAAGACAAGGCAGTGACTTCTCAAACTGCCCTCGTAAGGCATGGAAAAGCTCTTTTGCTTGGTCCAACCACAGATAACTCATCATGATGAGTTATCTGTGGTCCAACAAAACATGAAGAATTAGCTAATCATGTGGATTGAACGGTTATTGGCAAACGCAGGATGGTTGCACAGAAAAGGAAGGAAAGTTTCTGTCTTCACTTCGTTCCTGCAATTTCTTTAGAAACCATTGGGACTCAGTTTCGACTCAAGCACCTCCTCCCAATGATCTATGTATATTTAGTTTCTTTTTAGAGACAATAGTGGTTTCGAGCGTTTTAAGTTTAAGCAAAACTGCCCGCAATGTGTGCCCATACTACTATCTTCCCGCTTTTGTCTGATTTGGGTTTACACGTAATTGCGTAATAAGTTTACAGGTGGTGAGAAGGACTATCTGATTGATAGGTGATCTCATTGATCCGGTGATTAAGAGCGCCATACGGCGGTGATTTCGGGAACTTTTAATGGTGTACGGAAAAAAGTACTAAATTAGAATTGGAATCTCCGTTTGACAGCATTTCCAAATGTTAACAGAAGAAAACAGAGCAGCTTTTATTTACTTGGCAAGCCTTGTTATTGTCTCATGTTTTTGTACTAAATTCATATGATTTGCATACATACATAGGTTTGTACTTAACGGTAAAGCCAGTTTCAAATCGGGGCCAAGATCTGGCTTCTCGCAACCATAATGGCTTGAGGAAAAGAAGGAAGAAATGAAACATGTTCGGCTGGCCCAGAGTCTGCCACATCGTTTCCTTTCACTGAGTATCTACCTTAATGAAGGTAGTGCTAAGAATAACTCATACCGGTAACTAACAGGCCGGAAAGAGTAGCTTGGAACAGCGCTGTCCCACCGTATTGTCCCACTCATTGGGAGCTAGTATTAAATACTCCAGCTCCCGTACCGCCTGGGAAAATGCCATCTTTTTCCGGCGCCTTGTAGGGAGAGAATGATTCCAGCGCCCATTTTACTACTGGTGCATTACACGCAGCTTTGGCAGCTCTCCAGTCTTCCCTACCTGGACGATGCACCTGTTCAGTACTGCCTGTCAGAGGATCATTTGTGTATACTGACCCCGGGAAGTGGGTATTGGTGAGTAGGACAAGTGTTTCCTTTCCGCATTTTGTGGATGTCCCATCTCCATCCACTAGTGTTCCTATCGGACAGGATTTTTCCATCGAGAGAACCTTATGAAGCCTGTAGCTGGAGGACAGATCTGATACGTCCTCACAGAACCGCTTAAAGGATCCCCTCTTGGCCTTCCTGGTTTCTTGGTTGTATTTGGTGAGAGTCTGGGAGTAGGTCTGCCAGTCGTTATTGCGTTTGGCTCTATTAACCCTTTCAGTAACAATGTCCAATATATTGGACTACAGCCCATACAATTCATACAGCCCGGTTTATTTTCATGCCGGAAAGGGTTAAATAGTTTCCTTACTGCCTTTCTTAGTTTGTTAAGATGACTACTCCACCAAGGTGTCTGTTTCCTACAAGTTTTGGTCTTGAGGGGACAGTTTTCTTCATAGGTATTCAGAACGGAATCTCTAAGAATTGTAGAGGCCCTTTTCAGTATGTCTATGGTATCTATCCTATTCTCGATTTGAGTTGGGATGTCCTATCCTAACTGGAAGCAATAACTGTTCCAATCGGTCTGTCGTTTTGGTCTGAATGTCACCACGGTTGGCATATGAAAAGTAAGTATGCTGTAATGCATTACGAAAGGTGCCAGTTTCCTACTGGGTGATAAAGTGATTGGAAATTGAGAGAATTCAGGAATTTTGGCCGTTTTTTTTGGTCACACGAACACAATCCGTGTGAGCTGAAAAGTTCTCCAGTTCTCTCTCTTTGTCGAACAATTTGCATTGTAGCAAGCAGCGGTAGTGCTGGAACCAACATCGATGTAACATCGATACATCGATGTTTTCAAATCTGTTTCAAACATCGATGTTTTTTTCCTATGTTTCCGATGTTCGATGTTTTTCTCTACTTTCCCATTACTATTAAAAGGAGCGCGAGAAGCTAACAAAAAAAATACAAAAATTCATATAACATTTATAAAGCTTATAAAACAAATTTGGACATGCTGGTATTTATAAACCGCAGTGAATGGACTTCGACCATAGTCAAAAAAGATTTTGCTACTGGGTGGCACAGAAATGTTTATTTTGTTATTAATGTTGTTAATGTTGTTAAATTCTTTTAATGGATTATTTTTTTGACACAAACCCCTTTAATAAAGTTGCAAATGAATTGCTAAAATTTGTAAATACATTTTAAGTTTTAAGACATTTTAAAAAAAGTCCCTATTGGAAAAAGGTCGATACATCGATGTTCGTTTTGCAAAAACATCGAGACATCGATGTGGGCAAACATCGATGTTTTTCCAGCTCTAAGCAGCGGACTAGAAGTTTGGTCCTAATGCAAGGTTGCAATTTTGACGTAATTGTACAAAAGTATGTTCGTAGTCTTATTGTAACTACAAGGTAGTTTAACATGAAGAAAATATATGAAACTACCAAATTTTTTAATTTAAATGAAAATGTTAGGAAAAGTAGTAATGTAGAAAGATATTTCCTTAAAATTACATTTTACATTTGCTTTTCATACGATGTTAAACTAAAATATATTTTTTATATTTCTTACCAAAAAAAAAGAACGGCATATTGACCAAAAAGGAAACTCATACCTTTTTTACGTATATATTAGAAAGTAGTTTGCATTTTCCCCATACATAATTACAACAAAAAGAAATTTTATTTTCCTATGCTTAAAAAAATTGAAAGCAAACGCAACCCGCGCCATGGCACTTGTATGGGAAATCAACATTACGTTCCTGCGCCACCTTGGGGTCTGAAGTTTGGCAAAAACAACCTTGGGATCTGATGTTATCGGTGTATTAGTGTGGATTTTGAGTATGTATAGTGGTCGAGCGCTCTCAGTTTCCAATCACTTCATCACTGCTCGATAGTCCAGCGAGTAGCGCGCTGGCTTCTCATACCAGAGGCCCTAGATTCGATTCCTAGCTCGGCCTGGTGAAACACTCGTCTACTTCTATTGCCATCCACATGAAGCAGATGAGAATTACAAGATTTGCGCTAGTGCACTTTTGGCAGGTAATGGCAAAACCTCCAACTACCAACTGCCATTCGGACTCGGTGTTAAGCTCCTCCTCCTCCTCCCCTATACGTTTGAAATGTGTATACAACACTGTTTATTAAACATGTGTTACAACACATTTCAAGCAGGTGAATGTGGAGGCCTTAGTGTGTCACTTTAACCTACATACCTACCTCTTAGGGATTGCAATACCGGGATCGCGAGTCCCGGAATCCCGGGATCCCCGACAATTTCAGTCCCGAAAAATCCCGGGATTGACAAAATCCGATCCCGGGACCGAAGCATAAAAATGTCTTACTTTTGCTTTTGTCACCTTAATTTCGAAAAAGGCAAATCTCCTTATTTAATATAAAAAATAACACTGCCTATGGCGTTTGAATAAGTTTCAATGCAACAATATCTCTGTTTGTGGATACTTTGTACTAATTTTTACACACTAACTCTGTTTAGGAAATTTTCCTAAAATTTAAATTAAATTAAATTTAAATTTCCTAAAACTTAAAATTTTTCGGTAGTTATAATAAAATCAGGGGAGTAAAGAAGCTTACGATCCCGAAAATTAATTCATACAAAAAAGTAAACAACCAGAAATTTCTAAAAACTTAATTGAACAAGCTTACTTAGTTACTTAAACAAATTTTTTATCAGCAGGTTTGTCAGGTGGTTTGGCAATTACTATAAATGCATTTTGATGTTATTTGTCATGAATATTTGGTTCTTAGTTTTAAAGTAGGAACACATAATTGTATTTAATACGAAAATAACACTTTTTTGATTGAGAAAGACGTCTGATTTAGTTCCTTAAAATAATATATGCAATCCCGAAAAAAATCCCGGGATTGCGGTTTTCAGTCCCGAAAAACCCGGGATTGCAAAACTGGTCCGGGATTGCAATCCTTACTACCTATATACATATACCCATATTTAAACTATTTTCACAAATCTCCAAAATCATTTAATTTTGGAACGCTTGCAAAAAGTACTTGATAACTCTTTTAGCTCATAAAGCGATATTATAACTGGGATTAAAGCCCTCGAAAGGGTAGTGGGTTAATTAAGTTTGGGACATTCCGCAGATTTGTCGGCGTTGTCCACGTACGCGATCATTATTCATTACTAGAACTATGAATTGTGTGGACACTAAGTAGGGTGTACATAAGTATCGGCATTCACATTTATTACTTGTATTTCATTACAGATCAATAAGCCGTGTTTCAAATACTGCCATTATGAAACGTAAAAGGATGTCTATACTGCGCAATGTCAACACGTTAATATGAGATGTTATTGTTCAAATATATTCCTGCTACGATTTCTGACACTGTGACTAGGTTTTTGATGAACATCCAGACGTTGATATGGAAATTGAAAGGCAATAAATGTAGGACATTGTAAGTAGATGCTGCTGAGGCCAACAGCGGTAAGAAATGAGAGTGCGCAGAAATAGCAAGGTGTCATAATCCTCACACACACATAGACGATACACTAAATAGTATTTTAGTTTACATTGATTGTAAACAGTACTAAATATGCCTTTGAATATCAGAGTCATAGTCGACATCTTGCACGCTGTGTTCAATGGGACAGAAATACGTTAAATGTGGCAAGGAAGGAAGTGCATATAAAAAATGGATCCTAATAAATTTTACTGCCGCAATGCTGCGCAACCTACAACATCATCGGCGTCAATTTCTCCAGCCACTTCATCGAAAATTGGGTGCAGCAGTAGTGCTCCGCAGGAGTATGTTGGGTGCGATAATACGCATACGTCTGCCGACACCAATTGTAAGGAGCTACTGTCTAGAAATGCTGCCAGCAAATCCCTTTTTAATCAACGAGGGACCAACTCTACATCCAGTATCGGCGGTGTCGGTGGCAGTACAAGTGGGTATTGTAATAACAACTCTGGCGGGACTGGAAATTATATAAACGTAATGCCAGTCCCCGTGGGAACACTGCAATATCATCGAAGAAAGCTTACACCTCAAGAATACCAGTAAGTGGAACATTTTGTTAGCACACAAAGTCGTACAAAACCAACAGATTGCATATTTTTTAATCTGTTTTGTCGCCAGGATCTATTGTATGCTATTTTCTAAACGGTCTGAAATTACATACTTTATAGCATAGGACTTTAGCAATTTTCACATACGTAAGGCCGGTATACACCTAGAAAGTACAGTATTTCCCGGTAATATGCACCCCGTTTATAAACACGGTCCCAATACTATACAAGTACATTGCACTAGCAGTACATAAATCGCGGATCCTGGTAATACGCACTGAATACGCTAGATTTCAATAAAGGCACTTCCCGCTTATAAGCCCTTATAAGCATCAGTCAAAAGGCTCAGTTTACGAGGCAAATCATGCCCGATTACGAGACTTAGGCCTAGCTACCCACAACCATCCGTGTTGTGCGTACGAATTTGTACAGGATTGGAAGGGACCTACAGTTTTATGCCGATTCCGAACGGCGAGTTGGGAGCTTTTTCATACCTTGTGACCGAAAAGTTTCCGGAAATTTTAAATAAAACGCAAAATTCGTAATCTTCATCAATATTTATTTTATCTCCTTCAAAATATGCTCCATTAGAAGCGATAAACATATGCCAACGTTTCTTTATAGGCGCTTTCCGGTATGGCTTTGAGTTCCCTCTGCGAATTATGTTTTACGTCTTCTATGGATTCAAAACGTGTTCCTCTGAGTGGTAATTTGAGTTTGGGAAACAGGAAAAAGTCACACGGTGCAAGATCAGGTGAATACGGTGGCTGTTCGATGGTATTTATTGAATGTTTGGCCTTAAAATCATGTCTAACGAGACCTGTTCACGATGGTGTTTCGATGGTGAATCGGAACAAGCCGAGCGTTGACGCGTCCCATACACAAATTGTCCACCAAAATCAAACGAGCCATCTCACGACCGATGCCTAGCTCTCGTGCTATCTCTCTAACACTCACATGACGATTTGGGAGCACGATTTCCTTTGCCTTTTCAATGTTTTCGTCGGTGGTAGAGGTCGAAGGTCGTCCAGAACGCGGCATGTCTTCGACGGTCGTATGACCGTCCTGAAAGGCTTTGTACCACTCATAAACTTGAGTTTTCGATAAAACTGATTCCCCATAAGCCGTTTGTAGCATTCGCAACGATTCTGCACTCGAAATTTCGTTCGAAACACAAAATTTGATGCAAACTCTTTGTTCAATATTTTTTCCCATTGTTTTTTTCGCAACGCACTACAGAGGTGAACTGGTTTCAACAGCTGCCGTAAACAAACTGTCTGACAGATCGCGCTCATTTTTGGCATAGTAATTAAGGACAGTGCTACCAACCTACAGAAACTTAAAGTATCGAAAAATATACAGCGCGCGAATTTTAAATGAGAATTTCCGGAAACGTTTCGGTCACAATGTAGGCTGAAAGGGCAGCCTGTCCTGCTGAGAGGACAGCCGCCGAAAGAAAAATTGTTGTTTTTCTTTTTTTTCGGTGTCTGTGCCTCGGACTAGTATTTTATTGCATTTTGGACTACGATGTTACTAGTTGCTGCCCGCAGGTTTCTTTGAAGTAATCTATACCCCATTGAGATGCCATCTTATAATTTATAAAGTACTAGCAGGGCCCCGCGGCTTTGTAGCACGTTTGAAGGCAATGCGCCTAATACATCGAGTTGCTCTTAACCCTTTGTTGACCCGTTCGATTTTTATGAAAAAAGATTTGTCTCATTATTTCTCATTTAAGTCAATAGGCCCATTTAATTATGTTTCCTCATACGAATTCTTAAACCGTCACTGATCTTATAAGATTTCGATTTTCGAAAACTAAAAAACATGTGTTTGATTATTTTCTATTCCAAGTCTTTTAACCAATTTTCCCCATACAAACTCTTAACCCATCGCTTACCCCGTTAGATTTAGATATGCGACCCCGTTAAATTTTGATTTTCGAAAAAATTAAAAATAAGTGTCGAATCATATTTGATTTAAAGTATTTTCACCAACTTTGAAATCAATAGGACTTTGAAATCACTTTTTTTCATACAAAACCTTTACTCATGTTTTGCTCCTTTAGATCCCAAATTTCAAAAAAGAAAAAAAATTAATAAAAAATAAATATAAATTTCATGTTTGGAGCTTCAACGGCTTGGGCTTAGCTTCATCAGCGTCAGTCAGTCAAACAGTCAGTCAGGACAAACAATTATATGTGTAAAGAGAGATAAAAACAAAAACAGAAATCAATAAGTAAAAAATATTTTAACTTGACAATTCGATCCAGAGTAATGGCATTGGCTATGGGGCGTAGATGACCCGAACCAACTCAAGAGCTCGTGAAATAGAATAATTTGTATTTGGAGTGCTTTCATGAATTTTCACGTCAATATGCCTGTTCAGACCTCTTTCACCATATATAAATCTGAAAATGATTTCAAAAAATTTGTGTCGAATTATTTTTCAATTGCAGAAAATTCATTCAATTCGTAATCAGTAGCTTCATTAATCATGTTTCTCCGTTTAACCCATTTTGGAAGGTGGAACTTTGAAAAATACCTTCCTAGTGGAAGTCTGTTCAAATGTCATATTTGTAGTTCACCGGTTTTGACTCAGCGATCATGGATAGCCGTTTCGCTTGTTTTCATAGCTAAAATGCACATTTCAGATATAAAATCATTGACCTCTGACAAGCTTGTAGAAAGTACAACAAAGTTGGAATGCTAATACACATCAATTACAGTCCACTGAAGCAGCTGCGGCTTGGTAGATGCAGTAAAGGGACGTATTGTACCTTATGTGACACCATCCTGGATTGGCGGAGGAGGAGACGCCCAGCACCTTTGGGCCCCTTTTTTGGTTGATCTGAATCGCATATATAACCCCCTCTCAAAGTTTAATATTAGAAATTTAATAATTTCATCTTAATAATTTCTACAGTAGAAGAAAATTACCACAATACATACAATTTCAATATTTTGGCTAAAAATTAGCGTGTAGATGAAATATTAAAACTAAATACATAGTTTCGACAAGATAAATTCAATGTGTTCAAGTGTAGAGCATATGAGAACACATCGGGTGAACTAAGTGGCTGTGACCGAGCTCACATGGCCCCAGCTATTTTGAATTAAGTGCAAAATCCTTTGGTGATAATTCGTTCAAGTTTCTTCAGTGGTTATTGCGTGATTACATAACAAGTCAACGTCAAAAATGTCACAAAGTTATTTGTGTAATGGGTATAAAGTATAAGCCAAATTCGAGCTTGTCGCAAGCGTTCTTGTGATTTACAGTTTTATGCTGATTCCAAACGGCGGGTTAGTAACTTTGCTAAAATAGTTGCTTGTGTATTGTATACTGAGTGGGCAATCGCCAAGAGACTTTCTGTACTTACAATAGCATTGGTTGAGTTCTGATTTGAACCGGCGACACAATGACTTTTGGTCCAATTCAATAACCAATGAAACAAGCGGCCACTACAAAGATTATGGTAACAGAAAACTGAATGTGTCGTGCTGCAGTGTAGCTTCGCCTAGCCTGACGAAGGCGCTTAAGGACGTTCCTGATTTCAACACACCATCTTTAAGATTATGTTTTTAATTTGTTTTAAGAACATTGCTGAAGTATTGCGACCTTAAAATATTTCTGAATACGATTTGCAGGTCCCGTTTGTACTACAACTCTGCGGACTACAGATGTCGCGACGACTATTATGGAGGTGGTCGAATGAACAATTCGTCGCCGTCGCCGTCACTGCATTTACAAAGTCAATCACATCAGCAGCATTATAGTTCACATGGGCAACAACAGTTTCAAAAACAGCAACATCAAAATACACAACAACAAATTCTACAGCAACAGCAAAATCAAGAAGAACAGCAACACCAAGATCAGCAACCACAGGAACAACAGCAACAGCAACAACCTCAACAGCAACAAGAACAACAACAACCTCAACAACAATATCATCACCAGCAGCAATCACATTCTCAATCTATCAATCGTGCACAGCACGCCGGACAATTGGAACACCAACAGCAGCCTGCCTGCAATTCGAATATCACTGCTGATGCCATAGACGAGGCCCTCAACTGCGTCTTAGCTGAAGGAAGCTGCGGTCGTGTGGCGGCTGCGTCTACGCAAACTCAACACAACGGTGCGAGTTGCAGCAGCAACGGCAGCAGTAACTGTGATCAACTAGCTGTGTCGCCTTCCATAACCCTGGGCACTGCGGCCGTTTCCATGTCGGCGCCCATTGCTCCAGCTCACATGCTGTACACAGTGCATCGTGTGGTGACCACGGCGCAGATACAAACGGCAGCTGGAAACACCTTTGCCTCGTCGTCGAGCGTGTCCAGTGTAGTTAGTGCCGTTCGCAGTGAGACCGATTGTACGGCAGATTCGGCTCCTACTGGCGTTTCAAGCTTCAATAGTGGCTGCATCTTGGCAGGCGTAGGTGCGACAGGGAGTACCAGCAATTCTGCAGATAGCGGAAATACCTTCTTGAATAGCGGTGCTATGAGTGGTTCCACGGTCGGTTGTCTTCGGAATTCACCTGGTGAGTTAATGCCAATAACAAACACTGTAAATGATAAGACCGCCTCTGTAGCCCAGCGTAAAGTGCACTGGGCTACCATCACCGAGGTCGTGGGCTCGATTCCCACTTAAGGCTTGGCCTCGCACTTTTCCAATTTTTCCAATTTTTTTCAATCCCATCAACATTTCCCAACTAAAATCCATTACCTTGTGAAAAGGTAATAGATTCGCACTTCAATCAGTTGTAATGAGCAGCAAGAAGCAGATAATTTTTAATCGTACATGCGTAACAACACCACGCCAGCAACGCCAGTACGGACTAATGGAAAATGACGTAGCGCTTATCGAAGACACAATTATAATTTAAAATACACATAGGTTAAATAATCACGAGCTCAACACCATAGTTGCGTAATATACAATAATTGACTGGCACGAAAGCTCGCTTACGCGAGACTAAGGCCTAGCTTCCCGCAACCACCCGTGTTGTGCGTGTGAACTTGCACGCGGGTGGAAGGGACCTACAGTTTTATGCCGGTTCCGAACGGCAAGTTGGGAGCTCTTTCATAAGCAATTTTTACTCTCAGAGGTTTGCCATTTCCAGCTGAGAGGACAGCCACCGAAAGAGGAAACGAGTTTTCCCGTTATTTTTTTAGGTGTTATTACAGGCAGTATTTGAACCTGGGTCGCTGCCTTCGACTCGCGGTCCAACGCACTAACCAACTGAGCCACGGCGGCTGCCATACCTAAAATACAACCGTTTTTATAATTCACTGGCACTATACTGCCATCCGGTAGAGTGGTACTTATAGACATCCAAAAAAATCAGCTCGACGCTTACGTTCTTGAATACATAAGGCATTACATTAACATAGGCCTGTCATTGGAAGTAACCGCCTACATGTAATGGCCTTAGAAAGAGTTATATAAGTTCTTTTGAAACATTATATCATATGTGTATATAGTCACTTCTAGGAAATGAGTTAAGTAACGTGTTACGCTTAATCCCTTCAGTAATTGTTGAAAAATAACGAAAAATATAACTGCCTTTTTACATTTGGGTTTTGTGAATAAAAATCCATTTTATTTATCGGAAAATTCAAATATTCTTAAAAATTAAAAAATAAATAAAAATATTCATTAAAAAGTTCCTTGTGCCTAATACATATAACGGGATGAATTGAATTGTCTATATGCTCGGTGTATAACTCTTTGCGTTCTCAGTAATCAATCAAATAAGTATCTTACCCATTGCACTACAAGTAAGCAGCTTACATTACCCATAATGGGTTAAGTTAGCCGTCGCTCTGGCATTTATGTGATGCAATTTTTAAGCGGTTACGATCACAAGGGGTTACGGAAACCCGTCAAAATTTTTGCTGGAATGTTTCAATGTGTCAATGAAAGCGTTGGTAGTAGTTTAGATCCCAAATATGAATTTATCTAAATAAAATAAAAATGTTATTGAAATTAATGTGTAAGTTATTTCTTGAAAAACAAATTATAAACATTATATTCACTTTTTTGCAGGTGTAAGTACAAATATAAATTTTCTGTCACATCACACATCGAAAGGCAACCATGCTCCGGATGTCCCGCAACATGCAGCATCTAGGTTATTAAATAATAATTACAATACAGCTGCATTATCGAATACCAACTGCTTGAATGGTGGGAAGACTTCTACGTTAATACCAAGGCCACTGCAAAATGTAAGTCTCAATAGTGAGTTCTTGAATTGTTGCATCTAAGTATAGAGAACGTTGTTAGTTTTAGGAAAACTTGGAGTATTTTATTTAAATAGTGTAAACGATAACTTACTGACATTTATTGACTTTTTAGTATTCCAATGAGGGATTGGCAAGCATTTACTTAATACTAACAGTTGGACTGTTTGGCATCTTTTGACAAAAATTTGCAGACAATATAAGTTGTGTGTGTAGGTTATTAACTACATTTGAAACAATATTGACTACTGGAATTAAGAAAAAATGTTCTTACAAATCACAAGCGTACGACTTGTGACTGGTAATGAGATTTTCCGAAAATTATAATGCTTTCAATTTGTATAAAACAAATTGAAGTCTTGTGACTGGTAAACAGACTTACTGATTGAAATCAATATTTGGTTTTGCCTCCGTAAATTTTATTCAGATCGTTATCGTTGTGGAGAGGTTGCAAGATGCGTTCTGTTATTTCACGACTATCTCGAATACCTTCTTTTGGTACAGTTTTGAGTTTGCATTGTATTAACAATATTTGTGGTGTATTTTTATTGAAGGTGATACCGACTTGCGTGTATTTGATGTCACGCGTTGCTGTACATATGGAAATTGAAGGAACAGCTCAGTGTCCAACTCAAGTGATGCTGGCTGCTGCTCTGGGCTGTGAAGAATTAGGAATAGCGAATAAATTACTGGCGCAAAGCATATTTGGATTATGGATGACTAGCGCACTATTGGAGATCCAGCTAAAATCACATCATCGACCATATGTAGTACGAGTGGCGTGGCAGCGACTGCTCGAGAAGTTTAGCAACGGGAACCCGATTGCAAAGGAATTTGACGAACCAATGATCGTGCTGAAGCGCAATGTGTTTTTCTCAAAGCGGGACGAGGAGAAAATAAAGTACTACAACTTTCATTCCACATGTGAACGTCGGTACTGATACTTCTTGACATTTTAGAGACCATCGAATTTTGGAGCTCCTTTACGAGGAAGCGAAGCACAATGTGCTGTCTGGACGATATATTATGGAGCCTATTCACGCACTAATGCTAGGAGGAATACAGGCCCGGATAGAATTGGGACCCTATAACTTACACACCCACACAATCAGTTTTTTTAGGTATGTTTCGCACAAATATTTAATACTTCTATATTTTACAGTAGCTCACATATGTTTTGCGTGCGAAATCAAAGTGATCAATCATTAAACTCTTGATTCAAGCCATTTTGGAGTTTTAGCGAGACTAACGCATGCAATTGATTTTTATTTATATATGTAGATGCCAATTGGCTTCAGGGCCTGTTTAGAGAGAACACTTACACTTTTTGAAGGAGACGTGAAAAATTCAACCACACCAAAGAATAGCTTAGACACTAAGCACTTACAAAGATCAAAGCACATCGAAATATGTGCTGAGGTCTGTTGCAAATTTTTATATTATACAAAAAGACGGCATTAGAGGGCAATAGGGAAAGTATGAAGAGTAAAAGTCTAAAGGGCCTAAAAGGGAGGACGTTTAGGGCAAATATGAAGATTTTTTTTTAAGAAAAGGAGAATACTTAGCATTCCATGTGGTCACCCATATCACTCATATATCTGCTCTTTAGTGATTGTTGATGTACTTCAACCGCTAAAATATAAAACAATATCCAAATATTTACAAATTATATATGGTTTGCAATAGTCTTACATCTTGATTTTGAATATTTTTTCATATGCAGAGAAAATCAGTCACGGTTCTTGCCACAACGTGTTGCTAAAAGCTCTAGTTGGTCTTGGTTGCCGGTTAGTCGGACAAATTCCGCCGAGATGAAGCTTTGGGAGCAGTTTAAACGTGTGCCACAAACTGCAACTACGAGAAAATTAATGAGAAAGTACTTGGAGTTTTGTTGGGCGCTTCCGTTTTATGGGTAAAATTAAATATTTTTTGGTGATTAAAATTGATTTCGAGTACAGTTGTTTCTTCGTTGTAGTGCTGCGTTTTTTCAAGGTCAAGTGGAGCAACCAGTTCGCGGACTTATGAGTTTAGTTAACCATAAAGATGTGGAAGTATCAGTTGCAATAAACGAACGCGGAGTATTCGTTATTGATCCTGTTGAATGTGTAAGCTTATTTTCATCTTATTTATTAAATAAAAGTCTAAATATGGTGCAAAAACGTCGAGAAGGACATATGACTATGTTTAGGGTAAAAACATGTATTTAGTCGTATCCGTCCGTTTGTTAGCAGCGTACCGAGCCGTGCTTCGATTAGATGTGTGACCTGTAAGAAACTAAAAATTTGTAGGAGACTTTTAATGAATAAAACACCACACATCATACTTCAGTAATTTACAACTTAATAGCCTTTAATTCGTTTAACTCTTAGACGTTACTACTTGGCTTACGATATGAGGATTTATCATGGGATTTTGCAAAGCCTAGTGCGAACGATGATCCTGAGTGTCTCACATGTGTTTTTATTCAGGTACGTACATATTATAGTACGTAACATCTAATCCGGTTATTAAATAACATATTTTAATATGTTTGTAGTTTGATGCTGTTGAAAATGGAATGCAAGTATCGAAACTTGTGCAAATATTTTCAAAACAAGCTGCTATGATAGATGCCTTAATTTCTCATTTTGCTGAGCAAATGAGAAAACGAAAACTGGAGGAAAATGCGTCTGAACAATTCCATGACGGTGAGAAAAACAAAAACAAACTTTTTCAGACGAATTTTATAAAAGGCAACACGTCGCACAGTGGGGTAATATATAAGTAAAGTGCCGATTGATTCAAAAACGAAAAATAAAGATACAAATATGTTTATAGTACCGGGTTAAAGTGCATACAATTCTGCATCACTATGTGAAAAAGTTATTGCAAAATAGTTTACAGTTTTCCCGCAAAGCACTCTGAAAGTTTACATTTATTTTCAGTTTTTGTGCGAACAGCGATAATCGCGTTTTTTTCCTTTACTTCAAAACGATTTATTTTTGTGAATTTCAAAAAGTATTTAAAAATTAATTATGCAACCTTCATGTTCAGGTATTTCAGTAATGCAGATTGTATTTCGTTTTGTTAAAAAATGTTTATAAGTATTTTATTTGATTTTTTGTTTAAAAGCTTAATAATTATTCAAGTTTGGACTTTTTCATGGACATATAGTTGTGAGTCTTGTGAGATCGAGAAAAACTTTTTTCATTAGCGTATAGCTTAGGGGCACAATAAACCTACTAGGTTGCAGTGCGCAAGGGCATTGTCCCTACCCATTATCATTACATTATAGCTTAGATATTTCAGTAACATTTTATGAAAAAAAAGTTGCGCGAATGTTGCGCACTTTTCCAGCATTTCGATTTTTGTGTGCGAACTCATGGGCCTAATGGGCCATGTATGAGAACAAATAGAAATTTGCAAAATAAATTTTTTTTAAATTATTTATTTTTTAGATGAAAACAAATAAGCAAACGGTTTTATTGTTATTTTTATTGCTTTTTCAAAATGCAGAAATATCTGCATCAATAATAGAAATCGGTGTAAGCTTGAATAAAAACATTCAACAAACATTTTATGGTTGTTTCTAGTGAGCATCAAATCGAAATAGAAAAATTTCGCAGCTATGGATTAAAAACTGCAAAATATTTTTTAAAATGCTATTCCTGGTAAAATATGTCCACAATTTTCCACAAATAGTTTTTGTATCGACCGCAAATCATATCGCATGCTTTATTGCCAATGGGCCAACCTTCGGAAGAAGCACGGAATAACGATTTCAAGTGTTGCAGGGAGAATTTTTGCGAAAGTGGACTGAAAAAATACCATTGAAAACATTTGTAATAGATTTTTTTTAATTCTGACCCCATTGTATCAAGTATGGGAAAATTGCCACAAAAAAATGCATCGTATGTATATTATGCCCAAAGTTGCTAACTATGGAGTTGATACTAATGAGGAATGATGATAATGGTGATGGTGAGAAGATTATAATAAAGATTATAATAATGATAATCATCATCATAATGATGATATTGAATTGGCTGCAAGAGGTGGCGATGAAATGTTGCAATTCAATAGTGCAAGATTTATCTTTTCTAACTATTTTAGTTTTTTAACGTTTTTAACACTACAATTCTCTAACGCAGCTCAAACTAGCAGTCACCTTATTTACAATTCTACAATTTTATTGTCTTTACACTTATTACTCATTGCTTTACCCCGTGTTGCACCGCTGCTTGTTTGTACCAAACTCTCCTCTCTGCGCTGAACCCGGCTGACTTTTATACTTGTTTGCTTTTTTTTTTTATTCTAATTTTCCTTACTGCACAGTGCGTTGCACAGTGACAGCGAGCAGTATTGTCACAATACAATTGCGTTCATGAGTAACAAATAAAGCTTGTCGCTGTTTACCATTGCCATTGAAAACAATTTACTTTTTAGGGCCAAGCTCGTGGTCGCGAAAGGGGAAATAAATAGGGAAGTGTGCATACTGTTGTTCGAAATAAGCGATAATATTTATATTAGATCTTCATTCCATAACTAGGTACTTATATTATGCTGAAAGTTCAGAACTGTTCAAATTTTGCGAGCTCAATCGGTAAAGAGTTTAACTCTTCATCGAGTGCATCTCTGAACGAATGAAAATGAGATGCCAGCCCCATGCCTCTGTGTCCCTCCCTAATTAATTTTAATTCAAAACTCCGATAGGGCAGCCTATGTTAGGATCTAAGGGAAGCAGGTATACCAATTTGAACGGGAAAGTTGTAGGTTTAACATGAACACCGATTGGCTTTACAAGTAGGAGCAGTGTACAATACATCTAGCAGTAGTACCTACTAAATAGATGTATTGCACACTTGTGTAGTGTGCACAATAAAGTTTATATATGTACATATGTAGAAGTAAGTATAGGCAACTTCTTGCTATCATGGGTGTTGTGCGTGAGAAATTTAACGTATGGTGTTGACCTTAAGTTGAAAATCGATTCCGATTGAAGAGTTGGGAGAGTTTCCCTTGGCAGTTTGCTCTTAGAGGCTCGCAATTACTTACTGAGAGGGCAGCCGCCGAAAAAAGATGTTTTATGTTGTGGTGCTGGCTACCGCAGAGGTTAAATATATTACAGCAAGTGACGTAATATTAAACGCTGTGGCTAATTTTCGCTATATCTTTTCAGAACCAAACCCCATTCAGAACAACGGAAATGGAGTTCTGTGCAATAAGTTATCACGGTTGACGTTAGCCACGTTCGATGACGAAGGACGCTGTATTGGTCAAATGGGATCATTATCTATAAGTTATTAACAATTGGTGTATTACTTTTGATTTACCTACATCAGCGTATATTTTGCAGACCATTTCTTAATGAATTGTACAATTTGTACAATATTTGTACGTCTTTTGAATGACTCGCATAAGCTCTTAAGAGTACATTGCATACTTCATCAACTGTGTTTAGTTTTTATATTTACGTAAGTCTTCGAGAGTATGACTTTCAGAAAACTGTGCGAAATCATATCTGGTCCCATTTCCGGCCAATTTGTGTCATTTACATAACACTGATAATTTTTTACTTCCATTAAAGTAATGTTACGTTCGATTAAATCGTAATCAAAACTTGTTGACTGAAGCCCGATGCATTGTATGTATATATAATTTCATGAACCGTTAAAATTTTTAGTTGTCGTGTGCATGTATGTTTGTAAATAATGTATGTATGTACTTATATGTGTATATGAAAATGTATATAACTTATGAGGCATGTTCAAAAGTACTAACAGAAAACCCAGTCGAATTCAATTCGTTGCGTATCTTGTACCACCACGTGATTTCATAGTTAAAGTAGTAAGAAAATATAGTAAGAATCACCTTATACTTGAACGACAACTTAAATAGATATATAAATATAAGTATCATCATACAGGACTTTACTGAAACGTTGCATAGGTACTTATTTGTCAAATTCGCAAATGAAGATGCCTACTGAGAAAGATCGAACAATTCACATTTCAAGAATAAATAAAACCATTTTGTTGAATGTGGACATCAAGTAAATTTAAGTAGAGGTGACAGTATTACAAGTTGTAATATGAACTTTATCATTAAATAATGTATATATAATATGTGTAATAATGAAGTGATTCCGAACGTGTGTAACAGAATCAAATCACATGCGATCCCACATTAGTTATATACATACTTGCAGTTAGGCTTAAATGTACTTACATACAGTATTTCGTTTAAATACAATAATATTTCAAATATGAAAACTTAAATTTGCTGGTTGAACCAGAAAGTGTCGCTGTTCCTCCAATGTTTGTCGGCGTGATGTACAAGTTAAATGACAAACTCTTTAGCGTTCACACGCCGACTGTGATATCACTGTGCGTGAAATTTGCCCTCAAAAATTTAGACATGGGGGGGACCTACTGGGTGAGTTTTCTATATTGCGATATGTGAATTTTTTGGCGCAGCGCAACGTGGCGTATGAGTGTCATTTAATCAGTCATTTAATTATACTTAAATGACACTCATACGCCACGTTGCGTTGCGCAAAAAATGCACATATCGCAATTACACAGTTTGAATGTATTTTTTTTGGATTGGTGTCTTAAGCAAATTTGTTGGTCGTTAAAATATCTACAAACTTGCCGAAGACAGTAAAGCCATATTCGGAACGATTTAGGACCTATTAGCATTTAAACGTACGAAGACTTAAGCGACAAACTTGACGAAAATTACCAAACTTCAAAGTCGGATTTCTCATAAACTAGAGCCAATCTTACCAAACGGCTGGTGGATCTCAACTCAGTATACCTATAGAAAACTCACCCAGTAGGTCCCCCCATATCTAAATTTTGGACTTGCACAGTGTATTTTGTATTTGCGTGCAAACCGATGCCTTTTACCAAACATCCATAAGCAACAGAATAATCGTGTATGTGCAATACAGTTGACATTTAAATGTATTCCAAACTTATTTGCTTGCATAATCTTCCGATCTCGATCTCTTTAGGATCGGACTTAACCTATTGCTTCTAGAACAGGGGCAACCCATAAGTGGTCTAATAGCATTGCCCTGAAAAGATTAAAAGTTTTACCCGCCGGGGCTTTCTATGTTTCGAATAAGACTTGTTGATGTTCGTTTGGCCGCTTAAATCCGGACCAGATATCCAGAAAGCTGTTGTGCTCGTTGACATGAGCTATAAATCTATATCAGGGGTGCCCAAAATCTTCTTATGGAAGAGCAAACACCAATGCATGTAAAGTTGCCCAAAAAAATGCAAACAAAAAAATGGAATTCAGTATGTACACCGAAATAAAAAAAATTTCATTTTCTGTAATGTTATATAAAAAAAACAATTATAATCTTCCTTCTTCCATGATCCTTCTAATCAATTATCCAAATTGATATCAATATCAGTTGAGGACAATTTTAATGAAGCCTCTAAATGTTCGTTGCTTATTATATTTCTGTGCTTGCTTTTTATTAATATTAAATTCGAAAAAGCACTTTCACAAATATATGTGCTACCAACCATGGAATACAAACTTAAAATTTCTTTGTAAAGTGAAGGATATTTATTTGGTGTTAAAGATTTCCAAAAGTCTTCGTTGAAACGAAACAAACACCGAATTTTTCTAGTGCTTCTCAATCGACAGCCGCACACGTTTTGAAGCAAATTTATTCGCTAGACAACAACAAAACCTACGTTGAAGATAACTGTCGCCACCCAGTAAACATTTGGGCTTGTTATGAAATTACCAGCAACTTGATATCAAGCATGTTTCTCAAGCCTTAAGGTCGGTATGCAGCTCTCAAGAAAAGCGAAAACTTCATATAAAAAAAAGCTCAAGAAATGTTCAAGGAAATTTCCTTGAGTAAAATTTTCTTGAGGTGTACGCACCTCACAAGAAAACTGATTCGGTTTTTTAATACTTTTTTTCATTGGAAAGTGAAATGACAACACTGATTTCGGCAAGAAACATATGTGTACCTTTTTATTTCTCAAAGGAAAAGTGACAGCTGATTACTTGACTACTACTTTTTCACGCTCAAGAAATATATGCTCGTTTTTTCTTAAGCGTTTTCTTGAAAGCTGCATACCTACCTTTACCTTTGAAAGCAACACTTGCTTTTGGCTTGATATCAATTTGAAAGCAATAGCTTTTTCAATAAAAAGGGAAGTAATTTAGCAATTTGAAATTGCTATTGTTGTCAAATTCATGGCATGCTTTAATGTTTACTGGGCAATGCGTGCGGAGTGCTGTGTGTACTACACCTTTTCAAGTTCGATTTCAGGAGGTGTAAAAACAATTTCAGAAAGCGTAAAAGCAATTCCAGAAACCGTAAAAGCAATTACAGAAAGCGTAAATTCAATTTCATATAAATATAAATATAAATTTAATTACAGAAAGCGTAAATTCAATTTCAGTTTCCTGAAATTGCTTTTACACTTTCTGAACTCGAACTTGAAAAGGTGTAGAATGCTCAGCCTATGCCGTGAGGAATTAGATTCCTCACCCTATGCTGAAGAGGATTTGCAAAAACAAATGAGGAACGAGAGCATAGGGCATGGGCACCTCTGATCTATATATATAAAAATTAATGTCTGTTTGTTTTTGTTGGTCACACGACACTAAAACTCAAACACTGGACGGCCGATTGAGTTGAATCTTTCACGGAATTTTTGTCTTGACTAAATCTCGGCAAACCACATAGTACGAATACGACCCGACTGGTGGGCGTGGTACCTTCTATGCAACCTAAAATTTTGCTGTAGAATATCTTCGGAATTAGAAGTCGAATAGTATTGTAATTTGGTACAGTGTCATGGTTAAGACGTGTCGGGGCGTGGCACTTTTCAAGCGACCAAAATGTTTTGAATATTTTTGGAACTACAGGTCACACATCAAGACGTGCCCTTCGACAAGGGGAATGGGGTGGGTATTGGGCAAGGGGGCAACCTAAATTTTGAACATGGAAGGGCTTCGGAATTATAAGTCGGATAGCTTTGAAATTTTGTATACCGTCGTCCCATAGATGTGTTATTCTACTGGTAAATGGGATGGGTGTTGAACAAGGGGCGTGGCACTTTTTTGTGACTTACATTTTTCGCATAATTCTGGAACTATAGGTCGCACATCAATGAAACTGGGTCGCACCCTTCGACAGGAAGAATGGTTTGAGCATTTCATAAATGGGGCTTGACACCGCCCATACAGTGTTGTATGAAGATTGACTTGACATTGACTTCAAACTTGCGTGCAAAGCCGCGGGGCTCTGCTAGTAAAATTATAAAATGTATATAATGCATATATAATATAATGCATATAAAGGATATACATATATGCATAGTATATAATGCATATAAGGCATATTTGCTTTTATCTATATCCATCAAAATCGGTCCAAATTACGTAAAATTCAACCGATGACATATTTCAAGTACTAGCTTTCGAGTAATATTACTGGAAAGCGCTTCTCATAAACATTTTCAAAAATACTTTTGCAAATTTTTAACGACTCATCCCAGCAAACCAAACGATATCGAAACGATATAGAAACGGTATCGTTAAGGCGAGAATTTTTCTCGTTTTCGAGTATTGCTAAATTGTATATCTAAATTGATATCGAGAACGAGAAAAATTACACTATCGTAACGATATCGAGAATTTCGAAAATATACAATTAAAAAAATTTGCAGGTATTGTAGTCTAGCATATTCGGCCAATGTGGTATTTTTCTCAAAACATATTTATTTATTTTTCACCAATATCTATGTACATATTTGTCCCCTTTCAAGTAATCCTTTCAGATATAATACACTTGAACCAGTGCTTTTCCCAATACTTGTTCCTTCCTTGTTTTCCCTGAATACAATACATAACTGACACATGATTACGGTTTTGTTTTTGCCAAAAAATCACGAACAAGCAACGCTGTGTGAGCGAACAATTGATTTTTTCTATAGCAAAAAATTGTCAAGCACACCAAAATACATCAATCCTTTATATCGCTCCTTCGCTGCAAGAACGTCATAACTCAAAACTACATCATTCCGAGAAAATTCAATTTTAAAGTTTACCATTACAGGGAGTTCAAGGTATCAAAAAATTGTTCAGGTCGTCTTGTGAGCAAAGTATTGAATATTTTACAAAGTGGTTTTGACAGATTAAAGATCATATGCAGATACACACAGGGTTGCTATAAACTGAAAAAAATTTTTTTTTGAGTTATGACGTTCTTGCAGCGAAGGAGCGATATATGTAAAAAAACTACATATGCAAAATGGCTTATAATGTCAACATACATATGTTCATCAACATCGTTTAATTCGATTACTTCATCCTACAACCTGGTTTCGAGTACCATATGTTAGATTTAAAAGTATACTAACACCAATAGTTTTCTGTAAGCTCTTTCGTTTATTTCCGACATACATAACTACATTTCACTTGTAAAACGATCATTTTGCAATTTTCTGCAACGGCTTACATATTTTATTTTCATTAATTTCCTAATTTCCAGCGCAGCATTGAACAAAATGACAGCTGAGTCTATGAAGTTTTTTAGCAATTAAATTGCGCCGAATATGGCAATAGGTGCCATAGGTAATGACAGTCTGCCCTGTTGTCGGACCTTCTGGTCAAAACCCTCTAGTAATGTACCCCTTCTAATTCTCTTTCCCTAGTCAGTACTCCGTACAGTTCTCGGAAAAACCAGTTCTGGGTGCTGTAAAAATCAACCACTGCACTCATTTCGTAGGAGAAGACTCTGTAGGAGAAGGCTTCCGCTCGCTAAGTAACGTGCACTACAGATTTTTTGGCAAAAATTAAACTACTCTGCTGGAAGCTTCATTCACGTGTTCGTAAGATAATACAAATTTGGGATGTTAGGCAGTTCGCTTAAGATTTTTGTGCGAGACACTTTTTCTGGTTCACACCATAGAAATAAAATGTATAATATATAATTTTAAAATTGTAACTTATTCAAACCATACAAACAAGATACAATAGGAAGTAGCTATCTAATATTGTGCAATCGCAACTCTGCAAATAAAAGGAAGAGGAGAAACTAAACTTTAAGATGCAAGCAAGAGATGGAGAGAGCTGGAAATAATGATAGATATTATTGTATAAGATACATTAAGCATAAATATCTATAATATTTATTATAATCTTAAAGTAATAATAATATCGCGTACAGCAAAGTTAAGATGATATTATGTTAATCATAAATTTTCTGGAAGCCCCTGTAAAAAGTGTAAAAACCCGAACCAAAGTTTTCAATATTTTTAATAATTTAACAAATTGAAACATACAATTTAATTGCATAATTATAAATGAATATGTATTTGACGAATTAAATATTGCATATAAAAGTGAAAATTAATCATTAGCAGAAAGTGTGAAATGTGGAATACATATTTTAAAAAATGAATTTTTCAATAAAACGGACAAAATTTAACACATACATATGTATAACTTTTTCATTCGATGTGGTTTCTGTGTTTTAATGGTGTAACAATAGTAAGCACGGTAAGTTTGACTTAATATTTCAAAAAGCCATTTTCTAAGTCGAGTTCATACAAAATTTCTTACTAAGAGCGATGTTATGAACATTGTCGGTCATGTTACTTATATGCTTTCGTTCAGTTTTTTACTTCAGTTTAGTTCAGAAAATAAGATAGAGTTGTGTTGGACGACATGCCTACATAACTCGATTAAAATTAACCACAACGTAGCAAAACAATACATTCCCTACGATTTGCAGATGTGGGTGAATTGCGTGCAAAACAAAAGTAATTTCTAGACTAACTTTGAAAATAAAAAATGGTTTTAAGTAGCGTTGAGCACATATTTCGTAAACGAATTATCCGACTAACACAAGCGGTCCGTCGTTCAGAAGATAATACCATAGTAAGCGATATATAGATGATGGTGAATTTTTATAGATGAAATAAATTATCTCCTCTGGTTTTCAAATCTAAGATGAAAGACATATTATTTGAGCAAATGTTAAGCCGAAAAAAAAATTACAAAGCTAAATATGAACATGAACTAAGCACTGAGTGAAAACAAAAAGTTTGCATTTAAAAAAAAGATTTTTTGTCGAAACCCATCCAAATGCTGATATAGGCGTGAAACTAGAGGTCATTTATAGTAACCTGGCATAGTAAGTTTTCCATTTTCTGACCAAAGTCAATTTTAAAGGAGTTTACAATTTTAAGGACACACACACTTCAAATATTGTTTTCAATATTTGC
This sequence comes from Melieria crassipennis, assembly GCA_963668005.1. NCBI lineage: Eukaryota > Metazoa > Arthropoda > Insecta > Diptera > Ulidiidae > Melieria > Melieria crassipennis. Next base: position 83,526,137 of record OY764961.1, on the reverse strand, counting down.
GGTTGTGCAATGATGAAGATGTGGATATGAAATAAAAGAGGAAAATTGTCTCTTCTTAACTAAATTTTCTATTTTGAACTTGCAGGCCAGGGATGCAGCCTTCATGTTTAGGTATTTGAGTGTTTTCAGTTTCAGTATTTTTTCCTAAAAAGTGATCATAAATATTTAATTTTTTTCAATTAATTTTTTGTTTAAAAGCTTAAAAATGTCCAACTTCGACGCTTTTCATAAACATATAATTGTGAGTCTTGTGAGATCAAAAAATACTTCTTTCATAAGCGTATAGTTTAGATATTTTAGTAACATTTAAAGTAAAAAAAGTTGCGCGAATGATGCGGAATTTTCCCAGAATTTTGATTTTTGTGTGCGAACTTATAGACCGAATGGTCCATTTATGAGAACAGATAGATTGTTTTCAAAAATCGTTTATTTTTTAGATGAAAACAATTAAACAAACGGTATTGTTGTTTTTATTGTTTTTTCAAAATGCAGAAATAAATGCATTAATAATAGATATCGATGTCGACTTGATTAAAAACATGCACACCATTTTAGGGTTGTTTCTAGTGAACATCAAATCGTAGCTGCGAAAACATTTCGCAGCTACTTATGCATTAAAAACTGTATAATATTTTGTACAACGATTTCCCCGATTTCCCACAACTTTCCACAAATACTTTATACATGGACCACAAATCATAACGCAACTGTCGGAAGAAGCTCAAGAAGCACGGAATGAAGATTTCAAGAGTTTCAGGGAGATTTTTTATGCCCAAAGATGCTATAGGATTAATACTTATGAGGAATGATAACACTGCACAACAGCATGTCTGTTGCATGGAGTTTTTTACATGAACCTGAATCGTTTTTCCACGCTGATTTCAAAACCATACTCAGTTTTTATGTAACAGCTCTAGTTTTCGCAAAAAATGGGCGTGTCACTTTTTCGAATTTTCCTCGGCATTTTACTCGTTTTCGACTGTAATTTCTGAACCAATTATCCTATCGACATGATTTTTATATAGTTGCACTAACAACATCTCACGCCTTCTTCTCTTATATTAATCAATTTTATGCGTTCTTAATTGGCGTTGAAATAAGGTTTCAAAGTGGGAAAATATGGAATTTTAAGGCGTTTTTTCTGATGGCGAAAATCGAACAGATGTTTCATAAATCCAGTTACGAAGTATATGAATATCTTAAGAAGAAACATCAAGCAATACAACACAGCCAAATGATTTGGCGGAATACACATTCGGATCGAAATAATAGCAAAAATGTACCATAGTCATTTGCAGTCTTTTTCCTTAAAAAATTAGGGCCCTCAAAATATGCTCTTTTATATGTTCTATTTATAGTGTGAAATACAAGCAAAAAACAAAAATAGTTTGAATTGCTCGAAACAAAAAAAAATTAAAAACTTTGCATATTTTGAGGCTCCTAATTTTTTAAGGAATAAGACTGAAAATGACTATGGTACAATTTTGCTATAATTTCGATGCAAATGTGTATTCCGCCAAATAATTTGGCTGTGTTGTAATGTTTGATGTGTCTGCTTTCATTATACACCTAACTCGTTAATTGATTTACAAAAAATGTGTATGTTTTTAACCGTCAAAGAAAACGCCTTAAAATTCCATATTTTCCGACTTTGAGGTCCAATTACCGCGGCATTTTAAAACCTATAAAAATAAGTTGCATCGGAAAAGAAGCCGTGCGGTGTTGTGAATGCGATAAGGTGAAAATTATGTCAATCGGTTTTTTGGTTTAGAAATTACGATCAAAAATATGGAAAAAGTAGAGGAAAAACTGAAAAAATGACAGGGTACCTATATCTCACAAACTAGAGCTGCTGGAAAAAATCTGAGGATAGATTCGAAATCAGCGCACCCAAATTAGTAAGAAACAGTAGAAAAACTCCATGCAACAGAAAAAAAGTGTTTTTTTGTTGTGCTGTGTAATAATGGTGACGGTGATGATTAGGATGATGATGGTGAAGATTATGATGAAGATCATGACAATTGTTCATACTGTTGAACTTTACTTTCATTAGAAATGTGCAAGATTTATATTTTGTAACTATTTTAGGTTTTTAACTAAAGTATATCTAAGAACATTTGTTTTTTTTTTACTTGTTTATGTTCGATTAACTAAACCTATTAGTATTTTCATATCTAAATAGCCTGGGTGAATTAATCGCCATTTTTTGCATCAACTACTCCACTGTGCGACGTTTGGTTGCGCAGCAAATATATCCTAGCGGGCAAAATATATTTGACCTCATATTTGGCTCACTGGGTAAGGTTTTGACGTGACATTTGCGTATGCATGAGAAAGCCAATGTTGATGCAGTTATGTTGCTAAACTTTTAGCAATATTTTAATGTGATGTTGTGTAAGCAGTTTAAAACATCGGTTTGTGTTCTCTCTATAAAGAAACGAGTCAGTTCCTTCTATTCTTGTTTTCGCCCAAATAACCAATTTTCATATTTATCGTTTGCATTTGATGTTTTCATGATTTCACAAGCCACGTTGCTTAAGTTAGGTTAGGTTAGGTAAGCTGGCTGGCCAAGTAGGCCACGCATAGACCCTATTGGGTCCCTAGCGGTACCAGTTGGACCTTCTTAGTGTTGTGTATCGTCGCAAAAGTGATCGGTGATAACGCGAGTGTTTCTAGCGAAGTTTAGCAGCAACTTGATGTCATGCTTGGGGACTTCCTCTAATCCAGGAACGAACGGAGCCCCTAAGTAAGTGAGTCGTAGTCTTGAGACAGCCGCACAGGGGCAGATAATGTGCTCCAGGGTTTCCTTGGCACCAATTTTTCTGCATTTCCTGCAATCATTCGACTCGGTGATGCCCATTTTTTGCGCGTGGGACGCTGTTAGACAGTGCCCCGTTAGTATGCCTATAATGGCTCTGCAGTCCTTTCTTGGGAGCGAGAGAACGAATCTCGTATGCACTTCATTTAATTGACTTAACATTGTTCAAGCGGTTGTGCAGGTAGTTAAGCCGTTCCACGTCGCCTTAGTCTTTCTCATTAGATTGTCCACCAAACCTCTGTTGATTGCCTGCAGGGGCATCAGAACGCTGCCGATTTGCTCATCTGGCAGGTGAACACCGCTTTTGGCGATAACATCTGCTGCCTCATATCCCTCTATGCCTTTGTGACCGGGTACCCAATATATATGCAGCTTTCGATTCGCAGCCAGCCTTTCTATTGCTACCCGGCATTGCAGAACATTTTTGGATGATATGCAGGAAGATGTTATCGGCTTAATGGCAGATTGACTGTCGATTTATTGACTGAGATTTATTGATTTGTTTATAGTCGTGTCAATGAAGGTGAGCTCCGCAGCCTTTCTGACAGCAAACACCTCGGCTTGAAATATGCTGCAGTGGTTCGGCAGCCGGAACGTTTGTTTTATGTCCAGTTCCCAGCAGAAAACCGCTGCTCCAACTCCCTCCTTCATTTTGGAGCAGTCCTTATAAATATTGATGGTCCTGCGCTTAGGTTTCAGTCATGTTGCTTATGTTTTAATGATTTCTATACGCTGCTTTTAAATTTGCGAGAACCTTTGCGTATTGTATTTCGTTGTTGGAAGCCTAGAGCATCGTTAGGCTTTAATGGAGCTCCAATGTACTTATATTTGTGCCCCTCATTTTGGAGTAATGGATAATCTTTGTTATCGTACATAATAACTATTCCTCAAGTGTTTTTTTTTTAAATATTATTACTTTCAAATATTGGCCGTAACTGCGACCAACATGGTTCCGTCTGAAGTTCAGATTTTCAATGAGATGTTGGTTTCAATACTTCAAACGTTAACGGCATATGTATATACATATGTAAAGTTTGGATTAAACGTAGCCCCAAAGAAAGAGGTCTAGAAGTGTGAATCAACAATTTATCGGCCCAAAATGTTAAATTAACTGTTCACCGAATTGTTCTCAATAAAATCCGGTTTCCACGGGCTGTCTGCCAAGTGGCGCCGTATTGTTGAAACCATGTTCGTCGAGATTAAGGGTTTCAATTAAAGGCAGTCCGTTTTAATGCCCAAGTTGCTGTATGCGACAAGATAAGTTGTTGGGAACGGAACCTTATCGATTCATCATCGTCATCGTGTACACTCTCAGCTACTTGGTCGTGTTTATCCAATAATGAAAAATGGGTTTCAAATTGCTTTAAAGGTGTTGCGAACTGGGCGTGCGCTCTAAGCACACGAAACACATTCCTCGTAGATACCGATTTCTGAAATACAACTGAATATTTTGTGGACGCTGTGCCGGGCTAAGTCTTACCATGATGAAAAGTCAAACAATATTGAACAAAAATACAACAACAGCTTGACACGACTCATGCCCCGAACACATTGACGATGGCAGCGATACGATCGGGTCAGTCAAAATATAGAATCAGAACGTTCTTATGGCTACGATTATAGTAATGACAACCAAGCAAATTAACTTAAGATGAATGCTTAACCCTTTGGCTATTCTGTTACCATATGGCAACATGCTACTTTGTGGACGTCTGCACCCTCTATGATTTCAAGAATACATTTTTTGTTTGTCCTTAGAATAGTTTGAAGTTTTAGGAAAAATACGAAATTAATAAACTGAATATTTAAGTTTAAAGAAGAGAAGTATGCACGTTTTTTTAATAGTATATCTTGACGTAGTAAAGGAAGAAGAACCAGAAAAATTAGATAACTTTTTAATTTGACGTTTTCTTTCAATGTAGATTCATTTTAATTTAATAATTAATTGACTGGCACGACAGCCCGTTTACGCGAGACTAAGGCCTAGCTTCCCACAACCACCCGTGTTGTGCGTGTGAATTTGTACGCGGGTGGAAGGGACCTACAGTTTTATGCCGGTTCCGAACGGCAGGTTGGGAGCTTTTTCATAAGCAATTTTTTACTCTCAGAGGTTTGCCATTTCCAGCTGAGAGGACAGCCACCGAAAGAGAAAACGAGTTTTCCCGTTATTTTTTTAGGTGTTATTACAGGCAGTATTTGAACCTGAGGTTGCTACCTGCGACTCGCGGTCCAACGCACTAACCAACTGAGCCACGGCGGCTGCTTTCAATGTAGATACTTTTTTTTTAATTTTGGCTGAAGTAAATGAAGAAATATTCAAATTTTCGTTATGCGTAATAAGTTTTATGTTTATGTAATTATTACAGCCACAACGATGTGGTTGCTCTCATAGAAAAAGACTCTAAAATACAGGGTCCGAGTATAAAAATTAAAAAATGTCTTATCGAATGTTGCTAATACAACCACATAGAAGCCTAAATCGTAAAATTGAAAATTTTAACTTTCCCCAGTAAAAACCTGTAGCGAAAGGGTTAAAAGAGGAAGTGCGCAGGCATCCTACAATTTGAGATTAGGCGTACGAACAAATTTGGTTTTGGTGCTGTTGCTGCCTTTTCGTTAAAATCAAGTAGTTGATTACACGGCGATGGATGAAGCCGAGGCTCTTCTGTAGTCGTGTGGCCCTTTCGCTTCTTCAAGTTCAATGAGCCATCATTACCTGTCATAAAATTTCTACTGAAAACGGTCCAACTGAATGATTTACTCTATACAATAATGCGTATACCAGGGGCGTAGCCAGAACTCTTTTGGCCAATTTAATATTATATGCTTTTTAAATTAAAAAGCACTTTTCCAACACGGTTTTTGTGGTGGCATCACCTATGTACATATATGTGACTTAGTGCATTTGAAATTAAATTTTTCCTCCGAATTTTAGTAAAAATTTCATGAAATTTGTTTCACTGGAAATTATTGCGTCTTAAGTGAAAGTATGGTTGTGTCATCGGTCAAAAATTAGCATCGAACAAAGAGTTAATATTAACTTATGTTTTAAAATTATAAAAACCTTAACCGAAATATTTCAATTGATGAACCAAGTTTATGTTGATGATCGTTTATCCCATGGCACAGTTCATGAGGGGTACACGCGATTTAAAAAAAATTGTCAGGACATAAATGATGACCAACATGTTGGCAACTAAAATCAGCAATCACCGCAGATTCCATCAAAATTGTGATTTGGACACCATCACATCGATTGACCCTTGTGACTAATTTTTTTTAATAAAAGTAGAATTCTAACTCCCAGTTTTCATCTGCATCGTGCGACTTTCACTTAAAAAAATGTATTTGCTGATAAAACAAAGGCATTTTGAGGACGTATAAACCATCCAAAAGGCTTGTACCGACACCCTGAAGGACATTCCGGTCGACGATCTAAAATCATAATTAGGGAGCGGATTTTCATGCATTAAAAATTAAAAATATGCGCAATTAAAAATATGCTTTTAAAATTGAAAAAATATCCAAGAAAATTTGTTTATAAATTTATTGTGAACACAAAGAATACAATACTAACAAAGCATAATAATAACACTGTGCAAGTCCAAATTTTAGACATGGGGGGGACCTACTGGGTGAGTTTCCTATAGGTATACTGAGTTGAGATCCACCAGCCGTTTGGTAAGATTGGCTCTAGTTTATGAGAAATCCGACTTTGAAGTTTGGTAATTTTCGTCAAGTTTGTCGCTTAAGTAGGTCCTAAATCGTTTCGAATATCGCTTTACTGTCTTCGGCAAGTTTGTAGATATTTTAACGACCAACAAATTTGCTTCAGACACCAATTCAAAAAAAATACATTCAAACTGTGTAATTGCGATATGTGCATTTTTTTGCGCAGCGCTACGTGGCGTATGAGTGTCATTTAATTATAACACTCAACGTGGCGTATGACACTGTTCACGTTTATTCGGCATCTGAACTACATCACATCTAAAGCTAATTCACTTCTGGCATTTGTCAGACGGAACTCTCAAAGTTTTAAAGACCCCTCCTATACACTTAAACTGTTATATATAACATTTGCAAGATCTAGATTGATTATGACCCATTTATTTGGTATCCATTCTATACAACTCATATCAACCGTTTAGAATTAATTCAAAAAAAATTCAGAAACTTTTCATTACGTTCGCTAATTTTTCACAACCTCGGCCATCATATATTGCCCGTTGTTCACTCATTGATTTAAAATCTCTTGAGTCTAAAAGAACTGTCCAATCGTTGATCTCTATCCATGACATTGTTAATGGCAAAATAGACTGTTCTGCGCTTCTAGAGCGAGTGAAATTTGTTCCGTTCCTCTTAACCCTTTCGCTACAGGTTTTTACTGAGGAAAGTTAAAATTTTAAATTTCACGTCTTAGGCCTCAATGTGGTTATATTAGCAACATTCCATAAGACATTTTTAATTTTTATACTCGGACCCTGTATTTTAGATTGTTTTTCTATGAGAGCAACCACATCGTTGTGGCTGTAATAATTACTTAAACATAAAACTTTTTACGTATAACGAAAATTTTAATATTTCTTCATCTTCAAAAAAGTATCTAAATTGAAAGAAAACGTCAAATTAAAAGTTCTCTAATTTTTTCTGCTTCTTCTTCCTTTACTATGTCAACATATACCATTAAAAAAGTGTATACTTCTCTTCCTTAAACTTCAATATTCAGTTTATTAATTTCGTATTTTTCCTAAAACTTCAAACTATTCTAAAGACCAACAAAGAAATGTGTTCTTGCAACCATAGAGGATGCAGACGTCCACAAAGTAGCATGTTGCCATATGGCAACAAAATAGCGAAAGGGTTAAGCAACTGCGTCATAATGATCTCTTTTATATTGACACTCATAGAGATAATTGTGCAACTAATGAGCCTATAATAAGATCTCTTTTAATCTTAAATAAAATGTTAAGATGTTGTGAGTCGCTTGATTCTACTCTTGATAGAGATTCATTTAAACACATTGTAAATACGTATCTTAAATAATATCTAAGATAATTATTGTATTCCTAGTCTGTGGGGATTGTAATCCATTGACTGAAATAAACTAAACTAAACATTGTATATGTGGTTACAATGTCTCACATGAATATCAATGGCTGTTACTCAAACCAAACATCCTGTTCATGCTTTGTGTCCGCTTACTCCCAATCACAGTTTTAAAATTTTACTTATGGTGTTCTGATTGGTTGTAGTGGTGATATTTCGACAATCCATCAAAACGGCTGAGCACCGTTTTTTCTTCGGGAGTGTATAGCCACTATATACTTGTATAGTATGTACATACTTATACCCAACTTCGATGGTTTGTTTTTCAATTCTGCAAAAGTAATCAACTAATCTTAAGACTGCACTTACTATTGCGCCTAGTGGGGCTTAAACCTGTAACGCTTCACTCTTATCAAGAGCGGAGTCTCGTCGGGTTAGTTCAGGTTGTTCATTCGTTCCTATGTATTAATGTGCCCCGGCATGTAGGCAATGTTACTTTGAGCTGATGAGCAAGCTTTGCACGCCCGCACTAGTTTTGAGGATAGGTGCTAACCCACTCATCGATGTAGATATCGGTCCGAATAAATCAAAATAGTTGTATACATACTTGTCGTATACTCGTATGGTGAAGATCTTCAGGAAATCCCACTATTTACTAATATATGTAAATACCTGCACATACATATGTATGTAGATGTCTGTATGGGCTGGGCGTGTTAAGATCGCCGTGAAAATCAAACATCGTGCAATACCTTTTCTGCGTTTTCATAAGCGGAATGCTGAGTAATTAGCTAGTCTACCAGTGTTCACTATACTTACTTATGTGTATGTGTTGTGCATACACAACACATACCTATACATACATGCATATGTGCTGGGAAACGTGCATGTTGGCGTTCTAGTGATAAGAACTGAATTTGGAGTAATAGCGAACAGTGCGGATACTGGTAGGCAAGACCGTAAAACGCGATTTGAGCATTCCACCATGCAGCCGAGGCGACTTGCTCTTCAATCTCTTCGGCGGACCCGTAAGCATTCGTTGTTGACCGGTAGCAGTGAATATAAGAGAAACCCGCAGCAGAGTTAAGAGAGCGTTTGCTGTATCTTGTCGAGGGCGAATTCTTGGTGATTTGCGTGACTTTCATTTCAACAGTGCATGAATATTGTATGTTAGCACTGGCATTCCTGGCACTGTTCTGGGCGAGGAACTATGTAAACGCGGGCCGTCTCTTAGTGAATATTCGCAAGCATTTTAGCGGTCGGCGCGCGCTAAGATTTTGGCGGCAGAGATGGATGCCGAAAGCCGAAATGTGGAGGGCTGTGAGTAACAAGTTGTTGTGTTGCGCAGCGCGGTTGTTTAGTAGCAACGGTGTGGTGCCGCTTGTCTTTTTGCGAGTCGTTTGCACTCCTGTTGTGTTTGGTGTGCTCTTCGCCGCAGAGGCGATGAGCTACTGCTGCGAATAGCGGCAACGTGGTGGTGTCTACGTTTTCCGAGTCATATCCTTTTGTTCAGCCGTTGCGTGAACAACAAAAGGAATAACCGGAACGAAGTGAACTCGCCGGCGCGTTGTCATTCGCGACGTGGAACGTGGGGTGTCCGCACGAAATCGCTGCCCGCCAAGTAATCGCGCAACTGGAAAAAGCACTTTGCCCACTACGCTTACTTTACGCGATATCGTGAACTGAAAATTAGAAATCAAGGAAATTTGTTCGTAAGCGTCATTTCGAATCATCGAAAATACGAGCAGTCATCATTCTGAAAAAGCCGGCACGCGCAAAGCATTAATAATTTTTGGTGTTTCTTATATAAGATTTTCATAATACTTTCGCGCCGTTGCCAATTCATCAGCAAATAATTTTATCAGGTGTGTGCCAGTGGACAACCTGAACGGCTTATGTCGAACGGAATTTTCAGTTTTGTGTCAACGCTGCAATTCTCGGCCTCGCGAACAATCTGGTTAAGGACAATAGTAACTGTTTTCCAATATGTTCTCTTTTAGTCGGCAAGGATCGGGAGCTACTATGGATATCTCGGCGTACCAGCACATGAACATTCGCATGAGCACCCGCGGAAAGCGCCCGCTGCGTAATCTGACGCCAAGCGACAAGGTACGCGCCATCCAACGCATTCACAATGGCGAGACAAAGGCCTCCGTTTCGCGAGACATCGGAGTGCCGGAGTCGACACTTCGCGGTTGGTGCAAGAATGAACAGAAGCTGCGTTTTATGTGCCGTCAACTTGCCGCCAACGAGCAGCTGCCCATGTCAATGCTGGAGAACCCGCCTGAGAAGCGCATCAAGTATGAAGCCCACCACATAATGCCGCCGAAGATCGGTGGTATCACCAGTTTTGAGGACTTCGCGGGATACGGCCGGCTGCCCTTCAATGGAATGGACTTTGTTGCCAATTGCCACAACAACCACCACAGTAACAGCACTAACGCTATTTTGGAAAAGATAGCGATGACGGAGTTTATGAAAAAGAGTAGTGCGTCGGGTGAAGGAAGTCCTCAATTGGGGGGCGGCATTGGTGGTGTCGCTCATCTGGGTGCGATCAGTACGTCGGCACCCGCCGCTGCCATTGACTACTCGCAACTCGCAATGATGCAGGACCATTTAAATTTGCTGTCCTTAATCAGCCCTAACCTCACGATGATGTCTAATTTGGGAGCTATCGGCATGAGCGGCTCGAACGAGGGCGATGGTAGCAAGTCCAAAGCTTCCGCTAGCACGTCAGACAGCACCGATGAAAACAGCAACGGTAGCAAGAATAATGTGGCTGTATTGTCCGTAAAAAATTGGGCAAAAGACACATCAGAGGACGAGAGGCATTCGAGTAGCAGTAACAACAACAACATCAGATATAATATAAACCACAACCGCAACAATAACGATACTAATAACAACGCGGTGAAATCGCGCAAGCAGCTTCTTCTTCCGACAGTCGCTCCCGAGTCAGGCGGCATCTTGGCCTTTCTGCCGCAAGTGTCACGCGCAGATTCGGACAACAACAACGGCGCTCTGTTAGAGTGGTGTAAAGTGTTCAACGCTAGCCTGAACTTCCTTGCACTTGCAGCAGCCGCTGCGGCCTTGCAACCCAACCAAATGCCCACTGTCAGCAGCGCAGAAAGCGCCAGCACTCTCAGGAGCGAACCGGACCTGTCTGAGGAGAACATTCTTTACAAGCAACTAACCAAGTCAATGGGGCAAACAGCCGAACAGAACGATGCTTCGAATGACAGTTATTACGAAAGCGAACCGGAGGATCTTTCGGTGCGATCGTCAACATCGAAGATTTCCAGCTTGCCCAACAGCCGCTCGCAAAGTCCGGCCAAAAGCACCATGTCCAGTTCATCGGCGCAGAGTGACGCCGACCCGTAATTCAACTGGGAGCGGCAGTTCATCCTTGGCGATTACGTTGTAATGTTTGTAGATATTAAACTAATATTTTTCTAATTCTAATTCTACGACTAAATATGTATATATGTACATGTATCGTTTTATAAAAAGAAATCGGACGACGGAGGCTTTGTCTACTCTAGTGATCTTGAGAGTTTCGCTTCGGCATTGTCCTGTTTGCCATGAAACTAAAATGACATTGTAAAAATTTAACAATAATTATAAGTAGATGAAATTAATTAACATATCATCCCTGAATTTTGTAAACACATTGAGTATGATCGATAATATATTTAGTTGATTTTAATTACTGAACCCTGTCATTGTGTCTTAAAGCAATTAGTTAAACTTTGATCTCAAAACACACAAACGCATTAGGGACAATGTTTGTTATAATAAACCACACCATTTTTGCATAGAATATAATATGACAGTTTTATTTTCAATTCATCGCTCAACTATGCCTGCAATGTTTTTCGGAATTTCGGAGGTTCTTATGATTCTGCGGAAACATAATGTTTTGGTACATTGTCAGTCAAGTATCAGAAAGTGGAAAGACAGTCTCCGAAAAATTTTCTCAGCAGTGTCTCTTTAGACTTTTTCTAGACTATATCGTTTACATACATACACTATTTCGATGAGTTAATTAAAATTGATTAATCAAAATCTCAGTATGAAATTACTTAGCGCTCATTTTCCTGAATAGTGTCATTACTCAAACACATGTTTTTTAGTTAAGTATACAGAAATAATTACCTTTTTATTCTTTAATCATAACGGCATATTTTAAACTCTTCTCATGCGAAGAGTAACGACACTTGCGTCGTCATATTTCACTCAATTGAAAACTTCAAAAGCGTTTTTTCCCACTTTAATGTTTTTTGAGTGATGATTGCTGAACGATGTAAAGTTCAAAGGGCAGAAGTGAATTTTTGAATTCATCGTGCTATTTGTCTAAACTTTACATTACATATTTATCCTTACATTTTCAGCGGTAGGTGTAGATGTTTACCGAGAAATCCTCGACACCTTTTTCTCGTTTTCAAAGGTTTGACATTCAATCATAACATAATTATACATAATTTTCAAAAGGACATATGTACATATGTTCAGTTACAGAGAGAGGCCCAATTCTTACTGCGCGGTAAGAAATATGTCTCTTATTTTTACCGATGATATGAGGGAACTTTACTTTCTTAAGGTCGCAAGGATATTCTGTGGAGGCACTACCGCACCCATAGAAGAGTTGCGACGGGACAAACGCGTTAAGATGTTCGTAAATCGTGGAAATAATACTGGAAGCCGTCTGATCCAGTTTTCGTTAGAAAATATACTCGTTTCGCCAATGTAAGCGAGCTCTCGCAACCTCCAAACGGGCCTAATTTGCTGAACAAGTAAATGTAGTTTTCTCTTTGATTTCTTGCGTTACTAGTGAGAACACTTCAGGAACACTTCTCTGAACAGGGCGAAGAGAATCTGGAATATTTAGTTAGCTAGTTGCGCCATTTGTTGTAAAATCGCACGAATTTATTCACACTTCCGATATTTCGATGCAATTGTTAATGTTATAAGAAGCTAATATTATAAGAAAATTTGTGGGGTAAACTTTAACTCATTTTTCGTGACTTGGTTAGTTGCTTAAAGAAAAATACTACTAAATGCGTACTAAAGCTTATTTTCAGCAATGTTTTGTTGGAGTAAAGTTAACATTTACACATGTACATATATATAATTGGGTAAGTAGGTACTTAAGACCCTTGAGTTGGGTAAGCGGGTTCGCATTTGGCAGAAAGTCTTGCGTGCAATGATATTGCTGGGAGTGTAGGAGTGCGCCGACGCAGACTCATTTCAAGCACCCACTGGGGCAGTTACTAGAATATCAGATTACTTTCAAGTCGTAAGTAGTTTCAGAGTATGAGTAACTAACGTAAGTAAATTAATCAAAATCAGAGATATAAAATTCTTCTAAGAAACATGTTTTCTAATTTGTGTACCCTGCACTGAATTGTCGGGTTAGACAAATGTATCGGAAAGGCATTTATGTACGCATGTATATGTGCATGCATTTGATTACCGTCACTAGGAAAATATATTTAGCCATTTTCTTGTATCGGCCCCCCTTAAGCTGGATTGCCATCTGAAAGTAGTTTCCTTAATACAAAAATGTTGCCAATTAACTGAACGTGCTTACCACACAAGCAAATTTAGTGCTTATTATTACTTTATTTTAAGCAAATTAAAAGTAAAGCAAATAAGTAATACAAATAAAGCTTGTGACTCAAGTACTGCTCTCCGATTAAAAAACAATATTAACAAACTGTAAATTGTTAGCTAATTTTAAGTAAATTCCACATGTTTTCTATACAATTTCTTGAAAGCTCTTACAAAGCTCCGGCTGCTAAGGGCCGCAGCTGCAATGCCGACTGAACGCAATTCGTTACTTGGTCTAGTTTTGAGGCAGATCACGCGCATCACATTGCAAGTAGTCGCGCTGCCATTTGAACTAGCAGCCTGCCCTCGTCGCGTGCTGATGGAAACCAATTATCAGTTGCTTCTGTTGCGAATTCTTAATTAAAGATAGGCACTGCAACGTATTTGCCATTTCGAAAGATTTAGACTGCTTGGCCATTACTGTGGACACATTGTGGTGTGAGATTCATCCTCGTTGCGTATCGATGTTACACGCATATTCGTTGGTGGAAAAATCACAAGAAACGGACAATTACTCAATGTTGACCACCGTCACTACTCCTTTTGTAGTGGAAGATATATTTTTATTATTTATTTTATTATTGTTATTATTTTATTATTATTATTTTATTTACATTTTTAAACCACTTAAACCACAGGTATTACTTCTTGCTTTACTTTACTCATGATTTCTATTTTTAAAAAGATCTATCTAAAAGGTCTATTTTGCAAAATAAGAACGATGTTGTACAACTCTTTTATGTTTAAATTGAAATAGTTTTATCTTTATAGTACACAATCTAAGTATATATGTACATATCTGACTGTCCTGACTGACAGATTCATCAACGCCAAACCCAAACCACTAAAGCTACAAATATGAAATTTGAACTTTAGGTAAATCTTGAAAAATGAACCTACGCTAAGGCGGGATTTTTTGAAATTCGGGGACTAAAAGGACAAAACATGGGTTAAGGTGTTGTATGAAGAAACTTTATATAATGGGCCTATTTCAAAGTTGGTGAAAACACTTGAAATCAAAAATAATTTGACACGTGTTTTTCATTTTTTGGAAAATTTAAGGGATGCACCAAGAGCCAAAAGTTTTAGTGAGAAATAATTCCATACGGGTTTTTTATTTTTTCGAAAATAAAAATCTGACGGGGTCAACGATGGGTTAAGAGTTTGTATGGGGAAACAGTGCTTAATGCGCCAATTGATTTCAAATGCGGTGAAAGCACTTCAAATGAGAAATAATTAGGTAAGTGTTAATTTTTTCATAAAAATCTGACGGGATCAACAAAGGGTTAAAAAACACTGGTTTGTTGGCCACATTGACTTCAAATTTGCGTGCAAAGCCGCGGGGCCCTGCTGGTACACAATTAGACGTAAAATTATGAAAATAGACAATTAGAGAGCTCATAAAATATTACCACAATCTATACTATGTACTACTATTACAATGTGACGTGGTTTTTTGAGACACAAGCAAGAACCACTGAAACAATTTAAGTGAAATGAGTATCAAGTACCTGATTTCTTATGTAGGGAAATAGTACATGCAGGCTATATGAGATTGACCACGCCCACCTACGCCCACTATGGTAATAAAATGCAGCTATGGTGAGTATAAAACGATTCAGCGTGTCATTGTGGCAACTATAAGTTATAACTACAAGCAGGGGCGTAGCCATAGTCTATAATTTGTCAACATTTTCAATCACTATGCATCGTATGTACGCTCGCAATTAACAAAGCGGTCTTTTCATCTTTAAACATTTAAAAGAATAATAACAAAACATTTTTTGGGCGAAACTAATTTGTTTTTCAAATAGTTCCGTTTAGGCTCAATACAGCGATTTGCTTGATCTAAAAACATGTATAAATAGTAGTTTAGTTCGTCGACCGGAATGTCCTTCAGGATGTCGGTACAAGCCTTTTGGATGGTTTCTACGTTCTCAAAACGCTTTCTTTCATCGGCAAATGCATTTTTTGAAAACGTGAAAGTCGCACGGTGCCGCATCAGGTGAAAACGAGGAGTGGTTGATGGTTAAAATTCGACTTTTAGTAAACAAAAAAAGTCAAAACAAGTGTCGATCGATGAGATGGCATCCTTCGATACCCAACTCTTCAGTTAAAGTGCTATTGATAAATTTATGCTATTGAGATGCTTCACCTTCGCCTTACCAAAGATATTTGTATACGTCGTTTACCAATGTCGTCACCCGGATGACCCCAGGCACTTCCGCCTATATTTTGAGTAAAACTCACATTAAAGGTATAATAATATATAAATTTTTTCATACCTCAGTATTTAGTAACTTCCTCTGGCGATAGTTGGTTTTTCGAAAAAGGCCAAACACTAATGATTTATTTTGCAACTTTGGAAAATATTCGAAAATTTCTTTCCAGAAGTTTTATTGAACATCTAATGAGGTACGCAAAAAAAATTTATTGTGAGTTTTATTCAAAATGGCAGCGAAAGCGCCTGGGATCAAGTTTAAACATGAACAAAATTTCTAAAAAAAAATATTTGTTCATGTTATTGAAAATTACCTTCAAATTTGTGCAGTTATTCAAAACAGGGACCGAAAATATTGTAATTTTAGAAATTTCATACCATTTTTTTGGTCTCGGCAGACCGCACATTTTGAGATTGAAGACTTGTGCGACGAAAAAAAATTGTATCAATAGTTTTTTAGTCGGTCAAGCGGCCTTTGAAAATAATTCAAATTGCCTGATAGATTTGACCAAAAAAAGTAAAAGCCACAAAATAACTGTTATTTTTGACCGATAAAATAAAAGTAAAAGTAACAGTAATTTTTGCCTGAAATGATAAAAGGCACAAAATAGCTTTTATTTTTGTCGGGAAAAATAAAAGTTAAAGGTAACAGTTAAAATCTGACCTTTATGATAAAAACCATAACCGGTACGGTCCTTGATTCGAAATCAAAGCTAAATACTTGGGCAGATATTAAACATAAGTAAAGTAAAGCGAAGGTTAAATCCAATTTCAAGAATTTCAATGAAGATTTTGGCTAATCTTTTATGTATTACCGCCCAGTTTTGATGGGCGGTAATTCAGTTGGCTAACCCGTTGGTCATCATTTATCTCCTGACAATCGTTTTTAAATCGCGTTTAGCACTTATGAACTCCACCACGGTATGAACAATCATCACCACAAACTTGATTCATCAATTTAAATGCCTCGGTTAAAGTTTAAACGTTTTTAAAACAAAAGTAAATATTGGGTCTTTGTTCGATGCTCATTTTTGTACGATGACACAAACATACTTTCACTTCCGAAGCAATAAATTTAATTTTCAATGCATTAGGTCACATAAGCCACTACAAAATGCCCTATTTCGAAAGTGCAGTTTACTTTAAAAAACACGTAATACTAAACTGGCAAAACAAATTTTAAAACGTTGTACACATGTTCCCAAACGTCGGCTATACACATATTTCTATGGTACAAGGCAATAGCGATATTAAATGCTTTTGTGCATTATTGGGCTAAGAAGTGAGGTTGGTCACGCCGGGTGACTCTGTGTTTTATTAAGGAAAACGTAGACCGTATGAGGTTGAAGACACCTTCCGGACACGCCCACTGTAGTAATTCAATTCTGCTCCGTTGTATTTAAATATGAATTTGAATATGAATTGTCACTATATTCTTGAACCAGTTTTCTTAAAATGTCTACAACGTCTTCCAGTTTGTTGTATAAGGGATGTAAAAAAATGTGACAAGTGTTCAACAAGTGTAACTGAAACTTTTATCATTGGTATATTTTCAGAATTGTGGGTCGCACAGCTTGATCGTTACTCAGACGAGTTTTTCTACCAGGAGAATTTGAGGGCTTTTAGACAGATCACTGGCACGAAAACATTGGAGAGAATAAATCTAACTCAATTGTTAGAATTTTTACACTTATTGAATTTTCAGATACATGAAATCAATTAATTATGAAATTGAGGGCAAATTTATTTTATTTATTTTTTTCGGTCTATGAACAATAGTTCTTACAGACTATAACAATATAACAGATTTTCCTTACATACTCGTACTAAGGTGCTATAAATTACGTAAAAGCTTCTGAGAAAAATTAAACTTATTAATTAGGGGGCGAGGTTGAGTGACTCAAAAGAGATACATTTAGGGTATACAATTGTTCTAAATTTTGTAAATTGTACACTTTAATGGTACATATAATATTAAATCATATTTAAAGAACTCAGCAAGCAGAGGTCAACACTTCCGAAGGTAATAATCTCCAGCCATCTTCATTTATTTTTGCACAGTTTTCAAATTGTTGCGATGCTTCAAAAGCATTTGTAGTGAACAATTTGTAGCCAACTTGCGACCCACTTTTACTGATGCGTACTTCTATTCATCTGGCATGCCCGTAAATGCGACTTGTATGTTAGAGCGACTAGCGAAGAGATTGAAAATTTGCAGTGAAAATAGGCAATGGGAGGTTTCAATATCCAAACCACCTCTCCTGGGCACATTGCTAATAATACCTAAATCCTTTTAATTACGTGGGCAGTCCGATAAGTACTTAGCCCCATCGCCTGATGGTGCCACTATCGTAAGAGAAATTTACTATCGTGTAGTACATCCTCGTAGACGGCTACTGTCAATATATCAGCCATATTGGATTTGTAGTTTTGTTTTGACCGCGTGTGGAAACGAACGTGTCCGCGGATTTTAGAAAAATGGAAAAGAGCAATATCGGTCGGTGATTCGCCAAATTGGTCGCATTAGGCTACGAACAGCTGCCCAATCCATCGTATTCTCCAGATTGGGCCCCGTGTGACTTCTTTTTGTTTCCAAACTTGAAAAAGTCACTCGCCGGGCAGAAATTTGAGTCGAATGAGGAGGTTATCGCCGCCACGGAGGCCTCCAGAAAAGTATTTTTCAGACGGGTTAAAGAAGTTGGAGCATCGCTGGGTCAAGTGTATCGAGTTGAAAGGAGACTACGTTGAGAAATAAATCGCCACTTTTCCAAAATTTTCGTTTTTCTTTTGTAGGCTAAGTACTTATCGGACCACCCACGTAAATAGAATGTATTTGGATTGAAGAACAAATTGTTTTGTACCACAAAAAAAAATAAAGTAATAGTAGGTACTATAAAGTCGTTATTATACTGTATATTAAAAAGTTTCAGCACTTCGGGAGGGGAGGTTGGAACCCTTAAAGAGTTGCTTTGTGTAAGTGACTTCGGCAATTGAATCGTGGATCTTATAAAAATACGAATATGTGTAGTATGTATGTATTGCATGTATGATGTAACTCCACTATCCTTCCAAATTAGGTATTTTGTTTTAAAATATCAACTAGCATCGTTAATGGGTCGAGACTTCATTCCAAGCTTTAGCCTCGGATCTGTATTTGGTCGGTACCGGCACCGATGGTGAAACCGCTTAAATACTTGTGTACATTTGTAATGTAATTTCTTGATGCATGAGTGCTTGAATGCATCACGCCAATTATCCACATGTCATGTCGAATGCAAGGAGTGTGTTTCGGTTGCGCTGATCAATAATTATAATTGCATGTGCCAGAAAGTGACATGGCTGGCGGTCCTTGGCCGACTGCTTGATCGGCCGATGGAGCGACTCATCGCACACTTGCCTCCATTGTCAATCAGTACGCTTGGTTGTGTGGAGCGGATGGACATTTTCTGCCTGAGTTGCCTCGCTGCTCCGTCGCATATTTTCGGAACATCTCATGTTTCAGTTTCGGTACCAGCTGTAATGCAAAACAGGCAATTCAACTGCGCCGTTGAATGCGGTGCCATGAGAATTTCCGCGATCGCCTGTACATTTTGCAGTTTTGCGTTGCTTTGGCTTTTGTTTCGGTTTGCGGTTAGCGCGTAACAGCATAACGAAAAGAATTTTGACCTCTTCCTGTCATATCACTGCTGCGACGCAAGCCTCCAGCCTTGGCCAAGTGGCATCTGAGTAGCAATTTTGATTGTCCATCTAGTCGGCGCGCTCGTATCACGAGGCGAATCGCACTCTCGTGTCGATCATTTTCGAACTGGTACGTGGAGAGTCGTGCGCAAACGAATTACGAGGCGTCAGTCAATTGACATTGGCAGCGTTTGCATACCACCATCGGCAGCATCAGCGCAACTGCCCATATACTATATTCGCAAAGATATCGCTTGGCGGTGCGCTGCAGACCCAGCTAAGCACAACAGAAGGCAGAGCACAGCTAAAAACGGGGCAATTTGATCCTCAGCCAGAAGAATGTCACGCCACGCTACGAGTACGCTACAAACGAAATGCACAGCGATGTGCGATCGGATGGCGTGGTGCAGGGCGTTGCAATGGAGGCATTGTCAGTCGCGTAATCATCATAATTCTTGCGAACCGACGGCAGCGACGAGTAAAAAGGAACGGAAATTACCAACACGCGATATTTAATTTCTCCCATCGAAAAAACTGTGGCTGTGGCCGTGGCTGCTGTTGCTGCTGATGTCCTGTCAATTGGTGCTTCTTGCTATGCTCAGAGCCATTGCCGAAACCGATCTCGTGTTGTGGCTGCTGTTATTGTTGTTGGCGTTGGCCGGTGCTGTTCGATGAGGGCTTTTGCGCTGCCAAAGCAGCACTGCTACTGCCTAACGGAAAAGGGAACAGTTGCGGTCCGAGGTCAAAGTTGGAAGCCAAGATGAACACAAAAGTTACCAAAAGAGACAAACATGGAGTTCGTTAATAATTTACGCAACGTATTCTCGTACATATGTGTGAAGAGTGTTGCCGATGTGAGAGAAACAACAATGTCCACAATAGTTTGAATTTATAGTTGAAATACTACCAACTATGATCACAATATTCGTTGAACGCTTTAATGAAGTCTTCTAAATCAATCTAATCGTAATATTCCTGGCCGGTTCCAACCCCGGGGCATCTTTCTTAGAGAGAAAAACTGAGGTCTGGTTAGGGATGCACAGAGGGTACTCTGAAGTTGTAGAAAGAACACTTCACCAAGATGCTCGCAGGCGGCGAAGAGGCATAACACTTAATGACTCTCACGGAGGGTAAACTACTAGAATTTGGAATGACGCAAAAAGGAGCAAGAATCTTGGGAAATTTGACGACAAAATAAATGCTTCATTCGAGAACCGAATACGTGACTTTTTTAATTATTTATTATTTATTCTACTAATACCTTTATTCTGGCCAATACCAGTACCTCACCTTCTTTTGAAAATTGCTTATAAAAACCAAGCTCTGTTCTTCGTGGTCGAAATGCTTTGAAACATCCTATAATCGAATCACATATATAATATAATATAATATAATATAATATAATATAATATAATATAATATAATATAATATAATATAATATAATATAATATAATATAATATAATATAATATAATATAATATAATATAATATAATATAATATAATATAATATAATATAATATAATATAATATAATATAATATAATATAATATAATATAATATAATATAATATAATATAATATAATATACCAATTAGTTCATTAATGGTTTCGGGCTCGTGTTAAAATAGGATTGCATATCGACTTGTTGCAGTTTCCCAACTAAGATCATTGAAATACTGCGATAGCAAACAGGCCTACAACAGTTATAGGTACTTTAAAAACCAAAATGTTTAGCAACACAATATGCACCTTATTTACTTTGGAGAAGTTATAATTTTTTACATACGAATATATGTTGATATGTATGTATATATAAAAAGTGCATATACAAAATACATGAATACCTACGTATGAATTTTAATAATTTAGAGAATACATTTTGTAAACAATAATGTTTACACGTTCACCTTTTATTTGTGCAACTGCTCTGTAGTTCCGCGTTCGCTGCGTATTTAAGAGCTGCAGTAAGAGAAGCCCATCAGCATCCCGGGCTAAAGAGTGCCGGCGCCCAGCTGCATACGAGTGGGCCTAGTAGGGGCATGTTTGATTCGCTGCGACTATCTGCGCACGCTCACAACTCACAAGCATGAAGGATATTGTTGCTTGTTACGCTGCGTGTTACCGTGAGGCAGCCGAGCTGGTGTGGGATCTGCGAAAGAGTTTTGGACGAATGTCCAAATTGCAAAATTCACTTCTATGTGGGTTCAGCAGAAATTTGCGTAAGTTGCGTGTATATGCGAGGGGATTGTTGAAAATATTTTTGTATTTCGGCTTCCGCAAATGAAAGTCTTGCACATTTGAGTGAAAAAGTTAAGGGAGGACCACATCGCAATGCTCCCGCTGGTGCAGTTAGACCCCCAAACGCACGTCTAGCGCAGAATCCTCTGAATTTTCAAACGTGCTAATAATTGCTGGAACCGTTAGAACAGCAAGTGTTAAAAAATATCGAATATAAATTCGACGTCAAATTCGAAAGGACCTACAGCCCTAAAACTATACATACTCAACAATTTTAAAATAAGCATACAAGTTTATAATAAGTTTATAAGTATAAGTTTTGAGAAAAATTGCATATTGCATGTTTATTCACCATTTACCTATTTACTTACGTAAATTTTTAAATTTTTGCAGGTTGTGTGAGAACTTTATAGAATCTGTCCATCACTTCTTCTGCGCCTGTGCGGCATTGTCAAGAAGATATTCTATCAATATTCTATCAATATATTCAACAATCTATAATTTGGAGAAGACAACAAACTAGCAAACCACATAGCACCTACCGGTAATAGTGGTAAAAAAAGGGCGCCCACGCGCTTATTAGATGCCGAAATATCGCCACTGAAACCAACCAACCAACTAATTAAAATGTTTAACTCGATTCCTCTTCGGTAGTTTTCGAGCTTTATGCAATGTTTCTGTTTTAATAGAAGTTATGAAATGATGCAAAATCTGATGTTTTGTCTTGTGTTTTTTTAAATTTTAATTTTAATTTTTACCTCTTAACTTACATATGCACGATTTTTACAGATGTATATATAGAACTTTCTAAGCAAAATATGACACACTTGTTCATTCGATAGGGTATAGTATCAGAGTAGGGTATAGTATCAGGTCATATTTAAATCTTCACAAGCAATATTATGTAGTAATGAAATATTTTTCGATTAGAATGCACATTTAGCGTAGATTGGATGCTTATTGCGTGTGGTACCTGAAACGCTTTTCTGTTTAAGTTCCGCATTCAAGTCCTTTACAGTTGCATTTAATGGAGGACATTCACATAAGCGATTATTGGGGATAGACGGGAAGTATCGCGGATTATCCCGGGTTCCCGGTTGATTGAGGTGAAATTTTGTATTGTTTTTGAGTTTAACTTTGATGAGTTTTGAATGTTTTTATTTGGCTTTTGACCATTTTCACTGGTGCTTGTGTCTCTGATCATACCTGATACGAGTAGTAAGTAAATAACGGGACTCCCCTACTTCGTTGCATGCATCGCATTTACAACTAATAGAACTAAATATTGTCTATTGTTTTTACTATTGTGGATAATAGAGAATAAAACGCATAGTCGAGCAAAAACCACAAATATACTGTTCTTTGGCGTTTACGGTTAGTTGAGACGCTCGTTGCACAAATCGATTGACTCCATAGAACAAAAAGTTGAGAAATTATATAAAATAAGTATATATAATACATTAATTTTAAAAATTCCCTAATTTTGTGTTCTATGGCCAAACGATTTTTGTCCATTAATTGTGTTGACCCTATTAATCAGGCATGTTATTATAAATATAAAAAGTTATGACTATGGCAAGTGCTTTGACCCTTTTCAAAAAGTGGAGTTAATCGATGTTCCCCGTTAGTCGAATTCCGGATAATCGAGTTTCGACTGTGTTCGATTTCCGCCATTTGATTTTTTCAAAATTAATTTGCAATTTGCAATCGCACACGCACTACAAAAGTGACACAACTCTAAATTTTTAATTTTCGGGTTTATGTGTTAATACTGTGCACAATGCATCAATCTACCAATAAGCAAAAGCTCAGTATATTTTGTTGTTGTTAACTGTTGCAAAAATACAGTTAGGTCTCCCTTTATGTCAGAAGTTTGATGCTATTTGATCGCTGAAGCTCAATGCAAAAGTGTCCTAACTCAAATTGTGACACTTTTGACGAAATAAATTTCTGTTGAAGTTAATTTTAAGCAAAGTTCTGACAATTTTAGTATATATTTTCAAATAGAAAAATTAATTCGAATTCTCAAAATTTTTCTTTCGACTTTTTAACTGTAATTTATAATTATAAAACTCAGCAAAAGTGACATATGTAACTTAAAATAATTCCGTAATTATTGAATTAAAAATTCAAAATTTTGGATTTTCTAGTCTAAAATTAAAAAAAAATTCTTGTTACTTATCCTAAAGCATAATCTGTAAGGATTTTCTACTGAACGGTCTATACGTTATTTTAAAAAAATGTTTATTTACCTCAAAAACAGTTTTTTGCGTTTCCTGAAAAATCAAAAATTTTGAGTTGTGTCACTTTTGTAGTGCATGTGCGATATGTACAAGTATAAGAACAAATTGGAGGATTGTTTTGAAATTTGATATGAGTTCATACCTGTGATGGATTAAAAATTTAACTTTAATGAAATGGTTTGTTATTAACGACCCGACGTGTAAAAGGTTGGATATTTTTTTCAGGCAACTAGTATTAGATGAACTTTGTGGCCCAAATTCAGAGAGGTCAGTTGAGCCAAACGTGGCATTATCGAAGTAATTACAGATAAAATGTTTCTTCGGTTTCTTACTCTCAGCAGGAAATAGCAAACCACTGAGAGTAAAATTGCTTATAGAAGTTCTCATGTGGCACCTATCACCAATTTCAACCCTTTAGAGCCAAAAGATGCTAAATCAGCTTTGCTCATTTGTTGACAGAAACTAATCTGCGAATAATAAATGATCAATAATATCTTACGATTTAAAGAAGATAAAGTAATGATTTTGTTAATGTGAATGTTGCTCATCCGAAACATGGGTCAGTGGTGGATGTCTTTACTTCAGCGTCCTATTCCACAGATTATCAGATATTAGTTCGCATGGATTGGCAAAGACATTTAAGAATGTCAAAGTTTTTTGGTAAGTATAAACACTGGAGCTCTGGCCAAAATACAGACCGAAGCCGAAAATGAAACATTTTTGAGTATATATCGCTCGATATGACAAGGCAAAATTACCGTTATCAAAGTGTTGTAGTAGTATAGTTTTTTTTTTGGCTTTAGAGTTACAAGTTGTTGTTCCTATAGTAAACAAAAGTTTTAATAGGTTCAATTCCTAATTTTTCCATAGCGCACTGGAGCACGCGCTGAGCATTCGCAAGCTTCACACGCATTTTCTCGAAACCACTTTTGCAAACTCACTGAATTTTGACAGCAACACAATTGTGTGCTCTGAGGAAGTACATATC
Organism: Melieria crassipennis; assembly: GCA_963668005.1. Taxonomy (NCBI): domain Eukaryota; kingdom Metazoa; phylum Arthropoda; class Insecta; order Diptera; family Ulidiidae; genus Melieria; species Melieria crassipennis. Next base: position 83,501,291 of record OY764961.1, on the reverse strand, counting down.
TACGTAGTCATTTTTTTATTTGATGATAACGTTTTTTTGTTACAACTTACTGGCAATTTTTTGACGAAAAATCGATACTTTATTTCCAAAGTGCACCATTTCTTCAAAAATGTACATAGTTAGAAAAACCCGCTACTTACTACCATAGACAATAGAATATAGAGCATAATCTTGTATAAAGTGTATTTGTTTTTTGTTCCAGGCCTTATATTTACCAGAAATCAGTCCTCCCGTTTGGGAGTTCAAAAATAAGGCAATTTCAAAGCGCTATTTTGAAGTAAAACCACAAATAACATAACAAATTTTCTTTTCCATACATCAATATGTCCTCAATATACATTTTGAAAATAGGTTAGGTTAGGTTAGGTAGGGCAGGTTAGGTAGGGTAGGCAGCCGCCGTGGCTCAGTTGGTTAGTGCGTTGGACCGCGAGTCGAAGGCAGCAACCTCAGGTTCAAATACTGCCTGTAATAACACCTAAAAAAAAAAAATAACGGGAAAACTCGTTTTCTCTTTCGGTGGCTGTCCTCTCAGCTGGAAATGGCAAACCTCTGAGAGTAAAAATTGCTTATGAAAAAGCTCCCAACCTGCCGTTCGGAACCGGCATAAAACTATAGGTCCCTCCCACCCGCGTACAAATTCACACGCACAACACGGGTGGTTGCGGGAAGCTAGGCCTTAGTCTCGCGTAAGCGGGCTGTCGTGCCAGTCAATTATTAAATTATTAGGTTAGGTAGGGAAGGGTGTGTGCGGCCGGAGGCCGCACTTCCACTCGGAGGCCAAAATGGCCCATTGTGAATCCCTTCTTGGAAGGTTCTGGAGCTAGCCAGCGGCTCTCATTCCGGGGCAAACCAGTTCGAACTCTTGATGAAGGAGAGTAGATCCGAAATTTCGACTATTGCCGCGCCAGCCAAGTCTGCCAGGAACCTTGACCCCAGGGTACGGAGACGGCGTTCCTGCAGAGCCGGGCAGTGGCACAGGTAGTGTTGGATCGTTTCCACTTCTTCTTCATCTCCACAGCTTCTGCAGACATCACTGGACGAGAGGCACAATTTGGGCGACCCCTGCCTCTCACCTGCCATCTCATCCGCTGCCTCGTTTCCTGCCACTCCAGAGTGGCCCGGAACCCAGCAGAGAGTGACTCGGTGATGTCCGATGCCGCGAAGTGCAGTGCGACAACTCTGCACTACCTTTGATTTCACAGTAGCTGATTCCAGCGCTTTAAGGGCTACCTGACTATCCACACAGATTGTGATATCAGTTGGTGATAATCCGCTTTCGCGGATTAATTCAGCAGCTTTCCAGATTGCATAAATCTCCGCCTGAAAAATGCTACAGAGGTCCGGGAGTCTGAAAGGCCGTTGAACCCCTAGTACATCTGAGTGGAGACCAGCTCCTGTACCTTCCTCCATTTTTGAACCATCTGTGAAGATGGTGATGGAGGCGTCTCTTGTCACACTTGTAAGTCCCCATTCTTCCCTTGAGGGAAAGGAGGTAAGTGCGCGCGAATCAAAATCCAGGTATGGAATCAGATAGTCCGTGCAGGAGTCTAATTGATGTTCTGTACCTGGCCTTTTGAAAATATATCCACGTACTTTTTCCACAGTCGCGAAATAAATCGTCGAAATGAGTCCTCTTTTTCGGTCGCTAGAAAATTGCACTTGCTTCGAATTTTGCTTTGAATTATCACCTTCGGGTTCGGTATTAGCCGAACATCAATCTTGCAGCCGGCTTCGGCCAAAATGTCAACATCGGTCGGGCTCTACATAAATCCTTTTATATTATGAATCCTTACTATTTATGTGCTTAATTGTTGGCGGAGCAGGTGAACAAAACGCAGCTGTTTTCGGGAAGTGCGCTTATTCGCGGGTTGAATAAAAAATAACATATATGAACAACAAGTCAAAATTTGACAGAACTTAACGTCCGAGGGCGGGGAGCAGAAATAGGAGTAATATGAGTACAAAAGGAGAAGGAAAGGATGAGATTAGAAGTGGGATCGACAGTTCACAAAGGCAGCACTCATTTAGCCACTATGAATCGCAAGCAACTTTTCACAAAGGAAGATAAGGATACGTTTGAGTTGCAAATTTGCCAAATTATTTAAAAAGCATGTGTGTGTGTGTGTTTGAAGCCTTATTTGAAGCTAATTTCGACTGGAAAGTGTAGGTCAGATTTTTATTAAATTCTTTTAATTTTAATCATTCCAACAACCGAAAGCTTTGCTGCTAGCGCTGTTCCCGATTCGTAGTATAACTATGTACTATGTATATATGCAATGCTAAAGCCCAATGTACATATATAATATTACGTCAAAAAGCAAGCTTGGCGGGTTAATAATGATTCTGTCCATTTTGCACTTTCGAAAACTACGGATCAATGCTGTTGCAACGGAAGTGCAATCAGAAGACGAATTCCGTTACGCTTATTTTGCTTAGTTTTTCTTTCTTGCCTTGTAAATACTTACCTCGCCAAAGTTGGCTGTTACAGATATATGTATATGTATATAAGTATGTATGTGTGTTTGTGTGTGCGTGTGTGTGTATATATATGTACGAAAAGACGGGTTATTATTCACTAAGTATGAGAACTCTGAAAAGTTTCCTTGACCTAGACCTAGCTGGAAGCGAAAGCGAAAGTTCAATACACTTTAGTATATTTGAAAATATGCACGCACATACCTACATATGTATGTATGTATGTATGTGTGAATGTGTATAAAAGTTATAAAAAGTTTTTCTATGACAGCGAAAGTAGCTCGAAGAGGAGGAGGACTAAGAACACTGTGGAAGGAATGAAGAAAAATGAGTGAAAAAGAATCACAGAATGATATTTATCTACGCTACTCAAATTCAGAAGCACAACCAAATTCAGACAATTGTCGCATATGTATGTATGTATGTATGTGCACGCGTCGACCGTGCTGCGGGAGAAGGGTTACACGTTTTGATTATTCCCTACTTCAAACATAAAAATAAGAAAACTTTAAATGAAAAAAGACTTCGGACTGCTTGCGTGGATGGTTGATGATTGCGTATCGTAGAAAATGTTGCCACACAGGGGGTGTTAAAATGTTTTGTTTGTACAGGCAGCATATTCAAGTAATTATTTGATTTCTTCGCTTGAATGCAAGCGGAAGAAATCCGCAGACGCTATGCTCGCTGAAACGTGTTAGTGGAGTAAACGCAAAGTGGAGAAGAACGACACCCGATAGCGCCCAGTCTACCGCCTACGGTTCTTCTCCAGGGTTTTATTACTTGTTGTTGTATAATCAATGGGTAAAAACTAGTGTCTGACCGAATATTCGGTTTCGGTTTCGGCCCAAATAAGTGGTTTCGGTTACGGTTTCAGTTTCGGCCAACAAATTTCCGAACGGCCGAAACCGAAACTTTTTAGAATATTTTTTTACATTTTATTGTGTAGCAGATATATAGTGAAAGGAGGAGTAATTTGGATGCCACCAATGTAAACAAACTTTTTTTTAGCATATAATATTAAATTATTTAATTTTGAATATTAGCGAGTAAGGTACGAAAGGGTGATTTTTTCATGTTTGTGTTTTTAAAAAATTAATAAATTGTTTTTATTAAATAAGTATTTATTTATTTATGTTATGTTTGTTTATTTGTTCTTTATTTACTTAATGTAAAATTCGTTTCTTGAAAAAAAATGCTTGATATGGTGATTTTTATTTCAACTAAAATGTTTCGGTTTCGGCCGAATATTAAAAAAAAAACCGAAATTCGGTTGCGGTGTCGGTTTCGGCCCAAAATAGATGTTTCGGTCGGACACTAGTAAAAACTGTACCAAACCATCCATTGTATGTGGGTTTCGAAACCTGCTTATCTGATAGTGATTTAACTTTACTCACGCCTTGAAATTGTTAATTGTTAGAGGGTTAAACATTCGGTGCTCTTTGAATCGAACTCTTTCGGAAGTCAGACTAACATGAATTATAATTATGAGCTAGTTGTGTAATTGTAATATGATTCGCTAATCTTAAATTGCGAAACGGTGGTCAAAATAACTAAGAAGTATTAATTTTTACCGATCTGGTGGAAATGCCTTGTCTTTAACCCTTTCGACCCCGAATTTTACCCTGTGTCTCGATATTACTTTTTGGTATTTAAATCACGAAACAATTGCCTAAGAAGTGTGCACACGACATTTGAAGTCGCCTTGCCTCTTTGTTAGAGTTCTAAAGCTAGTTTACTTTTGAATAATTTTAGCTTAAAACGGGTTAAATAAATTTTGTATCAATATTTTTTAATTACAGAAAAATTATTTAATATTTATGGAAAAATACAAAATTATCACTTTTTGATTTTATTTAACCATTATTAAAGAAACATGGTTTTGATCAAACGCGCCCAATTCGTAGACTTCAATTAGAACACAAACTTTCCCTGACATCGCTGCAAATTATTGGAAATTATTTTGGGAATAACAGTAAAATTGTTGTAATTTGCTTTGAATTCACTTCTAAAAATATTCATTTATTGGTGCCTACTTAAATTAAATCCATAAATCAATCGTAGCTTTTGCTATAAGATGACAAATAGGTGAAGTTGCTCTCAGGCAAGTTTGGGGTCGAAAGGGTTAAATAGTGTTTGAGGTACTTACAAACGGATAGGTGCATTGCATTTAAGTGCATACACATAGCTGTCAGTATTGACATGTCAATGTCCTCTTAAGAACATAGAAAGGTACCCAGTAAGAAAATGCGACCAAACCAGACCAATCGGCATCTGTTTATCTGTTTGCAAGTTTCGCTTTGCTGATTCGAAACAATGTAATTTAGATTATCTCTTTGTTTCGATATTTCGATTGGTTTTTATATGGCAAACACAAATTTTTTTTATCATGTACGTACATAATTTTGCAAAAATGTTCACGCAGTGAAATTGTTCCAGAATAAAAATACTTGCGGGTACAGTTGAAGTTATAACGCACGTATGTTTTTTTTTGGTCACTGGAGTAAGTTTTTTTTCTGAAAAATCAAAATTACAGCGTGCGCTAAATTTTTCAAGCTGGATTATAGTGGGAAGTTTTGCGTACATAAGAGGTCAAAGACTTTTCTTCGATTGGTTTGGCTTCGAAAACCTCTTCAAAGTGTACTTCTGAAATGATTTCTCCCATCGGAATGTTCGCATATCTCTTATTTTCCCACTGGGAACACAAGTATACGCATACATACGTGTACATACATACATGTACATAAGTACATATATGTATAGACACTTGAGCATTTGGTGATGTTTGCTCATTGGAATGTGTGTTTTCATACATATCGTTGCGTAGGTATGTACTTAAGATTTTCCATAATTAGGTAAATAGCATTGAGCTAATTTAGGTGTCAAGGCCGTCGTAGTCTATAAGTGTATGTAAGGCATGAAAACATTGCTAATGTGTATGGATGTGTGTGAATTATGCATACTATACAGCCATTCACACAATTCGCAACAAACATACTTACGTATGTATATGTAAATTATAATGAGATGGTAATGTGGTTTCGGCATTTAGTTTTGGACAACGACTAAGAAGCTTAGGCAGTACGCGTCATTTTATTGATGAGGGCACCGTTAATGAGAAATACGCCGATCTGATTTATTCATATCACACTAAAAACGATAATCTCTATCTATAAAAATAAATGTTTGTCGGTTTGTCTTTTATAGACGCGGAAATTTGTTGGCCGATTGATCTGAAAAGCCATAGCCGAGGCCACAGCATAAGGAAGAGTAAAATGCCCCTAAGCTAATTACAATTGTTATACTTTTGTAATATTAGCTGTAATATGTAGAAGTAACAATTTTTTTTAGTAATAATTTCCTACTAGTTAATCCCCGATTTGGGAGAATTAATATAATAAATAAATAAAAATTAACTTTTGAGCTAGTTGTCTGATTATTTATTTATTTATTTATTTAAGTCATTGAATAAACAATTCTTACAGACTAATAACAATATATATTCAAAACAATTCATTTAAAAAATTCAGCTAAGTATCTTAAAACTAAGCTTTTAGGAAGCGCGAGATCGAGTTCAGGAACAGAATTTAAGTTGCAAAGAGCTCTGGTAATTGGAGCATTTTTGATATAATCAAATCTGCAGAACCGAACATTAAAATAATTAAAATGCCTGAGTGTGCGAGATGGTACAGAGAATGGGATTCTTTGCAACAACTCGGGACAGTCGACAGCACCGTTTATGACACTGAATATGAACGAGCAAGACAGATAGGTACGCCTGCCTTCCAATGATTTAAGGTTAAGAAGTAAACAGCGGGAATCATAAGATGGGATAGGATCATAAAAGTTGAGGGAACGAAGGGCGAAACGTAAGAAAACTTTTTGTATGCGTTCAATACGGTTAATGTGAGAAGCATGATAAGGACGCCAAATAAAAATGATTAAGATGGGATTATACCATGCTATAGATAATACTATATATAAATAGATATTACTATATATAGATATTACTATATATCATAAAAGTTTAACTTAAAAGTGGTTATATCCACTTTTAAGTTAAACTTTAAGTTTAACATTTTTTGTTTTTTAAATTTATTGTTCCAAAATATTAGTGTTGCCAAAATTGTTCCGTGACTTTGTGACAAAGTTCTAAATAACACTACTCGACACGGAAAATGCACCTAAAAATAAAAGTGTTTTCTAGACTAACTTTGGGCCGCTGAACACGAAACTGAAAATCAAAAAATTGTTTTAAGAAGCGTTTTCGAAAAATCTCCGAAAAACCAGTTTTTTCCCTGTTGTTTCAGTTATGAGCACATATCTCGTAAACGAATCATCCGACTAACACAAACTGTCCATCGGTCAGACGATAATACCTTAGCCTTTCCAGCGATATAAAGATTGTCTAAATCAGATGAGAATTTTTTGACCATTTTCAAAATTCATAAATTTTCGAATGTTTTATATGTTTATAGATAAAATAAATTATCTCCTCTGGTTTTAAAATCTAAGATGAAAGATATATTATTTGGGCAAATATTAAGCCTAACATCAAAAGCATCGAAAGAAAAATGACAAAGTTATGATGCACTGAGTGAAAACACCAACTTTAAATTTATTATACCGTGCGAAACAATTTTGTTTTTTGTTTTTAATTTTCTAACCCAAAAACCTTCTTAAAGGACTTTAAAATTTTAAGGACAAACACATTTAAATATTTTTTTAAATATTTGCGGTTGTGCAATGATGAGGATATGGGTATCAAATGAAAGAGAAAAATTGTCTCCTTTTAACCAAATTTTCTATTTTGAACTTTCAGGACCAAAATATGTGAGGTATGGAAAACATACATGTTTTGGATCTCAGTCTGTAGATTCATATATCTAAATTTTATTCTATTTCAAAGTTCTGAACAACAACAAGCTGACATAGCATAGCGAATTGACATCCAGGGGTTTCGCTGGCTTGGCCATGTCTTCCGTCTTGACAATGAAGCTCCTGCGAAAGTTGGAGGTCGAGGACGAAGAGGGAGACCGTGTCTCCGGTGTAAGGGCCAAGTTGAAAACGCCTTAACATCTCTTGGTGTGACCAACTGGAGTAGGCGCGCGTACAGCAGAGGCGCCTGGATATCACCCACGAACCAAACTTCGGCAACAATCACTGTTGCCAACTTAGTGCATTTGTGTGACACTATGTTTCATTTAACAACTATACAACACTGGAATGTTAGGTTAGAAAAATCATTGTTTGGATTTTACATGAACCCTGGGACAACTATCAGCATTTGCTTTTGTTTTTTGCTCATCAGTACTTTTTAAGTGGAAAACGCGGGTTTTAGTGCTTTCGGAAAATGAAAAGTTGGCAACACTGACTAAGACTGGGACTAAGTCTAAGACTAAGACTAAGGCTAAGACTAAGAGTAACACTAAGACTAAGACTAAGACTAAGACTAAGACTAAGACTAAGACTAAGACTAAGACTAAGACTAAGACTAAGACTAAGACTAAGACTAAAACTAAGACTAAGACTAAGACTAAGACTAAGACTAAGACTAAGACTAAGACTAAGACTAAGACTAAGACTAAGACTGAGACTAAGACTAAGACTAAGACTAAGACTAAGACTAAGACTAAGACTAAGACTAAGACTAAGACTAAGACTAAGACTAAGACTAAGACTAAGACTAAGACTAAGACTAAGACTAAGACTAAGACTAAGACTAAGACTAAGACTAAGACTAAGACTCAGACTCAGACTAAGACTAAGTCTCTCTACTCCGTCGACGAAACATGACAAAACGGCGTAGCAGTTCTAATTAGACTTAAGTGGCTACTGAAGACACTACTAATCAACATGAATAACTATTTAATCGACTAAATTAGTGATTAAAAGAAAGCAATACGAGAGTCATATTCTATCTTCAATAGTAAAATAATTATACATACTGGTATGTATCAGTTTTTTGCAAATAACGATACCGCAGCGGTCAGATGTGATGGCCGGCAGTTGCATCCGAGCTGAGCATATGTCATTCTTAGGCGTTATGGTGGCATTCCTTTGCCGCGGTTAAGTACTCCCAAAGTGGCATCGAAATGTACCGTTGACAGGCCGCGGCGAAGACTCGTCACTACCTGCGCGTATGTAAAACGAACGGCAAAAAAGCGCTTAAGACACGTTGAAGGTAATCAAGTAGCAGCGTCACCGCAGCCGGGGCTGTCTTTACAGGACAAAGTGTGGCGAAACAAAAGGAAATTTGAGAGTATCACGACGAAAAAACTAGTGGCAAATCAGTGGAAAATGTGCGCCGAAAAAAGACAGCATATGGATGCGGTTAATGGAGTTAGTCAGTCAACCGTGAAGCCGACCAGGCCAGCCCGGCCTGTTGGCTTGCAGTCTAGTGCACTTGCGGTGGCTTTTTTGATACTTGCGCACTCATTGCCGCGCCACTTCACTACACTGCGTCATGTGATACCGCGCAAACTGCGACGTACGGTAGTAGGTGATAATTGTGGCGGTGATGGATGCAGTGGCGACGCTGGTAGTGGCGCTGTGTGCCAGCGAGAAATTTGGGCTCGCTTGGATTTAAGTAGTCGTTCGTTCGGTCGCGAACGTGGCTGAGTGCGGTTATTTGCATGCGTGCGTTGAAGATCGCGCAAGTGGAAACATGGAAAATAACTTGTAAAATCTGGTGTAGGCGTACGTTATTTAAAGTACAATCCTATATATCAGATTGTGGGAGAGTAGCGCTGCAGGTAATGTTAGTATTTTGTAAAGGAAAATATCGGTTTTATTATTCGATAACTAATTAGCGATATCTTTCGCAAGGGTTTAGTTTAAGGGAATGTAGCTGCCACGACACAGAATGGTAGGTCTCTTAATGCGGTCTGTGGAGCGCCTTACTTAAGGCTTTTGTAAATACATGTTAATTAAGCATTTTACTGGAAAACTTAAGTAGTATGTGTATAAATCATATCGCACACGCACTACAAAAGTGACACAACTCAAAATTTTTAATTTTCGGGTTTATGTGTTAATACTGTGCATAATGCATCAATATACCAATAAGCAAAAGCTCAGTATATGTATTTTGTTGTTGTTAACTGTTGTAAAAATACAGTTAGGTTTCTCTTTATGTCAGAAGTTTGATGCTATTTGATCGCTGAAGCTCAATGCAAAAGTGTCCTAACTCAAATTGTGACACTTTTGACGAAATAAGTTTTTGTTGAAGTTAATTTTAAGCAAAGTTCTGACAATTTTAGTATATATTTTCAAATAAAAAAATTAATTTCGAATTCTCAAATTTTTCTTTCGACTTTTTAACTGTTATTTATAATTATAAAACTCAGCAAAAGTGACATAACTTAAAATAATTCCGTAATTATTGAATTAAAATATCATCAAAACAGTCACAACTCAAAATTGTGGATTTTCTAGTGTAAAATAAAAAAAAATGCTTGTAACTTATCCTAAAGCATAATATGTAAGGATTTTCTACTGAACGGTCTATACGTTATTTAAAAAAAATGTTTATTTAACTCAAAAACAGTTTTTTGCGTTTCCTGCAAAATGAAAAATTTTGAGTTGTGTCACTTTTGCAGTGCGTGTGCGATATGAGTACAATTTTTAAAGCTTCCATTATTACTGAGGTTTTGCCACTGTACTTGTGGTGAAAATCTGAATTTAATGCCATTTGATGAAGCTGGAAGCTTGGCCTCGATTACTCATATACTATACAAATAAAATTGTTATGACAGGTCCCATTAAGCCATTGTGGATCTTATTGACCCATTCATCCGGAATTATATTTTGACAAAATTGTATCTTTAAATGTCATGTGTTCCAATTTAACCTGGATTTAGACCTGCTTATGGTAGTCATCCAGTAGATACTGGCAATTCATTGATTACCTGATTCAGTTTAATTCAATCCGACAAATATTTATTGTTGAGGGCAAACAAAAATTTATTTGAAATATCGAGATCTAAGATATTTGGGGATGATTGTTATACTGCTTGACCGTTCTTTACTGGTGTACTTCCATATTCCATTAACGAGGGTGATTACGAGTGGAAAGCCAGTTGTGCGTAGTTACAAATAAGTTAGTACAATGAGATAGTTTCTAGCAAAAGCCATGTCTGGTCGAATTCTGTATTTGAATGTTTTACCAAGCCTGGTAATAGCTGACAGCAGACGTAGAAGGCTGAACAATCCTTATCCCACGGACCGCACACACACCGATTAGACAAATTAGTGTAAAATAAATACTTGACCCACACATTCAAAACACATATAAATTACTAACTTAAATACTTAGCTGGCTATTGCAACCCGTTATTGGGTTACGGCCTGTGCAAAAGCTCTCACCAGGCGCCTCTGCTTTGCGTGCGCCTATTCCAGTTGGTTTCAACTTGGTCCTTCCACCGGAGACACGGTCTTCCTCTTCACCATCGACCTCCAACCACCACGTCGAACACCTTTTTCGCCGGAGTTTAGTTTTAAAATTTGGTTGTCCGCAGGGTCCGCAGGCAAGCGCCATGTAAAACCAATATTCCTATGAAAGCTAAAACAACTTCTGCTGCTACTTATGTAATTCAATGTTTTTATGTTATTTTCTCATTGTCTTGAATTTCTGGTACAAAATATGGTTTCGAATGGTATTTGGCTCAACATTTGTAAACGAAGCCTGTCCCCCCAAATGAAATCCTGTGTGCACCACTGTCTGTACATTTTACCTTTAAATTGAATTCATGTCTTTTAAGACGAGCATACAATTTATTTATACAAGTACATATGCATGTAATACACAGTGCCATCGGTGAAGAAAAAGATTTAAACTGTACGCCTTTTGAGATCCTTACAAAAGTTTTTCCAGGATCATTTGTTAGGTTTATCAATTAAATGTTAAAGTTGTGTTGTGGGAGTAGAGGAGATGATTTAAAAAACAAATAAAGGTTGTAGTTCAGAGTTGCCGCTTTTGGTCTTTTCGGACCAAAATTGGTCAGGTTTTTTTACTTTGGTCCGCTGGTCCGCTTAAACGAATTTCGGTCCCTTTTTGTGATGTGAATATCTTTTAATTAGTACCAAAATGTACTTAAACAAATAAAAGTGTAATTTAAAAATGAATTTAAAGATATCGCAAATTTTTAATTTGGTCCGTTGGGGTCGGATTTGGTCGGAAAAAAATTGTTCAAGTGGCAACACTGTTGTAGTTTACATTTCCATAGTTTGCTGAAAGAAATGGCAGGTGTACCGTTATGCACTCTTTTATAGTTTGCGTGATCGTGCAAAACATTAAGAACGACTAGTGTTTTCTCAGAGGTGAAGTGTGGCAGTTCACATAAACTCAGCAATTTAAATTGATCACTGAAACAAGAATATAAGTAATTCGAGGTAAGTTATGCCTTTAAAAGCTGATATAGTAGATTTTTGTACTTTTAAAAAAAGCAAATTGTTATTTTCTTTCGACACTTTCCAAGAGGAAAGTGTAATTGTCACTTGAAGAAAAGGGAACAATTAATGCATTCAATCAATAAGAGTTTTCGATACGGGAAACAGCGAATTAAATAGGCAGGTCTGAGACACCAGTGTGTCATTATTTAAATTTACGCTGATCTTATGGGAAAAACGTAAGATGTGACCGAAACACGAAAATTATCGTAGGGCAAAAACGTGTGATAATAGCGTTGGGAATAAAAAAAAAAACGAATCTCGACGGAGTTTTTTCACTGAATCGATCTGTCTATAAAGCCCCGACATGGTCGAAAAATTGTACAGAATTCAAACCGCGATGTTTACACTAAACGCCTCAAAAAACCCCCTTTGACTGTTAGTCTTAAACCCAAAATAATGGAATTCGCGGAGAAGCTATTTAGAGGCGTGCACAGTTGTCAACAGTTTTGTTTAGTAACAAAAACGGTTCATTTTAGAAAGTACTGACGGCTTTTAATACTTTTAGCTCGAGAAGTTGGTTGAAAAGGAAGTCTGTATGAGCCGGACATTATCAGGTGATGATATATGTAATGGTTTGGGTCAGTATTGTCATGTATGGGACGACTTAACTTGCGTGGGTTTCTAAAAAAATTAACTTCTACATTTTCTGCGAACTTTTAAATGTAATAGTTAATAATAGAATAATCAGATGAATTGCATGGGTCTGAATTTATTTTTCAGCAGGAAAATGCTTCAACTCACAGTTCTAGAAAAACAATGAACTTTTTCAAGGACAAAAATATTCAAGTTTTTAATCGGCCAGTTCGAATTTCTGGCTTAAATCACATCGAGCACCTTTGGGTTCTTGCTCGAGGTGTTTACGCTAAAGAACGACAGTTTTATTAAAAGATTGACTTTAGGTTGGGGCTTGCATATTGGCACAAACTCTTCAAAATCTTATTTTATTCGTGCCTAAAATATTTTAAACCGTAATGGGAAATGGACAAATTATTAAAAAAGACTATTTAGAGTACCTTGAGCTATGAAAACATTTTTACTTTACGAAATGTTATATTTTTTTATGTATGTACTGAGTTTATGTGAATTACCATTTCAAATTGTACCATTTTTATGAAAACAATAAATAAATTGGCAGAACAGTTACTTAATTGCGATTTCTTCTTTTAGTTCTTATAGACTACATTTTACAATAAATATTTCAGTAAAACTATTTTAACTGTATCCATTTTTTAAAGAAAATGTAACAAAAACCAAGCAGATTTAGGTGAGTTTATGGGGATTGCCACCAGTGTATGTAATTTAAAAAAAACCCAATGTTTGACAATGTGGAGTAAATATGTATATATTGTGTTAATGAGGTATTACACTCATTTCAAAATTCGATAAATTAGTATATTGATTTTTTTTAATTCACGTATTTCCAATACTCAAATCTCTCTTAAAGCAAAAACGTGATCAGTGTTGCCAAATAAGTCTTCTTTCCATTAGATATGGTTGATTTTTGCTCTTCCATGTTGAAACAGCTGCTAAAAGGTAGATGCGAAGTAGAAATTGCAAGGAATGTCGAGCTTCGTATGTGACAGTTTTGCGTCTATTAGAACTGGACAGAAATCTGTAATTATCAGTTTCCAGACAGTAAAGCGTAACAGTTTGTTGCTGTTTATTGTCAGCCACGATTTTCGTTTATACAATTTAAAAACACGTTTCTTTTAAATGTTTGCTATAACAAGCGAATGTATTATATAATATTTATTTGATTATTTAATTTCTGTTGAAAGATAATCTTGCACTTTTGAAAAACTTGATTTTGGCTTTTTTGTAGTGGGTGGGCAATCTAGTGGTTTCTTTTTAAATCATAGGTTATTTTGACACTGACAGCTGTTTCCCGCTCGAAATCTTAACAGAAAGTCAGTATCACACCTTCGCGGAACGAAATGAGCCCGCATTGAGTGAACAACGTTGGGAAATATTGAAAACTTATTTCTAAAGTGAGTGCTGTAACGTCGTGTGCCGTCTTGGCGATGTCTATTGGCCACTTCTGAGCTGCGATTTGGCCCCTTTGGATTTTTTTGTGAGGAATCGTGAAGGAACGATGTTATGCCATCAATCCAGAAACGATTCAAGCATTTAAGGCCAATATCATCCAAGCAATCCGTGAGCTACAGCCCGAAACCATCAACAAGGTCTTGGAAAATTGGAGTAACAGAATGCGCTACTGCGAAGCCAACCGAGGTAGCCACTTTAACGGCGTTGTGTTCCATAATTAATGGAAATGTTTGCTCTTACTAATAAAGCCATAATAATACATGGAAACAAATTTAATTTTGTTAATTTTATTGCATTTTTAACCCTAATTCCCAGAATTTTAAAAGTAACGTAAACCCAGAAGTGAGACTGTCAGGCTTGTATGAGATAAATTACTGAAAACATTTGTTAAAAAAGTACAAAAACTGTCTAAAATGTTAAATTTATAAATGCATTATAATTCTTTTGGAAATTTTTTTTTTGAAATCTTTTGGATTTATCACCATTTGAAATCTTTAGTGAGACTGTGAGGCTCACTTCTGGGAATTAGGGTTAAAAATTAATTAATTAATTAGGGTCTATAGATGGCCCACCCGTTATATTACCACATTGACTCGGTAATCGATGTCTACCTATATATTCGGCCTTTGTAGCGAAAACACCAGACAAAAACTAAAAAAATTCATATAGACCTCATAATATGATTACATCCCATGCCTTACGTAGATGCCTTAGAGAGATTTAAACAGCAAAGTATTCTAAATACATACTTCATGATATTTGCCTGAATTTTATAGTAAGAAATGATCCAAGGAGGCAGTTTTCAACTAGCGGAGTTGATTTAAGGAAAAGCGTTTCCTTCGCGACGTTGACTGGGTTAGCGACAGAGAGGGATGATTAGAACTTGTATTGTTACTCTACGCTGCCAACAAGTCACCGCTCGTCCCATATTGCGAGGCGCTTGGCACAAACGTGGAAATAATGTGGCATTGATGGATGTTGCGAGCGAAGAGATAAAGCCAGAGTTTGCTTGGACTTTTGAGACAAATAAGAAGCCCAAATGGCGGAAAATCAGTCTGGAAAAAAATTCGAATCATTTATTAGGATTAGATGTGGTCGGAAAATGGCAACGAACGACTTTTGGGTGGGGTTTGATTAATTTCATATTGCATATAAAACAAACGGCCCACATTGTGTGTTTTTGGGTGCAATGAATTTAAAAACCAAAACACGAAGCGTAACCAGTTCGGGTGATCCCGCGCGAAGTAACCGGCAGTTGCCATAAAAAGTTTGCGTTTTTCTCATTTCCCATAACAGGAAAACTAATCAACGGAAGGCAAACTAATCAAAGGCTTACGCATGCGAAGTCCAGGCGACGGGATCACAGGACCGCTTTTGTTTCCGGCACTCGCAAGTCGAGCCTTCATGTTTTCCTGTCTTCCCTGTTAATTTTACGTGCTTTGACCTTTGTTGACATTGTTTCTTAGGAAAACATTTGCTTCTTTCTCGCAGCGATCCCAGCACTTCTTCTCGTTTGGGACATGCCATGTCCGATTAGGGGTTACTGTTTGACGCAGGCGCGCCGATGGGCAGCGTGAAAACCGTTGGTGACATGCACATTTCTATGCAAATTTTTCTGTATACACAAATAATTAAGTAAGCCTGCGCACATTGCACTATAACAAGAATGCCTTTTTCGTTCACATTGTTGATGGTTTGGTTTGTTTGATTACATTGAAGGTGATTATTGTGATAATGGGCGAAACACATATCGGACTTGCCGCACATAGCTGATCGTTGCTGCCGTTGACCGGACGCTGGCCGCGCCGTACTTACATGCATGAGAGTGCTCATGTGGTCGTATATTTATTTATATGCAAAAGATCAGGCGCAGACAAAGCAGATGCGCGTGTCAGCGAGTCCAGCCTGCCGATCCACTTTGACGCGAATATTTACTAAAAACTAGATGCATTTGCGCATTTTATGACTAATTCCAAGTAAATTCAGGCATCCTGAAACGGAAAGCCCCCTCACTTCGATATGTATGTAAACATATACGAGCGTACGAAGTTGTGCATATGAAATTACAAATGACTTGATACATATATGTAATTTTGTATAATTTTCTTTGGTTTTTTGGTATTTTTAAGTATTTTCTAATAGTTGTCAAAATAATTTATTAGACTATATCAGACATGGACGTAGTGCACTAATTATAGAGTGCACTCTGCTCTTAACTACCACTTCCGCTGGTGGTAGTGGAGCTGGTTAACACTATGAATTACTTATGTAGTAAAATAAAATCCATGTACCCACTAATCACTATTATTTTAGTGGTGGTGCCATGGACTGTCAACTACAAGTTTAGTGGTAGTGGATTTTACAAATTTCCACTAAATTATTTTTAATGGAGTTGCAAAATTCCCACTGAATTGGTAGTAGTGGTAGTGGATTTGAAAAATTTCCACTATTTATTAGTGCTTAAAAATGTCCACTATTCATTAGTGCTCCCACTAAGTGGTAAAAATATATATAAATATCATTGGTTAGTGGTAATGAAAAATTGATATATGCGACCTATAAATTATGCATAATTTTAAGTTAGAGGTATAAGATTTATAACAAGATTTATTTATACGAAAGATCTCATTTGCGTGTATACGAGATGGATAAACGTCGAGTGGCAATATCTTTCTCTTTATCCGCAAGGAAAACCAGCTGATTTCTAAGTTTACGTTTACGGAAACTAAGTTTAAAGTAATCGCGCAAATTTTGTAAGTTTACGGTTACGGTTAAGTTCAAGTTCTACGTCTCGGGTAACTGGCCAATTATTCTGTCCGTGCTTCTCTATGGCGCAGAAGCATGGATACTGTCGCGTAACGACACAGCGGCCGTTGGGGTGTTCGAGAGGAAGGTACTTCGCAAAATTTTTGGGGACGACTATCGTATACGAACCAACAACGAGCTGTGTAAAGACATGGCCGTAGCACAGTAAATTAACATCCAGCGGCTGCGCTGGCTTGGCTATGTCTGCCGTATGGACGATAAAGCTTCAACGAAAAAGAGAGGCCGTATATCCCGTGGAAGGACCAAGTGGAGGACGCCCTATCTTCTCTTGGTGTGACCAACTGGAGAAGGCGCGCGCAAAGCAGAGGCGCCTGGAGAGAGCTTTTGCGGCAGGCCGTAACCCGGTAAGTGTGGTGATTCGTTAACGAATCAATGGCCACTCCCTACATAGTGTTTTTATTACGACAGAGAAAACTTGTTGTTGAAAAAATTTTAATTTTTAAGTGTTACCAAATTTTTGTTATGTATTGCTAGTAACTCAACATAACGCGCGCATTTACGCGCGCGTACGCGTATAAACACACATCCTTAGGCTTGCACTTCCCTGTCGGACCTGAGACAACTGGTTCCCAAAATTCATTGGTTTTCCAACTGGTTTTTTGTAAGTCAATTTGACAACTAGTTGTCCAAGTAGCTGCCAGCGAATGCAGTAGTCAGTCAGTTCGCGTCTAATCGTTCACGTTCTGTGTGCGCGTTCATAGCCGAGAAGAGCACATGAAAATAAGAAAGACGAAACAGAGATGAAATAATCATCAAAATACTGTTAGGTATGATCTTACGATACTTTTGTTTCATTGACAACAAGGAAGTGTTTGCATTTTTTGAACATGTCGGTTTCTTTGACTCGAGGCTCGTTCGATTTGCACATTTTGCTTTGAATGAATGAATGAAGTTAGAATTTTGCGTGATTGTGTGAAGCAAAAAATTGAAGCAGCAGTGGAAAGATTTGTTAACTTTTTAATTTTTTATTCAACTATTAATGAATTTATTTTTTAATTGCAGGCGTAGTCAATAATGATGAGGATATTGAATTGCGTCAAGCCCCAAACACTTTCGGCAGTCCAAGTCCAAGTTCAATTTTTTTTTAGAACTGAAATTTTTTTGTTCCACGCATGATACAAAAATATACAGGTAGATTCAATCGAGCAAAATTAAAAGTCATTTGCTTTTTTGACAAATAAAAATAAAATTTTAAGGGTGCAAAAAAAAGTAGAAATACAGAAACTGAATGATATACTACATAAACTAATTGTGTGAAATTGCAGCTCTGTAGCAAAAATGAAAATAGTAGTACACAATTTGTAAACAAATATTTTTTTCTAATTGTCAATTTTATTTTTATCTGTCGCATTGAAACTACCTGTATATTTTTGTATCATTCCCGATGAATTGTTGTTGTTTTAAAAATATTTTTAAAATAAAATTGATATTTAAAAATGTCATTGTTTTATTTTCCTTTATAAAATTTAACTGGTTAGAAAACAAACCCAGAATTAACTAGTTCTCAAACTACTGGCTTCGCAACTGGTTTAAAAACTGTTTTACTTACTGACTTTGGACTAGTTGCAAATGGATGCAGACGGGGACAATTGACAATTGACATCGCCATGTTAAAAGGGTGAGTTTGCTCCAAGGAAATGAATCGGTTCTGAAGTCAGCTATGACCGACAAGCAACCAATTGAAAAATTACATTCGGACCAGTCCGAATTCTACAGGGTTGAGTTTAAGAGGCGGCCACGAGGTCGTTATGAGGGCGCTGGCTGCAAAATACTACAACGAGCATAACAGGATGCTCTACTACTGTGAGCTAAAGAACCATAGCCAGAGGTGCCATAACGAGGTGCCACAGAAATTGGGCGTCTTGTACAATTGTCATGCCTGGAATTCAGCGTTGATGTTTTAGAAAGAATGAAGATTGAGGCTTTTCTTAAAGGCATTCGTAACCCGGAGGCACGTCGCAGTGAGTTAATGAGGATTAAGTCGACATTTAAGGAGGCGGTAAATAACGCAACGACTAATGAGGCGGCGTGGATGGGAAGCTCTCGATATTCATTTGCAAAAATATTTACTACGAATCTAACCCGAAACTGTTACAATGTTTCGGGTTGCCATGTTGGGCGATTTATCACCAATTGGGACATTATTTCCCAGGAATCGGGCTTTTAATTTTTAAAAAGCGCCAGGTGCTTTTGTAGGCTATTTTTATTTAGCTTGGCCGAGTATTTCTTTTTTAATAATTGTTTTGCCTTACATAATATCAAGTTAACTTCTGGCGGTGCAATTGTGAATTTTGTTTTACTTCAACTTAATTTAATTAAATAAAAACTTAATAATACAATAAAAATAAACATGATTTTTTTGGAAAAATCACCGACAATGTTGATTTCGGTGATTTTGGGCGATATATTTTTGGGAATTGGGCGCTTTGAAAAAAAACCTGGCAACACTGGTTCGGAGTGACGGGAAGTTTCTTCGTTCCGAATACCGAAAACCGAGAATCAACCAACAATCGCAGAGCTGGAAAAGAGTCGTCGTTAAACTAGAAACATCACTAAAATCACCTGGATCCAATGAAAATCTCCCTGCCCTACTACAGAAGGGATGGACTTTATTAATGGTTCAGCCGTGTGGCCGCAGCCGCCGTGGCTCAGTTGGTTAGTGCGTTGGACCGCGAGTCGCAGGCAGCAACCTCAGGTTCAAATACTGCCTGTAATAACACCTAAAAAAATAACGAGAAAACTCGTTTTCTCTTTCGGTGGCTGTCCTCTCAGCTGGAAATGGCAAACCTCTGATAGTAAAAATTGCTTATAAAAAGCTCCCAACCTGCCGTTCGGAACCAGCATTAAACTGTAGGTCCCTTCAACCCGCGTACAAATTCACACGCACAACACGGGTAGTTGCGGGAAGCTAGGCCTTAGTCTCGCGTAAGCGGGCTGTCGTGCTAGTCAATTATTAAAAAAAAAAAATTATTATTATTCCTTAAAGTAAGTAGAGCTAGTCTGGCACTGTAGCATATACCAGAGGTCTGGAGAAGGATAAAGGTTGCGTTTATTCCGAAGATCGGGAAGGAGGATCCTCTTCACCAAAAATTCTTCAGACCAATCTGCCTAAACTTACTTATTTGTACTAAAAACTCAAGACAAAGTTGTGAACAGCTACATATGTAAAGATGACAATCCTAATAGACAACCCGTTACACATAAGCAAGCACGCGTACAGGGCAGGACACTCAACTGAAACTGCTTCTATTAGCTGACAAGTAAAGTGGCTAGACGCTCGAACCCAGGTTCAAGACTCCGTTGCTGCTAACACCGAAAAAAAATAAAAACAACAATTTTTCTTTCGGCGACTGGCCATTTCCGGCCAGCCAACTCGCCGTTCAGAATCGGCATAAAACTGTAGGTCCCTTCCACCCCTGTACGAATTCGCACGCACAACACGGATGGTTGCGGGTAGCTAGGCCTTGGTCTCGTAATCGCGCTGTCGTGCTAGTCAATAATTAAAATTATTAATTATGATCGGTTACAAGAGCTGACTAGCTCTGATCTAACGGTCGAGGGTTGTAATCATATGCAGGGAAAAATTTGAGGATGCCTGAATGTTTCTTTGAGTACCACAAACATGGCTATATCCCATCAACTCTATGTCATTTTAACATATTTTCCATGATGTTATTTTTTTACTTTAAATTCATTTACGTTCCTTGCAAAATAAGAAATATAAATGCATTAAAATGCAAACTACATCCAAATGAATTCAAATACTTGCTTTTTTTTTTAAATATGGCGATAGTGCGGAAAGTGGATTCGTTAAATTACAAACAAACTCCATAATCGCTGAAATTCATATTACTAGTCTTTTTTTCACCTAATAACCCCCCAATAAAAAAAATTTTAAAATAAAACCTTTCTGAAAATATCGGTACAAAGTAGGTTAAGGCGATGCTATGCGGATAATACAGAAACGATCTAGACCAGCTTTTCTCAAAGGCTTCCATAGGTGGTACGCTAGCAGACCATAGGCAAAATTCATGCCCCTCCAACAAAATAAAGCTTTTTTTAAATTTGATTGAAAATCTATACATGGGAAATCTTTTACTTTCGCTTATAGAGAATGGCAGCACTGTTTTCCACAAATTTTTTACACTTTTTTATATTATATCTGTTGCATGTTTGTCAGTATTTCTTATTACCCTACAATTTCGGTGCACAAGTATGGGTGAACTACTTGTTTTGGGTTTATTTAGTTAGTGGTTCAAGTTTGACTCACATTGCACATGAATGGTACGCGAAAGATAGTTTGAAAACAGCTGATTTATCCTCTTAAGGCGAATAGCCAAGGTAGCTGATGTAGTCATATGAATGAAAACGTGTACCAGCAATAATACGAATGTTTGTTCCTTTAAATTGACTTGGGGTTATAGAAGTCCGACGCATAAATATGTTAGAATTATATTTTTCATGTATGTAACAGCGCTCAAAGGGCTTAAAAACTACTGTGTTCCAATTTGATGCAATGATTTATTTGCCTTACTGATAGCTATTATTATCCTCGTAGTTATATTTAAAATAGAAACATTAGGGTATATACATAGGTCTTTTTTTGGCCCCTTGGCGTATTTCCTGTTCAAATTCTTTTCAAACACATAAATATTTATTCTTCATACAGAATTGTTGTTGATGGGTATTTTTCGTGAGTGTAGGCCCGTATCAACATATGCATTATTTACAATATTTCAACGAGTTGGCGAATGCACAGAGATATATTTCGGCGCTCCGTCTACTTTCGCAGTTTAAGCTGTATCCGCTGATTAATTTCGCCAATCTTCATACACACGTTTGTACTTTATGAGCGATTTTCGCTTAGGCGAGGGCGAAGGTGTGAATTGTGGGCTGCAACGGTCCGCCCAGTTAGCGCGTCGTCGTGCGCACCATTAGGCGACGTTAAATACACTCGTAAAACAAGTGAATCTATAAAAACGAATGTATTTTTATTTTAATGCCCGCATTCAGCATTAACCTCATAGAGCAATACAATCACGCTCCATTTGCAGCCAATGCCAGCCTCGAGTGGCGTACGGAACTCCCGTCCGCAGAGTCATGCACTTGTTGATTTTTATTAAATGCTGTAATAAAATAACAGTTAGGTTGTAAACTTTGTGTGCGGCGCACGGCGCTGAGGAGCACACAGCACCGCAAAGCAGAGCAAAGCGAAGCCAGGCAAGGCGAATATAAGTGAAAGCAGCAGCAGATGCAGAAAAAAGATATAAAGTAGAACAAAATAAAAAAGAAAGCAACAAAACAGACGCCGGAGTGGAAGTAAATAGAAGCTTAAAAAATCCATGAATGAAATCAAGAATGGGTGAATGAATATTTTATGGTGCCGCGTGCAGTAGTTGAGGGGGATGGACCTTTGCTGTGTGTATGTGTGTACGTGTGTGTGTGCATGGTGCTTCCCCGACACATATGCAGGCGTGCTTTTATGCAGACAAGCAAATATAAATGCCTTAAAAAATGCCATAAGAATTTGTTGTGTTTTAAGAGCAACTTGTTGCTCGAAATCATTTCCGCGCCCCGAATTCGACAACTTGTGTGATTTTCGCAATCTGACGAATTATCATTTAACATACTTGCACTCAATGGCAACTTGACAGTGATTTCACTGAGTTGCAAGGACCTCTTTCGTACAGAAAAGTGCTTTTATGCAGCCCATTGTGGGCGTTCCATTGCAAATTGTAATGAGGCTTGAACTGAACTTGAATTAAAAAATAATAATGTTTGCTGTATTTTCGATTGAAATATTTTACTCATTTATTTGTTATGTTTTCAAATACAAGAACATGTAAGAACCAGAACCACTTTGCAATAAGAATTATGTAAGTAAAGTCCACTTCTTTAGCGCGAGTAGGATTGGCTTTTTTAATTGCTACCAATCCACCCAACAAATTTGATAAACTTTTAATTTATGAGCAAAGCCTTCTTTACACTTGGAAGGGAGTGCGCGACAGGTTGTGGGGCCTTGGTATGAGAAAAGTATTAACTGACATACAGAATTACAATGAGATGTAGTGAAGTTCAGTAATGAAGACTGATGACCCTGACGGCTCTGGTCTTCGGAAATCGGGTCGGAACTAATTCATTTACTATTTATTTAGCTTTACCAACGGGGTTCTTTTTAGTTTTCGGCACGCCCCTAAAAATCGAAAAAAAGAGACACAAGACTATCTGCTATGGGCGAATTGTATACAATGCTGAATAAATGTTGTACTTAGCCTTGGAAATAGTCAGCTATAGAGCTGTTTATTTTCGATCGAGCTATAAACATTAATTTTCAAATATGCTGCGCTCGGCTTTCGCTCTTCCAAGTCTCTGAGCTAGATTTACTAAAGTGTGCTTGTAAGTAAGTATGAATGAAATGTATGTATGAGAGATTATTCTCAGATATTTGAGAATAGCTGCTAAAAAGGACATTATCTGTCGGAAAAATACCACGTAATTAGTTGGATATTTGGTAAGGGAACCCACGAACCTCTCACTAGCGATTTGAGTCCGACCGATTAATAAAATTACCAATAAAATTGGTATCGGCATCGGAAAAAAAAGAATCGGCATCGGTATCGGCCTTGTTTGGCCGATGCCACATCGGCCGTTTTTCGTCGATGGCATATCGGCCTATTTTCCTGCTTTCATTTTTTTGTTTTCATTTTTTGTACCAACGGATTCTTATACCCCTTTTCGGTAATGTATTTTTAGATACTTTTTAATATAAATGTTTCCTAGAAATGTTTTTTATAAAAACTAGGTAGTCTTAAAAACACAGATTTTCTCGAAATGTTTATGCATTTTGTCTATTAATGTGCATATCTGAAGAAATTGTAATCTTAATTTTACAATCTTATCCTTCGTTTTTAATTGGAAGCATTTTTTTAAACAGGCCTTTTATTTTATCCAAATTTGTTTTCTGACTTCTTCCCACTGCACTTGTACAACGGGTCGCAATTTGAGAATACAAATTTTAAAATTTTGATTTTCGCCCTTTCGGCCGATTAATCGGCATCGGCATCGGCCAAAAATTTTGGTATCGGTCGGACTCTACTAGCGATTCAATGTGAGCGACCGTAGACTTAACAACTATTCTAATGTTGCTTGCAAATTTATTTGTTTTACCCTCAGAACCACTTAATTGTTGAGTTTTGCAGAATTTTTCAATTCCGTGGCATGCATAATGTGAATTTTGGCAAAATTCTTTGAAAAGTGCTGATTAAGGGGTTATATACCTTTTTGTGGCTCAAAAATCGAAAAAAAATTTTTATGACTTATTTTGGAAGTACATACTTTAAAAATTTTTCTGCAAAATTTCATCGAGATCGGGGCGCTAGACCCTAAGATACGGCCGTTCATAGCGTGCAGTTTCATGACTATGTACTTAATGTCCACCTAAAACTTTAAACGCGATTATCTCGAGCACGATATCTTGAGCACGATATCCCGCTAACCACTACATCGATCAATTTGAAATTTTGAGGGGTTGTTTGTACATACAAGAGCTAATTCGTGAACGAAGGAATTTTTTTTTCGACAAAGTCTTCTATTTTTTTTGCTAACAAATTTCAATTTTCGACCTTAAAAAATCGGCATTTTTGGAAAAAATAGCACTGTAACTGTAAACAATTTTTTTTTTGAAAATCCTTCGTTCACGAACAAGGTAACACTATGTACTAACGTAGTTTTTTTTTTTTTTTTTTTTCGCCGAGCCGTTACCTCGATTTCATGCTCACCGTCAACCACTGCTAACAAAAGGAGTTCTGCGGCAAGGACTGTAACTTCCCCAATTTTTCGAATTTTCACTTGAAATTTTATACAAATTCACGTAAGGACATGTACTTTTATAAACTTTGTATTGCATTTGAATAAAACTATGGTAACATGCTTAAAAACAAATTATTAAAACCCTGTATTTCCCTACAGAAAAAGGTATATAACCCCTTAAGTAAAGTTGTTTCTTTGCTCTGTGTACATTATGCGTAACACAGTATTCGCGCATAATTCCTATCGGGTAGCATTGACAAACATAATAACTATGAAAAATGGTCGCAATGACTGAGTGCCTTGGAAACCCTTTACAAAGACTTTCGCGCCCACGCTCATGTCATCAGCGCTGCCCGTGGTTGCGAGTGAATTTAGTTCTTTGTCAAATGGGTGAATACATTCTCCATTAAATTCCAATATACAAGTCTGGTAAATAAAATGTTTGTTTAATTTTTCGCATAATGTGTTACCGCTGCATTAACAATTTTAAAGGCCTTAAAACACATTTATCCGAAAAAATGTGTTCCATTTTAAGACAGGGACAACATTATTTTATAGTTTTTATATAATTTTTATAGTTTAACTTAATAATTATATAATTACAAGTTTCTTATATTTATTTTTCCTGTATACAATTTCATACTTGATTAAGATTAAATTAAAATTAAAATTAAATTGAAGTGTTCACGATGTAAAAATAAATTTTCTTACAAGACAAATTTTCTTCTGACATAGGGTCAGTGTTTATTGTGTCACAGGGTTAACAGAAGTGTCCACGATACGTAGCATACTTTGGCCGTTCAAACAGGAGACAGAGGTCTCAATGTTACAAATATAATATTGCGTATTGAGTAGAATGAACTACTCATGTGGAAAGCGTTTCTTAAATGATATGCTCCGGAGATCAACCGATTTAAAAAAAAAAACAACAACATAAAAAGCAGTGGGTACAGTGTGTAGTACAGCTTCAATGGGCTTCAGTCAGTTGGCCTTTTTGCTACATAAGTACATTTTATATATGTTAATATATACATATATGACCATTACCATACCATACCATTATTTTAAAGCTTACATGTCTTTCTTAAAGATGTCGGCTTGCAAATACGGCTTTGCATGAAAGAGAAAAGGATTGCCAAAATATCAATATCCAAATTCTCCCAGGCATTGATGATAGCAGTTTGCAACTTACCATTGGTGGCTGTCAGGGTAAATGCGGAATCATATTTTTTTTAATTTTTAATAGCGGATAACTACTCTCTTTGTTTAGTTAGACTTTGAACTCTTTGACTTCTTATCAGCCTTTCACTTACCATAAGCATGTATTTGGTTTGGTTTACACATTTCAAAAAATTGTGCGAAACTCCACATTAAAAAATCCATTAAAACTATGAGAAATGTGTGCTTTTTTAAGAAAAAGCGCCAGATTATCTGCATCAAACATTAAAAGAAAACAAATTCGTTTAGATTTTATTGCTAGTTATATCAAAACAGTATTTAACCCTAATTCCCAGAAGTGAGCCTCACAGTCTCACTAAAGATTTCGAATGGTGATAAATCAAAAAAAAAATTCGATTCCATTATTTTATGTAATCCTCTAATGGAATGTTAGAATTATATTGCATTTATAAATACAGTTGAACCTGGATTATCCGGGTTGCTCGGGACTGGGCTCATCACGGATAATCGAAAAACCCGGTTAAAAGAGCTTACATATAATCGTTTATAAATTGTATTATTTTTATTTTTGATAAGAACATGTGAAACTGCTTCTATAAAGGTACATTTGCATCAATAAATCTTATTCTATTTCAAAAAAAATTCATTTATTTGAAATAAATATGTACATTTATATGTGTGTTATACGGAAAAAACAAACACAAGTACATGTGCTTCACGGATAATAGAGGTAAATCACGGTTAATAGAGGTATAAAATAAACCACTCAACATCCCGGTTAATAGATGTTCCAGATTTATGGAGGCCCGGATAATCGAGGTTCAACTGTATAACATTTTAGACAGTTTTTGTACTTTTTAAACAAATGTTTTCAGTAATTTAGCTTATACAAGCCTGACAGTCTCACTTCTGGGTTTACGTAACTTTTAAAATTCTGGGAATTAGGGTTAAAAAAACAGAACAACCAAGTACACACCATATACATTTTGAATCATAAAATCACAAATCGCTATAAAATCACAGTACAAATATCAAAATATTTACTCTAGCTTTTGCCTTACGAAATTTGGTGCTTTACCGTCTAGAAATCGCTATGCAGTTACAGTAATAGACGCAAAACTATCATAAACGAAAATAAGCCTCCATTGCGTATCGTCTACGTAAATTGTCGATTTCAGCGCAAGTTCACGCACTGGACCCTTCCATCTGCTACGCCACTTAATATCCACCTGTAAGTTCTGCAGATCAGTCACATTGAGAAACGCTCCTAGAAATAAATAGTTATACAAGATGTCCCGGGCATATCCGAATGTATAGATGTATATATATCTATAGTATATATATAGTAGGTACATGCGTGAAGGTGGGATTTAAAATGTTTGTTGCTATACAATAGAGTACAAACGGAAATTTTGGAATTCCTCTTAGTGGGGCGTGAGTGCAGTTGCTTGCCGACATTTTAAGAAGAAACGCCATGAAACTGCTCCTACACATGGAAGCATGTACTGCATGATGACCACTTGCTTAGATATGCGTCTAGCACATATGTACGAGTATACACACGAAATATGTATAAGCGTACTTGTGGTGTGTGTGTGTGTGTTCGGATATTGCAACTGCTGGCAAAGTGGAAGTAAAGCCTTATGCGAATTTCGCAAAAGTTCAACGGTCCGGCACTGAAATGAAATCTCAAGTCCAGAAATGTTTCGTACACAAATCCACGGTAGGAGTCGCTTTTCCCTACAGACCAGAATTCGCCGTTATGGAAGGCATGATGATAGCAATGTGTGCGACTCCACTGCGACTTATGTGTGTGTATGTACATGTATATACGTACGTACGTACTTGAATGAGTTGCATAGTTCGGTTGCTTGCCTTCCGAAGGTGTATCCAAAGGGTTGGACAATGAGTTCCATGAGAGGTAGCCAAGGGAAACGAATCTTTTCAAAAGTTTGTATGTTGTGCTAACTCAATAACATCCCGCTCCGCTCCGCTCCACTCCCCTCCACCAATCGTTGCCAGAACACAATCAACGGAACAGCCAGCTAGCAGCGTCCGAGTCCACTCTATTCGTCCCGCACCACTTCGCTCAATCCCATTCCGGACTGCGGTCCGCTGCGCGCCGCGTCGGCCACGCCGCTCCACCGCTGCCCACTCGCCCAC
Organism: Melieria crassipennis; assembly: GCA_963668005.1. Classification (NCBI taxonomy): domain Eukaryota; kingdom Metazoa; phylum Arthropoda; class Insecta; order Diptera; family Ulidiidae; genus Melieria; species Melieria crassipennis. The sequence goes on along the minus strand of OY764961.1, from coordinate 83,473,343 downwards.
TCGGTGTTCCGATAATAACATCTGACGGTCAAATGAATGTTTCGTTGAGCAGCAGCGCGGCGATGTTCTTTGCTGTTCCACACCAGCCTTCCCACACTTGTTTCGTTTCGGTGCGGCGTGGTGTGACGCTGGCCGCAGCGCAGACATCGTGCTTTAGACTTGAGAACATGTTCAAACCAAGCTGTCGGAAACAGCGAGTTTCAACTTAACGGAGCTGAATCGTCGTGCCCGCAACGATGCCGTATTCAAAACTACTTACGTGCTTCTCTGCCCGCGCTCCATCAAACCGAAACTGGTAGCAATAGCTTTTGACGACGCATCAGCAATTCCGTCCCGTCCAGCCCCACACCTTTGACGTACGGACACTGGCGCGGCCATGGTCCGGCCGGACGGCCGCACGGCCGGATGGTGGAGACAGGGCGCTGGAATGACGATTTCCGCAGTATGCTAAGCACAGCAACGCAAACGTATAGAAAAACCCGCAATTCCTTTTGGTCATCTCTTAGTCGTTGTCGTTAACGTGCTTGTCGTTGAGCTAAAACACGAAACTCCCTCTCGGAAAGCAGAAGCCATCACCATCACTACCAACGGTGCCACTGCCACTGCCACATCCACATTCACATCCATAACCATTGCCGCCACCACTAGTTCTACTACTACCGTCATCTCGGTCTTTGCTTCAGCCTCAGTCACAGTCATCGTCGCCGTCGTCGTTGCCGCGCCGGACAGGACAGGACAGGACCGGGTCGCGTCGCGCCGCCGCCGTCTCTAACGCTAACGCTCCGCCATCGCTACGCCAACGTTGTGAGCCTCGTCCCCCATGTGATGGCCCTGTTCGCCGCATGCACGTCGGCCATCCTGTCCTTCTTGCGCCCGCTCGGCTGCCTCTGCGTCTGCCGGACCACCCGTCCACCTGACCCCAAAGGCAATTCGATCGATAATTTCCATAGCTGACCACTGCTGCGTCTGTGAATTTTGAAATGGACATTTGCCTACACATACACACGCAGCCACCGCTGCTGGACACACGCTCACATACGTCCGCAATCATACGAGCGCAAATTCATACGCACACACACTGGCGCGCGCTGCCAGCTCCACGAAGAAGGACAGCAAGGACCTGCATGAAGATGAAACGAAGACCAAGGAAAAGGAATTCCAGACTGTCGTTGCGAGAAGTTGTTTGCATACGACTTGCGATATGTGAAAGGATAAAAGGCAGCGGCGGCACTCGTCGGCGATGGCGCTTGGCGGCGGCCGGTGGCCGGGGTTGCCATGGAACAGTGTGGGGAGTGGGAGTGACGTGGCGCACAGCGACGCTGGACGGCTGGTGTATGGTTTGGCAAGGTGTGGGGTCGCCAAGTCGTGGCGACATGGAACGTTGTGGGTTTGTGGAGGAAAAAATTGGGGTCTGAGAGGGCAGGGCGGCAAACTGTGATGGCGATTGTGAAATTTCACATTTTAGAGCAGTTGATATATCAACGACGTGCTGCAGCAGCATGCGAATGCTTTTGTGAACGGCAGCAAGGAGCAGTTTGTTGGCTGCGCCCGACGTGCACATGGGTGAGTATGTGTGTGCTAGCGCGTTGTATGAATATTGCGTTGGTGTTGGTGCACGTATTTTTTGCTAGCAGCAGGGATGTTTTATGTAAATACACAAAATTTTGCTATTTATGCACACACATTCAAGCTGACCAAGACGGACCGGATGTGCTTTCTCTCTTTCTATTAAAACCGAAAACCAATAAGATTTACTATGGAACCAAGATGACAGCAGATGCCGTAGAAAACGTATGCTTTTAATTAAGGAAAAGTATAAGAGAAAGAGTTTTGAATTGCTTTTTAGCCGTGCTCGCTATAGTGTGCGACATAGTTTGGGCTTAGCGCAACGAACACGGAATAGGCCCTGGAATTGATTCAGCAGCTGAGCCAAAATCAGAAGAGCAAGCAAAATCGCTTCAATGGACCCCACACTATCAGTTGTGAGGTTGAAGACTTTGTACACTTCTCTAGCACAAGCCCTGCCTTTAGCAACGCTGGTAGCAGTTCTTTAGTGAGAAGAAACTACTTGTTGGCGATATTTCGTCTTTTGACAAAAATTGGTCCCCTCAAGTGAAATTTGTGAGTTGATTGATCAGGAATTGCACTTAATTTCAATTGCTTATGATTCTCGATAGTATTTTACTTTTGATACGTACGCGTATTTTAATGACAAAATACCAGTATTTGTTGTAAGTCAGAGATTCGTGGGTTCGAATCCCGACGCAGATGAGTAATACTTTTGGCGAAAGAAAAGCTTCAAAATCTGTATAAACCCATTTAGCAACTAGAAACCGGATGGATGCGGAAAGCTTAGCTTTATACCGTTGTCGGGGTGTTGTACCATTAATGTATATCCAATGTATAAAGCTGGGGATGAAGGATGAGGTGAAAAGTAAAGTACAATTTTAATACTAAAATATCTTAAAGAGGGAGAGTGTGTAATAAAGCTCACCCTTTCGCTATTTTGTTGCCATATGGGAACATGCTACTTTGTGGACGTCTGCACCCTCTATGGTTGCAAGAATACATTTTTTTGTTGGTCTTTAGAATAGTTTGAAGTTTTAGGGAAAATACGAAATTAATGAACTGAATATTTAAGTTTGAAGAAGAGAAGTATACACGTTTTTTTAATGGTATATCTTGACATAGTAAAGGAAGCAGAAGCAGAAAAAATTAAAGAACTTTTTAATTTGACGTTTTCTTTCAATTTAGATACTTTTTTTTTAATTTTGGCTGAAGTAAATGAATGGAAATGAAGAAATATTCAAATTATCGTTATGTGTAAAAAGTTTTATGTTTAAGTAATTATTACAGCCACAACCATGTGGTTGCTCTCATAGAAAAACACTCTAATATACAAAGTCCGAGTATAAAAATTTAAAAATTTCTTATGGATTGTTGCTGATATAACCACATAGAAGCTTAAGACGTAAAATTTAAAATTTTAACTTTCCCCAGTAAAAACCTGTAGAACCTGGAACTATTCTAAAGCAACATTCAGATTAATATGGAAATTTGCTTATTTTGAAAATACCTTTTATGGCATGTTGGGAATGTGAGTCGTCCACAAAACTATACTAACTATAATCGATTTGCTTCATCGGAAACTATATATTTCGGCTTGGCTGAGTTGAAAAAATTGTCGGCTAACATGATACAAGGAAATAGTTCACTCGTCTCTCAAAGTTGACCGAAGCAACACACACACCATACCAACTCAGAGATTGTTGGCCAGCATTGCGCCACTGTGCAGAATCTTAACGACAATTACGGTACAATGCATCCGATGCTGCTGTTGGTGCTCATGATGACGAAGCAAACGATATAAGCTTGCAATGCATGTGCACCTTCTACACGATCGCACACACACACACACAGCCACCAGAGCACTCATTTTTGCAATCTTAACGTCCATGTGCGAATGTGTGTGGCAGCCTGCATGTATGTCAAAACTAGTCGCCGCACATACATACGTGCGTGTGTGAGTGCAAGCGCAGCGCTACGTATGCACATTCAATAATATGCTCTCCGACGTGATATGAGTTCGTGTGGGGCAGGGGACGGGGGGCGCTTGTGAGGCTCCTGGCTGCTGTGCGCACATGCATATGCACAAGTGCACGGACACGCGCACACGTGGACATTTGCTGGCATTTGTAAATGCAAAGCAAGACTCCTTTTTGTTTTAGTTTATGCCCGCAGGTAAGTTTGCTTTCGCTGGACACACGGTACGGTCCAGTTTAGCCTTCCGCGCCCACGTTTGCATCTCCGCCTGTGCCTGCATCCACATCTCCTATACGTCCGTGTCCTGTGTGATACTTCAAAGAGCGCGTCATGTTGAGATGGGCTGGATTGGTCGGAGTTGCGTTAGCTGCCGTAGCAAAAAGACGAATGCAACGACATCGACGACGACGACGACGACGCCGACTTTTCTAACAATTTAAATGTAGAAAACACTAATACTCAAGCGCGGGCACACATGCGCTCGTATATTTATTCGCACACACACGTTGACTTGCATGCACACCAGCGCATACATACGTACGTGTTCCATGTCCTGAGCCTTCGTCTTTTCCGATTGCGAAATACCAACTAGCTGGCACAGGGCTCCTATGCGTCCGTGTACGTGCACTTGCTGCGCTCGCACACCACACACATACGCACATCACACACGCACACACACTTATGTATTTGCATGCATCTCTGTGATAATTATTGTTGCGTCCGTCCGGGAACCATTGGTAAGTTAACGGTCCACTGGGCTCCTTTAAGGCGATTTTCTACACACGAACCAAGTGTTTTTCATGCGTCTTCTGTCTCATTTGCACTCCGAACATGCATCAGGGCGTGGACGCAAAATTTTAGTGGACAGCAGAGAAGCGACCGCGCTGGGACAAGCTCCTGATTTAAGTTTAGTTGCTATGGTAAGTAACGAATTTTCGGGCTTTAATATCTGCAAGAATCCAATTGCAATCAATCCGGAAAATAGTGGACCTTTAGCGCCGATGCACTTATATAGATTCCCAAATTCTCTTTGCCTCATCAGATCCAAACGCGCAGCTGAATTTCATCCAATTCAGCAATTACAGGTTTGAATCGCCAATTAAGTCCGTCATAGTTGATAATGACAAGTCCCGGAGCCAAACCATCGCCTACGAAAAAACGTTTCAAACTCTCGGTTGGAATTGGGCAGTTCTGTGGATGTCAAATCACCACGAAGGTGTCAACCCGTTCCTGTGAAAAACATTAATTCGCATATAATTACACACACACACACACACGATATTACTTTTTGTTTTTAGGTGTGGAGGAGGGAAGGTCATTGCAACCATTCTACGAGTATGTCAATTGTAATAGTGGGTTTTGAATCTGCGAGAAGAGCTTACGTGTATTTTGTGAAGTTTGATGGGAAAATGCTTGAACTTAAAGATTGCGGAAGCGCGATTCTTGCTTCAAAAAATTGCGAGAACATTCGACAAATTACTACATACGGGCTGTAGCTGCTCAGAAGTTGCATGTGGGACCTACTGCCAGTAATTTCATTCTCAACTACTTTTTTCGAACATATTTACCCCTTATGGCAGTACTCCTTAAGAGGGTATAAAATTCTAATAAAAAAATCTAATAAAATTCGAACAAAATTTCTTTTTTAATATTCTATTAAAAGAATAGTTTGAATAAATTGGAATATTTTCTTTTTAATAAAATATCGAATAAGCGTAGTACCTACATTGGTGAATTTTATATGGTAATGGGTATTGCTAATAAAAAATATAAATATCAATGTACACTGATAAGTATTTCTAGAAACCAGGGACCGTAACAGTTATGAGTTTTATTATAAAAATTTATGTTTAAGAGTTATTCTTTTACTTTTATTTTATGACTCAACAAATAACAGTTATTTTTTGTTTATATTTTAAAAATCCTATAATAACAGTTATTTTTGATTTTTTTCTTATTAGTCTAGAAATAACATTTTTTCGATTTTTATTTTAGTTGTCCTATGATAACATTTATTGGTGACTTTTATTTAAAAAAGGCATCAATAAAAATCATGTAGTGACTTTTATTTATAAAAGTCATCATTAAAAATCAGTCAGTGACTTTTATTTTTTAAGTCATCAATAAAAATTATTCAGTGACTTTTATTTATAAAAGTCATCAATAAAAATCAGTAAGTGACTTTTATTTATAAAAGTCATCAATAAAAAATAAAAGTCATTGAAAGATTTTTATTGATGACTTTTATAATATAAACAAAAGTCGCTGACTGATTTTTATTGATGACTTTTATAAATAAAAGTCACTGAATGATTTTTATTGATGACTTAAAAAATAAAAGTCACTGACTGATTTTTATTGATGACTTTTTTAAATAAAAGTCACCAATAAGTATTATCATAGGACAACTAAAATAAAAATCGAAAAAAGGTTATTTGTAGACTAATATGAACAAAATTAAAAATAATTGTTATTATAAGATTTTTAAAATATAAATAAAAAATAATTCTTATTTTTTAATTTTTCCATAAAAATTATCAAAAAAAGTTTATTACCAAGTTTGATTCTCGGTGCGAAAAGAAATGTATTGTATTTCATTTACTTGCATGACATTTTCTTCATAGTAATTTTTTCAAATATAGTTTTCATAAATAACTATTATTTCCGGTCCCTGCTAGATACCACTTCATAAATTTGTGATTATCTGTAAAAGGCTCTGGTGTTGCAACGAGTTACGCTCCTTTGCACAGTGTGCTTCTTACGATGACACTTAACACTTTATTTTGTTTTTTTTTTCATTTAACTATGCATCTTTTTTGCTAATTTGGTTTTTGTTTTAAATTCTCTTAGCTATTGAGTTCTTATTAAGGGTTCTGAAAGATCGCATATCTACTTTTTATGTTAAAGTCTTGTGATTCTCAGTCTGTTGTATATGCGTTGTCTAAACAAATTGATTTTACATAAACTGCCACTGAAACTGTAAAGTGGAATTCGAAATTAGGTACCTTAGTTACTGTTAAATATTTTAATGAAACGAATATTGGGATCAGCAATATTCCTAGCTTCTATCCCAAGAATGCCGCAGGACCCCATAAAATATCGGTTCGAGTGTAAGAGTGTACCCTATCAAGGTGTGTTTTGATAGGAGACTTTTTCACATACACAGTTACACGTCTCATGTTCAAATCGTTCTGCCAGTCTTAAGGGGGAAAGCCACTGTGACGGGTAAAAAAAAAAAATCTTTGTTTTAAATCAAAGCTTATATATTCACAAATATGTGTACAAAATTTCAAGTCATATGGTCCAGGACTCGATAGTTTAATATAGGTATGAAAATTTTAAAAGATACATGATTTCATTACGAGAGAAATGGACTCAAAACTTTAAACGCGTTTTTCTCGAAACGACTTTTTTTGAACTGGCGGCATCAATAACTCGAACAATTATGAACCGATTTCTAATTTTTTTTTTTACTATTTTTTAAACTGTCTCAAAACCAAAAAAACAAGGTCGAAAACATGGAAATATTTTCAATCGGTCGCCATTTTGTGAAAAATCAAAATAAAAAAAACGGCTACGTACAAAGATAGCTACATTCATACAGATTACAATAAAATTTTAATTTTTTTTTTCTGAGTACGGGTTTTTGAGAAATCGATGCCGCCATGGAGGGGGAATTTTTTTTCAAGCGCTACGGGATCATCTCTATTGTTTAAACTATTTAATATTTTTTAATAAAAATGTGTGGAAATATTATTAGATGTCTGCTTAATAAAATAAAAAAAACCCCATCCAAAAATTCCTATATTTACTCGGTCAAAAAAAATGTTTAAAATCACTAATTTTTTGACCCGTCACAGTGGCTTTCCCCCTTAACCCCAGATGGCGATGATATTTTGGTAGGATCGTAACTCACGAGAGTTCATTAACGTCAGATTGGGCTCGCCACGCAAGGTATTTCCATGGAGGGTTGTTAATAGAATGCGCTGCTTTGAATACCAGAGAAAGGCGTGAATTGCTTTGTAACTTAGGAATAAACGAAATTCTTCGTTTGAGAAGAATATTCATTGATTTTTTATTTAAAGCTTGATATATATTCCGATCGGTATTATATATTTTGAATTGTTTTTTTTTTTGCAAAAAAAGTTGTTGTGCATAATTGACTACAAAAACTCATGTTAATTGAAGAATATAAATCCGGGGATTTTGGGACAACAAAAATGTCTCGATCCCATGGTTGGCATCCCTAGTGTTCACATGTCGTCTTAGTTTACCTTTTATTTTTAATTCAATAACAAGGTTTGTGATTTTACCCCCTATTTTTTAATTTTGAATTTGGTTCACAAACAAACCCGTAAAAGGGAGTACAAAAAAGTTGTTGGTGTATTAATAAATACGTATAATCAAAAGGAGGCGCGCGATATATCAAAGGTCCATCTCTTAAAAAATGTTTCGTTCAAAAAATAAATTAGTTCAGCGACTGCATATCACATAGTACGTGTATACCCCCTCGTCTCCTAAATTTGTGCCACAAAATCTTGGATTAAAAAAGTGACACCCATTTTCGGCCGCCGTGACTCAGCTGGTGAGTGCGGTGGACCGTGAGACTGAGACATCTGAAATACTAAATGCAATTTTTCTTCCGCCGGATGCCTTGGCTTGATGATGTCTCCTGCATGGACGATAAAGCTGCGGCGAAAAAGGTATTCGGTGTGGTAGTTGGAGGTTGACAGCAAAGAGGGGGACCCTGTCTTGAAAGGACCAAGTTTAAGACGGCCTTTAGGTTAGGTTAGGTTATGGTGGCTGCCTCTATAAGAGACACACTCGGAGGCCTGAAAGGCCCATTGTGATACCACATATATTTCACCCGTTTTGAAATGTGTATGCAACACTGTTTTTTCCAACATATGTTACAGCACACATTTCAAGCGGATGGGGAAGGGGGGGGGGGGGACCTACACCGAATCCGAACGGCGATTGGCAGTTTTTCTTTCACACTTAGAGGTCTTGCCATTGCCCGCCAAGAGCGCACGTGTGCGATTCTTGTAATTCTCATCTGCTTCATGTGGATAGCGATATAAGTAGATGAGCGTTTTTTCCAGCCCGAGCCAGGAATCGAACCTGGGGCGCTCGGTATGAGAAGCCAGCGCGCTACCCTCTGGGCTGAGAAGAAGAAGAAGAAGACAGCCTTTATCTCTTCGTTTGGGAGAGAACTGTGGCGACAGGCCGTAACCCGGTAACGAGTTGTTATGGCCAGCTTAGTAATTAAGTGAGAATGCCTACATCACAGAAAATGACAAATATCTAGGAGTGAAATACCCAGCTTCCACTAGCTGTTCAGAATCGGCGTATTGTACCATATATTTCTTTCGTAACTTCTTTGTGCATTTATAAATCTTTCGTTACAACTTATTTACTGTCGAGCGTCGGATCGACTTTTTTTATAATGCTTGGCACAATGATCTCTACAGCGTTCGTTGTGCTACATTTTAGAAACATATTAGAAAGATTTAGTACAAATTAGTACAAAATTATAAGCAATTATGCAATGAAACGGACGCGACAAAAAATATAAGTTTTTTTGAAGCTATAGAAATATACAAAATTTAGCAATTTTTGGAATTTTTTTTATATAATATATACTCGTATACATGTAAATGAATGTCAAACGATAACTTTTCTTCGTAGACTTATGAAATATGAGAATTTTCTCTTACCTTTTTTCAATTAGGTATAGCATGAACACGGACGCGACATCACGGACGCGCAAATTTTTCCAAGGGGGATAAAATACAGTAATGATGTGCATTATAACACTTCAAATTTTAATAAAAATAACACATAACAAGTTAAATTCAAGTAACATAACAGTAATAAATAAGGAAAAAATAAAGTTACAAGTTTTTAGTGTGGTTTATTTTAATTTTCTTCTTTGATGAATAAGCGGTTCGAGCAACCTCAATAAATTGACTTTCGAAATATGAAAACCAATGCAAACTTTTAACTCCTTTGATTTTTGGAACATTTTGCCATAACTCTGACAGTTGATTAGAAAAAGCTTGAACTTGTTCTCTAGAGATATATAAAAGGTGGACTCCATAAATGTTGTTCTTAGCACATTCATAAACAGATTGGGCATCTTCGAGAGCGATATTTCTTGCTTTGACAATTTGCCAGACTTTTCGTTTTACTACGGCACACAGTGTTGCGAGTAGTGACAAAAATGCGAAAATGCAATGTTATAACCACAAAAATCTGAGTATGAGGTTTTGTTGGAAATACTTGAGTTAAGAGAAATCCGAAGTTTTAAATATTGGATAACATAGAAGTTATGAGCTCTTAAAGGAGAGAGAGTCAAAGCGCGAATTTTTTTTTTTAATTTTTATTTTTTTTTTTTTGCTCTGATATTTAATTGAATATTTGTCGTAAATTGGACAACCACAAAATTATTGTAAACAAGTTTCTGCAAAACAAAGCCTTCCCGAAAGTCTGAGTGCTGAAGTTTTTTGCTGTCACGCATCAAGGGCTTCTGATTTACTAAGTTGATTGTGGCTGATTCGACTAAAGTGTGCTGAACTGTCGCTGTTGTTGTTTCTGTTGCTGTTTGGACGAGTTTGCTCCAGGGCTCCTAACTTGCTGGGTTGTTTGGAGCTGATTTGACCGGAGTGTGCTGCACTGCTGTCTGCGTCTGGGCGCCGGTTGAGAGTTTGTTTTGGAATTGCACTTGGAGGGATATAAATGGTTTTTCACCAAAATAAAGAGCAATAATCACAGTGGTAATTGCGTGCAGTGTGTAATTGCGCCAAAAAGAATAAACAGCTGTTAAAGCACATAAACCAAAGCAAACATAAACAAAAACAGTTGGAAGAGCGTTGCCAGAGTGCGGCCAATACTTTAACGATTTTTAGAACAATAAACATCGAAGTGCGTAGCCAGACGTATAAAATCGAAAATGAACAAAATGCAACGTACACCAACATCAAATGCGGCCAAGAGGAGAGTGACTGAAGTGTCCTCTGAACCATCCTTGCAAGATGTTTTGACTGCCATTCGTGGTATCGAAGCAAGTTTTAACGAAAAACTTGAAGGTTTAGCATCTAGAGAGGACATTAACCAACTTGGTGCACAAATCGGAAAGCTGCGAGAAGAAAATGATATGTTTGAAAGTTGAACTAAAACAATTGAAAATGGAAAGGGAAATGGACCGGAAAGAGGTAGAGAGACTCGTAAGTCAAAATAAACGAAACAAATTAGTAATAAAAGGGTTGCCTACTGGATTATCACCGGCAAAGGCTGTTCTAAAACTATGTAAAGAACAGCTTAGCCTACAGCATATTGTTGTCCGAGATGCTTTCAAAATAACTGAACGAAACGATAAGATTAATATAATAGCAGAGTTTGAGTCAACAAACATGGTAGGGGAAATTTTAAAAAACGCCAAAAAACTTAGAGGCACCAAAGTTTTAATTGAGAAGGACTTGAGTGTAGACAAACTAAAGAACAAAAGAGCCTTGTTACAATTAAAAAAAGATATTTATTGTTTAAATCAGTCGCATAAAACAATAGTAAGGAACGACAGAATTTGTATTGATAATAAGTGGATGGCTTTCAATGAAAATAAAGTTCTTATTTGTAATGGTCAGGCAGCTGAAAAAATACTGGCAGAGATTTTTGATAGGGATTTTATAAAATTAAATCTAAATTATAACTATTTATTAGAAAAAATGCAATCAAAAAACTAAAAGATAAAGAGGCTCAATTGTATGAACTAAATGTTAAAAGTAACAGTGAGATACAAGCAGATAAACCCAACGTAGATGATTACAAATTAAAACTTATTGCTTATAATATTCACGGATTAAGTAACAAAACTTTGTTTAATGATTTTTTCGATTATATTCGATCATTTGATGTATTTGTTCTGTTAGAAACTCATGTAGAACTAGAAAATTTTGAAAGATATCACAAATACTTTAAAGGGTTTGACCTTAATTGGACACCAGCAACACGTCAGAGACAATATGGACGTGCTAGCGGAGGAAAACTGTGTGGAATTAAGAAAAGTTTAATAAATTTTGGACATTCGTTCAAAGACTTAGATGGTGTAGACATTATAGAAATTTCTGTGGCTGGAAAAAAAGTAAATATTGTACCTTTGTATTTAAGAGGTTGCAGTTGGTCACAAGATTTTGATTTGATAAAAGAATGCTTTGAACGAAATGAATTGATTAATCAAATTTTGATAGGAGATTTAAACATACGTATTGGGGAACTTCAAGTAGGACTGGATGACATGTTGCAGGGTGACATTGTAGGAGGTAGAGAAATAAGACATTCTAAAGACAAAGTAATTAACAGAAATGGGAGACAGTTTATTGACTTTTGTGAGAACAACGGGCTTATGGTAATAAATGGAATGACAAATAGTGACGATACGGGAAAATTCACTTTTATAAATAGTGTGGGTGAATCAGTAAATGATATTTGTGCGCTGCACAGAGATATTGTAAAATATGCTCCAGATTTTGTAGTAGAGGAAAAGGTTTGGTCTGACCATATGCCAATTATATTAACTTTACAGCTGATACTAGATAGCCCAATTAGTAAAAAAGTGGATCTCTTGCCTAAGTTACATTGGGATAGTTCACAAATGGATTTATATAACAGAAGACTTCTAATTGAACTGCAAAAAAAGAAAAACGAAAAGGACATTTTGGCTTTAGAAGATTTCACTGATATTATCAAATTCGCGGCTGTAGGCAAACGAACAGGAAAAATACTAAGAAAAAAATCGATATGGTTCGACTGGAAATGTTTAGCAGCAAGAAAGGTTACTTTAGGGTTACTTAGGAAGTATAATAGAACTCAAAATACTGAAGACAGGGAACAATATTCCGTGGCTCAAAAAAATTATAGGAAACAGTGTGAAGATAGCAAGAAAACTTATTACGAAAATCTAGAAAGAGAAATAAATGAAATAAATAATTGCAGTGATTGGTGGGAATTGGCCAAAAAGATACGAGGGACAAATGAACCCTTAGATTTAGAGATTCCACCGGAGGCATTTAGACAATATTTTGAGGAACTGTTAAATCACGCTACTTCCGTGAATCAAATAGAATACGTAAGCTTATTAATAAAGGACGATTTAATAGATAAACCAATCTCGTCAGCAGAAATCTTACAAATGCTACATAAGACTAAAACTGGGAAAGCGCCAGGCTTAGACAGGGTGTCTTACGAATTTTTCAAAAATGCTGACACTCTTTTTCTTGATGAGCTGGCTAACACGTATTCTGCGATATATAATAGTGGGGAAGCAGATACAGCTTTTGAAACTAGTATAATATTTCCGCTTTTCAAAAAAGGCGATAGAACCTTAACATCAAACTACAGAGGGATTTCTTTTATGAACTGTATTGCAAAGATTATGATGGGCATATTAAATGAAAGACTTACAAATTGGTTAGAAAGTAAAAAGATGATTACAGAATATCAGGCAGGGTTCAGAAAACAACACTCCACGGCAGATAACATTTATAATTTAACTTCAATCATTCAAATTAGATTTGCAGAAAAAAATAAAGTGTACGCTTTTTTTGTAGACTTTAAAGCCGCCTTCGACACGGTTCCCAGAAAACTTCTGATCTATAAACTGCATAGCTTAGGAATCCCAACCAAAATGGTAAATTTCATTGAAAATATGTACAACCATACGGATTCGATTATATGGACTGGCAGTGCAATATCAAATAAATTTAATATTTCAACAGGCGTAAAGCAAGGATGTTTGATGTCACCTTTGTTGTTCTCTATTTACCTGAATGACTTACATGATAGTTTGGGAGGGGGAATTTGGATAGGAAACTTGAATGTGCGACTACTGTTGTATGCGGATGATATAGTCTTGATATCTGACAATGTAGAAGAGCTGCAGGGAATGATATTTAGGTTAGAAAATTATTGCAATGTTTGGAACATGCAAGTAAACCTTTCGAAATCGGCCATAATGGTTTTTCGACAAGGCGGAAAATTGGCGGATAGAGAAAAATGGACATTTAAAGGCGAAAATATCCCTATAGTGTCAGAATACAATTACCTGGGTGTAAAATTAACACCAAAATTAAGCTTTAAAAAACATGTTGAAAATAGGAACTGTATGGCTAAAAACAGTATCAATGCAACATGGTGGTCCTTTCTAATCAAAAATAAGATAAAATTATCAGCTAAATACAAATTATTTTTAGCAGTCATTAGAGCCATACAAAGTTATGCTGCGGAAGTCTGGGGCTTTGAGTTGTTTGAATTGGTGGATAAAATTCAATTTTATTTCTTAAAGAAAATTTTACATCTACCAACAAACACACCCTCTTATTGTTTTATGTTAGAAACAGACATACCAAACTGTCATCTATATACTTTACGGCTTCATCTTAAATATATTTCTAAAACTCTATTTGAGTACGACGATAGCAGATTGCCACACAAACTTTCAAAAATTATTATAGAGAGAAAGATCTTTTGGGTAAAATCAATGCAAATTTTAGGAGAAAAATTAAATATTAGTTGGAATTATGACGTTTTAAATAGACGAAGTTGGAATGAAAGCATTGACACATTGTTATCCGTTCTGAACTCGACAAATAGACAAAAATCTTGGGAAAAGGGCTCTTAAAAGTTCACGTATATATAAAGACTTAGATCATAACATCGGTAAAAGCTACTTGAATGACAATCTTGGAAAATATAGAATAATGTGGATTTTGAAGGCCAGATGCGATTTGATACTTCTTGGAGGTCACAGAAATCTAAACTGCAGTCTTTGTAATTTGAACGAGTTAGAAAATATAACACATTTTCTGGGTAGGTGTCCAATTTTGAAAAGAATCAGATATCGATATTTTGGAAAGTTCTTTTTAACTCAAGACGAAATTGTAAACAAGCTAAATGGAATTGGCGTAGGTGGATGGGATTGTCTTGTTTTGTATGTCACTGATGCTTTAAAATATAGGAGCTTAATTATAAATGAATTCTGTTAATATGTATGTATATCTTTATGTTATAGTTATGTATTGTCTTTTTTTTCCGACAGACGACTTAAAAGTCATTGTCGTAAATTCTTTATTATAACTGTTATCTATTGTTAATCCATAATCATTTCTGTAATATTTGTTAAACAATTGAATAAAGAATATATCTATCTATCTATCTATCTATCTTATGAGCTCTTAAAGTACGCTCTTCCAGCGTTGAAAAAAATTTGTGTACAAACAGCAAATTTATGCTTTGACTTTGAGGTTGAATATTTCAAAATAAATTATGAGCAGGTCCCTAAAAGTTACTATTATCGTAAGTTTTATATAATTTAGGTCTTGTAAGGCCAACATTTTGCTGATTACTATCACTTCTGAGCAGTACCGTTATGATGAAAATTAAGTAAAGAAAACGAGTGAATAAATATGAGTGAGTTCAAACTTTAAAAGTGATTTAAAAAAAAAGTTAAATATCACTTTCGAAATTTTTTGATATTTTGTTTATGCAAGTATCTGCATTATGCTGTACAATTTTTAGGTGCGCATATTTGCGCGAATGCAAGTTATTGGTAATTTTCGGTGAAGACTTGTGTGCAATTTCGCGATATTTTCACCGTTTGGTTGAATGCCAATGTCAAATAATGCTCTGGTGCTGATGGGAAAATTTGTTGAAGATAGCTTCGGAAAATCAATTACGATTACTATCATATTCGAAATAGAGGGGTTAATGGAGTTTCGACAGTACACTTTGATTTTTTTTCGTACAGAACCAAAAGTTGACAACCTTACTACTTCACTTGTATGGGAGGCGCCCTCTGGTGGTGAATTTTTTAAATTTAATGAATTTTGTATTTTTGGCATTCAGGAATAATGACGATTGTTGAATAAATCATTCAAATCGGTTCAGTACTTTGCCAGACATGATGTTTCTTCGTTTACTTTACTAATTTACAAGTGTGGAGCCAGTTCCATTGGAAATTACAAGTTTTGTATGGCAGCCACCTTAAGAGTTGGATGTAGCGGTTAGGTGTGTATAGAAAAAATATTCGGAAGAGAAAATAAATGGGGGTCAGCCTTAGATATGGTACGTCGGGGACCAACCTGAGAGCAGCGGGGCACCACTTTTTAAAAACGATGATTTTGTATGGGAGCCTCATTAAAGGTTGGAGATAGGGGGAAAAATTAGTGTGGGTCAGTCTAAGATTTTAACCCTCTAAGAGCAACTTCTGAGCAGGTTAGGTTAGGTTAGGTTAAAGAAGGGGAGTGTGCATTTTGCACTTCCACTCGGAGGCCCTGTTGGGCCCATTGTGATTCCCTTCATTTTTGATTTACCGGTGCCTTTCCCTATCTGTTCGGTTCCCTGTAGATCCAGACCGGATCTATTGGGAACCATTTGGTCTTCGCGAGGAAGTTGTGTATATCAGTGATCTGTGCATCCGCTATCTCCACAAGTTCATCGAAGAACCTTGCCCCAAGGGTTTGGAGAACTTCTGAGCAGCTGTAGAGCAAATTATCGAGACTTTATTTTCAATGACTTTTGAAAAAAAAGCGCATTTTATCTATATACACATTTATAAATAAATTTATATTAAAATATATATACAAATATTTTGAATGTAGCTTTTATGAGCTAAGATAATTTTCATTGTTAATATGAAGCTTTTTCAAATCCGTTTGTATGGGGGGTGGTCGAAGTTTTGGTGCGATTTCACTGAAATTTTGCACAGTAAGTTCTTTACTCATACAATAACTGTATACCAAATATCATTTATATACGACCACTCCTTCTATTTTTGTCACTCCCTATATGAACTCGCAACACTGTGCGGCACCTACTCCGCTACAGCACCTTTGCCATGTGAAGTGGCGAAAAAGTTCCTTTCTAATATTCCGCAATTAAATTCTGCTGCGAGTCTAGGAATACTAGAAAGAATAAATTTGTTTTTGAATTGGCAACTGCTCCCATCTGAAAAAATATAATTACTTGTAATTCTTTCGTATTACTTTTGTAATGTGTTCACAATTTTTGAAATAAAGCAATAAACATCGAATTTATTGTGAGCCAATTCATCGCTGATAACAGCAAATGACTTAGTTTCACCAGGAACCCAAGCAACGCACGTAAAAACTGTAACTTGGTTGTAACTAAAGTGCGCATCTTGAATTTCGTTTTGGCAGGTTAGGCGATAGTACTCAGCACAATCAACTTGCATTACTAGTTCATTAGCTGCTATACTTTTTTTTTTATTCCCAAAATAATTTTGTTGGGAACGTTTAACATGAATTAAGTCGTTTAATGGAGCAATAGTGTAGTTTAGAGTTATACGATTGTCTATTTTTCTCCATTGTTTCCATTTGATTTCTGTATTAATTTTCTTGAGGAACTCTATTGTAATTAGATCGTGTTTAATATCATGCACACAGCTCTTACATTCATTAGCCATGCACTTTTCATTCATCACATCGCAGCAAACTGATTTTAGAAATAACTCACGTTTGGCCGAAATCAACGGTAACTATAATCTTTGCTCAACCTTCTAGTAAGAAAGTGAAATTTGCATGGTACTTACACACACATATATTGTGTGGTAAATGATTAATTAGCTGAACATATTTGTACATAATTTTTCATTAAACAATCGAATATTCAGAGCTTCCGGTTACGGACGCGACAAATTTCAAACACCCATACAATTTTTTTTCGATTTTTCCGGGATCCAATGATTATATTTTCTTAACTAGAATAATGCACCTGGTTAAAAACTGACAGCTACTTGCATTTGAAAAGTTTGTCCACTAATGACAACAATCAATAATGTGTTTTGAACACGGACGCGACATTAGGATGCAGGAAGAAGCAAACTCAAAAAACGTTCGTTCTTCAAACTCCACTTCCTCTAGCTTTCTTTAATACATAAGATTGTTGTTAGTAGAAAACTTTTACATTACAGGAACAATATAATATTACTTGAATAAGCTAAAAGAACAAAGAAAAAATGTGCATATAATTCGTCAAAGGGCTCAGAAAAATAGTTTTTTCTTTTACAGTTCGGCCAATAATTTAAAAAATTAAAAATTCTTTTACATTTATAAAATATAGATATTTAAGCTTTATTATTGAATAATAAACAGTTTTTCTGAGCAGTTTAAATTTTTCACTCGTGATGGACCTTTTTTGGGAGAGGCCCATATATTTATAATAAAATTAGTACAGATAACACCGTGCGACAGCATTTTTCACACTGGGAAAAATCCATATGTGCGTGAAACTAGAGACCAAACATAGTAATACTGCGTATTCAGTTTTTCATTTCTACATCCTCTGTCCTTTTAAAAGGACTTTAAAATTTTGAAAGGGATACAAAATAAAAAAAATATAAAAAATACTTAACCTCGTTAGAATAAGGCAATATGTACATATATCAAATGAAAGAGGAAAGGCTCAAGAATTTAAATAAAATTGATTTTTTATCTATTTGTAAAAAAAGGGTGAAAAGTTCCTTTGAACATTTTAATCCTTTATATTCTTGAAAATTTATATAGAATTTTCTTGAAAAGTAAGTATGTTAAAACCCAAAATCTCCTTGATTACGTGTGAAAATTTCATTGCTCTAACTTTATTGGTTCGAAAGTTATTTTCAAAAAGGCGGAAGCTGCAATTCTAATGAAGTACAACAAATCTAATTTATATATCAGTACTTTAAATAATAAGAAGATACAAAATCATTCTAATTGAAATGTATTCGTTTGATTTGCCTCTTATGTTTACCATCGGTAGCGCGTTGGGTAGGCTTTCCAACCGTCCTCCTTTGAGGAGGGCAGTCCTCCTTGAACAGAAAATGTCCTCCGTCCTCCAAAAAGTCCTCCTCAAGCTCAAATTAATTTTCAATTTTTTTATTTTTTTTTATTCAAGTGTGGCAACTTAATCAATTAATGAGGAAAACTTTTGCAATTTGTGTCCAATATTTCGATGCTGCTTTGGGCATTCAAAATAAAATTATAGACTTCGTTGAAAATCCGGATGAGTCAGCTGCTGGAATGTTCAACATGATTAAGGCCGCATTGGAAAAATTAGACTTAAAATCAAGAAATGTTGTGTGCCTAAGTGCTGATAATACGAATGCACAAATATGCGTTTATATTTTTTAAAGTTGGTCGAAAGTTAAAATTTACATGTGCTTTTAGGTTTTCTGTTTTGACACTTGTATTTTCTAAAAGCATGGTGAAATATTGAAGGAATGTGATGTCCTCCTGAAACAAAGTAGTTCCCATATAAAGTCCTCCTCAAGCCAAATTTTGTCCTCCCTAAGCCGTTTTAACAGTTGGGAAGCCTAGGTTGAACCCACACATAACCTTGCTTGCGCGCGCCACTGGCTACATGGCACGAATCCGCAAAACAAGTTTACAATTCGAAGGTTAGCAACGGCGTTATATTGGATTGTGATGTGGGAGACAACATTAAAAATTTCGTACGTAACGTACAATTTGGTGAACCCCATAAAACCGGTTTTGTTATTAAACGTTATGAAATTAACTTTTAAAATAACTAATCAAAAAACGTACTGAAATGTACAAGAATACAATTAGGCATGCATTTAAAAATGTTTTTTTATTGAGTGTCCTTCTGACGTTCTTATCTAAAAATTGGCAAGGCAGGTTTAATTTTCATGAACTTCCATTTCCTTATGCAAAAATGTCTTTTTTTCTATAAGTAAATATGATAAGAGTACTCGAACTCGAAGAGCAGTGCTCCTTCCCCTCATCATGTCTACGTTCTGGCTACAATGTAATGAGTAGAATTATAGAATGTGAGAATTATATGCACAAAAAATATGACCGAAATATGCAAAATATTAACACAAAATACGCACACCAGATTTTTTCAAGCTTTCAGCCAGGCCAAACCGCTGAAGCTAAAAACATGAAATTTTAAGTGTAGGTACATATTCAAAAATGAACCTCCGCTAAGACGGGATTTTTTGAAATTCGGGGGCTAAGGGACCAAACTTAATATAATACCTAGGCCTATTGATTTCAAAATTGGTGAAAATACTACATATCAAAAATAATTCGACACATATTTTTCAGTTTTTCGAAAATCAAAATTTAACGTTGTGAATTAAGGGTAAGGGTTCGTATACGCAAAGACTACAAAAAAAATAAGAGCCGATAGGCCTATTGACTTAAGAAATGGTGAAATCGTTTGAAATCACCAATAAATACACACATATTTTTTACTTTTTTGAAAATTGAAAGTTAACAAGGTAAACTAAGGGTTAAAAGTTTGTATGGCGAAACAAGATTTTTTGGCCCTTTGACTTTAAACTTGGTGAAAGTACTTGAAATGCGAAATAATTAGACACATGTTTTTTATTTTTTCGAAGTTTTAAGTCTGACGGGGTCAACGATGGGTTAAAAGTTTATATAGGAAACATGATTTAAAAGGCCAATTATCTGAAATATGGCCTTTAAATTAGATATAATTATGCAAGTATTTTTTCATAAAAATCTGACTGGGTTGTATGCTCTACTCAGCAATGCCCCAGAAAATAGCTTAGTGAGCCAAACTACAACACCCTCAATAATGATCGTAACAACATCATTCTCGGAATTACAAATGTCTGGGCTTGTCTTGACCTCCTCTCCCAACCCCGAGCACACCCACCTCACTCTTGTTCGTTTGCATAGAAGACCATAAGTCAATATGATATGCCACTTTCCCAAACCAACTTTCAATAATTTATACTTATATGTAAATTTTCACCATATTTTATGTGTGGAAAATTTTGGCTGATGCTAAAGTAGAGGCCAGCCGTTCGTTAACTGGACTGAACCGAGAGACGTGGTGGCGAAGTCTCTTTACGAATCCGCAGCCAAATTCGCGCTTCTCCGCATGGTAGCTGTAGTAGATGTCGCAGTCTGCTCAGACAAACACTTTGCTCAACTAAAATCTGCATTGCAGAATACAACAAACACTGACTTGTTTACAAAGCCAGCACGCACAAGCTCCCGACAGATGGCGTTCAAACAGTAATTTGAGAAATACGAATTTTGACTAACTATGTCTCAGTGCGGTTGGTTTGAATGGGAAATTCCAGGTATTTTTTATCAGAAGGATGTAATTGAAAATGTTGGCCAATAATTGTGATAAAGATGAGTTTAATTGTGGGACAGTAGTAGGTTTTGCTTCCACACTTCTGCCTTTAAAACTAAACTCTCCTGGGAGTACGCTTGTAGGCAATTTGTATACTTAATGTGCTGTCATAATTGATTTGCGCTGAGCTAATAAAGAGGCACATACATACTTATGACCGAAGGCACTCGAGTTCGCACAAGTTGTATATTTGTATACATTTGTATGAAATGTATGATCTGTACATAAATAAGGACAAGTTCAAGTTCACCCTATATATAATTGCATTTGTAGATACATATCCGTATATATAGGTAGAATGTATGTTGAGGCTTGGGAATCCGTGAGCCACATATAGGGTATCTCATATTTTGGCCATCTTATAAATTGTTTAAAACTTCTTATATTGGCTGGTGCAAATCTCGAACACAGGAAGCGAGCACCAGGATTACCTCTTGATTACATTAATCGATCCTGTTGTTGACTAAACCTAAAATCAGAAGAAAGCCAATGTGGCTTAAAGTTGCTCCTCTTTCCTGCTTTGTAAAAGTTAATTATTAAAAACGTAGCGATTATCACTGATTTATTATTAGGTTTGCTTCAGCCCCATTCCGTATCAAAGAAAAAATGAGTGCCAATTTAAACTTTCCAAATTGAGATTCGTATTTGGGGTTTTAACTTTCACCCGAAGTTTACCAATGTAGGCCACCCTAGTGAACAGACTCATACATAGATATTTATGTGCGTGCATATAATTATATCTATGTGTGTAGTGCAGTGCGCTCGACCACACACATACCCGTATGCGTTGAGACACTCACACACACGAACTCGCATGCATAAATATGGATGTGTGCATGCATCATTTCCTACATACACACGTATGTGTATTATATAAGTGCTTGAATAGTAAGTTAAATACAGTCAAGTAGCTCATTATCATTAAATTAACCAAATAATTCGACTGTTTGGTTGTGTGTCTGTCTGGTGGCCCAGTGCCTCAGAAGCTGTGACGGCTTCGTGAATGGTACTGAATACTCGGTGTGGGTATAGGTAAATGTATATATGTACGTATGTATATAGGTACGCCTACATGAAGGCATGCGTATTTATGCTTTGTCTGTGAGTGTGTGCTCCACAAACGAGCGAATTGATACTCTGCGCTGTGTCAATCGGTCTTGATAGATTAATTTTTTGTAGTGGCACGGGCGCCCACCTGCTTTCGATTCTTCCTGGACATAATACAAAGTTTTTTACATATGTATTTGCGGATATGCACTGGTTGACGCAACTTTAATAATGAATGGCAATAAGAGAGACTCAGCTGCGAACAATTCTCTTCGGCACGAATACTTAGAAGTGATCGGAACCAGTGGGGGAGTGGGTTGAAAAAAGTTAAAAACTGGGTTTCAAATCGTTCTAACCTCAGGTTAGGTTAGTTTAAAGTGGCTGCCTGGGCACGGGACTTGCCGGAAGACACACTTAGGCCGCAAAAGGGCCCGTTGTGATACTACAAGGAGGAAGTGATCTGACTTACTGCAAGTCAAGGTGCCTCCTATACAACTTGGATAAAACGTAGAAAGTGCCTTATGTCGACGGATCTGAGGTCGTCCAAGAGGTCGAAAAAAGGGTAGCCTAAGGCTTTCCACCTTCGTAAAGAGAGAGTCGGGCAGTGACAGAGTAGGTGACTTATAGATTCTTCATCCTTTTCGTTTTGAGAACTGCGGCAAAAGTCCCAACCGTCAAGACCTAGTCTGTAACATTGACGGCCGAATAGACCCGAAATGTCCCGTTAAAA
Organism: Melieria crassipennis; assembly: GCA_963668005.1. Classification (NCBI taxonomy): domain Eukaryota; kingdom Metazoa; phylum Arthropoda; class Insecta; order Diptera; family Ulidiidae; genus Melieria; species Melieria crassipennis. The sequence goes on along the minus strand of OY764961.1, from coordinate 83,450,836 downwards.
TCGAGACGATCGTACTTAAAGTGGGCCATGGTTGTTTGGTAATAGAGCAAGTGCTCTCCTCCTGCCATCGCTTGTTGGCTGTATCGAGCAAGGAAGAGCATATTTTGAGTTTACATGTAGTAAGAGGGATGCCTACTGTAAAAGTGGTATTGTCGCCTGGTAGGGTGGTGCCACGTCTGGCAAGCTCATCGGCTATACAGTTTTCCCTGATGTCTCTGTGGCCCGGTACCCAAGTCAGAGTGATGTTGTGAAGACACTGCATAAATCTGGAAGGCGGAAACTGTCTTCTATGGGTGGGTCAACACACATAAAACCATCCCCACTCTGCCATCTAGCTTAGAGCCGTCTGTGTAAAAACATACTCCAGTCCCAGACGCCTTATCTTGATCCCACTCCTGTCTTAGAGGTATGTGGGTAGAGAATTTGGATTTGACAATTTTAAGAAACCTCTTATTAAATTCAGTACAAGCCAACCTAAAGTATCGCTCCCTTGGTTCCGCCACCATTTGGAGTGCATTATGGTTCGATACCATTCCCATTGTGAATTTTAAGTAGTGCCGATTTTCATTTCACTTCAATATATCAACTATTTAATTTCAGTCGGAGGATGAATGGGTCCATATCGCTTATATTATTATCAAAGTTATTGCACGTGCACACATAAGCGTTCCATAACGCCTCACTTGGGCATAAGCACCTCGAGCATGAGCCAAAGTGAGTGCAGCTGTCGCGCCAGTGCAGGGTACAACCACGTTCCAATCTCGCGACTTCTTTTTCTTCTTTCATGCACGGACGGACAGTGGGCGAAAGCTCGAATCGATTCTCTTAAAGTATTCAATAAAGTAATTTAAGGGAATTCCTCTCTGTTCTACTCCCTCGTTCTCTGTGCAAGCACGAAACTCTTTCCGAAAGTTAGCACTTTCACAAAGTTAATAAATCACCGGGATATCCCCAACACCAGACGTGGCAAGGAACTTTCGCTTTCAACCGTTTACGCTTATCATTCCCATTCCCCGTTCGCCGCTGCCGCAGAAGCAGCGAAGAAATGGCAAAAATAAAAACACGCCCTTCACATGTGAAAATAGAAAAATGCACAAACGCTCTTACAAAGAAGGAAAGTAATAAAAGAATTCATGATTGTGCACACAGTAGAAGTGGAAGTGACAATACGGTGGAGTGGCGCTGGAACCGGCATTGACATTGGCAGTGGTGCGGTGTGTTGTGGCGTGGCGGGGCGTAGTGTGGCCAAGGAGAAATGCGCCCAGACTGGCTGAAAAGTACGTGTGCACTTGTCGCTGCAATAAAAAAATTATAAACGTATGTATGTGAGCAGTAGAATTTGTAAAACATCGGGCGTACTCGTACTATGGCTCACCGTCACACTCACACTAGCATTCGCACTCATACGCACATACATATGTATGTATTTATTTACAACACTATCATATCCGCTCAGGACTGAATGCTGTAATAGCTATTCCAACGGCCACATTAGTATGTATGTATGTATATGTATACATATGTATGCATGCTTACATGTGTACATATGCATACATACATACGTATATACATAGGTATCTAGGTATATCCGTACATGTGCGTATGCATGTCGCTGTGTACTCCAGCCAACGAGAATGTTTGGCTCAGAGTTCATTGAAAATGAGAAAAAATAAAGTTGACTATAGTGTGACGTCACAGTGCTCAACGTTCGTCCTGTTTGCTGCGCTAGTCTGGAAAAATGCTATTCTCGCTTTGGATATCATATACAATTTATAACGCTGTGAAATATTAATGTCAAGGTCATTGCATACAACGATGAATAAATACATACATACATGTACGCAAGTGTGCATGCCTCCACTCGCTGCAGCTACATACGCCTGGACGTATGCATGTATGCCTACTACATATGTATGTAACTAATGGCTCAATGAAAGTTGTGTTGAAATTGTTTGTTGGAAAGCGATCTTAAGGCCACATAATTCGAAGTGCATTGATAAACCCAGTTCCCCAGCATTGCGCTTTCATTTTTTACCAAACCGACCCCGCACCCGCCGCTCTCACGTACTAAACGGCAATTGACATAGCCAGCACCAATGCAATACTGGAATAAGGGTAATAATTGGAATATTGGAACAATCCAATATTTTTGCTCAATTATTTTTGCATTGTCTAATTTTGGGCAGATCTCTTCTCCACCACCTAAGCAAATTCGACGTTCACAGGACTTACCTATTTTTGCCAAGGTCAATGAATGCGAACGACAAATGGCCTCAGTCGGCCCGATCTAGGTGCAACTTAATTTTTAAGGGTCTTGCGATCCATCACAATTGAGGCGTTTTCGTCAAAACCAGCAATATTTATGTATGTAAGTAGTTATGTATGTATGTATAATAAGCTACGACGCGACGATAATATGATATTATATTAACCAACCTCGTCCTTCTTTTCGCCACTGTACAAAAAAAGGGATAATTTTACACAACAGAAATATGCGCGTAACTGTCTGGAACCAAGGACGCTCGAAAATGATTAGGAGAGTACGGAGCCTCTCCCAAACATTTGGAGAAGAATTAGTTTTGATTTTGTTAAATGATGTCAACCAATATAAATTATAAAATTTTTTCAGTCGCCCACAGTCATCGCGATAGATCTACGTCAAATTCTTATTGTACTTGCAGTGTTTGACACATAAGGTCTGTTCATTATCAAATAGTTTTTGATAATTATCAAAAGTTTTAACTGGAAAAGCGTTCACGGACTGAAAAAACTAGCAGAAGAGAGCAGAAACGGGAGCGAAAAAAGCAGCTGCAAGTTTCTGCTAGTGAAATTTTTACTAGCAAGAATTTGCAGCTCATGAAAAAAAGTATCAGCTGTCAAAGTGCCACATAAACAAAACAAAATTTGTTTGCATATTGATATTTGGTTGCGTTTTAATGTTAAATATGAGCGAAAAAAGGAAAGTTGGCGAAGTTTTGGTAAATGTAAGTATTTGAAAATGCGATTGCCATATCCGAAATGGTTATAATTATACATTTCCTTCCTACTTCCATTTTCACGATTGTTTATTTTTCACACAAATGTCAGTTAGTTGTCAGCTGTTGCTTGCTAGCTAGCTTCTACTGGATTTCCGTTCATTTACTTTTTTCACTATCATTCTCTTTGTGAGAGCATTCCTCTCAAATTCTTTCTTACGCTCTTCTGCTAGTTTTTACTGGAAAAAGTACGTGAACAAACCTATAGAAACGTGCGATTAAAAGTTTTGTGTAAATTTTGAAACGCTCAGCATCCATAATTTGTTGAATTTTAGCCTTTTGGATTTAGATACATTTCCTTTTAATTTGTTTTATTAATGCTGTTTTAACAAGCATATGTATGTATAGTAGATTGTAAACATTTTGCAAAACAATTTCAATTAAATCCGGATTCAAATGATTAGAAAGTTGATAAAATAGTTCAATACATAAACTATTTGGTAACTCCGATTGTGTAAAGAAAGATTTGTATGTTCTTTTAGGAAAGTACATTTTTGGTGGACTTCGGTTTGCTTGTACGGTTTTTTATATCAACAATACAGCGCCACCACATTGGGCAATTATAATATTAAGATGACATTGAACCCTTTTTGAATTCACGCTTATCGCATGACACCTCAATTGCTGTGAGCGTAAAACATTTGTCACACTATCCCATTTCAATGTTACGTACCTGTCTGGCGCGTCTGTTCCTTGAAGGGACAGTCACTCTATCTTAAACACGGACGGCATTAACAGCCATCAACCGACAACGACGGCAGCAGCAAGAAACCGCGCCGGGACGACGACTCAAAATAGTTGTGACTTCACATGTCAAACTGTAAAATAAACAGAAGCTACCGCCGATTGTTATGTACGCGCATACGTACATATGTACATGGGCATGTGCTGCATGCATTGTTTTTTGTGTTCATCCCAAAACTTGATTTTGATTAAGCTAAACCGCCAAGTTAGGATCCTCGTCACGTCCGGTCAGCCGCGATGATTGTCAACAACAACGCAAGCAACAATAATCCAACGATATAAATGTATACTTTATCCTTATGGAGTGACATATTCATTAGCATGTCCTTTATCATAATGACAGCGATTTCATGGAGTGAATTATGCGCATGCACTTACCTTTTTCGGGCCGCTAATCAAAAGGGGTGCAGCGGTTTGTACGCAGGACAAATTTTCCTGCGATGGTCCTACCTCGAATATTGCATTATTCATGCAGAACAGCCTGAGCAGAAGATGAACGAGAGATGGCGATCTCGTTGCGGTTACAACTTGCAACTTTTTTAAGTAACTTTGAAGGCTGTGGTGATCTCCGTCCACAAAACGATTTGTAAAGTAGGTATATGGCGGAACGGCGGTCCTGCGAAGGACATAGGCCGAGCTTGCCGCAACCATTGTTTTTCGCCTACTCCGAATGACAGGTTGGTGGATTTACTCACTAGTTACAAAGCCGTGTATAAATCTCATTTGCAGTGCAGCTCTGAGCATAGCATAAGTATTAGTTAACTATTTATTTGCGCCAAAACCTGTAACCATTTGTAGATGTGTTTTGATCCTTGATCCTATTTTCTAGAATTTTCACATATTAATTTCCTTTCAAAATACTCGCATGCACACATATTTATATAAAAACCAATGTGACTCTGTTTTTTGCGCCATTTAGATTTACAATAACTAAGTTCACCTAATTCTGTTTTTACACGGTTTTGATTTAACACGGTTTGAAAATAAAAAATGTTAAATTTTTTTACACGATTTTATTCCATTTAGCACGATTCAAACTCTTTTGGGCTTAAATTTTTGTTGTCAAATTTAATTTTTGCGAAATATGTACATATCACAAATTTAGGGAAATTACCTTTTTGTGGAAACAAGCAAATTTACTTGTCAGAGCACTTGAAATGTGTTAATATTTTGTGAACTATCAATGCAATCAGACGTGTTTGGTAAAGAAATTTTTTATAGGCAAATTAGTTTTTCCAACCTTACATTTATTTTAATTTAAAATAAACATTAATACTTGTTCTTAACAAATCCTTGTTTTAATTTTTATTGTCTTGTCTAATTTAAATAGGTTTTAGAGTTAAGGAACCAATCACCTATTTTTGCATACGATCAATGTCTTTTTTTACACGGTTTTTTTTTACACGGTTTTTCCTGGAACCAATCTACCGTGTAAAAACAGAATTAGGTGTACTACACGATTTCTTATGTTTGGCAATAGCACGTAGGCCCATCTTTCACGTCCTCTGTAGTAACATAGCTCAGCAATCTTATACTTGTGTACGGTTTTATAGGTATTAAACGATTCAGCGTTTCATTGAGGCAAACTACTAGAATTACAAAACAAAGGCTTGCATGCGGGAAGACTAAGAAAAAAACATGAATTAATGGGCTTATTGACTTCAAAATTGGTGAAACCACTTGAAATGCAAAATAATTAATTAAGTTTTTCGAAAATAAAAATCTGGCGGGGTAAGAAAATGGTTAAAAGATTGTATGGATGTATATATTTTAACACTAGAAAGACCAATGAGGTCATTTTGACTGTTTTGCTTTTTGACATGGCTGTACTTCTTATAATATTTCTTCAATAAACTTACTATTTGGCTTCGATGCTGTGCAACTTATAGTTAATAAAGCTATTCTGTTATAACTTTAAGGGTTGTGCTGGCAGTGCCACGCCCCCCAGCCACACATGGCTGAATGTGTAGTAAGTTCGTGCCGAGTGTCATGGGTGTGTAACTTATGGCTCTAAAGTTATATTTGGGTTGCATACGAAGTGCCACGCCCCTTATGAAATAATAACACGTCTATGGATACTTCTATATAACGATTTCTAGTTGCATGCCCTCTCTCAAACTAGAAACAAAAAGCATCTAGAATTCTTTCCTTGGACAAAACTCGTATTGTGTGAAAGTTTCAGTTCCATCGGCCAAATTTTTCCTAAATTTGTAAATGAGAAGCAAACAAATATAAAACATTTAGTTTTATACATAGAGATTTTTTTGATAGCACAGAAATTGAAATTAAGAAGAAGCAGATTTTTTTCACAACAGTAGGGAATGGTACTAAATGGCACGAGAAATTCGATCACATTATCTCTATTATTTTAAATACAAGTGATAAAAAAAAATACATATTAATCATACGAAATGTTAAAAGTATCATAATAAAATATCATAATAAATACAAAAAAAGTTTCCATTGATATATGACTTCAAATATAATGAAATCAATTCAAATGAGAAGAATTTCTTTCCCGAAACCTAGCGGGGGTAACAAAGAGTTAAGTAGGTTGTAGTGGCTGCCTCTCTATGAGACACACTTAGGCCTTTATATGGGCCCGTTGTGATACCACAAATTCCACCCGTTTGAAATGTATATGCAATACTGTTTTCAACATTTGTTACAAAACACATTTCAAATGGCAACGGCGATTGAAAGTTGTCAATTTGAGTGGAAATGTATTCTACATATAGCATTGTATCCTATAAAAAATAAAAAAATATCACTCCTACACGGTGGGATTCGCAGCGGCTAGGGTCTCAGGCAACTGAGAAGCAGAGACCTTTATAGGACGCTTATGGGCCAGTTACCCGAGACGTAACTTAGTTTGACGTGTCAGCTGACACGACTTGCCATACCCGCAAGCTGTACAACTGATTACCCAAGACGTAGAACGTAAACGTAGAACTTAACCGTTAACTTAGAAATCTGTTTCGTCTTGGTTTCTAAGTTTACGTTTACGGAAAATGCAATCAGCTGATGGTTTTGCTCAGGGAAATGTTGCCATCCTGCTCTGAATGAATTGGAAAATGCAGCAGCTTTTGCGGCAGCCCGTAACCCGGTAACGGGTTGTTATGGCCAGTTAAGGAAGTAAATAACATGCTTCTAAAATTATTCTAAATTCTAGTGATTACAGTTGAAATGGTTATAGACGTCTTGGACGAATTGATTGGAAGAAACGCGGAATCTATGCATGAAAATGCGCAAGTAGAGTGAATCAATGACAAAACAAAATGCATTAACTTCGTCTTAAGTATATCAATGTTTGGAAGACATTCCTATGGCATATGCAAAAGATGAATCCTACGCAATTATTTACATACAGCAATGACGAATAAAACATTTGTGGAAGTAATGTTTGGTAATGGGCAAGTTTAGTGCCGTAAGGGTGGAAACAGCCCCAGAGGGTGTGAGGAGGTGAATTTCCACAAGAAATAAGGTGTTTTTGCTTCTTAAAATTCCACGTTTATACATGTAAACATATTGACTTGTTATACTTATATATAGTCAAATAAGATGTGGCTTCCCCTATTTGTTAATTAAAAAGTTAACGTGACAGATCAACAGTCTTCATTTACTTCTAGGGCCGCACATTGCGATATTTTCTTTTGTTCTCCTGACGGCCACCTCTACACTTAAGGGAGTGTTCCTGGGTAGAAGTTTGGAAAAATCGATTTTTTTTTTGGCGTTTTATTGTACCTTATACTATATACTATCACCCCCCAAAGTCGTTTTGCAATCCGGATACTCAGTACCCACTTTTTTGCATGTTAATTGAAGTAATCTCAGCTCTTTTTGCTCCGCTGATACATTGCGCATGATACTTTAAGGGGGGGTAAGGGATGAGCAGTTTCGGAAAATCGATTTTTTTTTACATTTTCTTAAAGTTTAACATTTCAAAAATGTTGTGTCAAAATTTCAAATGAATCGGAGCAAAACTGTCAACATAATGCGCTCCTGAGTGGCGCCTTCTTTATCTCCGAAATGACCACTATTGCGCCGGAAACGTACTTTATGGACCTGGGATCGATGATTCAGTGTAAGTTACAAAAAAAAATTGTTTCCTCACTTTTGAGAAAAAAAAACTTTAAACGCGTTTTTCTGAAAACCATTTTTTCGAAGTCGGTGAACACGATCCTGCAAAATCTACTCAATGGATTCTTTTCAAACTTGGAACATACTTTCTTGGTATAAAATGCCTCCCCCCTACACTTTTCAAATTTTTCCATTTTTATTTTTAGGTAGTTTTTTATTTAAAAAATGGCGGAAAATTTAGCGCAAAATCGCGTTTTTTGCTTCAGTAGCCCACGAATTGTTGAAAAACGCAAATAATAACTTTTCAACGATTGGGGGGGGAGGATTAACTCATACTCTAAGTAAATTGGCCAACTTTTTTGATTTCAGATAATTCTACGCCGACTTATCGTGTTCACCGCACAACGTGTTTTCAAAAAGACGTTCTGGGAAACCCGCTGTCACCGGCTTATTTTTCAATATTTTGTTACGAAAATTTCACGAAATATTCTCTAAATGATGCTTTATAATTTAAAAAAAGTTTCAATAAATTTGCTTCAGCTGCATCTCCGTAAAAAATTAGCGAAAAAAGTGTTTTTTGATTCAAATTATCCCTTACCCCCCCCTTAAACGCGTTTTTCTCGAAACCACATTTTTTGTACTGGCCGATAATTTTTCTCAGCAACTATGAGAGGCAGCCGCCGCGCTATGAGAGGCAGCCGCCGTGGCTCAGTTGGTTAGTGCGTTGGACCGCGAGTCGCAGGCAGCAACCTCAGGTTCAAATACTGCCTGTAATAACACCTAAAAAAAATAACGGGAAAACTCGTTTTCTCTTTCGGTGGCTGTCCTCTCAGCTGGAAATGGCAAACCTCTGAGAGTAAAAATTGCTTATGAAAAAGCTCCCAACCTGCCGTTCGGAACCGGCATTAAACTGTAGGTCCCTTCAACCCGCGTACAAATTCACACGCACAACACGGGTAGTTGCGGGAAGCTAGGCCTTAGTCTCGCGTAAGCGGGCTGTCGTGCCAGTCAATTATTATTATTATTATTAAATTATTAATTATTAACTATGAGAGGTATCGTTTTGAAATTTGGGGAAAATGTTCTAGATAGTTTTCATTGGATGCTAAACCAAAGTTTTCATCAAAAAATTATTGTTAAATATATTTTCAAGCACTCTAAAGGTAAAAAAAGGTGGCAAAACTGGACAATTTTTTTTCATATGGCCGCCATTTTGTTTCTAATCAACATTTTGACTAAAACTGTGGTTTAGCATCCGCGGAATTTATTGCAGATTAATAATTGCATACCCATTTCTGTTTCAGATTACTGGTTCCCGAAATTTATTATCGGCCAGCAGTGAAAACAAGGTCACATTGACCACTGAAAATTTGTGCTTAGAAAATAAAATTGTTTGTTTGTGTTGATGAGTTTCTGTTCTCCAAATAATAAGGAACAACAAGCAAAAAACCAGAATATTGCATGTTGCCTTGTAGCTCCAAAATAATTTGAAAAATTATTATTATTATTTTTTGAAAAACAGCTTAAGGTGCCGTCACACTATGCAAGTCAAGTACTTTCGAATTGCGATTAAAAGTCTCAAATTTCAGATAGTACTTTCACGAGCAGTTACGCTATGCATGAAAAGTAGTTTTCGTAAGTACTTTTTGATTTGCAAAAGCGACTATCAGGTCTATTTTCCGGATATACTTTTTACCTAATCACACTGCGCAAGTCCAATAACTATCTCAAAATACTTGTTGAAAGTATTTTGCGAATGTGTATGTTGCGACGCAGTTGAGAATTTTTCTGACATTTCTAATCTATCAGAGTGTCAAGAAAAAAAAAAGTGGAAAATGGAAAAACAATTATTACACCGTGCGACAAAAATCAAAAAATTTCAAAACACGCGAAAAAAATCTATATACTTGCGAAACTAGGGTCCAAATGTAGTAAAACTGCGTTTTTCGTTTTTCTCTCTGACATCAGGATTTTTTTTAAAGGACGTTGAAATTTCAAGGACATGTTTATTTCAAAAAATTATTTTAATAATTGGGGGCATTGTAGAATAGCAATATGGGTATCAAATGAAAGAGAAAAATCAAAAGGACGAAGAGGTATTGAAAATGTTCTTTTCAAACTTTATCCTTGAATATCCTTGGAAATTTCCAATACTTTTTTTTGAAAAAAATATATCTTAAGGACTAATATGTACACTACAACATCCTTGAATTTCGTCCTTCTTGAGCACATTCCGGAAAATGAAATACTGGCTAGTGCAGCAACAGCGAGTTGAAATTAGTATCCGAAAGTAATTTACTTTCAGAAAATAACAGTCACACTATGCAAGTTTTAGTTTCTGGAATGGAAATATTTTCTGAAAGCGCTTTATTTACATAGTGTGACAGCATCTTCGCTCTGCCGAAGCCGTTTACACCCTACCTCCGTGGTGTCCTCCTTAGTGTTAAAAAAAAATGTTCGTAAATAAAAGTAGATGCGAATACTTGCAAGTCATGTTACTCCAATGGTTATGCACTATTTTAAAAAGCTATAGAATGGAACCCGACAGATTAATACTAGAAGGAAACAAAATTTGTTGAATCATATTACAGCCTGTGAGTTGCTGTTGCTTCGCAAGGAATCGAGCAATTTTGAAGAAAATTCCATTGTGTCGTAAAACCGACCCGTCGAAGCTATTGATGGATTTAAACGCTTCATGCGCCTTAGACTCGTGCGCGTCTCCTTACACCATAAGGCTTCCTTTTCCTCTTTTGGATCATCCCAATAGAGACACAATCTCTCTCTTTGCCATACAATTTTATCGTCGGAGCTTCAACGTCCACCGGGGTGGTATGTCCAAGATCTCAAAATCATTGATAGGGATGGGTGGGGTAAAGATGGAACTACCTTAGTCTAGTGGAGGTCACCCTAAAATTCCACCATCTAGCTAGAGTTACCAGACTCCAAAAATTGTGAATTTTCCGGAGGTGGAAAATGTGGCGAAACGTAGTGGCCCTAGAACCTCACAAAAATCTGCCTCCTAACTCACCTGTAAATAATACATCTTTTGTTCACGTGTTTAGCTGATCAAAAAAGTATGGAAAAAACTACCATTGCTGCCTAATGGGTAGAAAATACCCAATGAATATCTCAGCAACGTGCAGAGATAGAAAGCTGAAATTTTGTTTCTGATCATTTTGAGTCAATTCCAGGTCGTGTATGAAATTTTATCAAAATCGTATGGGCGGAACTGGTTAATGGGTTAAGCAGCTTATAGAGCTCGAGAGTCGTCGTCGCAGCGAACAAGGCACAAGTTCATGTAAAGTTTCCGCGGCATAAAAGAACGCACTCAGAATAAGCGTCTTATAGAGTCGGTCGTTCGGGAACGGTACCAGCTGCTCAAATACCCAGTGCGGCCAAAGTAACCCTTGTTGGCGTCTTCCACAACTCTCAAAATACTCCTGTCGGCCACGACCTGGGACCATAGTCGCCGCGAGTCCCCTGTGCGTAGGCAGCTCCTCTTATTATCTATCCACTAGGCATTCCCAGAAGGTAAACAGCAGGAATGCTTATTAAAGTTTTTAGCCAGATAAATGTTGTCTCATTTAGCAGCGGCAATTATTATCCGGCCGAGGCGCTCTCAGCCCTGGGTGAGCACGCTGCACATATATGTACATATATGTACTTATGTCGTATGATTGTACTATACCTATGTATGCGTGGGCACGAGTGCATGGAAATGTGGATGCTGTAGGAATTTAAAGTTTGCTCTAAAAACATGTAGTCCAAACAGAAAAATCCACTTTCACTATTAACCCTTTTTTTTTTGGCAATTTGTAATTAAACCAAACAACAAAAACCACACACGAACGCAAATGGACAGAAGTAGCCAAGCACACGTAGATATCGCCCGAAATTTTCCCTATCCGTATATGTATTGTATATGGACACATTCAAGGATTTAACGAGCCTTGCGCCGAGGCTTAGCGCAGCCCATCAAACGAGCGGACCGCTGACCGCTTTCAAAAGGATAAAATATACGCATAACATTTTCTAATTTTTCAAATAAGATGGGCATTTCTATAGTAATTCCATCCCTTTTTTGGACACTTGCACCACAACTCACAACGTTTCACTCCAGGCTTAAAGCCCAAGTTTATATGTGTGTAGGAAAATACGAATGGGCGTGTGTGTGTGTGTGTAAGTGTCTGCATGTGCGCGTTTTGTGTGCGCAACACCTCACATCAGCTCCATTTCGCCGCCATCCTCGTTTACTATGTCACTGCTTCGGACGGTTGGGTCAGCGCGGTCCGTCGACCCATTCCAGTCCGGCCTCTTCCGGCCAGTCCGGTTGATTACAACGCACACATGTATGGGTGCACATGCCGCGGGAGCGCGCGCGGAAGAGTGATGGCGGCGCACAGCACGGGATGGTTTCGGTCCAGTTAAGTTTGGCGTCGTCAGCATAAGGCAACTTTTCTTCCGTCCGCTCCGTTCCTTTCCTTACTGCTACCTTCTTTGCCTGGCCTTTACAAAATTATTAAATAGGTTGGTGGCGCGTGAAATGCTGTCCTCGCTGTCCTCGCCGTCAAATACAACACGAACCAACGCTCTAACCCACCGAATATCTGAGTCAGCGGGCCGAGGCGTCTGCTCGAGAAGGTGGGGAGGGGAGGGGAGCGGTGGGCTTCATACACGTTTGTAAAATAAAAACGCGAAAGGGGTTACTACGCCGCCATCGGCCGACGATTACGCTGAACCACCGAACAGCAGCCACCCGCCCGCAAACCACGAACCGCTTCACTTGTGCATTTTGCAGAGCCTTCCCCACGCACACATTGTGTGGGTGTGTGTGTGTGTGTTCTGGCGCGGTCCCTCAAGAATAATTTTATAGATGCATTCGTATTCACATAAGCACACACAAATGTGTAAATACTCGTCCCCACACACATACATGCGTATGTGTATTTATGTATGCATATGCGTGCATGTGTGTATGTATGGGTGTTCACGATGTATGCCCATATTTATAGAAGACTGTGCAATTATGTTGGACTGTGCTTCCACTATGTGTGTGTGTGTACATTTACGCGGGCGCATGGTCGCTCGTGTGCTTGGCTACAAGAACAATACAAAGTTTCTATCCTACGTGGATCGAAATTAGCACGAAACGGGCTACTTCGCCAGAGCCTGTCAACCTGCTGCTGGACATCTCGTACTCTGGCGTGCGGCAGCACTCTCTCTCTCCGCGGGACCGCAACGAATGTGAAAATTCAAGTAGAAAAAGTATGAAACTCTGGCTTTTGCGCGTCTCGAGAATGAAATGAAAATATGATTCTACGCATATGTGTACATACATAATAGGGGTACCGGTTAATTCGTGCGGGTTTTCTGGGAAAATCGAAGCTTTTTTGTGAAAAAATGGTTACAAATTTAATATTCAAAGTATTTTCCATCACTAACTATAACTTTTTCACATTTTTCTGGCAATTCACGAATACCCTTTCCGAAAAATTCGGCTGGCTTTTCCGCTATCCACGAATCGATCCAATTTTTGACTTCTTCATAATTGGAGAAGTGCTGGTCAGCCAGGCCATGTTGCATTGATCGGAAGAGATAGTAATCGGATGGCGCAAGGTCTGGACTATACGGCGGGTGGGGTAGGACATCCCATTTGAGCGTTTCAAGGTAGGTTTTGACGACCTGTGCAACATATGGCCGAGCATTCTCATGTTGAAAAATTACCTTGCCGTGCCTTTGTTCATATTCCGGCCGTTTTTTGCGCAGTGCTCGGCTCAAACGCATCAATTGTCGTCGGTAGACTTCCCCTGTGATCGTTTCATTCGAGCAATGTCTCCAATTCGTGATCTTCAAACTTTTTTGGCTGTCCGGGACGTTCATCGTCCTCCAAGTCAAAATTGCCACTTTTGAACCGTGCACTTCTGGCACGTACGCTCAACTAGAGCATGCACACCATACACTTCCACCAAAATACGATGACTTTCGGCAGCTTTTTTCTTCATATTTAAGTAATGAAGAAGTACTCCCCGCAAAAACACTTTATTCGGCACAAAAATCGACATTTTCAGAGTAAAAGAAAGTATTGTTGTTTACGCTTCAGCTAAATGACACATACTGATTCTGAAACTATATGACAATAGCTTTCCAACACATATTTGGAAAGTTACGCCATCTGTTAGAAAACCGCACGAATTAACCGGCACCCCCGGTATGTATCTATGTATGGTATGCATATTCTAAGGAAATCTAAATTCAAAATGCATTAGCAATTGACTGATTCAACGCTTCTTTCTTTAAAATATTGGAATTCCAAATAACAATATTTCCCAAAACATGTGATCGCACCAACTCGCGTGATTTGGATGAGAATGGATGGAATGGATTTGCGGTTGTATGGCGATTGTGAACGAAAGTTGGGAACTTGGGAAATGATTTTACGCTTATATTTTGTATTGAATATATATGTACATATATTGGCTACGCAGGCAGCTCGAACCAGCGGCTGAGCACCGCCTCAGCTAAGGCCACCGCCTAGACTTAGAAAAAGGAACCAAGTGGAACACCTAACCTAACACTTTTCGTGTTTCTATCTTCATTGGAAAATAAATATTTATTTGTCTGGAATTAATTTATTTTCTTTAAGTATATGGTCTAAATTCAATTTATTGCGCCGCAGAATTGTCCAGTTCTTTCTTATATTAGCGCCACGAATTGTTTTTACTGATTCTACACTAACTATGGGCTTAATATTGTAACGATAAGACAGTCTGTCGCTGTGCAAAGCAACCCTGTCGCTACGCGCCGTGCTATAATTCAATCTGGCAACGACGGCCGCGATAATAAGGGAAACTTTTAGGCCAACCTGGCAATGATGGCAATTTTTAGTCCAACCTGGCAATGATGGCAATTTTTAGTCCAACCTGGCAATGATGGGAACTTCTAGTCCAACCTGGCAATGATGGAAACTTCTAGTCTAACCTGGCAATGATGGTCGCGATCGTCATGGAAACCGTCAGTCCACTCCGGAATGTGCGGGAACGATCTGCGCGATGGCCGGACAGGTATAAAAGGCAGCCGGGTGCGGCGCAGCGAGTCAGTCTGAGTTTGACTAGCGGAGTTGCCACGCGGAATAATTAAGCGAATATTTAAGTGTAAAGACAGTGAAGTGTAAACCTTTGAAATAAAGTGACTGTTGGTTTTTATTGACTGCGTCCGAGGAACTAAGTGTGTTTGTTTATTCCAAATTGCACAATCCAGTGATTCGTACTAGCCCACTAGAACTGGTATTCGTAACAATATCAACTTAAAGGTTCCAGTGGTTTGAGTTTTGTTCGGTTACGGTCCGACGACGATGAAACAGTCAGTGAAACCAAAAGCATGTATATACATATACATGTATACATACATATGTATACGTCTTTGGTATGAAAAGAGTTAATTTTTCAGAAAACAACTTTAAATTGCTTGCATTCGTAATATGAAATTTTGTGAAAATTGCTCTGAGATCCCGCGTATCATATATATATCCGAAACCGTCATACATATAACCATGCGTCAAAAATATTTATATCCATTCGACAACAGCTTTCGAATAATTCACCTTACTTTGCTACGTTTTTGCCGGCGGCTCCCTCGATTGTCCCGTCGTGCGAAACATCTTTTCTTCAGCCAGACGCTGGCCGTACAAAATGAAATTTCGTTCCACTCCCCCAGCGCCATGTCTAGTATGTATGCTGCATATATAGTAGATATGTTTGAATGTATGTTCGAGCTGGACATGTGACTAAAGTTAAATTTCCCTCGAACTCAAAACGGCCGCTATTTGGCGATATAAACACGAAAGTATAGACCGCAGTCCGTGTAGAATCCACGGCTGCATTATATTCAGCCCGGCAACAGCAAAGTCGTTGCCGGCGCAGGCGTTGACGTTGACGCTGCTACCACGCATCCCGCAATTTTGCGAGTATTGAGAGCACGGCCAGAGCCCTTCGGAATCGCAATCAGCACGGCGCGAATACTGCCATCCCGCTAACACAGCCACAGCTATCGCCAGAGTCGCTGCCCGTGGCCAGTGCCCCCCACCCAACGTCGTAGCATTAGTGGCAGCTCCTTTGCCGCCCACTTTTTAAGAATTTCGCGGGGTTCTTGGCAGGCTGTTTGTTGGTCAAAGCGCAAACGATAAAAAGGAAAATGGACGTGGAAAAAAATAAATTGAAGACAAATGGACACAAAGAAAACGGAAATGCCTTCTGCACATGTGGGATTTGGACAGCAGCGACGTGAAATTTCGTGTGTGACAGCAGCAGAAGAAAGTAAGCGGATAGGCAGCATCGCACAAGGGTCGCGCAGCGGACAAGTGTGCCGCTGCGAGTGGGAGCAGACGGGCGAGCTATACGATATGTACTCGTACGCAATGTTGTAGTGTGTGCGGTGAAGTGTGTGTACAGTGCTGCGCAGGACAGCGGAGGAGGAAAGCTTTTTCAAACACGCGAAGATGAAAATTCAGCAAAGAAAATTGACATGTGGACATGACGCAGACTAAAACGTTTTTCATTTTTTTGTTATTTCTTCCCACGTATTGCTGTTGTTGCCGCTGATATTTTTCTCCTTCTTGTACGACCTGTGTGTGGGAGTACGTAGAGTTGCGCACTCACTCTCCATTCCACACCCATGTTTACATAAGAGCCCGAGCCCAAGCCCGAACAAACATACAATCAATTTTTAAAGACATGAATAGTTATGGGGAATTTGCAGCAAATTGCAAATCGTTGACCAGAAACTTTAAGGACACATTCCATAATCCATATTGTTGCAACTGCATTAGCTTCAGTGCAGGAAGTGTAACACCCCGAGGAATGGGATCAAAAATGATTAAACCACGAGACTTCCCTTCTCTTTCCTCTGCTTATGATGCTGTAGATATTTGCAATTTATTTTCAGTCGCAATAAAAATTACAGTTATTTTCAAAAAACAATAGGACGCCGCCTCTTAGAAGACCTTCGCACTTCACTATTTCACTTATCTATACATTTGATTTGCATTTGTATAAGCGGTATTTGTGATTTCTCGGGCTTAAATAATAAGAACCTGTAGTTTTTCAAATAATATGCCTGAGTATCTGAAACTATAGGACCGCTAATATATAGTACAAGCAGTGGCGCACGAAAAATCCTTCTCAAAATGTGTATATTGCAAACATTTTGGGTGGCAAACTGGAATCGGGCTTGAAAGCTGTGTACGCAACCCCTCTAAAATCAAATCCTGTGTGCGCCACAGAGTACAAGAAAACTGCTGTATTAATGTAACTGAATTCATGGAACATGTCGCACACCCACTTCAAAAGTGGCACAATTTCAAATTTGTAATTTTCGGGTTTATGTGTTAGTACTGTGCACAATGTACAGTAGTACTCTACCAATAAGCAAAAGCTTATTGTTAACTGCAAAATAGTCCTAATTCAAATCGTGACACTTTTGACGAAATAAATCTTTGTTGGAGTTAATTTTAACCCTTTAACTGTTTATGTCGAGTATACTCGACAGAGCGAAACGAAAAATTTTCGCATAATGTCGAGTATACTCGTCGTGAAGAAAAAAAATCCCATTCGTATTAATATTCAACGAATCAACTGTAATTTGTTTTCTCTGAGAAAGGGCAAATAAAGATCTTATAAAAAATGTACATTTTATAATATTCGTTAGTCTGGCAACCCTATTTATTTTAATACACAATAGCTTGTCTTATGCTAAAATAACAAATTCTGGGGAAGTACGATTACAAAACGGGTTGATTGTGCGTTATAATAGTTAAAAACTATCATTGCCCTTAATTTAAATTTTTAGTTTTGTATTTTAGATTTCTTGAAATTCATTTGGTCTTTTATTGCTTTTGTTTTAATTTCTATAGGGTGGTCCACATACGATTTTCAATTTGAACTACGCTTTATTTCGAGAATGATAGTCCAAATGTAATTTAATTTGTGTTCGTAATTTAATTTAATGCTATACGCTTGAACAAAATTGGGAAATGTTGAGAACTTACTTCCAAACAAAATTCCGGGAAATTCTACCCGGAACAATCGAAAAAGTATTTGAAAATTTGGGTTGACCGAATGGCGTACTGTAAGGCCAGTCGTGGCAGTCATATGAACGACATCGTTTTTCATTCTTAAATAACAAAGTCCAAGCTTTGTAATAAAACAGGAATTGTCAAAAAATATTCGTTCGTTTTTTTTTTATAATGGATTCAAATTGAAAATCTTAATAACGAATAAATATATATATTTTCTAAAAACCAACACGCAACGTTTGATTTTTAGTCATAATTGCATACATTTACGGGCAGAAACATTTTACTCTGTTTATGTCGAGTATACTCGTCTTCGCTGGAAAATAATTAAGCAGGCAGAAAAAGTTTTTCGAAACAAAATTAAACAGTTAAAGGGTTAAGTAGAGTTGTGACAATTTCAGTTTATATTTTCAAATAAATAAATAAATTTCGCAATTTCAACTTTTTATTTGCCACTTTTCAAATTTAGTAAAAGTAATAACTCAAAATACTTCGATAATTATTGAATTAAAATATCATCAAAAAATTCATAAACAAAAATGTTGGATTTTATAATGTAAAATAAAACAAAAACTTATGTAGCTCATCCTAGAGCATAATCTGAAAGGATTTTCTGTACGTTATTTAAAAAAAAGTTTATTCAGCTCAAAAAAAGTTTTTTGCGTTTTCTGAAAAATTAAAAATTTTGAATTGAAATTCTGAAATTTTACAATGCTGAACCCATTTTTCCAGTCGAAGGGTGCGACCCAGTTTTATTGATGTGCGACTTACAGCTACAAATTTAGAAAATTATAAATGTGTGGCATGCCCGTCATCAAACGCCCATCGAATTTTACCAGTAGAATGACTTATATATACAGTGTTGCCAGATACCTGAAATGACTTTCTCCTAAATCTTAAAAAAAAACTGAAATTTCCTCCCAAAAGTTAAAAAATCTCCTAAAATTTTTTTATAATTTGCGTCATTTTAAAGGAATTAAACTTCTCATAAAAAATAAAAATATAACAAAACATATAACAAATGAATTAAACCAAAAGTGCCATTTTTGGCGGGATTTCATTGTGACAGCAATAAGTGAGAACGAGATAGAACGAGCTTACAATTTGTAAGCTTACAAATTTTTAACATAATAGGATGCTTTGACTGTTAAAGTAGTTGCCAAAATATGTTTTGTTGCCAGTGTTCCCAATACATCATACTTCGTTATCCAAAAATCTCCCAAAAATCCTCTAAGGATCCGAAAAATCCCCTAACATAAAATATAAATCTCCTAAGCTTTCTCCTAAACAATTCTTCTTCCTAAAAGGCCAAGAATCTCCTAAATCTAGGAGGAAATCTCCTGATCTGGCAACACTGCATCTATGAGACGACGGTATATAAAATCGCAATGCTGTCACATTAAAAATTTGGGTTGTTGGGCGGTGCCATGACCTCTCATCCAATACCCACCACACTACCCGTGCCGAAGGGCACGTCGTAATCGTAAGTCTGTGCCAAATGTCAGAGATGTGTGACCTGTGCTTCCAAAGGTTTTCAAAACATTTGGGTCGCCTGAAAAGTGCCACGCCCCTTGTCCAACGCTTATGAAATTTTAACACAGAAATGGCACACCTGTTCAAAATTTCAATGTTGTTCGACCTATAGTTTCGACGATATTCTATATTTAAAATGAAGGCACCACCTCTAGGAGCCACGCCCACCTGTCGGGTCGTATTCGCACTATGTGGTTTATCTAGATTTAGTTAAGAGAAACATTCCGTGAAAGATTCGGCTCAATCCGCTGCCTAGTTCTTGAGTTTTAGTCGTGTGAGCAGCCAACCAACCAACCAACCAAGCAACAAATAAACAAGCAAACAAAC
Source organism: Melieria crassipennis (assembly GCA_963668005.1). Taxonomy (NCBI): domain Eukaryota; kingdom Metazoa; phylum Arthropoda; class Insecta; order Diptera; family Ulidiidae; genus Melieria; species Melieria crassipennis. The sequence continues at coordinate 83,431,048 of OY764961.1, read as the reverse complement.
AAACATTAATTTATATATACATACATAGATAGATAAATGTTTATTCGAATTTCATGTTGAAAAGATTTTAGTATAATAGTTTTTTGCTGGAATTGTGGTAAAGAATTTTACACATACTACTGTGTACAAAGAATACCCGGAATTTTCCCATTTAAACTACGCTGTTAAATATTTTCGCCGAATTATTTTTTTTTTAGGTTGGTACAACTGTTAGAGGTTCACATGTCAAATTATACGTCAAAATGCTCATTAGTGTTTGAGTTACGCTTGGTTTTGTGAGACGCAAAAAGTGAATTCGACGATTTTTATAATGTCTGAAATTATCCAACAAAGAAGTGCGATCAGATTTTGTTTCCTGAACGGAATAACCGCTGCGGAAACGTTGAGAATGTTGCAGAAGGCCCACGGAGACCATGCTCTATCAAAAACAACAACATTTGATTGGTATAAAATGTTCAAAGAAGGCAGAGTACGCGTTGAAGACGAAGAGCGGCCAGGCGGCCCACGCACATCAACTGATAAGCAACACCTCAAGCAAGTGAAGGAAATGGTGATGGAAAATCGTCGGCTGACATGCAGAGACATTGCTTCTATTGTTGGAATATCAAATGGATCGGCCAACACAATTTTAAAGGACATTTTGTGCCTCAAACGCGTCAAATCTCGATTGGTCCCAAAAAATTTGAATTTCTTCGAAAAAAAGCGTCGTGTTGATGTGTGTGAAACAATGCTTTCTGATTATCAATCGGTTATGAAACGCATTATTACTGGAGATGAGACTTGGACCTATGCTTACGACACGGAAACAGCCGACCAATCGAGCGAATATCGTGCCAAAGGTGAGGCAAGGCCGAAACACCCGCGCCAAAGTCGCTCAAAAATCAAGGTCATGTTGACAGTTTTCTTCGATTATCGTGGTGTTGTGCATTATGAGTTCCTTCCGCCGGGCCAAACTGTCAACAAGGAATATTACTTGAGCGTTATGCGTCGTTTGCGTGAAGCTATTCGCAAAAAGAGGCCGGATTTATGGAGAGACAACTCTTGGTTTTTGCATCACGATAATGGACCATCTCACACGGCATTGGTTCTTCGTGAGCATTTCGCCAAAAATGAAACTCATATCGTTCCACAGCCACCGTATTCGCCTGATTTAGCTCCTTGTGACTTCTGGCTATTCTTCAAACTCAAAAGACCACTTCGAGGACACCGTTTTGAATCGATTGAAGAGATTCAACGTGAATCGGCGCGCGCATTGAAGGCCATACCGGAAGGTGACTATTTGGCATGTTTCGATGATTGGAAAGTCCGTTGGCATAAGTGCATTGCATCGGGGGGGGGGGGGGGGGGGGGCATTCTTTGTACACAGTAGTATATATGACTTAACATAACTAGTACATGTGTAACTTAAACTTATATCACTGTCACATTAAAATCTAATTGAAAAATACAGGAATTAGGCTCCTCGCGGCTTTATACGCAGATGATGGCTTCGGCTTTTGATTTATCCATAAACGCAAGGTTCAGCAAACGTAAAGAGAGATCTAAAATCACTGGAGACAGAGGCGTAGCCAGATCTTAGTCATGAAAGGGAGGGATTTTTGCAGCAGATTTATTATCTGCAAATATATATACTATATATTATAATAATAATTGTGGTGCGCTTCTCAAAAATAAAATAAATCCATTTTGTCCTTTATTGTGAACATTACGGAAGGAGGCCTCCAACCGTTTAAAACGTATTTGATAATTCACAGTAGGAACACTTGGCATGCTAATGCCGATGCCGAGCACCACTTTAAGTAGCTATGTTACTTGTGATTTTATTGCTGTGAGTGCGATTTTTATGAATGCTTACCTCAACCGCCAACGACATCTCTATCCAAGCACTGTGCGGAAACATGCAAACACACGCAAACTCCTTCGTTTCTTTCGTGTTGGTACAAATCATCGCATTCGCAACTTTCCACTCTAACCGACAAGGGAAATAAAATGTTTATTTATGTTTTATAGCTGATTCTGCGAACATAAACGTTCACGACACAAGGTCAGTATGCAAGTACATGATTCTGCGGATGTACGTCCAGTACGTACGTGGCGTACGACAAGGATCAGCATATGATATGTGGAGTGTCGTTTGCGGCTCCTGCACTGGCGAACGAAGGAGGACAGCGAATGGCTGACTTGTGACGAGTTTATGAATCTGATCTGGCATAGATCTGGGGACCTGTGTGGCGGTTACTGCGAGTGCTGATGATGTGTTCATCGCTGCACTAAATCTTTTACGGCGCGCTTTATGCTTCTTTGCGTTTACTTCAACCATGATTTTTTATATTCACTGCAACTTTATTGCTGTCTACGAATAGACCACTTGGCTGCTGCTGTTTTCATTGATTGATGGCTTATTAGCTTGTTGGGATATGAAATGGCGATTATTGCTAAGTATTTTATGCCTCTTGGGCGTTGGATTCAATTTGTATTAGCTTGGACATTTGGCAGATTTCGTGCTGCATAGTGTCTCATTGAACAGCTTAACGACAAAACACTCGTCCCCGCGACGCTTCGGCACTTACCTTGTAGTCTCATCGCACAGCACCTCTGATGTTCACAATGCACCACCTTAACCCTCTCCAGCCTTCTCCCATAATGCATATTTAACGTACAGTGACAATAGTTGAGATAACTGTTCTTAAAGAGCTTTTACGCAAACATACAAGAGCGCTACGACAGTCAGACATATTCTTTTCAAGTACTTGTCGAGATAATTACGCTTTAAACTCGCCTTTTTATAGAGCTTTAAACATTTATAAATTCAATTTAGATTTGTTTAATTCGAAATTTGTTTTTAATAATGCTTTAAAACATGTTTTCTAGTTCTAAGTTTTAAAACGTTTGTAAGAGCAACCTGTTCATAGATTTGAAATTAATAAATAAATAAATATTTGGGCAGATGCAGTGAAGTTCAAAGCCTATACGAAAGGCAAGGCGCTGTATATAGGCTCAGCGCACTCCGTGTGGCCAGCACATCTTTGGCAGCAAACCGCCCGTCAATCTATTGGTGCCGGAGATGCTTACCAAAGGTAACCGAACGATGTAAAACCATAACGGAATGGCAGCACTGATGGAACCAGTCCAACAAAGGCCGCTGGACATATAGCCTCATTAGCGACATCGGCGAGTGGGTGAACCGCAAACACGGTGAGCTATCACATCACAAAAATAATAAGAGGGTACGGCTGGCTTAAACAGTACCTCCACAAGTACAAAGAGGATCCCTACTGCCCGCGCAGCAAGTATTCTTCGAGTGGCCGCGTTTCCGCGAGGTTTACCTTAATTCGAGCGCAGTCATAGGCCAACGCTCACGGCAAACTAATCTGGTGCCGCTTATGTGCCATAGAGTAGAAAACTGGCGAGCAGTATCTTCAGCGGCGGCTACGATAATGCAGATCTTGAGGCGTAGTGAGCGTGCGAAATGAAGAACGCGGAGCATAATCGACTGCGGCAACAAGAGTTGGGCCGCTTAAAACACAGAAGCAGCGCACAAGAACTCTTCTAACAGCGGCAAGGCGCCCTTGACACGGCCACAACAACACAGACGATTAAGCGGCAATGCTCACGGTGGTTCCAGGGGGTAACAGTTCGGGCGAGAGGAGGGTTGAGCGTGTTAAAGTGATCGTGATCGGGTAGCTGTTGATGCTTCCCACCTCGTTAAAACAAAAAGAAAAAACCGTACATGACTGGCACAATAGCCGTTGGCCTTGGCAACAGGATATCGGCGACAACGTAATCTCAATTTGCAGATATCAATCCACTAAATAAGTAAAAGTTCAGAGAACCCATAATTTAAAGGGTCTTATCTATTACGAAGAAATGCGGCCTAAAGTGAATGTCTAAATAAACTGCACTCGTCGAATATCCGCCACTGCCGAATTGTTAACTCGATAGTGACAGCGATTCGCACCTGTTGACCGGCGATTGAATGCAACCGCTGTAGAACGGTTATCGCCTACATCAGGCAACGAACACCTCCATTCAAAGCCCTTTACGAAGCGACGCCAACAACAGCAACGAGAAACATTTAAGAGCCTCAAAGCCAACGAATCAAAACATGCATCCCGAAAAAAGAGGCGAACGTTTTTTGTTCGCAATCCGCAGAGGCAACATCCGTGAGGCTTTTGTGGTAGTTATCACCTATCACTTCGACGTCTCAGTCCCGTTCTGCATCCATCACCGACAATCACGGCCGAGAGGAATGCGGCCAAATGGCGCACTTCACACACCAGCGGCGGCAGCAGCGCAACGGCAAAATGCATTCACTCGCACGCTTCGCTTTTTTGCTCGCTGCATTGAATTCGTGCCAGTACAAGTGCGCCGTGCATCCGCATGGCGCTGCGTTTTTTCACAAGTGTTGCAAGTTCCAAATGCCGCTGTCTTGCCGGGATTGTGGCTATGTAAATTAAAATCGTGGATGTTTGCAAACAAACCGCCAATTGACTGCGTTCTTCATGTCGGTCGGCGGGTGTCCTGCGACCGGAATGCGCTGACAGGAGTGCGCGCGTGGATGCCTGCACAATGGCCAGTGCGCCCCCATACAATTGCGCAACTGCGAGGCTAAAGTGATTTTTTCCGCCGATAGAGTTGCACTTTAAAGTCTGAACTGGTTGTTGATAAATCAAGTCGCAATAATATCTCGCGCTGTTCGCACGTGCCACGTGGATGTCCATATGCGCATAGAACGCACACACGTTCGCACACACATTTGTGCGCGCGCAATCGGATTTTTGCGAGGCAGCCACCGACTCGTCAAAATCGCTTTGTGGCGACGATGCCAACGTCCAATCCATTTAATGTTCGTCCTTGCGCGCTTCGACTCTTGCCATGTTGGCTTGCAGCGGTAACGCAGTTTTGCAATTCAATATTTTTCGCCTGCAGCCTGCACAAACCGGCCGGACGCGGACTGCACTGCCGATTTCTTTTCCTCTTCCAAGTGGCTACTACATGCAACACATGCAGAAAAAATTGCAAACATGCCTGGACACAAAAAGTTACGATTTGGCGATGTCACTGACGGTGCGTGCCACTTATTCGTATGCGGCAACACTCAAAAATGAAAATAGGGACATGCAACAGCTTGTACAAGCAAGGCGAGCATGGTTGCAATTATCTCATCACACGTAGTTAGTTGCCTGGGAAAAGGAACATTGACACAAACATGCATTGTGTGCAACGCCAGAGATGTCGGTCTCAGGATCCGGTATTTCGCTTTAGCTATTGTTTGTGTTTTGCTTGAGTTTTATAAAAATTTAGTCGCAGAGTTTGTGATGTATGTATGAATGAAGCTAAATGATTTATTTTTTGCAATGAAATTAAAAATGCATACATATGTAATACATATTTCCATTAACCAGGGAATAAACATAAACAATATCGGTTTGATATTGAAGGACTTTAACTCACCGAAATATACATTGGGAAATGGCTATACGATACTCCAAAGATTGTTCAGCCAAATTCCAAGCCAAGTTTGCAGCTTAAGGTGGCTACCGTGGCTTTAGTAGTTGGAGTTCTGTTTTTTGAGTAAGGATTCGAGATTTGGTAAGAAAGTTTTGTTAATTTTTACAGAAAAGCTTTTATTTTGTGTTGAAGTCAAAAAATTCTGCCAGTTTTTCAGTATCGTTAGTTTTACCTTTAACGACAAATTGAATGGAATATTGAATTAAATAAAGTGAATTCGTTCGCTTATGTTTCGCGTATGCCTATTCGAATAAGTATGCACATGTTATATCTGTTAGAAGTCAAAGGTAAGGGAGAAGTGGTTCTACTTTCCGTATACCAAGGAACTGGCATTTCGATATCTTTTAAAGATTTTTCAAGAGAAAACACAGAAATATGTACAGACACTACACCAAACATACACAAATGTACATATATGTGTGTATAGAATGTGTGTTGTATGCAGTGTAGCATTTTAGAATTCCTTTTGAAAGCGCCGCCGCCGTTTTGCAGAAAATATCTTGAAACACTATTGAAAATTATCGATCGTTTGATTGCCCTGCGAAGCTTCATCATCAACCCCTGAAATATAAATTATTTGCGCGTTGGACTCCGGCGGGTCAAAGTGAGGGGTTTATGTGGAAAAAATTGAAGCGCCTTTTTCCTTTCTTCATCTTCGTCGCACATACGCGCACGATATCGAGGTAGTCACAGCAACACGCGAATCACCCATGTGTATTCACGCCATTTTTCAATGTCCGTCGCTGTCCGCGCAAAACTCACACCCTCGGGCTACCTAATGCAGCCGTCCCGCGTCCACGGCGCGCCAACCACCAACCGTTCCCTCGTTCGTGCGCCAGCTCTGCGCGCTCGCCCGCGCCGTGGACAGCCAGCAGTTCCAATAGCATCACATCGGCCGCCTGCGTTCGAATACAAAATAAATACTTTGGCCGCGTGTGTGTGTGTGTGAATGTCACATGCGAGTGTGTATGCCACGTATCCTGTTTCTGACATATATTATAAGTAGAATAGAAAATAAATGCGCCGTGCTAAAAGTTTTCCTCTTCTGGCCACATCTCTCGGGCGCTCTCCGTCTCCCACGCCCCCGAGCAGTAACAGAAGCAGGCGACCGTAAAACGACGGCGAAACTGGTGGACGAGGCGGACACAACGGTCGGATGATGTGCGTTCGCTCAAATATTCAAAGAAGGACATTTAGGACTCGATGGAAGGGATCATATACTACCCCTGCCCGGCGCGAGTCAGTACTGCAGACACCCATCAAAGTACACGGCATGCATACTCCCATGTATATGTACATACCTACAGAGGTGGCCTGCCAGACTGGCCACACCGAAACCCCAGTACACTGACAGAATTCCTCGACTTTGACCACCAAACATGCAAATCTTCGTGTTGACGGAAGCCGGTAAGCTCTCAGTCTTTCGTTTGAAATAAATCAAAACGGAAGTACTTAAAACAGGAACGTCGATTTATTGTAATTTATGGGAAACGACATCAACAATGCAAAATTAATTAATATGTATTAGTAGAGAGAATTCTTTGATCACCCTACGAACTTAATAAATTAGCCTTAAAAAAATTAATTTTCTATTTGCTAATTTTAATTTGTTGTTGTATTTTTCCTTAATTTTACGTGGAGCTTGTTACAATATTATTTTTGGATTTTTTTCCCTTAAATTATTAAACAATTAACAGATAACAACTGAAAAGGAATTTAAATATTCTGGTGATGGCATACACCAATGAAATAAAACAATCAAAGAACTAGTGGAAATTATCATTCAGGGGAAGTGGCACGATGACATATTGTTTTCATAATTTACGTCTGTGATTTTTCTTCACAAAGCAAAAACCATTGGTCTAATATAGTTGGAATTCACGGATGCGCATTAGTAACAAATTTATACCGCAACGTTGATAGTTCAAACGCCAAGACTTCCATCTTGAACATACGAATACATGGCAGATCATGAAGTCGATACTGTTTTTGCAGGGTTCCTGCCTCGCGTACCTATCCTGCGCGCAAATATTTTGAGTCCTTTACCACGCCGCACAGTGTTAGGAGTTGTGACAAAAATTACAAAAATAAATATTATAACCACACAAATCTGAATATGAGGTTTTGATGGGAATTTCTCAATTAAGATAAATCCCAAGCTTTAAGAAAAAAGATTGGCAGCAAAAAAGTTATGAGCTCTTGAAGTACGCTCTTACAGCGTTGAAAAAATTGTGTTCAAATATCAAATTTTTGCTATTACTTTGGGGTTCAATATATTACAATAAATTATGATCGAGTTACTTTTACTGTTTGCGTTAGCTTATATCGTCGGCATATAATCTAAGTCTGGCATTACCAATATTTTACTGATTCTTTTCACCTCTGAGCAGTACCGTTATGAAAAAAACGAAACAAAGTAAACAAGTGAATGAAAACTGAATTGAATGTTTAGCTAAATCTGAGTTGAATACAAGTTATCGGTATTTTTGAGTGAAGATCCGTATGCAAAATCGCGATATTTTCAACGCTTAACTGAATGCCAATAGGGATCAGCCAACTAATTCTTTGTTGTTGTAGACTAATTTGATGAAGATTCGGAAAATCAATTAAGATTACGTTTTAATTTCTGCTGCGTAAAAACCTAAACATTTACGACCTCACAACTTAGTCTTTTCACTCAAAAATGCTGGCAATTGTTTATGAAATCATTCAAAACGATTCGGTAGCTTCCGAGATACAATGTTTCCTCGCTTACTTTACGACATTTTCAAGTGGGGAGCCCATCCTATTGAAAATGTTTAGTTGTGTATGACAGCCCCCTTAAGAGTTGTAGATAGCGGGTAAGTATGTATGGAAAAAACATTCGGATGGGGAAATAAATGGGGGTCAGTTTTACATTTGATACTCCTTTGAGAAACTTGGGGGTAATGGAAGCCCATTCTATGTAAACGTTGATTTTGTATGAAAGCGTCATTAAGGGTTGGAGGTAGGGGTAAGTATGTACCTATGTATGTTCGAAAGAAATATTCCAAAGGAAAAATTAGTGGGGGTAAGTCATAGATTTCAACCTTCTTCGCAACTTCTGAGCAGTTGCGAAACGATTTATTAAATTTCCCAGCACTTTTGTGAACTTTGACCTCAATGCGACGCCATTTAATCCCACTCAAGCCCTCCAATTTTTTTAGCTCGGGCACTTATTGATCAAACCACATAAAATGAGGGGTTCCGGTGCATCGATAACGCATTAGTAAGAATCTCCATACAACACTTAATCATGTAAAATGTATTAGGTTGTATGGTAGGTTGTCGGTATTTTGCTCCCATTTCGTTTGAACAGTTTCGAAATTTTGCACAGTTAGTTCTTTGTTCATACAATAACTGTTTACGAAATTTTATGTACGATTATTCCTTCTATTTTTGACAGTCCGCTATATGAACTCGCTACACTGTGCGCCGCACCAATGATATTTTTGATGCTGCCGTGAACGCTGAACTCTGGATACCAATGTCTGTTTTTTTGTAATCACTAAAAAAACTTGGAAAAATCATTTGCTATAACCCAGAATTGAGTTCAAGAAGAAAAAAGCTTCTGCTGTGTAAATGAACGCTTCCAACTTCCGTGCATTTGCCTGACTGAAACCTTACGTGAGGGCATATGATGTAAGACATTTTGAGACGTGCGTTGCTTTTTCCTTCTTGCGTTTTCCATGCGACAATTTTGTTTGTTCAGTGTATCCGTGTTTTCCTTGTCCAGTTCGCGAATGGTTTCATTATTTCTGTTTTTTTTTTTTTCAAAGACCCATGCGACGAAAATTGCGCCACATGTGCTCATGTAGCCATGAGCAACTTTCCAGCGTTTCAAGGGAGTCACACTTTTATGGTGTGGCAAGTCTTTCGATGTGGAATATACTTGTACACATTCTTACGTACATATACGAGTATCTGGGAATGTAAATAGATTTGTAGGTTGGTTTGTACATTTTCGCGTTATGTACATGTATGTAGGCACATAGTCGCATACATATGTATGTTTGTGCGGACATGTAATCGTATGTTTGTGAGCATGGCTGTTCATATACTTAAGGGTACCAGTACGTAGAGTACAGCCTTGTGTGCCTTAGGCCCAGCCGAAAAAGGTGGAGGCTGGCACTGTTCGGTTTGGCGACATTTACGACCGATGGTCTGATTTTCTGATGGTCATTTAGCCGCGCAACATTTTTCTTTCCTTCCGACGGTGTAGTCACTGTTTACATCATACAGATTCTATCCAAAACGACATGGAGTGGAAAACGCAAGATGTCTCACACTTTACCAATGACATAGACACCAGCACGAAGTAGTTCTTTGCTTTGAGTACTATATGTTAGTTCCACAAACATTATTTCTTATTACTTACTATAGCAAAGCTTGAAGCGGAAACGTAAACCTCGTACAGAGCCAATGCAATGCGCTATATACCACTTTCGGCGGCTTCATACGCACAAGTAGAGCAACGAAACTCCACTTGTTGGCTTCTGTTTTTATTTTTAAACTCTAACGTTAGAATCAGACTTTTTGGAAGCTTGTCACACCCACGTTTCATATTCACGCCGATGAGAAATTCATAAAATGTAACAATAAATGCCATCAATTGACCCAATTATCAAACGTGTAAGAGTTGATAGAGAAAAAGTTATTTGTTATTTGGAGATACTCCCAAACGCAAAAAAAACTCCTTAAAAATCTGGTGATAAGGGAAATCCATACAGCGGCCATTAGAAGCCGTAGAAGCAATTTAGAAGCGGTAGAAATGTAGCACTAAAAGTAAACGGGAAACGTTACTAATGGCAGATTTTATTGAAAAATTAGCATCAGATTTGTTCTGAATTGCACTACCTCTCAACATACGACATAGCCAGCGATCGGTCGAACAATTAGCTAGCTTTCATAAGCGAGATTTATCTATCAAATTCAAAAGATAAAGAGTGCCTCTGTGAGGCACTGTATGCGGCCGCTCCGAAAAACTGCTGCGCGTTGCTTACGGTTAGTGGACCTAAAAGAATCTAAAGTGTTTGCTTCTTTTTGTGTCACCAGAGTGGACAAAGTGGAGCTGCGTAGCTGATCAGTGGGACGGCAGGTCGGTTTTGCGAGAGTGAACCAACAGCAGCGCCGGGCAGCATCAAATATTAAGTATATGTAAGTGTTTATGTATGTATACACTGCTGCTAATCAGATCTGCTCCGCCATTATTTTCAAAAATTCTTTATGATACATACATGCATATGTATGTACGTAGATATGTATGAGCATAGACAAATGTACTCGTAAGAAATTGCTCTCAATTTTCAACTGTTTTTATCAATATTTGTACATTTAGTCATTCTACAAATTCTGTTGTCTTAATATGTATAATAGTTGCCATGGCAATAAATACTACGTGTGTATATGGGAGCATCTGGGAGAGAAAAAACGTTACCAGAGGCATTTATTCCATTTCCAAACGGCGGGTGAAAGAGGGGCCTTCTGATAGGGCAGCCACGGAAACAAAACAATATTTTCTATACTTTGGTGTTGGCTTCAGCGCGGACTTGGACCTCCGATTTGGTCATGCCATGGCTGCCACTGTTCTGTGAATTCACTGCAGCTGAGCAAAAAGAGAAAGAATCATATTTTCATTTTTTTTATATTTGCATTCGAATAAGTATTCATTGCATTCCAATTTAAATGAAATCCTTGTTGTTCTACTGCTTGGTGAGCGTACCAATCATAATTTGTCTTATATTGAATGCGGGCAGAAGTGCTGCGAATAAATTGCTAATCGTCTGATTGAGGCTCACTGCGGAGATTCAAGCGCGGGTCGTTCCTCAAGGACTCTTTCACAGTCTCGTATTTCTTTTGTGATTCTTCGTGAGTGAATGCCAACCGTTGCTGCACCATTCGCTTATTGAGTTCTATGTTCTTGGCTTCTTGTACCAGATGTTCATAGTTGTAGTTGTCGAATTGGTCTTCGAACCTATTTAAGAAGCGCTTAAGCGATCTAGCTTCGGTTGTTAGCTGCAAAAGAAAAATCAATTAATTATCACATACATATATGTATAGTTAGTTTATAGGGTGTTTGGTGTTTGTAGGGTCCAACCGAAAATTTTTACTTTTTTCGGGTTCGAATTTATATTAATACTTAAGCTTACTGTACTACTGTACTGTAAAAACTCGCTGAGATTTCGGTGAATACTATCAGAATAATTTGACTCGGATACAATACTTGTCGTCCTCACACATCAGCGGCCTCCACTTTTACTCTAGCACTGCATATAATTTCGCCATAATCTGGGATAATCACTATGACTAATTTACTTGAGCGCCTTCAACCTCTGTGCCATGAAACTGCGATACCGCCAAAGACTCTTAAACGAATTTGGCAAAGCAGCAATATTAGCCGCTTCACGGCCTGGAACTGGCCTACCGATTTGGAGCAAGGGATCGCGAGTTTTTTTTTAAGTATATATGAGACTAGATGACTCGGTGAATGTCGTACCACATAAAATTAATTTGGTTGTAACTATGCATAAGAAATTATTAGTTTATCCATATCAAACTCCTATCAAACATATGAATTGGAGTTTCATTGAAATTGTTAATATTGGCCGTATCCTGTACGGCTTGAGCGTCACGGTACTTTCGCTCACTGGTCATCACGTGACCAGTGCGCAGTGCGATTTTCACAGGAAGTAGCTCGTCGCACATTTGACTGACTTCGACGACCTGTGTTAGCTGGTTTTCTTCACGACATTTCCATGGACACTGCAAAACGACACGAAATTGTTTCCATAGCCACTCAAGTCTGTCGGACTGTCCTTGACAACTATACCATATTGAAATTCTCAAAGTTCAAAGGTGATTATGTCTAAGCCAGCAAAGCCAATTTACCTTAATAGAATGGTTTATCAAAATGAATGTTCGCAAAATACAATTAAATTCGCTTGAACGAAATCTGCCCTCAAAACTCTCTCTTGTAAATTTCAATGTGCGTCTTATATCCCATATTAAGGATTTGAGTTGAGGATGGGAGTTGTATGAGCCATTCTCCCAGTCGAATAGTTCGACTAAATGATACACTCGTGCCATGTTTCATTCAAGTGCCACGCCGCTTGGACAACGTGTGTCAAATTTTAATTTTGTTTGTTTTTAAATTACCCCTGATTCAAGTCGAACAAAACCAAAGAAAAAATCTTCAAATCGGTCGAGCCGTTTTCGAGTTTTAGCGAGACTAACGAACGGCATTTGATTTATAAAAGTACTATACTACTACTACTACTAAGTATCTAATATTCCATATAAATCAAGGGCAAGAATAGATAGATCAAGGGTAAGAATAGATAATATAACATTAAAAAATCTAGTTTTCCGAATGTCGCTAAATATAAAAAACCACAACATAAAGATCTTAATTATTGTTTAAATTGTTGCTAAAAGTTTACTCTTTAGAGCGTTGCTGATGTTCAAGTGGAAGAGCGCTTTTTGCGACAGCTTGGAGCATCCAATTACTGCCTTAGATATAAGAATTACTTGATCTAACTTTATGGAAACTGCTAGTTATTTAAATTAAAAGGTGGATATATGTACCTTGTGACCGAAAAGTTTCCGGAAATTTTAAATAAAACGCAAAATTCTTAATCTTCATCAATATTTATTTTATCTCCTTCAAAATATGCTCCATTAGAAGCGATACACATATGCCAACGTTTCTTCCAATCATCAAAACATTTTTTATAGGCGCTTTCCGGTATGGCTTTGAGTTCCCTCTGCGAATTCTGTTTTACGTCTTCTATGGATTCAAAACGCGTTCCTCTGAGTGGTAATTTGAGTTTGGGAAACAGGAAAAAGTCACACGGTGCAAGATCAGGTGAATACGGTGGCTGTTCGATGGTATTTATTGAATGTTTGGCCTTAAAATCATGTCTAACGAGACCTGTTCACGATGGTGTTTTTGGAACAAATTGAGGTGAATCGGAACAAGCCGAGCGTTGACGCGTCGCATACACAAATTGTCCACCAAAATCAAACGAGCCATCTCACGACCGATGCCTAGCTCTCGTGCTATCTCTCTAACACTCACATGACGATTTGGGAGCAGGATTTCCTTTGCCTTTTCAATGTTTTCGTCGGTGGTAGAGGTCGAAGGTCGTCCAGAACGCGGCATGTCTTCGACGGTCGTACGACCGTCCTAAAAGGCTTTGTACCACTCATAAACTTGAGTTTTCGATAAAACTGATTCCCCATAAGCCTTTTGTAGCATTCGCAACGATTCTGCACACGAAATTTCGTTCGAAACACAAAATTTGATGCAAACTCTTTGTTCAATATTTTTTCCCATTGTTTTTTTCGCAACGCACTACTGAGGTGAACCGGTTTCAACAGCTGCCGTAAACAAACTGTCTGACAGATCGCGCTCATTTTTGGCATAGTAATTAAGGACAGTGCTACCAACCTACAGAAACTTAATATATCCAAAAATATACAGCGCGCGAATTTTAAATGAGAATTTCCGGAAACTTTTCGGTCACAATGTATAATTGCTTTTAAAGCTGGCGCAGCATGAGCAGTTCGACATGCAGTGCTGGAATCTATCAAAACTACAATTAGAAGGATGCGGCTTATCAAATGAGTGATGACGAATCGGATGCTCTTGAAAGTGTGTTATAATTTTGTATGCTTAGGTTAGGTCGAATGGAGTGAAATGTGTACGACTTATGAGTAAACGCTTTCCAGAAAAATGTAAAGTATTACATATATTTGTGGATGTGTTTGCTCATATATTTAGCGTAATTGGAATTTAAATATTTTAGGAATATTTCGTATTGAGTTAATTTTTTAACTTTGTAAAAAAATTTACGTAAATGTAAATGCAATATTCATTATAAGTATGTCACCAAAGACCATAAAATAATTATTGTTATTATTCTGTATTTCCTTTGATGTTACACTCTTCTTGACTTCCTTCCTTTTTAAATAATCAGATTTTCAAAAAACACGACCAAATAATAGCAGCGTAGTATTTTTAAATTATGAAATGTGGCATAAAATTTGTTCACTAAGGTGGAGTTGAAATTGTTGAAATTTATGTTTTGGACCCAAAATATTCTTTCACTTAACCGAATTTCGCAGTTAAGCGAAGTTTTAGTTATACGAACTAATTTTTGGGAACAATATCAAAATTTCAGTTACACGAATTTTTTAGTTAAACGACTTGCAGTTAAGCGGTTTCGACTGTATTTAATTTGTTTGAGGAAATCAAATTTCGCTGAAAAAGTCAAGCATTTCTAGGTTCTAGTGTCAAACATGTGCTCTAGATTAGGTGGTAAGGAGCAGACAGACGAAGAGCGCAAACTACAGCAAATCGCACAATTATACACATAATTGAACAGCTGTTTACTTATAAGTATGTACATATGTTACATAGCCGGCCTCGATAGTCCAGCGGGTAATGCGCTGGCTTCTCACACCTAGGTGAGGCCCTAGGTTCGATTCCTAGCTCGGGCTGCTGAAACACTCGTCTATCTCTACGGGCCCATATAAAGTGAAGGTATCTCATACGGAGGCAGCCACTAAAACCTACCTACCTATATATACATACGAAGTCTGTTGAAAAGTTAACTTGTTATTTGTCTCGAACACTACTTATTTATTAATCAATACCCATTGTGTTCCCTTCAACGGCTGTATCCCGTATACAACTTTTGAGCTCAATACCACATGTAGCCATATTTGGTACCCAAAATCTTTGCAAAATAAGGGGTTAGGAGGGGGTTGCATGAGCCACTGGTCCCCTTCAATCTCCCTCAGATGTAATCCACTTGTGCCAGCGCTTCTTCCTCGAATAAAATGATATGCGCTTTTTGGTAAAGCCTTGAGCTCTTCCAGCGATGCGGTTTTTATCTCCTCAATCGTCGCAAATCTCCGTCCTTTCTTTCTTTCCGTCTTATCAGTTTTAGGAACAGAAAAAGTTACAGGGGCCAACTCCGGTGGATACGGTGGGTGAGGCATGATTACGGTGTTGTTTTCGGCCAAAAGAAAGACACGAACAAGCAACGATGTGTGAGTTGGGTAAGCGATTCTTTCGATAGCAAAATATTGCCATACCCACCAAAACACGTCTAACTTTTATACTTAAAAAAAATCTAGCTAAATATACAAAATGGCTGATATTTGAACATATTTGAACCAGCATTAAAAAAATCGAAAATCGAAAGTTCGTAGCCCGTGGAATTTCAAAAGTCAATTTTTTAAACGAATCGTGTATATGTACCTATATAAGTAAGTACAAGTTTCAAGATACTTACATCTTCATACTGGCGTTGAAGATCATTCAGAAGTGCCACGAATCGCGTCTTCAAATCGTTCAGACAGGCATTATAGGCTGCCCATGATTCATCGAAAGTTAGTTCTCGACCATTATATGGCACCAGATAGGGAGCTAGGAAGTCCGGCGGCTTGGTTGCCATCTCTCGCTCGAATGCCTCCTTCTCTGCACTCTGCAACCAATACAATACTTTTATAAGAATGTTGCTTAGCAAATAATAATAAAGTGCTATGTCACGCCATACTATGTAATAAGTATTATTTGTATAGAATAAGAACAACAATGCGTAGTATGTACGAAATTCTGAGTCCTTTGAAATCACTGTCAGCGGTCAGTCGGACAAGCAGACGGACAGCCGGCGCTTGTAAAAAACAAGTACCTGCTTGAAAATAACACACACACACACAGTTTGTGGGCCTGTTTCGCAGAACATACTACCGATCACATGTAACTATTGGGCGGTTCAGTTCATTACATGAGTAGACATACACGACGGCAGTATGCGTGAAAGGGTGGCGGGGGCAATGAGGCTGCATGTGTGCCTGCTGATTGTTATGAATGAAGCGATTGCCCCTACGCTTGCAGTTAATGTCTGCGCTTAGTAAGTATATACTTATTATTATAATTACATCTGTACATTAAATGTGCATGGCTATGTGTGCCACGTGAATAATGCGGCAAGTGCATTGTTCTACTCGTTTGAGTTCAAGGTCCCATGATTCATTAGCCGGCATGAAACAAACTTGAACGATACTGAGTTGCGATATGCATTTCTACTCAATTCCGTAATTCCAGCTGGACACTATGATATGTATGTATGTGTGCACGAGCATATCTGTTTACATACATACATACCCAAACGTAATTGTGTGCCTGTGCGTATATACATAAATGTATATGTATGTATAAAACATATATGTATGAATATGCTAAACGTCGCGTGCATTGAAAGCCTTTAACGACTGTTAATTAGGTAAGACCGTACTGTGTCAAGTTGCCAACGAATTGCAAGTTATCTGTTCATTAAAGCCATTCAATTTTTACCTGTTGCATGCGTAGTGCCCTGGCGGCGCCATTTCGGAGGGGATCGAATATGCTGAACTTCAGTATGGGGTGCTTCATCTCGTGCTTTCGCAGATCAAATATGCCGTTGATTTCTTCCACAATTTTCTCAAACTGTTTCTTGAGTTTGTCCTCGTGTTCGAGCTGCGACAATAGCAACTTGTACAGCTCCAAGGGCGTAGGGTCAGGGTCAGCGACGTTGGCCTGCAATAAGTGTACAATGGACCTGAACTCATTCCGCTTGTCGTGCTTGGTTGCACAATATTTTACTTTATACGCTTTCGCTAACGAAGGATCGAATTTTATTTCTTGCCCATAGTCTGGTTTTGGTGGCTTCGTGAATTCCAGCGTTGACGATGTCAGAGCTCCGCGTGCATAATGGAATTTGAGCATTATCTTTCGCTGAGTCAGCAGGAACGTTCTCACCGAAATATCTTTATTCGCCGGAACCTTTTCATTCACTTGGCGATTGAACTTTTCAACAATTTTCTGAAAGTATGGATCATAGGATGAGATAATTCAAATGACGTATTCAGTGAATGATCACCCGTAATCCTTGTAAAGTCTGCTTGAACTCGAATTCCTGATAGAAGCACCGATCTCCGCGATTGTTGTAATATAGCATAATGCGATCGGGGTACACCTCCAAGTTCTTCAGAGAATCAAGTCTTGGCGCTGAATAGAAGTGCAGCTGCTTTGGTTTTAAAGGGTCAAGGTTATATTGCATATCTGCGGGCGAATATAGGTAAGCGTGTGTTGAATGTTAATATGAGTGTTGTTTGTAAAGGTTCTGGTTGCGAAAGCAGACTTCCTACATTTTAGACTATCATTGCGAGCTTTGGCAAACGTCTCCTCGGTTGTCTTAGTTTCGTAGTTGTACTTAATCTGCTGCAGCAAATCAGCGCGGTTTTCGTAGTACTCCCAGCGCACGGTGGGCTGCTTGTATTCTTCATCGGAGAAAAAAGTTAATTGCATGACCTTGCCGTCGCGCTGCGAGTAGGGGGAGAAGCGCTCGTGTATCGCTTGATAGTACCGGATCGTCTTCTCCAGCTTCGGGAACCGTTCCTCGAACTCTTTCAGGCCTATGTGCAGCTTCAGCACCCATGAACGTATTGTGTCCAGATGCTTTTCCTCGCCTATCGCCCGCTCAGTCTCCGCCAGGTTCTCCTCTGACGCCACGGCGTACGTCCGCATTTCAGGTGGCTCGCCTGGTAACAGGTGCTCCCAGTCATCTGTGTTGCGCAAGTCCCACCGTATGTCGCCCACGCGCTGATACTTCTGCATGTTGACGTAGTAGTTGTAGTTGTTCCACACACTATCGATGAGAATGTACTGCTTGCAGTGCGATTCACACACAAACCCGGTCGAAGGCTCAATAAAACGCGCCTTGGGTGGTTCCGGCATTACATCGCCGTCTTCGTTCACGAATGTCTTGGTTGGTTTAATGCTCCACGGTGCATTATCCACTATTACCACCCAGGCGTGGGAGCGTCTGTAGTGGTATCTGTCCACGGCGACGAGCTCCAACTCCTGAAATTGACTCGCTTTTCAGCTACAGATCTTACCCACATAACGAATGATCTCAGAGGCAAGCACATACTTCTCTCTCCAAACGTTCCGCTTCTTCGCGGATTCGCCGTTCGTCTTCTTCTTTCTGCCTAATCATCTCGGCCATGTTCTCTTCCAGATGACTCTCCAAGTCGGGTATAGGTCTTAGCTTGTATTTCTGGCCGGTTATCACTTTCGGTTTATCCTCTTCGTCTGTATGTATTTCGACGATTTCGTGTGGGTAAGGCACATTGCGCTGGTCGTTGAGTACGGTTTCAGCTCGCGCCACACCGGACACCACCATCGCTGGGTAGCCGGCTCCAATCAGCATACTACAAAGTAGGGTTGCCATTTCGAAGCTATTACCACGACGCCTGCGCAAAAGACTTGTCGGCGATATGAGGCGAGTTGGCTGAAATGGGAATAACTTACGTATTACGTGCATTTTACTTGTATGGACGGTATGGCTCAACAGGAAACATATGGAAATTGCTTTATTGCCATTACACAGAAAACATATGGGAAATTACATTTGCCAACAATTTTCGTTTCGCAGGTCGATCTTCCAACGTAAAAATCTTCAGAAAAAATTTCGCACTAACACCTGTCTTAGTTGTGAAATAGTTGCATGCACAATAGCAAAAACACGGTTTGTTTGAGGTTGAGCTAAATATGAGTTTCTAACTATGAACTAGATTAGTGCCTTGCTTACAAGGGAATGAATAGGCGTTGCAAATTATGTAAAACTTGATTTCTTGCGGTAATTTGATTAATCTGGGGTAAAACTAAACCTAATTGGTGGAACTCTGAAATGGCTGTACTAAAAAGGGACTGCAGCAAACTCTTAAATCGTGCTATAATTTGCTCGAATATAAAGCCATACTAAAGCCCTTCCAAAAAGCGCTGTGATCAGCTGAGTGCACCTCTTGGAGGCAGTTATGCCAGTGTAGAAGAAGCAACTCAGAGGCCAGTCGCCGCTCATTCAAAAAATTGTGTCGCTTGAAAAGTGACACGCCCCTTGTCCAACCCAACGCATTGGGAAGTGCCGTGAAAGTATACAGTCTATGCAAAATGAAAAAAAAGTCCAGCATAACAGATTAATTAAAATGTCGCTATTTTGTCGCTCTCAAGAGCAGGCTCTGTCGAAAAGCCACTACTTAACCCAGGCTTTCATATATTTATATCTTGAGGTACACTAACAGCGGTAAAAAATACCGTTAAAAAATAACTTAGTGGAAGAAAATTGCACTACCTCTAAATAAACTTAGTGTCTAGAACTTGTTCCATCAACCAGTACGTCTATTTAGTGGTAGTGGAAAAAGTCCCAGTAGACCCGTAATGGTAGTGGTAGTGGATTTCATTGCGAAAACCATATGTCTGCCCCGAACACATAGACGACGGCAGCTACACGACCGCGGCTGTTAAAATATAGAATCAGAACATTCGTATGGAGACGATTAATTTGACAACTGCACTGCTATACGACCACCGACCGCAGTTGTCGCTGTCGCCGAACATCTCTCTCTCTTTTTCACTGCTTTAAAACAGAAATTGTTGATTGCATTTTTCATACTTTTTCGGTGTGCTTTGAACAACAATTACTCATCTGTTAGTATTTCAGTTAAAATTTACTACACCTTTTTTTAAGATCGAATTCAGAAACCGTAAATTCAATTTCAGAGCAAATGTTGAATTTATTTCTGCCTTATCTCAATGAAACAGCTTGTACAGAAAAAGAAAAACTATGTTTAAATTCCTTCTGAAGGCGATGCTCCATAACGCCAGGCGAACGGTGACTTAACATAACACTTTATTTTTGACCATATATTCTCTATCGGATTGAGCATGGGGGAGTAGGGGCCCAGATATATCACTTCGGCAAGGCCATCTGAGTGTGCTGCTGCGACTGTTTCGATCGATCTATAGCATGGCGCATTAGCGCACAAAATCACTTAAGGCAGGTTTCTACCTTGTGCGGCCGAGAAAACATGTTTTTTTTTAAAAATGTTTGATGGGAAGGTTTTTAAGATAAACACTGGAAAATTTTTTCAGATATAGGTATATGTTTATTGTACAAGTAAAAAAAAGTTTCAAGATAAAATATGCAAAGGGGGGGAGGGGGCCATCGAGCAATGGCGGCAGGACTTTCTTACTCGCGGAAGTCCTGCCGCTGTTTGAGATGACTTGAAACACAAAAATGAAATTGTTTCTTATTCTGTATCCTTTTGTCTATGGCTGGAACTAGGATTTAAAAAAAAAATGAAAAATGAAGGATATATGCGATTTTGACTAAAAAACTCAATTTTTACCTACTTTTTTCAATACAAATTTCTATTTTTAATGAGAAAAAATTATTATTTCTTGAAGATCCTAGTTCGTGCCATAGCTAAGACCTTGATAAATGACTGTTTAAAATTTCGTAGCTATTGCTCAACTCGTGTGGCCTAAATCACTTCCGCAAGGTCAAAAAATGTAGTTTTGAGAAAAACGCGTTCAAAGTTTTGCTTCAGCGGCTCGGCGCGCTCGACACCGCTACCTGTTTCGATAAATTGCTTCCGTAATTCGAAAGATTTCAACTTCAAATTTTGGGAGCGTATTCTACAATCATGTATTAATCCAAAAATGCATGAAAAAAAAAATCGATTTTTTTGAACGCACAAGGTAGAAACCCCCCTTAATCAATTAACCCTTTCCTTCCCATGGTAGGCATATGGCTACCAAATTCAAATTTGGAATTTCGATGTATAATTGTCGATTTTTCCCCCATTCTATGAATTGTATCGCTTAAAAGCAACATTGTTCTAACTTTTTCGGCAAAATAAGTATGCATGTAGTTTGTTCTATTGGCAACATTGAAAATTGTTGGCATTTGTGTAACGGCTCCCGCTCGACAGGGCAGCATTTTCCAGAATTAATTGCCAAAAATGTAATGTTGCTCTATGTTTAACAAAGGACAAGAACTGTTTTTATATGTTACATAACAAATAACTCTGAAAACTTGTAAATAAATGAAAATTTCGTTTTGATATAAAATATGTTTTAATTTTGCTTCATAAAAGCTCAATGTAGCCATATGGTTTCCACCTCCCACCACGAACTGGAAAGTCGAAACCATTTCAAACTTGATGCAAAATAATTTTAAATACCTCTCCCGTTTCAAATAACCAAATTTCAAATTTGTTTCTATGGCGATTTCATAATTCGGGAAGGAAAGGGTTAAATTAAATGCTCCCTAGACCCGGGAAGTTGTTGTACAGAGTGTTGACCCCCTCTGGAACGACCACGTGTAAACCGGCAAAACAAGTTGAAATTTGTTTCATCAAATCCATACATAATATTTATGTAGCACAGCGAATTAACATCCAGCGGCTACTCTGGCTTGGCCATGTCTGCCTTATGAACGATGAAGCTAGTTGGAGGAGCGAAGAGTGAATACCAATCTCTTAACCCTTTCGCTACAGGTTTTTACTGGGAAAAGTTACAATTTTTAATTTTACGTTTTAGGCTTCTATGTGGTTATACAAGTATTAGCAACATTCCATAAGACATTTTTTAATTTTTATACTCAGCCCTTTATTTTAGAGTGTTTTTCTATGAGAGCAGCCACATCGTTGTAGCTGTAATAATTACATTAACATACCACTTTTTACACATTACGAAAATTTGAATATTTCTTCATTTACTTCAGCAAAAATTAAAACAAAATGTATCTAAATTGGAAGAAAACGTCAAATTAAAAAGTTCTCTAATTTTTTCTGCCTCTTCTTCCTTTACTATGTCAAGATCTACCATTAAAAAAGTGTATACTTCTCTTCTTTAAACTTAAATATTCAGTTTATTAATTTCGTATTTTTCCTAAAACTTCAAACGATTCTAAGGACCAACAAAAAAAGTGTATTCTTGCAACCATAGAGGATGCGGACGTCCACAAAGTAGCATGTTGCCATATGGCAACAAAATAGCGAAAGGCTTAACTAGTTTTTAATTAAATATCACCACTTTCTGCATTTTTGATGTATTTTGCAACCTTTTCTTAAGAATACTTAATAATTTTTAGTGTCCGACCGAATATTCGGTTTTGGCCCAAATAAGTGGTTCCGGTTTCAGTTTCGGCCAAAAAATGCCCGAAAAAACGGCCGAAACCGAAACTTTGTAGAATATTTTTTTACATTTTATTGTGCAACGAGTGAACAGCTATTTAGTGCAGCTGCGTAGATATAAAGTGAAAGGATGAGAAGGAGAATTTAGATGCCACCAATGTAAATACACTTTTTTAAGCATATAATATTAAATTATTAAATTTTGAATATTAGCGAGTAAGGGGAGATTTTTTATGTTTATGTTTATTAATAATTATTTATTTATTTATGTTATGTTTGTTTGTTCTTTATTTACTTAAAGTAGAATTCGTTAGTTGAAAAAATGCTTGATATGGTGATTTTTATTTCAACTAGAAAGTTTCGGCTTCGGCCGAATATTAAAAAATAAACCGAAACTCAGTTTCGGTTTCGACCCAAAAAGGTGGTTTCGGTCGGACATTAGTATTTTCCCATACAAATGGTGATTAAATAGAACTATTGAATTCAGATACACTAATTTTTTTCTGCTTTTTTTTAGGGTAAATTTACGTTTCCTATTTAAATATGTGTTTTCATTAAAAAAAAGGAATTCGAGTGAAAAATTAAATGCTTTCTCTTTCGGTCGCATACTTATGCATAGAACTATACACAAACACATTTGTTGTTAGAATTTGTTATTTGCTGGTTCAGGTGTGAAACAGAAGGGTAAATAAAATCAAGTGGTGTTAATTAATTGTAAAAGTTTAATTAAACTGTGTAAACTACATCAAATATTGACAATGGCACCAATGGCAGATTCTAAACAAATTAAGTCGAAGAAAGCCACTTCGTAGGCAAATCTACAATTTCTACAAAAATGAATCAAAACTTCGTCAAATGAAAATGAAAAATTTCTTTCAAAATCACTAAAAATGCCTATAAAATATTAAAAATAAACTGTTTAAGCTAAAATAAATTTAATTCAATAAAACATAAGTTTAATTTGCGTTCAGAAGTATTTTTATAGATTTTTTTTTATAATCTGGGTAATCGGACATTTCGATATTCCTGATTTGTCCGGATTATCGAGATTATACTGTATATATAATATATATATTTATATATACATATGTATATACATACATACATGTATTAACAAACCGAAATTTTAGCTGGTTAAATCAAAAGGTCTTATACGATATGTAGATAAGCTTATAAATACGGCGCATTGCGATTGTGCAGAGCTATTTGCTGCAAACATGGAAGAAGATCAATAAATCATTTCACGAGTAGCACTGCGCTGCTTGCAGCGGTTCCGTTTTCAAGAATAATATTTAAAGTATGCAAGTGCGGCACTGTGTTATGCATCCATAAACTTTGTGTACATTCATTCTTCAATTTTCTGTTCATTGGAAACACAAAAAGCCGGGCAAAAACGAATCATGAAAATGACGAGAAAAAACTGAAATAATCACTAGAAAATGTATGCACGAAAGAGTTCGAAACAAAAGAAACTTTCGTCCTATAAGACACAATAAACACAACTAAAGTGTTTCAGCCACGAGGAATGCCCTACGAATGTCTGTGTTTGTACATGTGCACGAAATAGATACCCACACACATAGACGTTGCATAGGGAGATAGTTTTATACATGTCGAAAACTAGCACCAGTGACCAGCAAGCGTGTTACAGTCGGTCCTGACCGATTGATTTGCGCCCTACACGGAGGCTGCCCGCGTTCCTTTCGTCTGGCTGTCGGAAATTATGTCTTCAAAATGTCTGGCTGCGGGAAGTATTCGTCGGTGTGGGCGGCGGTCCACGTTCATTCGTTGTCATTTATTAGATTTGCGCTTCGCAAGTTGCACTCCCGTATCTCTGCTGTTTTTAGAGTTAAACACCGCGTACCGACCAGAAAGCGGCCAAATGGGTTTTTCCACTAAATCCAACATGTAAGTACCATGCGAACTTTGCTTACCGACCACGCCTTGCTATAAGCGCTACATGTCTCACACTATGAAGATCATGTACCGGCGCAGTGCAGGGTGTAAAAAGCTGCACAATGGTCGCTGAGTTCGCTATGTTTTTAGGCTTTCAACGCTATTTTTTCATTTTCCTTTGTTTGTTTCGCTGCAACAAAATTTTTGTCCTTGTGAACATCAAAGTAATTCCTTTGAACCTTTGTCCAGATTCATTTACTCATGCTCTGTTTTGCGTTATTGAGATGCAAATTGCTTTTTTTTTTATTCTCAGCCATTTTCTTGAATTCATGCAGGCAACGAAAATTGCGGAATATTAGAAACTGAAAACTTCTCAAATAACCAAAACAACTGAGGTGCTTAAACATTTTCTGGCCCTCTACTTGTACTATATAAGTCGAGCACAAGTATGACCAATATTCGGAGAGCAACGTAGAAGGTGTACATTTCATTTAAATAGATTTTGTTGAACATCTTTACATAATATCCACTTAATTGTGCAAAGATGGTAGATGTTTTGTCAAGGTTGTTGTCGTAATCAAGATAAAATAAATAAATTGAACATGGATTTCTTCAGACATATTTATGTACGTGAGCAATTTCGAAATCAAGGATCGATAATCTCAAAATAAAAATATTATTATGACATTAGAGCTGCAGCACTTTTTCTGGTAAGTTGGGATGAAAATTAAGATTCGCAAAAAGAACTGGACATCTGTAGAAAAATCTCTGCCGGGCCCACGGTCTATAATCTTTAACTTTCCTTTACACTTCCATTAGTTGATAAGACCGACAATATTCTTATGTTTCTGTTTCTGAAAATTCAAAATAATTTAATTTAAAATAATTTTGTTTCCGTATTTTACTAAAACGAATATCTGGAAACCCTAACCTAACTAAACATTTTTTCATATTCACGTTCTTGCTCAAGTAAGAGTTTATGTTTTAATCCAAAATTGTTTAAAGCAGCGGTGAATCAACAAATTTGAGCCTGAGAAATAATTGTTGTCAGCAGGTGCGACTTTCTTTTCGCTACGATGCTTTACTGCCTAATAGTGAGTGATTGGAATTTTACGGCAAATAAGTATTTATCAAATGGATAACTCTTCGATGAATTGGCCTACTTCTGTCCGCTGATCACTGTAGGAATTAAAAAAGAAACTGTTTTAGAAGACTTCAGATGCTTTCCCCAACAAGGTGCATCCCAACACTTGCACTCGCTTAACCTTCTGCCTGTCCCTTGCTCACAATTGCATTCGCTGTCCTTTGGGGTCAGGATGACCTCAACCAAACCGTTATATAATTCACTGACAAAACATAAAGAAATGTTACACATAAATCACAAAAGAAACGGGGAAAGCCCTGAAAATTGCTTTTCTCGATTTGTTATTGGGTTGTAAGCGCGATTAAATAACGGAAGTAGAAGGGCGCTCAAAACCGCTCAATCGTTTTCTTAATTCCGCCTGGGGTCAAATAGACCCCAAGGGACAGGCAGAAGGTTAACACGCTATTAGAATGCGTTAAGTCATCGCCACTTACAGGGAGCTGGGTCCCACTTTCAAATATTTTCCTTGTGAAAATTGTTCAGGTTGCTCAAGGCCCTGCCCCAACCAAACATCTTCCTACGACTCTATTCCTGCGCATTTATACTATCGAAAATTAGTTTTTATTCTAATCATACATACAGCTCAGGTATTAGAAATCCAGTTTTATTCAAATTCCATACAACAGCCGCGGGCTTTTCAAACTCGGTACAAATCTATAGAGCTGGCTTAAGCAGTGATTAGCGCACGTTATAGAAAGGAATTGTATTACTTAATCTACTATATGCACATCTGAACAATGCAATGGCGTAGTCCTGCCTATAAGTAAATTAAATATTCCAATAGTTGCATTTTTGTCATTCAACGTGCTATGTATGTAGGTATGTACGAATATGTACGTATATGTATGTACGAGAACTCAGTCTGCAGGTTGAAACTGTCGAAGAGCTGGATATGACGCGATGCGTCCTGCATGTTCCTTAATCACCATTGCCCGGTGCAGACAAGGCAATACCAGCTGCACTCGGCTACGTGGATACAGTGTACAGCAGGCATGTGTGTGTGCTTATGGCAATTTGTTTCAACCGTATTCCTGGCCATCTTCTTGACCACAGCCAGCTTCTTGCTCCTTGCCTGCTACTCCCACGTCCTCTGCGGCCGTTGGTGGGTTGCTGCACGAAGTGAATATCCGTTTAATATGCAGGAAGGGATAGAACTTAGCTGTGCAAATAAGTTCGGGTTGAGTTGGAGGAGCAGCTAAGGTATGTATTGTTCCTTTTACTACATGCACGCTCACACGTCGCGCACTCCGCACACGCTGATCCTTGGCGCGCACGAAGTGGCCTGCACAACGAACCCTCCGAACACTGTTTGCGCTGCTTAGAGAACAACGCAGACTGCGATGCTCAAATTAAATACGAAATAGATGTGATATTCCACCATGGTGCAGCAACAACGGCGGCGGCGAGTAATGGATGTTTCTACGAGCAACATGCTTTGGAAGGCGGATGGCGACTTGGACCACGGCGATGCCGGTGTGCACGAATGGCATCGCATGTCCGAGCGCAACGCCTGCGTATGCAACGGTGATGGTAATGCTGCTCCAAGCTGCCTCTGACCAACCAAGTTGCACGACGTTGGTCACTGGCCGTAAGTCGCCGCCGCGTCTGCGAGCACCTCCTTTGTGGCACAGAACTGCCCCCCTCCGTCTTAAATCAGGTACGATTCGTGATTACACCAGATGGAAGGTTGCGGCTGTAAGGCATGCAGT
This sequence comes from Melieria crassipennis, assembly GCA_963668005.1. Taxonomy (NCBI): domain Eukaryota; kingdom Metazoa; phylum Arthropoda; class Insecta; order Diptera; family Ulidiidae; genus Melieria; species Melieria crassipennis. Next base: position 83,403,739 of record OY764961.1, on the reverse strand, counting down.
AGGCACTGCGATACGTTCGCCGCACTCAAAGAGCAGCCTGCATTCAAACACAGGTTACAGCCATTCGTTTGGACTTGTTTACAATCACTGGTTGCAGACAAACGGCGGGTAGGGCCGTTCCCGAACTTTTGGCAAGGGACAGTGGTGTGTCGAAATCATTCAAATGGTTTTGTGCTTGCTGTGACGTCGTTCACAAACAAATCGGAACGTAACGCTGCCAGATATGTTTCGCTAAAAAACTAGCCAACATTTTCGCGTCATTAAAATAACAAAAATAATTAACACAATGCTTGGACGTATCGTGACGATAAGCAATTTTCGTAAACTTCAGCTTTCACATCCGATTCCGTTCAGGTGAACATAAACCGCTAAGTAGGAACGTACAGACAAATAACTTGAATGAGTTTAAATTTCAATAACAAGGCATGAGTTTATTCAATTTACGTAAATTCATGAAGTTTGAATTGGATAGCCTCAAATTAGTAAACAACGCACCAAGGTTCATCCACAAGGCAAATCAACGTGAGATTTTGCAGCCTCAATAGACTTTGGAAGAGGTAAATATTTATGTATGCGCATGTACTATGTCATGTACTATGTACACGGATGAAAGGGTCAACCGCTTCATGCCGATTTCTTTTATGTTTTTATGTTTTTTACTAGCAATTTCGAGGGAGCTTAACTACAATATTTGGTTTCATCACTAAACCTCGAAGGTAGCCATAACCAAATTACTTCTTACTTCAACTGATTTTTATGAAGAAATGAATTTCGCTTCAAATGCACACATGACCACGATTCGATTATGTAGGACCTCTAAGAGTCTAGTTTTAGCGCTTTACTTCCAAATGGCGCATTAAATAAACCTACGTAATGGGCTTTTCTAAATGCTCACTGTTTCAAAGGCAACACGCTTAAGTTTATTCGGGAGAAATTGTTTCTGGTATTTGACCTGAAACTTGGCCCCATCAAAAGTGCCTCGAGCAAATAGGTACAACTGTAAGCATTTAATCTTTCAGCACTTCTCTTAATTCCCTATCGAGTTCTATCTCTTCCCATATTTTGTTTTCTTCTTTTATATCCCTTATTATTTTCTATCTAACGTAATTTGTAAATTGTAACTTGTTGATTAATTGTAATTTTATATTTCTGTGAATTTTTTGCATTGTTGTTATTATTTAATTTCTTTGTGACATTTAAAATAAAATAAATAATGACAATAAATTTACAAATATACATACATACATACATACGCACAGCGCAAAAAAATGTCTTGTGCGCAAGTATTAGAATCTCTACGAACAAACTCATTTTTTTATGGTTTGTGGCCTGTTAATGAATTCAACACTGAAATACGCTCTTCAAGAAAAACTTTACTACCTTGACCCACAAAAGTTTCAATGTTAAAGTTCAATAATCGCTTTCAGTATAATGACACAGAAGCATGTCTGCAGAAATTGCAAAAAATTGCTACACCAAGAAACTAGCCAAGCCAACTTATTAATGTACATAAGTATGTATGTGTGCGCACAGCCCACCCCACACTGTCGTCACTCGGTTGCCAGCCGCTCCCCGCCTGTCTGCAGCGCACCACTCGAAAGACTTGGGAAAAAGCGCCAGTGCGCAAAAAGTGCAAAAATTCGAGATAATAAAATAAATGACTTTGCACGAATGTCTAAACTTTTCCACTTTTATCAGATTTAACATTACGTTCAATTAGATTTGTAACTTGTTTCTTCGAGCGTTGCGCAGCCGTCGGTGAGTGTGGGTGGCAGTGGGAGTTGGCGGAGTCGGCCGGCGGACACTCTGCCGAGCGCAGAGCAGATCCCACGAGCAAACGAAAGATGCAGCACAACGGCAGAGCGATGTACAGCAAAACAAAAAGAAGTTATGAGGCAAGCGGTCCCAATCGAATTCATCGGAATGCACCACAGGCGCCGCAAAACAATTGCAGACGGCCATCCGTGCCCTTCTCGAGCATCACCATCCCGCCGCCCACTTCGTCGTGACGTCACGGAGAGCGTCTTGCCGGTTAAGTCCTCCGCCGCTTCCACGCCATTAGTACGTGTGCAGTAGTGGAAGTAAACAAAGCAAAGACCGCCAATGCAAAAACCGAATACGACTCCCAGCCAGAGGAGAAGAAACAAAACACGGAGAAGCAAAGAATGAAAACAAAACCCCCGAAAAGGAAATAATAATAAAAAGAACATGATTATATAAAAATTTCAATGTCAATAGCTTAAGGAAGATAATCGACCAACTGCCAGAGTACAACTAGACCAGGCCAGAGTCAGGAAAGGCAAGGGAAATACCCACACACGGACGCACACTGACTCACTGCTACCGGCATACAAATGTAAATGTGTGTGTGGTTCGTGTATGTGTGTGTGTGTAGGGCTGTGTGTGTGGACATGTGTACGGACTTACTTAATGGACTGGTTCGGTTGCGAGCGGCGAGCCCCCATCCGACCTCACCCGTCGCCGCACGGCAGCGCTGCACCCAGCCAGCCCAGCCCTCACACCGTTCGGCCAACTTCGATGAAAGCGAAAGTTGTTCCACTTATGTAGCAATAAAAATGTTAGATTTAAAATATTGCAGCAGCAACAGCAGCAGCAGCCGAAGAGGGGGGCCAGTGGCAGCAGTGGAATAAATAAAAGAGCAAAGCGCCGCATTCGGTGCTCGTTCGTTCACTTATGAACAGAGACAGCTCGAACTTGGCTGCGCCGCCCCGAGCCAACCGCCGCTCGGCACCATCCGTGTGTGTGTCTTCCATGTTCGCTGCTCTGAAAAATAATGAGATTTATGTCCTTGAATCATAAAACCAATTTTTCGTTTGCACTCTTACGAGCGGAGACTGGCTTACAGTCGCATTCACAGTCTGCGCCTTTGTTCCGGGTACGTTTATGTGCCCGTTGCTCCGCTCACACCGAGGCTGACGCGGGCGCTGTGACTGGGCGAGCAACAGGAAAGCACATACAAGGTGCGTCCCAAAGTAAACAGGACTTTTGCAATAGGGACGTTTCTGGTGGCGCCATCTATGTGTGAGGACATGCGTTGGAAAGGTACATCTTTCAATCACATACTGTCTAAATTTCATGACATTTGGTCTAGTAGACGCCGAAATATCCCGCTCAATGTGACAGTATGTTTTTAACTTTGGTACGAGAATGTCGATCGAACAAAGAGCTAATATTAAGTTCTGTTTTAAACTTGGTAAAACTTTTACCGAAACGTTTAAATTGTTAAAGCAAGTTTATGGTGATGATTGTTTATCCCGTGGCCGTGTTAATGAGTGGTTGAATCGATTCAAGAATGGTCGTGAAGACTTGAATGACGACGAACACGTCGGCCAGTCGAAATTTGTGATTACTGACGATGCCATCAAAACTGTGCGTGATTTTATCAAAATGCAGCCAAAATCATCATTGGAATTAATGGAAATGGAATTGAACATCTCCAAAACATCAATTGATCGCATTTTAACCGAACATTTGGGTCTCCGTAAAGTGTGTTCTCGCTTCATTCCGCACACTTTAACCGACGACCAAAAAGCGCAGAGAATTGAGCACGCAAAAGACATCGTTCGGGAAGCCAGACGTGATCCAAATTTCTTGTTCAACATCGTAACCGGTGACGAAACGTGGTGCTTTCAATATGATCCCGAAACAAAGCATCAAAGTGCCGAATGGAAGCACCCAGATGAGCCAAATCCGAAAAAAACCCGCCGTGAGAAGTCAAAAATCAAAACTCATCTCATTTGTTTCTACGATTCAAAGGGAATAATTCATCGAGAGTTTGTTCCACCGGGAAAAACAATTAACGCTTTGTTTTATGTTGAAGTTTTGATGCGTTTGGTGCATCGCATTCGTCGTATTCGGCCAGAATATCGCGAGGAAGGAAGTTGGCGTTTATTGCATGATAATGCACCGGCTCACAGAGCCCTAGTTACGACCGATTATTTGACCAAAAATCGCATTTTTACCATCAATCATTCACCGTATTCGCCTGATATGGCTCCCTGTGACTTCTACTTATTCGGTCAGTTGCATTTGCCGATGAAAGGAAACCGTTATAAGGACGTTGAGGACATCCAAAAGGCTTGTACCAACATTCTGAAGGCGATGCCGGCCGATGACCTAAAACACTCATTCCAAATGCTTTTGGACCGTGCAAAACGTTGTATCGAAGCAGAAGGAGAGTATTTTGAATAAATAAAAAGAATTATACAAAAATAATCATCCGTTTTCTTTATTTTATAAAAGTCCTGTTTACTTTGGGTTGCACCTTGTATAATAAAAATGTGCTTTCTCTCCGCCAGCCGAGACCGTAGGCAACCTTCGAAAGCGGAGTGTGGAGTGCGCCATGCGCCGTGCGGGCAGCACTTGATTTTTTCTAGGTGGCACTGAAATGGATCCCTAGAAAAAGCATCAAACTTTTATGTTTGTTTTTATATTCAATTCGCAAGTGTTGGCGCGTCTCTCCGCCGTCGTTCTGTTTGCTTGTTTGTTTGCTGCTGCTACCCACTCCGCCGGGCCAGCGCTGGCCCAGTGTCTATCTGTTGCGCTCGCATATGCTCTTCCCTAAGATGCCTCTAATATGTTCTTCTGATAATTTGATACATAAGCCCCATTAATGCGGCCACATTTACATGGTGTAAGTAACTCTGGCAGCAATATTTTTATATTGTGGCATTGAAAGTTGTGTGTGCTTCTTTCGCCTTCTTCCTTGTTGGCGCTGCTGCGACTGTTTATGTACGATGCTGTCTCTTCATAAAGCCCTGTCTGAATGGAAATGTGTGTGTGTGTGTGTGTGTGTGTGCGTATAAAAGCCAGACACACGCATTTGGTTGTGAAGTGACTTTCTTGCATTTCTTTTTCAGCGCAGTCCTAACCAAGATTTCTGTGGCGTAGGTCAGTTTTATGGCAGCGCCCTTTGTTGCCCTTCCTTGTATTTTATATTTGGCTTAATGCCTTATTATTCATTGATGATGTGGTTAAATCTATGACTTTGGTGAATACAAATGACTCGACGGAATCGTAAATGCTCGTATGTACCATACACACTAACACACGTTCCTTCACATCACAGATCTGCATAAACGTTTTCATATTCACGCGTACAGTTTGTAGGCGACTGTTCGACCACATACATACATATAAATACATAAATGTATGTATGTTACTATACAACAATCATTTTGCTGCTCCCAAGGTCTCTGTACAAGTATTTATTGATTGAATTTTTTGTTTTTAATTTCGACTCCGCGAATCTCAACAATTTCTGATATCTATTTAAGAGAGCTTTTCATAGACAGTTACATATTTCTTCCTCAGGGAATTGTCAGTGCCCGCTTAGAGGGCATCCCTTGTGCGACTTTTAAGGATCTTTATTGCGACCATTGACTGCTTGTGTTTCAAAAATAAGCCAACAAATTCTGTAATAGCGATTACAAGAGTCAGAAAATCTGTTATTTCATGCGTTCTTGCTTAGAATGATTGGAAAATGCCCACCTAGAAAATGCATTTTTTCCTCTTTCACTTTCAGTTTTTTCACATTTTTCGGGTACAAACTTTTTCACGTAGCCACAAAACAACAATTCACTATTTAAGCGCGACGGATCGTTACAAAAAGTTTCTTATCTAAGACGACGTTCCCCGGAAGCCAAAGCTTTTCTCTTTTAGGGTTGAAAACCCTTGTACAAATTTTACAAAACTTTCGCTAAATTTAATTTTTACTTTTTTAAATAATTAGCAATTTTTGTTGATACTTAAGTCTTCGCAAAGTTCTGGCTACGCCGCGGCGCGCCGTTGGTATAAATTCGTCAAATCCAATTCAAACTTTCTATGTTATAGTTTACTTGCATAATAATTACGACATTTTACAATTCATAAAAAGCGATTGACGTATCAATTAGGAAAAAGTAAGAATTGTTAAGAATCAGATTGATAAGCAATCGTCCAAACGGCCAACGGCAATTTATTGAATTAGACACGAAATCATTGAATACTTAATACCGTTACAGATTTTTCTTGCTGCCATCAAAACGTTTTGAATGTTGGCACGAAATCTGGTAAAATTGTTGCGCGAAATGGTTGCGGCCTCATCAGAATTGCTGTGAGGGATGATTTCTTTTCTTCTAACTTTGCATGCGATTGATTGGAAACGTATTTCAACACACTCGTTCTTGAGAAACGTCCACAAAATGGACAATTGGAAATATCAATCAGTAACACTTTTTCTTCTCAAACTATTTCCGTTATAAGGAACTTTAGTAGGTAAAAACGCTGATGCAGAAAATGTGCAGTAGTCAAGTTGGTCAAATCGACTGCCACACTGTAACGTGTGTAGCATTAAGGTTCTTAAACGCAACCAAAAAATTGGTTCTGTGGTGAAATCGGTTAACAAATCGATCTCTGACGTAAGGTGTGAGAACTGAGATATATGTATGTATGTACATATGTATATGTACATACGTAGGTACTCGTGCTAAATATGTAGTTCCTAGTGAATTTTGGAAAAATTCCAATAACATTTTAAGGCATTTTATTATTGGCTCGCTGCTTTTCGCTTTGCTTTCTAATAAAATTAACTGTAATGCGTGCAATAAATTAGTTTCGCATCTGAGGTGGTAAAATCCGCACTTCACAGCGTGCGCATTTCTGTGAAGCCGTCCCCATGAGCAGGCTCCGGCTGCCTGTGGACAGCCGTGTCCGACAGCGAATTCCGGGTCTACCTAGCCGACATGCGACGAAAACACATTGCGGAACGCACCAGGCCTTTCGTGTCGTGGAAGGGAGTTTAGTCTTATTCGCTGCAGAGACATGCGTACATACCATACACATCTCAATACACGACTGCTGAAGCAGGAAATCTAAAATCTTTGCAATAACAATGTACATATGTATATATGCAGTTATCAGTGACGCAGGCGAAATGCGTCGTTTCGGGGAGGTTTGGCTGTCAGTATTTCGCAAAGCATTTGCCCAGAAAAATAAAAAAAAAAACCACACAAGACGGAAATTTCTCTTAAATATTGTGCGATTCAATTAAATCTTACTTTTTCCTTAATAACAGAAAGTAAAGAGGTTTAACACCCGAAATCAGCCCTCCGCGTGCCACTGGTAGTTATATACATTCGCACTTGCGCGCCAATACGTAGGTTTTTTGTTATGCTAGCGCACATGCACCTAACATATTTTTACATTATCAGCCATTTTGCATATTCAGTTTGTTTTTGACAGATATAAAAGTTGAGGATGTTGGCGATTTTTTACTATCAAAAAAATAGATTACCGAAATATCACAACGTTGCTTGTTCGTGATTGCCAAAAACAACGACGTAATCACGCCTTAGCCACCGTAATCACCGGACTTGGCCCCTTGCGACTTTTCCCTGTTTTGAATAAATACTGAAAAACTGCTGACAGGACGAGATCTGCTCAAGTTTCAAGGTCGGAGCAATGTCAGAATTTTGGCGAAAGCGAGAATGCGCCTTATGAACTTATCGCAACGAGAAGCCATTCTGTTAAAACCACATGTCTTCCATATTAACATTTGTAATATAGTAATTTTTATTTTGTAAAGGGTAGCGGAAAAGTTGTGGCACCGCCCACACTCGCTATTATCATTTATATAAAACATTGTTGCACTTTTTTGGGACTGTTCTTTAGTCTTACGTTGAGCATTTGGAAAAAGTCTGTGAACCAAAAACTCGTTTAGAAGCTATGTATGTACATAAATGCTAACATATTCATACATATTTTTGTATGTATGTATGTATGATTATAATATTTGCATATGTAGAGTTTAGTAGATTGCGGTCGATATTTGTTCTCATGACTTTTCTTAGCTCAGTGATTTTTGAGATATTGTTGCCAGCAGTCAATTAAAACACATGTACACACTCGCATATGCACACATGTATAGTATGTATGCATGTATGTATGTATGTATGCATTCGAATTAGATCCGCTTTAGCGCACCAGAAAATGTGAAAGCGACAGACGTACGCATGGCCAGTCCGGTAAGGGTGGATTTTCGATAAACCAACTACAAATCGAAATGTGTGTGAAATCATCGATTAATTGCTTTTGAAACGAATTACAAACATAAGCGCGAATGTTGGATTTCGCGGACTTCAAAACGCAGGCCGAGCCTCTTTCTGCTTGCGAATTCGACAAGATCGACAACACACCGTTTTCCGAGAAGTTGTCCGACATCTAGGATTCGTCTCGACTGCGTTTGGCTTATTGGGCGTACATACTGGACGCGGACTTTGTGTACGTGTTCGGCAGCCTGCGTGTGCGTAAGTGCAAAGTCACTGAGCGTGGTTCGCGCTGTGAAAGGACATCCCGCCGCGAAATTTATATTCTTCGTATCCATGTCGGCGTCCTTGTCATTTTACGCTCCTCGCTGCGACTGCGAAGTAAATCGTTGCCTTTGCTGATTTTTACTTTAAAGGTTTATTGTTGTTGTTGTTTTGTATTTTTACCCTCGCTGTTGTAGCCGGTCGGACGCGCGCTAACGCATTGAAAATTGAACAAAAACCGCCTCGGCACAATTACTGGCCGCTCTACTCCTCCGCCGCTGTCGCTGTGGTTGTCGCCGTCGCTTTGCATTCGCTGCGAAAAATTAGGGTCGGAAAGACGCACATTCCGTTGCATTCCTTTGCGCGGTGCAGCGGTCGCTGTGTACAATTCTTTATCGAATCGGCCGTTGTGCCGCCGCGCAGTTGCACGCAACATCCGTGTCCTTTCTTCGTTGGTGCTGGTGGTCGTACTGCCTAAATGCTCTTGCGGATTTTGTTTTTGTTTTGTATCTCTGCCATTCATCGCCAAAGTATACATACGTACATACGAACGCATTTTCAGCAAACCGATTTGATTTTTCAGGGGATTTAAAAACGGATGTCTGTTTTCATATATAGTACATACATATCTTGAGTTGTTTCTTCGAAAACGGCGATTAATGACCGCTGCAAGTACGAGCGCATCTTTTACTACATACACAGGTACTTAGTATATACATACATATGTATGTACATATTTGGTTTTCCTTCAATGTGAATCAGAGTCGAAGGACCAATTTCTTATATGTATAAGTATTTGAAGCATCACGACTTTTAATACTGCGGACAGATTCTTATAAGGATTGAAGTGGTGTGTTCATTTACAATGAGTTTTGGGTTTGATTTGGTTTTTCGGTTTTCGAAACTAATAGACAAAAATCTTGCGCTGGACAGCTAACCGAACTGTGAGCTTGTGTTATTTGGATCATTAGAACGCAGGACTAACAGCATAATTTGAATGAGCTTCGCCCATTCGAAATGCCCACCTGGCGCCAGTTGGTGCTTGTGTTTTTTGAAAGATTCACTTTGATTGAGTTTTTAGTTTTATATTCATTTGTTCAGAACAACCATAAAAATACTATCATAGATTTTAATTCATCTCTCTCTAGATTTAAGCTCAACTTGTTCACTATTTTTAATTAGTCAGTAAAAATGTGTTCTGTAGACCGAAATAATAAATAATAATAAATATAAATTTTACATATTTGCACTTATGCACATATGTACATATATTCGACATTACTATATTTGACTTTTGTTAACATTCAACTTATCATTTTAAAAGTGAAAAGATTTAATGTGTTTATAAAATTTGTTGTTGATCGGAAAGTATAAATTTTTCCATTTGCTGTATTCGGCCAATGGTTCTTAGAGCATTGTGCTAGTTCTTCTGAATCGGGTTATAAGTGTCTGACAAAGACTACATTTTGCAATTTGCCTACTATTCGATTAAAGCAAAAATGCTGCACACGTTCCCTTCAGAAACCATTCTGATAACTTCCGTCTCAAACTGCAATCATTTGTTTATTTATAGATATTTGGCCATTTACCCGGACATTCGAATCGCAGCAGTTTGTATACACATTCGCCGTTTACAAACACCGGTATGTATGTATGTGATCTTAACGTCCACCTTAAGATACCGATAATAGTTTGCGAAACCACAACGAAGGTCGACAACAGAATACGACAAAAAGCCATTTTACAAAGAAAGAGTGTCTAGCTCGTTGCAATTTATCCGAAGTAATTCCGGTACCTACTTTGTAGATACCTGTGTACGCCAGCTTTGTTAACATTGGCAGAAGCCGATTGGCACATCAGTACCTGTGTCGTAGCTATCTCAAACGAGTCTGTTAAAAAGAATGCGACTTTATTTTTCTCGAAAAGTTTTTGCATATTAATTCATCAATATCTATTCTGTCCCCTTCAGAGTAATCCCCCTCAGCTATAATGCACTTGTGCCAGCGCTTTACCCAATCCTCGAAGCACTTCTGATACATATGTATGTGCTTTTAAGTATGGCCTTGAGCTCTTCAGTTTGGGAACCGAAGAAAACGCAAGCGCTAAATCCGGGGAATACGGCGGTTGAGGCGTGATTACGGTGTTGTTTTTGACCAAAAAAACCACGAACAAGCAACTATGTCATGTGGATTATTGCGATTCAGAAGGCATGACTTGTTTACGGCTTCCGCGGTAAACAGTGGATAACTTCTTGGTAATATTCCTTATTGACCGTACGACCTTCTGGCAAGAACTCACGATGCACCACGACATTGTAATCGAAGAAAGCAGTGAGCACAAATTTCACATTTGATCAAACTTGGCGTGGGTTTTTCAGTTTTGGCTCTACTGGCCGCTTCCATTAGGATGGTTGGGCCTTGGTTTCAACGTCATAACCATATATGCCTATTTCGTCACCAGTTTTGACCCTTTGAGCAAACCTGGATCGTGGTTGAAGTGATTCAATAGCTCCTGATTGATGTCACTGCTCTTTTGGTCAAAATTTAGCAATTTCGAAACAAACTTCGCTACCATACGTTTCATGCTCAAAACATCCGAACAAACTGCATGGCATGAGCCAACCAAAAAATTGAAAATCGAATTTAAAAAGTCACCATTTTTTAACCGTCCTTGTACATATTCTCGCCATTTAAAACTAGAAGCTGACCATGGCGTTCGAGGAGGAAAGACATAAAATCAAAAGCTGTGCCTTGTTCAAGTCTTCGAAGCTTATGCCACAATTAATATTGGGGAAAAGTGCTAAAGGAGACATTAGATCTTATGCCGCAACACCGACTGAAGTACAAACTTTTACATACATAGAACAACCACAAATTCGGTTGATGGAAAGCCAATTGGATTCGGAAATCTTGGTAATTTTAAATACCGTATTCTTGGTAATTTTAAATACCGTCACTCACACAATTGGTGGGCGCATTAATTGAAATCAGTTGAGTATGTCCAACTTCGCACAAATATGCATCGGCAATTGGTGGCAAACCATGAGTAAGGAGATTAATATTACGTTAGAAGTTGATAGCTAGTTTAAAAAGTTGCATTCGGTTTGGTGGATCGCATGCTTATTGAAAAAAATTGCTCAAACAAACATTGACGAATTGCGACAATAGACTGTGCTATGTGCTGAGAAAATAAGTACTTCAACAATGCACAGTTCCACACAAAGTATCATAGCCGAAAATTCGGCTCATAAAGGCACATGGAAATGTGTCTGTAAATGTCCAGAACAAGTATATTTTTAGTTCGGTTGAATTCCATTCAGTTTAAAATATGTATAACCAATCCCCTAGTCCCATACCAACCCGCACTTCGACATCTGCAGTTGACGTATATGATCCAGTAGACGGTTTGGCAGGAACAGAATCGATTTTCCAGATCACACTTTACTGCACGACTGTGAGTCTACATGCACTAAAGTATCTGTGGGCATTGCAATCCACTAAGTAGTAAAACTTGTCAGCGCAGAATATAAGCAAAGCTGCAATTTTAAATTTTCAACTGTATCAAAAGCAAAAATTACAAGTTTTAAGAATTCAATTGGAACTAAACTATATATTAAATTATTAAAATTTTATATTTTCTCAACATTCGATTCAAGAAAGTGTTTTTTATGTTCCAAATTAAGTTGGGATCAGAACTCCGCGCATGCGCCTTTTCATTCTGCACAATGTGCTTGTTGCAGAACAATTTCGACATACCGATGTCCATCTACAGTGCGGTTCGCTGAACTCCTTCGAACGCGATGGCGCGCAATGTGAGTTGCTTGAAAGCGCTGCGTTATTCCTCATATGCAAAATTGGGACCAAGAGTGAAGTGCCATAAATGAGCCCGAGCTTGAATTTGCGCCTCGGCACAAAATTGCAGCAAACACGACGAACAAACCGCTGTCGAAAAGTGGAGGCTCTCGTATTACCCGCGAAAGCCGGCGCACAATAATCGCAGCCCGCTTGTGTCAAGCCAAATTAAAAGCGCCCGAGAGAAGGCGGCAGTCGGCGACATTATTCCATTCCTCGGTGCGAAACTAATTGCGAAGAAGGGCTTTGCAAAAAGACAGCGAACAGGCCCAGAACAGGGTGGAAACGCCGGCAGTACACGCGTGCATGCATATGCGTACTTACACATACATGTGCATGTGTGTGTGTAGCTGGGCAAATTAGAGAGCGAGGGTGGCGGCCTACTGCCAGCGGTGGTGACGCCGATTGTGCTGTTGGGCTGTTGGGTCGCCGACGCTGACGTTTCGCCATTTCGCTATTTCTTCATTCCCGCGCATTTCACGTTTCCAACTAATGACGGCGATGATTATAAAAAGAAAGTTAAACGAAATCAACGCCGTTTCACGGAGCAGCCAGCGGCCGACCATCCCCGGGCAAAGGACACACATGGGACACCATATAGCGCTGCGCTTATCACGCGCCGTACCCATAACAATGCCCCTGCCCAGCGCGCACACTGCCAGGGCGAGCACGAACCGGCAGCACGCAGCGTATTCTTTATGCGCTTTCCACACCCAATGCAAAAGAAACCCCAAAAATAACAGCCGCTGCGAAGAAAGCTGAGACTGCTAAAAACAATTTTGCAGCGGAACGTACACGATGAAAATAAGCGACTTAACCCCTTTATGATAATGTAACGCATGGCCCTGTTGTTATTGTCCTCGGGACAAAGGGACACTTCGCCGCTCGATGCAAATGGAATGCTCCCGCCGCGGCCGCACACGATGTCCTCCCACCTTCCCTCATAATCACGGGCAATAATGAGGCACATGTACGTCGCTGTGTCAAGTATCACATATCCTTCGTCGTTGATAATACTGTCCGATGGAGGAACGCGACGAGAGCGCAGACAAAGCGCTCAAGTCCCCTAACCCCGGTCACCACTCTCCACGCCGCCGTGCCCGAGTGTGGTCTCATGCAGTCCATCAAAACTGTTAAGAAACAAAATGTAATAACGCGCTGGCTAAGTAAGCGTAATAAGGATTAAGGCATGAACGCGACGCGGCAAAATAAGCCAGCAGGCATCTTTGTTCCACAGAGGATGGGGTGCGGGCGGCAATGGGCACAACTGCGCCACAGAGGCAGCGATGACAATGAAACAATTCTTTGCTTTGCTCCAAAGACGCCCGGAAACCCAAAACAAATACTCCTAATCGGCCGCAGTGATTCCGAAAATCGCAACTCGAGTTTGTGTTACAGTACGTAATCAAGTCTGTCTAAAAACGGTGAGCACAAGATCCGACCAGGAAACGAAATGTATTCGGATGGCTGAAGTGGTTTGTGAAGACTTTTGCGTTCTACATTAAAATATAGTACAATTGGTTGGTTTGGGACACGCAATCAGGTGTATGCACGTATGTATAGCACATACATTTTGGGTTTTCGCAAATGCATTTCGTTGTACCTCGTCCAGCCACAAGTCTCTCAATATTCACAGTGAATAAAAGAAGACATAAAAAGTTGTGTAATGCTCACTTTAGATTTGATTGATTTGCTTAAAATCACTCTAAATGAGGGCAAGTACGAAGTATATGCTGTCTACACGCAGGGACTCGCAGCGGCTAGGACCTCACGGCAAGTCTGACAGGTATACTTTTGAAGTTGTCAAGGAATTCGTCTACCTTGGAACCGCCATAAACAGCAGCAATGATGTCAGCATGGAGATATAGCGAAGGATTACTCTTGCCAGTTGGTGATACTACGGTCTCGGTAGGCAATTGAGAAGCAGAGACCTCTCTCGACTGACAAAACGTGCACTCTATAGGACGCTTATCTTGCCCCTGCTCCTCTATGGCGCAGAAGCATGGACAATGACACGAAACGACATAGCGGCCCTTGGAGTGTTCGAGAGGAAGGTACTTCGTAAAATTTTGGGGAGGACTACCGTATACAACCCAACAACGAGCTGTATGAGCTGTGTACAGACATGGACGTAGCACAGTGAATTAACATCCAGCGGCTGCGCTGGCTCAGTCATGTCTGCCGTATGGTCGACAAAGCTCCGGCGAAAAAGGTGTTCGATGCGGTGGTTGGAAATCGACGGCGAAGAGGGAGGCCGTGTCTTTGGTGGAAGGACCAACTTGAAGAGGCCCTGTTATATCTTGGTGTGGCCAACTGGAGAAGGCGCGCGCAAAGCAGAGGCGTCTGGAGAGAAGTTGTTCGGCATTCCGTAACCCGATAATGGGTTTTTATGTCCAGTTAAATAAGTAAGTAAGGCCCTCTAAATCATGTTTCCCCATACAAAGCGCCAATCCATCGTTGACCCGTCAGATATTGTTTAATAAATAAAAAGACGTGCTTACTATATTTTATTTTTCGTGTTTTCACCAATTTTGGATTCTATAAGCTCAGATCTTCATGTTTTTTCATAGTATTCCCGTATCCAAAATTGAATTCAATTAAATTGAAAAATATGTGTCGAATTATTTCTGTTTAATAGACCCACTAAATCGCATTTCTTAATACAACACCTTAATCCATGTTTAGCCCTTTCAGACCCCGAATTAAAAAAAATCCCTTCCCCTTAAAATTAAATTCCTTCTCTCCATGGGTCTATGTCTTAAAAGGAATCTACAGTCCGATTTTTAAGATTAAAGCTTCAACGGCTTGTACTCGGCAATGATGAATCAGTCAGTCAATTCGGACAAACAATTAAATGTTACATTTGCAAATGCGCAAAAAGCTATTAACGCGTTCGTCGACGTGAATGCTATAGTCTTCAAATTTTAACCCACTTTTTATTGTGAGTGTAGCATTCACGTCACTCAAGTTGAAAAATTTGATCTATATCGGTAAAATATGATATTCTAACTACTCTTACAAAATACGTCTGATCAGATTTCAGATACCTACTACAACTAGTTTCAGAAAAAATTGCCTGTCTACTGCTGCTCACTGAAATTTTCACCGCCTGTGAAAGTGTTGACAATTAGGCAATGATTTATTCGTGAATACAGTCGTGTCTGGATAAAGTGAACTAATTATTGCAAGGACTGTTCACAGTATTGAGGTTGTTCACTATAACAAGGTTAACATTTTTGTTCAAAAACTCGTTTTATTTGCTCAAAAAACACTTTTTGTTTTTTGATTAAAATTTGTTTCATTATTAAGAGGCTCCATATCAAAATTTGGGTGTTCACTATATCGAGGTGTTCACTATATCGGGTGTTCACTATACCCAGACACGTATTTACTGGATGTTTGTATCGTTTCTTACCTCTCACGAAAATAAAACCGAGTTTGTATGGGGTATGGTGCTATGTGTGTGAAAATACACACCGATGTAAACATAAGAGTTAAGAAGTAATAATTTTAATGTTAAGATTTCTTACTATACTTTTTTAATTTTTTGTTAAATTTCATTTTTGACCAATCATTACGTGCACTTGAATATTTTTGTCAACCAAATATTGAAGTTGTTTCATTCAATCATTTCATTCAATCGGAGATTTTTAATGCGCCTATAGCACCGATTTCGTACATCATGTGAAACACACATGTACTAACTCATTCTTCAGACAAATTGTGCGATTGTGGTGAAAGGGCTTTGCGTTAGCAGAGCAACAACAATTTTTTAAGAATGAATACGAGCCGCATACGGACACAAGCCGACACGGTTGCCCCTGACAAGAGCCGCCACACTACAGCGTCGCGCAAATTGGCGTCAACAACCGCGCTCGGCGCAGGCAGCGTCACGGGTGCCACGACGACCGCAGCGTGTGCGCATAACATCAAATTGGACACAGCGACGCGACCTTAGCTTCCCCCGGCCCACTCCGCCGCGTTTGCTGAATTACTAAATTCGGCAGATTCGCGCATAAGGCAACCGTGTAAGATTAAAATACGCGGAAAGCGACCCAAAGCGCCGAGTGTGTGTCCGTACGGCATCGTCGGCGACGTTGCACGGCGTTCTGCCTCCTGCCGCCGTCGTCTCGCCCTATATTGACTGCTCGCGAGCGAGAGAGTACGCGAGACCGCGCACAAACGCCACCACCTAATTCCATCTGCCAAATATTGTTGTCCACCACATTCGCGCAATATCTGCAGTGGAAGTCATGCACGCGCCTCGAATGTCCTTCCGAATAAAGGACATGTTTGCGCTAGTGTGCACGCCGCACACAAATATTCACACTCACACGCGCGCGGTAGTTTTTCTTATTGCCCTCGCAATGCGCAACACGGCTTTGGAGTGAAGTTTGTGTTCTGCGAATAGCGTAAAAAGACAGAAAATATTGGCAAAGCGTCCGGCAAAGGCAAGGCAACAGCAATAGCAGCGGCGCTGTGTGTGGCAACGGGAGTGGGCATGAAGATGGCGACAGCGCCTGCAGCATAATCGGAAAGCAGCGGTCGTCGACTACGTCAGATTCACTTCGCGAACAGCATTTGCCGCAGTCAGGGATTTTCGTTCGGTGTTCTTTATAATCGCCCGTTCGTCCGTTCGATTCGCGCGTCTGCCCCCACGCGCGCTCACCGGCTTAGAGGTTTTAGACGAGCAGTGGACGAAAAATTAAGTATTTGGCGAAATCGCAATCAGCCCAGAAATACTCGCACCGCTGAATTCCACGTACAGTCGAAGTCCAGTTGGCGGACTCTTCGCCGTACGGACCATTGACTTGTTCGATATTATGCAATATATATTTAGAAACATTTTTTAATAAAAATAAACAAAAATAATGAGATAATATAAAAACCTGAATGACAGATTTTCTCGATGTGGCTTAGGACTTGCATTAAATTAAGTTTGCCTGCAGTTAATTAAAATTTTACTTTAATAACATTAACCAAGTTAGACCCTTGTAACTAAGTTCTGCTGCGATTTGACCAATTTACCGTTATACATAAAGCTCTGACATTGTGCAATTCGAATTATTGGACGTCGACTGTAATGCGAACTTCAGTCGCCGCGCGCAGCATTGCACGGATGTGAAGTGTGGCTTATATGTACGCGAATTTGTATGTTTAACATATTCCGCAGACATAGACGCCGCCATCGCGGATGGTGAGCTTGTGTGATGAGGCCTTGGCACGAAGGGACGAATAACATTTTTGGCAGGACACTTGCCGCGGCGTAAGTACAGTATCCTGAGACCATACAAAGAGATGACAAATTAAGCGAAATATTACGTGGGGACAAAATATTCCGCATTAATCAATAAACCTCCACACATGCCTGTATGTATGTGTATGCGGAAATGTATTAGAAAAACTACATACTTTGAATATATTATAACATTTCGCACTTTGCTTATTACAAGGACATAGTTGAGAAAATTGAAATTTGAAAATCAATACAACTGAGCTTGCTAACCAGATTTCACTTAATCAAGCGAAGAGAAATCGTTTATAAATATTAAAATAGAAGAAAACTATCAAGTGGGACTTAGAATAGTATCAATCAGTGTGAATCCAATGGCTTGGATCTAAAAAAGTGGATCGAGTCAGTCTTATATTTGGGAATATAACCTCAAACAAGATCTAAGTCGATTCCCGTACAAAACACTTTTGGAGTTTACTTTAACTTTTAGAAAGGAGCATCGGTTATAAAAATATAAAAACAAAAATTTTGTCAAAAAAAAATCGACTAAAATCTGTTTTCGATTAATGCGAAATCAAATAGTAAATCCCTAATCACAATTCCATACATCTCACAAACGCAACAACAATACAAAATTGAGAAACAAAGAAATTGTTAGGTGATGAGAAGAATGCTTAACAATATTGAAAATATTTATTGACACGTAATGCGAGACCCTATGAATTAATACATAATATATACAAATATTACAGATTGTGATCGATCCTTTGCACCAAAACAAAAAGTTTCGAGTAATTGAGTACTCTGAATCGATATTATTTAGTACTTTTAAGCACTCAGAACCAATACTTTCAAAAATATCATTTTGCGAATTCTTTTGCATATATGCATACACATACATATAATCATCGGTCCTTCGTCATCGGCGAAGGTACATCTGTATTAGGCGTCATCGAAGGAACTGATTGCCCCATCTTAAGCAGACTTTCCGGCTGGGGACTTTCACCGGTCATCAGTAATCGAACGCAAATTTCTACACATGCACACATCCTTACATATACCTACATACATACATATCTTTATATACATATATGCGTATGGTTGTAGTCTTAAGTGTGTACGTTCGTTTGTGTACTGCATGTGTGCAGCACACATACATACATACATATTGTATACAAGAACTTGGTGCCTATGCGCTCAGTCTCAAATGCCACCGCAGCCGGCCGACAACGTGGAAAAAAAGCGCCGTGGACACTTAGCACATGTCGCAGTGTTGCCCGCAGCTAGGATATCTGCTCCTCTAAGAATGTCACTGCCTCGTGCATTTAGGTTCGCGCAACTGAGGAGATGTGGCGGGCAGTGGGCGGCGAGTTTATTGTATTGCCTGTGCCGCAGTGACGACTATCGTCGCCGCCGCCGCCGCCAGCACCAGCACCAGTAACACTGCCACTGCTGATGCCAATATTTGTTCAAAGAAATATATTGTCGCAGAGTTCCAGGACGAGCGTTTACGTCGGACACTGCTGTGCGGAATAACCGAATGGCGGAGCGAAACACCGGTCTCCACATAGCCTTTTCTTTCACCGAGATAACAAAAACAAAAACATACTCGAAAACAAAAACAACAAGGAAAACGAAAATGAGAGACGATGCCCAGATCGCTGATGATGGCAAGTGGTTTGCACATATTTGCTTGTTTGATGTGCCTTTCCTGCGCACACACACGCACACAAGCACACACACAGGCCCCCATGCATGCACTCATGAATCGTGGCATCGGCGACGACGCATCAATGGCGACGGTGACCATTCGCTCGTCAGAACACCAAACACTTGCAGGGAGGGTTAGAACCGCCTGCCAGACACACTGTGTCCGGGGCAGGGAGGTTGCTTGCCGTATTTTCGCATCCGTCTTTTGGCACGAATGCAGTTTTCTATTTTGATGAGAATACGCGATTGCATGCATACGACCGGAGGACGGCGAGACCACCGACCCACCGCAGCGTCAGCGCGTACCTGACTGCCCTCGGGCTTAAGTAGGTATGACTTGCGATGGAGGTGATCTCTTTCGCAGTCAGCGAATTTGTCGCCATTGCGGCAATTGTGTCCTGGCGTCTGCGGCCGCGCCTGGGCAACGAGGAAAAATTCGCGTCAAATCGCGAATCTATACTCGGTTCGATGTGGCATACTTCCACTTGGGGCGGAACGGCATGAGTTGTGGCCCTGCAACTGCGTCCCCGGCAAGTGAAGTGGGGAATTGCCGCACGGCGCGGCGTAGGCACAGGCACTGTAGTGCATTAAAAACTCCTTCAAAGGGGAGAAGAATACTTTTGCGTGGTGAGGGCGATGGAAGTGGCAGAAACTGCAGTTTTCTTTCATAGCGCGGCTCTTCAGCTGCAGCTTTTTCCTGCTCAGCCAAGTGACTAACAAAAACCAAATGACGTTGCGACATTTCGCGCCTCCTTCTCCATTGCCTACTCGTTGTTCTTTATTTCACGGCGGCAATGACGACGGCGAGAATGCCAACGACAACGGAAACGATGACGAACACCGAGCATTGTGTAGGCACGGCTGATGGCGGTGGCGGTGGCGGTGACGGTGACGGTGGCAGTATTGGCGACCATGCGAAGGCCGTTAGAGCTGTTGGTGGACACCGTGGATGCCGACATGTATGCACGGCGATGTCTGTTCATCTCCGTTTCCGCGCTTCTGCGTCACTGCACCCCACTCACGCGATTCGCCACTTGTCTTTACCCATATGCTGCACGCCGCCGACTGAAAGGACTCGAACGTATTCCGGCGAGTGCGCGCACATCGACACACACGAGTGCACTACGTGCACAATAGGCACTTGCACACGGTAAGAACGCCAGTCGGACTCGTGTGCCACTTGGGAAAGTGGCAGTTGACGCGGCGCCACTGCGAGGGCACCTAAAACGAGCACGAGCTGCCGGCAGAAATCCGCAGCCGCGCTCATTTCTCTCGGTGTAATCTTTGCACACGGCTTTGTTTTGCATTTCTTTCTGCGCTGAAGCTGCGGGAACTGTGCGAACGGCGCGTCACATGTGTGGCTGCATGGAAAAATCGTCAAACAATGCCAGCCGCGTCGAAAGGACGACCAACTGTGCCATGGCAAAAGAGTCGCTAAATCAGTCTGTTTGTAGTTTTACGAGTAAAATGCGCGAAACGTTTTATCGGAAACAAGTAAACGTTTCGTGTGATTCAGATTCGCTGCGTAGTCGGCTATAATATAACGGTTGCTAATTCTGTTTAACGGTAAGGCAGTTATTATAATTATTAAAGCAAAGAAGAAGTAGAATATTTATACTTAATTATTTATAATATAATAATTAATATAATCATAATTAACACAATAATCACAAACAATTAGTAGACAGAAAGTTTACGGTTACAAACCGTAACCTAATCACTATTAATTCGTACCCATTCGTTTTTTTCATATTAATTTTTAAACTTCTCGTATTAATTCTGCAAAAACGGTTCCACAACAATAATATTGAAGTTTTAGTCTGGCCTTCATCTAGCCCAGATCGAAGTCCAATAGAGCCCTTATAAAAAGAAAATTGAGGAGTGAGCCCCCACGAACCCTCTTGGAATTAGAAAACAAAATTCAAGAGGTTCTATTAGAGACTCTATTACACCGGAAGAAACTTATTTCTTCAATGCAGAGTCGATGCCAGGCTGTAATCGCAGCAAAATTTAATTTTTCCTTCATTTGCGGTCGTACGAATTACACTACTCGACACGAAAAATTCTCCTAAAAATAAAAGTATTTTTTAACTAATATTCGGCTGCTGAACACGAAATTGAAAATCAAAAAATTTTCTTAAGAAGCGTTTTCGAAAAATCTTCGAAAAACACGTTTTTCCCTCTTAATTCAGTTATGAGCTTTCAGAACTTTGAAATAGAAAAAAATTTAGATGTATGAATCTACAGACTGAGATCCAAAACATTTATGTTTTGCATACCTGGCATATTTTGGTCCTGAAAGTTAACTTGTGTACACTTGTGTTCTTCGGATGATTGGTTTACGAGATATGTGCTCGTAACTGAAATAAGAGGGGAAAAACGTGTTTTTCGGAGATTTTTCGAAAACGCTTCTTAAGAAAATGTTTTGATTTTCAGTTTCGTGTTCAGCAGCCGAAGATAAGCCTAAAAAATACTTTTGTTTCTGGGAGCACGCGATGAACCCATTTTTTGTCGAGTGGTGTTATTAGTGACCACTTTTAGTTGTAACTTTTTGAAGTTGTTAATAATAAAAACATTATATGTATGTATAATAAAAAAAAATTAAAAAATGTTTTTTGTAATAGTAGATTTTTCAGCCTTTCAAAAGAGTATAAATACTGCACGGAACTTTTGACAAATAATAGTTAAAAAGTAATGCTAAAAATTAATATGAGAAAAAGTGTAGGGGTTCGAATTAATAGTGGTTAGGGCGTGTATATCCAGTTTATTCTGAGGCATTGGGACACTGACGCACGCAAGGGGTGTTTTCGAAGTTAAAACCCTCCGAGTATGTGCCTGTTACAAAAATTGTGGGTAGCAAATATAATTTCTAAATGTATTGTGTACAGAACCACGAAAATAAGGTCGTCTATTGGTGCTCCCCATTCAAAGTAGATATGACATGGTTGTTAGCCGATTAAAGGTTTTAATACGAGGTCAATATTCAGAAATATATGAAATAAAACGTGAATGGATTCGTAGAGCTTATTTCAACCCTAAAACCGGCCTGTTGGGACAACTACGAACGCATTAATTTGGAATTAAAGTTTTTGGTATATTTAATAAATTAAATTAATAATGTTGTTAACGCCTTTGTCTAATAAGTAGTGTCCGACCGAAGGTGGATTTTTGGCCGAGGCCGAATATTAATAAAAATATTTT
Source organism: Melieria crassipennis (assembly GCA_963668005.1). NCBI lineage: Eukaryota > Metazoa > Arthropoda > Insecta > Diptera > Ulidiidae > Melieria > Melieria crassipennis. Next base: position 83,381,435 of record OY764961.1, on the reverse strand, counting down.
CAGGAAAAAACTGATTACATTAATTTCTTTGTTCTATTTAAAATTTATAGAGAATATGTATATATAATTATATTTATATTTATATTTATATTTATATTTATATTTATATTTATATTTATATTTATATTTATATTTATATTTATATTTATATTTATATTTATATTTATATTTATATTTATATTTATATTTATATTTATATTTATATTTATATTTATATTTATATTTATATTTATATTTATATTTATATTTATATTTATATTTATATTTATATTTATATTTATATTTATATTTATATTTATATTTATATTTATATTTATATTTATATTTATATTTATATTTATATTTATATTTATATTTATGTTTATATCTATATTTATATTTATGTTTATTTCTATATTATGTCGGCCTCGATAGCTCAGCGGGTAGCGCGCTGGCTTCTCATACCGAGCGCCCCGGGTTCGATTCCTGGCTTGGGCTGGAAAAAACACTCATCTACTTCTGTCGCTATCCACATGAAGGGAATGAGAATTACAAGAATCGCACAAGTGCGCTCTTGGCAGGCAATGGCAAAACCTCCAAGTGTGAAAGAAAAACTGCCCATCGCCGTTCGGATTCGGCGTTAAACTGTAGGTCCGCTTCCCTCCCTTTCCCCATCCGTTTGAAATGTGTGGTGTATCACATGTCGAAAAAACAGTGTTGCATACGCATTTCAAACGGGTGGAATCTGTGGTATCACAACGGGCCCATTAAGAGGCCTAAGTGTGTCTCATACAGAGGCAGCCACCTCAACCTAACCTAACCTAACCTTATATCTATATTTATATTTATATATATATATATAAAAAAAACACCCTATATATATATATATATATATATATATATATATATATACATGTATATTACATATATTATATAGGGTGTTTTTTTTAGAGGTTTGTTTTTCGAATAGAGATAAAACTGGCATTTTGTGGTCAAATCTGGCAACTCTAATGTCATTTATGTTCAGTTTGGTTTGCCATTTCATCATGAACAGGTTGACAAAAGAACAACGCTTGCAAATCGTGCAAATTTATTTCGAAAATAATGGTTCAGTTCGCGAAGTTTACCGCAAGCTCCGTCCATTTTATGATCGACATAATCGTCCATCAGAGCAATTAATTCGGTTAACCATGGGTCGTTTTCGCACTACGTTTACTCTATGTGATAATACGCATCCGCAGAGACGTCGAACAGTGCGCACCGAAGAAACAATTGCCGCTGTAGAGCAAAATGTTGAAGAGGACCCAGTCAGAAGAGGCGTCAGTTACCGTTAATGGAGACCGGTATAGAGCCATGATAACCGACTATTTTGTTCCCGAATTGGATGGCATGAATGTGGATGAGTTGTGGTTCCAACAAGACGGCGCTACATGCCACACAGCGCACGTCACAATCGATTTATTGAAGGAAACATTCGATGAGCGCATAATTTCGCGGAATGGACCTGTCAATTGGCCACCAAGATCGTGTGATTTGACACCATTGGATTATTTTTTTTTTTTTTTTTTTTTTTTTTGTCAGGAACAAACGCGCAGGGGATGACCCCTATTAATGCGAAGCATTGCGTTGGTTCAGGAAGGATATAAAGGTTAGGAGATAGGGTTATGAGTAAAATGTTTATGGGCTCTTGCCTTGAACCCATCGAGATCATAAGTGGGGAAAATATCCGCAGGGAGACCATTCCACAACCGCGCTGTACGGGCCAGAAACGAACTTTGTGGGATATGTGAAGTCGCTCGTCTACGCCAACAAACCAGAAACGTTAGGGGACTTGGAAGCCAACATTCGTGGCGTTATTGCCGACATACGGCCCCAAATGCTCGAAAAAGTGGTTGAAAATTGGACCTGTAGAATTGGCTTTATTCGAGCCAGCCGCGGCGGCCACATGCCCGAAATCATATTTAAACATTAATGGCATAAAATTATCCTTCCAATAAAGCCAAATTGATGGACATTAAAACGATTTTCTTGTGTTTTATTTCAATTCGAAGTTCTATACCTCTAAAAAAAACACCCGATATATTTAGTAAGTTTACTTTTAGTTTAGTTGGATGTAGAGATTAATTTAGTTAGAAATATCGTTAGTTCTTAAATACTGTAATAAGATAAATGAATAATTTTTAATAAATAAAAAATTGGGCAGACTAAGCCAAACTTGGTTTTTACTTATAAGGTATACAAAATACAATACTTTTTCACACCAGTCACGCATTCTGCCTGGCGTTACAAGTTGCATAATTCCCGGTTTTCCGACACATGCATCGATTCGGGCATTATGTCCAAAGGACCAAATGACTTGTGAAATTAAGACATTTTTTTGGCCAAACTTCAGGATCATTTATATCCAGTTTTCATGTTTTGTCGTAAAGACTTTCATATGTGCTTTAAATTAGAATGACCTCTTGATTCGAATTATGAATTTTTTATATTTTAAAAAATTTATTCCGAGTTACGTTTGCCTATAAAAAACTTTTTAACTCGCCGTTCTAAATCGGCACACAACTGTGGGTCTCTTCCGTCCGTGTAAAAATTGTCCGTGGATAAATTCTAACTAATACGTGCACCTTTCGATGACTGAAGATCTCTGAGAGCCATATTCTAAGGAATATATTCTAAGGATACCATGATATCCTAAGCTCGATTACCCAATCGATTTTATTATAAAAGACCAAAGAATAATCGACACATTAGACGAGATAAATATTTTAAATGTATGATCCATATAACAGTAACAAATAAGTCACTTATAAACAAATAAGAAAAAGAAAGTAGCCGTTGTTTTCTAGGGACTAATACAAATTCGAAAATACCAATTATGTTTTATAATTATTCTTAACTAACATTCCCGGAGATCGTTGAAAACATTTTGAACATTTTGTTATTGTGGCCGACCGCACCTCCTCATTGGCTTTTTCATGTGATTTCGTGACTGCCCGCACCGATATCTCGTCTCGTTTTCATGCTACTGTTATACGGACAGATAGATATTAACTTTCTGTTCTTGACATGATTTTCAATAAAATTATATTCATTCCCATTTTTGTGTCCAAGATTCAGAGAATATAACTGAGCAACATTTTTACAATATATGTTTTGCTTTTCGAACAAACGACCACTTGAGGCATTTGTCGCCAACAACCAAGAACAGATATGTGGCTTCATACTATACAATAATATTAACAACGCTACAGCGCTGGCAAGAAATATGTGTACAAATAAGTTAAGTAAAAAGATTATTAGCATGAACTCTGGTCCATACCTCCCCTTCTTCAGCTCTAAAATGAAATTCAAATGGTCATTTGAGTTTTACATAGCAACCTGAACGCATGCTATATACAAAGGCAGAGGCATAATCACGGGCAATACATAAATATAATATACACATGTAAGTAAATGTGTACATACGTACATATAAGAAAGATTACATATTCGTGTGCGTGTGCAGATATGTTGGCATAGTATGTACGGAGGCAGCCAAAAGATGCTTGCAAAACCCAAAAATTTACCGAGTAGACCATATGTATATATACCAAAGGTACAGATTTACTTATATACATGCAGGGCCGTAGTCAGGGCTTTTCTGGGGCGGCATGTTCAGCACTTGAAGTAAGTATGAAAAACTGAAACTAATGCGCTGCTTGTCGGACAAGTTTTTTGTAGCGCTGCAAATGTGATGGTCGTTGAAAGTTACTCCAATACTTAGAACAACTCACAACTCATTACTTCACAAAATTACACTTTCCATCCCTTCCCAACCTAAATGTGCGTCTAAAACGCAATGTTCATGCAATTTTAGGGGAATCCTCTGAGCGTTGGTTAGTGGATCAGAGCTTTTTAATAATAAACCAAATATTTAATTTTAACATATTAAACATATTTTCCCAGTATTCGGAGTAAAACTCTTTCAGTTTTGCTCCGAATACAATCTAAGCAATTAAGCAATTTAATTCCAATTCCACAACGATTTAATTGTTTAATTCTAAAAGAGCCAAATGATCCGCTGCGGGTTTATTTATTTCTTCCAGTCAATAGGCAATGCTATTTCACAGACTCTGAAAACTAGATAAAGGAGGAGCTTTCCCAGCTTTTGAGTATTTCGATTCCACCAGGTCTAAACTACACCAGGCGACAATCTTATTTAATTCACTAAGAGCTCTATACATTGGTTTTCCTTTTACAAGTTCCTAGGTTTGGTAGGGACATGTCGAAGCACCCTTGGCGGAGCATTAACATTTATTAAACTTCGCAAAGGGGGATAGTCGTCTCTTCCCGCTACAATAGCAGATATAAACATTATAGGCAGCACAGTTCTTTTAGTCGCTAAGGACATCAAATTTCTTTATTTGCACCGTGCATCATAAGAAGGGACTAGGTCAATAAATTTAATTGTACGAAGGGCTCCAAGCGTAAACATGCGAACGGTAAAAGAGGTTCAAACAAAAGAGTCTGATTCCTGCTTCGAATGTACGGAACTTGTTTAAATTAACTTCAGGGTGTTCGAACACCTATTACAATTTAAACGAAAGGAGCATGTTAGGAAATCAATATTTCTGTTATGCAGACATTTTTTAAATTGCTAAACTTTAGGTGGCAGATATAACCCCATCTTATCTGAATACGGCCCTGCGTTTATGTAGGTACATATATTTATATGTAAAAAGCGAAAAACAAAAGGATGGCATCCGTATGCAAAGTAAACATGTATCCAGAAGGATGGTCAAAGAAGAAACGTCTATCGCGTCGCAACAGGACATTATTATACCTCATACCAACAAAAACAAACTCAACAACAACGGCCAACGCAAAAACAACACGAACATCCACATATACGATAACGGAGCAGCATTGACAACAACAATCCTTGCAACACCAGCACCGGCAACTGCAGTAACAATAACAACTACCATCCTTAAGAGAAGTGTTCACTCGACACTAATAAATTCGAGAAAATGTTAAGGAAGGCCTATGAAAACTACTACACTGCGAAAGCGAACGCAACTGCTGCGCCGCTGCATGAGGGGCCGCATCGTGTCCTGCCAAGCGACGGCGCTCTGCTCCGCGCCACTCCATCGCCATTTTACACGGAGATGTCTCCCGCATCTTCGTTTTCAAAATTTCTGATTTATCGCAACGCGCGTACTCTTTGGGTATCCTGGCAAACGAACTGGTCCGTTCTGACCACTGTCCGGTGTCGGCAACCGAAAGCGCGCCGTCTTTCTTGCTCCCATGGCAGGCTGTGTTGCTGTCGCACGTAACCGCTCCGCTCGGACTATCTCCCACTCCTTCCTGCTGCTTCTTTCGCTGCTTCTTCTTCTTCTTTGGCTTCTTCTATTTCAAACTGCGAAGGCAAGTGCGGGCACAAATTTGCATATACGTCTGGTTCATGCCATCTTGCCGCACTACGCCGCGGCACCTCACTGCTCCGCACCAGGCCCTTTGCAACCACCATACGACTCGTCCCACAGCAAAAACTGCAGAAAATTTCGCGCACAACGAGCGAAGGAAGCATGCTGCGTGCATTGGCAGCGGCCAGTGAGCAGTGACCATCAGCCAGCTCCAGCTTCAAATTTAGCAGTGGTGTTCGGGCTCATTGTTAATGCTGAAAGGTAAAGTTCCTGTTATAACTTTTGCCGTTGTTCTTGTTGCCTCCCCTCTCTTGGACGCATGTCCCCACGAGTGTGATGGCACTGCCTAGAAACTTGTCTCATCCCCTACACCAGCGATGGACACCAATTGCCATGTGCTTGCAGCTTTATTCCTTGATGACCTATCTTTGATCAATTAAGAGTGATTCGGTCTGTCTTCAGTCTTCTTTAGTGAACCGGAACCGGAACCGCTCCAGGTTGTGATGGTTGTATTTTTAATAGCTGTGTTAACTATTAACTAATTTTGATAGTTAAAATATCCAAAACGGTGCCACAATAAGTAATTGAGTATATATGCTTATATTATGTACCCGATATAACACCTGGTCCCCACCAGGAGCGTAGCCAGAACTTAGTCATGGGGGATGGGTCAACAAATTTACTGGCTAAATTAGTATTATGGGCTTTCTAAAGTGAGTTGCACTTTTCAAGCAGGGAATTTTGTGGTGGCGTCAGCTATATGTGAATTCGTGCATTGGAATTTTGCATTTTTCCCCGATTTTCAGTCGAAATTTCATGATTTTTGGAGCACTTGGAGCAAAGTTATTGTGTCTGAATTGAAAGTATCTTAGTGTCATAAAAAAAATGAGCATCGAACAAAGAGCCAATTTTAAGTTTTGTTTTAAACTTGGTAAAACTTTACATTGGTGAACCGAATTTATGGTGATGATTATTTATCCCGTACCTAAGTTCATGAGTGGTATACACGATTTAAAAACGTTCTTAAGAACATAAATAATGGCCAACATGTTGGCCCACTGAAATCCACGATTTGAATTCACCAAAAATCACCCAACATTTTAATTGAAGTTCTGGAAAGTGGATTTAAGCAGTAACATAAATGTATCACATTTCAACTGAACATTTGGCTATCGAAAAGTGTGTGCACGGTTTGTTCTGAACAAGTTCAGAACAACGCCATCTTATCGATCGAACTTGGGACTATTTTTTGTTGATGGTTAAAAGTCGAATTTTAACCATCAACCGCTCCCCGTTCTCGCCTGATGCGGCACCGTGCGGTTATCACCTTTTTGAAAAAATGCATATGCCGGTGAAAAGAAAGCGTTTTGAGGATGTAGAAGCCATCCAAAAGGCTTGTACCGACATTCTGAAGGACATCCCGGCCGACGATCTAAACAATTCATTCGACATACTTTTAGATCAAGCAAATTGCTGTATTGAGTCTGAAGGGGAATATTTTGATAAACAAACAAATCGGTTTTCCCAAAAACATTTGTTTTTATTTATTTTTTTCAAATGTTTGAAGATACATACCTTCCATAGTGATTGAAAATGTTGATGTATGACAGGCTACAGGGCATTTTTTAAGGATTTTTCACTAGGTGGCCAAAATCCCCCCTGGAGGTGTGACCCCCTCCAAATATACATACAAAGGAAATTATTATTTCAATAGGAATCAAAGATTCACTTAACAGGTATTAATTAAAAATAAATTAATAGGAATTCTTGTATTTCTTGCAATATACTTACAAGTCTATATCAGAAAAATTTATTCTCTTTTTTTTAGACAAATTCGAAATACAAATTAGGAACCAGTCATTTTTCAGCAATTTTATGCATTTGATGCTGAAAAATTATTCTTGTCGTTCTTCTATAGCACAGGTCAACATTTAGTATGAAAAAAATCATGCATGTATGAATTTTTCAGATTTTTTAAACCACCATTTCTTAGTTTGACCTACAAATGACCTTGAAAATGATGTGATAGAGCTTAGCCGACCCTTGCATCGGAATCAGCGACCCCAAAAACCCCTGGGTACCTACGTAAATTCTGATGATTTTTTCCATATTAAATGTTGACCTGTGTAATCATTGAAAAAACCGCGAACTAAGAGTACCAGTTTTTTCAAAACTGGCCATTATCCTTTTCAACAACCATTTTTATTGTGGCCAAATTGTTTTAACTACGTGGCCACTTTGAACTACTACGTGGCCATTCGGCCACATCTATCCTACTTAAAAAATGCCCTGGGAGGCTATTTGGGGGTTCTGACACTCTCCTTCTTTAGCAACGCCCCTAGTCCACCCCATTGTCCCCTTACAGACGGTGCGCATTTGCGGAGAAGTGCTTTGAAGATCTTCAATAACACCTTAATTAAAATGCATTTATTTTTCTAAAATAATATCATTTAAGGCTTTTCAATTATAACAGTTGTGATTCAGCAAACAAATTTAAATAAAATCTGTCAATAAACTGGACTATAGCATGCTATAGCATTAATTGTATATAACGGTTAAAATATGGTATTCTGACTACTCTTACGCCATATGTCTAATCAAATTTCGGATAGTACAAGTAGTTAAACAAAAATTGCCTGCCTATTTTTGCCCCTCACTGAAATTTTTACTGTCCCTGAAAGTGTTAAAAATCATAATTATGATTCCAAGCTGATTGATGACATTATTTAACATAGTAGTTTTTATGAATTTCTATAAGGCGGTATAGTTTTTTTCTTGCAACGGTCCTCGAGGTTAAAAGAAAAACTATCAACTGTACTTGAAAATAAATAAACTAGTACTTGAATGAATTAATTAATTAAGCTGGTTTTATACCATTTGTTTTATTTTGTTTTCATTAATTTATTATTTTATTTATTATTAATTATGACTTTCTAAATTTTAAATCGAAATAAATCCGGTATTCTTTTATATTAGTATTCATAAAATGCAAATATTCAACTATGACAGAAAGCAATTGATTTGTACATACCCATAGAGCTACATATGGATTGAAGTAGCGTTATCATCCCGGTCAGTGAAGTAGTTCCATTTCACTATTCGTCACTATGGTGTCGTTTTAAGCCCGAAACTTGCCTCTGGCATGGTGCCTAGGTCTCTTTTTACGTACTTGCTTTGACCGTAGAGTGGATGTAGAGCTCTAGCGTATTTAGAGCTCCTCGTATCCTCCTCGGTATACACACCACTCTACGTCGCTCTACTTGAGAGTTTTGTCTACCTCTACGCAAACAAGTCTTTAGTGGACTCGTGGCTTTACAGCTCCTTTCAGAAGCATTCTACGTCACCGGATCCAACAACGGTCTCGTAGACTTGTATGGATACATTCGTTTGTTCAAAATGTCTTGCACTGCGGTCATCGGACCCTTTAAATCCGTATCGCCGCCTCCACACTGTAGAAGCCTTCCAGAACTGATTCACCTCAGAACATTTCTCGTGGCCCTGACTAGGCTTGCCGTATTGGGGAAAAGCACTCACGAGAGTACTCATCTACAAAAAGCCTGATTGCCTTTTGTAGGCAACACGGTTATTACTTGCAACAAGGACAATGTAAGCACGTGAGATTTAAAAAATACACAAATAATTAAATTTATTCAAAGTTATATTTTACATTATACTTACATACGAGTACATATGTTATGTTATCATAACTATGTATTGCAAATATATGTATGTATATGAGCAGTTTTGTATAATTCCTCAAATCCCAATAATCAAAAATTGTTTGTATGTAATTACTTATACTGACTTACTATCTGAGCTGGAATCGGTTGCGACTGGTCTGTAGTGGTGCAGAGCAACAAAAGTCTACTCGGGTTTTTGCAAAGTTAGTTTCCTTTTAAAAGTAATATTCATCTAAATTTTGTGTGTGTTAGTGTGTTTTCGATATCAGCTTTTCCTTTATAAGTTTTAAAATATTTAACATTTTTTATGCCTTCAGCAAACTTGCAGCTAACGTTTAGATAAACAAGTTATGTGATCATTCTATAGCCTAATAATTATACCTAACCGAAATTTTTGAGGCCAATGTTACAAAAATACACTATTTTGAGTTTTTTAGACTATAAGCAGTAAAAGTTTCGATATTATTGTTACATTGCAGTATGGTTAAAAAGAAAAAAATTAAGATTATTATTAAGATAAGGATTATTTATTAGAACCCAAGCTGTTCACGGTATCGAGACTTGTATTTTCATAAGAAAGATGTAAAAGTACTGTCTGCATTTTGTTCGAGTTCGCACTGTGAATTTTTTTATGTTTGCGTGATCGCACATCAGTGAAGTGAAAATACACCGAAACCTTCCTTTTGATCTTGGTTGAGCTACGATTCGAGCCCACAATCCTCTGACTTGCAGTTTACCGCACAAGGTATCAGCAATTCGACGCCGATGCTCGACTGTGGGTAGCGGCGGGAAGAACAAAATAATGCACTTACCTTCTAAATGCGCAGAACTAGCGACATTAGTCGTCAGCTCGATGCTCGACTGTGGGTAGCGGCGGGAAGAACAAAATAATGCACTTACCTTCTAAATGCGCAGAACTAGCGACATTAGTCGTCAGTTTTGACAACCGCCAGCGAAATCTTTGCGCAGAGATGTCGATATTTCCAAAGCGTTGCCGTATCGCCAAGAAATCTTGCAGCAGAATTCCGATAATAACCAAACAAATTTTGATCACAGCTTCTTCACAACACATATTGAACGTGTTGTTGGTGTATCGTGCACATGTGCAAACCTGAGATAAGAAATTTCGCATGCAGCGCAACATATAAACGAAGTAGGCAACTAGAGAAAGGACGTGGGAAGGGGATTTCGGACCGCCAGTCGTATTTGTAAGACTTCTGCAGTGCGTTCCTACGTACGCACGAATATTAGAACAATATATGGTACTTCGAGAGAGTGCGATTCGAACACATAAGCAGCAAATGTTGCGTACGGCAGAGAAGACCGACCACAGCAGCACACCGTACTTCACACCGGCAACCCAAGAAATCACAGCCACGTTTTGGATGCACACGCAAATGCCGTCCTTCCGGCTGCCCGTTCCGATGCCAGCCACCCACCATTCCAGGGCTCGAGTCCGGCTGCACAAGCCAACCCGTAAAGTGCTCGTGCGACATAGCAACAATTTAATCCTTTGGATCTCGACGCGGCTGGTCGACGAGTGAGGCGCGCTACGCCACTGCTTACCTTAACGCAAGGCGATCCATTGTTCCCGTCCCTCTACCAACTGGCACTGGCGAACAGCTGCTGATGTGCGTATGTATGTATGTATGCATGTGTTCGTACGTGCGAGTGTGTGTCCATCTGGGGGTTTGTGCGCCTGCTTGTGCGTGTGCGTGTGCATTAGGCAGTGCGGCTGTGCGACAGTGTGCGTCGAATTGCGTGGCAGCACAAGAAGTGGGAGCACGTAGGGCACTAGCAAGGAAGCGAAAACCGCAGCAGCCACAAGTTGGATTTCTTCCAAAGCTGGCGTTCCTCTTTGCCTGGTCATTTGCATATTCTTGCACGCCCTCCGTGCAAAAGGCCGCAGACTCCGGCCGGAGTACAGATGCGGACAACGGGCGGGCTCGCATCCCGTTCGAAGGCCAGCGGGAGCGGTGCGAGTGAGCAAATATGGAAGTCGATTATGTCAAGAAATTGAGAAACAATTTTAGCAAAACCCTGTCCAGCCGCCGCACTAAGTGCTGACCATCGTCATCGCAGCAGCGCGTCAGAATAAAGCAGAGAGATGCTAAATGAGAGTACGTTTTGTGTGATGGCATGGAGACAGCGCCGAGGCAACCGCGTGCTGCGGTACAGCGGTCAAATGTGTGTAGAGCAAAAGCCTACATTTTCGAGATCGCCGACTATATTCATTCTCGTCGTATTTGATTATGGATATATTGAAAGTCAGTCAGCAGACCAACGAAAGTGTCGGACATATTCAGTTTTGTGTTCTGCACAGATCTAGTTTGTATCTATTGTCGGCGGCCATATTGTTGGTTTTCGTAATGTTTGATAGCTGATGAAATTCGATATAGATTATGTACTGAAAGATGGGCCAATGGATGTGATGTGGTATGCCTTAACCAAATATGACAACTTTAGTATTACCCAAGATTATCAGATTATTTATGTGTTATGCATTTTTGGGAACGAAAAATTCGAATTAGACAATTTGAATGGGCACGTCAATAATGAAAGCCATTACTAAGGCGGCCGAAGTCGAATGAAACAATTCCGCTTGCTAAATTTATATGTAAATAGATAAGTTAATAAATAAAATAAATAAATAAACTCCTTGATTTTGAATCAAAGTGATACATCAGCAAAAAAGTTGAGTTAATTGCTAAAAATTCGGAAATAATTACAAAAACAGAATCGAATAAAACATAGTTTTAGACGATGGAAAACGATTGCGAGCGACAGTGAAACCGTGGCCAAAACAACAATTTTTATGAATAATGATGCAGTTATTCTATCCTGTGGTGTCCGAACTTTACAGCTACGCTTTACTTTACTTTGTGTACGCATTTTTTGATATTTCCGAAGGTCGATTGTGCGACGCTCTTAAGTTAAGTTAGGTTCATAACAGTTTTGGTTTACAATTTTATGGAACCACCGAATTATGTGACGCCAGACTTGTATTGAGGAGAACCGTGTAAAACTATATTTTTTTTAGAGTACACAATTATAATATCAAGCAGACAAAAGCATAAGTTGTGCGATGAGCACTCTTATTATTTTAATTATTCCAAATATTTGCAATTAACTGCGGTCGAAAGGACAAAAAAGGGCTTGGCATTTGCCGCCAAGAAGCCAAGTCCCGATTTATGAGAACTCCTTTCCTTTTAACATTAAAGTTTGTATTTTACAATTGCCTTTGGACAGATGCACAGTGATTCGTTCCATAGACAAAATTCAAAAAGTTTATAGTCTCAGAATTTAACAATTTTGATGTCATTTGAAAGGTAAAACTCCAACTAAGAAAACCCCGAAAAATCTGTGCGAAAACATAATTAGTGCAAGTGCAAGAGCTGAACTAGTTTTTCCCTAATTTTAAACACATATTTTCTGTTTTTTAGTCTATTGATTAAAAAAGTTGTAAAAATTCATGGTTACCAAGAAGTTGTTAAAACTTTCAATATAGATTAAGAAATGATGTGTCCATTTTCGCTTTTATTGTTTTCTCAAAATTTGCAAAGTTGAAGCTTTTACTTCACTTTTAATTTAATATATTTTTCAAAATTAAATTCTGAAAATTAGCAAAACTTAGAGGAAAATATCTAAAAAGTATGTGAAAGTATGTTCCTGGATTTTTTTATTTTAAGAAGCATTCTTTCTTTGTCGGATAATGGAATTACATCCTCCGATATCTTCCGATCTCAGAAAATAATTCAATTTGAAAAGTGGTCTAAACACCTATTTTTTTACAAAATTAATTTTTTCATCCCTAAAAGTGAAGTAATTGAAAAATCTGCATTAATACAATACCTACATCTATTATTATCATTTTTATTGCAAAACTAAGCGGTCCTCATACAATTTCTGTTACTTTTCGCAATTATCAATGTTGACGTAACTGATTAAATGTAAAATCTGGAAAATCTAGCCAATACCCTTGTTTCTATAGCTTTCCAAAAATGTCGTCATTCAATTGCACATTTAAGTCTCAGCCATTGCCAAACTACAAAAGTTTAAGAAAAACAAAATGGAGATTTCACTTCAGCAGACTATACTTAACTAGTATAAGAAATTTTATGAAGAACGGACCACTCCTTCTAATTTTGTCCCGCGGTTGTATGGAGTCGAATCACTGTGAGATGCAGCAAACGTTGTTTATTTAACGCGGACCACTAATTTTGCGAGTACGAGCGCAAAGTATCACTTTATTACTTCAACATGCTATTCATCTCATCCAACATTTTCTATGCAGATTCGATTTGAAATTCCAAAAAGTAGTCTGTATTAGTCTGTTACTAAAATATAAAATTTGTTCGCCAATTTTCGTAGGGTAGCCGCGAACGCCATACATATTCAAAATAAAAATGTTGTGACTGATTTTTCAAAACCCGAAATCAGTACGCAAAATGTACTGACATTTGCGTTTGCATTGGTTTGGTGCCGGTTTTTAACAATGCATAAATATATACAAGGTGCAACCCAAAGTAAACAGGACTTTTATAAAATAAAGAAAACGGATGATTATTTTTGTATAATTCTTTTTATTTATTCAAAATACTCTCCTTCTGCTTCGATACAACGTTTTGCACGGTCCAAAAGCATTTGGAATGTGTGTTTTAGGTCATCGGCCGGCATCGCCTTCAGAATGTTGGTACAAGCCTTTTGGATGTCCTCAACGTCCTTATAACGGTTTCCTTTCATCGGCAAATGCAACTGACCGAATAAGTAGAAGTCACAGGGAGCCATATCAGGCGAATACGGTGAATGATTGATGGTAAAAATGCGATTTTTGGTCAAATAATCGGTCGTAACTAGGGCTCTGTGAGCCGGTGCATTATCATGCAATAAACGCCAACTTCCTTCCTCGCGATATTCTGGCCGAATACGACGAATGCGATGCACCAAACGCTTCAAAACTTCAACATAAAACAAAGCGTTAATTGTTTTTCCCGGTGGAACAAACTCTCGATGAATTATTCCCTTTGAATCGTAGAAACAAATGAGATGAGTTTTGATTTTTGACTTCTCACGGCGGGTTTTTTTCGGATTTGGCTCATCTGGGTGCTTCCATTCGGCACTTTGACGCTTTGTTTCGGGATCATATTGAAAGCACCACGTTTCGTCACCGGTTACGATGTTGAACAAGAAATTTGGATCACGTCTGGCTTCCCGAACGATGTCTTTTGCGTGCTCAATTCTCTGCGCTTTTTGGTCGTCGGTTAAAGTGTGCGGAATGAAGCGAGAACACACTTTACGGAGACCCAAATGTTCGGTTAAAATGCGATCAATTGATGTTTTGGAGATGTTCAATTCCATTTCCATCAATTCCAATGATGATTTTGGCTGCATTTTGATAAAATCACGCACAGTTTTGATGGCATCGTCAGTAATCACAAATTTCGACTGGCCGACGTGTTCGTCGTCATTCAAGTCTTCACGACCATTCTTGAATCGATTCAACCACTCATTAACACGGCCACGGGATAAACAATCATCACCATAAACTTGCTTTAACAATTTAAACGTTTCGGTAAAAGTTTTACCAAGTTTAAAACAGAACTTAATATTAGCTCTTTGTTCGATCGACATTCTCGTACCAAAGTTAAAAACATACTGTCACATTGAGCGGGATATTTCGGCGTCTACTAGACCAAATGTCATGAAATTTAGACAGTATGTGAATGAAAGATGTACCTTTCCAACGCATGTCCTCACACATAGATGGCGCCACCAGAAACGTCCCTATCGCAAAAGTCCTGTTTACTTTGGGACGCACCTTGTATATTCGTGTAATGGGACTTAATGATATTTACAACATTTTCCAAAAATGTTCACTATGCATGGGTTTCTTTTGCATGGTTTCGTAAAATAAGAAATGTTTAAATTCGGCAACGCCTAACACCATCGCGTTGAAGATGGTATCCGCAGCTTATTTTGTTATGTATTCAAACATAAAATATTCACTGATTAAAAACACATCAAACAAGTCTAGGCCCATTTTATATATGTATGTACTATATATATATATTCATTTACATTTTTTAAACCCATATTTTTCCCCAAATATATTTAATAACAAACTCATATCGACATTCAATATTTAGTATTACAAACTTGTATCGACAAAATAAATACAGTTGAATCTCCCAAAACGCAACCAAATCTTTCCAGGGGTGGTTGCTAATAACGAAAAGTTGCATTTATTGGACGAATTTAAAAAACATTAAGCATTTTATATTCAAAATAGGATAACTTCAGAAACAAAAAATATGTAGGTATTTCATTTTAAATAAAATTAGTACAAAAAGAAATATTTCAGTAAAAAAAGAATCAATATAAATTCATATTGATTTAGAGAAGCTTGTTTTTTTAAGGCAAACAAATTTGATTTCCTAATCGACACAAATTGACAAAGAAGTTCGTTACAATGCAAGGCTACTATGTACGTTTTTTAAATGATCAGAAATTTTAACATCCCGGAAAACGCAACCAAAGAGTTGTTTTTTAGAGTAATAATTGTCTCTGCGTAGCGGTTGAGTTTATTGGATAGTTGCGTTTTGGGAGATTCAACTGTACTTACTCCTTAGTTCCATCTTTCGAGCTCATAGCGTAAAACAACAACATGTACTTTCAAGCAATGCGTGACTTTTTCGATATAGGGCGTTTCAACCAAAGAGGATTTCAGGGTTAATCGCATCTCAAGAAATTGGCCACTGCAACCATTCTAAAATCTGACAAAGGAAAAATCAAAACAGCCGATTTAAAATTGGGCAAAATGCTTTTATTGGCGAAATAAAACTGCATTGGAGATATCACTAATTAGTTGGTTACGCAATTGTCGAAGTTATCGTAATAATGTAAAAGATGAAATTTAATTTTGCAGAATTACAAAAATAATAATTATTATAAATATTATATTTAGAGTCCGACCGATTAATCGGCATCGACTAGTATCGGCCAATAAAATTGGTATCGGCATCGGCTAGTATTGGCATCGGCCAAAAAAAAAAGAATCGGCATCGGCATGCCACATCGGCCGTTTTTGGTCGATGATGCCATCGGCCTATTTTTCTGCTTTAATTTTTTTGTTTTCATTTTTTGTACCAACGGGTTCTTATACCCCTTTTCAGTAATGTATTTTTAGATACTGTTTAATATAAATGTTTCTTAGAAATGTTTTTTTTTAACTAGGTATTCTTAAAAACACTGATTTTCTGGAAATGTCTATGCATTTCGTCTCTTAATGTGGATATCAGAAGAAGGGGCATTTAATTTTTCAATCTTATCCTTATTTTTTAATTGGAAACATTTTTTAACAGGCCTTTTATTTTTTCCAAATTTGTTTTCTGACTTCTTCCTGCTGCATCTGTACAACGGGTCGCAATTTGAGAGTACACATTTTAATATATTATAAAAATCGTAATTTTAAGTTGAATAAAAAACTGAATTTGTATGCAATATTTACGTCACTATTTTTGTTTCTCCCTCAGTGGATAAATGTGATATATTATTTTTTTTTAATACATGTTAATGTATTAGAATTCTGAATTCTCTTGTAAGTTTTTAATTATTTATTTTCTCGTTGTTATTTAGATTTTAATTATTTATTTTCTCGTTGTTTTGTTATTTGGTGATGAATATTACAAACAATATGTAATAATTCCTTTTGTTATTTTATAAAATAGACTGTGTTTTTGATTGAATTCATTCGTGTTATTTTTTCTACTTAATCGGCATCGGTATCGGCATCGGTATCGGTATCGGCATCGACATCGGCCGATTAATCGGCATTGGCCAAACTCCCCCTTCCGGCCGATTAGTCGGCATCGGCATCGGCCACAAAATTTGATATCGGTTGGACTCTAATTATATTATCTTTTTTAACTTGGAAATAAACTGTAATAACAAATAACATACTTTTTATTAAAAAAATTGTTTTTATTGCTTTGCATTTTGTTTATAATGTTTATGCTCTACGTTTTTCAATGTTGTGTATGGCTCTTTTGATTGACTTACAAGGAATATGGCAACAAAGATTCCTAACTTTTACCCACAGTTGTGTAAAAATGTTGCTTGCGGCGATTTAGGGTTAGAGTTTTCATATGCATTTATACTTAATTTTATACTGTTAAATTGACAGTCGCCCTCTTTACAATATATGTATGTATAGTACACCACTGCTAATGTATTTGAAAGGTTTTATTATAAATCGAAAATAAATTTGAATTCTACTTCTTTCCGCGCTTGGAAATATTCTGACTACGGTCCTGCAGAAACACACAACTTACAGGCTCGGGGTCTACTGTTCTAACAACTAAGCCGGAGTTGGAGTTTGATAAGAGAAGCTAATTGTGGCAAATATTAAGTTATAAATACCTATTTTAGGATTGCACTTCTATGGTTGCCCGTTAACTATGGTACTACGGATTCATTTAACGAATCGAAGAGTTACGTTCGCGAACATGTTGGAACCGCGCGTCATTTGCTTTGTTTTTCATATTTTTTTGCATACTTTTTATTAAAATGTTCCGAATCAAAATCAAAGAAAAATGGCTTTCAAAACATATCAACAATAAAAGAAAAATAATATATTAAAAATATCGCAATCTCAGATCTCAATCTAAATTGCTGAATGCTGTAGGCAATCGAAATAAAATTGATCTTTTGTGGCCTTAGAGCCCGGACAAATTTTGGCTTGGATCTGATGAACGAAAAACAGAGTGTCCAGATTTTTCAAGCGTTCAAACTTTCATTGGGTTGCGTGTGTTTGTGTTTTGCTCCAGGAAAAGGGAGGATGTGTATGTATGCGTGCGCGCACATACAATATGTGTTATTAGTTGGTCAACAGGAGTCTAAGTTGCAGCGACTTTGGTCTAAATGGCTACCTACGAGGTGTTTCTTAAAGAAACGGGAGTACATAGTGTGCGAAACCTGATTTGGCGCACGGCACATAAACTCATTTGGAAAAGGCCAAGATGCGAATCAGAGAGTGTGTTTGGTAAACAAGCACGTTGGTTGTGAGCACATTGTAGCCGTGGAGAGTGCGAAAAGAGCGCGCCAAAAGGAAAAGCGAGTACAAGTGGGAGAAACCGCTAGAAGCCGACACTGAGAAAGGTAAGGTAGCAACAACAACAGCGCAATGTGAAAAGGAGAAAAAGAACAATGGCAGCAACAGCCAGAACAGTAGCAACAACAAGCGCAGTGCTGGCGTTTGGTCAGCTTTCGTTGGTTTCAGACGCGGCAGAAGAAAACATCACACTCAGTTGACCGCCATCATTTGTCTGCTGTCCGTTCTCACATGGCATCGCTCCGTGCGCCTCGCGTGGAGCCTTCATACACGCGCAAATGTACACATGCCTATGTACCTCCTCTGCAGTGCGCCGCCTATGACAGCGACTACGGCAGCGGCTGCGGCTAATACTAGCTGTGACTGCGACTTGAATTTCGGCTACAACTCCGTCTTGTCCCTCCCGCCGTGGCTGCGTCTTCCCGTCGTCTTTCGCTGCGTTCTTCGTCGGCATCGCCGTTTCGGGCGCCTCACATGCCGACCGCGCTAAGCGCTGGTGCTCGCTCGTACGAGCATGTTGCATGACATGTGGCTGTCCCCATTCTCGCGTTCGGACGAGGCGAGACATCAACGGCACCCTGTGTCCATACTCGCATAAGCACTTTGGATAAACGCAGCGTATTTCGCACATCGCATTCGGATGTTAATCTCATCACACCATAGCGTGTCGTACAGCCACGCACACACACGCGAGCATGTTACCGTTTTCCATCTGTCTGTCTGTCTGTCTATCCATCCATCCGACCAGTCATCCGTCCACGACCACTATCCTTCATCGAACAAGAAAATAGGCCTGATGTTGCCGTTGCTGTTGCTGTTGTCACTGCCGCAGCCGCAGCCGCAGCCACCGCCACCGCTACAGATGCCGCTAAGGAGAAAGGACGTTGCGAGTGGCGAGAATTGCGGCAATGAGGCCGCGTTGCGAGGCGCAACGGCACAATCTCAAGTGCAGGGAGTGGATGAGTGAGTGAGAATCGTGGTGTGACATGGTGAGGTGCGCGGCGAGGCGAGGCGAGGCGATACGGCAGGACGCGATGTGCTCGGTCAGCGACTTCCCTTCTTCGTCTTCTTCTTTTGCTTCGTTGCCATCTTCGCCGCTCGCCGTTCGTTATTAATCATTGTACTTTTGGCTGTCACTGAAAACGGCGGCTTGGTTTGGTCAAGAGCGCGCGCAACTGACCGAATACGCAAAGCACGTACACGGTCACACAAGTATACACACACGAACACAAACACATACAGCCAAATGCTCGAAGGGACACAAACACACACACGCGCGCGCACACAACGACAACAAACATCGCAGTCGCGGTGGCAGTGACGGCAAATTCGTGCAAATTCAAATCCTTTCGCCGCTGAAATTATAATTCGCTCACGTCCAGCAGTGGATGTTGCACTCGGGCTCGCGATACTTTGTTGCCGGCAAAGCAACGCAAAGGAAAACAACTCGCGACGAAGTTTGAAGGTTCGCGCAACACCGTCCAGCGGAAACACAATCACATCCTTTTGACACGCGGGCGAGTCAACAGCACCACGGCGCAGCGAGGACCAAGCACTCAATGCTCGCATCAAGCAAACGAAATCAGTTCAGGATAGACTCGAAGTCGGTGAACATAAACGAAAACAAAAGAGACGGAGGGAGACATTCCTTCTCCACTATACCTGGTGATTTGTACAACTGCAAAAGTGTTTTGTGTGCATTCGAAACGGCCTGGAATACAGTCCACACACCCTCTAATAAATCCACACGTGCAGGCGTTTAGTTCCAATGTGCGTTGTTTATGTGCTCGCGCCAATGACAATCTGATAAAAAAATGAAAGCAAAAAACACCGACTGAAATAAAGTGAGAACAGCGATTTGCGGTGTCGAAAATAACACTCAGCTGTCAGTGTTTATGTTAGGAGTTGGTGGCGACACGTGAACATTCGTTGTGCTTTTGTGGACGCTGAGAGATGCAACTGAAAACTCGGTTCCATTGTGATTATGCTCCGGCCAGTGATCTTTAGCCGAATGCTCACCACGTCCGGCGTTAACTGAAGTGCGACCGATCGGAAACAACTCGGCGACCGCTCGGCTTTTTTGAAAATCGCTCGAAAGTTTTTAACCAGAAAGCTGTGCAATCAAAACTCCGTGTAATCGGTTGATAGTTTCTCCTCTGGCGTTGTGCAACAATAGGTAAGTGGCTAACACCGAGATGCCTTCACCACGGTGCATGGATGAGCATGTAAATGGATCAGTCATTTAGGAAACGGTGTGTTTTCGTCTCATTCAAATTGTTCAGCAATTGAGACCCGGTGTGGATAGAAATCTGTTGCATGTTATGTACAACTGAATACCCTGTGCAACAGCGAAAACGTAGACTTAGCCCCACCTAGCAAACTCAGCTAACATCTGGCAATGCTGGGCCCATCCAAAGTATAAAATTAGCTTGACTTAGTGCTAGGCCCCTTTGGTCCATCACTCGGCTCACAAAGTAAATGGTGAGATTTAGTTCCCTGTACTGAATAATCGATTTTACCAGGGTCGGCTTCTGTTTGTAAAAATAAACCACCTTAATCTATTAAGTGCTTTCGAAAAATAAATAATGGTTCATAAGAGGAAAGCTTGCGAATGTTTGGTAAATCATTTTTCTATAAAACACTCGTCTACTCCTATCGCTATCCACATGAAGCAGATGAGAATTACAAGAATCGCACGAGTGCGCTCTTGGCGGGCAATGATAGAACCTCCAGGTGTGGAGAAAAAACTGTAAACCATCAATCGTCGTTCGAATCCGGCGTTTAATTGTGGCTCTCCCCCTTCCCCATCCACCATGCGTAAGAAATGTGTTTTGTAGCAAATGTTGAAAAACAGTGTTGCATTCAAATTTCAAATTTGTGGTGTCACAACGGGCTCCTATTGAGGCTTAAGTGAATTTCATACAGAGGCACCCACTATAACCTACCTACCCAGCTACCTACCATTCTGGAGAGATGAAATGGCCGTAATTCAACGTGGAACTATACAACCATAAATGTATACCCTATTTATGATAATTTAACTGAATGATAATTGTTGGTGAAATAGCAACCTAATGTTCATCTACCTATAATTTAGGGTGCAAAATATACGAAGAAGACCGATTGAAGTAATTGTTTTTCTTCGAAGCTTGATCCAGGTGGAATTAGGAGATATGGTAATAATAATGGTTTCTAGGAGAAATAATAAACAATTTCTTGAGCTTGCTTCAAATATATCTATCCTTTTTAAAATGGCTGCGGAGGACACTAAGAAATACTATAAACAATCATACATTTTTAGTTTTTAGAGTACAGAGTGTACATGTATTTAGACTTTTGTATACATACATATACAATACATATATATACAGAAAAAGCTTCCAAAAAAATATAAACATGAACATGAACATAAAACAAGTAAGAATAAAAACATAAGGACGAAAACAATTTTAAAAAAGAATTCATTCATTCACATAAATCTATTCCTTTTTCAAAGACTATTTGCTTTTAAATAACTATTTTTCATTGCTTTTTGCTGCTTTAATCAGACTTATATTGCATTTAATGAGATCATAAACTCAACTCAGATTATTATGATGTATTTCGTGTTTGTTAACAAATGAAATAGTAGTTTCATGCTCGTGGACGACATTTTACCCTCTTTGGAGGACGGAGGACATTTGAGTAATTTGGAGGACTGTCCTCCAGAATGGAGGACGGGTGGCAAGCCTACATATATCTGTATGGTTAATAATTTGTTAAAATAAGTTTCATCCATCAAAATAAATAGTTACTAAATCTATATGAATTACTCTTTTCATTTAATACTAATTAACAGGCAACTATAAAAATCAAACACATGAAGTACATAGATAGATATTCATTCATAATGAAAAAAATTGAATAACAAAAAGTTTCTTAAAATTTAGCACATTATATGCAGACTTGCTTTGTGCATTGAAGACAAAGATAGATTGATCAAATATAACATTTGACAATAGATTTGTGATTAAGTTTGGGTGAACACGACTTTCAGTTCTTTCGCCATTTTTCTTCATCTGCCCCATCGAATCCAGGGGTTTTTTGCATTTCTGTTTCCAAAACCCTTGATAGGTTCATATGGTATGTTCTCCTTTGCAGATTTTTGAGGATGAGATTGCTCTATATTTATTGTTCGCTTATTTCTGGGCGACGAAGTTTTCTGCATTCTTTATTTTTTTGAATTTCTCATAAAAAACACACAAATTTCAAAAATAATGTTGAAGGAAAATACTAACGTTGCCCGTACTTACGTCGGTCGGACAGACGCGATCGATTTTTAAATCGATCGTACTCACCTAAATTGCTCTCCGCGATAAAAACATCGCTACCGACGGTGTGAGCGCAACTGAACTTGAAGCTACTGAGATGCCTATAATAACCGTGGGGAAGAAAGGGGGTGATTTTCCGATTTTTAACTTTAGCGGGGCCTGTGAGACCGTACTTCAGCCGTTAAAGGTTACCTTCATATTGTGCTATCAGTCATATTATTGCATTCAAAACAAATTGGACGGGGTTGTAAGAGCTTTTTTTTTTGTTTTTTATTTTTTCAGTAAACTTTCTTAGCCATTCTTATATACATTCTTATATACTATACATATTCGCACCCACTTCAAAAGTGGCACAACTCAAAATTTGTTCTTTTTCAGAAAACGCAAAAACTGTATTTGAGCTGAATAGACTTTTTTTAACCCTCAAGTTCCCAAGTTTTTAATCTTGTTAAAAAATTACCAGTGACTATTTTGCATTGAGCTGCAGCGATCAAATAGCATCAAACTTCTCGACATGAAGAGAGACCTAACTGTTTATTGGCAACAGTTAACAAAAACAAAATATCTTGAGCTTTTGCTTATTGGTAGATAGATGCATTGTGCACAGTAGTAACACATAAAACCGAAAATTAACCCTTTTAGTGCCGGAGGCCGATATATCGGCTCTTGCTGCACTAGCGAGAAGTGCCAGAGCCGATATATCGGCCCGCGCCTTGTAGCGCTTTACTATTCGCATTGCAGGACAACTCTATCTCAAAATAATTTTGTAATACATTATAAATGATCTAATTTCATAACGAGAGAATAAAAAAAAATAGTGTTTTGTTTTAACTCTTTGTGGACGTTTATGTTATCGGAACTTTTCGGCAGCGTGTTATGTAAACAACTGTTTGAAGACTCTTGCGAAATAACGTTGCATTGCCGCAGCGAGACGTAGGATCAGTTATTGTCTCCTCGATCGTTGTTGTATATTTCGTCCCAGTTGCAGTTTGAATGCGTAATTTTTGTTATTGCCGTTGTTTTCCGCTTGTGTCAAATATTGTTGTTTTTGACAAACCAACAATTAGCAATACAGGATTTCGAAAATTCTATTATTCTATTATTCTCTATTTCATCCTTAGTATACTGCTTTTTGAATCATGTAAATATTGTTTCTCGTTTTGTTTTTATGAGCATTTTCCCAAACCCTAGTAAAACTGTGAAATTCGGCCGGTTATTCTCGCATACGCATGTCTTTTTTTCCCGGCACTAAAAGGGTTAAAAACTTTTAGTTGCGATATATACAATTTCAAATTGATGTCCCTATTCCTCTAATTTTGGCCAGGAAATGTGGTCATTGGGACCATAGTGCAATGTTTTTCTTGAATTACATAGCTTATTTTATCAAATTGTAGAAAAACAATAGGAAAATGGTTATGCACGTAAACAATTTTAACAAAAATAAATCCGTAAAAGCTAAAATTATATGAGTGACTCCTGGTAAGTGAGCATGCAAATATCTATTCTGCATATAAATTTCATGTAAATCACTCGCATCGCATTTTTTAAGCTCTAGAATCTACAGTTTTTACACTAGTACTGAAATTTGGCTATTTTCCTTAGAATTCTTTAGAGAATTGTATGTTGTAATTTTTTTGTAATTTTCCCTACCAAGAGCTGGTACCCTATAATCGGAAGTTAAAACTTTTAGAAGTATGCATAACTAGAAGCAAAAAAATAAATCAATATTTTAATAACTGATTCTCATAGAAGATTAAAAATAAAGTTACACGTGTTTTAGCGTATTTCAATTTTAGGAATTTTTCGCAACCCACGGTTTACACGAATGTATGTATGTAATGTTACTACTTCGGAAATAATAAAAACAAAAGATTGTAGTTTCGCATAATGGTTTCAGATAAGTAGAGGATGATACCCCCACTCCCCATGCAGACTTTATTTTTAACAATATTAAAAAAGGCTAAAATTTTGTTGTCATGCATCAACATATTTTTTAATTTGGGCAAACGCGCAGGGAATGGCCCCTATTAATGCGAGGCATTTCGTTGGTTCAGGAAGGATATATGGGTTAGGATATAGCGTTCAGAGTGAAGAAGTTATGGACTCTTGTCTTGAACCCATCAAAATCATAAGTGCTGGGAAAAATATCTGCAGGGAGACCATTCCACAATCGCGCACTGCGGGCCAGAAACGAACTCTCTATGTAATGTTTAACTAGTACGCTAGAACATCGTTCCAACGTGGAATGTATGGGCGCCAGTGTTCGAACGGGGAGCCGGGGGAATACCTGGAGTGATGGCATCAGGCTGCTCAACTCCTCTGAAGAATTGCCGAAAAATTATCGGTAGATACTGGTAGAGGCCACACATGTCACGTTTCGAAGCGAAGTTTTGGCATCTGAAGTGAAAGTATATTTGTGTCATCGATAAACAAATTAGCACCGAACAAGAGCCAATATTAACTTTTGATGAAAGTTGTTTAAAATTTAACCGAAGCATTTCAAGTGATGAACCAAGCTTACGGTGATGATCGTTTTTCCGATGGCAGAGTTCATGAGTGGTACTTCTGATTTAAAAACGATTGCCAGGACATAAATGATGACCAACGTGTTAGTAAATAGAAATCCGCGATCACCGCAGATTCCATCAAAACTGAACGGTACTTCACCAAATATCAGCCAAAATCTACATTAAAATTCTTGAAAATGGATTTAAGACTAAGAGACTAAGTCACATCTCTTCGAAAAACACTTGTGACTGATTTTTATGATTTTTTTTACTAGAAGTCGAATTTTAACCATCAACCACTCCCCGTTTTCACCTGATGCGGAACCGTGGGACTTTCACCTTTTCATTTGCCGATGAAAAAAGCCTTTGAGGACGCAGAAGCCATCCAAAAGGCTCGTACCAACATCCTGAAAGACATCCCGGCCGACAATCTAAAACATTCATTGGAACATGCAAATGCATTTAGATCAATGGTCGGCAAAATTGACAATGAGATGGTGTTAGTGAGTGCAGTGTAATTTCTCTACACTGTATAAAATTATACCTGAACAACGACTAATTGAGAGAGCGTGTGCTGAGCGTACTGCTC
The DNA here is from genome assembly GCA_963668005.1 of Melieria crassipennis. Taxonomy (NCBI): domain Eukaryota; kingdom Metazoa; phylum Arthropoda; class Insecta; order Diptera; family Ulidiidae; genus Melieria; species Melieria crassipennis. The sequence goes on along the minus strand of OY764961.1, from coordinate 83,355,856 downwards.
AATTGTGTAAGCTTTGCCGACCACTGATTTAGATCATGCAAATCGCTGTATTAAGCCCAGGGACCGTACCGGTTATAGTTTTTATCAAAAAAGACAGATTTTAACTGTTATCTTTTAACTTTTATATTTCTTGACAAAAATTAACTGTTATTTTGTGCCTTTTACAAGTCTTATAGCTTAGAATGTGCGACCTGCTGAGACGAAAAAATGGTATCAATCGTTTTTTAGTCGGCCAAACGGCTTTTGAAAAATTCAAATTGCCTGATATATTTGAACAAAAAAATAAAAGTCAGAAAATATGTTTTATTTTTGACCGTTTTGATAAAAGTCACAAGTAACAGTTGGGTTGTGACACCCAAACTCCCCGCTCCCCCTTGGCTCCACCCCTGTACGTTAGTCCCAAATCATTAGTTCTTCCACTTCCTTCAATGTCATTGAAGATTTTTAAAAAATCTATTTCTCATCATATCCTTCAATTTGATCCACCTACTTTCAAGAGTAGATAATAAACTTTTTTTTGTGATTTTTGTGGCACAATGTAATTTATACAAAACACTATTGCACGAGAATTTTCGTTCACAAGAACTGAGTCGCTTAATTGTTACTGGTTCATCGCAATCACTGCCAACTTCATTTCCTGAATCATTTCAAATTATTTTCACTTCATTCATTTTCACTTTATAACGCATTTCCATTGAAAGTGCGACCTGATGAATGATGTGTAGTAATATAAAAAACCACACATTAAAAAAGAAAAACAATTTTATTTGACCAGTGTGCAAACCTTTCACCATGTTCATCCAATTCTGTTGAGAGTTGGATGGCCAATAGTTAGTTATATTATAGTTAATTATTGATTCAACGTTTAATAAAAAAACATAAAATGTTTGTTAATGTTAACCCGAAAAAATCCATGCGCCTCATAATTTTGTTACTAATGCAGCTAACGGCAGCCGCCGTGGCTCAGTTGGTTAGTGCGTTGGACCGCGAGTCGCAGGCAGCAACCTCAGGTTCAAATACTGCCTGTAATAACACCTAAAAAAAATAACGGCAAAACTCGTTTTCTCTTTCGGTGGCTGTCCTCTCAGCTGGAAATGGCAAACCTCTGAGAGTAAAAATTGCTTATGAAAAAGCTCCCAACCTGCCGTTCGGAACCGGCATTAAACTGTAGGTCCCTCCAACCCGCGTACAAATTCACACGCACAACACGGGTAGTTGCGGGAAGCTAGGCCTTAGTCTCGCGTAAGCGGGCTATCGTGCCAGTCAATTATTATTATTTAATGCAGCTACCCAAAAATTACTCAATCCCGTATATTTGACACGAATTTCTAATAATTATTAAGTTAGGTTTATAATCAAAAATGACCCTCTACAATATAATTCTGCATTTTTTCTTAACTAACAAAAGTTACTACTAGATTTGGCGAGCCTGCAAAGTTAAATTTTCTGAGTGTCTAATAATTATGATGCGCTTATTATAATGTTAACAGTCTTAACAGACTTACATGAACTTTATATGCAGTATAGATCTTAGGAATAGGAATGTTTCATCAACGGGAGTCACTTATACAACTTTAGCTTTGTTCAGTCCTTTTCCATACAATTTTTCGAAAAAGGTTATGTTTTCTTCGACTTCATACCATTAGCTTTCATTTGACGTAAAATCATCATCACCGTTTTCTGACATTTGAGCCAAAAGATATGATGTTTTAAAGGTTTCATTTAGGGGCACTAAGTCGTCAACTTTCAACTGCATTTAATAAAAAACTCGAATTTCCCGGGAAAATGCAATTTTTCTCTTTCAAATGCAATATGTTAGACCTTTTCCTTTTTTTTAGTGTTGCACTCTGTTTTAAATTTAGTCACAAAGTGTATTCCTAGGCTGCGAGTACTCGTTGCGGACACTGTCGGCTCAGCTGAATTTAACAACCCTAGTCACTTATATAAATGTTGGTTAAGTATATTAATAGAATAGTTTTAATTTTACCGCCAGTGGTGAAAACTGACACACATTGTGTATACGTAGTCAAGTTGATTCATCAACATAAAAATCTGAAAACAAGCTTTGAATACGTTTGCTCAAGTACGTTGTATCAGTTGCCTCGCTGCAGTTGCTTTTCGCGGCACGTATCAGAGTCGAACAGCTGATTTTCATTCATAAATCGAAAGGTTAGTAAACACAATGTTACAAGCACCCGCGCAGAGTGGAGCGATCTCATTTGCAGGCCCACTGCTACACACTCTCAGTCGCTTCACCTTCAAATGGCGAGTACACAACAGCAAAGAGGAAAAAGTATTATCATCGAATTCATTTTATTTTATAGTATTGTCTCGACGCTCTGTAACCGAATCCCATAAAGCACATACAAACGAGTAAAACACAAAGAAAGAAATAACTTTAACTGAAAAGGAATGCAGACAGACACTGGCAGCAAGAACTTTTGCAACACACTCTTGTATGAGTATTTTTATTTCTCCGGCACAAACATATCCGCATGCACACATACACATATACATATACACGCATACACAACCTCACACAGTTACTTTTCCATACATTCACCCACATTTAGATACAAATACACATTAAATAGTTTCTGGAGTTGACCTTTATTTTCCAGACTTCAGCTTATGCTTGCTCAATGCGTCCGTCTAACACTCCGTCTGTTTGTCTACTGGTCGAATGTACTGGCAGTGCAAACTATACAAATATAATAGAGTTATAATGGCATATGTATGTATATAAAAATATGGAAGGCAAGTGCAGTGGCAACAATAATAACAACAGCGACACTAACACGATGTTGTGACCCAGCAAGCGGTAACACCTTTCCAGTAATTTCTTTCTGTGCGCGGCAATCGCTTCGAATAAGGGTTCGTTCATCCGCAGATCCATCTCGCTAAAAGATGCCAAAATTTCGGACATCCCTTACTGAGTGTTGTCTCGCTCATGATAAATCGGCTTAGACATATTTTTATATATTCCGTTCAGGGGTTTTAATATTTAATAGAATATGTATTTTTGGCGATATATACAAGGTGCGTCCCAAAGTAAACAGGACTTTTGCAATAGGGACGTTTCTGGTGGCGCCATCTATGTGTGAGGACATGCGTTGGAAAGGTACATCTTTCATTCACATACTGTCTAAATTTCATGACATTTGGTCTAGTAGACGCCGAAATATCCCGCTCAATGTGACAGTATGTTTTTAACTTTGGTACGAGAATGTCGATCGAACAAAGAGCTAATATTAAGTTCTGTTTTAAACTTGGTAAAACTTTTACCGAAACGTTTAAATTGTTAAAGCAAGTTTATGGTGATGATTGTTTATCCCGTGGCCGTGTTAATGAGTGGTTGAATCGATTCAAGAATGGTCGTGAAGACTTGAATGACGACGAACACGTCGGCCAGTCGAAATTTGTGATTACTGACGATGCCATCAAAACTGTGCGTGATTTTATCAAAATGCAGCCAAAATCATCATTGGAATTGATGGAAATGGAATTGAACATCTCCAAAACATCAATTGATCGCATTTTAACCGAACATTTGGGTCTCCGTAAAGTGTATTCTCGCTTCATTCCGCACACTTTAACCGACGACCAAAAAGCGCAGAGAATTGAGCACGCAAAAGACATCGTTCGGGAAGCCAGACGTGATCCAAATTTCTTGTTCAACATCGTAACCGGTGACGAAACGTGGTGCTTTCAATATGATCCCGAAACAAAGCGTCAAAGTGCCGAATGGAAGCACCCAGATGAGCCAAATCCGAAAAAACCCGCCGTGAGAAGTCAAAAATCAAAACTCATCTCATTCAGTTTGTTCCACCGGGAAAAACAATTAACGCTTTGTTTTATGTTGAAGTTTTGAAGCGTTTGGTGCATCGCATTCGTCGTATTCGGCCAGAATATCGCGAGGAAGGAAGTTGGCGTTTATTGCATGATAATGCACCGGCTCACAGAGCCCTAGTTACGACCGATTATTTGACCAAAAATCGCATTTTTACCATCAATCATTCACCGTATTCGCCTGATATGGCTCCCTGTGACTTCTATTTATTCGGTCAGTTGCATTTGCCGATGAAAGGAAACCGTTATAAGGACGTTGAGGACATCCAAAAGGCTTGTACCAACATTCTGAAGGCGATGCCGGCCGATGACCTAAAACACTCATTCCAAATGCTTTTGGACCGTGCAAAACGTTGTATCGAAGCAGAAGGAGAGTATTTTGAATAAATAAAAAGAATTATACAAAAATAATCATCCGTTTTCTTTATTTTATAAAAGTCCTGTTTACTTTGGGTTGCACCTTGTATTATGGGAAGGACAAGCGAAACAATAACGCCAAGTGTTGTGCTATGCGTGCCGGTCCTACCCACTGATCCACGGTGGCACCCTTTGAGTTTTATATTGCATTGAAAACTCCCGGAATCAATACAAGATTGTATACATGTGTATAAAAATGTTTATTTAAACTGTTCTTCAATTAAATTAACCCATTAAGCCCTGAGCGTTGCGTTTGCGCAACGTTTAGGAATTTCGCTATATTAAGTAATTCATAAAGACATAAGACTTGAAAATGGGTAGAATTGGATTAGAATTGATCGTTTTAGATTCTGCCATACTCAAATTTCAAAATTATTTAAATATTTATACGTTTTTTTCGATCCAAAGTCAAAGGTTTTTTTTGGGGAATTTTTGAAATTCAATCAAAAATACTTATTCTTCAAACCTATCAAAATCCCTTAGTGGGCAATGCTAAACTTTTTGCAATGCTAAACTATTTAAAAATAAGTTTTGAAAATTTTTTTTTTTTGATTTTTTAAACAAAAAATATGCTTTAAGTTTTGTGTTGCGCGAATGCAACGTTGGGCCTAAACACTGCCAATTTTCATACAACGCAACGCGTGAAAATGTCAAAATACAAGCAGCTGATATTTTATTGGCACATTTTGTTTTCCGCAAATGTTTGATTTTGTTTATTTGTGTAATGTTTGCGAAAAACATGACCAAAAAAAAAACATGGTATGAATTTTTTGCTTGATTTTTTTTCTTGATTAGGTCAATTAATAAGATTGTGTAAAATGTTATGGAAATCTCACAAGCCTTTCTGGGGTCAGGTTTTAATGGGTTAAACAATTGTTTTCAATGAGTCGAGCGTCTCAGTGCGTGAACGTGTGTTGGATGGTGGGCTCACTCTAAAATATTAAAAAATATGATTAGAAATTACTAATTATATAAATAGTTGCTTGACATAGATTCTTGGGGCAGTGGCGTAGCCAGAACATAGCCATGGCGGGCTACGAAAATTTGTTCGTAGTAAATTGAACATTGAAATTTAAAATTAAGGAAAGGTATAACAAAAATAATAATCATAAATGGTATTCAGAACTCGGTGAATGCATAAAATACATAGGTGCAAATATTGTACAGATATGCAATGCAGCCCACTTTTCACATCATTCAATTCTGAACAGCTCAAAATTTTCAGATGGTTTTTATGTCAAAACGAAAAGGAAATATTCGATTAACGTTCTGCGTACAACTTTCGACCATAATACTATTTGAAGTCAATGTGTAACTCATAAATTTGGTAACTAACAGATATTTGGGGGGTTTGAAGCACCAATACGCACTGCGTTACCTTCTCAAGATATTCCCCACGGCCTCTGACTTTCTTTGTGGTATCTAGTCTTTCTTTTTTGCTGCGAATAATACATCCTGCCAAGCTGCAAGTATTAAGCATATTAGCCATTTTTAGTTTAGTAATGAAATGCCATAACGTCTAGCGACCTTTATACTATGTATTGAAAATGCGATTGATTTTTAGTTTCGGGTCACCTGGCACTTCTCTGTCGTGGTGCATAGTTGAATGAACCACCCAGCTTCATTGCTTTTTGGAAGGTATAACTCCAAATTTGTTGTGGCTTTTAAACCGAGTATCGATGGCTTTAGGGGTCGAGGATTATTTTTTAGCACCAAAGTGAGTTCCAGACCAGTGCCGGTATCCGCTGTAGCATTGCGGCCGGAGGGTTTGAAGCTTTGTGCTTTTGCTCGTACTTAGGTCTTACGTACGATACGCCCTGTATTTGCGTATTGACAGGTTGAGCAAAACTTACATCGAGCCCCCATGGCGGAGCGGAACTGATTCCCTTTCCGTGAGGAAAACACGATATGTACTGTCCCTGAGTCGAACCTCTATTAGGCAGCTTGTTGGAGTCATCACTGGACACTGCGCCATTGGATCCATGCTTGTCAAATGGTGCCTCTCGTCCAGTGATGTCTGCAGAAGCTGTGGAGATGAAGAAGTGGAAACGATCCAACACTACCTGTGCCACTGCCCGTCTCTGCAGGAACGCTGTCTCCGTACCTTGGGGTCAAGGTTCCTAGCAGACTTGGCCTGCGCAGCAATAGTTGAAATTTCGGATCTACTCTCCTTCATCAAGAGGTCGAATTGGTTTCCCCGAACTGAGAGCCACTGGCTAGCTCCAGAATCTTCTTAGAAGGGATTCACAATGGGCCATTTTGGCCTCCGAGTGGAAATGCTGCCCTTGGGACGCACACACCCTTCCCTACCTAACCTAACCCAGGTCTTACGTTGGCTAGTCTTCCAGACTCAATTTGTTAACTTATCTTTAAATACAACTCTGATTTCAAATTTAAAATTTGACTTAAATATGAACGAGTAATTTCAAGTTAAAACTGTATTGTTTTACTGTATTTTGTATATACAGTGGTGTCTGGATATAGTGAACTAATTATTGCAAGGCCTGTTCACAGTATTGAGGTTGTTCACTATATCAAGGTCAACATTTTTGTTCAAAAACTCGTCTTATTTGCTCAAAATACACTTTTTGTTTTTTGCTTGAAAATATTTTTCTATATTTAGAGACTCGATGTCAAAATGTGGGTGTTCACTATATCGAGGTGTTCACTATACCCAGACACGACTGTATGTACGTATGTATGTAGGTACTCGGGTATAGAGTAAGTTCGGGTAATGTGATATACCTGTTTGTTTTACGGCGATTGCCGACACATTTTGCCTTAAAACACACTTTTTTTGGTCCCAAACTGTTCACTGATGCATTATTTAGTATATCTATGATTATTAACTCTGTAAGATAAACTGTTGACGAGTTTTTTAATTAAAAAATCAAAATATCCAAATATTGGCGTCTGATAAAAGTGGCGGGTAATGTGATACCTATACCCGAAAAAAGTTAATTAACAGACCTACTATATTACTGTACTGCTTGTAATAACACCTAAAAAAATAACGGGAAAACTCGTTTTCTCTTTCGGTGGCTGTCCTCTCAGCTGGAAATGGCAAACCTCTGAGAGTAAAAATTGCTTATGAAAAAGCTCCCAACCTGCCGTTCGGAACCGGCATAAAACTGTAGGTCCCTTCAACCCGCGTACAAATTCACACGCACAACACGGGTGGTTGCGGGAAGCTAGGCCTTAGTCTCGCGAAAGCGGGCTGTCGTGCCAGTCAATTATTAAATTATTATTTCTATATTAGTTTCAAACTTGGTGAAAATACTCCAAATCAGAAATAATTAGAGACGTGTTTCTAATTTTTTTTGTAAAATCACAATCTGACGGGGTAAACCAAAGGTTAAACATTTTTATCGAGAAACATGATTTCATGAATCTTTTAATCTAAAACTTCACCATAACAGATTTTTGACAATATTCCACTTCAAATAGTATAAAATAAAATATATAAATATTTCTGTATACAAATAGTATTACTGTCATAAGTTTGGGTACTGTGATGTACTATATCACATTACCCGAAATTGATTTTTTGCGAAAAAAATATTATAAAAAAACAAAAATAATTTTGTTGAGAAGAGCGTTCCTCGCAAACTCACTGATTTACTTCTGATTAGCCTCGAACTTTGTAATAATATTTTTTTTGTACCTATTATGCTTTCAAACTTCGTGACCAAAAACTTGTGCAAGCCTACTCAAAGCACATGAAGTGCACACTGACGGTAAACTATTTAAGCAATCACATCCAAAATCATGCAGCACGAGGTTTTTAGCTGTTATGATGTTTTAAAAAGGTTAATTTTGAAAAAAGTCAACGCACTTGTGAAATAAGCACCTATATCACATTACCCGAACTTACTCTATAAGATTGCTAATAAGTAGTCAATTGATTTTTAGGATGATACTAAAATTATCGGCCGCAGAGAAAGTAGGATATTTTTAGCACAAGGTACCCAGGTACAAGGGTTAAGTACACGTTAGTTTGTAGCCGCGTTCACACTCTGAGCTCAGACTTTTTGACTAATACATCTTTAATAGGATTAAAAAAAATGCTACAAAGCTATTGAAGATGCTAAATTCCATTAATTTTTGGTAGTACTCCGCAATTCCGCGATGGTTGTAAGTTTCTCAGGCGATGTCCTCTAGTGGGGTCGTGGAGATTCCGAAAGATCCTCCTGATCAAACGATTGTGTATGCATCAAATAGAACTCTACGCGCGAACGAAACCTTACACGCTTTAGATTTATGTTATATAGGGTGTTTTTTTTAGAGGTTTGTTTTTCGAATAGAGATAAAACTGGCATTTTGTGGTCAAATCTGGCAACTCTAATGTCATTTATGTTCAGTTTGGTTTGTCATTTCATCATGAACAGGTTGACAAAAGAACAACGCTTGCAAATCGTGCAAATTTATTTCGAAAATAATGGTTCAGTTCGCGAAGTTTACCGCAAGCTCCGTCCATTTTATGGTCGACATAATCGTCCATCAGAGCAATTAATTCGGTTAACCATGGGTCGTTTTCGCACTACGTTTACTCTATGTGATAATACGCATCCGCAGAGACGTCGAACAGTGCGCACCAAAGAAACAATTGCCGCTGTAGAGCAAAATGTTGAAGAGGACCCGAATGAATCGATTCGCCACCGTGCACAGCAATTGGAGCTTTGTCCATCAACTTTATGGAAGATTTTGCGCAAAGATCTTGGCTTGCGACCTTACAAGATCCAGCTTGTGCAAGAATTAAAGCCGCGAGACCATGCAATGCGTCGTGATTTTGGTGTATGGGCCGAAAATGAGATTGATCTCGATGCTGATTTTCATCGCAAAATTTTGTTCAGTGATGAGGCTCATTTTTGGTTGAATCGCTACGTCAACAAGCAAAATTGTCGCATTTGGAGTGAAGAGAATCCACATGAGACCCTTGAGACGCCATTACATCCACAAAAACTGACTGTTTGGTGTGCTCTATGGGCTGGTGGAGTCATTGGGCCATACTTCTTCCGAAATAATGCTGGTGAGTCAGTTACCGTTAATGGAGACCGGTATAGAGCCATGATAACCGACTATTTTGTTCCCGAATTGGATGGCATGAATGTGGATGAGTTGTGGTTCCAACAAGACGGCGCTACATGCCACACAGCGCACGTCACAATCGATTTATTGAAGGAAACATTCGATGAGCGCATAATTTCGCAGAATGGACCTGTCAATTGGCCACCAAGATCGTGTGATTTGACACCATTGCATTATTTTCTTTGGGGATATGTGAAGTCGCTCGTCTACGCCAACAAACCAGAAACGTTAGGGGACTTGGAAGCCAACATTCGTGGCGTTATTGCCGACATACGGCCCCAAATGCTCGAAAAAGTGGTTGAAAATTGGACCTGTAGAATTGGCTTTATTCGAGCCAGCCGCGGCGGCCACATGCCCGAAATCATATTTAAACATTAATGGCATACAATTATCCTTCCAAGCCAAATTGATGGACATTAAATTTTCTTGTGTTTTATTTCAATTCGAAGTTCTATACCTCTAAAAAAAACACCCTATATATAGTACAAATTAAGACATTTTTCGAGAACAACATTTTGTCAACTAAATTCATGTGGTTTGGTACCTAAAAAAAGTGCAACTTATATATTTATTTACGTATATTATATTATAAATATATATTCACACAAAGTGAAAAGGAAAAAAGTAGCATTACTCTATTCTTTGGTTCGTGATATTTTCATTTGAATTTCAAATAGATTAGAATAGTTCTATAGATTCTAATGAAAGAAGTTATAAACAGATTGGCATTGTACAGAGTTTGGCATTGTTATGTCATAAAATACCGGCCCATCCTCACATATTCTTAACAAGCCAGAAAAGTGTTCCTAATGGATAGTGGAATGATATTGTTGCGTAAAAATGCTGACTTGCCTCTTAAACTAATCCACTCTTGAGCGATGTGAGAAATCATTTACGTTAAATTTCAATGTGTGGCTCCATTACGTAGATGTATTGAATTAATTAGCACGTGCTCATCTAACAACGGCAGTTATACTCGTCCATGTTCTATAAGAATATCCATTTGAATGGGGTTTTCGATATCGTAGGGAAATAATATGGCTTGATTCGAAGAAAATTATTTCTGGACAGTGAATCGAAACTCGGCTCAAACCGAAGTTCTTGTTTGAGTTTGTAGCTTTCGATAGTTATGTTTACATTTTCGCCAAGAAGAGAGGCAATTTAGTGCTCACACATATTGAACTTAAGAGAGCGCAGCAAGTCTCTTATTGGCGACGACTTCTCTTGCACGCAGGTGTTTTCTGTGTCGGCTCGCTCTTAATGACGTCCCCTCGCATGTTGGTGCGCCATGCGCAAAACGCGTTCTTTCACTTGAAAATGCGTATTTGTCCCCACTGGTGCTCCCAGCGCCGGTCATTTGTTCCTTCCTTTCACCGGCCCGAAACGAGTTTCTCTTTCGCCGCTTTGCTGTCGGAAGGCGGAGCTTCAGCGAGCGTGGTTTAGGCGGACAAAAGTGGGGTTGGAGCGACGGTGCTCGGCGCCTTGTGCGTACCTGTGCATTTTGTTGCTGTTGGTGATGTGCCGTGGAGCGGCGCAGTGTGATGTGGCAGAGCGCTGCGGTGATGGTCTTTGGCGTTTTGGGGATGTTTTTTACGAATTTTTCCCCACTCGGACAGGTAAACAATTCATAAATCTTTGCAAAGCACGTGACAGAAACGCGACTTTGTCGCTACATCTGCGGCGGCCGCCGTGCTTGTTGCTCATTCGTGACTTGGCGTAGTGACGTGCGATTCGCAGCGACGGAGGAAGCGCACCAATTAGCATTTTCCATTTTGGCGCTGTGTCGCATTGTTTTTGCATGAGTTTTGCACTTTCGAACCCCTGCGCTACGCTGCCCAGCCGCTGTGCGAGCGCGGCTGTGTGTGTGTGTGTGTGTGTGTATGACTGTGTGAGTGAATAGGAGTGAATGCAAATGAGTGGGACGTGGGGCTAGCAGCGTTCGTTTTGATACGCTTCGATATGCACCACGTCGGCCAGCTATGTACACGCAACGCTGTGCGGCAGCCGCTTCATCACATCGCGAGGACTCGTTAAATTTTGAATTTAAAAATCGCGACGTGTTTTTATTGGGCGTGGGTGGCAGCAGTCGTTGTCATGTCCGCGTTTGATGAGAAAACAACCCTTGTATATAATATGCTAGGTATATGTCGTGAACTGACGAATAAGAACACACGGTTGCTCGTGTGGCAGCCACACAGGCACAGCGAATTTTGAGTACTCGACCACCGAATTGTCTAATCACCATCGTCTTCTCCTTGTTCTTTCAGAATTCAAGCTGTTCGACAACGGGCTAAAGTTGGATATTTCCAACTACTCGCACATGAACATTCGCATGAGCACGAAGGGCAAGCGACCCTTGCGGAGCTTGACCCCGAGTGACAAGATCCATGCCATTCAACGCATCCATGACGGCGAGTCCAAGGCCTCAGTGGCACGGGACATTGGAGTGCCGGAGTCGACGTTGCGGGGCTGGTGCAAGAACGAAGATAAGCTGCGTTTCATGTCTAGGCAGTCTATGACCGACAAACTGTCAGCTGACTCCATCGCTGACAAGTTGGGTGGCGCGTCGGGGCTGATTGGAGGGCCTCCGGAGAAGCGTCAGAAGCTTGACACGTCCCTGCCGCTAAATTTTTCCAGCAAACTCAAATACGACGAGTTGGTCTACAAGCGAACTCCTCTGAACGGCTTGGACTACAGCGCGAATAAGAGCCTGCCCGAACTGGGCTTTAACAGCCTGCCGCCTGACTACGTCACATTCAACGGTGGGATAAAAAACAAGGTTTTCGGGGCGGACATCTCGCGCCAGTCAGATCCCTCAATGACAATGGCTATTAGTCCGCTTTCCAGCTTGACACATCTCTCCGGTCTTACTGGCTTGTCGCAGTCACCTCTAGCCATTAGTTTTAACGAGCTTACATCGAACTTGAATTTGCTGGCCCAACTCAACCCAGGACTGGCAGCTATGTCTGGCCTCAATGGACTTGCGGCCACTGCGAGCACCTTGCGGAATGTGAAACCTAAGGCGCAGCCGCAAATCCATAGTCCGTGCAGCGAAAGCGGCGACCGCCAACAAGGCTTGACGGTAAAAACTTGGGCCAAGCAGAAGACGACAACACCCGCATCCAGTGATAATAACTTCGGACTGAATTTGAGTCAAAGCGATTCCAAGAACAAGATGAAGTGCCCCAGCCCGTCGCTGGCGCCCTCTCTTGGAAATAACCTGCCGCAACTTACAGCTATTCCCGATGACCCACTCTTGTATTGGCTCAAATCGCAGCAAGCCATGCTGGGCTTGAACAACCTGTACCCACCCCCCGCCCCGATAGCCGCAACAAGTCCACCCATCCGTTCGTCGACACCGCAACACTCGGGGCAGCACACTAATACACCGCCCATTGCGTCCACTCCTTTAACGCCGTCATCGACGCCGTCTGCAAGTCTTGACGACAAAAACGCCGCCTGGTACAACTGGTGTAAAGCTTTCGGAGCTAGTCTCAGTACGCTAGTGCCGGCTGCTGCGGCGGCCATCAACGCAAGCCCGCTGCCACAGCAACCACCGTCATCTGCCGCTATGGAGCCCTCTTCTAGTCCCAACGACAGCAACGAAAAGCCTCCGTTCGAAAACATCCTTTTCTCACAGCTAACCAAAGACGCCGGCAGCTCCTCTGTTCAAAGCTCCACCTCGACAAACAACTTGAACAATAATGAAATGTCGAGCAACGCAGACTCAACGGGCAAGCCCGAAGATCTCTCGGCAAAATTAGACAAAGCCAGCCCAGTTCCCAGCTCTCCTCGCACTCTCACCCCCAGTCACAGCCGCGCTGCCAGTCCGAGGCAACAACAATTAGTGTTAACGCCCAGCCACAGCCCGGGAGCGAATTCAGGGGCAGACATGGCTTCCACTGCCGACAATGCCTGCGCAGTTGGAAACAGCGTGTCCGACTGCAAAGATGTGCTCGACAATTTGCTCTATAAGATCAATAATAATCCGAACGTCTCCGGGAGCATTGAGTGCAGCAGTGAGTCGGACGCCAGCTACAACAGCGAACACAACCACAACAACAATGATGAACACACCAGCAACAACAACAATCATTCTAATAAAACCGACGAAGAGGAGCGCGCCAAATGCATCGACTTCACCAACGATGAAGACAGCGAGGCGATCAAGCACGGAGAAAAGTTTTTGCAATGGCTGGAAAAATGCAGCAACCCGCGTGTGACCACAGTGCAGCTCATGCAGCTGAGATTCCTCATCTCTGCTATCAAGTCAGGCTCCGATCCAAAACTCAGCGCTGGTGAACCCAACAGCACCTCAAGCGAAGCGATTGTTGAGGTGGAAGATACCGTCGAAGAAAGCGGCCGAAACAAAGCACGCCGTCGTAAATAGGAGCAGCCCAAACTGGCACCCGTGGGGCCATTGGACGATCTCAACAACCCGAACCAACGAACGAGCAACACGCACCAGCTGGAGGAGGGCACGAACACCCAAAACCACTTGTACTGCAGAGATAGTGATCCACAGCTTTGGCCTTATCAGAACTTCGGTGTGGCTACGTATGAATCATCAGCCACATTACTCAATTCCTTAATATTCCCTCCGTACGAGTTTGTGCGGTGCGACTTGGACGACGACGACGAGGAAGACGGAGAAGAAGAGAATGACTGTGAAATCACTGGGGAATACCAACAAGATGAACAGTGCTTACTTGATGGCAATGCCACCGCGTAAGGCGTTCACAGACAGAGGTGCGAATTCCCGAAAATATCGTAATACAAAAAAATTCTCAGCGTTGTACTCGGCGATAACAACATTCTTCTGGAACTCATCGTAAAACTAGTAAAACTCCTCTCACCCAATTGAAGAAAACCTCCTTCTCAATCCACATTGTGGATGAATGTAGAGAGCGCGACTTCTCTCCTGTTCCGACAAATAAACAGTTCCGCGATTTTATAAAACTGCGCTTACTGGTTAATATATATTTTTTCAAGCGATTACTTAATAAATGTACAACGTAAGGCTTTTACTAAGAATTTCGTGTTATATTTATTCTGTATATACTTTTATCGGAAATGTATCGCGATTTGAAATTGAACTGTAAGACGACAATTTGGTTTTAACTAAAATATTAGAAAAATGTTATTAAATTTAAATTTATTGAATGTTATTAGTTAAATAATACTTTAATCGATTTTTAGATTTTTAGCAAAAACCAGAAATATCTCAGCAAAAGATTCACATTTAAAATTTTAATCTTATGAAACTAAAGTATTTGAGAAGTTTGCGAAACGTCTGTATATGCATATGTACATACTACTGTGTACAAAGAATACGGAATTTGTTTATAATTCAAAAAATCTTTATTTATTCTTCCAAATCAATTTCATCGCCTTCAAAGTAGTCCCCCCCCCCCGATGCAATGCACTTATGCCAACGGACTTTCCAATCTTCGAAGCATGCCAAATAGTCACCTGCCGGTATGGCCTTCAATGCGCGCGCCGATTCACGTTGAATCTCTTCAATCGATTCAAAACGGTGTCCTCGAAGTGGTCTTTTGAGTTTGGAGAATAGCCAGAAGTCACAAGGAGCTAAATCAGGCGAATACGGTGGCTGTGGAACGATATGAGTTGGCGAAATGCTCACGAAGAACCAATGCCGTGTGAGATGGTGCATTATCGTGATGCAAAAACCAAGAGTTGTCTCTCCATAAATCCTCTTTTTGCGAATAGCTTCACGCAAACGACGCATAACTCTCAAGTAATATTCCTTGTTGACAGTTTGGCCCGGCGGAAGGAACTCATAATGCACAACACCACGATAATCGAAGAAACCGAATTCCGGGTATTCTTTGTACACAGTAGTATGTACATGTGGGTATGTACGTATCTAAATTAACACAATCCAAGCAAGTTTGTGTTTTCTCCTTTTATATTTATTTTTATTGAAAGAAACACAAATTTTAATCTTTAGATATCAATTATGAAAACAGCTAATAAAAATTTTTAAAACAAAACACTACAAATCTCAATTCAAAGTCCTTAAAGGTAAGCATTAAAAAATATTACAAAGTGAAGAAACATATCAAATTTTTGAATTCAGCACTGTGGCTGCCAGGCGCTACGTTGCTAAAGATTTTTTTTCGCACCATGCGCCCTGAAGTCAACTGCCTTTCTTGCTTTATTCCCAAGGATTTACTTTTCGAATAAATGTTGCGAGAACTTATGTGAGATAGGCATGACTAGAATATGTAAAAAAAAGGTCAAAGCCCTAGGAAGATTGCCGCAGTTCATTTGATCAATGAGAGGTTTGAGTCAGAAATGAATACTTCCTGTAATAGGGAGTGCGTGAAAAGATCGTATCAATATGAGGTTGAAATTAGGGATTGATGACAATGCCCACAGTTACGAGCAGTTTAAATATGATCTATGTACACCTGAGGTTAATGGGGTTTCGACAATATATTTTGATTATTGCTTCGTAGAAATCCAAAAGTTGACAACCACACAAGTCCGATTGTATGGTGCGTCCCCTCTGGTAGTGAATTTCTGAAGCTTTTTTCATTTTGTAATTTTGTATTTGTTGTACTCAAGAATGTTGCCGATCGCTGAATAAATCATTCAAATCGGTTCAGTATATTCCGAGATACGATGTTTTCTCGCTTACTTAAGTACTACATTTACAAGTGGGAGCCAATTCCATAAAAAATGGCTAGTTTTGTATGGCAACACCCTTAAGACGTGGAAATAGTGAGTAGGTATGTTTGGAAGAAACATTCAGAAGAGAAAATAAATGAGTGTCAGTCTTACATTTCACACATCTGGGGCCAAACTGGGAGCAGTTGGAGCCCATTTTATAAAAGCGATCATTTTGTATGGGAGCCCCATTCAGGGTTGGAAATTAGGTATAAATATGTTGAAAGAAATGTTCAGTACGGAAAATTAGTGGGGTCGATCACAGATTTTAACCTTCTAAAAGCAACTTCTAAGCAGCTGTGGAGGAATTCGTCAAATATCCTAGCTTTTTTGTGAACTTCAACCTAGATGCGACGCCATTTAACTCCACTCTAGCCCCGAAACTGTTTGGCTCATTTACTTTTTTACCAAACCGCATACAATCAGAGGTTCTTCATCACCGAAATCGAAAAATCATGCACGAAATAATGTACATACATATATGTATATTTGCTAATATTTTGATAAACTGAAAAACAAAATATTTAATATATGCAAAAAATATTTAATATGCGTGTCCCATCTGTTGGTTACATTTTGAACTAGCGAGTAAATCGACTATGGCAGCACTTACGTCTGTCATTCTTTGACAGATAACACCGTGCGACAAAAATTAAAAAAAATTATCACACCGGAAAAAATCCATATGGGCGTGAAACTAGAGACCAAACATAGAAATACTGCAAAAAAAAAATATATAAAAAATATACGAAATACTTAACCTCGTTAGAATATGGCGATATGTATATCAAATGAAAGAGGAAAGGCTCAAGAATTTAAATACAATTTTTTATCTATTTGTAAAAAAAGGATATGAAAAGGTCCTTTGAAAATGTTAATCCTTTATATCCCTGAAAATTTACATCTCCTTTTCTTGAAAAGTAAGTATGTTAAAACCCAAAATCTCCTTGATCACGTGTCGAAATTTTATTATTCTCGTTTCATAGATTTTGTATCTTTTTATTATTTAAAATACTGATACTCAAATAAATTGGAATTTTTGTACATCATTAGAATTGCAGCTTCCGCCTTTTTTTTAATAACTTTCAAACTAATAAAGTCAGAGTATTTTATTATATAATTATAAAATTATAAATTATTTGTACGCAGGCAAAATCGAAATTAGTATTCAAATGTTCTCTATATTTGTGAATTATGATAACAACTATTGTATTTTTTCAGTAATTGCCCAGTTATCTTAAGGGGGGTTTCTACCTTGTGCGGTAAAAAAAATCGATTTTTTTTTTCATGCATTTTTGGATTAATACATGATTGTAGAATACGCTCCCAAAATTTGAAGTTGAAATCTTTCGAATTACGGAAGCAATTTATAGAAACAGGTAGCGGTGTCGAGCGCGCCGACCTGCTGAAGCAAAACTTTGAACGCGTTTTTCTCAAAACTACATTTTTTGACCTGGCGGAAGTGATTTAGGCCACACGAGTTGAGCAATAGCTACGAAATTTTAAACAGTAATTTATCAAGGTCTTAGCTATGGCACGAACTAGGATCTTCAAGAA
Organism: Melieria crassipennis; assembly: GCA_963668005.1. Classification (NCBI taxonomy): domain Eukaryota; kingdom Metazoa; phylum Arthropoda; class Insecta; order Diptera; family Ulidiidae; genus Melieria; species Melieria crassipennis. The sequence continues at coordinate 83,338,252 of OY764961.1, read as the reverse complement.
ATAATAATTTTTTCTCATTAAAAATAGAAATTTGTATTGAAAAAAGTAGGTAAAAATTTAGTTTTTTAGTCAAAATCGCATATATCCTTCATTTTTCATTTGTTTTTTAAAATCCTAGTTCCAGCCATAGACAAAAGGATACAGAATAAGAAACAATTTCATTTTTGTGTTTCAAGTCATCTCAAACAGCGGCAGGACTTCCGCGAGTAAGGAAGTCCTGCCGCCATTGCTCGATGGCCCCCTCCCCCCCTTTGCATATTTTATCTTGAAACTTTTTTTACTTGTACAATAAACATATACCTACATCTGAAAAAATTTTCCAGTGTTTATCTTAAAAACCTTCCCATTAAAAATTTTTCAAAAAAACATGTTTTCTCGGCCGCACAAGGTAGAAACCTGCCTTAAGATATTTGATCTTTCAAACATTTCTTTAATATTTGGTTGACAAAGCAATCAGACAAATAGGCATAAAATTTGTTACCTAAACCAACAGAAAATGAACATTCTGTATTTTGCGGCAACACTGCCACATTCTGTCCCACTGACAGCTCGAAAAAAGAGTGGCGCTACTTAGGATTTACTTTGTAATTAGTTTATTGTTTGCGGTTAACGAATATGGATCGCTTTTCGCTCGAAGAATTCTGGGAAGTGTTGAACTTTTACTTCCAAAGTGAATGTTCAGTCGCTGATGCAGTCAGAAATCGTGTAATCAGCCGTTTTGGAAATGTGGACTGGCAACGCGCAGATGCGATTTGACTCCGCTAGACTATTTTTTGTGGGGAACCGTGAAGGATAGATGTTATGTAGATCCGCCAGCGTCGATTGACGGCTTGAAAGCCAATATTCGACAAGCCATCGGTGAGATAGAGCCGCACACATTGGAAAATGTAGTGAAAAATTGGGTCGAAAGAATGACGTATTGTAAAGCGAGCAACGGAAGTTACATGAATGAAATTGTATTTTATACAAAACGGCATGGATGTACCTTTTTAACAAAAAACCCCTTTAGAAAAATACCTGTACGTTCATTATTTTTTAGCCAATTTAAAAAGCAAGTTTCTGTTCGGACCCCCTAAACAACAATGAAGAATATAACTTAGCAAGCAACAAGAATAATATGACAACAAATTAAATTATGCAACATGTTATTCGTACAAATGTCAAAACTCTGTTTGCTGCATTGTTTCGGTGTTTGTTTCGTTATCATGAAAGTTGTTTTAATACGAAATAAATAACTGTTTATAATTAGTTTTCACATTCATTTTTATCATTTCATTTAGGTTATTATATTATTTATATTTATAACTAGATGACCCGGTGAACGTCGACCCACCTAAAATTGATTTGAATGTAACTCCACGGTACTCCCGACCTCCTCAGGTTCTTCAATGAAACCAGGAAGTGCGGGGGGAGTGAGGACCCTTGATCCTTTCCACAACTCCCCTACCCTATCCTTTCCCCTTTTCTTTCTCCTATCAAATCTATTCTCAAAATCGACTATACTCTTAAGAAAAAACTTGTTAAATGTAAGTAATAACAATTAGTGACAATTTAGTGGCAACTTCACAAAATCGCACGGAATGAATAACAGTTATGTATGGCGCAGCTCTCAAACAATAGGTTCATCGTGAATGCCAAGTTCTTCCAACCGAACAACTCAAGTAAAAGTGGCACGTTCCTTGTTCGCCCCCTTTGTTCAACGCCCATAAAATGAAGTGTCACGCCCCCTACTGTAGACCCATGACTAATTTCAATGTTATACTACATACTTATAACTCCGAAGCTATTCCAGACATAAACGATTTGGGTTGTATCAGTGGTGCCACACCCCTTGTCCAATACCCACCCCATTCTTCCACCCGAAGGAATGCGACTGAAGGGTAAGTTCGAACAAAGTTGCATTGATGTGCGATACACAGCTCCAAAGTTATGTCGAAAATTTCGCCACAAAAACTATACCACACCCCTTGCCCAACGCCCATCAAATTTTACCAGTAGAATACCAGATCCATGCGACGACGGTATACAAAATTTCAATGCTTTGCAACTTATAACTTCGACGTTATTCCACATTAAAGATTTGGCATGTATGGGCGTTGGCACACCTCCCCCGTCCAATACCCGCCCCATTTTCTCTATCGAAGGACATGACTTAATAGTATGGTCGAACCGATCCAAATTCGTCTTCAAAATGCTTTAGTTTCAGCGGTAAATGCATTTTTCCGAAAAGGTGAAACTAGCACGGTGTCGCGAAAACCAGGAGTTGTCAAAAAACAGTCACAAGTGTTGGTCAACAAGATGGCGTCACTGTTCAGTTAAAATGTCATGAATTTAGGTTATCGAGATGCTTAAACCCACTTTCAAGAATTTCAATTAAGATTTTTTGTGATGAATTCAAATTAATTCAAATCGGGGACTTCAGCTGGACAATAGGTTAGCCGTCATCTATGTCCTGGCAATAGTTTTTAAGTCGCGGGTACACTTATAAACTCTGCCACGGTAAAACGATCATCACCATAAACTTTGTTCACCCATTGAAATATTTCCATTAAAGTTTTACCAAGTTTAAAACAAAACTTAATATTGACTCTTTGTTCGATGCTCATTTTTGTACCGATGACACAAACATACTTTCATTTCAAACGCAATAAGTTCGCTCCATGTAAAGCAAAAATTTCCAATGCACGAAATAATTTTTGTATGTATGTGGTGTCACCACAAAATGCCCTACTTGAAAAGTGAAGTTTATTTTAGAACACACATAATACTTAATTGACCCAACAAATTTTTCAAACGAAGCATATTCTTACTTTTAACGGACAAATGGAGATTAAACCAACTTGATGGGGTTGCGGATTTTCAAATTCAGCGCTTTGAGTGTAACAAATGCTAACTAAGCGTACGAATTCGAAATATTTAGAAAAGTGAAAGTGGTTGCGAAATGAACACTTGACTTCAAAACCTACATCGAAGTAATCCAAGTAAAACCGATTACAAAGAAGTTTAGGAATACAACTTGAGGATTGAACGAATGAATACTTCGAAAAAGTTATGTGCAAGCCCTTAGTTACATTTTGTGTTTAAATGCAACTGAAAATGGCTGGTTTCTAACTGTAGAATATATTATATGATAAAATTAATAAAAAAATTAAATAAAATTTTTTCAACTGCAAGATTAGACGCGGTGGATCGCTCACAGTAAAGCTATACTAAATCGGACAGAATACACTTTTTGCGCAGCAAACAAATGTTTTACATTGTACTCGAAGAAGATTCACGCTTTCATTCATCAAAATTGTTACGAGCCTAGAGATCGCTTTAAATTAGTTTAAAGTAAATTAAATGTTTTTAATTTTAATCAACATTTAATTGTAATCAAATAAAAGCATTTGGCATCGTTTGTGGTAGCGTTTTGATAAAGCGTCTTCTGATAAATTACATGATATATGTACATATGTAGAAGGTTGTGGAAGGTAGATTTAAACTTTTTTTACTTACGAACTTCATCATGTCCTCGAGCGGCTCATAGATTATAAAATCGGCGACAAATTTTGCGCACTCTATCTCGCTGCCGATGAGGGGAACATGCAGGAATGCCGTGGGACGCAAGGTCGTGCAGACGAATTTCTGGAAAGTGAGCTCGCTTGAATGCACGGCATAGAGGGGCAGCGATTATTTTGTAATACCTGCACGTTGCATTCATTTGGCAAAACCAGCACCAACGCCCTCTTCTTTGGGTAAGTGACGACGAACTGTTTCCGGAAATTCTCCGCGTATAGCAGCAGCAAACGCTCCTTGGGACACAGCGTATAGTAACTCGGAGGATAGCATTGCTCCGAGTCGCTGAACTCGGCTGTGGTCTCGGGAAAGGACAGGTCGATGCGACCCACTTCGAACGCCGGCTCAATATCTGACCACACTTCCTCTTCCTCCTCTTCGGAGCCCATTTCCTCTTCCTCCAAGAGCTCTTCCATTGCTTCCATTTCCTCTGCAAGTTCTGCCAGTCGGTGCGCTTCCTCGATTTCTTTGAGCTTCGCGGCATGTTTATTGGGATCAATGCGAACGACATTGTCCGCTTTACCCTTGCCCTTCTTTCCCTTCGCTTTCGGTGGCATGGCTACGAGGAATCAACAAATTGATTGCAAATAAACAAATTCAAAATATACGTTGGCAACCGTTGGCAGTTCTAATAATAATCGAATATGTTCGAGTTATTTATTTGACTGCCCCATAGGCTCGTCATGAAGTGACATTTCGGTGTGGATTAATCGAAAATCGACAATCGGAATCGCTCATGGGGGAATTAACCAGGCACAGTAGGTATGTAGCAAGAATGATAGAATAAAGATTACGACATCCGGCTGATGACGTCACTGGTGAAAATTTATAAGGTGACTATTTCAGAGTATATTACTTTATTTTTATTATTCGTGCGTATATTCTTTTTATGACTGAAAACACATTTATATACATAATTTTTTACAGTTTAATTAATTTCTGCCAATTTTGCAATGACATGTGCATAATTTTGCTAAAATAAAATTTTGCTCCCCATGAGTAAATAAAACTCATCTCGAAAAAATAAAAAATAAATGTTGAATCCTATGTCACTTGGGCACCTTAACATTATTTTCATTCGTTTCGAATTATTTGATTGGCGAACGGTATTTTTGAAATTATTCTATATTTTAACGCGAAGTTTTTACCAAAACGAAGTGCAATCTGTGGAACAATCCAAAACATAAAATTTAACGTTATTGCGAAAAAGTTTCCAACATTTGTGGCGCGTTAATTTTAAAAAGAAAAAACATAAACAATGAAGTATGCAGTGGGCCAATGTCGGCCAAATAATACTAAAAAAAACATGCTGCTTCAAGGGATATTCCTTCTTTTTGCATTCTTTCATTCATGCATTCTTTCATTCATTCACAGATATGTATCTATAGTTGAATTAATATTTTTTTTTAAATAATAATATTGTAAAAGGTTGTACTTGTCCCACTGTTCCTTGACAGTTTAAAATAATTCGTACTACGTCACCGGTGAAAACTTCAATTTTCCTGTCATTGATGTCGTAACCTTGTTTTCTATCAACCTTGGTATGTACCATAGTGAAATTAATAAAGTGTGCCAGATAGGAGGAACTCTCTCTTCATCGTACACTTATTTTCTGACAGTTAATGTCATTTTGCTGGCAAATGTCAGAGTTCATAACCCGTCTGTGCTGAATGAAAAAATTTCAAAATAAATTGTTGTTTGAAAATACGTTCTGCACCAAAACCGACACTAAAAACGCAACTACATGTCAGAAAAAACGTGCTGTCTCTGCAAAAATACGCACGGCAATGCAGTTTCTATGTTTTTCTAACATAAAATACACTACGAAAATATATATTTCTGGAGTACTGAAAGTAAATTTTAAATTTAACGACAACAAAAATAAAGGTTAATCGAACTGACGCAAATAAATTGACACATTGACAATTGCTACTCAGAGAAATAAGTGTACATCATCTACCTGGTACACTTTTTTGATTTCACTATGGTATACCATAGTACATATATGTACATAGATTTGTATGTGTATGTGTAGTATGCACCTTCCAACTAACTAATTGGTTATACATTATGACCTTCTTTTTTAGTATGGCGTCCAAGTTGAATGTAGTATCCAGGCGGTGGCCAAGATGCTATTGTGTTCGTCCACAAGACACAGGGTCGTGGGTCTCGAGTCCCGACTCACTTAACACGCCTGCCCTCTCAGCAAGAAACCTGAGGATATTGAATAGTTGATGCATACATAAATTTACATTAATATTTAGTACCAGGTTTTCCACGAGTAGATAAATCGAAATTAGGCCGAGACTTGCGTTTGTGCGTCTGTTTGAGGTAATTAACCCATTTTCGGCCGCTGGTCGATTTTTCGACCAGCCACTTTGAAGGATAGTAGCTCTGCACTTAGACATTATATCTTTGAACTTTTGATGCAGAAAATAGCTTTGGTCTTTTGGTAACCCCTCGAAATAATAATTTTTTTTAAAAACGATAAATTTGGAAATGTTGGCGAAGGCACGAAAAAAGCATTTTTTTAGTCATATTTTGAATATTCTGAAAAATATATAACCTTTTCAAATTATTGATTTATTATTGATTATTTACGAAGCCTAAAGACCAAATTACCACAATCAATTGATATCCATAAGATTATGAAAATATTTTTACCTCTCAGCACCGCGTACTTTTCAGTGGTCGAAAAATCGACGATTGGCCAGAAGTCGTCATGTATGTGTTTGTTTTCATGCTTGATTATTATTTGACTAAAACTATGTACATATATATTTGTTTTTATTTGAAATTGAATTTTTATTAATTTATAAAAAAAGTTGTAAAAAAAAAAACACAAAAAAAATCCAAAAATATTCTTAATTAAGGTCCTAAATGTAAGTCCTTAAAAGGAATTACAAAAATATTAGCTATTTCTGGTAGCGGCCGAAAATGGGTTAAACAAATAACAATCGAAACAAGTAATCGAAATATTACGACTAAGTTTCAGCAAGTTGAACAATTCTCAATGGGCACATTGTTGCAGTCAACAATGTTTCTATCAACACTATTCCTATTGAGAACTTTTTTCTACTAACAACATCAACAGAGCGCCTCGTCCGAAATATTGCTAAAATATTTAACGGTTACCCGTTGAAATATTCCATGGGCATTGTTGACGGATATGCCCATCGCTCTGTGATGCATCGCAATTCCAGCAATTCATAGTATCTTATGATCTGAGTCACCCTATGCTATTGCTGTGTCATCTCGCAAAATCAGATAAGTATGCGCTCCTCGCCACTAGATGGCACTTAAAGATAGAGACATTTTAGAGTTGCCTATACTTTATTTCAACAATTTTATGTCAGAAAAATTTATAGACACTTTTCCCAGCAGCACTTGAAGACTGTAGTAAATAATAGCAGTTAATGTAGAATCTACATTGGTAACCACCAATCTTTGCAATGAGTTTTCATTTAAAAACGAAGTGAGACAAACGATGAGGCAAACTAGAGAACAATTTGTGCATGCATTTCTATATGTGCTGACATGAAAACAACTACATACCAACAACTGTCAAACTGCTCCATATCCGGTTGAAGAAATAGATAGGCCGAAGCGAAAACAATTTATAACAATTGAAAGTTTTACGTTCATTGAAGGCAAACATGTTTTATAACAGTAGCAAAATGCAATCCGTGCTTTTTGTTCGTATTTTACAGTATCTGTTTCCCCGCAAACGCACCTGATTGTTTCACATTTGACACATCTGCTTACAGGTTTTCTCACTAATTTTCAATATGGTTGTATGTTGGGGAATGTACCCTGAGTTTAGTGAAAATATAGAAGTATGTACTACATACATATGTATGTACCTATATGCAGTTAATGAATTAGTTCAACTTCAATTACCTAATGATTGCTGAATGTTTTAAATTAGGTCATTAAATTTAGTTGAAATTGAGCGCCTTCGAATAGATGACTACCACATACGAAATCGACGAAAATGTTCACGTTGAAGCTGCTAATCTAAAATTGAGCACACAGAGTATCAGCTGAACTATTGTAATTTTAGGGCAATTTGAAACGTTTGTGAAAGATCGCAACGCACATTCACTAAGGCGCGTAAGTTACTTGTGCGTCAACGAAAAAATCGCCAGCATGTTGCGATAATCAGTACTGAAACATGTTCTGTTGGATAGCAATGTTTTTGAAATGATTGCGCTCATCTAGATGTAATAATTACTTTTTAATTTAGACATCTTGACATCTTGAGCTTTCATCATCATCATCTGTGATTTGTTCTCAGCTTTTGCTGTGCTACAACTTTCGCCATCGACGCTTGACTTGCACTTGGACTTGTCCAAGTGGAAATGGAAAAGAAGAAAGACCACCAGCTGATCGCAAATGTAGAGCCGAAGCAAGTACAACGACAAAAGCATTGGAGAAACTGTGTATGACACGTCAGTAAGAAGAAATTCCAGTTGGTGTCGTTTAGAGTTTGTGATGGTGACTTGGAGTGTAAGTGGGCACAAGCAGCAGCGGATGAAATACGTAAATATTTGAATTTGCCGAATGTAGCTTCTGCGAAAAATATTCTTACTCGAAATGGTAAAAACTAACGATATGTCGCAATCAAAAAATTGCGCCGAAAGAACAAAGGCTGCCGAAGCGGAGCGGGAGGCCACGCAGTAAGTGAGCGGTGCAAGAACCGCAAATGAAAGAATGAAGCGACAAACTTACCGCGACTATGTGTGTATGTATTATACGTAAATATGTGGAACCCTCTTTTGCAGGAGCCGAAGGATAATTTTCGGCATGGTCTTACTGCTGACGCTCTGTACCCGCTACTACAAAGTAACCGAGCCCGAGCATGTCTGGTGCGTAGGAAGGCCAAAACATCAAGTGCGCAAAATGTTGACATTTATGGCGTTTCGTTGGTCTTTCTTGCAGTTGGGACGAGACACATTTCGGCAAGATGGGAAGCTGGTACATAAACCGAACCTTTTTCTTCGACGTACATCCACCGTTGGGAAAGGTATTTGCGCACTTTTTTCGCTGGCCACCAGCTCTTCAACGCAATCTCTTTGCAGATGCTCATTGGGCTGTCTGGCTACTTGACGGGATATAATGGGACCTACCCCTTTGAAAAGCCCGGCGACAAGTACAACGGAACCCACTACGAGGGAATGCGATATGTAAGTTCCATGCACTTCATAGAAACCAAATTCGCCATTCAATGCTCGGTTTGCGTCATATTCAACAGTTTTGCACCACGCTAGGAGCGCTTATAATGCCAATGGCATTCGATGCCGTTTTCGAGCTAACACACTCAACCGAAGCGGCGCTAGTAGCTGTTTCCTATTTAATATTTGGTAAGCCTTGAAATGAAAGGTAATCGTTGCACTTTTTAACACCCTTTTTCACACTTTCATTTCCATATTTTCAATTTTAAATTCTTCGAATGCCATTTACAATAAATGCGTTATACGTCTTTGAGCCATGCTTTTTTGTTAATTTGTTAAGGTTAATTAATTAATGTTGTTAAGGTTCCGATTTCTGATGGAGCGCTGCTGAGTGCAGGTGGGCACTGAGAAATTTTATATACCGACCCTTTTGGACTTGTGGTTCAACCACGGTTGCCACTCGACCAAAATTTTGTCAACCAGATTTTCTAGAAAACTAACTGAAATCTAGAAAATGTTACCATCGGTTTCGGCTGTTCTTTGGTAGTTTTTTCTTGCTGTGACAAAGCTTTGTTTTGGTCGGGAAAAACGTCCAAACGTAACTACATACATGTGAGCAAAAGACAAAAACGAAATGTCTAACATATCACCAGTGGCGTCCCCAGGATTTCGGGAAGGGGGGGGATATGCCAAAAAATCCAGTTTAACGCAATTTTTATACTTTCATCTTTACGTATTATTTTTAATACATGTTGCATAAAATTGTACATATGTATGTACAGACATACATGTATATGTACACATATATATATATACCCAGCAAACCAAACGATATTGAAACGATATAGAAACGATATCGTTAAAGCGAGAATTTTTCTCGTTTTCGAGTCTTGCTAAAGTGTCTAAAATGATATCGAGAACGAGAAAAATTACACTATCGTAACGATATCGAGAATTTCGAAAATCTCGATATCGTTGCGTTACTGAAATTTTCTTATCCGAGATATCGTAACGATGTCGAGATTTTCGAAATTCTCGATATCGTTACGATAGTGTCATTTTTCTTGTTCTCAATAGCATTTTGGATACCATAACGAAAACTTATTTTCCTTCTGAAAATTGAAATAAAACGCATACTTGACAGTACTGTCACATGGCCAGTTCATTATTCAAATCAAATAACGATTATAAATACAACACAACAACTATCAAACTCGGTTTTGAATGCGCGCACGTTCACGTAATGACAACTTTTCGTTTGATACAAAAATATTTAATTTCATTTGAAAATTTTCAAATTCTTCAAAGCAAAAAATGCAAGCATTATCGAGATTATTTCGAGAAACTGTCGCTAAAAATTTATATCGAGAAATTGTTTGCAGGGTATGTATATGTATGTATGTATATGTATACAATTGCTAACATAAAATTCTTAAAGCGAAAAATTCAAGGTACATGTATTTTTAAGTAATAGATCCCAACTAAAAAATTAAAGTTTGCTTTAAGTTAGAACATTTTGAAAACTCCTTCTAATAGAATTACGGAAAACTCAAAAGACTTATTTTAAAAAGCATAAAACATGTATCGGAATTTTTTTCAAATTTCAACAGCTGATGCAGGATTGGCATGAAGCCTGCGTTTGACTACTACTTTAAATAGTCGATACTTTTGGGAACACTGAAAATACAACTATTCTGCGAGAACAAATGCAATACTGATTTTTTTTATTAATTTATTCTTAACCCTTCTGCGGGCACCCGATTCTGACCATACCATTTTGACCTTTGGATGCACTTTAGTAATTTTTGTGGTTAAGCTATCGAGATCATATTTCATGATATCCTCAACTGATCCTTTCTAAGCACAAAAACCAAAACCATGGCCTGGCCACACCATGGTGTATTTTCATAGAAATTTGGCAGTTAAGATTTTGTTTGTTATTTCGGAATGGCTTAAAAATATTTGTTCAGTCCTTTACGGAGCATAGGGCTTCAACTAGGCTTTTCCATTTGACTCGATTTGAAACACCTTTTTCGTGCCATCCCATGTAATAGTGACATAAGTAAGTTGGCGCAAAATTTACCTGGTTCAATTGTTTTTTGATCGCCTTGGCTTTTATTTTCTTTTGGTTTAGCAAATTATAATTTTTGGTGGAAAATAAAGTCGGAACATATTCAAATTTAATATTTATCCATTCATAGTTATGTCCGTGTTTTGGTGCCAATTCAGTTACATTCCTGAAGTGAAGATAGTATTTGTGGTCCTTTTGTGTCTGGTTTCTTATCAATTCGATTAGGTGTTTTCTGTGGCAGAGATGGAAAGAAGACAATGCTATTTTAAGGATCAGGTGGACATAGTTTTTGAACTTCGACGCTGGAGTAAATCAGAGAGGACAATTTCTCTGAAAAAATTAGTTATAATAACGGTGCTGACAATTTCAGGCTTTCATTTGGCGCTGAACAAAACGAAGCTTCTGATACTGATAAAAAAAATTATCGTTTAGATAGTTCAATGTGAAGATAGCGACGTCAGTTCAGCATGAACAATAACATGTTCTGCATGTTTTTCTTTGACAAAGCAGTTCAGAATTGTTAACAAGTAACAGTGCAAGGAATCGAGAGTCAGTCATGATATTGCATTATATTGTTGCAATAATTGCATTGGTTAAGCAGTTGAAGCAAATCCATAAAAAAAGTATTTTACATTTATAAATTTTTTTATTCTTTTTTTGCTTTACTGTCGTATTTTTTGAATTTCAAAATTAATTCATTGAAGTTGAAGCTCGCTATTTACTTAATTATTCAAGTATATTTTTACCGTTTTACGTAAATAAAATGTAGGCAAGCAAAAGAAATCATTGTGTTCACACTTTCTGTTTTTTTTATATCCTTAACTACAATCCTAGACTATCCTCTTGTTTACACCATGGTCCGGCCAGATCATGGGATGTTGAACCATTAGGTTTTAAGTGGGTACTCACAGAAAAGATAAAGCAAATAATAAAAATTGTTCACAATTCTATATTGTTACATCAAATTGTATAAATGAATTTATCCACCAAGGGGGGGGATCCATCCCCCTAATCCCCCCCCTGGGGACGCCACTGCATGTCACCTAACGAAAATATAATGTACATACTTCCCTTGCAAAAAGTTATCAAACACGTGTAAAAGTAAGCAACCACAAAAAAATTAATCTATTTTGGTTACAAGTGACCAACTGTGGCAACCGTGGGTCCAACACACTTTGTCTGTTGTCAGTCTTTGTTTTCGGGACATCCTTCTGGTATAAGCACCAGGAAGTTGGATCCAAAAAGCCCAACTTTATTTTGGGTGTATGAAAAAAAGAAGGTTTATTTATATTGAAGTAGGATACATTTTTAAATTGAGTGAAGTATACGAGCTGGTGCTATTAACCAACAAACATTATAATCTAAAAACAAAGTTATAAATTTTTCATATTTACAAAATCGGCATGTACATCTTAGAGAGTAAAATTGTGAAACTACACTCAACATTTTAAGTCGCAGCTTGATCTGTCAACAAGAAAACGGTGACATTTGCTTTGAAGAAAAGCGCATTTACATACGATGTCGGTTTGAACTGCAACTAACTGTAACTGACTGTATGACTCGTATATTTGCTATAAGCATACATTTGAATACCACATGTATGACAGTGTATAACTTGCATGTTGTAAGCCATCTGGATGTGTTCTTAGCTAAGATTTAATGTAAACATTATCTTTCTTCTCAGATGTGGGCCTTCTAACGCTGAATCAGTATATACTTCTGGACCCGATTCTATTGTTTTTCATGACTGCATCGCTTTGGGGCATGACGAAGGCATCAAGTGCCACCGCTAGTGGTGAATCGTATACAAAACGCTGGTGGTTTTGGCTCTTCTTCACCGGCACAATGCTGTCCTGCACCACCAGCGTGAAATTTGTGGGCCTATTTGTGGTGCTGCTAGTGGGCCTGCACACAGCCAACGAGCTATGGGTTATTCTCGGCGACGTACGGCAACCGTTCGTAAGTTCAATGCCATTGCTTTTAACAGTTCTTTGCGGACGAAGGTTGAGATCAGCGCGTGGTAGCGTTGCTGAACATACGCAAGCGCTGAATACGTGCTGCGCATTGCCAGAATTGATTGTCGCTCAGCTCACCTTTTGCCTTTGTTGTCTCTTTTGCAGTACGAGACTATTAAGCAAATCGTCTGCCGCGCTCTGGCCTTGATAGTGTGGCCAGTTCTTCTGTACACGGCATTTTTTTACGTCCACCTGGTGGTGCTAAATCGGAGTGGCAACGGCGATGGCTTTTACAGCTCCGCATTTCAGTCGCGTCTCATTGGTAATTCGCTGTACAATGTGAGCATGCCACGGGACGTCGCGTACGGCGCAGTCGTCACTATTAAAAACCATAAGACTGGAGGAGGGTACTTGCACTCGCACTATCACCTGTATCCTAAAGGTATCGGAGCGAGGCAGCAGCAGGTGAGCTCACTAATATGGTTGATAGTAAGTCACTCAACAGCGATGCCAACTAAGTACAACAGCCGACTTAGGCCCGTTTCACAGCGACGTGTTTACTCGTATCCAACAGTAGACTGCCGATTTTCGATTTCACAGTAGCAAGTTTATCAAAAGTTAACCTTCAATATTGGGGAGCTAACTGGACATTATTCAAGCATGCAAAAACGAAAATATCAATCAGATTTCAAAAACTAACTGTCAAACTGTAAAAACGGGGGTCAACCAGGGTTACCAACTGCCCGGTTTTCGCCCGGACAGTTCGGTTTTCGGAAGAGTTTGTAACTTAAAAACAGAAAAACTTATTAATAAAAACCTATTCGTTTATGTTATAATGAACATATGTACATATGTATATTGCATTCGCAATAATCGCCTAAATTTGATTAAGAGTTCCGCTTCTTATTTTTTTGTTGAAATATTTACATTGACTTGAGTTTTTTTATCACATTTTGTAAATCAATGTTTTGCAAAATTGCCAACATTTCAAAAATCGCTGATTTCGAATCAAGCGACTAATGTAAATTTTGAATTCAGCTAAATATTCTAACCTGAAAGAAAGCCTAAGTATGTTCAGAAACTAACACATTTTGAATAGCGACAAAAATGAGTTAGTCGTTGTGCAATAATCTCCATTATCCGCTTCTTCTAAAATGAAAGGTATTTACATAGATACTTAGCACCTTCTAGTTACTCATATGAAACCTATTATTATTGACAAATTTTATTTCAGTACGAGTTTACTCGAAACTGCGTTTTTTTACGAAGCGGTTAGTGCTTTTGACCACAGGCAATGAATCTAAAATGCTTATTCACGATTCTCGACTTGACTTGTTGTAAACTCTCTCCGACACTAGATACAACATAGATACTGTATGTTTGTTCCAGAAAAACCTGTTCGAGTTTTTTCAAAACTATTCACGATATTTATACCAATTTTTGTTACAGAAATATTCAAGCAAAATACATGACACAATTATTAATATAAATAAACAATTTAGTCCCCGTCAGCATTGAGAATGGACTGGTATCTCCGAGGCATAGATACTGTCAACGAGATTTTCAACGAAACTTGCAGGAAGAGCACGCCAAATCTTTCAAAATATCCTGGAAAGCCGCTTTAAGTTGTGAACAGGTTTTATTGCAAGCGAGCTCTTCATAACGACCCAAACGTTTCCGACAGTATTTGCAACTGCAGATTGGGATGACTAATCCATGGTGTTAATACAACTTTCATCCTTCCAAGCGTTTTTCGGGCCATTGTCCTCTTGCAAGACCCGATTTTCGTTATCGAAACATCTTTTATCCAAACAACTATGAAGGGGCGCGTTTACAAATTTTGAGAATTCTTTCGAATCCCAAATCCGCTCTCTGAGGAGCACTCCAGACATTCACTTTGACAGGATGTTTGACAGTGCACTGAATGAAATCGGTGCCACGTGTTGCATAGATTAACCAGGGCCATATAGTAATTTTGCATCGTATGAATGTCGTCTGATCGATCTGACCTCACGCAGGCGCCTCTTAAACAACTTTGTCGTCTACGCTGTCCGTCGCTTTTGTTTCGCCCATTCAGGAAAATCATCAACATTTTCCGACTGTTTGTATTGCGTCACCCACTTCTTAATGAACGTCTTCGACTTCTTAATTACTTTGACTGCAGCCGCATGGAACTGGTGATTTGTAATGGGTGCACAAAAAGACAACCTCAAAGTACTTTGCGTACAAGGAACTCATTTTGCAAACGAACGCTGAAAGCTTCGAGCGAAACTGCACTGAATTAGCAATAACGTCGCATCTCACCGATGACAGTCGCGTCAAAAAGAAGAAATGCAATTACTCTTCATTTTCCAATCGAAATTTGGTGAAATTGATTGACTGTACCACAAGTAAATAGTGATAACTATCATGAAAACTGCTCTTTTAATGGTCCAATAGTCCACGGATGTCAGGTATAATTTGTATAACCTTACAACAGTGTTCAATGTTAGATACGGCGCCGAGTGAGAACTAGAAAATCTAATGTTTTATAGGGATTCTAAGCATTTTTTACCGATTTTTCATTGAAAGCGACGTTTGCACTCTGAGCTACAATCATTTCAATATGTGTGTTACAATTTTCCACAGATAACAACATATACACATAAGGATGGCAACAACAAATGGCTGATAAAGCCTTTCAACAAGGAGTCCCTGCCGGCTGTGGCGTTGGTTAGACACGGCGATCTGATCCGTTTGGAACACGTTGCAACTAAACGAAATTTGCACTCGCACAGCGAACCCGCCCCAATAACCAGGAAGCATTTACAAGTTACAGGCTATGGTGAGGTGAGCGATAAATAAATGAAATTCTCAGTCAGCCGTTTCTTACAACCATTGCTTTATGTAAATTCCATTGTGACCGAACTCATTGCAGGTCGGACAAGGCGATGCCAACGACATTTGGCGATTACTTATAGTTGGCGGTAAAGCTAACGAAAGTGTCAAGACCGTGACGACGAAAATGCAATTGGTGCATTATCTACAGAACTGCGTTCTAACTACAAGTGGAAAGCAGTTGCCCAAGTGGGGTTTTGAGCAGCAGGAAGTAACGTGCAATTTAAATATGCGCGACAAAAGCGCTCACTGGAACATTGAAGAAAATCACCACAACAAATGTGAGTAAATGGAACTAATACAAATACTTTTGTGCGAATGTATATAGATACATACTATATATCGAATTCTCCATATAAAAATGTAGCGATCCGCTGGTGACTATACTCTGACTGAAAACACAATCCAACTAATTTTTAGTTTTTCACTGTTTCCTCATATTTATGTTTCATTTCATTAAACAACAGTAGTGTAGTCTACTGTGTAGAAAAACACAATAGAGTATACCACCGCTGTTTCGCTCAAGTAATATATCTAGATATATAGAAGTCATTCAATGTCAAGGCAAGAACCCAGAAGGTTTCGACACGCCAGAATCTTGTACTTTCTAATCTTGAGCCAACAAGTTTAAACATGGCACAAGTTTAAAAAGCCACGAAGCACATTTATCGTAATTAATAAAACTTAAATCAAAATTTAACCTCAAAATTGTTGATCTCGAAATAACTCTCAAATAATTTTAGAAATCGGAATACAGTTTTATAAAAATTAGAGTCGATTAAAAAAAAAGAGAGCGTGGTTTGGCTTTTTTATTGTTGTAACTGGAAAAGGCAAACATTCATATTTGCATTGCAACCTTCTGCAAAAACCATGTTTCTAGGCGTAAGACTAACTACATAGACAATACTTTAAAACTTAAATTCTCGCTACATATGTATTTCAGTACCCAATGTCAACTTCAATGTATACGCACCAGGATTCTTCGCAAGATTCTTTGAATCGCATGCAGTGATGTTTCAAGGCAACGCTGGACTGAAGCCAAAAGAAGGCGAAACTACGAGTAGACCGTGGCAGTGGCCAATTAATTATAGGGTATGTAAAATAAAAGCAAATTTAAAATTGTGTGTGGTGACAGTCGAATATTATGTTCTGACTGCAAGGCTAATGATCTAGTGAGCTCCAAACACAAATTTGAGTCGGTCAAACTTTAATTTAAGAAGCGCTATTTTGAGGATGCCAAGAGGAATACACCTGCAATATTGCCAGCAAACTAGGCCAGCGCTAAACAGCTGATCTGCCAGAAAACTAACAAAGTAAACTCCGACCGAAGGTCTATCAGCGCAGTGGTTGCTGTGCTCACCGGTCATTGCCTAACGGGTTGAGATGCTAAAAGACTGAGAATGCTGTAAAACGACTGTAGTCGGGCATGGAACGATTTTCGAATTCAAGCGCTAGCTCGAGCCACCCCGAGTGTTTGCTGTTATTGAGACAGCGCAAGCCACCGCGAGTCAACTTCAGAGATATGGCAAGGTTTACTATATACTGGAAAACTGGGGAGTAGTGCCGTCCCAAAGTAGTAACACAGGCAGCCATTTCTTTGCGCTTTCGTGAGATTTCATAAGAAGACTGCCACTCCAACTTAACCTAAGTTCATACATGACCGGAATTTGAAAGTTGTATGCCAAATTGGAACCAAACATGGAGATTCATTAACTCAGGCTTTTTGGACTCAGGCTTATGTTGAAATAAATAGTCATAAACGAATTTTTATATTAAAGGAATGTCTTGTCTTAGTCCAGAACTTTGAAATTTGCTCACTCACTATTTCGAGAAGTACGTAGTTGAACAAAAAGGCAGTTGAAAAACGCGTTCTTCAAAAACAAAGCATTGGCTATGATGAAACGTACGCACTCGTACCAAGGTTAAGGACAGTCAGAGTAGTGTTAAATAGTAGTTGAGATACATCATTAATATATATTCCAACAATTGGATGATGAAAAATTTAATTTAATAATTTTACCACAAAGGTGATGTTTTTTAAACCTACTTATATGGCAGTGCCAGAAGCGGTCAATACAGACATAAGAACGGTGTGCAAACTAAACAAATTCAACGATTTCATACTGTCACTAGAATTTTTCCATTCACAGCAAGACTACATTCGGTATTTCAGAGATAAATGCGTTTGTGGAAATGTCAAAAAGTTAACGCATTTTAACGTGAAAATCATTTAGATGTATTCCGGTTAAATGGGCCATCTGACGCATTTATAAAAATCTTAATTAATTCTATACTTGAAGCAATTATGTATATAGGTATGAGCTCATTATTATATGTGCACAGTATTTAGTATTAGTATTAGTATTTTAGTATTAGTATTTAGTATTTTATTTTAAATGTATTGATAGTTTCACTAAAAAACATACAAAACTCATGCTGTACAAGTTTATATGGACAGTGAAACCTGCTTAAGTGCCTCCCCGCTTAAGTGCCCAACATTTAAGGGCACTATGCATTTTTTATTAAAATCTGAAGAAAACTCCCCGCATAAGTACCTCCCCGCTTAACCCTCGCTGCATGGCATTGCATACATGCAATGTTAACTTTTCATAGATTTGGGAACTATTCTATTCTATTCAGCATTTTACAGTCGTTCATTCTTCAGTTGTGCCTTTTATGCTAAAACATTTGATTACTAAAAAAATTCTTGCGAATCACATTGGGTGTATCTCTGTGCAAAAGAATCAAAAAAACAACAAGTGTTTCATTTTGGTGAACTAATTTTGGTTACTAATGGCGGTCGCCGTCGCTCAGTTCTTTAGTGCGTTGAATTGCGAGTATACAGTGACGACGACCTAGGTTCGAATCCCCGTAGTAGACAACAAAAAAATATAGATAAAACCGACTTTCCTTTTGGCGGTGAGCTTTGGTGAGAAAGGTGTTCGGCGAAGTAGTTGGAGGTGGATGGTGAAGAGGTGGAAGGACCAAGTTGAAAACGACCAACCGTCTCTTGGAGTGATCAACTGGAGAAGACGCGCGCAAAGCAGAGGCTCCTGAAGAGAACTTTTGCGGCAGGCCGTAACCCGGTGACGGGTTGTTACAGCCATTTAAATAAGCAAGTAAGCTTATATGGGACGGTTCCAAGAAAATCCAAATGAAGTTCCTTATTGCATTATTGAAACGGATTTTCAACTACCTAAAAGGATCTAAAGATAAACAATTAAAGTATAATAATCACAATCTGGCAGCGCAAATTGTTAGAAGAAGAACACACTTCTTCATGTAAAGCAGAATACGTAGCTCTAAGACCTGCCTCGACAGAAGCACGGGGGCCTCGAGGTTTGTTTGACGACCAACAACAACTGAACACAAATCCGACTGTCACCTACGAGGAGCACAGAGAGCGTATTTGTATAGTGACCGACTTATCAGATACACTATTAAAGAAAAAACGAATATGAATTAAAGCGTTAAGCTGATATCCTTACGAAACCATCAGATCCATCCCGCTTACAATTGTTAAAAGAAGAACTAGGATTACTTCATTAAGAGGAGGTGTTCCAATACTGTATAAAGAATTTTCATATTGACAGAATCTTTGTTTTTTGAAATATTCCTTCAACTCACTTTTTCATTTTCACATTCACATCCATTCATCCATCCATTTTATTAAACATTCATGGAACTTGAAAAATGATTTCAATTGTGTTTTTCCTGCTGCACTTCCGGGACAAAATTTTCTCTGGCGGCCTTGAGTCCCTATTCCGTGCTTCCTAATATTGTGAATTTATTTCTGGCGCATGTTTAAATATTTTAAGTGTTGTGGAATTTCAATCATTCAAATAAAAGGTTTCTCACCGTTAGCAAATTCTTCCATATTTTCCCCCGAAGGCTTAATTCTTCCTTTTAGTTGTTTAGTTTAATTTAAACGTCCCATTAAATTCAATATACTTAGGCATAATTTTGACACAGTAAATTAATAGTTAATAGTTTCGGACCTCGTGGTTTCAAGTGACATAAATGCTGAATTCTATTACAGAATATCGAAATTTACTTGCATTGTTTTATAATAGAAAAGCTTCTTTTGCCAAAGAATATGAAATGTATCTTCATTTTCTTTGCTTTTGCCTATTTATTCTTTTTCATTTCATACTATTGCATTTGATTTTATTTCCTTATGCGAAATTTATGCATATTTGGCAATTTTGTTCGCAGAATATTTCAAGGGCGTACGTTGTTTATAAAAGTGAAAACAATTTTGCTCAGCACAATTAAATACTTATCTATGACCTCCTCTTATAGGAAAAAATATGTTAATTTTAAGTTTTACAAAAAATTCAAATTAAAAAAGTCATGACAATATTAAAGAAGATTATATTATACAATTCCCTGATAATATATGATTCCCACTAATTCATGTTTTGTTATATTTCTCGGCTTAACCACTGATTGTGAACAACGTGCGACCTAACGACTATGGCTGTAATACAAATTATACAAATCAAGGGACAGTTCTTCTCCGGCAGTTCCCATCGAATTTACTTGTTGGGTAATCCAATAATTTGGTGGAGTAATTTAATTTTCTTATCGCTGTTCCTGGTCGTGTTTTTTATTGAGGCCATCAAGGAGCGGCGATTAGAGGGTCAACGCTTGGCACTGCAGCGAACACAACAGCTCGGTGTGCAACTTCAGCCAAAGCCTTTTGACAATTGCAGCACAACCCCGGCATTCGTACCTGGGAAAAATGGTAAGATGAACTGCTTGTGTATACTTAACTATCAAAAAATAAGACCCAATAGTTACAATTCAAAAATCTATTTTTGATACTTTTGGCCACATTCGTCCCATTGTGCGGCAGCGTGCAGTATCGTCACATTACTTATATTGCAACGTTAATGCATCAAATTTGGTTAAACAAATAGCGACACATTTTTGATCAATCGTTCCTATCACAGCTATATGATATAGTTGGCTCTTGTTCAAATGTGGATATGTGATGTGGTATTACCTAAAAGTCTTACGCACGAAACATATATTATTTGTGCAAATATTAAGCCTAACATCAATAGAATCGAAAGAAATATGACAAAGTTATGATGCACTGAGTGAAAACACCAACTTAACATTTATGACACCGTGCGAAAAAAAATGTGTTTGCCAAGACTCATCCTAATGTTGATATAGGCGTGAAACTAAAGGTCATTTATAGTAACTAGGCATAGTCAGTTTTTCATTTTCTGGCCCAAAGTCCTTTTTAAAGGACTTTACAATTTTTAGGTCATACACATTTCAAATATTTTTTAAATATTTGCGGTTGTGCAATGGTGAAGATATGGTACCAAATGAAAGAGGAAAATTTTCACCTTTTAACTAAATTTTCTATTTTGAACTTTCAGGACCAAAATGTGTCAGGTAGGGAAAACATATGTACATGTTTTGGATCTCAGTCTGTAGATTCATACATCTAAATGTTATTCTATTTCAAAGTTCTCAACAAAGTTACACAAAACCCCCCCAAACAAAATCCTGCGTGCGCCACTGATGCGAAGTATTAAAATTGTTAATAATTATTATTAATAACTCAGAAATAATCGATAGTTGCCGTACCTAGTTGATACAAATAAACACAAACGATATTTGGGTCCGCCATACATAATTCTATTTAATAACACGCTAACAATTATTTTGTACAAGATCAATGTTTTAGTAGTAGAGAGAACGCATCTCACAGGTGTGCAGGCTTTTCAATCGGTTCAGAAGCGTAAGTAAACGATGATAAACTGTAAACATGTATCCTTTCCAATACAAATAAGGCACAAAAAAGCAAATTATAGTCATTGCTTCGTGTTGTCATGCATGAAGCGAAAACAACAACACACAACCGATTAATTGAGATTAAAAATGATCAAAATCACAAAAATGCATCATTCCAATTTAAATTTCGGGAGCGTAAATGATCGCACTTCGACCACTAGACGATACTTCTATATTGTGTTTTATCTGTTCCCCAGAGCGCGATCCTGGACGAAGTTCAGTCAGAGCGGCAACTTGGCTATTCCTTGGATGGGCTCTACACTACGTACCGTTTTGGGCCATGGGTCGAGTGCTGTACTTCCACCATTATTTCCCAGCGCTGATATTCAATTCCATGCTTACTGGTAAGTGGATCAAGTTCACGTCGCCTTCGCAGTACGATCGGTTTTGTGAAATCTGAATCGGCATTCAGATTATCAGACTGTGGCACTTCGGCCCTCGACAGTTTTAAGTTGGAAGCCGTACCGACTTTGAAGTTATTATAATTGCGAGTTTGTGCGCAACTATGGGCCACCCCCTTCGTTCGCGGCACTATAGCCGATTAGTTGCAGTGGCCTTTACTCGATTGTGTTTTGTATTTGCAGGTGTCATGTTCAACTATTTAACTGGCCGAATGCCAAGGTGGCTGCAACACACACTGCTCGGGTGTCTGCTCTCGGTGTTGGCCTACAGCTTCGTTCTGTTCTCGCCGCTGGCATACGGCATGGACGGCCCTCTAGCTAATGAGCCCCAGTCGGCGATGTACGGCCTAAAATGGCTGCCATCATGGGAATTTTGAATGGCGTTTGTCCGCGGGTTGCTCGGCCACGGGAATGCTCGGCTGGCTGCGGTGACGACAATGGTAATGAACCCGGTATACCTTTTCTGGATGGTTGCGTGTGTGCTCTGTCGCGTAACACATGGTTTTCATCATCCACATTTGCATTCAACATTATGGCCTCACGTCGGTGCCAGCAGTGCTGGTGCATTCTCGAGTCCAACGGTGTAAAATAATAAAGAGAACTAAATAAATAACACCAAATAATCGTGCAATCGAAGTTTATGGCATTTTTCCCCATTTCGCCAAGTGTGTGTTCTAACACACGTTGTGTGGCCTAGCAGCACCATGATGCATGCAGCACTATTCGCAATTTAGGGCACAGCATAACGGAAAGATATCAAATCGTCTAAGAGCGTCCCTGTGCAGCAATTTATTCTTCACTTGGGTCTCTAAAAATAGACTATTGGCTAGCACTCATTGGCACACTGGTTACTTACAAATGATTCTGTCACCCAGCCCGACAAAAGGTGATTTTCCTGGTGGCACCAACTGACTACTAACAGCTCACCGAAGTATCATTAGCGAGTTGATTGAATTGGCTGGACTTAATGCTTTTGCGGCTGTGTCGGACCAAAGAATATGAAGTGTACACAGATAAAACTACGATCTCACTTGTAAAGCAACGCTCTCACTATGAGAGCAGAGCGCGGGTTCTAATGTTGGAACACGCCATACAAAATGTTTGCTTATATGACATGCGTCTTCTGTATGTTTGTTTTCTTTGGTTGGACGAATGCATGAACGTTTCATGCATAGTATAATAATAAAGTAGTCTAATCAAAGAGAGTACTCCTAATGCATAGTGAAATTAATAAAGTGTACCAGGTAGATGACGTACACTTATTTCTCTGAGTAGCAATTGTCAATGTGTCAATTTATTTGTGCCAGTTCGATTAACCTTTATTTTTGTTGTCGTTAAATTTAAAATTTACTTTCAGTACTCCAGAAATATATATTTTCGTAATGTATTTTAAGTTAGAAAAACATAGAAACTGAATTGCCGTGCGTTTTTTTGCAGAGACAGCACGTTTTTCCTGGCATGTTGTTGCGTTTTTAGTGTCGGTTTTGGTGCAGAACGGATTTTCAAACAACAATTTATTTTGAAATTATTTCTTTCAGCACAGACGGGTTATGAAATCTAACATTTGTCAGCATAATGACATTAACTGTCAGAAAATAAGTGTACGGTGAAGAGAGAGTTCCTGCTATCTGGCACACTTTATTAATTTCACTATGTCCTAATGTACCTCTATGTTGATTGACCACTATTGTCAAAAAAGTCATCAGCAGAGTAAACAAAGTTGTATTAAAATATACCTAAGCACTTTCCTTTTGCTTTTAGTATGATTTTATTTGAATGAAGTTGCGACTGTGGTTGAACATTTTTTGAACTGACAAATTTCAGACATCAAAATTTACGTAATTTCAAAAAATTTTGTTTTCCTTGAGCGGGAGAGTCTCCTTTGATCAGTCTCCTTTGATATTTCTGGTTCAACTGAAACAAAGATGAATTTAAAGACAGAAAAGATATCAAAGAGCATATTACAAAATATATATCATTCATTCTGAAGTTGCAGAAAAAGTCGTGTTTCTCAATTTATCAAAAATATCTCGACTCACAATCAACGATTTCAGAAAAATTGCACCTATTATCACGGCTGTGAAACGGTTCTGAATCGAGTCGAGTCGTTTCGGACCATACCATCAGAATAACATTTTTGGTTTCCATATTAGTATTGTTCTGTTTAAAAACACTATTTTTTCTTTATTTACCAAAAGTGCACATGACAACAATAAAATTGTTAGAAAGATGCGGATTGGCAATACTTTTTATTTTTGAACCGAACCACTGCACATTAGGTCAAATGATGAATTTTTCTGTGCGAAAGTCAAATTTCGTAAATTCCGTTATACATTTTTTTCCCCCCTCATCATGTTAGAAATACTCCAAAGCAACGAAAACTCCACTTTGTTTTTTTAAAACATAAAGTACCTTTTGACAGTATTCAGTCAAAGTCACTTTATCGACAAGTCATTGAAAATTTATTTGCTGCATCAGTATTGATAGTAAAGTTTTAAGCGCGTATTGTAAAAATTGTGCGAATAATTGAAAAAAAGTTTGAAATGGGAAAACGATGAATTAAGTACGTATTAATTATTTTATTAAAAATACATGGAATTTTTTTTTTGTTGGAAAAAAATAGTTTTTTAACATGACCTGAAAGCTTTTGCGGTTGACTTCAAATTTTAACTTTATGGAAGCTTTTAAAGTTTCGGCAACATTTGGCAAACTTAAAGTAAAAAGAAATGAATAAATTAGGGTATTATAAGTTCATTTCATTTTATTTCAAGTTGCGCTTTTTTGCGTTTTGCTAGTAATACCAATTTTTCAGGATACTACGCTATGCAAAAAATCGAATTATTTGAAATTTGGCTTACGGAACGTTCAAAGTAAAAAAAGCGTGATGCAGTTCTTAATCATGTTGTAGAAAATATTGACGATTACGGAGGATATTGACGATTCAAACAAAAAACACTGAAACCATTTTTGGAACAAATGCAGTATAGCGAACCCTCATGAAATAAACCTGAAAATTGGACCATATAGAGCTTATTTTTGTGAATCTAAAAAACTAAAAATTTTGCCTGGGAAACGCCCACAAAAAGCGCGGCTCGGGGTCAAAGTTCAATGTTTTTATTAAAAAAACTAAATTAATCTTTAATTGATTTACACGATATGGGTATCAAATGAAAGGTATTTTTCATACCTTTCGTACTAATAAAAAGTTTTAGGCAAACAAAATTTGTTTTTACAATTTTTTCAAAAACGGATTTTTAAAAAAAAAAAATTGTTTTCGCTTAAAGCATTTTATTAGTACATCTTACGTAGGTATGAATCAGTTGGAGGCATTTGGTAAAGTGCTTCAATTCAATTCTGTATAAAGTCTTCCTCAATTTCTTAAATTACTTTTGCCGTTATTCTAACTAAAAACATAAAAAAAAATTTTATTTTACCGAAACGTTTAAGTTTGTATAAATTAAATAAGATATGTTATAAAGTATTGAACATGTTACGTATAGTTTTGGGAACAACGATATTCATAGAAAAAGGCCCTGATAATAATAGCTCCGAATATTACAAGAAAATAAATTGAGAATGTAAAAGATTCGAGCACCAATATGTATTCCTCTGTTACATATGAATGTGTAAAGAATCCATTTTCAATACTTACCGATATGTAAAGCATTTAGTCAAGATTTTTTTTAATGCATGCAAACATTTTCACAATTTCAACCCTTAAGCGAAGAACGTAAGCTAATGAGTAAGCTAATGAATAATACATTGCTTAGCAAAAGCAATTAATTTATTGTAATTCTGTGATGTCCCTTCTGACAAACATTTCAAAGGATTCAGCATAAAAATCAGACTTTTCGGGATTTTGTTATGCGCTCCGGAATTGACATCTCTATGCTTTCGCTGACCCAGCAATGTTCGTTCTCGACTATGTAATGCAACGTCGGGCCTGATGACTGTTTAAGTAATTAAACGAAAATGCTCACAAATTACAGGAGTAATGTAAACACAATTGGCTGACTCCATAAATTCATAAAACCACGGCACTTCACTTCGTGGTTAGTTTCGAGCAGTTTTCTATCGCCGCCGGCGTCTTTAAGCCATTAGTTGTGTGTTTTTGTAATGGTTGGGGCGCGCACCGCAATACATGGCTGCAGCCGAAAATTCTCGTTGCTGGGGTTTAAGCAAAACCTTAGTAACTTTGCAGCATTTTTAGAGCAGACACTGGAGCGGATTCGATATGAAAAGGCACATAAGTATGCGAGAGCCCGTAGACTTGTGGACATTTATATTCGCAAGTAAAAGTCGTTCTTTCAACTGCCATACTGTCCGACTTCAGGCTGCAATTGGGGTATACGACCACCGCCACCTTTTCAGTGCGGGCCTGGCTCAACAAGTGTTGAGAGCGTGTCCGGTCGCATGGGCAGTCTTCGTGCGTTACCTGCTGGCGCCACCCCGAGCATGAGGAAAGCTTCTGCCAGCTGTATTTCGCACCTGTCTACCTGACAGCGTAGGTAGCCAGCTCAGGCCAGAAATAACACAAATTGTTAATATGTATTATTTGTATGCACATTTTAATAGCCGTCGTCTACTCGGTGGACGAACTAGTTACAACCGATGTGATAGAGTCGGCATACGCACGCGTATATTTGCGAAGTCTAGCATGGCGAATAACAAAGTTTCCGTCTGGCGGTCGGGAGCCAGTGAAGTGGTTTAACTAAATCCGCTCAACTGACGTTTCAGCTAATTAATGTCGCGCAGGAAATTGCGCAGACACTCCCGCAAGAGTTCTGTATAAAAGGACCTAGCTAAATCGAAAACATGTCAGTTCCGATTTGGTCTTCACTGACGACTTCTGTAGCGAAACCCTAGTTAAACGATTTTATTGAAAACAGGACACAACACGAAAGCATGACTCTCACAATTAGGCAAACAGGAGCAGTGCTCCTGCTGCTGACATTTCTCACACATTTGTCCAATGGACTATACACAAAGCCCGCTGCCGATAAACCTACAGTATCCAAACACGAATGGAGAGTCTTCCAGCAAAAATTAGGACTAACCAATCAAAAAGGTAAGCACATTTTTAAAACGTACAACTAGTATTGTTATTGGCCAACAGTGGTTCAACATTAACGATTAACTCTTTTATAGTGGAGCTTCTGAAATCGCAAAAGGATCAGCGGGGAACTATGGAGGCGCTACAGCGTTTCATAAAAGAGAATCCAAAGTATGTGGCCGTAAACGTTAAGAATAAGAGCCATGAGCCGAACTCCTTTCTCAGACTGTATCACGCCTTGGTGAAACAACTCAAACTATCAAAGCGTACACTGAAGACATCATTAAATTTTGAAGTGACAGATAAGCCGGTCAAGAATCTGCGACGATCACGTAGGAAAATCGCCGTAAAGATGATCTCCGACATACCCTCTGAAGAGATCGATGGCCTCCTCAAAATTTTCCAAAAACAGCATAGCATCGACTTGGATGCTGACGACGACGTTGACTACGATGCGGCTGATGCCCATTACGCCGATATATCGCAATCTGCGGCATTGCCATCGGCAATGGACTCCGACTCGATGTATGAAAATCTGTACGAAGACGAGAAGGACTTGGCCGTGCCGGCGAAAACGCACCACAACTCAGAATTTGGCTCCTTTCAAGATTTGATTCTGCAGGCGAAACGCGATCAGTGGCAACGGGAAATTGAAGAATCGAAACTGCGTCCTTACAACAACGATCACTTCCTGTGAAGCGAAGCTGTAAACAATTATTCTACATACAACGGAACCAAGTGCAATAAGTGGTCTCTTATCGCAACGGAGATAAGCGTTATATCGTTGCACCGAGACAGAGTTCAATCGTGCATTCGCAGGCAGCCAATGACGACCTATCACAAACACATGCACAGAAACATGCAGCGGCTCGCAATAAAAAGGCATGCAAAAAAACGTTATGTACGTATGTACATAAGCGTACTGCACAATTCATGTGTGTGTGAAATGCCAATGTATAGGAGGTAGATTAAGTAAGAGACTGTTGATAATTAAGTGTAATTTTTATTCCATACATGTACATACATATATAAAATACGAATATAAAATGATATAAAATGTGTAAAATATTGAAAATATTGATTAAGAAATTAGTGCTCGATAAATCGCTTCACATAATAGTCGTTTTCTTCAGACCCGTTAACTTGCAATGTTTTCGCGTTAAGATCGATAATACCCAAATTATGCAAATATATATACATATGTATGTATATATTTGCAGTCTATATAAATTTATATATAGTCCATTAATAAGCAGAGTGGTGCAAAGAAACGAAATGTGCGACAAAAGTATGTGCACAATGTTTATAATGCATTGGTGTATAAGTAGTTCGGTCATGACGACGGAAAACTCTCAATGCGTGAAATAACCAAATGAAGAGAATTGTATGTTACCCCAGCCATACATTTTGTGCTCCCAACAAAAAACTACACCAGAGACGGTTTAGTTTTATATGGTTGGCTCAAGTCACTATCGAACTGCGGTACAAACTGTTAAAGTTCCTTCCTAATGAAATAATCCTTATATTAATAACAAACACAACTTTAGGACAAAGAAGACATAACATAAAGTAGAATTGTGTCCTCATGTTTTTATGCCGTAACTCTTAACCGATATCTAGTGACAAACATGTTTTTAAAGACTGAAAATAAAAAGCTAAATTTAAGTTAGGTGTGGTACCCGTGGATTCCCATACTAAATAATAATAAAAATTGATTGGAAAATTGAATTAATAGGCATAGTTTTTGGAAGTTACTGCAAACTAATATTTTTGCCAACGTGAATTTTACGACTAGCCGATTTGTCTGTCGGACAGTGACATCACGTATATGTATTGAAATTTGTTCCGATTTAATGCTCGCGACTTGAATGGAACATTGGCTCGTTTCAGTTCAAGTGAAATGTGTTCCAAGGTTTGCGCATGACTGAGACTCCCGTGAGCTAGTTGGTTCGGGTGTTTTTGTGACCAACTATACATACATACAGACATACTACACGTATGTATGAATGCATAGGTATTTATTGGCCTCCTTACAGGCACTCTCAAACTGTTTGCTAAGTCCTGCCCGCCGGACTGCACGTATCAGGGAAAGGTATGCATAAATATATTTACATATACTGTTTATATGTAGATATATACATTATTTGACGGTTTCAAACCGCTGAATACTTTACACTATTTACATTTTGTTAAGTCTACTGGCATCGCCTGTAAATTCCGAATAATGGGTTGGGAACTATGTCGCAGGTCTAAATGCGTTGATATATTTCCGAACGACTCAAACAGCTGGTTGGAATCGTTTGTGGAAAACTGTGAATACCAAGGTGCACTTTAGGAGCAGAGCGCCATCATGTCTCTGCAAATCTATCTTCAGTCCAGTGGCGCATACAGGATTTCATTTTGGGAGGGCATATAAGTTCTGAGGCAGATACCATTTCAGACCATATTTGTCACCCAAAATGTTTGTAACAAGCAAAGTTTTGGGAGAAGTTTGCACCCCGAAACCCCTGCTTGCATGCGCCAGTGCATCAGTCCTTTCGTGAGAGGAATCAAAATCGGCGCTTTTAGAGAAAGCCGAGTGACGGGATGAAACATTTGGCAATGAAACAAGAGGATAGCTTTGACAGCATTTCACATGCTGCTAATTCGGATTGTAGACAGCAAAATGTTATTGTGTGTGAACACTCGCAACGGAAGGACGATTGCGATTGACGGCTCCTCGCTGCTGGTATTGACTAGTCGAGTCAGTATTCTTTGCTACTAGTGGCACTCGCGTACAAGCTCGCTTTTACATACATATTTTTGGCACTTGTGTCTCAACTTGCTGCTGTTAAGTGAACTCCGCGCAGATTGAAGTCCGCCGACGGACGCACAGTGCTTTCAATATCACTACAAATTCCTCATAATCTCAATTGTTCCATTAAGGCTGCCTGCTGCTATCACAGTAAATGGCTCGCCAGTGAAATGCTGTCACTCGCCCCCAAGCATGTGAAGTCAGTGCCGTTGTGTGCCAGTATCCGCGAAAATGCTGTATCGTGCGGCCCGTCTCTCCGCAATACAGTGGCAAGCCAAATCGAGTCGCGAGCGAAATAACAACAACGGCAAGTGCGTTCCGTGAACTCCGTCCAACTGAACGTCTGGTCCTCAAACATCGTTCGCAGTCGCAAAGTGTTTGTGTGGTAGTGGCTTCCTACGCAGCATCCCCCGGGTGTCGTCATCGCTGCCGGCTGACGTTACTTTTGCGACTACTGTCGGCGATTATTGCGGTCGATCATCGCAGTGGGTTTTGTCCACTGTGCCCACTGCCCTTCGCACGAGCGCCAGCCGCCTTACTCACCCGTGTTGAACGGCCTCCAGTCGAACGAGCACAGCTCCGCGTTCAAGACGCACGCAACAGCGACACGGCGTTTTTTGTTTTGGTGCCCAGTGGTCGGCAACGGATATGAGCGAGCGACCGCCTACGCCTACGCGACCGCGCCATTCCCCCGTCAATTCGAGTGTACAGTGGAGATGAGCTTGTGAAAAGGTCGGCCACTGTTATTCCAAATGAATAAATTGGCGCACGCATTAGTTACTGCCATCTCAAGTGTGTGATATGCACTTTGCCCGCTTGCGCCCGCAATCGCGTTCCCGTGCAGCCGTTTCGTCGTGTGACACTGAATGCCGGTGGTTAGCTCTAGGCAAGCAATCGTAATGTAAGCACATCTGTACATCCTAGTACCCACACACACACTCCAAGAACAACTTGAAAGAATCATATGCTTATTTATATACATACGTACGTATAATATGATAATAAGATGGTAATTCACAAAACATACGGCATAACAGTAAACATCTTCAATTGGCTTAATTGAGGCAAAATGCCACCATGATTCCGACTAAACCACCTTAAGGCAAGGCGAAGACGTCTAAGGCTTTGGCTGAAATATTTTAAGGATTTAATACTCAAAACAATACTCGAAAACTTTCGTCACAGTGATAAATTCGCCGTGAGGGAATCGTGACTTCTGTGAAAACAAAACTGAGAGACACTATATATTTTTCTGGCAGAGCCACAGCTATTCGTTGAAATATATTTAAGTAGTTCGCGAATGTAAGTGTGGCTTGTATTCGATATAGTATACTTCGTTTATAAAGTTTACGCATTTCATAAAGATCCTAACAACACCTGTAAAAAGCAGCAAGTGAGATAACAGAGGTAGCCGTTTTTAATGAACCAGCAAGCAAGGTTTATGTATGAAAGTAAATAAGGATTAAAAGACGGATGTAGAATTTTGAATTTCTTGGATACAATGGCGCAAATTTTTACTTACGTCAGTTTACACAAGTTTACTAATACCCTGATAATTTTGTTTGAAAGGACGTCGTAAGCTCCCCACTAACAACCGCACTCAATGGCGCAACTCACTTCTCAGAAAGAACTTCACGCATGATGATAATGCTCTTATTAGGGCCATTCTCGACTGAGAATCCTGTCCCAAAAGGAACATTGAACAGACGACTGCGTCAAAAGGAAGCCATAACAGCAATCAAAAGAAAAGTTCGCAATAAAACTATTGATAGGAAAAACCTTCGCTGGCATTTCATGGCTTCTGCGAATGTGTCTGTTTGTGTGTATAGTATGTAGCTTTGCATCTGGGTCCCAAATACTCAGCGGTGGCAATGAGTAGTGGGCCGAACAACAGCAATGCACTTCGATTTTATGTACATACATATGTGCAATATGTATACAAGAAATGTTAGTGCTATTTGGGAATTCATTATCATTTCGACGTGATACAATAATTTCAGGAGAGAGAACTGGTTAACATGGGTAGCCGGGTGGATATTTGATTTGCCCTTTGCATTCCGTTTGGCGAATTCCCACTTGTAACGCGTAAAGCTACCTTTTGTACTCTGCACTACCAATAAAGTGTTCCCTTTCGTATAAAGTTAATAATACCCAAACTACGTCATGCTCGTTAGAGAGAAGGATACGTAAAAACATTCAACATTGCATTATTTGCATAAGTTCGATGCGGAGCAAGTGAAGCAGGTGAATTTGTCCCCCTCCGAGACGTACGGATTTACCATGGGGAATTGTGGGTCTCTGAGTGAACTCAACCTAAACGCATCTAATACTCCAGAAAACGGAGAAAATTTAGCACGTCGGAGTTGGTTCGCGGAATAAGTATCTGTTTTTACCAAGCACGGCAGCTGGCTACTGTTTGTCTTGATTAAGTACTATACATACAAGGTGCAACCCAAAGTAAACAGGACTTTTATAAAATAAAGAAAACGGATGATTATTTTTGTATAATTCTTTTTATTTATTCAAAATACTCTCCTTCTGCTTCGATACAACGTTTTGCACGGTCCAAAAGCATTTGGAATGAGTGTTTTAGGTCATCGGCCGGCATCGCCTTCAGAATGTTGGTACAAGCCTTTTGGATGTCCTCAACGTCCTTATAACGGTTTCCTTTCATCGGCAAATGCAACTGACCGAATAAGTAGAAGTCACAGGGAGCCATATCAGGCGAATACGGTGAATGATTGATGGTAAAAATGCGATTTTTGGTCAAATAATCGGTCGTAACTAGGGCTCTGTGAGCCGGTGCATTATCATGCAATAAACGCCAACTTCCTTCCTCGCGATATTCTGGCCGAATACGACGAATGCGATGCACCAAACGCTTCAAAACTTCAACATAAAACAAAGCGTTAATTGTTTTTCCCGGTGGAACAAACTCTCGATGAATTATTCCCTTTGAATCGTAGAAACAAATGAGATGAGTTTTGATTTTTGACTTCTCACGGCGGGTTTTTTTCGGATTTGGCTCATCTGGGTGCTTCCATTCGGCACTTTGACGCTTTGTTTCGGGATCATATTGAAAGCACCACGTTTCGTCACCGGTTACGATGTTGAACAAGAAATTTGGATCACGTCTGGCTTCCCGAACGATGTCTTTTGCGTGCTCAATTCTCTGCGCTTTTTGGTCGTCGGTTAAAGTGTGCGGAATGAAGCGAGAACACACTTTACGGAGACCCAAATGTTCGGTTAAAATGCGATCAATTGATGTTTTGGAGATGTTCAATTCCATTTCCATCAATTCCAATGATGATTTTGGCTGCATTTTGATAAAATCACGCACAGTTTTGATGGCATCGTCAGTAATCACAAATTTCGACTGGCCGACGTGTTCGTCGTCATTCAAGTCTTCACGACCATTCTTGAATCGATTCAACCACTCATTAACACGGCCACGGGATAAACAATCATCACCATAAACTTGCTTTAACAATTTAAACGTTTCGGTAAAAGTTTTACCAAGTTTAAAACAGAACTTAATATTAGCTCTTTGTTCGATCGACATTCTCGTACCAAAGTTAAAAACATACTGTCACATTGAGCGGGATATTTCGGCGTCTACTAGACCAAATGTCATGAAATTTAGACAGTATGTGAATGAAAGATGTACCTTTCCAACGCATGTCCTCACACATAGATGGCGCCACCAGAAACGTCCCTATTGCAAAAGTCCTGTTTACTTTGGGACGCACCTTGTATGTAACATACATTGGTTCATTTGTCGATTTTTAGCCACGAATATTGGACTTTTTCCTATTTGTTATGTTTTTGATTTATCTCAACAACTTGGAGGCTAGGAATCAAGTTTAAAAAAACAGTGGCGTTTTAACCAATTCCTAGTACTAAGTTACAGCTATGAGCCTAATGTGGCATATTCGTGGCCCCTTTGGCCTTAGTGTACTTAGTCGGCAAAGGACTGAAACCTGCAAGGTCTATGTCAGTCAAAGCCGACAGAAGCAGTTTTATTTTTTTATTTTGCTCATTTATTCTGAAAATGTTCGTTTAAATATATTGCCAGCGTTGTTTCCTCCCACAGTGACGTGGAGACGCGGCGTAAGCAAAAACAATATTTTATGCTTGCCGAAACAAATAATTCTCCTATGTATGACTAGCAGGGCCCGGCGGGCCCTTTGCACGCACGAATTTGTTTATTTTATTGAAATAATCTTTACTCACTTTTATATTTTAAGTTATGTTTCTTCACATAAGCAACTAACAAATGTCGAATGTTGATTTTGGAACAAGAAAGACATGCGTTGAGTTATTTCTGATTTCGAGTACTTTGGTCAAGAGATCCAATAAATACAGTTTTTCTTAACCCTTCGTTGATCCTGTCGGGTTTTGTTGTTGAAATGGTTGCACCATTGTGCGTGCGATTATCACCTTTTCGAAAAATTGCATTTGCCGATGAAATGAAAGTGTGAAAGCCATCCGAGAGGCTTGCACCGACATCCTGAAGAACATCCCGACCGACGATCTAAAACACACTTAGACATGAACATGACGGAACTGAGCCCCGTTGGACTCAACCGCGCCCATGAATACTTGAAAAAGCAAACGACACTATTTCCAGTTGAAAATATAGATATCGGCTGAATTTCTCAGATAATATAAAAATCTGTTATCAAATAACGTTGTTCGGATAACGTCGGTTTGAGTCTAACGATATTTTCATTCGTCGTCACTCACTGGTGATCACGTGACCAGTGCGCGGTGCGGTTTTCACGTGAAGGCGCTCGCCGCACATTTGAATGACTTCGACGGTCTAAATACGTAGCTTGTCTTCTTCACGGCATTTTTACGGACACTGTCAAACGACACGGAATTGTTTTCACAGCCACTAAAATTTGTCGAACTTTCCTTCAGAACTATAAAGTATTGAAATCCTCAAACTATAGTAAGTCCGAAGATGGTTATGTCCAAGACAGCAAAATCAATTCATGTTACATTAATAGAATGGCTGATCAAAATGAATTTTATGAATTATTCTCAAAGCATTCACTTAAGAACTTACTTCCTCTATTGGAAGTAAACCGAAGTGGTAATTCCCAAAATTACCAATGTCGGTTTTGTACGACTTATAATACCAACGTTATTCAATATTATGATGATGATGATATTCATTTATACATATAAGGTAAGGTATATTATGACCAAAAAAGAATGGGAATTAAAAAAAAACGCAAAATTTAAATTTTAATAAATTTCTTTACTATCCCCTTCAAAATACTCTCCTCCTGCATCAATACATGTCTGCCAACGTTTGATCCAATTTTCCATACATTTTTTATAGGCCGCCAAAGGTATGGCCACGGTTCAGCTCACGCAGCGAATTCTCTTTTATGGCCTCTATGGTCCCAAAACGCGTTCCCCGCAATGGCAATTTGAGTTTGGGAAAAAGACAAAAGTCACACGCGGCCATGTCATTGCGAATTTTTGGCCAAAAATTCCGAAATAATCAAGGCCGTATGAGATGGCACATTATCGTGGTGTAAAATCCATGAATTGTTCTTCCAAGGAATTCGTAGTGCACCACACCACGAATATCGAAGAAACCCGTCAGCAAAACTTTGATTTTGCACCGACTTTGGCGCTCTTTCTTCGGTTTTGGCTCATTTTCGAAGCATCATTCGGACGATTGTTGTTTGGTCGGCATATTAAATTCATAAACCCATGTTTCGTCACCAGTAATGATGCGTTCGATGAATTTTGGAAATTGGAAATTATCTCTTTGGCCACATCAACACGACGCACAGCCACATCAAAAATCGCCACACAACAATTTTTCGACTTTTTCGTATAGACGCCAATCGAATACTAATCTTACGATATGCGTCAAAATTCAGCAGAACACTAATAAAAGTATTGCCAACGTTGAGAAAATAAAAATTTACCGATTGGATAAGCGCGGCAATTCAAAATTCAAAATTCCCGGTTATTATATATTTTTATATTATTATTATTATTATATAGGCTATAGTGCACTGCGACCAACTTGATCTTTTGTGCAGCCTTTGTTTTAACCATCCAAGTTAAGGCTTTTTATAAATTTTAGCACTTTTTGGGGTTGTAGTTTCCAGATGGTTGATGGCGGTATTGACGCCTGACCAAACTGGAGAAATCTCTTTCTACTGAGCGCAGGACATTCGCATAGAATGTGGAGTGATGTCTCCTGTTCTAGCTCACATATCCTGCACACATCCGTTGAGGATATTCCCATATTTTTGAGATGGTACCTAAATGAGCAATGCCCTGTTAGGTACCCAGTGAGGATGCGAAGGTCCTCTCGGTTTAGCTTGAGGAGTGTGTTGGATACCCCTCTGTCCGGGGCCAGGAATTGTTTTGCCTGCCGTAGTCCCGTTGTGTTGGTCCATTGGTCAGCAAATTCCTGGTCAGCCCATTTCCGTAACCACTCCTGAATGTGTCCTCTAGGTAGTCCACAGAATGGTTCCGGGCCTATCAGTGGGCGTAAGGCACCCTTCGGCTTGTTCGTTACCGTCATGTCCTTCGTGCCCTGGTATCCAGTGCAGTTCTACAGTGTTAACTATATATTTATATATTTTTATATATATTATTAACACTTATATTAACAATATTTAATAGTTAGGTGAGGTTTGATTTGTACGGGCGGTGCCACACCTCTTGTTCAATGCCCACCCCATTCTTCCAGTCAAAGAGCGCTACTAAATCGTACGTTCGGACCAAGTTTCGTTGATGTGCGACTTACAGTTCCAAAGTTACGCGGAAAATTCGGGTCGAAAATAATGTGCCCCGCCCCTTTTCTAGCGCCCATCAAATTTTACCAGTAGAACGACACATTTATGAGACGACTGTGTACTGGATTTTAATTTAGACGTTATTCCATATTAAAGTTTTGTGAGCCCACCCTATTCTCCCAGTTGAGTGGTAAGTTCGTGCCAAAGTTTTGCAGAAGTTCAGGTAGAGCCACGCCCCTTACCACGCCTCTTTTTAACCATCCCTGATTCAGGGCAAACACATTAAAAACTATTCATATCGGTCGAGCCGTTTTTAAGTTTTAACGAGATTAACACCCGGCAATTGAGTTTTATTTATTTATCGATAATATTTAACATATCGCTCCTTCGCTGCAAGAACGTCATAACTCAAAACTACATCATTCCGAGAAAATTCAATTTTAAAGTTTACCATTACAGGCAGTTCAAGGTATCAAAAAATGTTTAATGTCGTCTTGTGAGCAAAGTATTGAATATTTTACAATGTGGTTTTTTTTTTTAGTTATGACGTTCTTGCAGCGAAGTAGCGATATGTTGTTCCCTCTCTCGTAGGGGAGACAACTTGTAAAGTTGGTGTTCCTAATGTGTAGCCCTATGAGCGCGACAAAGTACCCGCATAGCAGAATTTTGCAAAGGCAAAGGCCGCGGGACCCTTCTTATACCTTGCACTGAGGGTGTGGAAAGGGTATAAACACTTTCAATAAGAGTTTTTAATGTCGCCAATGTCCGCCAGTACGTCTGTCCACTGGCTGCTTACATGCATTCATATATTTACTTTGATCCTGAATTAAAAAAAATATATACCTACTGAAATTCGAGGTGGTTCGACCCACAACAATTGTTTTTGGTACAAATAGACAGAGCTACTGTACCTATGCCAAGTATTCATTCAGCATGCTTGAATACATATGCCTGGAAGCAGCAGCGAAACGTATACACTCAAAAGGAGGATTATGTAAAAGGAGATCGGAGACCTTCAGTGCAAAATTCAAAAGAATCGCCTGGGCCCGGCAAAAGCGCACGCCTATATACATGCCAACATACGTGCTTATACAAGTATACTATATGTATGCATACATGTTTACATATTTGCGCGAATCAAATTGGCGTGCGAATTCGTCTTCACAATCATACATGCGTGTGAATTTAATCCGCGCAGCGGAATAAAAATAGCACAAAATTTAAAATAAATCCTTGCAATGACACTGCGCACGTCGTGTTGTTGCCTCGCACGCCACCTCGCCCACCACTACAGTTTAGTGCGGACGGGAAGGGAAATGAAAAGTGAACTGCGAATATATTTCAGCATACACACACACAACCAAGCGCAAGTAAAACGAGGAAAAGAACGCGTGGCCCAAGGTAATGCTGCCCCATCCTGGCAGCCTTCGCCGACGCCGAATATTGTACGCTGATCTGAATCTGATGTAAATGCTGGGTTGTCTGACGGGCTTGACTAGCTCAACAAACGTTTGCGCGTCTGCCGGATACGCATAGGGCCGCATCGTCCAACTCACGAAGTAATGGCGTGCCGAAGCCATTGCTTATGCTAAACTCAGCAAACATGCCAGGGCAATGCGGCTGGCGCCGTTATAATATCCTGCCGTTTGGCTCATACCGCCGCCAACATTTGCGGCGAAATGGCTTTTGATTGACAACACTTTATAATGCCTAAAATGCTGCGCGGCATAAAATAATACCCACGCAATTCCCATTTAACTGATTACAATCCATTATTTACTTTTTCTCATTTGCGTGTACATACTTCGGCCATAAAGAGCGAATTCAACTTTTTTAAGCGCCGCGCAGTATTACGTACACCTTTGGAATCGGCCTCGTTGTGTTCAAAAATGTCCGATGATTTGCCGCAAAGTAGAAATCTCACATAAATATTCTACATATAATATTGTGCTTCAAGTAGATCAAAACTTAGGTACATATGTATGTGCTAAAGTGTCGATTACATTGAGCAACAACAAAATTCCGTCTCCGGTTATGCAATCGGTTCACAAGCCATTCTTGAAAATGGGCATGTCACTTTTACGGATGTTCATAAACTTTTTCACATTTTCGACCACAGAAAAATTAAACCTATCACTATGATTCTGACTTGGCCATACTTATAAAATCCCACGGCTTCTATTTCGATTTGTTGCGATGCAAGTACGTTCTAGGTCGTCGTGGTAATTGGGGCTCAACATCAAGATAGTAAGTTTCGGAGCTTTTTTGTTGAAGTTGAAAATAATACCGTTTTTCGCGAACCAAGTCAGAAAGCATATACACATCGTAAGCAGGCACACCAATTAATATCACGCAGTCAAAATATTTGGCGCAATTCAAATACAGGTCTCCCTCGTATAACGCGGTGCTTACGTTCCAGGAAAATTCCGCGTTATGTGATTCGCGTTATAGAAGACTTAACTTTCATATAAATTGTAGGGTTATGTTCCAGTAAGCTTTTTCCAAAATAAAATAGGTACTAAATTAAAGATGTATGTACATTCCAAATCAAAATAAAAATTCATACTTTATTTAAAAAAATAAAAAACATTATGAAAAAAACTGCTTTTTTTAAATCGCGTTATATCGAAAACGCGTTGTAGAAGTACCGATTAAGTTTAATTAACCATAAGAATTAATCATTAATTTGATTATTTATATTATAACACATTGATGAATTGTTTTATAATACAACTCCCACGCAGTTTTCAATACTTTTCACCCTTGTGTCAGTGATTTTGTTTTCAAAATTAAGGGCCTCAAGATATGCACTCTAAACACTTCCAGTTCTAGGCTGGAGCACAAATCGAGGCCTTCAGAAATATTGTCCGTACCTTTTTTAACGAAAAACTAAATACAAGTAACTTATTCATTAATTATTTTAAGTGAGTTTTTCGATGATTGTGTATTTACATTTAATTACATATGATTTTCCTCAATGGTGAAGAGGCAAGTTTTGGCGCTACTAAACAACTAACCAATCGTCCAAATTCTAACTGAACAAGTTCACTTATTCACTCAAGTGAACAAATTCACTGAACGAGCTAATTCGTGAACGACACAGGTCGACTCGTAGCTGTCAGCGAAAACAGCGAAATCTGATACTTGAAAAATTTACAAATAATGTTCCATATCTAACGGTTTGAATTAAAAACGCAAAATTGCGATGCTCGTATTGACATATTATGACAGTTTTCTCGAAATCTGTATAACATACATATGTTTATTTGCATGAAGAAATGTTGGGAATGCGGTTCGTTGTTTTGATAGCGGCGCTGTTATTAGTAGAGAAGTGACAGCGCAATAGTACGTGACAGACGCTGATTTTACGAATAAGGTCGAATCAGAGTGGAGCTCAGATGCGGCAAGGCAGGGTCTGCGTGGAAAGCTGGTTGGTACTCGTACATCCCGGCAAGTAACAACAACAGTGCGAATGTCTCTGATGGATTTCGTTGTGCGGCTGTCAGCCAGTGTTGACAATGCAGCAGTCACATAAAAGAGACTACGCAAAGTATTTTTCGCTGGCGCTGCGCACTGCATATTTTCTGTACCTACAATGGCAGCTGCGATGGCGATGGCGATGGCAATGGGGCTCGCGGCGCTGCAGGCTGCACGCACAGACAACGTCACAGTTGGCGACTTCACCTCACGCTCTTCGCTATCATGTGGGTGGAAAACTTGCTACATAAATAGTTGTTATCTTTTGCATTTCTACGCAATCGAGCGCACTTAACTTTGTACACACAATTCATGTAGGGTCGAACTTTTCCCCAATGAGTAGAAAGTCAGTTTCAAGTCCAACACGGTAAGTAGTTATTCACCGCAAAACCACGGCAATTTTATGCAAAACAAATCTATTGGCGTACAGAAGTCATTGTTAATGCCAACTGCATTAATTCGCACCTATCGATCCGAAACCGTCTGCTCATTTACTAGCACCCGACCCACCCCAATTTCCTGGAAACAATTAGATTTATTAAAGTTAGATAAAATTAAATACATACAATTTATGTAGTTTACTCCCTACTGCAAGCATATTGATAGCTCTCGAAACTGATGGCGCTACAAGCTACTAAACGCTTTAAATGGGCGCCACGCAAATGTCGAAAATTGCACAATTCAATAGTAGTTATTCAATAACATTCAAGACTATTAGCACTACAAAGGGTTTGAACTGAGCACAAAAGCGAGTAAAATAAATAACTACAAAACTCGATTCTAGTTTTCACAAGTACTTCCTCCAAAACTATAAATTTATTTTTTCCTCGCAAAAACAAGTTCAGAGTCATATCTACCTTTCGTATTTTTCTGGAATGTCTGTTTACTGTTTACTGTGAAAAAATTACCTAAACAACTATTTACAACTCATAACACTCTTGCTTGCTTGGTCAGTAGTATGTAAGCTTGACTTGAAGTTAGCTAACAGAATGTATGAGACAGTGGCGCACACAGAGGGTTGGAGGTTCGAACCCCCCTGAACACAAAAATTGCTGGTACAAATTATGGGTTCGAATGGTATTAGGCTCAAAAGTTGTACCGAAACCCCTCTCTCCTCAAAATTAAATCCTGGGTGCGCCACTGGTGTGAGGCATGTTTAACGAGGGGATTTATGAGATTCAGAAAAGTTATACTCACCTGAGGAATACTATTTATTTCAATGCCACTACAACGGTATATACAAGGTGCGTCCCAAAGTAAACAGGACTTTTGCAATAGGGACGTTTCTGGTGGCGCCATCTATGTGTGAGGACATGCGTTGGAAAGGTACATCTTTCATTCACATACTGTCTAAATTTCATGACATTTGCTCTAGTAGACGCCGGAATATCCCGCTCAATGTGACAGTATGTTTTTAACTTTGGTACGAGAATGTCGATCGAACAAAGAGCTAATATTAAGTTCTGTTTTAAACTTGGTAAAACTTTTACCGAAACGTTTAAATTGTTAAAGCAAGTTTATGGTGATGATTGTTTATCCCGTGGCCGTGTTAATGAGTGGTTGAATCGATTCAAGAATGGTCGTGAAGACTTGAATGACGACGAACACGTCGGCCAGTCGAAATTTGTGATTACTGACGATGCCATCAAAACTGTGCGTGATTTTATCAAAATGCAGCCAAAATCATCATTGGAATTGATGGAAATGGAATTGAACATCTCCAAAACATCAATTGATCGCATTTTAACCGAACATTTGGGTCTCCGTAAAGTGTGTTCTCGCTTCATTCCGCACACTTTAACCGACGACCAAAAAGCGCAGAGAATTGAGCACGCAAAAGACATCGTTCGGGAAGCCAGACGTGATCCAAATTTCTTGTTCAACATCGTAACCGGTGACGAAACGTGGTGCTTTCAATATGATCCCGAAACAAAGCGTCAAAGTGCCGAATGGAAGCACCCAGATGAGCCAAATCCGAAAAAAACCCGCCGTGAGAAGTCAAAAATCAAAACTCATCTCATTTGTTTCTACGATTCAAAGGGAATAATTCATCGAGAGTTTGTTCCACCGGGAAAAACAATTAACGCTTTGTTTTATGTTGAAGTTTTGAAGCGTTTGGTGCATCGCATTCGTCGTATTCGGCCAGAATATCGCGAGGAAGGAAGTTGGCGTTTATTGCATGATAATGCACCGGCTCACAGAGCCCTAGTTACGACCGATTATTTGACCAAAAATCGCATTTTTACCATCAATCATTCACCGTATTCGCCTGATATGGCTCCCTGTGACTTCTACTTATTCGGTCAGTTGCATTTGCCGATGAAAGGAAACCGTTATAAGGACGTTGAGGACATCCAAAAGGCTTGTACCAACATTCTGAAGGCGATGCCGGCCGATGGCCTAAAACACTCATTCCAAATGCTTTTGGACCGTGCAAAACGTTGTATCGAAGCAGAAGGAGAGTATTTTGAATAAATAAAAAGAATTATACAAAAATAATCATCCGTTTTCTTTATTTTATAAAAGTCCTGTTTACTTTGGGTTGCACCTTGTACAAGTATAAAAATTTTCATATGCGATTAAGAACAATGCCAAATGTGTACTCAAAGTAAGTTTGATGTTTAAGTTATATACTTGTAGTGCAATGCATCACGAGGGTTTACTTCGACAACTGCCTTTTAACACTAGAATGCCCAAGGTAGTCATTTTGACTACATTGGGGTCATTTATTGTAAATAACTTTTGTTGCATCGCTTTCTAAAAAAATATCTTACGTGACTGTTATTAATTTTGAAAGCTAAATGGAATATATATTAAATTAAAAACATTGTAAACAAATTTTTTACCCCAATTTCGCAAAATTTACCTTAAATGCTCAAAAGTCATTTTGACTACCTATATAAAATTTTCAGCAAATCTTACTGATAAATAGACAAATATGCATCTTCAATTGCGAAATATGAAAA
Organism: Melieria crassipennis; assembly: GCA_963668005.1. Lineage (NCBI taxonomy): Eukaryota > Metazoa > Arthropoda > Insecta > Diptera > Ulidiidae > Melieria > Melieria crassipennis. The sequence goes on along the minus strand of OY764961.1, from coordinate 83,295,339 downwards.
TTTCAAATATCGCCAAACATTTAAAAAAAATAATATCATAGTAAAAACAATTCCCAAGTTTCTTAATTCAAAATTCACTCATAAAATTCACTCAAAAATTCCTAATTCCAAATTGCATTCCATTTTATCCCATTTATGTGTAAAGTACGCTATTTTATTTAAATGAATTAACTTTGTAAACCGTAAAAAAATAAAAACTAAATGCTTATTTTAGTTTAATCTCGTGCACATTTATTCATATTTGCTACTTAAAAACCAATAAAATGAAAAAAAAAATCAGTAAACAATAATGTAGCCAAAATGACTACATATGGGCATTTTAGGTATGTCAGATTGACCGGCATTCTAGTGTTAAGAAGGTTGCGACAAACCCTTGAAAATTAATTGTCTGAGAAAAACTCAAAACGCACAGTTCCGCTGCGACATGAAAATGCTGGTCCCTTTCATGTACATGGGGGCAAAGCCGCACGCGCAACATGTGGATACATTATGTGGTATGTGTGTGCAGCTCTATGCGTATGAAAATCCATGTGGTATGCAATATATGTATTCACCTATGAACATGTGAATTGTGTGTAACAATCAGGTCGAAGGAGGTATGAAATGATTCTGGTATCGATTTATAATTAAATGTGCCGAAGTAAAAAACCAGGTGGCTGTCATTTTGTGCGATAATCGCATTCCCCGTTGTACGATTAGGCGCCATTTTGAGCCTCATTGCCATAATGTTTGCATGTCATGGTGCACGCTTTTAAACTTGCGCAGCTTATGTCAGGCGCGTAAGGTCAAGGTTGGACAGCACACCACTTCCGAGCTCAACGCAAAATCAATGAATTCCCATCCAAAAGTTTTACTGGCCCATTGGCTGGGTTTGCTCATTTCTCGTGAAAATTTCGCTCAGTGAGCTTACGGCGATGACTTTTGCATGTGCATCCACTTGCAGCATGTTCGAACGCTGCAAGGCCGAATGCAACCCATAATTAAGTATGTGCGGGCGCGCGGCCACATGCACTGCAATGTGGACATATATCAAATACAAATCGATATTTCAACTCTAGGCGCTCTGTGCTTGGACGTGGCGGGTTGTAGCGCGCGCTTGCCAAGGTTGTTTGGCTTGTAAGACCGTAGTACGACGTTACGGTTCGCAAGGGCTGAATGCATAAAGAGCAACAAACGAACCAAAATCAAGCTCATTGGAGCCGAAAGACGTAATTTACTTAACATGAATCTCAAAGACAAGAATTGTGCTTCGGGATTATTTATAAAACTCGGAAAATTGCAATTTCCGAATTGGCAAAGTAGTTACGAACTGCATGAATATCCCGAAAATTTTACATAACAATTTTTTGTTTCCCTCAACATTCCAATAGTCATTGTAGAAAAGCCTATGACCAAGAAAGTTTGAAGTATGGCCTACATATTGTTACGAATATGACTTTTCCAAGGTTCGTTTGGACTGTGTTTGAAAATAAAACTACTTCATTTATTCAGCGCAAACGCAGTCAAAAATCAACAATCACTTTATTTACAAATTTACACTTGTTACTACTTTAGACTGCTACTATTTGCTTGCTCAACACAGACTCGACTCTTTGCGCTGCACACTGCTGCTTTTATACCAGTTTTCTTACCGCGCCGAAGTTTCTTGCAACATCCAATTGGAAAACGCTCGACCATTCTCGCACAGCCCATTCCTTCGCGAACCATCCTTGCCATATCGGACTATACCAAGCGAATTATACCAAATTTGCCGTACTTCAAAGTGCATGCCTAAAAGTATGCTATTCATGCATAGCACAGCACAGTGCCTCATCGCTACAATATGTATAAGTGATGATCCATATCCGTTTCCTTAAATTTATTAAAAGCATTTTCATTTACAATTGTTAAAAAGCACACACAGTTCAGGTTTGGTGGAAAATAACGTATAGGTGCAGTTTGATCTTTGTGGACATTGTTCATTCTCTATCAAATCTGATTTGGAGGAACGCAAAGCGATTCACGGTTCAAAAGAACCTTCGATTAAAACCCATCATTCCTCAACGCACGAGTGAATGCGTATATTTCTTGCGGCGTTTACTTAATTTATTCAATAAATAATAAGTATTTACAATTAACAATAAATTCAAGAATTCTTTTTTCTTGTTTTATGCATTACAAAAAGGAGCGCGTCAAGTTCTATGTAACACCTAATCCAAACCTAGTGGATAAGTACCAGTACTCATATATATATATTACCAACTCAGGTCAAACATATGGGCTGCCTGGTGCATGCATGTATGTAGTATTAACTATACTAAAACTTACACGGTTACAGAATCGAACATTAACTTTTCGCATGCTAAATGCAAGATTGCGTCTGATTCTGAAGAATACAGGTTATTCTAAAAAAAAGTCTTATACATCAATAAATTTGCTTTGATACGAACACACCATCGGTGCGTGACTGTCTGGTAAAAAGATATGCGTCTGAATTGTACCTCTCACGCGTTTGTGTGCTATAGTCGAGGTGCTTAAATTCATCGATAACTAATGTTGCACAACGCAGAAAAGGCGCCAACTGGCTCATAACTTTTCGCCGCTCAAATTGAGTATGTTGTAGTAGTTGTGGTCTGGGAAGCGCTCCAGTTCGATGTAGTCCATTTCCGTGTGCAACAACTTGTCGAGCATCTGCACCAGTTCGGAGAAGGTCGGCCGTTCGTTGGCATCTCTTGACCAGCAATAGTACATTATGTTGTAGAGCTCACGACGGCAATGCTCTGGCTTTTCCAAACGATAGCCGTCGCGCACCTGCAATGCAAATGTTCTCAATATTATTGTGATTTAACCAAAAAACGAAGCCAGTATGAGGGTTCCTCCTGGGTTCGGGTCAAAATGTGTTAACAAAAGAAAATGCTCATTTACTTATTTGGAAACGTTGTATTTATGTCTAAAAGGGGTGTAAGGGGAATATAACTCCATTCTCCATTCGTTTGAAATGTGTATGCAACACTGTAAAAATGGCTTTCAATTGTGAGTGCATAATTTTGGCCTTCAATTTAAATGTACGTTTCGGCATATTTGCAATAAAATGCATATTTGTTACGATTTTTTTTTTCTTACATATAAAGTACTAAGGATCAAAAAATTGATTAATTGTAAACTTTATTTGCCACTCTGTGATTCTGGAAGTGGAGGCGAGTAACATGTGCAACAAAGTTTTTATTGATAGTTATTTCTTTTTCTTATAAAAAAATGTACAAGTATAAAGAAATATTCTTCTTGCATATTTTTCGAATTTTAGATGTACCATATATTCTTAATTTTTATAACAGGGACAGTAAAAGTTATGCAATTTATAAAAAAAAATCAGACGAAAGAAGTTATTTTTCAACTTTTTTTTGGGCAAAAATATTATTAAATATTGTTTATTTGGGCTAAAATAAAAGTTTTTACTTTTATTTTGGTGGGTAAAAAGAAAAGTTACTGTTTTCATTTAATTTTTTTTTTGGAGAAAAAAGTTATTTTTACGTATATTTTTTATTTTTATTTTTTTGTACAAAAATAAGTTATTTTAAAACTTAAAAAAAATAAAGTTTATTTTTAAACTTAAAAATAACTGTAATTTTTAACTTTGTTTTTGTGGGCAAAAATAAAAGTTTTTAGTATATTTATTTATTATTTATGGAAGCATTTTTGTTTTGCTTGTTTATTTATTTAAGCCAATCGAACAACAAAATATCAACAAATATTTAAGGGTATGATTTACTAATTAAAAAATATCTGTTTTAGTTAGGATTCATTTTGATTTTTATAGAAAAATAAGTATTTAAAACGTTCGTTTTTTGCGATTCGCAAAGTATTAATTAATCTTTGACGGATTTCAAGTTTTGAACTACAAAAAATAACGATCACAAAGAAATGTTTATGTTATGAAACAAAAATTGACGCGAATTATTCATTACCCAGTTATGTAAACAATTTCAGCAAGAAGATGCGGATGCGGATGCGCGGAGCAGTGACAATTGTCGCTGATGCGAAGGATGTGGATGCGAATGTGAAGCGCATAGTTGCTAATTACTCGCGCATCAAAAGTTTAATCAATCAATCAAGCCAATTTGAGGCAAATGAAAGCGACGCTACGGTCAAGGGTCGAAATCCATGAAAATGATTTACTAGAATTCAAAGTATCGTACAAAAAATCATTTAAGCAATTATTGAATTGAACTGAATTATTGAATTAGAGCAATTATTGAATTCAGATATCGGAAATATGGAAACCAGATGTTCATCGCCTCAGTTTTTGTTTCATTTTTAACAGTATTTACTTCTTTGTATATACTAACTTATATAACAGAGAACTGTTTCATATTAAGCTATCAATAGAAATTTCTCAACAATCAAACAGAAAAGTTCTAATCAAAATGAATCCACAGTGGCCGCCACTTTGACCGCCCAACATTTATATTTTTAGGCATTCGATGCAGCTTCTAGAAATTTGTTTTGAATGGTTTTACAATTTCCGGATTTTGTTTTTGCAGAGGTAGTGTCAGGATTTCCATATAGTCGTGTGTACTGCCGGAAGGTATGACCCCTACACCGAGCTATCGTGCCAAGTAATATTTGAAAACATTTTGGCATCCATTTTGCGAAAATGTGTGGGTACAAGTACATATTTATAATAGTCCAACAGCAATAGCGCTCTTTGATATGTGGTTACGTATGTTTGTGTGTATAAGTAGCTGTGCTTACCTTACGCATGACATCTGCTGCCGATATGCCAGGATACGGTGTTGAGCCGAGTGTCACTATTTCCCACATCAGTATGCCAAAGCTCCATATATCCGATTTCACGGAAAAAATGTTATCGTAGAGTGATTCGGTTGCCATCCAACTTTCAAGTAAAAAAATCCACCAATTACAAAAATGATAACGTGGTGAAGACGCGAAAATTAAAATTTTGTCTATGAATAATGTAAAACTTCAATTAAAATCCGTACTGTCAACGAATCAGACAGCGCACATAGGCAGAGAATTGATTTACAGTTTTTTATTAAATTTTTCTAAATTATAACCCCTAAAATATCCATGAATCAAATGTAGATGTGGAAAAAATGTTTTCGGAAAAAGCTTTCAGAAAATCTGCAAAGTTTTAAAGCAAACATTTCTTAAATCGTCTTGATTGACTTGAATAAATTAATTGCGTCGTCAGGAATTTGATTTATGGACTTCAGTCAACAAAATTGCACTCACAATTTGGACTGCACTTTAAAGCAGTGTGGTGCAAATTCACATTCACAATTCACATGCGCAGGACCTTCCACCCTGTCGATGCCGAAACATCACACTTGAAGCACTCACTGGATATACGTACATATGTACATATTACACATTGTAGGTGTCGGATCCACATTTTCGAGGGATTTCGTTGACGGCGCACAATGTTCTTGCAGTAACGTCGTTGGAGAGACGAATTATGTTGACAACAGTTATGAATTTGCCATTAGCCAACTTGAAATACTGGTAACTGGAGTCCAGACCGCACATTCGCATGTACATACTAAGTATTGCAATCCCATGATCCCGAAATCCAGGGATCGCGAACAATATCAACCCCGAAAAATTCTGGGATTGACATAATCCGATCCAAGGATAAAAACATAAAAATTGCTTACTTTTTGTTTTTGTCACCTTAATTTCGAAAACGTCAAACTGTCTTCTTTTGTATAAAATCATTTGCGTATTGCGTGTGACGTTCGAATAAGATTCAATCCAGCAATAGCTCTGTTTGTGTACGGATATTTCGTAGAAATTTGTACAAACTAGTTCTGTTCGGGTACTTTTCCAAGAGAGTAAGCAAGCCTACGCTCTCAAAAATAAAACCAGAAATCAAATGAATGAAAAAATAAAAGTTTAACTCTTGTTTAAGCGACTTGTGAGTTGGGAAAAGAGTTTAAATAAGACGGTTAGAGAAAGAAACAGCTGATATTAAAGATTCATTTAAGGGTTAAAGCTATCGGAAAACTTGAATTATTGATATCACTCTTACCGAATTTGAGTTAAAGGGAAATTTGAAGCTATAGGGAAACTTCAATTATTGATATCACTCACACCGATTTTGACTTATTTTGAAGTGGCGAAAACCGTGACCAAAAGTTGCAAATGGTTATGATGATTTGCATACGATTTCACCGATTAGTATTGAACCAGTTTATCAATTAAATGTATTTTTATGTTATTAATCCCGGGATTGTAAAACTGGTCCGGGATTTGCAATCTCTAGTACAAACACATGAGTGGTCGCGTTTTCCTCTGACGTAATGGGAAGCAATTTCGCTAAGCAGATGCCACCTGTCGCAGCCACCGAAATTAAATAACGTCGTGGCACAGCTGTGCGATTTGGGCGCAACAAATGCAAGTTTGTATGTATTGAACTAACACAAAACTTGCGCTATCCACATTTTAAAAACTCAAAATGGCGCAAAACGCAGTGCCTCTTAGTTGTATGTTTTTTTTTGTTTGCATTAGCCCTGGTCTATGGATGGGAGATTGAAACTTTAGCATACATTGGGACCTTAAAAGTTTATCTCGAAAATTTCGGGCCAAACGGTTCAAACCCTGCACCTGAGCTTGTGTGAAATGCCATACAACGTTGTGTACAAAAGTACATAAAGTACAAAAGTACAAAAAGTACAAAAGTACCAAAAAAAAAAGTACAAAGTGTACACTTTTGTGGTTTTGTGTTGAGTGTGTATGTGTGGAAGGAAAGGTCACTGTGCGCATACTGTACGCCAACAGATTCCTAAAACTGGCGGCACGATTCCAGAAGAGCGCTTCCGTGGAAAAGGTGCCAATACCGACGGTTGCGTCAGCATGATAAGCGCTCCCTCTGGATGCAGGGCACCTCAACAGTGTGTAGTGTGTAGTGTGCAGTGCGCCGTTGAAGAATCGTGGCAGTGTGAATTTGGGTCAAGCGCGCGGGCTGCCATGTGAACGCGGGTGCAATGCAGCTAATGAAGCATTTTTGGCCGAGGGAAAGCAATCAATCCTGGATTAGGCATTCGGGGGAGCATTAAAAAGACTAGTCCAGCGACCGCGCAGCACCTGCGAGTGACGGTCGGCTGCACCTGAGTGCTTTTACCGACAGCAATGAAAATAAAATTGGCTTCCAGCATTTCGCAAACAGCCAAGCAGCGTTCGCCTCACTGCCGCGTCCTAATTTCAAAATGTATTTGTTCATTATTCATGAGCTCGTGAAAACGTAATTAACTCCCTGTAATTGTGAAACGTTCGTTCACCCGTGCAGAGTTGCCCTGCTGTGCCGGAAATGGCACATTGCCTTCTGCTTTCTGCTAAACGAAAGTTGTTCTTGAAGGAAAAAGAGTTTAATGGAACGAAATTGGGCCATGGTCTAATGGAAAGTTACGATTTTAAGGCAATGAAATACCTTAAAATTGAATTTTTGTACTAGAACTTCAGTGTTCTGCCCGAATTCCAATTAAACATAAATTTACACGTTAACCACGTAAATGTAAATACATATCTTGACCCACAATCTACAAGGACAGCAATTAATTAAGGACAGCAATTTAGATATGTTGCTATGGATTTTAAGCAACGTTTCAGTTACCGCCGCATGGACATTTGTTTTTGTTCTATATTTTGGTGTTTGCTACGACGGGAGTCCGGACCTGGGCTCGGATGTAGCCCAATCGTTCGGTCCAATGCCGTAAACACCTTTCACGGTGATAGGGAGACGGTTAATTATTTTAGCTTCCAATATTAACGGAACTCACTTCAAGATACGAAATTGAAAAACATTTTTTAAATAAAACTCAAACGGTAATGAGTAGTCCACAAAAATGATAATTCAAATATTTTCGCGGCTTCCATTCCCTCTTCACGCTCCAGGCGTGCTCCATCTGATGCGCATACACATTTTCCGGTCTAAACGCACATTTGCAAGTGTTTTTCACATAAGCGCAATACCCATTTACGTGGATTACGCTCAGTGTGATGGCGCCTCGTTCAAAGACGCACACTTTACGCGCCGCTCTGACATTCGAGTACTTACCGTATTGGCAGTTTACCCTCGCTTTTGCGCTCGTAGATTTTCGACGTTATGACATCGCGCGCGAAACCAAAATCCGCCACTTTACATGTGTGATCGTCCGTAATGAGGATATTCCGCGCTGCCAAATCCCTATGTATAATCTGGAAAAATGCCCAAAGCAAAGATGCGAATTTAGATGCGCTTCTGAAAATATGTACGTGACCGACATAAAATTAGTTGTGTTGGCGAAACCGCACTTGATATATTTTTATTTTATGTTTCTTTGAGGAAGATACATTTTTAGCATTTGGTTTTCAACAATTGAATGGATAATTTTTCGCAGAACTTTTTCGAAGAAAAGACAAAAGTACATATTTTATATTTTTCTTGCAAAGAAATTATACAGAATGTGAGTGTCGGAATCTGTTTTGGGCATATCGTCGTGACCTAAGTCACAAGGATTTTCAAATTTGTACTTTTTCGGCAATTACAATAGTTTTAGTATTTTAGTAAAAAAATAAATCGGTATTTTTCGTACTTGAAAACAATTTTGAAATGTGAATTTTCTGAAGCGAAATTTATAAAATAATACATTGCAATGCAAAAATTAGAGATAATATAAATGTTAAATTTTGTTTGCTTTTTGTGATTTTCTTTTTTAGTTAAGTGTCGTTTTGAAGAGCTTATGGGTAAAACTTATTTTTCGCAACCCGACGGGGAAAAAGCAAACAAATTTTGTCATGAAAGAACATTTCACAATTGAAGCGTTATTAAAAGTGCATATTCAGAATACACAAACATTTTTAGGCGATAAGATTCCAAATGACTGAATTAATGAATGTTGCCAATTTTATGGAGATGAGCTAACAAACAATTTTACAATTGCTATGCGTCGTGCTTGTCTGCTCCACAAATATCAGCAGCCACCCTTAAATTTGGTTCGAAACATTAACCGACACCTGTTCATATGTGTATGCATGTAGCTGCATACATATTTATGTATGTAATATATTTACATATATTAAGTTGATGGAATTGCATTGCTTTCTGAATAAGTGAAGGCAACACGCAGTGCGTTCAATGAATATATCCGAGAAGTGCGCACTGTGCATAGTCATCTAAGTATGTGTGGGTGTATGATTACAGGCGCGCCCTTGAAAGGGATTGAATCTCCGTCAAAAGACTCCATTACAGCCAAATTTCAAACAAAGCCGAAAACTATGAATGAACCCGAATACGCTGGTTCACCTATGTACATATCTACGTATCTATGTATGTGTGCCGATTCTACTTGTTACGAATTTATGCGAACAAGCATGTGCCGCGTAAACCAGTACTTACCCCTCGCGATGTCAGATAGTCCATGCCTTTGGCAACCTGATACATAAAAGATGTTAAATCACCCGACGTCAATACGTTCGATTTTCCATGCGTGTTGCCGTAATGTCTGCAGCAGCGTCAGCCACGCGCCCACCAGCAGCCAACCGAAAAGTATAAGAACAACAAACAAAGGGACGAAAAACCATCAATGCGGTACTCGAAGCGAAATGAAATCAAACGCGATAGGGAAGCATTACGCGGATTAGATTTAGCAAGAGTTGAAAGTCGTTGGTTAAACTGCTCGTTCGAGTCGAGTGCAGCCAGCACGGAACTGTTGGGCGCGTTTACCTTTCCATCGCAATCTCATTGGAAATTAATTCCGCCGCTGTTTAGCTTATAAGTCAAACAAGAAGCTGAGCTTTCACAAAAAGATGGTCTGGCCTTCTATTTGTGAGATTTGTCCTTTTGACAGTTCTTAGCCGTCGCTATTACCCAATCAAATAGGTTCATTGCTTAGTGTTTTTTTAGTTTTGGTAGCCCTGCAATTTATATGGCAAATCGCTTCACAGAACCCATCTGCCAAACAAAATTCCTCACCCTTTCTGCCATATGCCCCGTAATACACTCTTCATATACACTTGGATTTGTGTATGCACTCAAACATGTAAAGTCCCTGTGTTCCAATAATCATGTAAGCCCACATATTGGCATTGATACAAATGGCTTGTTGCTCCTACCCCAAACTAACATACGACATACAAATAACTTTGATACGAACCTTTCAGCACGAGAATTGCGCAAATATGTTTGCAGTTTGCCGCGGTTCACGTACTCTATTATCACGAACATTGGATCCTTGTCGGTACAACAGCCCAGCAGGCGCACAACATTCACATGGGGCTCCAGCGACTTCATCACCTGCAATCAAGCCGAAACAATATACTCACAGGCTACTGGAATTAAATTTAATTAAATATTCACGTAATGAAAGAAGCCACAAGCCCGAAGGAGAAGCAACCGGCATGAGTAGACTCAAAGCAAGTTGAAGCCTCCAGTTCGAGAGAATGCGAAACCACAAATATCTTTGGGATTGTGCTTCAGGAGTAATACTCAAAAATACCAACGCAAGTTTTAATTTTTTTGTCAAGACCAACTCTCAAGGCACACCACCTTACACGCGCGAGCATCGTATTGGTTCTAATAAAATGTATTTTAATTTAATGCACTTTCACTAAGCCCGAACGCGCTAAACCGTTTCTATATAAATATACTGCACTAAGCGAAACAAATTTAAACACAATTTAAATCAAGCCTTTATACAATTATTTGTACTGAAATAAAAAAAAAAATCATGTTGCTCCATAAAAAATATTAAGCTACTTTAACACTAACCCCGTCCAAAAAATACGTTTGGAATGATTTCTAAGTTGAAGTGCATTTTTATTAGTGCTTATTAAACCATGTTTCGCCATTTAACGTGTTAAACCCTCTTCATTTCTTAGTGGCGGCTCGGTTTCTAAAATATAAACATTGCAGCTTCAACGGAAAAACAGAAAAATAATAACTTGTGTGATCATGGGGAGGTTCGGTTACAACACCCAACCCACTGCAATCAGAGGTAAATACGTAATAAATAAACAACAAAATTCGAAAATACTTCAAAACGAAATTGTCAACCTAGATTAACTCGTTAGCGCCCAGCGTGACCAAATGGTTACACTAAACATTAACTCAAAAATGTAATTTTTCCATTATGCTTCATAGTAAATCACTCAACAAATATTTTTGCGAAATTTGAAAGAAAAATAATTCCGGCACATTGGGAAAGAGGATAATAGACTAGATGCCATTTCGAGTCATTTCTTCTAATGTGTTCGCGAGTTGCAAAGGCGCTCCACTATTAAGTTAAAGCGTAAGTAGTACACGAAATAGGCATGAATCGGTTTTATCGGCGTTAGTGAAAATTTTAATATACTGGAGCTATCTAAAGAAGACGATTCAGCAGAAAAGACATTTCTAATAAATTCCTTCATTTAAAAGGCAAATGATTTTGTAGAATACATGAAATGAGAAGAATTAGAGAAAATCAGATTAAGCCCAGAAATGAAATTGTTGGAAGCGAGTAGAATCTCATTTGGGCATTTTATGTTGCACTTTTTATAAGCCTTGAAGATTTATTAGAGTGAACAACTTTCGAAACGCAAATTAAACCATAAAAGAAAAGTATTTTTGTAATGAACACTCTGTGTACGCCTTGACCACGGCACCGTGACGTCGAGACCAGCAGCCAGTAGGGGTGGCTTACCAGCGACTGCCGCGGTCCGGCCGCTGGCCTCTGCAGCGCCCGCTACGTTATGAGCAGCTAATTTACGTGCCGGTGGAGGAGCACTTGGACTCTTAACGCTCAGTGACGGCGTTGCATTTGCGTTGCTGTTCTGTTATATTTTGCGGTGTCGAGCGCCGCGATGGCCGCAGTGTTGGCGCTCGGGGCGTCTGCGATTGTTGGGCATATATCCATTCAATTTGTAATTAAATTTAATTACCAAAGTTCAGTTTTAGAATTACGTATTCTACATTCGCATCGCATCACGACGACAACAGCATCAGCGTTGCAATGAGCAACATTTTCGGAGTGGAATGCCGATGATGCCGGCCCTGCGTAATTGAAAATTTAATTCAGTTTTGAGCGGCTTTCGAAAGCACATCTGAAATTCCATTAAAAGCGTGAACAAAAAGTTGCGTCCTCTTTGCAAATGAGCAGCATAATTGTGCTTCTGTCAAGCTGAAAGCTTGACGCAGCGGGACACCGCGGCTGTTTGGGCCGACTGAAAATAATGAGGACTTTAAAGTCTGGAAGTTGCAAAACGAAGGCATGAAGCTGAAAATAAATCTTGGAAACTTTTCAGCATCGTTAATTTTCAATTTACAAAAGTTGCTCATCCATTTCATATACAACAGCAACAATATTATTGTAGCAACAGCCATCACGAATCCGGCAATCTGCGGCAGTCTGCTGCCACGTCACACGAACAAAGGAAACAATGCGATATCGCCAGTTTTGCTAACTTGGATTGTTGAGTTTTTTGCTGGCTAAACGGGGCTCCGTGTCGATATTCAGGGGTTGTGAGCTTCACGATGCTGGTGCATGAGCGGGGAAGAAACGTAGGTATTTTCACTCGAATTGTAAATCATTGAAGTGCGGAAGTGCGCAGTAGAATCCGACACTTTATAAAGCTGCTTAATGATGGATTGAGTCCAACAAGAATTGATTCTGAATATTTCTTACTAAGGAAATTGCGCTCGGTGCAGTTGGAGAACCCGAAATGGGAAGACAACAAAAAGCTGAACTTTAAAATGAACAATACCATTTGAAGAATTTTCGAGAAGAAATTTCATGTATGTGTTTTAATATGCGTACGAAATTTGAATATGTTGAACTTAAACCAGATGGCTTAGTAAGAAAAAAATACGTTTGTGTTAAAAGAATAATATAGAATAATAGAATAATAATATACCATTTTAAATATGGTTGGTTTTTACATGCCAGAAAATATAGTTTCTACGCGGGATTTGTTTTGCTAAACTTGAACTGCTTCAGTAACTAACGTGCGACACACGGAGTTCTTAAAAAATATTGAAAATCAAAGACAAATCTTGTTGATCTTGTTGTTGTCATATATATAACATACACCTATATAATATAATTGGTCATTGAAAGGGTTAAGGTAATATGTACAAGAGGTTGATTTGATCGAGTTTAATATTTCGGGTGCTTACCTCTAATTCTGAAATCAGATCTTTTTTCTCAATTTCTGTCGCATTTTCTTTTAGTGTTTTTACTGCTACAGTTGATATGCCTTCAGCACCTGAAATTGGATGTGAACAAGTATAACAGTGTTGGCATTAACCAATTAATTTTGTAATAATTAAATTGATTAGTTTCAATCAGATTAAATTAATCATAGTTAAAATAATTATCAATTAAAAAAGTAATTTTAATCATGATTATTTGCGTTAATAATTAATTAAAACTAATACATCCAAATTTGTTTATGGTTAAATTTTTTTATTAATCAGACTAACTTTGGGCCAACACTGCTGTATAGCACAAAAATCGATGATATAGCCAATTGTAATGATTGCACCACCAAAGTGGACCTGGTCGTGGATTCGAAATAACTTATGGCAACGACAAACAGTTCGTCTACACTACTGAGGAACAAATAAAGATTGTAACACCTAATTCTAGTTATTGTCAGCAGTAAGTATACGCTGCAAAGCCAAGCAGCCTTGATAGCCTTCCGTCCGCCTAACACAGCATTGAGGGCATCCTGTTCCATCATCAAATGGTCATTTGTTTTCAAAAAACGAGAAAATCGTGTGGAATATTGTTACCTTGAATATTTAAAGTTTTACAAATGTTAAAATTTCACAATTTAACATTTCCTAAACATTTATCGGTTACGGCTGATGTTGGCTCAAACATCAGAGGCTAATGCCTTTGAAATTTGTTTGCTGTGCGGAAAGAAAAAAATGAAGTGAGAGCAGTTTCCTGCTCTTAACAATTGGCAAATGGAGGTTATGAACTAAATAGCGGCATCCAAAGCAGCGCGCCGCGATTATGAAAAGCCTTTCGTGAGCGCACTATAAAAATTCTACCACACGGTCATTATCTTCAACAACTCGCCATCATTTTCCATCAATACACACGCACCAAATCAAGCAACACGAGCCACACGAACCGACACCGCAACGAGCACGCGGCAAGACGATATGAAAAATGTTAGCGGGCATTCCACTCGTATCCGGTCTCCTGCTTGACATGATGTGCAATGGCTTATGTTTCATTTGGAACTTCTTCCCATTTCGACGCGATTGGGCTACACATTACAAACAAACAGCTGCTACCCACTCACCATCGACGTCGATAGCTTCGCAGCGCCACACTTGTCCGAAGGCGCCTTCTCCCAAAATGTTGAAGAACTTCAATCGGTGCCTTGGGAATTCCCATCGATCGTATTTGTCTTGGCTCCCGCTGCCACACCCGCTGCCAGGCACCGCGTTGGCGCCAGCGCCAGCCGCAGCTGTGCCGGATATGCCGCCCACCATGCCCGCTGGCGAAGCGTCCCCAGCGACGCTGACGCCGTTCGCTCCACTTGTTGATAACTGAGACGTTGCCTGGGCACGTGGTGAATTGATGAAATTTAAGTTGGTTGGTTATGTCATCATCGATGATAGTTTATTGCATCGTTGAGTGAGTTGCCGTCAGCGTGATGGTTGTTGTTATTATTCGTGTCACATTCATGTAATATGCCGAAAAAATACAAACGAAATTTTGTTATAATGTATTTAAGATGCTACCAAGTACTGTTGAATGTATATAAATAAGAGCAATTACGGATGGTTTTCGACCGATGGCGGAATAGTTAAAGTATTGGTTTACCAACTTTGTTCAAATCGCACCGATAGATACAACAACATCTAACGCAAATTATCACTCGGAGCCAAAAAACCTAAGAGAGATAATCTGCATTCATTATACGAAAATCAACAGCAGTCCTTGCAGAAAACTCTATATATGTACTTGCAACCCGGTATTGGAATTGCTTTTGCTACCCTCTGAAAGACCCTTACACTGTATTAAGTGCCCTTAGCTTAGTTGAAGTTTTTCTTTCACTTTTTGAAATAAAATTTCTCTAACAGCTGCTAAACACTTTTTCTAACATTAAAAAAGAATATTTTAGAGTTATTGAAAAGGTGATTGCAAAGAGTAAATAATTTAGATAGATTAATTAAGAGTTGCTAAAGTAAAACTTTTCTTTTGGCTTGAAAAGCGTTTCATTGACTACAATTGTCAAATTTGACAGTAAATTGTTTGAAACGATGGTAGACCTTTCGGATCGAAATTCTTGTGCAGTTTGCATATTTATCTTGGCGATATCAAATCGCCCCCCCCCCCCCCCCCCCCCCCCTGTGGGTACACAATTTGTGCCAATATTTAGGATTATTCAGGCGTCTGTCAGGACCGTCGCACTTACCAAGCCCGGCTGCGTCAGCTGCTGATCGCGCTCCCATGGCACGTAGCGATTCCCATAGGCAATCGGACCATTCCAATGCTGCAGCACCATCGAGTTGCGGCTGTCGTCAGTCAGATTGCTGCTTAAATTGCTTTGATTTGATTTCTTGGCCATTTCTTCTTTGGATTTTTTCTTTAGTGTTTTGCTAATGGCACATAACCGTTTCCGATACAAAACCCCAAAGATGACGGCAGCTGCTACAAATAGCCCGCTAACGGCTATTATAAGCGGAACAATTGTGGCCTTAATCGAGTAGGCAGTCGATGGGTTTTTTTGCGTGGAGTTGATGGCATCTTGAGCTACGCCACCCTCGCTTCCATCACTGGCCACATCGTGATGACTCAATGATGGCCGCTTCTCCAGCTGGTGTGACGTTGATGCGTTCTGTCCACTGATGCCGCCGCTGCTGTTGTTGCCGGTAATCGGTGTCAGTTTGATTCGCATCGTAGTTGGGGGCTTCGACATTGTTGCTGATGGCTGGCGTCTATTCTCGGTTGTAATGTCGTTATCGCGCTCATCACTGACGTCATCAGGACTATTGATGGACCACATTGGCATCTGCCGATTGGGATCGAAGCTGAGCAGTGGCGGATTGTAGCCATTGCCGTTGCCGACGCGGTCCAAATGGTGATGATTTAGCTTATTGCCCGGACTTAGGCCGAAATTTAGAGGTAAATTGTTCGAGGGGCGCTGATTTGGCTGTTGATTTCGTACCGATTGGACACCCGGCAAGGTGTCAAAAGGTGGAAGGATTTGCGATATGTTCTTAACCACACTCGTAATGGAGGGCGGCGTACGGTAGTTTGAATCCTTGGTGTTGTCATCCCTGAGTATATTGACGAACACTTCGTTTTTGGCTGTTAGCACACCGTCCGAAACGGTGATGTATAGAAAAAAGTTTTCGCCTCCCTGGAATACATTGAGATAGATACATATAGATGTATGTGTACAAATTAACTTTTGCAAATGCCATTTTAAGAACTAAGTGTATACACACATATTAACAGACATATGTATATGTATGGTCGCATTTCATTAAGGTTAATGACCAACTTAAATACAACTGAAGTGTGAATAAATATATATGTATGAATATTAAAAATGCATATATGTAAGAGGCAATTTACCCGGCCAACGAGACTGTCGTTTAAGTAAACTATTCCACTGACTGGATCTATGCGAAATGGCAAATTGTAGCGGTGTGTTTGAGCCTCAGCATCATTTGGATTAGCAAAGTTGGAGAGGAAATGTGGCTCCAGGCCGAAAACCAGTTTATCGTTTTCCGGATCTCCGGCGCGGATTCTGGATATGACTTGGCCAACTTTTTCCGTCTCCGAAATGCGCCAATTACGATCCGGTATATAAAGAATTGGCGGTGTGTTCACAAGCGAGTGTTGTTGACTTGTTGCTGCACGGAAGAGAAAAAGAAAATTCGAAAGTTTTGTACAATCAAAGCGGGAAAAATATTACACTAAAATAAAAAGCTTCGAAAAACTAAAACACGAGACATGAAATATTTACATTCATACATATACATCAGATAAGATTTAGTGTTTCATGGAGATTCTTAATAACGGAATTTGTATTCGCCGGAACACTTCATTTTCTGATGTTTGATGAGATAATTTTTGAAGAAACAAAATAGTTAGTAGTGGGCATCGAACTCAAAGTGATAATATAAGGAAAATTTACAAATAAAAAAATAAAATATAGGATTAATTCCAACGAAAATTACAATTTCCAAAGAAATGAGTACCCACTATTATTTTGTAATATAATTCTTTCACTGTTCCGGGCTTGAAGGCATTCATTTTTGAGGTTTCTATTAAAAGTGTACTAATGTGTTTTTAATTCCGCAGTTTCTGATCACTTTATAGTACAACAATTTAAAACTCTTCGTGGGCAAAAAAGTACCATTGCATATTTTTGAAAGAGGACGTCGTATAGGTCATATTTGCCAACAAAGTAATAGTCCAGCACGTCTGAGTTTTTTTAATTTGCACATAAAGGTTAGAGGGGTCTCTATAGACATTTACACGGAATGTATCAGGTGTACAACTTTGCTTCCGCCGTTTTTTTCCAAAATTAAAAGCTTTATTGCGAAAAAGTGCTTACAGATGTATTATTCAAAGTATTGTCCGTCGCTAGCGACAACTTTCTCCCATCTTTCCGGCAATTTTCGGATCCCGGCTCGAAAAAAGGAGTCCTCTTTTGACGCTATCCATGAAGCAATCCATTTTTCCAATTCTTCGAAGGATTGAAAATGTTGATCTGCCAGGCCGTGTGCCATCGAACGGAATAGGTGGAAGTCAGAAGGGGCGACATCTGGGGAATACGGCGGGTGGGGCAAGACTTCCCATTTCAGCGTTTCCAGGTACTTTTTGACCACTTTTGCGACGTGAGGCCGAGCATTATCGTGTTGGAGGATGACTTTGTCATGTCGCTCTTGATATTGTGGCCGCTTTTCTTTTAGCGCGCGACTAAGGCGCATCAGTTGCGTTCGGTAGCGATCTCCTGTGATGGTTTCACCCGGTTTTAAGAGCTCGTAGTAAATCACACGGAGCTGATCCCACCAAATACAAATCATAACCTTGGCGCCGTGAATATTCGGTTTTGCCTTCGACGAAGAAGCATGCCCGGGCTTTCCCCATGATTATCTGCGTTTAGGATTATCGTATCGAACCCACTTTTCATCACCGGTTACGATTCGATGCGCTTCAGCTGCATTTTTTTGCGAATTGTAACAGAAAAGTAAAACTTCCCGCAAATGGCGAGAATTGGGCACATAAACAGGCATTTTCGAGCGTGAATAATACGAAAACAAGAACAACTGTCACTGAAACGACGATGACAATTCGTTAGGCACTGTCCACACTCACTTTAAAGGCATTACCATCTATGTATTTCAACCAGCCTCAGCCGGTACAGCCACCTATCGGAAAACGGCGGAAGCAAAGTTGTACACCTGATATAAAAACTTGAAGGGCTAAAGCTTCGATGACTAGGACAAAGTAGTTTACCCTAAAAATGCGAATATTTTTTTATGCAACTAGAAGGCCCCGCGGCTTTGCACGCGAGTTTGAAGTCAATGGGCCCAATAAATCAAGTTTCTTCATACAACACTGTATGGGTGGTGCAACGCCCCATTTATGCAATGCCCAAGCCGTTCTTCCAGTCGAAGGCTGCGACCCAGTTGCATTGATGTGTGACTTACAGTTCCAGAATTACGCGGAAAATTTTAATAACATAAAATGTGCCACGTTCCATGTCCAACACTCATAAAATTTTACCAGTAGAATGCCACATCTATAGGACGACGGTATACAAAATTTCAATGCTATCCGACTTATTATGTTGTCTGTTCCCCTTCCCCTTGTCGAAGAGCACGTCTTAATCGTAAGTCTGTGCCAAATGTCATTAATGTGTGATCTGTAGTTCCAACGCCCATACAATTTAACCACTGCAACGGCACGTCTAAGCCATAACACTGTACTTAATTTCAATGCTGACTGACTTATAATTCCGAACTAACGCACTGCAAATTATTTATATATATATATTGCCTGGACCTCTCCTATATCCCCTTCAAATGGAGGGAATCTAGGGTGGTCTTCATACCTAAGGCGGGGAAAATGTCCCATGTTAACGCTAAGGACTATAGACCCATCTGCCTGTCGTCATTTCTTCTCAATACCTTCGAGAGAATTCTAGACCATCAAATCAGGAATTCCATCGATCCGTCTCTCCTATCTAAGTCACAGCATGCCTATACAAAGGGCAAGTCTGTTGAAACCGCACTACACTCACTTCTCGAGACGATCAAAAGATCTCTCGCCCACAAAGAGTTTACTCTGGCGGCATTCCTCGACATTGAAGGTGCTTTCAATAACGTCTGTCCTCAGGCGGTTGTTGGCGCACTTTCCAATCTGAACCTAGACACGAAGCTGGTGAGATTTGTCGAGTGCCTGCTCAAAATGCGTGTCGTTAGCTCCGGAATCGGACATACTCGCATCAAGCGTACAGTCAAGAGGGGCACGCCGCAAGGTGGCGTGCTATCTCCTCTGATCTGGAACCTGGCAGTAAACTCTCTACTAAATCGTCTTGACAATTCTGGGTGCAGAATTGTTGCATATGCGGATGACATTGCGATAGCAGTCTCCGGCAAATACCTTTCTACACTCTCTGAGAGTGTAGAGTGAGTACCTTTCTACTCTCTCTCAATTATGCACTTGGGATTCTCTCTCAATGGTGCCGGGAATTCGGCCTCGATGTCAACCCCTCTAAAACCGAGGTTATGCTTTTCAGTAGGAAGTATAAGATACCTCAGTTCGCACTACCCAAGCTTAACGGTGTTAGACTTAGCCTTAGCAACAATGTTAGGTATTTAGGTCTAATCCTCGACTCTAAACTAAATTGGAAGGCTAACATTGCTGAAAGGGCACGGAAAGCCTCATGTGCTCTCTACTGCTGCAAACGGGCTCTAGGCACTAGATGGGGACTTCAACCCCGAATTATGTCCTGGCTTCACTCGGCGGTAGTTGAGCCTAACCTCCTGTATGGCGCTGTTTTCTGGTGGCCTGCTGTTAGTAAGGCGGTCAACCTGAAACCTCTTGATAAAGTCAGGAGGATGGCTGCCATCTTGGTTACAGGGGCTCTCCGCACCACACCCACGAAAGCACTGTTTACCCTTCTCCACTGGTTCCCAACTGCGCAGCGGGTCAAATTACATGCGAAATGTTCTGCAGTCAGACTAAACGCGATTTCCCGCTGGGCTAGACCGGATCTTGGTCATTCCAAGATTCTTACTCAAGACTGTTCGGTGCCAGATGTCATCGATTACATCTGCACTCCTACTCAATTTGACCACGGATTTACAGTCCGTATCCCTAGCAGAGGAGAATGGACCGGTAGCGAGCTACCCTCCGGAAACTCCATCAATATCTACACTGATGGCTCCAAATTGGCGAACAAGGTTGGCTGCGGGATCTTCTGTAGCCAACTGGGGCTTCGTCTCTCCTTCCGCCTGCCTGACCATTGTAGTGTCTTTCAGGCAGAAGTAATGGCCATTTACCAGGCCTCAATCTGGCTCATCCGCGAGAACGCGCATGAGACGGATATCCATATATATTCGGATAGTCAGGCAGCTATCAAGTCGCTCGCGGGGGCGGCCACCTCATCCAGACTGGTCTTGGACTGCCGAACATCCTTGAACAACTTAGCTAGGCGCTCCAACGTCTCATTACTCTGGGTGCCAGGGCACAGGGGCATTGTAGGCAACTGCGAGGCGGACGAACTAGCCAGAGCAGGCACATTACTCGCTGAGGCCTCGTCCTTCCTCCCAGTGGGAGCTCCTATTGCATCGATCAAATTGATGCTCAGACAATTCTACCAAAGAGTAGCGAACGAACTGTGGTCTGAGGAACAGACTTGCAGTATCTCTCGACTAACCTGGCCTTCCTATAACATGAAACGGACTAACCAGCTGCTTAACCTTAGCCGTCACTCAATAAGCACAACGGTCTCGGTGCTCACGGGTCACTGCCTTATGGGTAAGCATGCGGAGAGACTGGGACTACAATCCAACGACTACTGTCGAGGATGCGGGTCCGAGGAGGAGGAGGAGACCGTTCTCCACCTGTTGTGTCAGTGTCCTTCATTAGCCAGAAGAAGACTCAAGTCTCTCGGCTCAGCTTTCTTTACCAGTCTAACCGAGCTATCGCCTTTGAATATCAGGGATATAGCCAGGTTCATAACGGAATCTTCTTGGTTCTCAGCGCTGTAAGGGGGAGTCGCGCCATCCACTGTGGTATCACAATGAGCCATAAGATGTGCTTAAGTGAGCTTCTCACGCAGGAGGCTGCCACTCCAACCTAACCTATATATATATATACACGGTGGGCGGAAAGTTTCTGCATACAAAAAACCACCGTTAAGGATCATTTGTTTGCTTTTCAAAATTTTTTTTATTTAAACCACTAAATCATACCTAAGCAAAATTCAATTGATCATTAATATTGTGTATGTGTGCCTTTTTTTCGTAGCACTCTAGGACTCGCTTTCGGAAACTTTCTTGTTTTTGTTGTTTTACTCTCTCAATAAGTTGAAGTCTATTGGCAGGTTTTGGACTCCGAAATACTAAGTCTTGAATCCTGGTCCAGATATGTTCAATAGGATTAAGATCTGGCGAATTTCCCGGCCAGTCTTCCCATACTAGCTTAAATATACATTTAGCAACACTTATTGACTGATTCGCCGTATAACATCGCGCACCGTCCTGCATTAAAATCGCTGTAGATCTACGAGGGAACTGCTTAGGATTTTCAAACCATCACATTATGGGGGATTTCCCCATTTCGTTTTCAAATAAAACAAGCAATCAGAATTTTAAGTATGTATATTACAATTTAAACGATGTATGCAGAAACTCTCCGCTCACCATGTATATACTATATACAATAGGTAGATTAGGCCCTTACGCACTTTTCTTTCACTCTTTTTCATGTAATAATTTTTAATTTAATAATTGCCTGGCACGACAGCCCGCTTACGCGAGACTAAGGCCTAGCTTCCCGCAACTACCCGTGTTGTGCGTGTGAATTTGTACGCGGGTTGAAGGGACCTACAGTTTAATGCCGGTTCCGAACGGCAGGTTGGGAGCTCTTTCATAAGCAATTTTTTACTCTCAGAGGTTTGCCATTTCCAGCTGAGAGGACAGCCACCAAAAGAGAAAACGAGTTTTCCCGTTATTTTTTTTAGGTGTTATTACAGGCAGTACAGGCACTCTTTTTCATGTTCTTGTGGCTAATTTAAAAAAAAAATGTGTACTGCGTAAAATATTAAAGAAATACTATTCATCTTTGGGGTAAATATTCCTCATTATAAAAATAGGGAGGGGGGCTTAAAACAACAACGCCTTCTCAAAACCTCCAAATAACGAGACCTTTATTAAATACGTTTTTAAGCAAATGCTTGCTCTGCTTGAAATACTGAGCAAACTATTGTATGTTTAAGAAAATATGTACTTTCCATTAGTAAACGGCATTCACTTAGAGCAACACATCCACGAACATATTTAAGTTTGTATTTAATGCTCAGATGGGTGAATATTGCGACGCAAGCTACGTTACCTGCTTATCACTGCCAGCAACAACGGTGGCAGTGTTCAGATCTATTTGGACAGTATCACTGTTTTAACGGCAGGGGCGTAGCCAAGGGAGGGGTTTAGGGTGTCAGAACCGCCCCCCCCCCCCCATAGCCTATAATTTATCAACATTTTCAATCACTATGCGTCGTATGTACGTTCCCACATTAGCAAAATGGTCTTTCATCTTTAAACATTTAAAAGAATAATAGTAACAAATTTTTTTGGCGAAACTAATTTGTTTTTTAATAGTCCTGTTTAGGCTCAATACACCGATTTGCATTATGTAAAAACATGTATAAAAAGTAGTTTAGTTCGTCGACCGGAATATCCTTCAGGATGTCGGTACAAGCCTTTTGGATGGTTTCCTCGTTCTCTAAACGCTTTTTTTCATCGGCAAATGCATTTTTTGAAAAGGTGAAAGTCGCACGGTGCCGCATCAGGTGAAAACAAGGAGTGGTCGATGGTTAAAGTTCGACTTTTAGTAAACAACAAAACAGTCAAAACAAGTGTCGATCAGTGAGATGGTATCCTTCGATAGCCAAATGTTCAGTTAAAATGCTATTGATAAATTTATGCTATTGAGATGCTTAACCTTCGCCTTACCAACAATTTTTGTATACGTCGTTTACTAATGTCGTTCACCCGAATCACCCCAGGCTCTTCCGCCGATATTTTGAGTAAAACTCACAATTAAGATATAATAATATATACATTTTTTTCATTTCTCAGTATTTAGTATCTTCCTCTGGCGATAATTCGTTTTTCGAAAAAAGGCCTAACTTTAATGATTTATTTTGCAACTATGGAAAATATTAGAAAATTTTTTTCCAGATGTTTTATTTAACACATAATGAGGTACGCAAAAAAAAAATTTATTGTGGGTTTTATTCAAAATGGCAGCAAAAGCACCTGGGACCACCCGCGTAGGTATTTTGTATAAAAAATGACAAAATTTAAGTTTAAACATAAACAAAATTTCTAAAAAAAAAATATTTGTTCGTGTTATTGAAAATGACCTTCAAATTTGTGCAGTTATTCGAAATCATAGCTAAATACTCTGGCAGATATTAAACATGAATATTAAAAAGATCACTCGGGTGGGTATAAGTAAAGCAAGCAAGGTCAATTAAGATTTTGGCTAATCTTTTATGAATTACCGCCCAGTTTTGATGGAATCTACGGTGATCGCGGATTTCAGTTGGTTAACACGTTGGTCAGCATTTATGTCCTGACAATCGTTTTTAAATCGCGTTTACCACTTACGAACTCTACCACGGTATAAACAATCATCACCATAAACTTGGTTCATAAATATTAATGCTTCGGTTAAACATTTTTAAAACAAAAGTTAATATTGGGTCTTTGTTCGATGCTCATTTTTGTACGATGACACAAACATACTTTCACTTCAGATGCAATAACTTCGTTTGCAGTGCACCAAATTTCATGAAATTTTTCCAGAACATCGGGACAAATTTAATTTCCAATGCATTAAGTCACATAAGCCACCACAAAATGCCCTATTTGGAAAGTGCACTTTAACTTTAAAAAAACACGTAATACAAAACTGGCGAAAAAAAAAGTTTAAACCCCCCCCAATGACCAAGTTCTGGCTACGCCCCTGTTTAACGGTACATAGAAATGTATCCTATATTAGATAGATTTTATTTAGTTCGGTGGTAGAAACGTCATCCACATTGCACATGAATGGTACGCGTAATAAAATACGCTGCCATACTGCGTTGTTGATCACAAACCAAAAATCACGACACACGCGCCGCCACAAATTCGCTCTCTTCCATTTTCAACGTACCGTCAAAGTTCCGTTGCAGGCCTTGGAGTGGCGCTTTTTATGGCTTTATGCGGTGCGATGTTAACACCTCTCAAGAAGCTATTTTGCGCACTTTGCTCTTATTCTGATGCAATCACCATCCCAGCAGACCGCGCCGGTCCTTTTAAGCAGCAGCGGCCACGTGATCCTCGGCAAGCAGTGTGGAGGTGAATAGAGTGCAGCTTGGCCGCACCAGCCAAGTCACTCTCGCCCGGTACGCACACAATTATTCACCAGCACTCGTACGCACACAGCTACTGTCTGCCATCGGGCGCTGCTACAACGATTTACCCGAAAAGAAAAGTGAAAAGTGCCAACCATTCGCCGCGGGGTCAACAGTCTGCCGTGTGGCACGTACTACATCCGCAGGGAACTGCTATCAGCTGCCATCTACGAACGTATCCTGAGATACGTACCGAGTAAACGGCAGCCAGCGCGATTGTGTTGGGTGCTATGAAAGTGTTGATTCCGTATACGCGCCATTTGGAACTTGCTGTCGCACACTCAAATAAAACAGTAATAAAAAACCGCAACTGCAAAAGCTACTAACACTGACCATCAGTCATTTACACAACGCTGGCGAATGGTACGTTCGCCCCTTCGGAACTAACACTAAGCATATTTGATTTTTAAATCACTTCTAAAAGTAAAATGTTAGAATGTCGCTTTATTTAAAATATAATATTTGGTAAATCACTTCTCACTTTAATCTAGTCACATAAACTTTAACTTGAGACATTTCCGCCCAGCACTTAAACTTCCATTGGAAAAACGTATCAGACGTTGCACACCGCAATGCCGGGCACTGCCGGCAAACAAATTTATAAAGTTGCATCACTTCTCCTTTGGAACCAACGCGCCAACGCTTCTGTGGTACCTTTACAATCGGCACGCAACAGCGTCGTGTTTCCGAGATTATTATAAATTATTATAAAAATTATTATAAAAAGATTATTATAAGATTATTAGATTATTATAAAAATAAATATAAATATTATACGCAACACACTTAAGTATATGGCATTCAGAGGTGCAAGGACCTCTGTCCCGTTCCTTACAGTTTTATATTGATTCCAAACGGCCAGGCCAGCTTTTCAAGATTACTTTTGTACTCCCAGAGTTTACCATTTCTTAATATTTAGGTGGGCAATCACCTCAGATTTCACCAACGCCAACGTGCTAATCACTGCATAAGTCTCTCGCTTTTAACGAAAGCTTGCATTGGTACGTGCTTGAGGGGAATCAGTACAAACATTTTCCTCCTTATTTTTAAGAGTGATAATTTTGGAAAGGGCTTGGAAATTAAATGGCAAAACACGGCCCAACGACTTCAAGATAGTGTCGGCTTCAACCGTCGCCGTGTGGTCAAATCGCAATCATAATTTTTGGGGGGGCAACACACAACATATTTTAGGGTGCTTGCACATTACTTTTTCTAATTGTTGTTCAAAGCACACCGAACAAGTAAAAAACGCTATTAAAAATATTTGTGTTGAAGCAGTGATGCCAATTGCTTTGGTTTTGTCGCCTACCAGATAGAAAATAGTTCTATAGTCGTCTATGTGTTCGGGGCAAAAAGCATAACCACACATTTGCTTATTAGCGAGTAGGATTGGTTTCAATAATTACGCGAGTTAAGGAATGTATTCTTTATCGCACCCAACACCTAGACCCAAGAAACAAGAAGAGAGAGAGAAACAAGAAAAAAATTAAAACAAATCGCCTACGTTTGTTAACTCGCGCCATCCACTCGTCAAGCCTCTGGATCAAAAACCCACAACGCTATACAAGTGCCAAACGCTGCCTTCGGTTCACTCAACTCTCACGCCACTTACTCCAAATCACCTTCCATAATAGTTGTCAAAACTGTTTCGACGACTCATTGCGTAGGTGGCTGCCACCACCACTAGTCACAAGTTCATCGCCCATGCGCAGCATTGCTAACAATAACAATTTTTCTTATTCGGGGTCAAGGCGACATGTTGACGGACTTTGCTGTTGAATTATCCGAAGTGGAATGTGTCAGCGCACACAGCATACAACACTACTAGTCACAAAAGACACAATATACAATTTCAAACCATTCTAAGTATGTATAAATACATATTGGAACGCGAACAGTCGCTGAAAAGTAAACGTGGTTATTGCTGTGTATCTAAACAAACCCTTCAAGAACTGTAAAGTACTGGCTAGGACTTAGGACAAGTCATTCGACCGGTATACTCGCAGATATCGCAAAATTCAGCCAAAATGTCGAATAAACTTTGTATCTGCATCCCATAACGACAACCTGTGTCCATGGCGTCATAATATGTCAGAATACAATACATATATAGCTAACCCTGTTGACTGAAGCCATGGTAGCAACACCATTCTATCTCGTAAAAAATTCGTTAAAAAAGTCGTTCACTAACTAAAATGTTTGCAGTGCACCATCCTATTTCGTTCATCAGACTTTCAGTTTTTGAAATAAATCAAAAGTCCACTAACATTTTCTTTACATTGAACAACAACTTCTCACTTAAAGCATCGCACAGTGATTCGTTCCATAGACAAAATTCAAAAAATTTATGGTCTCAGAATTTAACGATTTTGATGTCATTTGAAAGAATAAACTCCAACTAAGAAAACCCTAAAAAATCTGTGCAAAAAATCAATTAGTGCCTGTGCAAAAGCGGCTCAAAGTTGAAACTTTTTTCACAAAAAAATTGAAACTCATATTTTCTGTTTTTAGTCTATTGAGTACAAAAAATTTTAAAACTAATTGGGTGGCACGAAGTCAATATAGAATAAGAAATAATGTGGCCATTTTCGCTTTTAATGTTTTCCCAAAATTTGCTAAGCGTAGGCTTTTACTTCACTTTTAATTCAAAATATTTTTCTAAGTTAAAAATCTGAAAATTGGCAAAACTTAGACGAAAATATCTAAAAAGTATGTGAAGGTATTTGTGAAAGATTTTTTTTTATTTTAAGAAGCATTCCTTCTTAGTCGGATACTGTAATTATATCCTCCGATATCTTCCGATCTCAGAAAATAATTCTATTTGAAAAGTGGTCTAAACACGTATTTTTCGACACAATTTATTTTATTTATGCCTAAAAGTATGCAATTAGCCCGAAAAATTATAAAATCTGCAAAAATGCAAAACATACATCTATTATTATCGTTTTTATTGGAAAACCAGAGGGTCCCGATACAATTTCTGTTACTCTTTGGAATAATCAATGTTGACGGTACCGATTAAATGTAAAATCTGAAAAATCTAGCCAACACATTTGGTGCTATAGCTTTCCAAAAATGACGATATTTGCAAAATTAAGCCTCAGGCATTACTAAACTACATAAGTTTAAGAAAAACCAAATGGATATTTCAATTCAGCAGGCCATGATTAACTGGTATATCAAATTTTATGAAGAACGGACCACTCCTTCTAATTTTGTCCCGCGGTTGTATGGAGTCGAATCACTGTGCATCGTGGCAAATGCAAACAAATGGACAAAATATAGTGTCAGTTAACAAGAGCTAATATCCGATGTCATTTGACTCAATAGCACAATACGAAATCGTGTTTTGATCTCACTGACTGCAATCGCCTCACAATAACGAAAATCACCCACAACTAATGTACATAAAGGCATTCAAGTACGGATGGAAAATCTTACTTATTTTCTTCATTCTCAACATGCCACCATATAAAAGAGTCACACTCAACCAGTATTCGAGTGAATCCAAAGTTTTTTCTTATAAAGCAATACGATATAGTAAAAAAATCATAATGCAAAGCGCAAATAAAAAATTGCATTATCTGGCAATATATTATTTCCGGTTAAAAACGAATGAGATCGAGCGTTTTCTATAGCTTATAATTTGTATCGAAATATCCTTATGCGTTCTTTGTACTAAAGTTTCATAATTAAAATATAAATTATTAAATTATAACCTAAATTCTCTGCTTTTTTGATCGAATTTAATTTCCACCATTCGTGACAAACGAAATTTCAGATACCATCTTCATGTAAGTGCTACATACATAATTTAATAGTATACCGTAGAGATGATCCGAAAAGCAACAGACTTTCACAATCTTGACGCTCTTTAGTTAGGGCAACTTCACGATGATGCCGACTCATTGCCGACCAACGAACGACCAACGAACGTTTGCATGTGTAGGTTAAACATTTCAAGTACAGTCTGACAACCAGACATCAAATTCGAGCTGCAGAGCAGCTTAAAGCTCTACCGCACTAAGCAGATGACTTAATTTAAACGCTAATTTTTTTACTCTGACTTTTCCTTAAAATCGTGTCGATGAGATTGGCACACAAATAGGAATATTCAGACTTGCTTGCTTTTAATTGAGGTTTCAAAAACTCTTTGTTACGTTAATAATTACAGAGTGTAAGTTGAGCTTTTGCTTTAATTGCAAGCCCTGGTTTAGGTACCAGAAATGATTCTCACAAATATTCGAGTGTGGTATTTTATTGGGTACCATTGCCTGAGCTGTGTATGAAAGCAAGGATGGACTCTTTTTTGAAAGTGGGCAGTAGCACTTCCTTTCAATTTACTTCCAGGAATTTTGAAGTTTCTGCGTTTTGCCACCGATTGTTGAGAATCCTAAAAATTTCCTTTAAACATGCGTGTTTCGCGTGTGCGTGAGGTTTTTTTATTTTGTGTATCTTCTCATTGAAGAGTTTTTTTATAAGTAACTCTGAAGAGTAATTCTACCTGAATACGCACGCTTCCACAACTGCATACACAGGAACATACAAACGCGGCATATCGAGCCCTTTCCCGCGATTTTATCGTATGAGCCATTTTTTACGAAATTCATTTTTTTTACCGATAACGATAGCACTATAAATTAGTCATCAGTCCCTAAAAGCTCACATCCTCTACGATGAACCGTTACGAAATTTGAGAAAAAACAATTTTATCATATGTCCACTTCAAATTCTTCCTTCATTTTTTGTGCCTGCGACTAGCTATGCGTAACGATAAAATTGCTTTAGTTGCAAATAGTTAATTTTTACTTTATTGAAAAATGTGTTAAATTTTAGAGATTGAACTCTTCAAAAAACTACTTGTTCTGAATAAATCGTTCAATTGAGAACATTTGAATAGTGAAAAGTGAATCTACATATAATGGTTTGTCCTGACTGACTGACTGACTGATTCATCATCGCCCAGCCCAAACCACTAAAACTACAAATATGAAATTTGAACTGCAGAACTGGGATTTTTTGAAATTCGGGGTCTAAAGTATCAAAGATGGGTTAAGGTGTAGGATGCAGAAACTTGATATAATAGGCCTATTGATTTCAAACTTGGTGAAAATACTCCAAATCAAAAGTAAAGTCATGGGTTAAAATGTAATGGGTTAAAAGTTTGTATGGAGAAACAAGATTTTTGACTTCAAACTTAGTGAAAAAAGTTAACATGCGAAAAAATTCGTTACAGGTTTTTCACTTTTTTGAAAATCAAAATCTGACGATTTCAACGATGGGTCAAGAGTTTGTATGGGAAAACATTGTTAAAGTCGCCAATTGACTTAAAATGTGGTGAAAACTCTTCAAATGACAAATAACTAGATAAGTATTTTTTCATAAAAATCTGACGGAATCAACAAAGATTTAAGAAGAACTTGATTTATTGGCCCCATTGCACAGTGATTCGTTCCATAGACAAAATTCAAAAAATGTATAGTCTCAGAATTTAATGATTTTGATGTCATTTGAAAGGTAAAACTCCAACTAAGAAAACCCCAAAAAAATCTGTGCAAAAAATTAATTAGTGTGTGTGCAAAAGCTGCTCAAAGTTGAAACTTTTTTCGCAAAAAAATTTAAACATATAATTTCTGTTATTAGTCTATTGAGTAAAACAAATTTCAAAAATACATGGTTATCAAGAAGTTGCTAAAGCTTTCCATATTGATTAAGAAATTATGTGGCCATTTTCGCTTTTAAAATTTTTGTCAAAATTGGTAAAGCCGCGGCTTCTACATCACTTTTAATTCAAAATATTTTTCTAAATAAAAAATCTGAAAATTGGCAAAACTTAGAGGAAAATATCTAAAAAGTATGTGAAAGTATGTTCCTGGATTTTTTTTATTTTAAGAAGCATTCTTTCTTTGTCGGATAATGTAATTACATCCTCTGATATCTTCCGATCTCAGAAAATAATTCTATTTGAAAAGTGGTCTAAACACCTATTTTTCGACAAAATTTATTTTTGTCATCCCTAAAAGTAATTGAGAAAACTGCAAAAAAGCAAAACATACGTCTATTATTATCGTCGTTTTTATTGCAAAACTAAAGGGTCCTAAGACAATTTCTGTTACAATATTTCTTTGCAATTATCAATGTTAACGTTACCGATTAAATGTAAAATCTGAAAAATCTAGCCAACACGCTCGTTGCTATAGCTCACCAAAAATGAAGAAAATTGCAAATTTAAGTGTCAGACATTGCCAAACTACAAAAGTTTAAGAAAAACAAAATAGAGATTTCAATTTAGAAGACCATGATTAACTAGTATATCAAATTTTATGAAGAACGGACCACTCCTTCTAATTTTGTCCCGCGGTTGTATGGAGTCGGAGTGGACTTCAAACTTGCGTGCAACGCCACGGGGCCCTGCTAGTTAAATATAAAATAATGCTGAGAAGCAGGCGTATGCCTACGCAGTTGCGTTGCATTAAACGCGGTTCAAAGCATTTATCACCACGTGAAGTATGAAGTAATAATCGTAAGGCATATATGTAATACTTCTATATTGGCACTAAGCTCAAGGTACATTCGCCAACATCACAGTACAGCAATAGTGAAATATGAGCGAGAAAGCGTATAAACGAATGTACCTTGACATCTGTAAAAAGTCAGGTGCGTTCAGGCGGGAAAAAAATTGACTGGAAAAAAATTAAAATTTGTCGAAATTAACTGAAATTTCTTCAACCGTCCCTGGAGCAGTTTGACAGTTGTTCATGTGTAAAAGTGCACATGTATACACGCATAGAAATACATTTGCAAAATTTCGTGTTTTCTGTCTCATCGCTTGTCTCCCTTTGATTTCCAAATGAAAACACATTGTGAAGATACGTTAGTGCCAATACATATAGAAGTATTACATATATGTCGTAAGGGGATGAAAAAGTAAATTTTTCTTAAAATTTGTATTTCATAGTTATAAATTATAACTGTGCTGAGTGTTTAAATGAGATAAATGTCACAATTGCTCCAAATCGATTGTCGCCTGTTACAAAACGTGAAAAGTCTGCTCAAAAAACGAATTTAGTGGATCTGACGAACCCATATGGTATAGAAATTTCACGAGCTCACGTCAACAATACTAATTTGGACAAATGTGTACATATTTCTAAGAAAATGCCCTTGCACCTAAATATATTTGTAAAACATTATACCAAGTCATGTCTAGACAATTCAGCTGAAGTAGAACATGAACATCATAAAAGTAAGCTATGTGGGTATATAAGCAGCGACACTAGTGGCATCGCTATATGCTCATGTCCCCATTGGACAATGAGTGATTAAAGTATGAAGTATAACAAATTATGTTTAGTAAAATACAATAATATCCATTGGAAGTGTGCACACAACCCTGCTGCTGTGATTAGGAATAATTTAATATTGCAACGATGAAGCACTCTGTGCTGTGCTATGCATGAATAGCATACTTTTAGGCATGCACTTTGAAGTACGGCCGGCATGCTATAATTATGGCAAGGATAGTTCGCAAAAGGTGATGAGCTGTGCTAGAACAATCGAGATATAGAGTACAACTAGAATGTGCAAGAAACTTCTGCGCGATAAGAAAACTAGTATAAAAGCAGCAGTGTGCAGCGCAGAGGGTCGAGTCTGTGTTGAGCAAGCAAAGGGGAAACATGCAATAGTAGTAGTAAAGTAGTAACAAGTGTAAATTTGTAAATAAAGTGATTGTTGATTTTTGACTGCGTTTGCGCTGAATAATTGAAGTAGTTTTATTTTCAAGCATATGCTAGCAGGTGTAATGTACGTAACGCACTTTGATGTGCTGCCGAGGAGTACTTAGATTTATCGGTCATGATCACGATGATTCGGTTATTTGGCAATGACGAGCTACTTGATGAGAATGAAAAAAATTGTACGCAAATCCTTTTACCCATGCAATAGTAGCTCACAGATGACGAAACTTCGTTTTGTCAAATTTCATACGGCCGCATAAATGCATTTTTAGTGGATGTTATCCTATTAAGTAATTGTTACTTGTTATCGTTATGAATTAAACTCATGTTTACACTTGCACGAATGCATTTTCAAAGCCAAGAGACGCAATACACTTGCTTAACTGCAGCCATATGTGTATTTGGACGAATGTTGGAGAGCCACCGGTTCAAACATTCGAGCTTGTACATACGTACCTATGTAGTATGTGTGTTTACCTCAGAAGTTCCATTAACCTTCACTCTGTGCATGGTTTTACACCCTAATCCCGTGCAATGGGGAACTGAATTCCCCATTTTGAACCAGTATAGTTTGTATGGGAATGAGTAAAATAATATTTTTTATATATAATTAATGTTGTTGTTGTTTGGTATATTGTATTAGTATTAATTGAGTTATTTATTTGCACAACGTCTTTGAATTTGTTATTCCACCGGTGAGTGTGCTGGTGGTTGAGAACTTGAGTGGTTCAGAACTTGGATAAGATTTGCTTACAAAATGAATTCGTATAAATAGCGGGGTCATTTATTCCCCAAAGCACAACAAACAGTTTATGTGCAATATGTGGGTATACTGGCCCAATCACACTTAAAAAAAATAATTGCTTATGTTTTTAGAATCTTTTCATCAATAGCTATCCAATGATATATGTATTAATATATCCTGCAGAAAGAAATACTTTCACAAATTCATATTTTCTGTGGCTATGGAGAACTGTATACCCCATGCACAGGGTGAAGGTTAAGCACACTGCAAGAATTTGGCAACGCTCAACCACAAAAGGCTCGCGACTGGTTCGCCGCACTCGACTGGTTATCAGCGCCATCGAGGAAATTTATAACATGACCTCCTGTCTGCCGGATTTTCAAATCCTTAAGAATGAATGGACGAATTGAATGCAACTGCTTCGTTGTTGCCTAAAGATGCAAATATATATTTTACATCTTTGCTAAACTTTGTAATATAATGACGAAAATCCCTTTTCGGAGAGATTTATTTAAGAATATCTTTTGGAAATAAACACTTGCTCAAAGCCCCAGTACCCAAGTATTACACTCGCTTCGGCAAAAGTGTCGAGTATTTACGCGCGGCGACTCGTATCAACGCTGCAACCATGCCGACGCAACTTTGTGCATGCCTAAACTCTGACCGAAGAAACTTTACCAATTCATCTTTCAATTTAGCGTTCAAACAAAAAGTTTCCTTTATTGCATTTTCCATGGCCGTTAAATTCATACCTACAGTCCGCACTGGGATGTGCCAAAAAACGTGCGTAGCCGGTTTGGGGTCACACTGATTACAGGTGCAGTGTTTATGAATATGAATATCCAAATCAATATCAAATTGGGGTAACCATAAAACTTATTTGCTACGTTCGCCCGCAGAGTATCGATATTGAAAGAGACATTAATCAGTCGAAAAGGTCCACCGCTTACGATGTAGGGTACTTCATTCCCCTTGTAAAAAGAACGCATTTTCTAACTTGCTATGTTTCTGTTCAATTTCCCGGTGGAATAAATGAAATGAGAAAAATTGCGGCCCACTCCGCACATTATCAGTTTGCAAGGGACATTTGTAGAAAAAAACAAACCCTGATTGTAAAAAAATATGGGTTATTTAATTGCAGTTAGCATTATTGAAAAAGTTTGAAAACAGGATTTTCTTAAGTGTGCATAAAACTATTTACCTCATTTGTATTTTGTTGTTACAGGCAAGAACGTTGCGTTGAAAGCAAAAAACCTTACAAAAGTCACCGCCAAATGACCTCAAGTAATACCTGGTATAAGAAGTACGTGACAATGTGACGTTGCAAACATCTCTGCATAACTACAAATATAATTACAGGGAGATAATTCGTTAATTGATAATTCGTTAATTGTTAATTGTAATATAATTAATTTTAGCATGTCCAATTCGGACTCCGGCTTAGCTTTCGTTGGTCGCAACTGCTCTCGCTTCTCAGACCCAAGTACCATTAAGTTTCTTTTTTTTTATAACTTGACTTGAACGTCTTCCATTCGCTCCTCGCTGTCAGTTTTAAAACTTAAAATCCCGACATGGTAGAAGATCCTTTCCCCTCTTAAAATTTGTAATCAGTATCATTTGTAATGGACTCATTGACTCAATTTCAATATTGCAGCGGTATTGGACGGTCTGAGTTTTCAATTGTCCTTTACAAGACCATCTATTCCAGAAAATATCTCATTACGAAAGTTCTAACTAAATTCAACATACGCTCATTTCTTTGGACATTGATTTCACCATACTTAAGAAAGTTGCATCAGTAAGGTTTCTAATTGTTTTGTATTTTTGACTTATACTCATTTCTCCCACTATTATATAAGTTTTTCAGAATGTAAATAGACTCGGCGAGTACTATGGCGACAAAAGTTGAAACAAGAAATAGATTCCCTTAACATTGAGTAGCAGTGGCTTGAATGCCAAAACTTTGAGAAAATCGTTTTCATATAATTTACTAAATCCCAATACTTAGGATAATCGGAGATATTTATGCAATGCTGAGAAATTGGAACCAATTAAAATGACCTTTGTATTGTATCCACGAAAACAAGTACTTAAAACCAATATTTGTATACATTTTTGAACTTATTGAAAGTGTGCGCATTTAAAATTGAGGATACCTCCTTTACACAGAGAATCCCGCTCGCAGAAAATGGATAAAAGTCATATTTTGCTGAACGAACTTCTCTTTCGGCGAGGTTCTCCAACTGCTGAGGTATGTAGGATCTAAGCGAAATGGGAGATAGAAAATCAATTCTTACGCAGTTATCACCTCTAACGAACGAACTTCTTTGCAAGAGGAGATAATGGGGATAAAGTGAACGAAAGCCTGTGTCAAGGTGCCTCAAATTGCTCGGCGTGCTTGTGGGCAAAAATACTAATTTTTTGATAAAGAAGCGTATTTAATGGTTTTTAATTACTTCACATCTACTCAGGATACTTAAAATTTGATTGACTATGAAACTGTATTAAATATTTAAAATTTATTTTGCGATGCAGATAGGTTAGTAGGAAAGTGAAACTGGTTTTGAACTCAAATAATACTGAAGTATGTCAATTCTTTGACTAATAAAGAAAGTACAAAGAACAATTTGGTTGTTTTTGCATTTCCCCAAACGTGGTGGGTTTTTTTTTTTGCATCAATCTGATAACAGAAATACTAGATTAAATGAAAATTACCAAAAGAAATGAAAAATATGTTTTGTTATTCTCAGTTCAGAAATTTATGGTCATGCGCTGGTGTTTTTAGTACTCGTACTATATCGAATTGAAAACGGGCGATGTTCCTAAAGCTGCGTGTAAGGTTTCTGCCACTCCACTCCACTTTTCGCGTCCCCACATCCATTTTACGTAAATTGCTTTTATGCTTAAACAATGTGCTACATGTGTATATACATATGTATGTACGGTAATACATATAATAATAATAATAAATAATTAGTTAGTACATATATATGTATATAAATATGTACATACATATGTATATGCGGGGCAGGTTTGCACAATTATAAATATGAACACATTCCTTACAGTACAACAATAACAAAGCCAAAGCAGTAAACCATAATGTACATGAAACCAAACTGTGGTCCGTATGTATGTACATACTTATGTATTTATATTGAAGGAATGTTCAACACTCACCTGGCTCGAAGAGAAAACAAACGGCTACCGCCAGAGCGACTATATGTAAACTACATTTAGGGGGTCGCCTCTGCTGCCAGTCCGCGAACGACCACCTCCTGAGCCGCTTGCAATACTCCATGGCATGAGCTATCAACCGCCGACGTAGCACTCTGAGGCGCAGTAATCCAGGGAGGGAAAAGACAAGAGACGCAAATTGAATTAGAACGTAGAATACGCGTGCCACGGCGCCGCGCGTCAACGCCGCCCACGCCCTGTGTGCGTGTGTGCGTATGCCCGCTGCACTCTTCCACTCAAATCATGGCATTTATATTTGTGTGTTGCTCGCAAAATTCGAATGATGCTATTCCAACAAAAAATGTTCAGATATTGACTGGAATTTCAGAAGTTAGGAGCCTTGAAGCATTGGAGTGAACAAGTGCGCATGACTCGCACAACGCATTGCTGCGTCGACGCGCGCTGCCTAACCACATTTAAATTGTGATGTAGCACCAAAAACCAGCGGTGAAAATGATAACCACTCTGAAAAAGCACGTTGCGATAGCAACAAACACCAACAACAAATCAATCCCGCTTGCCTCGCCACATTGTAAGCTCGGGGAATATTTAGTAAGTGAAAGTGTTTGAGTCGATTTCGATTTCAAACTCCCACATATTCTAAAAATGTTGTGCCACAACGTGATACTTTCATAATTAGAAACACTTGATGAATTTTTATAAACATCAGCGCACAAACGGAATCGATTCCTCGGTGTAGCACTTAATTCAAAGAGTAATTCGTAAAAAAAAATAGCGAAAGTAGTCAACGAACGAAGTCGAAGTGTTCATACAATGTGTACATCATCGTACGAAATCGAAGCTTCGCACCTTAACCCAACTCAAACCGACTGTGGTATTGCAAGACGGTTAAAAAACCAGCTAAATCTACGCATTGCAAAAGAAATGAGAGGGGAACGCATGTGGCTATTGTGTATTTAGTGTATCCTAAAAGTGTCAATGCCGACGTTAAAATTTGATGCAAACATCTTTTTTTGTATAGTTGTTGAAATTTTTCAGCGCGTAGAAAGAGCAAAGTCTGTTAAGCAAATGAAAACAACTACAAATAAAACCAGCCACGCTATGCTAATGATCATTATTTTAATTCGTCACATGCGTCAGAATCCTGCTTCCAAATCAGCGATAGGCGAACTTTGAATTTGAGCGAAAAATTGTGTTCACTCAACAGCACCTTTTTTCTTACACAGTTATTTTATTTAAACTTGACATTGTATTCCAACAGTTTATTAATGTTGAAATACTTTTGACCGGCTGTCCATAGAACTGGTACTACTTTGCATCGCCACATTTGAACATACGTTTATTGCTTGCAAATCGCTCAAACGGTCTCACTGTAACATTGAGAATCTTCTCAGTTTTTCAACGCAAACCCCAGTAAGTCGTATAAAACACGCTCGTGTGAGCATTCACTGCTAGATGCAGGCGTTTTTCAGCAGACTTTACAAAACGCAGTGTGCTATTTTTCGACTTGCACCACGGTTGGACGTGCACATCGATGCGATTTCTCTTTTCCAGCGGTCACTCATGTAGTGACTGGATCGCATTCACTCCGTGGCGCCGTGTCTGATTCATAGACAAAACAAAACTCGGCTTTTCCGCACTCGCACTCGCGGTCTACTACTCATTTTGTTCACTCATTCACCTACATTTATATACTAAGTATATGTATGTACATTTGTAGGGAAGTAGTTTTATTATCAATTGACTTTTAATTGCCGTTTCGGAAAGTGCGTAGCACCTCTTGCAATGGATTTTCTTCAGATTTCGTGATTTCGTTATTCGTGTATGCGTTCCATTAATTCTTCAAAACTTTTCAACAGTCCAATGCTCATTCGTATAAATACACAAAAACATATGCGTGAAACCATAAATGTTTGCACAATTCTTCACAGATCCGGTTCGCTCATTTTTGTATGAGCTATTCACATAAATAGATGAATACGTTGAACGTGGACAACGCTACCGCATTCCACTTATTAAGACTAACAATTTTCAGGGGAGTGACTTCAATTACTTTCGTGGCACATAAAAATCCCTTGCGAGTCGCACTTCATAAAGGTGTTGAAATGATGAAAAACAGGAACTTTCACATAAAGCAAGGTGCAAAAATACTCAGCGGAAGATACAATATCGCGGCCACAAAATACACGATTTCGACGACCTAATCCGGACGGCTCTCCCAGCCAACTGATCGCGCGTCGACGAAACAAAAGACTTGTGCAAGCAACAAACTTGATTTCCACAAAGACCAGCGCAAACCTATACCAGCGGCTTCCTAATCGGTCATTACAAACTCCGTCTTCCAAATTCGCTCTACACCTCTCTCGCTCTCTCAGGGTTGGTGTGGAACATAAATCGAACCTTGTCATTTCATATTTGAACAGAAAACCCGAAGGCCGTGGTTACGTTCCAATTTGACACAGCAACATTTTCTCGAGCTCGGTGTGCGATGCACACAGCACCACGTCAAAGATGGTTAATCAGCTTTACACCTTCCTGAAAAAACCGCCAAAAATGTATCAAATCTGCCATAAATTAATCAAAATGTACATAAAAATAATATCACAGAAAAAACAATGTATTTATACATACGAGTATACAGGAATATAACTGTTTATTATTTTATAACATTCCAGGTGAATTTAAACCGTAAATACCTATTCGCGTAGTTTTCAATTACAATTCAAATCTAATAATTCAATATTTGTTTTTGGAAGGCAATATTAAAGCAAATTAAAGATGAATTGGACGCTGTATACAGGGACTCTGTCTAAAAACTGCAACCACTGACGATAACGTCGCTCAAGTTCACCAAAAGGTGCTAGAGAATTGGAGAAGAGATAGCAGAGACTATGAATATGTCCAAAGAACATTTAGGCATTAAAAAGCTCT
Source organism: Melieria crassipennis (assembly GCA_963668005.1). Taxonomy (NCBI): domain Eukaryota; kingdom Metazoa; phylum Arthropoda; class Insecta; order Diptera; family Ulidiidae; genus Melieria; species Melieria crassipennis. The sequence goes on along the minus strand of OY764961.1, from coordinate 83,256,102 downwards.
CCGCACGTTTGCTCACGTTAGACTAAACAGCTATTCGAATGAACATTTCGAACGCTCTGTTTGGAAGGGTTAAAGAGAGAGAAATATCGCTGGGACATGATACAATTAGCAAAGCAAACTACTTAAGTACGGTAAGCCTTATCCAAAATTCGTTGTTTACGTACGCCAACGGTACGTCAATTTGAATGACAGCAAGAATTTGCGTCTCCCAAAGAGTATGGTTGCATTTGCAAGTAGGAGTTCGTGGTATTGTTTTTCAGCCTCTTCACTAGCAATGAAAATAAAATAGAAAAAACAAATATTGTGAGCAATGTTCTATTTATGGCTCAACAATAAGGTTGTAGCAAGCCACCGGCGGATTGTTTATCGCTTCTGTCAAAATCGTCGGTGTCAGCAGTAGTGCTGTGTTGCCGTATCGGTTGAAATGAAAACACTTGACCTGAGCACTTTTCTCGTTTTTTCACTCGAAATACAGCACCGTCTGGCAACAATCACTTTTGTTTGTTTTCAGTTTCACCCTCTTTCGTCGGAAAATATCAGCTGATTTTGACAGTAGCGATAAACAATCCTACCAACAAAATACATGTGGTTTTTGGTGTTGCCGGGATGCTACAACCTTATTATTGAGCCATGCAATACAAGCTCCGTCCACGTTCGAAGTGACCTCTCCGACCCATTTGATACCGTTCGAGGCTTCAGACGGGGCGATCCGTTGTCATGCGACCTCTTCTACTTCACCAGTAGTTGGAGGTCGACGGCGAAAAGGAAGGCCTTTAGTGAAAGCACCAAGTTGAGGACGTTCTATCATTTCTTGGTATGACCAACTGGAGAAGGCGCGCGCAAAGCAGAGGCGCCTGGCGGGAGCTTTTGCGGCAGGCCGTAATCCGTTAACTGGTTGCTATAGCCAGTTAAAGAAAGAAAGGAAGAACTTATGCAAAGATTTAAAGAAAAAGCAAATTTCTTAGCGAACATTCTGACACACAAACGCAATTCAGAACCCCTCCTTTCTTTATGTACGTACGACTCTTTCTGCATGATACAATTAGCAAAGTAGACTTACAGCCTTTTTTTGGCAAAAGTTTGACAGTTGATTTTCTATTCAGCGCTTCTTAGATTTTTGATCAGACATTTTTGTTAGCCTATTCTTACGCAAATCTGACAAGCAGAAAGCTGTAAAATTTCACCACAGTGAGGTGAAAAGTTATGTTTGTTTTGGTTTCACTGTAAATGGCAAATAAATGGAAAAGAAGAAGAAGCAGCTGTGAAATTTTAACATTTGAAAAAAAATTCAAATAAAATGTCCACTAGGAAGTAAGTATTCTTTACAAATTCCACCGATTTGATTATTAAATAATTATTATGTTGCAAGGTTTGAGCGAACTAAGCAGGAACAGCTGAAATTTTGTCTGCAGTTTTTGAGAGACCATCCCGAACTGCAAGCTGGGAAAAACAGCCCCATTGCACCGCGCATTGTCCAAAATTAATAGGAGCAGATGGCGGACCCCCTCAACGCTATGAGGGGGCCAACGCGTATCTTAGCTTCCTACACACTTCTGGGAACGCGATATAAGAAGGTGGACTTTTGAGTGTCGTGCGACTTCAGCTGCAAAAGCAATTCCCAGCGGTTTTGGAAAACGAAAATGTTTAACAAAAATGCTTTCCTGCATAGCAAAAGGGTCACTTTCGTCGTGCCTTCTCCTCTTCATTTTTGTAGCCAGAGCGACCGTATATGCTAATAATAGCTGCTTTTCTATTTGCAGAATACGAAATTTGCTGAAATGTTTAGAAATTTTTAATTTCAATTGTTTCCTTGCAACTGTTTTTGCGCTTGTCAGCTCTTCCTACGCATAGTATAATAATAAAGTAGTCTAATAAAAGAGAGTACCCCTAATGTACCACTATTTTTATTGACAAATATTGTCAAAACAGTCATCAGCAGTATCTTCAAATTGTCGACGGGGTAGACAAAGTTGTATTAAAATGTACCTAAGCATTTTCCTTTTGCTTTTAGGACGATTTTATTTGAATGAAGTTGCGACTGTGGTTGAACATTTTTTGAACTGACAAATTTCAGACATCAAAATTGAAGTAATTTCAAAGAATTTTATTTTCTTTGAGCGGGAGAGTTTTTATTAGACTACTTTATTACTATACTATGTTCCTACGTACGTGACAACTTCTCTGACCAGTGTTTAATAAAGAGCTTTTAAAAAATGGCGAGAATACGAAAATCTAACAATTAATAGAGTCCATTCAATTGTCAGCATTGTGAGTTTTGTTAGGTTTGCCAGAATAGGACTGTAAGTACGGGGAGTCACTAAAATTGGCGTACGAAAAATGACAGTTGTCGTCAAATGTTGTCATTGAACAGGGTGTTGGTGCTGTAGTTTTAATTTAGGATCGCTAGGGTGTCACAAATATCAAAAAGTTCATTTTTGAAACCACAAATTTGCTAAAAAAAATTGTATATGCCTGTTTTTATTTTAACTAGAGCAATGCTCACAGTATTTGTTTTTTTTATTTTCAATGCTAGTGAAGAGGCTGCAAAATTCAACCAAGCTTTTTGAGTTAACTCAATTTTGAAAGTGAGTTTACGCACTTTGATACAAAAACAATTGTATGGGAATTTGATGTTGGGAACTGTCACATTCGCTAAGCTCTCAGTGAAATTTTTACGATTGAAACGACAGATGTCAATCTCGCTACCGCTTAGTTTATTTCGGAGGAATCTACACATGTCTTTCCAAGTTTCCAGAATTTATTTCACGTTTGTCAGGGTCAGATTCAAATGGGTAACTAGATTGATCAGTAAAAGGGCGTTGAAAGTCGTTAAAAATATGCCATATTTTGTGTCTGGCTCCTACACAGTTGTGATTGCTCGACTCATCTTCAGACTCTGTAGATTGTTTAATTAGACGTCAACCTTTAAATTATTCGTCGTTTGGGGTGCCTCTGTGAGTATCGAAATCCATAATCGTTATTTAGGAACTCTCGCCATTTTTTCCTCGGTGCTTTTTCGAAATATTTAACGTACAAATTGATATTTACAATAGCAACAAATCTAAAATAACAGTTTACTGTTTGAGGCAATAAAATCCAATTTCTACAAGTCGAACTGAAGTGTAAACAGTAAACTATTTTGCTACATCGGAGTTATTATTGTGTGCAACGCATAAGATAAAAGTACAACATTGGTTTTGAAATGTTTTTAAGCAAGTTGATTCTTGCAGTTCTGCCTGCTGTCAATATTCCTCTGTGCATTGCCATCCTTTAGTAATGGAATATCAAAATCATGAAGTCAGAACAAATGTCAAGAAATTGTGTTGTAAACAGTTTGCTTTAAAATTGATAATTGGGCTGATTTGGAGGACGTAAAATTTGTACCCGTACTTGTGGCAAATAGACATCGTTGGAGTGCTGAAATATTCAAATGTCGCAATTCTCAGCTTGACAATTCACAAATGCTTTTGTTTGTCGCAGCCAACTTCAACTATTAACGCCTTGTCAAATTTGGAATTTCGAATAGCTCGACACCAGTGCGTTCTATTTCGATTTGCTTCATGCAATTTGTTTGTATCACCCGATGCACATTTAAATCTTTTATATCACCCCAGTGAATGAAATATTGAATTTGTTCCAGGTTCGCGCTTACTGCCAAACAAAAATTAAATGCCATCGAAAAAATATAACACTCCAAATAATGTGTCATCTGGTCGGGTGTAACGTGCGCGCAATAGCGATAAGATTCGATTTCGTCTCACTCACAGATAAGAAATGAAAACACAAATATCAAATATACTACTCATATGTATACGTTCAGTTGAGCGCCTCGGTGCTGTCCGGTGATTAAAAATATTTAGAATCAGTTTAAGGTTTACGAATTGTAAAACACTAAATTTGTTAACATTAAAAGCAATCAAAACGTAACAGTGTTTTATTATTCATAGTCCACTAAAGAGTGTGAAAGTACACAACGTAAGTAGCCCTAAAAATGTTGCTAAAGTTTGACGAATCACTCGTTGGCCTGAAGGCTGCCACAACTCAAGAAAAGCATTTTCAAGATAAGCCTACAGAAACGACTAGTACCTTTTCTACTCTTCTCAATTCGTATGTCCAAGACGACCCTTGATGGCAGGTTCAAATCACGATCGTAGTCAACATTAGCAATTTTCCTTTCGAAACTGCTCTCTAAGACGGATATAGCAAACCTCTGAGAGTAAAATTAATAATACAAAGGTCGCAACCAGACATTCAAATTTCATACTATTCAAAGGAAAGGGCTGTAAATGCCAACCGAGATCACTGAAACACTATTTTTTATCATGATTAAAGGTGCTGTCAGACTATGCAAGTAAAGCGCTTTCAGAAATTATTTCCATTCCAGAAAGTAAAACTTGCACGTGTGACCACCAAAAAAATAAATTCTGCAAGCGCTTTCTGACATTTTGGAATGTACTTTCGAGAGCAAAACTTGCATAGTGTGACTGCTATTTTCTGAAAGTAAATTACTTTCGGATAGTAATTTCAACTCGCTGCTGCTGCACTAGCAAGTATTTCGCTTTCCGGAATGTGATGAGCAGCTAGTGTCCGATCGAATATTCGGTTTCGGCCCAAATAAGTAGTTTCGATTTCAGTTTCGGCTAAAAAATGCCCGAACGGCCGAAACCGAAACTTTCTAGAATGTTTTTTACATTTTATTGTGTAGCGAGTGAACAGCTATTTAGTTCAGCCGGGCAGATAAATAGTGAAAGGATGAGAAGGAGAATTTAGATGCCACCAATGTAAAAAACTTCTTTTTTAGCATATAATATTCAAATATTTATTTTTGAATATTAGCAAGTAAGGCACGAAAGGGTGATTTTTTATGTTTATGTTTTTAAAAAATGAATGAATTGTTTTTATTAATAAGTATTTATTTATTAATGTTATGTTGGTTTGTTTGTTCTTTATTTTCCTTAAAGTAAAATTCGTTCGTTGAAAAATATGCTTGATGTGGTGATTTTTATTTCAACTAGAAAGTTTCGGTTTCGGCCGAATATTAAAAAAAACCGAAATTCGGTTTCGGCCCAAAAAAGTGGTTTCGGTCTGACACTATAAGCAACCCTCCGTAAACTTAACAGCAACTTGAAAGATTGCTACCCACAGATGAAATAAACTGATATAATGAAAGTATTCGATTGGCGTCTATACGAAGAAGTCGAAAAATTTTTTATAATGGATGAAAAATTAGAACAACAACACAAATTTGGTGTTCAAAATGAAATTTCGAGTGCCGATTCGAAAATGTAACAAAAGGCGTATGGTGAAGCGTGTTTGTTGAAAACACGAGCATACGAATGGTATAAAAGGTTCAAAGGCGGCCGAGAGAGCCTAGAGCACGATGAGATCCCTGGACGGCCATCAACGTCTGTTACCGAAGAAAAAATCGAATCGGCGAAGCAAATCGTGTTGAAAAATCGTTGTGTATGGATTAGAGAGATTGCTGTGTTGTTGAGCATCTCATTTGGATCAGCCGAACACATTTTAACTGATATTTTGGGCATGAAACGCGTCGCTTCTCGGCTGGTGCCAAAAAAGCTGAATTTCATTCAAAAACAGCTTCGCGTTGATGTGGCCAAAGAGATGAAAAGACATGGAAAATTCGACCGATGTCATCAGCCAAGCACCATACAGTCCAGACACGGCCCCGTGTGTCTTTTTTCTATTTTCTATACTCAAATTGCCATTGCGGAGAACGCGTTTTGAGACCATAGAGGCCATAAAAGAGGATTCGCTGCGTGAGCTGAAGGCCATACCTTTGGCGGCCTATAAAAAATGTATGGAAAATTGGATCAAACGTTGGCATACATGTATTGACGCAGGAGGAGAGTATTTTGAAGGGGATAATAAAGAAATGTATTAAAAATTGAAATTTAACGTTTTTTTTAATTCTTTTTTGATCATAAGGTATATCGATTTAAAGTGATTCTTCATCGATTATTGGCGGAAAATCTAACTTTTTAATTTTTTAAATTTTTCAGTTTTAAATCTAAATAAAGAGGTGGGAATGTATGTATTCAAATAGTTTTGACAAAACGTCATTGAGACAAAAAATATTTAAAAAAAAACTAGACATACATAATTTTAAGGGGGTATTACGATTTTTTTGGGCGATTTTCAATGAATTTTCAACTTTTTTTTTTGAGAAACTGAAAAACTTTTTTTATTCAAATCTTTTTACACATCGTAGTATCAAACTTCAAGAGTACAAAAAAATTTTTTTTTTGACATTTTCATTTAAAGTGTAATTTATAGAGGGCGGTGAAGTGGACATCCCAGTCGGCAAATCAGTTGCGGTTCCAGCTAGATCAGCAATTCTGCATATCTGAAATCAAAAAATCAAAGTGTTTTTGAAAGATAAGTACAATATCTAGTGCCTGACGAGAGGAAATTTTTCTAACTTTAAATGTAACAAAATGGCAGCACTTTAAAAAAAACATACGAAAAATGGACGTTTTTTTGGGACGAAAAGTCGTGTAGAAAAAAAAATACGAAGTAAAAAAAAAAAAGCTCTCGTCAGGCACTAGATATTGTATTTAAAAATAAGTAGAAAAAAAATTAGGCCGATTGCACTTTACAGTTTTTCTCCCGAGCTGGAACCGATTTCAAAAACATGATTTCGAGAAAAACGCGTTTAAATGTTTTTTTGCCCTGCGTTCGCTTCTTTTTCACGCATACATATAACAATATATATATCAATAACTTTTTTTCTAATGTACGGATCGATCTGATATTCGGGGGACGAATTCTAGACGCATATACGAATAGAATGAAACAATAACAAAAAAATCGAAAAAAAAAATTTCAAAAATCGTAATACCCCCTTAAGAATGATCTTTCTTTTAATTTTGTGAAATAAATAATTTCACAAGTCAATTAAAATGCGTCTTCAGTTTAACTTTTTAATTAAAGGAAAAGGAGGAAATGGAAAAATTAAAAAACTCACACCAAGAACCACCTCCTCAAATTGGTCCTTCCACCAGAGACACGGCCTCCCTTTTCGCCGTCGATCTCCAACTACCGCATCGAACACCTTTTTCGCCGGAGTTTAAGGGGGGGGTAAGGGATAATTTGAATCAAAAAACACTTTTTTCGCAAATTTTTTACGGAGATGCAGCTGAAGCAAATTTATTGAAACTTTTTTTAAATTATAAAGCATCATTTAGAGAATATTTCGTGAAATTTTCGTAACAAAATATTGAAAAATAAGCCGGTGACAGCGGGTTTCCCAGAACGTCTTTTTGAAAACAAGTTGTGCGGTGAACACGATAAGTCGGCGTAGAATTATCTGAAATCAAAAAAGTTGGCCAATTTACTTAGAGTATGAGTTAATCCTCCCCCCCCCCCAATCGTTGAAAAGTTATTATTTGCGTTTTTCAACAATTCGTGGGCTACTGAAGCAAAAAACGCGATTTTGCGCTAAATTTTCCGCCATTTTTGAAATAAAAAACTACCTAAAAATAAAAATGGAAAAATTTGAAAAGTGTAGAGGGGAGGCATTTTATACCAAGAAAGTATGTTCCAAGTTTGAAAAGAATCCATTGAGTAGATTTTGCAGGATCGTGTTCACCGACTTCGAAAAAATGGTTTTCAGAAAAACGCGTTTAAAGTTTTTTTTTCTCAAAAGTGAGGAAACAATTTTTTTTTGTAACTTACACTGAATCATCGATCCCAGGTCCATAAAGTACGTTTCCGGCGCAATAGTGGTCATTTCGGAGATAAAGAAGGCGCCACTCAGGAGCGCATTATGTTGACAGTTTTGCTCCGATTGATATGAAATTTTGACACAACATTTTCGAAATGTTAAACTTTAAGAAAATGTAAAAAAAAAATCGATTTTCCGAAACTGCTCATCCCTTACCCCCCCCTTAAGCGTCCATACGGCAGACATGGGCAAACCAGCGTAGCTGCTGGATGTTAATTCGCTGTGCTATGTCCATGTCTTTATTCAGCTCATACAGCTCGTGTTTAGTTCGTATACGATAGTCATCGTCAAGACGAACAGGGCCGAACATTTTGCAAAGTACCTTCTTTTCGAACTCCCCCAGGGCCGCTGTGTCGTTACGCGACAGTGTCCATGCTCCTGCGCCATAGAGGTTTCTGCTACTCAGTTGGCTACCGAGACCTACATAGTACCACCTATTGGCAAGAATAATCCTTCGCTTTATCTCCAGGTTGACATCATTACGGCTGTTTATGGCGGTGTCAAGGTAGACGAATTCCTTGACAACTTCAAGTATACCAGCCAGCCTCGACGTGAGACCTTAGTCACTGCGAGTCCCTGCGTGTGGACGGCATATACTTCGTCTTGCTCCCATTTACCACCAGACCCTTTTTGTCAGATTTTCTTACGGTTGCCGCAAAAGCAGCGATGACATCTCGCAAGGAGTTGGACACTCTGGTTGACTACAATGTACATACACCGGCCTTGTGCAGAACGCTCTCCATGGTGAAGTTTAAGAGGTCGCATGACAACGGATCGTCCTATCTGAAGTCTCAAACGGTATCAAATAGGTCGGAGAGCTCACTTCCAACCTGGACGGAGCTGCGTGTATTGCTCAACGTCGCTCTGCAAAGTCTCACGAGTTTGTAGGGATACCAAGTTCAGACAATACGGCATACGGTCGATCTCTTATGGGTCTATCAAATGCTGCCTTATAATCGATAAAGAGATGGTGGGTATCGATTGAATCCCATGGGTCTTCTCCAGGATTTGGCGTAAAGTAATATCTGGTCGATGGTGGACTTATTAGGTCTAAAGCCGTAGTAGTCGACTTCAATGCTCTCAAGGCAGGGTTGCACTTCACAAATTCAAAGGCTTGAGTAAAGAGCAAGAATTCCTAATGTATGTGTTTATAAAACTTTGTAAAGTCAGGCCAGAAAAATGCCCCTACCTCACCTCTTTTAATACATTTGTAGCCATTTGTTCATGTATGAAGCCAAAATGGTAAAAACGACTTTAATTTTTGATTACAACTCATTTCTAGAACTGATGGCTGGACCAGCTTCCTGCAGCAATAGCCATATCACTGACCGATACAACTCGCTATATCGCCATCCATAAAAATATCAGTGGAAATGTATCACATGCAATGGAACGTCTTTCTCCCTGTTGTCGCACTGCTGACCATCATTGCCAATCATCATGACAACCGTTGCTGGGCCAACGTTCAGGTCTATCAACAGTCAACACAAAGCAACTACCATATCAATGAGGTGTTCCCAGAGAAAATAGATAAACTAAAGTTGACGAAGGATCAGACCCTCATCGTTCGACTTCCCTCGAATACGTTGCTTAAGTACACATCATACAAGGATGTATCCATACTCCATTTTCGCATCCCGTCAGACACGCGTACAGCCTTCTTCACATTCAAAGCGTATGAGGAGTCCAAAAGTGCCTTTCGTATGTATTTGTGATTTATTTGATTCAATCATTTTTATTAACCACATTCTCTTCTTATCTGACAAATAGAAAGAAAATGCAAACCTCGTGACGTGACGTTACATCTTAAGGCCAGCAGTTATCCTGTGATAAATCCTGAAAACATTACATTTCCTAGAAATTTTCTTAATGCCGATCAAAGGTAAGCAACTTCAATATGCAAAACAATTTGTTAATATTTATTTCAATTTTTTAGTTGTATCCAGACTCAACAAACCCAGTAATACAGTAAATTTGTTTTTTAGTTCAAAGCCATATCTTTAGGTCATAGAAAGCAATGGAAAAGCATTCTAACAACGGATTTAGTCCTTCAGAACTTGCAAAGAGAAACATTTTTTCCATAACAGCCTTCGGAGTGCTAGGGCTTTTAATTGGATACACTTTAACTAGACACCTAACTTTCCAGTCGAATTTTAGGGGTATTAAAAACTATTTTGTTTTGTTTTTTTGTGCAAAAGTATATTGAGGTGTCAAAAGTAAAATTTTGATAAATTTAAAAGCCTATAGTTTGAAAAATATATGGTTCCGATCATTGTAAAGGTAATTAAAGGCCCTATCTTTCGAAGTGCATATTTATATCTAAAATGTTTATCCATTTTGAGAAAATCAGCTTTAAAAAGAAAACACTCTTATTTTTTATGAAAACCGATAAAAAAATTGTAAGTAACCATATCTGTCAAAAGTGAAATTTTGATAAATTTAAAAGCCTATAGTTTGAAAAATATATGGTTCCGATCATTGTAAAGGTAATAAAATTAAATTAAATTAATTAATTAAATTATATAAAATGTTTATCCATTTTGAGAAAATCAGCTTTAAAAAGAAACCCTCTTATTTTTTATGAAAACCGATAAAAAAAAAATTTGTAAGTAACCATATCTAAAACTACATTACTTGAAAAAAGCATACAAGTATTGTTCATTTGATGTATAATTTGTTACAGAAATACTTTAATACATGGACTTGAATGCAGAAATGCTGTTGATATCTTTTGAGGGTTATTTTTTATTAAGCCCGGCCCGGCTCGGAAGTACTTAAGTTCCAACTAACTCCCACGAACTAGCTTTTGAAACTGCTGACAAATATTTGCATTTATTGCAGTGTTTTCACTGTAATAAAATAATTTATAAAATGTTTGCAAACTGTGTTGGGAAGCCATTATATCGCGATTATTCACAAGTAAAAAGAGTAACAGAAATGATAAAATGTCATCATTCTTCGTACTTTCTAATGACAATTAAATGTTGTGTTTCTTTGGAAACAACTATACATATTTCATTTTTGCTACATTTTAAATGCATGTCGTTGCGTATGTTATTTCTTGTAAGAAACTATAATATGTATCAAATCAAAGGCATTTGAATGCTCTTTTTAAGTAACATATTTTTAGAATTGGGTAATTACAGTTTTTTTTATTTTTTAATCGATTTCCATAAAAAAAAGGAATGGTTTCTTTTTAAAGTTGATTTTCTCAGAATGAATAAACATTTTGTTGATAAGTATGCGCATCAAAAGAAAGGGCTTTTAATTACCTTTGCAATGGTGTCCTTCTCTTAGAACATAAGTAAAGGCTTTTGCATTTTTCGAAATTTTTACCCTGACCCCTCATTACACCTGTAACATACATTTGCACCTGAAATTGTTTACACCATTAAAAGGGGGCCCATTTTTTTATTTTTTTTCTTGTTTCCCAATTTTGTATTATTAGCGGATGAGTGTTTTATTGTGGCCGCTGCCCTGGTCCTTACTTTCTCTGATCGCAAATCAATATTTTTCAGGTTTAAGATATATGACTTACAATTCCAGTCAGATGATGAACAGAAACACATTACCGTTGAAGGACCCCAGTTGGGAAATTGGTTTGCTGTGTCCTTTATCAGTTGGACTGATCCAAGCAATGATCGCATCGAACAGCAGGGTAAGTGCAAATGAGACACTCGAATTATTCATTCATATTTATCTAAAATAGAACCAACAAAAGCGAAAGATTTAGCCTGTTTTAGATAGTTTTGTTTTGTTTTTGTTTGTTTTTACTGTAGACTTGAAATAAATGAAATTAAATGAAATGAAATGAAATGAAATGAAATAAGTCAAAGTTTGAACCAGCGATATTTATCGCTGGTTTGAACCCTACTCTTTCAGTACCAAATAGATAAAACTTTGCCACTTACTTTGTCTCTTAACAATCGTAGTTATTGGTGTTAAATATTTAATTGTCTGCAAGAACACCTACAAGCCCACAGTTCAAAGTTGGCATAGGGCTATTATAGGTCCAAGAAACCCCATTTGTTGTATGTGAAGTGGCCAACAGAAATAGATTTACAGGGCTCTAGTTTGTTGCAATTTCACCGTTTCTTGTCCATCTTCATTACAGGTCTGGCTGCATCGTGTGACACTTTGTTGCTAGCTGAGCTCTCAGTGTCACGTTTTCATCCTATTGTCCTAAATAACGGCGAAGTGCATAATGGCGCTCTATCCACTAACAGAAAGAAATCAGAGAACCCTCACCAAAGTGGTCAACACGCAAACCATTCCACCGTAACAACAATGTCCCCCGACTCAGGCTCAGGAGCAGCCTCGGCAGCAATATCGACAACAGAACATACGACATCACTCCCATCCACGTCCACGTCTTTCACCAGCACCGCGATGAGCTCCAAAAACAACATCGAAACACTGTTATCGGATAAATCGAAATTGTCCAGTGGTCACAACAACAATGGCAAAGATACATTGAGCAGCAGCAATGCTACGCCAGGCAATGAAACTATATACAAATTCTATGTGCCCCGCGACAGCACAGTGGCCACAGCGCACATCGCAATTACGCACGAGTGCCTGCAGTGCACAGCGATTGGCTTCTTTGTGCAGGCCAATGCATTTCCTAACGCCGCAGCGCAGCCGAAAGATGAAGGCAGCAACATTTGCAGTACAATCTTTAAGCCAAACCAGACTGGAGACATCTCAGTTAAGTTCTATGTGCAGCCCAACACGTGGCACTACGCTCTACTTACATTTCTCAACGCCACATGCGATGCTCTGACCTTGTCCGAAATAGAGCTGCTCAATAATCTCAAAGAAGACTCTGCAACCATGCCGCTGAGAAAGAGAGCCACTTCATCACATGCCAGCGGACATCGCGACCAACGAAAACCACAGCAGCTACCAGGGCTTAGGTACTCGGAGAATGCTTTTAACGGGCAAAACAGTGGCACCGGAAACAACACCGATCGGTATAGACTAGAATACTCGTTACGAATTGATTTCAATGCACCCGCTGCCGATTCCTCCAATATTGCTTCCAAAACCCACAGCAGTGGTGGAGCAGCAGAACAAGTAGCCAATACATCGACAGTCATTGACCGGACCAACAATTCCCCGGAACATGATAGCGCGAATGCGAGTAATGGAGCGTCAAAAGATAATGCGCCAAGTCCGTGGCGGCCAGTGCGTCTACGCGACATGGAATTCTATCCTCTGTTGCGGCAAACCTACCGCGAGTTCTTTATGTTCGATTATGACCTCGTTCCTGACGCGAATGGCACTGTGCCGACCGTATTGAATCTAACTGCGGGCACTGCGGCAGGTTTTTCATTCGACATCGGCGAAGTGTATGACATTGGCGGCACCCTATCCTTTGCCGTTTCAATGAAGCACAGCCTAAAACGCTCCAGCGAGTTTAAAACAATGCCTACGCTTCCCCATTCTCCCACAGAACGAAGTGGAATCTTGGCAGAGAAACTGGTATCTCGGCCTGCGGACTCTGCTGACGATGCCGACTCAGATTCCGAGAGTAAGACGTTGCCTCGAAGCAATCAGACGATCATCGTTTGTATGCACTTGGGAGAGCCTGGGGAGCCGACGTGGCCGGATAAATGTCGTTACGGACAAAAGCTCCTGCCCGCCTCGAGCATCGTGAACAACACCGACTCCAACACCAGCACCGGGCTAATTCACGTACCGTTTCCCGAGAGCGGTCAGTGGTACGTAACAATGGGTCTTTATTGCCACGGGGCCGAAACGGCAGCCCGGGTCACCATCATCGACAGCGTCAAGGAATTCGTGAAGAAGCACGCAAACATGCTTCGGGATATGCAGTCGCCGTGCGCATGTTCTGCTGGGGCTGCTCGTTATATGGCGTGCATAAACGAGCACCAATGCCTCTTAAGTATGAACGAGACCGAAACGCTGAAAGTGAAGGAGTGCTTGATGGATTCCAGGTGCACTTCTAACTATCTCGACATGACGCACCAATTCGAGATACATCACAAATTCGCAACCGAGCAACACTTTGCACTCGACAACTGCAGCACCTCCGTAGTGTTTACGATCTCATCGAGTCCTTGCGTGGCAGGTCGCTGCGGCAGATTCGGCCGATGCTACCATTACATGTCTGGCGGATTTGTCTTCTCAACGTGCGTCTGCATGAAAGGCTACCGAGGCTGGGACTGCACTGAAGACACGCAGGTCCCATCGAGCATTTCCATTCTAGTAGCCTCATTGCTGCTAACTTTGAGCAACCTGCTTTTCTTCCCCAGCATTTACATGGCCGTGAGACGTAAATACTACACCGAGGCCGTCATCTACTTCTTCGCCATGTTCTTCTCCATCTTCTACCATGCGTGCGATTCCGGCGAGGACGAGTATAGCTTCTGCTTGGTGAAAATCGGCGTCCTGCAATTCTGCGATTTCTACTGCGGCCTGTTGGCTATCTGGGTTACATTGGTGGCAATGGCCCACATACAGCAACATTTTGTGTCGCTACTGCACATGTTGGGCGCCATCTTACTGGCCTTTGGCACCGAACTGAACAAGCAGAGTCTCTGGGTGTTTCTGGCACCCTCACTGACGGGCATCTGTCTAATATCAACCAGCTGGGGCCTACGCTGCTACAGATTTCGCAAGTGGTTTCCCGCTCGGCAGTACCTAACTGTTTACATGCCGCTTGGAGCGGTGCTGGTGATGATAGGGCTGATCTGCTACGCCTTCCTGCAAACGAAGCAAAACTACCACATCGTGCATTCCATTTGGCATATGGTCATGGCTCTGAGCATTTTATGCCTGCTGCCCTCGCGCGAGTCCTTCATGCCGAAATGCTAGCATTCGGCCTGCACACGGGAGTTCCTGCTCATCGATCAGGAGTTCTACATGTGAATCATGGGATTTCGCAGGCGACGGATACGCGTTTTGGGTTCCTCATGGCGACAACTGTCGGAAACCTGCCATTACCAAATCTTTAGCCGCTGACATACTTGTAACCACTACTGTAATCCTTACCCAATACTACTATTCAAAAGCATATATATTTGATACACGATATCCGAAAACTCGCACACCCACACGCGCGCGTAACTAGCAGCCCTTCGTCTAACCAAACTTAAGGAGATTTATACAAAGACGCTCATTATATGTATAGTATGTATGTGTATGTAGAATAATTGCTCAAAACGCCTATAAGTTTTAAGAACAAAGTTAGAAACAATTACAAAATATGTGTGAAACGAACAACCAACATCATCCTGAGCAAGTACGTTGGACAAAAATAGAACAAAAAATTTGAAAATATCCTACGACAAACTAGCATAAGTACCCAAACAACACCCAATGTACATAAATACCGCGAAGGAACGTAGGTAATACTATTAAAATTTTACACAATTGTACAAATACACCAGTGTTAAATACTTGTAGAGATGCACACTTTGCTAAGCTCAGATAAGTTCAAAAAAATGTTCCGCTAATTGGTGAACACATGAAGGCAAACATAGATACATAAGACTTTAGGTGCATTTGTCGGTGTGAGAGAATACTATGACCAAAAAAGTAAGAAAGCAATTTAGGCGAGTTTTGAGGCATGGAATGAAAAGTCCAAAACGGAGACCGCCGGTTCTATTGTAAAATGTGTGTATGTTTTCGTGCCAACTTCATTATTAAACTTGATTAACCGCCTATTCACTAAAAATGAAATGAAAAAATGAAAAGAGCACAATTTTTATTCACAAATTTAAATATTTAATACTCGTATTCTCTTAAAAACTAAGTGTGCAATACATTCAGAACTGGCTGCTAAGTTTTCTGAAATATTTGACCGAAAAAGTTTTCCATATTTTTAAACGCATTTTCTAAATGAAGTTATTGCTTCAGTCAAGTTTTCTTAGCACTGGGACCGTGGTTTCAATTTGGGCTTTTGACTTTCACACAACAAGAATATGCGTAGATTTTTGAACTTTTCATTAAATGTCTTGGAAATGGTCTAATCGTCGAATGGCTACTTTTTTAATGATTCTGAAGAGAGATCAAGTAAGAGTTTGCTTCGTCTGTCCCACACTGGGTTTTCTGCTTTAACTGCCAACATTTAGTAGTTAGACAAAATTAAATTAATTTAAATTTAATAATTGAATTATTCATTTGAATTATTTAATGAATTCATTTGAATTAATTAAAATTGGAAAAGTAATCAAACGGATAATGTCTACAAGTTGCATTTGATTTAAATGTGCTGAAATGCAAGCACTTTATAAATACTTTGTTACTTTGATAACTCGTTGTTTTATATAAAACACTGAACAGTGAATCTTTTACAATTTGTTTGGGTTGATGTACTTGGAACCAATTTACTACAGAAGCTTTTAAGCTTTTCCGATTCTCGAACGTATAACAGTTGTGCAGCGCAAAGATATTGTGATATATACTGATGCCCAGGCGGCGTTAAAGTCATTTGTTTCACACTTTATCAGGTCAAGGTTAGATTAGGTTAGGTGATATGGTTTTCCCTAGTGGGGTAAATCCCTAGGCAAATTAGGTCAACTCATAATAATACTATGATACTCATAATGATACTATAGGGTAGGTAGGTGGTGGTGGCAGCTCTCAAATGAGAGCTCACTTAGGCCAAGCTAGGCCCATTGTGGTACCACAGGATCTCTAACCCCTTTTTATGTTGTTATTATGTCTCAAACCAGCCCGAACAGGTGATGAAGCGTATTAGGCCCTTGGCGTCAACCTCCGATAAGTCCGCGAGGTTGGCTGTATGGTAAAACCCTAGATGTTTTTTCCGTTTCCTGCAAAGAGCGGGACAAGTACAAAGTAGGTGGAGAATTGTTTCTTCCTCCTCTATGTCTCTGCAGCTTCTGCAGAAGTCGTTGGCCAGGTGGCCCAGCCCTAATCTAATAGCGTGGCTACCAAGGATACAGTGACCAGTGATGACTCCAACAACAACCCTGAGCGTGCCCCTATTGAGGTTTAGCAGACTTTTGGTGCGCTTCCAGTCCAGCTTTGGCCAGATCTGTTGCGCTGTCTTGCCTGTCTCTGAGGCCGCCCATGCATTGTTGGCGGCTTTTGTCATCGCTTCCTCTATCACCAGCTTGCAGGTACTCAATGGAATACCTAAGCCGGCGAGTTCTGAGGATAGCTCCTTGGTCGTTCCTAGTCTAGCCAGTTCGTCTGCCCTGCAGTTCCCCGGGATATCTCTGTGACCAGGCACCCATATGAGGTGGATTTTAAGCTGCTCAGCCATCTCATCAAGAGATTTGCGGCAGCTGATCACTGTTTTAGAGGTCAAAACATGAGACCCTAGGGCCCTGATAGCCGCTTGGCTGTCAGAGAGAATGCAAATATCTCGCCTAGAGACAGTGCCCTCCTTGATCCAATTCAGGGCAGCTTCAATGGCTGAAACCTCTGCTTGGAACACGCTACAGTGGTCCGGCAGTCTAAAGGAGTAATTTATACTTAGTGAGTCTGAAAAGACGCCTCCACCAACAGCCCCGTTTAACTTGGAGCCGTCGGTGTAGATCTGGTGTGAGTTCCCTATTAAGGATGTTGAGCTTTCCTCCCAGTTTTTCCTATCTGGAATGGTGCTAGTGAACTTTTTGTTAAATTGGAATTGGGGGGGTGAAGAATCCAGTTCCTCGAACTCCTTTAAGAGAGTAAGTATCCTGGCATGACCCCTGTTAGTCTCCGACCATTGGCCGGTAGCCCGTAGTCTATGACTTGTTATAGCCGCTAATTTCCTGCAGTGTAGATCTAGCGGAATAAGGTGAAGCAGGGCTTCTAAAGCTGAAGTTGGTGTTGTCCTAAGAGCGCCCGTGATGATGACGCAGGCTGCCCTCTGAACTTTGCGGAGGTGTTGGAGGAGCAATGTTTTTCCCAAAGCGTTCCACCATACCAGACACCCATAGGTTAAGATGGGTCGTACGATAGCTGTGTAAACCCAGTGCGTCATGTTTGGTTTTAAACCCCAGGTTTTTCCCAGTGCTTTTTTGCAGGTGTATAAGGCAACCGTTGCCTTTTTGACCCTATTGAGGATGTTCGGTTTCCAGCTTAATCTCTTGTCAAAAATGATTCCAAGAAATTGTGCTTCATTCTTGAAAGGGATTTCTGTGTTGTTTAATGATAGAGGAGGTACAGGTGGGGGTTTGTACTTCCTCGTGAAGAGGACAACCTCTGTCTTCCCAGGGTTGATGCCTAATCCTCGACTGGTAACCCAGCCGTTTACCTTGTTAAGCATTACTTGCATTAGATCTCTGATCGAGTTGAGAAACTTCCCCGAGACGGTGAGAACTATATCGTCTGCATACGCCGTCACTTTGCCGCAACCCCCTCCCAGGGACTGGAGTAGTTCGTTAACTACCAAGTTCCAAAGGAGGGGGGAGAGGACTCCGCCCTGGGGAGTGCCCCTGCTCACCCCTCTCGAGGTAGAAGAGTCACCCAGTTCAGCGCAGATAACTCTGCTCTGCAGAAGATTATCCACCCAGTTCACCAGGTTACATTCCACCCCAAGCCTGGCGAGCGCGCCCGTGATGGCTGTAAGCTCGACGTTATTGAAAGCTCCCTCTATATCCAGGAAGGTTGCTAAGGTGTATTCTTTGTGTTCGAGTGATTTCTCGATCGTGTGGGTCAGGGAATGTAAAGCTGTGTCTACAGATTTACCCTTAATGTAGGCATGCTGACTCTTCGAAATGAGGTCCTGCCTAATCGTTTGTCGTAAATGTAGATCCAGCAATCTCTCTAGTGTTTTTAACAAAAAAGAAGAAAGGCTTATGGGTCTGTAATCCTTAGGGCTAGTATGAGAACTTTTGCCCGCTTTGGGGATGAAAACCACCCGTACTTTGCGCCAGTGTTCTGGTATGTAGTTTAAACCAATACTAGCTGAGAATATTGAATTGAGGAGTGTTAAAATTAACGGTCCGGCATGTTGGAGTTGTGCTGGGAATATGCCATCTGGTCCTGGTGATTTAAACGGGTGGAAACCAGAGATTGCCCATTTAATTTTGTCGATTGATACGATACTGTTTATAGAGGCGACACAGTTAGTGCTGGCTTGAGTTCCTAACAGCCTGTCGTGTTGGCTGATCGGAAAGTGGGTATTTGTAAGAAGTTCAAGTGCTTCACTTTCTGATGATGTCCAGGACCCATCGGGGTTTTGTAAAGCACTTGGAATAAAGGAGGAAGAGGCAAGTAGTTTCCTGAGTCTTGCCGTCTCGGAGACACTTTCAATATTGCCGCAGAAGTCGCTCCAGGAGCTTCTCTTAGCCTCTCTAAGGCTTTTCTTGTAGGTCTTGAGGGATTCTTTATAAAGGTCCCAATCTTCTTCAGTTTTGGTCCTCCTTGCTCTGTTAAAGAGAGTCCTAGAGTGTTTCCTAAGCTCACTAAGATCATGGTTCCACCAGGGGGGTTTATATTTCCCTCTGGGCATGTACTTAGGGCATGCGAGGTCTTGGGCCTTAGAAAATGCTAGAGTAAGTTGATTAACAGCCGATTCTAGCATCGTTTGGGTGTTTATTTCAGAGATTTGAATCGCTTTGATGTGCCTATCCACTGTGCGGGTAAACAGCTCCCAGTTTGTTTTCCTGGGGTTGTTTACTGCTTTAACCCTCTGGGGGTCGCTGTCAAGAGTGAACTCTATATACCTATGGTCGGAAAAAGAGTGTTCGTTGGAGACCCTCCAGTTCCTAACCCTATCGGCTATATTCACAGAGGCAAGGGTGAGGTCTAGAACCTCCTCCCTATTTCTGGTTACAAAGGTGGGAGTGCATCCTATATTGCACACAAGAAGGTTTGTGGTAGAAATGTAATCGAAAAGTGACTCACCTCTATCGTTGATGTCTGTGCTCCCCCAGATACAGTGGTGAGCATTCGCGTCGCATCCAATCACGAGCCCGGTGTTGGACTTGGCGGCTTCGGTAACCAGATTCCTGACTGGATCCGGTGGTGGAGGCTCTGGATGGTCATGAGCCATATAGCAGGACGCAATCCAGTGGCATCTCCCCTTAAGCGTTAGGGAGATGGAGACCAGATCGTCGTTACTGAAATTAGGGAGCAGATACGCATTTAGTGATTTCTTCACAAGGATACAGGATCTGGCTCTACCTGTGCTATTAGCATGGACCAGCCTGTAGTTTGTCGCTCCCAATCCACAAACCTTGTTGGCTACGAGCCATGGTTCTTGGATGAGAGCGATGTCGTCTACGCCTTTAGAAAGGCGGAGGAGTAGTGCAGCCGAAGCCGCTTTAGAGTGGTGGAGATTTATCTGAACTACTCGGACCATTGTCTATTTCGCTCATGTCCACCTCCACCACAGTAGCGTCGAGGTCATCGTCGGTTTCGGCGAGAAGCTCGGACTCCCTCCAGAAGTTCCCAAAAGCCGTGGCCATCTCCGATCCCGAGGAGATTGATTCCGCCCGGGATAGGCGACGTAACGGCTTTGAGGAAGACGGTTGGTCGTCTTTCGCCTCGTTTGTCAGGGTAGTCGTCTCGGCTGGCAGCCCCTGCGGGCCACCTTCGCCGGGGTCCGTCGTGGCTGGCAGCCCTCGTTGGCCACCTTCGCCGGAGTCCGTTGAGGCTAGTAGCCCCTGGGGGCCACTTTCGCCAGTTTCGGTCTGCTCGTCCTTCCTGTACACCCTCAGCTTAATATGCCCAAAGCCGAAGGCCACGACACCATTGGACTTTGATAGGTGCTCAAGGGACTCCTTGTTCACAATTATAGTGGCACAACGAGAACCCTTGAGCTCCTCCAATTTGGCAATTTTCCAATTGTCCGTGGGTAACTTCGGATTGGACAGCTGGAGTGTCTCGAGGACTCTTGCCGGATCCGTGGGTTTTAATGGGATCCAGGCTCTGGTCCTTGGTCTGCTGGGGATCGATTCCCTGGGTACTACCTCGAGTTTAGCACCCGGCCAGATCTCTCCCGTCCTGGACATAGCTACGCAGAAGAGATCCAGGGCCCGTTTGTCCGCACACGCAACCAGCTTTACGTGGCCTTGATGCCAACCGCACATCTGATATTGTGGCACCGGGCCCGGATTCTCCCGCATGACGTCCAGAAAGATATCGGCGAGGAAATCTTCCACCAGTTTCCAATTTGCGGGAGTAATGCTTCCGTCAGGGTCGGAGCGGTCAACGACCGCCATAACGAGACTGTTTTTTAACATGTCACTGTAGGTGGTTGCTGTTCTGTGCGAGCTGCGCACCTTTTTGGCAATCGGGGCCTCTTCCTCTGTAGAACGCTGCCTTTTGGCGGCGGTCTCAGTGGTCGGTGCCGCGTCGAGCTCCGCTAGCCTAGCAGTAGCCCAGGTATAGGACTCTTTTTCTTTTTGAGTCCTGCGGTTCTCTGGGATACATTGTATCCGTTCGAGTACTCGCTTGGCACTCTGGCGCTCTCTGTAGCGGACTTTAGAGTCCTTAATTTGTCGAGTGCTTGCTGTTACCCCAGTTCCGACATGTTTGTTGCTGTTGCTGGATGGAGGTCCGGCTTTGGCAACCACAACGTTGCTGGGGTCAGCTGCAGCACTAATGTTTGTTGTCTTGGTTGCGGCGGCAGAGCCTTGGCATGAGATCTTCTGATCAACCAAGGATGCTCCTTTTTTGGCGGTGGGCGCTGGCTTGTCTGCTTCACCCATCCCCGGCTTTTTAAGAGGGCCGGCCTCTGGTTCCGTCAATGTTCGTATGTTTGTTTTTGTTTTTGTGTTTTTTGTTGTTTTGTCCATAATTATGTCCCACGAGTGGCGGAGAAGGGGTGGTCCACCTGTGCAGAGATCCGCAGTGCACAGGTAAGGCTAATAATCCGGAGGGCGCCAGGTATCCGGATACTCCGTTCGAGACTGGGCTATTTGAAAGGGCCCCCAGCCAGGCTGACCATCGGCACGGGTCGTATGACACCTTGGTCCAGCCCTTACCCCGATCCTATGGAAGGAGCGTCAACCTAACCTACCGACCGAACTATTGAAGAGTGGGGTCAGTGGAGCGAAGCTCACTCTCTTAGCTGGCTATCACCAAGGTGAACTGTTT
Source organism: Melieria crassipennis (assembly GCA_963668005.1). NCBI lineage: Eukaryota > Metazoa > Arthropoda > Insecta > Diptera > Ulidiidae > Melieria > Melieria crassipennis. The sequence continues at coordinate 83,234,333 of OY764961.1, read as the reverse complement.
AGCCATTACCAGCCGGCACCCACGTGGAGGGTTTGGAGGAGGATTTTTGCCAGCCCCTGGTACTATAAGGACACACCAAAAAATATTCTTACTAAATATATGCATACACGTATTATGTCTCTGCACGCGAAAACTATTTCTTCGCTTCTCTAAAAGGTCCGAATACCAGTTTGGAATTCATACGAGTGCAGAAGTGGTTGATTAAAATTACTAAACAAGATGATGACCTAGTCTCCCGAGGCAACCTAACCTAACAAAAGTGTTAAATTTTAACTTTTTTACACTTTTTCGTTCGTTATTCAATTCCGTAAGTACTTTATTCAGTCAACACAGTGCATCTAATTCATTTCCGGCCAAGACAACATTGATCGAAATACCTATGTAATGCTAACAGTGGAGAAAAAGAAGACGAATTTAGTTCAGAGACCACACCAATAAGCGAGCAATAAAAAATTAAGGAGTTTGGAGGTTGAGAGAAACTTACAGTACTTATTGGCTAAACCTAATAAATACTTGTGAAATGCCAATGCGGCTAGAGTGCGACAAATTAAACAACTTTCAAACAAATAGCACATGCTAAACTATTTTTAATTTTGAAAGTGTGGCTTCGAGTACGAGCCTTGAATAAAATATTGCCATAATTTTGAGGAAGCAAGTATCAATATTGTATATACCCTTCGTGGTTTCCGTTCTTTATTTTCAGTGAAGAATCGACAGCCCAACGAGTACGAAACTTTAACTCTTTGGCACACTCCTACTACTACTACAAGATATATTGCTTATTGATCTGTGTTGACTTGGGTTTATTTACTTCGAGATTTATTGAAATAAAAAATACTGAAATCGACCTTAACCCATAAACTAACTCAGCTAAATTTCATTATCTCAACCCATCGATTTCCTTTCTTGGGGTTTGCAAATAATGTTTATATCTAATAAGTTTAAAAGATTTACATGCATAGATACATATTGAAAATATTGGATATTGTTTTCTTAATGTACTCGTATGAGTATATTAAAATATTGTTTGCTTTTTGTTCTCTAAATCATCTAAAGACGAATAGAGAATTTGTATTGCTCAATATTCTGTATTTAAAATGATTTATTACGCATACAAATTTATTTTGCATACAAATTTCTGGAAATAGTATTGTGGCACATTACAGGGTCAAACACAAAAAACAAAACTCAAGGATCTGATATGTATTTAGTCTAAAAGAAATTTAAATATGTATCTATGCATCTATCGGGATTTTGAAGGTTTAGATCTAAAATTTACGCATGAAAAACATCTCTACAAATGTGATTATCTTTCTGCCTTGTCAAAAGGAGAATTTTCATATTAAACCCTTTTCCAATGCATAATTCCAGAATTTTCGACTGTCCTTATAAACTATATTTCTAATATTAAAGATATAAATACCGTAAACATTTTCCAAACTGTCAGAAAACAGTCAGAAATGTGGAAATGTTACTTTGATTCAATTCCATTGCGCACTAACAAATAAACTGGCAGGCAATCCAAATTGTTCTGAACCTGATGTAGAATCGAAAATAGCCCTACGACCAGGTAAGGGCGTATGAAAAAAGCAAATAGGGTTGCGTGTATGTAATATTTAACAAGTTTATTAAATGCAGTGGTAGTAGGTCGACTTAATGGGCCACTTCATGGCCAGTACAGAATGCATTCTGTCTGGTAAGACAACAAGCGATAGTCAAAATTTGTTAAAGAGGAACATTTGTAAATCCCTCATATACGATGGTTCAGCTGTCTACTACATTAGTTGTGTCGCGTTTACTAGTTTCGCCGGTCCATCCGGCGACTAAAGAAGCTACTTTGTGTTTATGAGACCACAACAGTGACGGCTGTGTACCCAGAGCCGGACTTTTTATGTAAACCTATGATTAATCTATAAAAATCAATATAATTTGTGCAAAATATAAAAATCGGAAAAATCGCACAGTGTATGGTTTTTGGGCAGAACACTTTTTGGGCAATGCATACAAGTTGGGTATCTTAAGGAATTCTTGCCACACACTACAATTCCGACCCTTAAGGAAATCTTACGCGCCGAGCACGAATTTGTACGCAGTCGATTGAATCATATACTAGTTACGGAGTTTATTTCAGAAAAAGAATAAAAAATATGAAAAATTTGGTATGGAACAGAGCTATACGCATATGTCTGAAAATTTACATTCCAGCCCAGGTTGAGGAGTTATTTCAGCTAACGATTCACGGAACAAATTTGATGCATAACTGACTGAAATTTTCTTGGGAAGGTTTGGGTCTACTTTGTGATGGAGCCCCACATTTTTTTATTGGATTTGATTTAATTTGTATTTATAGTTTATTGAAGAAAGGGGAGGCAAGCCACGTCAATAGTCTGCAGATTTTAAAAATGCCTATTTTTGAGAAGCAGAATTCAGAATAAAATTGTATTATCAATGATCATAAAGTAATTTATATTTTACGGAATTACTAATGTCACCCAACACCATTCGTTCATTGTTATTTAAAATTTTTTAAATAACAATAGTTTAAACAAGTAAAATTGTCACTCGAATATTTAAGGTACAGAAAGAAAATCTTTGACCAGCGACAACCACCAGAGTGGCACACTTTATTTTACTTGCGAAATTGATTTGACCTTCGTCCGTATGTAAGTTATGTTTGATTGATGTATATAAGAAGTCAATAAAAGATGCAATCAGTGCAAAGCATTGGCACTCAAACACGTGTTTTTATGAAAACAGTCATAAATGGTTGGAGAAATCAAATAGGTATAGCGTGGCAGAGATTTCGAAAGCGCCTTTTCGCAACAGTCACTGCTTTGGTGAATTAGTGCTTTGGAACACGGCCAGCAGCGAAGAATCTATTGGCAATCCTACAAAATCCAGCAAAACACCACAGTATGAATATGAACCATTTTGTATGCAGTATAAAAGTCTGGCCCTAAATAAAAGTTTTACAGTTTTCCCTGTGACCAACACTCAGGCGATGGTCTTAGCCGAACAGATGAGAAAATTGAATAAAGAAACTGCGAGCCTTGCCTGAATGAACTTAGGTTTTAATTGTTTAAATTTGTTAATTTTTTCGGCGCTTTTTTTAAATTCTGTACTCGGTTCGACGCATCTTTCCTGCAATCTATTGAAACTGTGATTTTTTTAATTTAAAAATTGTTTATGAAATTAAAAGGACGCCAATGAGTGCCCCTGAAATTGTGTAAAATACGACTTCTTTCAAGTTCTTAATGCGTCTTGCATTGCCCTCCATCATATATTTATTTATTTAGAGAGTAGTGAAAATTGTTAAATTAATTGATAAAATTTATTTCTTCCAAATCTGATCTATTGAAGATATGATGTATATCTTTACATGCTTTTGTGACTTTCCACAACTTTGGACTTGGCTTCGTAGTGTATCCAGGTTGCAGTATTAGGAAATCTCTTAATGGTTATCGTTTTTATAAAGCATGACGTCATGACGTATGGAGTTGTTATGGCCAGTTAAGTAAGTATATAAGTAATCAAAATGTTTGGAGAACTTATCCGAAATATAAAATCCACGCATATAAGGTTATTCATCTTTAAAGGCAGGTATAAATATGCCACAGTGACCTAAAGTGTAACATTTGCAACCTAAAGGCTGTAGAACGCATCGGGGGAAAATATCTATCTCTTTCAGGGACCGAAAATAAGTTCTTTTTTATTTTTAAACTAAAAAAGCATACAGAAGAAACTGCTTGAAGTTTACCATAATTATCCTTGTGACCTTGGCTTCCATAAAATGCCCCGGATTTTAAATTGTAGCCTTTTATTTTTTGAGCAAAGTAATTCTAAAAGTTAATTCTTTACATATATTTTTTGGGCTAAAATAGAAGTTATTTGACTTTTAATCTTTTTTTGGCAATAATAAGTTATTTTCTAATATACAAAGCTTTAGAAAGTAGATTAAAAAATGCGTGGTATTCTCATTTTCGTTTCTCATAAGCACTAAACATAATTAAATTCACATTCCATCTATCTATCTATATATGTATATATATCTATAAAAAATATAAAAATGTGTAAATGCACATACCATGGATATAAATGCACATTTAGTGTCAGCAATTAGTACCAATTAGGTTATTCAATCATGGTCGAAAATATTAACTACGTCGAATTTCTTAACGTTCTTGGCAAACATTACTCATTCCCTAAAGAATAGCTGCCCCGCATCTCTGCACCCACAGTTATGTGGCATTCAGTATTTACTAAAAATATTATAAATTCCAAAACCTAAAAAGGTAAATACAAAAGCTTTAGAAAATATGATGTGTTATCCCTACGTGAAAGTTATACGTGAAAATTAATAGGTCACTTAATGTAATGTTTTTATTATTTCCATATAAGCATTACAAAACTTATTGATCTTCGCAAATTTCGTGAAACAGAAACATCCGATTCTCGGGAAAATTAGCAACATTCATTTGAAATCCAGTTTATTATCACGTGTTTACGGAATATGTAAAAAAAATCTACTTTACACTACCAGACCCATATCGCAACTCCCGTTCAAATTGTTCAGCTTTTAGCGTACCATCTATGCTTTCACAGTTCTTGTTGAAAACGCTATAGGCGCTAATTTCGTTCCGGGTTTTGGGCCTCGTACGAGTATTAAAATAAATGCCGAACAGTGCAGATAACATCAAGAACACCAAACCAAACTTCATCTGTATAGCAATTGTATACATCGTTATCCAAAACATTATGTAGACAGCCCACAAAGTGTATTTGAAAATTTTGTTTTGCTGCTCTTCATTGTCCGAAGATTCAGTTTCTTCGGGAAACTCGCCTGAATCATCGGTACTGATTGTTGGATCGTCAGCCTCGCCGCCACTATCGGTTGCTGACGATGACACCGGCTCGTTCGCTCCATGCTCTCGAGCATTCTGAAACCCACAAATACATTATTAATAGGACTGCATTAAATCTCAACGACGTACAGTTAAAATGAATTTACTGAGATATCGACGTAAACAGTTTCACTTTTTTTGGCTCCGGTGCCCAACATCAGAAAGCGTTTAAATTTCGTTTTAAGATCTTCGAATTGTTGTTTTCTGTGCTTTCTCTGACGATACTGTTCCAGCTTATCCTGCATTCCCTCCATGTAGGACAAATATTTTGTAAAAACAGCAGCGAGAACTTTTAAAAATATAAAAAGTAAATATACAAATATATAGCCTTCGTGTCAACATCAGCTAGCAAGCCACAGCTGATAGGCGGTGATGCCACCTTCTACTGTTGAATTCTTAAACTTACGGTTGCCAAAATCAAAATTTTTGTAGCCAGATTTTTCTTAAACTAAAATGTAACGTAAATGTAACCATAGAAAAATAAAACGAAATTTCAACCTTTCAGTTCTTCCTTTCCTCATCTGACAAAGTTTAGTTTTGAAGGGGTGAAAACGTGTAAGAAAAAAAACGAACAAAAAATAAGAAACATAACAAACACACGGCGATATATTTCCTACAATTTGTGTTTCTCAATAAAAACATGCGTGCAAAAAAAGTTAATATCTTACTTCGCTGCAAGATTATATACACTAGAATTCACTTTCAAAAGGTCATCAAACACAAATGAAAGTAACCTAGTAACCAAGCCCAAAAAAATGAACCAATTTTGGTTAACGTAACCAACTGTGGCTGTCGTGCCTAACTTATCGGCGCATAGTTGCTACCTTAAGTACTTTTAACACTTTCGTGTCCGCTCTCTGTGCAGTTAAACTAAAACCTATTGCCGCTTTGTTTACGTACGCTATTTTTAATTTATTTATCTTACCAAAAAAATTTCGTTTTTCGTAAACATACGTGAACGGCTCCTAGGTTTGTTAGGCATAAAACGTAAAAATACGTGATCGGACACGAAAGTGTTAACAAGGTGGTTTATTACACCTTTCTATCAACTGGGATTATTCCGAGTTCGGCTTATTTATACTTTTACTTAACCAATCAATGCAACAATAAAATTTTAAATGTTAAATCGTGTGAAGTGCTTTGAACTTTTAAATAGCCGGGGTGACCGCTTTCACAGTATTAACAATTAATAATTATAATTTGCAAGCTATGTGATGCTGTGTTGGGTTTGCTGTTGAAAATTAGACTCCAAAAAAATCAGTGCAGTGCCACCGAATTATGAACACTGCATTTTTTAAGGTAACTGAAAGTTGACTTTGTGTATTTTCAAGATACTCGTATGTTATGCTATTATGTTAACCCTTTCGCTATTTTGTTGCCATATGGCACATGGTAGTTTGTGGACGTGCTCTTGCTCAAAATTGCGTTCGCTGTCCTTTGGGGTCAGGACGACCCAACCAAACGGTTATATAATTTACTGACAGAGCATGAAGAAAAGTTACACATAAATCACAAAAGAAAAGGGGAATGCCCCGAAAAGTGTTTTTCTCGATTGGTTATTGGGTTGTAAGTGCGATTAACATTAAATAACACAAGTAGAAGAGCGCACAAAACCGCTCAATCGTTTTTTTAATTCCGCCTTGGGTCAAATAGACCCCAAGGGAGAGTTTAAGAATAACTGTTTTTGTTGGTCCTTAGAGTAGTTTGAAGTCTTAGGAATAATACAAAATGTATAAGCTGCATATTTAAATTAAAAAAAATAAGAAAGTAAAGAAAGAAGAAGTAGAAAAGATAAAAGACATTTTTACATTTTTTTATATTTAAAATATGGTTGCTGTCATATGACAATACTCTAAAAACCCGAGTTCGGTAACAAAAATTTTAAAAAATTAGTATGGGATGTTTTTGATATAACTACACAAAAGACTAAATCAATAAATTTATGATTTTTTTGTTGAGTATGAGTATGAGTATGTATGAGTTTTTGTTGGTCCTTAGAGTAGTTTGAAGTCTTAGGAATAATACAAAATGTATAAGTTGCATATTTAAATTTAAAAAAATAAGAAAGTAAAGAAAGAAGAAGTAGAAAAGATAAAAGACATTTTTTATTTCACTTTTTATTTTAATTTAGATACATTTTTAAAATAATTTCAGCTGAAGTAAATGAAGAAATACGTTCATGATTAAGTTGTTATGGCAGCTAGAACAATATGGTTGCTGTCATATGACAATACTCTAAAAACCCGAGTTCGGTAACAAAAATTTTAAAAAATTAGTATGGGATTTTTTTGATATAACTACACAAAAGACTAAATCAATAAATTTATGATTTTAAATCTCCCCAGTAAAAACCTGTAGCGAAAGGGTTAAGTCCTAACTATTTTTCACAATTTTCCTCTGATATTAGAACTGGAAAAGTACCGCTAGTAAGATTAAGGTGGCTGTATGAGATACACGGTTTTATAAATATTTAAGCGGAAACGTGGTAAATTGGCACACTAGTAAATATCTATCTAGTATAGTATGTATCTTGAATCAGTGCTTTCGTCGTGTGTACTGCAGCAATTGTGTTGAGAACGGAAATTTAATTTAAATGGATAAATAAGTTGAAAGACATCGTTCACAATTTTTGGTTTTTTTCCTATTTTACTTTAAATGCTAACGAAGAGGCTAAAAAACCGTACTACAGACTCCTACTTATAAAATGCAACCATGCTCTTTGAGAGGCGCAAATTCTTGCCGTCAATCAAATTGGCGTACCGTTGGCGTACGTAAACAAAGACAATTTTGGATAAGGCTTTCCGTACTTAGTTTACCTTATTAATCCTATCATGCTTAGACCAAAGACAATTAAACTTTGTTATTTTTCTTTGCTTAGACCTACATAACTACATACATGGCCTGTTGTGGTATCACAAAATCCACCCGATTGAAATGTGAATGAAGCATTATTTTCCCAACATGTATAACATACAAGGATTATAATGATTATTTTAATTAAAAAACCCTTTATTTTATATCAAAATATGACATTCCAGAGGTATGCTGGAGCTGTGCCCTTCGTTTCTCCTTCTTAACCCTCCATTACTATCGTCTATTTCACTAACGCCATTACTATCGTGGGTGTAATCCACCCCACAACTTTTTACTATCCGTTTTACTTATCCATGGAGGTAAAATAAACAAAAACCAAATTTTTTCATAATCAGAACATCATAACATTTAAAAACAAAAATAAATTGTATAATTTTGTTAATTCATTTATTTAATAAAAACATTTGTTTATGTACACTTCATAAAAAAAAATAGAAAGATGAAATAAAATGTTGCATTGGAAAAATGGCCACAACTTCCATAATATTTAAGATATGCTTCTTGGGCTTAGTGATTCAGAAAGCTGAAAAAATAAGTAATAAATAATTATTTTTAGTACGCTGATTTCCTTTTCAATTACGTCTGCTTTCTTCGACTGCTTGTCAACGACTGACTGTTTATTTGAATCTTACATCTACTACCACTTTATGGTTACAATGCTATTACAGTACATTTAGATCTATTACTATCGCACACTACATATTTAATAATTTTTTCTGACCGAGAATTTTTTCTGACTGAAACTCTACGTTTTGCGTAAAAACGTCACTGAAAATCAACAATATACCTGCTAATTTTAAAGGTTACACTGTGCGACAAAAATCAAAAAATTTCCAAACACACGAAAAAATCGATATACTCGCGAAACCAGCGGCCAAATGTAGTAAAACTGCGTTTTTTGTTTTTCTCTCTGACGTCAGGATTTTTTTTAAAGGACTTTGAAATTTCAAGGATATGTTTATTTCAAGGAATTATTTAAAAAATTGAGCGCATTAAAGAATAACAATATTGGTATCAAATGAAATAGAAAAATCCTTAGAATCTTAGAAAATTTAATGTTTTGGTGCAAAAGGACGAAGAGGTATTGAAAATGTCCTTTTAACTTTAAACTAAACTTTATCCTTGAATATCCTTGGAAATTTCCAATAGTTTTTTTTTTAATATATCTTAAGGACTAATATGTACACTACTATATCCTTGAATTTCGTCCTTCTAACTTTATTAGTTTAAGATATAAAAAATTTAATGTTATAAAAACTTTGTTACTGATCCTAGAGCATAATTTTTAAGGATTTTTTACTAAGTAAATGGTCTATACGTTATTTTAAAACATTGTCGCCAAAAAGTGAATAAGAATATATAAATGTATTTTATAAAAAATACAACTTCATTGCTAACAATCGGTGTTAAGCATCCAGCAATTTTATAACGCCACTACTATTGTGGGGTGTAACACATCCAGTGACTTTTTAAAACAATTGTATAAAAGCATCACCTTTATTTATGCAACTGCAATGTACTCTAAAACCTTCAGAAATATGCAAATGTGGATTACATTATAACTTTATGTTAGATTTGGTTAAAAATCTATATTTTACTAAGAAATTGAACTCTTGGGGTGGATTCCACCCCAACGATAGTAATGGAGGGTTAATGGTAACAGAAACAGTTACTCCACAGCACAGTTGCTGCATCAAGAAAGGGAGCTTTTATCTCAGCGTCAGTGTTTAGTGTTCATAAGTCAGTGGCACTGCACTGTACTTATGTTTCGGTTTCTTAACTTCATGTGATTTCCGTATAAAAATTTTACTGGATTTCCTTTCGGTATTATAAAACCATATTAGGTAGATAAATATGTTTTATGCAATATATTTGTTACTGTTTGGCATCGATTATCGGCCGATACATTTTATGAGATCGATGGCTCGGCATTGGTTTCGACATGGAACCAACTTATTATAAGTGTCGGTTTCCAAACATTTTAAAAACCCATGTTCACTCCATGGGAAGCTATTGTCATTAGTACCTAACAAAATTCTTTAGTTCAGCAAGCATCTTCACAAAATGTGAGAAATACAATGTGTCAACAAAATAGTGAGCAGCAGTCTTTAGTATACCAGCTCAGATTTCAGCCGTCGCGGTGCACTTGTATTACGTAGGAAATCCGTTTTTCACACAAGATTAAGGCAACTCACCATCAAAACGGTCCCATAGACCCAAAACAATTCCCCAAATTGATTAAATGTAAAAACAAGTTTTGCTTTTGCAAACGGCTACAGTTTATTCGATTAAGTTTCAAAATAAATAAGTTGAAAGTTGGCAAGTATTAGAAATAACGATAATGTACAATTTGAAAGAAAAATGCATTAGCACTAAGCCAACGGTTATCGCTCTGTGCAAACATCTCCTCGTATAACTGCATACCCACTATCAATGTACGATCCCATATACGAGGGCTTTGCTCCAGGTTACGATCGAGTATCCATTGTGACAGCTTCATTCATATGTATTGCTGTGGAAGATGCACTCACGGACAAAGTAATTGGTTTACGAACTGACAGCAAAAATGTTTTGTTCTGAAAAAATTTAACGCTTTCTGTTGCACGATTGGTGTTTAGTATTGGTCGTAATGCTGTTTGTGTCATGTGAAATTTTGCGTTTGTTTGTAGGAGGGTTATCGTAACGGGGCCTACGTGGAAGATGAAACAGTTCGCCAGAAGCGAGTCTGTTGCGAAAGGGTTAGGACGCCAACGAAAAAATTAAAAATGCTTAACAAAAGCCCTAATAACGTTCTAAGTTAAACAGTGAAGCGGAAGATCAACCGATGGCTGTGTTTTCGAAATAAGCCCGGCAAAGGGATTCTGCAAATCAATTTCCTCAAATTAGCTCGCAATTTATTTGCATTCAGAATCACGATGATTTCTTTTGCTGCAGAAAGATTTGTTAGTCAATTTAAATTTATTTAATAGGAACTTTCTAAAAATGTGTGCTGTCGCAATTATATGTAGAGCTACATATTTTTAACTATGAAATGCAGACTGAACTGTTCGAATATTGTCATAGCAGTGCTCACACCTATTATTTCATCCATGAGTGCACATGACTTTGTATTAAATGTCTTTACAATTGCATTGTATTCACTTTATAATATGTATAGGTAGATTTCGAATAAAAGCGGTAGGAAATCAATGATTCTTATGTAAGATTTTGCACATTTTTGTACAAAATTTAAGATTTATAATATGCTTGTTTAAATAATAGATTCAGCAAAATATATAATTGCATTGAAAACAATCTCGTGTGATTGAGTTCTTTGGGTCGTTGTGTCGATATACATATAATCGTACTTGTTTAGGGTACGTGTTTTATACATACATTGTATAATTCGATATTCTTATTAGTTTTTGTAAGATTTTTATTCATCTTCGGATTCACTGGCAGTGGTATCTTCGTTTTCTGACTTTACTTCATCTACACCGGTGCTGAGATATATAGATGGTTCCTGCTTTATCTCATCCAAGGGTGTGACTGGTTCATCAACAACTGGTTCGGCAGAAACTGGGGCTTCCAAGTCAGCTTGCTGCATCGCCTGTAATTCTTGGGCAGCGATTTCAGCTTCTTGACGCGCCATTTCAGCCAGTTCGGCAGCTTGACGAGCCAGCTCGGCTTCATGTTCTTCTTCTGCTTGCTTTTCAATTTCCGCCAATCGCTGTAATTCCTCTTCTCGCATACGCTGTTCTTCCTCAAGGCGAGCTTCTTCTGCTTTTCGTGCGGCTTCTTCTGCTAAACGGGCTTCTTCAGCTAAACGAGCTTCTTCAGCTTGACGTGCTTCTTCAGCTTTCAGTGCTTCCTCAGCCAAACGAGCCTCCTCAGCTTTACGTGCTTCTTCAGCCGCACGGGCCTCCTCGGCCCTGCGATTTTCCATGGCAAGACGCGCCTCCTCCGCAAGACGTGCCTCCTCTTTAGCTTTTCTGGAGTTTTCCTCTTCTTGTGCTTTGCGTTTCTCCTCAGCTTTGCGCTCATCCTCGATGCGTTTCTTTTCAGCAGCTTCCTCAGTCTTGCGTTTTAGTTCTTGTTCCAAAGCCCTATTTCGTCATAGAGTGTACAAAAATCGTTACTCATCTTACTTCAAAATCGCATTGCATTTAATTGGGCACAGATACGTACTTGCCCTCTCTGCGTTTCGCTTCATCCAAACGTTGGGCCTTCTTCTTCTCCAACTCAATTTCATCCAATTCCTCCTCATTCACAGTCATGAGGCGCTCTTGGCGCAAGCGCTGCTTTTCTTTGGTTTCATCGCCGATGGGATCATCCAGTGACGTTGGGGCAGAAAATTTTCGCGATGGACGATTAGGATCCAAGTCGGCCACTAAAAAACACATTTCCATAAAAAGCTGTATCCCAATAAGCTATTATAAAAGGAACTTATGAAATCCCAAAAACATACATACTATGTCGAATCACTTACTGTAAACACTTTGAAGCGCCCCAAACATCTTTTATGTAATAATAAAAACAACTTCATAAACTTTAGAATTTCTTGTTTCACGAAATGGATTTGTCGATCAATTGGCCGCCAAGACCGTACGATTTACATTGCAATTCGGTATTTTTTTTGGGGGGCTTTGTGCTACGTTTAAGCAAAGTCTACGTCACTGCTAGAGCATTGCTTTGCAAAAGGAGGATAAAAAACTTCAACAAAAGGCTACCATTTGTAAGAAGAACCGACATGAACATTTGACAGATATTGTGCTTCGTTACTAATCTCAAAGTTTGTAGTTTGGATTAAAATAAAAATATCAAAACTTTATTGATTTTAAATGTGACTAGTTTTTTGAAAAATTTAATTGTTTAATGAAAAAGGAATGCAGGTTAATAAAAAAGTAAACCCTTACTATAAATTTAAACAAAACGCTCTTGCGATATTAATTTCTAAGTCTTCAAACATTTTCCTACTGAGAAAACTCAATCGTTACATTTTGGAAAAATATGAAATTAGAGCAATAACGACCTTATATATTCAACTCGGTATAATTGAAATTACTTATATATCATTATACCATCGGTGAGTCCCGACTACGGCTGAACACTTGTTGCTAGATTTGTGAAACATATCCTTCGCTTAAATTTGGCCGCCACGCTGCAATGCTGTGTTTTTATTTCAATCTTTGGCTGTTGTCTTCAACTATAATTGAAGTACAGACACTCTGTATACAATATGTATTTTCCAATTACCTCCGCTCTAACTATTTATTGAAAACAATTAAAAAAGTTGAGAACAAATCTGAGGGGAAATTACCGCTCAAGTCGACTTAAGACACTATTTAGTTATAAGTCGCATTCCTCACCCACATAAAGTTTCCCAACACTTTCTGGTTTTCAAATATGTATTTGTAATACATAGTTTCGTGTTACGTACTAAAGTGCTAAACAAATTTGTTTAGATAAAAACCAAAATGGCTCTTTTTACAATTAAAATTACCAAGTCGAGTTATTCTTCTTATACCTTCCTCAGTGTTTATTAAATGCTCGGCAAATTATTGTTTTGCTTTCACTTTTATCTTTTCTTTCTCTCGAATTCCGCTTCTTGGATTTCGTCTCAAAAAATGAAACGACTATATTAAACTTAGGGCTATATTTTGTATATAATTGTTATGTATAGCATGTCTGTTGTATTTATATTTATCTGAACTTAGTATTTAATCGTACTTACAATTTTCTGATTCGGCCTCATGAGAATTGGCAGCTTGTGAGCGAACACGGTTTAATTAGATGATTTTATATTTGCAATTACAAAAGCAATAACGGTGCAAATCAGAGGATGACAAAATGGTAGAGAGGTCGTCTTAGCGAGTATGTTTTCGTATAGAGTGCAACACAAACGGAAAACTGTCGGGCTTCGGTTAATAATTGATAGATTTTGATGTTTTAAAGCAATGTCGTTTTTGTATCACACTCGAAATAGCAAGAGTTTTCAAACATGGAAATGATGTGTACTGTGAATGAGGGATATATGTATGAGTGCACATTTAGAATTTAAATCAAGACAGCTCGGAAATAAAGTACTGTAGAGTTAATTATTGCCTGGGAGAGGTCCGAAATCGTGCTTCAAGCCAAACACTATAATAATTTTGTATAAACAAAAACGATCAATTCATTTATTAAGTGCACTTCATGATTACGATCGAAAACTAGCATAAGGAGTGGATGAAGGGATGCTGTTCGTGATTTTGATGCTTATTGGGTTATTCGAATTTTAAACTTAAACGAGTTACATAACCTCAAACTTGTACAGTGAGTAAATTAAGTCGAAAAATTTTGCAGATAATTAATTCTTTATAAAAAAAATATCACGCTTTAAACGGATCTAATAAATTTTAAGTATGATATGCACAGTATGATATAACACAATATGAATTTGCGATCATTGTGCTTTTAATTCGCTTTATACCCCAGACAGACATAGCATTTTTGTGCTACGGAGAGTACTACAATCAAAGCTATAAGTACTAAAAAAATGTACGATCTTTTGCATTACGTAGTACATTTTGGCAAATGTGAAATCGAAATTAAGAAAATCTGATATATTTTTGTTTTATTTGTTTTTTATTCATTTCAGTGCGAATGTCAAAGTGAAATTAAATTTGAAAAAACCGGCGACAGACATTGGTTTTTTGGGCTATCATGGTTTTAGTACTAGATGTCATGGGTCTAAGTGAGAGATGACTCTTTTGAAATGAACTTAGACCGTAAACCGAATTATTGTTATATTTGGCGCTACAGCTGCTGAATCGACAACATGCGCTTCCAATAAAAATTCCTTCTCCGTCTTGCTCCCAAGCACTGACAGTGATGCATATTGAAGCGTATATTATTTATTTCACCATTAAAAGGTTTTGACTTTTTATTTCCGAGTTGGTATTGCATACAATTAGTAGCAGTAGATATGGGAAGCACATGCAGAAGGTGCCAACCGAAAACGATAGCTTTTGGTGGCAATGCCGAGTTGTCTACGTATTTCAGCGGTTATTAGGAAAGAAAAGTCAAATAAAGCAAAAGGCATTTAAAACTATGATATCTTAAGGCGATTTCAATTTTATTGTAAATAATTCAGAAATCTAGTGTCGTGCATGAGGAAGTATTTCGAAGCAGATGTCAAAGATACAATACACTTTTCCCAAGAGGAGAAGCCAACAAAGTAACTTCAACACCTCAAAAAATGGGTTACAATGGCGAAGGGTAAAATAAAGGAAAGCATTCGAACCTGTACTAGTCAATATACTTTCAAATCTAAATCAAGACTTGGCTGACAAAAATAATGTCATAGCTATTGGAAGTGACGGTTGGAGTAGTTAGAACTGTCAGTGATTATTATTTTTGTTTAATGTGATTAATTTTTTTTTTGTGATCGCGGCTAAACTTTATTTATAACTGTGCCTAAGAGCACTCTCTTAGTTTCCACCAGAACCCCAGTCCCTGTTGGTGTACCAGTATTTGCCAAAATCATGTTTTTAAGAGCAGAACCGCTTTGCTCCACCCAAAGATTCTTTGTTCTCCACTGCTATTTGTTTATCTTTGGTTTCCAGTAAGATGAGAGTAAGCACGAAAGTTGCAGTGAAAAAGTGCACGAAATGACGAATTTCTGATCCGAACGGAGCTTTTGTAGTATATTTGTTTTGTTTTGTTTGTTGATTATCTGGCTAAAAGCAATAATCGGCAAACAGAACTAAAAGCAGTTGGCTCAATAGTCATTGCTGGTTGAATGCCTGACGTTGGTTTGTCGCTAAGATAACTAATGAATTTGGCTCTGACACAACTCAGCTGTGTTGAGGTGAAATAACAATAGCACCCCTAAACCCCTAATTTGTTATTGCAAACTCGTCGTCTTTGGCTCACCGCGTCGATAAAGACTTTTCATTCCGCAATTAGTCCGAAACACAAGCATATTTATGTATTTATGGCATTGAATAGTTCGAGTCTAAAATGGGTCAAGGCCATTCAGAAATAGCTTGCAGATGCTGCGGTGACACTCATTGATTGATTGATATGATGATAAATGAGGAAACTCAATGTTTGCTCATCTAAAATATCACAGTGACTACTCGCACCAGTCTACCACCTCGTACATGAAAAAAACACATTTTTATTTTGGTTCTTCTGTTTTAAAATTCTAATTACATATTATTGCGTAATAACACACCTTCGTACATTCAATTAGGAATTAAAAACGACAAGCAATCTGTTGTACATGTACATCGAAATAAAAATTTGTGATTTGTTTAACATACAAATAGTCAAAATATATCGGCACTGGTTGTGTGACACATTTGAAATTTCTCTTACAACTAGGCAAATATTAAAATGTCAGAAATCGCACGATGTACTCGAACGTGTGCAATTGTCCCCTTTCTTGCCCCCGTGTAGACATGGGACTAATTGCTCGATTGCGTTTAGTTAAATTTACTTCGTTTAATGCCATTAAATCTCGATTGCAGCTTATCGTAAGAAAATTATTTGGTTCCATGTCTGCAAGTATGCAATTGGGGGACAGCCGCGAGCTGTTAGTAAGGACTGAATATTCAAATTCAATTTCGTTTCATTTCGTATTTTGGCCCATGGCAGTAGCCGTCGTTTTAAACAAGCGGCAGACGATTTTTTAGTCGCAAGTTGTAATTTGCTCATATCCGCAACATTGTATAAATTGCGTACATATGTATGTATGAATGTGTAGGTATGTTTGTGTGTAGAAAGTGGGTGTAAGTGTGGGTGTGGGTGTGTGGGTGTGTATGCAAGTGCTTAAGTGAAACTGTATACGCCGAAAAAGTTCGTTTGGTTTTATTCTATTGGAGCTTAATTTCTTTAAATAGGCTTCGTGTCGAAACTGAAAAAGTCTTTTGATTACATATAAGATACAAGTTATAAATCCATATCAAAAGCAGGCACAAATCATTTAGGCCTCAACTTCAACAGCTTCAACTGCAAAGAATCAATCAATCATAAAAACACAAAATCGTTAGTATAATTAACAAAACTACTTGTCGTTAAGTTCTTGCGATGATTGTGAATGGTTAGTAACAAATGATGCAGCTGCGTATCTGCCACTACCCACTCAAAGGCAATAACCGTCTGAAGTATAAGGTGTAGTTGAAAGAAATCAATTGTTTTTCGAAAGATGATTTTAGTAATCTGTATTTCACGTTGTATAAAAACGATCGGATTTCGCTTGGATGGCGTTAGAATGATAAGAAGATTGGCTGTGGACCATCGTTCGGATCGTCTGAGCGAAGTAATCGCCTAGAAGCGGCTAGCTTTGGACATTAGGAGAGAAATTGTATTCCATCTGGACAACGCCAGGCTACAGCTGTCGATAATGACTCGCCAAAAGATCCGGGAGCTGGGATGGGACCTTCTTATGCATCCACCTTGCAGTCCGGACTTGGCACCAAGTGATTACCATCTGTTTTCGTGTGTGCCGAATGATTTTGCTGATCAAAATCGACTGTCTCAGTCTTTTGCCAATAGAAACGAGGGTTTCTACGAGAGAGGCATAATGGACATAATTACCTTCAAAATAGCAACTAGTTATCAAACAAGACGGTGCGCACTTGACTTAAATCGGATCGTTCTAACTATGCTTAATAATGCCCCCAATCTAAAGCAAAAATAATGGATTTTTTTTAATGCCCCTTATATGATCTACGACACTCGATACTGAGCCACGACGGTCGGCTATCCATTCCGTAACCGATACCATACATTTTGTAGCAATACTTGCAAAACCTGCAATACCAAAAATACCATATGGCAGTATTAATGCCAGGCCAATGCTACTTCTGTAAAGGGGTGGAGAAATATGTGAATTTGGAATTTCGAAACCAGTATTTTGCTTTTGTGAGAAACAGAATAACTACTGCAAGGATTTTGTCATTTATACTTAAATGTACTTAAATGTAATTCACTGCGCATAGTAAAAAATCGAAATTCAAACTTATTGTCAAAAAGAAAAATTAGTGAACAAGCCGAAATTCGAAAAGTACGGAATTTAAGTCCGATTAAGTTTAATTCAGTCGAAAAGGAATAAATGTCAACAATTGACAAAGTACACAAAAACAAAGTAAAGCCCTTCTTTCGTTAGATTTTTTTTATTTTAGTTCTCAATTCAATAAGTACATCCGTTTTTTAAATTTATGTACAAATTCAAATAATTTTGAAAGTCGTAATTCAAAGAAAAAATGATAACTGTTCACATTAACCCGCATCGGTGCCCTGTTTGCGCGTGCATAAATTTTTCAATTTCCTTTCTAAATTAAAGTATTTAGCAAAGCTTTAGCGGGACGAATATTTGGGAATTTACATTTACAAAAAAACTCAAATTTTCCATTATTATAATAAATGACCGCAACACTGATTGATTTTCGCCCTAAGTGGAATTTTACGAATAGGTTCCTTATGTGGCCTTATGTGTGCGGCCGCATACAATCATATAGCAGAGTTCAATCGGTTAGAGTTAACTGATTTTGATTTTTTGGAATGATCAGCATTTTGTTTGTCTTCGATCAGTCATGGTGATCGAAATGGTGGAATGCTTTTGGAAGCACTGGAAAATGCTGTACTCACAATCTTCACTGAGAAGCACAGCAGTAAGCCACGAACAAGTAGTGCTACAAGCGTTCGAGTGCAGCCTTATTCGCGGCATTTAAAAAGTGTAAGAATTGTGTTTGTGCAGCACATCGTTTCGACATTTGTTCAAAATGTGCTCACGAATAAGAAAAAACTGTTTGTTTTCTGCATGTACTATTTTAGTTTTAATAAAAACAATTTTCTTATGAACTATTCAACTTTTTTATTCTACAGAAAGATGAATGTTATATAGAAAATGTTAATAAGAAAATGAAAATATCTGATTCTATATGCTGTAAAGCATAAAAATACTTCAAGATGAATGTGTATGCACTCACATACACCAAGAACCAATTTGTAAGTATTTCCGATTTGTAAGTATAACCGATGGGGGTTAAATCCCAGAAATAGTAAGCTAGGAGACTTACGGCGTGACCTTGAGGCATTTTCTCTATGTAAGCAGAGCTAATAACTCTCACTAAGAACTTAAAATTTGGAAGCTGAATAACAGACAATTAGCACTACTTGAGGTAACACTACAGCATAGTTGGATGGGCGTTTTGTTAACACGTGGCAAAATTTGAACTGCTGAAGCATGTGCACATTTTAGTATTGGATATGAAATTATTTACAAATGTTAGAAATGTTTGCATTGTTTTGCTTAGAATCTGTGTGACTTACTTTCGTTGATGGGAGAGCTCTCCTCAATTGTTTTCGCAGACTTTCCTTGCGGGTGTTTTAAATACCAGGACAAAAGGTTTATATCTGTGCGAACTCTATCCAAATCATATACTGGATTCCTAATATTATAGCCCTTATCGCCGCATATCCTTACAGATGCAAGATGACTTTTACCTTAATGTTCATATACATTCAAAGTGTTTTTGTACAAATTTCGCCGATTCATAATCAGAGCACATTTCATAAAATATCATTATTTCAATGCACTTGTCTATTCTTTGGGATCACAAAATGCATTCCCTTACTCACCCATGTAGTTACGAGCTGGCTCCGGATAATGCGAAATATTGTGCACTTCCTTAGCGACATGGCGTATGGGATTCGTTATTCTCTCCACATAAGCGTCAAGTGCCAATTGCGAAGCTGGCTCGTATGTATACCTGGAAGAAAAGTTACATTTTATATGCATCGATATGTGTGTGCTAGTCCACGTAGGGAACACTATGCCCAAGATCTCACATACCCGGTTACAGGGAATGGTGTACAGCTTCGAGCACGGCGTAAGACAGGTGTATGTATATCACGGATGAGGGACTGTGCTCTATGGCGAATCCGGTTTGTTTCCTCTCGGAAGGTCTGTTTATCATAGAAAACGGCATTTTTTTATATTGTAACCTAAGCACTACGGATTTTCATAAAGGTATAGTCCGCTACACCTGTGCGGCCTTAATTTTCATCATCTGCACATACATATATATACTATACATATGTATGGGAATGTGTATTAACACATGTATGTAGGTACATACGTACTCACGTTGATTTAAGTGATGTATGTATGTAAATTGCGTCTGTACTTATGTATGTCACACATCCACATGTGCACATACATATTGGTTTCAACATACATACACAAGAAGATGGTTAATTCAAATCAAAGTACATTGAACACTTACGGTAAACGGTTCGGTGCTGAGGTAATTAGTTAGGGCACGTGCACCGTATCCTGGCGGGATTCTCTTCAGGTAAGACGGTGTGTAGTACGCAGACGGTGTGATGGTCCTGATTGGGCTCAAGGATCGAGCATATGAACGTGAGATTGGAGAGTAGTAGTAGGATGGAGTGGTGTACAGATAGCTGGACGGTGTGTAGGAGCTGTAATAGCTCGACGGCAAGTAGGACGAGCTGGAATAGCTCGGCGGCAAGTAGGACGAGCTGTAATAGCGCGACGGCAAGTAGGACGAACTGTAGTAGCTCGGTGTGCTATAGGAGTAGGTAGTGCGCTCTGGAGAGGAGATCACCCGGGTTGTTGTGCGAACGACACGCACTGGCGATGGTGAGTGCACAACACGGGTCACAATCCGAGTTGGGGAAGTTACCACTCGAACAGGCGATGTAACAATACGCGTTCCAGTGAAAACTCGCCTTGGAACCGAATAAGACGAGTAGATTGGATAACTCGATTTATACACCTAGGTGGATGCAGGCATTGATATGTAGAGATAAATTGTCACAGTTCTTCGAATGTTTTGTATAAATTGCGAAAGCGAAAGCATTTGAAAGAAGGCCTTGAGCACACCTAGCGCATGAAAATAAGCAACGCTTTGAATCGCCATAGCATCGAAACTTAAGTCAGTTGGCAATAATATTAAAAGCTGTTTGTTAGTGAGTTTCTATTAAAAAGACAGCATATCAAATATATCGTTTTTATTTCACCATTAGCTTAATCCCTACTTACGAACCTTTGTCAAAAGGAAGATAGTTATTCTTTTATTGTTGTTTACATTAATATTCGAAGTAAAACTGTGAATTCGAAATAAAAACATTTCTGGCGTCGACAAAACGAATAAGCGTTGTAAACATAAGGTTTGTAATTTAGGGCTTAAAATGAAACGAATTAAATTATTGCACTTATTTACACATTCGCTTGCCGCTTACCGCGAATACCGCGAACGGTATTTTTTTTTTAATTTTCATATTCGGAAAGTTAATTTTTTCACAATTCAATGATTGCTGTTATTTATCGTTATTTTTTAGATACATGTCTTTTATTTTTTCTCATGGTCCTGTTTTGCTCTAAGCTTACGACTATTTCTCATATTGGTTTCAGATTCTTTGAGGCTTACTTTAGACTACCGCTTTTTCGCTGTTGTAATTCTAAATTTTTCGATTCGATTCGATTTTAAAAGAATTGAAATAACCCAAAATAATGTCTAGCTTTAGGACGACAGTTATCAATATTTGGATAGTGGTTTCGAATCAGCAATAGCCGCGTGGGTGGCTCGGGGTGGCATATTGAAAAATTCAATTTGTGTTCAGTTTTAGTCTTTTTTTAGTCGAGAACATCACATATTAAGTATTAAATATTTTATTTTTATAGCTCTAAGCGTATACATCACCAATAGAGATCGTATGTACTATGATTATATGAATATTGAATATGGTTGTTACAATATATTAAATATTTATGATGATTACAATTATAAATTAAATTAAATAATGTTATAAATTAAACCCCATTTTAAGAATCTGCATCTGAACAACAACAGTTTTATCGCCGCAGATCGAATAGTAATGCCCCCGTGGCAGTGTTGCCAGATACCTGAAATTACTTTCTCCTAAATCTTAAAAGAAAAGCTGAAATTTCCTTCCAAAAAACTCCAAAATCTCCTACATTTTTAAAAATCAGTTTTGTCTTTAAAAGCTAAGGAATTAAAACTTTCATAAAAAATTAAAAATATATTAGCCGTATTCACGATCTGTCGTTTTTGGTCTTATATCGTGTATTCTTCGTTTTTATGGTAAATTTTGTAACTTTACGAAAACAAATACATACAACTGAAAGTACAACCAATTTACCGAATTTACAATCGCAAAACCCTATTGTAACATTGCGTAGTATTCTGTATTTGATGATAGTGATCTCACTTTATAGATTCTACTATCGATAAATTCTGCCACTCATGACAAGTATTTTAATTAAATTTAATTTTCGTCAATTCTTACAAAACTTGTTCTAAGGACACTTAAATATAAACTTTCATTCTAAACTGCGTTCGAATTTATGATTTTTTTCGGATTTATTGCTTATTCCCGGCATTGTTTACGTGCACGTATTAATGCAAATTCTTCAAAAGTCTCGCGAAATTTTTATCTGTACCAAAAATTTCCATCTCTAACAAAATGTAAACAAGATCAGCTGTTTTTGCAAATACTAAGTAATTACAACAAGGTCGTTCACGATCTGATGTAAAATTTGATAAATTTTACCAAATTTACTACAAAAACCACAGATCGTGAAAACGGCTATTACGTTTTTTTTATTGCAGCTTTTTTATTCATTCAGCTTCAGCTTAACAACAACATAACACAAACAAAAAATATAGAAAGTGAGATCGACATGGAATTCGCTTTTGTAAACTTCCTTCATTCATTGCATAAATTATACACTTTGAAGCATAAAATTTAATTAAATTAAATTAGGCATTTTAGCTTTCAATATTCAAGGCTTCAGTGCCACTAATGATGTCAAATACATCACCATCAAAAATTCCTAAACTTTCTTCTAAACAATTCTTCCTCCTATAAAATCTCCTGACAGGCCAAGAATCTCCTAAATCTAGGACGAAATCTCCTGATCTGGCAACACTGTCGCGTGGTTGTTTGAATACTTAAGGGGGTATTCTAATCTAGAAATTCGAAAAAAATCGATTTTTTTATTTAATATTTTCTAAGTTTAGACGTTTGAGAATAAGCCTCTAAGAGGATTTACGAAACTTGAATTATTTTCGATGTGATAGTTAGCTTTATGACGCACCACTCAGACTGCCTGAACTGAGACTGTAAACTTTAAAGGCTTTTCCTCGAAACTACTTTGTTCGATACGGTTGACATGGTATCTCAAGTTCTAATGCACAGATTTACTTGATATTTGTAACAGACTTTCTTAATACTATCAAGATTGGCTCGACGTAGGGGTTTTCGTAATTTTTGTTTTACTATGTTTAAAAAATTACCAAAGTTGGAAAAAAGGTGGCCAAAAATGACCTTTAATTTCAGAACCACGAAATCAGCTACGTCCAGCTAATTCGACATCCTTGTTTAATAGGAATTAACTTTATTTTTATGTTTCAAATCACCAGGAGGATTTGAATCACGTCAACCACTTTGCCGGCCTCTACCGACTTCAATTTTGAATTTTTTTGCAACTATTTTACCGTTTTATAATTTTCAAGTATCAATAAAAAACTGATAAAAACATGGATAGTACTGTTTTTTTTATTACTCCCGTAAATCACCTCAAAATCGAGCCTCTAGACTACAATACCCCCTTAAATTTAACTGCCTTAAGTTGAACCTAACTGCTAAAACTTTGTAGAATTACCAGCTGCTGCAATATTCAAGTTTGAGATGAGAGGGTTCTAATTACAAGATAGTTGAGATATGAAAAATGCATAGGCAAATTCAAGGCAACAAGCAAAAATGAAATTAGACGAACACTTTGCCGGAAGAACCAGAAAAAGTATGGAGAGCGGCGTTTATGAGCACTCGCGGAAAGATCATTTACTATATATACTTACACGTGAAACTCTTTCAACTGTTGGATACTGAAAAAATACAAACGTATATAATGAAAATGAAATTTGTTCTATTATAAACGACATTTAGATCTACATAGGATGGCCAAAAACAGATATTTTTTTCAAATTTACAATTCAGTAATTCTTGCCTTCAGTAAAAAACAATAGTTCCAGGGACCGTACTGGTAATGTTTTCTTCTTCCGCCAATAATTAAGATTATGTTATAGGTTATGGCTTTTATATTTTTTTCATAACTAATATGTTTAACTATATTTTTTTCCTTTACTTTTTTGGAAAAAAAATTACTTTTGGTTTTGATTCCTGTTATTTGTGCAAGAATTGTTGATGAAATTGTAATCTGACAGAATTTAAAATAATTTGTAATGTCTGTTGTTTGTTCTGGACCAAAATTGAGCCCGCCACGTTATCACTGCAAACCATCGAAGCGTCATAGAAACATAGTGACATGTTAAAAGGTGGAGGAAGTATTGTCCAGAACCCTCGCTCGAAAATGTGCAGATTTGCGGAACGCTGATGCTTGTGGCATACATATGACAGCGCGTCCTGTTAACTGTTACTTGTGGCATCCAGAGAAGAATATGGGATCCAGGTTCAATTCGATTGAGAATATAAATTAAAATGCCCTTTTTTTGAAAACGACTTCTAACAGCTGACAATTACAGAATGTTGGTCTCCTTTCCGCGCCATTGCTGCATTAATACGCACGAAGCCTACACGATCGACTACGATTGCAATTTCGTTTCGTCGAAATTGTTTTATTTAAACAAAATTAGTATCGTTTACGCGTCCCACAAGTGGTACACGACGTCTCCAAGGCTGAAGGCTTCTGTTTATTGAAAATCTACATTTTCGCAAATTTTTTCAATATTTTATTACTATAACAATCTATTGCATTTTGATCAGTATTTCTTATTACAAATGTTTCAATTTGGGTGGGCTTGTAGCTTAAATATAATGTGTTTAGTTCGGAGGAACGAGCTTTATCTACACTGCACATGAATGGTAGCGAAAAAGTTGGAGAACCGCTGGTTTATAGTAGAAGTAACAGTAATAGTGCCTCAGGGCACTTAGTACTAAATCGAAATCGTTTTCCGGAATATTATAAAGAGTGTTGGCACTTCGGTTTGCTGCATTAGCAAATCACACAAATTTGGCTTGAAATATGTTTTATTCAAAAGGTAAAGTTTTCGCTACTTGACAGTGCCCTGAGGCACTCTTCCCCTTTTTTTATCTAGTAACAGAAAGCTCATAAATACATAATTATTAATATAAATTATAAATAATTTAAACATATAATTATTTGTAAAAAAATTTGCGGTTTTCGATTTTTAAAATTTAGCTAAAAGTCGGTTAGACGCCATTGTCTGTTGCATTAACATCCCGATAATTTCACTGCAGTGCGTAAGCTTGGAACCATGGAATGTAGTGCAGTAAAATTGGTCATACATTTCGTTTTGATACCCAATTCGATATGTATGTACAATGTTTTGAATAATGATACAGCTTCAGGAAGCAGTAAACACACAACGAGGTGCAAAATGGCAAATGTCGAGAGAAAGAGAGAACTTAGTCATGTAACAGAATACCATAAATAAAGTATATATTAATATAAGGGCAAAGTACAAGTCCTGAGGTTAGGTATGGAACACAATATCTCCAAAATTTCCACCTTGGTTCTTCTTAGAAATCAATCTTTTGATGATAAATTTCATTATGGTTTTGCATATAGCGGCCGTATTTGAAAAAAGTGAAATGGCGATTTTGTGAGTATGCCGATCCATAGTTGCTAGCCTCCAAGTTCTTACTTGTCACGTCTCGTCGCAGTGACAGCTGTTTCTTGGCAGTTAAAACCCGGCGCAAAATTTAAAACGATACCTCTAATTGAAAGCTCCTAAACATCTGTATTAATTTCATCGGTTTGATAGGGTTTGGCCGTAGTATTTTTTATATTTGTAGTAATTCGGAAATGCCTGTAGTTTGTTTTTTGGAAATTGATCAAAAATACCCAAACACCCCGATTATATATCTTTATATAGAATATATGTATTTTTATATTCCTGATTAACTCTTCATAGCAGATGGTTTTTCAATATTCAGAGATTTTGTACTCAGGTATTTTTAGGGGGAAAACGTGTAGTAGTAAAAACTTTCACATTTCCTGCCGCTGGAAGTTACAATCGGGAACATTTTTATTGCATTGAACACCTT
Organism: Melieria crassipennis; assembly: GCA_963668005.1. Classification (NCBI taxonomy): domain Eukaryota; kingdom Metazoa; phylum Arthropoda; class Insecta; order Diptera; family Ulidiidae; genus Melieria; species Melieria crassipennis. The sequence goes on along the minus strand of OY764961.1, from coordinate 83,208,447 downwards.
CTAGTCAAAAAGAAAAATAAAACAACAAACACCAAAAACAACAACTTATGAATATCGCATAACCAAAAAAGCTTACAGCTTTCCTTGTCAAATAGAAAATACTATATTTGGGTTAATACAGAAAAAGCTTTATTCCTTTCGTTTGAGGTTACAATATCGTATCACAAATATGGTTTGTTATCTATGTTATTGTATTCTATTTTGGTTTTTTTTTAACAGTTTTATTGAAAATTTGTTAGTGTTTTCGTAAGATAATTTCATATAAATTAAAGACGAATTGTGAAATATATATGTATGTATAATTGTAGCTGCACATGTTGTCGACTAGTGAGCATTACTAGCGCCACGCTCGTGCTTTGTTTGTTAAATATGATCGTAAATTTGAACATATATATACGTATATGTATTTGAATGTATATAATTTTAGTGAGGCACTACAGTGGCTGCTGTTGGCACTGGCTTAATACAAAGTGCAGCGAATTGTTCGAGTATGTAAAGCGATTCAAACATGGTACGAGAAGTGGCGGTATCTGGTGCCTCCAGGCAGATTGCCAGATGTGGTGGAGGAATAGCTATAGCCACCTGGTCCGGCACCCGCAGTGCTAGTTCTCTCCGTGTTATAATTGTAGGAGCCGCCGGGGCCACTGCGAGACGACGACTCGACGGTGGACGAGTAAGTGGAGCGCTCGGGCCTGGCATAAGCATTGTTCGAGTTGTAGCCGCTCTTTTCTACATTCGACTTATAGGAGTAAGAGTAATCACTGGAGCCGCGACTACGATGATTACCAGGCCTCTCGGTGCACAGATCCAGACGTGGTGTCTACGAAATTGTTGGCAGAGTGTTATTAAATAAAATCTTCTCCAACAAAGCTGCCCTAATTTACTGAGTAGAAATGACTAGAAATACATACATATATAACTGGTCGGTACGAATTACAGAAATCGATAATCAATACGCAACGATTAATGCGGAGCAGTATATACAAAAGTCGACTTGCTGTTTTTTGCAGAAACTTTTTTTGCTATTTTATTGCAGGAAATTGAAACATGTTTGAATTCGTATCATCTTCGTGTGGTGAGATATGTATGTGTAAAGCAAAACATTTTGTAAACAAGTTGTGTGCACACTGTGTTAAAATTGAAATCATTGGCGACTGTTCAAGATGCAGTGTTATAAATACCAGACCTGGGTATGCAGACGCGTTTTGATGTGGCTTAATCGAACAAAGCATGAGCACGGGCATGCTGATCCGAAATGAATCACTAGTTTCTGTGGACGGTTTGTACAATACACGAAAGCCTCAATAGGTTTCTGGTCTCTATACCGCCAATCCAACTGCACTTCGTGGCTTCATACTCAGAACAGCATGCCCGTATGGCATTATACAAAAAACATGTACAAAGTGCTGTATAACTAAATAAATCTACATATCTACATATTTATTCATCTGGCTATCGGGTTAACGTTGTGTGGTTAATTTTTATTGTATAATCATTATGTACACATAGCGCTGTGTACTCTTGTATGTTCGGCGGTTTTCGTGAGTATTCGGGACTCTTCCCAACGCCCGGGAATCCGTTCACGCCTTCCTGCCTCAATAGGTGTATTTTGTTACCCAGGCACCCGAACGCTCGTTGCGATAGGTTTCACGTTTAACGGGCAGGCTTTCGGAAGCGGCGCGGTGCAGACGGGGCAAAACCGTGTCGATGCTGTCGCGCGATGTTCGAGCGGCGGTGTTGCCGCCTGCTTCCACGGTATCGATGTGCTGGCGCACCATGCTCAAAATGCGTTCCCTGTTCTGATCGCGCGCCGGTATGTATGGCTTGATAGGCTCGTTGAGCACCCGGTAGCTGGGCTTAATGGCGGCACGATTAATCGGATCGAGTATGGAGCGTTTGCGTTGCTCGCGGTCGGGTCGGTGTGAGCCGAAAGCAGTAACAGGATCAGCAATGAGTGTGGGGCGTGGCACATAAGGGCATTTCTCCCAGTCAATTGGTGTTCTACTCTGCAATGCCCACACAATGAATTTCCGTCAGTTAAAAGTTCTATAATTTGCTTGCGAAAGTTCATTAGGGATTTTACCAGCAATGGAAGGAACGAAACGGCTTTGGCGGGAAGCTTGCAAATATACAGCGTTCCTGTGTTTCTCCCACGACATTCGACATCTCAGTGATGAACTGGACAGGATGTTTAGTAGTGCGGTTTATTAGTGTGCGAAATTAGGCTTCCAAAGAGTGCTTAAATACGGGTTCGGCAATACAACTTATTGCTTTTTATTATATTTAGTATATATTTGGCAAATAACTATACTAACTAAATATTTTCTGATGTTCCTATGTACATACTTAGGTATGGATGTCTACAGTAAACTACCTAATTGCGCAGTGTGGTTCTGAGTGGGGTTTCTTTACATAGGTGCTTCAAAAATTTGCATAACTTTTCACAACGCAGTGCAATGATATATGTATCCATAATTGTTGGTTTAGTATAGTGAGAATTTAGTAAAGTCGAAAAAGCGTATTGCAAATCTACAGTGGCATAGAAAAGTTTGCATACCCACCTCGCACTAAATAAATGCCATATGATAATAAAAACCATTTTTGTACAGCGGTTGTATACGAACATATCTCACGGATCAAGCAATGTTAAATTATTATCTAATCTACAACATCAAAGGTGGCTTTCAAAATGGTGTAAGCTACGGTCTGGCTATTAATTCCGCCACCTTATTGTTGTGAAAATTAAAGCGGGTCATTTCCACTCATAAATGCAAACTAGATCACATCACAGGATATTTATCACCAAAGCTTTGATTTTACGCTAGTCCAAGTGAATGGATATAGTTCTGAGAGTTGTAATGTATCTAATAGATCTCCTTACAATTTATGCAGTATTCATTATATGCAATTTTTAATTTACAACAAAGTTTTGTTAGGAGTGTTGTCATTTTATTACGTATTTTATAAATCTCTTTGATTGTTTGAATTTTTTAACTAATCATATGGCATTATTTATTTACTTCACGAGGGGAGAATGTAATATTTTTCTCTGTTAATGTACACATGTATAAGATTCGTGCGGCGAAATAGATATTTACAAAGCTTGTTATAAATAAAGCGGAATATGAAGTAATATAGTCGCATGTAACATCGAAAAATCGAATGTATCAGAGATCGGAAATTTCACTTTTCGAAATTTACACTCTGCTCAGTATGAAATGAAATGAAAAACAACAACTCAATTCGTGTGGGGAAACTTTCATTTTTAAATATTACAATATTAAATGGCTGGCAATCAGCAGTGCTTTCAAAATACTTTTTTACTTAACCGTAGACCTACGTTAAAAAAACGACTAATCGAGGGTCGTTTTCGACCCTCATATATGGGAGTTAGTACAAAAATGATTTATTAAAAAAAAAAACTTTTTGGTACGGGTTATTCAAAAACTTAAAATAAAATACAATGGAAATATTTATTTGTAGTTTTTAAACCATTTTAAGGCATTTCACACACATTACGGTTGAGCTTATTTTTGCAGATATTTTTTAGGCATCCGCAGCAGACAAGCTCTGTTTTATTTTGACATTGACAATTTGACATTTTATCACATAAACTTTTTTATTTAAAATACAATAAATAATAATTTACACTTTTACTTGCGTTTGCTATGAAATCACGATGAAATTCTAATACAAAACGCTTTGACATATAACGGGTCGAAATCGACTCTGATTGACAAAAATGACATTAAAATGAAATTAAAAAAAATTCAAGCCAACTTAATTATAAAATATTACACGTTTTGATTTCGATAGATAATAAGTAAGAAAGTAATGAATAAACAGCATAAAATAATAACAAATTTTAAAAATATTAAAAGTACCAAAAAGAAATTTGCTCGAAAACGACCCCAACGTAGGTCTACGGTTAATTAAGTAACACAGTTTTATCAAGTATATAGTACATTTAAGTATAAGTATGTAACAGAAACAAATTTTGCAATATGGTTGCGACCATCGCTGGGCAACATTCCCTGCATCTTCGCTTGTTTGTAAACGCACTATTCAGTAAGCCTACACACAGTATCACCTTGAACACGTCACGTAGGGTTTGAAACTAATAACTATTGAAACTAAAATGACAGCAAGAATCATTCTTTCAGCTTTACACTTTGATAACTCTCCTATGTTAACTAAATTTATGATAATTCATCTACACTATGTGCTATGGGAAATACTTGGAATGAAAATTTTCAAGATAAGTAACTCTCATAAGTTACCGTGATAATTTCAATTGATATTGACAAGCCTTTGCGGCTGTCATTTTCAACTGTCAGCAAATTGATTTCGATGATTTTTCATCTTGCTTTGAACTTTGGTTTGCTTTTGTGCTGAGCGTATAACTTGCTTCAACTCATTTCGTTGTCGACACATTTTCTACACAAATGAACTTTTATATGCACTATATATCTGGCTTTACATGCAAGTTTAAAGTCAATGTGCCCAATAAATCAAGTGTATCTTAATCCTTCGTTGACCCCATCAGATTTTTATGGAAAATAGTAGTCCTGCCGCATACGAACCTTAACCTATTGTTTACCCCCGTACCAAAAATTACGTGTCGAAATATTTTTGATTTGGAATTTGTTCACTAAGTTTGAAATCAATAGGCCCATTATATCACAACACCTTAACCAATGTTGTTCCCCTCTATACCCTGAATTTAAAAAAATCCCGTCTTAGCGGCGCACAGTGGGGTAATTGATGCCGAAATTGCCGATTAATTCACCCAGGCTATTTAGATATGAAATAACTATTAGGTTTAGTTAATCGAACATTAGAAAGTAAAAAACAAATGTTTTTGGGTATACTTCAGTGGAAATTTTTTTTAAAAACGGTAAAAAACTAAAATAGTTTCAAAAGCGAAATCTTGCACTATTCTAATGAAAGTTAAGTTGAACAGTTTAATTGAAACATTTCATCGCCACCTCTTGCAGCCAATTCAATATCAACATTATGATGATGATTATCATTATTATAATCTTCATCATCAACATTATAAGCCTCACCATCACCATTATCATCATTCCTCATTAGTATCAACTCCATAGTTTTGCAACTTTGGGCATAATATACATACGATGCACTTTTTTGTGGCAATTTTCCCAGACTTGATACAATAGGGTCAGAATTAAAAAAAAACGATTACAAATGTTTTCAATGGTATTTTTTGAGTCCACTTTCGTAAAAAATTCTCCATCCAACACTTGAAATCGTTATTCCGTGCTTCTTCCGAAGGTTGGGCGATTGGCAATAAAGCATGCGATATGATTTGCCGTCGATACAAAAACTATGTGTGGAAAATTGTGTGCATATTTTACCAGGAATAGCATTGTAAAAAATATTTTACAGTTTTTAATCCATAGCTGCGAAAATTTTCTATTTTGATTTGATGTTCACTAGAAACAACCATAAAATGGTGTGAATGTTTTGATTCAAGTCTACATCGAATGCAGATATTTCTGCATTTTGAAAAAACAATAAAAACAACAATAAAACCTATTGCTTACTTGTTTTCATCTAAAAAATAAACAATTTAAAAAAAATTTATTTTGCACATGTCTATTTGTTCTCATACATGGCCCATTTGGCCCATGAGTTCGCACACAAAAATCGAAATGCTGGAAAAGTGCGCAACATTCGCGCAACTTTTTTTTTCATAAAATGTTACTTAAATATCTAAGCTATACGCTAATCAAAACAGTTTTTCTCGACCTCACAAGACTCACAACTATATGTCTATGAAAAGGTCAAAAATTGGACAATTATTAAACTTTTAAACAAAAAATCAAATAAAATACTTATAAACATTTTTTTAAAAAGCAAAATATACACTGCATTGCTGAAATACCGGAACATGAAGGCTGCATCATTAATTTTTCAATAGTTTTTAAAATTCACACAAAGAAATCGTTTTGAAGTGACGACAAAAACACGTTTATCACTGTGCGCACAAAAACTGAAAATAAATGTCAACTTTCAGAGTGCTTTGCGGGAAAACGGTAAACTATTTTCCAACAACTCTTTCACATAGTGATGGAGAATTTTATCCCCTTTAACCCGGTACTAAAAACATAGTTGTATCTTGATTTTTCATTTTTGAATTAATCGGCACTTTACTTATATATTACCCCACTGTGCGGCGGTTCAATTTCCAAGATGTTCAGTTCAACAGTTCAAATTGCATGTTTGTAGCTTTGCGGCCTGGGCTGGGCGATAATGAATCAGTCAGGCAGTCAGGACAAATAATTATAAGTATGGATATAGATAACATGAGTGTATGTACTACGTACGTATCGAGAGGAATCACTGCCGAATTTGTTTGATTTTTCTTAAAATGTTTATGCTTCATTGTTTTCTTACAAACTACTGAAACCACGGAAGAGCTTATGATTGTGTGGATTTATACATATGTATGTACTCGTATGTATGGATATGTATGTTGTTTGTCTTTTCAACATTTTCCAAGTCTCTACAGAAATTCTTAGCTGGTTAGCTCCGGCTTTATACAGTTTAGAAATATACTGAAAAGTCGAGATTTGACATTAGCTTAGATGTTCGTACTGTTCTCCTAAATCATTCGACCTCTTTTATAATCATTTACAAAATTACATTTAGGTTTTTCCTTTAACATTTATTGTCAACGGCGACATTGGCTGTGCACTACACCTGTTCGATATGTGTGTGCATACATGCGTATTCATCCGTTCGAGACTGAAAGTACAATTTTCGATGTTACACATAATATTGCGGTCGTTAATTTGGTTTGCCAAAAGGGAGGTATGTTTGTTTACAGTTCTCATGGAATTCATAGGATATTTTTAGCTTGTAAATATATCTGCGCGCGCAGCTTATGTATTGTACATAGTGGAAAATTGTGCACGCTACAACCGGCTTATTGTGAGAATCACAAATGTTTCTCTCCTCTTTTTCCTCTTTTTCACTAGACCGAAAATCCAGCATTTACGTTCGGCGACAACGGCGGCGGTGGTGCTTAATCTGAACTACTCAACATTTTAACACTAGCAAAGGTCCACATATACTGCAATTCCTGCTCGTAACGAGTGCGAGTGGGCGAGTGCTGCCAATTGGCGCTGCGCATCCACAGAATTCAAACGATTTGGCACGGTTTCGTATGTATGTATATGTAGACCACAACTGGCAAAGTGTTTTTTATAGCGATTTTACCTCCGTCTCCGCAGCAACTAGACTCACAGAACCGTGCACAAACCAAAATATTGAAATGAATTATGTAAACAAATATTGTCACGATGTATTTTTAGACGTTTACAACACCATTGCGAAAAATATTAGCATTCACAGATTTTCACGGTAGGCGAACACTACATATTCGTACGTAAATACATATGTATACATAGCTGCTGCGACTTCACACATGGACATATTGCAACAGCAAAGACATGTTTTCTTGATAGTAGCTTCTTTTTAATTTAATTCATCAATTCTAAGTTGACCTAAACGTTTACTCTCAATAGACTAGCAAAGTTTGTTTTAGATGAATCGAGGGAATCGATATTGTTGTAACAGTAAATGTTTAATTGAAACTTGTACGTATCGACTTGAGTTGTAATTTCTCGCCATAGGTAAAAACGGGCATAGAGCAGACCATTGGAATACATTCTAACCTTGAACGGGTTCGACAGTGTTTTTCTTGTTACTTACATACATACATACATACATACGAATTGTATTTTGTAGAAATGACAAAGGCTTTGGTATATACGTATACGTATAAATAAAAACATATCTGCAACAAAAAATTAAAGTAGCTTATGTGGAAAGTGATAATATAAAATGTTTACCATTGTCTACTGGTTTCAGAATTTCTGCGTTTACAATACAGACAATGTTATTGGTTTTTTTAATCTAGAAAATAAATTTGAATATAAATAATATTCTTTCGAAATTCTGTATGATTTCTTGTTAATAAATATATAATTAAACTGTACCTACTATTAAAATTGTAAAGACAATGGTTCTGGTTTTTTTAATCTAGAAAATAAATTTGAATATAAATAATATTCTTTCGAAATTCTGTATGATTTCTTGTTAATAAATATATAACTAAACTGTACTATTCAAATTGTAAAGCACAATACACACGCGGATTTACACATTTTGTAAACTCTGAAACCTTTTTATTTGGTTTCAAATACGAGTATAATCTTAAATGCATACTTGTTCAAAATAACAAAACATCATTAGGTGTTTGCTTCAACTTTAACCCGGAGTGACGGTTTCTAAGACGAATGTGATATGCATGAGGAGAATACCAACGATTCAAAGACTGTTTTTGCGAATGCCGTATCGAGTTGCTTTAATTAGTTAGCAGTCGTAGATATGCTCGCACATTGCCGCTGTGTGCGCGCGTATAGGCGGACGACGCCCACACATTCATTCAGCACGAGCAGTCCTAACTGATGCCAAAGAAAAAATTATCCTGAACACGCTTTATTTCGCTGCATGGTAATCCGCACCAAAAGTCGGTCTGTGATTGATGTAGGTTAATCAATTACAGCAAATATTTACAAAAAACCTTGTACGTGTACGGCAGAAGTATCGCAGCTTCTTGCAGAATCACTTTAGCACTGCAAATGAGTATTTTTAGCCAATAATTCACGGTGTGAAAGAATGACAAGCGAGAAGCTACAATGTTCACATTCACTGCACATCAACACATTTTTAACCGAATTATTCCTCGACAATAACAGTAACTTCTATTAAATCTCAAAAATGTATCTCCATCTGATGCAGCCACGGACACATCGGTCTTATCGATAAATCTAACTTAGTGTATAGTAGCATCGCGCTCCGTACTAGATGCAGTAATCAAAACCAATATTTACTGCAACTACATACATACATACATACATATTCAACAACAGTAAGACTAGAAACAAATATGTGCAAATATTTGTTAGCACAAAACATACAAAAGTGATGACGTCGCTGTGTTAGAGAAATGCGATATTCATAAATTGCCGGAGTAGGTGTAAACGTATCGAGCTTTCAATAGAAGTTCCCAAAATCGTCTATTTCAAGCAGGGTCGGTTTTAGCGCTGTTTATGTTTTGATCTATTCAAACGTGTTTCAATTTCTTGATTTCTTTCAGACACTCCTGTGGCCAAACAATCGACCCTTTGGTCGATGATTCGCTCCATTCAAACAAACGAAAATCACTTGCTCGCATTTATCAGGGCGACTACTTTACTTTACTTTAATGAGCGCAAAAGTTCCACTTAACGGTCGTGGGTGCGAGCGCGTTCTGTACATTTTCTAAGAGCACTACAGCAAGTGGGAGGCAAGCACTTCGACCTTTGATTACATTTATATGTATGTCTCATAATAGTTTGTGTTGAAAGGCGTGTTGTCAAATATCTGCACTTTGCTGTCTTATCTACATTAAGTGCGGCCGATAGCTTAATGCCGCTTCGACTTTTAAGTAAAGTGAAACTCTTTTCAGCACAAACATTTAATAACACACTTTTCAGCACGACGCAAACCACACTACACTCAAATATTAAAATTGTCTGCTTTAGAGGAGGGGCTTTCCTTAGCGTACGAGTTCATCTTATGTGTAATATAAATGCACTGTCTGGCTGTTGGTTCCCACAACGCTTACCGATACGGCGTACGACGAAACGACTGGCCTGCTTGAATAGATCCTGCGGGTCGTAAATCCACTTTCGTAAACCATATTGGACTGATTGATTGCTTCGAGCTATTTGATTGCGATTTTGAAAATAAAGATTTAATTTTTTCGATTGCAGAGTTGAGTTTTATATCCAAAGGATTTTGTTCGTCTTGTCGTATGTGTTCACTTAACGCCCGTTCGAGTTCTTCTGATCTCTGCGCCGTTGAAAGTGGCCGATTTTGAATAGAATTTTTTTAATTTTGACTGCAAAATTCGCTGTTGCCTCTCTCAGTGTCAAATTATTTTTGGAATTACCAACACCAACATAAACAGCCTACAGTCATCTGGGAGGTGATGCTTTATATATTAATATCTATATGATGCAAGAGCATTGCGTGTGTACGGCATTTTTACACACCGATATGTCTGAATATACATATGTATGTGCTATATGTATGCACGTTGCCGAACTGAACATCTTCAGAATATTGCATTCCAACTTCCAAAAGTGCGGTTCTATGTGGAAAATCGAGTATAAAGCACAAAAATGAAGCAAGTTATTTACATATAACTAGTACATGTACAGTATTTTTTGTAAGAGAAGGAACTTATAAACGCTGGCCTCATCTGTCGTCGATTTACATTAAAATTTTATTTTGTTTGCGTTATTTTCAGCTTTTCCAACGAATGTTCCACCGATGGCACAACAAATTTAGATTTTATTTAATATGCAGATATTTGTCATGTTGTTGTTGATGTCGAAAAACGAATTCGTATTAATATGATTTTTCACAAACAATTTTAATGAACTTGAATATGCGTACACACGTACATAACATACATACGTAGACATAAAGGCCTTCGACAGTTTTTCATTCTCTTGCTTAGCTGTACAATGAACCACTGTCTATACTACTCTAGATTGAGCTTTTTTTGCAAATTAAGCCAGCAATACAAACCGTTTGCTAGCCGGAGGGTTAACTAACGCTGACAATGATGATTCTAATATCGAACAGCGCTAAAAGCAAGCAAATGTTAAATGTGCATCGCGCTCGGACACCAATGACAACCCACATATGTTAGTCGTAGAGTAGAACATATCAAACATTAACCTTAGCCAAATAACCGTGGGCACGGTCGAAACGCATTCATGGCCGTATTGTGGCATTACTGCGACAGATCCAGTGACTAATAAGCCACATTGCTTTGTAATTACGGTGCCCAGGTTTTTATCACTGACTCAAAATACTTTCCATTCATATTCTAAGTCATCCTTCATCCTTAATGCAGATAAAGTAAATAAATAGTAATTAAAAACTATAAGAAAAATCAATGGTTATGAATGGTTGCTTGCAGTGATCCACTGATTAATTGGCGTCAGCCGAATGTGAATGATAATTTTAATTTGATCTATGAGTGGATCCATATTTCAGGATAAATGAACTCCCAAAGACGACATTTTTACTAGATTAAGTACTTCTTAAAGAGGTGCAGTATTACATTATAATTATTGGTACGAGTAAACGATGGAAACATGTGGCCACTTACTCCTTCCCATACGATTGGCATTCATTGATCGAAATCCGATAGTGGGACGTTAAATATAAATCCATAAAGACATATGAAATTCACCTAAAAATCACCTGATTCGTTTTGTAGTGCAATTCCCAAATTTCTTAACAACCATTTTCGTGTCAAAGTCAAGCAAAGAAGATCAGTAAGCAAATTAAATGCAAGATGTAGACATCCCATTTGGCAACCATCTTAAAGCAAATAAAAATAATCTTCAAACAATTTTCTAACTAAAAAGTGGTTGTGAAAGGCTGATTGATAATGTCTTCCTTGTCTTCTATTGTGTCTTCTGGTGTTCCCCAGGGAGCCTTTGCTTTGTTATTTTTACTAACGACGTTTCTAATTCTAATTTTCCGCTATATGCTGATGACTTAAAGATTTACACTTCCATTAGGAACGCTTCAGACGCGGCTATTCTCGAATCTAATCTTCAAAATGTTACTGATGGTGTCAGACTCGTACTTAGACTTCAAATTCTTGCATGCTTAGTTTCATCCGCCGTTTAACTTCGGCGTATACACTACAATTATTATACATTTATCTGGAGGCCCTTTTATGAGTGCCACATAAAACACCTAGAAAACATTCAAAAGGCTTTTCTTCGGCTTGGCCTTCGCCCCCAACACTTCCTAAATCCCACTACCCCTTTTAGTGTACAATGCATGCTCATTGATTTGCAGTCTTTAAAGTTTAAACAGTAGAAAATCTTTTCTTTGCGTTATGTTTATCTTTGATTTAATTCGTGGCCCTATTGACTAATCGTGCCTACTTTACAGTCTAGACGAGAAGTCTTTGGAGTCAAGATCTATTTTTCATTCCGCGTTGTAAAACAAACTATACCGTTATTGTTCCAATTTTGCGAGCTTTAAATAAGGTTAACTTATACCAACGAACATGAAGTAATATAGTAATTATACATATTCTTTGCTTATACTCCAATTCTCTAGATTTTTTATTCCAAAAATGTTTTAAAGAATTCGCCTAAAAGACTTATACTACAAGTCAGGGGCGTAGCCAAGGGGGGTTGTAGGGTGTCAGAACCCCCATAGCCTATAATTTGCATTTTCAATCACTATGCATCGTATGTACGTTCCCACATTAGCAAAAAGGTCTTTTCATCTTTAAATATTTAAAAGAATATTAACAAAACCCTTTTTTTACCGAAACTAATTTGTTTTTTTAATAGTCACGTTTAGGCTTAATGCAGCGATTTGCATGTTCTAAAAACATGTCTAAAGAATAGTTTAGTTCGTCGACCGGAATGTCCTTCAGGATGTCGGTACAAGCCTTTTGGATGGTTTCTACGTTCTCAAAACGATTTTTTTCTTCGGCAAATACATTCTTTGAAAAGGTGAAATTCGCACGGTGCCACATCATGTGAAACCAAAAAAACAGTCAAAACATGTGTCAATAGATGGGATGGCATCCTTCGATAGCCAAATGTTCAGTTAAAATGCAATAAATGTATGCTATTGAGATGCTTAACCTTCGCCTTACTAAAGATGATCCCAGGCACTTCCGCCGCTATTTTGAGTAAAACTCACAATAAATATATAATAATTTAGAAATTTTTTTCATACTTCAGTATTTAGTATTTTCCTCTGGCGATAGTTCGTATTTCGAAAAAAGGCCTAACTTTAATCATTTATTTTGAGACTATGGAAAATATTAGAAGATTTCTTTCCGGAGGGTTTATTGAACACATAATGAGGTATGCAAAAAAAATGTATCGTGAGTTTTAATCAAAATGGTTTGCAGACATTAAACATGAATATTAAAAAGATCACCCGGGTCGGTATAAGTAAAGCGAAAGTTAAATCCAATTTCAAGAATTTCAATGAAGATTTTGGCTTATCTTTTATGAATTACCGCCCAGTTTTGATCTACGGTGATCGCGGATTCAGTTGGCTAACACTTTGGTCATCATTTATGTTCTGACAATCGTTTTTAAATCGCTTTTACCACTTATGAACTCCACCACGGTATAAACAATCATCACCATAAACTTGGTCCATCAATTTAAATGCTTCGGTTAAAGTTTAAACATTTTTAAAACAATAGTTAATATTGGATCTCTGTTCGATGCACATTTTTGTACGATGAAACAAACATACTTCCACTTCAGATGCAATAACTTCGCTTTCAGTCCACCAAATTTCATGACATTTTTACTAAAAATCAGGGAAAAAATTTAGTTTTTAATACATTAAGTCACATAAGCCACAACAAAATGCCCTATTTGGAAAGTGCAATTTACTTTAAAAAACATGTAATATGTACTAAACCGGCACAAAATCTTTTTTCAAACCCCCCCTATGACCAAGTTCTGGCTACGCCCCTGCTACAAGTACATTAATTTGATCAAACATTAGTATCTGTCAATCTGCATGAATTATTGATTAATTCTGGGCTATTTCTTAAATAAATAAATACATCTTTCTTACTCACTTTTATAATAATATTACTTATGTAATATAACTTGTTTCTAATAGGTTACTTTGGTTTTCAAGTAATACCAAGTAATGTATGTAATATAACAATATCACTTTTAAACGCCAGTAATATGTAATATAACAAAATTGCATTCCAAAATAATATGTCCCAAAACTGCTCACCACCATAGCAAATGGTTTTTAAAAACGAAAATAAACAAAACTCCTAACTAAATATCAAATTTTGTCCTGATTACACTACTCGACACGAAAAATGCACCTAAAAATAAAAATGTTTTTAGACTAACTTTGAGCCACGGGATACGAAACAGAAAATCAAAAAAGTTTTTTAAGAAGCGTTTTCGAAAAATCTTCGAAAAACCAGTTTTTCCCTGTTGTTTCAGTTATGAGCATATATCTCGTAAACGAATCATCCGACTTACACAAACACAGAAGATAATACCTTAGCCTTTCCAGCGATATACAGATTGTCCTAATCAGATGAGATTTGGGGAAGTTACTGATGGTGAAAGTTTTAAAAAGTGAATTTTTCATCAATGAAACTTGGTACGAACGTACCATTTAGTCATATCTTTGACCCAAATATTTCGCTGAACTATAAGTCGCACAGCAATGAAACTAAGTACGAACCTACCATTTATTTATATCTTTCGACAAAGGGAATGGTGCGGGTATTGAACAAGGGGGCGTGGTACCGCCCATACAAGCCAAATCATTAATATAGAATATCTTTGAAATTGTTAGTCGTACAACACTGAAATTTAGTACCCCGTCGTCCCATAGATGAGTTAATCTACTGGTAAGATTTGGTGGGCGTTGGACAAGAGGCGTGGCACATTTTTTGTGATCCAAATATTCCGCTGAACTATAGGTCGCACAGCAATGAAATTAAGTACGAACCTACCATTTATTCATATCTTTCGACAGAGAGTATGATGGGGGTATTGAAAAAGGGGGCGTGGCACTGCCCATACAAACAAAATTTTTAATAGAGAATATCTTTGAAGTTGTAAGTCGTACAACACTGAAATTTAGTGCCCCGTCGTCCCATAGATGGGTCATTCTACTGGTAAGTTTTTATAAGCGTTAGACAAGGGGCGTGGCACATTTGTTGGGACCCAAATATTTCGCTGAACTATAAGTCGCTCAGCAATGACACTTAGTACGAACCTACCATTTTCTCTTTCGACAGAGGGCATTGTGCGGATATTGAATAAGGGGCCGTGGCCCTGCCAATATAACTTAAATATTGTTCAAGCGCTATCCATTTCTTTACTGAAACTTAGCAGCACCATTGCTTATTTACGGGCCTCGATTGCGTTAATCAGTAGCTCCCTCCTCTTCCTTTAGTTGGTTTTCTTCGTCAATTTGCCATTTGCCACATCGCCATTGAATCGCCATCTCGCGTATTTCATTATAGAAAAACAACAAATGTCGTGCGGGACGAAGTCTTTTTTTTTGCCGAGACCCATCCAAATGTTGATATAGACATGGAACTAGAGGTCATTTATAGTATCCTGGCATAGTCAGTTTTCAATTTGCTGACCCAAAGGACTTTAAAATTTTAAGGACATACACATTTAAAATATTTGTTTAAATATTTGCGGTAGTGCAATGATGAAGATATGGGTATCAAATGAAAGAAGAAAATTGTCTCCTTTTAACTAAATTTTCTATTTTGAACTTTCAGGACCAAAATATGTCAGGTATGGAAAACATACATGTTTTGGATCCCAGTCTGTAGATTCATACATCTAAATTTTATTCTATTTCAAAGTTCTAGAAATTCTTCGGAACGAAAACGCTTCTTAAAAAACTGTTTTGATTTTCAGTTTCGTATCCCGTGGCCCAAAGTTAGTCTAGAAAATGTTTTTTTTTTTAGGTGCACGCGAATGATCCATTTTTTGTCGAGTAGTGTTATAGGATAACTATAAAGTAGTTTAAAAAAGGACCAGCACAAATACCTGTAAATGTACATAGTTAGTAATCATGTATATGTATATAAACATATATACTTAGTAATAAATTAAAAGATTGCCGTAGGCCGTAGCAGCTAGTGTGCTAATCTCTAATCGTGTAATAATTTATATTATTCTGATAAATAATAATAATGTAGTTTAGTATGTTTTTCATTAAGCGTGCCTGAACCTTGCACTATTTAATTAAAAGAGTTGCGTCTGAGATATGAAGGATTCCTTTATGGTGAATTAAATCACATTCAATGACATCATTGATATTTCTACTTAATGGAAACTGTAATATTAACCAGTACCTTATTTGATTATTTTTTTGACCAAAGGTCCTTAATGAAACCTCTTTAATATAAATAAATCATTTATAAAATATTATTGTAGTATACATATTTTATTATAGCCTACTTCTAACACAAACAATTTACACAAATAACATTGATGTACATAAATTTTCCAAAACAAAGCGCAGCCTGACCCTAACACACACACGACTGCTCATAATTGCATGGGAGGTAGCAGCTTTCGCTATAAGGACGCGGTGTGAGGCGACATCTCGACATTTCACTGAAATCAAAATTGTTATAAAATGTTTCATAATTAATAATACTTGACGTATAGTGCCTACCTGAGCTCGCGTTCTTCCATGTACGCACGTAGAATATCACATGGTTTAATCTCATCACAGCGGCTGGGTCTCATAAATCTCCTGGAGCGGAAACGCCCGCTACGTTTCTTAAATGGACGGACGTGCTTCTTTAATCCTGGGCGCTGTGGCGATTTATGCTTTGACAACGAGTCCTTGCCAATCCGTTCCAAATCATTATATCGATCTTTGCTATGCTTAGAAATTCTTGGAATTGGTTTGTCCCTTAGCGTCGTTTGTTTATCTAAGACACCCTTAGAACTCGAATCTCTTCGAGAACTTACACCTCTTCCGCTATATGTTTTAGTTCCTGGTGCACCATATACTTTACTACCTCTTGCACCACTCGTATCTCTTACTCTTTTACCACTATCCCTCCTAGCTCTTCTTCTTGTGCCACTGTCCTTCCTAGCACTTCCTCGTGTTACACTGCCCCTGCTGGCACTTTCTCGCTCCATAGACGATCTACGTTCTTTCCTGGTGGGCAATACATCTTGTCCTTTTCGCACTTTCGACCGTAAGTCAGAAACCACAGGCAGATCATCGATATCTGTTTTATCGGATTGCGATTCCTTTCCTTTGCCTTTCATTTTAGTTTTCGTCCCTGCATCAAAACCATGCGAATTAGTTCTCTTTATTTTCTCCGTTATCTGACTTCCTTGTTTCCTTCCTTGTTTTCCTTTGTCAGTTGCATTGTCATTTTCAAATTCGTCTTCCTCCCTTATCCCCTTCCCGAGTTTCCGTCTATCACCTTTTTTAGTTGCAACATCATCCTCGGAGCTACGCTTCGATTTTCTTTTTGCTCGCTTATTCACCAGTTCAGCATCACTTGTTCTTTGGTCAACTTCATCTTCATCATCACCACGTTTTTTCTTATCATGGCCCATTTTTCCCCCTTTTGCAGTCTTGCTGCTATCACGTTTTCTTGATTTTTTTTCATAGTCATCATCATCCTCGTCATCATCGACGCGCTTTTTCTTATCATGGCCATTTTTTTTTCCTTTTCCAGTCTTGCTGCTACCACGTTTTTTTGAGTTTATTTCATAGTCATCATCATCCTCGTCATCA
Organism: Melieria crassipennis; assembly: GCA_963668005.1. Classification (NCBI taxonomy): domain Eukaryota; kingdom Metazoa; phylum Arthropoda; class Insecta; order Diptera; family Ulidiidae; genus Melieria; species Melieria crassipennis. The sequence continues at coordinate 83,191,023 of OY764961.1, read as the reverse complement.
TCGCTGCGCTTTTTCTTATCGCGACCCAATTTTTTTCCTTTGCGAGATTTACTGCTATCAGGTTTTCTTGTGGCTATTTCATCGTCATCATCATCGTCATCATCCTCGTCATCATAGCCGTGTTTTTTCTTATCACGACCCAATTTTTTTCCTTTGCGAGTTTTACTGCTATCAGGTTTTCTTGTGGCTACTTCATCGTCATCATCATCATCATCATCATCGTCATCATCGCCGCGTTTTTTCTTATCACGACCCAATTTTTTTCCTTTTCGAGTTTTACTGCTATCAGGTTTTCTTGTGGCCATTTCATCGTCATCATCATCATCATCATCATCATCGCCACGCCTTTTCTTACCATGACCTTTTTTTTTATCTTTTCCAGTCTTACTGCTCTTACCTTTTCTTGTGGCCGTTTCATCGTCGTCGTCATCGTCATCATAATTGCCACGCCTTTTCTTGTCGTCTTTTATTTGTTTACCTTTTCCAGTCTTGACCTTATCGCCTTTTCTTGTTACCACTTCATCGTCATCATCTTCGCTCCTTTTCTTATCCTTCGCCGAAGACTTGCCGCCACTTTTTTTTGCCAAACGATCACTGGCATCTCCGTCATACTTTTGTTTTTTTTCTTTGGCTGATTTGGGTGTCTCGACATCGTAATCCTTCGTGCCTCGACCCTTGGATGCTGACCGTGACAAAGCCATAGCTGAGCTGCCCCCAAGCTTCTTTCTGTCCCTACCATCCACATAGCGCCCAATAGCCAATACAGTGTCCGTTTTATATTTGTAACTTTTTTCGCTGGGTAAAACACTCGAACTGGATATTCCTAACTTCGCCTTGCTTTCTGGTGCCACTTTTATAAAAAAACACAATTGAAAATAGTCGCCCACATCTGGACAAAAAACTCACATTTAGATGATGACGATCGATGGATCCTTACATTTACACTGTTGCCGCCATCGAATAAGGTATATTTCTCCCGACACTGCTGTCGGTTGTAGTCCTTGATGATTTTGCGGCAAATACGTTTCAGCAAAGAATAGGTGTGATCATTTATCATAGAGTTTATGCAGCAGGGGCGGCATTGGCTCGGGCTACATTTGCTTTGGCATCCTTCGTAAAAGTATTCTGTACAGCTGGTTGAACTGCAAGTTGAGGCATGAAAACAGTTGTAACGACTTTTGCAAATTATTATCGCAGTGGCACAGGCCAAGTACCAACCTTGTTTTCGGGATATCTCCGGTAAAGGTTTTTAAATCATTTAGCATCTTACAGGACAACACATTTTACTGGAGCCTCAAATTTTGTCATAATTTTTTCATTCAAAAAGTAACATTTAAAAATTATACAAAACTTTTTTCGACACAACAGCAAAAGTAATTTATTTCAATGAAAACCTTTTCGAACAAACTATCCTAAATACTTAAATTTTCAGACAGCAAAACACGACAGAGCATTGAACGACAGAATACAAAGTATGCAAACAAATTTCGATTTAAAATTTTGTAACGTACCTTTGAAATATGTATGTATGTATGTATTTCTAGAATCATTCGAAATAATTTCATATGGTAACGTAAAACATTGTAAAATTTCGACAATTGAAGTCAATGAAGGATAAGTACATACGTGTACATAAATAATATGATGTGTGTGTGTGTGATCGGCAACGATAATGGCAACAAAAGCAATAACCTCACTCTCTTGTGTTTAACATTTAAAAAATTACCTCAACCTTCGTTTAATATTGTTAGACAAAATTTTTTTACAAGTGGTAATAGTTACTTTTGTAAAGGCTCCCTTCATAATTTCCTTCACAATTAATACTTTAACTATGCCAAGATAAAAAAGTGTCAACTGATATGGGATGCTGTATGAAATATTGCATGGTGAAATTTGTGACTGATACCAAAATAGGTACATTTGGTAAAAAAAGTTGTAATATACTATAGAACTGCATCGCCGCTAATGCAAAATTGGTTGGGCGGATACGAACAGGGACCCCCCCCCCCCCCCCCAGTCTAATCACGGCAGATTTTCCTGCAGTAACCATTCTCTAGTGCATGCCTCAATGACATAGATTCCAGTGTAGAAGATGAAAGCTAAATTACCCATACGGAATAATCTAAGGCCATATACATCAGCCGTACGCTTCCATTTTCCAGTTGTATTTAGTTATTTATGCCAATCAAACAACAAAGTATCTTTAAGCTAGAAAATATATATAAAATGAGAAAACACTTAACAGTTTTGTAGTTCTGAACCATCCATATACATGATTTGAGAACCAGGAGCACGGCTGAATCTATGTGTGCTCCAAGATGGTCTGCCTATAATACATACATACATACATTATATTTTTATATTGTGATATTTATTCTATAGACCCATAGCCTGCAGTACCCATGTCTAATAAGTTTTGTCACTCTCTTTAAAATGCCATCCAGGAGCAGTAAGTGAAAATAATCTGTCTTTCAATAAGGAAGCTCGATTTAAAAATGTAAATAAACATGCTGTAAATGAGAAATACGCAATTTTGTTTTCGGCTAAAAGTATATTTTATGAAATAAAGTGTGGAGTATAACGTCGTTCAAATGTCCGCCGCGGCTTTGCTTGGTATTCGAGAAATCCCACCGCAATATTCGCCAAGTTAAAGTCACGAAGAGGCCGAATTCTTGTGAGCGGTGAGAAATTGACTGCCTTGGGTGCCCCGTACGCTCTCACACACAGTAGCGATTTTTTCAGCAGATCTTGCCTTTCGGTGATCCTTACCGAACACCAAACGTCGAATAATCAAGTAGGAAGGACGATTGTGGTGATGATTAAAGTCACGTGCTGCGGGGAACGTTTCTCGAGGGGAGCAGTGTCTGATAATAATATATGAACATTCGCACACGGTATTCAACAATGATTTGCCGCACAATACTAAACAATTGTCAAGCAATTTGAGAGACATGGCTGATAAAAACGAAATGAATACAATGAGGGCGTGTATCGGGAAAACCTTTTAGTCATTGGCTGTGAATGCTGAATCGCTTCCATTTATCGAATTGAAATTGATGTAAGTATTAAAAGTGTTTTCCGTTTTCGCAGCCACATCTTCCCAGGTGCATGTGTATAGTAAATACCGCCAAAGTAAAGCATTGAGAATATGCACACACAAATTACGCTGTGGCCAATGTGTAAAAGTGAAAATTCTGTGGTCAAAAGCAATAACCGCCTAAGTCGAAAATTGCTGTTTCGAGCAATCTCGTTTTAAAGTTTTAGCGCGTAGTGTATTCCTTATGGGAATGCGAATAGGTTTTTATTAATAACTTATTTTATTTTAAAGTTACAAACTCCCCGATTTTACACAAACGTAGAGCACAGTCAAGGGAACGTGGTGGCATCCATAAGTCAATTTCTTCTTAAGTCGACTTAAGCGGTTAGTGCTTTTGACCACAGAATTGATTAAAATCACATTATAACAATAAATGTTCCGCCAAGGGGTAATGCCTTAGCGTTATGAACGTGAAGTCAGACACACATATCCATATAATATATATATATATGTATATATGTAGGTATGTGTGTATGTTTATGAATACAACAAGTACAACGATTACATGAAAGTGAATTGAATTTTTGAAATTTCTTGCGCACTCGCGCAACTTTTTGCGGTGACTTAATACTAAAATTACGCACTCGGGTAGTATCTTTGATTGCACGCAACATAAGCAGCAGCTCCCACAGGGGCAGACACAGAAGCAAGGGACATCGCTAGCATGGCACGCCTACGGTGACCGTTCGCCATCAACATCAATACGTCAGATATATGTATGTTATTACAACAACATATGTACCATATAGAGTCCGACCGATTAATCGGCATCGGCTAGTATCGGGCTCTTTTGGCCGATGCCACATCGCATTTTAGGTTTAAGAAGAAACTGAATTTTAATGCAATATTTATTAATAAGTTGAGTTTACGTCAGAATTTTTGTTTACCCCAGTGAACACGTGGTATACATATATGTGATATATTATATTTTTCAAATACATATACCTACATAAATGTATACGCTAGACTCTCTAGTGATTTTATTTCATTTTTATTTTTTCGTTTTTGTGTTATTTATGTGAAATATGTTACAAAGAAATATATACTTAATACAGCCCTTTGTTTTTGTTCTTTCGTAAAATAAAATGTTTTTGGTTGAATCCATGGCTCAATAATAAGGTTGTAGCATCCCGGCAACACCAAAAACCACATGTATTTTGTTGGTAGGATTGTTTATCGCTACTGTCAAAATCTGCTGATATTTTCCGACGAAAGAGGGAGAAACTGAAAACAAACAAAAGTGATTGTTGCCAGACAGCGCTGTATTTCGAGCGAAAAACGGGAAAAGTGGTCAGGTCAGGTGTTTTCACTTCAACCGGTACGGCAACACAGCACCACTGCTGACACCGACGATTTTGACAGAAGCGATAAACAATCAGCCGGTGGCTTGCTACAACCTTATTGTTGAGCCATGGTTGAATCCTTTCGTTTTATATTTTCTACGGAATCGGCATCGGTCAAAAAAGTGGGAATCGGTCGGACTCTGGTACTGTGCATATGAGTTGTAGCTGTATAGTGAAGACTTGAATACTTATGTTATCAATTTTTCGCCACAAGTGGCGCCGGAATGCCTTATTGCTGCTAGCTATACTGCAGGCCATGATGAAATTATAAAGGTGAGTTCTTCATTGACAGAAAACTGTTTTCAATTAGTTGACATTCTGGCTTATAGAAACGTCGATGAAATGAATGTATTATTTCTTGCTTCTAAAAAAAGGGGAAACAATTTCAGCATACATTTCTATAGGCGATACAAACAACTACATTTTAAAGAAATTAAATCTCAGTCAATACAACACAACGTTGAAGCAACGTTCACATGGGTTGACCAGTGACTGCAGGCAATACTATATAATCGCGGTTGATTTGGTCGTTTTCTAAACTGTTATACATATATCCCTTGATTTTTGTTTTATAAAGTCGGTTCATATGTGTACAGCACTTAGTTTAATAACAGAAACATGGTCACCGTGCGCTTTTTCCGTTGTTGCACCTACGAATATGGCTCTAATGGCTCTAATTCGAAGTCACACAGGCATGATTTTTCGTTGGGTGATTGTTGGGGTAAGACGATGAGCAGCTTGGCTAAATAATTGGTTTGAGCATTACATTGTGGACTCTTGAAGGCAGAAGAGCCTAAGTTGTTTGATTTGGTAGAATGACTTCCAAGGTACGGAACTCATTATGACATTTTATGCGACTGCACTCCGTGGTTCCAAGCAGTTAAATGGCAATTCATAATACCGGCAAATTGTTGCGATTGCGTACGAACAAATGCAGTCAGGCATTCGCGTGAACCTCGTGGCGTATAAAACCCTATACAATTTTTCAGCAAGATTCAGTTGACACTTTTATTTGCTTGACGAAAGTAGTGATCCACCCATCCAGACGAAGTAAAGTGATTTTGTGTTGGCATATCAAAAGGAGTACTCAAATTAAGCATGGACAAGCGGCAACTTCTTTGGGCGTGGCTCTGTGTAACTATTATTCTAGCCAAGAAATGCTATGGCGTTCCTAAATTTGAGGCGAAACCAAAGTGAGTTGAAAGAGCAATCGACTTAAATCTAGTTTTAGTTGAGGAGAATGGAGTAAGAAAGTGTGTTGTTATAGTTTATATCATTTTTATTAACTAAATATTTTTATTATAAACTAATATTTTTCGACCTAACTACAAAGTCAATCACAATGATAAATTAATTCAAAGCAAATTTTTCATTTGTACGTTTTGTATTATTTGTTCCATAACAATACCGTATAAGTAGCAATTCAAGGATATATGTATTAATTAAAATCCATGTACTTACAAAAATTGAAGCGTTGCTATGTTTGGCTTTCTTTGAAAAGATGTCGAAGTCGAAGAATCTTGATGTTTTGTTTCTACCAAAAAAAGGAACACAAATAAAAACGAACGGTTCGTTTTCGTTTTGTTCGGCTCATTGCACCGATCGAAACCCAAACGGTCGAAACGCTCAAAGAACTTTTCGCGAACGAAAACCATACTCAGAACCAAATACTTTGAGAATAGAAGCACCATTTTATGTTTTCGATAAATTGTTTTTTAGCACAAAAGCAAAACATTACTTTCATATCGAAATCTTTACCGATTGCCCACAAATCGCTTGCCTTTTTTTTTGCTTACAAACAATACGAACAAAGGGAAAAGGAAAACAAACCAAACGTAAAGTTAGTGCTCGTGACACAATACCGAAAAACGAATCATTATTTTACCGAAGCATTTTCGATGCCCCGGGATTTCTGGACTTAAAACTGGCAATCCCGGGACTTTTCGGAATTTCGTTTATGTAACTTTATCACCAGAAAACTATAGAAGCTAAAACATTAACCTTTTTGTATAACACATACTTTTTCTGTCAAGCTGTTGTTTTTTCAAAATAAAACAGTATTTTATAAGTATAAAATAGGTTAAATTTAACAAAACTTGTATACAAATATCGTGGACCAAAAAAAAACCCAAAAAAAACTCATTCATCTTTTGTAAGCAAAATACTTATAGTAAGTGAAAACTTAGTTTGTGGAGATCAGTTTCTCGATTTTGATACTCCGAACCCCTCATTTTATAAAGAAAAATTGGAGACTGGAGTAAAGGTAAATGACATCGCATCGAATTCTGAGTTCCCAAAAGTGCTAGGAAACTACTGAGAAACTGGTGTTATTCTTACAGACCGGCATGCAATAATTTTGATTTAAAAAAAATTTTTTTGGGAAAACCATTCAACCATTAAAGGACCAATTTGGCCAATTTCCTAACACTTAATCTTCTTTCTGTGCATAGGATATAGAATTTCCCACCGCGACAATTTGTGAAGGTTTATGTTTCTTAACAATATACTATTTTTAATATTATATTTAATTATTATTAATATTTTTATAATATACAGTACTTTTCGCTTAAAGCGAACCTCGAGAGACTGGGCAAAATGGTTCGTTTTAACCGAAAGTTCGCTTTAAAAGGGGTCCGTAATAAGCGAAAACATACAGCGCGTACTTTTGAAATTGGTTCGTTTTAGGCGGAAAATCGTTTTAAACGGGTTCGTTATAAACGAAAAGTACTGTAATTGGGTTTTGGGGCTGATAAAATCAACCGGGATTTCGGGTTTCAGGATCTCGGGATTGAAGGCCTTAATATATACATACACAAAACAGTGGCACCAGACTGCTGATTTTAATTTTTTACTTTTTTCTAATCAAAATTTGTTTTGTGTACATTAGGCGCCAACTATGTATTTTCCTATTAGATTTGGTAGATTTTGGAGTGATAAATGAAAAATATTTTGTATTTGTTAACCGGTGGACCGGTTGTTAGCCGTTCGTCCTCGTTACATGCAGCTACCGCTGTCTACGTTCACGAGTACTTCATTGGCACTCAAAATTGCACCATTTGAATTTGGAAACTGTTTCTGCACAATAATCCACACACATAAAAATATTTTATTGTTATTATAATGCATTAATTAATTTGATGCTGGCAATACTATTGGCAAAGGAACTATCAGTCAATTCTCACAATGAACTAATCGAAAACACTACCAAAATGCATGTGATTTTTGTTGTTGGACGCGTGCCTGTACCTAGTTAAATATACCTTGGAATAGTTCGTATGTTCGACCGAAACCAAATCGTTTGGTTTTTTTAGTGTTATATAAGAATATGTATAATTTTACTTTATGTTACTTTATGTTAGTTGGTGTTAGCACAGGGCTGCCAGACGTCCCGGTTTTCCCGGACATGTCCTGGTTTTAGACTTTTTGTCCCGGAGTCCCGGTCGATCAAGGTGCCCGGGTTTCCCTTAAACCACTCGGTTTATAAAATTTCAGAATTTAGTACTAGTTTTTAATTGTGAAATAGTTGCATGATCAGATAATTGAGCTCTTCGCTAGCAATAATCGTTTTTCATTTCATTCATTGTGTGCTTTTTATCCGCTTTAAATAGTGTTTTAGACAAAATATAGTTTTTAAAGTTAGCTAAGTTGTTTTGTATAAGTAGACACGTTCATGATCTTATGATTTTGTGTTTTGTATGAAATAAATGTAAATACTAAATACATTTATGTATATAAAATATATGTGAAAATACAATTTAAAGGTTTGCTTTTTTTAATATGTTTTTTCTGTTGACGAGCAGTACAGAGGTATTTGACAATAATTTCACCAGTGAGTCCGGGTTTTGCAATACGCATATCTGACCGCCCTGTGTTAGCAACCGCTCTCGCTAACAAAACAAACCCATTTTCGTGTTCGTGGTATGAAAAGATAGTGATACCAGCAGTGTTCGGACCTGGCAAATACAAAATCGTAGTGACACCTGCAAAAAGGCATAGCAAACACAAAACTTAGTGAATTTTTGAACTTGGTCAAAACCAGTGAAGTTTATATCGTCTGTTCTTCACAATTATGCGTTGATTAGATATCGTGAAACTAGTGCAGTACAGCGAACCCATGAAAAAACCGCAAATAGGCCTATATGGAGCTTCTTTTTGCGAATCTAATGAACTGAAAATTATCCCTGGGAAACGCCCAGAAAAGCCGTGGCTCGGGATATAAGTTCAAAGTTGATCAATTCTTAATCGATTTACATGATATGGGTATTAAACGAAAGGCCTTTTCCCTACCTTTCTAAATATGAACATAACATATATTATTCATTTATGAATAATTATTTTTTAAGACATTTGTATTAAGAAATATTTTTTGTTATCCACGAGTTAAAAAAAGAGTTTTGACAGTCTCTTTGTAGTAAGCCGATTACGTTTTCCTTTTGCCGATGCTCCAGCTAAAAATAAAATAATGGTTAAAAATTAGACCACAGCGTTCGCATACGAATTTGTTGCAGGAGAATAAGTTGACCTTTACGCCTGCAAAAAAATTAATACCATTAAAACTATCGTACAAGTGCGTCAAGCGGTCGCACATCGGTACTATCGCACATGTCTGTTGCATTGCAACTTATCTGGAAGCGATACATCAAGGTCGGTGACACTATTCAGTTCCGCAAGCATGACAGTAGTTAGTACGTCGAATCGCATGGCTGAGGGTCCTAGGTTTGATTCGAAAAAGCAATAAGCTTTCGGTGGCGGCCCTCACAGCAGAATATAGCAAACCTTTGAAAAAATATTTTTTTTTAAGAGTAGGTCATAGTGAAATTATTCAAGTGAACCAGGTAGAATGACGGCAAAATTACGGCCTCTTTTTGGTATGAAAAAAAGAGAGAAATCTGAAAAAGTATTTGTCATTTATGTCATAATTAAAAAAAAATATTAGCCCTGAATAATATACAATAGTTTCAAACTTGGAAATTCAAAATTAGAAAATTCTAGGAAACCGTAGACTGTCATCCCAGCGGTCGTGGGTTCAACTCCCGCCGCGTGAACGGTTCCCGCACTTTTCCAACCAATTTTTTCGATTTTTCCTGTTCTCTGTTCCTGTTCTCCCTGCAACATACCCAAGTTCATTGATCCCAACCCAAATTATTCGTAACCCACTCACTTCCACGCAATAGTACGCGCAATTATGCGCTGTGCCCTGATAAAAGCAAACAAATAAACAGTTACACGGCGCACTAGCGACATCTGCAAGTGGAAGCGGACAACTGCGAAAACAGCGCACCAAATTGATCTACTCAGGTAACCTCCTCACACAACAGATGGCGCTACGAGCGGTAGCTCGAAATAACGGAGGCGACGTTAGATGGCAGCCCCATCACTTAGGACTACCTGCGGCAGGCCAATCACCTGAACAATGTTCACTCACAGGAACAAAAAAAGGAAATCAATTTTTGTAGTGCCCAGCTTAGTAGATATTAGTAAAAAAAAAGTGATCGGGTGTGGGCTGTGGGTGTTGGGTTAATGCAATAGAAAAACTCTGATAAAATATTTGTCACGTTTTTTTCTACTTATGAAGATATTTATTTATTTATTTATTTAGAATATTAATGACATTCAGTAAGAACTAAGTCTTTTAAGTGCACTTCAAACAGAATTACATTTCTGCAATCAAAATTAAAATTAAAACTGTAAATTATAAAATTAAATTAAATAATAACAAGGTAGCTTAATATCTTAATATAGCTTAATATATATTATGTAAATATTATAGATAATAGAAAATAGAATCTTAGATATAAAGGAGAAAAAAGATAGGAAAGTAATGAAGGAGGAAAAGTAGAGGTTAAATGGGAATAAAGAAGAAGAAGAAATCATCACTAGAGCATCCTTTAGCACTCTGCAAGGCTCATAAAGTTTAGCCATATAGTTGCTTCTGTTTAGCCCAGCCCTTGTAACTTCATATAACATAACATATAAATTAATAATTAAAAAATTATAAAGCCGTGTTAAAATCTGATTTACTGTGTTCTGTGGTGTAGGTTCGTCTTCTTCGGATACAAATTCGTATGCAAAATACGAATGGTTTTTAGGATGAGTGAGTTAGGTTAGGGTACTGGGAAGATGCGAATTTAAATACATGTGGTGAATGCAGATTCACAATGAAAGCTGCATTCCGCGTGGCCGTTTCCTTATAAAGAATATATTTCAGACATTGTCTAATACACCTTTTTAACATTAGCCTTCATTTTAATCTACCTCTTATTGCCAACGTGTTGTGGAACAAATCGCACACCCACTTCAAAAGTGACACAACTCGAAAACGAAAATAATTTCTTGTTGTGCTTCCAAGGAAGTTGTAGTTTCCTTACTGCTACTTATGAGCAGATCGAAACGATTTTATATATATGCATATGCAGATGCGGACGCGGATTCTTGATGCGATAATCTATTTCCATAAGTAGTAAAAACTATATTTGTTCCGCCTTTTGCAAGGATCAATTTGTCGAATTGACCGTGAGAACTTAAAACCTGCCTTTTCACATTTGTTCCCCCAGTTTCAGTTCCAGCTGTGCCCATGGTATATTCATGCCTGTGCCCATGTTGGGGAATGATTTTTTAGTAAAATATTGAAAAAAATCGTTTTTCTTACTATAGGACATCGTACTCCGACAACGCGAACTGGCATCGATCGTACTACAACGAAAACAAAACACAACAGTACGAGCAAGACACAGCGTCGACCAAGGATCGCTTGCAGCGGCTGGGTTACACGACTGGCTATGGCACTTTTAACGTACGTTGCCTTCTCCAAAATTTCAGCCATAATAACTTTTGTTTTCCTTTCATTCCATTTCAGGGTTATCCGGCAGGCACAGGACTCTCCGCATACAATCCCATTAAACTCGATCTTGGAGGCGTGGTGCTGGGCACGTTAGTGGGTATTGGCGCCATCATAATTATACCGAAAATTCTGCACGCATTCCATGGCGGCTACGCTGGCTACGGCAGAAGCGAAAACGAAAATGACCTCTCATCGCTCACCAACATGTTGAATAAGATTGACGATATTCTTGGTCAAAACAACATCGACTCGACCAGCTGCATGCAACGCGCCGTTTGCAGTTACGTGCGCTCAACAGAGTATAACCTGAAGGCCGGTGCTCCTGATCAAATGGACGAATTCATTCATATGTTGTCTGAGTAAGTTAAATTAATGGATTTGCACACGAGGATGAATTTTTGCTTTTTTACATGGACTATGTATTTAGTATATAGTACGATTCGAGCGTTTGATCTCTTGTGCGCAGCACGCAGTCATAGCTATATCCACAGGGCATTGTGACTATACTTAATTCGATCAAGACTACACATCGAACTAATGCTACCAAAACTGTGACTTGGTTAATACAATGTACATAATATACTATACAAATATATAGTTTAATATATTGGCCAACGCGCAGGGGATATCCCTGTTAACGCGAAGCATTGCGTTGGCTCTGGAGGGATCCAGGAGTTAGGAAACGGGGTTTTAGTTAAGAAGAAGTTTTGAACTCCTATCCTGAACGCATCAAGATCGTAGGTGCTGCGGAAAATCTATGAAGGGAGACCATTCTACAATCTCGCAGTACAGGCCAGAAACGAACTCTCTGAATTCGTTATAACAACTTCCCATGGGCTAAGCGCTAGAAAATGTTAATAATGCTGCCCGTTATTTCATATCAAGAAAACATGTATTTATAGAATAGTACATCTATAGTACGTTACAACTTTAGGTCACTAACTTGAGCAAACACTGCAAGTACAACATGCATAAATCAAAAATATGTCAATGTATGAAGTAAGGCTTTCAATATCGTATCGGTTTCCCGTATCGGGAAACCTGAGGCTGTTTGCAATCTCAAATCCTGGGATTAGGGCGACTGAATCCTGGGATTTTTAAAAACCAGATCAAGTCTTGCTGACGACATATAGACGCTTTAATTTGTTTGAGACATTATTTAAAAAATTAATCCTAAGAATGTTTTAAAATGTACTACTCACACATACATACACTTTTCGAAATTAACAGGTATCAGTGAATTAGTATACCCTTAGCTTTTTTATACTTGTTCTCTCAGGTACTTACACATATATATTTTTTTATTGTTGTTTTTTGACCTTACAAATAAACTTGAGTGTTTTTGACTTGTACTCTTATTTTTAGTTTTTAATTTTTGCTTGCTCGTTATTTTTTTCAACTTTTCTCATAACTGAATGCAATGTATGCAAATGTTTCAAATGTTCTGCTTAATGTTTCAACTACCAGATTGATTTAGATATAAGATATTACACTGTGCGACAGCATTTTTCACACCGGGAAAAATCCATATGTGCGTGAAACTAGAGACCAAATATAGTAATACTGCGTACTCAGTTTTTGATTTCTACATCCTGTGTCCTTTTAAAAGGACTTCAAAATTTTGAAGGGGTTAAAAAATATATATAAAAAATAGAAATGCTCAAGAACTTAAATAAAATTGTTTTTTTATCTATTTGTAAAAAAAGGATATGAAAAAGGTCCTTTGAAAATTTTAATCCCTTATATCCTTGAAAATTTATATAGATTTTTCTTGAAAAGTAAATAAGCTTAAACCCAGAATCTCCTTGATCACGTGTCAAAATTTCATCTCTTACTTTTTTGGCTCGAAAGTCATTAAAAAAAGGCGGAAGTTGCAATTCTTATTACGTACAAAAATTCTAATTTATTTCAGTATCAGTATTTTCAATAACACAAAAATACAAAATCAATGAAGCGAGAATAATGAAATTTTGACACGTGATCAAGGAGATTTTGGGTTTTAACTAGTGTCCGACCGAAACTACTTTTTTGGGCCGAAACCGAATTTCGGTTTTTTTTTTAATATTCGGCCGAAACCGAACCTTTCTAGTTGAAATAAAAATAACCATATCAAGCATTTGTTTTTCAACAAACGAACTTTACTTTAAGTAAATAAAGAACAAACAAACAAACATAACATAAATAAATACATACTTATTAATAAAAACAATTCACAACAATTCATTTTTTAAAAACATATACATTAAAAAATTACCCTTTCGCACCTTACTAGCTAATATTCAAAATTAAATAATTTTATAATATATGCTAAAAATTATTATTAATTATATAATTTCCAGTCAATTAAATGTATTTATGCTAAAAAAGCATCTAAATTACTCCTCCTTTCACTATATATCTGCTCGGCTGCACTAACTCGCACTGTTCACTCGCTACGCAATAAAATGTAAAAAATATTTCGGCCAAAATATGTCCGAACGGCCGAAACACTTATTTGGGCCGAAACCGAATATTCGGTCGGACACTAGTTTTTACATACCTACTTTTCAAGAAAATTCTATAATTCTAAATTTTCAAGTATATAAAGGATTAAAATTATCAAAGGACCTTTTTCATATCCTTTTTTAACAAATAGATAAAAAACCAATTTTATTAAAATTCTTGAACATTTCCTCTTTCATTTGATATACATATCACCATATTTTAACGAGGTTAAGTATTTTTTATATGTTTCTTAATTTATATCCCCTTAAAAATTTTGAAGTCCTTTTAAAAGGACAAAGGATGTAGAAATAAAAACCTTGTACGCAGTATTACTATGTTTGGTCTCTAGTTTCACGCCCATATGGACTTTTTCCGGTGCTAAACATTTTTTTTATTTTTGTCGCACGGTGTTATTTTAGATGTTACTTAAGTATATAAGAATTTTTTTAAATGGACTGCCAAATAAAAACGCGATGTTTCTTTTAAAATATAGCTTTACGGGTATATTCACAATAAATAAATGGTCTTTGATTTCTGATTTGGCGTGATTTGATCGTTTCACAAAATTAAAGCTTTAGTTAAGGAGTTGCATTGTTATTAAAGCAAAAATATAAAAAAATTTTAAAATAATTTTTTTATTATTAACAAAAAATGGGGTATTTTCTAAAATATTGTAGTGATTGTGAGCGATGTGTTTTCAAAAACAACAAAATTTAAACTAAATATTTATGTTATAACTAATATCAACTTATTCATTTAAAAATTCAAAACCGTCCGACTATGGAAATAATAATAGGGATTAAAATAATAAATATCTAAAACTTACGGAGAAGTCGTGTATTGTCAAATCAAATCGAAACGGATATTTGAAAATTAGTTTACATGGAGTTGAATTTGTTTTCTTTTTAGAAATGCTCTTGTTGATTATTTCTTGGATGGGACGGCCATTAAGGAGGCGTTAGAACATGGCAAACAAGTCAATGGAAAACCCTGCGAAGAAGTGTACGTTTCATGCCCGCTTAATAGCAAAACGGCCACAAATGTGCTGATGAAGCTGATGCCGAAAAAATCAACTGCCAAAACGACAACACCGCAAAAATAAATAAAAATACATTTTAATACTCAAATACTGAAATGTGAAACAAAAAAATCCTGCGGATTTTTTATGAAAATATATAATATGAAAATCAATAAAGACAGTGCACCAAATTTTGCGGCAAATTTACATACCCACATATTAATTTTCGAAATTTTGTATTTAATACACAGTGAGTTGACAAACGTAAATAGAAACATATAGGAAAACCTTGATTTTTTGGGCGCATTAAATGGTGTTGGTTGATGGTGTTGATTTTACTATCAAATCAAATTATTTTACTATCAAATCAAATTAAAATTAATAATCAACGGCCTCTGTTTTGAATGGCCAAAGAGAGAGACAATTTATAAATTATTTGTCATGCATGTCATACTTACTTAATGTAACAACCCGTCACTGGGTTACACACTGTAGCAAAAGTTCTGTCCAGGCCCCTCTGCTTTGTGCGCGCCTTCTCCAGTTGATCACACCAAGAGATTACAGGGCCTCCACAACTTGGTCATAGAGGAGCACGAGCAGAATAATCGTCCTGTAGAGTGCAAATTTCGTAGGTCGAGAGAGGTCTTTGCTACTTAATTGCCTACCAGGACCATAGAAACACCTATTGGCAAGAGTAATCCTTCGCTTTATCTCCATCATTTCTGCAGTTTATGGCGGTGCCAAAGTAACAAATTCGTTAACAACTTCAAAAGTATACCTGTCGGGCTCGCCGTAAGACCCTAGCCGCTGCAAGTCCCTGCGTGTAAACAACGTATACTTCGTCTTGCCCTCGTTTATCACCAGACACTGTACAGGCAGCGGTGACATCACGCTTGTTACGCCCGATGACGTCTATATCATCGGCGTAGGCAAGGACTTGGACTATTCCACTGCGATGTACATACACCGGCCATGTGCAGAACGCTCTCCATAGTGAAGTTGCAGAGGTCACATGACCAAGAACCACCCTGTCTGAAGACTCGAACGATATCGTGTGGGTCGGAGAGGTCACTTCCAAAATTGACGGAGCTGTGTGTATTGCTCAAGCCAGGGGCGTAGCCAAGGGAGGGGTTTAGGGTGTCAGAACCCCCCCCATAGCCTATAATTTGTCAACATTTTCAATCACTATGCATCGTATGTACGTTCCCACATTAGCAAAAAGGTCTTTTCATCTTTAAATATTTAAAAGAATATTAACAAAACCCTTTTTTTCACCGAAACTAATTTGTTTTTATAATAGTCACGTTTAGGCTTAATACAGCGATTTGCATGTTCTAAAAACATGTCTAAAGAGTAGTTTAGTTCGTCGACCGGAATGTCCTTTAGGATGTCGGTACAAGCCTTTTGGATGGTTTCTACGTTCTCAAAACGCTTTTTTCATCGGCAAATACATTCTTTGAAAAGGTGAAATTTGCACGGTGCCACATCATGTGAAAACGAGGAGTGGTTGATGGTTAAAATTCGACTTTTAGTAAACAAAAAAACAGTCAAAACAAGTCTCAATAGTTAGATGGGATGGCATCCTTCGATAGCCAAATGTTCAGTTAAAATGCGATAAATTTATGTTATGCTTAACCTTCGCCTTACTAAAGATGATCCCAGGCACTTCCGCCGCTATTTTGAGTAAAACTCACAATAAATATATAAATATTTATTAATTTATAAATTGTGTTCATACTTCAGTATTTAGTATCTTCCTCTGGCGATAGTTCGTATTTCGAAAAAAGCCCTAACTTTAATGATTTATTTTGAGACTATGGAAAATATTAGAAGATTTCTTTCCAGAGAGTTTATTGAACACATAATGAGGTACGCAAAAAAAAATTTATCGTGAGTTTTAATCAAAATGGTAGCAAAAGCACCTGGGATCACTCAGGTACATTTGTATAAAAAATGACAAAATTCAAGTTTAAATATGAACAAAATTTCAAAAAAAATTGTTTTCATGTTATTGAAAATTACCTTAAAATTTGTGCAGATATTAAACATGAATATTAAAAATATCGCCCGGGTGGGTATAAGTAAAGCGAAGGTTAAATCCAATTTCAAGAATTTCAATGAAGATTTTGGCTAATCTTGTATGAATTACCGCCCAATTTTGATCTACGGTGATCGCGGATTCAGTTGGCTAACACGTTGGTCATCATTTATGTTCTGACAATCGTTTTTAAATCGCTTTTACCACTTATGAACTCTGCCACGGCATAAACGATAATCACCATAAACTTAGTTCATCAATTTAAATGCTTCGGTTAAAGTTTAAACATTTTTAAAACAATAGTTAATATTGGATCTTTGTTCGATGCACATTTTTGTACCATGACACAAACATACTTCCACTTCAAATGCAATAACTTCGCTTTCTGTCCACCAAATTTCATGAAATTTTTACTAAAAATCAGGGACAAAATTTAATTTTTAATGCATTAAGTCACATAAGCCACAACAAAATGCCCTATTTGGAAAGTGCACTTTACTTTAAAAAACATGTAATACTAAACTGGCAAACACATTTTTTAAAACCCCCCCCATGACCAAGTTCTGGCTACGCCCCTGGCTCAAGCTAAGCTTTGCAGGGATAGTATGTTCCCTATCGGGCTATCGAATGCTAAAGGCTTGATTACACGTAACGAGTAGAGTGACGAGACAGCAACTCGAACGAGTACTCGTTTCGTCTAAACAGTAAGGCGAGTTGTTGATTGAGTCAGTGACCGAGTAAAGTGGCGAGAGAGTCACTAGAATCACATTTTGTTTACTAGGCCGAGTACTACTTTACCGTTATATTTTTCTCTTTTTCGCAGCGATTCGCGGAATCGCTCGTCACAAGCGGAATCGCTCGTAACATGCGAAATGCGTCACACACCACTTTTCGCTCGGTTGAGTGTAATTGCGCGAGTTGCTTAATTCATTTTGTGCATTGTAAAACCGAACTGACTCGTCACGTGTTAAAATACGTTTGAACAACTCGTCGCTTTTGCTCGCCATCCCAATTCTCTCGGTCTAGTACTATTTTCATGTCTCACCACTCTACTCGTTACGTGTAATCAAGCCTTAAGTTGTAATCGATAAAGAGATTGGGCTCTCGAGGGTCTTTTGCAGAATTTGACGTGATGTGAGTAGCAATGGTCGAGTTGCCAGGTCTAAACCTGCACTGATAAGGTCTAATCAGCGTTTTGGCGGGTGGCTTCAATTTTTCACATAATACGCTCCTTAGGACCTTATACGCAGATTACCCCTTTGCAGGTTAGCTGATGCATTCACCTAATCAGCTTCCAGCCGACCTTGAACAGTGCTGCTGGTAGCCCGTCCGGCCCTGCTGCTCTATTGTTCTTGAATCACCGGACTGCAACCCAGACCTCGACATAGCTGGACGGTAGCACATCCCCACCGTCGTCATCAATTGGTTCCATCCGGACATTTTCACCACGGGCGGTATTGTTTTATTTATCGCCTGCAGATGCTTAAGTGTTTAACCTTGATGCGGATAGAGGCCAGCCTATCATTAATCGGAGTGAACCGCGACATGTAGTGGCGAAGTATCTTGCTGACCAAAAATCTGAAGCCAAATTCGCGATTCTCCGCCAGGCAGCTGTAGATATCGCAGTATGCTCGCTTGGAGCAACCTTGGCCTGTCCATCTCATTTCTTAGATGACGGGGATATCAGCCTTACATTTTATGACGGGTTCAACCAGTTGGATATAGGAACATTCCCTATAGAGGGTCCGGACATTCTAGGTGGTGGCGAGCACCAAACCCTGCGCACAACCCAAATTGAAGTCTTTAAGATTGGCCACGCTGCACACATTCAGCTGGTGCCGAATAGCTATTCCGGAGGGAAACGATTGGAAAGAGACAATGATCGTTCTGGCTTTCGCCAAGTTAAACGCAATCAGGCTTTGCCTTGTATGCTCGCTCCCATTGTAGTGTATAGCATAGTGTCCAAGCATATTTACCCTCAAACTTGATGCAGTTTCAAAGGAAATTTTAAATACAAGAAAATTATAAGAAATTGTTGTTATATTGGCAGCAGCACATATGTATAACACCGTGCGACAAAAATCAAACAATTTCAAAACACACGAAAAAATCTATATACTCGCGAAACTAGTAGCCAAATGTAGAAAAACTGCGTTTTTAGTTTTTCTCTCTGACGCCAGGATTTTTTTATCAAATTTTGTATATCCAAATTAATAAAGTTAGAAGGGCGAAATTCAAGGATGTGGTAGTGTACATATTAGTCCTTAAGATATATTTTTTCAAAAAAACTTTTGGTAATTTTCAAGGATATTCAAGGATAAAGTTTTAAGAGGACATTTTCAATACCTCTTTGTCCTTTTGCACCAAAACATTAAATTTTCTAAGATTCTAAGGATTTTTCTATTACTATTTTCTACCCATATTGTTATTCTAAAATGCGCTCAATTTTTAAAATAATTTTTTGAAATAAACATGTCCTTGAAATTCAAAGTCCTTTAAAAGAAAATCCTGATGTAAGAGAGAAAAACTAAAAACGCAGTTTTACTACATTTGGCCGCTAGTTTCGCGAGTATATAGATTTTTTCGTGTGTAAAATTTGTTGTCGCACGGTGTGACATGACATTTTTTAGTGTTCAGCGTGGTAACCTGCAATCGTGTGCCGCGATAAACTGATCGAGTGTGTGGATGTTGGGTTAATTGGGAATCTGATGAGTGATGCAGATAAAACTAGTATACTCATTTACAGTCGATGTCCAGTAGCACGTCGTTCATCAGGGACTTTCGACTCGAGACTCCCAATCTTTGTTAAAAGTGTCTAAACATTTTTAGAAGAAATAAAACGCACATTATTTTTTAAATAGAGAGCAAATAGAAGTGACTCAATTATGTATATCAATTTAAACACTTAACACTTAAAACATCAACAACCATAATGTCTGTTATAGCTCAATAAAAGTAAATTACTCAATAATATTTCGATATATTACATAATATTTTTCTAATAACATACTTAAAATTATAATAACACCACAGTTTGATGACAGTTTTTAGGAAATTCGGGGTGTAGTAAAATATTATTGCATGCAACTACTACATATATTTTCTTGGTGAGTGCAAATCTTTCAATGTGAAACGAAATAAATTTACAGCTGCGTTCGAAATAGTAGTAGTCGAATAGAAATAGTAGTACGCATACTACGAAAAGAAAATGAAGAACAAATAATTTGATTTTCTTTACAAATAGTTACTTTGTATTTTTTTTAAAGTTGAATTAAAGAAGAAATTAAGAATTAAATTCAGTTTAATTCGATTTAAATTTATGCGCCAAAAGCTCCAAAATATGGACGGTCAAAAATATAGCAGTACGCTTTACTTTGATAAAAATGAAACAAAAATTGTGTTTCATTTTTAAAGATTTTGTGAGTACATAGTAATAACGAAATTTTTCTTCAAATTTGTATTTAGTTGTATTTAGTTGGTGACTGTTGTTCGTTATTACTGCAGCACAGAGCTGATGCATTGAACTAACCAAATTTGCATATCTTTCAATCGTTATTACCCTTTGTCTATAACTTTGCGGCATTTATTCGATCATTTCGATGTCTTTACGGTTCGGTGTGCTCCAAATCTTTTATCATTTCCGACAACTCGTTCTCCTGCTTTTCGATAATAGGCAACCAATGTTCCGAGGGAAGTACAATCGAGGTAAAGTGGCCCACATTCAGTACTGGCTTGAAGGAAGTCTGCTCAAAATTGGATCGTGGTGTCACGGTATCCTCGATGATGTCAGCTAAGCGGTTCGATTCGTGAATAAGTTCATCGATAGAGAGTAAAAGCATGTTCAAGCCATATTCCATTCCTTCGCCGTTCATCCTGTTCCTTACTGACGAAAACATTGGAACAAAACTGCACCACGGTCGATTTGGCTGAATTATGTATGGCATAGAGTTGGCGTTCAGTTCGCCAATTTCACCGTACTCAAAATGCCACGAGGACATTGTTGGTTTCAGCAGAGCCCGTCCCGGACCGGCACTGGGTACACTGCAGCGCCTATCGTCTGGCACGATTGCGTCAGTGTTGGATGGGCGGCTCGCAAAAGAGCCGGAATGCTCCTTCATAATGGACAATTTATTTCCCTCGCGAATTTTGCAAATCTGTTGCAGCAGAGTTTTCTCAATTTCGGTAAACTGATTTATGTTCTTCGGATTCTGATCGCCAGCTATGTAGGCTTGAATAAAGTCATCACCCGGTACTTTTGGTAGTAACGTCTGTGTGCAGACATCGGAGACTGCAATGGCATCGGTCATTTGTGAAATACAATATGTCAATATAACTGAAAAAATTGAAGTTAGTCTTACTTTGCATCCCCATTTTGAGTTATGTCTCATAAGATCACGAATATTTTTGATTGACTAAAAATATAGTTAGTTGTAATGTACAACGGGTATAATAAGATTGGGTTAAAGTTGTCATTCAACTTCAAAGACAAAGAAAAAGCCGGAAAACCAAAGATGATCAACTTTTCCTAATGATTTGCTTTCATGATATGTTATAATGCTCTGCTGGCTACCGGAAAAAATCTTCGCCCAGTGTTTTTAAGAGATTAAAAACAAATTAGCTGCTGTCCTTATTCTCTAGTTTCTAGAATCATAAAACATCAGACCAGGGTTTAGATTTGCCGCTTAAAGTTGTATTGTTAAAGCTGTATATTAAAGTTGTATAAGTATTTTTAGGTTAACGGTATATAAGGTGCGTTTCATAATTATAAGGTCATTCAATTTTTGACCATATCTCCGAAACGACTGACTGTAGGGTATCGAAACTTTTTATAAAAATTGTATAGCAGGTTAAGAGTAAAGACAACAACAGAAGAATACTTTTGACAAATTGATAATGTTGTTCAAGAACAGCAACAAAAATTTACGTGTTTCACAATTATAAGGTCAACTATGATTTCATATGTAATGTAATGTAAACGTCAATATTTATTAAAAAAGGATTATTGAATACACTCTCCTCTCTTATTATAATGATCTTCAATCCGTTTTTTCATACTTATAATAAGACTATTAATTAGGTCTTGGTCAATTTTTTGCCATTCTTCCTTTACAGCGGTTATGAGAGGTTCAGTTGACTCAACCTGTCGATTACCCCCATACACTCGTTGTGTTAGAATGCCCCACAGATTTTCTATGGGGTTGATGTCAGGTGAGCATGCAGGCCACTCCAAAACTGTGATGGATTTCGACGAAAACCACCGTTTTGTCTCTCGGCTAACATGGATTCGAGCATTATCTTGTTGGAAACGCCGCTCTGTGTCACATTTTTCCTCCAAAAATGGCACCAGGCTACTCTCAAGGAGTTGTATATAGTCAGCGTCCTTCATCCGACAAGATGTTATTTGGAGTTCCAAGCATCCCTGAGCCGGAAACGCGGCCCACACCATTACACTGCCACAACCAAAATTCCGTTTTGTAAACCGCAATGGTTCTCTCCGGACATCACGGCAATAGCCTCGAAAACCATCTGGCCCATCCAGATCCACATCTTTTCGTCGCAAAATAAAACCTAAAGTCGTTTGTTTCAATATAAAGGACTATTGCAAAGCTGATAAAAACAGGACTTACTCTTTCCCAATTGGTGTGGAAGTTTTTTAAAGCAAAATCAACTCTAACCTCCTTGCGGCGCTTTGTTAGCTTAGGCATTCGTTGCTCTTCTCAAATTGAATCTTTTGACTCCGTTTTAAGGTCCTCCAAATGGTTGCCTTTGACACATTTGCTTGTACCAACGTCCTTAAGCCTGTTAAGGAAACGGATGAGTTGCTAGCTTCGCGTACAATGCGAGCCTCGGTGCGCGGATTGAGCTTTCTCTTGGCTCCAGGACGCTTCTGTGTACCGTAAACTTGCGGATTTTGCAAAAAATGTTGCCAACACATAGGCTACGGTTAATTTGTCTCCCGATTTCCCTCATCGCTACTCCGCGATCGCGTAATGCGGTAATTTGACCTTTCTCAAAGTCCGAAAGCTGCATACCTCGTGGCATTTGTACGATTTTACAATATTCAGTTGTTTCCGATGCCGAAGAATCCGCTGACAGATTTCTCTGCGATAGTTTTACTATTGACCTTATAATTGTGAAACACCTGAATTTTTGTTATTGTTGTTGTATAAATATACCGTTAGTTCAAAAATGTTTATCAGCTGTTGCCTCTACTTCTTATTAGCTACTTTTCTTTTTTGGGGAGTGTTGATACCCTATAGTCAGTCATTTGATGGGTATAGTAAAAAATTTAATGACCTTATAATTATGAAACGCACCTTACATACATTCATATATATGTAATACTACAGCATACCCCACGTCACGGTTTCACCGCATGAGGAAGTGCGTTAAGAGTTTTCGACTAGCTGATTATATAATGTTAGTGAACTAGTTTTGTATAAACCATAAAAGCATTAGAAAAGAGAATTGCAGAGGTATTGTTATGTTCGGCATTCTAAGGATTAAGCCTCTAACAATAACATGTCGTTCTCTTTAAGAAAACACTGGAAAACAACAACGAACTCTGCTTACATTCACTGGTGCTATCCTTTTTCTTTCTGTATGACCCATCTGTGATGATTTCAGCGTCTTTCTGGATTATTGGATCAGTTTGCATGGCCTCATCAGTTTTTTTAATCAACTTTGTCGTAATATCGGTTTGTACCCCTATAGAAGATTTTCCCGCTCGCAGACGTCTTTAAAATACGCATAAAACAACTTATAGTTTTAACTCGAAAATATAGAAAAATACTTTACCTCGAAGCATCTAGAAGTTTTGCTCTGAGAAGGGCACTTTTATCAGGCTTCGGCAAAGTAGATACACTGACTGCGCGCCACGGCGGTCTCTTAGTGTCTCCCTCTTTCTCCTTGGGAGCACTTGCATGCTCTTTTATACGTTTCCAGTTCTTTGTACCCCTGCAAAATGTATGGTTAACAGCGAAAATCTTTTCAAAAACTAAGAAAAGTTCTGGTAGTGCTACGTCCCATGATAAGCATTGAACAATGCAACACGAAATACGAGTTGTTTGCCAGGAATCGGCTTTTCAAATGAACACTGACTGTTTGCCAAACAAATCAGACTTTTAAGGAATTATCAGCACAGTGAAACTCGCCGCTCACTGCCGTTTAGCACAAACTGAATGCAGAAATTTCTTGAGTTCCCGAACATGAGCTTCGTGGGACGGCTACGAGTCGTTTTAAAGTGAAAACGACCAGCGAAGCCCCTTTCCATACCGTCGCTGCATTCACTTCTTCACCCTGGCCAAAAAATACGAGCGAAAAGAGCTCTGACCGCGGCCCGCATACCCCATCCACATGCAGATTTTCTGGTCACTAGCGTTCTGATAATAGTTTCACAGACAATTTTACTGCTCAATTTCAAAATCTCCGTTTAACCAACAAGAGCCGGCTGCGATTTTCCAATCATTTACACAATTATGAATTTCGTTGCCGCTGACATGGATGCTAAACGCGTTATCCATCTTCACGATCGTATGTACTATATGTAGGTATACTCATACCTGCACAATACGCTGCGGCATTTCCGAAATACCATCGGACTGCGTTGACCCACCAAAGCAACCAAGTCAAACATTTTTAAACTCATTTCATCTCCTTCAATTAACTATTTCCTAGATATATACATACTTTTGACCAATAACAATTCACCTGCTATTGGTGTCGAATGTTTGGGGTCCCGAGCCCACCAGCACTGCATTCTCTTCAACGCTTTGCGTTTCACTGGTTTCTGAAGAGGCCCCGCTGTTGTTTGAACTCGCTGAATTTACTTTGCTCATTATTGCACAATTCAAAGTCTTAGTCTTACTGGGCTTTAATTTGAAACATATAGGCACATGCATATGATTAAATCGAAAATCGCCAGCATTTATAACGCGCCGCTGTTGCTATGGACTACTATGCATTCGGATTTATCGATAGGACAGGCATGAATTTAGCAAAAAAATTTTCCCACTGGAAAAAATCCAACTAGAGACCAAACATAGTAATGCTGCGTACTCAGTTTTTCATTTCTACATCCTTTGTCCTTTTAAAAGGACTTCAAAGTTTTGAAAGGGATAAAAAATAAAAAAAATATAAAAAATTCTTAACCTCGTTAGAATATGGCGATATGCATATCAAATGAAAGAGAAAAGGGTCAAGAATTTAAATAAAATTAATTTTTTATATATTTGTAAAAAAGGGATATGAAAAAGGTCTTTTGAAAATTTTAATCCTTTAAATCCTTGAAAATTCATACAGAATTGTCTTGAAAAGTAAGTATGTTATAAATCAAGATCTCCTTTATCACGTGTCAAAATTTCATTACTCTAACTTTTTTGGTTCGAAAGTTATTAACAAAAAGGCGGATGCTGCAATTCAATGAAGTACAAAAATTCTTCTTTAATTTAGTATTTTAAATAATAAAAAAAAATAATAATTCTAATTGAAATGTACTCGTTTGCTTTGCCTCTTATGTTTTCCAGCGGTATCGCGACATATCGACCAACAGTATTCTGCAAACATGTGGCAGGAATTTTTTCCTTTAAAGCGATTTTCAATAGTCGCTAAGTCCTGGTGGAACCACTCGCCGTGTTTATCACTGAAATCTCCCAGGTTTTCGTTGAAGAAATCAAGATGGTTGTCCAAAAAGTGTATTTTTAGGGACATATTTACCCCCATCTCTCCGAAATTTTTTATTAACTTTTTCACTATTTGTTCGTAATTTTGTGCCTTCTTATTTCCCAAAAAACATTCTATGACTGCCTCCAAACTAATCCACGCGTTTTGTTCTGTTGCTGTCAGTAAATTTACAAAATCCTTACGCTTGAGTAATTCTTTCAGCTGGGGTCCATTGAGAACGCCTAAAAATATGAATCTTACTTAAGTTTTGTTATGTCAGTCATGCAAATTTAATTATATACCGGCGTCAATCTTTGCGTCGCTTAATTTCGGGAAAACTTTCCTTACAAATTCCATGGAGGCGCCATCAGAGTCAAGCGCGCGTATAAAGTTTGCTTATAAGCCCCAACTTAATATGCAGAGGCGGCAAAATAATGTTAGATGACGGTACGAGTGGGATGTGATCGATGCTATCACGTCCAATTTGGTGAGTAATTCGAGCTGGCCATTTGTAGTCTGTATAATGTAGTTCTCGACGCCGTCCTTCCCAAAGGCAAAGAAAGCATTGGTGCTTAGAAAACCCTTTTTTCAAGCCAGTGAGAATGGCTACAATTTTTAAATCGCAGCAAATAACCCAGCGATGAAGTTCATAGTCAATTAGTTTTAATACAGCGCTCATGGTATCGTAAGTTTCTGCCACATTCGTTCCATAAATAATAGGAACGGATGGATAAACATTACCATTGTGCAATAAGACACCCTTTAGACTTTTAACGGAACCATCTATAAAAAGACGCCATTCATCAGGGATGTGTGGATGACCGATAGTGGTGAAAAGTTTGTCTATATCACAAGCGTACGTTATCCCAGTCTGGTCGTCTATAGTGTAGCAATCACCAGAAATTCCGTGTTTGCTCGCTTTCGCGCTGACGTTATGCGAAAATCGTGTGACACTAACTTCCACTGCTGCAAACGGGACGCTAATATTTCAGCGCTTCTCTGCGATAAGTTTGTATCTCGCACGAGATCGTTGAAATCTTCCGGAGTTATTAAGTGAGGCGTTGCGTATCCCTTCTCACTTTCATTGGGTTGAAATTCAGAAAACATTTCAAAATTGCTGCCGCTGCCTAATGTCTCTACATCCGCAATTTCCCCTGCCATTTGTACTTCTTCACAAGGAGCTGAATTTGAAGCAGATCGTACTATAGCTGGCTTAATCTATTCACAAGCGTAATAAGGGATGTTGTCTCGGGACTCATATCTAACTTTTTCGGTATGAGGCTGTGTTTGGCAGAAGTAGAAAAATTGGCGCAGTGTTCACTACGGCGCAACCATATGACCGGGTAGACGTATTTCATGGGATGCTTATTTTGGCTGCCATTCTTGGATCCAAGTAAACTTCGATAGCAGTAGTCGCACACAACTTCAGGCAAATTTGGTGTGAAATTTATTAAAAAATATTGTTCGTAACATTGAATGAACAGTTTCGAAGTTTGGCGCGATTTATTTAAAGGCACAAATAAACCGCATGCTGCACAAAACTTATTACGATTAGGACACTGCATTGTTAGTTTTAAGGTTCTGCTTTTCTTAACTTTTGAACACTTTTAAACACTTTTACAAGAACAAGTTTTAATAAGAAGGGAGCGGTTACACTTTTGAACACTTTTCTTATAATTCTATTTCAAACTATGGAAAATCGCTTTAAAAGAAAAAAATACCTGCCACATGTTGGCAGAATACTGTTGGTCTACATGTTGCGATACTGACACTCAATTAAAGTAGAATTTGTGTACTTCATTGAATTGCCTTTTTGTTAATAACTTTCGAACCAAAAAAGTTAGAGTAATGAAATTTTGACACGTGATAAAGGAGATTTTGCGTTATACCATACTTACTTTTCAAGACAATTCTATATGAATTTTCAAGGATATAAAGGATTAAAATTTTCAAAGGACCTTTTTCATATCCCTTTTTTACAAATATATAAAAAATTAATTTATTTAAATTCTTGAGCCTTTTCTCTTTCATTTGATATGCATATCGCCATATTCTAACGAGGTTAAGAATTTTTTATATTTTTTTTATTTTTATCCCTTTCAAAACTTTGAAGTCCTTTTAAAAGGACAAAGGATGTAGAAATGAAAAACTGAGTACGCAGCATTACTATGTTTGGTCTCCAGTTTCACGCCCATATGGATTTTTTCCAGTGTGAAAAATGCTGTCGCACAGTGTTATGAATGAAAAGCGCACATTATAGCGTTAATATACAAATTATAACTGCACCAGTATAAATGTTTTCACACGCAGTTTTTCTTCATTCAAGCTTTCACAAAGGATATCCGAAGAACCTATTTGAAATCAGATACCTATAAGTATCAAAACACATGGCTTTTGTTCGGGCTCTTTGCGCAAGCTCGTTGGTAGGGATGGTCATCATTAGGCATCGGAATGACATGCAAAAAATCAAAATAAACCGATATATACAAAAAACATGCACACATATGCTTTCACCTGGATCTACAAACTTAAAATTTAAACTGTAGGTAAATTTTCGAAAAATAAATACCGCTTATAAAAAATATGTATGTATATATGTATGAACCAAGAATGATAAAATAAAGATTACGACATCCGACGTCATTGGTGAAGATGATGAAGATTGATGACGTCATTGGTGAAGATTTATAGGGTACCCATTTCAGAGTGCAATACTTAATTGTTATTTTTGGAGCGTATATTTCGTTTTATTTATTTATTTATTTATTCATTAATTCGGTTTTACACATATAGATTACTAGAATTAAGTTATTTTAACAAGAAGTTATTATAAGCGATATTGACTATACAGCAATGCAATTAAGATTGATAACACGTTTATATACAGTGAAATTCCCCATTACGGACAGTCCTTATAACCGGACAGCCCTTATAACCGGACAAATTTCGTAGACACATCAATTTCATTAAGTTTTCCATACAAATATCATTCCTTTAACGCTTTTTAAACCATTTTGATTAAAAAATCTCTCATAAACGGACAAAATTACAAAACTAGGCATATTTTTGAAATCTGTACTACCCTGATTTTTCTGTTTTTTCTCACTCTTATTTGAAAATGAACATTTGAAATTAAAACAATCAACCGTTACAAAATTTATTCAACCAAAACAGTACTAAATTCGTACAAAATATTAAATAAATAAACGAGAAACACTTGGATACAATTTGAACTAATTTTTTGTGCCCCCTCCCTTATAAGCGGACCTCTCCAATAACCGGACAAAAACACTGCGACGGTTAGTGTCCGCTTATGACGAATTTCACTGTACATATTTTTTTACAGTTTAATTAATTTGTGCAAAATTCTGCAATCAACTTTGCAGAATTTAACTAAAATAAAGTTTTGCTTCTCCTTGTATGTATTATTTGTTCATCTTGAAAAAATAAAAATTTAAGTTAGAATCTTAGTCAATAAAATTATTTTCATTCAATATCGGCAAAATTATACAAAAAAGCATGTAAGTAATTTGTGAATTTAAATATTACATATGCTGCGTTGTTAATATTTAACACGAATTTTGTCTAAGCCGCAGATTCACAAGCGGTGCATTATTTGAAGTTCCCAAAAGACGCACTACAGAGAAGCATTTGGGTAACCTTTTGTGGATGCAAAGATATAAATTTCATTACTGAAAGTATTTGCTCCCGTCACTTCAAGGAGCGCGATGGCTTTAAATTTAAAATGGGTCGTTTTTAATTTTAGAAAATATAATTGTTGTATTGACGAAACCATTAAAATATAAATTGATACAAAATATTGAATAATAATATTTTTAATAAAATATATTTAATTTTATTAAATGGCAAGAGCGTTATAATAGTAACACAGCGTGGCCAAATCTGCCTAACCTCTATCGAAATCGCTCTAAGCAATTGATAAGTAAGTATGTAGGTATGTTAGCAATTAATGTTTTTCAATAAAAATTGTTTCTGTCTTGGTCCCGTTCAAATCCGAAGCTCCAAAATATACACGTGCATATAGTTCCGATCCCTAGTAATTACTTTGCCTAAAAGTTTTGCTTCAAATTTATATTATAGGCAAAAGCTCAATGTCTTTAATTTAACTGGCACGTTAATTAAAT
This sequence comes from Melieria crassipennis, assembly GCA_963668005.1. Classification (NCBI taxonomy): domain Eukaryota; kingdom Metazoa; phylum Arthropoda; class Insecta; order Diptera; family Ulidiidae; genus Melieria; species Melieria crassipennis. The sequence goes on along the minus strand of OY764961.1, from coordinate 83,161,396 downwards.
ACAATGGTAATAAAGTAACTTACTGCGCTCTATGGATTGAAAGTTGTGGAGGAAGGGGGGGAAATGAAATCGCAAGTGCACTGATAAAAATTTTGACCAGCGTTAAGAACGATCATCCGGAAATACAGCAAATTACTCTGTGGAGTGATTTGTGTGTCCCTCAGAATCGAAACCAAATAACTTCCACAGCTCTATTGTACTTTTCAAACGATTCAACTATTGAAATTATAAAACAAAAATTTTAGAACCCAGACATTCTGTGATTTAGACTGTGTGCATAGCACAATAGAAAAGACCATGAGAATTCTAGAAATTCCGAGCCAGTTAACTTTAATACGAATATTAAAGAATCTGACATATCAAAATACCCAGTTAACCCTAATTCCCAGAAGTGAGCCTCACAGTCTCACTAAAGATTTCAAATGGTGATAAATCCAAAAGATTTTCGATTCCATTATTTTATGTAATCCTCTAATGGAATGTTAGGATTATATTGCATTTATAAATATTACATTTTAGACAGTTTTTGTACTTTTTAAACAAATGTTTTCAGTAATTTAACTCATATAAGCCTGACAGTCTCACTTCTGGGTTTACGCTAGTTTTAAAAGTCTGGGATTTAGGGTTACAAATACTTCCAATAAGCTACCGTCACGTACATTTTTCAAAAGTGAAGTACGTGGAATACAGTAAATGTAATTTGTGGGAAATTCTATATAAACTGAGTCATGAACGTTGTAACGCTAATTTTAAATGCATAAAAAAACAATCGTTTGGGCGTTTCACAAATGAAACTCGAAAGAACTTTGTTCAGCAGACGATCCATACATTATCCAAACCCAAATTAGATCATAGCAAAGTTGAAAACTGAAAAGAAATGATCTTATAAATTGAATCTGAGACAGATAAAAGTTTTGATAGAGCAATATTATATTATATAATACCAAACGCTTCAAAAGTCTCTATAACATAAGAAAACATAATAAAGTTTATTGAATGAATTTGTTAATGAACGTTATGTTCCTTGTAATAAAAGTAAATGTTCGTTATAAGACTGTATTTCATTTTCCCTTATTGTGCTTTATACAAGGGGTCGACTATTAGAAATGTTGTCGTATTTGCTATGGACAAAATCAATTCGAGTGCATTTGTAACATACGACTAATGCTTACGGAGTTAAAAGTCGAATATTTCTTAAAGTTCGCAAGTTATAAGCTAAAATCAATTACAAAAATATGTAATATCGTTCAAATTGAGTCCCCCCCAAACACAAAAATTGCTGATACAAAAGTCTGGTATGGTATGCATAGCAGAGCATAAGTCCATGCTTTAGGTAGTATGCTTACGCCGTATATGGCTAAATATGAAAGTCAAATATGCAAAAATGCATGTGAAAATAGAAAAAACATGCAATGTATATGGCTCATTCTAAATATTTTTGATATATTTTCTTTCTTTGTCCCGTTCAAATCCAAAGATCCAATAACATATGCATGTACATATAATTCCGATCTCTAGACGTCATCAATTAACTCGGTAGTGCCTAGTGTCACCATATGGTAACACTAAACATCCACTCAAAAAACTTAATTTTTAATGGCATTAATTCGCTCAAAAAATGTTAACCCGAAATTCGATAGGAAAGAATTCCGACTCATACGGGTAAACGTAAAATGCATAGCAAAGAACCAAAATTGTTCCATGCAGCTACAGCCAAAGTGATTGAAAAGTCGAAGACGTTGGTTGAGAAATGGGTGACGCGGCACAAACAGTCGATAAATGTTAACGACTTTATTGAACGGGGGAAAACGAAACGATATATAGTAAAATTTTTTCGAAGATTTTTTATTTGAGATCGAACGCCTTTTTAATTTACATTAAGTATTAAGTAAGTTTCATTAGGCAGGGTTGTATCATTATTTTAAAAATATAAATCATAATAGCAGTGGCTACAGTATGATTGAGTTTAAAAAACCAGCAAATGACAGCAAAAAGCAAAATAATTTTAAAGTTCTCAGTTGATTTATAAAACTTGCTAAATTTGGCAGCCGCCGCACATAAATGCTTGGATCTAAGAAATCCGAAAACCTTAACTAAATTGGACAAATAGTTTTTCTGTAGAGCCTGTCAAAGTTGAGCAATTTTTAGAGTGTGAAATAATATCACCAATTTGCACTTTTTCGGTAAAGCTGAAGTTAAAATATGGAAAGGAGCAAATTAATTGAAACTTTTTGCACCGGTATCGTAAAAGAAGGCATTTGTAGTAAATAATTAAATATAGAAAAAAAATTTGGTTGTTGTTGTTGTCTCTTCATAGGCACTTATTTGAAGCACTGTTTTTATTACACTTTTTGAACTTTCGATAGACTTTAAAAAAAAATGCCAGAGTTCCGTCTTTGGGAAAATTGTTCACTAGTCTTCTGTGAGTGTTGTCCTAAAGAGATCGGGTGCCCGATTTTGCCCGACTGGATTTTACAGCGATTTTTCTGTGGCCACCTCGAGCAAATTTGCGCTTTCGAGTGCGTGCGTTCGAACAAGTTCGTCAAGATTTTGATAGTGAATCAATTACACGTGATTATAATCGTTGCGAGGGCATGCAAATTTGGATTTTGGCTTCATTGATGATGTGATACAAGCTTGAAACTCCGTATTAAGTAGACTTTTTTCGCGTATATTGTTGTAAGCTCAAAGTAAAGAGTACTTTTGCTGAATACGCAGCTCGCACGTACGAATAACGAGCTGGCTTTCATTTCCGGCAATCAGCCATCATGTATCCTTTGATGTAATGTTTTTATTTTTAACAAAATACTAACACTGTGTCTGGCAGTCCACTTCTGCATACAATTTTTTTTAAATTTGAGTAAAAGTCAGTCAGTCGCCATTAGTCTTTTAGTTGAACCGCACCAATGAAACAATTAGCTATTGAAAAACAAAAAGCAGATTTATTGTTTTATGATCATATCTACATATGGGTTCATGTGTCCACAATCTTAAAAACTCCACATGTTCAAAAATCCCAAAACGCGGGAAACCCTAACAACTGTTTAGGTACCAGCTAGTGTTTTGTATTTGAAACTTATATATACAAATCCTATTAACAATACATATACAAATCATATTAATATTTAAAGGAGTTTGGAGCAGCAAAGTTAGTTTCCAATTTAATTTGAAGTAGACATCACTTCAACTCCGCCACTGCAACTAAACCGAAAAAGAAGCACAAATTCCAAGCTATTTGAAATATTTACTATTTCGAAGACAAAGGAGAAGTTCGTTCTGGCTATCACTAAAGAAATTGGTTACATCAAAGGAAGTTTGCCTGCAGCCAACATATCTACGACTAAAGAGAAGATATCCAGGATTAACGCACTACAAAGTTTAAATGGATTGCGGCAAACCTTACCAAATTCAATTTTGTCCAGAGTAATGAGTGGTTGGAAAAAATAATATACTTCGATGCAGATGCATGTAGCATAAGCGATGACCAACCATCGACATAAAAGGCGGCAAACGGAAGGCCGCAAAAGTCAATTCAGGACTGTGCATCATTTACTAAAAAAGGAAGCTTATGGAGGCAACGGAAACAATAACTACCACCCACCTGTCAGAAGGTTTGATCATAAGATAAAATGAGGATCAGGAGAAAATGAAAGGCGTTATAGTCAAAGCAGTTTTACCAACAAGCCCGGGTCGTGTTAAATGAATAAAAAACAGTGTTCCCACCCCACCCAATGGGCTACCGATCAAATATAGTCATAATGAAGCTTTAGCATTGTTTTTTAACTTAGGATTGTCCAAAGAAAAATTGACTTTTTACGTAAATTTTTCGAATTCTGGTTCTCATTTTGAAAGGAAAATTTATGAATTTGTATCTTTAAATTTGACTCTTTCGGCTTATTTCTTATATTTTTTATTACTTTTCAACTTTTACAATGTATTTTCATTAATTGTGCAACTAAAACTCAAAATTTTTGCTCTCATTTACAGTAAGCCGAACTTTGACAAAGTATTACGTAGCACCCTGTATCTCGATTGAATTTATATTTTGGAATACAATAGCCCGATGAATTTTTTATCAACAGTAACAAAAATTTTTCAATTATCGTTCGTTATATTCGTTCAGAAGTTATGATTTTCGCAACCTAAAATGCCAAATTGAGCCACTGTGCGCCGTAGCTCAGCTCGCTAGTGCGTTGGGCCGCGAGTCAAATGCGACACTCGAACCCAGGTTCAAGACTCCATTGCTGCTAACACCGAAAAACGAAAAAACAAAAATTTTTCTTTCGGAGGCTGTCCTCTCAGCAGGAAATGGCAAACCTCTAAGTAAAATTGCCTATGAAAAAGCTCCCAACTCGCCGTTCGGAAGCGACATAAAACTGTCCCTTCCAACCTTGTACGAATTCGCACGCACAACACGGATGGTTACGGGTAGCTAGGCCTTAGTCTCGTAATCGGGCTGTCGTGCCAGTCAATTATTATTATTAAATTTAAAATTTATTGCGTCTAAATATTTTTCCCGAGCCTTTGAAATAAGTGTACGATATATCGTACAAATGACGGCAAACATTGCAAAGCTTTGTACGATATATCGTACAAATGGGAGGCAAAGGTTGCAAGTTGTGTTTGCATTTTTATTAAGTTATTGGTTTGGTAATAGAATCGACTATTCGGTAATTTTCGATTAAAAATAAGAATTACTAGACGATTTTGGGCAGACATAGGTTATGTAAAGTTAGACATGCGTAGTTGCGACTCCCACTACGATAATAACAATCGGCTATATTCAGTATCTTCCTGTAAATGAATGAATTGAATGATATGAATGAATATGATACAAATTTTAATTGATTCAGTGTTTTATTGAGGGGAAACGGGCTTTGCAACAACAACGGTTATATAAAGCCGAATAAATGTGAATCAATTGTTTATACATATGGGGCATTCCATACAAAATTTGCCACCAAAATTTTTTTTTCCATAAAAATATTTTTTTTCGTTGAAGTTGTCGAAAATATTCGACACGTATTTTTTTATTCTTCTTTCGTAATAAAGTACATTTTTCCAATCGTTAATACTGAAAAACCTAATATAGGTATGAAAAAATTTCCTCAACATAAAATTTACCCTTTTTTCTCAGCTTTCTAATGAGGTATACTAAATTTTCATCATATCATTTATTCGAAGAAAAAAATTGCAAATTTATAAACAAATAGAATTTTTTTAAAGATGGACCTAATTTTTTTTTTTTTTGTTTATCGAAAAACATAGTCCAAACATTCTTCTGAATTATGGAAAAATTTTGGAGTGGAAGGCTCAAAAGTTAAGGAGCAATGCATTTTTATATAACGGCTCGCGCGCCAATAAACAATAAACTGTAAGCGCGAGCGCGCGATGTCTAACGCGACAAGTCTAGACACGTCAGCCTGCGTACGACCGAGTCGCGCTGCGGTACGCTCCGCTGCGGTAGGTCCATCTTTAAAAAAATTCTATTTGTTTATAAATTTGCAATTTTTTTCTTCGAATAAATGATATGATGAAAATTTAGTATACCTCATTAGAAAGCTGAGAAAAAAGGGTAAATTTTATGTTGAGGAAATTTTTTCATACCTATATTAGGTTTTTCAGTATTAACGATTGGAAAAATGTACTTTATTACGAAAGTAAAATTTCGAAAAAATTTTTTCTTGAAAATAACGCGTAAAAAATAAGAATAAAAAAATACGTATCGAATATTTTCGACAACTTCAACGAAAAAAAATATTTTTATGGAAAAAAAAATTTTGGTGGCAAATTTTGTATGGAATGCCCCATATACATATATTTTATATGTTTCGATCAAAATTAAATCAGATTTTGATTTTTTGCTGCTATGTTTTCGATCAAAAAAACCAATGATTTGTTTATAAAACTTAAAAAAATTAAACAAAAGTTTCAATAATTTTACTCCTTTGCGGACCATTGTACGATATATCGTACAAAATGGATTGAGCTGTAATTCTCAACCTAAATGATTTTTTTTTATATTTTGTTGTATTTTATTGCTAAAATGCTCAATGCAGGTCAATATTTTGAAGGAAAAATTTTTAACTCAAGAAATGCGGAAATTTACCGGAAAGGGTTAAGTTTAGCCAAGATTTTTGGACGCAAGAAAAAAAATTCAAGAAGGATCGAAGAGTCTCTGCTGCACCTGGAAGGAGACGTATCTACCTTCGTTTAGATAAAAAGACATTGCTAAAACAGAACTTTGCAACAATGTACGAGCCTGAAATTTGCATGAAACGCTTTTTCGCCGAAAATCCTTAACACGCTTATGTTATAGTAATGTGTTTATTAAAATGTTTATATTTCACAAAAGTTAAGCGTATCCTTAATTATATCCTTTCTTAATTGATTAGTCTTCGAACCCTAAGCTAACAAATAGAATAAGATAATCCCTTAAATAATTGTACCATCACTCCATCGGACATATATATACATACATCATTACAGCTGAACTTCGTTTGTAACCGCTTTAACTAAAACGATAACTTCAAATCAATCAGTCGAATCAATCATGTTTTCTTAGCTTCACAATTTGATCACTATATCAAATACAATGGACTGTTACACTATTACAAATGCATTGGGCTAGTTTACATTTTCTGTTTTCTTCAAGTGTTCACCAGGTTTCCTTAAAAAAGCTTGAAGAAAGTCAAGTCCAATTGGTAGAATCTGAATGCTTTCACTGAATGCGTGTAGTGGTGGGATTAGTATGTCCTTATAGGACATCGTTTTCAAGTTTACAAGCTCAACTTTATACTCAGTCTTCTCCACTTGCTGATAGGCACCGTCAGTAACAACTTCACGAACAATTTTTCGCACAATTGTGCGACCGTGTTCCCTGTAAAAAGAGTTTTTTGTCAGTATGTATGCAACTACATATGTCGAAGAAATAGCTACCTGACTAGAGAAGCTTTTTCGCTGCACACTAAACGCCACAAGCAGTATCCTGACGATGCAACGTCCATACATACTTCGTCGATATCCTGCAAAATCTTCATAATGCCACGTTCATCACTACTCATGCACGCAGATTTCAAGTCCATCGGAAGGTCTAGTCTAAATTGACAGTCCATAAAAAAATCGATTGGCTTCCAGTTTTCTGAACAGAAAGTATTCACATAAATATTTTCATATAATTTTGCAATGCCGAAGTGTTTTACTTTTTGCCACACGACTATTTTGAACCTCTATATTCAGTATTCTGATGCTATCACCCATTAGATCAGTTTCTTCGTATAGCATAACAATTGCGAAAGTAATTAGCAGCTTATGACTAAAGATAAATATGCCTCTATGTTGCATTTGATAGTCAAATATCCAACGCGGTGATTTTTCGCTGCAATAAAGCAATATAATGAAAATTATAAATGTGCGCACCAGAACACCGAATTATTTCTTACGTCAGCATTTCATCTAATCGCTGAACAAACGTTAGATGCTTCCTGAACGAACAATCAGCAAGATCTACCTCTTTTAGTTGCGATTCAATTCTGCAATAGATAAGTATAAACCAAACTAGATCAATTTTAAAAAACCTTATATACCTCTGGATATCAGTCATCACTGCTGTGATGTTGAAATCATCTGCCGGTTGATCGTAATTTTTTTCTTCCATTTTTATTAACTGCGTTCCGAAATTTTCCGGGCTTATTGACCGTTCTAAAGATTTGCGCCGCCAATATTCGTGGACATCTGCAATGGTCGGCCGCTGACGTAGATGTAATAAACGTTTTAGACCTGGACACGGTAACGACGGCAATATCGGCAGCACCAGCGTCTCGCCAATAGATGTCATATTCTCCTCAACTAATATTTCCTGAAAATTTCGACATTTTCGACACATGGACTTATTTTCCCTGTTTTGCACAGCTTTTTCCAAGCAATTGCTATCATTCACTTCATCACATCCCCATTCATCGTGAACCGTGTCATCTTCAATGACAACACCGTCCTCTGCGCTTTCTGAAATTAATGACTCTACGAGGGTTAAGCGCGTCTTGTCAATATCGTTGAAATAGTCTTTTTCAAAATCTGGCAAAAACTTCATAGCTGTATTCTCATGCAAAAGGCTTAGATCGTCCTCTTGCGCAACTGTCTCATCTTGATTCATTTTTTGGTAGGTCTGCTGTGCCAAGTAGTGAGCAGAAACATCAGATATGGTAATCGGGTTCGCTTCAAACATACAGAAAACACTTTGTGGTTTGCCTGATTCATTTATTGTTCGGTTAACTGCTGTATCATTTCCACTGGCGGGAAGCTTAATGCTTTGCTCTTGTTGTTGTATAAAAGCCGTTGCTTTTCGAGGAATTTGAATAGTCTCCAAGGAATGATTTATATCGAACTCACCCCACTTAGATGTAAGACCACATTTAATGGAACCATTTTGTTCGCTACTATTGATACGTACTGGAATGCGCGACACAGATGTGTTACTCAGATCAACTGCATCTCCTTTTACATTTGCCAAAAAAGTAGCTGTGGGACTAGACAAGTTTTCTATAGTTAAACTATTTTTACTTGCCGTTATGTTGTTTACTTCTAGTTCTTCGCCCATCGAAAAGTTCGAAGTCACCATTCTGAATAAGAATTTAATAATAATATAATAATTGAGGAGTTAAAGCCTGCACTCAGTTCACAAATAATAACTTACCTATTTATATTGCAAATGCTACCAGGTTCGTTGTCATTCCTTTGGGGCACTGCTCTAGCTTCATTGACTTCTTTTTCTTTTACCTGTTCACCGATATACACAATTGATTCCTCTACACCACAATTGTCAAACATCAGTGTCTGACGCTTCTTGGATACCGGCAAATTTGGTGTGAAATTCGTTGTAAGCCGCTTTCTTATTAACGCACTAACAATGGGACTCCCGAAACCCGCGTTGGAAGCGTTATCGTTCTCCAAAGGTTGCAAACCAGATACATCCATCTCGATAGAAATTGGGTTGTGAGATATCGATTTTAAACGATTTTTCTTCTCCGTTTCGCAGCAAATAATAGACATCTCCAAAGAATTATGATGTCGCTCCTCTTTGACTGTCTCCGTCTCTTCATACCGTTGTTGCTCTTGCTCAGCCTCGTTTTCTAAACATTCAAATTCGATTACAGAGCGGTGTGGTGTGCCTACACATAAACGACGTATGTATTCCTGCTGATCATTGACTACCACTGGTGAGATATCCATCGACGCCTCGTGTCTATTCGTGCGTTCAGGTTTCTTCTTCGAGTCGCCAAACGTGGTAGCGCGCGTTTCGTTCAATTTCTGCGTCAAAGAGTCTTCCATGTCTTGTAATGCGTTTTGACGCATCAAAACAGCTTTGGCACCATTTAATGGCTTCACAGACAAATTATATTCATCTTTAAGGCCTTGTTCTTCGAAGCTACAAGAGCCTTCGTGAATGCTTTTCGCCTGGAATTCCGCCTTTTGGTTAGCCTGAGGGAATTGAGCGGACTCATCCAACGGTATTTGGTTTTCACCTGTAAAAATAATAGTGCGCCGACTTCTGGACACCTCCTCAGCTTTTCGAACGTTGAGTTCAATATTACTTTCGGATGTTTTTTTTTCGTCATTCATCGCTTTATTTGCATTTCGTAAACTCAGGTCTATACTCGAGTGCCCAATTCGACTTTCAGCTACCCCTCTACACGTCGTATTTCTCGTCTCACAGTCCATTTCTTTTGAATCGTTCACGTTCGCATGACTTGTTACGTGAATAGTCGCATTCGTGTCATTAAAGTTTATATCTTCAACTTCTAAAATTGTTATTCGGCGTGAATCTGCACTTCTCTTCTGATCAGTTGCCGTCCATTGATTTTTTGGAGCACACGAAAAAGTGCCTAAAATGGAATTCCCTTCTTCCCTAAAATTAAAACCAGATTTTTAAACGCCATACGTCGTAGGTGTGGGCCTTCGTAGAAAGGAAGATTATTATACTTTTGTTTTTCCAAGTATCGTTTCAAATTTAAATGTGGATACGTTATGTAAAATCTGATTAATCAAACTCCATTAAACATTTTCCGACCAGATTAACACTACCAAACATTTAGCAAAAAAAAATATGCAGTCAATTAATGTTAACCTTTATAATCTTTCAAACAAGGAAAGTAAAAATTCAATTCAAAATATATCGAACTTCTCTTACACTTCTAATGTGTCATAAGTTATGACATGCTTTAATTTTGTCCATACGGTATTGGTAAATTTTATATTTCTCTGATTAAATTTTGTTAAATTATTAAGAAACAAAATATGCTTCGGTTTGCTTAACGCCGTATTCGCCAACTGATTCTCGACAGGATTAAGGTGAGGTGACTATGAAATCCTTTTTCCTCCCTGCGAAATCCGTTATCCTGTTTGCAAACCTATTTTACTGATATCGTTCTATGCTAGCGTATTTTGATTATTTTTGTATGCGATGGCCCCGCCTACACCACGGACAGACAACTGTGACTAAATCGACACAATCGATTGATTCTAATAATAAATATAAACTTACGCGTCTCCTTCGTTGCAACATTCTGGCTCTCTATCATCTTCTATGATCTTTTCACCACATTCCATTGTCACATCAACATCATCGTTAAAATGTATAGTTTCTCTTCGATTGGAACTCGAATATTTCGAACTATTCCGCGACGCCGTCTCGTCGCCCAGCTTTTCTTTAATTAGAAAGCTTGTGTTATCGAACATATTGCAAGCTTCAGAAAGCCTCAACACACTTCTGGCCTCGATACTTGAATTGCCATATAGGGACACTCTCATGTCGTCTTCGCTCTGCTGGATAGCCTCACCTTGCTTTGCTTGTTTACCGAAATTGTCGTTTTTAGTCATCGCAAAAAGCTGTTTCCCCACTGACTTCCGTCTAACAGATGGTTCCTTAGCACTTAACTCGGAGTAAATTTGAATTTCTCCACGCTCAATTTCGTCGTTAAGCTGACGAAAATTCAATTTTTTGTTGCTGGAAACAAACTCAGGTGGAAACAATGGCGAACTGTAGTCAGGCGTAACAAACATATCTTCTGCATTGATTAATGAAATATTCAAATTCCTAACGCCAAATACTGCTCCCATAGTACCTTGTTCTTCTTTGACAGCAAATGATGCAGTAACCTTGTGTTGATCGGATCGACCCTTTATTAAATCAGACTGCTCCACTGAGATTGGAGATGGACTCATTTTTCGCACCACAATCACTTTTTTTGTGGCAGGTTTCACTAAAAGAAAATTCTACAATTTAACGTATACTTTATATTGGAACATATTTACCTCCAGGTTTGCCTTCAACGATTAATTTTAACTCCGGTTTAGGCAATACTAAGTGTTCCTGAGGCTCAACATCCATTTCAATAACAGCCGTCACCCTTGATTCGTCGCCCCCAGCTATATTGTTTCCATCCATACATGATATGCTCATTAAAATCGTTTCTTGATTCTTGCCCTTGCCCGATTCATCAGCATTGATACGAGGGGCTTTTAATGAATTGTTGGAGCTGTCAGTCATTTGCACCAAATTCATACTCTCCGCCTCTAACCTTTCTCTTAACACATCATGTGAGGGGGACTTCACTTCCATAGCTCTGATGATACTCATTGTATCATTGTTTTGAGTGCATTTCTCATTTCTTTGGCCATTTGCTGTTAGTAGCGAAATTTGCATTTCTTCCACCGCTCTCAGAGTTAACCGCCTTTCTTTCGTGCGGTTCTGATCTTCCGCTTCGATCTGTTCATTCATACAAATCGTTTGACTAGCTGTTGAGCGTTCACCCACGTTATAATTGCTGTACATTGACTGAAGGATGCACAAAAAAGAAAAGGTAAATTTCTATTATCGGTGCACTCTGAGAAATCTTTTTTATGCAGATACTTGATTTTTCGGGCTGGTTTGTTACGCAATGAGAACAAAAATAGGTAGCATAAGCCACTCCTATCCCCGACTGAATAAAAATAATGCACAAGAGTAATTCAGTACTGCGAAAGTTTGTATGAGTTGTTAAATATAAGACATGATGCATTTAAAATTGCAAACGTTGCCGAATCATTGTGCAAGTGATGGTTTTCGGAAAGTTACCGTTATAACGGGATTGACATTATAGGACTTTGTTTTGTACTTTGTTTTGTAAAAAAATTAATCTTCTACCTTTGTTAGTTTTTAGTACATTTTAGAATCAAATTCTAGAAAAGAAGGTCAGTAGGAACAAAAAAATTAACTCAAACCACCTTTACATTTTGAGAATAAAAAAAGAATTATAAAGCAAAATATTCAGTGTCAAGAAGATATTGCAAGCAACAAAAATTTGCCATTAATCGACGCGGTTGGCTGTTAAACATTTTTAAAAAGAAATTTTTAAACTCTACCCTCTCTTCTTGCGAGGGATAATACTTTTTTACGAACTTTTTTTAACAAAATTAAAAAATGCAAATATCCAATCTGAGTTTTGGTGTAGCAGGCAAATGTTTCACTCCGTTCTTAGTAATGGAGTTAATGACGGAAAATTTAACATCTAAAGAGTTCACTAATAGTAACACTACTCGACAAATAACGGGTTAATCGCGTGCACCTAAAAACAAAAGTGTTTTCTAGAATAAATTTTGGGTCGCTGTACACGAAACTGAAAATCAAAACATTTTTTAAACAGCGTTTTCGAAAAATCTTCAACAATTAAGTTTTCTTTCTTTTATTTAAGTCCAACTTTGTCACTCTATGGTCTTAAAATCCAAGTTTAAGTCAATTACTTGGGTCTGTTTTGAGCCTAACAATACCAAATTCCAGCAAAAAATCAACGAGTTATAAAGCGCTAAGCGAAGACACATTCACTTTTTCGGTTAAAAATGTAATTAGATTTTCTGAGAATCCAAAAAAATAGATTTAAATACTCATTTAACTAAAAATGAAAAATGTGAATGTGTGGTCGCTTAGTGCTTTATAACTTGTTCATTTTTTTGTCGGATTATTGTAATGTTAAGCTGAAAATTTATGCAATAATGTATCATTCATCTTGAATGAACTTGAACTTTTGAACTATCCTAAACAATAAAAAATGTAAATGTTATCCGGTGAAACTGTGCAAAGGTTGATCTGGGCAACAAACGTAAAATTCAACTATTTCAATGCCAACAGTTAAACAATTAATATTAGGGGTTTTCAGAATCCAGTGCGAATGGTCTTGCATATGCATATTTGGCGGATTTGCAAAGTTCATTTCCAACCTGCTCATAAACAAAAACAAAATATATGGATTTGCAAATGTAACCCAATTGGAAATATCTTATACAGAAAACAAACAGCACAAGTGCAAATTTGCCCTAGCTTTTCACTTGTCAAAATTGAAATGTGTAATTTGAAATTGGGTAAGTTAGTTTTCTCGATCCTAATCCAACGAAATGATCCGCATTAGGTGTGGCGTACCCCACTCTTACCTCTACCATTTCCTCGTTGCATATAACAGTTTTACTACTGTCTTTATGAAATGAGCCGTGTATAGCGACGCAGTCATCGCCATGCAGCTCTCTCAGATAGTCTTCAGTCTTCTCAGAATATGATAAAACATTCGTTTGCAAGACATGGTAGTCGTGTTCATACATAGAGAATGTTATGGACGGGTGTTCGCTGTCACTGCCACTCAAAGACAAATGGGGCGCCTTTGATCGTAAGTGACGTGTTCGATTTTTCTCATTTCCCAACAATGATACTTCAATATTGTTTTCCAACAGTTTGATTTGCTGCACTTGGTTGCCTACCGTCGCTATGGTTTTCACGCTATGGTTTTCCCCCACTGTAGTACTTGCAGTCGTCGAGTTCCAGTGAATATTTTCCTTATCGGCGGCATATCTCAATTCATTCGATTCGTCTGTCGAACTAATTGCAGCGGATCGACTTATGAAGGCACCAATTCCAGTCGAGGATTCTTGCCCGGAAGCACTTACATGATCAGACACTTCATACGAGTTATTCCATGTTCGAGGCTCTTCCTCACCAAAAAACTCTCTACAAACAATCAAAATCCTTAACAAACTGCAAATAAGATTGTAAGAGTTCACCTTTACCTCACAGACTTTTTTCCACTGAAACTTATGCGTCGCATTTGGCGCGGTCCACCAACTCCACCCACAGACTCGGCAACCCCTAATGAGGCTGCCGACCTTTTGATCTGAAACTAAGTCAATCAATTCAGCGAAAACATTAAACACACCGAAGGCGTCGCCATTGCAATGATTAATTTATTTACCGAACTTCTTTTTTTCTTTATAGAGTCCATTGTGTTCAAATCTCTGACAAAATCCGTAAAAACACTGTAATCCTGGAAAAACTTATGAAAACAAGACGCTTCGGCGAAATTAAATTCAAATTTATTGTGTATGAATGAAGTTGCCAGCACTGTTTTTAAAGCAAATGCTTACAGATTGGTGACAGCGTTGCCGTTTTGGTTATTTTTAACCAAACTTGGTAAATTTTTTTGCTGTTTTGAATTTTTGGTAATTTGGTAGCACACTCTGCGATATGGTAGTTTTTTTTGCTTGGTTTACCTTGTATGTTACATGCATATTTTGCTCTCTCACATAAAAAATCATATTTGTTTTCGCAACGACAATAACAGTGATGCCAATACTTATTAGATTGTAAATTTGGTTACTATTACGTAAACCTTAATAATCGAAAGTGGCATCTTCAAAAAAGTAACTCTTTTATATTTCACAAATAAAGAAAAGCTCGGGCGAAGCGGCTGATTTGCCGGTATTTCAATTGCTCGCCAAAGAGCTTTTGCCAAGAAACATTGAATTTGAATATGTATGGACTCCAAAAGGCGAACTGCAGTTGTAACTCCGCTTTTTTGATTTATTGCAATCACTTTTACTATAAGTCCACCAATTTCCAGGTTTTTATTTATTTTGCACCTCAAAGTTTTCAAAAGAATTTACAAATGTGCAAATGGAGAATTAAACGCATATTTATAAAAAAAATGAGGTAGTTTTGGTAATTTTTTTTAGAAATTTGGTAATTTGTTTCCGTTTGGTTGTGGCAACGCTGATTGGTGTACTTCTTTGTCAACAGAGTGTACTTCTCTGTCCATAGAGTTGCATTCTCGAATATATGTAACTTGTGACGGACAATACACCTATTAATAATACTTGTAAGCAGTGTTGGCCCAAAGTTAATCAGATTAACGATTAAAAATTATAGAATACAAATCATAATCAAAATATTTGACTAAAATTAATTATTCATAATCAAATTTAATATGATTACGATTATTAATCATAATCTTAAATCGTTAATTTGATTCGTGAGTTCGCTACAGTCGCGCTCGTACAGTTGGCCAGAAATCCGGATTTTGTCCGAAAAGGAACTTTTCAGTTCCGCGGCTATTTCAGCAAACAAAATTGCCGTTATTGAATAGAACACAATCCACAAGCATCAATGCATCCACAAAGATTTACTGGTTGGTGCAGTTTATGGCTTGGCGGCATCATCGGACCTTATATCTTTCCAAATGAGGAAGGATATACCGTTACCGTCAATGATCCTCGGTATCAGCGACTTGAGCCGACTGAGCCTGTCGAGAACATTGACATATTCGAGGTGTGGTTTCAACAAGACGGCGCTTCATATCATACAAGCAACGTAACGCTCGATGTTGCGAAACATAAATTTGGCAACTGGGTCATCTAACTGCGATTGTTCAAAAATATGTATTACTCAAATAATATATTAAAAATCAATAATCAATATATGTATAATCAATAAAATGTGGAAAAATTTAATTACACATCGGCAGAAAATACTCCTATTAAGATAAATCCGAAATATTTTCGTAACCCTCCATTACTATCGTCAGGGTGGAATCCACCCTGTGAGTTCAATTTCTTAGTAAAATATAGATTTTTTAACCAAAACTAAAATAGAGTTATAATGTAATCCACATTTGCATATTTCTGAAGGTTTTAGAGTACATTGCAGTTGCATAAATAAAGCTGATGCTTTTATACAATTGTTTTAAAAAGTAACTGGGTGTATTACACCCACGATAGTAGTGGCGTTATAAAATTGCTGGATGCTTAACACCCATTATTAGTAATGAAGTTTTATTTTTTATAAAATACATTTACATATTTTTATTCACTTTTTGGCGACAATTTTTTTGAATAACGCATAGACCACTTACTTAGTAGAAAATCCTTAAAAATTATGCTTTAGGATAAGTAAAAAATGTTTATAACATTAAATTTGTTATATCTTAAACTGATAAAGTTAGAAGGACGAAATTCAAGGATGTAGTAGTGTACATATTAGTCCTTAAGATATATTTTTTTTAAATTTTTTTCCAACAGTTTTTGGAAATTTCCAAGGATATTCAAGGATAAAGTTTCAAAAGGATATTTTTAATACCTATTTGTCCTTTTGCACCGAAACATTAAATTTTCTAAGATTCTAAGGATTTTTCTGTTTCATTTGATACCCATATTGTTATTCTACAATGCGCTCAATTTTTGAATTAATTCCTTGAAATAAACATGTCCTTGAAATTTCAAAGTCCTTTAAAAAAAAATCCTGACGTCAGAGAGAAAAACTAAAAACGCAGTTTTACTACATTTGGCCCCTAGTTTCGCAAGTATATCGATTTTTTCGTGTGTTTGGAAATTTTTTGATTTTTTTCGCACGGTGTAACCTTACAAAGTAGCAGGTATATTGTTGATTTTTGTTTGAGTTTTTACGCAAAATTTTACCTCGGTCCGAAAAAAATTATTAAGTAAATATTTATTACTTATTTTTTAGCTTTCTAAATCACTAAGCCCAAGAAACATAGTTTAAATAGTGTGAAAGATGTGGCTATTTTCCCAATACAAGTTTTTATTTCATCTTTTTTTTTCCTTTGAAATGAGATGCACATAAACAAATGTTTATATTAAATAAATGAATTAACAAAATTAAACAATTTATTTTTGTTTTTACATGTTATGATGTTCTGATTATGAAAAAATTGGTTTTGGTTTATTTTACCTCCATGGATAAGTAAAACGGATAATAAAAAGTTGTGGGTGGATTACACCCACGATAGTAATGGCGTTAGTGAAATAGACGATAGTAATGGAGGGTTAAGTCTTGAATTATTGTAGCCACTACAGGACACCAAAGTTGAACGCTCTTGAGGAAAAATTTTCTTACAGAACGAAGTGATTTTTTCACGTACTAAGTATTTATTTATTTACTATTTTTTCATTTTATCACCATCTTCTGAGTACCCTTAATTAAAGTACATGTTATAATGAAATTATGTGGTATACCGTGTTACGTGGGAACTTTCAAACGAAAAGTGCAAATAATATAAAACTTTGAGAGTAAACAAAAAATACATCAAAAACATCTTCCAAATTGTTCATCAAATATTACTAAATGTATGTACCTACTTTTAAAAATGAGCAAAAGCATCACTGCTACTAGATACGTTTATAAGTATAGGTAGTGGCACATATACTTGTAGTACAAATATGCGAAACTTTCAAGGTTTGCTGGCAGCGCACAAAAAAGTGGGAAAGCGATGGCTGCAATGGGCAATTTTATCGATGTAAAATTGCCACGCCTTTACAAACGGAGCTGTAATAAATATGAGAATTTGAAATGTTTGAACTTGAAGTTTGGAATATTTTGAAGCCGGCCGAGTCATCAAAAATTGTACCGACCGCTTGAAGCAGTGACAGCGAAGTCGAGGCGGCCATTTGAATGATATGCTGATATGGAATGGAGTGGAATGGCATGAATGCAGCATCAAACTATAGCTAGAATCCATTTGCCATCTGACACCGTTGTTGTTTTCTTAAATTTCTTTTCTTGTCTTCTTGTTTCTATGTAATATATAATGCTTTGTCCTGACTGATTCATCATCGTCCAGCCCAAACCGCTAAAGCTACAACCACGCAATTTAAACTGTAGATACATCTTGAAAAATGAACCTTCGCTAAGACGGAATTTTTTTTAAAATTCGGGATCTAAAGAGGCAAAACATGGGTTAAGGTGTTTTATAAAAAAAAACGCGATTTGATGGGCACATTGATTTCAAAGTTGGTGAAAACATTTTTGATCAAAGACAATTAGACGCGTTATTTTTTTTAAATCGAAATTTTACGTCGTCAACAATTGGTTAAGCTTTGTATACGGGAAGACTATGAAGAAAACATGAGCCGATGGGCCTATTGACTTCAAAGTTAGTGAAAACATTTGAAATAAAAAATAAATACACGTGTTTTTCATTTTTTAATCAAAACCTAAAGGGGTTGGATGGATGGATGGATGTGAGGGGGAGCCGAGGAAATAACCTTAGGGAGGTCATTACCTCAAGCACTCAGGCTTTATAGCCCATTGTACTTAAGGCTCAGGAAAAAGGTTGGTAGAGGAGATGTGAATGGGAAAAAGAGAAGGTGGGTAGGAAGGAAGGGTTACGTGTTCTCCTGTGCAGATGGAGATCACACAGGGTGAGAGAAATGACTCCACCCATTCTCATAACATCTGAACCCAGCGTGCGCAATCTCGTTTTGGAGAAGGCAGGACATGCACAGAGAAAATGCTCTGTACTATCTACCTCCTCCAGGCAGGATATGCAAGGCGGATCTTCGATGATGCCGATGTTGGCCATATGTCACCCCCATGGATTGTGTCCCGTGATTAATCCAACCATTCGACGGAGATCTTTCCTTCTTTGCTTCTGAAGGAAATCCCCTGCTTTCCTGTTCGGGCTAATCACAAAACATTTACACTTTACACTTACTTTACAAACACAACACAGCTTCCCAAGCTAGACCAACGTTCTTTATGTAAGTTATTTACACAGGACTTAATCCAGTCCAGGGTTCCTGCTAGACTGGTACCGATTATTGGTTCTGGTCCCATGGATGTACACCCTGATCCACAGTTAGCCAGTTCATCGACAGTTTCGTTACCTAGAACACCACAGTGTCCCGGAACCCAGATGAGTTCGAGCTTATTTCGTCTCGTGACTGATTTAAACTTCATCTTACATTCTTGGACAATCTTAGAAGTAACTCGCGCGTTCTCCAGGGCCTTAAGTGCAGCTTGACTGTCACTAAAGGCTCCTTTGCGTTTCGTGCACCAGTTCCTCCCGATTTTCCATTCCGCCTTCAGAATGGCGAAGATTTCCATCTGAAAGACGGTAGTCAGCCCACCCAGAGAGTAGTAGCAGTTGAAACTTCCGTCGAGGTGCCATCTAGCTCCAGTACCTTTGTCGATCTTGGATCCGTCAGTGAAGAAAATATCCATTAAATCCCCTAGCATGGCCTCTGGGTTGCCCCATTGGAACCTCACTTCAAAGTTTCTCCCAAAGGATACTACGGGTATTAGGCAGTCTTTAGGGGCAGCAGAAACGGATATTGCGCTGACAACGTCTTAAAGATTTCTCTATGACCCGAGCCCTTGTTGTCGTTCCAGTACCCGTAGAAATACAGCCGACATGTTGCCTTCATCGCTTCCTGTTGAACTTTAGATCTGGGGGAAGCAGGTCAAGCATGGCATTAAGGGCGTTACCCCAGACAGTGTTCATAGCACCCGTAATGCATATACATACGCTTCTTTGTAGTCTGTTCAGAGCCAAAGCTGTGGACTTAACCACTTGCTAAAAGCTCGACGGTACTGTTGGAAAACCTTCAGCGCACGGTCTACTTTCGTCAAGACATGCATCTTCTACGTTAGTTTCCTGTCTAGGATAACCCCTCGAAATTTGACTTCCGTGGATAGACTGAGGGTCACTGCTTGCAGTGATCTCTTTTTGTAAAAATGGTTTCTTACCCCCATGGTGTGCAGTCTGCGTAGGTCGTATTTTTGTCATTATTTGCCGGAACTGTTGACCGAATTCCGACTCGCTGTTGCGTCGTTTCTGTTCTATTAAAACTCGGATGGTAACCGCAAAATGTTTGAATGTCTTTTAAATACCATTATTTTAGTTTTCTTTGACTCTTTGGAAAAGTCATCCCTGTATCTAGAGCAATTCTCACAGCTCACAGATTGTGTATGTGAAATGCAAAAAATGGTCTGAAAATCGCTTCCCCTGCCACTTTCCTATCACTTAATCTCTGACAATAGTCTTTGACCGAGCCACCACCAACATGCAAGCGGCACATCGCTTTGTTGTCCAACAGCAACAACCACAGTGTGTGGTGTGTCACTGTTTCAAACACCGCAATCAATAGTTGTATCTGTTTTCTCTCCGTAAATTCGTTTTTGCGCTCTCACAACTTCTCATTTTACGCTCTCGCGCTCTGTGCGTTCTCGTCCCCTTTGCTGCTTCCCCCGCATCCACAAACGGGTCGCAACCCGCAAAGAATTTTCTTTACACCAGATGCGCATTCTGTATACTGTTTGTTCTGTGATAGTATCATCAAAGTAAATCATTTACTTTGGTATCATTGAGTAAGGATTATTTTAATCGACCGTTGGGTCCTGCTAATTCTACTATGGAAAAAACACAAGGCATCTTGAAATTAATGAAAACACCGCTTTAAACGAATTTAATGCAAAAACTCTAGAACAGAAATAAACAAAAAACAAGCGAGATCATAAATTGATGATCAACGATTTTTTTCGCCGACTTGCGGTGGCCTTTTTTCTAAAACCGATGTTGTTTATTTTTAGCATGTTTCCTACAATATTAAAATTGAACAGAAAAGCACTTTTTGTTTTTTATGAGTTGTTATAGAATGCATAAATATATCGCAAAACGTCTTTATTGTAATCCTCAAGAATCGGCTTTCCAAGGTGGTAGCGACACTGCGAAAATAACTCCATGTTCGGCACATGAAAGAAATAGTTTTTAGTGCCATCAGTGCCATCAAGAGCCAACGTGTTCAACTGGAATATGCCAAAATGGAAGGAACGTCCATCTGTTTGTATGCTCTGTACCGTGACTGGCTTAGGTAGACTACTTGACTCCGTAACAGAGCACTAAAAAGCAACAATAAAGTTGAAAATTGTTCCAATGCCAAGCACATATCAGCTTCAGCTTACCCCATAAAGCTGTTTGGCACGAACCGCCGCCACAGCAAAGGCTTTAAGAAGGGTCCTGCTTTGAAACTGAATAGTGGTTACTTCCGATCCGTGCAGGTTTTTCACTGTCTCAGGACTGAAGTTTAAGAACACGGTGTGCGGATGTGTGCAGCTTAAGGTGCTGCTAAAAGCTGAATCACAGAGTTAAGTGTTTTTTACGCGAAGAAATATCATTGACGTCTATACTCACGACAAATATTGTTGGTTGTGTAGATGTGCTTTTTTGGAATAGAAGCTGTGCATTTTATCGGATACAGGTCGGGCAATTCGGCATCATATATATTTTTAACAGGCTCCAACGGACGAGACGATGTGATCATCTTTTCCGCACAAACATCAAACTGTAATAACCCACTGTCCTTGGGCAGCGTTACTTTAAAGTTAACATCATCAACGACTTTGCGGCGAGACGTTAACGATTGTCCAGCCAGTTTTTCGCACTCGAAAATGATTTTGTTAATTACCTGACGACTACAATGAAATAAAATTATTATTCTAATATTTTGCACAAATCATAATGCTTTGGTGCATGATTGGTTGGCAAATAAAATTATTAATCTAATATTTTCCACAAATCATAATGCTTTGGTGCATGATTGGTTTGCCTTCCTGAATGAACGAATAATGTTAACATAGCACACGATTATTCTAAGAATATTTATAAATCTAATATTTTTCCTCTTAATATGTAAAGAAATAAAGAACAACGTATAACAGAACATTACTTTTTTCGTTCACTGGTAATGCCATATTCTCGTGGTAAATTAAACATTGGTCGCTGGGACAGCTTCTTCTTGGGGAGCTTGACTTGCTCTGCATCGAACACGCGTGAAGCTATTATAGCATTCTGAAGATTACGGTCTGCTGCATTGGAGAATTGCATGTGATCGATCGACTCTTGAATATGCTTTGGTAAGGAATCGATTTTAATCGTCTTAGTTAAGAGTTGGGCCTGGGGCATGCCTTCCAGTAGAACATTTACATTTTTAAAAATGTGGCACGCCTGCTGGTGCCAGTTAGGATGTGTTGCATCCTCGGCGATTTGCACTGATTTAAAATCATCCAGAAACACCCTACAATTCAGGAAAACTTTAGCGAAACATAAAATCATTTGTTACAGATTGCAAACTACCGTTCACGATTCTCTTTCGGAGCAAGCACTTCTTTTACATCCTTCACTGCTATTCCCAATTTTTCTAGCTCTGCCAATGCTCTGGTGTCGCGCAGAACACGTTTTCCTTGCACCTGCCAGTGTTTTTTAAAGGTCCATCCCAAGTGTTGTGCAAGCAATTTATTTGTAAGCCGCATTTTAGAGTCACTAACGAAAACTTACACGCTCCTATCCGCAGTTTGAGGTTATGCAATTAATGCATCAGCTGTTGCAAAACTTACAGTAGCGTTGCCAGAAAGAATAATATTTAAGATAAACACAAAATTTGTTATGAGGCTACAAAAATACGAAACATGTATTTTTATTCTCATCATTCATGATTAACCTTTCTATCTAGCAAATATTTGAATAATTTTGGGTTTATGTTTTCATAGTGGTTATAAAGGAACGCGTATTATCGACCAATGCTGTAAAATTGACTGTTGAACCTTTATATTCTTAGTTCATGTAAGACATTCCGGCCCGATCACATTGACGGCGGCAGTGACATGACCGCATCTATCAAAATATAGAATCAGAATGATCCTACGGACACGAAAACGGCAGCAGTAGCACGGCAATCATATTTTTGTATGTCTAATAACAAACTACAGAGTGTTTCCAAATTCTTAACCCTTGTTTGACTCCGCCTAATGCTAATTTACTAAAAGCTGAACAATACTTGTCGAATTGTTTCTGTGTTAAGGTACTTCCAACCTCTTTACTGCGTCGATTTTTAGTTAAATTTTCCTAAAGATATGAACATGAATAAATAAATTTAATCATTTCAAATGATTTCTCTGTTAAAAGCAGTTAGTCTCAAAGTGCTGACCCAAAGTATAACGTTATGAATATATCGATTCTAAGCACGCGTCCTTAGGTGAATATTACATGAAAAACGCAACTACTGCAGAGTGGGTTTGGCCCCTTTAAATAAAATGAAACTAGTTTTCCCGGGCAAATCAAAAGCTTTATTAAACTCACACATGCACATTCTATTTTCTTTTTGAAGTGGAAATATTACTGTACTCTGACAATTTTAAGTCTGTTAACAAAAATCAATAATTTAAAAAATTGTTATGTTGGTAGACTTTCAAGCGGTCGCTCGAAAAGGTGGACTGCTTTTAGAGTAATTTATCCATATTTTGGAAAATGTTAGTAGCCGTCAGTTCGTTCAGATTTAATACGTTGAAGATGTTTACTCATGTGGTTTAGCAATTGGGGCGCTTGTTCAGGAAGTAAAACTGCTTAACTATATAACGCATGTTGCAGCCGGATACTATAATACTTGGTATCAACGCATCCTGTAAGTATTGTTTTCGTGGACATCTGACAACTCGCCCTTAAAATGTACATCTATGACGAAATCAAGATCGCGGTTATTCCGCTCGTTAGGCTTCATTTTAAACGTGCCGGTAATTTCTTCGCCTTTTTTTACAGTCATATAGTCATCTAAATAAAAGACCGTCTGTTTCCAGTGCGTATACGTGGCCTCTGGCGAAGTGCTGAATCCCAAGCGTTTGTGGCATTTCGTAAATTCAATGTTGAAGTACGTTACCAGTGCCTGAACGAAATCATTTCGCTTAATTATTAAACTAAATGGCGAAGAGAACTCCAAGTCCTTCTTCTTCACTGTGTAAAGGTCTACTTCCTTCACCAAATAAGAAGTAGATACTACTTGTTTGGGATCAACAACGTCGACAAGGGGTTCTGTGACGGCTACTTTGCGAATGCAACTCATGTCAAAGCCATATACATCGTCCCACCAATTGATTTTCTCGTCTTTGTACTGACGATCTTCAATAGCCGTAATATAAAGAGTTCCACGGTCTGGAAACATCATACCATCAGGCTTCAGCCACTTATCCCGGGCGTATAACACCGTGTCTAGCATAGACTCGTAAAATAAGCAGTACCTGTAAAAAAACAGAAACCCCATAAATTGGTAATGTTTTCCAAGAAACAAAATCATGTACATATATACAGTCGCACATAAACGCCTTCGATTCCTTAGTTTTCCTTTTCCAACATAAATATTAGTATTATATATTTTAAGAACTTCTATAAGAAAAACTGGTTTGCATGACTAACAATTGGTTAAAAGCGGGAAGAAAAAGGCCCGTTACGTGACTAATATATCTTCAATATCAACAGGTTTTGTAATTTTTTGTAATGTACAGGTTGTTCACAACAATATCACAATATCCCAATATCACATTATTTAAATCATATGAAAAACTTGTTGGTAAAAATGCTACAAACATGATGAAAGAAATCAATTGATTCAGTGACAAACCCAGATACAAATTTTTTCACACTTCATGCTGCCTATCAATATCAAATAGTTTGTACAAATTGTTGCAGGTTTTTACTAGCAAAGCGATCAAGAACTTAAAAAACTTGCAAGAGAAAAGAAACAAGAGCATAAAAACATCAGAGAGAAACATTTTACTTGCAAGAATTTCCGATAGTCTAATAAAAACTCTCCCGCTCAAGGAAAACAAAATTTTTTGTAATTACGTAGATTTTGATGTCTCACCTTTGTCAGTTCAAAAAATATTCAATCTCAGTGACATTTTCATTCAAATAAAATCGTACTAAAAGCAAAAGAAAAATGCTTAAGTATATTTTAGTACAACTTTGTTTACATCGTACACAATTTGAAGTTTCTGCTGATGACTTTTTTGACAAAATTTGTCAATCAAAATAAAGGTGCATTAGGGCAACTCTCTTTATTAGACTTCTTTATTATTATACCATGATACAAAAATATACAGGTAGTTTCAATGCGACAGATAAAAATAAAATTGACAATTGGAAAAAAATATTTGTTTACAAATTGTGTACTACTATTTTCATTTTTACTACAGAGCTGCAATTTCACACAATTAGTTTATGTAGTATATCATTCAGTTTCTGTATTTCTACTTTTTTTTGCACCCTTAAAATTTTATTTTTATTTGTCAAAAAAGCAAATGACTTTTAATTTTGCTCGATTGAATCTACCTGTATATTTTTGTATCATGTATTATACTATGTTTATTATTATACTATGGAATTTGCAGCTGATAAAAAAAAGTATTTGCTGTCAAAATGTCACATGAAAAACAATTTTATTATGTTTAGAAACTTCGGTGCGGTTTTTCATATAAAATATTAATGAAAAAGTCACCATAGTCAAATAATAAATAATGACATTTTATGTCAAGTACTCTTATTTTGCCAACTGTGAAATTTTGTTATCCTACGTTGTTTTACAGCAGCAGCCGCCGTGGCTCAGTTGGTTAGTGCGTTGGACCGCGAGTCGCAGGCAGCAACCTCAAGTTCAAATACTGCCTGTAATAACACCTAAAAAAATAACGGGAAAACTCGTTTTCTCTTTCGGTGGCTGTCCTCTCAGCTGGAAATGGCAAACCTCTGAGAGTAAAAATTGTTTATGAAAAAGCTCCCAACCTGTCGTTCGGAACCGGCATAAAACTGTAGGTCCCTTCAACCCGCGTACAAATTCACACGCACAACACGGGTTGTTGCGGGAAGCTAGGCCTTAGTCTCGCGTAAGCGGGCTGTCGTGCCAGTCAATTATTATTTAAAATTATTAAGTTGTTTTACAAATGCAGCACGCCGCCGATATTTGGATTTTCAAACACACAACACAATAAAATATTTTAAATTACGTATGAAAAGGTTAACATTTGACAGACAATATAAATGGCAGCTATTAAAATAAGAGTACCATAAACAAATGAACGTTGTCGAAGTTTAGCAAATGTATTCGCAAATGTCTGTGCCACATGCGGGACGCCGCACAGTGCTCCGAAGTGGGACAAAAATAGAAAAATTTTATGTCACCGATTTCAAAGAAATTAGTGACATTTGAAAGACAATACTTTCATTAAGCAAGATCTCAAACTCTATCTTAATCGGGTAAATTTTGAGAGAGCTATAGCATTTACAAGTTGATCAAAATCAAGAAATATGGTTTTGTGATAAAATGCAGTTTTGAGCGTCAACAATTGAAAACGAAACATGAGCTATTTTGAAAAAAAAGTTAAATAAAAACGGGGTTGTACGTTATTTAAGCAAAACATTTTTTTTTGTTTAAAACTATAAAAACGATAAATTTTTGTGGATCGAAAATGTCGAATTGCGCATTATTACACCTACTTTTTTACGTAATCCTCTTCTTTTGGATCATGAAAAAAAATTCTGCGATTTTTTGCTATCTTGGAAAATAATAGAATTTGTGTGAACTACTCTAACTAAAAAAATTTTTTTACCCTACATTGAGGTGCCCACCGGTACATTCACTGTGGTACGGAGCTTGTAACGCCCAGAAAGTGATGTAAGTGGTAAGATAAAGTATAGTAGCACTGTCGCTATTTAAAATGGGCATGGTCTGCCCACTAAAGGCAGAGTTGCCATACGGAAGTCTTTCATAAAATATGAAAACTACTATATTAACAAAGCCAATGTCACAAATTATTAACTACTACTACTTTTGTTTTGATTATTATGACATTTTTTGTTAAAATGTGATTTAATGCTAATATTTTCTGAGAATAAGAAGGAAAGTTAAGGAAGCCTATTTTGTTAAAATTACGTTGCATTATTTACACTTGTTTAGAATAAAGAAGAAAACTATGGGAGAAAACTATTTGTAAAATAGTTATGTTTCAATTAAACTGTTTGTGTGGAATTAAAAACATCATTCTTGATGATAGTGAAACTGAATAAACTGAACTTTTTGAAAAATGACAATTATTTTCTTTCATCCTGGAAATTTTACTATAGCATTGCATCTTCATAGCTGAGTCATCTCTATGTTAAGTTCTACGGAAATAAACACAAAAAAGCTTTCCTTCAAGCATTCGTAAACAGTACGCTAAATTGAATTACAACAAGAATTTACGACTCCCAAAGAGCTTGGTTGCATTTTGCAAGTAGGAGTTCGTATTATGGTTTTTCAGCATGATGCAATAATTAAAGGTGATGTACGTAGACACCCGTCTCGTTCTGATTTGACAATGTTGGCTCCCTAGCAAATCAGTAATGCTTCTTTGAAAAACTCTTTTTTTATTTAGAAGAAAATTTGAAAAAGGTACTTACAAATAGTAACATTCTCTAAGAAAAAAAAAATGGGGATTACTGAACCATTTCACGCTGTTTGTTTTGATTCTTCTCGTTGAATTTCACGCTGTTTGTTTTGATTCTTTTCGTTGAAATTCAAATATATTCCCGTTGTATTTGAAGCACGCGAATTTCGGTATTTTAAAAATTCTACCATCAACTATCTTAAGACTGGCGGCTAATTCAGCTGCACATACTCAGAACAACTGCAATTCTCACCCGCTGCAGTGATTATACATAGAAATACTCAAGCCCAAGCGCTGCTGTCTTGTTGCCAAATTTTTGAGCAACCAACTCCTTCATTCAATCTCTCGTACGCTTTTAAGGTCGGTTGAAATCTTTGATTCGGTGGATACCTAGATCCACTCGATTATGTCGCTGGTTACATTATTCGTAACCTGGGGCTAAGCGAGTGCGTGTCGAGGGAGCCAACATATACGTGGGTGGACGAAGTGTCAAGGGGCGCTTTGACAAAACCCTCGTCTAATTTTTTAACTAGTATCAAAGAATTAGAAAAAATATTTTCGGCATATAATGGCGAAATAATCAAATGCTACAACTACATGGTGAACCTGTTAAAAAAAAAGTGAAAATATCTCTCTAAACAAGGAAGTAAAAAAATTCTTTTTTAAATGCCGAATGCACTTTCGCATCAAATATTTAAATAAGTGCATGAAAAATAAAATCAGCAAACAATATTTGAATTTATTTTCTTTTCAAACTGATGGTAACAGTTTCTTTAATAACTTTCTTTTATATTTCATCTTTCCACACATCATGCATTATTTTCTTTATCAAAATCAGTATCTTCTGGAATTTAAGGATTAAGAGTTTTTCCTATATGTTAAATTCGAGCAATTGACTGTCTTACATTTAGGCAGTTTTTAAATACATACATTTAGACAGTTTTTAAAAATTAAATACTTTTAATAATAAATAATATTCATGAAAAGGCCGAGGCCTTTTATTCCCCATTTCCCCTGCTTCTGAAATACAACATTGAGCTAAGGGAGTGTCAAAACTCGGCTGTCACTACGTACATCACCTTTAATTTTTGCATCATGGTTTTTCAGCCTCTTCATTAGCATTCAAAATAAAAAATTAAAAAAAAATTTTTTTTTTGTCATAAATTTAAAATACAGCATTTGACAAATGTAATTTCTCGAACATCACTTTTCTAGGCTCTTCGTAATTAGTCTACCTTGTTAATTGTATCATGACTGGGAAAGGTCTTTTTTGATAATAATTGCTTTTCCATTTTTCATTGTCAGTAACACGCTAACACTCTGATAGATTAGAAATGTCAGTAAAATTCTTAACTCCCAACGGGAAGCAAAGGGAGCGTGCTCCCCGAGGAGCACAATGTGAGCATTTGAAAAAAAAAATAAATTTCAGTATGCTGAACAAACAAAATTAAAGAAGAAAGAAACAAAGTTAAATTAAAAAAATCAAGAATGATAAAATAAACCTTGTCAAAAAATGGTATTTTCAATTGTACAATTAATAAAACGTGGAAGGATTAACTGATGCTGATGTATGAAAATAAAAATGATGATAAAAAATAAATAAATACATACATATCTACTATATAAAAATAAGTCAGGTTTTCCTTCCTGACGCTATAACTCCAGAACGCACGAACCGATTTCCACGGTTTTGCATTCGTTGGAAAGGTCTCGGGCTGTGTGAGGTTTATAGCAAAGAAAATTCAGGAAAAGAACAAGGGGCGTGGCACATTTTTTATGACCCAACATTTCAGCAGAACTGTAAGTCGCACATCAATGAAACTTGGTACGAACGTACCATTTAGTCATATCTTTCGGCAGAGGGAATGGGGCGGGTATTTAACAAGAGGGCGTGGCTCCGCCCATACAACTAAAATCTTTTATATGGAATAGCTTCGGAATTGTAAGTCGCACAGCATTGAAATTTGGTTTGACATCCTCCCATAGAAGTGTCATTCTACTGTTAAATTTTGATAGGCGTTGGAGAAGGGGCGTGGCACATTTTTTGTGACCCAAATATTTCGCTGAACTATAAGTCGCACAGCAATGAAACTAAGTACGAACCTACCATTTATTTATATCTTTCGACAAAGGAAATGGTGCGGGTATTGAACAAGGGGGCGTGGTGCCGCCCATACAAGCCAAATCATTAATATAGAATATCTTTGAAATTGTTAGTCGTACAACACTGAAATTTTGTACCCCGTCGTCCCATAGATGAGTTATTCTACTGGTAAGATTTTTTCTGAACTATAAGTCGCTCAGCAATGACACTTAGTACGAACCTACCATTTTCTCTTTCGACAGAGGGCATTGTGCGGATATTGAATAAGGGGCCGTGGCCCTGCCAATATAACTTAAATATTGTTCAAGCGCTATCCATTTCTTTACTGAAACTTAGCAGCACCATTGCTTATTTACGGGCCTCGATTGCGTTAATCAGTTCCCTCCTCTTCCTTTAGTTGGTTTTCTTCGTCAATTTGCCATTTGCCACATCGCCATTGATTCGCCATCTCGCGTATTTCATTATAAAAAAACAACAAATGTCGTGCGGGTCGAAGTTCGCCGGGTCAGCTAGTATGTATATAAATCGTCCAGAAATGCTCCCAACATAAAATACTCGAACATTGCAAAATTTACAGTTTTTGTTTTTTCATAAAAAGGGAAAAATCAAAATGAGCGCTTATTGACCCTTGTGTATGGAGCGCTTATCAAGCGCTTTAACCGGAGCACAAGCAGAGCGCTGATCGTTCCTTATGGATGCAGTGCTCACCGAGTGCTTCTAAGGGAGCGCTCCGCTCCAATGACATGCAAAGGGCTCCTCGAGTGCTAGATTTCCCGTTGGGCTGTGTCGCAACACACACATTCGCAAAATACTTTCAACAAGTACTATGAGAACACAGTGACTAGTCAAAATGTATTTCCGGAAAGTAGACCTGAAAGTCGCTATTTGGAAAGTAAAAAGTACTTGCGAAAATTACATATTGCATAGTGTGAAACTTTACTTGCATACTGTGAGGGCATCTTTATAGTCATATAGTATATGTAGTACTTCTATATTGGCAGTACACTCAGGGTACATTCGCCAACATCACATCACATATTATTTTCTTTTACCAAAACAATATTTATATTCCACATGAATTGGACAAATAATTCTCAGATCAGAGTAACTGAAATCTAGAATAAATACTAATGCTCGGGCACTCTTGCTATATGTACATACTGTGTGTAAAAGCACACACCGAAACGAGATGCCAATGTTGCCCGTACTGAGGGAATATAAGCAAAGATGGGTGCGTACGTGCCAAACCGATTTTCCGCAGAAAAGAGCGGAAAATCGGAAATCATATTAACAAATGCCGGTGCATTTTATACCGCACTTTAGTAGTCGCACTTTAATCAAAGAAAACCGCATGAATTTACACCATTAAAATGGGTCCAGAGAGCACTAAAAAAGCTCATTTGAATACTAAGTTCTTTACTAATGGAACAATATGAAATGATTTTTAACGCCATCTCTGCATTTTGTTCTGTCTATATGTTGTCTTATCTGCCTTTTGTCCTGTCGATATTTAAAAATATGTATAAATTCTGCCTTTTCCCCTATGGGGTGCTACCTTTCTTGCCGATTAACTCAATCGGCAATCTAACTAATATAGTTTTTATCAATTTGATATGTACCGAATTCCTGCGCCAATCTTAGTTTTGCTTTTGTATGAAATCTTTGCCAAGGGCGGACAAAGACTTTTATGTGTCACTATATGTACATATGTACATAGTTCATAATCCCGAGTTTACTTTAACACAATACTCGGAAGGCACTTACCCCATCCATTCGGATATTATAATATCCACTTTTTCTATACCAAGTGGCAAGTCAATTTCTTCGATCTTGCCTTTTACCACTTTAATCACGTCTTGTAGATTATTGTCGATAACAACTTGCCGAGCGTACTCCACAATGTTGGAACAGTCAACTGCAATGACTTTCGCGGCTCCGGCCTTGGCCGCAAACATTGAAAGAATGCCCGTCCCACAGCCAACATCCAGGACAACCTATACCCAATGAGGACGTGAGAAAGAGAACACTACAGAGGCCTACCCAGCGCCCATTACTTACTTTACCGCGAAAAAGATGTTTGTTATGGTACATGGCATTTCGGTATGTTATAGTCCGCACCTCGTCCTTCAGCATTTCTTCGTGGATTCCGAAGTGTGCATACGAGTCAAAGTAGTAGTCCCGTGAAGTCATTTCTTCGGCTGTGGTGGCCGGCGCCAATTCTGTGTCGCCCACTTTTTTCGAGACGTTGTTTGGAGTTGGCACAACAGCGTTACTCACGTTGGTAGTGCTGGATTGCATAATTATGTCTTCGGACTTCATTGAAATCAAAGCCGCTCATTATTAGCACGTCAGTCGAGTTTATAGTAAAGGGCATACGTACCATTGTTTCAAGAACCTTATAATCTCCTTCGGTGCGCACTGCTCTCAATTTAATTAAAACAATGGC
Organism: Melieria crassipennis; assembly: GCA_963668005.1. Lineage (NCBI taxonomy): Eukaryota > Metazoa > Arthropoda > Insecta > Diptera > Ulidiidae > Melieria > Melieria crassipennis. The sequence goes on along the minus strand of OY764961.1, from coordinate 83,129,512 downwards.
TAACTTTCAAAAAGAGCGGCGTAAATACAATTGCTTTCAGGATTTTTTCTGCTCTTACAACTGCTTCCCTTTTCTTTTTCCACGCTTGGTGTCAGTTAGCCGGCCACTTTAATAAAAAACAACGCCGCATGGGATCCGTGACAAAACGAAGGAAGTAGTGATGAGTAAAACGCACATTTATCTTTCTTATCGAAAATCGTTTGTACACAAATTTCTATTCAATCGTTGTCGATTATTTACCTAGAACATTTTTAATCGGTTTTCAATATGCATCTGACCAACAATTTTATAAATTTAATAACGTTTTGCCTTTCATTTTTTGGAACAAGTGCAGAGTAGCGTACCCTTGTGAAAAAAAATTAAAATTTGGCTATATAGATCTAGTTTTTGTGAATGTAATAAACTAAAAATTTTGCTGGGGAAACGCCTACCAAAGGCGTGGCACGGGGTCAAAGTTCAAAACGTTTATCAAAATAACTCAGTCAATTTTCAATCGATTTATACGATATGGATATCAAACGAAAGGTCTTTTTCATACCTTTATTTTTGGGTACCACATAATATACTTTATATGTACGAGTAAAAAATTATTTATTTTTTTATATAAATTTTACACAACTCGATTTTTTTCTCGAAAAATCTCGTTATTAAGGTACCAAAAAATTGACACTATAGTATAACGTGTGGAATTCTCTCAAAGAAATATAAAAAACATATATTTTGGTTTTTTGTCAATGCGTGTGGCCGGCCTTCGGCCGGGGCGCTCGAAAAATAACCCTCATGGGAGTTACTACGGCATCAGGTTCAGTAAGGAGCGTACATTATTTTTATATTCAATTCCTATGATTGGAAAATATCGCGCCTAAGCAAAGAATTTATGCATTCAAGTACCTTTTGTGTGGCCGGCCTTCGGCCGGGGCGCTTGAAAAATAACCCTCATGGGAGTAACTACGGCATCAGGTCCAGTAAGGAGCGTACAGTATTTTTATATTCAATTCCTATGATTGGAAAATATCGCGCCTAAGCAAAGAATTTCTGCATTCAAGTACCTTTTGTGTGGCCGGCCTTCGGCCGCGGCGCTTGAAAAATAACCCTCATGGGAGTTACTACGGCATCAGGCTCAGTAAGGAGCTTACAGTATTTTTATATTCCATTCCTATGATTGGAAAATATCGCGCCTAAGCAATAACTTTCGTAAACGCCATTTCAATATTGCAGGCAGATTCTTTTAACTTAATTTAAATTTAAATATAAAAACCAAAACAAAAAAAGTTCAAATGTTCTATATTTCATTGTAAAGAGAATTCCGTAGAGAATATATGGTAACAAATTTATTATATCTTTATGATGGGTTTTTTCGAGAAAAAAATCGAGTTTTGTAAAATTTATATAAAAAAATAATTTTTTGCTTATAATTTTTTACTCGTACATATAAAGTATATTATGTGGTACCCAAAAATAAAGGTATGAAAAAGACCTTTCGTTTGATATCCATATCGTATAAATCGATTGAAAATTGACTGAGTTATTTTGATAAAAGTTTTGAACTTTGACCCCGTGCCACGCCTTTTGTAGGCGTTTCCCCAGCGAAATTTTTATCTAGACTCAGGAGCCAAACTTCTTTGTATAAGCATACTTATTAATTTTTTTCACGATGGTACGCTATTCTGCCCTGAAGCCCATTTTTTATACTCTGAAAGATCGGGAAGAAATGCAGTACAGGAGACCCTCATGAAAAAAAAACGAATATTGGGCTATATGGAGCTTATTTTCGTGAAACTAACAAACGGAAAATTTTGGCTGGAAAACGCCCATAAGTTCAAAGTTTTTATCAAAAAAACTCAATTAATTTCCAATTGGTTTACACGATATGGGTATCAAACACGATATGGCCATACCTTTTTATTGATGTACAACATCAGATACGTAATATGCACTAATAAGAAGTTTTGTTTTTTACTTCGTAAATGCAGTAATTCGAGTGTGTTCAATGTGAATTCTAATTTGAAATGTTTGTTTATTTGTTATGTTTGGGTAGTATTGTATTCTTCGTGTTCACAATACATTTATAAAAATTGTTTTGGCAAATTTTTCCAATTTTAGAAAATTACTTTACAATTTTAGAAGAACATTATATGCGCATAATTTCTACTACCCCAACCGACTAACGTAACCAACACAAGTCATTAGTCTTGTGTAGGCCCTATGCTCCAGAGAGGAGTGAACAAGGAAAAAAAAAGTTTATTTTTAGTGCATAAAAATCCGCTCCCTTATAATTACATATCCACCGTTACTATAGTATGTTGCTTTGTGCTTTCTTAAAAACAATAGTCTATATGCCGTATATCTGTATAATCTATATGCAGATAATCTAATCTAACGGTAATGAATATAAGTTCTCAAAACAAACTTCTCTGATGACAGTCAAGCAATAATATAGAGTCGAACTTGTTGGCAAAAAATTAAAGTTTTTAAAATTAAAACTTTTTAAATAGCAATTTTGATTAACCGTTAGCGTGGATCCCTATAGTCACAAACTTCGATCACAAACTAGAATTTAATTTGACCTTAAATTGTCGTATAATTAAAACATAAAACCAACACATTCACCACCACCACGAGACTTGTTACAGGAATGGATCTTTTTGATGAAATTTACAATAACTTTTTGTTTCACTTCGGCTACGCTCTATATCTATATCCTATTTAGCTGTTTTCTGCCTTCCAAATATAAATTGTGTGACTAATAATAATAATAATTGACTGGCACGACAGCCCGCTTACGCGAGACTAAGGCCTAGCTTCCCGCAACCACCCGTGTTGTGCGTGTGAATTTGTACGCGGGTTGAAGGGACCTACAGTTTTATGCCGGTTCCGAACGGCAGGTTGGGAGCTTTTTCATAAGCAATTTTTACTCTCAGAGGTTTGCCATTTCCAGCTGAGAGGACAGCCACCGAAAGAGAAAACGAGTTTTCCCGTTATTTTTTTAGGTGTTATTACAGGCAGTATTTGAACCTGAGGTTGCTGGCTGCGACTCGCGGTCCAACGCACTAACCAACTGAGCCACGGCGGCTGTGTGACTACTTTCTCTTTTAAATATAAGCTTAACTTATAAACCATTCCTAAACCAAAAAATAATCCCGGTTGTTGTTTTTCAATTGGACTCGCTTTCATGGTACGTCTGGTTGCCAGCTTTTAAAATAACGATTTTACAGCACTATGCCAAACAAACCATAAAAGCTACGAAAATTTCGAACACAATTTAACCAACAATTTTATTTCATAAAAGTTAAAAAGTAATAAACAAATATTGTGAGCGCATTGAAAAAACCACAAATTCATGTAATGAAGTGTATGGACCAATTAACATATGTATACATAGAAAAACTCAAATATATCGCAAAATAAGTATGTTTCCTTTCTTATAATCAATTGGACTATGCTTAAAATTATGAAACATCCGCAAACTACAACTCAAACTGTGAGTACCTACATAATCGCTTAACGAAAACTCCCGAACTTTTGTATTTAAAAAATTAAACCCCGGTCACCCTCTTGTTTTCTACCGAACCCAATTTATTGCTACGAAACAATATTTCTTGGCCCTAATTGGTTGTTTTTATAATCCTTTTTTCCTTTCGACGTAACGATTTATTGATTCAGCAACTTGAAAAAGAAAAACTTCTAGTTTATATAATTGGTAACGATACCACATAATAGTACACATCTCCGAATCACAATTGTCAAGCAATGTTACTGCCTAAACAGGGTTTAATAAGCACAAAATATTTTCTGACTGGCATCACGATAATTGAGTTGTTGGGATTTGGGCTAGCAGCACTGACTGCTGTGCCCATCACTAATATCGAGTTGAGAACATTTTGGCGGGATTTGTTTAAGGCTTGTTCGACTGGCCGTGCTTAGTGTTAGTTGCTCGAAAGCAGGAATGGAAGGATTTGATGAGGCAGGGATTTTCTTTTCAGACAATTTCGGAGGGGAACAACAGCAACAGGATGGAAGTCAGATCAATTTGCAGGCGATCAAATCTAAATACAAAGAGTTCTTACGCACTTTTAGCGAGGACAACTTCTTTTATAAATACAGGTAATCATTCTACATGCATACGTCTAAATTTGCATTAGATCTTACTAAATGTGTATTTTAGAGATACTTTGAAGCGTAATTACCTTAACGGTCGTTACTTTCTTGAGGTAGAGTTGGAGGACTTGGCTGGCTTCGACGAAGTGCTTGCTGATAAGTTGCACAAGCAGCCCACTGAACACTTACATATCTTTGAGGAGGCAGCTACAGAGGTTGCTGATGAAATTACGGCACCGAGGCCTGAGCAGGAAAATCATCTGTACGATATTCAAATTTTATTGTCATCTAATGCTAATCCCACAAATATTCGAGAGCTAAAGTCGGACAGCGTTTCGAAGCTGGTGAAGATTGCCGGTATAATTGTTGCAGCTTCTGGTATTAAGGCAAAAGCGACACGAATGTCAATAATGTGCCGGTCTTGCAGCACAGTTATCCCTAATTTGAAAGTAAACCCAGGTCTCGAGGGCTACGCATTGCCGCGCAAATGCAACACGGAACAAGCCGGCCGCCCCAAATGTCCACTTGATCCATTCTTCATTATGCCAGACAAGTGCAAATGCGTCGATTTCCAATTACTCAAGTTGCAGGAGTTGCCAGACTTCGTTCCGCAGGGTGAAATACCGCGGCATCTGCAACTGTTCTGCGATAGAGCTCTATGCGAGCGTGTCGTACCCGGCAATCGGGTGCTTATACAAGGTATATACTCTATTCGTAAAGTGGGTAAGCCGTCCCGGCGGGAAGGCCGCGAAAAGGCTGTGTTGGGAGTGCGAGCTCCCTACATGCGAGTCATGGGAGTAACCATCGACACTGAAGGTTGTGGCGCTATCTCGCGCTACAGCAACATTACATCTGAAGAGGAAGAGACCTTTCGTCGCATGGCTAATTCGCCCGACATTTATGAACGCCTCGCCAAATCGTTGGCGCCAAGTATTTTCGGTTCCGACGATATAAAGAAAGCCATTACATGTATGCTTTTCGGTGGCGCCCGGAAGCGTCTGCCAGATGGTTTATGTCGACGCGGAGACATTAACATTTTGCTGCTGGGCGATCCAGGCACGGCCAAGTCGCAACTACTGAAATTCGTTGAGAAAGTAGCTCCTATAGGGGTATACACTTCAGGAAAAGGTTCTAGTGCTGCTGGCCTTACGGCGTCGGTGATGAAGGATCCGGCTACGGTGAGCAGTAACTCTGCTTTAACAATTGTCGGCTCTACCGCAGTCGACTAAAATTTTTTTCTAACCTTGTAGCGAAACTTTGTTATGGAGGGTGGTGCCATGGTGCTTGCCGACGGTGGCGTGGTGTGCATCGATGAGTTCGACAAGATGCGCGAGGACGATCGCGTCGCTATACACGAGGCCATGGAGCAGCAAACCATTTCCATTGCCAAGGCTGGGATAACGACGACATTAAACTCACGCTGTTCTGTGCTCGCCGCAGCGAACTCTATATTTGGACGGTGGGACGAAACAAAGGGCGAGGATAATATTGACTTTATGCCGACAATTTTGTCGCGCTTCGATATGATCTTCATTGTTAAAGACGTGCACGACGAGTCGCGTGACATTACTCTGGCCAAGCATATTATCAACGTACACCTGGCCGCCAGCAAGTCGGCGCTGGCGGAACAGGCTGAGGGTGAAATCCCGCTGTCATTATTTAAAAAATACATCCATTACTGTCGAACACATTGCGGGCCGCGTCTAAGCGATGAAGCTGGTGAGAAACTGAAGAGTCGTTACGTTCTTATGCGGAGTGGTGCAGGACAACAGGAGAAGGCGGCAGATAAGCGACTAAGCATACCCATAACCGTGCGACAGTTGGAGGCAATAATTCGGATCTCTGAGTCTTTGGCCAAGATGCGTTTATTGCCGTTTGCCACCGAGGAGCACGTTAACGAGGCGCTGCGCTTATTTCAGGTATCCACTTTGGATGCTGCCATGACCGGCAGTTTGGCTGGCGCTGAAGGCTTCACTACGGAAGAAGATCAAGAGTCATTAAACAGAATTGAGAAACAGTTAAAACGCCGCTTTGCGATTGGCTCACAGGTGTCGGAACAAAATGTCATACAGGTTTGTGTTGTATTTCCATATTCTTTTTGTCCTTTAAATTAAAAATATTTTCAGGACTTTTTGCGGCAGAAATATGAGGAACGCGTCATCCTGAAAGTAATTCACACTATGATTCGTCGTGGCGAATTACAACACCGCATGCAGCGCAAAATGCTCTATCGACTTTGTTAACTTTTGTTTTAAAATATACAAAAATAGGCATTGTGTAGCTTTAAATTGGTTTACTATTCGGCAATAACACATTTTTGGAAGTGGCATTAAAGTTTTTAGGGGATCTTGGCCCGCTTTAATGCTTATATCTTGTGAATCTTTTGCATGCTCATCACAACAAATGCAGCAATGACTGCATGCCGATTATTTTGGGCTGCATTCGTATCGTTAAGTAGCTTCGGTTGCTTGTGAATCCTTCAGATGCGGTGGGTGTCTAACACCTTCACCAACAAATCTAAAATCTTTTTGGTCATCAATTTAAACCACCACCCTGTTCAATCGGAATATTTGACAACTGTCATTTCTCGTATGCGAATTTTCTAGGCTCTCGGTACTTAGTCTAGCCATAGTGAAATGATTCCATAGTATAATAAATAACACTGAGCAACAGCCAAAATTTTTCCGAGTTCTAGTAAACCTTTTCTAAAGGATTTTTGGACGCTGATCACAACTGCGTACTTAGTTTTTTGATTGTTTGAGCGGTTTGTAAGTTATTGGTGGTTTTTGCTAGGAGGTGTTTTTCACGATTTTTCATCTTTGAATTTTTATTGCATTTATAATATGTTGAAAAACACGATAATTTTTTTATGACACAATAACGAATCCTCAAGCTATAATTTTGACCATAGTCGATTTCGATGGGTCAAGGGTTAACACGGCTATGGCTCTTCAAAGTTCAATTTTCGCGAATTTTTTATAAAAATTCATTTAAATTCGGGGTTGCAATTTTCAACTAGGAGTTAGTGTGCAATGTATAGTGTAAGGTTGTAACTTAAACTTATAGAACAGATTTTTTGTGTTGCATGTGCCATTCTCGGCCTATACTCATTAGAGTGTAAATGCGACTTTACCTTCTGAACACGTGTTTGTATTTAAATCACCTAATACTCTTCGCGTCATTGACGAAAGTATTTAAAGTATTTTCGCAAGCGTCAATATTTGTCTTTTCACGGGCATTAACAAAATTTGAATTGGTTCATTACTGTAGGAGCTATTCTAAAAAGAGTTGCATCACACAAGTAAAAATTTCAACCACACACACTAAGCAAACTACTTGCTGTTTTTCCATATTTCATTGCGACATATTTTTAGGGACAAAAAATTCAAAATTCGAAAGCTGAAAATTTTATGAATTGAGGGCATTTGTTGAATGTGAGCATTTTTATACTGTTGCCTAAAATTGTGCTCCAATATTATAGCTCAAAAGTAAATCCTTGCTTTTGTTGCTGAATTTTGTGAATGGAGAACTTACATCTTTGTACACATTTTCTATTACAAACATCGTATTTCAACAATTTCTTTTTTAATTGAAAGCCCCAATATTCTTCTTTCACTGTATGGTAATATATATTTTTTGTAAGCAACATTCTTTTGTGTATTCGCAATCTTGCAAAGTAACTGAAAATTTGACTTTGTAAATGAATAACTCTTGCAAATTTGAACCGATTTTAATGTTTTAAATTTTAAATACATAGTTAGAGTATTGTTAATCTATGTTAAAAAAATGGCATTTAAGACTTCAGTTTTGTAGGAGCTACATGCATGTAATGGTCAAAAAACATGTAAAACGCCCTCCATCAATATTTCCTAAGCCGCTCAAGCAATCAAAAAAGTAAGTACGCAGTTGTGATCAGCGTCCAAAAATCCTTTAGAAAAGTATGGTTTGATTTCAGAAAAAAAAAATAATGTCGATTTTGTTGCTCTGTGTAATTAGTCTAACCTGAGGGAGTATTTTTAATGTATTACTACAGTTGATTCTCCCAAAACGCAACCATGATCATTTAAAAAAACTTACAAAGTAGCCTGCATTTTAACCAACTTCTTTGTCAATTTTTGTCGATTAGCAAATCAAATTTGTTTGCCTCAAAAAAAAAACTAGCTACTTCAAACCAATTTATATGAATTTATATTGATTCTTTTTTACTGAAATATTTCTTTCTGTAGATACTCATTTAATCTTAAATGTTGTTTCTGAAGTTATCCTATTTTGAATATAAATTCCACCCCTTTCTCAATAAAATCTGATTGTATTGAATAATTGACGTTTTTCAAATCCGTCCAATAAATGCAACTTTTCGCTATTTGCGACTACCCCTGGAACAATTTGGTTGCGTTTTGGGAGATTCAACTGTATGTATTTTGTTTACAAACTTTGGAAGAAACTTATGAACAGTTTTGAAAGTATGTAATAATATTAATTAATAATAATTGACTGGCACGACAGCCCGATTACAAGACCATAAAGCGGCCCATACACGATACAATCTGCTCGTGCGACCGGTCCTGCGAAAGGTTGGTCGTTATGCAGCCCATACACGTTGCGATTCGTTGTACAACTGGACAAGGTTGTACACAAAATCGCATCGTGTGCAGCGCAGTTGTACGTGTCGCACAACCGGTTGTATGAAAATCAAAATATTTTGATATTTCGGTCGTGTTGTGTGAGCGGTCGCAACGTGTATGGGCATGTTGTACAATTTTGTGCAATTTTCTGAGTTCATTCGTGTTTCAGCTTTTGTGCGTTGCGAACGAAATGGACGAGCGCAAAGAAAACTGGAGCGATTTTATCGAAGCTTATCGAAATTTGCTGGAACTATGGAACAGCAAATGTGGAAAATACAAAAATAAAAGTTTTCGTCATACCGCACATGAAAAACTTTTGACAGCCTATAAAAAAAATTGATGAAAAATTGAATTGATGAGTCGTTCGGCTGGATGGCACAGTTGTATTATATTTGAAAAAAAAACTTTCTTGGCATTAGGACAATCAATAAGTGGGCTTATACTTGTGCATTTTTTCAAGTAACAATCAAGTTCATCTTTAATGCTGTTTGTGTTACCCAAATTCTTAGTATCAAAATTAAAAAAAAACTTTTCTTACTCTTTGCAGAAACTATAAGACTAGGTGAAACTAATACATTGTCTTGCAATTTATCCATTTCAAAAAGTACACATTAAATTCTTCAAAGCTTGTCTTTCTTCTAAATTATGTGTGAAAATATTCTTGAAGAGTGGGTTTGATAGCGCAGCAAAATTTGCCTCTTTTTCTTCAAAAATATTCGCAAATTGTTTCTCAATAGCCGCTGTCATGGTTTGACTAAGTTTCGGTACCAACTCCACTCTTTCATTCTCATTAACCATCTGAATTTTCCGTTTTAATGTATATAATACTGGTAGTAGAGATCCATAGAAACAATCAGGCGCGGATCCAGAAAAATATTTCGGGGGGGTTTTAAAAAGTAATTCCTTAAAATTTATAAAATGTCTTTTAATTTGTATGTAGTTTTATAGTCGATCCACATATTTCGGGGGGGGGGGGTTTCAACCCCCAAAACCCCCCCTGGATCCGCCACTGGAAACAATAATGTTCGCCTTGTAGCACATCTAGTGTCTCAGCTAATGCGAACACAATTAACACAAATTTCTTAAGTATAGCCAAATCTCTTCGCGACAAATGTGGTATATTAATTTCAATGCAAATACTGTTTAAAACTGTTATGTCTATATTTATGATCTTATTGATCGCATTGAATTGAGAAATCCTGCGCGTTTGTGGACTAAAAAGTAATATTGAAATAAGTAACTTTAAAAAAGCAATATTATTACTGAAGGTGATTACTTATGGAAAAAGTAACTAGTTACATTACATTTTTAAAGCAAAAGTAACAAACTACGTAATTAGTTACACTACTTTAATATATTACTCCCAACACTGGCTCCGAAGCACTGTACAATGTTGTTTATGATCTGGCGATGAATACAGTTCAAGACACGACATTTTATATGTTTAGATGAGCAAATTGTTTTGTTTGTTTTAATTGTTTTATTTGAAATTTCATTGTTTTGAAAAACTAAATTCAACACAAGCACTGTAAGCTAATTTTTTGACTCGTATATCGGTTTAACGTACCGTTATTAAAAAAGGTCGTTATTAGCGAAATGCCGTATTTATCAAATAACGTCACTCGATATCGTTGAAGAGCAGTAAAAACGAGCGTAAATCAAAGAAGAGGAAAATTAAGCGATTTTTCTATGGGATGAATAATTTGTGAATTAGCTTTGCCACACGGTGTAACGATGCCGATGTATTACAACGATAGTGAGATTGGATGGAATTCCCCTTACGGTCGTCGAAATTTTTGCCAGAGTGACCAACGGTTTAGTTTACTTTAGTCAGTCCTATTGCCACCAGTGATTCCGTGTATTGGTCGCCGGATGGTTCCGACACTTTTTCAAAATGTTTTTCAGAGATAAGACAACTATTTATATATTTTTAATTATATCTACATACATACATATTTATATACCGTACATATTTTCATACACGTCAAATTTTCTCGAATGACTTTAACAAAAATGTATTGCACATACATGTATGTATGTACATAAATGTGTGTTTATAAACGGACGCCAGATGCCTGTTTTTGTGATGTGATGCAGCTATTCTCCGTGACATGCCGATAAGCGCTGAATAACTGTCCGCGGCGTTGATGACTATATGTAATCTCGGAGAGATGATAGTTTACGTGAAGGTGCAAACTACGGACGTATTTGATATTGTGACGACCCGATTTGACCTGTTGATTTCAGATTGTGTCCTCTGTTAGGCAGTGGCTCCGAATTTGGGTATAAAAGCGTATGTTGCGAACTCACCGAGCATTAGTGTGGGACGGAGCAGTTCAGTGCACAGCACCGGAATATTGGCGGTAGAGTAGAATATAACAAAATGACTTTGAACGGCAAAAATGTGGTTTTCGTTGGAGGATTGGGCTTTATCGGTTACGAGGCGTGCAAGCAGTTAATGACTAAAAATCTTGCGGTGAGTGAAGATTCGACTTGTTCTGTAAATTTGCGAAGCTAATTGGTTTGCTCTTATAATAGCATTTCTTCGTTTTGGACATTTTGGAGAACACCAAAGCCGTTCAGGCCTTGCAAGCCATAGACCCCAAGTGCAAAGTGAACTACATTAAATTCGACATTACGAGCAAGGCCTCCATTAAAAGCGCAATTGCTGAAATCGTAGCCAAGGCAAAATACATTGATGTACTGGTTAATAGCGCCGGCATTTTGCGGGATCCCGACGTGGAGCTTACGATGAACGTCAACTTGATCGGCTTGATCAACACCACTTTTGAAGCTCTGCCGTACATGGACAAAGCGCGCAATGGCCGCGGCGGTACAATAGTGAACATTGCATCGGTTCTCGGTCTAGAACCATGTCCACCCGTTGCGGTGTACAGCGCTTCAAAGTTTGGAGTGATGGGATTTTCTCGTTCTATATCGGTAAGAGCCTGGCTTAGTTTGCTTTTTTTGAAGGCGCATTTTGAAGTTTGTGTTTCGATAGGATTCCCATTATTACAACATAACCGGTGTTGCTGTGATGACCTTCTGCCCTGGGTTAACTGAAACACCTCTGAAAAACAACATTGGCGCAAACGTTACATTCGAATACTCCAAGGCCTTTGGCGATAAAATGAACAAGTCCAAATCGCAAACGCCAGCCGTGTGCGGTGCTCACCTTGCACAAGTGATCGAGATGAATAGGAATGGAGAAATCTATATTAGCAATTTGGGAACGCTAACCAAGGTCGAACCAACGGTCTACTGGCAGCCTACGTACACATAAGGTGCGGGATGGCAATTCGGATCCACATCAGCCCACTGTCCACACGCACGCAATGAGAACACTCTTGTAAACCACTAAATAAAATTTATATTAAAGTACTCCCTGAACATAGTAGGTATGTACGTACATGTTTGCAATATTGCCTTCCAACTTTATCCACTCGACTATATAAAACGGAAAACGAAGTCGCTCTACCAAAGAAAAAAATTAATCTACAGTGTACACAGTCAGTAGAACAAAAATTTACCGTAACTGATTTGTGTCATTATAGCGGGCGTATCAGTTGGGCGTGGTCAATCTCATATATCCTATGTTCACTTCAATGAAACACAGAATCATATGCTAACAATCAGGGGGCGTAACCAAGAAGAGGCGGTGGTTTCGGTGTCAGAACTCTCCCATAGGCTATTAGCAAAACGGTCTTCTTACTTTGAAACAATTAAAACATAGTAATAACAAAACATTTTTTGGCAAATCCGATTTGTTTTATTGAAAATAGTCTCATACGGACACAAAGATTTCCACGGCCAAAAAGTACGTTGAATGCTCGATTAGATCGTCGGCCAGGATGCAGTGATGAAGGAATAGGAAACTGGGAGAGCCGGCACCTCTACATGCACAGAATTTCACTAATATTATAACATAATTGCAACCATACCCAACAAACATTAATGACTAATCTCAAATTGAGGTGCATTTGAATCAAATTGCTTTCTCAAATCTCAAACGTTTGCTCTCAAATTTATCTCAAATATACTGTTATGGCGTTCTCAACTTAAAAGGCACATTTCCAATATGGAAATTTGCCTTTATTCTCAAATTGAGAATTTAAAATTCTCGAATGCAAGGGTGAGCAACCTTTTTAATCAACGGGCGAATTTAAATTGTAAAATTTTTTGGCGAGCCGCACATAAAGTAACACTTATTAATAATTTACAAAACTTTATTTATAATAAACATTAGAACAAAATTGATACAATAAATTCAATTTTAGAAATGCTTGGCGAGCCGCATAAACATGTTTAACGGGTCGCGTGTTGCTCATCCCTGCTCTAATGTATCTCAAACGAGCGGAACAGATGGAATCCAATTCGCACATTTTTAATATGTAAATTTGCCTTTATTCTCAAATTGAGAATTTAAAATTCAAATTCAAATTTAAAATTGCCTATGCAAATGTATCTCAAACGAGCGGAACGGATGGAATCCAATTCGCCTCTTGTATAGATCGGCGTGAAATAAAAATACATAATAGATACATTTATATAAATAATATTTTCATAGTTTTATTAAGGTACATTCAATTAATTTCATTCACATTTCATTGCATTACATACATTAAGGTATAAACATTTCATTTATTTTATATTAAGGCAAACATAACGTAACATTTTATTAAGGTACAAAATTCATTTAGTTCATATTAAGGTAAACGTAAGTTAAACCCATTGAGAATTACAAAATTATCAAACGTAGTAAATGTAGATGTTTTCTCAACTCCTCTCAAGTCGTACTCAAGTTGATAGCAAACATTTGCGAACAATTTGATATCAAAGGGTTTCTCAAAGGTTTGAGATTTTTTTTGTTCAGTGTTTGTTGGGTAGTAGGTCCCAAGGTGGTTGTTGTCCGGGGTTGTTGTTCTAGTTCATTTCACATTTCTAGTGTTGCTGGTGTGAGTCATTTTTTGTGACCAACGAAATGTTTCCTTTTATCTGTATTTTTTTGGTGCCATTTCGTAATACGTATGTATAAAACTGACCATAAAATTATATTACTGCCCAAAAGTGTCAAAAGAATCCTTGGATATGCTTTTAATTGAATTAAATTAAGGTTGTATACGCTGCATCCAAAAGAAAAAACAGCCCTGCGTTCGAACTAGAGCATTTAGCACCAAAAGCATACCTGATCTGATCGATCGTCAACACTGTGTTAAGCCCAAACTCCATAAAGAGCGTTTCAAGCGTATTGTCGTTTTTCGCGTTTCTCGAGTTTCGAAAAAAGTTGAATCAGTGTATTTGTATGAAGCAAACTCCATGACTTGAAGCAGCGATTAAGCGATGTGAAACTGGGAGAGTAAGCCGATTTTTGTGCGTTTTTTTGCCATTCACGTACACAGTCTGTGTGTGCTGGCAGTGATCAGCTCTTCACTGTTTCCGCTCTTATTCCGATATTAGGGATTATTGTGCAAACCAAAATTCCGCCAGTTTCCTTTCAATTATTTGCTTTTTAAAGTATTTTCTCTTCGTAATTTTCTGCATCAAATACACAACATATCAACTTTTTTGGTTTCATGATGTAAATATTATTGATAAATAGACCAAAGAATACAAAGCTAAATGCATTGAATATAACAGGGTCAATTGCCGTCCTTTTTATTTCGCATTTCTTCATTTAGCGAATCTCTAACACAGGGTTGACGATCGGATCAGCGTAAGGGCAGCAACAAAATTTCAATGTATTTTGTTTTTGTTTTCTGGGTTTAGATTGTCAAAATCAGCCAATCAGAACAAAGCTTTCTTTTTTTATTTTTAAACTGTCAGTTTTACACAGGCATTTTGACAATCTAGACCTTTTCCGCCACAAAAAAGCAAATCAGCTGATTCAACGAGGTCACCTGTATTAATTCACCTTGGTGCACACGTACAAACATAACGGGACTTGAGATCATTCGATCGACACGTGTCAACCGCGCAACAAGCGCTCCGCAATTTACTTCAAATTTATTGTTTCTTATTGTTATGTTTTTTTGTTAAATAAAGTTGGGATCACATCCCATATATGTTATTGAGATACTCAAATCTAATTCCAAGGATTTCAATGAACCTTTTGGCTGATCTTTGACGAATTCCCGCACAGTGTCAATGGAATCTGCAAAGATCGGGGATTTCAGCCGGCCAACATGTTGACTATCCATTTTCCCACGACCTTTTAAACTCAATTTTTCTCTCTTTTTTCGATGTTCGTTTTTGTACCGACACAATAGTACGGTCAAATATCTGAATATATGTACATTTCCAGAAAATGTCGTATTTACTTTACAAAACACGTAATACTAAATTTGCAAACATTTTGTAAAATCTGACTAAGTTCTGTCTACGCCACTGATGTCAATATTGATTGATTGATTGATTGAGTCATGTACTGTACTATGTTTTGTTAGTTTAGTGGGCGCGGGTAGGGAGCAAAAAATAAATTTAAAAAAACGTTTAAATCGAACCAAGCACCAAACTCAATTTTTTCGGCGTTTTGATTTTCAAAAGGCACTAAATTTAGTGCGACACGCACTAGGTTGGCAACAGTGCTTACCGTCACTCGCAGCACCAAAATAGGCCAATTGTTTTGTGGTTGGTTACTTGGTTACTTTTATTCGGGTTTGAAGACTTTTTTGTTAGCTCGCATGTCGTAAGGCGGTAAGAACTACATATCGACGTAATAATACATATCGTAATTGATATGAATTTTGTCTATTGCCCCTTTATTTTTGCTTGGACGTTTTTGATGGGCTACAGGTCTACTTGAATGTACAGTATTTTTCGGTTATAACGAACTTCCCCCTAAAACGAACCAATTTCAAAAGTACGCGCTTTACTTTTTCGCTTATTACGAACCCGTTTAAAGCGGACTTTCGGTTAAAGCAAACCATTTTGCCCAGTCCCTCGAAGTTCGCTTAAGTGAAAAATACTGTATATAAATACTTGTTTGAAACATACATATCGCTCCTTCGCTGCAAGAACGTCATAACTCAAAAAAATTTTTTGTGTGTATCAGCATATGATCTTTTATCTGTCAAAACCACATTGTAAAATATTCAATACTTTGCTCACAAGACGACATGAAACATTTTTTGATACCTTGAACTGCCTGCAATGGTCAACTTTAAAATTGAATTTTCTCGGAATGATGTTGTTTTGAGTTATGACGTTCTTGCAGCGAAGGAGCGATATGAATGATTAGAGGGACTTTAAATTTATTGCAAAGCAGTTTTAAACGCACGTAATCCTGGGCCCTGTATACGATCCAACAACGAGCTGTATGAACTATTTAAAGTCGTGGACGTAGCACAGCGAATTCATATCCAGCAGCTACGCTGGCTTGACCATGTCTTCCGTATGGACAATGTGTGCGTGTTAAGGACGACCTGTCATCTCTTGGTGTGACCAACTGGAGAAGGCGCGCGCAAAGCAGAGGCGCCTGAATACAAGTTTTGCGGCAGGCCGTAACCCGGTAACGGGTTGTTATGGCGGACATTTTACCAGTCCCAAAAGTCCTCCATTCAAACTCTCTAATCGCGGATTTTCGGGATTCCATTTAAATGAAATTGCTTAAATGTAATACTTTATTTCAAAATTTTAAAAAGTTCAAGCCATGGCTCAATTATAAGGTTGTAGCAAGCCACCGGCTGATTGTTTATCGCTTCTGTCAAAATCGTCGGTGTCAGCCGTGGTGCTGTGTTGTCGCATCGGTTGAAATGAAAACACCTGACCTGAGCACTTCTCTCGCTTTTTCACTCGAAATACAGCGCCGTCTGGCAACAATCACTTTTGTTTGTTTTCAGTTTCTTCCTCTTTCGTGGGAAAATATCAGCAGATTTTGACAGTAGCGATAAACAATCCTACCAACAAAATACATGTGGTTTTTGTGTTGTCGGGATGCTACAACCTTCGCTTGAGCCATGGTTCAAGCGAAATAAATTTAACGCCATGAAACTACTCCTTCTGTAAAACTTTGATGAAAGAAATTTACCTTTTACACAAAAAGCTCATAATTATTTACTAGGCATTCAACCAAGGGTTGAATTTGAAAGAGGTTTTTCTTCAGCAGGGCTCTAGATTAGAGGGCAAAACACTTAATCGAGCTAAAACTGAATGTACAAATTAATTTTGTTTTTAATAAAAAATTAATATACAGGGGTTTTCATCATGAGTCGAAAAAGTAAATAAAGAAAACAAATCAATTAAAATTTGAATTTTGATGAAACTTTATTATCAAAATAATATTTGGTTTGTGCCATTAGTAATGGAATATGACATCAGTCAAATGACCGCCACGAGCAGCCTGGCACACCTCGATTCTTTTTAGGTAATTTTCGATGACTTTTTTACATACAGCAGGCTGTAAGACGCCAAAAACTGTACGTATGGTGTCCCTCAAATGCTCCAGAGTCTGCGGATTGTCTGCATAGACTTGGTCTTTCGCGTAGCCCCAAAGAAAAAAGTCCAAAGGGTTCAGATCGCACGATCTTGACGGCCAATTGGCATCACCAAAACGCGAAATTATGCGTTCATCGAACCTGGTTCGCAATTCTGTCATGTTCGGTCGTGTTGTGTGGCATGTAGCGCCGTCCTGTTGAAACCACATCTCCTCCACATCCATATCTTCGATCGCTGGCCAGAAATACTCGGTTATCATACGGCCATAACGTTCAGAATTGACGGTAACGGTCTGTCCTTCGTCATTTTCGAAGAAATATGGCCCTATGACACCACCGGACCATAATGCACACCAAACAGTGACTCTAGGTGATTTTCTGAGCCCCACACACTATTAACGTCCGAGGTGAAAATGTGCTTCACCGCTGAAGAAAATTGTGTGCGAAAAATTGGGATTTTCGGACTGTTTTTCAAGCACCCATTCAGCGTAGTTACGACGCATTCTGTAATCTCCCGGCTCCAATTTCTGCACCAACTGAACTTTATATGGATGAAGATGCAAATCCAAATGCAAAATACGCCAAATTGAGGTGATGGAGATGTCCAATTGTTGTGAACGCCGGGGAAGCGATAAATTCGGGTCATCTTCAACACTGGCAGCTATAGCAGCAATATTTGCGGCCGAACGAGCAGGGCGATTACGTATTGGCCTCTGTACATCTTGTACAGAACCAGTTCGTTCGAATTTCGCCAATAAATCCGAAATTATTGACAAAACAGGCCTTCCGTGACGTCCGAAATCCTTCCCTAGTGCGCGAAAAGTGGTGCTCAATTTTTCACCATTTTTGTAGTGGATTTTCACTATGTTTACTCGTTGAGCGATGCTCGGTCCTTTTTCATAAATGGCAAACACTAAACTACAATAATAAACACAATGCAACGACAGATGACTGCTGCGGTTGTCGAACGCAGGGCTGCCAAAGTTTTCGGTTCGAAATGAAAAAACCTGTATATGCACTTTATGTCTAATGTACATATAAGTGGCTGCGGAAGAGTAGTTTAGGTCAGGTAAAAGAGCCAGCTTGCTAAATACCCAGCAAGTACACTCGGATTATTATGATGCCCTGTCATCCTGGGTTCGGTGCTGGCTGAAACCAATCTGAGCGTCGAACGAACCTGGCAATGTCCTTCAGTGGCGTGGTGCAGACCAAGCCCAAATCGCCTAGTTGACCCCTAGATAGCAGTGGCGTATGCTGTGAAGCGCAGGGCATTCATAGGGTTTTCTTTGTTGGATTCGTATTAAGTCAGTTCAGGTTCGTGCGAAAAGAAAATTCCGGAAAATCTATTGGAAAAGTCTGAAAATCCATGCCATATTTGACCGTGAATTCTGAAAATATTCAGACGATAACTTTGAAGCCATACAATTTACTAAGAACTTACTATTTAGTCATGTCCTTCGATAGGGCGAATTGGGCGAGTATTGGGCGAGGGGGCATGGCACCACCCATACAAGCCAAATCTTAATAATGGAATAACTTCGAAATTGTAAGGCGCACAGCATTGAAATTTAGTATAGCGCCCACCAAATCTTACACTGGTAAGATTTGGTGGGCGTTGGACAAGGGGCGATGCACATTTTTTGTCACCCAAATATTCCGCTGAACTATAAGTCGCACATCAATGAAACTTAGTACGAACTCACCATTTTTTCTTTCGACAGAGAACAGTGTGGGGGTATTGAATAAAGGGGCGTTGCACCGCCCATATAATTTAAATCTGGTTCAAGCGCAGTCCATTTCTTTACTGAAACTTAGCAGCAACATTCTTCACTTTTCAAACCCCGAACATTGCTTGCCAAACTAAAAATTTCTTTCAATATTTTTATGTTTTTAAATTTTTAATCCTTCGATATATTTTACGTTTTCACAAAATCAATAACATTTGCACAACTGCTCTTTAGTACCATTTCTATTCGGAACTTTATGCATTTTACACGTTTTATTGCTCTTTTGATTGTGTGAACAGTTGATGCTGATATTTTAATTTTATCTGCAACAACAGATTCTGGAAGGTTTGGATTCCTCTTGTAAGCCCTTAACACATCTTTCTACATTTTTTTTATTGTTCATACCCGATTTTCTGCCACATATAGATTTTCTCTCAACCCTGACATTGTTCTTGATATTTGCTCATACTTTTTGTATCATCCATCTTCCAACTTTCGGCATTCTTCCTAAGCGCCATTAAGAGTTGTTTCGATTTTGCACGTATTTGTCCAATATTCATTTCCTTTGCCGAAGTTCGTTGCTCTCTATTGCCTATATTTTTAAAGCTACACACATGAAACTTAACTATGATCGAGGAATTAGCACACTAAAGGAATAGCTGATCGTGCAATATATAGCAGCAGAATTCGGAGTGGCCCTAATCTAGTTTTTCAACTGGTTGCTTGTCAACCATAAATGACAGTAGAACTCACCCTTTTACCATGGCGATGTCCTAGGCGACTGTCAATTGTCCCCCCTATATCCATTTGCAACTAGTCAGTCCTTAGTAAATCAGTTTCTAAACTACTTGCAAAGCAAATACTGCAACATTGGTACTTTTCAAGCGACCCAAATGATTTGAATAAATTTAGAACTACAGGTCACACAGCAATGACATTTACCACATACTTACGATTTAGACGTGCCCGTTGGGGGCACGGGGGGTGGGTATTATACGATAGGCAAGGCACCGCCCATACAACCCAAATTTTTAGTGTGGAACAGCTTCGGAATAATTAGTCGGATAGCATTGAAATTTTGTACACCGTCGTCCCATGGATGTGTCATTCTACTGGTAAAATTTGATAGGCGTTAGGCAAGGGGTGTGGCAAATATTTTGTGGCTAAAATTTTCCGCGTAACATTCGAACTGATTTATTGGGCCCATTGACTTTAAACTTGCGTACAAAGCAGCGGGCCCTGCTAGTAAATAAATAAATACCTTTCAAAATTGTTGTTGTGTTTTGGCATTAATTTCTTCATTCAGCAGGTGCCCTACTCTCCGCTATACTTTTCCCACTGTAGTGTATAAATGTTGTACATGCACATGTATATACCTATAAGTGTGTCCATGTGAGTACAAGTATTGCTCATCTGCTCCGGCAGATAGATGGCAATGTGTGTGTGTGTCTGGGCATTGACGTAATTCGCGTACCATTCGAATAGAGAGGGAGAAGTCAGATGAAACGAAGCTGACCCATTGCTGCGTTATGATATTATTGCAACACCGCCACGAAAGGGGAAATGAAATCAATTTGAATTCTATTCAAAGCAAACGGCGTAAAGAAGGTAAGAGACATTTCAATTGTTTGGCTAGCTGGCATAGCCACAATTTTTTAGTCTCTACTAAAGAAAAGGAAAGATCCAGCCTTTATTTATGAATAATTAACTTGCGCTGTGATATTTATTGCAAATTTTCTTGTAATGTAAAACTTTCCCTTCGTAAAATCGTGCGGTGCTAGTTATTTAAAAACCAATGATACTGGGCCTGAACCGGGCTTCGCTGAAACATTCATGGTGTGCAGCTTCATAGGTGGCTCGAAAAGACGCTCATGTTTGGGCAGATTTCGAATGGCAAGCTTTTTCTCTGGCAATTGATTTCGCCTTTTGACTCGCATATTTAAATGTTTGTTACTGTCCATTACTTCTTTGTTTCTGTACTCAATCTCGGGCAAATAAATCAATATAGACAATACGCACACATAGAAATACCCCAATGTTCGCCTTAGAAATATGCAGCACAGTGCAATTGGAATTCCAATCCAACATTCTTTCGTTTAATATAAAATATTGAGTTAAGCATTTGAGTTCCGTATTTTTTTTAAGTGCATACACATTGTCTACAAAAAGCCAATTGATTTTGAGTGCAAATGTGCACGAATAGGTGTTTGCTTCAGTTTCTTTTGTAATTAATTAATCTGTTCCCGATCTTCAGGCTTGTCATTGCAGCTACTTTGGAAATACTTTACTTTAAACGTTTTTTAATAGTGTGACCCTAAACATTCCTTTGACAGTTTATGTTGCGTACCCAAATCCGTAGTGGTTGTAGTAGTAAAGTACGACGGAATATTTTTAAGCCTGCATCTTTCGTGAAAGTTAAATTTTTTGAAGGTTTGAATAACGCTAGTTTGCTGGTTAGCAGTCTCTCAATTTTGTCTTACTTTTCCCTAAGAAGTCCCAAATATGTTTTCTGAACCAAGGTGAATCCATGCTGACTGTAAATAATGGTTTGAGAAGCATAGGTTTAAATACAGTTGAAATTCTAATGTATATAAATATTTTTGTTTAAATTTTTACAATGTGGAAACAATAAAATAATAAAACCAAATATAAATCATAGTCAATTTAGACTACAAGGGCATGTTCCGTTTACTAAGTATGATGATGCTTGAAGAAAATAAAAGTGATGTATTCGACAAAATAATTGTTGCATCCATGAATGGCGCGTTTGTTGATGCTAATTTAAGACCCAGCTCCGGTGCACTTAGGAGTACATTGTAATTATGATTTCAGAATTTTTCACAATTTTCGTAGCTCCTATCATCTGCATTACTTTCAAATCTCACCTCTTTTCCCTCAATTTGCTCCGCAGATACTTGGACACGTTATATCGTAACTTTGTATTGAATTAGTTTTATGCAATTACTTAGTCTGTAAAAATTTGTCTGTAGATTGGAGTTAAATAAATAGGGTCAGCTGGGGGAAAAGTAAACAAGGGGTAATTGTAAACAGCGGTTATTTTATGCTTTTAAAATTAACTGCAACAGACCATGACCCAAAAAATATTAATTTAACAACATGTCCTCAAACTGTCGCCGAACTTTCACGTCGGTGGCTTTAAAATATCAATGAAAGATTTAGTCTTAAAGAGAACGTGTGTTCTAAAAGTGAAAATCAGTTTTGTAAGTATTTTTTAATTTGTGTGTGAAAGTGCTTAAACTAAAAATTCTTGTAATAGTTATTGTAACTTTGTTTATAAATTTTACAGTGTAAGGAACTAAATTCGTTGATGTCTTTCCTTAACCCTTCATTACTATCGTCAGGGTGGAATCCACCCTGCGAGTTCAATTTCTTAGTAAAATATAGATTTGTTAACCAAAACCAACATAAAGTTATAATGTAATCCACATTTGCATATTTCGGAAGGTTTTAGAGTACATTGCAGTTGCATAAATAAAGCTGATGCTTTTATACAATTGTTTTCAAAAGTCACTGGGTGTGTTACACCCACGATAGTAGTAACGTTATAACATTGCTGGGTGCTTAACACCGATTGTTAGTAATGAAGTTGTATTTTTTATACAATACATTTACATATTTTTATTCACTTTTTGGCGACAATTTTTTTAAATAACGTATAGACCATACTTAGTAGAAAATCCTTACAAATTATGCTCTAGGATAAGTTACAAAATTTTTTTTATGCCTTTTTTGATGATAATTTAATGTGATAATTACCGAATTATTTTAAGTTATATCAATTTTGCTGATCGTTTTTTCATGATAGGACAATTTTGCAAAATTTAAAAATTATAAAAAGTCGAAAGAAAAATTTTGAAAATACGAAATTAATTTATTTATTTGAAAATATAAACTAAAATTGTCACAACTTTACTTAGAATTAACTCCAACAAAGATTTATTTCGTCAAAAGTGTCACAATTTGAATTAGGACTATTTTGCATTGAGCTGCAGCGATCAAATAGTATCAAACTTCTCGACAACACAACTAAAAGTAAGTCACTATATGTGGCTATGAAAAAGATAGAAAAACAAAAACAACATGCTGAAAATGTGAAATATATATTTCCAAAATCTACAGTAACCCACTTTGCACCTATTGCTATGAATCAATCAATTCAACATTGCCAGAAATAAATGCAAGCTATGACGACATGTTTGATAACCTTAAAAAGTAGCAGATATATTGTTGATTTTTTGTTTGAGTTTTTACGCAAAACTTTACCTTGATCCGAAAAAAATTATTAAATAATTATGTATTACTTATTTTTTTAGCTTTCCAAATCACTAAGCCAAATAAACATAGCTTAAATATTGTGCAAGATGTGGCTATTTCCCCAATACAACTTTTTATTTCTTCTTTTTTGTTTTTTAAATGAGATGCACATAAACAAACGTTTATATTAAATAAATGAATTAACAAAATTAAACAATTTATTTTTGTTTTTAAATGTTATGATGTTCTGATTATGAAAAAATTTGATTTTTGTTTATTTTACCTCAATGGATAAGTAAAACAGATAATCAAAAGTTGTGGGTGGATTACACTCATAGGTAGTAATGGCGTTAGTGTAATAGGCGATAGTAATGCAGGGTTAAATTTGCAGTTATTTTGTTGCTTTTTTCGTGTTTACTTTTCCCCCAATAATTTTTAGAATGTGGGGGAAATCTAAAAATTTTTTTGGGGTAAATGTAAACGTTGTTTTCTAAGAGCCTTCCCGGTTCGTATAATTTCCAGTGATCAGAATGCCACGAACGTATGTAAGGAAGAAACCACTGGTAGGGTACGACGTAAAAGATGTAGAAAACGCTGTTAATGATATTATTAATAAGGAACAAGCCGATATGAAATATGGCGAAGTTTTGACTTCGAACGAGGTTCGACTCAAGGAAAGAAACCAAAAAAGTTGGCAAACAAAACCCCTAAGCCCAAGAGAAGTCTGTTTTATAATCTAAAAAACCGCTTCCATAAAAAACACGAGCAAAAAGCACGAGTTCAAAGGACTCTGCAAATGGAAAAGACGTTGTCTATGAAGATGATAGTGCATGGAATGAGGAGTTTGAAGTTGATGATGTAGATGAGAAGGAGGAGCTGGAATCCGCGGATCCAGCTAGGCTTACAAAAGGTAAATTTCTATGGATCAAGTTTAAGGGAGATAGCAGATTAACTATACTTTTCAAATACGTATGCGTAATACAATCCTACTAACAAAACGACGAGAATGAGGTGATGCTCTTCAAAAGTTTGGACACCTTGAAGAAAACGTTTGCTTTACGACCAAGGGAAATCAAGAAGACTCGCTTCGAAAATATCATTGGCGTGATCTGAGCCTTACAATGTTGGGAACATTATATGTAAATGTAAGTATTGCAAGAACATACTGCAGGTAAAAAATCAATAGCGAATTCGTGCTTGCTTGCTTCAACCTATACCTACCTAGATACCGAAGTCCCTAGTGTCTACAGGGAGCGAAAGCACTGTTCCCTTTTACCCCTGAATTTTAAAAATAATTTGGGGAAATGTAAACAACAATCTTTTGCGCTTCGTGGGTTTAAAAGAGCGAGTTACTGATCACCAGTGAAATACCTGATGTTTTTTAAAAATAATGTTAATTTTTGAAAGTGGAAATGGTGTCCTAAAATGTATTTTTTTCAGTTTTTCAAAGTACTGGCGTAAAAAAGCAAAAAGTGTTTACATTTCCCCCCAACTGACCCTAAATACATAAATTTTGGGTATTGTTCATAAATAATATACAAATGTATGTACAAATTCAATTATCAATTTAAGTGCGATGAACGGTCAGAGTGACTTAAAAGGCGCCACGGAGACTACAGCCAAGCTGCAAATATCCAACAAACAAACAACCAACAAATTGTGACCGCTTACACAACACGTGGATATTCATTAAAAGTCCTTCAAATACGACAAATAAAATAAAATACTTTTCTGCAAAATGTCTTAATTGAGTGTTTGAAGCGCTGATGCTTTCAATGTAATGACGTCAGTAATTTTTTGTGATTGATGGCACGGCAGCATCTATTTGCAAGTGTTGATATATTTTCAGATAAACAAACGCTCATAATTTGAAATCGGCGCAATATAGAGTCGCAAGAGTATTTCTGTGCAGTCTTCGACAAAACACTCTCCCAGACGAGCACGTCAATGAATGTACGTATTCAAAGTGCTTTGCAGCGCGTATTGGGCCTCCCAGCTTATCGACTCACTCGCGCATTCATTTCAGTTTCCAATACGAAGCGATGCGGACGCATAATAAAACTGGGCAAAAATAGTCGCCGACGTGTTCTTGTGCAATCATTATTTTCATATTTCCAATACAGAGTACTTATGCAAAAAGAATTAAAAGTTGAGACATACTTAAATTGCAAATAGTTGCTCGAATTCGGTTACAAAAAACCAGACGTGCTCGACACGTTAACTGTACCGGCCGTGTGGAAATTTCATAATATTCGGGCACAGTCAAGACAATGCACATTCATCCCAGCTCGCCCAACTCTGCTACAAATAGTTCACTGCAATCGGAAGAAAGCGCTGCGATCAAAATTCAAGCCGGATTCCGCGGATACCGTGTACGGAAGCAGTTGGATCACCAGAAGAGTCGAACTTCCTGCAGACACTATCCGGCGCACCGCAGCGCATCACAGCGTCGGCAATACGCTATGGAGGGCCAGGACGGTGGCAGCGGCGTTCAAGGGAAAGGAAGTGGTGCCAACGGTTTATTGTTGGCGGGAAATCAGCGGCGCGAGGAACGCGGAAGTGACAGCGGCTCGTCGCAGGCGAACTCCATGGAAGACCGCTGTGCGACAAAAATCCAAGCAGGTGTTCGTGGGTTCCTGGTGCGCAAAAAACAGAAGATAGCTGCGGATGCCGCTACCAAAATTCAGGCCGGATTTCGCGGTTTCAAAGTGCGCAAAGAAGCCCAAAATCTCAAACACAAATAGAGCAGTATTGAACAGCAGCGACAAAAAGTTTCAGAACCTATGCCCCGAAATCGGTTAAGCGAAAGACGGGGTGCTCGCAAATATCGGTCAGTTTAAGTTAAACATACTCATACTATATATAAGCCATATTTCGACATTGTAAATTGATTATCGAGCGATATTTATTATGTGCGGAGTAGGAAAACAGTGGGTTACCACACTTTTTCATGTAATGCCATTAACTTAAGTGATCGTAGCATATGCCGATATAGCGACAGAAAAGCCGGGCAGAGGAAAAACATGTATTTTTCAAGACATATTGACAGATTAAAACAAAAATGTTTGGCCATTAAGTACTACTTTGATTTTATAAGGAACGACTATGTTGTGTGGTCGATCTGTTCAAACAACTATATCTTTCTGTGGGCATTTACATATATGAAAAGCTACTCATAAGGGCCGGCAATCCCGGTACATCCTAGTACTGGGGATTTTGAAGTTTGTACCCTGAATTCAATATATTTATATATTTTTATATATTTGAGATCAAAAATGAATACACAGACTTTGAATATTAAAAAGGGGATTATTGGAAAAATATGTGTGCAAAATGAACGTGAACGGTGAACGTAAAATTGCACATTTCTAAGGAAATTTACTTGGTTTGTGCTTTAGCTTCTATCTGGAAGATTGTCAATCTGTAGCATCCCTGCTTTGCATACACTAATGTTAAAAAATAGTTTAAGAAAAAATTTAAGAGATTTTGAAAAAATGCATTTGAAAATAGAAGTTTTAGCCGAAAATTATTAAACTATAACTATACTACTATATATAGCTCTAAAAAAATTAAGACTGAAAACTTTAGGAGGACTTAACTTCTATACAATACACATGAAAGGTAAACATTTGCAAAGCACTGATAATGAACAAAAACCACAGCTCCTATGGAATGGCTCTTGGGAAAACTGGATCAAAAATATATTTACAGACATCAGATACAAATCCAATATTTATTAAATCGTCGTCAAAAATATCTGTATGTTTTCAGAACGTTTTTAGTTTGACAAGAAACGCAAAAATTGTAAAGATGTCAAAGAGCGTAATATTTTTTAGAAGAAATTTTGTTATTTAAGAATATTACATAATTAAAGATATGTTTGGAGGAACTTGAATAAGAAAGTACTATGGAAGATTTTCAGACTGCCCATTGATAGTAGCAGTACAGTCATACAGTCATGCAGTCATACATGCGTGATTTCATACATGCGTAGATTTTCGACCTTTTTTCCGAAATCCAAGAACTATAATTTTTGCCACAACCAAAAACCCACTCATCCTGCGCGAGCTTGGATCTGCGTGCATGTTCGTATATGTGTATACATACCGTGAAGTTTATACAGCGTTAGGTAAAGACTGCAGTTTATTTACACCTTCACATAAGTTGCAAAATAATGTAAGTATGTAATTTGTTACAACAGTTTGTGTAGTACAAGCAAACACAAATGAAGTATAAATCACGACTATGTTCCTGGTCCACTTTGAACAATTCCCAGTGGTAACATTGTGTTTTTACGTACTAATGTATATTTCAATTGTCTTCGGTACTTATATCTGAACATTTACATAGTAGCGAAGATGCTGATTACTCTCCAATAAACTCGTAATGCATTAATCTATATCAAGAGCCAGCATCACTATTCAATAGTTTTAATCGATGCTCTAAAGTTCTTCGATAGTAGTGTTTGGTAGAACACGAGTTTGGCGTACATACATACATACATACATATGTATTTTCCAGTTGACTTTGAAAGCCGCAGAGGGAGCCGTGCCACATGGAACAGTGGCATTGCATTCGGATATGCATTTATATTTAGCTTGTTCACGTTTACCAGCCTGTCCGACTACGTAAATATTTATACGAAGGCAGACCACGTTCGCGTCACCATGAAATAGAAAAATGGGGCAGGCAGCATTTGTACATATTTATCTACATATGTATATTTGTTTGTATATTTGTTTGCATGCATGAACAAAAATTTACAGCAGAAGTATCCCAGCCGACCAAAATGTGTATCATAGAGCAGCGGCTTGCGTACGTGTTCATATGTATTCTAGGGACACATGTACGTCATTTCAGGACGTGGGTTTAAAATGCTTGCAATACTACACCTTTTCAACCTCAAAATGAGAATATGTTAATTCATAATGAGAATGCGGAAGTTCATAATGAGAAATATAAATGCTAAATGGGAATGCGTAAATTCATAATGAGAAATGTAAATTCATAATGGGAATGCGTTAGTTCAAAATGAGAAATATAAATTCATAATGGGAATGCGTAAATTAAAAATGGGAAAAGGAAAATTCAATTTGAGAATGCGTCAATTCAAAATGAGAATATTTTTATTTTATAGTTTTGCGCTTGGCCCCATATTTGCCAATGCCAAATCCAATCGAAACTATTTGGGCAAAAATTAGAAGTGAAGAAAAGTGAAGTAATCTGCACATACTTAATGTCCACTTACTTAATGTCCTTCAGTATGTGAACAACGTTTGCTGTATCTGGAAGCAATAATTGATAACGCAAAGCAAACCATTACTGGGGGAGATTATGCAAGAGCTGTACAGCACACGACTACATTCCATGCAGATGGCCTTACTTTGAAGAATATGCACGTAAGGATGTAAAGAATTTTGATTTTAACTTATTCTGAAAATACAGATTATAATTTGAATTTTCGCATTCTGAAATTAATTTTTCTCTTTTTGAATTTACGCATTCCCATTATGAATTTATATTTCTAATTTTGAATTAACGCATTCTCATTATGAATTTACGCATTCCCATTTACGAGTAGCATTTATATTTCTCATTATGAACTTACGCATTCTCATTTTGAGGTTGAAAAGGTGTAGAAACCCACAAGCAACAAAGAAGTAAGTAACATTTGTTTATATTGAAGTTTTTAATATCAAAGGCGTATATCACAGACAGACGTGTAGTTTGGATTTGGCAGGGTTCCGCGACTTTGCACGCAAGTTTTAAGTCAATGGGCTCAATAAATCAATCATTTGAAGTGCTTTCACCATATTTGAAGTCAATTGACCTATTGACACTTCGTTGCATGATTTAATTTCCCCTGAAGAAAAACAAATTTTGTCATGTTATTCTTGTAGCTTGTTAAAATTTGATGGTAAAAATGAAAACTTGTTGAATTCCTGTATCTATGGAAGAAGTTTTGCGGAAATTTGCCATGTCCTGCTGAGAACGCTACCGCCGAAAGGAAAGACGGTTTTATCTATATTTTAGCGTTGGCTACTACGGGGAGTCGAACCTAGGTCGGGCGTGACTAATACTCGTAAACCAAAGCAGGGGTGGATTCAGACAAATATTTCGGGGGGTTTCAAAAAGTAATTCTTTAATATTCATAAAATGCCAAAAATGCCTTAAAATTTGTATGTAGTTTTATAGTCGATTCTAATATTTCAGAAGGGGAGGGTTTCAACCCGCAAAACCCCCCTGAATCCGCCACTGATCCAAGGCACTAAACTAATACCACCATCTCATCAATAACTAAAATTATTTTCTCTCTCTATAAATAATACTTTTTTGCATATATTTTAATATTTTTTGCACATATTTGAACAAATGAAAAACATGTGCTTAACTATTTTTGATTTCAAGTGTTTTCACGAAATTTGAAGTCAAAACGCCAATTATATCATGTCTTTTGACAGTTTCTCCATACAAACGTTTTTATCCCGTCGTTGACCCGTCAGATTTTGATTTTCAAAAAAGTGTAAAATATTTCACATCGAAATATTTCACCTTTGAAGTACTTTCACCAAGTCAAAAGACACAAAAATCATGTATTTCATATAAACTTTTAACCCTTGGTTCGGATAGATTTCGATTTTAAGAAAAATTAAAAATTATTTTCAATAGGCCTATCGGTTCATGTTTTATCGTAGTGTTCCCGTATACGCACCTTAACCCATTGTTGACCTCGATGTTGACTTTGTTGACTTTATTTTTCGAAAAAAAATTAAAAACACGTGTCGAATTATTTTTGATTTCGATTATTTTCACCGAGTTTGAATTTAATAGAGCCATTAAATAAAATTTCTTTATACATATGTGGTTTAAACACTTTAACCCATTTTATGCCCCTTTAGACCTCGAGTCTCAAAAATTCCCGTCTTAGCGGAGGATCAATTTCGAAGATGTATTTACAGTTAAAATTTCATGTTTGAACTTCAGCGGTTTGGTGGAGTTTCGTCGGTTTCACGACGAAACTCCTCCAAAAACAATAAATACCGCGAATTGTACATTTTTATTCCCGACAATTTTTAAATTTGTTTATTTTTACGTGTCAAATTTTCTTCATTTTGTTTACTTCCCGCTGCTTCTGACAGCTCCAAAGTACTTTCCACACACTTCCCAAAAAATGAAAACGAGAGTTCTCATATCGAGTTACGGAAACCGAAACTGTCTCGTTGAGCGTTCGATATCGAATCGATGTGTCGAGCCAACGATGATCGAGTATCGAATTACGGAAAGCCACCCCAGGTCTGTGGTTCTCACTTTCTGTTAGCTGGAGCGGAGTCTGTCTGGTACATAAAATCGAGGAGGTGCGCTATGCGTTACATTGTTAAAAATGCGTCGTTCGACTTCCATAATGAATGGAAACCTTCACTCAATGCGGCATGGAATGCCCAATACTTCTGGTTTCTTAATTTCCTTTCCAACTCAAGCAAATCAAGCTTGTTTACAATGAAATATATGTATGTATTTATGTATATAATATTGTGTTACATATATAATAGAGTTTGAGCATAAATATTTGATAAATTTGTAAGACGCCAAGCACATTAATCTTTCAAAATGCGCCGTCGTGCCTTCTTTTCGCCCTCAGCGCTCTTGATACGCTTTCGCATATGCTTAGGGATGACGCGAAAAACTTCCGAGTCTATTTGGACGGGCATTGAATTTTGCCGCATAGCAAGCCATTTCAGCTTGTTATCGAGTATTTTCTTGGTACGGTCCGATGTGACTTCTGCTGCTACTGTTTTGGATTAAAAAATAAAACAACGTATTAGTTTTGAGTTGACTGTGTGTGTAAAAATAAACGGCAACAACTTGCGTCAATGTTGTCGACGCCACCGTGCAATACTTAAAAAATCACACAATGAAATGAGAAATGCATACATACATATGTATGTACATATGTTTACCATTTTGGAAAGTGTTCATGTTTCAAGTTTGTTTGTTTTACGTAGAAATACGAGGCGCAAACTTTGCCGTACCTTACTCATAATCGATTATGGAGCGCGCTATTGTTGCACCAGTTGTTAAATCCTTGAACTGTTAAACTATTTGTATTTGGTTTGGTTCAGTTGTATCAATTTTCGTTACGATATCTGAATTTTAAATTCATTTGAAACCAAAAGTGCGCCTCTGAATTATTGTACTATATAGTATATTAAAAACATAATTTATAACACTGCCATCTGGTTCAAAGAACATAGAATTTAGCTTGCGAATACAATAATTATATCATGGGAGCTGATAAGGGTTTAATAACAATTCCAAGCAGAGAGTAGATTCATCGAATAATTCACTTTATTTATCTATTCTGATAAATCAAGTTGTAGGTGCTGCTGCTGACTTTAATTTGTTTCTTTTTGCAAGGGAAGGCTTATGTACAAAGCATGATACATTCTTAGCAAAAAGCATTCAAGCATGGCCGTTTTTTGCTCGCAGCGTCAACCACACGAATACACAAATAGTTATTAGAGGTTGGTGCTTACATCTTATATTTTTAAGTTTACAAAGCAACGTATGAAGGGCCTTCTCGGGTTGTAAGACAAAGCAAGAAAGAAAGTTCTAAGTAAGTTGTTTATTTTGTTTTTGATTTTAATTACTTTTGGTAACTTTTCGAAACAATTCTGTTTAACAACATATTGGCCAAGTGGCACCGTGATCACACCTGCGCGAGTGATAAGCAGACGGTGGTTCACTATCTCTGTAGCTGCCAAACTCGGGCCAACAATGCTTGTATGCGAAAAGCCGTTCCGGCAGAAAAAAAGTGAAGAATCTTGTGAAATTTAATGCTAGTTAAAATGCTTAACTGTTTTTCATAGTCAGATGTTGATTTGTGTTGTGTTGATTTAAAATTGTATGTATGAAAATGAGATGTAATGATAATGGGTAGGTGAAGATGAGATTCAATCTTTCCAAACATTTTTTGGGCATGTATGAGTGAGACTGAACCAAGCCTAAAACTACCCTGTCGGACCTGAGACAACTGGTTCCCAAAATTCATTGGTTTTTCAACTGGTTTTTTGTAAGTCAATTGCACAACTAGTTGTCCAAGTAGCTGTCAGCGAATGTAGAAGTCAGTCAGTTTGCGTCTAATCGTTTACACGTTAGCACATGAAAATAAAGAAGACGAATCAGAGGTGAAATAATCAACAAAATACTGTTTGGTCTGATCCTATGAGAATTTTTTACAACAACAACGTAGAAATGTCTGCATTTTTCGAACATGTATTTTTCCATGACTCGAGGTTCGGTCGATTTGCCGTTTTTCCTTGAATGATTTCAGTTAGAATTTATTTTCTTATTAATTGCAGGCGAAGTCAGGATGTTTTCCATTCCAAATTCATCTTGGCTCATCTTTACGTGCACCAATATTTTTTGTTTTTCATTCGCGACAGAATTGTGTTGTTTTTTGAAATAAAATAAGTGTTGAAAAATTTCATTGTTTTATTTTCCCCCATAAAAATCAACAGGTTAGAAAATTAATCCAAAATAAACTAAATAGTTTACAAACAACTCGCTTCACAACTGGTTTAGAAACGGTTGTACTTAGAACTGACTTTGGACTAGCTGCAAACGGATGCAGACGGATGA
Organism: Melieria crassipennis; assembly: GCA_963668005.1. Taxonomy (NCBI): domain Eukaryota; kingdom Metazoa; phylum Arthropoda; class Insecta; order Diptera; family Ulidiidae; genus Melieria; species Melieria crassipennis. Next base: position 83,096,716 of record OY764961.1, on the reverse strand, counting down.
CTGTCGCCTAGGACATCGCCATGTTAATAGGGTGAGTTTGCTCCAAGGAAACGAATCGGTTCTGAAGTCAGCTGTGACTGACATGCAACCAGTTGAAAAATTACATTCGGACCAGTCCGATTTCCTACAGGGTGATTATTCGCAAGACTTACTGATTTATGAGTGCTTACCACCAATTGTCATAATTGAAAAAGTTCAATTGGATTTAACTTTTTTAGCTTCATAAAATGATTGCTTACTTACACTTTGCGGCGTTTCTCGCGGCAATAACTTTTCTTGGATTGTTTTCGTCAGTTAATGGGGCATCATGCTTCTGATCATTGGCGTGCAATTTAGTCCGACCTCTGCCTTTGCTACTGGCCAAGTGTTCCTCATCTAGCGCAGAATCATTTCGTAAAGCATTGCCGCGTTGCAGCGTCATGCGTTTTGCAGCCAACGAACTTTCAGAGTTCATCGTTTGTTCCGAACTTCGCAGGTGCGCCCGAATTTTTGACCTTTGTGTTTTTTGTTTGTATTTTCGGTAGGCTTTCTCAATTTTTCTGACAGCTTCCATTTTAATGAGGTTCTCCAGCGATGCGTTAACAGTTTCATTACTGTTCGTATCAGCTCGGCTTATATTTGCCGCCGATACAATAGTTGACTCTGTCTCTGTCGAGGTGCCTGTCGCGTCTGCCAAGGCCGAACTTATATTAGAATCGAGCCGACTTACCATAACGCTGTTCGCTTCCATCTCTGACATACTCGGTCCAGCGGTATCGGAATCGGCGTCTGACAGCGAATATGCCATCATTTGTTTGCGAATGTTCTCCGAAGTGTCGTCGTACAGGCACAGACTGGAATTCGACGTAAATTCTGGGCGCTCAATAAATTTTACAGCATCTTCATAAATGACAGCATTGGCTTTTTCAGGCTGTTCCGGTGTTTGATTTTCGTAACTTTTACCAAAAACCACACAATCACTTTGTGCTGAGTTTTCGCGTGTGCCCTCCCTTTGCAACCGATTCACTATAACTTTATCGTCTTCTAGATCGGGCGAGGTAACGGCGTTATTTTCGAAGCCATGCGAATATTTCGATGGTTCATCGCTTTCTAGCAATTTGTTTCCCGTCTTGTCCGATGCGTAGTCCTGTGATGCTCCGACTTTTACATCAACGGCCCTGTCTTCATCTTTGACCAGATAAGTTAGGGAAATACTCCTTTTAATGCAATGTTCCTCTAATTGTTCGTATGGAACATCCGTTTCGGCGAAATGGATTGGCGAACTGACGAAATCTTTTATAAAAGACATTTCATTATTAAGAGGTGTTTGCCTCAGGGTATTACTCGACTTGTTGGTATTCGACGTATGGGCCCTTTCACAGGCAAGAAATGTTGCCATCATTTCAGCCATGTTAGTCCTGTCTGAATCGAACAGAAACTCGTTGTTAGCAACAGGGGTGTCTCCTTCATTACCGGCTGATTGTGATTTCTTTCGCACTGAGCCGAGTTCTAAAAATTATTGATAGATTTTCGTTGTTAAATTCAACAACCTAGAAATCACTTATGATTACTCAAGTTTTTAGGAGAATACGAATACGTCGAATATTTTACTGAGTATATGATGTGAGTAAAAGGATGCAATCTTTTCAATATCTCTACACCAATTTGTGTATATACCAATTCATATACCAAGTTATACAAGTTATATAATTCAAAATTTGTTTGCTTAAAAAGATTTTGGCAATCATTTTCGAAATGAAATATATACATATATAACTGGCGAGCTTACGGGATGAGTTTAAAGATAAACAAGTGTTAGTTTAAAGATAAACAATTTACTAGAAGAAAACCACTTAAAAACAACTCTATTAAATGTTAGCAAAAAACCTTGGATTGAGTAGTTCAATTTCTACGCCTTTCTTCCATCACCGGATGGCTTTTAAGAACTCTATTCGAGGAAGTAGACACGATTCGAGCGTAGCCTAAACACTTTTAAATGTTACTAAATCTAACGATTCCACGACTATTAAATATATAGTAAGATAACATTAAAGGAGTGAAATGATTTGAACCCCTAAGTATGGATGCTCAAATGAAATGTTTGCGTGAGTACATAGTTTATGTAGTATGTATTGGCGGCATGAATGAACACTACGAATACAGTTTATACGGACCTTCATTATAATGTTGGCTAGCCTGCGGAGCGAACGCTTTACGATACTCGTCGAAGGCTTGTAATTGCATACCGTCAATAGCGCTTTGCGTAGCCCTCTGCTCTAAGGGCATCTCCGGGTCTAAATTTTTTTCAAAAGTATTTATATCTAGGTGGTTTACAGGAAACGGTCCCGACGGTTTGCTTTCAACACTATCGGGAAACTCTTTTATTGGTAAATCGTTCGTGGGGGATTTGTTTTCGTTGTTTAAGGACACAACTTTTGACGTTTGAATGAGTTCGCTTCCTACAAACCAATCAATTTTTTTATCTTCAATGTTTTGTTTTTTTTCTTGATCCTGTTCCGCTTTGCTTCCTGATGTTTGAAAAGTTGAACTATTATCAAAATTATCATTGTCTATTTCGGAGTATGAATATGCCGGCGAATCCTCTGCATAATTGTCAATGAATATTTGAGTCGTTTGGCTACTATTCCAGGAACTGTTTGTGGATGTTTTCAGTTCATCCGTGTTCGTTCTGGAAGCTATATACTTTCTAAATGCTCTTTGAATGGTGGAAGCTGCAGCTTCTTCGATTTGAGCGTCAGTTGTAGTTGATAAATAAGCTTCCTTTGTTTTTGTGCGATCAGAATTGTGTATCTGTACAGCTGATTTCTCCTTGCAGTTTTGTGTCTCAACAGGAGTTGAGTCTATATCCACATCATTATTCCTATCTGCAGTGATTTCGGCTTCATTCAAACTGCCTGGATTTGCGTGATTATCTTCACAATTCGGATTTTTATTTATATATTCGTTCGACCATGTGCTATCGCTTTTTGAATCTAATTCTGCATAGTCTTCAATTTTACTACTGCCTTCATTAAGCTCAACTATTGTGCCCAACATTGGTTCATTAGTTTTGTCTTCAATGTTTATATCTGTACGATGCTCCACATCGCCGGGCTCTTCTCGAATATTAGTCTCGTTGCTGCTCGTTAAATGACCGATTTCTTTGTTTTCTGTCTGACGTAAGTCGGACTCTCCGATTTGATCAGATAATGGTTTTGGAGATTGCACATCTAATTGCGTTTGTACTTGATTAAGTAAATAAGCAATGTTTAAATTGTTATCCGAATTATCCTTTACGGAATTGGCGTGACCTTGCTCCGGTTCGTTGTTGCTACACTCCACCTCCGCGTAGCCTTTTTCTTCACACTTTTCGACTTCAACATCGGGGATATCAGTGGTTCCAAAGGGCACTGTGAATGCTGTTGGCTTCTTGTATACTTTTCTGGTTTGGATTGGTGTCTGTCGCGGGGTATGGATTCCATAGAGGTAAGTGGGCATGCGCTCATTTTGAGAATCCTCCGTTGAAGTCGATATTGTGCCCTTGCTTTCTTCCGTCGAACCGTCTACACGGTTATTATTCAATTCTCGTGAGTCCCGTTCAAATGCGGTTTCACCCAAGCTATTAGACGAACTTACTTCAATGCCGTCATAATTTATCAGCCCGTCGCTCTTCGTAATCAATTCAATATTTATTGGCGCTTTGGGCTTTGTTACCCGGCGTGACTCGGTTTCATTGTGTCCTGTACTCGAGTCCTCAACTATTGAAGCATACCATGGTGGTGCAGTATCTGAAGTCTTAAACGACTTTAATTGAAGTTCAGCAATTGGTGCCTCTAACGGTATCCCTATGCAATATTCTCTACTCGGCTGTTTGGGTTGTTTTATAGGTTTACTTAAGGTGTTATCTACTTTATTACTATTACTGGTACCACTGTGATTTTCATGCGAATTTTGAGTGCCAATACGAGTACTACGATTAGTTAATGCATTACCAGAGGCTGCGTTTAAATTAATGGTTTGTGTATATATTAGAGCAAAGTAGAAAACATGACAAAATACATTTATGACTCACCTGAGCTCGGTTCTGTTGTGGAAATATCCGTTGCCGCCGACACTTTGTCAATCACATCCTTTTCCGTTAAGCCATCTAAAAGAATGTCATCTTTATTCAATAACTCGATTGTGTAGCTCTGACAAAATCTTAAATTCTTGTTTTTAACAAAACGTATAGGAGACATTATTCATTAGAGCGATGAAGTGAAATTTTGAATTTCGTGGCCACAATAACATAACCCATCGTGAAACACAAATACGGCAACAATGTATCAAAACGTTTGATAAAAGTATTAATAAATATTTATAATGAACTTCGAGTAATCTTCTTTTTCAATAGTAGGTGTCTGATATTAAATACTGCAGAAGATAACCTCTAACCATTCGATCCAAAAGTCCTGTAACTAGTTAACATTTTTAAAAGTTTGCGCACAGCACCAACTGTTACTTATTTTGGAACCCATCGTGAAACACAAATACGGCAACAATGTATCAAAACGTTTGATAAAAGTATTAATAAATATTTGTAATGAACTTCGAGTAATCTTCTTTTTCAATAGTAGGTGTCTGATACTAAATACTGCAGAAGATAACCTCTAACCATTCGTTCCAAAAGTCCTGTAACTAGTTAACATTTTTAAAAGTTTGCGCACAGCACCAACTGTTACTTATTTTGGAGCAAGATATTCATAACTAGTTTTTAGTTTTCTATTGCTTTTTATTGCTTAATTTATCTTAGAATTAGTTGGTATCGTTTCTTGCGTTTCGGTGCTGCTACTAAACAAAAAGGGAAATCGTAATGTGCATGAAAAGCTTATATTCACCACATGGAATATTGAAATATCTATGCAATAAATAACGCCAGAGACATCGATGTCTACAGGCATATCTACAGGCTGTATGTTGTCCTCGCTTGGTCGTTTGGTTTAGTATCCGTATTTGAGAAAGCTTTGCTTTCGTTGCATGTTTCTTTGGCCGGAGTCGGGCTTTCATGTATTTTATGATCAGCCAAATTATTTTTAGAATCGACTTTGTTTTTAGGGTTAATGAATTTCTGCGTATTAGTCAAACCGTCGTCAATTGTTTTGTTTTGGAGTTGATGTACATCGGAAATCAAAACTCCCTTTGTGATCTGTTCAAAGTTGTGGGTTGCCTTATCAATACTTGGAACTGAGTAATAGAAAAATTTTATTGCATTTAATTGGTAAAATATACATACAAACGTACATACATCGATTCATTGATTGATTGATTCATTGACATTGATTTTACTCTTACAGGTCATTAGTAAAAGAAATGTTATTAATTTGTTTGAATTGAACTCAAGACATTTGAACGCAGCAACTAATGAGCAATAGTCGCCGCAGTAGATTACATATCGCGTTTAATATAAAACTATTTTCAGAGAAAACATGAAACTCCATGAATCCACATATAAATATACCATGTTACATGTAGCATATCTTTCCTTAACCCTAATTCCCAGAATTTTTAACGTAAAGTAAACCCAGAAGTCAGACTGTCAGGCCCATATGAGCTAAACTACTGAAAACCCCAATTTATTTTACTTTTCCAAATGCAGTTACTACTTAAAGACGTATTTATTTAAGTTTTTTTTTTTTATAGTACAGAACTTGTGAATACAGGGTCCACAGGAAAACAATTGCTACTGCAAAATAATTATATATAATTACTTAATCCAGATATTCACATCTTTGTCAAATTTGGGTGAAAGTGGAATGGAGATTGTTTAGTTTATTGGTAACTTGTTCCTGCGTTTTGGAGATGGCTGCTGGACAAATATGACACCGATTTGGTTTACGTGTACCAGAATTTGGCGCCTGCGAACTGACCTTTTTCCGTCTACTGTTGCCTGAGATATCACTCGTAAATATTCGTGGCTATACCAAAAAAAATCCCCAAGTTATCGTAAAAATAACTATATTTTGCTATCTGTACCCTCATTCCAGTAAGGACGTGTTTTGAGCCATATGACATGTGTCGCAATGCCAGCAGCATCAATCAAATGTATAAAGAAAGCTAGAAGCTATTCATAAGGTTTGCGTTTTTTTATATACCCATCATACAAATTTTGTTTTTTCTGAGTGTACGAACCCCACATCCAATAAACTATCGGCTGATTCCTTACTGGTGAACTAGTTGGTCATTATTAACATACATTTGTGTCTGTACGGCTTACACAGTTTTTCAACACTCTTTTCGCAAAACCCACATCTCCTTGATTACCGCCTTTGCATGTGTATGGCATTTCTTTTGAGGTTTATTGAGGCAATTTTAAGAAATTGTTTAAAAAAATTACAAAAATCGTCTAAAATGTTAGTTTAATAAATGCAATATAATTTTAACGTTCAATTAGAAGATTACATAAAATATTGGAATCGAAAAACTTTTGGTATAGGATTTATCACAATTTAAAATCTTTAGTGAGCCTGTAAGGCTCACTTCTGGGAATTAGGGTTAATGCGTAACGTAATATCGATATCTCATTAGAGTTAACTGAAAAAAAGTTCTAATATCAGCTGGTGGAGACTCTGTGCTCCCAAAATAGCTTGAAATAAAGATATAACGAATTCCTTACCTTCTATTTGGCTAGTTCTATTTGCGACAGAAGAAGGTTCCATACTCTCATTTCGATTTGTTTCGTTTTGTAAAAACATAATACTTTCCGAGCCACATAGGCTCTTCGGTTTCTCTAGCATTGCAGCGGGGTCCATAATTAAATGAATATCTTCCGATACAGATGGAACAGTCTCGTTGTGTTCCGAACGACTTGAAGGATTTTGATCTAATCTGCGTTCGTCCTGAACTAATATCTGACTTGCACTTTCAATACATCCTAAGTGAGTGGCGGTTTTATAATCGGTTTCTGGAGATGAAACCTTCGACCCATCCGAAGCTGGATTTCCGTTTATCAAATCTTCTATAGCTGTGGATTCTTCTTCAGCATGCTTTAAATATTCCGTTTTCGTTTCAGCAGTTTTATTTTGAATGTATTGTTTTCTAATAAGTAGACTTTTAGTTTCAATATCTGAGATTACCTTAGACTCTTCCTTTTCGTTGGAGACAAAGTGCGCTACGGTAAATTCATCCATATCTTGAAGAGATTTAGTTTTATCCAAGTCAGTACCATGTTGTAATTGAGCTTCGTTTACAGAAGGTGCGGATACGTCTAGTTCTAAAAGGGGAGTCGGTGTTTGACCTGCTATGTTTGAATCTGAGTGACTGTTAGTGCTATTATCGGATTCATTTTCATCTTTCGCCTTCAGCAAAGATGGCCTTTCGAATGGCATACCGTCGGAAACTCTAGGTTCCCTTGATTCCTCATCAGCATGCTTTTGATATTCCGTTTCGGTTTCGGCAGTTTCGTGGTCAATGTTTTGTGTTATACCAAGTGGGCTTTCGAGATGAGTTTCTATATTTGAAACTGCGGCAGATTCTTTCATGTCGTCGAACAAAAAGTCAGTTATGACGAATCCAGATAAACTTTGAGCAGAACTTGTTCCGTCTAATTGATTTGTATTTATGGATGCTAGAGGTGCATACAGTTGTAAATTAAGTGCAGGGCTTTGATCTATTATGTTGGGGTCTCCAACTGAAACTTGAATGGTATTTTGGGTGAGCGCTGAGAGACTGGCTTGATCGGAGCCTGGAGGCAAAGGAGTTTCAGCCGTAGATGATTCTTCGGATGTTATATCTACAGAAACTGTGGGATTTCTTGATATGTCTTCATAAAGGTATTGATATTCCCCACTGTTTACAAAAGTTCCGTGTTGAGTGGGTCGTTTTGTACCAAGTGAGCCTTTGCGTTGCGTTTCAATATTTGAGACTGCGACAGATATTTCATTGTCGTCGGAAACGAAGTGCCTTGCGGTGAGACCAGACAAATCTTGAAGAGATAATGTTTCGTTCAAGTCAGTATATTCTTCAGTGTTTATAGATGGTGCGGATATGTCCAGCCCTAAATTCGTTGTAGGGCTTTGATTTACTTTGTTTTCGTAAACTGGAAATCGATCTGTACTTTGGATGGGCTCTGAATGGCTGAAAGTTGTAGATCCCGACTTTAAAGTCGATTCAATTGAAACTGGCCTTTCAGAAGTCAGACTTTCAATAGCTACTCGCTCTTCACACACATTTTTCGATTCGTCAGAAACTTTTGCATAATTTAATTTTGTTTCCGATAAAGTTCCATGGTCTGGGTTTGGGAACGTAACATGTACACTGTCGGCTAGGGTTTCAGTATTTGAGACAAGAGGAAGCTCACTATTGATACCTAAAACAAAGTGAGTTGCGGCGGGTCCAGATAAGTCTTGGTCAGAGTTTTTTCTATCCAACTCAATACCTTCTTGCAATTGACCTTGATTGACAGTGGGTGCGAATACATCCAGTTCTAAATGTGATGTTAGGTTTTCATCTATTAATTTTGTGTCTCTACCTGAATTCTGGTCAGTACTTTTCATGTCCTCTAATTGACTGGCAGCTTTCGGGTCTGATTCTGGAGATGAAATTGTCGATTCCACGGAAGAAGGCCTTTCCTCTTTCTCAAGTGTGCTATATTGCGCTTTGGTTTCAGAAATAACATTGCAAAAGCTTTGTGTTTTGCCAAGTAAGCTTTCGGCTTGCATTTCAATATTTGAGGCTGCAGCACTCTCGTTTTTGCCGTCGGAAATAAAGTCTTTTGCGTTGGGTCCAGACAAACTTTGAAGAGATGAGAGTGTTTGATTCAAGTTAGTACTTTCATGTAGTTGAATTGCGTTTATAGAAGGAGTGGATACGTCCAGTTGTAAATGAGGTGTAGTGCTGTGATTTATTATGTTGGGGTATCCAGTTTCAAATTCTGCTGCACTTTCAGTGGGCGCTGAATAACTTGCAGTTTGACTGTCGGTTCCTGCAGATGAAGGTGACATTTTATTTAAAGATGGCCTTTCGGATGTGTTATCTTCAGCAACTGTAGGTTTCGTTAATTTCTCTTCAGAAAAGCTTTGATTTTCTTTTTCGGTTTCAGAAACTTTATTGTTTTGTTTCATATCAGGTGAGATTTTTAAGACGTGCCCAGACTTATTCTTGTCATCGAACATAAAGTGACTTGCGACAGGTCTAGATAAATCTTGGAAAAAGTTAATTTCATCTAATCGAGCTGATGATACGCCTAGTTCTAAGTTGGGTATAGGACTTTGATCTACTATGCTCGCATCGATACTTTGGGTAGACTCTGAATGATTGATATCTATGCTATCGGATTCGGAAGATGGAACTGTCGAGTTATGAAAGAATCTCTTTTCGGTTGTCATAACTTCAGTAACTGCGGGTTTCGTTGATGTTCCTTCACAAAGGAGTTCATATTCCGTTTTAGTAGTTTCGTTCTGAGTGTTTTGGTTTGTATCGGGTGAGTTTTCGGTTTCAGCCTCAGTATTGGAAACTACAGTAGATTCTTTCTTGTCTTCGGAGACAAACTGACTTTTGGCAGGAATAGACAGATTTGGAAACGATTTTTTTCCATACAAGTCAGAACTTTCTTGTAATTGAACTATGTTTATAGAAGGTTTAGATACGTCTAGTTCTAAATGGGGTATATCGCGCTGATCGTGTCGGTTTGCTTCTTCAGCTTCACTTTCAGTGGACTCTGAGCGACGAACAGTAACAGAATTGGATCTTGGATTTGTACCCGGCAATTTAAGCGAAGATAGCCTTTCGGTTGTTATGTCTTTAGTAATTGTAAGTTTCCTTGATATGTCATCAGAAAGATTTTGATATTCTGGTTCGGTTTCAGAAATTCTATCGCGAATGTTTTGTTTTGTACCAAGTGGACTTTTGGATTGGGTTTCAATATTTGAGAATGCAGTTACCTTCTTCTTGCCGTCGAAAGCAAAATTACTTGTGACGGGTCCAGACAAATCATCAGGAGAGTTCGTGTCATCCAATTTCTGAACATTTTGTAATAGAGCTTTATTTGCTAAAGGTCTGGACTCGTCCATTTCTAAATGAGGTGTAGGAACTTGATCTGTTATATTTGTGTTTTCAAGTAAAACCTGATCTGCGCTTTGAGTGGATTGCGAGTGACTAGATTCCAATTCTGAAGAATTCACTGCGGATTTAATCGAAGGTGGCTTTTCCGATGATATGCCTTCAGCATCTGTTCGTTTTCTTGATATGTCATCAGAAAGATTTTGATATTCTGGTTCGGTTTCAGAAAGTCTATTGCAAATGTTTTGTTTTACACCAAGTGGGCTTTCGGCTTGGGTTTCAATATTTGAGAATTCACCAACGTTTTCCTTGTCGTCGAAAGTAAAATGACTTGTGACGGGTCCAGACAACTCATGAGGAGAGTTCGTGACTTCCAATTTCTGAACATTTTGTAATAGAGCTTCATTTGTTAAAGGTGTAGAAACGTCCATTTCTAAATGAGGTGCGTTTTGAGTGGATTGCGAGTGACTAGATTCCAATTCTGAAGCATTCACTGCGGATTCCATCGAAGGTGGCTTTTCCGATGATATGTCTTCAGCAACTGTTTGTTTCCTTGATATGTCATCAGAAAGATTTTGATATTCTGGTTCGGTTTCAGAAATTCTATCGCGAATATTTTGTTTTGTACCAAGTGGACTTTTGGATTGGGTTTCAATATTTGAGAATGCAGTTACCTTCTTCTTGCCGTCGAAATTAAAATTACTTGTGACGGGTCCAGACAACTCATGAGGAGAGTTCGTATCTTCCAATTTCTGAACATTTTGTAATAGAGCTTCACTTGTTAAAGGTGTAGACACGTCCACTTCTAAATGAGGTGTAGGAACTTGATCTGTTATGTTTGCGTTTTCAAGTAAAACATGATCTGCGCTTTGAGTGGATTGCGAGTGACTAGATTCCAATTCTGAAGCATTCACTGCGGATTCAATCGAAGGTGGCTTTTCCGATGATATGTCTTCAGCAACTATTCGTTTCTTTGTTATGTCATCAGAAAGATTTTGATATTCTGGTTCGGTTTCAGAAATCCTATTGCGAATGTTTTGTTTTACACCAAGTGGGCTTTCGGCTTGGGTTTCAATATTTAAGAATACACCAACGTTTTCCTTGTCGTCGAAAGCAAAATTACTTGTGACGGGTCCAGTCAACTCATGAGGGGAGTTCGTGTCATCCAATTTCTTAAAATTTTGTAATAGAGCTTCATTTGCTAAAGGTGTGGACTCGTCCATTTCTAAATGAGGTGTAGGAACTTGATCTGTTATGTTTGTGTTTTCAAGTAAAACCTGATCTGCGCTTTGAGTGGATTGCGAGTGACTAGATTCCAATTCTGAAGAATTCACTGCGGATTCAATCGAAGGTGGCTTTTCCGATAATATGTCTTCAGCAACTATTCGTTTCTTTGTTATGTCTTCAGAAAGATTTTGATATTCTGGTTCGGTTTCAGAAAGTCTATTGCGAATGTTTTGTTTTACACCAAGTGGGCTTTCGGCTTGGGTTTGAATATTAGGGAATGTAGTTACCTTTTCCTTGTCGTCGAAAAGAAGATTACTCGTGACGGGTCCAGACAACTCATGAGGAGCGTTTGTGTCATCCAATTTCTGAACATTTTGTAATAGAGCATTATTTGCTAAAGGTGTAGACACGTCCATTTCTAAATGAGGGGTAGGAACTTGATCTGTTATGTTTGCGTTTTCAAGTAAAACCTGATCTGCGCTTTGAGTGGATTGCGAGTGACTAGATTCCAATTCTGAAGCATTCACTGCGGATTCAATCGAAGGTGGCTTTTCCGATGATATGTCTTCAGCAACTGTTCGTTTCTTTGTTATGTCATCAGAAAGATTTTGATATTCTGGTTCGGTTTCAGAAATCCTATTGCGAATGTTTTGTTTTACACCAAGTGGGCTTTCGGCTTGGGTTTCAATATTATAGAATGCAGTTACCTTTTCCTTGTCATTGAAAACAAGATTACTTGTGACGGGTCCAGACAAATCGTGAGGAGAGTTTGTGTCATCCAATTTCTGAACATTTTGTAATAGAGCTTTATTTGCTAAAGGTGTAGACACGTCCATTTCTAAATGAGGGGTAGGAACTTGATCTGTTATGTTTGCGTTTTCAAGTAAAACCTGATCTGCGCTATGAGTGGATTGCGAGTGACTAGATTCCAATTCTGAAGCATTCACTGCGGATTCAATCGAAGGTGGCTTTTCCGATGATATGTCTTCAGCAACTGTTCGTTTCTTTGTTATGTCATCAGAAAGATTTTGATATTCTGGTTCGGTTTCAGAAATCCTATTGCGAATGTTTTGTTTTACACCAAGTGGGCTTTCGGCTTGGGTTTCAATATTATAGAATGCAGTTACCTTTTCCTTGTCATTGAAAACAAGATTACTTGTGACGGGTCCAGACAAATCGTGAGGAGAGTTTGTGTCATCCAATTTCTGAACATTTTGTAATAGAGCTTTATTTGCTAAAGGTGTAGACACGTCCATTTCTAAATGAGGTGTAGGATCTTGATCTGCTATGTTTGCGTTTTCAAGTAACACCTGATCTGCGCTTTGAGTGGATTGCGAGTGACTAGATTTCAATTCTGAAGCATTCACTGCGGATTCAATCGAAAGTGGCTTTTTCGATGATATGTCTTCAGCAACTCTTTGTTTCTTTGATATGTCATCAGAAAAATTTTGATATTCTGGTTCGGTTTCAGAAAGTCTATTGCGAATATTTTGTTTTGCACCAAGTGGGCTTTCGGCTTGGGTTTGAATATTAGGGAATGTAGTTACCTTTTCCTTGTCGTCGAAAACAAGATTACTTGTGACGGGTCCAGACAAATCATGAGGAGAGTTCATTTCATCCAATTTCTGAACATTTTGTAATAGAGCTTTATTTGCTAAAGCTGTGGACGCGTCCATTTCTAAATGAGGTGTAGGAACTTGATCTGTTATGTTTGTGTTTTCAAGTAAAACCTGATCTGCGCTTTGAGTGGATTGCGAGTGACTAGATTCCAATTCTGAAGAATTCACTGTGGATTTAATCGAAGGTGGCTTTTCCGATGATATGCCTTCAGCATCTGTTCGTTTTCTTGATATGTCATCAGAAAGATTTTGATATTCTGGTTCGGTTTCAGAAAGTCTATTGCGAATTTTTTGTTTTGCACCAAGTGGGCTTTCGGCTTGGGTTTCAATATTTGAGAATGCAGTTACCTTCTTCTTGCCGTCGAAATTAAAATTACTTGTGACGGGTCCAGACAACTCATGAGGAGAGTTCGTATCTTCCAATTTCTGAACATTTTGTAATAGAGCTTCATTTGTTAAAGGTGTAGACACGTCCACTTCTAAATGAGGTGTAGGAACTTGATCTGTTAAGCTTGCATTTTCAACTAAAACCTGATCTGCGCTTTGAGTGGATTCTGAGTGACTAGAGTCTGATTCTGGAGGAATAACTGCGCATTCTATTGAAAATGGCCTTTCATAAGTCATGCTTTTAGCAACTGCGCGTTTGCTGCGTATATTTTTGGAGTCCTCGAAAATGTTCGTATATTCCTCTTCTGTTTCCAAAGAAGTTCCATTGTTTGTGGTTTGTAATGCATTACGTAAGCTGACGGTTTGTGTTTTAAAATTTGTGACGGGTGTAGAGTCCTTCTTGTCGTCTGAAATAATGTAAGTTGCTGCGGGTGCTGATAAATCGTGAAGAGATCTTATTCTAGCCAAGGCCGCATCTTCTAGTTCTAAATGGGGTCTGGATGTTTGATCTATTATGTCTGTATTTTCAGTTGAAATGTGAGATGCAGGATGTGTTCCTGTCGATTCAAGTAATGCGACTTGGGGGTTCCTTGTTATATTTTCAGAAATGTTTGATGGATATTCTACGGTACCAGAAATTCCTTTCTCTTGGTTTTTTATTGTCTCAGACAAGCTTTCGACTTGCGGTGCATTATTTGAGTCCAGGAGGGATAGTGTTTCATATATCGGTTCTCCTTCTGAGAATGTTATGTTGCTCGTATGTTCTTGTTGACTACGCCAATCTTTGCTTGGAGTTAAAGTTTTTAATACTGCAGATTGGTTCTTGTCAGAATCCAAGTAAGGTGCTGTAATAGGGTAAATACAGAGCATTGAAAAGCATTTTAGAAAAAAATAATAACAAATATTTATTGTATTTCTATCAGAATTATTTTGACAGCATATCGGAGTAAATTAGTTTGTAAATTGTTGAATTGAATGTATTTTCTAATACTCGTAAACCAAAAATTATACCTGAGGCTATTATGAATTCTACACCTTTTCAACGTCAAAATGAGAATATATTAATTCATAATGAGAATGCGTAAGTTCATAATGACAAATATAAATTTTAAATGGGAATGCGTGAATTCATAATGTAAATGTTAATTCGTGATGGGAATGCGTAAATTCAAAATGAGAAAAGTAAAATGCAATTTAAGAATGCGTAAATTCAAAATGAGAATATTTATTTTTTTATAGTTTTGCGCTTGGCCCCATATTTGCCAATGCAAAATCCAATCAGCTGCAAATTTGCTGAATACAGCAATTAAAAATGGTGAATATCTTACGACTTATAAAGGAAAAATTTATTTCGAAAACACACCAACTAATACCAACTTTAGACGGCTGTAACTTTTAAAAGGCAACTAACTTTTCAAAACCCAGCTGGGCTTTTGTTACTCTATACCAGTACTACCGACCAGTGGTGGCGGGGTCCAGGTCAGATTCCATGACCCCAAAACTGTCACACAGTGTTATCTGCTGCTTGCTGCTCATACAATGAATAATGTGCGAGGGATAGGAACTTATGTTAATGTAAAGGATTTTACTGGAGAAATGTTCATGGGATGGCAAAGGACTGGAGTCCACGAACTCAGGGGTGGCAGCCTAGTGCACTTCACAAGGTGGTCGCAGCCAATTCTATTGTAAAGAAATTGTCATTGATATTATAATATTTTCCAGATAAATAACTTCTTCAGCACAGTGGAATTTTGTAGGAGAATATATATAGCATGTGTGGGACGTTGTAAGATGATTTTTTAAAATTGGTATAAAAATCATCACCCCTTCAAAAGCGTCATCATTTCCCTCGAAATATCAGTATACGTCATGTCATTTAAGTGTAAACAACATATTTACTGTGTGCTGTAACCATGTCAACTTTTGTGCCAACACAACACAATTTGCGGGAAGCGATGCTTCTGCACGACAACGCTCGTCGTCAACGAAACTTTGGAGGCGCTTCAATGGGATATACTATCCCACCCGCCGTCGTAGCTGACCAGGGACAATACCTTGAATAAAATACACTGCACCAATTTCTCTGAATAGAACTCCAAAGTTTTAAAAATCCCGCAACACTTATTTGTGACTCCCATATATCGAATTGACACAACAGCCCAAAGACGGATGATATTCTAGCTTCCTGCAACTAACAATGTGATTTTGTGGCTGCCAGGTTGGATGCTTTTAATAAAAGATTATTTTTTCGGTAAGAAGTTTTCCATTTTCTGCTAAGAGGGCGCCCGATGTCAAGTGTTTCTATTGTGTAATTTGTGATGGTTGAGTTGAGATCTGAACCCACAAGCATCTGAGCCACTGAATTACGGCAGTCAAAATGAAAGTGGCTGGTACGGACAGGCGGCAAGGCAAGACTAAAGACGTCAGACGGCTTTGACCGACTTATGACCGCACTACTGTTGCTCGTCCATCTTTTATTGATTTTTCACTGTGGTCAACCAAGTTTTAACTGTCCTGCTTACCGTTGCCAATGTCATATTGCTTCGGAATCGGTTCATTCCTGTTGCTCGTTGTCTCCGTTTCAGCGATTTTAGCGGTTGCATCAGACTTTAGTACCAGGGAAGAGACAATGTCCGAATTTTCCTCCGAAGGGTAATGAGTTGCGAATTTTTCTGCTTCAGTTTTTATAAATTTGCGGAGTGTTCCCTGAACAACGAAAGCTGCAGTTTCTGCAGTCATTTGAAAATCCTTCCTATTCTTCGTACTAAACCCACTTTGGGCGTTAGTGTGTAGTCTTCGGAGAGAACGGCGGAAGAACCGTTGGAGCATGTACACCGCGTTGATGTATTTCTCATCATTAATGCTGCTTTCTACTGAATTTGTATTTCCCGTTACCAAATCATTTACGGTTGACGAGGGGTTAGTCTCTGTGACCGTAACTCCATATTCTGCCGAATGGCCATTGTTTCTGGTTGCTCGTGTCAACCCGTCACCAATCACACGTCCACAAGTGCACCTGACGTACGGTGCAAGTTTGACGCATTGCGTGCTTTGTAAATAGTTCTCATATGACTTGTATTGTACACTACAAGTTTTATGCCTCTGATCCCGAAGACTTCGAAAATATACAACAGCAAACTTGCAAATATTGTTGGGGTTCGCTCTTAGGACGGCTTTGATAAATTCTTTAATTAATTCAGTGAGCTCTTCAGGGATGATGGCGCATACCAAGGCAAGAGGCACGTGATTTTGTTCGCGTCTGGTTCCGGTCTTGAAAATGGTCTCATAGGGTGACATCACTTCATATCCTTGAAATTCGAAATCCTTTTCCTCCTGCAGCATTGACTCGAAGTACTGGGAGGAAAATTTGTAAATGTCAAGCGGCCTTTGTCGTAAAACCTCTTTGGCAAAGACTTTCATGAGGTCTCGCAATCCCTCAGGAACTCGCAGGCTAACACCAGGCATGCTTTGCAATTATATTTATGAAATGTTTCCAATGGCTACTTAATCAATACTAAAAGAAGACTGGTCTGTGTTCGCCACAGTGACTCAACGATGAAAGGAAATCGCACAATCGTTACCATGGAAAAACCACGCCAAACAAACTGACAACTGCAGTTACATCTACTTTGTGCATGTGTAGTAAATACGTTCAATAACTGATTTTCACTAAACTTACGTCCATTACGTATTAGATCGTCCACGAATGTATGTAATGTAAAAAACTATGAACTTTTCGCTGCTTGCGCAGTTTCCAATTAGTTTGGGGGAAAAATTAGTTTTGCAAAATGTAGGTATTTGTCATACTTCTGATCTCCCACTGATAATTGACATAAAAATATAATGCGAAGTGAAATACTCGTACATATACTTATGCCAACTATTTTTTTAAATTTATTTTTAGAGGCATTAAGCATTTAAAAAGAAAAGCTGAAGTTTCAACTTTATTTATCACAGTACAATACTGAAAACAAATCCTGTTGATTTTCTACATTTTAGGCGTCGCCGATTCTGAATATGTGTTTTTTTAGTTCTCTTATTTAAATTTTTAAGACCTTTCAGGGGATTTAGGGATTGATAAGTGTTCACGTCGCTGCTCGCCGTCACCGCGCACCACCTAAACTATAAAATAAAGACCAAATAATTATACATAAATAATATGTAATATACAGTACATATCCTCTCCCATCTCGTATACTTACCATCTGTGCATCTCCGCTATTCCTCATCGCTCTTATACAGCCCTTGTATACTTTCCCTATGTACTCACCGACGGCATCCCTCGCTGTCCTAAACGGTGCTTGCGCGGCTGACGGCTAGACACTCATCATCCGAACACCGGCGTGACCACCCGATCAGCGATCCACGATCAACAACACCACCATCTAAACATCCAGCACAATTTCCACTAAGCACAATTACAGCATAATTTTATAATTGAATATATTCATTGGACATAAAACAACATTGTACCATCAACAGTCAAATCACACTCACATTGTATATATCGTACATCCGTTCACAACAATGAACATTATATCACATCTACGACACCAACTCCTATTGTTTACCACATAAATCAAACATAAAACAACATTGTACAAACAACCGAATATTTCACGAATAATTACAAATTCAACACGAATCCAAACATTTAACAAGTTATACTTTGGATCAAGTCCACCTCATCATTCGCACAGAACATAAATTTATTAGACATAGACTATAAATTCATTGTACATAAATCACCAACTCCACATTGTTCACTAAACTTTACACAACAATTCTGTTTGAAACAGTATACAACATCTATATTATCACGAATGTACTATATACATGTTACATATTGAATTAACACAAAATATAACCACGAATTATAACGTTTTCAAATACTCCGTCTACATTATTTCGTGCGCGCCTGTAAAAGTTATTCTCGGCCTTAACATTGGTCCTTCGAGCCACTAAAAAGAACCGGCGGGAAAAAGATTTAAAAGGAAGCATTAGGAGGTAAAGTGAAACACAAAAAAAAAAAAAAAAAAAAACAAATATACACATACCTACAAGAAATCTGAAAAATAAAAGAAGGAAGTTAAAAGAAAGCTAAAATAAAAGTAATAAAAAGAATAAGTGCAAAGAAAAACTAATCTGAGCAAAAAACTAAAATCTACTTACCAAAGTGTTACCTAAAAAGAAAAACAAAAAAAACCAAGTGAAGGTACCTGCAAAATTAAAACATTTACTACTTACCCAAAGTGCAAGAAGAAAAAGAAAAGAGAAGTGAAAAGATAATTGAATCCCGAACAACCTGAAAAGAAAACCAAACAGAGCAAGAAGAAAAGCCTTAAAATAAAAGAAAATCCAAAACAAAACAAAAAAGCGAGAAAAAAGGCGAATCGAAAAAAAAAAAAAAAATATTAATCAAAAGGTGGTGAAGCGACATAAAGTGAAACTGTGACAAGAAAAAAATAACCAAACACATACGCGCCGACCAGTACAAAAAGCAAAGTGCAGGTGAAACACAGCAAGTGCACACAACAACAGCATCAACATCAGCGGGATCGAACGACCCAGCTGGTGTACATAGAAGCGACAACAACAACCACACAGCAAGCACCGCTTACACCAGCATACGGCAGCCAGCAGTGGGGCAGCAGCATAGGCGACAGCAGCGAGCACTACGCGGGAGCACCACTATACATTGCCTACCCCCTAGGCAATTTCGTGAGTCGTTCCAATTTTTTCATAATTTATATCAATAGACGGTTGGAAAAATTCCTTTTTCTCTGTATATCATCTATATACAGAGCCAACCGGTCCAACTTACATCGGTATTGCGGATGTACATAGCGCTTATGTACATAGGCAACCGGTGCTAGTGCTAGTGCCCTACATTAAATACAGCGGTACTATATATCCCATTTATAGTACCCTGCAGGAAAAACAAAGGCTGGTGGTGTACTTAGATCCCATAAGTACACTACGCAAAATTAATTCCAAATTCTTTGGAAGGTTTTATTTATAAATAATAATAAATAAACAAATAAATAAAAATATAATTTTTTCCTCAAATTTATTTCCGCAAATTTCGAGTGCGGCTTTATTTATTATATTGTGGATTACTGACCCCGTGTTTTTTCCCGTACTTTCCCAGACTTTTCGAAATCCCTTTTCTTCTTGTTCCAAATTCTTTGGAAGGCTTTTATTTATAAATAATAATAATAAATAAGAAAAATAAATAAATAAATAAAAATAAAATTTGTATTTTCCTCTCGAATTTACAGTCACAAATTCCGATTGTGGTTTTATTTATTGTATTGTGGTTTATTGACCAGAGGGGTTTTTCCCGTGTTTTTCCCGTGTCTTCGCGTTGATCAAACTCGTGTGGTCAATTTTCGCATATTTCGTTCGGTAAATTTCGCTTTTCCGAATTCATTCCTATTTTACGTGGACTGTGATTTTAGATCAATTATCGTTTATTTCTTTCATAATACCAAAGCGACATGCCAGTAAACAGGTCGCCCGACAGATCCACCAGCAATAAAGCTGAGTCGGATCCCCTCTCGGTACCGTCAGAGCCGTCTGCGAAATTCGTTCGGACGCCTGACACCGAGACAGAGGGCCTTAGTTCCGACCTATTGGGTGCAATCCCCAAAAAACGCACCACCAGGGCACAAACAGTCGATATTCGAAAATCTCAAAAGGAAGTGGCTCATGATCCCTCCATGAGTGCCTTCATCTTCGAAGCGGACAATCTGGTCCACTTTTGCACACAATTTTCCTCGCGTGCAATCGAAGACTTTACTGTGCCCATGCTCAAGGCAGCTCTAGCCGATTTGAACGGCTATTATGAAGACGTGAAGGCAGCATATAGAAAAGTCGGCGTCACCCCTGATGACGACCTGCCAAGCGACTTCAAGCTTCTTGCTCGCAGCAAGTTGGAGCTATGCCGAGATCGAGCATATAATACAATCGCCCAGATCTCAGATCTTATGGACGTTCAGCAACCTCCCCCCGCTGAAACAACACGTCCAGCTGAAACTTCTTCAAATTCAGCGTCTGAGCAGGCAAATAATTCCATTTGCTTGAATGTGCCCCCATGTGACACTGAAATTTTTTCCGGTGGGTATGAAGAGTGGCCGTCTTTCCGTGACATGTTTACGGCGGTTTACATAAACCACCCTAAACTCACCTCTGCCCAGAAACTGTATCATCTCAGATACAAGACAGCCGGAAAAGCTGCCGCGATTGTGAAGCAGTACGCATTAAGCGATGCGAACTTTGAACTGGCATGGAATGCGCTGAAATCACGATTCGAAAATCGGCGCATTCTAGTTGACAAACAAGTCAAAACGCTCTTGAGCCTCCCTCAAGTAGCTATTGAGAATAGTGAAGCGCTCCAAAGGCTTCAATCGACCATCAACAATTCTCTGTCCGTCTTAGCATCTCAAGGCGTCTCGACGGAGAGTTGGGATCCAATCCTGGTTTACATTTGCTCCACAAAGCTTCCAGAGGAGACTTTATCTCTATGGGAACAATCCCTCAGTTCTCGTAAAGATCTCCCCACTTGGGAGCAAATGGATGATTTCCTTACCAGGAGATATGAGGTCGTGGAACGGCTTAATACCGTTAAACCAATCAAGTCCGGGTTGCCTCCGAACCGGGGTTTCAACAGAACTCAGAATTTTATGGTGGAAAGTGAGCGGACTTTTTCATGTCCGATTTGTGGCGCTCCTCATGCACTCAAATTCTGCTCCACCTTCAAAAAAATGTCTGTTCGAGACCGAGTGAAGGCAGTGCGAACACACAACTTGTGCGAAAACTGCCTGTCATACACTCACTTGAAGCGGGATTGTACGAGTCAATTCACTTGCTCGCACTGTCAGCGAAAGCATCATTCGCTGCTTCACATGGCTGACAGCAACCCGCCTCGGCAACGAAACGTAGTTGCTCAAGTCTCCACGAGCCAGCCTCACAGTCCACAAACGCGAAAGTCCCCCGTAAGAACGGCCCGGAGTTCACGGGATGAGTCAAGTTCTGATGAGCAGTCCCACTCATCACGAACATCAAGAAATCGGCCAGTGCAGTCTCTTAGCACCACGGTCGAAGAGAAAACACTTCTCCCCACTGCTCTTGTTTCTTTAGAGCATCTTGGCGAATATCATAAGGTTCGAGCCCTTATTGATCAAGGTTCGCAACGGACATTTATCTCGTCCAAAGTGCAGAATCGACTGAGAATCCCTACGCAGAGGACTCAGATCGAAATATCTGGGATGGGTGGAAAAACCATTCAAAATTCAAACCAGATCTGCAACATAACACTAGTCGCAACTCGAACTAGTACGAAACTCACCACACAGGCAATTGTACTCCCACAGTTGACCAAGCTTCTGCCCACTTTCAATGTGGGCCTAAAGGAGTGGAAACACGTCGCCATGCTGGACCTAGCAGATCCAAACTGCTTCAAACAGGCCCAGATCGACATGGTCATCGGAAGCGATTTAATTCCTCAAATCCTTCTTGACGGAATCCACCGCAATATGTGTGGCAGCCTCCTTGCCCAAAACACTATATTCGGTTGGATCATAAGTGGGCCACTCCCCCAGAAAGTGTCAACATTCTCGACACAAGTGGAAGAAGTTTCAAATGAACTCCTAAGTTCCCAGCTCAAACGCTTTTGGGAACAGGAGGAAATTCCACAGCCTTCTCCAATTTCCGAAGAGGATCGGTTCTGCGAAGACCTCTATCAGAAGACCACATCCCGGCGGTCAGATGGTAGATATGTCGTCCGACTCCCATTCAAGGCAAGTTTTCCCAGTCAACTGGCGTTAGGTCAATCCCGTACCACAGCCTTCTCTCAGTATCTCAGCATGGAAAGGACTTTGGCAAAGAAAGGCGATCTCCAAGCCACATATGATGAGGTCTTAAAAGAGTATCTCACTCTCAATCATATGGAGCCAACTCAGTCCAACGAGATCATCTCTGATGGCAAATACTTTTCATTTTATTTGCCTCACCATGCTGTAGTAAAGCCGGAAAAGACCACTTCCAAGGTCCGCGTTGTCTTCAACGCATCTAGAACAACCGGCTCAGGATATTCACTTAATGATATCCTACATATTGGTCCCACATTACAGCCCGACCTAATGACCCTCATTTTAAGATGGCGGCTGTACCAATTTGTATTTAATGGAGATGTGGAGAAAATGTATAGACAAATTCTTGTCCACCACGACGATCAAGAGTTTCAGCGAATCCTCTTTCGTGAGTCTCGAAATTCCCCCATTCGAGACTTTAGGCTCAAGACAGTGACGTTTGGTGTGAACTGTGCTCCTTTCTTAGCCATTCGAACATTTCGACAACTGGCTGAAGATTCAAAGGACAAATTCCCGCGAGCGGAAACAGTCCTTCTTAAGGAGACTTACGTTGATGACATTTTGTCCGGTGCGCATTCCATTTCTGAAGCAGTCGACTCACTTACCCAAGTGATCGATGCCCTCAAATCCGCAGGATTTCCTCTTAGGAAGATCACCTCTAATCATCCGAGGATCCTGGAGAATATTCCCACCTCGGCACTTCTCGATTCCGACTTCCTAAAGTTCGAAAGTGCCAGCTCCACCAAAACACTTGGCATGAGATGGAACGCTTTGTCGGACACATTTTCGTATTCGATCGTTCCCATCTCCGAAACGAGTTCTGCCACGAAGCGACAGATTCTCTCTGCGGTCGCAAAACTTTTTGACCCGGCAGGATGGCTCTCGCCCATTATTACTCAAGCCAAGTTACTCCTTCAAGAGCTTTGGTTGGAGGGCACGGACTGGGACGAATGCGTAAAGCCCGGTTCCCTCATAAAGTGGAATCAATTCGTCAAGAATTTGTCGTCCATCAGCGAGATCGAGATCCCCCGATGGGTACAATTCTCACCTCTGAAGCGAATCCAACTTCACGGATTTTGCGATGCTTCAGAAAAGGCATATTGCGCAGCTCTGTATTTGCGCGCCACTGGCAGCGATGGCACTATCTCGTGTCACCTGCTCGTGGCAAAGGGTAAAGTTGCACCTCTGCAGACGGTTAGCCTTCCGCGACTAGAATTGTGCGGCGCCGTTTTACTTTCCCACCTATCCAAATGCCTTACTGAAGATCTCGATGTGAACCCCGAAGACACCTTCTTCTGGTCGGATTCACAAATAGTTCTCGCCTGGCTAGAAAAACCTCCAAGTACTTGGAAGACATACGTAGCCAACCGCACCGCCCAGATATTGAAAAATGTCGGCAACGCCACTTGGCGTCATGTCATCAGCCATGACAATCCCGCCGACTTAGGCACTCGCGGATGCAAGCCCTCCGATCTTGCAAGAAACCCACTGTGGTGGAACGGCCCCAAATGGCTTCAGTCACCTGAAGAAGCCTGGCCTAAGTCAACTCCCTCCAATGTTGCTCCACCTGAGCAGCGGAAGGTCGAAGTTCATCTCGCGCTGGAGGAACCATCAGACATCCTCGATCGGTTCTCCTCCTATTCTCGCGCGCTACGTGTCCTTGCGTACGCGTTCCGTTTTATCCATAACGGACTCGCCAAGAGGAGCAATTCTCCTCTCAACTTGAATCCATTCGTTTCCCAGAATGAGATTCAGTTCGTCAAGACGAGACTTCTCTCGTTAGCCCAGACACGTTTCCACCACCCAGAACTCACCGCGTTGTCCAACAAGACTCCTCTCCCCCGAAAAAGCACGATTTTGACCCTCAATCCGTTCCTTGATAAGGACGGCCTGATGAGAGTTGATGGTAGGTTGGCCCAGGCGGCGCTGAGTTATAATGAGCGCCATCCGATAATCCTACCAGAGGCAGCTCGGTTCTGCACGCTGTATCTTGAGTTCCTCCACACTCTTCTATTACACGCAGAACTTCGGCTCATGTTCAGAATGGCTCGTCAAGAGTTTTACATTCCCCGTCTAAAGCCTCAGATCAAGAAATGCATTCGCCTATGCAAGGTCTGTACGGTTCAGAGACAAAAGGTCCGATCCCAAATAATGGCAGCTCTTCCGCCAGAGCGTTGTATCCTGTCAATCCCATTTTCGACGACAGGTGTTGATTTTGCGGGCCCATTTCAAATTAAGGCATCTCAGCTCCGAACGGCAACCTTCATCAAAGGTTATGTCGCGGTGTTTGTCTGCTTCTCAACCAAGGCCATTCACTTGGAATTGTGTTCTGCCCTCACAACAGAGGCATTCCGCGCGGCCTTCGCCAGATTCATTGGCAGACGAGGCCTCCCCCGCAAAATCATGTCGGACAATGGCACCACCTTCGTTGGCGCCCACAGAGCCATGAGCCGAGAATTCCTCAAGTTCTCCAAAGAGGTATCCCACGACATCCTGATGAAATATTCCACTCAAGGAGTCGATTGGGTTTTCATTCCCCCCAGTGCACCTCACATGGGCGGGTTGTGGGAATCTGCAGTCAAGAGTTTCAAATCGCATCTCAAAAAGACTGCCGGCCATCACAAGTTCAACTTCGAAGAGTTCACCACTCTTCTTGCTAGAATTGAGGCCGTCTTGAATTCCCGACCATTGTCACCTCTCTCGCAAGACCCAACTGACCTCTTAGCGCTTACTCCAGGGCACTTCCTGCGAGGCGCTCCTCTTCTGTCACCTCCCGAACCCAATTCGGAAGATCTATCCTTGATCAACCGATGGGAGAAGCTGAAAGCTCTGCATCATGAGTTCAGCCGGAGGTGGAAAACTGAATATCTCCACGAGCTACAGAAGAGACATAAGTGGCGCCATCCCCAACAGGAACTAGAATTGGACCAACTCGTCGTCATCAAGGACGAACTGCTGCCCCCCACCGAGTGGAGATTAGGACGAATCATCGCTCTACATCCAGGGCCCGACGGCCACGTCCGAGTGGCCGATATCCGCACACAATCCGGCATACTCACACGCCCGATCGTGAAGTTATGCGTTTTACCCCCTGCGTAGAACTCCTTCTAGCTTATTATAAATTTCTTTATAATTTTTCGTGGGCATCGCTGCCCCCTTATCCCTATAAGACACTAAAGTCTGTTTCTTTTGTTCTCTTTCCGCAGCTCCACCATGGAAGAGATGCACAAATGCCAACTGTGCCACCGCCCTCACCCCTTGAGGTTCTGCCGCGGGTTCCTGGCTATGAACCCCGGCCAGCGCGACGACGTGGTGCATGCCCACGGCTATTGTCGCAACTGTTTGGCCCGGTCCCACACCACGGGGGCCTGTGATTCGCCAAACAGTTGCAAGGAGTGTGGACTGGCGCACCATACGATGCTGCATCCGGTGGACATCACGCAGCGAGCGGCCCCCCCCAGACGGAGGAGAGGTGCCAGACCAGCAAAGCAGACCACCAATCCAACGCAGAGCCAACACCGCCGCCGCCGTCGCACTCCTCAGGCTCCAGCACAGACCACGCGTCGCCCTACTCACCCCCCCTCTCGTATTGCGCATCCCTCGCGCACCCGTCGGGGAGCGGCCCGCTCAACGGCATCAGCTCGGGCCGGTCAGGCACGCCCAGCCTCCACCAGTGCCGCCAGCAACCAGTCGCGTCGCCATCGGGCTGGATCTAGCTCGGCTCGCCAGGGCATCACCACCAGCCAGCTTCGAGGACGCAAGGCCCGGGCGCTGTTGACACAGGCCATCCAATCCTTGACGGAGCTGAGGGGGGTCGTATAAATGCACGAGTGCATCCGGCCCCAGGATGTTCACGTCGCTGCTCGCCGTCACCGCGCACCACCTAAACTATAAAATAAAGACCAAATAATTATACATAAATAATATGTAATATACAGTACATATCCTCTCCCATCTCGTATACTTACCATCTGTGCATCTCCGCTATTCCTCATCGCTCTTATACAGCCCTTGTATACTTTCCCTATGTACTCACCGACGGCATCCCTCGCTGTCCTAAACGGTGCTTGCGCGGCTGACGGCTAGACACTCATCATCCGAACACCGGCGTGACCACCCGATCAGCGATCCACGATCAACAACACCACCATCTAAACATCCAGCACAATTTCCACTAAGCACAATTACAGCATAATTTTATAATTGAATATATTCATTGGACATAAAACAACATTGTACCATCAACAGTCAAATCACACTCACATTGTATATATCGTACATCCGTTCACAACAATGAACATTATATCACATCTACGACACCAACTCCTATTGTTTACCACATAAATCAAACATAAAACAACATTGTACAAACAACCGAATATTTCACGAATAATTACAAATTCAACACGAATCCAAACATTTAACAAGTTATACTTTGGATCAAGTCCACCTCATCATTCGCACAGAACATAAATTTATTAGACATAGACTATAAATTCATTGTACATAAATCACCAACTCCACATTGTTCACTAAACTTTACACAACAATTCTGTTTGAAACAGTATACAACATCTATATTATCACGAATGTACTATATACATGTTACATATTGAATTAACACAAAATATAACCACGAATTATAACGTTTTCAAATACTCCGTCTACATTATTTCGTGCGCGCCTGTAAAAGTTATTCTCGGCCTTAACAATAAGGTTTCAAAGTTTGGAGTTGTATGCAAACTCAAAAAGTTGTAGTCAGTTGCAAATGGGGTATTGGTAAAAAAGGAAGGAGTCAAAATTCACCTCCATGAGCCTTGGATTCGTGGTCCAATGAACACATCGCTGCTGAGATGAAGTGACTGCTGACCACTGTGCACACTTCACTACCAACACGTACCATGTTTTTTAAAGTAAAGTGCACTTTCCAAATAGGGAATTTTGTTGTGGCTTATGTGACTTAATGCATTAAAAACTAAATTTTTTCCCTGATTTTTAGTAAAAAATTCATGAAATTTGGTGGACTGAAAGCGAAGTTATTGCATCTGAAGTGAAAGTATGTTTAAGTCATCGTACAAAAATGTGCATCGAACAAAGATCCAATAATAACTACTGTTTTAAAAATTTTTAAACTTTAACCGAAGCATTTAAATTCATGGACCAAGTTTATGGTGATTTTTGTTTATACGAAGTTCATAAGTGATAAAACCGATTTAAAAACGATTGTCAGAACATAAATGATGACCAAAATGTTAGCCAACTGAATCCGCGATCACCGTAGATCAAAACTGGGCGGTAATTCATAAAAGATAAGCCAAAATCTTCATTGAAATTCTTGAAATTGGATTTAACCTTCGCTTAACTTATACCCACTTGGGTGATCTTGTTAATATTCATGTTTAATATCGGCACAAATTTTAAGGTAATTTTCGATAACATGAAAAATTTTTTTTTGAAATTTTGTTCATGAATTTTGTCATTTTTTATACAAATGTACCTGGGTGATCCCAGGCGCTTTCGCTACCATTTTGATTAAAACTCACGATAACTCACGATTTTTTTTTGCGTACCTCATTATGTGTTCAATAAACCCTCTGGAAAGAAATCTTCTAATATTTTTCGTAGTCTCAAAATAAATCATTAAAGTTCGGCTTTTTTTCGAAATACGAACTATCGCCAGAGGAAGATACTAAATACTGAAGTATGAAACAAATTTATAAATTATTATATATTTATTGTGAGTTTTACTCAAAATAGCGGCGGAAGTGCCTGGGCTCATCTTTAGTAAGGCGAAGGTTAAGCATCTCAATAGCATAAATTTATTGCATTTTAACTGAACATTTGGCTATCGAAGGATGCCATCCCATCTATTGACACTTGTTTTGACTGTTTTTTTTTTGTTTTCCCATGATGTGGCACCGTGCGAATTTCACCTTTTCAAAGAATACATTTGCCGATGAAAAAAAGCGTTTTGAGAACGTAGAAACCATCCAAAAGGCTTGTACCGACATCCTGAAGGACATTCCGGTCGACGAACTAAACTACTCTTTAGACATGTTTTTAGAACATGCAAATCG
Organism: Melieria crassipennis; assembly: GCA_963668005.1. NCBI lineage: Eukaryota > Metazoa > Arthropoda > Insecta > Diptera > Ulidiidae > Melieria > Melieria crassipennis. Next base: position 83,068,519 of record OY764961.1, on the reverse strand, counting down.
CTGCATTAAGCCTAAACGTGATTATTAAAAAAAACAAATTAGTTTCGGTAAAAAAAGGGTTTTGTTAATATTCTTTTAAATATTTAAAGATGAAAAGACCTTTTTGCTAATGTGGGAACGTACATACGATGCATAGTGATTGAAAATGTTGACAAATTATAGGCTATGGGGGAGGGGGGTTATGACACCCTAAACCCCCTTGGCTACGCCCCTGACACGTACCGAGCTATATGAGATCCATGCCTGTAACCGAAACTAATATAATACTAAAATGATATACTTAATACAGTGTTGTTCTTGTGATCCTTGGTATAACCCTGTAAAGTATAATACTCACAAATAAGTAGAAATCGTATTTAAGATAGATCGACACAGTGAAATCGAGATTGCAGATATCATTTATTTTTTATTGCACTCAATCAGTGAGTCATGTAAATATCTGTCTATTCCTCGTGGGCTTCAACTATGCGGCAAAAGATTGGGATGTCTTGAATCTTGGTGGGGTTGCCAATGAACGACCTTACATTGCTCTGAACCAGGTCGTGTTTGAATTGCTGCCATTTCTGCGTGGTCAGAAAGTCTTTGAATAGGGTATCTCTGGACGGTATTGTTGAGTTTAGGTAGAAGCGCCTTCGCTGCCAAACTTCGCCTGGATTCTGTTCATTTTCAAGAAGCCAATAGCGCGGTAGCATTAGACACTGCACCGTTGTTCGCGCCATTATAACGCGTTGCTCGATTTTTTCACCCAGCCCGAATATGCCACCATACGTTAGGGAGCCCACATCTATAAAACGGTTCTCCACTTTGGTGCTCAGACCCTGCAAGTAATGCATTATTAAGCTCTTTTCTAACATTGTACGTCAGCCCGCACTCCTCTTTACATACATATGTTACATAAACAAAGCCTTACTTAATAATTATTTGGCTTACTTCGTCATTATATACGTTCCACTTTCTAAAGTCCAATTAAATATTTAACTAAATCTCACATGGTTCATGCGACTGGCTGTGTGAGTACATTTGTAAATTATTATTTAAATAGCTTTGGAGTAATCTGGCGAGAGGTATAAGACGTGGACCGTTTACCTAAAATGATTTGTTGTTCCACTTTTGTTTTGTTAAAACACATTATTTTAATATTTATAATATTTTTGATTTTGTATTCAAAGGAGTGTTGAAACATTTCGCACACCAGAATTCAACGCTCAAGGTAAGAAGTATGATAGCAATTAAAATTCATCTAATAACACTGAGAAATCCAATTTGTGCAAAGCGACAAAGAATAGGTAATTATTTTTCTAGGCTATAAATCTGTAAATGTGACATCTAATAAATTAGTACGTTTATACATATATTTAAGTAAAGTACGCATATAAGAAGTAAGTGCGGAGCGACGTCTTCAAACTCATTTAAAATACCTTTTTTTTACTGGCATCGCCAAGATTTTCTATGAACGGCAATTCCTCTTTTTGCTCTCCGTTGCCACCATTATGTGAAGCGATTCCCTCCATGTCCTCTGATGGAGCAATATTTTCCTTGCTGCTAGCGAACTTTGCTCTTAGTTTTCTTCTGAATGACTTTTTGTGTTCACTTTGGCTAGCGTGCACGGACACCGTGCGCACAGACTCAGTGTGTTCATAAACGCCGGAACTTTCATCGAACATTGGTTGTTCTTCTTCCAAGTCTGTGACGTAAAAACTTGTTCCTTCTGTTTCTAGCCTTTCCGAACTTGGCGACAAAAGCCCACATGATATCTCAATGCTTCTGATGTCCATATTTTTCAACTTGTTAAATTAAAGTATTTGTGTATTGTGTTTAATTTAATTATTAATTTCACTTTATTCACATCCACATAAGAATGGGATAGGTGCACATTTGTACCGCCTCAATAAAAAGGAAAATCGAAACATGATTCGAGATAATTAATATTTTGGACTTTTAATAGAAAAACTGTGAATTGGATTGTGAAAAATGTTGGTACAAAACTAAGTCCATTGGTTTGCTGGCAACTGCATATAAAATAGGACACTCCAAGTGACCGCCAAGCATATCTACGTACTTGACAAAAGGCTTCCAAACTGCGACTGGGGTAAAGGCAGCGACATGATCCCCATTAAATATTTATTAAAAGCGCTCTCATAATGTGCACCGACCCCATGCCTTGGATCCGAAACTTAACTTGGCCCTTCAGAGTTGGAAGGACTCTAACCAAACATTCCTCTTCAGTTAGCTGTACTTACCGCTACCTTAGGACTGCTTTCTTCTTTCTCTGCATCTTCGGCGGAAGCTATCTCCTGATCAATATCGAAAGTGGATTTCCTGTCATGCATTTCGTCCTCTTTGAGCATTTTCATCATCTCCTGGTTTGTGAGATCTTGGAACAAATTGTCGCCTTGCTCATTCGATATATCAACCAGTTCAAATAGTTTGCCTTCTTTTTTTTGTGTGACCTGTTCCAACGGCACATACCACGATAGATAAAATTGGGTGGAGTATATAAGCAGTTTACCTTCATTTTCAGGCATTGCAGTATCACACACTCGCCACTGAGAACAAAGTGGACGTAACTTACGTGACCCTTGTCCTCGTAGTAAATGGTTTCGAGTGGGTCGAATTGACGAATCGTTCCAAGCCTGCACGCAGTTAGTAGCTACGGCAATAAATACGCGTATAGCACAGTCAAACATTCGTGAGCTGGTCGAATTCAGGGGACACAAGGCACTGACCTGATCGGAGTTAAGAAAGCTGAAGTACTCTAAGCTTTGCAGCGCTTTCTTTTTATCCAACCATTGCTTCTCCATTGTCGGGCGCAGTATACGGTCGAAATCGTCGTCAAATAAAACTAACAGCTCCACGTCGCCTACGAAAACAACAATAAATCAACAAAATCGCGAATAAAAATATGTAGGTAGCACAAGGCACTAAAAGAAAATTAAAATTTACTATTAAAAAACCCGGTCGCACATTTGGCATGAAGTCAGTGCGCACCAGCGGCCGACGGGGCAAAGTGGATCACAACGAAAAGTATCCACTTGCCACTTCATCGACGATTTCCGAAAACATCCACTCCTCCGTGTGGCGTCTGTGGCGGATTTGGCAATGGCAGTACGAAAACTATACTAGTACTATAAAACGGTCGCCCACTCCCACAGTTAGTTATAGTTATTTCGAGCATTGAACATGCAACTGCACAGTGAAGGCGCTCAGTCAATACGTTCATACTTCATTTCAATATAAATACGATACATACATATGTATGTATGTACTCGTGTTGGTATGTACAATATATGTACATGCCGCAATCCCAATAGACCAAAATTTAACCAACTTGCTGTGTACTCGGAACATTTGCAAATGTTTGGCAACTAAGCCTTGTCAAAGCCTGTCTTTGAGGAGTGTGATTGGACCAATAAACACTTCAGATTACACTTTGGTTAGATCTCCTATGATTTCAACCAGCCTAAATAGTGTAAAAAGGTTACGAGGCGCCGAACAGGTTATCAGGTCCAAACGAATTAAGTTAATGATGCTTTTAGTAGCATCCTAAGTACTACACCCACATCTTCCTTCCAATGTAACGCCTGTTTATAAGCAATTTCTTTACTGGCATTTTCAACACATATGAATTTAAATAAGTCTATTTTTAAATATATGTATTATTATTAATAAATAGTACAATGTACAGTTTTCAAACACTTCGCATTGCACTTATTAAGCGCCCAATTTGTCGCATTCACTTTTCCATAAGACAATATTTTACCTTGGCCATTTGTTTACGAAGGCACACTCCTTTTGCACTTCAAAGGAAATGTTGAAGCGTTTCATACTTCATACTGCAAAGTTATGCACATAGCCTAAGGGAACCGGCATCTAGAATCTTTGATATGTTCAATTCCGAGGTTCATTGTGGGTTGGAAACTGAGGCTTTATTTCTCAAAATCGAGAAGAACAAAGAAATTGTCAAAATTGTTTCCCATTGGCGGTTGCATCAATATTTTTCAGGGATATAATTTTATTATAAGTTTTTAAAGAAAATAATTGCAATGCAACATCAATTTTATTTGTTGAATATAATTATTATTTGCGACAATTAATTTTTACGTTGCGTAGTAACTGTTATGAGAAACAAATTTTTTTTTCGTTCTCGATAATTATTATTTTGGGATTTTTTTGTTTACGTTGCTTTATAACTTTTATTTATGACTTTTTTTATTAACCTTACCGATAACTATTATTTTGAGAACATTTTTTTTACGTTGCTTCATAACTTTTATTTATGATTTTTTGTTATTTACGTTGCCGATAACTATTATTTGAATTAAATTTTTTTTACGTTGCTTCATAACTTTTATGAAAGAAAAAATTTTTTTTACGTTGCCTTACCACATTTTGAGTATGAATTGATTTTTAATTGTTTAGTTGTTGGTAGAAATTGGGTTTCTGCAGTTAATTTTCTTTTGTCAATTTAAAACAATTAAAAATCAATTCATATCAAAAATGTGGTAATTCAACGTACAAAAAAATTCTCAAAATAATAGTTATCGGTAACGTAAATTAAAAAAGTCATAAATAAAAGTAATGAAGCGATGTAAAAACAAAAATCTCAAAATAATAATTATCGTCAACAAAAAATATACTTGTAACTTATAAGAGTTATTATGCAATTCAAAAATATTCATTACATGATAATAGTTATAGGCGACGTAAAAAATTTCTTATTGGGAATAATTATTATAAAGCAATAATTATATAAATTTCTTAAATTGGGGCATTTTTTTTATTCCCAAAAATATGGATAATAATTATTTTAGGTCTCTGATATTTTTATGACGCTCTAACAGCAGTGTTGCGCTCCATAACTCCTACACACAAGTTTAAGTGTGACACTTTTTGGTGCAGTGAGTGTACCTTGAGAATTATTGCCATGGTTTCATTAATTAATTCTATTCGTTTAATTTCATTTGAGTAAAGTCCGCCTTCTGTCTGATTGCGATAATTGGCACGGTGCTCTTTTATCACAATTACCCAACAAACCTTACAACTTGGAAGTATGCATAAGCAAATACATATGCGACAATACAGTCTTTACGAATATAATCTTTGCAAGTTACTTAATTTAAGTTTTTGTTTTTAATGGAAGCTCCACAACTGACTTAACATCCAGCGGCTACGCTGGCTTGGCCATGTCTGGCGAAGAAGGTGTTCGATGCGGTAGTTGTAGGCCGACAGCGAAGAGGGACACCGGGTCTCCGGTGGAAGGACCAAGTTGAGGATGACCTAACATCCTTTGGTGTGAGCAACTGGAGAAGGCGCGAGCCAAGCAGAGGTGCCTCGTGAAAGCCATTACCCGGTAAAAGGTTGTTATGGCCAGTTAACTGGCAGTAAGTCTACTTCTGAGGTTTCAGGGTATTTTTTCATCGCCAACAAACGAGTTCAACCTGTGTTGCCAGTTGAGTGATTTTATAGCTAGATTTAGGTTTTCTTTTTTGAGTTTAACTATAAACATTGTCTTCAGGCTATTATCTATCTTTTAACACGAGAAAAGCCGAAAATGTGCCACACCTATTATAGAAAGACCACAGCGGTCAATTTGGCCGCTAATACCATTTATGAGTGTATATCAACATACGGTGACGGTCAAAGTTAATATGCCGACCGAGGCAAATCACCAGAGTGCGGCCCCTATTTTTTTTAAGTATTTATTAAAATACTTACGAAAATTATCAACCACATGTGATCTATTTAGATTCAATTTTTTTCATACAAATCAATCGATACTCAAAATTATAACGAACATGTGGGAATATTTCTGCAAATGCAACTTAAAAACAACATTTTTCGGAGATTTGGCGCCCATTTCAAACATTTTTTCTTCACGTACAAAATTGCACGCTTCGCTCGCAACTTTTTATAGGCCTCGTACTTTGGCCGCCACCGTCAACATATCGCTCCTTCGCTGCAAGAACGTCATAACTCAAAACTACATCATTCCGAGAAAATTCAATTTTAAAGTTTACCATTACAGGGAGTTCAAGGTATCAAAAAATGTTTCATGTCGTCTTGTGAACAAAGTATTGAATATTTTACAAAGTGGTTTTGACAGATTAAAGATCATATGCAGATACACACAGGGTTGCTATAAATTGAAAAAAAATTTTTTTTTAGTTATGACGTTCTTGCAGCGAAGGAGCGATATATCAATGGTTTTTGTTAGTTTTTGTTTTTTATATATATAATGTTATCTTGTTTATAGCTTTAACATTTCGTACACTTAAATATATATTGGCTTGGTCATGTGTAGATATGTGTTAGGGATCGCAATTTTTGGCCATTTTGCGATCCCGGGATTTTCAGGATTGAAAATTCGAATCCCGGGATTAAATCCGGGATTCATATAACAAATTTTTTAAATAAAACAATTTTCCAAAATTGCATGAATACATGTTTGTCATATATTTTCCATAAAATGGACACAGCTTAATCACATTTAACTTTAAATCACATTAAACTTTAAAAGTTTTCATTCAACATTTAACTTCAGTTTGATAACATTTCGTTTTATCCAAAAATAACACTTAAACATACATACTTATTGATTTGTAACATATGTATATCGTAAAGTGCATACATATATATGCATATATCATAAGAAAAATAAAATAATTCATTTGTTTGTACTTTTAGTTTTACTTCGATTTCAATAAAAAAAGTTAAGCATTTTGATTAAATGAAAACTGAGATCTTAAAAATTCGAAGGCATTAAGTGTTTTGTCCTCTAATCTAGAACTAGAATTTCGAATTTATTGCAAATAAACCCTGCTGAAGAGAAACATCTTCCAGATTCAACACTTGTTGGTTGAATGCTTAGTAAATCATTACAGTGAAATTCTTCATAACCGGACACTCACCGTCGCAGTGTCTTTGTCCGGTTATGGGAGATGTCCGCTAATTGGGAACAGGGGAGAAGGGCATAAAAAAACAAAAATGAGTTTAAATTGTATCCAAGTGTTTCTGTCGTTTGTTTATTTAAAATTTTGTACGAATTTATGAATATTGAATATTTATTTAATATTTATTACATGTATAAGTAAAGTGCATGCATTGTACATACAAGTCTTTAAATTTTAATACTACTTTAGAGAGAAAATTTTGCAATGGCATAATTGATTGCCTAAACACTGATTCTTTTTATTTAAAATGTTAATGTGCAAATACGAGTGCGATTTTATTATAGGGTAGTATAGATTTTTTAGAAATGAGTTGGTATATTTTTGAATTTTGTCCGTTTATAAGAGGTTTTTTTTACCAAAATGGTTTGAAATATAGTGTCCGCGTCCAGTTATTAGAGCGTTATTGGAATGATATTCGTATGGAAAACTTAATGAAATCGTTGTGTCTTCGATATCGTTCCGGCTATTCAAGCTGTCCGGTTATAAGGACTGTCCGTTTTGAGGAATTTCACTGTATAAACCTTTTGCAAAAGACGCACTCTATCCCCTCAATTGCAAGAAAGGCTAATTTATTTTATCAAAGTCTCAGATAAGGAATCGTTTTTTTTGCGCTAAAATTATTTCGTCTGAACTTTCCAAAATTTGTTTAATAAAGTATTACAAGTTAGCAATTTAGAGAGTTTGAATCCCGGGATTTTCGGGAATGGAAAATGTCCGGGATCCCGGGATTGCGATGCCTGGTATGTATATAAATTAAATGGATTATATAAGCAATTTTCGTCTTTTAATTCAAATCGCGTTTGAATTAAAAGACGAAAATTTTTCGCCGGGTTTTTCCATTTACAGATCTTATCTTCCTACCGTTGTACAAAAAAAATAGCTTCATCTGAATTTTAATTTTTAAGATAGCAAATCTCTATTTATAAAACACTCGTTTTTATTTTGTTATTCGCTTTGACCTTTTTAAACTCTGAAACTACCTGAGCAATTGAGTTGAAACTTTAACACAATATGTATTTTGTCCAAGAAAATATGCTGGATTTTTTTCTTATTTAAAAGGATCAGAAAAAAACTGAAGAAATTCTCGCATTCTCAAAATAAGATTGAAACAATCTTATTTCAAAATTGTTTCGGTATTGATTCAAGATTTTTCAGATTTAATTTGAAACTGCTAAAATTAAGCTTGTTATCTCCGAAAGAAATTAATAGGCATCATAATAGGAATCAAATTAATAATACATTATTCCTATTAATTTCTTGATATTTAATTATTAAATAAATTTTATAACAACACAAAAAATTAGATGTACATACATACTTAATTCTAATATATTTTTTCAATTATAAATACAATAGAAATTTCAAAGAGGATTTACCAAATTAAAATTCTTTGTAATTGTATTGAAGGCATTTAATACTTAAATACACGGTGGTATATTAAATTGTAATATACTTAAAATTCTGATTGCTTGTTTTATTTGAAAACGAAATGGGGAAATCCCTATAATGTGATGGTTTGAAAATCCTAAGCAGTTCCCTCGTAGATCTACAGCGATTTTAAAGCAGGACGGAGCGCGATGTCATACGGCGAATCAGTCAATAAGTGTTGCTAAAAGTCTATTTAAGCTAGTATGGGAAGACTGGCCGGGAAATTCGCCAGATCTTAATCCTATTGAACATATCTGGTCCAGGATTCAAGACTTAGTATTTCGGAGTCCAAAACCTGCCAATAGACTTAAACTCATTGAGAGAGTAAAACAAAAGTGGGAAGTTTCCGAAAGCGAGTCCTAGAGTGCTACGAAAAAAATGGCACACATACACAATATTAATGATCAATTGAATTTTGCTTAGGTATGATTAGTGGTTTAAATAAAAAAATTTTGAAAAGCAATACAAATGATCCTTAACCGTGGTTGTTTTGTATGCAGAAACTTTCCGCTAACCAGGTATATTTTGGAAACATTCAATTGATTCTCATCAAATTTGTCAGATTGGAAATATTGGCTGATTCAGTATTAAACAGGTATTGATTTCAAAAAAGACTTGTTGTACGAACATCCAAGACAGTTAACAGGCTTGCTGATATTTGAAAAATAGCGTTTGAAAAATTTTAAAGCATATGCCTAAACTTTCAACAAATGAGTTAAATTTATATAAAGTACTAACTGGGCAAGAGAGGCCGCGTGCAAACCCGCGGCTCTCTTGATCCCCCCCCTACAAATTCTTAACCCATTGTTGACCCCGTCAGATTTTGATTAAAAAAAATCATGTGTCTAATTTTTTTGATTTCAAGAGTTTTTAAAAATTTTGAAGTCAAAAGGCCCATTAAATCATATGTTTCCACATTTACGTGCTACGTATGCGCGTGCTCCGGCATAAGCAGCAAGTGTTCGGCATTTAGTTTTTTCCTTGATTTAATTATTTCAGTTAGGATTTTAAAATTTCCCTTTAATTGTCAACTTTTTATTTTTGAAATGTGATTATTATTGATAAAAGGGTTAAGGTAATGTCAAAAGACATGTCAAATAAGCGTAACGGAAAGTAAATATGTCAAATATTGATTTCACTTCGTTTAATACACTTTGCTATAGACCATCATACAAAAAATAAAGGTAGAACCGCTGTCAAATTTGTTGACACAAACATGCTAACTAATTGGCGTTCTTCGTATTCGTAAAAAGCTTGAGTCCTGATGCCACTTCGATAAGCTTCAATAAGCATTTTAAGATCTTTTTTTACACGGAATAGACATTTTACTGTGCCCAATTTATTTTGAGCGAAAGTATAAAAATGTAAATGCGAATTCAATAGCATTGCAGTATTAATTGTTAAACAAGCAACAAATCCACTGATTAGTCTTCGTAGTTCACACCAGAGATTAGCAATGAGTACCGCAATTTTGGATACCACCGCATTAATACTCATTCTTTTTACTACCTACTACTACTACATATTTTCCAGCTGCTTGTTTAGCGAACATTTACCTCGAACAACACAGCTGCCATCTACTTCGAGTCTTCAAGGATATTGAATTGACTTTTACCTTTACGATCAGGCGTTGGTAACAATTAGTATTTGAAGTGCATTTATAACTCGATGGTCAATAAGGTCCTTCGGTTTGGATGGCAGGCAAAATGTTTAAAATGTATTAATATATTTTGCATTCATCAACACTCAGGGCATGTCCTCATGAATGTGCAATCATTGTATTGATTTAAGACAAAGGAAGAGAGTTACGAGTTAGTTAGGAGCGAAAGACGTAAAGGACGAACATCTATGTTTATACGTATGTATATGTAAGTATAGAGAGCTCAAAAAATATATCTCCTTCTCGAATAAATTAAGCATTTCCTAATCTGTCCGTAGACGAAATTGTTTTCAACTTGAATTGAGGAGGTCCATAACAAAACGCAATATTTCCACTTTTTAAGTTGTTCGTTTTTTTGACTGAATCCAATTGTACATGTTAAAATCGGCAGCCGCCGTGGCTCAGTTGGTTAGTGCGTTGGACCACGAGTCGAAGGCAGCAACCTCAGGTTCAAATACTGCCTGTAATAACACCTAAAAAAATAACGGGAAAACTCGTTTTCTCTTTCGGTGGCTGTCCTCTCAGGTGGAAATGGCAAACCTCTGAGAGTAAAAATTGCTTATGAAAAACCTCCCAACCTGCCGTTCGGAACCGGCATAGAACTGTAGGTCCCTTCCACCCGCGTACAAATTCACACGCACAACACGGATGGTTGCGGGAAGCTAGGCCTTAGTCTCGCGTAAGCGGGCTGTCGTGCCAGTCAATTAATTAATTAATTAATTAAAAAATAATTAATTACATGTTAAAATCTATGTAACGATTGTTATAAAACATACCAAAGGTCAATAATTTCACTGTTATTAAAAACCAAAAATAATGGCTTAGACCAAAATGAAACATTTCCATGATTCCAATGATATAAATCAATTTTACTATTATTGTACCTCTACAATAAAATTGAAATTTATTGCTATGGTAACTCTACACTAACTATAAAACGGTAAGTATTGAATCGAGTTTTTGTGCGTTGAAAAAAATTTGCGAAAAAATACTACAATATTTGTTAAAGAAGGTTATCACAAAGTTTATTCTGTTCATGGGCAAGTTAAGATTTTAGGAAAGGATTGCCATCTTAAGGGTTTAAAAATGTTGGCAGAATATTACCGTCCTATAAACGGCATACAGAGTATGAAAATAATTGATTTTAAACTCTCTACAAATCAGTAAAAGCAATGTGTAGTCAAAACTTTTGAATCTTACAAAGTTGAAGGCAAATAAAAATTTACCAGCTATCTTAAAAGAGGCAAAATATGCCCTCGTTTGCTTGATGGAATTCCTCTTGGTGTTGAAATTAATTTAGAAAAGAAGAAAGATGTTGTTAAACTATTGGAAAAACATTATTGCCTTTATTCGAATACTTATATACTTTTGTAATACTTGAATGTACTTGTGTAATGTAATGAAACTTATGCAATTCAAATCAAAAAGATTTAGTTTCTATGTTATTCAAAGCAAAAAACCACAATTCCAAACCTAGTTCATATCAAAACGCAACATCTCCATAACAAAATGAAATAAATACTATGTATCTGACCAGAACGCAAAATTTCCAAATTAGTTTTCTAAATAACTTAAAAATTTATTGCCAAATAAATTAATTAATTTATAATTTGTATTGCTCCTAGAAAACTATTAAACCACAACAACTTTTTTTTTTAAAATATATATCCTACTGACTTTACACGTAGTTAAATTTATTCGTTTATCCAAAAAAATTGTTCTGGTAGAATTATTGTATTTTGTTATGGACTTCCTCAAATATACTATTTCGTATATTTAAGGGGAAAACCTCAGAAAATATAAAAAACAGTTAATACTTGTTCTCTTCCTCTTCGCCAATTTAAAATTCGATTCGATGTCCAGTTCTGTTCCAGTCCAGGTTCTGTAGACTTCTGAGAAGGTGAAAAGCTCTCGCCACGTCAGGATAGTGAAACGGGTAAGCCATAAGTTCCCTTTCAAACTTCTGAAGTTTTATTTTAGACTCTCGTTCGGAGCGGCTTGTTCGCAAAAGCAGTCCTCTTTTTTTCTAATAGCGTATTTAAATCGCGTTAGCAATTTATTCAACAGTTGACTTTTTTCATTTAATAGCTCATGTCCGATTATTCTTTCCACATTCCCCCAGTCGCACATCAACTCATTCCCCACAACACAACACAGCAGGTCTTTCGGCGCTGCTGTTGCGAAATGGTATGTACCTATTCACCCACTTTTCTTTTATTCTTTTAAGAATGTTATTTATACAAAACCCAGTTTTCATCACGTTTTCTGATAGGGAATGGGTCTTTGTGCAGCAAACCCACCCACATTTATTATACCCTCACCATAATTTTGTAATTTTTGTACGGTTTCGATTGCAGAATTTTTAAAATGCTTGTAAATGCTCTTTTGAGATTCATTCAGCTTGGACACAACTAATTACTCTACGCAAGTTTAATTTCGAATTCATAAGCGACTGACCTGCAGCTGTGTAGGTATTTAATCTGGGGCAATCCTCAATTAGTTCAACGTCGCCAAGAATGTCGCCAGGGCCGCAAATATGTTCTACTTTTTCTACGTAAGTTTTTTTGAGCTGTACAAAACAGAGAGTCACATTTCCAATTGTATGCTCGAATGATAAGCTTATATTACGCTATCGAACACTCTCTTCGTAACCTCGACTTCGCCACTCAGTATGAAGTATAATGTGATAGGGTTATCTCCCTCCTTCATTAATACGCGTCCCGGACCGAGCATCAAGAACTTAATAGCCGTCCCAAGTCGTGCGCGAATTTTCTGCAGAAGTAGTGAAAGGGCGATGTGTAGAAGACGGTTTACCGGGCAGTCTCTTACTTACAGGACTTATTCTTGCGAAGCAAGTTAGCCCAGCCATCATCGTGACAAGCTTTTTGCGTTCCTCGACTGAGCGCGCGTAGTGATGGGTGCGAAGAATAGACTTTTCCTGCGGGTTTTAAAGGCATCACCACAATCCGCACAAGATAATGTCATGGGTACAACGTACCTCCATCGACAGCATGCCAACCTTCCGTTGAGGCCGTATGAGCAGGGCGATGTTCTTTTTTACATTCAAGGAGAGCTTCTGGTCCTCTACATCCGCTAGCCATATTCGGTTAAACATTACAGTTCGGACCGTGTTTCGAAAACGTATGCGCGCCATCTTCTTGCGCTTTATATCGTCATCCCGATTGCGTTTGGTAGCCATTTTGTGTGAGTTCTTAGGATTATCTAATATGCTTTATGAAATATACAAATGCTCGTGTTTGGAAAGTTTTGAAGGACTTGAAGGAGTTTTCAAAACGTGTTTAAGCGTAAGGCATAAAGCATAACGTACTACATACAGTGAGTTTCACAAAGCAAATTCGCCTAAATTTTTTTACGGTGTATGATAACGGTACCAAGCAAACGGTAAATTTTAAAATACATATAAATATTTATTGCGCGGTGTAATAAGTATTTTATATTTGTGCTTAATTTCGAAATAGGAGCACTTTACAAACCGCTATTGACTGCAGCTCATACCCAAAACCGACTAGGAAAACTTGGATCGGGATTGGAGTAAAGTTATATTCACGGATGAGTCCACTTTCGTTGTTTCGAATATCTGGAGGAAAGCGTGGATTGCTAAAGGCCAAAAATTTGTTAAGCGGACTGTTGACCGCCCTACAAAGGTCCATGTTTATGGATGCTTTTTAGAAAAAGGATTTGGCACTTTAACTATCTTTACACTAAATCTAGACGCCAAATTTATGATCAAACTTTATGAAAAATGTTTGCTAAAGTCTGCTGCAAAACTTTACGGGCCGGATACAAGTTATTGGATTCTACAAGAAGATATTGACCCAAAACACCGTAGTCACCTATGCACATCTTGGGAAACGAAAGAAGGTATACAACAGCTAGATTGGCCTGCCCAAAGTCCCGATGCACATCCAATTGAAAATGTATGGGCTTTTATGAAGGCTAAGATCCGTGGAAAAAAATATCCACAACCAAGCAGCTTTATGCGACCCTAAAAAAAATTTGCAGAAATTTGCCTCCAGGTTATGCCAATTAAGCGAAATTTGTGTAAGACGATGTCAAGCAATTATAGACAGCAATGGGGAATGGACTGTATATGAACTATATCGCGCACTAGGTATTTAGGTGTGGAACAGTAAACAAGTAAGAAAACTTTGAAACACTCTTTCTTTAAAATTCTACAGACGAATTTGTTTTGTGAAACACACTGTAAGTAGACGACTGCATATATTCGATTCATGCACCCACGGGCGAATGAGTATATCTACGTGTCCATACATAGGCATTGGAACCGGTCGAAAAACGCTGCTCAATTCGGCCTTTACAGTTTCGGCTTAGATGCATCAACGTATGTGCAGCTGTGTACAATCCGTTCCCAAGAATATCATGATTGGGGACAGTGGATATGCTATATAATACGCACCAAGATTTTTGGATTGAGCCCTTTAATAACCGCTAAAAAATTTTCTTTTATTCCTAATTAATATTTTAGTGTCAAATACGAAATCAGTTATTTGCTCTATTTAGTATATTTTGGGATTTTTACTAACATTCCAAAAGAAAAGCGTAGCATGAAGAATTTATTGCAACCTCTTTACGATTGGTCACATGATCACGCGAAGTCGTCGTGCTCCACAATGCGACCAATAATTGGTATATCCTGAATTTTAGTAGGATTGCCACCCCAGACGTTCGTTTCCCTGTCAACGATATTCTGCTTGAAGACTTGCCAACTGCGGGTGTTCAGAAAGTCGTTGAAAAGCGACTGTCTGGACGGTATTGTGAAGTCCAAACGAATTCGCCGCTGCTGCCAGACATTTCCCGCGTTTTGAGCCTTCGCTGTTAGCCAGAACCGTGGAAGCAGCAAGCACTGCACGGAAGTTCGTGCCATTATTACACGGTGTTCAATTTTCTCACCTAGCCCGAAAATGCCGCCGGTGATTATGGAACCCACATCGATGAAGTGGTTCTCTATTTTTACATGTGACTGTAATTTCGTGTCATGATAATTGCTCAATTTCAATGTTACATACTCGCAATCTTGCACTCACCTTCCTATGAGAGTGCACTTTCTTTGTTGAAAGAAGATACTCGGATGAATTCGTGCTCATATCAGTACCAGACCAATTATCGTAAAAATCCTCATTTTCCCAGGATTCTTGCGAGTAGTACGAGTCACTTGGAGTGCTTTCATATTCGATTGTGTGCGCGCTTAAGCCATCCCTCGAGTGTTCGAGAGTAAGTGCTGTACCATTAACCTGTGAGTGTTTGGCCAAAGTGCGGTGTAACTTCGAAGATCGCAAGGCAAGAGATCCACTGCTTGGTGCTTCAGATATTCCCTCATTGCTTGGCTGGCGCAAACCGCACTTTATTTCGATCGCCTTGAGGTCTACTTTGCGCGACTGAAAATAGGTTAAAGTTAGGTGACATCAGCGGGTAACCAAAGTAATTATATACATACATATGTATGTACCAGCAGAGCCTCGCGGCTTTGCGCGCAAGTTTGAATTCAATGAGCCCAGTAAATCAAGTTTCTTTATACAACACTAACTCCTTTTTGCCCCTTTAAACCCCGGAAGTTTAATTACTTAAATGCGGAACATTTTCCACTACCACTAAATAAATTTTGGGGTAAGCTGAATTTTTGTCCACTAATCACTGATCTTTATTTAGTGGTAGTGCAATTTTCTTCCACTAATTTTTTGTAGTGGTACTTTTTACCACAGCAGCCGCCGTGGCTCAGTTGGTTAGTGCGTTGGACCGCTAGTCGCAGGCAGCAACCGCAGGTTCAAATACTGCCTGTAATAACACCTAAAAAAATAACGGGAAAACTCGTTTTCTCTTTCGGTGGCTGTCCTCTCAGCTGGAAATGGCAAACCTCTGAGAGTAAAAATTGCTTATGAAAAACCTCCCAACCTGCCGTTCGGAACCGGCATAAAACTGTAGGTCCCTTCAACCCGCGTACAAATTCACACGCACAACACGGGTAGTCGCGGGAAGCTAGGCCTTAGTCTCGCGTAAGCGGGCTGTCGTGCCAGTCAATTATTTTATTATTAATTTACTTTTTACCACTGTCACTAAATAAAGATCAGTGATTAGTGGAAAAAAATTCAGCTATCACTAAATTTATTTAGTGGTAGTGGAAAGCATATTGCACTATGAATTTAGTGCAAAACCCCATGTCTGTAAGTCAATCAGTCAGTCAGTCAAAGCAAACATTTATATGTATGTGGATTTGAGTAGTATGGGCGGTGCCATGCCCGGAAAATTTCAGTCACAAAAAATGTGTCACGCCCCAGTGGAGTAAAACATCTATAGTATGGGACGACAGTATACATTATCTCAATGATGTCCGACTTCGAATTTTGAAGCTATTCCACATTAAAAATTTGACTCGTATGGGCGGCGCCATGCCCATTCGTACAATAACCACCCCATTCTCCCTATCGAAGGGCACGTCTAAATCGTAAGTCTGTGCCAAATGTCATTGATGTGTGATCTGTAGTTCCAAAGTTATTCAAAACATTTGGGTCGTTCAAAAAGTGCCACGCCCCTTGTCCAACCCTTATGAAATTTTACCAGTAACACGACACATCTAGGTGATATGTATGTTCTGTCGTTGTCTGATACTCTTGCAGAAGGAGCAAGTTTAACTCTTGTTTACACCAGTGCACAGTAGGGCGAGTTAATTTTTTTTTGATGAAGCGTATAGCAAAAACGTAATCTATAGGTGATTCTGAGAAATTTTGCTCAAGAGACCATAGCTCTAAGTCGGATTTGGAGCCCCCCAAAATTTCAAAATAGATATTTTTCAATATATACATAGAATAATTTAATTTAATTCGTCATAAAATCGGATAGAGTTATAGTAGATTTCTCAATCTGGGCTTGTTTGAAAGGTATTTTTTACCTTTCAGAATCTGTATTGATACCAATATTTTTTTTTATTTTTAGTAGACATATTAGGAATTTTTTGTCGAAAAATAGCCTAAAATGAACTTTTAACTAATAAATTCCGAATTTTCTTCGATTTTCTTCGATAATTTTTTTTTTGCAGATTATGAAAGTTCAGATAATTTCCAACAACTTTTATTACGATCAGTTTTTTTGTTTTCGAACTCCTTTTTGTAGGAAAATCGATCTGAAAAATCAACATTTTCAAGGTTTCAACAAAAAAACACTAAGTTTACATTTTTATCATGCTTCCTACTTAACTTTTAATTCAAAATGTTTTTAACTTAAAAACCTCAAAATTGGCAAATCTTAGAGGAAAATATCTAAAAAGTATGCGAAAGCATGTTCCTGGATTCTTTTTTTATTTTAAGAAGCATTCTTTCTTTGTCGAACAATGTAAACACAAACTCCAATATCTTCCGATCTCAGAAAATAATCCAATTTGAAAAGTAGTCTAAATACCTATTTTTCGACAAAACATATTTTATTTATAAAAATTAAAGAAAAACTGCACAAATGCAAACTGAAAATAATAATAATAATATTATAATTTTTATTGCAAAACTAAAGGGTCCTCATACAATTTCTGTCACTGTTTGCAATTATCAATGTAACTGATTAAATGTAAAATCTGAAAATTCTAGCGAACACACTTGGTGCTATAGCTGGCCAAAAATGCCGAAAGCTGCAAATTTACTTCACAGGCATTGCCAAACTACAAAAGTTTACGAAAAACAAAATGGCGATTTCAATTCAGCGGACCATGGTCAACGAGTATACCAAATTTTATGAGGAACAGACCACTTCTTCTAATTTTGCCCCGCGGTTGTAAGGAGTCGAATCACTGTGCAGTGTGACTTGTCACATTCGCAATACACAGGGAAGAGGGTGTAATGGGCCAGTTACCCGAGACGTAACTTAGTTGGACGTGTCAGCTAACACGACCTGCCATACCCGAAGCTGTACAACTGGTTACCCAAGACGTGTGTGTGCACGAGATGGACTAAAGCTGAGTGGCAATATCTTTCTCTCTATCCACAAGGAAACTCAGCTAATTCCTAAGTTTAAGTTTACGGAAACTAAGTTTAGCGTAGTCGCTCAAAATTTCTGAGTTTGCGGTTACGGTTAAGTTTAAGTTTTTCGTCTCGGGTAACTGGCTCATAAATAAGAGGGTTAAAGAAAGAGACAGCTGATATAAAAGGTTGAATTTAGGGTTTAAGGCTATAGCTATAAACTTGAATTATTGATATTACCCCTAGCGAATTTTAACTTATTTGGAAATGGCAGAAACCGTGGCTAATACTTCCAAACAGTATACAAGTATAAAGACTTAAATACGATTTCAGTTACTGGTATTGAACCAGATAGGTATATGCCTTGATTACACGTAACGAGTAGAGTAGAGTAGCAAGACAGTAAGTTGGTACTAGGCCGAGAGAGTTGAGTGGGTGAGCAAAAGCGAGTAGGTGTTCAAAAGTATTTTGCCACGTGGCGAGTCAGTTCAGTTTTATTACAGTGATCACATGTGACGAGCGAGTCAGTGAATCGCCGCGAGAAGAAGAAGAGTATAACAGTAAAGTAGTACTGAAGGTGTATTAATAAGGTCATAGCACTACGGCAACAAAAAAAACCCTATGTATTTTGGGCATGCTCGTTGTCAAAATCAAATCAGAACCCACAGTAAGTGGGCGGCCATTTTGACAATCAGCATGCCCATTCGCGAATAATGAAAAGAATATCAAAATAAAAAAGTTTAATCAGCTGTGGTGCTGCCACTACCTTATAAATTTGCCTTGGTAGTACTCGGCCCAGTAAACAAAATGTGATTCTAATGACTCTCTCGCCACTCTACTCGGTAACTGATGCGATCAACAACTCGCCTTATTGTTTAGGCGAAATGAGTACTCGGTCGAGTTACTGTCTCGCCACTCTACTCGTTACATGTAATCAAGGCAATATGCTTTTTAGCAGCAGGTTTACCTGGTAGTTTGGCAAAGGCATTTTTATGTTATACATTTTATGTTATTTGTCATGGATTTGTTGTTCTTAGTTTTAAAGTAAGAACACCGAATTGTATTTAATACGAAAAAATGTATTTGATTGAAAAAGATGTCGGAACAAATGCAGTATAGCGAACCCTCATGAAAAAAAAACCGAAAATTGGCCTACATGGACCTTTTTTTTGGAAATCTAATGAACTAAAAATTTTGCCTGGCAAACGCCCACAAAAGGCGTGGCTCGGGGTCAAAGTTCAAAGTTGGTATCAAAATAACTCAATCAATTCTCAATCGATTTACACGATTTTCATACCTTTCTTTCTAGTCATTAGCATCTTGGATCTACTTGAGTCAACATGTCCAGCTCACAAGAACGTTGCCGCAAATTAATACTGGACATTTACTTGACTGATAAAACGAAGTCTAGACTAAGCATTGCAAGAAAAAGCAAAGCTAAGGTAGCGATGGTTTATAATGTTATAAACAACTACAACGCGGGAAACTCCATCTACAGAGCCGAAGAATCAGGCAGAAAAAAGGGTCCAAGTAACCCAGAAGTGCTGAAAAGGGTTGTTAGCACATATCGGAATAACCCCACGAGGTCGACTCGAGATGTTGCAGCTGCAGCAGGCACATCGCAATCAACTGTGATGCGATATAAGCGAAGTCAAGGGTTAAGGACCTACAAACAGCAGAAAGTGTCTGACCGGTCGGAAGCAAAAGAAAAAATAGCGAAGACGCGGGCTCGAAAACTGTATGACAATTACGTAACCAAGTTCAATTGCGTGATTCTCGATGTTGAAACCTACTGTAAGGCGGACTTCAAGCAGTTGCCTGGGAATGCCTATTTCACTACAAAGAATAAGGATGGAACACATAGAAAATACTCTGAAGTGAAATACACAAATTTTCCAAAACGCTTCATGGTTTGGTAAGCTATTTGCACCTGCGGTCTACGGAGCAAGGCGTTCATTACGACAGGTACAATTAAGTCTAGAATTTATAAAGAAGAATGCCTGCAAAAACGCCTTCTACTATTTATTGAACAGCACAAAGGAACAGTTTTGTTTTGGGCAGACCTAGCGAAAAGCCACTACTCCAGGTCAACTATCGAATGGTATGAAGAAAATTGTGTCACGGTGGTCCCCAAAGAGGCAAATCCGGAACTTCGGCCTATTGAAAGAGTTTGGGCTATAATGAAGCAAACCCTAAGAAAAACAAAAAAAGTTTGCAAAAATGATGTACAGTTCCGAAATCCATGGAAGCAAGCCGGTGGAGTAGGCACCGAACGTTCTGTCCAGTCTCTAACTAAGAACTTTAAGAAAAATATAAAAAAATTTTGCAACCGCTAATTATATTATATTTATTTTTCATATTTTGTATATATTTATATACATTTTTTTGTGAATTAGAGTTTAAGAAATGTATAATAAACCACCGTTTATTTTAGTAAAATCAGACGGTTACTTTTTTTAATGTGTCCTTAAAAATTCTAAATTTTTTCTGGTTCATCCCTTATCTGATAATTCAATAAGTTTAAAGGCCCTAAATAATTGAGTTCGACTTGTTCAACCGTCGTCAAATTTTCCCCGATAGAAAAACTCGAGGCATAAATGCAATATAGCGAACCCTCGTGAAAAAATAAATGAGTATGCTTTTATATAGAAAGTTGGCTCCTGAATCTAACAAACTAAAAATTTGGCTGGGAAACGCCCACAAAAGGCGTGGCTCGGGGTCAAAGTTTTTATCAAAAAACTCAATTCATCTCCAACTGATTTACACGACATGGGTATCAACCGAAAGGTATTTTTCATACCTTTCTATTAATGTGCCACATTAGATACGTAAGATGTACTAATAAAAAGTGATATCAACATTGATTTACAGACATGTAGTGTAGCATTATTTTATTAGTTTAGCGGCGCGGAAAGTGGGCGTGGTCGTTTCTATTATAGCATATATTTTCCGCAATAACATGCTGAATCGTTTAATACCCATATTGCCTTACAAAAATAGATAAAATTTGTTACCATAGTGGGCGTAAGAGGGGCGTGGTCAATCTCATATTACTTACTTTACTGGCCATAACAACCCGTTACCGGGTTACGGCCTGGCGCAAAAGCTCTCTCTAGACGCCTCTGCTTTGCGCGCGCCTTCTCCAATGGGTCACACAAGAAATGATAGGGCCTCTTCAACTTGGTCCTTCCACCGGGGACACGGCCTCCTTCTTCGCCGTCGATCTCCAACTACCGCATCGAACACCTTTTTTGCAGGAGCTTCATCGTCCATACGGAAGATATGGCTAAGCCAGCGTAGACGCTGAATGTTAATTCGTTGTGCTGCGTCCACGTCTTTAAATAGCTCACACAGCTCGTTGTTGGATCGTATACGATAGTCGTCGCCAATACCAACAGGGACGAAGATTTTGCGAAGTACCTTCCTCTCGAACACCCCAAGGGCCGCTGTGTCGTTACGCGACAGTGTCCATGCTTTTGCGCCATAGAGGAACACGGGCACAATAAGCGTCCTATAGTGTAAGTTGTATCGGTCGAGAGATGTCTCTGCTACTCAGTGGCTTACCGAGTAGCATCTATAAAGGATTGCATGTCGCATGATAAAAGATTGCCCTGGACTGACCAGGTCTAAGCCCGAACTGATAAGGTCCCATCAGCGCCTGCCTTGGCGAGTGGCTTCAATATTTCACATAATTCGATACCCCTGTAGTTGGCGCATTTGGTTGGGTCGCCTTTCTTCAACACAGGACAAAGGACACTGAGCTTCCAATCAATATAGCCTTATTTCATCTAAATCAGTTCAGTGGCTGTTTCCTGATTGTGGCTCAAAAAAGCAACGTCACATTGGTTTTTATATATGGAATAGTATAGATTACTTTAAAACCAAAGTAACATATAAGAAACATATTACTCCATAAAATTTTGGTAATATTATTACTGGTCATATATTACTTCAAAAGTCCTGTGCAAGGCACTGGAATGTTTTTACTTGGCATACTTTTAGGGGCCTGATAATTTCGCTAGAGCATTGCAAAAATGACTCGCGATGATACTGGAAATTTTGAGTCCAATTGAAATGTGCGAGAACGATCTGCGCGAGTACAGCGCAGAGGGGAGAGTTTGGTACAAGTAAGCAGCGGTGCAACAAGGGGTAGTGAGGAAATAGTAAAATTGTAGAATTGTAAATAAAGTGACTGCTAGATTGAGCTGCGTTAGAGAATTGTAGTGTGTTTTATTTTTTTGAGCACAATCCCGGGAAACGAATAAGCCTACGTTCAGGTGGCCGAACTAATTCTCGTTGCTGATGGTTATTATTTACAGGAAAAGTAACATGTTACGTAGTTAACATAGTCGGCCGGCCGGCCTCAATAGTCCAGCGGCTAGCGCGGTGGCTTCTCATACCGAGGCCAGAGATAACGTGATAGGAAAGTGGCAGGGGAAGCGATTTTCAGACCATTTCACATACATACATACAGGTATGACTTTTCCAAGGAGTCAATGAAAACTAAAATAATGGCATTTTAAAGACATATTCAAACATTTTTATTACATTTTTAAGCAATAACAGAATTTTATATTCATTTTTCTGCAAACGAATCCCAGAATAAGTAAAATAAATAAAAATTAAATTAAAAAAAATCGAAAATAAATACAAATTAAAATTGCCCACCACAACAACCACCCACCATCTTGAGTTTGATGGGGACATATTTTACGTTCCTAATCAACCATCGGGCGGGAATATCAGCTGTTATGTAAGAGTATTGGTGCATTTTGTGTGTGTATTGGAAATTTCCCCTGCCACTTTCCTATCACTTAATCTCTGCCGAGGCCCTGGGTTCGAATCCTGGCTCGGGCTGGTGAAACGCTCGTCTACTTTTATCGCTATCCACATGAAGCAGATGAGAATTACAAGAATCGCACAAGTGCACTCTTGGTAGGCAATGGCAAAACCTCCAAGTGTGAAAGGAAAATTGCCAAACAACCGCCGTTCGGATTCGGCGTTAAACTGTAGGTCCCCTCCCTCCCTTTTCCCATCCGTTTGAAATGTGTGTGTGGTATTACATGTTGGAAAAAACAGTGTTGCATACATATTTCAAACGGGTGGATTTTGTGGTATCACAACGGGTCATATAGGCCTCTGTCTCATAAAGAGGCAGCCACTACAACCTACCTAATTATATTGATGATGATCATCATCATTTTATTACTCGTACATAATATACTACTCCCATCACTGGATATAGACGAACTAGAGGTCAATTACTTTAATGTGACATACTAAGTTTTCCATTTTCTGATCCGATGTCTTTCTAAAAGGACTTTAACATTTAAAGGAGATAAGCATTTCAAAATTTTATGAAAATTCTAGCTAATAGATGGAAACATATTTTGATAGATACAAAACATGTATTTACCTCACTAACATATTTTGGTCCTGAAAGTTTTCCTCTTTTATTTGA
Source organism: Melieria crassipennis (assembly GCA_963668005.1). NCBI lineage: Eukaryota > Metazoa > Arthropoda > Insecta > Diptera > Ulidiidae > Melieria > Melieria crassipennis. The sequence goes on along the minus strand of OY764961.1, from coordinate 83,045,038 downwards.
TTCATTGAGGTTATGCATTATCATTGCACAACCGCAGATATTAAAATACATTTTAAAATGAAAAGGACATCGGATTGGAGAATTAAAAACTTAGTATGCCAGGTTACTATGAGTGACTTCTAGTTTAATTTGGATTACAAAAGTACTGTCGGACGATGTAATATAGGTATTAATTAACACCTCAAAGCATTTTGAGGACGTTTAAAAATCCCGTTTTCTCTTTCGGTGACTGTCCTCTCAGCTGGAAATGGCAAACCTCTGAGAGTAAAAATTGCTTATGAAAGAGCTCCCAACCTGCCGTTCGGAACCGGCATAAAACTGTAGGTCCCTTCCACCCGTGTGCAAATTCACACGCACAACACGGGCGGTTGCGGGAAGCTAGGCCTTAGTCTCGCGTAAGCGGGCTGTCGTGCCAGTCAATTATTATTAATTATTAAATTATTATTAAAAATCCCGAATGCATTAATCCCGAATAATATTTATGTTACAACCGCCGAAGTAAAATTCCTTAATTGCTGTTTGAGTCGCGTCTCCAGTGCAGGAGACATCGTCACGATTGTTTTTCAATAAATACCTCTCTCTTCTTCTTAATTTTTTCACTTTCAGCCTCATCATCGGATAATTGATTGATCATGATAGAACTTTTAACTGCTGCGAGTTCCTCGTCCCTTAAATGCTCCAAAATTTCTTGAGTGGAGAGTTCCGGAAAAATATTTGTATCATGATCTATATTCACCAATTCGAATGATTTGGATTTTCCTTTTGGTATAACCTGAATGAAATGATAAAAGGAGTATATCAGTAGGACTCAATGGAAGCCGATACATATAAAGTACCCAGCTTAAATTAGTTTGATGTGCTTTCGAATGCCCAGTTATACCCACAAGTGAACCATTTAGACTTCTGGTCTCTTTAATTTTGGTACATTGGTTTCTCCGATTCACCTACAAACCTTCATTTTCAGACACTGTAGAATCATACACTCGCCACTGACTACAAAATGAACGTATGTGGCTTGTCCTTTGTCTTCATAATAAATAGTTTCCAGTGGATCGAATTGACGGAGAATGGCCAGGTGACAAGCAGAGATCATCTTAATAAGAGAAATATTAAATATACCAGTTGGCATTGGTGAAAAATAAGAGTTGTACCTGGTCTTTACTGAAGTGATCGAAGTATCCCAAATTGTCGAGTGCCGCTTTCTTGTCCTGCCATAATTGACTCATAACGGGCTTAAGAACTGTATTGAATTCGTCAAGATCAACGGCGAGCAGTTCAACCTCAGCTGTTAGAAAATGTGTGCATCGTAACGGACATATAATTAATTGAAATCGCTTGAAATTATCAGAATCTATGTATTTGTTGGAACGTAATCGTTTTATAGTTTCAAGCTGAAGATGTCTAAGTGGCCTGACCTTTGGCATTGGTGCATGTTAAAGAAAGACTGACTGATCGTATCTACTATAACTATAGTGGTTTCAGCTTACTTATATACTTCATATAGCGTGACGAGCGTTCTATGTGACAGAATAAAGTTCACAAAGCATCGATTAGTAGTTCGGCTTCAGACCTGATAAGCCAAGTTGTGATGTGATGTGATGTGATGTGAGAGTGAGAGTGGGCAGGAAGGCTACAAGTCTTCCATAGCACTCAGTCTATTTCGGACCATTGTACTATATCCATGGGGGATAGGGAAGGAGAGGAGAGTAATATCTCATATTTCCATCCGTTTTGAAATGTTTCAAACGGATTGGGAAAGGGCGGAGGGAGGGGACCTACAGTTTAACGCCGAATCCGAACGGCGATTGGCAGCTTTTCTTTCACACTTGGATTTTTTGCCATTGCCTGCCAAGAGCGCACTTGTGCGATTCTTGTAATTCTCATCTGCTTCATGTGGATAGCAATACAAGCAGATGAGCGTTTCACCAGCCCGAGCTAGGAATCGAACATAGGGCCTCGGTATGAGAAGCCAGCGCGCTACCCGCTGGACTATCGAGGCCGGCTTGACTAAGCCAAGTTGGTTGATATTCAGATTGCATCAAGCCGTAGTCATCAAGCCGTGATGACTACCCGGGTCCGGATTATAATGCGAATTTATGTTTCTCTTAGAAAGGTTCTTAACAATTTGGATAAAAGATCTTTCCAATACAATAAAATGCATGCATTTAAGTACTACAAATCAAGAAATTGATTAATTGCAAATACTGAAAGTCACTCTGTGATTTTAAAAGTGAAGGCAAGTAACATGTGCAGCAAAAGTTTTTTAATTATTGCATTCTTTTTATTCTCAATAAATTTATAAAGAAGATTTTTTATTACATAATTTTCCAATTTTAGATGCATATTTTCCAATTTTAGAAGGATATTTTATGCTCATACCTTAGTGCATGAAAATCCGAACCTCATCATGACGTCATCAACATGCTATACTTTGAGGTTATCGAAAGAGAATGTGCCAAAATGAGTCTAGTGGTAAATGAAGACAAAATGAGCGGCTATGGTCTCAGATCGAGGCCGACAGGTATATTTGCGAAGCTGTCAGCCGGTTGGCGGCTCATTCCCGCATGTTCATTATAATTTTCAATATCGATCGATTTGTATGAGAAAAATTGAATTTAAACAGATTTTGTGTGGTTGATAATTTTCGTATTTCAATACAAAAATTTAGGGGCAGCAATCTGGCGATTTGCCTCGGCGGCATGTAAGCTTTGTCCGCCACCGGTGGCAACACATAAAAAAGTCAACGGGGTATATCATAACAACGAACATGACGTAATATAGAACGCGCATCTCATGCAAGCAAACGCGTTGTATGGCGGGTACTGCTGGTAGTACCCTCTGTTATTGACAGCAGAACCCTCTGTTACTAACAGCAGAATTCTCTGTAACTTCAGCGTAACATGTGAGTAGAAGGAAAGAAAATAAACATACAGAATAGCCGATTTCCACCGAGCGCTTAAATGCATTTAAGGGCTCTGTTAAGCTTGAGAACTGTCAAGCGTTTCGACCAAAACTGAGTTAACTCCAACAGCTGGTTTTTGTTTACATTTTTAGGTGGTCAAGCCAAATTCTGCATTTATTTCTGGGCAGCCACAGCTTACCCATCGCCGCCATCTCCTTGAATACGTATGTATGGTTTCTTGTAGCCCCTCTACTGCAAGAAAACCAATTCGCTTTTCTTCTCAACAGTCTAGGAATGTCTGCGTTTTCATATTTGTGAAAATTTATTTCATTTGTCAATGTTTATTTCATTTATGCAAGTTGTCAACTGATTGATACCAGAGCTGTCTGAATTTTTAATGTCAATAGGGTAAGTGAGAAGCTCCACGTTTTTGATTTTCTCTTTCAGCATTTATTATTGGCAAATAATAGAAGTTTTGACTTTGATTATGACAGCCGATATGTATTTTTACGAAAAATTCAGTAAAACGTAATTGTCTTAGCAAAAAATCTACCACACCGAACGCAATTCGAATCCCCTCCTTCGTTTGTGTTCGTACGGCTCTTGCAGCGCCGTAAAGCATGCTATCAAAATTTGTACATTTGTCAGTATTGCTCCAGCTTTTAACATAACATATTCTGTTAAACGTCTGTAAAACTGAGTTAACTCAGTTTTGAAAGTGAGTTAACTCACTTTGATACAAAAACAATTGCATGGGAATTAGAGCATTTAAATGCGATGTTAAATGCATTTAAGCGTTAAATGCATTTAAGGCCCGGTGGAAATAGGCTAGAAGGGTGTGTGGCGCCGTTTGGTTGCGCTCCCTGCAGCGAGTCTGCGTTAGCACACTGCTGCGGCGTGGGATGATTGGGAGGTGAAGACGATGTGCTGTTGTTGTTGTTGTTGCGCTGGCGAGAAGCCGAAATTGTAAAACAATTTTTATTTTCTGGCTGGCTTTTGTTCTTCTTTGTTCCTCCCGAACTCACTGCCGACTGTAGTGTGCTCAAAATCATAGAAAAAAAAATAAAATATGGTTGACATGGCGACTTATATGATCGCTACGAGTAATAAAAAATAAATAATAATAAGTAATCAATAAAGACAATTAAAAAGGGAAATGAAAAGAAAGGAAAACGTTTTTATTACCCCGCAATAATTTTCTAAGTACCGTTGTTTGGAACTTTTATTACGGCCCGCAGTTAATGCTTGCTTAAAAGAACTAAAATAAGAAAATCTAATATTGTAACTTTATGGTCACAGCATTCGCTATGGAACCATTCAGGTGTAGAATATTTACACTATACGTATGTATGTATGTATATTTACACTTAAACGTATGTAGGTCAAGTTTTTATGACAAAATACTTGTCTAATTATTTCTGAATTTTAGTGCTTTCACCATATTTGAAGTCAATATACCTATTAATTATTGTTTTTCCACACAAACTTTTAACGCTTGGTTTCCCCGTTGAATTTCTCTTTTCAAAAAATGAAAAACACATGTTTAATTATTTTTGATTTCAAGTGTTTTCACCAATTTGGAAGTCAATAGGAATATCGATTCATTTTTTTTCGTAGTTTTTTCGTATTCTTCAAAATTGCTATTAACCATGTCAAAATACATATCGCACACGCACTACAAAAGTGACACAACTCAAAATTCTTGATTTTTCAGGAAACGCAAAAAACTGTTTTTGAGGTAAATAAACATTTTTTTTTTAAATAATGTATAGACCGTTCAGTAGAAAATCTTTACAGATTATGCTTTAGGATAAGTTACAAGAATTTTTTTAATTTTACACTAGAAAATCCAAAATTTTGAGTAGTGACTGTTTTGATGATATTTTAATTCAATAATTACGGAATTATTTTAAGTTATGTCACTTTTGCTGAGTTTTATAATTATAAATTACAGTTAAAAAGTCGAAAGAAAAATTTTGAGAATTCGAAATTAATTTTTTTATTTGAAAATATATACTAAAATTGTCAGAACTTTGCTTAAAATGAACTTCAACAAAAATTTATTTCGTCAAAAGTGTCACAATTTGAGTTAGGACACTTTTGCATTGAGCTTCAGCGATCAAATAGCATCAAACTTCTGACATAAAGAGAGACCTAACTGTAGTTTTGCAACAGTTAACAACAACAAAATAATATGAGCTTTTGCTTATTGGTAGATTGATGCATTGTGCACAGTATTAACACATAAACCCGAAAATTAAAAATTTTGAGTTGTCACTTTTGTAGTGCGTGTGCGATATGTGTAAACAAATAATTTTACTTGGAACTCGTCACGTAAAAATATTTTTTAAAAATTTAAATTGGGTTCACCCACGCATAAATATTTGCAAATTTTTGAATCAATCAAATCGCACAGCAAAAATCCATACACCACAAAGTTTCGATTGATGGTGACATTACAGAAATTCGAAACACAATAAACGACAACAACAAAAACATTAGCGAATCCCGTACGCTTTGGTTCGTTGTTTGCTCTCCGCTTGCGCTTCGTCAAACAAAATCAATAAACATACATGCAAAAAATGATTGAGCGATCACCACGCCACAGCAACCACCATTTCAATGTACACGAATGAAGCCGTTTCGAACAACAACATTGCTTTTTGCTGTTGTCCTACGGCGTAGGTCCTACGCAAATCTAACAGAAAATGTTATGAACTTAACATGCTCAAATGCCTACGCTTCGCTCTTCCCGCTATCATCATAATAGCCGAAAACACTTTTGTGCCCACATGCGCGTTCTATATTCATATTCTTTGATCATAATCACATAAATCAAATTTAGAAACTTGTAGAGACATGCTTCCCGCAATCATCTCGTGGTGTGCGAGTTGTATGGATTTGTACACAGATGAAGAGGACCTACAATTTTATACCCTGTTTTATAGGTATTTTCATCCGAGTTTTCGCCTGCCCTCTCAGCAGGAAACATATTCCTTTATTTTGATGCTGGCTACTTTGACTTTAACGATCTTTAACGCTCTAACCAGTTGTGCCAAAGCAAATGAAATAATTGTGAGTTGGGATATTACAAATGACCAATGACCCTTACATATGGTTATGTAGTTATGCCGGCGGGGACATTCTTCGAGTAACTCCACTTCTCCAATCCAATCACCAGGACCAGCGATGTAGTTCAACTTCTCTTCGATAGTGTTTGTCAACTGCAAACGGAACCGGCATTAGAGCACATATTCTATTACATGATCACAAGTCATAAAGTATAAGCTTACTGAATTGAACTCATTATTTGTCACTGCGATTTCGCCCGTTAAAACGAAATACATCGTAACGGCGTTGTGTCCTTGACGGATTAGCCTGCGTCCTTGAGTAAGATATAATAAATAAATTACTGTCGATAGTCGGGCACGCACTTTCTGCAAATGTGCAATCACATGTTTTAGAATGTGTGATTACGACGAGTTATAATATAAACCGAATATTACCGGCGGCAATCTAGTGAATATTGGTAAACCTGCTATTAATTTGACGAGCTGTTGGCGCTCAGGAATCGTGCGCAATATAGGAATATTACGAATTATCGCTTTGTCCTAAGACGTTTGTAAAATGTATCTTAAATGCTTCAAACTATGTAATTTCATATGTATGAGTATACCCACTATATTTGTTAGAACATTAAGTTTGTGCTGTGTCCGAACAGAAGGGGAAACTTTTTTCTTCGTATTCATTGTTAGCTTTCGCTCTGTGACATCCCTTAACCATTTCCGATGGATTATTGTAGTGTTCGCAACATTCTTGAATCGCATCCTAAGTTTAGCTTTGTTTGCTTGCCCGCTGTTCAGAATCATCTTGAGGGGAATCATTTTTTAACCAGCTTCTCAATTGCGTTTTATTAAAATAGAGCACTTATATCTTTATATATTTAACATACGTTCATATATAAAAGAACTGATTAAACGAAACACAGACAATCAAAATTTTTACGTTTTCGAAAAAAGCACGTTTGTTTTCTGTATTTCAAACACAATATGCATACGTGATGCTCAAATTCATGGTGGAATGACTAGGTGACCTAAGACCGGGTTTCTAGAGAGGCATATTTATTACTTGAGAAATTTGTCTTGCAGAACTTTGAATAGGATAAAATTTAGATGTATGAGTCTACAGACTGAGCAGTGGCGGCTTAAGGTGCTCGGGGGCCCGGGGCGGCGACGGCTGAGGGGCCCCCACAAACGGTGCAGAATAAGTTTGCGTCCAAAACTAATAACTGAAATTTCCGGTTATGCTTTTAATTTTTTTTTTTTGAAAATTTGTATTCCATTGAACAGTAAATGGACAGCAAAGGGACAACGAATATTGAAACGAATATGTGCTTGAAATTTGATGGAAAGCAATAGAATCCCAGAGAAAAAATGAAAAATGTATAAAAGGATAATCTTACTAAATCTTTCCAAATTTGATAAAAACTTTCGTGAAATTAGGAAAACTTTTGGGAGAGCAAACTCGTCATTTAAAAAATTTTAATTAATTTATTTATTTTATTTAAAAAAAAACAGAAAATCTTGCTTCGTTACTACGATTTGGCAATTATTTTAAGTAACCCGAGCAGGGGGATTAGATTGTTTTGCGTTCAGTGCATCATTACACTACTCGACAAAAAATGGCCCAATCGCGTGCATAGATAAAGTGTTTTCTAGACTAACTTTGGCCGCTTAACACGAAACTGAAACTGAACTGAAATGAACTGAAACATACATGATTTGGATTTCAGTCTGTAGATTCATACATCTAAATTTTATTCTATTTCAAAGTTCCAGTCTAGAAAACACTTTTCTTTTTTGTGCATTTTTCGTGTCGAGTAGTTTAGAAATAATGTACAGAAATATTTTATAAAACCCAGTAGCAGTAGCTTACTTACAAGGAGAGAATTGCTTTCGTAGAAGAGTCTATCAAAGAAGAAAACCGGATTTCCGGGACGATGTGTTGTTATCCAACCAATAATTATAAAAATAATAATAATAACTGTAAATTTGTTTGACGTCTACAAAGTTCAATGAGGTTAAGTAATTCCCACTCGTTTACAAGCAAACTCTAAGATTGCGATATTTAATTTTTAACTTTTGTATTTGCATACTTTGCACAAATTTTTAAGTTAAAAATTAAATATTGCAATCGTTGAGGGAACATTTTTTGAAAATTTGTAAACAATTGTTATTTAGAAAGGATGTTTTCTTGCTTTTATTGAACTGAATTTGTTATTGCAATTTCAAAGTCAATCGTCGATATATGTATGTGTCTCTTTCAATTGATAAAAGTGACAAACAATCTTTCAACAACCATTGTGGTATAGTTTTCTACAAGTTTCAGTTTTGAAAAACTTTAAATTTTTATATACAAGCTTCTCTCGGGGCCCCCCGCAGCCCGGGGCCCGGGGCGGTCCGCCCCTCCGCCCCCCCCGTTAAGCCGCTACTGAGACTGAGATCCAAAACATGTATGTACATATGTTTTCTATACCTGACATATTTTGGTCCTGAAAGTTCAAAATAGAAAACTTAGTAAAAAGGAGACAATGTTCCTCTTTCATTTGATACCCATATCTTCATCATTGCACTACCGCAAATATTTGAAAAATATTTGAAATGTGTAGGTATGTCCTTAAAATTTTAAAGTCCTTTAAAACGGACGTTGGGTCGAAAAATGAAAAACTGACTATGCCAGGATACTTTAAATGACCTCTGGTTTCACGTCTATATCAATATTTGGATGGGTCTCGGCAAAAATAAAAAAATTTGTTCGCACGGTGTAATAAATGTAAAGTTGGTGTTTTCATTCAGTGCATCATAACTTTGTAATTTTTCTTTCAATTTTATAGATGTTGGGCTTTATATTTGCTCAAATAATATATATTTCATCTTAGATTTTCAAACCAGAGGACAACATTTATTTTATCTATAAAAAAACATTCGAAAATTTATGATTTTTTAAATTGGTCGAAAAATTCACTTTTTTACAACTTTCACCGTCAGTAACTTCCCCAAATCTCATCTGATTAGGACAATATCGCTGGAAAAGCTAAGGTATTATCTTCTGGCCGACGGATAGTTTGTGTTAGTCGGATGATTGGTTGACGAGATATGTGCTCATAACTGAAACAACAGGGAACAAACTGGTTCTTCGAAGATTTTTCGAAAACGCTTCTTAAAACAATTTTTTTATTTTCAGTTTCGTGTTTAGCGGCCCAAAGTTAGTCTAGAAAACACTTTTATTTTTAAGTTAATTTTGTGTATCGAGTAGTATAGTCCAGCGGGTAGCGCGCTGGATTCTCACACCGAGGCCCTGGGTTCGAATCCTGGCTCGGGCTGGTGAAACGCTCGTCTACTTTTATCGCTATCCACATGAAGCAGATGAGAATTATTAGAATCGCACAAGTGCGCTCTTGGCATGCAACGGCAAAACCTTTAAGGGGGTCGTCTACGTACAAAGTTTTAAAAAATCAGTTTTTTTTACATAATTTTCATTTGGAAGACGTGATGAATGTTATTTCCAAAGGATTTGGGTAAACTCTTCACGATTATTGAGCTGTAGAGCATTGAGCACGCTCGCTCACGGTTTTTCCGCGCGCTCTCTGTGAACTTTAAACGCGTTTTCCCGAAAGTCGTATTTTTCTAACTTACTTGCACGATTTTAAGAAAAGTTTTACACGCATCGATTCGATTTCTTTTTTTACTTGCTCAGAAAACATGTCGCTATGTTTAGACACGAGCTTTTAACAAAATATTGTTCTTTTTTATTATAACAGGCAATAAACATTTGGAAAAAAGCGGAAAAAATAACTTTTCTTTCAAAAATGTCCACCATTTCGAGAGATTTTTGAATTTTACAAAAAGCTCGTGTCTAAACATAGCTGATGTAATACCAATTATAGATTAGTTATTTGTCAGTCATTTAGTCAGTTAGTCATTTTTTGTTATAGGTTACGTGGTTGGCCCAAAATCGTGCAGGGAAATTGATATCAAAATTCTGATGAGGGCACGTTCAAGGTCATCCTGCACTCGAATATGTAGAAATATAATTTGTATGACCTTGCCACTTGAAAGATTACGATTAAATAAACATAACTAAAATATAAAGTGAGTGAATATCTTTTTTCGTTCCTTCGCAATAAATCAGGCCGCTACGTAGACGACCCCCTTAAGTATACAAAGAATATTGCCAAAACCGCCGTTCCGATTCGGCGCTAAACTATAGGTCCCCCTTCCTCCCTTTCCCCATCCGTTTGAAATGTGTGTTGTATCACATGTTGAAAAAAACAGTGTTGCATGCACATTTCATTTCGTTGTGGTATCACAACGGGTTATATAGCCCTAAGTGTCTCTCATACAGTGTGACCGTTTTGATCCAAGTGAATCAAAAGTGATACATTAGTATTTATAGATACTTTCACTCGCAAATACCAGGCTAATAACTCTTGACATTTTTGTATGCTGGATGCGTAAAAATTCTACAAATTTCTTGGTTCACCCCTTACTTTCTTCAAGCCACCAACCAGGGTCCTTACCGGTTATGGTTTTTATCAAAAAAGTCAGATACGTTTTCACATTGCAGTCAAAAATAACTTTTACTTTTTACTTTTATTTAATTGGTTTAATCGGTAACTGATTTGTGACTTTGATTTTTTTGTGTAAAAAATATATTAGACAATTTGAATTTTTTCAAAGGCCGCTAAAAAACTATTGACACCATTTATTTCGTCGCACAAGTCTTATAGCTCAAAATGTGCGGCCTGATTAGATAGACATAGAACGGCAGCAACAGCAAGTATTAAATAATCATTATTATTATTATTATTATTATTATTATTATTATTATTATTATTATTATTATTATTATTATTATTATTATTATTATTATTATTATTATTATTATTATTATTATTGAGCCTCACAGTATTTTCTTTAGTTACCGCTCGCTGGTCATCAGTGCGTTGTTCCCGTGAAGTAGATCGCTGCACTTTTGACTTACTCCGACGACCTATGTTGGCTCGTCTTCTTTACGGCATTTTAACGGATGCTGTAAACCAACACGGAATTGTTTTCACAGCTGTTTCAAATCTGTCGAACTTTCTTTGAAGGCTTTTCAATATTGAAAATCTCAAGCTAAGTCCAAAGGTTGTATTGTCTACGCCAACCAAGTCAATCTACTTTACAAGAATGGGTGAGTGGGAAATGGCAATTAAGTAAGTTCGCTTTAAACATCTCTATTCACGCAATCTCTAACGCAATTTCACGCAATCGTTCGGAATAAATTAAAATGTAATTCTTTAATATTTATAAAATGTATTTTAATTTGTATGTAGTTTTATAGTCGATCCACATATTTCGGGGGGGGGGTTCAACCCCCAAACCCCCCTGTATCCGCCACTGGACGACGGTATACTAAATATGATATGATGAATAATATTACAAATTAAAGAATTTAGTTGTATGGGCTGTACCACGGTCCTTGTCCAATGTCCATCCCAGTCGAATTGTGCGACTAAATGGAAAGTTCGCACCAAGTTTTATTAATGTGTGACAGTGTCATTTGGGTTGCGAGAAATGTACCACGCTTCTTGTCCAATGCCCACCAAATTTTACCAATAAAACAACACATGTATGGGACGACGCTATACAAAATTTCAATGCTGTGCGACTCATAATTTTTACGTTATTCCATTTTAAAAAATTAAATGCTACGCCCCTTGTCAGTGGCGGATCCAGGGGGGTTTTGGGGGTTGAAACCCCCCGAAATATTTGGATCGACTATAAAACTACATACAAATTAAAAGACATTTTATAAATTTTAAGGAAATACTTTTTAAAACCCCCCCCGAAATATTTTTCTGGATCCGCGCCTGCCCCTTGTCCAACGCCCACTCCATTTCCCCATTCGAATTGTGTGACTAAATAATAATTTCGGACCAAGTTTCATTGATATACGACTTACAGTTCCAAAGTTATGCCGAAAATTTGGCTCGTGAAATAAGTGCAACGCACCTTGTCCAACCTCCATCAAATTCCAATTTTTTAGGTTTTTAAACCTTCCCTGATTCAAAGCAAACAAAACCCAAGAAACCCGTTTTCGAGTTTTCGAGAGACTAACGCACATCAAATCGAGATATAAAAATTAATCTTGGTTCGTTCGGCTGCTTAAAACTTGAAAACGACTGGACCATATTGGATACTTCCTTCGGCGGGTTTGTTCATAATTGCTACGCGAAAGTTTAGGAAAAAAGATAAGTCGGGAAAACGGGGCGTGGAACCACCAGAATACATTTTTAGACAATAACTTTGGAACCATAAGTCACACATCAATTAAATTTGGTACGAACATACTATTTAATCATGTCCTGCGATAGAGGGAATGGGGTGGGTATTGAACAAGGGGGTGTGGCACCGCCCATACAACTCAAATCTTTTAAATGGAATAGCTTCGGAATTGTAAGTCGCACAGCATTGAAATTTGGTATGACATCGTCCCATATAAGTGTCATTCTACTGTTAAAATTCAGGGACTTAACTATTATAAGTTTTTTAAGAAATTAATTGCAATGTAACTATTACAATGCAACATAAATTTTATTTGTTGATTATAATTATTATTTGCGACAAATAAGTTTTACGTTGCATAATAACTGTTATGAGAAACAAATATTTTTTTCATTCTGGATAATTATTATTTTGGGATTTTTTTTGTTTACGTTGCATCATAAATTTTATTTATGACTTTTTTTATTTACGTTACCGATAACTATTATTTTGAGAAAATTTTTTTTTAATTGCTTCATAACTTTTATTTATGATTTTTTTATTTACGTTGCCGGTAACTATTATTTGAAAGAACATTTTTTTTACGTTGCCTCATAACTTTTATGAAAGATATTTTTGTTATTTACGTTGCCTTACCACATTTTGAGTATGCATTGATTTTTAATTGTTTAGTTGTTAGTGGAAATAAGGTTTCTGCAATTAATTTGCGTCTGTCAATTTAAAACAATTCAAAATTAATTCATATCCAAAATGTAGCAATTTACCGTAAAAAATTTTGTATTCAAAATAATAGTTATCGGCAACGTAAATGAAAAAAAATCATAAATAAAAGTTATGAAGCAACGCACAAAAAAAAAATTTCTCAAAATAATAGTTATCGGTAACGTAAATTAAAAAAGTCATAAATAAAAGTTATGAAGCAATGTAAAAAACAAAAATCCCAAAATAATAATTATCGACAACGAAAAATATACTTGTTAGTTATAACAGTTATTATGCAACTCAAAAATATTTATTACATGATAATAGTTATAGGCGACGTAAAAAATTTCTTATTGGGAATAATTATTATAAAACAATAATTATAGAAATTTCTTAAATTAGGGCAATTTTTTCATTCCCAAAAATATGGATAATAATTATTTTAGGGCTCTGTTAAAATTTGATGGGCATTGGATAAGGGCGTGGTACTTATTTTATGACCCAATATTTCAGCAGAACTGTAAGTCGTATATCAATGAAACCTGGTATGAACCTACCATTTAGTCATATCTTTCGGCAGAGGGAATGGGGCGGGTATTTAACAAAAGGGCGTGACACCGCCCATACAACTCAATTCTTTTATATGGAATAGTTTCGCACAGCATTGAAATTTGGTATGACATCCTCCCACAGAAGTGTCATTCTACTGTTAAATTTTGATGGGCGTTGGACAAGGGGCGTGGCACATTTGTTTGACCCAAACTATCCGCATAATTTTTGAACTGTTAGTCGCACATCAATGAAACTTGGTATGAACCTACTATTTAGTCATGTCCTTCGACAGAGGGAATGGGGCGGGTATTTAACAAGAGGGCGTGGCACCACCCAAATCTTTTATATGGAATAGCTTCGGAATCGTTAGCCACACAGCATGGAAAGTTTGTGTACCGTCGTCTCATAGATGTGTCTTTCTACTGGTGAGATTTGATCGGCGTTGGACAAGGGACGTGGCACATTTTTCACATACTGTAAGTCCACATCAATGAAACTTGGTACGAACCAGGGGCGTAGCCAGAACTTGGGCATGGGGGGGGTTTTAAAAATTTTGTTTGCCAGTTTAGTATTACAAGTTTTTTAAAGTAAAGTGCACTTTCCAAATAAGGCATTTTGTTGTGGCTTATATGACTTAATGCATTAAAAACTAAATTTTTGCCTGATTTTTAGTAAAAATTTCATGAACTTTGGTCCACTGGAAGCAAAGTTATTGCATCTGAATTGAAGGTATTTTTGTGTCGTCGTACAAAAATGTGCATCGAACAAAGATCCAATATTAACTATTGTTTTAAAAATTTTTAAACTTTAACCGAAGCATTTAAATTGATGGACCAAGTTTATGGTGATTTTTGTTTATACCGTGGTGAAGTTCATAAGTGGTAAAAGCGATTCAAAAACGATTGTCAGAACATAAATGATGACCAAAGTGTTAGCCAACTGAATCCGCGATCACCGTAGATCAAAACAGGATTATAATTCATGAAAGATAAGCCGAAATCTTCATTGAAATTCTTGAAATTGGATTTAACCTTCGCTTTACTTATACCCACCCGGGTGATCTTTTTAATATTCATGTTTAATAGCTGCACAAATTTGAAGTTAATTTTCAATAACATGAAAAAATATTTTTTTTTTGGAAATTTTGTTCATGTTTAAACTTGAATTTTGTCATTTTTTATACAAATGTACCTGGGTGATCCCAGGCGCTTTCGCTACCATTTTGATTAAAACTCACGATAAATTTGTGCGTACCTCATTATGTGTTCAATAAACCCTATGGAAAGAAATCTTCTAATATTTTCCATAGTCTCAAAATAAATCATTAAAATTAGGCCTTTTTCGAAATACGAACTATCGCCAGAGGAAGATACTAAATACTGAAGTATGAAAAAAATTTATAAATTATTATATATTTATTATGAGTTTTACTCAAAATAGCGGCGGAAGTGCCTGGGATCATCTTTAGTAAGGCGAAGGTTAAGCATCTCAAAAGCATACATTTATTGCATTTTAACTAAACATTTGGCTATCGAAAGATGCCATTCCATCTATTGACACTTGTTTTGACTGTTTTTTTGTTTTCACATGATGTGGCACCGTGCGAATTTCACTTTTTCAAAGAATGCATTTGCCGATGAAAAAAGGCGTTTTGAGAACGTAGGAACCATCCACAAGGCTTGTACCGACATCCTGAAGGACTTTCCTGTCGACGAACTAAACTACTCTTTAGACATTTTTTTAGAACATGCTAATCGCTGCATTAAGCCTAAACATGACTATTAAAAAAACAAATTAGTTTCGGTAAAAAAAGGGGTTTGTTAATATTCTTTTAAATATTTAAAGATGAAAAGACCTTTTTGCTAATGTGGGAACGTACATACGATGCATAGTGATTGAAAATGTTGACAAATTATAGGCTATGGGGGGTTCTGACACCCTAAACCCCCCCCTTGGCTACGCCCCTGGTACGAACTTTCCACTTAGTAGCACAATTCGACTAAAAGAAAGTTGTGAGCATTGTGAGCGTGGTACCGCCTCTATTTTTATATACATAGATTGTTTGTCCTGAGTGATTAATTGATTGATTTATCATCGCCCAGCCCAAACCGCTGAAACTATAAAAATTGAAATTTGAACTGTAGGTACATCTTGAAGAATGAACCTCCGCAAAACGGGATTTTTTGAAATTCGGGGTCTTAAGGGGCAAAACATGTGTTAAGGTGTTGTATGAAAAAACGTGATTTAATAAACATAATGATTTCAAACTTTCTCTTAAATTAATTCTCTTACTCTAAATCAAAAATAATTCGACATGTATTTTAGAATTTTTCGAAAATCAAAATTTTACTGAGCCAACAATGGGTTAAGGGTTGGACTCAAAAAAAAAAAAACATGAACCAATGGGCCTATTGACTTAAAAAATTGTAAAAATACTTGAAATCAAAAAATTAGACACGTGTTTCTCACTATTTTCAAAATCTAAATCTAACTGGATCAACAACGGGTTAAAAGTTTGTATGGAGAAACAAGATTTATTGGGCCTTTTAACTTCAAACTTCGCAAAAGCACTTCAAACGGAAAATAAATAAAACGTGTTATTCATTTCTTTGAAAATCGAAATATGCCGTGGTAAACCAAATGTTAAAAATTTGTTTAGAGTAAATGTGAAAACACATGATTTAGTGGGCCTTTTGACTTAAAAATGTTTGAAAACACTTAAAATCAAAGATAATTAAGAACATGTTTTGTTTCTAATCAAAAACTGACCGGGTCAACAATGGGTTAACAATTTGTATCGGGAGAAACATGAGCGCGCGTGCAAAGCCGCGGGGCCCAGCTAGTGATTATATTGATATACATATATACAAGCCCTAACCACTATTAATTCGTACCGCTACACTTTTTCTCATATTAATTTTTAGTATTACCTTTTAACCATTATTTGTCAAAGGTTCCGTGCAGTATTTATACTCTTTTGAAAGGCTGAAAAATCTACTAAGTATTAAAAAAAAATTTTTAATTTTTCAAATGTATTGGTTGAGGACTTTCGCCAATCTTCGAGCACTTCCCTCCTCGACAATTTTTTTAAGGGGCCCGAACACTGTAAACTGCGATTTTTCATATGTTTTTTATTTTATTTATTAAAAAAAAACGGACGTTCCGATTTACATGAAACTTTACACATATGTTAATAAATGTTTAGATTATCGAAAAAAATTTATTTTTTTTTTTTTGGCGGCCATGTTTGTATTCTGTAGCTGATCCAAAATGTCGTCTTTTTAAAATGACCCTTGTCGCGTTGACAGCATAACTGAAAAAGTTTTTATCCGATCGACCTGATTCAAATTGCATTCTATTCGGGAATAGTGTCGCTTCTGCTCGAAGTAGCCGTTTTTCGATATAAGCCAAACTTTTTTTTTTATAAATAATTTAGTGCAAAATTTTACGCGAAAAAAAAAACTTTTTCTTCAAACAGCCGCCATTTTTTTTCTAATCAATATTTTTAAAATCCCCTACTTCAAACAGTAGCCAGTAATGTATATTTCAAGAATCTTTTTTGTTTTTTGCTCTAGGAGGCTCCGTTATGCTGATTTGCTGTCAACGCGACAAGGGTCATTTTAAAAAGACGACATTTTGGATCAGCTACAGAATACAAACATGGCCGCCAAAAAAAAAAAAAAATTTTTTATGTGTAAAGTTTCATGTAAATCGGAACGTCCGTTTTTTTTTAATAAATAAAATAAAAAACATATGAAAAATCGCAGTTTACAGTGTTCGGGCCCCTTAAGGTCAGCTTTACTAGCTAGGATTCTTTTTCCCACACCCTGCACTTGCGACTTTTCCTGACATCATGTGACCCTCACCGCACAGAAAACACTTTGGCGCGTCGCATACTTGAAAACACGTTTCAGTTTTGCCACACTTGACACATCTTTTCGTCGATTTACAAGCCTTTTGGGTATGGCTCAATCTTCCATAATTAAAACACTGTCTAATTGATGGATAAAAACTATTCACTTCTAAAATTGTACGATTTAGTATAACTTCTTTGGAAATAGTATTCCCGGCAAAACCCACCTTAACCGCCAGTGCGTTGATTTCACAACTCACAAGATTTGAAACCTTTGGGCAAAAGTGACTTTAACCGATGACGATATTGATTTTTTAATTTCTTCATCAGTATAGTAAATTGGAATGTTACGGATAACTCCGTATGTTTCAAGAAAACTCCTATGGATGAAAGCCCGGACCTCACGCTGCTTCAGAAGCTCACTGCTTTTACATAAATTTGCAAAGGTTTTTTTTTCTTGTTCACTCCTCTCTGGAGCATAGGGCTACCACAAGACTCTTCCATCTTACACGATTGTGTATCCGAGGCTTTGCCTTGTGTTGGTTACGTTAATGGGTTGTGTTGTTCTGCCAGAATGGTTGGGGACCTCGCTAGATCAATTTGGTGCGGTGATTTCGCTATTGTCCGCTTCCCCTTGCAGGCGTCGCTGGTGCATCGTGGGATAGGAGTAACTTTGGTTGGGAATCATTGCACTTGGGTATGTTGCAGGGTTAGACAAATTTAGAGAACAGAAAAAATCGGGAAAGTTGGTTGGAAAAGTGCAGGGACCGTGCTCGAAATTTGCAAACGTCGAATTTTCAAAAATAATTTTATAAAGCCTCACTCCAATCACCTTAATTGTCTTAACACATTTTAAGCGGGTAGCCTAGTATATGAAACTATGCTGCGTAGCGGGCATTACTTGCAAAACAAGCAAAAATTGCGCGATCCAAAATAAATAATATAATAAATAAAAATAAAATAAATAATAGTAAAAATACCGTCTCCCGCTTTTAAAGTGCCTACATTCAAAAGGTAAAAATACCCGCCCCGCTTATAAGCAGCAGTTTTCACAACGGGTAATTTTACCCGGCCCGCTTTTAATGTGTTAATACCCGCCAGACTGACATCTTGCTACAACCTTATTGTTGAGCCATGGAAACACTAAATAAAATGAACATTTTCAATGATGTAAACTGTGAAGACTGCAATTCAATATAAACAACGGATCACGTACTATTCAAATGCAAACATTATAAAATAAGAGACAAATATCCCACAAATTTGGTGGATTTTAAAATTTTGGACTTCTACTACTGCACCTGCAGTGCTGCCAGGTATTTGAATCATAAAAGCACTGTTGCCAACTTATGTGTTTCCCACTGAATTTAGTGCTTTAAAACGCCGAAAATATTGAGTTTGGTGCTTAGTGCGTTGTTTAGCGCTTTAAAAATAAAAACGAATTCTTGCTTAAAATAAATTCAAGTTTTTTTTTTAATAACTGCAGTATTATACAAAACTATATTTCATTTAACAATTATACAGCACTGGAATGTTGGATTAAAAAATCATTAGGTCTGTTTGAGAATTTTTCAAGTAAAAATTATCCAGAAAAATTTAGTAAATGAAATGTGGAGTGTAATCCAACTTACGCTGTCAAAAGTGTAACCAAACAGAAATCTGTAAAAACATGCAAGTTCTTAACTCTTGTTTAGACCAGTGGGTGTTAGCACATTCACAGTATGTATACAGGAAAAAAGGTGTGAACAGGAGAGATAAAAAATAAAAAGCTGGTTTTCAGTTTCATTTGATGTTTGAAGCTAGAGGTAAACTTAAGTTTAATCAGACGTTTAAGCAAAAAGGAAAAACGTTCCTTGGGCTGGATCTGCGACTCTTCCTTTCCAGGTGCAGCGGGTAAGGCTGAGTAAAACGGCTGTGGATCAGCAGACTTACGAACGCGCAATTTATTTGTTGGTTCTATTTGCCTCCAAATGTTTGCAAAAATTATTTGTTTTGGAGGCGATCATATGGCAGCCCATTATATACATTTCTTGTTCTTCTTCTTACTGGCTGGAAGTTACCGGCAAGAATTTCTCCAGAATAATCTTGCAACTTCTTTCGAAAGTAACTGTCACTTTACGTTCTCAATTTCTCTCTCGTTGCAAGAGAATTGGCGTACCCAAACAACTTCCAGTAATAATTTGTACGAATTTGTACAAAATATTTGTACCCAAACAGACCTAATGATTTTTTCAACCTAGAATACCAGTGTTGTGTAATTGTCAATTGAAATATAATGTCCTTTAACACTTCAGTTATGAAAAAAAAACTTAATTTTAATTTTTTAAGCTCTTTCTCTTTTTATGAAAAAACACACCAAACACCAAACTCAATATTTTCCGCATTTTGATTTTCAAAAAGGTCTAAATTTAGTGCGAAACGCACTAAGTTGGCAACAGTGAATAGTAGTGAAAGTTGTCTATGCAATTTTGTTTTTCTTTGTCATAATGTTTTTGTGTTTCTGTGTGAATTCTTTCTGCACTTAAGGAAATATGAAATGGAGCCGACGATTCCAGTGAGTAGATGCCCTGAAAGTTATTCGTATTTAGTGAAAATGTTGTTCGTCCTAGGTAAAGGATCGCTCAAGTGTGGCACCAACTGTTCATGCCTTAATACCACTCCGATCCGTTTTAGTATTTCTTATTGCCACGTTAGGCACGGCTGTTGTGTTGGAGCTAGCTTCGTCTGACTGCGGCTTTTGGAACACTGCGCATCTTCAAATTTTTTCGTATAATAATGACACTGTTTATTCAAGTCCATCGCCAAAGTTTACCATATACCAGAGAAGCGCCAACGAGGAGCATTTGCGGCATGTGGTGAAGCTGCTGCAGTTGTTAGGCTATGAACGTACTTCGTTTGATGACAAATGGGATCTGCTGTGGGCACATGACTATCCTTTTTTGCGCATGCCACAGCGTATGAGAGAACTGACACCACAACAGGTTGTCAACCACATACCAGGTTGCGGGTTCCTAACAAATAAAGTTGACCTTTCCACAACGCAGCTGCCATTTCTTCCACGCGCGTTTCGTCTGCCTGACGAGCAGCGCGCTTTCTTGCAGTATGCAAGCGAGCACCCCGACGCTGTATTCGTAGAAAAACATAACGAACATAGAAATATATTCATCCGTCCGCCAAACAAAGTAAACCTCAGTTCCAGCGATTCCTTCGTGCAAGAATTCGTCAAAAATCCCTTCCTTGTGGACGGTTATAAATTCGACATTGGAGTATATACGGTTATTACATCAGTCGACCCACTACTCTTATATATCTACACTGGTGACGTCCTGTTCCGCTACTGTGCTGTCCAGTACCACCCGTTCGATGAAAGTAACGTCAACAAGTACATCGTGGGAGACGATTATCTACCTACTTGGAAAGTCCCATCACTAACCAAGTACTACAACCATTTTGGTGGCAGCATGCGCGCCGCTTTTGATGCGTATGTGCATAGTCAATCCAAAGATCCTTCAGCCATTTGGCTTCAAGTTGAGGAAATAATACGGCAGACCGTGTTGTCTAAACAACATGATATTTCTCGAGTTAGGCGCTTATATAAGATGGGGACATTTTTTGATCTCCTTCGCTTTGATCTAATCATCGACGACCAGTTGCGCGTGCACCTTATGGAGGCAAATATGTCACCCAATTTGTCGTCGGCACACTTCCTGCCTAATGCACTTTTGTACGAACAGATTTTATATAGCGTACTAAATTTAGTGGGCATTGGATCACCGCTCAAGCAGCATTCAGTAATAGAGAGGTAAGTTGTAGGTCGTTTTATTTACTTAACTGGTCATAACAACCCATTAACGGGTTAAGGTCTCCCGCAAAAGTTTTTTCCTCAGGCGACACTGTTTGCGCTCGCCTTCTCCAGTTGGTCACACCAAGAGCAGATATGGCTTCCTCAACTTGGTCTTTCCACCGGAGACACGGCTTCCCTCTTTGCCGTCGACCTCCAACTACTGCATCGAACACCTTTTCGCCGGAGCTTCATCGTCCATACGGAAGACATGGCCAATACACCATAGCCGCTAGATGTTAATTTGATGCGCTACATCCAGGTCTTTATAAAGCTCATACAACTCATTGTTGGTTCGTATATGATGTCGTCAATACGAACAGGGCCAACGATTTTGTGAAATACTTTCGTCTCGAACACTCCAAGGGCCGCTGTGTCGTTACGCGACAGTGTCCATGCTTCTGCGCCATAGAGGGGCACGGGCCACAGACCCATTTTGGCAGCTTTTCTATCGATTGCCGCATAGCAGCGGTAACATCTCGCTTGTTATACCCGATGACGTCAATTTTCCAGGATCGGCGTAGGCAAGGAGCTGGACACTTTTGTTTAAGATCGTGCCATTACGATGTACACCATCCTTGCGAAAAGTACTCTCCATGGTGAAGTTGAAGAGGTCGCATGATAACGGATCGCCTTGTCTGAAGCCTCGAACGGTATCAAATGGGTCGGAGAGGTCACTCTCCAACCTTGACGATAAAAATATGGTGTCTATCGATTTGACTCTCATGGGTCTTTTCCAGGATTATCTGGTCGATGGTGGACTTACTAGGTCCAAAGTCGCACTGGTAGGGTCCAGTCAGCGCCTTGGCGAGTGGCTTCTTTCACGTAATACACTCTTCGTACCTTCTTCTCTTCATGATCTCGAGGTTTGATTGTTCATGGATTTTGTTTAACCCTACTTATGTACTTACTGTATTTGATTATAAACTCTTGCTGTTACTTAAGTCTATACATTACATAATTAGCTTATCGGTCTTGTACTTAATGTTCTATGATTCAACGACTACATCGCGTACCGTATTTGCTATTAAATTGCAATTGCTATTAAATTGAAAATGCTTCTATAGATCTGATCCATGTCTGATCTGTATCGAAGCTCTAGGGTTGATTTGATTTGCGCCCAAATGTTCGTCTGTTGAATGTTGACTGCATCCTTGGATGTTCGTTTAACATAAGGCTCGTACAGCCTCCTTTTGTATTTCGTCATCGGTAATCGTTGAGAGTAAATACTCCACTCCTTTAAAGAATGAATATACGATGATGTGGCTTAATATTTTAAGGACTTGTACTGTCTCTCATGTTCTTCTGTCGAATACCTTCTGTCATCGTATAATCGTGGTGTACTTCTCTATCAGGTCGTGCGCTTAGGGTTCACTGAACTATTCTACGTCTTATAGGTTTCATCTTATAGCCTATTTCCACCGAGCGCTTAAATACATTTAAGGGCTCTGTTAAGCTTGAGAGCTGTCAAGCGTTTCCACCAAAACTGAGTTAAATGCAACAGCTGGTTTTTATTTAAATTTTTAGTTGGTCAAGCCATATCTGCATTTATTTCTGGGCAGCCACCGCTTACCAATCGCCGCCATCTCCTTGTACACGTATGTATGGTTTCTTGTAGCCCCTCTACTGCAAGAAAACCAATTCGCTTTCCTTCTCAACAGTCTAGGAATGTCTGCGTTTTCATATTTGTGAAAATTTATTTCATTTGTCAATGTTTATTTCATTTTTGAAAGTTGTCAGCTGATTGATACCAGAGCTGTCTGAATTTTTAATGTCAAGAGGGTTAGTGAGAAGCTCTACGTTTTTTATTTTCTCTTTCAGCATTTATTATTGGCAAATAATAGAAGTTTTGACTTTGATTATGACAGACGATATGTATTTTTGCGAAAAATGCAGTAAAAAGTCATTGTCTTAGCAAAAAATCTACCACACCGAACGCAATGCGAATGCCCTCTTTTGTTTGTGTTCGTACGGCTCTTGCAGCGCCGAAAAGAATGCTATCAAAACTTGTACATTTGTCAAAATTACTCCAGCTTTTAACATAACATATTCTGTTAGACGTCTGTAAAGGGCAAAACTGAGTTAACTCAGTTTTGAAAGTGAGTTAACTCACTTTGATACAAAAACAATTGCATGGGAATTAGAGCATTTAAATGCGATGTTAAATGCATTTAAGCGTTAAATGCACTTAAGGCCCGGTGGAAATAGGCTATTACGACCTATACTCTGTCTTTGTAAAGAAGGGGAAAAGGGGAAGGTGTTTAATACAACATTTAATTTTTAATTTTCCATACTCTCAAAATAAATCGTCAAAATTAAGCTAATTTTTCGTTGTGATAGTAGCATGTGGTTATCTCTTAAAGTAAAAGTAAGTATTCAGAACTGTTTAGCTGTAAATGACAATGGTTATTGTAATTTTATGCTTTTCTATGATGCCAAATACACGCTTCATTCTAGTAATAACTGCACCAACTGTAAGGGCGAAGTTATGCTGCTGGTCACGGACACGCATAAAATTGTTGTTGTTTCAATGTAAAAGAGAAAATTGAAAGAGTAAAATTTGACCGCGCCGATCACCGGATAATGAGGCTATCGATGCCAAATCAGGCGATCAAATCAGTGTTGCGTCGTGACATTCACAATAGTTGTGTTTTAGAAACAAATTTGTTCGTTTTTACGAAAATGTGTGTGGAATGACCAAACAGATAGTTGATAGCAACTCTCATCACTAGCGAGTGTTTAGATTTGTGTTTTCGGTGAAAAAAAGAAAGAAAAAGAGGAATTTAAATGGTAAAAAAATGTTCTTTCACCCACATATTATATTAATTTCATTTATAAATTATTAGCTCAGAATGCCAGAAATTTCGGCCCAATCAAATACTGAGGCGCTGATAACAATGTTCCAGGAGCTCGAATGCTGGGGAAATGTGTGCTATTCAGACCGGTGCAAGTGCGAAAAAGACTTTTACATTTTAATTGCAAATTGTATTTGAAAAAGTAAAGTACTAATAAGTACTAAAAAGTACTAAAAGTAAGCGAAAAGTGCAGTAGAGACCATTGATCAAATAATTGTCAGCATAACATGCTTTCGGCACGATCATTTGACAGTCAGCATATCATCGCCCTGAGTAGAACAATTACGACGTTGGACGAAAGTGATGTTAGAAAGCTTCCACAAAGCTTTGCGACCCTGTATAAACGAAATTAATATAAAAGTTTTTAAAAATAAATTTTTCGTTTGAATTTTTGTGAATAGTAAGGATCAGCTGATTTATTTCTTGGTTAATCGATATTTACCCATTCAACATTGGCTGGTTAACAGTTGGTTAACCAGAGACTGTGAAATCAAGAAAGGGTTGTTAACCATCGATAAATGGTTAATGGTTAAACAAATTCGAGACCCTCATATCCACAATTTAAATCAAGCTTAAGTTTTTAAAATGCAAACATAGATTAGGCCAACTGCTACGAGATGGTTCGTTAAGAAAACGTATATGTATACAGTTATGTGTAAGTACATATGTGACTACGTATCCATTAACTTGATTTTATTATAGTATTTTCTACTTTATATTCATAATATCGCATAATCAAATAATATTAAAATTTGTCTGTTTCTTTGTAGATCACTTAAAAACGAAAACATTATCACAGCTGAGAAAAACCTCGCAGTAGATTTGAACCTCTGCGCAGAATATGAGTGCGACAAATTTTGCAACAAGGCCGAGTGCGCGTTGTGTCTGCCTTGTTTAAGCGGGTCAGAGTTCGGTATACTTGAAAAAGCCCATCGAGAACACTTGCATAGAATTGATATGAAGCGGATTTTCCCCAAACCAATTGTAAGTTGATCCGCCACATGTGCTTTTTTGTAAGTTATGTTGTACGGCTAAGCGAGAGATAACCTGAATAACTCCCAAAATATCGACATTTTTGGTATTGCCGGTGATATTTTTATGATGTCACGCCGCACAGTGTCGCGAGTAGGGACAAAAATAAAAAAAATGAATTTCGTAAATGTAGAAAAATAAGTTTGTAGTAGCTCTCCCCTACGAATCGGGCGAATCGTTACAGAGCGATATCTTAAAAATGACGCCACCATATATCAAATGTCGCATAGCTTAATGTTCGTGACCTTCAGCCGCTCATTTGTTTCGGTGACATTCCAATTCTCAGTAGAAAACTGACGCTTGGCAGGGTAAGACGTGTTTTGTGACTTGTAAAATTCATATTTGGATGTCTACAATCTTTCAATTTTGAGTGGTAAATAATTTTGTGATCAATCGAAAGTGTATGTTTTTTTTATCTTTATTGTGTTGCCTTTCGCGCAAAAAAAGAAAATTCGCAAATATTGTTACTGTGTCTTTGCTAAGCCATTCCATAGCAAACATTTCACAGTGGGGCGAATCGTTACATTTTGTATGGGGCAATCGTGACGGTCATTTTTTATGCATTTAAGCGTCTGACGCAATTTTGAAGACTGCGTTATTGCTTGTGTTTGTAGAAAAATCATCTGTGTTGTTCGTCATGATATGTTTTTTATCATTTTCGTGATTTTTTTTAATTTTTCATTACTTTATTGCAACTTTTCAAAAAAGGTAGCTAAATCATCTGAGGCAGCACCGAAACGCATAAGCCAGCGTCGAAGCGCCATCGCTGCGATTGATTATGCTGATGTTGAGTCTGATTCTGATTAAAAATCAACTTTTTTCCTTTTTCATTTTTTCATATATTTTTCCACCATTTTCTTTTGGCATGTTGGTCAATTTAACCATCAAACATGTATTCGTATTCTTAATAAAAATGAAGTAAATAATTGAAATATTATTTGTGTATACATATTTTGATTTCAGCGCCTCAAAATTTGAAAAAAGCGAGTGTAACGATTCGCCCCATACTGCGTAACGATTCGCCCCACACTTTTTAAAATGCCATTTTTTTGACACTTTGGGAATATCGACATAACTTATTTCGTATTTGTCCTACACCTAAGTGTTTATAATCAAAAGTTGCGCAAAATAACAGGCTTCAAAACGATATATAACATGGTCGACAATTTTTTCGCAGATAAAAAATATTGGGCTTACAAAAAAGCGTAACGATTCGCCCCACTCTCCCCTACTGAAGTAAATACCTCAAATTACTAAAATGTGAAAACGGATTTTAAAAATATCAATTTATATACCGATGGCAGGCCACCAAACTTGCACTTTGTGAAGGTGGGTGACTTGGGTAGAAATTATTGCAATTTGTTGAATGTAAGTTCGAGGTCTCTTATTGAAAAATTTCCCATGGAACCTTATGTTAAGTAAACATATTCTATAAAAAATACTATTTTTGGAACTCTGTGAAAGCTTTCCCTCTTTTTTTTGCTTTCCATATTCCTTGTACCGTTACTTAAAGAAACGTCAATTCGTAGGAATAAAAGTGCAGTGTCATCAAACTTTAGATAAACTTTAAAAAATTACTCCTTCTTACTACTTCGAGATTTTACAGTGTGATATAGCTGAAAGTATGTATTAATAGAAACCATGGACTTTAGCTGCACAAACTTGCACGTTTTTAAGAAATTCAACATTTTCAGTGACGTATTCAGTAAAAAATAGGGACCTTTTTGCAGCATGGTTGGCAGGAAAACATAGCGACCACTGCTGCGTTTCGCTTAAACTATCAATTTTTGTATGTAATAATATGCAAACACCACTTGATTTTGAAAAATTACAAAAAAAAAGGTAGATTCG
This sequence comes from Melieria crassipennis, assembly GCA_963668005.1. Lineage (NCBI taxonomy): Eukaryota > Metazoa > Arthropoda > Insecta > Diptera > Ulidiidae > Melieria > Melieria crassipennis. The sequence continues at coordinate 83,018,121 of OY764961.1, read as the reverse complement.
ATGGAAGGCTTCGGTAATACTGCGTGGCGTGCCATCGAATCAAGGCAACTTTCGAAAAGAAGCAAAATTTGTTAATGTCTTCAGAACCAATTATAGCAGTTAATAGGAAAATTAATTGTAAACATGAAAACCGAAACTCTGATATTTTGCAATTTAAAAAAATTTTAATTTAGAATTTTGTTAAAAATAGATGTAGAGGGTTAAATTTGAATAATTCATCATCGGAAACCGATTGTCCTGGCAGTACAGATTAACAAATTGTAATTTTTAATGAAAATATATGCTATACTGAATTAAATAAGAGATGCTATTATTTTCTATTTGGGTTTGAAATTACTTAGATGCGCATAAGTATAAACAGATATTTCGCTCCTTCACTGCAAGAACGTCATAACTCAAAACTACATCATTCCGAGAAAATTCAATTTTAAAGTTTACCATTACAGGGAGTTCAAGGTATCAAAAAATTTTTCATGTCGTCTTGTGAGCAAAGTATTGAATATTTTACAAAGTGGTTTTGACAGATTAAAGATCATATGCAGATACACACAGGGTTGCTATAAACTGAAAACAATTTTTTTTTTAGTTATGACGTTCTTGCAGCGAAGGAGCGATTTGTAGATTTTTCAAAATTTCTTTTTTTTATAACAAGTATATAAGTTGATCGAACAAATTTTTGGCATATGTGTTTATATTGATGATATGATATGCTGTACCAAATTTCATCAATATATCTTTTATAGTTTCCGACATACTGTCAACTTAGTATTTGGTTTGTATGGGAGGTGGGCGTGTGCGTGGGGCGATTGAAGTAATTTTTGGTGTATTAACTTCTCTTTATAACAAAATCATATGTACAAAATTTTATTGTCGTACGACTATTCCTTCCATTTTTGTCCCTCGCTACTATGGACTCGCGACACTGTGCGCCGTAGCCCATGAAAAAAGGCAAATTTAAATTAATTTAATCTTCCAAAATCGTTTTAAAGCTCTGAGATCTTACATAATCTTTTGATGTTTATTCTATGGGAGAAGAGGTGTGACATTTTCATACAAAAAAAAACGTAAGCAGCTAATTACCGTCAGTGTAGTCAGTCTGCGAAATTTGACAATGTAATTACCAACGTGGCACAGATAATGACTTTCCATTGAGCCTGATTGTAATTGGGATTTTTTAAGGTATTTTATGTCAAAAGAAGAAATGACCTTGACCAAAGAAGAAAAACAAGGAAAAAGTTGTTTGAATTCCTCCACTAACCACACAATATGATAACTTTTAACAAAATCAATGTGTATATGCATTTGTTTAATAAATGCTTAGGATTATAATGCGACTCCGTGTCAGATAGCATGCCGTAATAGATATAGCCGAAATTTGTGTCAAAACGACAACAAGAATACCAGTTCTGACCACAATTTTAGAAGACTGGTCTGCACAAGTCTCCCAACAATTAGCAGTTTCAAAGTCGTGGTGAAACTTATATTTCAAGGAATGAAATGCAAAAATCATTTCATTGAAAAAGTCCTTTTAAACTTAACCATGATATTCCATTTCTGCTGGTACATACCATTGTCTAATAACTAGGTATCGCATTTATATGCAAAAAATGCAAAAATATGCAAAATATGCAAATATGCAGTGCATATTCTATATTTTCTATACCCTATATTTCTATACCCATATTTTGGAATTTTTGTCATTTCTACCCTCATCCTTATATTTCTGAAGTTTTATTCTCAAAACAATCACTTACTAACCCGTTCGAGTCCTTTCATTTCAAAAAAGTAGATAGACAGTTCAGTTGCGAAAAAGAAAAACAATTTTCATTCATAAATGCTTATAAAAAAAGCCCCCAACTCGCCGTTCGGAATCAGCATAAAACTGTAGGTTTATTCTGCAAGGCGAATGGTTGTATGAAGCTAGGCCTTAATACACAAATTGTTTTTTGGTTTATATCGTATAGTTTTGGAAACAGTACACATAAATGAAGATGGCAGAAAATACATTGAGAAAATATTTAATTGGTTTACTAAGCGAATCATTGACAACTATTTTTATTTTATTGGTAATGGCACTATCCATAGTATAACAATAAAATAGTCTAATAAAAACTCCCGCTCAAAGAAAACATCATTTTTGAAATTACGTAAATTTTGATGTCTGAAATTTTTCAGTTAAAAAATATTCATTCGCATTTTCATTCAAATAAAATCGTACTAAGAGCAAAAGGAAAATAATAATAATTTTAATTGACTGGCACGACAACCCGCTTACGCGAGACTAAGGCCTAGCTTCCCGCAACTACCCGTGTTGTGCGTGTGAATTTTTACGCGGGTTGAAGGGACCTACAGTTTAATGCCGGTTCCGAACGGCAGGTTGGGAGCTTTTTCATAAGCAATTTTTACTCTCAGAGGTTTGCCATTTCCAGCTGAGAGGACAGCCACCGAAAGAGAAAACGAGTTTTCCCGTTATTTTTTTAGGTGTTATTACAGGCAGTATTTGAACCTGAGGTTGCTGCCTGCGACTCGCGGTCCAACGCACTAACCAGCTGAGCCACGGCGGCTGCAAAAGGAAAATGCTTAAGTATATTTTAGTAGACCTTTGTTTACACCGTACACAATTTGAAGACTCTGCTGATGACTTTTTTCACAAAATTTGTTAATCAAAATAGAGGTACATTAGGGGTACTCTCTTTTATTAGACTACTTTATTATTATACTATGGTCACTATCCATTTGACTTTGTTAATAGGCTATGGTACATACTATGTTGTATAGTGAATTACTTTATATAAGAGCTCGCTCTAAAATACTACTTTTATTAAATTTTTCTTGCAGCTTAGTCCAGAGAACTTTGATGTTGAATTTGAAGTACAAAACATGACGAAAACGAACGCCTGGTTAACTCGGTGGTTTAGTGGAAAATGCCAATACGAACGCAGCTGGTGCAATTAAATTGTGTATTTTTTCAAACCAGAATTAGAAAAAAATTTTATTTAAGTAAAATACATTTGTTTCTTAAGTCATAAGAATAAATCACAATATTTCTTGTAGCGGGTGTTTTTGAGAAGTTCAGTTTCCCGATAACGATTGATGGTTTGGGCTTCCATTTCATTATGAATAGACTAATGTCCTGTTCAGACAGCTAAATAAATTGAGGCAATTTAGTTCTTGAGTTTATTGTTTTTGCTGTTCACATACCTCAATTTAGCTGTTATCGAAAATATTATAGAACACGTTTTTGTTTTGAGGGAAGAAAGGTTGTTTTTCTGTTTATATATAAAAACCGTTCTTACAGCCCTCTTCTGGCGAAAATCTAACAATAGATTTCTATTCAGCACTTGTTAGATTTTTTATCAGAAATTATTAGGTCGGTTTGGGTACGAATAATTTGTACGAATTTGTACAAATGTTTACTGGATCCTGTTTGTGTACGCCAAATCTCTTGCAACGAGAGAGAAATGGAGAGCGTAAAGTGACAGTTCATTTCGTGAGAACTTTCAAGTTTTTACTGGACAAATTTTGTCCAGTAACTTTTAGCCAGTAAGAAGAAGAACAAGAAAAACATATGACTGGCTGCCATATGATCGACTGCAAAGACAAATAATTTTTGCAAACATTTGGAGGCAAATGGAGTCAGCAATGAATTTGTACGTTCGCTAGTCTGCTGACCCACAACCGTCTTGCTCAGCTTTTCCTGCTGCAGCTGAAAGGGAAAAATCGCCCAACGAACCATTTGCCTTTTGCATTAAACGTTTGGGTAAACTTAAGTTTCTCTATCGCTTCAAACCTCAAACGAAACTTTTAGATCAGCTGTTTCTTTCTTTAACCCTCCTGTTTACACAATTTTTTGTGAATATTTTGAATGTGCGAAGTCCCACTGGTGTAACCAATCCACTTGCATATTCTTACCAATTCCTGTTTGTTTACTTTTTTGGATAGTTTGATTTTTGGGAGCGTAAGCTGGCTTACTTTCCTGATATTTTTTACTGGATAATTTTTACTGGAAAAATTCCCTAACAGACCTATTGTTAGCCTATTCTTGCGCAAATTTGACAAGCAGAAATCTGTAAAATTTGACCACAGCGAGGTGAAAAGTTATCCTTGTTTTGGTTTCACTGTGAATGGCAAATAAATGGAAAAGAAGAAGAAGCTGCGAAATTTGAAAATAAATTCAAATAAAATGTCCACTACGAAATAAGTATTCTTTACAAATTCCACTGATTTGATTATTAAATATTTATTATGGTTCAAGGCTTGAGCGAACTAATATGGCGTTCAAACTGACTCATTTAAGCTAGTTTAAGTGAAAAGAGCTTTTTGTTGAACACAACCGTCCAGACTGCTCAATGAAGTTCAATTTGACAGCCGTTTGTTTACAAACAACAAATAAATATTTTTGCGAACTGATGTGCTGAGAGCATGATTTGAGCGAAATATTGGCGCATATTTCACAAACCACGGCAACATACTCAACTTCGTCCAAATATTAGACGCCTTGTATTTAGACGCCATACAAAGGCGATGAATGGAATGAAAGCAGTGCGAGAAAAACGATTATTTTTATTCATTTCAAAATTTACAAATTTTCAATTTATGTTTGGTTTGTTTTGATGAAATGACAGCTGAATTTGTAGGGATGTTTTTTCTGGTGTGTGCGCTGTGTTCAGTTGACAAAAAAGCTTTTTCATAGAAAGCTTTCGGATGCAACCCTGCGTTAAACTCGTTTCAAAACATAAATGGTTTAACACGTTTTATTTCCAACAACAATTGCATGTGAATAAACAGGTTTTCGAACTGGTTTTGTTCATTTAACTTGTTTAAGCACATTAAACACGTTTAAGTCGTCAGTTTGAACGCCATATAAGCAGGAGCAGCTGAAATTTTGTCTGCAGTTTTTGAGGGACCATCCCGAGCTGCAAGCTGGGAAACACAGCCCCAATGTCCAAAACTTATGAGGGCAGATGGAGGACCAACTCAACGCTATGAGGGGGTCCACGCGTACCCCAGCTTTCTATACACTTCTGGTACGATCCATGTGCGTAAAAAACAGTGATACCAGGAAACGAGATATAAAAAATATTGTGGACTTTTGATTGTCGTGCGACTCCAGCTGCAAAAGCAATTCCCAGCAGAACGGTTTTGGAAAACGAAAATGTTTAACAAACATGCTTTCCTGCATAGCAAAAGGGTCGCTTTCGTCGTGCAAAGGGTTTAAAAGCCTTCTCTTCGCCAAAGCGACCGCACACGCTAATAATAGCTGCTCTTCTATTTGCAATTGTTTCTTTGCAACTGTTTTTGCGCTTGTCAGCTCCTCCTACGTACGTGACAACTTCTCTGACGTGTGTTAGATAAAGAGCTTTTTAAAAATGGTGTGAATACGCATATCTAACAATTGATAGAATCCATAGTGAAATTAATAAAGTGTGCCAGATAGCGGGAATCTTCATCGTACACTTATTTTCTGACAGTTAATGTCATGTATGATTAATGTGCTGTATGAAAAAATTTTATAATAAATTTTTTTTTTAAAAAGGAAATATGTACATACGTTCGGCTCCAAACCCGACACCAAAAACGCATCTACATGCCAGGAAAAACGTGCTGTCTCTGCAAAAAAACGCACGGCAATGCAGTTTCTATGTTTTTCTAACATAAAATACATTATGTTGTCTACTTTGTAGCGCTATAACGCACGATGTATCGTCACTTACAGTTATATGAATGATACTCCAACTTCACATTCTTTCAGGCTCTTTCAAGCCTAAGGCTGAACATTCTGCATGCAACTATGTTTTTTAGAGACATGCAATTTGTTTGCCCTTGGAAAGCTATTTACAGTACATATCAGTGCTAAAAAGGTAATAACTCGGTATGGTGAAAAGGTTTTCTTTTGACTTTTACAAATGTTTCTGCCATTTACGCGCATATAAATATATATTTCTGGAGTACTGAAAGTAAATTTTAAATGTTGTGCTATTTTAGGGACAAAAAAATAATGGTTAATCGAACTGACACAAATAAATTGACAATTGTTACGCAGAGAAATAAGTGTACGTCATCTACCTGGTACACTTGATTGATTTCACTATGTTTCACTATGCACAACAGTTTTCCGTTTTATTTTAAAAATGCTTTCTTCGCAAACCGTTCAAAATAGGATAGGAAGTGAAGAGTATGTTTAATGAGTGCTGGTCGTAATGTTAATAGCAGAGGACGAAATGTTAAATTAACAGTGGTCGTAATATTACTATCCCTTAACATTTCTGAATTTGTATGATATGATACTCCTACTGTACGCATTCTGTAATACTGTTTATTCTGTGGTTTAATATATGCGTATTCTTCCATCATAAGCCATTCACAATGGCACTTAGAGTATCGGTATCGACGAAGAGTTTCGTGCCGATGATGCGATCATAAATAAAGAAGCGGCGGGGGTGTGCGACACCGACAGTAGCCGCCGAGTCTATTGGCAGTCGATTCCGATTCCCTGGTTGGCCCAGGACATGTCTATATGCACTTCTATGCCTTGTTGCCGTATCTACGGTGGTAGTAGCAAACTGCACCTCATGTCCTTGTAGTCGTGCTGGGCATGGTGTACCAGATACATCGGTGACGATATATCGAGTCGTTGGCCACGAAACTTCTGAGAATTTTTCTCGACCAGTTTTGCCAGGTCGTCTACGTGAGCCTCCGAGTCTGTTCATTATGTCTTTAAGTAGTGCAGACGGCTGTTTGTCTGCCTGCTCCACCCCGGAGACGAGCGTTTTGAACTTGCGCTCCTGTGAAACCAAACATACTTCAGTAAAGCATTTTTGATGCATGCATAACAATCGTTTGCTGAGGGTCTAGCCACAATGTGTACGATAACAGCCAATGTCTCTTGATCCAAATATTCTACGACGGCGTGGTATTTGGTCGCATCAGTCGTGATTCAAACTGGGTCTCGACTATTGTGGCAAGTACAAGTTCAACAACAAGAAGAAAAAACATGTCACTGCTGTTATTAAAAAATTCGATGTCGAACGCTGAACAGCTGTCGAAAAAGTCTTCACCACTAGGTGGCTAGTGTGTTCCCACACAACATTCATTTATACCGCCGTCTATAAGAATGTTGTATTTGTTCGAACAGTTTAGCTTAGACAAATACCATTTGCGCTAGAAATATATTTCGTCGCTGGAATAAAGAAACAGTGTAAGTGCCACATACACTATTATTCGATAATTGCACCATTGGATAGACAATCCTTTAAATCGTCGCTGGAATAATGAAATAGTGTAACATGAAAAGTATAGTTTTGAGAAAAACGAATTGGAAGTTTTTATAAACCAATCGATCTACTTTAAACTTTTATTGTACGCGTCTTATTAAAAATATTCACATCTTAAATACACCACACTTTTCACTGATTCCTTAGCTGTTAATCCACAAAAAAAGATGTAATCATGTTTAGTTAGAAACACCATTAAAGCCCATTTTTCTGAAAGCATTTGCTTATACACTATTTTATCTTTGAACATTTTTATATGAAATCATTATACACTATTTTATTTGTACGGGATACATCATTTCATTTCTGATTAGACACTGTTTTATTAGTTTAATTTAAAGTAAAGACAGAACAAAAAACAACGTAAATGACCTTATGTTATGGAATAGATGCACGCCGTATGAAGTGCGAATGATTTATTATAAGTATGATTGATCCTTATACAATTGTTCACAATACATACTCATATTTGCATGAAGTGAACACATAAATAAAAGGTAAGATAAGTAAAAGAATAATAAAGGTAAGGAGGTGTGTGTATGACAATAAACAACAATGTAAGCAAGTTACACCATGTTGTATGTATGTATGTATATTTAGATAATTAAATAATAAGTAATAGAAGTAGGATTTGGTTTAACATATTTAATCAATTTCACCATCGCTTTCATCATCATATCAATTGTGAAGTCTGTAAGTGCTCAAAAAACAATTCAGCATCTTTATTCAGCAATCCTTCAGCACATAGTTTTAATAAGTCCAGCTTTTTGGATACAGATACTGAAAGATGGGAGAAGTATTTTTTGTAGCTTGACGCTTTTTGAAGTCCACGTTGCAAGCCTTAATTACTTTTATGTGAAGCCATAACACTTCTTCGCCACTCGAATCCTTCTTGAAATTTGATGGAAAACTATCAAACAGTTTTTTTAAATCATAAAAGTCAGTATACTCCATCTCGTTGGTAAAATATGGATTCTGACATCTCGCATTCCGCATAATTGTTTCCCATTCTTTAGGGTAATTTATAATTTTATTTTTTTTGCGCAGTCGATGGTTGAATGCATTGAGCATACCTCCATTTGTGTGTGTCCGGACTCCAACAACTTTATTTGAATTATATCAAACCACAAGTTCATGCTACGGTACATTAATAAAGCTGCAATGTACCTACATATCTATAAACAATATAATAAAACATTTTATAGTCAGATACTTTCTAGTCACAGTAAAGGAAGGGATTAGAGGTGGGATCGACAGATCACTTGAGACAGCACTCATTTAGCCAAACAGCTAACCAATTTTTGTTTTTGTCCACCGCAACATTCCGAATACAATATAATATTTTTCACGTGATTTGTTAGAGCAGATAAATTAAAGTATAAAGTTTACCCTATTTCATTACACCCACGATTTCCACTATTTTCGTGCCAAAAGTAACAGAAGCCTTCTTTAGTTAACAAATCGAATAATGTGTTGTTGTGTGTGCCAAATTTCCTTGTAAAATAAAAAGAACTGACTCGCAACTCGCAAATTACAAATTTTTATTGACTGAGCTAGAGCAGCTGAGCAAAGTATGCGAACAAGCAATCGATGTTGCCAATTTAAGCAGTGATACCAATTGTTATGGTTTTGTCGCCTACGAAATAGAGACTAGCTCAAAGCTTGGCGACAGCGGCATCTGTGTTCGGTGTTCGTGTTGTCGTGAAAATAATCATTCCCATACCATTGATCTGAATCTATATTTTGACAGATGCAGTCGTGTCGCTGCCGTCGTCTATGTGTTCACGGCATAATACAGAACACGCATCTCATACATATTCAAAGTTGTTGGGGTTGTAATATTATGACCACGGTTAATTTAACATTACGACCTCGGCTATCAGCATTACGAAGAGAACTAGACAGTTTTTATTTCTGTTATATCACAGAACAAACAGTACATAGATTAGAAGAAAGTAATGATCGCATGCGGCTTTTTGAAGCATTGAAGGGAAAATAGCGACACGCTGTGGTTGCTGTTCTTGTCGACCAACAAAACGAAGTTCCACCCTGCATCTTATACGGGAAAACAAGCTATGGTTATTGTTAGAGTCCGACCGGTTCCCACTTTTTTAGCCGATGTCGATTAATCTGCCAATGCCGATTGCGTAGAAAATATAAAACGAATGGATTCAATCAAAAAAAGTTTATTTTACATAAGAACAAAAACGAAGGGGCTATATTAAATAAAAATTTGTTTGTAACATATTTCACATAAATAACACAGAAACGAAAAAATTAAAAATTAAAAACTAAACAAAATCATAAGATAATCCTGCATATACATTAACATGTATTAAAAAAAATAATATGCATATCACATATATTCAACGTGTCCACTGTGATAAACAAAAATACTGACGTAAACTCGACTTATTAATAAATATTGCATTACTCGTAAAATTGAGTTTGTTCTTCAACTTAAAATGCAAAAGAGAATGAAAAATGAATGAGGTGCAAAGGTGCAAAATATGGGTTAAGGTGTTGTATGAAGACTTGGTAAAAATACCCCAAATCAAAAATAATTCGTATTTTTTAATTTTTGGAAAATCAAAATTTAACGGGGTGAACCAAGGGTTACGGTTCGTATACGGAAAGGCTACGAAAAAACCATGAACCGATTGGCCTATTGGCTTCAAAGTTGGTGAAAACACTTTAAATCAAACATAATTTTACACGTGTTTCTCATTTTTTTTTTAATCAAAACTTAAGGGGTGGACCAAGGGTTAAAAGTTTGTATGAAGAAACTTGATTTTTTACGCCTTTTGACTTCAAGCTTGGTTAAAGCACTGCAAATGAGAAATAATTAGAGTATTTTTTTTTTAAGTATTTTTTCGTAAACATCTGATGGGATTAACAAAGGGTTACCAGCTTGATTTATTGGCCCATTGACTTTATATTTGCATGCAAAGCCGCGGGGCCCAGCTTGTTATTGATACTGTCGGTCCATTCTTTTTGCAGTTTTTCGTTTTGGGCCGCCCCGATGAATTGTTTTGTAAGTTTTCGTAGCTTCAAACTTTTTTTTATCAGTCGTGAAATTATGGATTTATTTATTCGGCCAAAAAAATTTTACCTGATTCACTTTTATATTTTTAAATTATTTTTTACTTGAAGCAACCGGGATATTTGCTTCGTGACATTGCGCGCTGATAATTTGCTTGACTTTCTGGCACAAACTTCTATTTAAAACTGTCACTAAATAGAATACATCCATGCCATTAAGTAAAAAATACAAAATATAACTGTAATTTACCTTTACTCAGCAAAACAACACTTTGATTCTAAAAGTTACTTTTGTAACTTGTACTTGTAGTAACAGCGAGAAAAAGGCCATTATAATATAATATTTTTATATATTGTGCTCATTACTAAAGTACCGTTATGTGTTGCTTTATTATTTCTATATCTACAGACAAAACATCTAATATGCATATTTTGATGCAAGAACTTAATAATTAAGTAATTAGTTGATTAAATGGTACAATTTTGAGCAGCACGTTAGCAGGAACCTGCTAGCACCCTTAATTCAACGATGCTTAAGTCGACTTAAGCTTTTAGCGTCTTTGACCACAGAATTGTCAACTTCTCTTTTGCAGTCATGGACGCGGGTGACGGCCATTATGCTATTTAATATAAATCGTAAATTTACTGAATTTTTTAATCATTATTCCTAGTTAAGCAGTGGCTGTCCACTAGGACAGCCACCGAAAGAGAAAACGAGTTTTCCCGTTATTTTTTTTTTAGGTGTTATTACAGGCTGTATTTGAACCTGAGGTTGCTGCCTTCGACTCGCGGTCCAACGCACTAACCAACTGAGCCACGGCGGCTGCCGTAACCGTCTGTAACTAACAAACAAAATATGTAATTGTTACAATATTATTAATAATTATGTTTACTATAAAAAATGTTCATAATTTGTAAGTTCTATCAAATGTATTGGAATTATCCTTGCTGTAAAAGTATACAAATTTTTCTAAATTTAAGGGATTTAAATTTTCAGGTTTTTTCCTAAGAAGTTCGTTCATAAACTCGAGGATTTATGAACAATGCTTATGTATGCGTTCATAAAATTTATGAACGCAATCATGAGCGTTCGATAAACCCGAAGGAATATGAATGCATTCATAAACTTTTTGTGAACGCCTTCACTGGTTCCATAATGGTATTTTCATAAAGTTGATGCACATATTCATAAATTGTTTGTACGTTTTTCGTTCCGTGTTGTATCATACCTCTTAAATTTATTTTTCTACCTTCATTGTCCTAGAGTAAACAAGATGTTTCAATCCATAAATACGAATTAAGTATGGAATATGAATATTTTATACATAAATCTATACATCAATTATTGTTATGTCAAAGTACCTATCAGAAAAGCTAATTAAAAAAAAAATAATAATGCATTTTTCATAATTAATCTTTGCTTATGGATGGAAACATGTTTTTCTTTACTCCTAACCAGTGGTTTTGGGGGTTGAACCGCCCCCCGAAATATTAGGGTCGACTTTAAAACTACATACAAATTATAGGAATATACAAAAATATTTATGAATATTAAAGCATTACATTTTTAAACCCCCCCCCCCCGCCCCCCAAATAGTTTTCCGAATCCGCCCCTGCTCCTAACCAATAAAGATAGAAAAATAAAATTAAGAGGTATGATACTACAAGCTGAGATCCAAAACATGTATCCTATGCCTAGAGAGATTCTTGGCCACTGGCCGTTCATTAGCTCTGTCGTATGCGGAAAATGTATAGATAACGTTTGAAATCTTTTAAAAATGAATGCTTAGTGTAGAACACAAGGCGTCCGCGGCTTCGAGACTCGAACATGTTGCCTGCTATTTAAAGTGAACTGCATTACATCGTTTCGTGCAGGCTGCAACATCAAACATTCAGAATAACCACAGCGATTGGCTCGATCTGAGCAAAACTTGTTTTCCCAGGGGATACAGACAGATGCAGACCTGTGGAACAAGTATTGAGCCAAACATAGCAATGTCATTAAAGCACAGCGCAGCGCAACGCTAACCAGTTTATACGAGTATTTGCAGAGAGCCGATTCTTGCGATCGCCTCGTGTGGGCAATCGATTTCTGCACCTATTTCAGTTTCAAATAAACAAATAATAACAAGCAATAGAATAACAAAGAAACCTGGCCACGAAACCACTCCGTAGCAAACATTATTGCACAATGCCGAAAAATGGCCACCTACTGCATACATAGGTACATAGCATCTACATATGAATATACAATACTTATGTATGTAACATATGTATGTATGTTTCTTCGGGATTGCCTGGTGCATGCAAGGCATAATCTTAGTGCAGAAAAATATATGTACATATGTACATAAGTACATAGTTCGTACAACAAACCACGAAAAATGTGTTGTGAAGAAAGAAACTGAAGTAGACTTATGCAGATTAATAGCAGCCAATTGGCACTCTAACTCGAACAAATGACAGCGAGCACAACAGAAAACAAAACACCCAATTTATACTGGGGCGTGTCAATACCCAGCGGCCCGACCTAACCTCACAAACAGCTCGTGAAATATCAACTGAACAGCGACAAATCACGTCACGATGGCTTGATAGGGGTTTCAAGAACTCTAAACTTTAAACTACTTAACATACGTCGACAATACTACACAACATACGAGTAAGTAGTTAGCATGAATGGGCGCGCAAAATAAACAGTTTAAAGTCCTAAATGGAACGTGGTTAGGTGAGGTTGACTTGGGTTACGCTGCATAGATTTTATTTTGTCTTGCTCCTCAAGGCTCCTGCCGACTGCAGTACAGGTAGACCTCACTTCTCGCTTATCATATACCTCTTACAACAGTTGCCCTTGCCTTGATTTATACAGTTCTACATACATATATGTATGTGCATAGGTATACAAAATGCCTTGCAACAAATTTAAAGAGTGCAAGACCTCAGCCGAAGCTCAGCTGGCTAGTGCGTTGGGTCGCGAGTCAAATGCGACGCTCGAACCCAGGTTCAAGACTCCGTTGCTGCTAACACCGAAAAAAGAAAAACAACAATTTTTCTTTCGGCGGCTGTCCTCTCAGCAGGAAATGGCAACCCTCTGAGAGTAAAATTGCCTATGAAAAAGCTCCCAACTCGCCGTTCGGAATCGGCATAAAACTGTAGGTCCCTTCCAACCTTGTATCCTTGTACCTTGTTGTTGTGTCGCACGCACAACACGGATGGTTGCGGGTAGCTAGGCCTTAGTCTCGTAATCGGGCTGTCGTGCCAGTCAATTAATTAATTATCATGACCTCACTTTAACATTAGAAAGGCTACCAACATTAGCGATCACTTTGACGATTTTGGATTTTTAAATGGCTGTATTTTCTTTCATATTTTTTATGAGCCTTGGTGACTTTTACTTTTTTTTATCAAGTATCATCAATTAGCCAAACCGATGTGCACTTTTACAATTATTAATGGATACGCCTAGTTGGACTAATTGCCGTCATTTTGGCCGCAAGCAAAATAAACGAAGATTCGCTTGAATTTATGTATATGTCGAATCCTCCATTGTAGAACGTTCTACTTTCACGCGCTTTTTGTTTCTGCCCTTAAAAACACAATTCCCACATTTTTATTTTTCGCTTTTTCCCAAGTTTGCTTGATTCTACTGAACAAGTGTTTTTATACAACTCTTCTTCTTTCTTTTAACTCGGCCAATCCTGGCCGAACAGTTTCCAAGGACACATTACCTTTGACAGTTTTCATAAACATTTTTATTTTACGTAGAAAAAAATAAACATGGGGTTCTTCTTTTTTTTTGCATATTCTAGTTATTGACAATACAAATTAGTTTGTGCTTTATCACGGCCATTTTGACAAATCGCGTGTCCTCATGCGATCATTCTTTTTTTTTTTAATTTATTTTACGTTACCACTTTCCTCCTGAGGTAGTATTCACAAATCAATTACTTAATTTCATTCTAACACTTTAACAGTATTAGAGAAAACCATTCTAATACTTTACCAGTATTAGAGAACACCATTCTAATACTTTACCAGTATTAGAGAACACCATTCTAATACTTTATCAGTATTAGAGAAAACCATTCTAATACTTCACCAGTATTATAGAACACCATTACACACTTCAAAGCCCAGATACTCAACTTTTCTTTTCATAAAGCAACACTTTTTAATGTTAAGCGAAAAACCGGCCTTTGAAAGCGTACTTATGTAATACAACATTTACTCTTTCTATGCTCTCATCCAAGTCATCTGTACCCAAAACAAGGATGTCATCCATATAAACCACAACATATGTGTCAGCGAGTTCACCAAGAACCTTAATAACAACACGTTGAAATACCGCGGGAGCATTGCGCAATCCAAATGGCATGGCAATATATTCAAAATGACCTTCGGGTGTTACGAATGCAGTTTTCCACTTGCCATATCCAACGTAGTGAAATAGTGACATCCGTAAAGCCTATTGATTTGGTCAGAAAGGTAAAGTAAATCTATCAGGGATAGTGTTGTCATTCAGTTCGCGGTAATCGACACACATCCGATCTGATCCATCCCTTTTCTTGACAAGCAATATAGGACTCGCAAAAGGCGAAGAACTGGGTCGAATGGTATTCATATTCAAAATTAATATTTATCCATTGTATTCATGGTTATATCCGTGTTTTGGTGTCATATCAGTTCCTGAACTGGATTAAGTTTTGTCGTGCTGCCGTCTCTGGTTTTTTAACAATTGGATTTGGTGTTTTCTGTGAGAGAGATGGAAGGAAGGGAATGCGATTTTGAGGATGAGAAGGACATTGTTTTTGTACTTCCACACTGGAGTTTAATCAGAGAGGACGATTTCTCTGAAAAAATAGTTTAAGCAATAGCGGAAACTAATGCTTTAGAGCAGAGGTGCCCATGCCCTATGCTCTCGTTGCTTATTTGTTTTTGCAAATGCCCTTCAGCATAGGCTGAGGATTCTAGTTCATTGTTCGGCAAAATTGACAATGAGATGGTGTTAGTGAGCGCAGTGAAATTTGTCTCCACTGTATAAAATTATACCTGAACAACGACTGATTCAGAGAGGGTACTGTGTACGTGTGCTGAGCGAATTGCTCATAGGAGTAAGCTTTGCCGACCACTGCTCTAGAGCAGGGGTCGGCAAAATTGACAATGAGATGGTGTTAGTGAGCGCAGTGAAATTTCTCTCCACTGTGTAAATTATACCTGAACAACGGCTGATTGAGAGAGCGTACTGTGTACGTGTGCTGAGCGTACTGCTCATATGAGTAAGCTTTGCCGACCAGTGCTCTAGAGCAAAAAAATTAAGATATTATTTAGAGTCCGACCGATTAATCGGCATCAGCTAGTATCGGCCAATAAAATTGGTATCGGCATCGGCTAGTATCGGCATCGGCCAAAAAAAAGAATCGGCATCGGCCTTTTTTGGCCGATGCCACATCGGCCGTGTTTGGTCGAAGATGCCATCGGCCTATTTTTCTGCTTTCATGTTTTTGTTTTCATTTTTTGTACCAACGGGTTCTTATACCCCTTTTCAGTAATATATTTTTAGAGACTGTTTAATATAAATGTTTCCTAGAAATGGTTTTTATAAAAACTAGGTAGTATTAAAAACACAGATTTTCTCGAAATGTCTATGCATTTCGTCGCTTAATATGGATATCAGAAGAAGGGGCATTTAATTTTTTAATCTTATCCTTCTTTTTTAATTGGAAGCATTTTTAAACAGGCCTTTATTATTTCCAAATTTGTTTTCTGACTTCTTCCCACTGCATGTGTACAACGGGTCGCAATTTGAGAGTACAAATTTTAATATAAAAATCGTAATTTTAAGTTGAATAAAAAACTGAATTTGTATGCAATACTTACGTCACTATTTTTGTTTCTCTCTAAGTGGATAAATGTGATATATTATTTTTTTTAATAGTATTTTAATAGTATTTTAATGTATTAGAATTCTGAATTCTCTTGTCATTTTATTTAGTTTTTAATTATTTCTTTTCTCGTTGTTATTTAGTTTTTAATTATTTATTTTCTCGTTGTTTTGTTATTTTGTGATGAATATTACAAACAATTTTAATAACACTGTGCAAGTCCAAAATTTAGATATGGGGGGGGTGTCATTTAATTATAACACTCAAGGTGGCGTATGACACTCATACGCCACGTAGCGCTGCGCAAAAAAATGCACACATCGCAATTACACAGTTTGAATGTATTTTTTTTCGATTGGTGTCTTCAGCAAATTTGTTGGTCGTTAAAATATCTACAAACTTGCCGAAGACAGTAAAGCGATATTCGAAACGATTTAGGACCTACTTAAGCGACAAATTTGACGCAAATTACCACACTTCAAAGTCGGATTTCTCATAAACTAGAGCCAACCTTACCAAACGGCTGGTGGATCTCAACTCAGTATACCTATAGGAAACTCACCCAGTAGGTCCCCCCATGTCTAAATTTTTGAGGGCAAATTTCACGCACGGTGTAATTAATAATTTTGTTATTTTATAAAATAAACTGTGTTTTTGATTGAATTCATTCGTGTTATTTTTTCTATGTAATCGGCATCGGCATCGGTCGGTTTTTGCCCTTTCGGCCGATTAAACGGCATCGGCCAAACTCGCCCTTCCGGCCGGTTAATCGGCATCAGCATCGGGCAAAAAATTTTGTATCGGTCGGAAAATGAAAATGGTCGTTTAGGTAGTGCAATGTGCAGATAGCGGCAACGAAAGCGACAAGGAAAACGATATCCGTTTAGTTCAGCATGAGCAATAACAATGTTGAGCATGTTATGCTTGAACGGAATGTTTTTAGTTGGGATAGATGGAACTAAGTGGTCAGTAAAAGATCTTATTTCTTATTTATAGTCAACAAAAACCACTGTTCTGAATGAATCACCCTACCTTTTGGGCTTAAAAGCAGAACCGTCACAAGTGCGAGGAACCCAGAAAATCTTAATGTGTTTGAGTCGTGATACTGCATTATATCGTTGCAACCACCACATTGGGCAAGCAGTTCAAGCTGATCCATAAACAACGTATTTTACATTTTTATAATTTGTATTTTTTTGTTTGCCTTACGGCCGTATTTTTTGATTTTCAAAATTGATTTGTTGAAGTTGAAATTCGCTATTTATTTTATGAATCAGGTATAGTTATTTTTACCTAAATAAAATGTAAGCAAGCAAAAACTATTGTATTCACAATTTCTGTAGTAGTCGGCACCGGAGGACAAATTAATTTGTTTCGCTAATTTACTCATATAGTCAGATGTTCAAACCTTGAAAAAACTGATTTATTGAGACGGAAAATAAAGCAAATAAAAACTTTTTTACAGTTCGATATTATTACATTAAATTGGATAAATGAATTTATCCACCAAGGGGATCTATCCCATCAATCCCCAGCCCCCTGGCGACGCCACTGTGCAGAGGTAATGGCAGAAACCTTTGTATCCTTTGGAGACACATTGCTGCGTCATAATAACTTAACTTGCTTTTTTGCTTACGTTACTGCCTTTAGAAGTGGAACGTGTTAAAATGATTGTTGCCAGGATACAAGCGTCAACTGGAACGTGTTGTTATTTTTATTAGCGACATGACACTCGACAGCTTCAATACAGTGCATAATTTCTGTGAGAAACGTAGTATGATTAACATTTTGCGCGAGGAGTTCCGTTTAACGCTACGATAACCAAAACTGAGTTTAGTGGCATATTTTTGCATTAACTAACCGCAGTGCTGGGCATTTAATAAACAGGGCATTTAGCGATGAAGCGCTTCATGAGTTACAATTACAACTTTTCGCCCGGTCGAGAACTTTGCAGTTGTCAAAAACGAACAGAATGCGCGATTATCAAGAAGTAGAAATATGGTTTGAAGTCGCAAGCCCATGCCGTGTTCAACAAAAGTTATGCTTATAAAGAAAATTCCATATTTGTCAATAAAGAAATCGCGGCTAATTTTCTGGCTACGGCCGACGGTATGTGGCATCAGAGCACGAGTAGTTCAAGTCCTTTTTCCACATCGAACAGCAAACAGGCCGACGGCAGCCATAATAGGTATATCTGCGTGACTTTGTCAAATAATACTCGTAGTGCGCGAATTCATACTTTAACGACGTTGGCAACAAATTTGTGGAAAGTGATACTGTAAATGTAAATGAATCGGAATCGTGACGACTAAAAGTGTATATTTAATCCAGGATCTGACGGTGGCAAACTTAATACACACCATGGTGAGCTATGTTTTATGTAAAATTTCAAAAAAAAAAAAATTGAAAATTTCAATTTCAATAATTATATCAAGACTCTTTAACACGTGAGGCCGAGCATCTTGGACTAGTTCATGTGGTGTGTGAGACTCTATACGTTAGTAGAAAGGCCCTGCAGGCTTTTGTATGTCGATACCCGAACGGCGCACGGCCTTCCTTCAGTTAGCAAAAATTATAAAAATTGTAAGCGCCTATTTCCACAATTTTAGTATTATTTGAAAGAAAACTTCCCCTAAGTTAGCAACATCGGCAACCATTCTTACTTGTATTGTTTATACACTATGTTTGACCACTGGGACCACAAGAGGGCACTGCACTGGGCTTGTAATGCTCGTTCATCCTTCACCCACAGGAGGTGTAGAGATGAAGACGAAAATGAAAAGCTAGTCATTCCTTGGAGCCAAGCAAGTAAAAGCGAAAATCTAACTGTCAGATCAACTAAGTATTGGTCTTTGGATCCACTAAACTAAGACGAATTGGTTGAGCTTGTAGCTCTGCATCCATTCACGTTAAATAATATTAAACTTTCAATTGATTATAAGTCGATATTTGCGTGCAAATATCAAAATATGAGGTTCTGTTTATAATAGACAAATATAAAATATTGTAAAAAATATATATTACTGTAGGACTTATGAGTACTCAAAGTTAGCCTTTCCTTAACTTCAATTTCATTTTAATGAAAGCATATTTTGAACTTCAACTTTGAAATTCGATAACTGTGACCACAATCGTTAACCCTGCCGAAAGTTTTTGCAGTCCCAACCGAGTTAAATAGTTTTACATCTGCGTTTTCCCGTTAAATAACAGACAGACAAATTAAACGTTTCAGTGCCACCTGTAGGTGACAAAAGTTAAATATTTTTTTTTACCACACGAAAATTTAATTTTTAAATTTTGCTACTATTATAGCAGAGCCAATTAAATAGTAGCACTTCATTATTTTTATGTAGCAACAGAAACCATACGTAGTTTATATAATTCAGTCAGCTGTTGCGCGCGCAATTGAAAAAGTCTGAGTCTGTGTATTTGCTTGCGTTATAAAGTTAAATAAAAATTCCCAGATCGTAAGTATTGTATTTCTCACATTACGTGTATCTAATAAATAAATCTATAAGCTAAAATATAAATCTTTGCTGCAACGTTGGAAATATGTCGTGGCACCTATGGGTGACCCTGGGCAACACAATAACTCTTCTGTTCTGAATTTATTCAAAGTAATAACAAGATTACTGTTTAAATTTAATCTTATCGCTAAGTGGTGATGTTGTTTTAGAGCTTTTTTACGACTTACAGATTAACGTTGGATGAGACTATCGACGAATTGTTGGCCGAGAAGGATCGGGGCGTTATTCGCGATGGTGTGGGGACTGACGAAGACAGTGGAGATGAAAATGAAGTTGATATTTATTTATTCAATCAATTAGTTTTTACACATATAGATTAGATATAGATTCGATTTAAGTTATTTTAAATAGAAGTAATTATAAGCAATATTCACTATGCAGCAATGCAATTAATTTAGCCTTAAAACTATCCTTACTTTCTGAGAATAAATTCAACTGACGACCTAACTCATTCGCGTGCCTGAAACAGCGGTTGACCGGTTCATTCAAGAAGTAGTTAGTTCTGCAACGGGGAATACGAAATGTATCCCATGATCTTAAGTCCCGCG
The DNA here is from genome assembly GCA_963668005.1 of Melieria crassipennis. NCBI lineage: Eukaryota > Metazoa > Arthropoda > Insecta > Diptera > Ulidiidae > Melieria > Melieria crassipennis. Next base: position 82,997,848 of record OY764961.1, on the reverse strand, counting down.
AGGGAGTTAAGTTGAAAAGTATTAATTGTAGCAAAAATGGCTATTAATATGGTATGCCACCACGTCTCTAATAAACATTATAGCATAAAATTTCCTACGAGTTTCCAATGTTGGCAGTCCTAACTAGTAAGAGGCACCTGCTTTTATACTCGGGCACGTTACCATTGCAGTGCAGGCGGTGAATGGCATACCTGGCAAAACGTTTGTGGATTCTTTCGATTCCTAAGGAATACCCGGAATAGAGAGGATCCCAAATTATACTGCAATATCCAAGGTTGGGTCTTCATCTTCCCAGTCGCATGCAAAAATATAGCATGCCTCTGACCCGCAATTCTGCTTGTGGCGTTCTTGTGCAGATAAGAGTGCCTACCGAAGTTAGGAGTGCCGGAAGTGCGGATGATCACACACAAATCGACTGCTCTCAATAAAGATCCGTATATTGCCAAGTGCAATATCCTTTTGCATCTAAAGTGTTGGTACAGCCTTCACAATAAATGTGCTATTTTTTCATATAAATATCTGTAATTATTATAATAAAAACTGACATTTTATTCCTACCGGAAGAATAAGAAAAATTGCGTGTGTACTTCAGAGTCTTAACTGCACAATGCCCAGTGTCACCTGTAGGTGACCAATCATAAAAAAATGGGGGTAGTTCATTTATTTTGTATGCATTTTTTGTCTTAACTAAATGTACCTATCTAAACTATTTTATGAAAACAAAAACGATTTTTTCATTATCTTGGACATGGGGATTGAAGGGTAAATAAGAAAAAAGTTTGAAATTCAGATTTTGGAGGCGATCTAAAAACACTTTTTTTCATTTTTTGTGCACGCACAAAGTGATAAATTTTTACAACTTAATAAAGGGTTTTTTCGAAAAAATCAGTTTTAAAAAATTATAGATAAACAAAAATATTTTTTGCTTATAACTGCTGGAACAAATGCAGTATAGCGAACCCTCATAAAAAAAAAAATGAAAATTGGGCCATTTAGAGCGTATTTTTGTGAATCTAACAAACTAAAAAGGTACTTTAATACAGAATGCAGGTGGTTTACTACCACCCTGCACCTCCTGGAAAAGTACCGTTGAACGGTAAGCAAAGAATAAAAGTGTGGAAAAGTACCGTTGAACGATAAACGAAGGATATACTTAAGTGTGCTTTTTAGTTCTAAACTATCCAAAATTTTAATTTTCATTTCAATATGGACCACATGAATCAATTCAAATTGTACCAGCTGTTTGAAAGTGAAGAGGCTTTTGCGATCAGCGAAAATGTCCTTGAAAAGTTAATGGATAGGAAATTAGTGTGCTAATAGTCATTGGTGTGCTAATGGCCATGTTTTGCAATTGTGCAAAACTTCTGATTTTGTCGATGGCTATCTGGCAAAGTTTATGCTTCCTAAAGAATGTAAAGCTAGAAATCAGGATCTTTTGAAAACGTTTTTTAATACGGCAGGTACTTTCTACAGCCCCCTACAGCCCTCATTGTCCGAAAGTGATGGCGAAGATGACTACGAAATTACTTTGGACCAAAGGTCCAGTTAGAAAAAATTAAAAATATATATTGAAAACCATCAAAAGTATACATTTTTATATTTCATTGTAACCTTATTGCACCTTTATTATGGATTTTTTCGTGAAAAAATCCGTGTTAAAAAAATTTAAAAAAAAATTTTTTTTTGTTTAAAACTTTTTATTAGTGCATTTCTTGTATCTAATGTTGTACTTTCGTTTGATACCCATATCGTGTAAATCAGTTGGAGATTAATTGAGTTTTTTTGATAAAAACTTTGAACTTTGACCCCGAGCCACGCCTTTTGTGGGCGTGTCCCCGGCAAAATTTTAAGTTTGTTAGATGCAGGAGCCAACGCTCTATATAAAAGCATACTCATTTATTTTTTTCACGAGGGTTCGCTATACTTCATTTATGCCCCTTGGTTTAATTGCAGACTATAGTATGTCAAAACGTGATACGGTACATCAAATGATGGCAATACCGCCAGACGCTTCTTTGAAAATATTTATATATCGTCTAAAATAACCAATATTGTTCGAGATTTAATACATAAATGTTCTTTAATCTCAAAAATTAGGAACGTTTTTCATGTAATAATAACTATTTTGACTTTTGGCTAATCGTTATATGAACTCGTTACACTGTGCGGCGTGCACTGCAACCACCCTTTTGACCAATATTCACCTAAACAACTAACCTGATCTTGACTTTGAAGTAAACAAGGTAAGAGGTTAACCAATCACGCTGAATTGTGTGGCACATTGCCCAAACCAGATAGTTATAATTTCAGAACTTGAATCATAATACTCGGATACTCGGAAGCACCAAATACATTCCTTAATGGCATATTTACGCCATGCAAATATTCACAGGCAAATTGAATTCACACACCCATGTAGGGTGTAACACATGTAGCGACATATGCTGTCGCGAGGATGCTGGTCGAGTTTTGAGTTGCGACCTGGTTCCGATCTGCCAACGCTCACTGTTTAGTTAAATCACTGCCATAATAAATGTCATCACATCACCAAAGCCCCTCACACTTGCACAACGTTGTTTCAAATCAAATAAAGGTCAAATTTCCCGTGTTGCGCTCTCTAAGGAATTCTCGTAAGCATGAGTTCGTGCGGTGCCACAACATTGCAACAAGTCACCCCCACAAGTTCACCTTCTGTGTGTGTGTCTCTTGCCTTCCCAGCACACACCCCTAACCTCAACTCCCCTAAGTTGTGGTCGGCCAATTGTGTATTTATTTTGCAGACACAAACATGTATACAAATGCGGGAAACTTTATTTAATCATGTGATTTATATTGTGGTGCAATTGGTGATTACTCTAATTAAACACATTCATTCAGCAAGTTTATGAATGCTCTTTCTTGAGCGTGAGCTCGTTGGTGTCACTCGAAGTGGGACTGGAATTTGGATATTCATTTTAATATGGCTGGAAATTTCGTTATGACCATAACCGTTGCTATGGCAGTGGTACAGGCCTTCGTTAATATGGTCAAGTGAGTGATTACACTATGCTACCGCACAAAATCGAACCAAATAACACGAATCTAAAATGTCAATGTTTATGAGCATTTCAAATCAGGTGTAAGAAGAAGAAAAATAAAGACACTTACAAACCCGTACATTCTCGGTTGGCAGCTTGTCTGTCAGCTACAGCTGCTAAACCTGTCAGATAATTGCCTATAACGAATACTCCTGCCATTCGGATGTTTTTGTCATCCAATAAAGGATAAAGGTGGAAATTTTCGGAAGCCGACTGGAAACACTATTAACTTCAAACAAACTAAACAAAAATACTTGAACCGATGTACAGATACAATTTTGAAGTACGTCGTGGTGCGGACCCTTTAGGCGTCTCTATAAATTCGACAGATAGTAAGCTCTGGAATTTCTTACAACGTTGCTCATATTTACCATTGCTGTCACATGTTTATCAGTACCAACTATTTGCTTTTTAAATGGGCGTAATTGCTTGACTTGCTTGACGTCTATGAAACGACCTAACAGACTATAAATATTCTCCTGTAGCACTAAGTAAACTAAGGTTGATCAGTTGGTTGATCGATTCTAGTCGATTAATGTGAACTTGGTGACATGGTCCCCAAATGAAGGTAGCGTATTCAAATTTCGACTGAACAAAAACATAATACAGTGTCTTGAGAGTGTGTGGATCTGAGAATGCTGCACTATTATGCTGCACGAAAGCAAACATGGAAAATAACCTAGAAATAGTGTAAATAATATGAGTGATAAAAGTAAACTTAAAAATAAGCCACTAGGTCCTGTACCTCATTGAATGCCTCTTGATTGGTGTTAGATATTGTATATGACGTATTGAATGTTTTTGACAACTTTGAGAATGTTATTTGCTGACATTTCTTAACATTGAAAAATAAAAGATTTTTTCTTCACCACAGATGCAACTTGTCAAGCTCAGCTTGGAGAACTAGCATCGAATCGTCATCTCCTTTAATCTTGTAATTTGCACTTTGAAATTGTCATTGTGTTTCAGTCAAACCAAATCTAAATGATGCAGATTACAAATAAAGAGATTATTTCATGTTCAATAGGTATGCTTTACCATATTGGACACGTTTCCCTTTGGTCATTATAAAACACGTTCTACGAATATATGTACCAGTCCAGAGTACTACTGTATAAGCACTCAGTGAATATGTACGAGTGTGTAATATATCGGGTGCTGATTTTCCTGTAAATGCATTCTTTTGGGAATAAATTAAACAAAACGGATAAAATGTCTATTTGGCTAAGATAAATGTTCTTAAAATTTAATTTAATTTGTTTATGTTACGTATGCGTTTTAGTTCTTTTTGGCATATTTTTCAAGACTTTTAATAATATGATCACTCAGTCAGACCGCTGTGGTTGCGTATCCTTTGAATGGTCTGGAGACGCGTTACAGTGTTAAGACCCGTTAGTCATATTTGCCTCAAAAATCTTTTACGGAACCCCCTAAAACGAGATCCAGTGTGCGCCACTGCCACGATGGTTGTGATGGTTCATTTTACTACGTGGGCAGTCCGATAAGTACTTAGCCCCACCGCCCGATGGTGCCACTATCGTAAGAGAAATTTACTATCGTGGAGTACATCCTCGTAGACGGCTACTGTCAAAATTTCAGCCATATTGGATTTGTAGTTTTGTTTTGACCGCGTGTGGAAACGAACGTGTCCGCGGATTTTAGAAAAATGGAAAAAGAGCAATATCGGTCGGTGATTCGCCAAATTGGTCGCATTAGGCTACGAACAGCTGCCCCATCCACCGTATTCTCCAGATTTGGCCCCGTGTGACTTCTTTTTGTTTCCAAACTTGAAAAAGGCACTCGCTGGGCAGAAATTTGAGTCGAATGAGGAGGTTATCGCCGCCACGGAGGCCTCCAGAAAACGTATTTTTCAGACGGGTTAAAGAAGTTGGAGCCTCGCTGGGTCAAGTGTATCGTAGGAGACTACGTTGAGAAATAAATCGCCACTTTTCCAAAAATCGGACCACCCGCGTATGCACAATAATTGGCATGAAAGCCCAATGACGTACGGAGGCCTATCTTCCAGCGCCGATCCATGTGGTGCATACGACTTTTGGCTTGAACGAAAGGGGTTTGTTTCTGTAGTTTCGTGGCAATTGCGAACGGCGGCTGGAAGCCTGTCTCAGCAAATTGACTTGCTTACTAAATTAAGAACACAATAATAACAAATTAAATATGTAAGTGACCAACCACCAAGCAACCATGAGGGAATGTGCCAATATTTAGCTTCCTTTGTCGACCATGCCTCGTTCACCTTGACACTATGGTTCCTTGATAGTTCATCTTAACAAGTTCTATCATGTTCTTTTTACATCTGAAAATTGTAACTTTTTGATACTCCTGATCTCATACAAGTTTCGATTTTAACATTGTGCTGCTTCGCCGTTTTTAAAATGGGAGTACTTGAACCTTTCTGGTTTTCACCGCAAATATTTTGCATGTTTTAACAATTAAATCCTGCCTAAACCGCACGCATTTACACTTTCCAAAATAGCCCTTCTACCCCTCAGCAGTTGAACTTTATTCCAAACTAAATTTATTCCACTGAATTGAATGGTTCATTTCGCAGCGCATGCAAATCGCCTTTAGACGTGGTCAAGACTTTGCGTCCAGCGGTTGTTCCCGTATTACCGGCAAACTCACTTGAATTCCGTAGTCGCTACTAGACATCAAATTTCCAATGTGTGTGTTCGCTTCAGCAAGTAGATTGCTTCAGTACTTGAAAAATTTTGCTCGGTGCAATTCTAAAGGAACTTTGTTGTGAGATTGTTATGAATCTGGAAAAGCGTTGTACACAGTTTTTATATGTCGACGTGTGAAGAATAAAGCAAGAAAGTATGTATTAAATGTAGTACAATCTAGCCAGCCGATATGGCTTGAAATATTCAAGAGAAGTTATATGTTAATATTTGCGAAATGTACATATGTATATTATGGTGTACATAGCACTGTTTATTAAGGTACATATGTACATATGTACGAACAATAGATACAAGCATAATTTGGGCCATATACACAACAGAATTATATGTACTTCGTTATTTGGTTCAACTTCTTCCGAACTTTGTTCGAATCTAATTTTTCAACTGGTTGTTTGTCAAGCATAGCTGACTGTACAACCGATCCGTTTCCTTGGAGTGAACTCACCCTAGATGGGTGATATGGCGATGTTCTAGGCGACAGTCAATTGTCCCCGTCTGCATCCATTTGCAACTAGTCAAAGTAAGTCCTAAGTAAAAAGGTTTCTAAACTAGTTTATTCTGGGTTAGTTTTCTAACTTCCAATTAATTTTACAATTAGTTGGTTCAACTTCTTACTATCGTACATACATACTAAGCTACGCATGTGTGTGTGTTTATATGCGCAGTAGAAGATTTTGTCCCTGTGACCGGTGACGACACCTCGCTCAGCAGGTCACTCATACATCTTACGAGTATGAGTCAGGGGGGGAGGGGAAGTCAAGGGGACGGACTTGTCAATCAATTCGCAAAGATGTTTCCCCCCCATTAAACTGTTTGAAATGCGTAGCATATTTCAGAGATAAGGCATTTGATATACAACTAGCGGAGGTAGACTAATGGGCTTGCATCGTTATCCTTACACAATGATATGGACACTACTCTAGAAGAGGTCTTAGACAAAGTCTTCATTTTGTTTCATAAGACTGTACTGCCAAAAAAAACACACGTTTTGTAACAATGCATATTATTCTTGTTTTTAATTTGGTTAATAATGGATGGACATTAAATTTCTTATTTAGTTTATTAAAAAATTAATACATAATTTTATAATAAATGTTTCTCTAGCTTTTACTTTTAACTAAATCTGCTACAAAAATTTGTTTTTGTCGTATGTCTCTCAAGCTAGTATCACGTCAGCACGTGAGCAGCAATAATGCACTGTAAATTTTCAGCAACCCCGACTATCAGCAATTATCTTCTTTGCCGGTCTCGATAGTCCAGCCACGGTTGCCACGGTTAGTTTTTTTCTGGTTGGGTACTTAGTTACTTTTATTCGTGTTTGATGAAGAAATGCATATCGACTAAAGTCCTGCATGAATATATTCATTTTGGCGGCTACACTACTGTACATACTGTACGGGTACTTGGTATTCGAAGAATGTGTACAACGAAACGAATAGAAACGAGAACCAGCGAGCGTCGCTTCTCGTTTCGGTGAATAGCGAACACTGCAGTGCTCGTATTCGGTGAGAAACGAATACTGCAGTGCTCGTTTTCGGTAATCGAGAACTTTGCGAAGTATTCGAAGATCAACAGTTTCATCGAATATTTTCATGGCACAATAATAAGGTAATAGCATGCCCGCAACACCAAAAACCACATGTATTTTGTTGGTAGGATTGTTTATCGCTACTGTCAAAATCAGCTGATATTTTCCGACGAAAGAGGGAGAAACTGAAAACATACAAAAGTGATTGTTGCCAGACGGTGCTGTATTTGAGTGAAAAAACGGAAAAAGTGCTCAGGTCAGTTGTTTTCAGTCAGGTATTTTCATTTCAACCGATGCGGCAACACAGCACACCGGCGATTTTGACAAAAGCGATAAACGATCAGCCGATGGCTTGCTACAACCTTATAGTTGAGCCATGAATATTTTTATGCGCAGTATGTCACATTTCCATGTGTATACTTGTGGTGCGGTTGAAGTGGCTTATTAGTAAATTAGTTAATACACACCCCTGGCAGCATTAGGAAACCTGACGGCTCGTGGACAGAATCGAGAAAGGAGCTTCTAGAGACTCTCATGAACACCCACTTTCCTGGATGCACGAGCGTTGTTGAGGCGACCACGCCTCATAGACAGCACTCGTCACGACCAGATGGTTTAGTTCAGGGGATTATCGATGAGGTCAAAGTGGCATGGGCGATAGACACCTTCAACCCATATAAATCCCCGGGTCCCGATGGTGTCATTCCGGCTATGCTACAATGGTCTAAGGAGGCAGTGGTCAAAGTCTTGGTGCGAATCTTTCGGGAATCTCTCCAACAAGGCTATGTACCACGTGCCTGGAAGGAGGTTAGGGTGGTGCTCATCCCCAAGGCGGGGAAGCCGAACCACATCACTGCTAAAGACTACAGACCGATCAGCCTGTCATCGTTCTTTCTTAAGACTTTGGAAAGGCTGGTATACGAACCTTAGCCCAATGTTGACCCCGCTAAATTTTGATTTTCGAAATATTGAAAAATACGCGTCAAATTACTTTTAATTTAGAGTATTTAAACCAAGTTTCAATTCAATAGACCCATTTAAGCATGTTTCTTCATTCAACATCCTAACCCATGTTATGTCCTTTTTGACCCTGAATTTCCAAAAAAAGATAGGTAAATGCAACATGTAAATTTACCCAAGTGAATTTGTGGAGAGCAAAGTACAGTACATTCTGTTTAGCTGCCTATTCGCTTAGGTGCATTTTCTGCTTACTTGCATGATTTGGCCAAAATCCTACTTCGCAAACCGAATTTTCTTTGAAAATTTCACATTTAGCTGCATTTCATTTAGCTGCACTAGTCTGTTTAACAGCCCTGTTTTTGAGCAAGTTTTCTTTGATTTGTATGAAAAATACTTCGTTTAGCAGCACTGGAAAATTTTTTACGAGTTCAATTTTATTAACAATCTACCTCATTTCAACGTCAATTTTGAAATCGGGGCAATGGTTGTGAAATTGTCAAAAAAGAAATATTCGCAGGGTAAAAATTACCAATTATTTTACATAAAAGCATATCAGTAAGAATATGCACATACATAAATATTTTCACTATATCCAGTGTATACATACATACAGTTTGTCAAGTAAATGTTTGCAAATTTAAAGAAGGTAGAAAATTATTTTGAAAAGCTTATAATATAATAGAAATTGCAATATTTTGAAATTATTTGAAAAATATAGATTAATTGAATATTTCACTCTCATATAATATCAAAGTAATGTCTATTTGATTCGTGTATTGAAGGGCGAATTGATTTAAAAGTATCTTCTGGACGACCCAGAAAACTGTCTCACAGAGAAGAATGAAAAATCATCCGAAAAGTTCGTGAAAACCCCCGTATCTCAATAAGGGAAATGGCTTTGGATATAAAAATAAAATGCGGAACTAATGTATCTCATGAAACTGCTCGAAACTGTACGGCGCCAAAATTGCAATGCAATCTTGGTTTTGAAAGAAGACGAATCTTTTGACAGTTTGAAGTATAGCTTCATTTCTTTTTTTGATTTTTTACACTGTTTTCGCATATCAAATAGACATTACTATTAATCTATATCTTAAAAAAATTTCAAAATATTGCAATTTCTGTTATATTTATAAGCTTTTCAAAATAATTTTTCTACCTTTTTTGAGTTTGCAAACATTTACTTGACAAACTGTACATACATATTATGTATGCATAAGCATCTATAAGATAGCGGTTCACTTGATAATAAAAACATGTTCAGTCTTACACTGGTGTAATCTTTCCAATAATTCAATAGATTCGTTCATGCAAAATTTTGATATATATAATATATCAATATTGATATAATATATATATATTATATATATATTTTGATATATTTTGACATTTTTATATAGGTGCGCGGTGTAGATCTTTACATCAAAAAAATTTACCGGTTTCCAAAAACTTTTGTAGATATTCCGGTTAGCTGCATTTTCCGCTTAAGTGCCCCAAATCATGTGCATCGAAGGTGAATGCAGCTAAACGGAATGTACTGTATTAACAACACAGATCACATTCGATAAAGAACGCCATTACATGACAGAATGCTTTATAGTATTTCATGGTGTGTTTTTATTGGAATTTAAAGATATCTTTCAGGTTCTTCCGTTTTCCGTTGTGTAACTTTGTTGAGAACTTTGGAATAGAATACAATTTAGATTCATGAATCTACAGACTGAGATCCAAAACAGGTATGTTGTCAATACCTGACATTGGTCCTGAAAGTTCGAAATAGAAAATTTAGTTAAAAGGAGACAATTTTTCTTTCATTTGATACCCATATATTCATAATTGCACCGCAAATATTTTTAAAAAAATTTGAAATGTGTATGTCCTTAAAATTTTAAAGTCCTTTAAGAAGGTTTTTCAGAAAATGAAAAACTGACTATGCCAAGATACTATAAATGACCTCTAGTTTCACGTCTATATCAGCATTTGGATGGGTCTCGGGATGGGTCTCAAAAAAAGAATTGTTTCGCAAGGTGTAATAAATGTAAAGTTGGTGTTTTCACTCAGTGGATTAACTTTGTAATTTTTCTTTCGATTCTATTGATGTTAGGCTTAATATTTGCACAAATAATATATCATTCAGCTTAGATTTTCAAACCAAAGGAGATAATTTATTTTATCTATAAAAAAACATTCGAAAATGTATGACTTTTGAAAATTGTCGTAAATTCACTTTTTTACAACTTTCATTGTCAGTAATTTCTCTAAATCTCATCTGTTTTGGACAATCTGCATATCTCTGAAAAGACTAAGGTATTATCTTCTGACCGACGGACAGCTTGTGTTAGTGGATATGTGCTCATAACTGAAACAACAGGGAAAAAACTGGTTTTTCGAAGATTTTTCGAAAACGCTTCTTACACAAATTTTTTATCTTGACTTTCGTGTTCAGTCCAAAGTTAGTCTAGAAAACACTTTTATTTATTGTGTTATTGATGATTGGATATATATTCGACGGTTATAAATTAAATTTCTGTACTAACTTAAAGATATTTCGGGGGGGTTTAAACCCCAAAATCCTACCCTGTGTGCGCCACTGTGCCACACAGTTCGCGAGTGTACCCAAAGTATTATAGGAAAAGGTCATGTTTGAATTTTTACAAAATTTTAATGGACGTTTGCTGCAACTCCAATTTATTAAATTCAAAATATCTTTGACATGCATACATAATTTAAAAAATGGCAAAATATGTAGACAAATGTAGCAATTTCCATTAATTTAAGACTTGTACAAATTTTAAAGTTGACGTGGTAGACCGCTCATTTTTAGTAGAATTATAAATTATGTCCTTATGATCTTTTATATAAAATTTCATTCATTTTAATAGTAGCCAAGTAATCGAATAAACAATTTTCTCCCAAGGTGGTGGGAGGTGGGGGATCTTTCATAGTTTTCTTAATTACTATTTTTACCATGCGATATATGGGGATGTTACACTGTGGCCGATGGTGTAATATGTTTGTTGGCATTCAGTCCTAATGATTGCGACTTTGGAGCTTTTACATCCTACAAGTCCTGAAAATGTCAGCATGCTATGGTAAGTTATTCTATGCTTTTGTGAGGAAGTATAAGAGTCATTTAAATTCGTTCATTACTGAGGCATTTTGCAACTTTGAGCGTCACTGCACATTGTACACACCAATCACCGTTGCAGTACATTAATTTGCTATATCCTATGATCGGCTTATTCGAGCATAGCATAACATGAAATATTTGCAAACTACGTAAAGGACTCCACTGTCTACCATTGTTGCGCAACTACTCAACTCACACAGTTTAGCAAACAGTGTTCACGTTCGAGTCTCGAGCCACCAGATCTCTGAGCGTAAATGTTGTAAATCATGTTTGAAGACCATTGATTGCATTAGCAACACGCCGTGCGCGATCCGAGACATCGTCCAATGCCCTGCCAGACAGTTTGGCCGGACTTTAACATAGCGAAACAACGAAAATGCGATTGATTATGTTTCAACTGGTTGACAGTGAGAACCAACCGTTGTTACCGGCCAAAAATCGTCTCGAAATTTAGACACATACAGTTGGATTCTCCACGCCAAAATAGCAAAGATGCAGAAACTACATCCGATTCGATTGTTATAAATGTATTTGCTCCAATAAATATTTATATAGGTCGAAGTATACTATGAACGTTTACCTTCCGTTATTCGATATCCCTAAACAAAGCGACTATAAGCCGTTCGGGGCAAGTTGCAGGTCTTACCTGCATCGTTAGCCGTTCCTGCAGGGTAATGAAATGAGAAGAACGAGTGCGGAGTGCGCATTGAAATTGCAGGCAAACCGGATCTACTGGCTTCAGATGTGTAACTCATATCGCAAAGCTGCTGCCAAGTACTACGCAAAGCCAATGACCGGCCTCAGATTCGGTAACCCGGTGCTCTCGGCTGCTTTCGCTCTCTCTCATTGTACGGCTGGCGATCCAGGCTCAGCTTGTTGGCGACTTCATATGCGTCATACCGCAGCGATTGCAATCAAACGGCTTTTAAGCCATCAGGCGTCTTTCTGGTCGATTGGTTGGCAGTACCACAAAGACCTTTTTACTCGCATGGTTAGCGAGCGGACATTCTTTGCCGTTTCCTCTGCTCTTCCCCTGTAAACATGTGCAGCCGTGTGACTGGCATTAGTGACCGCGCGATGGGAAAGCAGGCGCGAGAAGAGTGAAGAACGAAGAGCCGTGGAGAGTGCGAGCTCAAGTATGTGAGTGAGTGGCGATTTGTTTGGCATATTTGGCCAAAGTTATGCGCACACAAAACATAGTACATACATTAAGTGATTTGCACGGAAAGCAATGTTTTGTAACGAATTTTTCAGTGAGTTCCCAACGAATTGTGTACGTCTAATTTTGTGCTTTTATACATAAATTGGTTGAAATATGAAGATATGTGTCGGTCGGACTGTGACGATTGCAATTGGTGTACGCGATTATTTCCGAAAACTGACAATATTTGTACAAGAGCGCAGTTTTGCTTGTTTGCTTTTCAAACTCAGCGGTGCCCTTGGCAGTTTTAGTGACATGGCTCAAATTTGGGTTTCGAGTTCGCGCAAAAGATTTTCGCTGTGCTTCGTTGATATTCGTTCAAATTAGGAGGAGGATGCAAGTAGCAGTGGGCGTACCTGCGAACAACCCTCTGCTCCAAAAACATATATATGCATGTATATAAATATAAACTACATAGCATAGCTGCTAAATTCAACGCAACGTCATATCGTAACGCTCCGTAAGAAAGCACCGCATGCGAGGAGTTCAAAATACAAACCACAACACGACATCGAAAAGCCCAATTCTGCAGGAATTCTAATTGTGCGTTATATGTACTTCGCGGGTAATAGCAGCGACAGAAATATGATTGAAATTGCCAAGAAAATGGATTTTGTATAACTTAGGCCGCTCACCACTAAAAATAGGTATTGTAATATTTCTTGTTCTTTATTCTGAAGCTTCGACAAGTCGAGGTGAAATGCCCTTCGGCCCGAACAAACATTGTTTGCAGCATCCAAATTTGACGAGGCTAAGGCCAAGCTTGAGATTTTCTAATTCATTTGCAATCAATTTACATGTATTGTGACCGCAATCTTAGTATCCAAAATGGTAACTAGGGTCGGCAAACATTTACTTAAACATTTTGGCTGTAAAGGGGAAATTCACAGCCAACATGACGAAGCATAACGAAAATTATAGTTCGCAAATACTTATTTTTAATATTTCGTAATATCTCCTCTTAGTCGTCACTGATTTAAAAGAAAAGCATTTGCATTTATGTAATGTCCTTATATAGATTTTGTTTTTTAGAGGTTCAAAATTCCAGGCTGAAAATTGACTTTATCGTTTGAATCTAATTTCGGGCATGTAACCGCCGTGGCTGGCGCGTGCGTGGGGCCTAGTCTGCAATCAACTTATTGAAGGAAACATTTGACAAACGTGTTATTTCTCCAAATGGGCCAGTCAAAGTTATCTCTCCAGTCTCTAGATTATTTTCTCTGGGATTGAGTGAAGTCGAACAAACAAACACATAAACAAACAGAAAAATGTAGATGCCATTGCCGAGTTACGATCCCGAAGTTACAATAAATTTAAACACTAATGAAATAAAATAATCATTGTAATAAAGTGAATCTTCAGTTTGGAATTATGTAATCTCATAGATTATGTCAATTTAAAGTTCTAAACCTATAAAAAACACCCTATTCAATTTTACTCAAATAAACGATATGCGATAAAACTATACTCAAAATTCGATTGGCCGCCAAAACTCGTCGTCAACATTGGACGACACTGCAATGCATGGGATCTTTATGGTGATTAAGCTGCCTGACTTTCCCTTTCCCGTCGTGTCTGTTAAATAAGCTGACGACACCCTCAAATTTCAATGTGTGCAATACCCTTTGTAATGTCCCCGCTTTTCCACCACATAACGTAACTATTAAGCATTCGTGTATATAAATTTTATAGTATTTAAACAAATGAAAATGTGCAATGTTCTTCAGGACTAGTCAATTTTAACTGATATACTCGTACTAACAAATTTATAGTAGTTGTTCAAAGCGCAGCGAAAAAGTGAGAAGAACGCCAATGAAAAATATCTGTTTTGAAGGAGGGATGTCAGTTGCTTTGGCTTTGTCGCCGATGAAATCGAGAATAGTTTTAAGGTTGTGGACCGCTTTCCTTTTGTGCCTGTGAATGTGTACACGGGGGCAGGCATCTACAGGTTGATGCCGCTTCCGAATAACAGGTTGGGAATTATCGCATGACCGATTTTGTTCTTGGGATTACCATTTCCTGCTGAGAGTGTAGCTGTCGAAGGAAACATTTGGTGTTTTTCGATTTTTCGGGGTTGGTTGCAGTGGAGAGTCGAACCTGGATTCGATATGCTTCTGATTCACCATCCAACCCACGAACCAACCGACGCAGCCGGAAATGAGTTACGGTTGCCCCTTCTAACGACCAGAAACCGTTCTGCAAATACCCGCGTTTTTTACTTGACAAAAAAGTGACCGCAATTTCTGAACTACTAAACGATACCTTACTACAACTTGCCAAAGCTATGCCAGAATAGCCAGCCAATGTAACGCAACCAAAAAACAACTAGCCATTTGCTTCACCAGATGTACATAGTCTACGAGCGCATGAATATGCGCACCGCATACCACATAAACACCGCAAGAACAACAATAACAATAACAAGCCAAAAGATCCAGATTCGTTGTGCGCTACACATTTACATTCAACCACTATAAATACTACGTAACATAAGCCAGCTAAAACCGCTTTTCTAAACAACAATCGGTGTTGCCACAATCTCTTTTCCGGAAACGTGCAAAGCCGCCCAAAAATTCATGATTTTGATATGGAATTTGTAATTTGAATGTGCCCATATCGTTGCTCGAGAAAACAGATGTCGACTGTCCTATTAAACTCAATGGTACATTCAGTAGCGGCTTAAGAGGGGGGGCGGAGGGGCGGACCGCCCCGGGCCCCGGGCTGCGGGGGCCCCCGAGAGAAGTTTGTAACTATATAAAAATTTAAAGTTTTTCAAAACTGAAACTTGTAAAAGACTATTTGCGCTCCACAATGGTTGTTGAAAGGTTGTTTGTCACTTTTATCAATTGAAAGAGACACAGTATCGACAATTGACTTTGTCGATTTTTTGCAAATTTTCAAAAAATGTTTCCTCGAAGATTGCAATTTTTAACTTAAAATTTTGTGCAAAATATGCAAATACAAAATTCTAAGTTAAAAATTAAATATCGCAATCTTAGAGTTTGCTTGTAAACTAGTGTCAATTACACAATTACTTAACCTCATTAAACTTTGTAGAAGTCAAACAAATTTACAGTTATAATTATTATTATTATTACAGTTATTGGTTGGATAAAAACACATGTCCCGGAAATCCGGTTTTCGAAGGCAATTGTATGCTCCTTGTAAGTAAGCTAAATATGGGCTTCTTACATGCTGTTATGTAGGGGAAATATGTTTTTTCAGGACTTTTTTTATAAAGTCACTGCTACTGGGTTTTATAAAATATTTCTGTACATTTCTGAAGATTTCTACTCGACACGAAAAATACACCTAAAAATAAAAGTGTTTTCTAGGGGGGGGTTTGTGTAACTTTCTTGAGAACTTTGAAATAGAATAAAATTTAGATGTATGAATCTACAGAGTGAAATCCAAAACATGTATGTTTTCCATACCTGACATATTTTGGTCCTGAAAGTTCAAAATAGAAAATTTAGTTAAAAGGAGACAATTTTCCTCTTTCATTTGATACCCATATCTTCATCATTGGACTACCGCATATATTAAATATTGAAATGTCTATCTCCTCAAAATGTTAAAGTCCTTTAAAAAGGACTTTGGGTCAGAAAATTTAATACTGACTATGCCAGAATACTATAAATGATCACTAGTTTCACGTCTATATCAAAATTTGGATGGGTCTCGGCAAAAAAAAATTGTTTCGCACGGTGTAATAAATGTAAAGTTGGTGTTTTGACTCACTGCATCATAACTTTATAATTTTTCTTTCAATTCTATTGATGTTAGGCTTAATATTTGCTAAAATAGTATATATTTCATTTTAGATTTTAAAACCAGAGAAGATAATTTATTTTTTCTATAAAAAAATATTCGAAAATTTATGATTTTTTAAATTGGTCGAAAAATTCACATTGTTACAACTTTCACCGTCAGTAACTTCCCCAAATCTCATCTGATTTGGACAATCTATATATCACTAAAAAGCCACTAAGGTATTATCTTCTGAACGACGGACAGCTCGTGTTAATCGGATAATTCTTTTAGGAGATATGTGCTCATAACTGAAACAACAGGAAAAAAATCGTTTTTCGAAGATTTTTCGAAAACGCTTCTTCAACAATTTTTTGGTTTTCAGTTTCGTGTTCAGCGGCCAAAGTTAGTCTAGAAAAAACTTTTATTTTTAGGTGCCGCGATTGGCCCATTTTTTGTCGACAATCGAATCCTCCTGCTCGGGTAGCTTAAAAAAATGGTTTTTTTCGAGATATAAGATGGCATTTGGAAATGACAAATTCGCTCCCCCAAAAGTTTTCCTAATTTCACGAAAGTTTTTATCAATTTTGGAGAGATGTAGTAAGATTATCCTTTTATTAATTTTTCATTTTTTTCTCTGGGATTCTATTGCTTTCTATAAAATTTCAAGCACATACTATATATGTACGTTTAAAATAATTTGTCTCGTCGTTTAAAAATAAAAGTCCGTTTACTGTTCACTGGAATACAAATTAAAAAAAAAAAAGCAAAAAGCATAAACGGAAATTCCCATTATTAGTTTTGTACGCAAACTTATGCTGCACCGTTTTGTGGGGCCCCCTCAGCCGTCGCCGCCCCGGGCCCCCGAGCAGCTTAAGCCGCCACTGGGTACATTCGATGTTCATTTTGTGGGGAATTTATCTACAGTTGAACTGAATTCGCACGGGACCAGAAAAAAGCTTCATTATATAGGAACTTCATTATATAGAAATTATTATTTTTCATTTTTTATTTAAAATAATGAGGTATTTTAGTTTGGATTACACCCTTCCACTTTTCTTCCTCAACAAAGCCTTCTAATACATTTAGAGACTTAAAAACATTATTCGGTACGTTGCTCTTTATCTCCACAAAGGTTCGAAGTACATCAAGAGAAGCAGAAATTTGTCCCAATGTAGGTAACACCGCAACAGCCAATTCTTCTTCACTGGCCATTTCTTCATCGTTTTCTGAATCTGCAAATGTAGAATTTTTTTCGAGAGAAATTCTACTTCGCTGCGACATTTTCACTTTATTCACTCAAAACAAACAATTGCTGTCCAAATTGTTAGTGATGTGACTTTCTTCTTCTTATACTGTTGTTATTTTTAACTTCTGGGGTTATTAACTTCTGGGTATGTTTTACTTTTTTTCGGTATTCAGTGTTGTTAATATGCGTGACAGAAAATAACATGGAAAAATTCTTTATATGGAGACAAAAAACGAATGAAAGCGAAGTTTTCAACTAAAAAATTTATTCATTGTAGAGAAATATTCACTATATGGAAATTCATTATAAGGGGATCAAAATGCACTTAGAATAGAACGATAAAGCTGTGTCTTTGAAATTAATTCATTATACGGAGAACTTCATTAACAGTTGGGCTGAAAAGTTCGTATTTTTTTATGAAAAAAAGTGCTACTGACAGGGCCGGATTAACAAGTAGGCAGAATAGGCAGTTGCCTGGGGCCCCCGATTTTAGGGGGCCCCCGAAAAATGAAAAAGACTTCTAAAATTTTCTTACAAACATAAAATTCTAGAGAGTGAAAGAAAAATATAATCAGAACTGAAAATAAATTTTACTCAAATAAATAAAACTCAATTGACCGCATTCAAAAGGCGACGACCGACGAACTAGACAAGGTTCCTAAAAAGGACATTTCCGACTCATTTGACAATTTGTATGAGCGTGCAAAGAAGTGTATCGAAGTGAAAGGAGAGTATATTGAATAATAAAAAAGAATTATCTCAAAATGTACATTGGTTGTTTTTATTTTGAAAAATTTCGGTTATTTTTGAAACAGAGGGTGTAGAAGCCTGCAAGCGGAAATTTCAAGTAGAATGATGAATGATTAATGATGGATGACAAATAAATGAATGTATCATTTAGTATCATTTAACAAATACCTTTTCGTCAGGGACCCAAAATAACAGTTATGCATTTTAAAAAATTCGAAAACGTTGCCCATTTTTAAGAGATATTTATAAAAGTTGGAGAATAACTATTATTAGGGAAAAAAATACTTTTTTCGCCATTTCGTAACTATTATTCGTGACAAATATTTTTTCCTGTTGCCTTATAACTATTATCAGCAAGAAAATTTTTTTTAGTTTTTTCTCTTGTGTACCGGTATTTTCAACGTAAAAAATATATATTGCAAAATAATAGTTATCATTCAACGTAAAAAAAAAATTTCCCATTCACAATAGTTACTGCCAACGGAAAAAATATTTCCCACAAAATAAACCGTTTATTACCGTTTTTATTCTAGAGATTTGGAAGAATTTTTCATTGAAATGAAACAATTCCAAAGTTACGTGAACTCCAGATACACTGATGCACAAAAAACTCATAGTCATTTGTATAAGATTCTAATGGAAGATCAATTAGCCAATGTATTTCCTAACACAGAAATAGCTCTTCGGATTTTTTTAACATTAATGATCACAAATTGTTCTGCCGAACGATCCTTCACGCAATTACTCTCGAGATGTTAGGTATACTTTGCATTGAGTCAGATTTATTGAACAAAATCGATATTGATGATATAATTAATGAATTTGCCGTAAACAAATGTAGAAAACGACATGTTTAAAATGTAGATAGTAATTTTATTGATATTATTACATTGTGACAATAAAATTTTTATGAAAGATATAAGTTTGTATTTTTTAATCGAAAAAAGAAGGGAACGGACGTGAAAAAAGGGGCCCCCAAATTGATGGTTGCCTAGGGCCCCGTTGAGGGTTAATCCGACCCTGCCTACTGATACCAAAAAGTGGTTTCATGAGTGTTATCCGGACTCTGCGCCGGGCGAAGCAACCATTCGTAAGTGGTTTGCTAAATTCAGGCCATATGAGCACCGAAGACGATGAACGCAGTGGACGTCCAAAAGAGGCTGTTACGGACGAAAACATCAAAAAAATCCACAAAATGATTTTGGAAGATCGTAAATTGAGGTTGATTTGTATAGCTGACACTCTACAAATATCAAAGGAACGTGTTGAACATATCGTTCATGAATATTTGGGTATGCGAAAGCTATGTGCAAAGTGGGTGCCGCGCGAGCTCACAATCGACCAAAAACAAGAACGTTGAGGCTAAACACAAATCGTACTACAAAAATGGTATTGAAAAGTTGGAAGATCGCTATAATCGGTGTATCGCCCTCGATGGCAACTATGTTGAATAATAAAATCGAATTTTGCCAAAAAAATGTGTTTTTCTATAAAACGATACGAACTTTTCAGCCCAGTGTTATATAGAAGTTCACTATAGGGAAGTTCGACTGTATCATATTTATTAAAAAAAAAGGACAAAGGTGGACATGTACGCATGTTTGAATTTCCAATTGTCCTGTTTGCATGATTCACCTACTTGCAATACTAAGTACGTATCTAAACACTGGTGAGTTCAATTGCTGAAAATTAAAACTGTTCCGGGATTATCGAGATTAAAAGTCTGTGTCCCAGCATCTCGATAATATTTATTATACATTTTTAAAAATGAATTTATGTACAAACATAAATTCCATCACCGAAAGATTTATACAAATACATGCATGTAATGGACTAAGATTTTTCTGCTTCAAGCCTGCTTCTGAGATCATAAGACATCTGCAAAGCCTCTCACGCGTACTCTGTGTGGCTCTGGTCGCTTTGCGGCATCCAATGTGGTGTTGTTGAGGAATAACGCACGGAATACTAAACGCCGCCATGTATTTTTGGTGGGGAGCATTCGCTTGGAGGCGTGCGCCGATCCACCCCTATTTCTTCCGTCTTACTTCTTGTAGTGTGGGATTCCACACAGGTTCTTAGGTTGCAATTGGCCTGCAATTGGTGGTTTGTTGCAGCGCGCCAGGTTTCGCTGCCGAAAAGGAGACTGGAAATATGTGAGCTCTTTGGGTATTATCACAGAACAAACAGTATGATATAATTATTTAATGATAATTGATAACCACTCCACTGTCTAACTACGCTCAATTAGAAGTAAGGACAGACTTACATCTCGAAAGATCTTATTTTAGGAAATGTTTTCGATCGCCGCATATTTTCCGTGCATACTATTAATAGGCTTTGCGATAATTTTACATCAAAAATGTTGTAGTCGGCAAAAAAAAAATAGTTTACGTAAATTGTTGTGGGTAAATTTGCAGCATTTTGGTTTTTCAAAATATCGTAAAACATTGGTGATAATATAATTGAGAGATGGACGCTATAATTCTTGAGGGATATCTCGATAGCCATAACGTGACTAATGCCAAGCTTCCCACAACCACCTGAACGGCATGTTGGAACCTATTTTATATGCAATTTTGCTCTCAGAGGTTTGCCATTAACCCTTGTGTGGGCACCCACTTAAAACCTCATAGTTGAACCCAATTGTGCAAAAATGGGATATTCGAGGATAGTGCTTGCTAATATAATTTTTTTATATTTTTGTTAATGAGTTTATATATATCTGAGAATGTATGAATGTTTGTATGTGTATGTTTGTGTGTGTAAGCCTGTAAAAAAACAAGAAAGTGTGAATTCAATAATTTCTCTTGCTTGCTTACTTTTTATTTGGGTAAAATGGTAAAATTATACTTGATTTATAAGATACACAGTGAATTTCAACTTCAATAAATACATTTTGAAATTAAACATATACGACAGTAAGGAAAAAAAAGAAAAAAATTTAAAAACCTAAAATACGTTGTTATGGATTTGCTTCAATTGCTTCACCAATGCAGTGGTTGCAAGGACATAATGCAGTATAATGACTCAAACACATTGCAGATTTACATTGGACACAAACAAATCGTTTTTTACGATATATCTATTATTTCTGGATTCCTTTCACTGCTGGCAGACTTTGAAGTCGAAAAGGTAGCTGATTAATACCAAACACTGGGAACTATTGGCTGTAAATAAGAAAAAAGCTCTTCTAATGACTACTTAATTCCATCTATCTAGAAAAAACGTTCCGTTGAAGCATAAAATGCTCTACATGTTACTGTTCATGCTGAACTGGTCGGAAATCGCCTTCGACATCGCTATCTCCACGTTGAAATATAATATTTTCCATCAGCATCGAAGCTTCGGTTTGTTCAGGGTCCAAAAGATAATTTTCAGCACCGTAATTATTGCGTCCAGCAGCAAACGAATCCCCCATAAATTTTAGAAAGTGCAGATGGTTCATTGATTCATCCCACAGAACTACGTATTCATTCAATGAGCCAATTGCGAGAATTATTTGCCTGTGCATTT
Source organism: Melieria crassipennis (assembly GCA_963668005.1). Classification (NCBI taxonomy): domain Eukaryota; kingdom Metazoa; phylum Arthropoda; class Insecta; order Diptera; family Ulidiidae; genus Melieria; species Melieria crassipennis. The sequence continues at coordinate 82,975,988 of OY764961.1, read as the reverse complement.
TGTATGCTTCCGAGCAAAATTTTAGTGATAAGTATTTAACATTTAAGTTGAGCTTATTCAAACTATTTAACTAATGACTTAGACAGAATAAATAAATAATTAAATATCTTAATTCTGTTGCTCTAAATTGGTTTTCGCCACTGCTAAGACTATTTTTTTAGAGAAATTGTCTTCTCTGATTTAACTCCATCGTTGAAGTTCAAAAATAATGTCCACCTTATCTTCAAAACACCATTTGCTTCCTTCCATCTCTGTCACAGAAAACACACAATCCAATTGATAAAAAATCATACACGACAAGACCACAAATACGTCCTTCACTTCAGAAATGTAATTGAATTGACACCAAAAACACGTTTATAACCACGAATACAATGGATAAATATTAATTTTGAATATGTTCAGACATTCTTTTCTAGCAAAAATTATAATTTACTAACCTTAAAGAAAATAAAAGCCCAGGCGAGTGAAAAACACTTGGACCAAGTACATTTTGCGCCAGCTAACTTATGTCACTATTAACGGGATGGCACGAAAAAAGTGCTTCAAATCGGGTCAGATGGTAAAGCCTTGTTGAAGCCCTATACTCCGTAGGGGACTGAATAAGGAACAAACGATAAAAATAATTTATAAACAGTTCTGACAATAATTACGTCGAAAATAACAAAAAAACTGAAAATATCTCGCAAATTTGTTTGAAATACACCATGGTCTGGCCAGACCATGGAGGGTTCAACTAAGGGGTATAAATACGTTTTGCACGATTCTCGCCTTGTTTTTTTACAAAAAATTGGTATATGTATTGGATTTTGTGTTTGGAAAGGATTAGTTGAGGATATCATGGAATATGAACTCGATAGCTTAACTACAACATTACTAAAAGTGGACCCAAAGTCCAATAAGGTCTGGCCAGACCTGGGTGCCCACAGAAGGTTTAAAGTTAATACAAAGATTGTTACCATAATGAAGTTGAAGGGGTCACGCAACCAGGAATCATCTTGCCTGAAGCCTCCAGTGGTTTCGAATGAGTCGGAATGGTCACTTTGAACCCTGACGGAGTTGCAGGTATTATTCAATGTGACTCTGCAGTGTCCTGGACACTCTCGCAAGGATACCGAGGTCAGGCATTGCGGCATATAGTTGATCTGTTATCAAAGTATCGAATGCTGCCTTGTAATCGGTATTCAGTTTGGCAACACACCCTTCTCAACGTACTTTGGGAGCCAGACGATAGCAATCACTTATTTAGCGATTAGCTTCCGATACGTACTATATATATGTATGTCGAATCCCCCATTGTGAACGTTCTATTTTCACGCGCTTTTTTTCTGCCCTTAAAAAACACAATTCCCACATTTTTATTTTTGGCTTGTTCCCAAGTTTGTGTTTGATCACAGAATAAACAGTATTACTATTTATTCTGTGGTTTGATTCGACTGAACAAGACGTTACTACTCCGACACGGCCATTCTGACAAGTCGCACGTCTCTGTGCGACTCTTCTTCTTTCTTTTAACTCGGCCAATCCTGGCCCAACAGTTTCCAAGGACACTTTACCTTTGACAGTTTTCATAAACATTTTTATTTTACGTAGAAAAATATAAACATAGGGTTCTTTTTTTTTGCATGTTCTAGTTATTGACAATACAAATTAGTTTGTGATTTATCACGGCCATTTTGATAAATCGCATGTCCTCATGCGATCATTCTTTTTTTTTAATATATTTTACTTTACCACTTTCCTCCAGCGGAAGGAATCAATTACTTAATTTCATTCCAACACTTTACCAGTATTAGAGAAAACCATTCTAATACTTTACCAGTATTAGAGAAAACCCACTCAGTTTCACATTCATTAACCACTTCCATCCAGCGGTAATATTTACCATTCTGACACTTACCCAGCGTCAGAGTATGTCATACTTTTTTTTTGTTTATCTCCACCACTTCCGTCCAGTGGTAGTATACTCAACAACAATTCAGTTTGCCAACCATGTTTCCAGTTTTATTATAATAACTTCAATTACATATTCATACTACTGTTTGTTTGTTGATTGAGACTTGTTACGTATATAATGGCGCCATCACTTGACAAAATTTAGGGACGAATTGGCGAAAATATAAAGCCAATCCTATAAATTGTCGTAACTGAGTAACAGAATGTGGAGGTGGTAAGCTCACTAATGCCTAAATTTTCCTCGGGTTTGGCCTAATTTCACCATTACACACTTCAAACCCCAGATACTCAACTTTTCTTTTCATAAAGCAAATCTTTTTAATGTTAAGCGAAAAACGGATCGAAAAAAGGATCTTTGAGACGGATTTGCATAGGCTCCACGTGAGCCGAACTGCATGGTGTGCCTACTGTCAATTTACCTTTAAATTTGTACAAAACTGTTATCAATTTGAACTTGAACTCAAAGGGTATATCGGTATCAATGTCATTAAAATGCAAGTCACTGGCATTAATGTCACACACATTTACTTCAGCTCACTCTACTCTAGAAAATTCCAATTGCTTTGCAGTTATTTTGACACAAATATTTTCACAAATATTTCATTTGAAATAGCCGTCGGGTAAAATATGAAAGAGTATCTGCATTCTAATTTCGTCAATCTCTACAGTTGTCAAAACTTGTAAAGTGCTTGTTACACTCGTTTGTCCAATGCCAGTCATAGTCGCAACATTATGGATTCGTTTGCCACAAAATTTGGAGCTTACTGATTCCTTCATTAATGAACACTCTGCTCCGGAATCGTAATGAAATGAGTATTGCTCACCTGACTGTCGCAAATTACCTGATGGTGGATTGATTAAATATACATCAACACGTCGGCTAACAGAAACACCAGATGGAGTTTCTACAGAGTAGAAAAACACAATAGACGTTACTACTCCGACATATGTATATATATATTTTTACCCCAAAATTATACATTTCCAGGCTTATCTGCTTGTCCATTGGCAATAGAAAACAAAGAAGAAAATAAAGTCAAGTTTTTACATATTCGCCAGATAAAGTACACAAATTTCAATAATAATCAGAACCAAAGTCGTCCCCAGGGGAGGGGATTAGGGGGATAGATCCCGCTTGGTGAATAAATTCATTTATCCAATTTGATGTAACAATATAGAATTGTGAAACATTTTTATTATTTGCGCTATCTCTTCTGTGAGCACCAACTTAAAACCTAATAGTTGAACCTCCCATGATCTGGCCAGACCATGGTGTAAACAAGAGGACAATCGAGGATTGTTCTTAAGGATATTAAAAAAAACCGGAAAGTGTGAACACAAAGATTTCTTTTGCTTGCCTACATTTTATTTACGTAAAACGGTAAAAATATATTAGAATAATTAAGTAAATAGCCAGTTTTAACTTCAAGGCATCAATTTTGAAATTAAAAAAATACGACAGTAAAGCAAGAAAATTTAAAAACGTAAAATACGTTGTTTATGGATTTGTTTCAACTGCTTGACCAATGCAATGGTTGCAACGATATAATGTAGTATAATGACTCAAACAGATTGAGATTTTACATACAAATTGCGTTTTGATATATATTTTATTATTTCTGGATTCCTTGCACTGTTAACAAAACTCTGAACTGCTTTGCCAAAAAAAAACATGCAGAGCATGCTCGACATGTTATTGTTTATGCTGAACTGGCCGGATATCGTTTTCCTAGTCGCCTTCGTCGTCGCTATCTTCACATTGAACTATCTAAACGACCATATTTTCTATCAGTATCAGAAGCTTCATTTTGTTCAGGGCTGTTGTTTAGAAAATTTTTTCAGAGAAATTGTCCTCTCTGATTTAACTCCAGCGTCGAAGTTCAAAAACAATGTCCTCAATGATCCTCAAAATAGCATTCCCTTCCTTCCATCTCTGCCACAGAAAACACCCATCGAATTGATAAAAAACCAGACACGACAAGACCACAAATACTTCCTTCACTTCAGGAATGTAGTTGAATTGACACCAAAACACGGACATAACCATGAATACAATAGATAAATATTAATTTTGAATATGACATTATTTTCCAACAAGATGGCAAGAAAAAAGGGTTTCAAATCGAGTCAAATGGAAAAGCCTAGTTGAAGCCCTATGCTCCGTAAAGGACTGAATAAGGAACAAACGAAAAGAATATTTTGAATATTGAATATTTACCAAAGTAGTAGTCAAACGCAGGCTTCATGCCAAGCCTGCATCAGGTGTTGAAATTAAAAAAAAAAATTCAGTTAAATTTTTTTGGTGAATTGTGTGTAAACATAGAAAACAGGGAAACATGGTCACATTTTAATATTTTATTTTTTTGATTTATTTTGCATAGCTGGTGTGTTATGGTTTTTCAAATAGGTCTTTTGAGTTTTTCGTAATTCTATTAGAAGAAGTTTTCAAAATGTCATTACTTAACACAACTTAACTTGAATTTTGTAGATGGGATTTTATGACTTAAAAATACATGTCACTTGAATTTTTCGTTTTACGAATTTTATGTAAGCATATGTATACATACATATGTATATTTATGTATGTATGTATATACCTATGTACAATTTTATGCAACATGAAAGTATAAAAATTGCGTTAAACTGTATTTTTTTGCATATGTCCCCCCTTCCCGAAATTCTGGGGACGCCACTGATCAGACAAATAACTTTTGAAAGAGTCGAGTTATCCAAAAATAAATATCGCAAGCAGATTCTGTGACAAACGCGCCGTTAAAATGGGTGTTTAACTAAGCATAGGGAAAAACCAAACGAAAGCAGATAGGACGGACTCAGGTAGGGCAATAAAGTTTATACATGACATGAGGAAATAAGCCGAATAAAAGCTACTGAAGTACTTGTTAACTAAGTTTCTTTATTTTTCGTTACAGTAATGGCTTCCATCAATAAAAATCGCAGTCACAGTTTTCAGTACAAGCAACGCCGTTTCACTGACTTGGCCGAACAGCGAATCTCTTCTAACTCAGTGCTACAACGGTACTTTTCCTACGCCTCCATGCTGAGTACAATGACCGCGCATCGGATGTGGACAATTAGCCTGCTGATTTGTGTTCTTTATCCAGTGCACGTTCACTGTGCGGACCCAAAGTTTGATCCTTCAACGCGCATGCGGCTTGTGTTGGTACCTGCTGATGCCCAAGTCGCTTCTGTAATTTATCGATTGCGCGCTACCGACGAAGAATTCGACTATCCGTTAGTTTTTGAGCTACTGGGTGATAGTTCGTCGTCTACAATCAAGATCGAGTCGCTTCCATGCACCAAGTACAACTCAGTTTGCCAAGCAAATATTATTCTACAGCGTCGTCTGGAGCCCGGACGCTATTATGACTTCCAAGTGTCAGTGAAGGACACAAAAGGCGGTATGGCCAGCCAATTGTGTTCGATAACAGCGACCAATTTTACAACACCGCACGATATCATATTCCCCCACAAACCGGGCATCATTATGATACCTGAGGTAAGATCGCATACTATGGTCCCTACAGTTGAAATGAGTGTTGTAATACTTATTTAACACTACAGGCGTAAATTTTCCTATAAATAACTACATACAACATTCAGTATTGCAATACCTTAAAAAAAGCAAAGTCTGCTCATTAGAGCAACAACAACTTACAGTGTCAGACAAATCATACTGGTTTTTCACGATGTTATGTATTCGGTGTTGTACCAGTATTTTTTATAAATTCTAAATTAAATTTCTGAAATACTATTCATATGTTAAGTAACAAAACTACAATGGGAAGCCCTTATAGTACATTTTATGATACATTGCATTTTTCTTTCTTTTCTTTCTTTTACGTATACTTTGAATGAAGAAACGACGTGGAACGTGGACGTGTGGAACTGTGGACTTTTGTTTACTGCTAAATAGAGCATTTCTGATTGAAAATGAGCTCGAATTAGGCCCTCCTGATTAGAAATATACCACTTTTATTTTGCCTTTTTTTTGCCTTAAAAAGGCAGTTTGCATTTTTCACCCATAAATGCCTATTTTAGTGCCTATTTTACCTATAAATGCCATAAAATGCCTTTCTCAAGATATGTCGAGCGCCTTTTTATTTTTCTTTCGTTTTTAATATTTTCTTCTTTTTGTTTCGCAAAAATACCTTGAAACTAAAAAAATTAAGTGGCAACATTGCAATTTCGTTTACTTATCGAAGCTTTTACATTGATTTGATCATTCCTAAGCCTTTTTTTTGTTGTGCAGTGGAAAATTTAAAGAAAAAACATGCCAAATGTGATACAAGTACGGCTTTTATGCTTTTACTATATTTGAGAAGTTAAAATATGAATTTAAAATATGTGCCTACATTTCAATTAAAATATCTTAGTTTTAGTTTTTAAACTATCTTTGAAAACTTTTATGTTCCTTTTCTTTTACAAAAAACGAGGTATAAATATTGTATGTTGCATACGTCAGATGAAATAAAATTATTAAAAAATACATACCGTTTCCCCTTTTTTTAGATTTTCTAGTATTTTTTTCTTATTTTTAAATGCCTGTTTGGCACATTTTAATGCCTTTCCGTGCCTTTTTGCTATTTTATTTTGCCTTTTTTATAGGTTTTTAGGTCCTCAAAATCCTTTCCCTGTTGATGAGATAATAATAATAATTGACTGCCACGACAGCCCGCTTACGCAAGGCTAAGGCCTAGCTTCCCGCAACTACCCGTGTTGTGCGTGTGAATTTGTACGCGGGTTGAAGGGACCTACAGTTTTATGCCGGTTCCGAACGGCAGGTTGGGAGCTTTTTCATAAGCAATTTTTACTCTCAGAGGTTTGCCATTTCCAGCTGAGAGGACAGCCACCGAAAGAGAAAACGAGTTTTCCCGTTTTTTTAGGTGTTATTACAGGCAGTAATGAGATGTTGATGAGATACGTGGCAAAAAATCTTGTTTGCCCAGAGCGGAAGTAATTTTATTAGATTACTTTATTATGCAACGATCTTAACTAGCATGTCATTCAAAGGTATTGGCGCATAATCATAGTCCCGCATAGAAGCCGGCTTTAGTTAGCAAAAGACTAAAAAGATAAAGTCGACTTTAATTTTGCAGTTACCATAGTCAGTTTAAAACATGCTTCTACGTAGCAACGACTTTTTGAAACACAAACGAATGCAACGGCAACTCTACAAAAGCTAGCGATATGGAGTTATAAATGAGAATTTATTTTCCGAAATATGCCAATACCGATTTATTTTGTAATCAATTATTTCGCAATACATATTTGTTGTCCTGAACACTTATTATCAATTAAAATGGGACGTCTATGGTTGACTACATGTGAACAGCAGACGGCAGCGTAAAAAATTCGATTGCACAATTTTCCGAGGATTAATCTGCCCATCTCTGACATAAACAAAACATAAATAAACAGCTGATTGATTTGAAAATTGTTGCTTACTTTATGGGGCAAAGGGAACAATTGTATTCTATTGCTGCTTGGTTCTTGAATGTTCAAGATTAATAATAACACAGGACAACAAAATCGCACTTTTTTCTGTTGCATGGAGTTTTTCTACTGTTTCTTACTAATTTGGGTGCGCTGATTTCGAATCAGATTTTTCCTAGCAGCTCTAGTTATTGAGATATAGGTACCAAGTCATTTTTTCAGTTTTTCCTCTACTTTTTCCATGATTTTGATCGTCATTTCTAAACCAAAAAACCGATTGACATGATTTTCACCTTGTTGCATTAACAACACCGTACGGCTTCTTTTTTGATGCAATTTATTTTTATAAGTTTCAAAATTCCGCGGTAATTGGACCTCAAAGTCGGAAAATATGGAATTTTAAGGCGTTTTCTTTGATGGCCAAAAACATACACATTTTTTGTAAATCAATTAACGAGTTAGGTGTATAATGAAAGTCGACACATCAAGCAATACAACACAGCTAAATTATTTGACGGAATACACATTCGCATCGAAATAATAGCAAAAATTGTAGTATAGCAATTTTCATCACTTTTCATACTTTTCCTTAAAAAAAATAGGAGCCTAAAAATATGCAACATTTTTAATTTTTCTTTGTTCCGAGCAATTCAAAATTTTTTTGTTTTTGCTTGTATTTCAGACTATAAATGGAACATATAAAAGAGCATATTTTGAGGCCCCAATTTTGTAAGGAAAAAGTATGAAAAGTGAAAAAAATGGCTATGGTATATTTTTGCTATTATTTCGATGCGAATGTGTATTCCGTCAAATAATTTGGCTGTGTTGTATTGCCTGATGTTTCTTCTTAAGATATTCATATACTTCGTAACTTGATTTATGAAACATCTGTACAATTGTCGCCATCAGAAAAAACGCCTTGAAATTCAATATTTTCCTACTTTGAAACCTTATTACAATGCCAACGCATAAAATTGATTAATGCCAGAAAAGAAGGCATGAGATATTGTAAGTGCAACGATTATTTCGAAAGGATTATTGGTTCGGAAATTACAGTCGAAAATGTGAAAAAAGTCGAGGAAAATTCGAAAAAGTGACGCGCCCATTTTTTGTGAAAACTAGAGCTGCTACATAAAAACGGAATATGGTTTTGAAAACAGCGTGGAAAAACTATTCAGATTCATGTAAAAACTTCATGCGACAGACATGCTGTTGTCCAGTGTAATTAATAATTGACTAGCTCGACAGCCCGATACCGCGACTAAGGCCTAGTTACCCGCAACTATCCGTGTTGTGCGTGCGAATTTTTACAAGGTTGAAAGGGACCTACAGTTTTATGCCAATTCCGAACGGCGAGTTGGGAGCTTTTTCATAGGCAATTTTTACTCGCAGAGGTTTGCCATTTCCTGCTGAGAGGACAGCCGCCGAAAGAAAAATTGTGGTTTTTCTTTTTTCGGTGTTAGCAGCAACGGAGTCTTCAACCTGGGTTCGAGCGTCGCATTTGTCTCGCGACCCAACGCACTAGCCAGCTGAGCTACGGCGCACAGTCGCTCAATTTGTCATTTCAGGTTGCAAAATTAATAACTTCTGAACGAATAGAGATAATTGGAAAATTTGTTTGCTGTTGAATAGAAATTCATCAGGCTATTGTATTCCAAAAAATAAACTCAATCGAGTTACAGGGTGCTACGTAATACTTTGTCAAAGTTCGGCTTACTGTAAATGAGAATAATGCGAGAAAAATGATAAGTTTTAGTTGCAAAATTAATGAAAATTCATTAAAAAAGATGAAAAGTAATAAGAAATTTAAGAAATAAGCTGAAAGAGTCAAATTTCAAGATAAAAATTAATAAATTTCGCTTTCATTGATGATGGGAGGTGATAGTTATTGTTTCCGTTGCCTCCATAAGCTTCCTTTTTTATTAAATGACGCACAGTCCTGAATTGACTTTTTCGGCCTTCCTTTTGCCGCCTTTTATGTCGATGGTTGGTCATCGCTTATGCTACATGCATCTCCTGCATCGAAGTAAATTATTTTTTCCAACCACTCCTCATTACTCTGGACAAAATTTAATTTGGTACGGTTTGCCGTAATCCATTTCAACTTTATAGTGCGGTAAGTTCTGGATATCTTCTCTTTAGTCGTAGATATGTTGGCTATAGGCAAACTCCCTTCGATGTAACCAGTTTCTCTAGTGAAAGCCAGAACGAACTTCTCCTTTGTCTTCGAAATAGTCAATATTTCAAACAGCTTGGAATTTTCCAAAAACTTTGTGCTGAAATCTTCTTCGGGTTAGTTGCAGTGGTGGAGTTGAAGTGATGTTTAGTTCAAATTAAATTCGAAACTAACTTCACTTACTCCAAACTCCTTTATTTATAAGTAGGATTTGCATATGCATTCAAATAGCAGGTACTAAGCTTCTAGTACTAGCAGGTACCTAAACAGTTGTTAGGTTTTCCCGCGTTGTGGGATTTTTGAACAGCCCAGACACATAAGTGAATTTTAGACAGTGCACATAGATAAGTATGTCTGCTTTTTGTTTTTCAATAACTAATTCTTTCATTGGCGCGGTTCAACTCAAAGACTAATGGCGACTGACTGAGTTTTGTTCAAATTAAAAAAAAAATTGTATGCCAGACACAGTGTTAGTATTGTTAAAAACAAAAACATTACATCAAAGGATACAGGATGATAGCTGATTGCCGGAAATGAAAGGCAACTTGTTTTTCGTACGTGCGAACTGCGCATCCAGCAAAAGTACTCTACTTCGAGCTTACAGCAATATACGCCAAAAAAAAGTCGACTTAATATGGAGTTGCAAGCTTGTGTCACATCTTAAATGAAGCCAAAGCTATACAAAAAATTATAACCGCGTATAATTGATTCACTATCAAAATCTTGACGAACTTGTTCGAACGCACGGACCCGAAAGCACAAAATTGCGCGAGGTGGCCACAGAAAAATCGCTGTAAAATCCAGTCGGGCAAAATCGGGCACCCGATCTCTTCAGGGCTGTACTCACAGAAGACTAGTGAACAATTTTCCCAAAGACGAAACTCTGGCAAGTATGGCCTTTTTTTTTTAAGTCTATCGAAAGTTCAAAAAGTGTGATAAAAACAGTGCTTCAAGTGAGTGCCTATGAAAACACAACAACAACAACCAACTTTTTTTTTCTATACTTAATTATTTACTACAAATGCCTTCTTTTACGATGCTGGTGCAAAAAGTTTCAATCAATTTGCTCTTTTCCGTATTTTAAAACTTCAGCGTTGCCGGAAAAGTGCAAATTGCTGATATTATTTCACACTCTAAAAATTGCTCAACTTTGACGGGCTCTACAAGCAAAACTATTTGTCCAATTTAGTTAAGGTTTTCGGATTTCTTAGGTCCAAGCATTTATCTATCGGACAAGTATAACAGTTTCCCCAAATCGAACATGACAAAATTGACTTTTGCAACCTGCTTCGGCAGAATCAGCCGCTGTGCGGCGGCTGCCTTGTGTTCAAGATATCGAGCCGGTAACGACAATAGAAGTCTTCGTCATCGAACTCGAAGCTATCGATCCGGTTTTTTATAATTTTTCGCCGTCTCAGTACCTTATCGTCGTTCAAAATATTGAAATATCTTTCAATTTCTTCGAAACGAAACATTTCACTTGGTTTGCTTCCTTTTTTACACAAAACCACATTCACGAGGAACTGAGAATTTTATAAAAGTGATATTTCTGCTCATTTTGACTTAGCATTTTAGCCGGTTTAGCAACAGCTTTTGCTTGTTTTAAAGTAAGAGTACACTTTAAGCGTTAAAGTATGCTCTAACTCGACTATGAATGACTTAGAGTCTACTTTATTTAAAAGTATACTTTATTGATCTTAAAGTGTACTTTATTGCGATACATCATACTGAGAATACGCCCAAACTAAACTTCATCAAAAAATATTTTTTTTGTATTCTCTGTTTTTTTGTTGATAATTTCGTTTGAATTTTCTGCAGGATGCGAAGCGAGGCACAGAACTTGATTACGTAATTGCCCGAAGAAACCCGCTTTTTCAAAAACCGGTTTATATGGAATTATGGGTAAGTGCCATCCACACTTAAGGCGTGAATAAAACTGTGATGACCGGAAAATATTCGGCAAATGTAATATTAAAAATATTTTAGCACATTAAGATCTATATTGCAAAGCATTCAACACAAGTCATTTAAACCGTAAAAATAATTTTCCTCTAAAACAAGTCTTTTACCGATTTTATCTATAAACACTAAATTCGAAATATTTAAACGGTAACAAAAAGATATTTGCTTAGGATTTAAGCCCCCAAATCCCTCTTTCTTGCGTCTGTAGTTTATATTTAATTAGTTTTTGCATATTTTAGCTCTGTTTTTAAAATTAGACTAGTTTAATCCCTAAAAGGCTGATCACATCACACAAGCAGTGGAGCTCATAAATAGAGGCCTTTATAATATAAAAATAGAGGATGTACATATATAATAGAGATGTCTCGGCTAAGATCCTGCCACGTCCACCATGGCCAACCGTTACATGAACAGCGATCCTTCAGCGTTTCCCGCTTGTTCAACCAGTTCCAAATATTTGTCCGATGATAACACAAAACCTCCGTTAAAAACGCTTCTCTCCACTGGTTTTGATTGACTTGTTTTTTAGATGTCGAAGGCTCATCCATTGTACCACAAAACAAATCTCTGTAAATATACACAAAACACAAATAACAAGCAAGCGGGGCAAGTGACGTCGGCAGAGCAAGCGTGGGGCCTGTAAATTGCAATCAGCATCTCGACACGTAGAGTAAGTTCGGGTAATGTGATATAGGTGCTTATTTCACAAGTGCGTTGACCTTTTTCAAAATTAACCTTTTTAAAACATCATAACAGCTAAAAAACTTGTGCTGCATGATTTTGGATGTGATTGCGTAAATAGTTTACCGTCAGTGTGATGAAGTGCTTTGAGTAGGCTTGCACAAGTTTTTGGTCACGAAGTTTGAAAGCATAAAAGGTACAAAAAAAATATTATTACAAAGTTCGAGGCTAATCAGAAGTAAATCAGTGATATCGATTATGAGTTTGCGAGGTACGCTCTTCTTAACAAAATTATTATTGTTTTTTTATAATATTTTTTTCGCAAAAAGCCAATTTCGGGTAATGTGATATACCAAAGTTCGGGTGATGTGATATAGTACATCACAGAACCCAAACTTATGACAGTAATACTATTTGTATACAGAAATGTTTATATACTTTATTTCATACTATTTAAAGTGGAATATTCTCAAAAATCTGTTATGGTTAAGTTTTAGATAACAAAAATCCATGAAATCATGTTTCTCGATAAAAATTTTTAACCCTTGGTTTACCCCGTCAGATTGTGATTTTCCAAAAAAATGAGAAAAACGTCTCTAATTATTTTTGATTTGGAGTATTTTCACCAAGTTTGAAACTAATACGTCTGTTAATAACGATTTTTCGGGTATATCACATTACCCGCCACTTTTATCAGACGCCAATATTTGGATATTTTGATTTTTAATTAAAAAACTCGTCAAAAGTGTATCTTAAAGAGTTAATAATCATAGATATACTAAATAATGCATCAGTGAACAGTTTGAGACCAAAAAAGTGTGTTTTAAGACAAAATGTGTCAGGAATCGCTGTAAAACAAACAGGTTATCACATTACCCGAACTTACTCTACTTGCTTAATTTAGGACACATCAGTTTATCCTGAAATTTGCTAGGCCCAAGAAGTTAAGCCTAGGTTAAACTGATTTCTTCTAGAGGTCTAATGACAAACTAGTTTTGCCTAGGCCAAACCAGTTCAACGTATATCAATCGAGTTTGGCCAGTTACCTACATGAAAACACTCAGAAACTATCGATAAAACCTAGACATTTATCTAAGGTCTTTAGGTATAATTTTACGTTTTGTTCTTCTGGAAATTATTTAAAACATAGCAAAAACTTGTATAGAAATCATAATAAGCGCAACAATAGAAAGCTGCCTGACAATTTTAGTCAGTATAATAATTCCAAAATGGATTTACATATGGAAGTTCATATGATGTGGTACCTATATAAAGTGTGTAATTAATGGTATTTTCATATATTATAACATTAAGAAACTATTGAATAACCGTGCGCTCGCTATTTCTATTCACTTACAGGGGTCGCAATTGTTTGCCATAAGACAGAAGATTGTCTCGCCCGAAACAACTGAAGGAACTATTTTCCTATTGGGACCACTCGATTTCGAGAAGCAAGCGATGTATCATATGACTATATTAGCCAATGTAAGTGTCAATGCAGGTGTAACATACAAACATTTCAGGTAGAGGGCGTGGGAAACTTTTTCGACTTAAGTATTTTGTCTAGACTAATTAGCGTAGCCTAGTGTGCCGTTTGAATCAGTGTGCTGTTTTTTTAATTTATACTGATTTTATGTTGATTTTTACATTTGATAAAACATATTTACATTTTTACACACACAGGATTTCAGGATTTGGGATGGGCGGCAAATTCCTTACACAACTTTTGAGCCCAATACCATTCAAAGCAACATTTGCCAGAAAAAGTTTTGGCAAAAACACATGTTTGAGGGTTTGAACTCTCAAAACCCCCTTGCGTATGCCACTGCACATACACAGACATGGTAATACAATGGGTGTTCATGTTTGAATACTTTTTACTCAAAGGCTTACATACGTTTTGCGTACATTTGTCATACATTTACGAACGGGCCTCGTCAGGCCCGTGATGATGTTTGCTCTACGAAATCGGTGCAAACAAACTTTTGTTAGTTTCGTTACTTTTACAAAACACTAGCGGTAGTTGGCATAAATATTTCTACGTTCAGAGTGAAGAAAAAAATTTGGCGACTATTTAGTCAAAATGGGCCTCGAAATGCTCAGTCATTTGACTATGTAATTATTACCTTCATCAATGATTGTTCCTTTAAAGTGAAATTTAAAGTAAATTTGTATATCTCCAAGTTTTTGTCAAATCAATCAATTGTTAAATGCGTTGGCAATGCCGTATGCATTGTTTCCTTTTCTTTTGCTTTTGTTAAGTATTCTTGTAAAATCGAAAGCAGAGTATTTCTAATCGTTTACATGCTTTGACTGCGAGTGCAGTGAAAGTCTCTACTAAAAGTTTACGCAGCGTTATCACTAACAGGTAAAATTTTATACATATGTAAGTATGACACGGCGTTAGTTATAATAGTGTTACAAATATGCCATCCAACTGGCCAATGCAGACGTTAACTAAAACACTTTGAATTCTTCAACACAGTTCACTAGCAGTAGTCACTTTATTTACAATTTAGACTTCACCGTTTTTACACTTGTCACTTGTTCCACTTTACTTTCAATAGTCGAATAAAACTTGTACATAAATTCTACATAGGCTTATGGTTATGGTTGAAATTACAGAACTTAAACCATGTTGTTCAGAGCGCATTCTAAATTACGAGGAAGTAGAGGCTATATAGAATACTAGTGACATAAGTGAATTAAGCGATATTGATAAACATAGATGGTGTGAAAGAAAAAACGAAAAAGGAAGAAATAAAATTTTGACAGCGATTATAGTTTGGCTGATCGGAGCAAATTTCCTGACCCACTTGACGAAGCGGAACACGAAAAAGATTTAGAGGAAGCCTATTATAGGAAAAGGAAGACTTTTGTATCGAAAGGGAATAAACGGCAAAAAAGACTTGAGTAAAAACTATTTTATTGTCAGAGTTATCTATGATATATACATAGTTATTATTGTTTGTCCTGACTGACTGACTGATTTATCATCACCCAGCCTAAACTGCTGAGGCTACAAACATGCAATTTAAACTGCATGTACTATACATCTAGAAGAATTAACCTCCGTTAAGAGGGGATTTTGTAAATTGAGGGACTAAAAGGGCAATACAGTGGTTAAGGTGTTGTATGAACAAACGCGATTTAATGGGCCTATGGATTTAAAATTTGGGGAAAACACTCAAAATAAATCAATATAAAAATAAAATAATAAATCGACAAGGTTTTTTGTTTTTTTTTTTCGAAAATCAAAATTTAACAGAGTCAACAATTGGTTAATATACATAATTAACATACATATATAATATAATACATATACGGGAAGACTACGAAAAAACCATGAACCGATGGGCCTATTGAGTTCAAAGTTAGTGAAAACTAAAACTTAAAGGGATGAACCAAGGGCTTAAAGTTTGTATGAAGAAACATGATTTTTTAACGCCTTTTTCAAACTTGGTAAAGGCACTTAACATGCGAAATACGTGTTTTTCACTTTTTGAAAATCTAAATTTGTCGGGGTCAAGGATGGGTTTAAAGTTTGGATGGAGAAACATGATTTAATACGCCAATTTTCATAAAAATCTGATGGGATCAACAAAGGATTCAGAAGAACTTGATTTATTGGCCCCATTGCACAGTGATTCGTTTCATAACCAAATTCAAAAAATTTATAGTCTCAGAATTTAATGCTTTTGATGTAATTTGTAAAGTTAAACTCCAACTAAGAAAACCCCAAAAAATCTGTGCACAAATTTAATTAGTGTGTGTGCAAAAGCGGCTCAAGGTTGAAGCTTTTTTCACAAAAAAATTTAAACACATAATTTATGTTTTTTAGTCTATTGAGTAAAAAAATTTTTAAACTACATCGTTATCAAGAAGATAATAAAACTTTCCATATAGATTAAGAAATGATGTGGCCATTTTCGCTTTTAATGTTTTGTCAAAATTGGCAAAGCTGAGGTTGTGATGTAACTTTTCATTCAAAATATTTTTCTAAATTAAAAATCAGAAAGTTGGCAAAACTTAGAGGAAAATATGTAAAAAGTATGGAAAAGTATGATCCTGGATTTTTTTTAATTTTCAGAAGCATTCTTTCTTTGTCGGATAATGTAATTACATCCTCCGATATCTTCCGATCTCAAAAAATAATTCTATTTGAAAAGTAGTCTAAACACCTATTTTTCGACAAAATTAATTTTTTTCATCCCTAAAAGTATGCAATCAGCATGAAAAATTGAGAAAACTGCAAAAAGCAAAACATACGTCTATTATTCTCGTTTTTTTGCAAAACTAAAGGGTCCTAAGGCAATTTCTGATACTCTTTGCAATTATCAATGTTGACGTTACCGATTAAATGTAAAATCTGAAAAATCTAGCCAACACACTTGGTGCTATAGCCCACTAAAAATGACGAAAATTGCAAATTTAAGTCTCAGGCATTGCCAAACTACAACAGTTTAAGAAAAAAAATGCAGATTTGAATTCAGCAGACCATGATTAACTAGTGTACCAAATTTTATGAAGAACGGACCACTCCTTTTAATTTTGTCCCGCGTTTGTATGGAGTCGAATCACTGTCGAAAATTATCTTAGTTCATAAAAGCTACGTTTATAATATTTGTATTTTAATAAAAATTTTGTATATAGATAAAACACGTTTTTTCAAAAGAGATTGAAAATAAAATCTCGATAAATTGCTCCACAGCTGCTGAGAAGTTGCTATAAGAGGGTTAAAATCTTAGATTGACCCCCACTAATTTTTGCTCTTAAATATTTCTTTCGAACATACCTACCCCCTATCTCCAACCTTTAATAAGGCTCCCATACAAAATCATCGTTTTTAGAAAGTGAGCTCCCGCTGCGCTCAGGTTGGTCCTAGATGTACCATATGTAAGACTGATCCCCATTTATTTTCCCTTCCGAATGTTTTTTCTATACACACCTAACCGCTATATCCAACTCTTAAGCTGGCTGCCATACAAAACTAGTCATTTTCAATGGAACTGGCTGAATGATTTATTCGACAATCGTCAACATTCCTGAGTTCAAAAAATACAAAATTAATTAGAGTTCCAAAATTTTCCGCCAGAGGGCGCCTCCCATATAAGTGAAGTAGTAAGTTGTGGGCTTGTACGAAAAAAATCAAAGTGTAGTGTCGAAACTCCATTAACTCCCTCTATTTAGTAATCGTAATTGATTTTCCGAAGCTAGCTTCAAGAAATTTTTCCATCAGCAGCGGAGCATTATTTGACCGATTGCTATTGGCATTTAACCAAACAGTGAAAATATCGCGAATTTGCATTCAAGTCTTCATCGAAAAATGCCAATAACTTGCATTCGCGCAAATATGCGCAGCTGAAAATTTACAGCGTAATGTACATACTTGCCACAACAAAATATCAAAAGTGATAAAAAGCGTTTTTTTTTAATCACCTTTAAAGTTTTAACTCAGTTTTTATTCTCTTGCTTTATTGGTTTCATTTTCTTCATAACGGTACTGCTCAGAGGTGAGCAGCATCAGCGGAATTTTGGTCTTGCCAGACCTAAATTGTATTAAAGTCAAGACAACAGTAAGTTTTAGGGACCCGCTCATTATTGATTTTGAAATATTGAACCTCAAAGTAAAAGCTGTTTGTACACAATTTTTTTCTACGCTGTGAGAGTGTACCTTAAGAGGTCATAACTTCAGTATTCTCCAATATTTTTCCTTAAATCTTGGGATTTCTCTTAATTGAAATGTTTCCAACAAAACCTCATACTCAGATTTTTTTGGTTATAACATTGCATTTTGACAGTTTTGTCAATACTCGCAACACTGTGTATCGAACACAGGATTTAATTTTGGAGGTTTTGCGTACAACTTTTGATCCGAATACCACTCGAAACCATATTTTGTACCAGAAATTTTGTGAGTTTAACCCCCCTGTGTGGTTCTAGGTTTAAACGACAGTTTTTCAGCGACAGTTTTCAGATCCACTGTTGTAAATTTTTATAATTTTAGTTGTTTGTTTGTTGACCGATAAGCTCTAAAATATATACAAGTATAAGCTTAAGGCTTGAGCTATACTCATGCAAAAGTGATCATTTTCTCATCACCGAATTATTTAATATGTCGAATATTTCTGCATCACTATTATTTTCTTCTTCATTATTGTAATTATGCGATTTACATTTATTTTGTAGCGAAAACTTGCGATCTTCAGTTTTCCAAAATTAATGAACTGTCAAAAGCAGGGACCAAAAATAACTGTTATTTTACAATTTTCAAATCACAAAAGGTATACCGAAAAAGTTGCCGGTGGATTTTTTCAAATACTTATGCCATTATGATCCTCATGGCCACAGGTTTACGAATGTTAAACGCCTTTTACATTTTTTACTTTTACTATAAAAATTAAAATGAATTGTTATTTTGCTCCTTTTATCATTTCAGGCAAAATGGCTTTTGAATTTTATTTTATCGGTAAAAAATAACAGTTATTTTGTAACTTTTATTTTTTGGGTCAAATATATCAGACAATTTGAATATTTTCAAGGCCGTTTGACAGACTAAAAAACTGTTGATAGTATTTTTTTCGTCTCATCAACGCGCACATTCTGAGCTATAAAACTTATTTCAGTCTTTAGTACAACGGCCGCAAAAATAAAAGTCACAAAATAACTGTTATTTTTGACCGATAAAATAAAACTAAAAAATAACAGTTATTATTGCCTGAAATGATTAAAACGCATTATTTTCGTCGGGAAAAATTAAAGTTCAAAGATAACAGTTAAAAAAGTCATTTTTGATAAAAACCATAACCGGTATCCGGTCCCTGATGAAAAGTGGTTGGCAGTTGAAACTTACAGCCATATTCTGGCAAACCCAACAAAACTCACCATGCTGACAATTGAATAGAGTCTATCAATTGTTAGATTTTCGTTTTCTCATCATTTTTTAAAAGCTCTGAATCTAATAATTGTCAGAGAAGTTGTCACGTACGTAGTAGGAGCTGACAAGCGCAAAAACAGTTGCAAAGAGACGATTGAAATTAAAAATGTCTTAACATTTCAGCAAATTTCGTATTCTGCAAATAGAAAAGCAGCTATTATTAGCATGTGCGGTCGCTCTGGCTAAAAAAAATGAAGAGAAGGCTCTTGAGGTCCTTGCACGACGAAAGCGACCCTTTTGTTATGCAGAAAAGCATGTTTGTTCAAATTTTCGTTTTTCAAAATCGCTTTTACCGGGAATAAATTTTGAACAATGCGCAGTACATTGGGGCTGTTTTTCCAAGCTTGCAGCTCGGGATTGTCCCTCAAAAATTACAGCTGCTCCTGCGTAGTTCGCTCAAACCTTGAGACATAATAAATATTTAATAACCAAATTAGTGGAATTTGGAAGCAGTGACTAGTCATTGTTTGGAAGGAATATTTACTTCCTAGTGGACATTTCATTTGAATTTATTTTCAAATGTTCAAATTTCACAGCTTCTTCTTTTCCATTTATTTGCCATTCACAGTAAAACCAAAACAAACAGCTTTTCATCTCGGTGTGGTGAAATTTTATAGCTTCCTGCTTGTAACAAAAATTTCTGATCAAAAATGTAACAAGCGCTGAATAGAAAATCAACTGTCAGACTTTCGCCAGAATAGGGCTGTAAATGTACATCTATACTGAATTTTAACATTGCAACATGGCAATAACATTGCAACATGGGAATGCCATTTGTATAAAGTGGAAGAAGAAGTGTTTAATTGCGAGACGATTTTTGTGATTTTAAAAATGTAATAACTTAAAAGCTATACAACTCTGACGCCTAAAAAATTCAAATTCAAATTCCTCTTCTAATAGTGAATACTACCTACCATACAAATTTCAGTGCTCTAGCTGACCGAACAGATATAAGAGACTAGCCAATATAGTAAGTACCTAATATTTCAAGAAGTTAAGTGATCAACTTAACCATTGCTGTCATTTAAAAAGCCGCTGGAGAAAAACCGCGCAGAGGGAAAGCTTATTTGTTTTCTTCTTTTAAATGTACTACTCTCAATAGTGTCCCATTGGAAACATAATAGAGTTGCCATAAGATATTTTTTGGTCTTAAGGGGGGTTTCTACCTTGTGCGGTCAAAAAAATCGATTTTTTTTTTCATGCAGTTTTGGATTAATACATGATTGTAGAATACGCTTCCAAAATTTTAAGTTGAAATCTTTCGAATTACGGAAGCAATTTATCGAAACAGGTAGCGGTGTCGAACGCGCCGAGCCGCTGAAGCAAAACTTTGAACGCGTTTTTCTCAAAACTACATTTTTTGACCTTGCGGAAGTGATTTAGGCCACACGAGTTGAGCAATAGCTACGAAATTTTAAACAGTCATTTATCAAGGTCTTAGCTATGGCACGAACTAGGATATTCCAGAAATAATAATTTTTTCTCATTAAAAATAGAAATTTGTATTGAAAAAAGTAGGTAAAAATTGAGTTTTTTAGTCAAAATCGCATATTTCCTTCATTTTTCATTTTTTTTTTTAAATCCTAGTTCCTGCCATAGACAAAAGGATACAGAATAAGAAAAAATTTCAGTTTTGTGTTTCAAGTCATCTCAAACAGCGGCAGGACTTCCGCGAGTAAGGAAGTCCTGCCGCCATTGCTCGATGGCCCCCTCCCCCCCTTTGCATATTTTATCTTGAAACTTTTTTTGCTTGTACAATAAACATATACCTACATCTGAAAAAATTTTCCAGTGTTTATCTTAAAAACCTTCCCATCAACAATTTTTCAAAAAAACATGTTTTCTCGGCCGCACAAGGTAGAAACCTGCCTTAAAGTAACTACAAAATTGCGCAAGTAGTTGTTAGTTTAAGAACAAAAACAACAAGAACAAACAACAAGTTTAAGAACAAACCCAATGTACGTATAAGATTGAAAACGTCGGAAAAAGTACAATTGTACCTACTTTTCCATCCCTGGTTGTAACCCGCCATACCAAATTTTTGCGTGCATCTTATGTATCTCTAATTTCTTTGTATATACTCATTCTAATTAAAGTGTTAAACAAACATAAATTCAACAACACAATTGTGACTTATTTTGTTGTTTCTTATTCACAGGATGCATACGCTGAGCCCGGGCAAGACAGTCGCAATATTGCCAGCCTAGAGATTGTTGTTATTGTTCAGGATGTGCAGGATCAGCCGCCGGTGTTTACTGTTGCTCCACCTGTCACGAAATTGCCTCCTGGAATACTTCCTGGTGACAAGGTATGTTCAGTTAGGCAACGTAGTAAGTGTTTCTGCTCTTGTGCAAATATTCTCGAAGATATTGTTTCGAAAATTTTACTGTAAACCGTAGGCGTAGTTCGTGTCGATGGATTGTGCCAAAATAAAACAAAATTCGTAAAATTCATTAATGCAGTTTACCACCAGAGTCACTTTATTTATAGTTTTGCAAAGTCACTTTAACTTCAATTCACTTTTCTTTTTCGTATCACACTTTTGCTTGGCAAAACCAACCTGACTGGTAACACTATTCGCGGCTGCCTTTTATATGTACTTGATTGTACGAAGCGTCCGTTTCTTCTTGAAGCTTTAAGCATCGCCTCGCGCCATCATTGCAATAATATCCTCAAAATTATAACGCCCCCTAAAAGTTTGCAGGTAGAGCAGCAAATGTTCTTTTAGTGTCATCATGTCAGTGATGAAGTTTGTATAAAACTGACCATAAAAATATATTATTGCCAAAAAGTGTCAAATTTGAATTAAATTAAGGTTTTATGTGCTCTAGTTCGAACGCAGGGCTGTGTTTTTTTGCAGCTTATAAAACCTTTATAATTAATTAATAATTGACTAGCACGACAGCCCGATTACGAGACTAAGGCCTAGCTACCCGCAACCATCCGTTTTGTGCGTGCGAATTTGTACAAGTTTGGAAGGGACCTACAGTTTTATGCCCATTCCGAACGGCGAGTTGGGAGCTTTTTCATAGGCAATTTTACTCTCAGAGGTTTGCCATTTCCTGCTGAGAGGACATCCGCCGAAAGAAAAATTGTTGTTTTTCTTTTTTTTCGGTGTTAGCAGCAACGGAGTCTTGAACCTGGGTTCGAGCGTCGCATTTGACTCACGGCCCAACGCACTAGCCAGCTGAGCTACGGCGGCTGCCTGTTGGTTAATTTAGTTTTCATTAATCCTAATTTTGAAAAAATAATTTCCGCACACGCACTGCTGTGACTTAGAGTTAATACATGCGCTGCCATTTAAAACATTTTTTAAGCTTCCTACTGTATGCCAAAAATGTTCAGCTATACTATGCTAAATAATAAGCTGATCAATCGAATGAGGTTACCATATTGCGAGGAATGTCGTAAACTTAATTCATTTTTTTAAGGGCAAATATGTGTGATTTTGCAATGTATGACTATGAAAAGAGAAAGAAGGATTTAGCTTAACAAAAAAGGGGAAAAGTCGCACATAGATGGAAAAAGTTGCAAAATTAGACAAGTTTTAAAAAGTCGCACAAAAAGTCTCAGAGCGTCAAAAAGGTTGCAAAATGCAACTAAAGTCGGTAACCCTGCTGCCAGCACACAAAGACTGTATACCTTAATTGCAAAAACGCACAAAAATAGGCTTACTCTCCCAGTTTCCTATCACCTTATCACTGATGATGTTGCCTGTGCTAAGGGGGCCGCAGTTGCGCAGAGCATTATCGTCACAATATGGTTAATTGATTGTAACATGCAGCAGGCCTTTTCGTCAATAGTGTAGCATTCTTTTTACTCTTAGAAGTTTTACTTAGTATGGTTTGACACAAAATTTCCGCCTTGTGGATATAAATATATGTTCTAAAAATGATTTATTTTGCAGATACTGCAAGTGCATGCTGAAGATGGCGACAAAGGAAATCCAAGAGAAGTGCGGTATGGTCTTGTTTCGGAAGGAAATCCATTCACATCATTTTTTTACATCAACGACACTAGTGGTAAGGCCTTAAAAAAGTCATTCCATAGTATGTAGTATCGTACTATGTAACAGGTAGCAGCTTTTTCGATTAAGGTATATTGAATGTATTTTTTTATTTAATGTATAACGTATTTTAGGAGAAATCTTTTTGATGCATCCTATGGAGGACATAGCAGCAATAACCCATGTGGGCGATCCGGTTTTACTTACAGTACTTGCGGAAGAGGTTAAGACAAGTCGTGATGAGCCTCCAGCCATGGCGACTACTGTACAATTGGCCTTCTTGCTACCAGAACGTTCCAACACTGCTCCTTACTTTGAAAACGATCAGTAAGTACCTGTCCCTTACTACTTACCTATGTATTTTAATTCCACTAACTAATAAATTAGTGCGACCGCAAAATCGGATACAAAACAGTACAACGGTACTTTGTAACATCAACTTTATAACATTTTGCCACATGGATCTCGTCATGGCAAGGTGGTGGGATATCCCAACGTCGGTGTCGATTGGGATTACCACGATATCTGCAGCAAAAGTATGATTCATCATCTACTTAAAATAAGTAAGCAAAAATAAAACTGACTTGACCGGTACCTCGGAGCTTGCCATCCATGCCGTCTTGTACGTTATTGCATTGGTGACCATTTTCTTTAATGTCGGTTCCATCATCATCAACGCACTGCGACGTGTATCCGGGTAATGAATACCTTCGATAAACGCCTCAATCTTCAGTCTTTCCAAAACATCCAGGCTGAATTTCGGGTAGGACCGTTGGACAAGCTGCTCAATATCTACTGCCTCGTTGGCCCTTTGCCTACGATTTTCAGCTCGCAGTAGTACATTTTTTTGTGCTCGCTGCTCTATTTTGTTGGCAGCGCCCTTATGATGGCCTCGTAATGGCTTCTCTAACATTCCAGCAATAATTTTACTACCTCAGCCGCAGGACCCTTTAAGAGCCAGTGTCTCCCATCTCCGACATTTGCTGACGTCGGTCATCTGATTTTATTGTAGTTTGAAGGTATCGAACGGCGTAGTACCATCATACTCGTAAGTAGGCGCTTCTGTTCTGGTGGCAGAACTTTCCCGAACTGGCGGCAACCATTTCGGTGGCTGTACCACTTACAGCCGCTCGTCAATTTTTCTATTCAGCCAATCTTCCATGCCGTTCATTCGATTATCCAAATGTTCCACCATAAAATAAAACCCTACACTGAGGTATTTAGAGGTACATTTACGTTGCCATGGAGCTCGTAACGTCCAGGGATAGGTGTAGCCGGTACGAAAAAGTGTGGGAATACTGACTCAATTTAAAATGGACACATGGACAAAAAAATGAGGATTTTTCATTATTATGAATTTTGCTTGCTAAAGTATGATTTATGATGATGATGACACTCACATGCCTCATTCTATGCGCGCCGCCGCAGAAAATGTCCTCGGTTTCCGACGCCCGCCACCAAGAAACCCATTGTACGGCGAAGAGTGTCCCGCAGCCAATGCTGCCTACAAAAAGTCCCTGCAGTCGGTTGCTATACGAGCCGTATGGGTAAAATACCAGGAGGAGGGGAAGAAAGTTAGGTGCCTTTTTAGATGACAGAGAAAAGAAACAATTGGAACCGGATTGGAGGCGATCTAACAGTATGCGCCAACTACAGGGGTTTCAACCTACTTCCCATGGCGTATAAGATCATAACGAATGTATTATGTGAAAGATTGAAGCAATGAAGATTGAAGCCATGATTGGACCCTATCAGTGCGGCTCTAGACGTGGGAAGTCCATCATCGATCAGATATTCACTTTACGCAAAATCTTGGAGAAGACCCATGACAGTCAAATCGATGCACAGCATCTCTTTATCGATCATAAGGCAGCATTTGATAGCCCGATAAGGGATCGACTCTATGCCGCATTGTTGGAACTTGGTATGCCTGCAAAGCTCGTGAGACTTTGCAGACCGACGTAAAACAGTACGCGCGGCTCCGTCCAGGTTGGAGATGACCTCTCCGACCCATTTGATACCGTTCGAGGCTTCAGACAGCGCGATCCTTTGTCATGTGATGTGAGGGTGGGCAGGAAGGCTACAAGCCTTCCATAGCACTCAGTCCATTTCGGACCATTGTACTATACCCATGGGGGATAGGGAAGGAAAATGAGAGTAATATCTCATATTTCACCCGTTTTGAAATGTGTATGCTACACTGCTCTTTCCAACATATGTTACAGCATACATTTCAAGCGGATGGGGAGGGGAGGGGACCTACAGTTTAACGCCGTATCCGAACGGCGATTGGCAGTTTTTCTCCTTTGTCATGCGACGTCTTCAACTTCACCGTGGAGAGTGTTCTGCGCTAGGCCGGTGTACATTGTAATGGAACGCTCTTCAATAAAAGTGCCCAGCTCCTTGCCTACAACAAGCGAAATGTTACCGCTGCCTTTGCGACAATCGAAAAAGAATCTGCCAAAATGGGTCTGGTGGTAAATGAGGACAAGACGAAGTATATGCTGCCTACACGCAGGAATTTGTAGCGATTAGGGTCTCACGTCGAGGCCGACAGGTATACTTTTGATGTTGTCAAGGAATTCGTCTACTTTGGCACCGCCACAAACAGCAGCAATGATGTCAGCCTGGAGATAAAGCGAAGGATTGCTCTTGGCAATAGGTGCTACTACGGTCTCGGTAGGTAACTGCGTAGCAGAAACCTGGCGACGACTATCGTATACGTACCAACAACGCTACGCTGGCTTGGTCATGTCTGCCGATGAAGCTCCAGCGAAAAAGTGTTCGATGTGGTAGTTGGGGGTGAAGAGGGAGACCGTATCACCGGTGGAAAGACCAAGTTGTGGAGGTCCTATCATCTCTTGGTGTGACGAACTGTGTGAGCTTTTGCGGCACACCGTAACCCGGTAACGGGTTATAGCCAGTTAATTTTTTATACTGAGCTTAAACAAAAAAAAATACCGACTAAAACAATGCTCCCCATACAAACTATACAACCCCTTTCTACCCCTTGGAGGTCGAATTTAAAAAAAATTTATATATAAATTTCCTTATTTGTACTACCGAGTATGTTTGCCAAGTTTTAAACAGATTCAACAAAAAATTGAATTTCCACCATATAAAATTCACTGTCCTCTTTCTACCCTTTGAAGATCTAATTTTAAAAATTAATTTCTATGATAAGTAGTATCGCCGTTATAAATTGAATTGCATTCATCTTCATAGCTGTGTCAACTCCATGTTAAGCTCTTCGGAAATTAAACCAAAAAAAAAGTATTTCCTTTCAGCACCTTCACCGCCCTCTTTCCAGCATTCAGATGTCTAATTTTGAAAAACGCTGAAATGCGTGTTTGTTTTTTTTAGTATATACATATGTATGGTTACGAAAATGACTTCTTTAAGTTCGAATACTGGATTGTGCTTGAAAATTAAACAACTTCATTCAATTCAGCGCAAAACGCATTACCATACCAGCAATCACTTTATTTACAAATTTACACTTGTTTGTCTTTACACTACTACTATTGCATGTTTCCCGTTTGCTTGCTCGAATCAGACTCGTCCCTCTGCGCTGCAACCGGCTGCCTTTTATACTCGTTTGGTTATCGCGCCGATTGTTCTTTCACATTCCAGTTGGACTCGCTCTCTCGATCGTTCTCGCACAGCCCATTACCATCGCGAACCATCCTTGCCATATCGGAATTATAGCATTCCGGCCGTACTCCAAAGTGCATGACTAAAAGTATGCACGTAAAAGCATTCATGCATAGCACAGCAACAGAGTGCCTCATCATTATAATATATGCATACAAAATTTTAAAACAATCCGACCAAAAAACAATGTTCCTCCATATTTGTTTTCTTGTTCACTCTTCTCTGGAGCATAGGGCCTCCACAAGACTCTAGCCTTGTGTTGGTTACGTTAATCGGTTGTGTTGTTCTGCCAGGGTAGGTGATTGGCCTGCCGCAGGTAGTCCTAAGTGATGAGGCTGCCATCTGACGCCGCTTAGGAACGTCGCCTCCGTCATTTCGAGCTACCGCTCACAGCGCTATCTGTTGTGTGAAGGGAGGTTACAGCAGAATGGTTGGGGACCTCGCTAGATAATTTTTGGTGCGCTTCCCTTTGCAGGCGTGGCTGGGGCACTGTGTAGCTGTATATTTGTTTTCTTTTTACAGCCGCACAGCGCATAATTGCGCGTAATATTGCGTGGGAGTGAGTGGGATAGGAGTAACTTGGGTTGGAAATTATTGAACTTAGGCATGTTGCAGGGTTAGGAAAATTTAGAGAACAGGAAAAATCGGAAAAGTTGGTTTGAAAAGTGCGGGACCGTGCACGAGGTGGGAATTGAACCCACGACCTCTGGGATGACAGTCTAGTGGCTCCTTTTCCTCATTTCAAGGTCAACTTTTTAAAATCGCTCCTTTTTAAGGGTTGACTTTTTAAAATACAACTATTGGACAAATTTTATAATTTTAGCTACAGCGGTTTAGGCTCGGTGATAATGACAAAATCGATTATACTTATATATTCAATTTTTTTTTAAACTAGCAGCCTAAAATTACTTAGATTAAAAATGTTTAGCGAATCTCAAGCACTCTTTTATGCCAGCACTTTTGTATGGAGTCGAAGCACTGTGCATCGGTCTGATCAGCACTTGTTGATAAAATATAAACATATTTCCAAATCCCAAAATTTAAACTGTGCGGAATCCAGATTCTAAAGTATGTACATCATTTCATTGCAGCTACATATCTCGTGTTGACGAAAATGCCCCACAAGGAATAGCTTTGGCATTTATTGATCCGTATGTGCCGCGCGTGTATGACGACGATACCGGAAAGAATGGTGTGTTCTCGTTAACGCTGCTCAACAATAATGGCACATTTGAGATTTCGCCGAATGTCGCCGAACGCAGCACTTTGTTTCTGATACGCGTGCGTGATAACGTGCTTCTTGATTATGAGGAACGTCAGTCAGTGCAATTCCAAATATTTGCGCAGGAGTTGGGACCAGCGACCAATCTTTCAGCTACAGTCAACGTAACCGTTTATATCAACGATGTTAACGACAACCCGCCGGTTTTCAGCCAACCTGTGTACACCGTAGATCTGCCCGAGAACATGACCGTCGGCACCAAGGTGGTTCAAGTTCACGCCGACGATGTCGATACAGCGGATCTTGGGGGTCATGTGCGCTATACAGCCATCTTTGGTTACTTAAATACGTCGCTGAATTTGGATGCGGAGACGGGCCTGATTACAGTGACGACCAACAATCACGGCTTCGACCGGGAAGTCATGCCCGAATATCACCTATACGTGGAGGCACGAGACAGCGACGGTACAGGTAATCGGGCTCAAGTTCCTTTGGTCATTAAACTAATCGATGTCAACGACGAGGATCCGCTGTTTGAACACGACTTGTATGAGTTCATACTGGCACCCAATCTGCAAAGTTTCACAACGGGTGCGGTTATCCATGCCGTCGATAAAGATGCCACCGCACCCAACAATGAGGTGCGGTATGAGATTATCAACGGCAATTACGAAAACAAGTTTGCATTGGACAAAATCTCAGGAGAACTAACAGTGCGCGAAAAGATTGTATTGCGGTCGAAGAAGCAAATAGAAGCACGCGTCCGGAGGCAAAGTTCAGTCGACGTTGGTGATGGCGATATGTTAATTCTGACTGCCCGAGCCTACGATCTGGGAGTACCAGTACGCTTCAGTACCACAACCATTCGCGTTTACCCTCCTGAAAGCCGCACACGATCGGTTACCTTCGTAGTGCCGGGCTCGAACCCGGACAAAGCAAAAACTGAAGATACGTTGTCAACCATCACTGGAGGTAAGGTGATCATACACGATATAAGACCGTTGCAACCAGACGAGCCAGGAGCCAAAAAGCTAATTAGTGGAAGCGGAGGTTTAAAGGACCGAAGTGTTGTCTCTGCTACCGTTCTCTACGATAGCAGCTCTGTTGTTGATATCTCGGAAATTAAGCACCGCTTGTTGCAGCACAACGGCTCTTATGCCATCATGACTGGCAGCTCGGCGGAGACCGATGTAAGTTTCAGCTGGATTTTAGCACCTGTCAACATTGCTCTCTTACATATTTAAGTAGGCTTTGACACCTTTGCAGACACTCTATAAGGCGGAGAATAAACTACTTTTCTGGCTGCTAATACTATTGGCCACACTGGTTGCCCTAACGATTCTCATTCTACTTCTGTGCTGCATTTGTTCTTGGTGTCCACTGTACGGAGCTACAAGGTAAACGGCTTTTCATTAAAGTGTTGTTAGTTCATAAAAAGTTATTGGGTTTACGCATATCTTACTTAGAGTATTCGTACTTAAGAACTTCATACATAAATACATACATACATACATACATACAAATTTAATAAATAACACGGTATGCGGGCACTATCGGGCACTCTTACACCATAACTGAAACAAAAACAAATATGTTCTTTATTTTCGTGCACCGAATGCAACATTCGCAGTCAGTTTTTTACACAAAAATACACAGCTGCATGTGCGCATTCAGAAATTTTATCAAATTGAATTATTTTTAAATTTCTTTTCTTGCCGGTTGATATTCTTTATTGCAACATACATTTATGATTTTTGCTGCATCGATCATGTGTTGTATGTGGTGTAACAGGTAGGCGTTACTTCGGATATTTGGGACTTTTTGCATCGTAAATTTTGCCTCGGGTTCGAGGCCTGGCGAGGAAGTAACATTTCTTTTAACATTTAACGCTTAATTTTATGATCAGTTTTAATCCGTTACAGATGATATTAAGAACGTATTTTTTATCAGGTGTACAACTTTGCTTCCGCCGTTTTTTTCCAAAATTAAAAGCTTTATTGCGAAAAAGTGCTTACAGATGTATTATTCAAAGTATTGTCCGTCGCTAGCGACAACTTTCTCCCATCTTTCCGGCAATTTTCGGATCCCGGCTCGAAAAAAGGAGTCCTCTTTTGACGCTATCCATGAAGCTATCCATTTTTCCAATTCTTCGAAGGATTGAAAATGTTGATCTGCCAGGCCGTGTGCCATCGAACGGAATAGGTGGAAGTCAGAAGGGGCGACATCTGGGGAATACGGCGGGTGGGGCAAGACTTCCCATTTCAGCGTTTCCAGGTACTTTTTGACCACTTTTGCGACGTGAGGCCGAGCATTGTCGTGTTGGAGGATGACTTTGTCATGTCGCTCTTGATATTGTGGCCGATTTTCTTTTAGCGCGCGACTAAGGCGCATCAGTTGCGCTCGGTAGCGATCTCCTGTGATGGTTTCACCCGGTTTTAAGAGCTCGTAGTAAATCACACCGAGCTGATCCCACCAAATACAAAGGTTTTTTCTCTTCCACCACCATGTTTGTCTTCGACATCGAAATCACCATTTTTAAAACGTTGAAACCACTCCCGACACGTTCTTTCACTCAGAGCAGCATCACCGTAAGTTTCTGAGAGCATTCGATGCGCTTCAGCTGCATTTTTTTGCGAATTGTAACAGAAAAGTAAAACTTCCCGCAAATGGCGAGAATTGGGCACATAAACGGACATTTTCGAGCGTGAATAATACGAAAACAAGAACAACTGTCACTGAAACGGCGATGACAATTCGTTAGGCACTGTCCACACTCACTTTAAAGGCATCACCATCTATGTATTTCAACCAGCCTCAGCCGGCACAGCCACCTATCGGAAAACGGCAGAAGCAAAGTTGTACACCTGGGGGGTTACTCTGTAATGCGATGCGAACATAAAATTTATCGCATTCGCACGCTTAGTACTCTGAAATTCGACAATCGCATTGAAATTTTCTACTTTCGCATTTAGATTTTCCCCTTTCGCATTTGTAGCACTGCGTATTTAGATTTTAAACTTCAAAAAAATTCGATTGTTTACTTTTTTTTTATTTTGTTTGAATTTTATGACACTCGACGCTAGTAATGCCAACTTACTCTCGAAACAAAATAAGGGCCGTTTTTCAATAATGCGAAAGCGATACAGAGTACCGATTGACTTTCGCATCGCAACTCACTTTCGCATCGCTTTCGCTTTCGCATCGCATTACAGAGTAGACCCCCTGATATTTTTGTGTATATCGCCGACGATATGTACATATATATCAGCAGGTCTATCCCAGTGATAAAGTGATAGGAAGCTGGGAGAGTAAACCGATTTTTGTGCGTACACAGTCTGTGTATGTGTGCTGGCAGTCATCAGCTGTTCACTGTTTTCGCCCTTTTCCCAATATTAGGGATGAGTGTGCAAACTAAAATGCCGCCAGTTGCCTTTCAATTGTTTGCTTTTTAAAGTAGTTATGTTTTCATTAATTTTCTGCATTTAATACACAACATATAAACTTTTCTGGCTTCATTATGTAAATAAATATCATTGAAAAATATACCAAAGAACACAAAGCTAAATGCGTTGAATACGACAGGGTCAACTGCCGTCCTTTTTATTTCGCAGTTCTTCATTTAGCAAATCTCTAACACAGGGTTGACGATCAGATCAGATCAAGTATGCTTTTGGTGCTAAATGCTTTAGTTCGCACGCAGGGCTGTTTTTTTTATTCAGCTTATAAAACCTTATTTTAATTCAATTAACACTAGAATGCCCGACAATCTGACCTACCTAAAATGCCCACATGTAGTCATTTTGACTACACTATTGTTTACTGACTTTTTTAATTTTATTGGTT
This sequence comes from Melieria crassipennis, assembly GCA_963668005.1. NCBI lineage: Eukaryota > Metazoa > Arthropoda > Insecta > Diptera > Ulidiidae > Melieria > Melieria crassipennis. The sequence continues at coordinate 82,944,097 of OY764961.1, read as the reverse complement.
TTTAAGTAGCAAAATTGAATAAATGCACATGAGATTCAATTAAAATAAGTACTTCATTTTTATTTTTTTATGGTTTGCAAACAAAATTCATTTAAATATAATGGTGTACTTTACACATCAATGGGAGAAAATGGAATGAAATTTGGAATTTGTGAATGAATTTTGTGAGTGACTTTTGGATTGAATTGGGAACTTGGGAATTGTCACAACCTATATGATATTTTTTTTTATATTTTCAACTACACCCATACCTCGCTATACGGCCGCTCTTTATACGGCCTTTCGCTATAACGGCCTTCTTCAATTAAGGCACGTTTTCGATTTACGGCCTAAAATGTTTCGCTATAACGGCCCAAAAAAAATTTTTTCGATTTCGATATATCACGTTTCTCGGTAACGTTTATTTTGTGTGAAATATTTTTTCCGTTGGCAGTAACTATTGTGAATGGGATTTTTTTTCCCGTTGAATGATAACTATTATTTTGCAATATATATTTTTTACGTTGAAAATACCGGCACCAATGCATTTTGTATGCAAAACTTATCCAAGTTCTGAACCACTCAAGTTCTAAATCACGAGCACACTCACCGGTGGAATAACAGATTCAAACGTTACCGAGCAACGTAAAAAATATAGGGAACTCCTTTCATATGAGGAACTCATTCAGTTGCAAACAGAACCGGCATTAGATGAACAGACAGAGCCTGATGTATCCAAACAGCTAACATCAAAAAATTTATCGAAAGCTTTTTCCTATTTCGAACAAGGAATAAACATCCTCCTTGAAAACGATCCTGACGTCGAACGTAGCGCTAACGTTTCTCGAGAAATTAACTCAGCCATTAGCTGTTATAAATCACTGAAGATCGAAATAGACAAGAAGGCAAGACAAACAACGTTGGACAATTTTTTAAGCCACGCCCATCCTTACTAGCGAAAAATGATGACGACAGTGATCTGCAGGTTACAATTTCATCTTCAGATTAAAGCCATTTAAAAAAAAATATTTTTATGTAACATGAAGTTCTTTCATTTTTGTTTCTATATTTTTGTTATTATTATAAAAATAAATTATAACATTGTTATAAAAATAAAAAAAATAAATTTGGAACCGATCCCATTGAATTTGTATGAATTTGTATTAAAATAATTGATTCCTTATACGGCTTTTCGCTTTGCGGCCAAGTTTCGTGGAACGTATCTAGGCCGTATAGCGAGGTATGGGTGTATTTGAAATTTTCATATTTCGCAATTGAAGATGCATATTTGTATATTTATCAGATCAAGATTAACAAGATTTGCTGAAAATTTAATATACTCGTAGGTAGTCAAAATTACTACCATTGGGCATTTAAGGTAAATTTTGCAAAATTGGCGTAACAATTTTTGTACAATATTTTTAATTTATTTATTCCATTTAGCTTTTAAACTTAGTAAAAGTCACGAAATATATTTTTTTAGAATGCGATGCAATAAAAGTTATTTACAATAAAAGACCTCGATGTAGTCAAAATGACTACCTTGGGCATTCTAGTGTTAAAAGCATACCCAAGGATTCTTTTGACACTATTCGGCAATAATATATTTTTATGGTCAGTTTTATACAAACGTATTGCGAAATTTCGACGAAAAAATACAAAAACAAATTTCTTTGGTCACAAAAAATGACTCACACCAGCAACACTAGAAATTTGAAATGACCTGGAACAACAACCCTGTTTTAGAATTTTATATGGAGGAAAATCTACGTTCTTAATCAACCTTGGTTGATTACATTGTGCAAGTCGAAAATTCAGACATGGGGGACCTACTGAGCGACTTTTCTGAGTTGAGATCCATCAGCCGTTTGGCTGGATTGGCTCTAGTTTAAAAGAAATCCGACTTTGAAGTTTGCTCATTTTAGTCGAGTTCGTCTAAGTTTTCTTAAGTTTTCAAACGTTTAAATGCTAATAGGTCCTAAATCGTTTCGAATATCGCTTTGCTGTCTTCGGCAAGTTTATAGATATTTTAACGACCAACAAATTTGCTTAAGACGCCAATCCAAAAAAATACATTCAAACTGTGTAATTGCGATGTGTGCATTTTTTGCGCAGCGCAACGTGGCGTATGAGTGTAATTTAATTATACTTAAATGACACTCATACGCCACGTTGCTCTGCGCAAAAAATTCACATATCGCAATTACACATTTTTTTTATTTTTGCAACTCGGGATTATCCCTCAAAAATTGCTGCTAGTCCTGGATAGTTCGCTCAAACCTTGAGACATAATAAATATTTAAAATCAAATTAGTCGAATTCGTAAAGAAGTCTTACTTCCTAGTAGACATTTTATTTGAATTTAACGTAGGAACACAATTGGAGCGTATAGACGTATGGGCGCATGGCGTACGGCGCAAATACGCTGTCGAAATACGTTCAGACGTTTGCCTTGCTCAAAATTCTGGCGTGAGCAGCAACGTATTAAAATCTTAAAATACTTGTTTCAATTGTCGAAAAATTAATAATGCGCCCATACGCGGCGTAAGAAATAGAAATATATCTAAATGAACGTACGACGCTGATACGCAGGCCCGGATTTACCATACAGGCATTGTAGGCAGTCGCCTAGAGCGGCAAGAATTGAGGGGCGGCAAATTTTAGCGGAAACTTTGAAAACTTGTTGAATTCGTGGGAATTGAATTTCCCGCCTGGTTTGTTGGCACGCGTACCTACATTCTAAGTGTAAAATGCCTGAATCGAGAAAACAATCGATTTATACAAGCACAGAAAATAAACATATAGAATGCGCAAGCAAAAAAAAAAAAACAATCGATTTATACAACCAAAGAAAATAAACATACAGAATACACAAGCAACAACTATTAACTATTCGTACCAAACTAATTCCACAATTCAATAAATTTTAATAGGGGGGGCGGTAATTTTAGCAACTGCCTAGGGGCGGCAAATTTCTAAATCCGGGCCTGCTGATACGTTCGTACGCTTGCGTCGTCAGTTGTGTGCGTTTTCATAGAAATACATGGCATTTAATTTTGACAACGCAATACGTCGAACGCAAATACGCTCATACGCTCCAATTGTGGGCCTACGGTTATTTTCAAATGTTCAAATTTCGCAGCTTCTTCTTCTTTTCCATTTATTTGCCATTCACAGTGAAATCAAAATCAAACAACATGAAACAACTTTTCATCTCGGTGCACCGCGGTGTGGTGAAATTTTATAGGTTCCTGATTGTCAAATTTACGTAAGAATAGGCTAACAAAAATGTCTGATCAAAAATCTAACAAGCGCATAATAGAAAATCAATTGTCAGACTTTCGCCAGAATAAAGTTGTAAAATTCACATATTTCTGTATCTAAAACTACAGCCCAATGCGTGTGAAGCGGCGTTTGTTTGAGTGACATTAGAGGCAAAAATATATTCACGACAACATAAAATTAAATAATATAAAAATTCATTAATTTGCCATGCAATCTGGTACGCATTTACTCTGGTAAGCATTTATCTGGTTTAATACTACTGGGTGAAATCGTATTCAAATTTTCATACATTATTTGGAAGTTTCGGCCCCGGCTTCCACCATTTCAAAATAAGTCAAATTCGGGGTGAGTAATATCAATAATTTATGTTTCCTAAAGCTTTAAACCTCAAATAAAATTTTTAAATCAGCTGTTTCTTTCTTTAGCCCTCTTATTTACACCCTTTTCCATGTATATTGTGAATGTGACAAGTCACACTGGTGTAAAGAAGAATAAAACTTGCAAATTTTTAAAAATGTCTGCCTGTTCACTTGTTTAGATGGATTCATTTGTAAGCTTAATGGAATAAATAGAATCAACTCGTCGGACGAATTTTACACAACGAACGTACGTTGTCAAAATTCAAACGCACAACAGTGTACAGTATGTGATTGCCCACAACGACGACGATATTCGTTCGCCGATAGAACAAATTCTAATTTTATCGCAGCGTCGCACAGTGTCGCGAGTAGGGACAAAAATCAAAAAAATGAATGTCGTAAATGTGGAAAAATTTGTTTGTAGTACTGAAGTAAATAGCTCAAATCAGGGGCGTAGCCGAGGGAGGGGTGTAGGGTGTCAGAACCCCCATAGCCTATAATTTGTCAACATTTTCAATCACTATGCGCCGTATGTACGTTCCCACATTAGCAAAAAGGTCTTTCATCTTTAAACATTTAAAAGAAAAATAGTAAACAATTTTTTGGGCGAAACTAATTTGTTTTTTAATAGTCCTGTTTAGGCTCAATACAGCGATTTGCATGATGTAAAAACATGTATAAAGAGTAGTTTAGTTCGTCGACTGGAATATCCTTCAGGATGTCGGTACAAGCCTTTTGGATGGTTTCCTCGTTGTCTAAACGCTTGTTTTCATCGGGAAATGCATTTTTTGAAAAGGTGAAATTCGCACGGTGCCGCATCAGGTGAAAACGAGGAGTGGTTGACAGTCAACACAGTCAAAACAAGTGTCGATCGGTGATATGGTATCCTTCGATAGCCAAATGTTCAGTTAAAATGCTATTGAGATGCTTAACCTTCGCCTTACCAACAATTTTTGTATACGTCGTTTACCAATGTCGTTCACCCGGATGACCCCAGGCTCTTCCGCCGATATTTTGAGTAAAACTCACAATTAAGATATAATAATATATACATCTTTTTCATACCACAGTATTTAGTATCTTCCTCTGGCGATAGTTCGTTTTTCGAAAAAAGGCCTAACTTTAAAGATTTATTTTGCAACTATGGAAAATATTACAAAATTTCTTTCCATATGTTTTATTTAACACATAATGAGGTACACGAAAAAAATTTATTGTTTTATTCAAAATGACAGCAAAAGCACTTGGGATCACCCGGGTAGGTATTTTGTATACAAAATTACAAAATTCAAGTTTAAACAAAAACAAAATTTCTAAAAAAAAAAAATTTGTTCATGTTATTGAAAATTACCTTCCAATTTGTGCAGTTATTCGAAATCATAGCTAAATACTCTGGGAAATATTAAACACGAATATTAAAAAGATCACTCGGGTGGGTATAAGTAAAGCAAGCAAAGTCAATGAAGATTTCGGCTAATCTTTTATGAATTACCGCCCAGTTTTGATGGAATCTACGGTGATCGCGGATTTCAGTTGGTTAACACGTTGGTCAGCATTTATGTCCTGACAATCGTTTTTAAATCGCGTTTACCACTTACGAACTTTACCACGGTATAAACAATCATCACCATAAACTTGGTTCATAAATTTAAATGCTTCGGTTAAAATTTTAACATTTTTAAAACAAAAGTTAATATTGGGTCTTTGTTCGATGCTCATTTTTGTACGATGACACATACATACTTTCACTTCAGATGCAATAACTTCGCTTCCAGTGCACCAAATTTCATGAAATTTTTACTAAAAATCGGGACAAATTAAATTTCCAATGCAATAAGTCACATAAGCCATCACAAAATGCTCTATTTGGAAAGTGCAGTTAACTTTAAAAAACACGTAATACTAAACTGGCGAAAAAAAATTTTAAAACCCCCCCCATGACCAAGTTCTGGCTACGCCCCTGGCTCAATTAAAAAATGTGAAAACGGGTTTAAAAAATATCAATTTATATACCGATGGCAGGCCACCAAACTTGCACTTTGTGAAGGTTGGTGACTTGGATAGAATTTATTGAAATTTGTTAAATGTAAGTTCGATGACTTTTATTGAAAAATTTCCCATGGAACCTTATGTTAAGTAAATATATTCTATAAATATACTATTTTTGTAACTCTGGGGAAGCTTTCCCTCTTTTATTTTGCTTTCCATATTCCTTGTACCGCTACTTGAAGAAACGTCAATTCGTAGGAATAAAAGTGCAGTGTCATCAAACTTTAGATAAACTTAAAAAAAAACTACTTCTTACTTCGAGATTCTACAGTGTGATATAGCTGAAAGTATGTATTAATAGAAACCATGGACTTTAGCTGCACAAACTTGCACGTTTTTAAGAAATTCAACATTTTCAGTGACGTATGCAGTCAAAAATAGGGACCTTTTTTTCAGCATGGTTGGCAGGAAAACATAGCGACCACTGCTGCGCTTCGCTTGAGCTATAAATTTTTGTTTGTAATAATATACAAACACCACTTGATTTTGAAAAATTACAAAAAAAGGTAGATTCGATGGAAGGTTTCGGTAATACTGGGTGGCTTACCATCGAATTAAGGCAACTTTCGAAAAGAAGCAAATTTTGTTAATGCCTGCAGAACCAATTATATCAGTAATTAGGAAAATTAAAGCTAAACATGAATACCGAAACTCTGATATAATGCAATTTAAAAAAAATTGCATTTAAAATTTTGTCAAAAATAGATGTAGAGGGTTTAATTTTAATAATTCATCATCGGAAACCGATTGTCCTAGCAGTACAGATTAACAAATTGTGATTTTTAATGAAAATATATGCTTTACTGAATTTAATAAAAGGTATTATTATTTTCAATTTGGGTTTGAAATTACTTAGGTGCGCATAAGTATGCACAGATATTTGTAGTTTTTGTAATATTTCCTTTTTTTATTACAAACGTATTTGTAGATTGATCAAAACCATTTTTTGGTATATATCTTTATATTGATGATATAAGTTGCTATACCAAATAATATAACTTTTACAGTTTCCGAGATACTGTCAATTTAGTATTTGGTTTGTATGGGAGGTAGGCGTGTCCGTGGGGCGATTGAAGTAAATTTTGGCGTATTAACTTCTCTTTATAACAAAATCATATGTACAAAATTTTATTGTCGTACGACTATTCCTTCTATTTTTGTGCCTCGCTACTATGGACTCGCGACACTGTGCGTCGTGCGAACAAATTAGCAGTGTGAAAATCAAAAATTATCGGACGAATTTCACGACGACTGTCGTCTGACGAGTTTTTTCGTCACGTAAAATTCGTCCGACGTGTTGATTATGTTTTATGTTGTTGTCAATCCCGGGATCTATCGGAACTAAAATTGCCCGGGATCCCGGGATTGCAATCCCTAATACTTATGTGTATGAATTGAACTATTTATGAATTATCTATATGTATGTACATATATATGCGTCAAATTAGATTTTTTTCATTTCCCGCACATTTTCCGATTGGTGCTATAAAAACAAGATCAGCAAAAACCAAATCTGTAGTAGAAAAATCGGATTTCGAATTCGATTCCGAATGTGAAAAACAGTTTGGGAAGCCAATATTTATGTCCTTAACCAATGCACAGAACATAGCACATGTAACTATATGTAAATAGATGCTAATTTCAGAAAAGTATTATCAAAGATTTTATGGCTCAAAGCCACTCTTTATGGCATACTCTCTTTTGGATTAATCTCATAATCAGCCATCTATATTTAACTCTCTTTTCTCTTATAGCAAAAGAATAGTTAATTTCGGTAGAAGTGAAGACGATATTCATCTAGTTCATAGGGAAATGGCAAATGGAAAACAGACAAAATCTGTCCAGGTAGATTTTGCATTTCGTTAAAATTTTTTATATGTACAAAACATTACAATCACAAGTAGACTCATATTATTTTCGTTTTTACACAAGCAACGTTCATTTTCCCCTCTGATGCAAAACAAAGCGTACATCTTTTAAATTATATCGTATGTTTCCTTATCCAATTAAAGTCGAGTATGTAACATAATTATTGGTTTTGTGCTTAATTAACTGATCCGAAAAACTTAATAATCCTCAGCTTATGTTTGTGTGTTTGATGTAGCCTACAAAACTGACAAGCTTTCGCAATAAGTCGCTACATTACCCTACTAAACCCCGATCTGAATGACGAATCGAGTATTAACACTGTGTTTCGTAATTTTCAAGGTCGCCGAGTGGATGGGACGACGCGAGGCCTGGTCTGCCGAAAAACCATCCGATTCCCGAACGAAGCCCACCCGCTGGGAATTCCACAACGGACGGGAACAGCTTGACGAAAGCTTAACCATTCGCCCATCTAAATTCGGAAAACTGGCCGGTGCAACTGAGAAGCGACTTATTCGCTCAGCGGAAGAGCAGCGAAGACGCGTTAGAATAAAGTGTGTGCGCATGTCGGTGCACGCAACGTGATTTCTGTCGTAACTCTTCACTTTCTTTCTTTTACAGAAATAATCAAACAGCCAAAGATGATATTTTTCATAATTCTAGAACTAACTTAATTAATGATCGCGATGTCTGTGTCGAAGACATAACAGATGTGCGCGAACTGGCTGACGAGACTAGGCAATTCAGCCGAAGCAAGGCTAATCGACAGACGCAGGTGCGCAAACGGTTCGATGTAGATGTTAGCCATATTGACGACGATTCTATGCGACGTCATGAAATCGATCGAGGCAGCGACATTGACTACAACACAGGCCGCAGCAGTTTAGAAAATAAGCGCGAATTCTTCATCAAAGACGGAAACGCTGAAATTCTACAGCTCATGACTCGAGACCAAGACCGTAAAGACAATGCTCCTGACAATGACAATATCTACGTGAATGTGCCACTTAAATCGACGAGCATGGCCCATCCGCAGCTGCTTATGATTGACAACAGCGGCAAGGAAATCCTTATGCGTCGATTTATTGAAGATCAACCCGACGGAAAACAAATTATTCGAGAGCATTACCAGATCGTGCCAGGTGCTACTTACATTCAATCGATGCCTAATGAAATTCAGCAGAACTCTGGTCTCAAGGATGAAATGTTTCCCTTAGGAAAATCTGGACCGAACAGTGTAGTCTACTCACAAGCCGAACCCGAAATCAAAGTCATTCACACTCAATCGGCACTGGGGCCAGTCGATTCGCACACGAGAGGACACGTTCAGGCCGCTACGTCCAATCACTCGCTAACGCAGGAATTGGAGAACTCGTTAAAGCAGCAGAATCAGCTGTTGAGGCAAATTTTATTAGAAAAAGGAAAATTAGAAACTCGGTACATGGAACAGGAAATGGTGTTAGAAACTCAGAGTCTGCCTGGGCAATCGGTAGCCATCGCCACCCAAACTGAGTGCGAAGTGGGCACGCAAACGGACGCTGATGTTCAGTTTTCGCAACGAACGTCCGTGGTCACAGAGGGTGTCACATTGCGTCGCAAAGCACGCAGCGACAACGATGATTTCATGTCGGAGGATGAATATGAATACGTGCGCTATAGTCCACCCAATAGTCCTGAAGTTGTTTATTGGGTTAAGAGGAAAAAGCCGAGGAAGCGAGCAAAATACCATCCACGCAGAAGAGACATCTTGGTGGAGAATGTAAAAAGAAAAATTCGTACTCCCATCAAAGAAGAAGACGACGAGGGGCACGAAAATGCGAAAATGGCATCAGCGAAAAAGCCAATACGCCGACATGGGGAAACAAGAACTAGTGTTTTAAGGCGTAAAAACAATGAAAAAACAAAGCGTGCACTGGATGGTGAAAGGCAAACAGAGCCCCTGAATCGCGAAGTGCTAATGGAAATTTCAGATTCGTTAGATGAGAAACGAAATCTACATAAACAATGTAGCACCAAAATGAATTTAGGGGATATTGAATACTACCAGCATACAAGCGGAGAGGAGGAGGAAGTAGATTTTGAAGATGACATAAGACAATACTCCGATGAGTCAGATGCCGATGAGATAGTTATTAAAAATAATATATATAGATCCAGTCTTCATCGAACGGAAAATAGTAATGGAAAAGACATTAGCGACGGATCACATAACGGCGTTTACTCTCGCTCCTCGTCGGAGCACAGAGACGGTGTTTTTGAACGCAAAGCTCGGCTTTCAAAGGTGAATTCAAAACATTCGGATGGTGGACAAACTAGGTCTCCACAAAATTCCGTTTCAAAATTTCACTCGTTCCTCAGTGATGGTACCCAGGAAGTAATTGTGAAGTTTCAGGACACTAAAGGGCTGGTCAAACAAAGACTCTATCAGAGCGAAAACGATTTACTCAATGTGGGTAAGGGAGAAAAAGAAGTCGGTGTGCGTTCTCGTGTTGCTTCGAAATACATGGAGTGGCACTCCGATCAAAATAAATCCTCTAAGAACGGAGGCCTCACGTATTCATCAAAAAACCAAGCAGCTCCAAGGAAGAAGTCCAACGAAGCGCCAGAAAAACGTATTTCCAAAACCCGTTTGAGCGCCAAATTTGAAAATAAATCGCACGACAGAAAGTACAAGCCTGAGCCGGTGCCGCGTAAATCCCTTCCGAAGAATAGCGGCCTACTTAAGGAGGACATAACCATGAACAAACAGCACAAGCCTAATATTGAGACTGACACAAATCATCCATTGTTGCAGCACTCCGAGTATCGATTCGAGCGTGAAAATGCAACAGAAATACCCGTACCACCGACAAAATTACCACATTACATGTATCCAGAGACACCGCCCTATGCCGCAACCAGAGGCGCAATAAGCCGCAAACTTAAGTTCAAGCCATCGCCCATAAAAGAAAACGAAGTAAAGGTCGATAATTCTAAAATGAAGGCATACGTAGATGATTCAATTGCGACACACACACCCACGGTAGCAACCACTTCGCAGCACATCCAGAAACAGCTCAACGTCTCTACACTGGAAGACGATCTCGACTCTGGAATAGCAATGAATTCGCTGCTAAACACCATGGGTCGACGCAATCCAATCGCTGACAAGAAAAGTGTTTTTTCTATAGCTTACGACGACGTGAGCGGTGTAACGAAAATCACTTCCGGAGGAGAATCGCCTCAGTACTCATAAGGTCGGGCACGATTTTCGAGTATCTAAATTGAGCAACTATCATTTTAAGACATTTTTAACAGGCATATTTATGTGATACTCTTTAGATTTCACTTGGAACATTTATACTACATTATACAGCTCCACCAAATTGAATTTGCTTAAAGTGTTTTCATCTGAACGAACTTTTCTGGTTAAATAGTGCTCTGCACCAGCAGCCAGGGTACAGAGTTTGTAACATAGGTCAAAATATTCAAATACTGGTCTGAACCAACCATGATACGAACTGATAAATGATTGCAAGTGCTCCGCTCACTTTGAAACATGCTGCCATAAAAAGTGTGATGTAAATTGTATTAGTCCTTCTCCAGAATCAGTCTTAACCAGAGCCATATCTGCAGCTAAAGGCCCTTCTCCGCCGCTAAAGTTGGGCGCAAGCAGCGAATAAGCCATGCTATAGATACATTCTACTAATGGCCCATTGAGAAGAATTCACTGTTAACAACCACATCAGAAACTTTACTTTTGTCGTGTTTCAAGTTCCATTGTTCCAAGCCAAATAAAGCTTTATAAACCGTGGATATATTACATGAAACTTTATGTAATTATCTGTAATTGATTTATGAATATGAATCTTAATAAATGTTGATCTATGTTAAAATAAGTGGAGATAAGGATGTTCTATTTTGTTATGTTTTATATTGAAGACATACTTTTGACTTGCAATTCGCGAAAACAAATGACAAATGTGTGTTAGTTTTGTGTTCCGAGAAAATAGATTTTTTAATGCAGCCATTTAAGCATTGCCAACTCGTACATCGTAACGGAACGATCTTCAACAAGTGTCCAGCTCCTTACCTATGCTACGCGTAACAAGTGAGATGTCACCGCTGCTTTTGTGGCAATCGAAAAAGAATCTGTCAAAATGGGACTGGTGGTAAATGAGGGCAAGACGAGGTATATGCTCGAAGTATATGCAACGGATAGGGTCTCTTATAGGTTTACTTTTGAAGTTGTCACTGAATTCGTCAGGGCACTCATTCGGATCAAGCTCCTTAATGGCCCAGAAGCATGGAAATAACATGCCCTTGGGTGCTCGTTCACGGCTTCGCTTGGAACACTGAACAAGTTATGAGAAATTAGGAGCTGCCGGAATCACCAAACCTCGTCGTCTCGTTCTCTCATCAAATACAATGGAGGCTAATGGCACAGATAATTGGGTCACTATTTTTCAACACAGAACCAAACCATGAAACAAGGAAATGAATGTTCATCCATTGTTACACAAATTCGAAAAATCATAAACATTGTCATTACAGTCTTATTAAATAAAATGAAGACGCCTGTTTTGGTTTTGGCCCTTATATCCAAGAAAGGGAAATTTCTCTTCTGGAGTAATGTCAATATTTTTGTGCATGGAGAGCGATAACCCGGTAGCTCCTTGCGTTAACATATGGTCACACTAAATATAATTTTTTAATTATGCTTCATATTTATTAAGTCGCTCAAAAAATGTTTTCGGAAAATAGGAAAAAAAGTATTCCAGCACATTTGCACAATTGTGTATCTTAAATCGATTTTAGTAATTCTGAAAACGGAAAATTATCTTAAATTTGGTGCTGTAGCACCACTACATACGAGAGCGCACTACATACTATCGCTGCCTTCTGCGCAGAGAGCTCTGCGTGGTGCCTGTAGCTTAGCCTATAATCGATAATCACGCCAAGGTACCTCAGGTATCTGCGAGATCCGATGGTGCAGCTACCAACCGTGAAGGTCGCAGTTTCCGGCTGCTGATTAGCACTGCCTCCGTCTTCTCCTGTGCCAGCGATAGACCGACGTCTTCGAGCCATTGCCTTATCGTGTCAATGGCCCAGTTCGCATTTGATTCGACCTGCGCTATGTGCTTTGCCACCACCGTTAAAGCCCTCTGGGTAAGACAGTTTAAAAATGCCATCATACATAATGTTCCACAGGGTTCGTCCTAAAACAGACCCTTCTGGAACACTTGTTGTGACCGCGTATTTTTTCGGCATCTCGTTGCTGTCGTTCGAGGATTCTGTTGCAGTAATAATTTCTAATTATTCTGTACAGGTATGCCGGCACGCCCATATTTTTAATCGCCGATAGCATAACATCTAATCGCGCGGTGTTGAAGGCATTGCGGATGTCCAAGGTGTTCTGATAGCGCAGTAGTCGATAGGGCAGATAGGGCGATAAGCCTGAGGAGTTCCAAGGGGTTTCCGGATGATCGCAAATGGCCAATTTCAACGCCTTATTCGGAATATCGTCAGGGCCAGGGGCTTTGCGGTCACCAAACCGCCTACAGGCTATCAGAATCTCATCCGCCGCCACTTCTTCAACATCATCCATCGCCACAGAACACAGAGTTCGCTGTCTGTTTTGCGGTGAGGAAAAAGGGTCCGAATTGTATTTGCCAAAAGTTCTGGGCACTTTTCTTGTGGCGTGCTTAAGATTTTCGCCTTAACTATACGATAGGCGCCGCCCCAAGGGTTCGTGTCAGTGTCCTCGCACAGCGTCCTTTTTGCTACGGTGAATTTCGTCTCGCAGTTTCTTGCGATGGGCTTTGTATGTGTGCCGCAGAGCTACACGCTCTGTGTCGTTTCGGCATCTCTGGTAGCGGCGTCTCACGTGCAGGCACTCCGCTCTGAGCTGGCTGATCTTCTCGCTCCACCAATAATAATATTGTTTCGCCTAGTACTACCCGAAATAGCTCGGTGTCCAGCACATTCACCTTCCACCCCCGCCGGGTGCTACTCGCCGTCGTTGAATTTCCGCAGTATATATCCAACGCACTACGGCAGGTATCAGGCCCCAGATCTCACCAAAAGCTCGGCAACATGCGATTTCCACGTAAGTTTCCTTAGAATTACACCCAGATATTTCACTTCTGTGAATACAGTAAGAGTCACCTCCTTCAGTACCGGAAACCTTAAACCATCCAGCTTCCGCTTCCTAGTAAACGGAACCAGAGTCGTTTTACTTTCGTCCACCGCTAGTAACTAGTCCTCAAGACCCTGGGGGTCTACTCTGTAATGCGATGCGAAAGTGAGTTGCGATGCGAAAGTCAATCGGTACTCTGTATCGCTTTCGCTTTATTGAAAAACGGCCCTTATTTTGTTTCGAGAGTAAGTTGGCATTACTAGCGTCGAGTGTCATAAAATTCAAACAAAATAAAAAAAAGTATAACAATCGACAGTGCTACAAATGCGAAAGGGGAAAATCTAAATGCGAAAGTAGAAAATTTCAATGCGATTGTCGGATTTCAGAGTACTAAGTGTGCGAATGCGATAAATTTTATGTTCGCATCGCATTACAGAGTAACCCCCCTGGATACCAGTCTCGATCATTAGACGACGAATTGGTAATTTCCAGCAATTTGGTTACCCCGTGCAGAAATATCGGGGCGGCAGCATAAATACTCCCCGGCCGCCAAAAACTCACTCCCCGGTGACCAAAACAACAAAAACAGAGCTTGGTCACGCCCGTCATTGTAACTAAGCCCCCACACCAAGACAAGGTGGCGAGGGACTAGTTTTGTATAATAACAATATTATTTTGTCTTACTTCCGGGCCCCCTTTACCCTCTCCGAGAAAAGTTCTGGCTACGACCCTGATAGTTCCTATTAGCTCCTTTGTCGTCGAGACACTCCTGATCTTACCGCTGATTTCTGGGTAAGGCCGAACGTTTGCTAGAGATTTATATTATATTTTATTAAACTCTTGTAAGAAAAACATACTTTATAACAGATCACTGTACAAACGTCGGTGTAACTAGAAACTTTTAGCACTGAAATAAAATTTCATTCAATTGATTGTTCTTTTTTGAATAAGTAAAGCTTTTGTAACGGAATTTTGATAGCATAATAAATAAATTTTCACATACATACTTAGTGTTTACTCAGTTTAAATTTGCGACCGTGAAAAATTCAAGATGTCTTTTACAAAGTGGATGGAGTCCGAGTTTTTCCTGGACATAAACGAAACCGCGAAATGTATGAAAAGTATGCTTCTTCACAAGGTCGCGCAGCTATTAGCCAACGCTTATATCAATAAGAAACTTCCAACAGGCAAGTAAACCGACGATAATTTGATCAATGCAAACTTGTTGCAATTTCCTAATCTGCAGGCTACTCGGGATATATGAAATTTGGTCCAAAGGCTAAGTCTGGAGAATGGGCAGACTTAGCGATGACATACCCAATTATAATGTTCATGATGGGCATAGCTGCGATGGTATCAATCGCCGGGTAAATAGCCTCGCTTCATGATTAGTTTGTAATGACACTTCTTGCATTCAGTGACGAGCGTTCAGAAATAGTAAAACAATACAATACACTTAAGCCTGCGCTTTGTGGAACTCGATTTTCGGTCGACGCGTCTTTGATTTTTGTTTTTCATCTCGGCTGCTAGAACGCGTTCCACGTAATGGTTTATTAAAACAAGAGAACAGAATAAGTCGCAGGGTGCTGCATTAAGTGGATTTGGTGACTGTGGATCGCGGATAATGATAGCATTGCCTTAACTCCAATGCATAAATTGAAACTTACAACAACAAAAATAGATATATAGGTAGACCTCGGTTTACACGTACCTCTTATAAAACGTCCTCGTTCTAACACGGTTCATATTTGCGACACAATTTTGATTAACACGTAAAAAGCCATCAACCAAAAACAACTGTAAGACATAACAAAAAAGGTCAAAAACAAACTAAAACACTAAAAGACGACTTTTATCGAGATCCATAAAAAACGACATAGACGTGAAACTAGATATTGTTATGAAAATTAGTTATGTAGACTAATTCGTCTCTCTGGATTGTACTTCACAATAAAACACACTTCAATTCTTAAACGCAGTTAACAACCAGCAATGACTTTGTTTACAAATTCACACTTTACTGTCTTTGCACTTGTTACTTTTTGGACTACTTTGTGTTGCACCTTTGCTAGCTAAAACAAAACTGTCTCTCTGCGCTGTACCCGGTTGCCTTTTATACTTGTGTGCTTGTCGCGCCGATCGTTCTCGCACATTGCAAATTGGACTCACAATTTCCATTATCATCGCGAGTCATCTTTGCGATTGTTATTGCGAAATTATAGCCAGCCGGCCGTATTCTAAAAGTGCGTGCATAAAAGTGTACCCGTAAAAGCATTCAGTGCCTCACACAGCGACCGGATGCATTGTTTTATCGTCACAATAGGTCTGTTTGGGTACATACATATAATTTGTACGAATTTGTACCAATTTTTACTGGATCTGTTTGTGTACGCCAAATCTCTTGCAACGAGAGAGAAACGTAGAGCGTAAAATAACAGTTCATTTCGTGAGAACTTGCAACTTTTTACTGGAGAAATTGTGTCCAGTAACTTTTAGCCAGTAAGAAGAAGAACAAGACAAACATATGACTGGCTGCCATTTGATCGACTGCAAAGACAAATAATTTTTGCAAACATTTGGAGGCAAATGGAACCAGCAAATAATTTGTGCGTTCGCAAGTCTGCTGACCCACAACCGTCTTGATCAGCTTTTCCTGCTGCAGCTGAAAGGGAAAAATCGCAGATTGAGCCCAATGAACCATTTGCCTTTTGCATTAAATGTTTGACTAAACCTAAGTTTCTCTACCGCTTCAAACCTCAAACGAAACTTTTAGATCAGCTGTTTCTTTCTTTAACAAACCTGTTTACACAATTTTTTGTGAATATTGTGAATGTGCGAAGTCCCACTGGTGTAACCAAGAGTTAAAACTTGCAAATTCTTACAAATTCCTGTTTGTTTACTATTTTGGATATATATTTGATATTTTTTACTGGATAATTTTTACTGGAAAAGATCCCAAACAGACCTAATATCATACATAGTCACACTGCACACTCAGTTCTTCATTTTATGATGTTTGATTTTCTAAAAGGATTTCAAAGTTTCAACGATATAAGAGGAACTTTAACAAAATTATTCAGATACATATTTGCGCTCATGCAATGATACGAATACATATAAATATAAAATGAAAGAGGAAATAAGAAATCTTCGCCGTTTGAATAACCCTTTTATTTTGGACTTTCAAGGTAAAAACTAATCATTTTGAAACAATTTATGTTAAGGACTTAATTTGTAGTGTTAATTTTTGCGTGAGGATGGGAACTTTTTTATTTTTCACGTTAAACCAAGAAAGCTAGAAGAATACAATTCAGACCACTGCTACTATAGAATTAAAGGTGCTGTCAAACTACGCAAGTAAAGCGCTTTCAGAAACGATTTCCATTCCAGAAAGTCAAGCTTGAACGTGTGACCACCAAAACGTACTTTCTGCAAGCGCTTTCCGACTTTTTGGAATGCACTTTCAAAGCAAGACTTGCATAGTGTGACTGCTATTTTCTGAAAGTAAATTACTTTCGGATAGAAATTCCAACTCGCTGCTGTTGCACTAGCAAGTATATCACTTTCCGGAACGTGCTGAACAGCCCTGCGTAAATTGAGTGCGATCATTGTTGCCGAACTGATAAAAAAAATCTGTATTTTCTCTCAAATGTTTAGGAGATACAAAACATTGTTTGATACTATTATAAAATATATAATATAGGAACTTGAAAGATTGGTATGCACAAATGAAATACTTACATATATTGAAATTTGTATTGCCCTTTGTTAGTGCGCCACATTTGTTAATGGGGTCGTAACACTGTGTGTGTGAGTTTGTCTCTCAAGTCTGTCATCAAATTTGTATAGTGTGGATTTACTTTATCGCGATGTCAAAACCGACTCAATACAATTGTCCTTGGTTGGACCATAGTATTCTCAGCTTCCTGAGCACCGAGCACTCATAAGAAGCAATTTATTTTTTAATACTAATTGTTTTTCCATTTTTCACGCTCAACAAATTCAAATTCGCAACACACACATTCGCAAATCACTTTAAAAAGAATTATGAGAAATATATTAGACTTGCACAGTGTGACTAGTCAAAAAGTATTTCCGGAAAGTAGACCTGAAAGTCGCTTTACTTCCCATGAAGAGTGTAACTGCTCGTGAAAGTACTTCCTGAATTTTTAGAATTTCAGTCGCATTTCGAAAGTACTTTACTGCATAGTGTGACGGCACCTTAAGTACTTAACGTATACTTTTTTCTAATCGCAATATTAGCTGCGTTCCTTCATTACACTTCCAGAGTTGCAGCTCAAATTTGTACGCAAACCAATAACAGTCATAAAAACTAGATACACAGCTCA
This sequence comes from Melieria crassipennis, assembly GCA_963668005.1. Taxonomy (NCBI): domain Eukaryota; kingdom Metazoa; phylum Arthropoda; class Insecta; order Diptera; family Ulidiidae; genus Melieria; species Melieria crassipennis. The sequence continues at coordinate 82,926,092 of OY764961.1, read as the reverse complement.
CTTTTCCATAAATATTTTTCGTGAAGAAGTGACATTACGGACAAAAATCCTCATACAATTTAGTACGACTAGCAAACATTACAAACAAAACCAAGGCACATTGAACAGGTAGTAGGAAGGGGTCAGCTGTTTTTACTTTTTTCTACTTGTTTTATTAGCGGCCATGTTGTTGTTTGTCGAAATCGTTCATTTTGATTGCTAAGTTGATGCTTTTTTCAGTTGAGCTCCAAAGGGCATAGCTGATTTTAACAATCAGCATCACGAAAACACTAACAAAGTAAATGTAAAAATGTGGTTTTTGTTGTTGAACGGGTGGGACTACCTAGCGAATGTGCCTGAACATTGCTTAATTTTTTGTGAAATTTAAATTAGATTACTAATTCAACTTAACCCTCAACAGCATACATTTTGGTTTTGTTCAATAAAATCGTTTTAGAATAATTTGAAGCTCCTGATCACGATTATGAAAACAAAAAAATTCGTAGTCAATTTAGCATTTTTCGCTTATTTATTTAGGACATTTTTCGCTTATTTATTTAGTGTGAAATTGCTTCGCAGTATGAATGCGTTTCAAAAGTGCAACGCTTGTTTGTGCACTGCTTCTTCGCAGTTTGGTTACGAAATTGACACAGTGGCCGGCGTTGTCATAACGCACGTCTGCAGGTGATATATTGCAAGAGTGTTTATGGGTGTGCACTTCATGGCTGAATTTACTTGTATTCGTTGGCCTTTCTACACCTCTTTTCTTGTTGGAGTTTATTTTGATCATAGTTTCGGCCACTTCAGATCGGAATTCTGGTAATGTATAAAACGTTGTTGTGTCTATGCGACGGTATAAACATAACCATTTACCATAGCTGCATATGTCATGTGAGCCATTTTTTGTTCTTTGGCGAATTCCGTACTGCTCGATAAGGCTGTCCATTAAATCAACACCACCCATATTCCGATTATATTCCTTGATTATACATATATGGACACTCAATATAATCGTATGTTTTTTCTGAACGATTCCAGTGCCGAGAGTGTTGTGCAGTTTGCTTTGAAAGTGAGACCAAGTGATGTGTAGAAATTATGAAAAACATTATATGATTACTACAATTAGGAATCCATATACTGCAATTCCTTGAAAATGTCCTCAATTTGTTCCTCAGACATCTTGGACACATTATAATGTCGCTTTTCCTTCCAATTTTGCATGTTGTTCCTAAATAAAATTCAAACTGAATTCAAATGCCACGGACGATTTTTGCCATGCGCACTGCATAGATCCGCCTTAAGGCGGTTTTATTTCAAGCACTCACTTATTGCTTACGCAATGAACAATGAATTGAATTATGTAAATTTCTTTTACATTAACTTACGAGAATTTTTTGATAATTTATTTTTCACTCTAACTTGCAAAAAAGAAGCCACAAAAATAAAACTTCTGAACCAAACAATTTCCACAGTCACAATTATTGACTCTTCACTTTAAAATCACCATAACGTTTTAACGGTTATTTCTAAGCAAAGCAGCTTTCATACAATTTCACCAGAAACTGTCAGAAAACAAAGCGAGTGGCCTACCTTTTAAACAAAATTTTATTCTGGTTTAATTTGAAGATATACATATCGCTCCTTCGCTGCAAGAACGTCATAACTCAAAACTACATCATTCCGAGAAAATTCAATTTAAAGTTTACCGTTTCAAGGCGGTTCAAGGTATCAAAAAATGTTTCATGTCTTCTTGTGAGCAAAGTATTGAATATTTTACAAAGTGGTTTTGACAGATAAAAGATCATATGCAGATACACACAGGGTTGCAATAAACTGAATAAACTTTTTTTTTAGTTATGACGTTCTTGCAGCGAAGGAGCGATATGTTAGTTCGCCGTAGCTCAGCTGGCTAGAAAACTGTTGGTCCCTTCGGACCTTGTACAAATTCGCACGCACAACACGGATGGTTGCAGGTAGCTAGGCTCAATGATAACATGAGGTGAAACTGAGAACGCTCGACCACAATACATACTCAAAATCCGCACTAATACACCGATAACATCAGATCCTAAGGTTGATTTTGCCAAACATCAGACCCACACGGATTGTGTTCGTGTGACCAAAAAAAACGGCAAAATTTCGTCAATCCTCTCAGTTTCCAATCACATTATCACTGGCTAGGCCTTAGTCTCGTAATCGGGCTATCGTGCCAGTCAATTATTAAAATTATTATTATTATTATTATTTACAAACAACTGAACCGCGTTGAGCTGTGCTGCTTGCGCGGCATGCGTCTCCGTATACGCCTAGGCTCAGCCGCTACTGTCCGATTTCAGGTGACGAGCGAGCCATCTCTTGACAGTTTGACAAGCGCTGCATTGTAGTGCTGCCAAGTGGCGGAGTTGAGGTTTTTGAATGGGTTAGGGCAATGTTATGCTGCCGGTCACGGGCACGGATAAAATTGTTGTTGTTTCAATGAAAAAGAGAAAATTGGGAGAGCGAGCGAGAGAGGGAATTTTGACCGCGCTGATCACCGGATAATGACGCTTTCGATGCCAAATCAAACGATCAAATCAGTGTTGCGTCGTGAGATTATTCATAATAGTTGTGTTTTTTTTGGAACAAATTTGTTCCCTTTTGTTGAAAATGTGTATGAAATGAGAAAGAAAATGGTTGGTAGAAACCCTCATCACTAGCGTGTGTTAATATTTGTGTTTTCGGTGAAAAAGGAGAAAGAAAAATTTAAATTTTAAACAAATATTATGATACTTTTAATAATAATAATTGACTGGCACGACAGCCCGCTTACGCGAGACTAAGGCCTAGCTTCCCGCAACTACCCGTGTTGTGCGTGTGAATTTGTACACGGGTTGGAGGGACCTACAGTTTTATGCCGGTTCCGAACGGCAGGTTGGGAGCTTTTTCATAAGCAATTTTTACTCTCAGAGGTTTGCCATTTCCAGCTGAGAGGACAGCCACCGAAAGAGAAAACGAGTTTTCCCGTTATTTTTTTTAGGTGTTATTACAGGCAGTATTTGAACCTGAGGTTGCTGCCTGCGACTCGCGGTCCAACGCACTAACCAACTGAGCCACGGCGGCTGCCTTTGATACTTTTACACACATATTATATTAATTTTAATTATAAATTACACAGTACAACAATTTCGAACTTTTTCTGTAGAACAAAGTAACGACCATATATTTCTGAAAGAGGACGTCGTACATATCATTTTTGCACAACAAAGTACTAGTCCAGCACGTCTGAGTTTTTTGGAATTTGCACATAAAGATTAAAGGGGTCCCTATAGACCTTTACACGGAGAGTATGAAAACTCGAAGAGCTAGAGCTTCGATGTCTAGGACAAAGTTGTTTACAAATGTGAATATTCTTTGTATGCACATGAGCCCCCCCCCCCCCCCCTTATCCTTTCCTTGCCCCCTTTTTATGTTTTTCGGAAAATTTTTTCATAAAAAGCTTGTATTGAGTAATATATTGCAAACAATACTGTACTGTCTCTTTTGGAAAATATTCCTTCAGTTAATACTTTTTCCATAAATTGCTATGTAGCTCTGCTTGAGATGTTGAGAAAAATGTTGAATATTAAAAACAAATATTTTTGTTACAGAAATTCTGTTGTACAGTGTAATTTGGAGAAGAAGAAAATTTCAAATGAAATACTAACCAATTTGTAGTTGTTGTTCAAAGTAAGAAATATATTATTAAAAATATCTGTTTTGAAGCAATGATGCCAATCGCTATGGTTTTGACGCCTACGAAATAGAGAATGGTCCATCCATGTTTGGCTGTGGTGGTCGTATAGCGGTGCGCTAGTCAAAATAATCGTCTCCCTACGAGCGTTCTAATCTATTTTGACGGGTGCAGTCGTGCCGGTGCCGTCCTCTATGTGTTCGGGGCATAAAACAACAAATGTTCGTTCAGTGTTGTCTACGCTTCCCACAGACAACAGATAAGGGGCCCGCAATTGCGCAGAGCAAAACGTATCATCGTCACACTATGTGTATAGATTAAAGTACATCCATGGATGTACGTACTTTTGTATGTGTATTTTAACATCTTATACTTCTCCCCAATAGACTCAGCTACTGCATCTTCCTATATCTCGGATTCTGTGGTTCAAAACATTCATGTGAACGACCATTTCAGCGATATTGGCGAATGTTTTTATGTCTGCTAATATTCACTTTAATTTTGTTAGCAATGTAAGTTTCGTTATACAAATAATACGTCTATAATAGCACTTATTATGACGAATTTCAATCTAAAATGTGCATATATGTATCTTTCATGTTCCATAACATTTTATGTCTTCGTATGCAATTTAATGAATAGACCGAGCTTGTGGATTGCTTACAACAGCAGCTTTTACTTAATGCTAATGTCACTCGATGTAGACAAGCCTCCCGATGTACGAGAGATGCTTACGGAATCCCTTCACCAATACAATCACATCTTTCAAAAAAACGCCGAAGAATTTCGGAACTACGCGCTAAGCGAAGGCACAGGTAAGTTAATCATGTTTTGGGAGTGTTCATATATTTTATATACAGTATAATCTCGATAATCCGGACAATTAAAAACTAAACACTGTCCGAAACATCGAAATGTCCGGATTACCAAGATTACAAAAAAAATCGATAAAAATACTACGGAACACAAATGAAACTTATTATTTTTTATTGGAATATAATTATTTTTGCTTAAACATTTAATTTTTAATATTTTATAAACATTTTTAAGGTTTTGAAAGAAATTAGTAATTTTCGTTTGGCAAAACTTTGTTTCATGTTTTGTAGAAATTGTAGAATTGCCTACATTGAACTTCACTGACAGTTGACGAAGTGACTTTTCCCCGACTTATTTTGTTTAGAATTTCTTTTTTCTGGCCCAACGTTTAAAGTTTACGTTTTTTTAACGACAGGTGCCATTGTTAACCCTTTCGCTAAAGGTTTTTACTGGGGAAATTTAAAATTTTAAATTTTACGTCAGGCTTCTATGTGGTTATATTAGCAACCTTCCATAAGAAAGTTTTTAATTTTTATACTCGGATCCTGTATTTTAGAGTGTATTTCTATGAGAGAAACCACATCGTTTTGGCTGTAATAATTACCTAAACATAAAACTTTTTACGCATAACGAAAATTTGAATATTTCTTCATTTACTTCAGCCAAAATTAATAAAAAAAAGTATCTAAATTGAAAGAAAACGTCAAATTAAAAAGTTCTCTAAAGTTTTCTGCTTCTTCTTCCTTTACTATGTCACGATATACTATTAAAAAACCGTGTATACTTCTCTTCTTTAAACTTTAATATTAAGTTTATTAATTTCGTATTTTTCCTAAAACTTCAAACTAGTCTAAGGACCAACAAATAATGTATTCTTGCAACCATAGAGGATGCAGACGTCCACAAAGTAGCATGTTGCCATATGGCAACAAAATAGCGAATGGGTTAATATTTGATGTAGTTCACGCAGTTAAATTACAATTTTTATAGTTAATTAACCCCACTTGAATTTATGCAGTTTCCTATTTCACACCTGAACCAGCAAATACGACAGGAAGAGAAAGCATATAGGTTTTCACTTGAATTTCTTGCATTTTATGAAAACATATATTTAAATCGAAAACGGGCACTCCGCGTAAAAAAGCAAAAAAAAATTATTGTCCGGATTTCTGAGTTAAATAAAATCTGTGGTGTCCGGATTACAGAGACTACAATAGAAATCAATTACGTGTCCGGATTGCCGCGTTGTCCGTATTAGCGAGTGTCCGAATTATCGAGATTATACTGTACATACATATAATTCTCTGTCTTGACTGACTGATTCGCCTGATTTATTTATTTATCACTAATTTATACATTAATTTAATTAATATATGTACAAATTTAAATTAAAAACAACAGCACTAACATCTGAGGCTATTAGCTGGTTGGTAAGCTACAGCAGTTAACTGCCTTCGGAAGGCTTAAATATACTGAATTTAATTCAGTATACAGTGATGTCTGGATATAGTGAACTAATTATTGCAAGGCCTGTTCACAATATTGAGGTTGTTCACTATATCAAGGTTAACATTTTTGTTCAAAAATTCGTTTTATTTGCTCAAAAACACTTTTTGTTTTTTGTTTGAAAATTTGTTTCCCTATTTAGAGGCTCGATGTCAAAATTTGGGTGTTCACTATATCGAGGTGTTCACTATATAGGAGGTTCACTATACCCAGACACGACTGTATTTAGGTTACCTCTTTTTAGATAGTTGTGTATCCTATTTATGTTCCCGGCAGTAGGGTGTTGAAGATTTTCGGTTGGGTTGCTGTTGTCAAAGATGGTGCTGCGTTAAGCAGATAGTTGTGGGCAGGTAAGTATGTGATCAATTGTTACTGCGCCATTGCCAAAAGGGCAGCTGTTAGCCTAGGCGTATACGGAGACGCAGGCCGCGCAACACAGCACAGCTCAACGTAGTTCAGTTGTTTGTAAATAATGCAGAACCATATAACAGCGCATACAGCGATAAAGCCGCGTGTGGCGCAGGGGCAAACGTGCACCGGCCTGTGTCGCGTTGTAGTTGAAATACAGTTTTCGGCGCGCAGTCAACACGTTCTCTCGCAAAAATTGAAGAATTAATTATATATATATATATATATTATTACATATTAGATATTACATCCATATTATATTATATAAGTTCTATTTCAAAGACTGATTCAGGCGAAGAACTCATATTGCTGGGTCTATGGAATGAGTACGAAACTGGTGCGCTGGTTTTACGAGATTCGTATACGCAGTTCAAATATTTTCTGGGTTACACAGTTTCATCTGTGCTGCGCGGCCTGCGTCTTAGGCTAATCGCTTGTTTCCTGAAGCAAGCGTTCGTGTGTTATTTTGGTGTGTTCAAGCCGGAGTCTGGTGTACGGTTTTAATGCATTGACGGCGAATTCGCTTGGATATACTGGGTTAGTATACCCTACAAGCCATGACTGATGAGAACTCCAACACATTCACGAAAATGTGTGCTGAAACTAACACATAGGCAGTAACTAGGGAAATTTTTCTATTTCAATGTCCATTGTTCAATGTTAGCAAAAACGAGAAGATTCAATCGGTTTAATTTTTCTGTATGCGAAAGCGAGATGGCGATATGCATACGGCACGTGCCATCATGGCGCGTGCGCCCATGCCAGATGACACCTGACTTTGCAAATTGTGTCCAACACAGGTTCGAGATGATTTCAGCGTTGCCATAGCATCTCATGTTTTTATATGTCAAAATCTCTAAACGAAACTTGCAGACTCGCCTCCTTGCAGCAGGCTGCAACATCTTAGCAGATAACCTAGTATTTCAATAAAATTCAGTAACAATCAAAATATATGATGTATATACGCCGTAAGATTGTACAAAACAAATCAACTAATGGGGAACTAGTGGGGAAAATCCCTAAATAACCAAAATTCCGAAATTGGGAAAAAATAACAATTAAACAAAAAACAATAAAAGTGGCAATGCTGAACACAAAAAAGTCAAAACATTGTGGAAAATTTAAATAAAAGTGCAATTGTTCGTGACAGCCAAAAAAGAAAAAAGCAAAGGAGAAGAAAGCAGAGGTTAAAGAAGGCAAAAAAAGAAGACAAAGAAATGCAAAAAATTGCTAGCACGCTTCCCTTCAGCACATTAGCTGATCTTCTGGACTCCGAACAGCAGATTAAGCGTACGGAATATGCCAGTGCCATGGTGAGTGTGACAATATTTATCCTAATTGTCCTAATTTATTTTAATTTCAAGAACGCGTATTTCCACAAGCTGAAGGGGACGTCGGATGACCCCGGCAAGATCATACGGCAAATCTTTTCTGACCAGGTCTTGGAAGGGTTCAACTGGGAAGGCAAGTGGGGGAAGCGATCGCTGGCACAATTGTCAATTGTTGATACAATTTTACGAGGTACGATTACTAGGCGATTCTAGTAAATGCACATACTAATTGTCAACTTTTTAGTTCATTTAGACGTATTCAACAAGTCAGGCTTTGCTGGTTTCGACCAAACTATTAAAAAAGCAATAGACTTAAGCCACCACCGGTATAACCAACGCAAATACCATACAAAAGTAAACAAATCGCCCACACACTTGCCCAGTAGGAAAGCCGTGCGCATTAGCGCTGCTGTAGCACAGAGGCCAAAGCGCCTGTGGACGTCGAAGTATTCCTCGACGACAATCCTGCGGTCCTGCAGCAACTCCAATTGCCGCATATGTCTGGTCGAGGTGAAGAAGAGCCCCAAGTTAAGTGATCGCGTTGGCGGTACCCTTGGTGTGTACTATCAAAGAATATACAATATAAAGAATACGCATCTTCAAAAATTTTGCAAACGTGTTTGCTGACGCGGGCGGTAAGAGATGAGCGGAGGCATAGGTTGCAGGAAATTTGCTATCGCTCAACACTTTGCGAGAACGTTATCACTGCGTTTGACAACAGCAAAAAGCAATGTTTTAGTTGCAACGGCTCCGCTCGTATATCTTGAAATGGTGGTTGTTGTGGCGTAGTGATCGCTCATTTTTTGCATGCGTCGAAGCGCAAGCGGAGAGCAAACAACGAACCAAAGCATCGTCATCGTCGTTTCAACGAAGATGATTCGGGATTCGCTAATGTTTTCGTTGGTGTCGTTTATTGTGTGTATGCTTTTTTGTGTTGCCGATTGGTTTTGCTGCACAAATTGCTGTCATGTCACCATCAATCGAATCTTTGTGGTGTATGGCTTTTTGCTGGCCAATGCTTTGATTGATTTAAAAATTTGGTGGTTGATCTCAATTTAAAATGTTTAAAAATATTTTTACGTGGCGAGTTCGAAGTAAAATTATTTGTTTATATTTTCAAATGGTTGATTACAATTTTGAGAATATGGGTAAACTACGAAAAAAATGAACTGATGGGCATATTGACTTCGTGAAAATTCGTGAAAACACTTCATCAAAAATAATTAGATACGTGTTTTAAGTTAGTTTTTTTTTGAAAATCGAAATCTAACGGACAAACCAAGGGTTAAAAGATTGTATGGAAAAACATAATTTAATAGCTTTATTGACTTTCAATAGGGCGAAAGCAGTACTAAAGCACTAAATAAAGAAATAAATAATAAGACAAGTATTTTGCCATAATTAAAATGTTATTACGGCATGCCTACGTTTAAAAATAGTATAAATATTCTACACCTGAATGGTTCCATGGCGAATGCTGTGACCATAAATTTACAATAAGCAAGCATTATATGTGGGCCGTAAAAAAAGTTCCAAAGAACGGGACGGATAATTATTACGGGCTAATAAAAATGTCTTCCTTTCTTTCCAATCCCTTTTTATTTAATTGTCTTTGATTACTTATTATTTATTTTTTAATTGCCTGTAGCGATCATATAGGTCGTCATACCAGCCATATTTTATTTTCTTTTCTATGATTTTGCGTACACTACAGTCGGCAGTGAGTTCGGAGCAATATGAGATGCCGTGCAGGCTTATAGAAGAACAAAAGCCAGCCAGAAAATAGAAATAGTTTTACAATTTCAATTTTTCGCCAGCGCAACAACAACAACAACAGCACATCGTCTTCCTCCTCTTCGGACAATTGTGCGAGAATGAACGAGCGAGCACAGACGCAGCATTCGTGTTGCCATGATTTGCGCTCAGAGCATTATGCTCTCATTTCAAGTGTTTCGTCTCGTTGTCTACCCCCGCATCTTGAAGACGGGTGGCGATATCAGCACCCGCATTCAAATTTTTGCTTTTACGTGATGCACACTCTTTATGTTCCATACTTTTTGGTACTATATAGCAGGGGTCGGCAAAATTGACAATGAGATGGTGTTAGTGAGCGCAGAGTAATTTTTCTACACTGTATAAAATTAAAGCGAATAAGAAACCAATCGCCAACACAAAAAAGCATACACACAAAAACTACAACAACAAAAGCATCTATTTTTTTTCATACATATAATTTCTTGCAGCGTACACAAGACAAAAATCAACGCAGCCACTACACGTGTTGCTTCGTTGCTGTCTGAACCAGCGATTAAGCGATGTGAAACTGGGAGAGTAAGCCGATTTTTGTACGTTTTTTGCAATTCACGTACACAGTCTATGTGTGCTGTCAGTGATCAGTTCTTCACTGTTTCCGCTCTTATCCCGATATTAGGGATTATTGTGCAAACTAAAATTCCGCCAGTTTTCTTTCAATTATTTGCTTTTTGCTGCATCAAATACACAACATATCAAATTTTTGGTTTCATTACGTAGATATTATTGAAAAATATACCAAAGAACACAAAGCTTAATGCGTTGAATACGACAGGGTCAATTGCCGCCCTTTTTATTTCGCAGTTCTTCATTTAGCGAATCTCTAACGATCAGATCAGAACAGGTATGCTTTTGGTGATAAATGCTCTAGTTCGAACGCAGGACTGTTTTTTTTTTATGCAGCTTATAAAACCTTAATTTAATTCAATAAAAAGAATACCAAACGGTTCTTTTGACACTTTTGGGCAATAATATATTTTTATAGTTAGTTCTACACAAACGTATTACGAAATTGCACCAAAAAAAATACAAATAAAAAGAAATATTTCTTTGGTCACAAATAATGACTCACACCAGCAACACTGGAAATTGAAATGAACTAGAACAGCAACCCCGCTTTAGAAATTTATATGGAGGAAAAAGTACGTTCCTGATCAAGCTTGGGGCCTACTAGTAGGCCCCAAGGTTGCAATTTTGCAATAATATTAGTGAAATTCTGTGCATGTATTTCTACCGGCTCTCCCACTTTCACATCGCTTAATCGCTGGTCTGAACAACGAATGATTGAAAGAGCGTAAGAATGCGTGTGCTGAGCGTACTGCTCGTATGAGTAAGCTTTGCCGATCAGTGCTAAATAGTGTGGATTTATGAGCGTGTAGTGGTGTACGTACGATTGCCATAGTTGTTCGTTTATGTTGGACCCAGTGCTGCCGTTTTCAATTTTTCTTCAGTAGTACAAATTATGATTTTTGGGTAGTATTTATGGACTTTGAGTAGTACACATGCATATTTTCTAAACAATGTAAAAAATCGCAAGGATTAATCAACTACTAAATCAAATACTAAGTTTCAAAACACATTAACCATTTTATTTATTCAAAAGAATCAATTTTATTCAATTACAAAAATGTATATAAACAAGTTTCTTGTTTTTATTATATACTAAGTTTCAAACAGAAATTAATAGGCTGTCTTCGTAAACGCATTAATGCAAAGCATCAGTGTATTTTATTTTCAGACCATTGGAAATAAAAATGGTTAATATGCGCAAATATATTGCGCACTGACAGGCTAACGGAGTTGCGCTTATTTATCCTTTCGATTCGATTCTTGACTTTTGACTTTATCAAAGTCTTATATCATGTGATTAGAATAATGTGAAGTATTATACGAACAGCATTTGGCAACGCGGTTCAAAAAGTGCAATTGTCTCTTTAGTCGCACAACGGTAACTCTACGACGAGCTCATTTGCTTGATTGCAAAAAGTTCATCAAAAAGTGAAACATACGGAAGAACATGTAGTAGGGTTGCCCACGAACCAAGGATATTTGGTTAGAAATAAAAAACGGCAATATTGGTTTCAATTTCGTGCTTCGGCAATGTTCAGTTCGGTGACATATTTGTTTATTTTTTTCGAGTAATAATAATAATTGACTGGCACGACAGCCCGCTTACGCGAGACTAAGGCCTAGCTTTCCGCAACCACCCGTGTTGTGCGTGTGAATTTGCACACGGGTGGAGGGACCTACAGTTTTATGCCGGTTCCGAACGGCAGGTTGGGAGCTCTTTCATAAGCAATTTTTACTCTCAGAGGTTTGCGATTTCCAGCTGAGAGGACAGTCACCGAAAGAGAAAACGAGTTTTCCCGTTATTTTTTTAGGTGTTATTACAGGCAGTATTTGAACCTGGGTCGCTGCCTTCGACTCGCGGTCCAACGCACTAACCAACTGAGCCACGGCGGCTGTTTTTTTCGAGTAGCCTTACTTAAAATATGAAAATTTAATTGCTAAAACTTATATTTCAGAAAATAGTAGTACAATCGGCCTGTGGGTAGAACGGTAGTACAGATGATGGATAAGTAGTAAAATACTACTATAGTAGTACGTTCGGCAGCCCTGGTTGGACCTTATTGACTTTATGAGCTGGTGCATAGGGTGTATGACGAAATGCAGACAGACAAAATGCAGACAAATCAAAATGTAGATAAGCCCAAATACAGACAAGAAAAATGCAGACAAATGGCAGACACATTTTTGATCAATAAGCGAGTTTTTTATTTTTTGCTACTTCTGTCATAATTTAATGTATAGGAAGGACTTTGTCTAGTCTGTGTTTTGTCGAGTCTGCATTTTCAAAATGTGTCTGCAATATGTCTTGTCTGTCTGCATTATGGGGTGCTCCCGGTGTATATTCGTTTTGGTAAAGATTGGTTGGACTGGAGTAGGGTATGCCGAACAGTGTGACCATTTTGATCCAAGTGGATCAAAAGTGATACATTTTGCGACGAATTTTGGAGGACACTTCTTTTTTCATCCAGTACAAGTTGTGATACTTTCCCAAGTATAAAAGATCAAAATCTGTACATTTTTATGCATTACAAAAATTGTGTACACCTGTGGCTCAACTAAATCTGTTTGGATTTTGTTACATTTCCTTTAAAAAATTGATTCAGTTAAAATAGTTTTACTGAAATATTTATTGTTAAATTAAGTAACTGTTCTGCCAATTTATTTATTGTTTTCATAAAAATTGCACAATTTGAGGTGGCAATTCACATAAACTCAGTACATAAAAAAATATAATAGGGATACCGGTTAACTCGTGCGGTTTTTTTTGGGAAAATTGAAGCTTTATTGTGAAAAAATGGTTACAAGTTTAATATTCAAAGTATCGTCCATCACTCTGCTATAACTTTTTCCCCTTTCTGAAAAATTCGGCCGGCTTTTCCGCTATCCACGAATCGATCCATTTCTTGACTTCTTCATAATTGGAGAAGTGCTGGTCAGCCAGGCCATGTTGCATTGATCGGATGGCGCAAGGTGTGGACTATACGGCGGGTGGGGTAGGACACCCCATTTGAGCGTTTCAAGGTAGGTTTTGACGGCCTGTGCAACATGTGGCCGAGCATTGTCATGTTGCAAAATTACCTTGCCGTGCCTTTGTGCATATTCCGGCTTTTTTCCGCGCAGTGCTCGGCTCAAACGCATCAATTGTCGTCGGTAGAATTTCCCTTAGATCACACCCAGCTGGTCCCACCAAATACACAGCATAACCTTCAGGCCTTGAATATTCTGAACGGCCGTCGATGATGATGCATGGCCGGGGTATCCATACGTTGCTCGACGTTTTGGATTATCGTAATGGACCCACTTTTCATCGCCAGTGACACTTCGATGCAAACAACTTTTTCTTTTGTGCCATTGAAACAGTTGTTCACACGTGAAAAATCGGCGTTCGACGTCTCTTGGCTTCAATTCATACGGCACCCAGGCACCAAGGTAGGCCATTACCTTCCGGATCATTCCCATTACTTTTAGACGATCGGAAATGGTTTGTTGAGCGACGCCAAGTGATTTTGCAAGTTCTTCTTGCGTTTGGGATGGATCTTGGTCGAGCAATATCTCCAATTCGTGATCTTCAAACTTTTTTGGCTGTCCGGGCCGTTCATCGTCCTCCAAGTCAAAATTACCACTTTTGAACCGTGCAAACCACTTCTGGCACGTACGCTCAGCTAGAGCATGCACACCATACACTTCCACCAAAATACGATGACTTTCGGCAGCCTTTTTCTTCATATTGAAGTAATGAAGAAGTACTCCCCGCAAAAACACTTTATTGGGCACAAAAATCGACATTTTCAGAGTAAAAAAAAGTATTGTTGTTTACGCTTCAGCTAAATGACATACTGATTCTTAAACTATGTATATGACAATAGCTTTCCAACACATATTTGGAAGTGTGAATCACTGTTCACAAAGTCAAGTTACGCCATCTGTTAGAAAACCACACGAATTAACCGCTACCCCTATTAAGATCCGCTGTGTTGTACCAAGATATGTTGTACCAAATTGCCCCAAGAGACACTTGATCTATGGGAGCAATCTTTGACATCACGGAAGGATCTGCCACCCTGGTCGCAAAAGGATGAATTCCTGACCGGCAGATATGAGGTACTTGAACGGCTGCAAAGCATTCGCCCCGCTAAACCGAAATCATAACCCTCTACCTTGAAAGTCCTCCCAAATCGGCCACACAAATCACTAAACTATCACACTCAAGTGAAAAAGGACTTCGCGTGCAAACTCTTCAAGGCAAATCACCCTGTACGGCCTTGCCAGAGCTTCAAAAGACTCACCCCTAGAGTCGATTAAAATACGTAAAGAAGCACAATCTCTGCGTAAATTGTCTTGCTACCTCTCACCTTGTTGAGGGTTGTACAAGCAATTTCACGTACGTGTATTGCCAAAAGAAGCACCATTCCATGCTTCATTTCCCCAAAGGCAATGCGCAACCCTCCCAATCGCCGAATAGGTCACATTCGACCATTTTACGGGTCGCAACGACTCAGAAACGAACGCACAACAACTCCGCAACTCAGTCCCTCCTTTTGGATGCGCAACTCCGCACATCTTCCAGGCAAAGTAAGCCCCAAGTACAAGCCCCCAACCCTATCCCTTCTGCCTACGGGGCTGGTGTCTATTGAGCACGTAGGGAAGTTCTTCAAAGTTCGAGCGTTGATCGACCAAGCCTCTCAGCGAACCTTCATCTCCTCGAAGGTCCAGAAACGCCTCAAATTGCCAATCGAGAAATCCCCCTTCCGAATCTCGGGCATGGGAGGACAGATTGTGCAAAACGCCAATCACATTTGCTTCTTGACATTGGCAGTCCCTCAAACTAGAACGAAACTCCCCGTGCAAGCTATCGTGCTCCAAGAGCTTACGAAATTGCTCCCACCTTCCCATATAAACGCCCCCAATTTAAAAGATTTCGCAATGCTAGATCTCGCTGATCGAAACCCCTTGAAGACAGCGCAGATCAATATAGTGATTGGCAGTGATCTCATCCCGCAGATCATGCTCGAAGGTATCCACCGGAATGTATGCGGCAGCTTACTTGCTCAGCATATAGTATTCGGCTGGGTATTAAGCGGTCCAGTACCCCCCTTCTTCGCATTTGACATGTGCCACAAAGGTACCAAATCGCCATATGCATACTGGTCCCACCCTTCGGAATAACCTTCCCGCCCTAAAGAAAGCCCTTTCACAAGTGATTGCCGCCCTCAATCCCGTAGGGTTACCACCAAAGAAAATAATGGAAAGTCACTCTGAACCCACCATTCCTGCAAACTCATTCCCGAAACGGCAAATCCCCCCCTTCGTTGCCAACCCATTCGCCCCCGCAGGATGGCTTTCGCCTCTAATGAGGTCTCCCAAAAGGGTTCGACAAAAACGGCCCACATTAACAGCAACTGACGGAAATTGCATTCCCTCGCAGTTCCTCATCGCACCTCCTCCATCCCGGGTCCGAAAAGAGGTCAGTCGCCACTCCAGTGCGACTTGCTCCAAGCGCTGCAAATCCCGCAGACGTCGGACTCGATACACGATCTCCCTCTTGGGTGGAACGGCTCCAGCAATTTTTCGATTATGAGCCAAACGGTCATGCTCAAACAGTTCCAGTCTCCTGCTTCGTTCGCGCCCTACGAGCACACACTTATCCCGAGCGGAGTTGGCCTTGTTTACAAAAAGCCTAACAACCCTCTCATAACTCTCGGTCGAAATTCTCACTTTCCCTAAAAAATTGCAACTCGGCCAAACTCATATATCTCCATATTCCCCCGGCTTTAGCTTAAGCGAATCCCGCAGCTTAGCCACGATTTCCCATAGCCATGATGTCAGCTTCAAAACCTTTATTTCTAAGTAACTGACTGACTGGCGCCAACCGCTCTAGCAGCACTTCACCGAAAACGAGGCATCGATGGAGGGCAACCCCGCACCCGCAAAAGCTGCATCATATCCTCGCCCGTCTGGCCCGCGGCATAATTAAATTGCAATATGCAATGGCGGCCGCGATGGTTAAATAAGTGCTGTCTCAAGTGATCTGCGATCCCACCTCTAATCCCTTCCTTTCCTTGTCCTTTTGTACTCATGTTTCCCCCTTAGAGTGGATTTTGTGTTGTATGGAGATTCTTAATAATGGGTTCTCGATGCTCCGCAACCTCTCATTTTATGCGGTTTGGTGAAAAAGTGCATGAGCCAAAAAATGTTGGGGCTAGGGTGGGGCTAAATGGCGTCTCATCGAGGTCAAAGTTCACAGAAAAGCTGGGAAATTCGACAAATTGCTCCACAGCTGGTTAGAAGTTGCTCTTAGAGGGTTAAAATCTATGACCGACCCCTCTAGTTTTTCTTACTGAACATTTCTTTCAAACATACTCACCCCCTATCTCCAATCCTTAATGGGGCTCCCATACAAAATGGTCGTTTTTATAAAATAGGCTCCCAGATTGCCCCCAGATGTATCAAATGTATGGCCGACAACCATTTATTTTCCCTTCCGAATGTTTCTTCTAAACATACCTACCCGCTATCTCTAAGTCTTGAGGGGGCTGCCATACAAACTTGGCCATTTTCTATGCCATCGGCTCCCCACTTGTAGATTAGAGAGCTGCAATTGTGCATTTGAAAGTGCTTTCAAGACACTATCTCTCTTTGCATGTCACTGCACTGCACTAACTCAGTGCAAACAGATCGAATGAGACGTGCCAGCGAAGAGAAGCAAAACATGTGCGTTCATGACATATGAGAGCTGAGACTTTGTTGCTTTATAACATTAGTGTGTGCGAACACACTAAAGGCAATGCACAGTAAAGGCAATGCACAGTAAAGGCAATGCACAGTAAAGGCAATGAAATTTACTGCAATGACACTGAATGCAGTAAGTTATACTAATAGAACAATTAGTATAGCGTTGTTATTATTGTAATAATGACGCATATTTTTGAGTTTTTCGAATGGTTTTTATTTCAAATTTAATTTCATACGAATTTACAAATAAAATATTTTCAACTTTCAACAAAATTTAAACTATTTAAAAATTTATATATTATTATTAATATTATATATTTAAAGATTAAAAAAAAAACAATGGTATTGATTTTTTATTGGGAACAATATAACAACTGATAAAAAAATAAGCAGCAACGAGAATATATTTTCTTTTTTCATTTATAACATATATTAAAATATTTAAAAAAAAATATCGGAATTCATAAGAAATAACACTACTCGACACGACAAATGCTCCTAAAAATAAAAGTATTTTTTAGACTAATTTTCGGCTGCTGAACACGAAACTTAAAATAAAAAAAAATTTCTTAAGAAGCGTTTTTGAAAAATATTCGAAAAACACGTTTTGCCCCTCTTATTTTAATTACGAGCTCATATCTCGGAAACCAACCATCCGACTAACACAACATCCCGTCATTCAGAAGGTAATTAACTAACCTTTCCAACGATATATGGATTGTCCAAAACCGATTTGGGGAAGTTACGGACGATGAAAGTTGAAAACAACTTTCGAAAAATTTAAGTCGAAAAATTCACTTTCTTACAATTTTCACCGTCAATAGCTTTGAACAATCTATACATCGTTGGAAAGGTTAGTTAATTACCTTCTGATAAAGGGGTCACTTGTGTTAGTCAGATGGTTGGTTTACGAGATATGAGCTCGTAATTAAAATAAGAGGGGAAAAACGTGTTTTTCGAAGATTTTTCCAAAAACGCTTCTTAAGACATTTTTTTGATTTTCAGTTTCGTGTTCAGCAGCCGAAAATTAGTCTAAAAAATACTTTTATTTTTAGGAGCACTCGATGAACCCATTTTTTGTCGAGTAGTGTAATATAACAATATTTGGCTTTTTGTTTGACCACATTAAAAAAAGAAATATTACATTAAATATGTTACACTGTTGATAAGTACAGTGTCATTTGACTAAAAATTACAATAAAAACAACATATACATTAATATTACATTTAAATGATTTATTTAAATATATTATATTAACTCACATCATCAACTTCCATTTTAATTAATTTTTTATCAGACACTAAAATGTTTTCCGAAACTCTCTCACTTAATTACGCGTGCCAAACTGTTCTTTTAATGACTCATTGCATTCAGTGTACAGGTAGCATTTTGGCCCGTTACGCACTGTCAACGATTCATTAGCATTGCTTGCAGTGTATATAGCAGAGAGAAAGTATTGCTTGCAGTGTATATAGCAGAGAGAAAGCATTGCTTGCAGTGTATATAGCAGAGAGAAAACAGTGCGTGCCTTGCAGAGACAAACAAATGAGTGTTGACTGCTATTGCGGTTTGCGTTTTGTTGTCATGCTTATACTGCTCTCTTACTGCAGTGAATGCTGGCAAACAGTGCACACTGCACTAAATCACACGGTGTGTAGGGAGAAATTAATCATCCATTGCAGCTCTTTATTGTAGATGTAGTAGTTATGTAAGAAATCATAAGAAAACATCGTATCTCGGAAACTACTGAACCGATTTAAATGATTTATTCAGCGATCACCAACATTCTTGAGTACAAAAAATACAAAATTAATTAAGGTTCAGAAATTCACCACCAGAGGGCGTCTCCCATACGATCGGATTTGTGACGTTGTCAACTTTTGGGTTTCTACAAAGCAAAAATCACAATGTATTGTCGAAACCCCACTAACCTCCCTACTTTGAATATAATTGCAATCGTAATTGAGTGTTAAGAAGAAATCATTAGATTTTTGTGCAGTAAGCAGTTTGGAGCAAAACTTGTTATCTATGTCACAAGGCGTCATTATAGTCTCTTATTCACGCCCCTTCCGTCAGCATCGTTGTCCACATGTAATTTATGCACAATGGAAACCCCTTAATTTTATTCTGAGGCATAATTGCCTATTGTGAGTCGCTCTCACTGGGGTTCTTATAAAAAGTCAAAGTGCTGTCCTTGTTAAACCATTTGCGGAAGGGAGCGGACATACAAGGTAAAGTCTCTGATTGCGTTCAACCTGGCGAACGCCAGAACGATCCTTGTCCCTGTCCAATCCAAGCTGATACACAGCCTCCGCGCGGCCCTTCTGGATAGCTATTTGGCACCCGCTGAATAGTGAACTAATGTGTTCAGCGTGTCCAATCCCCCAGGAGTTGAAATTTGGGTTGTGCGCAGGGTTTGGTGCTCGCCACGTAAAATCTACTACCAATGAAAGCCAGAAAGCAAGCTTCGGAAGGAACCCACAATGTTGACGACCACAGCAAACGATTTAAGGACCACGATCTGAGGATATGCACCTGGAATGTCCGGACCCTCTATAGGGAAGGTGCCTCTATCCAACTGGCGGAAGCCCTCACAAAATGTAAGGCTGACATCACCGCCATCCAGGAAATGCGATGGACAGGACAAGGTTGCTCCAAGCGAGCAGACTGCGACATCTACTACAGCTGCCATGCGGAGAAGCGCGAATTTGGCTGCGAATTTGTGGTCAGCAAGAGACTTCGCCACCACGTCTCTCGGTTCACTCCGGTGAACGAACGGCTGGCTTCAATCCGCATCAAGGCTAAATACTTTAGCATCAGCCTAATTTGCGCGCACGCCCCGACGGAAGAGAAGGACGATGCGAAGTTCGAGGACGTCTACGACGGGTGCCCGGCCCATGACGTCAAAATCGTCCTCGGGGACTTCAATGCAAAGGTCGGGCGAGAAGGTATATTTGGTGCCACAGTCGGGCAGTTCAGCCTCCACACGACCACTACGAACAACGGTCTGAGGCTGATCGATTTCGCCGCGGCACGAAACATGGTAGTTAGTAGTACCAGATTCCAGCACCTCGATATCCACAAGGCGACCTGGTTATCCCCTGATCAATCCACCCGCAACCAGATTGATCACATTGTGATTGATGGAAGGCATGCTTCTGGCATTCTAGCTGTGCGCACGTTCCGAGGACCCAACATCGACTCGGACCACTACCTTGTTGCAGCCAAGGTACGCATGCGTCTTTGCGCAGCGAAGACCGCGCAACCTAGTTTGCGAAGAAAGCTGGACATCAGTAAGCTGCGATCACAAGGGGTAGCCGAAGCCTACTCCGCTCAACTCTTCAACCAGCTCGGTCGCTCCCCCTCTCCACCTGATGACATCGGCAAATTATGGGCTCACTTATACCACTCTATGCGTGCCGCCGCAGAAAATGTCCTTGGTTTTCGACGCCCACCACCAAAAAACCAATGGTACGATGAAGAGTGTCGCGCAGCCACTGCAGCGAAAAATGCTGCCTACAGGAAGACCCTGCAGTCGGCTGCCACGCGAGCCGTGACCGAAAAATACCGGGAGGAGAGGAAGAAAGAAACGGGAGCAAGAAAGGCGCGAGCGTGAGGAAATCGAGGAGTGCAGGTGCAGGAATGACGCCCGAAAATTCTTCCACAAAGTTAAGCGTCTCACGGAAGGATTTAAGCCCGGGGCATCTTCTTGCAGAGATGAAAATGGGGATCTGGTTACAGATGCGCAGGGTGTACTGAGGTTGTGGAAGGAGCACTTCACCAAGCTACTCGCAGGCGACGAAGGGAACAATACCGCCAGTGGTGAAGATGTCCAGATGGCACCAATCGACGACGACGGTGTGGATGTGCCACCGCCCAGACTTGACGAGGTAAGGGTCGCTATCCAGCGAATCAAGAACAATAAAGCTGCAGGGCCGGATGGGCTACCAGCTGAATTGTTGAACGAATGCCCAACGATTGGAACCTCAGTGCCCTTTGCCCTGTGCTGAAGAAAGGCGACCCAACAACAGGGGTATCAGCCTACTTCCCGTTCGCATTCGCAAAGATTAAAGCCACTCGCCAAGGCGCTGATTGGACCTTATCAGCGCGGCTTTAGACCTGGTAAGTCCACCATCGACCAGATATTCACTCTACGCCAAATCCTGGAGAAGACCCATGAGAATCAAATCGATACACACCATCTCTTCATCGATTACAAGGCAGCATTCGATAGCCCGATAAGGGATCGCCTATATGCCGCATTGTCTGAACTTGGTATCCCTGCAAAGCTCGTGAGACTTTGCAGAGCGACGTTGAGCCATACGCGCAGCTCCGTCAAGGTTGGAAGTGACCTCTCCGACCCCCTTGATACCGTCCGAGGTTTCAGACAGGGCTATCCTTTGTCCTGTGACCTCTTCAACTTCTTCATGGAGAGTGTTCTGCGCAAGGCCGGTGCACATCGTAACGGCACAATTTTCAACAAAAGTGTCCAGCTCCTTGCCTACGCTGATGACATTGATGTCATCGGACGTAACAAGCGAGATGTCACCGCTGCCTTTGCGGCTATCGAAAGAGGATCTGCCAAAATGGGTCTGGTGGTAAATGAGGGCAAGACGAAGTATATGCTGTCTACACGCAGGGACTCGCAGCAGCTAGGGTCTCACGTCGAGGCCGACAGGTATACCTTTGAAGTTGTCAAGGAATTCGTCTACCTTGACACCGCCATCAACAGCAGCAATGATGTCAGCCTGGAGATAAAGCGAAGGATTACTCTGGCCAACAGGTGCTACTACGGTCTCGGTAGGCAATTGAGAAGTAGAGACCTCTCTCGACCGACAAAACTTGCACTGTATAGGACGCTTATCTTGCCCGTGCTTCTCTATGGCGCTGAAGCATGGACAATGACACGAAACGACATAGCGGCCCTTGGAGTGTTCGAGAGGAAGGTACTTCGCAAAATCTTCGGCCCTGTACGTGTTGGTGACGACTATCGTATACGAAGCAATAACGAGCTGTATAAGGACATGGACGTAGCGCAGCGAATTAACATCCAGCGGCTACGCTGGCTCGTTCATGTCTGCCGTATGGACGACAAAGATCCGGCGAAAAAGGTGTTCGATGCGATGATTGGAGGTCGACGGCGAAGAGGGAGGCCGTGTCTCCGGTGGAAGGACCAAGTTGAAGAGGCCCTGTCATCACTTGGTGTGGTTTGACTTTGGATCGAAAAAAACGTATGAATATTTAAATAATTTTGAAATTTGAGTGTGGCAGAATCTAAAACGATCAATTCTACTCCAATTCTACCCATTTTCAAGTCTTATGTCTTTTTGAATTACTTAATATAGCGAATTTCCCAAACGTTGCGCAAACGCAACGCTCAGAGCTTAATGGGTTAATTTAGTCTAATCAAATTACAGACTAAGAGAAATAAGAGGTGTAAATTCAAACAAATTCGAAAAATATATTTAAAGGTACTTATAATTAGATACCACCACATACCATATTCCACTGCCTGGCCACATCTTCTTTTGTAGGAACACAAAACATGCCCACCTTTCCTCCCCAACTAGTGTGGCATATGGCGCAACTTGCTTTGAACATTTTATTATTTCACAACGAATTTCACACCGCGATTAACAAAACAGACGCGCACTTTATACGCAGTTTGTATTACGTTTACAAAGCAATTGTACCGTTAGACCAGCCATTCTACGGCATCCCTGCAAAACGGAGTTGACGGAAACTCCGACACATGCAGTCGAAATGGGCATCATGTGGAAAGATTGCTGATAGTAAACAGTATTATGCAATAATTTTTATGTAACTTAATCAATAGGAGTCAACACCCATTGCAACAAACTAAAATAATAGTAAAAAACATAAAAGTAGTAAAATATAAAATAGTAAAATATAAAAAATATCGTCATTGACCACATGATGACTAATTTAATTTCCGGCATTGACTATTCGTTGCCTGACAAAACGATTGTCGTATGTGCTATTAAATTCAATGGAACTTATGACATTCGTTTTTTGCGGCGACTTATTGGTAAAAAGAAACGACGCTTCAATTTCAATTTATTTCATTCTTTCATTTGTATTAATTCCCCAATATATTTTAATGCGTATCAGGCGGGTGTCAGGCTATATTTCGCGTATATGTTTATTATAATGTTACCCAAATCTGTACACAAAAGTATAGTTGTACAAACAATATCAACTCTAATAGTAGGTTCTTTATTCTACAAAAAGAGCAACCGTTCACAAATAAGATGGTGAAGAGAGACATTTAAAGCTGCCGCTCCCAGCCTGGCCTACCTTGTTAATATACCTTGGTAGAGAGTTCACTGCTAGATTCCAGATCAGAGGAGATAGCACACGACCTTGCGGCATGCCACTCTTGACTGTACGCTTGATGCGAGTGTGTCCGATCAGTGACTACGTGACGCGAAACTCGGAGGAGTCACGGTTGCTAATTCCGTAAAACCAGGCCCCAGAGTCGCTAATTCCGTAAAACCAGGCCCCAGAGTTGATTAGGGTTCGTACAAAAAATTCGCCATACAAACGCCAGGGCAAGGGCTGCTGGTGCGTTCGATGTTTATTTGCAAATAAAATAATTGGTTTTTTTTTGCTTTCATTCTGTAGTACGTTTATAGGAAATTGATTGCAAAAAAACATTGTTGCTGAAAAACGTCATAAGTATGTTGCCTCGTGTTTTAATATAATTTTACTTCAGTTTTAGCTGACTTCCCTCAAAGCCTTAACGTTTGCATTGCTTGAGTTGCAGCTCTGCGTTTGAAAAGAGTTCAACTTGCCATCACTGTTTCTTGCTACACTAGAAACGGCAAACTCAATGAGACATGAACGGAAGGAAAAAGCAACCGAATATCTGCTAACTTTAGCGTATGAAATAATTTATTTCTGTTTTTTGTTGGTACGGGTTACAATCAAAATTACTTAGACCAGTAAAACAAGGTGGTTTGCAATGCTATATTTACAGCGAATAAGAAAAGTTATCACTTTAAGATGCAAACAATTGACTGGTAACCGGTGCTGTGCGAATGTTTGGGTAAAAAAACCCGTACACTATCGGACGATTGGAAAAAGCAAAAAATGGTCTGAAAATCATTTCTCCTCCGAGTTGCGCGTCACGTAGTCACTGTGTCCGATTGCAGTGCTAACGCGGGGCAAGCGGCTTGAACGCAACACCAATCTTGTTTGCTTAATAATTCTAAAACACGGTTTTAGTGCTACTACCAATTAGTGCGTTATGCTGTCTTTAAACTGATCGTTTTCTCCTATCTTTGCAGAACTTAATTTAAAAATCGTCACAAATATGGAATATGACCTTGGAAATAAAACTCACAACTTTGAAACGGAGCTGCTGAAAAATATTGAGTCTTTGAAACAGTCGAAACCCGTGGTAGAGATAGAAAACGAATTAGCGTACTTTCTCTTAAGAATTATAAAGGCTAAGGAAAGTAAGTGAGTTGCTTCAACTATTTTATTTAAGAGCCACTACTGTTTTTTACTAATTTGGGTGCGCTGATTTCGAATCTACCCTCAGATTTTTTGTAGCAGCTCTAGTTAGTGAGATACAGGTACCGTGTCACTTTTTCAGATTTTTCTCTACTTTTTCCATACTTTTTATCGTAATTTCTAAACCAATAAATCGGTTGACATAATTTTCA
Organism: Melieria crassipennis; assembly: GCA_963668005.1. Classification (NCBI taxonomy): domain Eukaryota; kingdom Metazoa; phylum Arthropoda; class Insecta; order Diptera; family Ulidiidae; genus Melieria; species Melieria crassipennis. The sequence continues at coordinate 82,901,537 of OY764961.1, read as the reverse complement.
CTTTGTTGCATTAACAACACCGCACGGCTTCTTTCTCGATGCAACTTATTTTTATAAGTTTTAAAATTCCGCGGTAATTGGACCTCAGTCAGAAAATATGGAATTTTAAGGTGTTTTCTTTCATGGTCAAAAACATACACATTTTTTGTAAATCAATTAAAGATTTAGGTGTATAATGAAAACCGACACATCAAGCTATACAACACAGCCAAATTTTTTGGCTGAGTACACATTCGCATCGAAGTAATACCAAGAAAGTGCTCATGCCAATTTCAACACTTTTGAGCCATTGTCAATGATTTATTTAAAAAACAAAGGGCCTCCAGATGTGCAACGTTTTTTTATTTTCTATTTTTTTAATTTTTTACAAAACAGGAAGTACAAATAAAAAACAAAAAGTTTTGATTTGCTCGATGGAAAATAAAAACAAAAACCTTGCAGATTTTGAGTAAATCATTGACAAATGGCTGAAAAGTGTTCAAATTGGCATGAGCACATTTTTGGTATTATTTCGATGCGAATGAGTATTCCGCCAAAAATGTTGCCTCAGTTGTATTGCATGATGTTTCTTCTTGAGATATTCATATACTTCGTAACTTTATTTATGAAACATCTGTACAATTTTCGCCATCAGAAAAAACGCCTTGAAATTCAATATTTTCCTACTTTGAAACCTTATTACAACGCCAATTCAGAACGCATAAAATTGATTAATTACAGAAAAGATGGCGTGAGATGTTGTAAGTCCAACGATGTAAAAAATCGATAGGATTATTGGTTCGGAAATTATATTCGAAAATGTGAAAAAAGTCGAGGTAAATTCAAAAAAGTGACACACCCATTTTTTGCGAAAACTAGAGCTGTTGCATGAAAACGGAATATGGTTTTGAAAACAGCGTGGAAAAACTATTCAGATTCATGTAAAAACTTCATGCAACAGACAGCTGCTTCCACATAGAAATTTCAAACATTTAAAAATTCTCAGATTCGTTCCGTCCGAGGTTAGTTGTATAAATAGTTGTTTGTCAACCACAACTGACTATAGAATCGATATTTTAATATGGACGACGTCCCTGGAGTCAGTCAATTGTCCACGTTTGCATAACTTTGCGATAGGGCTCTTAAAAGTAATCGAATAGTTTAAAAATCGGTTATTCGAATAGTATTTGTTTGTACGAATAGTATTCGAATTGTCGATGTACTTCGAATAATCGAATAGCTGTTCAGTTTTTAAATAATCGAATGAACACTTAAGTTTTCAAAATCGAATAGTTGTGTTTCCTTTCAAAGTTGTTGGAAATTTTTTCCTGAAATATACATATTAATAATTTGAACGTTGATAATGAGCGTGTGCGTTTGTGTGACTAAACAAAGTTGACTTTATACATTATTGCTATTCGAATAATCGAATACCAACGGGCAATCGACTAGTCTAAAATGAACAAGTAATCGAATAGTCGTTTGCCTTCGACTAGTCGAATAACGCCATTCGAATATTAGTAATCGAATAATATGCTATTCGATTTATTCGAATAATCGATTAGTATAAACAGTATACAGAAGGCGAATCTGAAATAATTTTGCGCTTTCATTTTAGACGCGGCCGGGAAGCAACAAAGGTGAGGAAAATGTAGACGGAACCGCGAACTGATATACACGCATACATTCGATGGATTTGTGCTTTATTCTCATTTCGACAACAACACGCAATGTTGTTGTTTTCCGCAGCAAGCTAGCTTGGCTTTACTTGGCACATTGAAATGGTGGCTGCTTCGCAAAGCGATCGCCAAGGCAAATTCAATAGGTAGTTGCAGAGCTGATTAAAATTTTTTCTTTGATTACACAGGGCAACAAATTTTGTCGGCTTTTCTCGCACCTCGGCTTTGTCACACCTTTTCCAATTGATCACACAACGCCAATTAGCCGCATAGCGCAGATAGTGATCTCTTCTTTTTCACCTTTTGAATGCGATCTCAATTGAGCTCATGGCTCAATCAACCGCGTTATATTATTCTTATTATTGTACATAAATATGAATGCACAAAATGAATATATATTAATATTATTATTATTATTGGGATTCCAGATATACGAAGAATTTATCGGCAATATGCTAAAAGAATACCAATGACGTACTCCAATCTGGAAGACTTACAGGAATGTAAATTTCACGTAATGATGACAAAATGTACAAGTGTAGAATTGGTAAATGTGCATAAATATTTTTAACATTAACATTAATAAGGATATAATTGAACTGGCTAGTTTAAAAAATAAATGTTCCACATACCATGTACCAAAGTTAATACATAGCTATTGCTAAAACCATATATACTCGTACATGTATAGACGTTGCAATTAACAAGGTACACTAAGGGCAAATTTATCAGTTTAACTCAGTTTCTAGTTTAAACTTAGTTTACACGCAAAATATAATTTTTCGTCAATCTTGACTGAAGTTTAAACTCAGTTTAAACGACCAACCCTGCACGGTTAAACTAAGTTAAAACTGTCAACAGCTTCTGACAGTTCATTTATTTTGGATATTTGAAAATCCTCCTCCTGTTTTGTATAGCTCTTGCGTGTCGTGAGCGAAATTTTTTTTTGTACTTTTTTTTTTAGATTTTTACACTTTGTGCGCAACATTTTCGCGCACCGGAAGTTATCAACAAATTTTGAATTGAAATCGTCCTAAACTTTTTTCCATTTGGTTTGTTTTTCCTCGGCACTCACGCGGTCTGTTTTCTTGCACTCGAGCACTTGTTTATTTTTTTCACAAGTGAAAGAAGACATTCGATTTCGCGAGACGAAAAATTTATTTTGAATTTTTTTGATGAAATACATTATTTGAGCGACAAGAATTTATTTACGAATGACAATTAAAATAAAGGAAAATTATTATCTAGATACAAATATTGCCAGTATTGCCACACTCAAATGACAAATATTTGCTCCAGTTAAACTAGCACTGAAAAACTGCTTTGTCGTTTAAACTTAGTTGAAATTTAAACGAAGTTCAAGCAACCTACGTTTGAACTGGGTTTAAACTCGCACTGAAAAATTGGCCCTAAACGTAGTTTCTCCAATCGCCGCTTGCTGCACCTTCCATCCCAGTTAAACTAAAGGAGGACCATGTCGCTAAAAACATTTCGGTTAAGTTAACAAGTGAAATAAATATTGTAATAAAATTGATACTTATCTGTTTTCGGATGTTTTTCCTTAAAAATTTTACTGGCTTTATTATTCACTGATTTCACTTTTTACGAATTTTTCACAATTTTGCGTATAAATGTGCAAATTTAAGCGCGACGATCACCTGTTTCATTCTGAAACAGTACTGAAATTTTTCAAACTTTTGGGCAAAAAGGGTAAAATCTTCATAAAAACTAAAGCTTTCGTGTTTCACACTACAAAAGTTAACTAGACAAACAGACTTATAAAATGGCAGGATCAGGATCGGTTAATTGACTCAAGTTGAAAGCTTAACAAATTAGTAAAAAATGCATTAGGTACATCGTGGATGCATATCCCGTGAAAAATGTTGCCAGTAAAAATTGTATATCATACTATCAATAACGATGGCAGGCCTCGATAGTCCAGCGGGTAGCGCGCTGGCTTCTCATACCGAGGCCCTAGGTTCGATTCCTAGCGCGGGCTGGTGAAACGCTCTTCTACTTCTATCGCTATCCACATGAAGCAGATGAGAATTACAAGAATCGCACAAGTGCACTCTTGGCAGGCAATGGAAAAACCTCCAAGTGTGAAGAAAAAACTGCCAATCGCCGTTCGGATTCGGCGTTAACACTCGGATGCCCAACAACTTTTTAAACGGCCAAAGCCCAACAAGGTCCCCAGGGACCTCAATTGTAATATTGCATATAAGGCTTGTAATTGTATAATGTAGTGTTACATAATGTGTGTAGATGTGTTTGTATTATGTATTTTTTACTACAGACAGATAGCAAAAACGTATAAAATACAAAATAATTGCTTTTAAAAACGCCATAGGTCCCTACGGACCTTGTTGGGCATCGGAGTGTTAAACTGTAGGTCCCTCCCCCGCTCTTTCCCCATCCGCTTGAAATGTGGGCTGTTACATTTCAAAACGGGTGAAATATGATATATTACTCTCCTCTCCTTCCCTATCCCGCATGGGTATAGTACAATGGTCCAAAATGGACCGAGTGCTATGTGCTTGTAGCTTCCTGCCCACCCTCACATCACATCACACATCACATCAATAACGATAATAAATTTTCTTGTAAAGTATAGCTGTATGTCCGGAATAAATGAATATTATAGAAATAAGCGATAAAATAAATTTTTGAATCCAAAATATTTTTTTAAGTAAAATTGCTTGAAAGTTCAAGTAAATTCTTCGGAAAGACAACTTCTAAGAAAGACCCCGAAATATACAATATAATGTTATATGTATGTATATTGATTAGAGTTGTATGGGCGGTGCTACGCACCTTTTATGCAATGCCCAACCCATCCTTCCAGTCCAAGGATGCGACTCAGTTTCATTGATGTGCGACAATGTTACGCGGAAAATTTGAGTCACAAAAAATATGCCACGCCCCTTGTCCAACGCCCATATAATTCTACCTCTGGAACATGTCTAAGCTATAACGATGTACCTATTTTCAATGCTGTCCGGCTTATATTTCCGAAGCTATTCCACATTAAAAATTTGGCTTCTATAGACGGTGCGATGCTCTCTCGTTCAATACCCACCCCATTCCCCCTGTCCAAGGACACATCTAAATCGTAACGTTCCAAAGTTATTTAAAAGTGCCACGCCCCTCGTTTTACCAGTAATACCGAAGATATTCCATATTAAAAGTTTAGGTTAGAGGTTAGAGCCACGCCTACTCGTCGGGTCCTATTCGTACTATGTGGTTTACCGAGATTTAGTAAAGACAAACATTCCGGGAAAGATTCAACTCAATCGTCGTCCCGAACGCAGCTTCAGTATCGTTTCAGACTTCATCCGAGTATTGTTATGCTCGTTTGTTGAGCGGCTGCTTGCATTTTTGCACACTGAGTATTTTTTTGTATTTTTTTTTATAAAATGTATGAAATCGAATCACCGTTTACTCTTATCACACAAACAGTTAAGTCATAATTTTAATTAATAATTGACTGGCACGACAGCACGCTTACGCGAGACTAAGGCCTAGCTTCCCGCAACCACCCGTGTTGTGCGTGTGAATTTGTACGCGGGTGGAGGGACCTACAGTTTTATGCCGGTTCCGAACGGCAGGTTGGGAGCTTTTTTCATAAGCAATTTTTACTCTCAGAGGTTTGCCATTTCCAGCTGAGAGGACAGCCACCGAAAGAGAAAACGAGTTTTCCCGTTATTTTTTTAGGTGTTATTACAGGCAGTATTTGAACCTAAGGTTGCTGCCTTCGACTCGCGGTCCAACGCACTAACCAACTGAGCCACGACGGCTGTCAGTTAAGTCATGCTATAGTATATATAAAATGTTGTATAGATAATTTTTTTTAAATGAATATAAATCTTAATACTAATTAATTGAGACCCTACTTTTGTTCAGTGCTTTTTCTGGAATTCTGGAATATTATTGTACAAAGTACAGTGGATACTGCTACGTTTCTCCCACATTACAACGGTTAAGATTCGGTGTAAAGGCCCCGCAAGATCTCAACTTTCCCGTAACTACCTTGACGAGCCCAGTCTAAGGCTTCTATATGTGAGTGCAGGTGTGGTGGAAATTGATGAATCTTAACTTGGCCAACCCGTGCACTTGACCTTTTAATTTACCCGGAGCTTGGGTCGAATAAGGCCAACCAAGTTCACGAGGACACTCACTCACGTAACAATTATTCAGTATCAGCCCGAACTAAATGGGAAAACAAAAAACAGAAGAAAAGTTTTATGCACACAATTGCATGAAAAAAACTGATCAAACAAAAGAATATAACTGCAGAAACCAAACCGGAAAGATGTTCGCACTCCGGACGCATTGCATCCACTAACTCTTCTTCCGTAGTATCCCAATTAATCTGTGGTCGGATGCTCCTTGCCCTCCCTACCTTTGTTCCTCATAGCTGTTACCGAGAAACCCAATTTCAACCGAATATTTCCTCCTCACTTATTCCCTGGCCAAACTCAAAATAACTCAATTTGATATGTTACAAAAATAATATTTATTAAATAATTAAACATAAAATCCTAACCTCTTTTTTTAAAGAAAACTGCATTGATAAAAATTAAAATCTGAAGCCAACAAAAAAGCCAACACCAAAAAAAATCATAAGCCTAAATACATTAGGGGTATTCTCGATGTCTTGCACGGGGGAGAATTCGTAAAAATGCAACCGTGCAAGACTGGAAAATGCTACACATCGAGAACGCACAAAAAAGCACACATTGCAGATATTGCAAAAATGCCGCAAACAGCCACAAACTTTCTCCATTTCTTTTTAATTTGGTTTTCGGTTGATCCATTTCTACCTGCAAGCAAGACATATATGCAAATTATATAAAAAGGTTGAAATAAAACCAAATATGAAGAAAATACGCTTGCGCACACGAAGAACATTAAATGGCTGTCGCACAATCGCGATGTCACACACAAAACAAGGGTTTTTGCTTAGCATGACATGCAAAAAATTCAAACTTTTTTTGCTTGTATTTTGTTGTTGTGCCGTTGCTCGAAATGCATGGCCATGTCAATTATGCATTTCGTGCACGATGTCAGGGTTATGCAAGACATCGAGAATACCCCTATTAGCAATTTATAATATTAACATTTTTTTACAAAAGCTTTGTCTTAATAACAAGAATTACAATTGGAGAAATTTTTACATTTTACAAAACCGGTTATGTTTTTTTTTTAAATATAGCTTAGAACTGGTTTTAGCTAAAGTTTTAATTTAGAGAATATATAAATTACAATAATTTTAAATTTTACGTTTTTCAACCTTTTCCCTCTACATCAAAGAAAATAATCCCTAAATTAAGTCGTAAATTTTAAGCAAATTGTAAAAACTGTAAGCAAGGCCAAATAAGACAAAACCATAGTATAATCATAAAGAAGTCTAATAAAAGAGAGCACCCCTAATGTACCTCAATTTCGATTGACAAATATTGTCAAAAAAGTCATCAGCAGAGTAAACAACTTGTTTTAAAATATACCCAAGGCGAATTGATACAGGTGATAGCGTAAGGGCAACAACAAAATTTCAATGTATTATGTTTTTGTTTTCTGGGTTTAGATTGTCAAAATCAGCCAATCAGAACAAAGCTTGCTTTTTTCATTTTTAAACTGTCAAAGTTTTACGCAGGCATTTTGACAATCTAGACCTTTTCCACAAAAAAAAAATCAATTCGCCTGATTCAACGAGGTCACCGGTATTAATTCGCCTTGAATATACTGAAGCATTTTCCTTTTGCTTTCAGTACGATTTTATTTGAATGAAGTTGCGACTTTGGTTGAACATTTTTTGAACTGAAAACTTTTAGACATCAAAATTGACGTCATTTCAAAATATTTTGTTTATTTTGAGCGGGAGAGTTTTGATCAGACTACTTTATTATTATACTATGGACAAAACATATGCTTTATAGAGTTAAATTTGTTTCTTTGTTCTTTTTTTCTTTTGTTTTAATAGATTTGAGGTTTAGTAAAATGTGCCAACAGAATGGATTGAACTTACATGAATGTGTGTTGACGTGTTTGTGTCGTCCATCGTTGGGTCCATCGATACAGCTGTACACTGAAAAACATTTAAGACGCAGCCACCAAAGCAAAGTTGAAGTTTGGCACAACACAAAATATAAAACCTTCATTATTCTCAAACTTTCGTTTTTTCTTTTTTCCTCCTAGCATTTATCTGTGCACTTCTTCTCTATTTTCAGTATATTTTTTCCTAAAACTTTCACGCTACTGTTTTAACTCTAGTGTGTGTGTTGAAAAAAACACCCTTACCCGTGTGATGGGGTACCCGGGTACCCCAGTACAAATTGTATGAAAATGTCTTTTTGTTCGCACCGTAAGAAATTTTACCGTTTTTGCTTAGTTTTAAAGCTCTCAGTAATATAAAAGTACATTTTGGGATTTCCCTTGTTACAAAAAATGACTTGCAAACTTGTTTTTTAATTTCCAGCAGGGTGCGGAGAACGATCAAAATACGATCTTTCTCGCGACTAATCGCTACCAAAATTTGAGTTCTTCCAACTTCTCGCGAGCGATAAAGTTGCGCTGCGAGCAAAAGCATTTACGATCTCTCACGAGAAATATAAATGTTCGGAAAAATCACGAACGAGAAAATGTCGCTGCAAGCGTCGTCAGTTCGATCTCTCGCGATCGTTCGTTTGTTTCGAGCGCTAGTTGCAAAACTCAATCAGTAACTCGTATCGTGAAGATTGAATTTTTGAACGATCGCGATCGTTCGTCTGGACAATAAATTATTATAGGTAGTAGTTTGGTAAAAAAAACCATTATTTTTTATTGCTTTGCTAGTATACTAGACTGAAGTGCATTTCTTGGACGAAACTTAGGTATACAAGTTTGTAGATTTTAAAGACCTTTTGAAAAATCCAACAAAAAATAGAAAACTTACCACGTTGCTTGAATAAACAGCCTACATTCTATTTTGCCAGTAATTCACTACCTGCTACTGTGTTCGCGAGTGTGAATACAAAGCAGGCAAAAATGAAGTTATTCGTTTAACGTAAAGGGTTCCTTCCTATATTGCATACATTTTCCTAGAAAATAGTTTCATTGTAGTGACCATTTTTTTATCTTCCATTCCTTTATTATTAATTACTAGCTGAGCCCCGCGGCTTCGCACTCAAGCTCTCTTGTTTCACCCGATACAAATTTTGAACCCATTGATGACCCCGTCAGATTTTGATTAAAAAAAAACATATGTCTATTATCTTTGATGTCAAGTATTTCCAAAAATTTTGAAGTAAAAAGCCCTTTAAATCATGAGTTTCCCCATTTACCCTAAACAAATTCTTAACCCTTAGTTTATCACGGTAGATTTCGATTTTCAAAAAAATTAAAAGTGCATTTTAATTATTTCCCGATAGAAGTGCTTTTTGTCTAAGTTTGAAGTCAAAAGGACCAATAAATCGTGTTTCTCCATACAAACTGTTAACCCATTGTTGACCCCGTTAGCTTTTGACTTTCAAAAAAGTGAAAAACACGTGTCAAATTATTTCTCACTAAGAGTACTTTCACAAAGTTTGAAGTCAGTGGCCTCAGTAATTCATGTTTTTTACAGTTTCGCCATGCAAACTTTTAACCGGTCGCTGACGCCGTCCGATTTTAATATTCGGAAAAAATGAAAAACATTTATCGAGTTATTTTACATTTGAAGTACTTTCACCAAGGTTGAAGTCAAAAGGCTTAAACAAAATTTGTTTCTCCATACGTACTTTTAACCCGTCATTGATCCAGTTAGAATTCGATTTCAAAAATAATCAGAAACGCGTGTTCAATTGTTTTTTATTTCAAGTATTTTTACATTTTTTTAAGTCAATAGGCCTATCGGTTCATGTTTTTTCGAGTCTACCCTTAAACAAATCTTAACCCATTGTTGGTCCAGATAAATTTTGATTTTCGAAAAATTATTATTATTATTTTTGATTTAGACTATTTTCAGGAAGTTCGAAATCAATATGTCTCTTAAATCACTTTTCTTCATACAATACCTTAACACATGTTTTACCCCTTCACACCACGAATTTCAAAAAATCCCGTCTTAGCTGAGGTTCATTTTTCAAGATGTACCTATAGTTCAAATTTCATGTTTGTAGCTTCAGCGGTTTGGGCTGAGCGATGATGAATCAATCAATCCATCAGTCAGTCAGGCAGTCAGGACAAACAATCTATGTATATAAAAATGGAGGCCGTACCACGCCCCCTTGTGCAATGCTCACAACTTTCTTCTTTCTTTCTTCTAGTCTAATTGTGCTACTAAGTGGAAAGTTCGTACCAAGTTTCACTGATGTGTGTGTGTGTACTGCATTACTGTTGGATCATAAAAAATGTGCCACGCCCCTTGACCAACGCCGATCAAATCACATCAGTAGAATGACACATCTATGAAACAACGGTACACCAACTTTCACTGCTATGCGGCTAACGATTCCGAAGCTATTCCATATAAAAGATTTGAGTTGTATGGGCGGTGCCATGCCCCCTTATTAAATATCCGCCCCATTCCCTCTGTCGATAGATATGACTAAATGGTAGGTATCGTGCTAAGTTTGTGCGACGTATGTATGTATGTGCGACGAACAATTTCAAAACTATGCGGATAGTTTTGACCAAAAAAATGTACCACGCCCCTTGTTCAACGCTCATCAAATTTTAACAGTAGAATGACACTTCTATGGGAGGATGTAAAACCAAATTTCAATGCTGTGCAACTTACAATTCCAAAGCAATTCCATATAAAAAATTTAAGTTGTATGGGCGGAGCCACGCCCTCTTGTTAAATACCCGCATCATTCCCTCTGCCGAAAGATATGACTAAATGGTAGGTTCGTACCAAATTTCATTGATGTGCGACTTACAGTTCTGCTGAAATGTTAGGTCATAAAAAATGTGTCACGCCCCTTGTCCAACGCCCATCAAATTTTAACAGTAGAATAACACATCTATGAGGCGACGGTACACTAACTTTCAATGCTGTGCGACTTACAATGACGCAGCTATTCCACTCAAAAGAATTGAATTGTATAAGCGGTGCCACGCCCCTTTGTTAAATACCCGCCCCATTCCCTCTGCCGAAAGATATGATTAAATGGTAGGTTCATACCAAGTTTCATTGATGTACGACTTACAGTTCTGCTGCATAAAAAATGTGCCACGCCCCTTGTTCAACGCCCATACAATTTTAACAGTAGAATGACACATCTATGAAACGACGGTACACCAAATTTCAATATTGTGCGACTTACAATTCCGAAGCTATTCCATTTACAAGATTTGACAGACATTTTTGCTATTATTTCGATGAGAATGGGACTCACGCCAAAAAATTTGGCTGTGTTGTATAATTTCATGTTTCCGCTTTCTTGTTATACATAACCCGATAATTGATTTACGAAAAATGTGTTTGTTTTTTAACATCAAAGAAAACGCCTTAAAATTCCATATTTTCCGAATTTGAGGTCCAATTGCCGCAGATTTTTAAAACTTATACAAATAAATTACATTGGAAAAGAAGCCGTGAGGTGTTGTAAATGACACAAAGTGAAAATCATGTCAACCGGTTTATTGGTTTTGAAATTACAATCCCAAACGTGAAAAAAGTCAGGGAAAATCCGAAAAAGTGACACGCCCATTTTTTGCGAAAACGGAAACTAAGTTTTTAAAACGGTTTGCGGATTCGAAATCAGCGGTCCCTAATTACCCTAGAACTGATGTCAGAACCAGAAAAGCCATTTTGTGTTGATCAGTGTTATTTTTTCGAGTAAATTGTTGTTTAGCTTAACTATCAATAAATTATTAATTGTGGCACTACTTAATCTTGATCGCTGTTTGGTTAAAATTGTAGATAGCGCGCTGAATGCTCTTTCTACGGAAACTTGACTTGATGGAACTGCCAAAATGATTTCAGCCAGCTTAAACAGCTCTCGTTCTTTCGTAGACAGATTTTTCCAATAGTCAAGTACATTTGTTGCGAAAGACATTCTTTGGTCGTATGCTAAATTGTCAAGCTTTTGGCGAATATTGGCACTGTTTTGAGTTGTCAATCGGCTGCTGGTCAAATTATTTAGCTCTTCTTCTAAGATGTTGTAGGGATCGTTTGCCGCAACATGTATGTCCTCTTGAGGTTGAATACCTTCGTTACTTAAACTTCCTTCTCCATTTAATGAACTAAGTGTTGCGTGTGTTCTTAATATATGTATGTACCTATAAACAATTAGATTTATTTTACAATGTAGGAGTTTTGATTATTTACAATATTTACCACCGCATTCTTCTTTTGGTCATCATTAATATCTGGAGAATCCAGAAAGTTGAATCTTGGGTCGAAGTATATACCAGAAAGGAATGCAACATTGTCGAGTAATTTGTCTTTCCTTTTTCTCATAGATTCCAACAACTTTATTGCAAACGTATTTTCACCGATTTTTTTTAATTTGGCTTCACATACAAGCCAATCTCTGTAAAAATCGCCAATAACGTATTGTTCAGCTTGAAGTTGTTTAGTACACTGCGCATTGGTGTAAATACATTGACAAAGTTGTCTATGAAGTTCCAATCAATTTCACACTCAATAGAAAGTTCCACTTCGTTTCCATTAATATGCTGTTTAAAACTCAAAAGGGATTCCATCATTTCAAATGTAGAGTTCCATCGTGTTATATTATCAATCGTTGGCAAACGTAGATCCGCAGAGTTTCGACCACTTTTTATGCTAACTCTAAGAAGTTTTACAATTTTCCTGCAATCTTCCAGTTTATTTTGCATCTGCTTGAAGGAATCATGGGCAGCCAACTGAATTGTGTGCGCGGCACATCTCACTACTGCCATTACTGAATTCAAGCGATTGTGTATTGATTCGTAGTCATCATTTTCATTTCCTGAAGTCATTTCGGATTCATCATTTTGTAAATCAATCATGTCTTGTTGAAGTAGTTTTGAAGCTTTTAACATGTTTGCCCCGTTGTCCGATGTAGTTGAATATATTTGTGTAAGGTCAATATGAAATTCATGCAAGCATTTTAATATTTCCTCTTTTAAAAAATGTGCTGTATGCCTCTTTTTCAATTGTATCATGCCAATTGTATTTATCACAATTTTGAAATCTTTAATATTGTTACGAATACCAGTTCTAGTGGGCTAGTACGTATCTCTGGACTGTGCAATTTAAAATAAAAACACACTTAATTTCTCAAACGCAGTCAATAAAAACCAACGGTCACTTTATCTCACAAATCTCACACTTTACGGTCTTTACACTTAACTATTTGCTTAATTACTCCGTGTGGCACCTTCACCAGTCAGAATCAGACATGACTCCTCCGCCGGCGCCGCACCCGGCTGCCTTTTATACCTGTCCGGCCATCGCGCAGATCGTTCTCGCACATTCCGGAGTGGACTAAAGGTTTCCATGATGAGCGCGACCATCATTGCCAGGTTGGACTAAAAGTGGCCATCATTGCCAGGTTGGACTAAAAGTTTCCATCATTGCCAGGTTGGACTAAAAGTTTCCATCATTGCCAGGTTGGCCTTAAAGTTTCCCTTATTATCGCGGCCGTCGTTGCCAGATTGAATTATAGCACGGCGCGTAGCGACAGGGTTGCTTTGCACCAGCGACAGACTGTCTTATCGTTACAATATATTGGATATTTATCCCCAATATACTTTTACCCATTCTGGTAGCTACATCGACTTTTAGGCTCAACATTTTCTTGGACGAACTTTGTTTCAACAGATCTTTAATGCTATTTGCGAACAAATGTATGTGTTCAACAATATTTTTTGAATTTAAATGTAAATTTAATTAGTAAATTTATTCTCATATGGTTCAATTACACAGAGCAACAAAATCGACATTATTTTTTTTTTCTGAAATCAAACCATACTTTTCTAAAGGATTTTTGGACGCTGATCACAACTGCGTACTTAGTTTTTTGATTGTTTGAGCGGCTTAGGAAATATTGATGGTTTTCCTTGGAGGGCGTTTTACATGTTTTTTGACCATTACATGCATGTAGCTCCTAAAAACCTGAAGTCTTAAATGCCATTTTTGCCAACATAGATTAACAATACTCTAACTATGTATTTAAAATTTAAAACATTAAAATCTGTTCAAATTTGCAAGAGTTATTCATTTGCAAAGTCAAATTTTCAGATACTTTGCAAGATTGCGAATACACAAAAGAATGTTCCTTACAAAAAATATATATTACCATACAGTGAAAGAAGAATGTTGGGCTTTCAATTAAAAAAGAAATTGTTGAAATACGATGTTTGTAATAGAAAATGTGTACAAAGATGTAAGTTCTCCATTCATAAATTCAGCAACAAAAGCAAGGATTTACTTTTGAGCTATAATATTGGAGCACAATTTTAGGCAACAGTATAAAAATGCTCACATTCAACAAATGCCCTCAATTCATAAAATTTTCAGCTTTCGAATTTAGAATTTCTTGTCCCTAAAAATATGTCGCAATGAAATATGGAAAAACAGCAAGTAGTTTGCTAAGTGTGTGTGGTTGAAATTTTTACTTGTGTGATGCAACTCTTTTTAGAATAGCTCCTACAGTAATGAACCAATTCAAATTTTGTTAATGCCCTTGAAAAGACAAATATTGACGCTTGCGAAAATACTTTAGATACTTTCGTCAATGACGCGAAGAGTATTAGGAGATTTCAATACAAACACGTGTTCAGAAGGTAAAGTCGTCATCGAAAATTCTAAATGGAATATTTTTCACTGTAACCATTCCAACACAACACTTTAAAAAATCATTTTTATTTAATTTTGTACTGAATTGACTAGAACTGCGGCGTTTAGAAACGTTGTTGTCACTCGTGGATGGAGCGATTTCATCAAAGTTGTGTTTGTGTATGGTCTCGTAATGTCTAATGTTTCCTAATACGTATCCTTTAAGTTGTTTTCCACACAAAATGCACTTTGAAAAATTTGTGTCTTTATTATATGTAACAAGTTTCGTCTTGTCAATATTTGACACTTTGCCCATATTGATAATAAAAAAAGCAAACGCACAAGAAAATAATTTCACAAATCGTCTTTCGTCCGTATATATCGCAAAATAGACTAAATTCAATGATTGTTTGCAGCCACGCTCTACCGACGAACCTTACAAAAATTCGTTCGCGATCGATCAAAAATTCGCTCGCGAACGATCGAAAATTCGATCTTCTCATATTAGCTCGTTTTGCGATTGTATTTTATCGCGAGAAATACTTGAGTAAACGAGCGGTTGCGAATGATTTTCTGCATCAGCGTTCTTCCCACGACCGATCGCTTTCGTACGCTCGTTCGTTTGAAATGTGTATACATAAACTCGCTGCATACGATCTCTCACGAACGAATACGTAGGCAATGCATTCGCAACCGCTCGTTTGCTCAAGTATTTCTCGCGATAAAATACAATCGCAAAACTAGCTAATATGAGAAGATCGAATTTTCGGTCGTACGCGAGCGAATTTTTCCGCACCCTGATTTCCAGTATAAATTTTTCTGCAATTTCGGATCCCCCTTTCATAAAAAGGGAATACTATTTATGCGCTGCTATAAATTTCAATGGAAGGTCATTCCCCGCGGAAATTTTTCACATTTGAACTTTGTAACAAATTAATTAGTCGTTAGTAATTAGTTTTAATTGCATTGTGAAAGATCTGAACAAATTCGGAAATGAGTTCTTATTCAGCAAGAGCTCGCTCTAAATCCCAGCCGAAATTGAAGAAATACTGTGCGAAAGTAAAAGTGATGAATAGGTATCGGTTTTATTTGGAAAAACTATGCAAACAATGCAAAAATATACAAACATATGCAAATATGCAGTGCATATGTTAGCTCATTATTAATATTTTTCAATAAAAAGTTTCTGTCTTGGTCCCATTCAAATCGGAAGCTCTAAAAAATATGCACTTGCATATAATTCCGATCCCTAGTGATGAATAATTTTCCATTTCCGAAGGCGAAGATGAACATATTCCATCAGTTGACGACGCAGCAATAGTCAGAGGCTTCTATTGCTGCGTCGTCAACTGAGCCTGCGTGTTGCATAGAAACTGACCATCGCATATGACTCGAATGAGAGTGACGAAGAGAAATATCCAAATATCGAACTTTGTGGTAAAGATGGCATAGAGACTTGCGCCATTTCGGCGTAGTGGCCTCTATTCTTCCTACAATAAGTATATGCACAGCAAAAGCTATATTCAAAAGTATTTTATCAAGTGAAATATGTGACATAACTTTGCGTGAAACCAACCGAAAAGGACGCCTTACGCAATATATACCGTCGAAACCTGAAAAATATGAGTTAACAACTTTTTGGGCTTGCGACGCAAGAAATTCTTATCATCTCCAAGGTCAATTGTACCCGGGAAGACCCGCTGAAGGCCAATGTCGATAAATGTAGGCGAGAGAGTTGTTTTGGATCTGGTTTGCAAATATAAAATATCTTGGAGTTTATAAGTTTATATAACCAAAATCAATTTTTCCGTTTCCTCAAAATCGATTGAGTGATTGTTTTCCGTTGATAAAATTCTTTTATTACAAATTATTAACTTTAGAAAGTTTTTCTTACAGGAAAAATGTATGAAATCAATGCAACTCCATATAAAATGTATTGGGGCACCAGGGTGCCCTAGCACACAAATAAGGGGTAAAAAGTAAAATGTGCCAGAAAGTAAAATTGTGCCACACACTCCAAAATAAAATGAATGGAATTAAACACTCGAAAATAAAGACAGAATACCATTTTGGGAGTTGTCATGAAGGTTCACCTTTCTAGGTTATCCGCAAGTATATAAAATTTCGATATAGAAGTGATTTGGGTACCCGGGTACCCCATCACACACATAAGGGTTAAACAATTTTTTTTTCTTTTTTCCCACTTTTTCCTTCTAACTAATCAATTTGACAACATTTTCCTTTCCCTTCTTTGTTCACTTAGCACAATTTTCCTTTTTCTCACAATTATCTTTCCATAAAATTTAAAATTATTATAATTTCCAAAATTTTAATTTCCATCGTTGCATCATCTCTGTAAGGTTCGTATCATAATTATAAGACACTTAGAAAATTTTACTTTGCAGCCTTGCCAAATCTAGGTATTCATTTTTTTAGAAAAGCAAAAACGCCGAGTTTAATTATAAGCCCAACTTAATATTCCTAAAAATTCCTGTCAAATATACCGTTAGTTTTTATGGAAATGAGTAATAAATTGGGTAACTGCAATCGTAACAAAATTATAAGACACATTATGCTAAAAGTATTTATAGTACGCAGATCGATTTTTTTTAGCTCGGTGTTGATTTCTTAGCTAATTTCAATTAATTTAAAATAAAACTAACCAGCGTTTTAAAATTGTTAATAAATTGTTATCCGAAAAGTAACAAAGCTTTTAAGGTTGCCGGACTTAGTGTAAACGAAATTTCGAAGGAAATCGGTCGTTCTCGTTGTGCTATTGCCGGATTTCTACGCGATCCACATAATTACGGTAAACGATGAAGTACTGGTCGCAAACAAAAGCTGTCCGACCAAGAAAAGCGTCTAATTTTGTTGAAAGCGAGCAATTCGTTCACCTCTTGTTCGCAGCCTTTAGCAGCCGGCCAGGGTCTAAAATGACCGTTTGGCGTTTGTTAAACAACTCGGAAAATATTGTCCGAGCTGTTATGAAGAGGGCCCAGACACTCCTACCGCGCCACAAAGCTGCACGACTCCAATTTGAGCGAAATAATCTGGATACGTGCTGGGACATGGTAAACATATTTTAATATGTTAACTAACATGACTACAAATGCATATTTTTTCCTAAAAGGTTATCTTTTCTAATGAAAAGAAATTTAATTTGGATGGACCAGATGGTTGTCGATGCTAATGGAGGGTTTTCAGTAAGGAACCCCTGAAATTTTCTAAATGAAAATTTCGGTGGCGGATCTGTGTATTTCACAAACATGGAACGGTCGATTTCCGCTTCACGAGCTCAAGAATGGGTAATATAGAATATACTGGAGTGTTGGATCGCAGCCTTTATCTATTTTGATTAGAAAACAGATATAAACCATATATTTTTATGCAAGATAACGCTGCCATTTATAAAAGTCGGCAAACAAGAGGGTTTTAGAATATTGCTCTGGTGAAACTATAGGCCGACCAACTTGTTCGCACGACTTGATCCCGATTGAAAATATGTGCAGAGTACTTGCCAAGCGTTTCTATGGGGAAAATAAAAATACGACTCTGTTGGGGACTTAAAAATTGCTATTTTAAGGAGTAAAGCCATCTGGAGCCCCAATTATTGGTTAAGCGTATAAATTCGATGAGAAAACAGTTGTTTGAAGTTGGAAAGAAAGGTACCATTAATTACACAGCACAACAAAAAACATTTTTTTTCTATTGCATGGTGTTTTTCTACTGTTTCTTACTAATTTGGGTGCGCTGATTTCGAATCTATCCTCAGATTTTTCTCTAGCAGCTCTAGTTAGTGAGGTACCGTGTAATTTTTTCAGTTTTTCCTCTACTTTTTCCATATTTTTAATCGCCATTTCTAAACAAATACACCGATTGGCATGATTTTTAACCTTATCGCATTAACAACGCCGCACGGCTTCTTTTCCGATGGAAATTATTTTTATAAGTTTTAAAATGCCGCGGTAATTTTACCTCAAAGTCGGAAAAAATGGAATTTTAAGGTGTTTTCTTTGATGGTCAAAAACATACACAATTTTCGTAAATCAATTAACGAGTTAGGTGTATAATGAAAGCCGGCACATCAAACATTACAGCACAGCCAAATTATTTGGCGGAATACACATTCGCATCGATATAATAGCAAACATGTACCATAGCCATTTTCATCATTTTTCATACTTTTTCCTTAAAAAATTAGGGGCCTCAAAAAAATGTTTAATTGCTCGAAACAATTGAGGCACCTAATTTTTTAAGGAAAAAGTATGAAAAATGATGAAAATGGCTATGGTACATGTTTGCTATTATTTCGATACGAATGTGTATTTCGCCAAATAATTTGGCTGTGTTGTATTGCTTGATGTTTCTTCTTAAGATACCCTGTGGGAAATCGGACTGGTCCAAGTCTAGGTTTCCAACTGGTTGCTTGACAGTCATGTATGACCTCAGAATCGACTCGTTTTTTTTTAGCAAACTTACCCTTTTAACATGGCGGTGTCCTAGGCGAGGGTCAATTGTCCCGTCTGCATCCATTTGCAACTAGTCCAAGGTTAGTCCGAAGTAAACCAGTTGCAAAGCGACTAGTTTACAAACTAGTTTATTCTGGATTAGTTTTCTAACCACTCGATTTTTATGGGGAAAATAAAACAGTGCATTTTTTAAATAATTATTTTATTTTAAAAATATTTTCAAATTTTTTTAATTTTAAATTTTTTAAATAATTATTTTATTTTAAAAATATTTAAAAATAAAAACAAAAAATCATCGTGAATAACAAAAATTGTTGGTGCATTTAAAGATGAACCAAGATAAACTTCCACTTGTTGACACACTTCCGCCGGAACTGTTTGAGCCTGATGCAATACAACATCCTGACTTCGCCTGCAATAAATAAATAAATAAATTAATAAATAATTACATAAATAAATACCGTAGGAACACAATTGGAGCGTATAGACGTATTGGCGCACGGCGCACAGTGGCTGATTCTGCCGAAGTAGGTTGCAAAAGTCGATTTTGTCATGTTCGATTTGGGGGAACTGTTATACTTGTCCGATAGATAAATGCTTGGACCTAAGAAATCTTAACTAAATTGGACAAATAGTTTTGCTTGTAGACCCCATCAAAGTTGAGCAATTTTTAGAGTGTGAAATAATATCAGCAATTTGTACTTTTTCGGCAAAGCTGAAGTTTTAAATACGGAAAAGAGCAAATTGATTGAAACTGTTTGCACCAGCATCGTAAAAGAAGGCATTTGTAGTAAATAATTAAATATTAAAAAAAAAGTTTGTTGTTGTTGTTGTCTTTTCATAAGCACTCACTTGAAGCACTGTTCTTATCACTCTTTTTGAACTTTCGATAGACTTTAAAAAAAAAGGCCATACTTGCCACGGTTCCGTCTTTGGGAAAATTGTTCACTAGTCTTCTGTGAGTACTGCCCTGAAGAGATCGGGTGCCGGATTTTGCCCGACTGGATTTTACAGCGATTTTTCTGTGGCCACCTCGCGCAATTTTGTGCTTTCGGGTCAGTGCGTTCGAACAAGTTCGTCAAGATTTTGATAGTGAATCACTTACACGCGATTATAATCGTTGCCAGGGCATGCAAATTTTGATTTTGGCTTCATTTAAGATGTGATACAAGCTTGCAACTCCATATTAAGTCGACTTTTTTTTGGCGTATATTGCTGTAAGCTCGAAGTAAAGAGTACTTTTGCTGGATGCGCAGTTCGCACGTACGAAAAACAAGTTGGCTTTCATTTCCGGCAATCAGCTATCATGTATCCTTTGATGTAATGTTTTTGTTTTTAACAAAATACTAACACTGTGAATGGCAAACAATTTTTTTTTAATTTGAGTCAGTCGCCATTAGTCTTTGAGTTGAACCGCGCCAATGAAACAATTAGTTATTGATAAACAAAAAGCAGACTTATAAGTATCTATGTGCACTGTCTAAAATTCACTTATGTGTCTGGGCTGTTCAAAAATCCCACAACGCGGGAAAACCTAACAACTGTTTAGGTACCTGCTAGTACTAGAAGCTTAGTACCTGCTATTTGAATGCATATGCAAATCCTACTTATAAATAAAGGAGTTTGGAGTAAGTGAAGTTAGTTTCGAATTTAATTTGAACTAAACATCACTTTAACTCCGCCACTGCAACTAAACCGAAGAAGAAGCACAAAGATATTTTTGAAAAATTCGAAGCTGTTTGAAATATTTACTATTTCGAAGACAAAGGAGATGTTTGTTCTGGCTGTCACTAAAGAAATTGGTTACGTCGAAGGAAGTTTGCCTGCAGCCAACATTTCTATGACTAAAGAGATAGCATAAGCGATGACCAACCATCGACATAAAAGGCGGCAAAAGGAAGGCCGAAAAAGTCAATTCAGGACTGTGCGTCATTTAATAAAAAAGGAAGCTTATGGAGGCAACGGAAACAATAACTATCACCCACCTGTCAGAAGCTTTCATCATAAAATAAAATAAGGATCAGGAGAAAATTAAAGGCGTTATAGTGGAAGCAGTTTTACCAGCAAGCCCGGGTCGTGTTAAAAGAATAAAAAACAATACTCCCACCCCACCCAATGTGCTACCCATCAAATATAGTCATAATAAAACTTTAGCACTGTTTTTGTTCAAAGAAAAATTGACTTTTTATGCAAATTTTTCGAATTCTGGTTCTAATTTTGAAAGCGAAATTTATTAATTTTTATCTTTAAATTTGACTCTTTCAGCTTATTTCTTAAATTCCTTATTACTTTTCATCTTTTTCAATGCATTTTCATTAATTTTGCAACTAAAACTTATCATTGTTGCTCGCATTATTCTTATTTACAGTAAGCCGAACTTTGACAAAGTATTACGTAGCACCCTGTAACACGATTGAGTTTATTTTTGAGAATACAATAGCCTGATGAATCAACAGCAAACAACTTTTCTAATTATCTCTATTCGTTCAGGAGTTATTAATTTTGCAACCTGAAATGACAAATTGAGCCACTGTGCGGCGTACGGCGTAAATATGCTGTCGAAATACGTTCAGACGTTGCCTTACTCACAATTCCAGCGTGAGCAGCAACGTAAAAAATACTCAAAATCAAAATCAATACTTCAATTGTCGAAAAATTAATAATACGGCCATACGCGGCGTAAAAAATAGAAATAGATCTAAGTGAGCGTACGACGCTTTTACGTTCATACGCTTTCGTCGTCAATTGTGTGGGCTTTCATAGAAATACATGAAATTTAATTTGACAACGCAATACGTCGAACGTAAATACGCTCGGTTAATAGTATTTGTTGCTTCTCTCACCTCTGTTTCGTTTTTCTCATTTTTATGTGCTCTTCTCGCTTATGAACACGCACACAGACTCGAACTGACTGACTTTTGCATTCGCTGACAGTCACTTTGACAACTAGTTGTCCAATTGACTACAAAAAACCAGTTGAAAGACCAATGAATTTGGGAACTAGTTGTCTCAGGTCCGACAGGGTATTTATATACTTCGTATCTTGATTTATAGCAGGGGTCGGCAAAATTGACAATGAGATGGTGTTAGTGAGCGCAGTGAAATTTCTCTCCACTGTGTAAATTATACCTGAACAACGGCTGATTGAGAGAGCGTACTGTGTACGTGTGCTGAGCGTACTGCTCATATGAGTAAGCTTTGCCGACCAGTGATATATAATTTTCACCATCAGAAAAAACGCCTTGAAATTCAATATTTTCCTACTTTTTAGAACACATACAATTGATTAATGCCAGAAAAGATGGCGTGAAATGTTGTAAATGCAACGATATAAAATTCATTTCGATAGGATTATTGTTTCGGAAATTACAGTCGAAAACGTGGAAAAAGTCGAGGAAAATTCGAAAAAGTGACACGCCCATTTTTTTGGAAAACTAGAGCTGTTACATAAAAACGGAGTATGGTTTTGAAAGCAGCGTGGAAAAACGATTCAGATTCATGTAAAAAACTCCATGCAACAGACATGCTGTTGTGCACTGTTATTGATTCAACGTTTATTAAAAAAAATAATAAAATATTTCTTAATGTAAACAAAAAAAACCCATGTGTCTTATAATTTTGTTACGATTGCAGCTACCCAAATTATTACTCATTCCCATAAAAACTAACGGTATATTTGACAGGAGTTTTTAGGAATATTAAGTTGCGCTTATAATTAAAACTGATCCTTTACAAAATTACTCTGCGTTTTTGCTTTTCTAAAAAAAAATACTACCTAGATTTGGCGACCCTGCAAAGTGAAATTTTCGAAGTGTCATAATTATGATACGCACCTTATATGTTATGACCGGAACTGGTGTAATTTTTGTGACGCCGATTACAGCATAGATAATTGTTGTTGTGTTGCAAAATTTTCCAAAGTTGTTGTGATTTTATTTAAAAATGTTCCAGCTTGAACGGTTGTCGTTGTGGTTCAATTATTCGAAAATCAAAATTTTACGGGGTATACAATGGGTTAAGGTGCGTATACGAAAATGCTACGAAAAAATCATGAACCGATGGGCTTATTGAGCTCAAAGTTGGTGAAAACACTTGGAATCAAAAATAGTTTTACACGTGTTTTTAATTTTGTTGAAAATCAAAAGTTAAAAGGGTGTATTAAGGGTTTTAAATTTGTATGAAGGAAAGTGATTTTGTACGCCTTTTGGCTTCAAACTTGGCCAATGTACTCTTAGTGAGAAATAATTCGATACTTGTTTTTTATTTTTTCGAAAATTGAAATCTGACGGGGTCAAGAGTTTGTATGGGGAAACATGATTTAATGCGCCAATTGACTTCAAATATGGTAAAAGCACTTCAAATTAGAAACAATTCGAAGTATTTTTTCATAAAAATGTGACGGGATCAACAGAGGGTTAAGAAGCACTTGATTTATTGGCGCCTTTTATTTTAAACTTGCGTGCAAAGCCGCGGTACCTTGCTAGTATGCAAATATAGTTTGATCAATCATGTTTTTTGAAATAACAACAATCTCCCACACATTTGAAAAATATTGTTTTTATATGGCAACATTCTAAGAAACACGTTTGAGAAAAATCTCCCTACATGAACAGTGACGGTCATATGGCCGTCATGCCTGGTTTTATTTCATGGAAATTCAATTTAAAAAAAGTGAACTTACTTTAATAAAAACTAAATTATAAAAAATTGCTTGCCTGCTTGTCTGGCACAATACACAATATGGGATGTGTTATTGATTCCATTTTAAGGTTGCTGAAAGTATAGAATTAATTTAATATTCAAATAATATTATTTAAAAGAAAAATTACGAATTCGTATTTTCTTTCTGCCGGCTCTTAATCAATTTTATGAATTTTTTTTCAAGCAACACCGATGCGAGTTCTTTTCAGAAGGTGCTTCTCTTGTTGTCTCATTCTTACACATGCGGGTATAAGCAATAAATTTTCCTATGTTTTTCAAATGGTTTGTTTCAGCTTAACTGAAAGACAAATTGCAGCAATATTTTGTCTCTACGATCCATGTTCGAGTAATGTGTCCACCTAGTTCGCAAACATTGGTTTCGAGAAAACGCGTTTAAAATTGCACAGCACTCAAAGCACGCCAGTTCAATTTTTTCAATGTTTTTACGATTTAAGTAATGTTTAAGCAATTTTTGCAAACATACACTAGTCAGAATAAGATTGCGTACAAGGGGTACGTAGTTTTTTATATGAAAAATAAATCACTTAAAGTAATTGTTCAAAACAAAATACTGTAAAAGAAAGGCCAAAAACAAAATATGTTATGAATTCACCTCAGAAAAAGTTTGCGTGGTTTAAGCAACACAAAACAATTTTTTTTCTTTTTTTTTTTAAGCATATTGTCTCTTATATAGGTGGAGCTGAAGTCGCGTAGAAAAAAAAAACACATCCTCCATTACGGACACTTAATCTCCGGATTGGCTAATCTGAAACAAAAAATAAAAAAGATTCATAATTATTAAGCTTTTGGACACGGGAATTCACCTTTATTTAAGATTAGATTTAAGATGGCTTTTTGAAATGACGAATGTGCTCTCCCAAAAGTTTCCCTAATTTCATGAATTTTTTTGTCAATTTTGGAAAGTTTTAGTAAGATTATCCTTTTATCCAAAAAATTTACAAGTCCGTTTATTGTTCAATGGAATACAAATTTTCCAAAAAACATAAGAAGCATAACCGGAATTTTCCGTTATTAGTTTTGCACGCAAACTTATTCTGCACCGTTTTGTGAGTATATTGTCAATAAATACGAATACATGGAAAATTATTATTTTAATGCATCTAAAACAGAACAAAAAGTGCAGTTAAGGCATATATGAATAATGTGGATAAGTTTTGGTAAACAGAGAACCCATTTTTGAGGTTAAAATTAATCATAACATAATTTTGACTTGCCTCTACGCAAACTTATTCTGACTAGTGTATGTATCTCTAATATGTACGAGGGCAGTTTGATAAGTCAGTGACTATTTGAATAAAAGAATTTTTCGGCAAAAAAACGATGTATTTCTTAACATTTCTTCTTTAAGCTCGATGCATTTAGTCCAACGTTTTGGAGCAGAAAATATTCGCAGGGGCTAAATCTCGAGAATATGCTGAATGGGGCAGCAGTTCGTACCAATTCTTAGCCATTAAAATTGATGGTGCAGAGTCCCATAGTATTTATGTTTTTTTTTTTTGGTTTCGGTGATGGTTTTTTTGCGCAAAAAAATGTTTTATCAGCACGCGAAATTCATTATTTCCATTTTTTGCCAAAATACACAAAGTTGTCTACTTTCAACGACTATCCAGCACCAAGTAAATGATGCATCTTGCTCAAAATTTGAATGTAGCCTACTAAGAGATGGTAGTTGACAGTAGCATTTAAAGTTACTATGCGGGAAATTAAAAAAGTCACTGACTTCTCAAACTGCCCTCGTACCTATGTCTAATCGAAGCACATATTTCTTACATTTCATTTCATTACAACACTATACCAGGTAACATCTGTGAATAACTCAATAATCGCCTTTCGTAAAAGCCTCGATCTCATCGAACCTCGCTTGAAACAATTTCCCGCCGTTAATGAAGTAATGCAATCTTACCTCGTTGATACTGCTAATACGTTCTTGGAAAAATGGAGAGAATTTTTAGAAGCGCAAGGTGAGTACACCGGCTTTTATTAAATTACCGCGACTTTCGAACAGCGCTCAGACAATGTTTCTTTTGTTCCTTGTTCACTCCTCTCTGGCCACCGCAAGACAGCCTTGTGTTGTTCTGCCAGGGTAGGTGATTGGCCTGCCGCATCATGATTATGAACCACGAAAAAATATTGTTCGCGACCTAAAAAATAACATAACTTTGATGAGTTATTCACGAATATGGACCATATTCACATACCATATTCCACTGCATGGCCACATCTTCTTTTGTAGGAACACAAAACATGCCCACCTTTCCTCCACAACTAGTGTGGCATATGGCGCAACTTGCTTTGAACATTTTATTATTTCACAACGAATTTCACACCGCGATTAACAAAACAGACGCGCACTTTATACGCAGTTTGTATTACGTTTACAAAGCAATTGTACCGTTAGACCAGCCATTCTACGGCATCCCTGCAAAACGGAGTTGACGGAAACTCCGACACATGCAGTCGAAATGGGCATCATGTGGAAAGATTGCTGATAGTAGACAGTATTATGCAATAATTTTTATGTAACTTAATCAATAGGAGGAGGAGCAATGGGTGTTGCATTGCAACAAACTAAAATAATAGTAAAAAACATAAAAGTAGTAAAATATAAAATAGTAAAATATAAAAAATATCGTCATTGACCACATGATGACTAATTTAATTTCCGGCATTGACTATTCGTTGTCTGACAAAACGATTGTCGTATGTGCTATTAAATTCAATGGAGCTTGTGACATTCGTTTTTTGCGGCGACTTATTGGTAAAAAGAAACGACGCTTCAATTTCAATTTATTTCATTCTTTCATTTGTATTAATTCCCCAATATATTTTATTGCGTATCAGGCGGGTGTCATGGGCTATATTTCGCGTATATGTTTATTATAATGTTACCCAAATCTGTACACAAAAGTATAGTTGTACAAACAATATCAACTCTAATAGTAGGTTCTTTATTCTACAAAAAGAGCAACCGTTCACAAATAAGAGGGTGAAGAGAGACATTTAAAGCTGCCGCTCCCAGCCTGGCCTATATTGTTAATATATCTTGATTCACGTACACAGTCTGTGTGTGCTGGCAGTGATCAGCTCTTCACTGCTTCCGCTCTTATCCCGATATTAGGGATTATGTGCAAACCAAAACTCTGCAAGTTTCCTTTCAATTATTTGCTTTTTAAAGTATTTTCTCATTAATTTTCTGCATCAAATACACAACATATCAACTTTTTGGTTTCATGATGTAAATACATTTCATTGATAAATAGACCAAAGAACACGAAGCTAAATGCATTGAATATGACAGGGTCAATTGCCGTCCTTTTTATTTCGCATTTCTTCATTTAGCGAATCTCTAACACAGGGTTGACGATCGGATCGGAGCAGGTATGCTTTTGGTGCTAAAAGCTCGAGTTCGCACGCAGGACTGTTTTTTTTTTTGATGCAGCTTATAAAACCTTAATTTAATTCAATAAAAAGAATACCAAACTGTTCTTTTGACACTTTTGGGCAATAATATATATTTTTATAGTTAGTTCTATACAAACGTATTACGAAATTGCACAAAAAAAAATACAAATAAAAATAAATATTTCTTTGGTCACAAAAAATGACTCACACCAGCAACACTGGAAATTGAAATGAACTAGAACAGCAACCCCGTTTTAGAAATTTATATGGAGGAAAAAGTACGTTCCTGATCAAGCTTTGCAATTTTACAATAATATTAGTGAAATTCTGTGTATGTATTTCTACCGGCTCTCACATCGCTTAATCGCTGACGACACTGAAGATGCGCTCGGAACTTCGCTACTTTGTATTCGTATACGCGAGTAAGCGTCGCTGCTACTCGCGAGTAGCAGCAGCGATTAAGCGATGTGAAACTGGGAGAGTAAGCCGATTTTTGTGCGTTTTTTGCAATTCACGTACACAGTCTGTGTGTGCTGTCAGTGATCAGCTCTTCACTGTTTCCGCTCTTATCCCGATATTAGGGATTATTGTGCAAACTAAAACTCCGCCAGTTTTCTTTCAATTATTTGCTTTTTTCTGCATCAAATACACAACATATCTACTTTTTGGTTTTATTACGTAGATATTATTGAAAAATATACCAAACAACACGACAGGGTCAACAATACGACAGGGTCAATTGCCGCCCTTTTTATTTCGCAGTTCTTCATTTAGCGAATCTCTAACGATCAGATCAGAACAGGTATGCTTTTGGTGATAAATGCTCTAGTTCGAACGCGGGACTGTTTTTTTTGTATGCAGCTTTTAAAACCTTAATTTAATTCAATAAAAAGAATACCAAACGGTTCTTTTGACACTTTTGGGCAATAATATATTTTTATAGTTAGTTCTATACAAACGTATTACGAAATTGCACAAAAAAAAATACAAATAAAAATAAATATTTCTTTGGTCACAAAAAATGACTCACACCAGCAACACTGGAAATTGAAATGAACTAGATCAGCAACCCCGTTTTAGAAATTTATATGGAGGAAAAAGTACGTTCCTGATCAAGCTTGGGCCCTACTAGTAGGCCCCAAGGTTGCAATTTTGCAATAATATTAGTGAAATTCTGTGCATGTATTTCTACCGGCTCTCCCACTTTCACATCGCTTAATCGCTGGTAGCAGCGTGCCCTTCTATGATCTAAACCAGGGATGAGCAACACGCGGCCCGTTAAACATGTTTATGCGGCCCGCCAGGCATTTCTAAAATTGAATTTATTTTATCGAATTTGTTGTAATGTTTATTATAAATAACAATTTGTAAATTATTAATAAGTGTTTCTTTATGTGCGGCCCGCAAAAAAATTTTACAATTTGAATTGGCCCGTTGATTAAAAAGGTTGCTCACCCTTGGCCTAAACCCAGAAAACAAAAACAAAATACATTGAAATTTTGTTGTTGCCCTTACGCTATCACCTGTATCAATTCGCCTTGGCGTGGTTCTACGTCGAACCAAATGCGCCGTGTAGTAGCGCAAGATATTTTTACAAGGTAGAGATACTAAAACAAAAATTAACGTGTATATTGTCAATGTTTTAGTTTGGTTCGTTGTCACAAGCGTCAGACAGTTCACTTGCCAACAGTATTGCCAGCATCAAATAAACATATGAATATTTACATAATAATAGCAATAAAATATGTTGTTATTTGTTGATAATTGTGCACAAACAATAGTTTCCAAATTCAAGTGGTGAAATTTCGCGTACCCATGAAGTGTCTATGGAAAAAGAAAAGACGGCTTGGTCGAGAAGTAAAATAAATATTGATAAAAGAACTACTTAAATTAAGCGATCATTAAAGCTTTTTATGTCAATAATTAGAAAGTGTAGCCACATCCATTCCTGTGCATTCACGCAGTGTTGCGGCACCATGAATAAATAAATGCTTGCAAACATTCAACGTTTAACGTACCTTCCGTGTTTTGATTGTTAACGAGGAGAAAGCCTTTAGCCGTAAATGTCAGGGGTAGACTTCCAACCCACTGTCCGATCAGTACTGTGTGAGAAGGCTGTCTTGAGGGCCTATGCTCAATCGTCCGTCCGAGGGTAATTCCATGTACTTGGAGCAGAAAGTGGAAGAAATTTCCGACAGAATTAATGTGAAAGTCGAGCACCTGGAAACGCGTTGGACAAACGAGTTGACAGTCTGGAAGATTCGGTGAACAGGAAAATTGACGAGCAGCTTAAAGAGACATAGCCGCGAGAATGGTTGCCGCCAGTTTGCGAAAGTTCCGCCACCAGAACAGAAGTGCTCACTTATGATGTACTACGCCGTTCGACACATTCAAACTACAATTGAACTTGGCTGCTCTGGAAACCCAGTTGACCATGTGAGCGCCAGTGTGAGGCGGCATGGAATAAACCCTTTCGGTATGTACCTGCAAAAATACGACATGCGACATACCGATCCAGACCATACGCTCTGAGACACCGGACCTTTAAAATTGTTTGCTGGCTATGTGACAAGCAGGGCCACAGAGCACGAGACTGCTGTCGACAAAAGGCGTGTTCCCGTTCTCGATCGCAATCGCCCGAAACGAGGAATACTAACCATCTAGACTCAGCCAACAATCGCAGGGCTGAGGAAGAGGAAGCGATAAACTAGGAAGCGTCAGCCCAAAATAAGCTGTGGGAAAATGCATTATGTCCGCCTCATATTGGGTTAATTATTTTTATTGCAATTTTCATTGCCTCTATCATTTTTAAAACTTTCAAAAACAGGGCATTCTGATTTATAAAACAAGGAAATGTAGGAAGATCAATTTGATTTTTCAATAGGTAACCGACGAATCCCTCTTTTTTACCAGTCATTACAGAAGCATCGTTCGTACACACAGAAAAGAGCTTACTTCAAAACAAAGCTAATTTTTGCTTACAGCCTCACAAATGGTGTTTCCCTTGGCATTTTCATGTAACGAATCTAATATGTAATAGTAGAAACTTCGTCGAAAGTGTTAAAATTTTCATCAACAGAACTTGGGAAACTAATTAGTTACATTGAGGAATCTTGTTCTTAGTTTTCGAATGAATGAACGCTTTTAACTGTATTGTACGACGTGTAAGTATGGTACATGATAGCGATAAGTTTTGAAAATAACAATCATCTTTTTTCCTTCACCGTTAAAGCATTCAATCAGTACTGAGTGCTTCGCTAAAGCCAATGCAACAACATTTCGCACACCCACTTCAAAAATGACACAACTAGACTGCGCTGACTTTTCATGCCAGAGGCCCTGGTTCGATTCCTAGCGCGACTGTTTAAACACTCGTCTATTTCAATCGCTATCCACATGAAGCAGTTGAGAATTATAAGCAACGCACAAGTCAACTTTTCGCAGGCAATGGTAAAATTTCCAAATATGTCTACCTTCCATCGTAAAGGTCGGTATGCAGCTCTCAAGAAAAGCGAAAACTTCATATAAAAACAAGCTCAAGAAAAGTTCAAGGAAATTTCCTTGAGTCATATTTTCTTGAGGTGTACGCCCCTCACAAGAAAACTGATTCGGTTTTTTAATACTTTTTTTCATTGGAAAGTGAAATGACAACACTGATTTCGGCAAGAAACATATGTGTACCTGTTTATTTCTCAAAGGAAAAGTGACAGCTGACTTCTTGACTACTACTTTTTCACGCTCAAGGAATATATGCTCGTTTTTTCTTGAGCGTTTTCTTGAGAGCTGCATACCTACCTTAAGTGAAGAAATCAGCAGTGCTTACATTATCCGTAGCGAGAAGGCATAAACTGAATAGGTCATTTTATTTTTATAATTTTAAGCCCATTCCAATAGCACATTACGGCCCCCTTACGTTTTCCTTCATACCGCCACATTACTAAGTAAAGTACATTTGAATGGGAAGCCGAACAATTCCGAAGGATTTTGCTGAATGCCGCATACTTCATTTTTAAAGATGAAGTCGGAATGGGGTATGACATCATTTGCACTTCACAAAATCATGCATGATGCGGCGGCGATGCTCTGAACAAACGTAATGGGCTTTTGGCATGGAAGTTGGAATGCTTCCCGGCTGAAAAGTAAGTATGCTGTAATGCATTACGGAAGGTGCCAGTTTCCTACTGGGAAGCTCAGTTAATTTTGTTTTTGTTAACTTTTGTCAGAAAACAGTTAGGTCTCTCTTCTTGTTTCGATCGACAGTAAGCTGTAATACACAATTGTGACTTATTTTTGGTTGTGTCGAGAAGTGTGATGCTATTTCATCGTTGCTGTTCAATTTAAAATAGTACTAACTCAAATTGAGACACTTTTGACAAAATAAATCTTTGTTGGAGTTATTATTATTAAACTACGGAGGGAGCGTCCAGAAACGCGGACGCGTAGGCAAAAATCTACCCTTTGTGCCCTGGCTGGCACCTCCCTCCTTGCGAGCGAGTAACAGGCCCACTTCCGTTGGCGATTCTCATTGCCAAGCCAGAAGGGGGTCAGTTCTAATAAATACCACAGAATAAATAGTATACAGAAGGCGGATCTGAAATAATTTTGCGATTTCATTTCAGACGCGGGCGGGAAGCAACATAGGTGAGGAAAATGTAAAGGGAACCGAGAGAGTAAGCGCGAATTGATGTACACGCATCAGTGCTGCCGTTTTGAATTTTTCTTCAGTAGTATAAATTTTAATTTTTGGGTAGTATTTATCGACTTTTAGTAGTACACATGCATATTTTCTTAACAGTGTCAAAAATCGCAAGGATTTATCAACTACTAAATCAGATACTAAGTCTCAAAATACATTAACAATTTGATTTATACAAAAGTGAAAGAAACAATGTAATTCAGTTACAAAAATGTATATAAACAAATTTTATATGTTTTTTTTATATAGGTACTAATAGTAATTTTTTGGTGGCTCCCATTTTTTCGCAAAATATTCCCCTAATAAACTTTTTGAAGGTAAATCGAGTGGAGAGTAGCGTTTAGTAAAGAGTTTCTTTTCTAATCTTTAATTAAATTTACTTCGGACTACTATGCGGAAACGCAATTACAGTACCAATAGGAGCGGAAACATATACCCCGTTTATACAACAGTTCAAGTCGCTTTCAGTCAATACGCATCGACTCAATACAGGTGATGTACACTAAGTTTTTTGAGCATTTTCAACTAAAAAAAAGCAACACTAACAGGTAATTTTCATTTATACCTCAAAAAATAGGAAAAACGAAAATATAAAAGCATACTTTTCAAACCTTCTGCAGTCAATTCGCTTCTGAAATCAATGTATAAACACCTGGCTCGAAAGCGTAGCGAGTCAATGCGATATAAATTCATTAATACCGTTTTTTTTGGAAACTTGACTCAAGTTCCAAATTTAGCAATGCTATCCATTCGACGTCCAATTGACCACTTTATTGTCTTTATCAAATTTTAAAAGATTCTTACAAGAATATGCAAAAATATTAAGTTATTTTGTTTTTAAATACAGTAAAATTACTCTATTATTTTACGATTTTCATTTTTGGGTATCGCATCCGTTGCGCCGTTTCCAAAGTTTAACACTTTATCAAAAGCTATTGTACGAACAGCATTTGGCAACATAAAAATGGTGCAATTGTCACTTTAGTCGCACAACGGTAACTCTACGACGAGCTCATTTGCTTGATTGCAAAAAATTCAGCAAAAAGTGAAGCATACGAAAACACATTTGTTAGAAATAAAAAATGGCAACGTTGTTTTAAATTTCGTGCTTTGGCAATGTTCAGTTCGGTAACATATTTGTATATTCTTTTCGAGTAGCCTTACTTAAAATATGAAAATTAAATTGCTAAAACTTATATTTCAGAAAATAGTAGTACAATCGGCCTGTGGGTAGTACGGTAGTACAGATGATGAAATAGTAGTAAAATACTACTATAGTAGTACGTTCGGCAGCACTAACACGCATAGATTCGATGGTTTTGTGCTTTATTCTCATTTCGACAACAACACGCAATGTTGTAGCTTTCCGCAGCAAGACAGCTTGGCTTTACTCGTGCACATTGAAATGGTGGTTGATTTGGCAAAGCGATCGCCAAGTCAAAATCAATAGGTAGTTGCAGCACCAGAACTGATTAAACTTTTTTCTTTGATAATTGGCACGACATTGTAGCAGGGGCGTAGTCAAGGGGGGGTTTGGGTGTCAGAACCTCCCCCACCATGGCCTATAATTTGTCAACATTTTCAATCACTATGCATCGTATGTATGGTCGCACATTAGCAAAAAGGTCTTTTCATCTTTAAACATTTAAAAGAATAATAACAAAAAATTTGTTGGGTGAAACTAACTTGTTTTTTTAATAGTCCCGTTTAGGCTCAATACAGTGATTTGCATGTTCTAAAAACATGTCTAAAGAGTAGTTTAGTTCTCGACCGGATTGTCGCATCAGGTGAAAACGAGGAGTGGTTGATGGTTAAAATTCGACTTTTAGTAAACAAAAAAGTCAAAACAAGTGTCGATCGATGAGATGGCATCCTTCGATAGCCAACTCTTCAGATAAAGTGCTATTGATAAATTTATGCTATTGAGATGCTTAACCTTCGCCTTACCAGAGATATTTGTATACTATACATCGTCTACCAATGTCGTCACCCGGATGACCCCAGGCACTTTCGCCGCTATTTCGAGTAAAAGTCACAATAAAGGTATAATAATATATACCTACATTTTTTCATACCTCAGCATTTAGTATCTTCCTCTGGCGATAGTTCGTTTTTCGAAAAAAGGCCTAACTTTAATGATTTATTTTGCAACTATGGAAAATATTAGAAAATTTCTTTCCAGAGGTTTTATTGAACACCTAATGAGGTACGCAAAAAACATTTATTGTGAAGTTTATTAAAAATGGCAGCGTAAGCGCCTGGGATCAAGTTTAAACATGAACAAAATTTCTAAAAAAAAATATTTGTTCATGTTATTGAAAATTA
This sequence comes from Melieria crassipennis, assembly GCA_963668005.1. NCBI lineage: Eukaryota > Metazoa > Arthropoda > Insecta > Diptera > Ulidiidae > Melieria > Melieria crassipennis. The sequence goes on along the minus strand of OY764961.1, from coordinate 82,867,535 downwards.
CCTTCAAATTTGTGCAGTTATTCGAAACAGGGACCGAAAATAACTGTTTTTTTACAATTTTCATACCATTTTTTTCGTCTCAGCAGACCGCACATTTTGAGATTTAAGACTTGTGCGACGAAAAAAATTGTATCAATAGTTTTTTAGTCGGTCAAACGGCCTTTGAAAAAATTCAAATTGCCTGATAGATTTGACCAAACAAATAAAAGTCACAAAATAACTGTTATTTTTGACCGATAAAATAAAAGTAAAAAATAACAGTAATTTTTGCCTGAAATGATAAAGGGGCACAAAATAACTTTTATTTTTGTCGGGAAAAATAAAAGTTATAATATAACAGTTAAAATCTGACCTTTTTGATAAAAACCATAACCGGTACGGTCCTTGATTCGAAATCATAGCTAAATACTCTGGCAGATATTAAACATAAGTAAAGTAAAGTGAAGGTTAAATCCAAGTTCAAGAATTTCAATGAAGATTTTGGCTAATCTTTTATGAATTACCGCCCAGTTTTGATGAGCGGTAATTCAGTTGGCTAACACGTTGGTCATCATTTATGTACTGACAATTGTTTTTAAATCGCGTTTACCACTTATGAACTCCACCACGGTATAAACTAAAATTACGATAAACTTGGTCCATCATTTTAAATGCTTCGGTTAAAGTTTGAACATTTTTAAAACAATAGTTAATATTGGATCTTTGTTCGATGCACATTTTTGTACGATGACACAAACATATTTCCACTTCAGATGCAATAACTTCGCTTTCAGTCCACCAAATTTCATGACATTTTTACTAAAAATCGATAACAATTTTAATTTTCAATGCATTAGGTCACATAAGCCACCACAAAATGCCCTATTTGGAAAGTGCAGTTTACTTTAAAAAAGACGTAATACTAAACTGGCAAACAAAATTTTAAAACCACATATATTTATTTTCATTGTAGCCATTTTTACTTTTTACAACTACTTTTTTACAAGCAGACCAAAAGAACTAATAAAATCCATTGAATTTTGGTTTTTTCCGTAATGCTACCACCTTATATATGCGCCTTGGCTATCGCTCAATCAATTTTTCTATGCAATCTTTACCTGTCCACTTCTTGTTTTTGTTTGTAAAAAAGCAAGCGGAGAGCAAGCACGAGCCACCACCAAGATGCAAGCGGCACATCACTTTGTTGCCCAACAACAACAACCACAGTGTGTGGTGCGTCACTGTTTCATTCACCGCTCTCACAGCTTCTCAGTTTACGCTCTCGCGCTCTGTGCGTTATCGTCCCCTTTACTGCTTCCCCCCGCATCAACAAACGGGTCCTACCGCTGGAACCCGCAAAGAAAATTTTCTTTACACCAGATGCGCATTCTGTATATTCTTTGTTCTGTGTAAATACTCAGTGACCTGTTGCATTCAGGTTTGCAGTCGCCCTAAGAAGGTTCCCATAAGCTATGGATCTCAGTTAGATGGAACGTTTCTTTAGTGAAGCTGAACACGTCCGTCAACTTAAGGTTCCTGAGCTCATCCTCGCGGAGGATCATGCTGCCGAAGCACATATGTCGGGCACTCATATATGAAGTGCGCCGTGGTTTGGTCGGTCTTAAGGCACATATCACATAAAGTCTAGTCTTTGACCCCAATTCTGGTGAGGTACAGTGAAACCCGCTAAAGTGCCTCACCTAAAAATACAAGATATTTCAAGCACTTAAACTAAACAAGAAAACAAAAAAAATTGTATGCATTCATTTTTGGTTACCAGTGCCGTTGAATTGGAAACATGAAAATTGTTCTTAAAATTTTTACAAGTGCACTTAAAAGGGGAAAAGTATGGGTAAATTTAAGATTAGAGCACAATAAAGGTACTTATGCGGGTTAGGTATTCAAGCGGGGAGGTACTTATGCAGGATATTTTCTTCAGATTTTATTAAAAAATGCATAGTGCCCACAAATGTTGGGCACTTAAGCGTGTTTCACTGTACTCGTTAAAAGGAATAAACCCTGTGACGAGTCCTAAGATAGTTCTCACTCTTGCCTAGGCCCAGCAGGTAGCTCGTTGGGCCTAGGCGCATCAATAAACATCTTCGACTGCCTACATGTCGTGAGACTACGCCAGTAGTCGAGGTGTTTGCGCGCTAATGTGCTACTGAATGAAGCCTTGTACTTAGATAAGCCGCAGCCAATCGCTGGTTCAGGACCTAAGAAACGGGCCATAGATCTAGCTTTGGCGAGCTCATCCGCTTTTTAATTGTCGACATCAGAAAGCCCAGGCACCCACAGAAGTGACATTGTCAATGCTTAGCTCGTTTAGTCTGTTGACAACCACCCGCACAATTTTGAATTTTGCCTGCATTGCTGAGCAAGCCTTAACAGCCGCTTGACCCAGACCTTCCCCTCCGCCGCAGCTCAAGCGCAGAAGTACCTCAATAGCAGTCGTTGGGGTACCTTTGGTAGCGCCAGTTATGCACCGACACTCAAGGTGTTAAAGCTTCTCCAACCGCCGCCCCCTAGGATACGCCCTTGACCACCATACTAAGGCTCCATAAAGGATATAGATCCAGTGGACAAGCCGGAGGAGAAGTTCCCACGACCGGCCAACCATCCTTCTGCATTGCCATAATACCTTCGTTGCTTTCTCCACCCGTGATTCAATACGATCAGTGAAGAGAAGCTTTGAATCTCGCAGAGCAGTTGTGGGTTGCTACCGCTGACGACTATGCACACGTCGTCAGCGTACCCTATGGTTGGAAAACCACCTTGTTGAAGCCTAACCACGTTCCAAAGAGCAGTGTTTGTTGGAGTTAGTTTTAAGTAATGTTGTACAAATTTTAGTTTATATTTTCAAATAAATTAATTAAGTTCGTATTTCAAAAACTTGTCTTTCAACTTTTTAGTTGTCATTCATAATTTTTAAATTTAGCAAAATTTAATCGCAAATTAAAAAAGAATCAACAAAAGTGACATAATTTTAAATAATTCGGTAATTATTAAATGAAAATATCATCAAAAAAGTCAGAACTAAACATTTTTGATTTTCTAGTGTAAAATAAATACAGTACATTCCGTTTAGCTGCATTCACCTTCGATGCACATGATTTGGGGCACTTAAGCGAAAAATGCAGCTAAGCGGAATATCTAAAAAAGTTTTTGGAAACAGCAACATTTTTTTTTAAGTAGATCCTTGGCGCACCTATATAAAAATATATATGGGGCATTTCACGTCAAGCGGACATCCCAAAAAAAGTGAGGTCATGAATTTTGTTGATATTCTGGTCAGTTATACTTCTAGTAGACGTGAATGTGTACACCCAATTTTTTTTCCGTATGATGTTTTTTTGCTGAGATATGAGCTTCTAAAAATTGACTTAACATAAAGTCATGAATTTTTGGATGCTTTATTATATTTTAGTGTAAAAATCCATTATTTTCAGCTATGTGTATGTACTGTATGTGCTCTAAGTCTTAAACGGTTTTAGATCACGTTTTCATTTTTTTTATGGAGAATGAGTACGTTTGAAGCTTTAATTTACGTTAAAATAATTAAAAAAAAAGTGTCGAAGTTACTCAAATATCGATTTCAAATTTTCACTTTTCATTCACCGGTTTACTATACGTAAAAAAAATTAAAATTTAGATTTCGACAAAAACAAAAAAACAACACCTTTTTTACTATCAGAAACAATACTTTTTAGTTTTTTTTACAAATTAATTGATACAGATAATAAGCATCCAAAAATTCATGACTTTATGTTTAGTCAATTTTTAGAAGTTCATAACTCAGCAAAAAAAAATCATACGAAAAAAAAATTGGGTGTACACATCCACGTCTACTAGAAGTATAACTGACCAGAATATAAACAAAATTCATTTTTTTGGTATGTCCGCTTGACGTGAAATGCCCCATATACCATATTATATCAATATTGATATATTATATATATCAAAATTTTGCATGAACGAATCTATTGAATTCTTGAAAAGATTACACCAGTGTAAGACTGAACACATTTTTATTAGCAAATTAACCGCTATGTTATAGATGCTTATGCATACATAATATGTATGTATACACTGGATATAATGAAAATATTTATGTACATATTCTTACTGATATGCTTTTATGTAAAATAATCGGTAATTTTACCCTGCGAATATTTCTTTTTCGACAATTTCACAACTATTGCCTCCATTTCGAAAATGTGGAATTTTGTTTCGATACTATTTTCCAAAAAAGCTTTTCGAAATTTTGAAGTGCTGCTAAACGAAGTATTTTTCATACAAATCAAAGTAAACTTGCTTAAAAACAGGGCTGTTACACGGAATAGTGCAGCTAAATGTGAAATTTTCAAAGAAAATTCAGTTTACGAAGTAGTATTTTGGCCAAATAATGCAGCTAAGCAGAAAATGCACCTAAGCGAATAGGCAGCTAAACGTACTGTATAAACATTTGTGGATTACTTTAAAGCATAATATCTAAGGATTTTCTACTAAATAAAGCCGTATACGTGATTTAAAAAAATGTGTATTCAGTTTTTTTGCGTTTTATGAAAAATTTTTGAAGTGGATGTGCGATATGAAACATTTGAAATTACCTCAAAAAAAACACACTCAAATTAGTAACAGTCTTGATTAGTAGTCATTTTATTTAAACTTCTTCACGCTACTGTTTCTACACTTGTTACTAATTGCGCTATCTGTATTACTCCGTGTTGCACCGCTACTTCCCAAGACAAAACTCTTCCTTCTTCGCAGTGTTCTCAGATGGATTTCAAGCAATCCCCCTAAAATGAAGTCCATTTCCCCCTAAAAACTAAAATTTCCCTCAAATTTATAATGCACACACAAAATTAATATTTCATGAAAATTTCTCATTCTATTTGGTACATGAAATTGAAAAAAGACCGACTAGCCAATATATCTGAACAAGGAGTTCATGTAACAAAAGCGTGAATTAAAAACGTCTAAAATATTTATCATAAAATTTCCCCCCAATTCAAACAAAATAGAAGGAGTTATTATATGAGTAAATGACTTACTGTGCAAAGTTTCAATGAAATCGGACCACAATTTCGACCACCTTCCGTACAAACGGATTTGAAAAAACTTCATATTAACAATGAAAATTAAGTATCTGTTCATAAAAGCTACATTCATAAATTTTGTATTTTAATATAAATTTATTTATATGTTAGATATTATTTATATATTATAGATAAATTGCGCTTTTTTCAGAAGTGATTAAAAATAAAATCTCGATAAATTGCTCCACAGCTGATCAGAAGTTGCCCTTAGAGGGTTAAAATCTTCGACTGACCCCACTAATTTTTCCTCCTGAATATCTCACACCTTCCCCCTATTTCCAACCTTTAACCCTCTAGTTCCCAAGTTTTTAATCTTGTTAAAAAAATTACCAGTGATAGTTTTGTGGTGGAGAAGTAATGTTTGTTCGGGGGAAAAAAATTGCATGTCAATAGGAGGCGTGATAGAGGGTGTAGAAAGTAGAAGGCCTACAGACCTGCTTGGGAAACAAAGCCAAAAAAAATTCCATATGCAATTTTTTTTAAATTAATTTAAATTTTTATTTTTTTTTAATATACGAGTATGTAAACATAAATAACGGGTAACAGTTTCAGTTCATACGCCTAATAGACATTAAATAAAAAGAGGTAGGGCTAAGGCGAGGGGTAATGTGTCGTGGGGTAGTTTATACACTGCTTTTGGGGGGTGTATAAACTAGGAAAACTAAAAAAATCGGTATAGGTATATATATATATTGCGGTTCTTATTATTTTTTAATGCCTTATTATCTTTTCACACAGATGTCGACAAATCTACTCCATGAAATAAAGGACTAGGGGAGACTAGTTCTCTCATCTACCCCCACGGACTACGCCTTAGTATGAATTTTGCAGTGACATGATCTTTTTTACATCGCGGTGTATCAAAATTTCGGTTAAAATAGAAAAAGAATGCTTAAATAGCGAAAAATATCATCAATGACCGTTAATTATTTACTCTTATCATCCCAAGCAGGTCTACAGACACTCTAGGGTTTGGGTTAGGTATGAGGAGTATAACAACTTTTTTCACATTTTTGTTTTTATTTTCTCAAAGAACCCATTAACAGCTGCTCAAATTTTTTTAGTTGAGGCTCACAATTTATTTAAAATCATTTTGGTTTTTCACACAATTTCAAAAATAATTATTTGCTTACTTTCTCACGAAACTTCAACTTTGTCTTACAATTACTGCCGTTGTGCATGTGGCAGCGTTAACTGACTACATTTATTTTGTAAAGTGAAGATTCTCCTTTCCATACGTGTAAAATCAGCTAGAAAAATCATAAGCAGGGACTTACCTATTATAAGTTTTTTATGAAATTAACTAGCTGGGCCCTGCGGCTTTGCACGCAAGCTCTCCTGTTTTCCCCGATACGAATTCTTAACCCATTATTGAGCCCATCAGATTTTGATTTAAAAAAAAACATGTGTCTATCTTTGATTTCGACTGTTTCAAAAATGTTGAAGTCAGAAGGCCCTTTAAATCATATGTTTTCACATTTACTCCAAACGAATTCTTAACCCTTGGTTTACCATGGTAGATTCAGATTTTCAAAAAAATTAAAAGCACGTTTTATTATTTCCCGATTGAACTGCTTTTGATAACTTTAAAGTCGGAACGCCCAATAAATCTTGTTTCTCCATACAAATTGTTAACCCCGTTAGATTTTGATTTTCAAAAAAGTGAAAAACACGTGTCTGATTATTTCTCACAAAGAGTACTTTCCCCAAGTTTGATGTCAAGTCTAATTCATATTTTTCATTTCACAGTTTCTCCATACATACTTTTAACGTTGATCCAGTTAGATTTAGATTTTGAAAATAATGAGAAACACGTGTCTAATTATATATATTTCAATTATTTTTACAATTGTTGAAGTCAATAGGCCCATCGGTTCGTGTTGTTTGTTTCGGAGTCTTTCCGCAAATAAACCTTAACCCATTGTTGGGCCAGTTAAATTTTGATTATCGTAAAATTATAAAATACGTGTCGAATAAGTTTTGATCTATATTAGAATATTTTCAGGAAGTTCAAATTCAATATGTTTATTAAATCACGTTTCTTCATACAACACTTTAACCCAGGTTTTGCCTTTTTATACCCTGAATTTCAAAAAATCCCTTCTTGGCGAAGGTTAATTCTTCAAGATGTACCTACAGTCCAAAAATCATGTTTGTAGCTTCAGCGGTTTGGGCTGGGCGATGATAAATCAACCAATCAATCAGTCAGTCAGTCAGGATAAACCATCTATGTATAAAAACATGAAAGCGGTACCACGCCCCCGTGTCAAAAACCCACCCCATTCCTCCTGTCGAAGGACACGACCAAATCGTTAGTTTGTACCGAGTGTCATTGATGTGAACGCTCTAGTGGCACGCCCCTTGTCCAACGCCCATTAAATTTTACCGGTGGAATGAGACGTTTACGTCATGACTCTGTACCAAATTTCAATACTGTGCGAATTACTATTCCGGAGATATACCATATTAAAAAATTTTGTGGTATGGGCGGTGCCACACCCCCTAGTCCAAAATCCACCCTATTTCCCCTGCCGAAGGACACGACCAAATCGTTAGTTTGTACCGAGTATCATTGATGTGAACGCTCTAATTCCAAAGTTACACCGGAATTTAAAAAGTGCCACGCCCCCTGTCCAACGCTCATTAAATTTTACCGGTAAAATGACACGTTTACGCCATGACACTGTACCAAATTTCAATGCTGTGCGACTTATAATTCCGAAGCTATTTTACATTAAAAAAGTTGGGTTGTATGGGCGGTGCCACGCCCCCTTGTCAAAAACCCAACCCATTCCCCCTGTCGAAGGACACAAAATAAATAATAAGTTTGTACAGTGTCATTCATGTGAACGCTATAGTTCCAAAGTTACACCGGAATTTAAAAAGTGCCACGCCCCTTGTCCAAAGCCCATTAAATTTTACCGGTCGAATGACACGCTTACGCCATGACACTGTACCAAATTTCAATGCTGTGCGACTTATAATTTCGAAGCTATGCCATATTAAAGAATTGAGATGTATGGGCGGTGCCACGCCCCCTTGTCCAAAATACCCCCTATTCCCCCTGCCGAAGGACATGACCATATCGTTATTTTGTACCAAGTGTCGTTGATGTGAATGCTATAGTTCAAAAGTTACACCAGAATCTAAAAAGTGCCACGCCCCTTGTCCAAAGCCCATTAAATTTTACCGGTCGAATTACACGTTTACGCCATGATACTGTACTAAATTTCAATGCTGTCCAACTTACGATTCCGGAGATATACCATATTAAAAATTTAGGTTGTATGGGAGGTGCCACGCCCACCTGCCGTACAAACATGTAATATCGCTATAAACCACCGCATTAACATCTTCTATCACACACAAAAAAAATGTTGCCGAAAGAATGAGCCGTTTTCGCGAACACTTTCCCGACACAGAATTTTTGAATTTTTTTATATATAAGATGGGAGGTGCCACGCCCACCTGCCGTACAAACATGTAATATCGCTATAAACCACCGCATTAACATCTTCTATCACACACAAAAAAAATGTTGCCGAAAGAATGAGCCGTTTTCGCAAACACTTTCCCGACACAGAATTTTTGAATTTTTTTATATATAAGACTAGCTGGGCCCTGCGGCTTTGCACGCAAGCTCTCCTGAGCCCATCAGATTTTGATTAAAAAAAAAACATGTGTCTATCTTTGATTTCGAATGTCTTAAAAATTTTGAAATCAGAAGGCCCTTTAAATCATGTCTTTTCACATTTACTCCAAACAAATTCTTAACCCTTGGTTTACCAGGGTAGATTTCGATTTTCAAAAAAATTAAAAGCACGTTTTTATTATTTCCCGATTGAACTGCTTTTGATAAGTTTGAAGTCAGAACGCCCAATAAATCTTGTTTCTCCATACAAATTGTTAACCCATTGTTGACCCCGTTAGATTTTGATTCTCAAAAAAGTGAAAAACACGTGTCAAATTATTTCTCACAAAGAGTACTTTCCCCAAGTTTGATGTCAATGGGCCCATTAATTCATATTTATCATTTCACAGTTTTTCCATACATACTTTTAACCCGTCGTTGACCCAGTTAGACTTCGATTTTGAAAATAATGAAAAACACGTGTCGAATTTTATTTATTTCAATTATTTTTACAATTGTTGAAGTCAATAGGCCCATCGGTTCGTGTTGTTTGTTTCGGAGTCTTTCCGTAAATAAACCTTAACCCATTGTTGGGCCAGTTAAATTTTGATTTTCGAAAAATTATAACATAAGTGTCGAATATGATTTGATCTAGAATATTTTCAGGAAGTTCAAATTCAATATGTTTATTAAATCACGTTTCTTGATACCACACTATAACCCATGTTTTGCCTTTTTAGACCCCGAATTTCAAAAAATCCCGTCTTGGCGAAGGTTAATTCTTCAAGATGTACCTACAGTCCAAAATTCATGTTTGTAGCTTCAGCGATTTGGGCTGGGCGATGATAAATCAACCAATCAATCAGTCAGTCAGTCAGAATAAACAATCTATGTATAAAAAAATGGAGGCGGTACCACGCGCCCGTGTCAAAAACCCACCCCATTCCTCCTGTCGAAGGACACGACCAAATCGTTAGTTTGTACCAAGTGTCATTGATGTGAACGCTCTAGTTCAAAAGTGACACCGGAATTTAAGAAGTGCCACGCCCCCTGTCGAACGCCTATTAAATTTTACCGGTGGAATGCCACGTTTACGCCATGACACTGTACCAAATTTCAATGCTCTACGACTTATAATTCTGAAGATATTCGGTATTAAAGAATTGGGTTGTAAGGGCGGTGCCACGCCCCTTGTCAAAAATCCATCCCATCCCCCTTTCGAAGGACACGACTAAATAATAAGTTTGTACCGACTGTCATTGATATGAACGCTCTAGTTCAAAAGTTACACCGGAATTTAAAAACTGCCACGCCCCTTGCCCAACGCCCATTAAATTTTACCGGTGGAACGACATGTTTACGCCATGACACTGTACCAAATTTCAATGCTGTGCGACTTACGATTCCGGAGATATAGCATATTAAAAATTTAGGTTGTATGGGAGGTGCCACGCCCACCTGCCGTACAAACATGTAATATCGCTATAAACCACCGCATTAACATCTTCTATGACATACGAAAAAAATTTTGCCGAAAGAATGAACCGTTTTCGCAAACACTGGCTACACACAAGAAGTCAAGTTTTTTTTATATATAAGATTGCAATGTAACTATTACAATGCAACGTAAATTTTATTTGTTGATTATAGTTATTATTTGCGAAAGTTAATTTTTACATTGCATAATAACTGTGAGAAAGACAATTTTTGTTTACGTTGCCTCATAACTTTTATGAAAGAAATTTTTTTATTTACGTTGCCTTGCCACATTTTGAGTATGAATTGATTTTTAATTGTTTAGTTGTTGGTGGAAATAAGGTTTCTGCAGTTAATTTGCGTTTGTCAATTTAAAACAATTAAAAATTAATACATATCCAAAATGTAGTAATTCAACGTAAAAAATTTTGTTTTCAAAATAATAGTTATCGGCAACGTAAATGAAAAAAAAATCGTAAATAAAAGTTATGGAGCAACGTAAAAAAAACAATTTCTCAAAATAATAGTTATCGGTAACGTAAATTAAAAAAGTCATAAATAAAAAGTTATGAAGCAATGTAAAAAACAAAAATCCCAAAATAATAATTATCGACAACGAAAAAAATATTTATTTCTCATAACAGTTATTATGCAATTCAAAAATATTTATTACATGATAATAGTTATAGGGGACGTAAAAAATTTCTTATTGGGAATAATTATTATAAAACAATAATTATAGAAATTTCTTAAATTAGGGCAATTTTTTCATTCCCAAAAATATGGATAATAATTATTTTAGGTCTCTGATCATAAGGTGTAATTTACAGAATTTGTTAAGCTTAGGATGTCTACAGGCCATTTCGGGAACTAGAGGGTTAATGAGGCTCCTATACAAAATCATCGTTTTTAAAAAGTTGGTTCCCGCTGCTTTCAGGTTGGTCCCAGACGTACCATATGTAATAATAATAATAATATTGAGGCTATTAGGCACTGCGACCAAAGTAGATCTTTTGTGCAAGCCTAAACTAGGCTCTAAGTTGAGGCTTTTAATTAGTTTAAGCACTCCTTGGGTTGGATATTTCAGATCTTTTCCGGGGCTATGGTGATAGCCCCTAGCTGGAAAAATCTTTTTCTGCTGAGTGCAGGACAATCACATAGAACGTGTATGGAAGTTTCTGGTTCTTGATTGCATTTCCTGCAGACATCCGAAGAGGAAATTCCCATTTTGAGATGAAATGATACCTTAGTGAGCAGTGGCCAGTTAGGTATCCAGTGAGGGTGCGGAGGTCCTCCTTTTTTAGCATGAGCAGTTTTCTGGACACTCCTCTGTCTGGGGTTATAAACCGCTTTGCCTGGCGTTGTCCCGTGCTGTTGGTCCATTGCTGGGCAAAGTTTTGGTCCACCCATTTCCATAGCCATTCTTGTGTGTGTCCTTTTGATAGTCCACAGAATGGTTCAGAGCCCACCAGTGGGCGCATTGCAAATCGTTTGGCAAGGCGATCAGCTTTTTCGTTGCCTTCGTGACCCTCGTGTCCTGGGATCCAGTGTAGCTCTATTGAGTTACGACCTCCCAGTGCATTTAGGAGAGCACGGCAATCTTTGACGAGTCTTGAGGAGGCCGCGTAGGCTTCTAGAGCCTTTAGGGCCGCTTGACTGTCGGACAATATATATATGTACTTGTGCACCAGATGTTTTCCTGCGTAGGCATTCTCTGGCGCATGCCTCAATGGCATGGACTTCAGCCTGGAATCTTGGGCCATATACTCCAGTCCCTACGCTACCGTCTTCCAGCTTGGATCCATCCGTGTACCAGATTTGAGAACCTGGTGCAGGGGTGAATCTATAGGTCGATTGTCTGTCTGAAATGCAGACTTTGTATCTCCTGGACAATTCCACTTCAGGTGTAATGTTGTCGGACATTCGCATTATGAGGTCATTGCTGAACATTTTTAATATGCTCATGTGTCCCCTTAAATCGCCGCTCTTAAGTTCGTAAATTCTTACTAGCCTTAGTGCTTGAGAGCAGGCTTCCTTTTCTACGATGAGGCTCAGTGGGGGTAAACCTGTTATTACCTTCAAGGCCATCGTATGGCACGTTTTCATTGCCCCACATATGCCTATGCAAGCCATTCGCTGCAGTTTGCTAGCCGCAGTTTTCTGTTCAACTGTTTGCCACCAAATGATGGCAGCGTGAGTATAGGTTTAACAATACTGGTATAATACCAATAGACCATTTTAGGTCTTAGTCCCCAAGTTTTACCATATAGCCTTTGACATGCATACATGGCACGCATGACTTTGTTTGGAACATTGTTCAGATGAGAGTTCCTCGTAAGTGAGCTATCTAAGGTAACCCCTAGATATATTACCTAATATGAGAAAGGTATTTCTTTTCCATCCAAGGAGGGGTTATTAAGAGATAATTCCTTCTCTTGGTGAATGGTACTAGGACTGTTTTAGCTGTGTTGAAAGTTAGCCCTTTGTCCTTGCACCATGATTGGATTAAGCGTAGGGTTTTCTGCATTTGACTCGATATTGTAGAGTCATCCCAGCCTGTGATGTGTATAGCTACATCATCGGCATAACCAATAGCGTTTAAGCCGAGGGAATTGAGTTTTAACAGGAGTTCATCAATAACCAGAGTCCACAGCAGAGGTGAGAGTACACCCCCTTGCGGACAACCTCTGGTGGCTGTAATGTTCTGGTTGTGTCCTCCCATTTCAAAGCTTATAACTCTGCAGCTTAACATGGTCAGTATCCATGATATGATCATAGGATTGAAATTCTTCCTGATCATAGCCTGTTTAAAGGCTGTGTAGGACGTGTTGTCAAAGGCGCCCTCGATATCGATAAAAGCACATAGTGTGGTTTGTTTTGCCGCTAATGCCTTTTCAATTACAGTGGTTAGGCTATGTAGCGCCGTTATCGTTGATTTGCCTGATTGATAAACAAATCGGAACTTGCACAGTGGGCTGTCTTTTAAGTATGCCTCTCTTATGTGAAGGTCCACAAGTTTCTCAATAGTTTTGAGAATAAATGAGCTAAGGCTTATGGGTCGATACGACTTAGGCAATTGTTCTGGCCTTTTGCCTGCCTTTGGTATGAACACCACCTTAGACCAGCAATTTTTTTTTTCCAAATTAGGCTGGATTTCAAAATCCAAGGTACCAGTATATCCGCTCCGTGTTGTAGGAGGCATGGTTGGATACCGTCTGGTCCTGAAGATTTGTATGGGGTGAATGAGGAAAGTGCCCATCGTACCTTTGTCGGAAGGAAGATTCTATTCGCGAGGCTTATGTCACTTCTAGCCTTTCTCCTCAATCGTCAAGCTTTTTTGTCCACCCTGGAATACCCGTTCGGGCCATATGTAACTGACCCGCATTTATTTTCCTTCCGAATGTTTTTTTCTATACACACCTAACCGCTATATCCAACTCATAAGGTGGCTGCCATACAAAACTAATAATTTTCAATCGAACTGGCTCCTCACTTGTAAATGTAGCAAAGTAAGCGAAAAAACATCGTATCTGGGAAACTACTGAACCGATTCGAATGATTTATTCAACAATCGTCAAAATTCCTGAGTGCAAAAAACACAAAATTAATTCAAGTTCAAAAAGTAACCACCAGAGGGCGCCTCCCATACAAGTGTGTGGTGGCACGACCAGGCGGGTAACTGATGTGGCAACACCACGATTGTCAAGTCCTGTTGCAACCCTGCGAATGCAACCCTGGACTTCTGTCCGCCGTTCCTTGCTTCCGTCTCTTTCTGGTTTGGCTGTTGGCGTGTGCAGTAGAGCTGGAAAACTATCGATAGTCGAACTCAGATATCGATAGATATCGATAGTCAAATCAGATAGATATCGATAGTCAAATCAGATAGTTTCGATAGTTTTGAAAATCACAATCGATACTATCGAAACTATCGCATAGCATCAGATAGTTTTGATAGTTTGGAAAAAACTAAACTAATTGAAATTTTTATTTAAAAAATATTTTCTAAGTATATTTTTAAACATGATAAAGTATATTAAAGTATACTTTTAAACATGAAACGTTTTCAACGCAATTGCTGCAGCCAGCACGACAAAAACCCAGACTCAAGAATATGTTTCCGCGCTTGAAGAAACATGCACACAAATCGTCTCACTCGCCCTCTTTGACAAAATAACAGATACTAAGTAGTATGTCAGCTTCTCATGTTTCGGTTCAAATATTTATATCACCGGTCATGCTAAACATTTCTTTACAATCTTGTCAGACTTTTGCTGTTATCTGACAATTTTTTCACGAATTTAAGGAAACACATAAATTTTTCCGGAAATCGACCAAATTGGAATAAAATGTACCAATCTGCATACAATGAAAATTCAAAAATAAATCTACCAAGTTGGGTAGAATTCTACAGATGGCAGCGAACCGATAGTATCGATAGTAACGAAAACCATCGATAGTGAAGTCAAAATGCAAACTATCGATACTATCGATAGTGCCATCGATAGTATTCCAGCTCTAGTGCGCAGACGTCCTCAACTTTTAATCCGAAATAATATTGTGTAAATTGCCAATCTTTAATCCAATCAAAAAAATGGCCGCTTAGGCGGCCAAAGTGGTGACCCCGACATCAGTTTAAGGCTGATAACCCAACCAAAGTCGTCAGCAAAACGGCGTCGTTGACGGCCGAAGCAAACTCAATTTCAACATGTGCACTTTAAGGATCCGAGCTATGTGACATACAGTGTGTACGGCGGTAGCACACAGCACCAGCAAACATTGGGCCGATGAACAACCAGGGACACACACACGCAGCGTGCTGCCAGCACTCGAGGGCCCACGCGCATGCGCGTACCGCATTCTGGTACGCGTAACGATGACGAGACTAAGCAACGTGGTTAGGCCATTACAAAACCAATGCCACCACCTCTACCCAAACCGACACATCAACTACCGCAGTCACCATCAACCCCACCGCCGACACCAACGGTCTCATTTCATGCACGATACGACCGCCATTACCATCCCACCGCACATCACGGCCACGAATACCTCTCGTCACCATCACCGTCCCCTCCGCCAGCCACAATCATAGAGCAGGCGCTCGTGCACGCGTCCTTCTCATTGTCATCGATCGCAACACCGCCGCCGCTGCGCCAGGCAACGACCAATGCGGTGCTGGAGCACTGTTCCAACGCGACAATTCATCCAGCTCCTTCGACGTGGAAGATCCATCGCATCAGCTAATAATAATAATAATAATAATAATAATAATTGACTGGCACGACAGCCCGCTTACGCGAGACTAATGCCTAGCTTCCCGCAACTACCCGTGTTGTGCGTGTGAATTTGTACGCGAGTGGAAGGGACCTACAGTTGTATGCCGGTTCCGAACGGCAGGTTGGGAGCAATTTTTACTCTCAGAGGTTTGCCATTTCCAGCTGAGAGGACAGCCACCGAAAGAGAAAACGAGTTTTCCCGTTATTTTTTTTAGGTGTTATTACAGGCAGTATTTGAACCTGAGGTCGCTGCCTTCGACTCGCGGTCCAACGCACTAACCAACTGAACTCAGCTAAACCACAACCAAAACCTCATCGACCACAACACCAACGATCTCACCACCACCACTACAATAGCCACTCATCAATGCTTTCACGCAAAAGCCCGAGAAAGCATTGCAGGTATCACCACGACAAATCCGTCGCACAGTGTGACTTTTATCATTTTTAGGATGCCAAAAGTCATAGCAGTCAAACCAAAGTAGGTATGACAATAAAATTTTGCAATAACCATGTAGAGATCAACATCGTATTAGAAAAAAAAAATGGGCGTAATCCGCCCACTTTTTCTTTGACTCCCCATATAAGGTGTAATTTCAGATGGTCATTATTTCTAATTTAATATGGTTTGTCTGGACAGACGTAAATAAAAATAGTCAATATATTTTTTTTAATACTTTTGGATCAGATTTATTCCAAACCATTTAACAGTTTAAAAGATTTTTGACAAAAAACTCCAATATCCTGTGATACAAAGGAAACGGCTATTTATTCGGCTAGAATGTGCCCATCTTGAGCGAAAATTATAGCAGAGTTTCTTTACACAGGATTTTAATTTGAAGTGGACAACATCTTTTCCAATTAAACTCAGAATATATTTAAAAACCGCATGATTCTTATTTTTTTGCTTGGATTTTAGCCAAACATCAGAAAGTTCACTTCGTGGAACTGCCATGTTTGATTGGCTGAGAACTAAATTGGTGCAAAAAGGGACAAAACTTTATTGTAGAATCTGAAAGTAGGGGCATTTCTCATTAATGTGGTTATAAACATCACATGGAACTCTACGGAACTCAATAAGTTTTACTCTATTAAAAAAGAAGCAGTTTTTGGAATCACTCAATTTTTAGTGACTAGCTATTTTAATCGATAAAAATTAATTAATTAAAATTAATTAATTAAAGCTTCAAAAATGTACCGGAGTTTGCACAAAATATTCAAGTAACTAAAATCAGAAAGATTTGTGCAAAAATATTTCTGTCAAAAAAATCATGGCACTGTAAACTTCACAAAAAATCTCACATTGAGAAAAGTGTTTCTGCACTTGTCGCAGTGAGACAAATTCTATAACGGTTATCATGCTAACTGTTATTTTTCGTTTCGCTTTGAGCATATATTCGTAACACTTGTATATTCCTCTATTGCATACCAACAAATTTTTGCGATCGGTGAACATTTTTTTTTTACTTTTGGCATCCTAAAAATGATAAAAGTCACACTGTGCGTCGCCTGGATTTCATTTCGAAGTTCTCCACTACCATTGTACATGTGGCCGGGACTGCTAACGCCGTGGTAGACGCGCTATCACGGGTGGAGGCGATATCGATGCCCACCGGAATCACGTACGCCCTACTCGCCGAAAACCAGGCAGCGAACGAGGAGTTGCAAACGCTTTTTCAGGGAGGTACGTCGTTGAAGCTGCAAAAGATTCAGTCCACAGTCTGTCTCATCCGAGTGACACTGCAGCAACTACGTCAGAGGTACGTTTGGCCTTCAATGCGTAAGGATATCACAGCGTGAGAACGAGCTTGCCTACCAGGTCAACGCGCGAAGATATATAAGCATAATTCCTTCCGGCCGAATAAGATCGGCGTTCCAGAAAACCGTTTTGACCACGTCCACCTAGACATTGTTGTGATGCCGCTAGTAGAGGGATTCCGGCACACGACCGCCAGTTAGCCCCAGTCCAATGGGAGGGTAGATCGTTGATATCGTTCCTTCAAACCCGACTTGATGGGCAGTACCACTACCCTTTGGCCCGAGCTGCTTCCAACTGTGTACGGGGCCTGTGAACGTGCTACAAGCAAGACCTACAAGCCTCTGCAGCAGACGTGCTATACGGCGGGCCACTAAGACTATCTAACGAGCTTTTCGAGGAGTTGGACCAGACCGTCGACCTACGTGTTTTTCTCATCAACTTCCGGGAGCGTATGCGCAGCATACGTCCAACACCTATCACTCATCATTCAAGGAAGACGCGCCACATCCCACACCGCGTACGTACGAACGGGCTAAGCGGGTGAGGTTCCAGATCTCATCGTGAATCCGTCACTAGAAGGGGAGTACTGTGGCGGCACCACCAGGCGGGTAACTGATGTGGCAACACCACGATTGTCAAGTCCTATTGCAACCCTGGACTTCTGTCCGCCATTCCTTACTTCCGTCTTTTCCTGGTTTGGCTGCTGGCATGCGCAGACGTCCTCAACTTTTAATCCGAAATAATATTGTGTAAATTATCAACCTTTAATCCAATAAATAAAACGGCCGCTTGGGCGGCCAAAAGTGAAGTAGGTGGTGAACTTTTGGGTTAATACGAAAACAAATCAAAGTGTAGTGTCGAAACTCCATTAACCCCTCTATTTCGAATGTAATAGTAATCGTAATTGATTTCCCGAAGCTATCTTCCACAATTTTTCCATCAGCAGCAGAGCATTATTTGACCGAATGCTATTGGCATTCAACCAAACGGTGAAAATATCGCGAATTTGCACTCAAGTCTTCACGGGAAAATACCAATAACTTGCATTCGCGCAAATATGCGTAGCTGAAAATTTTACAGCGTAATGTACAGCTATGGCCAAAATAATAGAAACACCGCCTTTGGTACTACATAATGAAATAAAAGTTATAGTGTATATAACTCGATTTGATTCATATGGCTGTTTTACAACACCGGAGCAGTACACTATCTATTCCATAAAAAATTATTACTTACAGTTGTTGGTATTGTCTATTATAACCGTTTTAAAAGAAAGTATTGTTTTTTTTCATTAAAATTCATCAATGTGATTATTAATTTATTGCAAAGCCTTTATTTTTAATATCCTCGCTCAATATTTTCGGCATAGAGTCCACAAGTTTTTGACATTTTGCGATCGGAATAGAGTCCATGCTTCCTGAACGATTCGCCACAATTCTTCGACATTTGATGGGTTATGCTTTCCAACTTCCACCTTCAGGTCATGCCACCAGTTCTCAATAAGATTTAAGTCCGGTGATTGAGACGGCCACTCCAAAACGTCGAGTTTTTGTGTTTCAAAACAATTTTTCCTATACTTAGCTGTGTGCTTTGGATCGTTATCCACGAAAAATGCACCTAAAAATAAAAGTGTTTTCTAGACTGGAACTTTGAAATAGAATACAATTTAGATGTATGAATCTACAGACTGAAATCCAAATCATGTATGTTTTCCCTACCTGACATATTTTGGTCCTGAAACTTCAAAATTCAAAATTTAGTTAAAAGGATGTCTTTCATTTGATACCCATATTTCCATCATTGCACAACCGCATATATTTAAAAAAATATTTGAAATGTGTATGTCCTTAAAATTTTAAAGTTTTTTAAAAAGGACTTTGGGCCAGAAAATGAAAAACTGACTATGCCAGATTACTATAAATGATCTCTAGTTTCACGTCTATATCCAAATTTGGATGGGTCTCGGCAAAAAAACAATTTTTCGCACAGTGTAATAAATGTAAAGTTGGTGTTTTTACTCACTGCATCATAACTTTGTCATTTTTCTTTCAATTCTATTGATGTTAGGCTTAATATTTGCTCAAGTAATATATTTGCTCAAAAACTATATAATAATAATATATCTTTCATGTTAGATTTTAAAGCTAGGGGAGATCATTTTTTTTATCCATAAAAAAATTATTCCAAAATTTTTGATTTTTTGGTCGAAAAATTCACTTTGTTACAACTTTCCTGATTTGAACAATCTATATATCACTAAACAGGCTAAGGTATTATCTTCTTCTTGAACGACGGACAGCTCATGTTAATCGGATAATTGTTTCAGGAGTTATGTGCTCATAACTGAAACAACCGGAAACAAACTCGTTTTTCGAAGATTTTTTGAAAACGCTTCTTAAAAATTTTTTTTTATTTTCAGTTTCGTGTTCAGCGGCCAAAGTTAGTCTAGAAAACATTTTATCTATGCACGCGATTGGCCCATTTTTTGTTGAGTAGTGCAATGATGCACTGATCGCAAAACAATCTAATCCTCCTGCTCGGGTTGCTTAAAATAATGCCCAGATCGTAGTAACGAAGCAAGATTTTCTGTTTTTTTTTTTTAGTTTTAAGATGGCTTTTTGAAATGACGAGTTTTCTCTCCCAAAAGTTTTCCTAATTTCACGAAAGTTTTTATCAAATTTGGAAAGATTTAGTAAGATTATTCTTTTATCCATTTTTCATTTTTTCTCTGGGATTTTATTGCAAAATAATTTGTCCCTTTACTGTCCATTTACTGTTCAATGGAATACAAATTTTCAAAAAAAAAATTAAAATGCATAACCGGAAATTCCAGTCATTAGTTTTGTACGCAAACTTATTCTGCAAACTTTTGCGATTTCTCTCATCGATTTCCCGTTTTGGCGAAGAGATTTTATAACATTACGTTCAGGTTCCGTAAGATGTTTTCCTCGACCCATTATGTGGTACTGATTTGGTAAAATAATTAAATTAATACGAATATCACTTCATTCAATCAAAGATAATACTTATTTTTACTTACGTGCTCGGTTTCACAATTTTTTTGGAATAATTGAATATTTTTGACAAATGTTTCTATTTTTTTGGCCAGCTTAATTTTGTTGGAATGACAAAAACCCGTTATAGTAAATACTACGAACAAGTGTTGAGTAATAATTTTTTATGAAATAGATAGGGTATTGGTCCGGTGTTTTAAAACAGCCTATGAATCAAATGGAGTTATATACACTATAACTTTTATTTCATTATGTAGTACCAAAGGTGGTGTTTCTATTATTTTGGCCATAGCTGTACATACGTGGGTGGTACGATAAGTACTTAGCCTACAAAAGAAAAACGAAAATTTTGGAAAAGTGGCGATTTATTTCTCAAGGTAGTCTCCTTTCAAGTCGATACACTTGACCCAGCGATGCTCCAACTTCTTTAACCCGTCTGAAAAATACGTTTTCTGGAGGCCTCCGTGGCGGCGATAACCTCCTCATTCGACTCAAATTTCTGACCGGCTAGTGACTTTCAAGTTTGGAAACAAAAAGAAGCCACACGGGGCCAAATCTGGAGAATACGGTGGATGGGGCAGCTGTTCGTAGCCTAATGCGACCAATTTGGCGAATCACCGACCGATATTGCTCTTTTTCCATTTTTTTAAAATCCGCGGACACGTTCGTTTCCACACGCGGTCAAAACAAAACTATAAATCCAATATGGCTGAAATCTTGACAGTAGCCGTCTACGAGGATGTATTACATGATAGTAAATTTCTCTTACGATAGTGGCACCATCGGGCGGTGGGGCTAAGTACTTATCGGACTGCCCACGTACTTGCCAAAACAAAATGTTAAAAAATTTCGAAAGTGAAAAAAAGTGAAAAGTGAAATTTTTTTTAATCACCTTTAAAGTTTTAACTCAGTTTTTATTCACTTGTTTTCTTTGTTTCATTTTCTTCATAACGGTCCTGCTCAGAGGTGAGAAGAATCAGCGGAGTTTTGATCTTGCCAGAACTAAATTGTATTAAACTTAAGACAACAGTAAGTTTTAGGGACCCGCTCATAATTGATTTTGAAATATTGACCCTCAAAGTGAAAGCTGTTTGTACACAATTTTTTTCCTACACTGTGAGAATGTGCTTTAAGGAGCTCATAACTTCTATATTATCCAAAATTTTTTCTTAAAACTTGGGATTTCTCTTAATTGAAATGTTTCCAACAAAATCTCATACTCAGATTTTTTTGGTTATAACCAGGGAAAGGATTTTGTGGAAATTGCCTTTTGTGTTTGCTGCTAAATAGAGCATTTCTGATTGAAAATGAGCACGAATTAGGTCCTCCTGATTAGAAATATACCACTTTAATTTTGCCTTTTTTGTCTTAAAAAGGCAGTTTGCCTTTTTCACCCATAAATGCCTTTTTTTTTGCCTATTTTACCTATACATTTTTTTTTCTTTTCTGTCGTTTTTAATATTTTCCCCCTTTTGTTTCACAAAAATACCTTGAAACTAAAAAAAATTAAGTGGCAACATTGCAATTTCGTTAACTTATCGATGCTTTTACATTGATTTGATCAGTCCTAAGCCGTTATTTTTTGTTGTGCAGTGGAAAATTTAAAAAAACATGCCAAATGTGATACAAGTACGGCTTTTATGCTTTTATATGAGAAGTTAAAATATGAATTTAAAATATGTGCCTAAATTTCAATTAAAATATCTTAGTTTTAGTTTTAAACTATCTTTGAAAACCTTGATGTTCCTTTTCTTTTACAAAAAACGAGGTATAAATATTGTATGTTGCATACGTCAGATGAAAAAAAATTATTAAAAAATACATACCGTTTCCCCTTTTTCTTAGATTTTCTAGTATTATTTTTCTTATTTTTAAATGCCTGGTTTTGCCTTTTTAACAGGTTTTAATGCCCTATATTGCCTTTTTATGCAGTTTTTAGTGCCTTTTTCTGCCTTCTTAGCAGTTTAGCGACATTCGAGTGTAACGCGAGATAGATATATAGATAAGAGATTGATATTGTATGTAGTTTACGAATCTGTTTCTCATTTTTTATACTGTAAACATAGCAATTTTCCACCGAACTTGATTTGGGTGGTTACTGGGTAAACGTTTTTTGAAACAAAAAATCAAATGATTTTTTATGTGAATTTGTGATTAGTTTGCATTTTTGAGGGCCGAGTGGCACACTTTACACTTATCGGATTAACTTCAAATTTTTTTTCGCTCATTTTTTTATATAAAGGAACTAATTTGAGGGGTAGCACAAACCAAAAATTAAACTTGAAAAATAAGAGCCACCCTACTCTACATATATGTTTGCATACATATAAGAAAACTATAAAAAGTTTAAAATATGATTATTACACTTAAACTTACAGTACAAGATATTCAAAACCGTGGGAAGAAGATTACTACTTTTTTGTCCGAAATAATTCGTTTGTCAAAGGGTTCTTCGGACGAGCCAGCCCAAATCAATCTTCCGCCATCGTTAGCTTATTTGGGTTTACTGAACTGTATAATATTAACACTGGTAAGTATTAAGAGAAATGCGGGTTCACGAATATGTCCATCAAGCATGTCATCATCGTCACATAGATTTTGGAAAGCTTAGTAGTCATTGTGGTAATCGGCATTATCGGCACGCGTGGCCCCAGGGACACTTTTGGTCTAAATAAAACCACTTCATCGAAACTGCTTGTGATGTAAGTATAATTAAATGTTATAGCTAAACATATAAAAATGAATATTAATAATGTTTCCGATTATCTTAGAAATATAATAGTCATTACAGTAATATTTTCGGTAAGCGCTTTGATAGCGTGTCATCATTTCTTTTGGGCGACAGTGATCCAGAACGGTGTTTGCAATTTAGTACCGTATGTTCGTTGTCTATTTTGAAAGCATATTGAAAGCTAAATCTTTGCGTTGCAGATCCAGCGGTTCTGAAAATCAAGATGCGTCGAACATATTTCTTGCGTGTAAAGTACCTGAAACGATTTATACAAAATTGCTCTCCGAAAAATTAATTAAAAAAATATCTTTCAACGAGAAACCCGTTGAAATCGACCAACTTATGGATGAATATATAACTAGTTTGAAAAATACTCCCGCTCCCATCTTCGACAATGCCTCCTCTACAGAGAATATTGCGAAGGAGGCTGAAAAAGCTATAAATATAACAAATACAAAGAATGTTCAATATGATTATGTCGAGGTATTTAAATATTGCCAATCAAGAATTCGCCAAGTAAGTATAGACGCTAACCTTTATTGCTATTACAACGCGTATAACCACCAAGCGTTCAACTTTGCGAGACATTTTATGAAAAACTATACCTCCTTCATGACGGAAAAAATGTCGATAGTGTCACAAAGCCTCCAAGGTGGTTCTGTTGCAGGACACATGAAATACTTTTGCGAAAAAACTGATAATTTATACAAAGACTTCAACAAGGACTCCTCATATGTCAAAACTCAATTTAAAGACATATTCGTAACCAATTTAAGAAAATATTCTAAATGGGTGGAAAAAGCTATGGTGGAAATTGGAAAGTGTGGATTACTAGCAGAACAATATCAACAAAGCTTTAAATCGAGTTGTAATTGTCTCACAGACCCATTGGTAAGTTTTAACAAAAAATGCCGCATGAATGCTCCTGTATGTGTGCACAAATTTTCAGAACGCTTACTGGATTGGAATTTTTTCGGTTCTTCTTACAATGTTGCCTATCATCGTTGCTGGAATAGCCTTAGCGAATCTCTTAAAAAAGGTGTGCGTGGACTATACACCTAAAATTGAGAGGTAATGCTCTTGCCACCTGATATTGTTGAATTATGAGTTAACCAATCAAAATGGAACGGCATACATTGAAAAGTGAAATGAATCTCGTAATTTGTTTCTTTCTTTTGGCACAAACGCTAAGTCAAAGTAAATCCTAAGTAGCGAAACTCTTTGATAACCAGACGCTGATTTTATATGACAGGATCTGTCAAATTGTTGTTGTTCACGTGTAAAACTGGCCACTGTGGTGAATAGATACATTAGCGGCAGTGTTGCGTGTACGTGCAAAAAACTGCGGTTTCCACGAATTTCTTAAATGTAATTTAACTCGTTTTATATATTGTTACGAAAATTAGTTTTGTAGTTCGTCTCTTTGGATTGTGCTTAAAAAAGAAAACCACTTCAATTCACTTCACAAAGCGCAGTCCAAAATCAACAATAACTTTAGTTACAAATTTACACTTTACTGTCCTTACACTTGCTCCTACTTATTGGACTATTCCGTGTTTCACCTTGACTTGCTGAAATAAGACTGTCCCTCTGCGCTGTACCCGGCTGCCTTTTATACTTGTCTGCCTGTCGCGCCGATTGTTCTCACACTTTCCAATTGGACTATCTCTCGATCGTTCTCGCACATCCCATTAAAATCGCGAGCCATCCTTGTCATATCGAAATTATAGCCAGCCGGCCGTACTCTAAAGTGCGTGCCTAAAAGTATGCCTGCAAAAGCATTTATGCATAGCACAGCGACAGGGTGCCTTATCGTTACACTGCCCCAAAAACTTAGACTTGTTCGTCTCGAAAAAGCGCCGAGTCTGAATCCTGTATACCACGTCATTAATCCTGGTCACAACTTTGTACGGTCCTTCCCATGACGTTTGAAGTTTTGGAGACAAACCTTTTCTCCGCTGCGGGCTGTAGAGCATTACCAGATCGTCTTCTTGGAAGCCTGCTGAGTTAGCCCGTAGATCATATCTGGCTTTCATCTTATCGCTGACCAGTTCTCTGAGTTCCGACCCCTTATTGACCACGTAGTCAGTCCTAGCGCCTTCCGTCGTGCTGACCACTCCGAACTTCAAGTCACCTCAACTCTGT
Organism: Melieria crassipennis; assembly: GCA_963668005.1. Lineage (NCBI taxonomy): Eukaryota > Metazoa > Arthropoda > Insecta > Diptera > Ulidiidae > Melieria > Melieria crassipennis. The sequence continues at coordinate 82,842,425 of OY764961.1, read as the reverse complement.
ACCGAACACTGCTCGGACTGGAATGACCTAGGACTTACACGCCATCAGGAACAGAGGGATATGCGTGTCCCAATCATTCTCTCACAGCTCTTAATCCAATCGGCTACGGACTCTTGACATCCTACCCAGTAGAATCATCTTTTTATTTTGGCGATAGTTTTGGTGATGCCTAGGTGCCCTCCACTGGAGTCGTTCTGGTATGGCTCGATGACGTCGTTGATTCTGTATTTCGGGACTACCACTAGGGAGTTGCTGCTCCGACCATCCTCACTCTCCCATTCCCGGTACAGGCAGCCATCCTTCAGCCGCAGACTTTGCCACTGCGCCCAGTAAGCCTTCGTGGTCGGGCTTTCGCCGGCCATCTCCTGCCAGTCCGGACGTGCGCCTTGCTCCTTGCCTTCGACGATTTTTGCAAGATCCGTATCCTCGTGCTGGTCCTTTTATAGCCTCTCCGCAGACCACTCTTCCTCTGGCATAACGCTTACCAATTGGGCGTCTACTATATGCTCTTTGCTTTTGGCTCACGAACAATGCCTGCATTCGGTTTTGCAAGGACGGCGTGACAAGACATCGGCTTTTCCATGGCTACTGGCCCAGCGATGATCTATCGAGTAATCGTTGCTCTGCAGCCGCTCGATCCACCACGCCAATTGGCCTTCAGGACATTTGAAGTTCAGTAGCCATTTCAATGCCGCATGATCTGTGCGCAGGCGAATCTTTTGTCCATACATATATTTGTGGAAGTGTTTGAGGCAGTCCAATACCGCCAGCAGTTGTCTCCGTGTCACACAGTAGTTGCGTTCCGGTTTCGACAGAATTCTGCTGTAGTATGCTATCACTTGTTCTTGCCCATCTATTACCTGTGATAGCACACCGCCAATACTGTGTTCGCTTGCATCTGTATCCAGCACAAACATCTTTCCGGGTACGGGGAAGGCCCGAATTGGAGCAGTGCACAGTTTTTCCTTCAGTCGTGTAAGAGCCTTCTCCTGCTCTTCGCTCCACTCGAAGGCTTGATTCTTTTTCGTCAGTTTGTGCAAGCTGCCGGCTATGTTCGCAAATCCAGGAACAAATCCTCGGTAGTATGTGCACAGTCCCAGGAAACTGCGGAGTTCGTGTAGATTGCGCGGTCGGTAGATTGCACCGCCGTGATCTTGCTCACCGCAGGCGGAAACCGTGTGACCCAGATATTTGACTTCCTTCTGGAATAGCGAGCATTTCTTTGGATTGAGCTTAAGACCGGCTCGAATTCGCTCGAATACCTTGAACAATAATAATTTTACTAAACGCATTTTACTCCGAGAACTACACTGCACAACAGCATGTCTGTTGCATGGAGTTTTTTACATGAATCTGAATCGTTTTTCCACGCTGTTTTCAAAACCATACTCCGTTTTTATGTAACAGCTCTAGTTTTAGCAAAAAAGGGGCGTGTCACTTTTTCGAATTTTCCTCAAATTTTTTCTCGTTTTCGACTGTAATTTCTGAACCAATAATCCTATCGACATGATTTTTATATAGTTGCACTAAAAACATCTCACGCCATCTTTTCTGACATTAATCAATTTTTTGCGTTCTAAATTGGCGTTGTAATAAGGTTTCAAAGTAGAAAAATATTGAGTTTCAAGGGGTTTTTTCTGATGGCGAAAATTGTACAGATGCTCTTTTATATGTTCCATTTATAGTCTGAAATACAAGCAAAAACCAAAAAAAAATTTTGAATTGCTCGAAACAAAAAAAAAATAAAAATGTTGCATATTTTGAGGCTCCTAATTTTTTAAGGAAAGAGTATGAAAAGTGATAAAAATGGCTTGATGTGCCGGTTTTGATTATACACCTAGCTCGTTAATTGATTTACGAAAATTGTGTATGTATAAAGAAAACGCCTTAAAATTCAATTTTTTCCGACTTTGGGGTCCAATTACCGCCGAATTTTAAATACTTAGAATAATAAGTTGCATCGGAAAAGAAGCGGTGCGGTGTTGTTGATGCGATAAGGTGAAAATCATGTCAATCGGGTTTTTGGTTTAGAAATTACGATCAAAAATATGGAAAAAGTAGAGGAAAAACTGAAAAAATGACACGGTACCTATATCTCACTAACTAGAGCTGCTAGAAAAATCTAAGGATAGATTCGAAATCAGCACACCCAAATTAGTAAGAAACAGTAGAAAAACTCCATGCAACAGAAAAAAAGTGCTTTTTTGTTGTGCTGTGTTATTTACAAATTTTGCTACGAACAATGTCTGCATTGTTTGAAACCTCTTTCAAAACAAACATTTAAAAAAATTATTTACGAGAAAAGGGTATTTATCGATAACATTTAGAATGAAGAATATTTTTTCATCCTTGATTGTCACAATCAGCTGATCTGTGTATGCAACGGACATAATGCAAAGAAAAGTAGTAAGTTGCTCAACTTTTCCGTTGTATCCGACAATGCATCATATGCGTTTCTTATTCTTGTTCCATACAGCGACACTGATTCTACTTTTTTGACAAATGCACATAATGCAATATCTTATATACCGGACGGTCTGTAACTCCATCTTAAGTACAGAGAGCCATGAAAATTGACGTACGAGAAATGACAGTTGCCGCAAATGTTCTCATTGGGCAAAGTGGTTTGCTGCAGTTTAAATTAGGAACAGAAAGTAGATCGCCAGAAAGTCACATTTATCAAAAAGTGTATTATTGAAACCGAAAATTTGCTAACAAAATGGTTGCATATGCCTGTTTTTATATTTCATGTTTGAAAATTATATTTAAAATAGAACAACATAGTATCACAATATTTGTATTAAATGCTAGTGAATTCCTTTAACGGAAGTAAAACTTTAAATTTTGAAAAGTTTGACAGTTTGTAGTTGTTTTGATGAATACACGTATAGAAATACCATAGTGAAATCAATAAAATGTACCAGGTAGATGACGTACACTTATTTCTCTGAGTAGCAATTGTCGAAGTGTCAATTTATTTGTGTCAGTTCGATTAACCTTTATTTTTGTTGTAGCTAAAATAGCACAAAATTTAAAATTGACTTTCAGTACTCGAGAAATATATATTTTCGTAATGTATTTTATGTTAGAAAAACATAGACTCTGCATTGCCGGTCGATTTTTTGCCGAGATAGCACGTTTTTCCTGGCATGTAATTGCGTTTTTTGTGTCGGTTTTGGTGCAGAACGCATTTTCAAAAAACAATTTATTTTGACATTTTTTCATACAGCACAGACGGGTTATGAACTCTGACATTTTTGAGCATAATGACAATAACTGTCAGAAAATAAGTGTACGATGAAGAGAGAGTTCCTGGTATCTGGCACACTATATTAATTTCACTATGAGAAATACCATCGAACAATTTTCTATCATTTCTCTCATCGTTTGTCTCCCTTTGAATTCTGAATGAAGACTTATTGTGAAGGTAGGTTGCTGCATATATGGTAGAAATACTACATATATGGGTGAAGGCTCCCCGTACTTAGTTTACCTTGTTACATATTTGAATAACACAGCAGAATATCTATGGGAGCAGCGCCAGCATTAAATATTCTGGAGGCATTGCGGACATCACAAAGAACCTTTAGTATCGACAGTGCCAAAAAATCATCGGTAGTGGCGTCAAAATAAAACCAGCGATTAAAGGCTTGATTACACGTAACGAGTAGAGTGACGAGACAGCAACTCGAACGAGTACTCGTTTCGTCTAAACAGTAAGGCGAGTTGTTGATTGAGTCAGTGACCGAGTAAAGTGGCGAGAGAGTCACTAGAATCACATTTTGTTTACTAGGCCGAGTACTACTTTACCGTTATATTTTTCTCTTTTTCGCAGCGATTCACGGAATCGCTCGTCACATGCGGAATGCGTCACACACCACTTTTCGCTCGGTTGAGTGTAATTGCGCGAGTTGCTTAGTTCATTTTAAAGAGCGGCGCAAGCACTATAAAAATGACTTGCAAGCCGTCGCTGTGCTTTCAAATACTGTCGCTCTTCACTTTCACTACAAAACAAGCACTGCAGTGAAGAAAGCTTTTGATATTCATACGAATATCATACTGCACGAAACGACAATAGAACTTCAAGCACCTTGAAGTATAGAACAACACTGAAGTAGAACAACATTGAAGTAGAACAACACTGAAGTAGAACAACACTGAAATGAAGCACTGAAGTAGAACATTTTCAAGCATACGGTGTTTTGTTTTGCACGATCGGAGTAGCTGATGTTTGTTTTTGGTACTTTGTATGGAATCTGGGCTGCATTTCAAGCATTACAACAACATTAATGCAAAAAACGCAGGTTTAAAACATGTTTTTTCGATATTTATTTAAGTCTGTTTCACTCGGTGTGAAGTAGAAGTTCTGTTTCACTCGCTGTGAAGTAGAAGTTCTGCTTCACGCAGTGTGAAGTAGAAGTTCTACTTCACTCGGTGTGCTTGCTATGATTTACCGTTACTTAAACTCATTATCGCTTTCTGTTTTGATGTTTTGCTTCACAACAGAACACAAGCACTGTCGTTGCTGTAGCGAAAAGGTTTGCAGTGCTTGCTTTGTTGCAGAATAGAACTATTGCGCATTTGAATTTGTTATCGCAGCGACACTGAAGTACAGTACTGTGCAGTAGTGAAGTGTGCCCAATAGAAACTTTTGCGCAGCTCTTTAGTTCATTTTGTGCATTGTAAAACCGAACTGATTCGCCACGTGTTAAAATAAGTTTGAACAACTCGTCGCTTTTGCTCGCCATCCCGATTCTCTCGGTCTAATACAGGGGTCGGCAAAATTGACAATGAGATGGTGTTAGTGAGCGCAGAGTAATATTTCTACACTGTATAAAATTAAACCGAAAAGCGAATAAGAAACTAATCGCCAACACAAAAAAGCATACACACAAAAACTACAACAACAAAAGCATCTATTTTTTTTTCATACATAAAATTTCTTGCAGCGTACACAAGACAAAAATCAACGCAGCCACTACACGTGTTGCTTCGTTGCTGTCTGAACAACGACTGATTGAAAGAGCGTAAGAATGCGTGTGCTGAGCGTACTGCTCGTATGAGTAAGCTTTGCCGACCAGTGGTCTAATACCATTTTTATGTCTCGCCACTCTACTCGTTACGTGTAATCAAGCCTTTAGAAATTAATATTGTCAATATTATTGTATTGTGTTTGTCCATTTATGTGTTTATACGTACGAATGGCAACCCTGGCCATCCTGGAGGGAGCTTGAGCAGCCGGCAGGCACTAGACGTACGAACTCCGGCAATTAACATCAACGAACCCCGACCCACACAAAACCTAACAATTACATATACATTTGTCAACAAACACTAAACATTTAATAAAACATTACACAGAAAACCCTTACCACGTTTGGTTCTTATTTCAACGCGTGTGCGCGGTTTTCTGTCTTCTGAGTATAAACAGAAATGTTCAGCAGGGTACAGAAAGACACGTAGAACAATTTGTAAAATATTGGGTTGGATGGGAACGCATCTCACCCTCTGACTCATCATCATTTACTTTGGCATATCTACACCGTCATTAAACCGACACTGACAACAAATAGACCAGATAAATGGAAGATCTCAATAAGCCAAAACTTTATTTCCTCTGTCAAGTTTCACACATTATTTAGTAAAGTATTCATGTACCATGCTAAAAAACAATATATAGTGGTTCTCCCTTAACAAAAAACCTTTCCAACCACCAGGTCACAAAGTAGTCCATAAACAGGAAAATTCCGAATGGCATCCGAAGACAATCAAGAGGAAAAACCCAACACAACTAATCCAATTGCGGTATGTATGTTGCCATTCAACTTTTTATAAGAATGTGTTTTCGTTCAGACATCTCCCTTCCAGCTTGTGGCTTATGCACTTACAGTACACTGTCTCTTATGTCTTCGGTCACATTAACCCTTGTGTTAATACCCAAGGTTTCTTACGTTGTCTAGCACCCAGGGTACCCTGGTACCCGCCAATGTTTATGTACTGTGGGCACTTACTGTTTTTTTTTTTTTTTTTGCTATTTGCAGAAACATCCTGCGAATGTTGTCTCATCTCCTACTGTTGACCGAGATAATTCAGGAAGGAAGAGAGTCACTGATTGCTGCTTTATTTGTAATAATCAAACATTAAAAAAGGGCGCAAAACGCGGAAAAACGGCTCCAATTGCGAGCAACCAATTTGTGACGCACATTCCACAAATATCACCAAATGTAATCATTGCTATAAATAATAGTTTAGTTTAGTAGTTTTTGTTCTTTATTTTTTGTATTCAACGTTATTGATTTGTTTTCACAAAATGTACATATAAAAAACTAAAAAAAGCAGCACCGAAAGAGTATTGGGTACCTGGGTACCCCGGGTGTTGGTACGGCAGACCTTATTTTGAATTAATTTTTTCTTGATTAATAAATAAAAATGTTTCACTTTCAAATGCCTAAATGCTTTAAATTGAACTAAATAACGACGATCCGGGGGCTGGGACGTAAATATTAATTTTTACTCGAGCTACATGCAAAAATATCCTGTTGTGGGTACCAAGGTGTCCGGGTATTACCACAAGGGTTAAACTGTGGAAGGCTTGAGCGTATAGTGGCGGCTTTAAGTGGGCATAGGAAAGCAGTTGTCCAGGACACTGAAAGTTCAAGGTTTCCAACCTTCCTCACAAAACAAATATAACTACAACCGCAGAATAAACAGTATACAAAAAGCGCATCTGAAATAATTTTGCGCTTTCATTTTAGACGCGGGCGGGAAGCATCAAAGGTGACGGAAATGTAAACGAAACCGAGAGAGTAAGCGCAAGCGAGCGGAGAGCTGCTTTGGGATCCTCGCTAGCATTCTCGAATTGATGTACACGCATACATTCGATGGATTGGTGCTTTATTCTCATTTCGACAACAACACGCAATGTTGCTGTTTTCCACAGCAAGCCAGCTTGTCTTTACTTGGCACATTGAAATGGTGGATGATTTGCACTATTGCCAACTTCGTGCGTTTCGCATTACACGTAAATTTAGTGCTTTTAAAAATCAAGACGCGCAAAATATTGAGTTTGGTGCTTGGTACGTTTTTTAGTGCTTTTATTTTATTTAAAAGACACCAAGACTAATTCTTGCTTAAAAAAATATAGTTTTATTCTTATACAACACTATATTTTATTTAACAAATATATAACACTGGAAGGTGGGGCTAAACAAATATTTCATCATACAATTTACATAAAACCTGAAGTGATCCTCCTTGGTTGAATTGCTACTTGGGTCACGGTTGCCACTGATCTGCAATAGTTTTCCTAGTATGTTATACGAAACATTAGGACAACTACCACCATCTGCTCTATTTTTGTTTTTTCTTGCTCATCAATGCTTTCTGAGTGGAAAAACGCGGTTTTTAGTACTTTCTGAACTTTTTCCGTAGTGCCCCCTTATTAATACCTTATTAATACGCCTTGGTGGTCGCTCAATCAATTTTTCTATGCTAACTTTACCTGTCCACTTCTTGTTCTTGTTTGTAAAAAAGCAAGCGGAGAGCAAGCACGAGCCACCACCAACATGCAAGCGGCACAACGCTTTGTTGCCCAACAACAACAACCACAGTGTGTGGTGCGTCACTGCTTCTCAGTTTACACTCTCGCGCTCTGTGCGTTCTCGTCCCCTTTACTGCTTCCCCCCGCATCAACAAATGGGTCCTACCGCTGGAACCCGCAAAGAAAATTTTCTTTACACCAGATGCGCATTCTGTATATTGTTTGTTCTGTGATTTGGGGTTTATTTATTGAGATTGGGTGAAATTTTATGATATTTTAGGGGGAAATATTTTACAGACATTTTTAATTTACGCTTTTTAAAAAGTCTATGGCCAACCAGTTTGCATTTTTGTTACATCAACACCTTGTTCAGATATATTGGCTAGTGGGTCTTTTTTAATTTTATGTACCAAATAGAATGAGCAATTTTCATGAAATATTAATTTTATGGGTGCATTATAAATTTGGGGGGAAATTTTAGTTTTTAGGGGGAAATTAACTTCATTTTAGGGGGATTGCTTGAACTCCATCTGGCAACACTGGTCACCACCAACATGCATGCGGCACATCGCTTTGTTGTGCAACAATAACAACCGCAGCGTGTTTGCGTCACTTTTTCATAAGCCGGCATGCGATCAATAGTTCTATCTGTTTTCTCTCCACAAATTTGATTTTCGCTCTCACCGGTTCTCATTTTATGCTCTGTGCGTTCTCGTCCTTTTACTGTGCTACAACCGTTCTGCAGTCTTTCATCAGCTGCGGTATCGGTCGTTATCAACCGGAAATTTTATTATTGGCCTCGATTTGGTATGGGCTGAATATGGCCGATGGGTTTGAAAATCATAGAGCAAAACCCCGGGTGAAAATCTAATCAAGTATTTTAAATATTTTCGGATTTCGAGTTTAACCTTGACTAGCCTGCGCCATCTAAAATTTACAGATTAACGGAATTATTGCGTCTGAAGTGCCAGTATGTTTGTGTCGTGGATACAAAATTTAACAAAGAGCTAATATTAAGTTTTGATTTTTTGACTTAAATTTGCATTTTATCTATCAATCACTCCCATGTCCGTCTGATTGGCACCGTGAGATTGAAAAAAAGTATTGTGCGGACGTAGGAGTCATCCTAAAGACATACAGGTCGCCCTCGTATAACGCGGTGGTTACGTTCCAGGAAAATTCCGCGTTATGTGATTCGCGTTATAGAAGACTTAACTTTCATTTAAATTTTAGGGTTATGTTCCAATAAGCTTTTTCCAAAATAAAATAGGTACTAAATTAAAGATGTATGTACATTCCAACTCAAAATCAAAATTCATACTTTATTTAAAAAATTAAAAAACGTAATGAAAAAAACTGTTTTTTTAAATCGCGTTATATCGAAAACGCGTTGTAGAAGTACCGCGCTATACGAGGGAGACCTGTACTTTAAAACCGTGAAACTCGCAGTATTAAGTCGTGAGTCCTTTGGAGAAAATAAATGGGTTTTACCAAAAGAAAAACTTTTTGTTATTGTCATTTTTAAAAAGTACTCTTTACTTTGAAAGAACCTTGTCCCTCCCAGAAGCCGCTATCCCTTTATATTTCCGATTTGGTTCACAAGAAGTTTCTAATTGATATTCCTTCTCTTTAAGGGATGCCACGAAAATTCTGCCCAGGGTGTGCGCGAACAAAGCCCGGTACCGAGCACGGGAAGGACTAAAAGACTCTTGCTCCGAGCCTACAAAAATGCCCTGGTCGCTCTGGCTGGTTAAAATTTTTGTGCACCGTTTTGAAATTTTGAGATAAGTATTGCACATGCAAATTTTCACTAACAATAATTAAAAATAAAAAATACAAAAAACTGAATAGATGTTTGAAAAATTACGTGATTTAGAACTTTTCCAAAAAACAAGGTAATGTTTTCATTTTGTTTTGGCTCTATAAGCCAAATTTTATACAGAAAGCAAAATTAGCAAATTGAAGTCTTGAACAAAATGATGGTGGTACTGGTGCTGGGGGAATACTCGAGAAAAATCACATCATATTGATAGTTGGAAAGTAGAATTAAATTTAAGTATATCTATGCAATTTTAAAAATTCTTGGTAATATTGATATTGAAATTATAGCACCGAATGACACTTATTCCTTAACATCATCATGTTGCTCATCCCTGATCTATAGGTACTTATTAGGGATTGCAATCCCGGACCAGTTTTGCAATCCCGGGATTTTCGGGACTAAAAACCGCAATCCCGGGATCCCGGGATTTTTTTCGGGATTGCATATATTATTTTAAGGAACTGAACCAGACATCTTTTTCCATCAACAAATTTTATTTTCGTATTAAATACAATTCTAAGTTCCTACTTTAAAACTAAGAACCAAATATTCATGACAAATAACATCAAAATGCATTTAATTGCTAAACCACCTGGCAAACCTACTGATAAAAACTTGTTTAAGTAACTAAGTAAGCTTGTTTAACTAAGTTTTTAGAATTTTCTGGTTGTTTACTTTTTTTGGATGGATTAATTTTCGGGATCCTAAGCTTCTTTACTCCGCTGATTTTATTATAGCGACCGGCAAATTTTAATGGAAAAGTTTCTAAACAGAGTTAATAATTTTTTTAATAATAATTGACTGGCACGACAGCCCGCTTACGCGAGACTAAGGCCTAGCTTCCCGCAACCACCCGTGTTGTGCGTGTGAATTAGTACAAAGTATCCGTACACAAACAGAGCAATTCTTGCATTGAAACTTATTCAAACGCCATAGGCAGTGTTACTTTTTATATTAAATAAGAAGATTTGCCTTTTTCGAAATCAACGCACAGTGATTCGTTCCATAGACAAAATTAAAAAAAATTTATAGTCTCAGAATTTAACGATTTTGATGTCATTTGAAAGGTAAAACTCCAACTAAGAAAACCCCAAAAAATCTGTGCAAAAAATTAATTAGTGTCTGTGCAAAAGTGTGACCCACTTTGAAAAAAGTGTGACCCAGTTGAAACTTTTTCACAAAAAAATTTAAACACATATTTTCTGTTTTTTAGTCTATTGAGTAAAAAAAATTATAAAAATACATGGTTAGCACGAAGTTGCTGAAACCTTCAATATATATTAAAAAATGATGTGGCCATTTTCGCTTTTAATGTTTTCTCAAAATTTGCAAAGCTGAGGCTTTTACTTTACTTTTAATTCAAAATATTTTTCTAAATTAAAAATCTGAAAATTGGCACAACTTAGAGGAAAATATCTAAAAATTATGTGAAAGTATGTTCCTGGATATTTTTTTAATTTTAAGAAGCATTCTTTCTTTGTCGGATAATGTAATTACATCCTCCGATATCTTCCGATCTCAGAAAAAATTCTATTTAAAAAGTGGTCTAAGCACCTATTTTTCTACAAAATTTCTTTTTTATCCCTTAAGTATGCAATCAGCATACAAAATTGAGAAAACTGCAAAATAGCAAAACATTCGTCTTTTTTATCGTTTTTATTGCAAAACTAAAGGGTCCTAAGACAATTTTTGTTACTCTTTGCAATTATCAATGTTGACATTACCGATTAAATATAAAATATGAAAAATCTAGCCAACACACTCGTTGCTATAGCTCACCAAAAATGACGAAAATTGCATATTTAAGTGCATGAGCATTAACAAACTACAACAGTTTAAGAAAAACAAAATGGATATTTCAACTCAGCAGACCATGATTAACTAGTATACCAAATTTTATGAAGAACGGACCACTCCTTCTAATTTTGTCCCGTGGTTGTATGGAGTCGAATCACTGTGCAACGTAACAAAAGCAAAAAGTAAGCTTTTTTTGTTTCGATCCCGGGATCGGATTTTGTCAATCCCGGGATTTTTCGGGATTCAAATTGTCCGGGATCCCGGGATTCGCGATCCCGGGATTGCAATCCCTAGTACTTATATATTGTAACGATAAGACAGTCTGTCGCTGTGCAAAGTAACCCTGTCGCTACGCGCCGTGCTATAATTCAATCTGGCAACGACGGCCGCGATAATAAGGGAAACGTTTAGTCCAACCTGGCAATGATGGCAATTTTTAGTCCAACCTGGCAATGATGGAAACTTCTAGTCTAACCTGGCAATGATGGTCGCGATCATCATGGAAACCTTTAGTCCACTCCGGAATGTGCGAGAACGATCTGCGCGATGGCCGGACAGTTATAAAAGGCAGCCGGGTGCGGCGCAGCGGGTCAGTCTGATTTTGACTAACGGAGTTGCCACGCGGAATAACTAAGCAGATATTTAAGTGTAAAGACAGTGAAGTGTAAATCTTTGTGAAATAAAGTGACTGTTGGGTTTTATTGACTGCGTTTGAGGAACTAAGTGTGTTTGTTTATTTCAAATTGCACAATCCAGTGATTCGTACTAGCCCACTAGAACTGGTATTCGTAACATTTGGTGTCTGAAGTGGGATTGTGCTACTGAGGAAAAATTTAATAAAATTATAAAACGCAGACATGGTTAAACTCGAGCAACTGAAGGTGGACCAGCTGAAAAAGGAGCTGGCTGCCTGGAATTTGCCGACTGCTGGCGGAAAGGTGGAGTTGCAGCTGCGCTTGCGAGAGGCGTGTGAATCGAAAGGCATCGATTGGGCTGCGCACGAGTTCGGAACGCAGGAGCTAGAGGCGTCGGGCAAAGTGGAGGAATCGCCTGCGGGTGCCGCGTCGATGCAAAGTACGGCTGCAGCGACTGCGCCACTACAAGCATTGGACATGAGCCAGCTAATGGTTGCACTTAAAGGCATGTTCGAGACTTCCAACCGTGAAATGGCAGCCAAAATGGAAACGGCGACCCAGGAAATATCGGCGCAGGTGGCGGAGCGAATGGAAGTCAAGCTTCAGGAAAATTCTGCGCGCTTGGAGCAGAAAGTGGAGGAAATCTCAGACAGGATTAATGGAAAAGTCGAGCACCTGGAGACGCGGGTAGAGCACTTGGATAAACGAGTCGACGACCTAGATGGTTCCCTGAACAAACGAGTCGACGACCTGGATGATTCCCTGAACAAACGTGTTGACGATCTTGATGATTCCCTGAACAAACGAGTTGATAGTCTGGAAGACTCGATGAGCAGAAAAATGGACGAGCGGCTTAGGGAGGTACAGCCGCGCGAATGGTTGCCGCCGGTTCCGGAAAGTGTTGCCACCCGAGCGGAAGTGCCTACTTATGATGGGACCACGCCGTTCGATACATTCAAGCTACAATTCGACCTGGTTGCTCTGGAAAATCAGTGGACCGATGTAAGGAAAGGTCGGAGATTGGCGCTGGCTCTTAAAGGTGCTGCGGCTGAGGTAATAAAATCAGTTCCGGAATGTTTACGAAGTGAGTACGAGACCGTCATAAGGGCGCTGGCAGCCAAATACAGCGACGAGCACAACAGAACGCTGTACTACTGTGAGCTGAAGAACCGCAGGCAAAGATCCAACGAGGCGCTGCAGACATATGCAGCAGACATTGAGCGGCTCGTGCAGCTGTCCTACCCGTCCTTCGGCGCTGATGATCTCGAGAGGATGAAGATTGAGGCGTTTATCGAAAGTCTTCATGATCCGGAGACACGTCGCAGTGCGTTGATGATGCGCAAGCCGACATTTAGGGAGACGGTGAACAGCGCGATGACATACGAGGCGACATGGATTGGGAGCACTCGGTATGCACCTGCAAGGATACGCCAGGTCCAGCCGAACAACGACGTTGCGATCCAGGCAATAAGCTCTGAGCCACCGGGCAGGCCACGGGTGGTCTCCTCTAAAGTTGTATGCTGGGTATGTGGCAAGCAGGGCCACATATCACGAGACTGCCGCCAACGAAAGAGGCAATCGCCTGAAGCGAGGAATACTGATAATCGAAGCCCAGCCAACAAGCGCAGGGCTGAGGACGGCGAGTCGTTAAACTAAAACGGGTCAGCCCAAAGGGGCGTGAGCTGACAATCTGCCGCCCCACCGTCCTTGTCTCACAGCTGAAACGACAGCCCAGCAGCTTGACAATTGAAGGAAGGATAGATGGGAAGCTGCTCGTGTTGACATTGGATACTGGAGCGTCATATTCGATCATAAAAAGGAAGCTGCTGAAAAACTGGGAACCGCTGCATGGCATACAGCTGCGGACTGCGACTGGCGAGCGTGCGCCGGTAAGAGGAAAAGTTACAAAAACGATTGCTATCGGCACCAGCAGCCTGGAACATGAGTTCATCGTCGCGGATATAATGGACGACGTGATTATCGGCGTGGATTTCATGATTAGGCACGGTTTTACGCTGGACCTGAAAGAAAATGTGCTGAGGTGTGCCAACGTTGAATTCCCGCTGCACACCGGCTATGAGCGAAGCGTGGCGGTAAGGAAGGTTGTATCGTGTCAACACCGGAGGATACCAGCGAATTCTGAGGCGATTGTGTGGGCGAAGGTGGACGATGGGACGAGTCGGCTGTGGGTTGTAGAAGCACCGAAACAAGGACACGACAACATCATCATCGGACGTACATTAGTGGAACCCAAAAATGGCAAAGTACCAGTCAGAATACTGAACCCCCTGAATGCACCCAGATATGTCGGAAAAGATGAGGTAATTGGCGAGTGTAGAGAAGCCGTAGCAGTGGTCAATTGCGAGAGTAGCCCACCCGGAGGAAATAAGTGCGGTTTTAACATGGACGTCATACCGCAGGAGAACCAGTGGAGCAGCGAGTTGACGGCCAAGCAGAAACAGAAGGCGAGGGCACTCCTGCTGCACTATGGGTCAATATTTGCGGCAGAAGCAGGCGGAAGAACAGCCATAGTGAAGCACAACATCGACACCGGAAGTGCAAAACCGATCCGCCAACCGCCAAGACGAGTTCCTCTGGCCAAGAGGGAAGAGGTCACAAATTTGATCGAAAACATGCGGAAAGAAAAGGTCATACAGCCTTCTTCGGGCCCCTGGTGCTCGCCGGTCGTGCTAGTAAAGAAAAAGGATGGCAGTACCCGGTTTTGTGTGGACTATCGGAAACTCAATGATGTGACCAAGAAGGACAGTTATCCATTACCTCGGATCGATGACACCCTGGACACGCTGTCAGGCACGCAGTGGTTCTCCACGCTCGACTTACGCAGCGGCTATTGGCAGGTAGAGCTTGCAGACGAAGACAGGGAGAAAACGGCTTTCAGTGTTGGCGATGGGTTGTGGCAGTTCACCGTCATGCCGTTTGGACTCTGCAACGCCCCAGCAACGTTCGAGCGGCTAATGGAACGGGTGCTGAAAGGGCTGCATTGGCGGACGTGTCTGGTGTACCTCGACGACATAATCGTGATGGGTAAAAGCTTCGACGACCACCTGGGAAAGCTAAAGGAGGTATTCGAGCGGATACAAAAAGCCGGGCTTAAACTCAACCCAAAGAAGTGCTCGCTGTTCCAAAAAGAGGTCAAGTACACGAACTCCGCAGTTTCCTGGGCCTGTGCACATACTACCGCCGATTTGTTCCTGGATTCGCGAGCATAGCCAGCAGCTTGCACAAACTGACGAAAAAGAGTCAAGCTTTCGAGTGGAATGAAGAGCAGGAGCAGGCTTTTGCACGTCTGAAGGAAAAACTGTGCACTGCTCCAATTCTGGCCTTCCCCGTGCCTGGAGAGATGTTTGTGCTGGATACAGATGCAAGCGGGCATAGTATTGGCGGTGTGCTATCACAGATAATAGACGGCCAAGAACAAGTGATAGCATACTACAGTAGGATTCTGCGAAACCGGAACGCAACTACTGTGTGACACGGAGAGAACTGCTGGCGGTATTGGACTGCGTAAAACACTTCCACAAATATTTGTATGGACAAGGGTTTCGCCTGCGCACAGATCATGTGGCATTGAGATGGCTCCTGAACTTTAAAGATCCTGAAGGGCAATTGGCGCGGTGGATCGAGCGACTGCAGAGCTACGACTACACGATAGAGCATCGCAAGGGCAGTAGCCATGGAAATGCCGATGCCTTGTCACGCCGTCCGTGCAAAGTCGAATGCAGGCAGTGCTCGCGAGCCGAAAGCAAAGAACAGATAGTGGACGTCCGGTTGGTAAGCGTTATGCCAGAGGAAGCGTGGTCTGCGGGGAGACTACAAAAAGACCAGCGTGAGGATGCGGATCTTGCAAAAATCGTCGAAGGCAAGGAGCAAGGCGCACGTCCAGACTGGCAGGAGATGGCCGGTGAAAGCCCGATCGCTAAGGCTTACTGGGCGCAGTGGGAAAGCCTGCGGCTGAAGGAAGGATGCCTGTACCGCGAATGGGAGAGCGCGGATGGTCGGACCATCAACTCCCTAATGGTAGTGCCGAAATGCAGAATCAACGACGTCATCGAGGCATACCATAACGACTCCAGTGGAGGGCACCTGGGCATCACCAAAACCGTCGCCAAAATAAAAAGACGATTCTACTGGGTAGGATGTCAGGAGTTTGTAACCGACTGGATTAAGAGCTGCGACCGATGTTCAGCCGCGAAAGGGCCGACAAAAAGATCTCGAGGCCGCATGCAGCAGTACAACGTGGGAGCGCCCTTCGAGCGGATTGCTATGGACGTCGCCGGCCCATTCCCAACTAGCACTCAAGGCAACAAATATGTGCTAGTGGTAATGGATTACTTCAGCAAATGGCCCGAAGTGTACCCTATTCCTAACCAGGAGGCCACTACGATCTCGGAAAAGCTGGTAAACAACTGGGTAGCCAGGTTCGGAGTTCCGTTGGAGTTGCATTCAGATCAAGGCCGGAATTTCGAGTCTGCGGTATTCAAGAAAGTGTGTGAGCTACTGGGGATAAAGAAAACTCGTACCACGCCTTTGCACCCACAGTCCGACGGCATGGTGGAACGCTTTAACCGGACACTGGAGGAATACCTGCGGAAAGTGGTAGGCGGGAATCAAAAGGATTGGGACACGCATATTCCCCTTTTCCTGATGGCGTATAGGTCAGCCCCGCACGACACGACATCACTCACTGCAGCCCGAGCAGTGTTCGGCACGGAGTTGCGGTTACCCGCCGACTTGAAGTTCGGGGTAGTCAGCACGACGGGAGGCGCTAAGACGGACTACGTGGTCAATAGGCGGGCGGAACTCGAGGAAATTCACCAGTTTATAAGGAGCCGCACCAAACTGGTCAGCGATAAGGCGAAAGCCCGATATGATCTACGAGCCAACTCAGCAGGGTTCCAAGGAGGCGATCTGGTAATGCTCTACAACCCGCAGCGGAGGAAAGGTTTGTCTCCGAAACTGCAAACGTCATGGGAAGGACCTTACAAAGTCGTGACTAGATTAACGACGTGGTCTACAGGATTCAACGTTGCAGCAATAAAGGCGCTAAGCTGAAGGTAGTCCATTTGGAGCGCCTGGCGCCTTATCACAGCGGAACCTCGGCACTTGTTCGGGTCGAACAAGTCTAAGTGGTGGGCAGTGTAACGATAAGACAGTCTGTCGCTGTGCAAAGCAACCCCGTCGCTACGCGCCGTGCTATAATTCAATCTGGCAACGACGGCCGCGATAATAAGGGAAACTTCTAGTCCAACCTGGCAATGATGGAAACTTCTAGTCCAACCTAACCTGGCAATGATGGTCGCGATCGTCATGGAAACCGTCAGTCCACTCCGGAATGTGCGGGAACGATCTGCGCGATGGCCGGACAGGTATAAAAGGCAGCCGGGTGCGGCGCAGCGAGTCAGTCTGATTTTGACTAGCGGAGTTGCCACGTGGAATAACTAAGCAAATATTTAAGTGTAAAGACAGTGAAGTGTAAATCTGTGAAATAAAGTGACTGTTGGTTTTTATTGACTGCGTTTGAGGAACTAAGTGTGTTTGTTTATTTCAAATTGCACAATCCAGTGATTCGTACTAGCCCACTAGAACTGGTATTCGTAACAATATAAAGCCAAGTGTGACGTTGCTTTTTTGAGCCACAATCAGGCAAAAACCGCTGAACCGATTTAGATAATAAGCACCAAACATATTTTTAGCTGGGGGAATGGTACATAGGCTATATGATAATGGCCACGCCCCCTTCTTACGCCCACTATGGTAACAAAACTCATCTATGGTATGCTTTTGTAAGGCAATATGGGTATCAAACGATTCAGCGTGTCATAGCGGCAAACATAGGCTTTAATATAATCGGCACGCCCACTTTCCGCGCCCACTAAACTAACAAAAATATGCTACGGTACATGTCGGTAACTCAGTATTAATATCAAATGATTCCGTGTTTAATTGATGTTAACATAGGATATATAAGATTGACCACGCCAATCTGATATGTCTTTTCTCCACGCCCACTATAATAACAAATCAGCCATGGTATATTTGTCATAGCAATATGGGTGTCAAACGATTTAGCGTGTCATTGCGGCACACATAGGCTATAAAATAATCGGCCACACCCACTTTCCGCGCCCACTAAACTAACAAAACGAAGCTACGGTACATGTCTGTGAATCAGTATTAATATCAAATGAATCCGTGTTTCATTGATGTTAACATTGGATATATAAGATTGACCACGCCCACCTGATATGCCTTTTCGCCACGCCCACTATAATAACAAATCACCCATGATATATTTGTCACAGCAATATGGGTGTCAAACGATTTAGCGTGTCATTGCGGCAAACATATGCTATAAAATAATCGGCCACACCCACTTTCCGCGCCCACCAAACTAACAAAACAAAGCTACGGTGCATGTCTTAAAATTAATGTTGATGTAAAATTATTCCGTGTTTCATAGCGGTAAGCATAGGCTATATAAGGTTGACCACGCCCACCTTTTACGCCTTCCTGCAATGGCCATTATGATGACAGAAATTAACTGTGGTATATTTGTGCAAAACAATATGGATATAAAAAAATGTTGTGAGTCATTGCAGCAAATATCTATATATTACCACCGTTTAGATGTGCCGTTTCAGTGGTAAAATTTAATGGGCGTTGAACATGGGTCGTGGCACTTTTTAAATGCCGGTGTAACTTTGGAACTACAACTGCGTTCACATCAATGACACTCGGTACGAACGTACGATTTAGATGTGTTTTTCGATAAGGGGAATGGGGTGGGTTTTTGACAAGGGGGCGTGGCAACGCCCATACAACTTAAGTTTTCAATATGGAATGAGAAATCGGGCAGCATTAAAATTTGGTGCGGGGCCACCGTTTAGATGTGCCGTTTCACTGGTAAGGCTTTGTAAGCGTTGGAAAAGGGGCGTGTCACTTTTTAAGCAACTCAAATGTTTTCAATAACTTTGGAACTACAAATCACACATCAAAGAGATTGGACACAAACTTACGATTTAGATGTGCCCTTCGATAGGGAGAGTGGGGTGGGTATTGGACGAGGGGCACCGCCCATAGAACTCATTTTTTTAATGTGGAATAGCTTCGGAACAATAAGTTGGAAAGCTTTGAAGTTTTGTATACCATCGTCCCATAGATGTGTCATTATAACTACTGGAAAAATTTTATAGACGTTGAACAAGTTTTTCGCGTAACTTAGGAACTGAAAGTCGTATATCAATGAAACCGGGTCACACGCTTCGACTGGAGGAATGGATTGGGCATTGCATAAAAGAGGCGTGGCATCGCCCATAGAGTGTAGTATGAAGAAACTTGATTTATTGGGCCCATTGACTTCAAGCTTGCGTGCAAAGCCGCAGGGCCCTACTAGTAATGGAATATTTTGAGTTTCCAAGATTCACAGCAGCAATTATCAAAATGGCGCAAATTCCGTGCAACTTTAAAGCGGAATGTCAAAAACCCGTTTAACAAGTGGTTGCTTGTCAAAAGCGAGGACACAACGATCATACCGAAGCACATTAATAATGTTACGAATATACCTTCTCTAAGTTCGTTTTGGATTGAAAATAAAACTACTTCAGTTACTCAGCGCAAACGCAGTCAAAAACCAACAATCGTTTTATTTACAAATTTACACTTGTTACTACTTTACACTACTACTATTGCATGTTTCCCCTTTGCTTGCTCATCACAGACTCGACCCTCTGCGCTGCCACTGCTGCTTTTTATACTTGTTTTCTTATCGCGCCGATGTTTCCCATCGCCCATCACCTTCGCGAACCATCCTTGCCATATCGGAATTATAGCCAACCGGCCGTACTCCAAAGTGCATGCCTAAATGTATGCTTCGAAAAGAATTCATTCAGCACAGAGTGCCTCATCGTTACAATAAGGTAATAGCGACAGCCCAGATTATTCTTTAACGCAATTCACCACTGTAGTAAGTTTATTTATAATTTTGTGAAGTCCCTTCATTTTCACTTTTCCTATCCGTGCTGAACCGTTGCTTGTCGAAACCAAACTGCCAGCACCGGTCTTCGTTGTTTTTTATACTTCTTTACCGGGAGCGTAACTCTCGAACCTGCAATGCTGCTGCTGTTGACAAATGCCAGTTGAGTGAAGTCATTTTGCCTATGCTAGGAGGCCCGCAGTTGTGCAGAGCGAGCTGTATGATCGTCATAATTATTTTATTCAAACTTACAGCGAAAATGTAACTTTTTGAAGTCGCATTCTTTTAACTCCGAAACAAGTGGACGGATATCTCTCTGGACCAGTGGCGCACGCATGATTTTGTTTCGGAGGGAGGTTTTGTGTAACTTTGTTGAGAACTTTTAAATATAATAAAATTTAGATGTATGAATTTACAGAGATTCAAAACATGTATGTTTTCCCTACCTGACATATTTTGGTCCTGAAAGTTCAAAATAGAAAATTTAGTTAAAAGGGGACAATTCTTCTCTTTCATTTGATACCCATATCTTCATTATTGTGCAACCGCAAATATTTAAAAAAAGATTTGAAATGTGTATATCCTTAAATTTTTAAAGTCCTTTAAAAAGGTCTTTGGGCCAGAAAATGAAAAACTGACTATACCATATTACTATAAATGACCTCTAGTTTCACGCCTATATCAACATTGGGATGGGTCTCGGCAAAAAAATTTGTTTTTCGCACGGTGTAATAAATGTCAAGTTGGTGTTTTCACTCAGTGCATCATACTTTGTCAATTTTCTTTCGATTCTATTGATGTTAGGCTTAATATTTGCACAAATAATATAACTTTTATCTTACATTTTAAAACCAAAAGAGATAATTTATTTTATCTATAAAAAACATTCGAAAATATGTTCTGACCGACGGACAGCTCTTGTTAGTCGGATGATTCGTTTACGAGAGATGTGGTCATAACTGAAACAACAGGGAAAAAAACTGGTTTTTCGAAGATTTTTAGAAAACGCTTTAAACGCGAAACAACAATTTTTTATCTTCAGTTCCGTGTTCAGCGACCAGAGTTAGTCTAGAAGACACTTTTATTTTTAGGTGAATTTTTTGTGTCGAGTAGTGTTATTGATGATTGAATATTGATGATTGAATATATATGCGACGGTTATAATTACATTTCTGTACATTTCTGTAAAGATATTTCGCGGGGGTTTAAACCCCAAAAACCCTCCCCTGTGTGCGCCACTGCTCTCGACCATAAAACAAAAACATGTCGTGCGACAACCAACTTTACACATGACAAAAAATCTATATACTCGCAAAACTAGGTGCCGAATATATTATTGTAACGATAAGGCACCCTGTCGCTGTGCTATGCACTAGAATGCTTTTATGGGCATACTTTTAGGCACGCACGCACGCAATACGGCCGACTAGATATAATTTCGCTATTACATGACTCGCGATGGTAATGGAAAGTTTGAGTCCAATTGGAATGTGTGAGAACAATCTGCTCGACAAGCAGACAAGAATAAAACGTAGCCGGGTACAGCGCAGAGAGAACAGTTGTGTTTTAGCAAGCACAGGTGCAACACCATATATGTAGTACTTCTATATTGGCAGTGCACTAAGGGTACATGCGTCAACATCACAGTACAACCAAAGACAATTAAACTATAAGATGTCTTACGTTCATAGAAATCAGTGGCGCTTCAAAAATTTGCCGTGGCTTTTTCAATAAAGCCACGTGAGAGTGGTTTTTACAGCAGCGCCACATCCGGAGAGCAACGATGAAGCCACGCAAGCAACTCTCTCTGCTCGCAGTCGGCAGAGATGTGAATATGCGTGTGATCTCTATGTGCTCTTGTGTTAATTTTGTTGGTGGTTGATTATTTTAATCAGTAGCGCACACGGGACCGGAACGTTTGGGGATGGAAACCCCCTCAAATATAAAAATTAGTAGGGAAATATCCTTCCAAAAGAAGTCCTGCCTGCGCCACTGACTTCAACGCATGTAAAGTGAGCGCACACAATTTTGCTTTTGCTTGGCAGCGATCAAAGCCGTTGGGCTTTGTGTGAGCAAAACAAAGAGCGTTAATGTTATTACGGTCTCACTGTACCGACGCTTGCTTGCTCTCGATAATGAAAATTTTGCAAATTCGAGCTCGCCCTATGACATTCGGTTGTATGGCCGTAAGACATCTTATTGTTTAATTGTCTTTGGTACAACTATACCGAAATATGAGCGAGAAAACGTATAACAAATGTACATTGACAGATATGTCAAATGTGAAAAAACAGGTGCGTTTTCAGGGAAAAAAGATTGAATATTCAAAAGTGTTGGGAAAATGGTCAGGAGCTGTTGTGTGTGCGGGAAGGGAAAATAAAAACTTCCTTCAACGAATGTAAAACTTTTTTTTTTTTTAAATTCGTTCGTTTTCGTTTTGGCCTGCCTGTTTCTAAAACCGACCACTCTTTGACAGTTGTTTGTTTATAATTGTTTTGATGAATGCACGTATAGAAATACGTGCAAACAAGTTCTTGTATAATCTGTCTCATATATGTGCAACACGGAGTATTCCAATAAGTAACAAGTGTGTAGAGAGTAGTAGCTTATTTCCACAGGGCCTTAAATGCATTTAACGCTTAAATGCATTTAACCTCGCATTTAAATGCTCAACTTCCCATGCAGTTGTTTTTGTATCAAAGTAAGTTAACTCACTTTCAAACCTGAGTTATAGCCTATTTTCACCCGGCCTTAAATGCATTTAACATCGCATTTAAATGCTCTAATTCCCATGCAATTGTTTTTGTATCAAAGTGAGTTAACTCACTTTCAAAACTGAGTTAACTCAGTTTTGCCGTTTACAGACGTCTAACAGAATATGTTATGTTAAAAGCTGGAGCAGTACTGACAAATGTACAAATTTTGATAGCATGCTTTACGGCGCTGCAAGAGCCGTACGAACACAAACGAAGGAGGAGGATTTGTTTACTGAGTTTTTCGCAAAAATACATATCGTCTGTCATAATCAAAGACAAAACTTCTATTATTTGCCAATAATAAATGCTGAAAAAGAAAATCAAAAACGTGGAACTTCTCACTAACCCTCTTGACATTAAAAATTCAACAAGCAACTCTCCATCTTTGCTCTCCAAATGTGGCGCTGCTGTAAAAACCACACTCACGTGACTTTATTGAAAAAGCCACAGCAAATTTTTGAAGCATCGCTGATTTGTATGAACGTGAGATATCTTATAATTTAATTGTCTTTGGTTCAAACCATGGCTCAACAATAAGGTTGTAGCAAGCCACCGGCTGATGGTTTACCGCTTCTGTCAGAATCGTCGATGTCTGCAGTGCTGCTGTGTTGCCGTATCGGTTGAAATGAAAACACCTGAACAATTTCCAAATTGGAAAAGAAATATAGCGCCGTCTGGCAACAATCACTTTTGTTTGTTTTCAGTTTCTCCCTCTTTCGTTGGAAAATAGCAGCTGATTTTGACAGTAGCGATAAGCAACCCTACTAACACAATACATGTGGTTTTTGGTGTTGCCGGGATGCTACAACCTTATTATTGAGCCATGGGCTCAAACATCGGACTTCAAATCATCGATATTTGAATTGTTAATATTGATATTCGGTTATCGATAAATTTTTATAGACGTTATCTCTTTCGCATCCCTACGCTAAGAACGTGTGGCGGTGGTGGACTTGTTTCTCAGAGTAGCTTTAAAATAAGTCTTAATTCGAACACATAAAGTTTATCCGAATATAATTTCGAGAAAGAGACGTAAAAACAAAAAAACTGCAATTTTCCTCAAGCTTTGTTCATTAGCGGAAGCCAATTTGCCGGAACACATGATGGAGCGGGAGGAATTTTATGGTAAATGAGTATGTGTAACACTAAGGATAATGTAAAAGTGTTTTGTTTAGGAGTGACGCTAAGCGAGAAAGAACCACTGGCACAATTCGAGGTCGATGAATCGGATAAATACTCTCTTACAGAGCAAAAGTTAATAATCAAACAAATTTGTCTGGGTGCGGAAGCGAAGCGCGGTGAATTCAATGTTATACAGGTGAGTGCGGTGGTTTTGCTGATGTTGTCAAAGACGCGCTTTTCATCCCCATAGTTACTACAGAAATCGTCAGTGGTTAAGGTAAATGTATAAGGTAGTGGTAGCACCACAGCTGATTAAACTTTTGGGGGATACTACGGTTTCCGTGGCGCCGCCATTTGATGATGTTTTTAGATAGATTGATCCAAAATGAAGAATACAATTTTTCGATATCTCGCTTCGTTTTCGAGATATCGAGGTTCAAAGTTTTTATATACAGATAAGCGAGAAAGTAGACTGGACTAGAACTACGGTCGATAAAAGAGATTCCGAAGGCCGGCCACACGGATGGAATTTGAATGCAGAAATACTGTTAGCACTTTACTGATGCTCCGGCACACTAGTTGCTCCTATGAGGGTTATTTTTCAAGCGCCCGGCCGAAGGCCGGCCACACAAATAGAGTTTGGATGCAGAAGTACTGTAAATATTTTACGGAATCTGAAGCCCTACTTGCACTTACGAGGGTTATTATCCCTCGATATCTCGAAAACGAAGCGAGATATCGAAACATTTTATTCTTCATTTTCGATTTATTTTTGGTCGATCTATCTAAAGACACCCTCAAATGGCGGCGCCACGGAAACCGTAGTCGTGCCAACTTTTGGAACAAGTGTAGAATGGCGTACCCTCGTGGGAAAAAAGCATGATTCAATACAGAGATTGCGCCTTCTGAGAGAAAATCAATTTGATGCCGCACCAGTGACGTCAACGGAGAATATGTAGGGCTTCCATCAGTACTTTTTAAATTCTTTCATTTTGAACTTACATTTTGCTTCACTCTTTTGAGCAAATAGTAGGCTTTCTTTATACTTTAGCCCCTATATATATATGTAGTTGCATAACAGTTTAATAGAAATTTGTATATCTTTATAAAATAAATTGTAAATTCATATTTTTCATTCATATGAATAACACAAATAAAACAAGTGAATTTCGGGAGGAAACCCTGCAATCAATTCAAATTTCGTGCTATGTTTTTATTGGTTGAAAATTTTTTTGACCAAAAATTTTTGTTTTGTGAAAACTGTGCCGCTTTTGCTTGTTTTCGTGTTTTTGTGTTAAATTTAATAAATAATTTCGAAAATCCTCGCGTTAAAAGGTGCATGTAGGGAAGGAATCGCGGAAAAATTTACAAAACAAAAAAACGAGAGTCATGCGGTGTGCAGTGGGCCTGTGTAGACGAAATAATGAAAACAAAAAAGGTACATGAGTGGCGACCATAGTGAAATAAATAAAGTGAACCAGCTAGGGAGAGGCATGCTTAAAAAATGTCAATTGATTTGAAAATTTGTTTCACGTCAATTCATTTTGAATTAACCCATTTGAGTTTGCTGTTCTCGAACGCATGTGTTCCGAACTCAGTATTACACATACTTTCCAACCAGGGACAGTAACAGTTATAAGTTTTATTATAAAAATCAATGTTTAACAGTTATTTTTTTATTTTTATTTTATGACAACAAATAACAGTTATTGAGTATTTATATTTTAAAACTCCTTTAATAACAATTATTTTTGATTTTTTTCTTATTAGTCCATAAGCAACAGTTTTCTTTCGATTTTTATTTTAGTTGACCTATGATAACAGTTATTGGTGACTTTTATTTAAAAAAGTCATAATAAAAATTATTCAGTGAATTTTATTTATAAAAGTCATCAATAAAAATCATTCGGTGACTTTTATTTTTTAAGTCATCATTAAAAATCATTCAATGACTTTTATTTATAAAAGTTCCATATAATTCCATATAAATGTATACCTATATATTCTTGATCGGCTGAACAAAAACAATAGAACAAACCACATATATATTACGAGAAGGGCCCACGAGAAGGGCTTAAAAAACATCATTTGTATCTCATTTGAAGTGCTTTCACCAGTTTTGATGTCAAGTCATCTTTTAAATCATGTTTCCGCATACGAAATCTTAACCCATCCTTGGGCCAGTTAAATTTTGATTTCGAATAATTATAAAATACGTGTCGAATAAGTTTTGATCTAGAATATTTTCAGGAAGTTCAAATCCAATACCCGACAAATTTAGATATTCCAGTAGTGCAATTAATGAAAATGACTTATGTTGCGACTTAAAAAATAAAAGTCATTGAATGGTTTTTATTGATGACTTTTATAAATAAAAGTCATTGAATGATTTATATTGATGACTTTTATAAATAAAAGTCATTGAGTGGTTTTTATTGATGACTTTTATAATAAAAGTCATTGAATGATTTCTATTGATGACTTTTATAAATAAAGGTCATTGAATGATTTTTATTGATGACCTAAAAAATAAAAGTAATCGAATGATTTTTATTGATGACTTTTATAAATAAAAGTCATTGAATGATTTCACTGTGCAAGTCCAAAATTTAGACATGGGGGGGACCTACTGGGTGAGTTTCCTATAGGTATACTGAGTTGAAATCCACCAGACGTTTGGTAAGATTGCCTCTAGTTTATGAGAAATCCGACTTTGAAGTTTGGTAATTTTCGTCAAGTTTGTCGCATAAGTCTTCGAACGTTTAAATGCTAATAGGTCCTAAATCGTTCCGAATATCGCTTTACTGTCTTCGGCAATTTTGTAGATATTTTAACGACCAACACATTTGCTTAAGACACCAATCCAAAAAAAAGACATTCAAACTGTGTAATTGCGATATGTGCATTTTTTTGCGGAGCGCAACGTGGCGTATGAGTGTTAATTATAATTAAATGACACTCATACGCCACGTAGCACTGCGCAAAAAAATGAACATATCGCAATTACACAGTTTGAATGTATTTTTTTTGGATTGGTGTCTGAAGCAAATTTGTTGGTCGTTAAAATATCTACAAACTTGCCGAAGACAGTAAAGCGATATTCGAAACGATTTAGGACCTACTTAAGCGACAAACCCGACTAAAATGAGCAAACTTCAAAGACGGATTTCTCTTAAACTAGAGCCAATCCAGCCAAACGGCTAGTGGATCTCAACTCAGTATACCTATAGAAAACTCACCCAGTAGGTCCCCCCCATGTCTAAATTTTTGAGGGCAAATTTCACGCACAGTGTTTTTATTGATGACTTAAAAAATAAAAGTTACCGAATGATTTTTATTGATGACTTTTATGAATAAAAGTCACTGAATAATTTTTATTATGACTTTTTTAAATAAAAGTCACCAATAACTGTTATCATAGGTCAATTAAAATAAAAATCGAAAGAAAACTTTTACTTATGGACTAATAAGAAAAAAATCAAAAATAATTGTTTTAAAGGATTTTTAAAATATAAAAAAAATAATTCTTATTTTTTGATATTTCCGTAAAAATTACATAATACAAGTTAATTGCCAAATATGATTCTTGACACGAAAATAAATTTGTTGGTATATTTAATTTATTTGTATGACTTTTCCTTCATAGTAAATTTTTCAAATAAAGTTTTCGTAAATAACTGTTATTTCCGGTCCCTGTTTCCAACTTTCTTTTTTGCTGCACATTTAAATGTACTGAATACATGGGGATCGTGCCCCCATGAGCAGTTCTACATAGTGCGCACGATTCCTTAGGCATTTCAGTAATTTTTATTTTGCTATGCTGCCGACGTTCTGCCTCTTGGAAAAAAAAAATTATTTTTTGAACAAAAAGAGTTAAGTATTTGACAAATTTGTTGATAGTGACATAAAATAAGCATGCCGATTCAAGAGAGTTGTCAGTATCTGGTTCACTTTATTTATTTCACTATGAGTGGCGACGTCCTTTTCTAATCGAAAATAGAAAACAAATTTATTAAATAACAAAAAGTTAATAAATATTTGATGTTGTCCCATTGTGTTGCTCTCTCCAAAATTATATCAACATTTTCAGCCAATAGTAAACAATTTTGTATGACGTCACTGGTGCGGCTTCAAATTTTTTTTCTCCCGGAAGGCGCAATCTTCTATTCAATGAATCTTGGTACCAAACTGTCGATAACAAGAAGCCAAGCCATATTTTGTAATGCTGCCACATCTTAAAAATACAAAATTTTTTTGTAACCCTGTAACCAGGGGTGTTTGAAAATTCCCTACATTTAGTGAATTTTAAAAAATCTGTCCTTTTTTTCCGTACCCACACAATTTTCGCTAAAATTCCCTACATGTGGGGAATTTTCCCTACAGTTAACATCACTGCAACTGACTACTTTTCTCCTGCAGGGATGTGAGAGCGTAGTTTCATCTGTGTTATAGCCTATTTCCACCGAGCGCTTAAATGCATTTAAGGGCTCTGTTAAGCTTGAGAACTGTCAAGCGTTTCCACCAAAACTGAGTTAAATGCAACAGCTGGTTTTTGTTTACATTTTTAGTTGGTCAAGCCAAATTCTGCATTTATTTCTGAGCAGCCACAGCTTACCCATCGCCGCCATCTCCTTGTATACGTATGTATGGTTTCTTGTAGCCCCTCTACTGCAAGAAAACCAATTCGCTTTCCTTCTCAACAGTCTAGGAATGTCTGCGTTTTCATATTTGTAAAAATTTTTTTCATTTGTCAATGTTTATTTCATTTATGAAAGTTGTCAGCTGATTGATACCAGAGCTGTCTGAATTTTTAATGTCAAGAGGATTAGTGAGAAGTTCCACGTTTTTGATTTTCTCTTTCAGCATTTATTATTGGCAAATAATAGAAGATTTGACTTTGATTATAACAGACGATATGTATTTTTGCGAAAAATGCAGTAAAAAGTAATTGTCTTAGCAAAAAATCTACCACACCGAACGCAATGCGAATGCCCTCTTTTGTTTGTGTTCGTATGGCTCTTGCAGCGCCGAAAAGCATGCTATCAAAACTTGTACATTTGTCAAAATTTCTCCAGCTTTTAACATAACATATTCTGTTAGACGTCTGTAAAGGGCAAAACTGAGTTAACTCAGTTTTGAAAGTGAGTTAACTCACTTTGATACAAAAACAATTGCATGGGAATTAGAGCATTTAAATGCGATGTTAAATGCATTTAAGGCCCGGTGGAAATAGGCTATTACGCTCTTTGGTTGCGCTCACTGCAGCGAGTCTGCGTAAGCACATTGCTGTGTGCTGCGTCGAAATTTGCACAAAAATGATTGAGCGACAAAAACAGCCACCAACACGTCATTGTACACACACATGGGCGTACCCAGGAAGAAATTTGGGGGGGAAACATAACTACATTTGAAAATTCAAAATATAGAATATAGAGAATAGGGTGTCCCATCTGTTGGTTGCATTTTGAACTAGCGAGTACATCGACTTTGACAGCACTTACGGCTGTCATTCTTTTACAGATAATTAGTTTATTGTTTGCGGTTAACGAATATGGATCGCTTTTCGCTCGAAGAACTCTGGGAAGTGTTGAAATTTTACTTCGAAAGTGAAAGTGTAGTCGAAGTATCAGTCGCTGATACAGTCAGAAATCGCGTAATCAACCGTTTTGGAAACGGTTTATTACCACCGCGCAGCTGCGATTTGGCTCCGCTAGACATTTTTTTGTGGAGAACCGTGAAGGATAGATGTTATGTGGACCTTGAAAGCCATAGA
The DNA here is from genome assembly GCA_963668005.1 of Melieria crassipennis. Lineage (NCBI taxonomy): Eukaryota > Metazoa > Arthropoda > Insecta > Diptera > Ulidiidae > Melieria > Melieria crassipennis. The sequence continues at coordinate 82,812,987 of OY764961.1, read as the reverse complement.
GCCGCACACATTGGAAAATGTAGTAAAACCTGTGCTTTCATTATTTTTCAGCCAATTTAAAATGCAAGTTTCTGTTGGGTCACCCTTTATATATATTATATATGATATATATCTATATATATACAGTGGCGGTCAAAGCACGAGGCTTATGAGGCAAATACCTAGGGCGGCAAAATTTGCGAACGAAGCGCAATGGGCGCCCAATCTCTGAAAAAATGTGTCTTTAAGTTGCATTTACATAAATATTCCCACATTCATTATAATTTTGAGTATCGATCGATTTTTATGAAAAAATTGAATTCGAACAAATCACATGTGGTTGATAACTTTCGTATTTTAATGAATGGGGCGGCACCCTGGCGATTTGCCTCGGGCAGCATATAAGCTTTTTCCGCCACCCCACTATATGTATATACATATATATATATATTTATAGGGGGCGCAAATGCCGATCGGCCTGTACACAGCGTGTGCTTCAGTTTGCACAGTCAATGAGCGCAGACTGAAGCGCTCGCTCTCCTGCTGGCACCGCTCTTTCCCTTTTGTGGATTCCCGCCGAACTAAGAAACTTGCAAACTTACCCTGTGGGAAATCGGACTGGTCCAAGTCTAGTTTTTCAACTGGTCGCTTGACAGTCATATATGACCTCAGAATCGACTCGTTTTCTTGTAGCAAACTCACCCTTTTAACATGGCGGTGTCCTAGGCGAGGGCCAATTGTCCCCGTCTGCATCCATTTGCAACTAGTCCAAGGTTAGTCCGAAGTAAACCAGTTGCAAAGCGACTAGTTTACAAACTAGTTTATTCTGGATTAGTTTTCTAACCACTCGATTTTTATGGGGAAAATAAAACAGTGCATTTTTTAAATAATTATTTTATTCGAAAAATATTTTAAAATTTTTTAAATAATTATTTTATTTTAAAAATATTTAAAAATAAAAACAAAAAATCATCGCGAATAAAAAAAATTATTGGTGCATTTAAAGATGAACCAAGATAAACTTCCACTTGTTGACACACTTCTGCCGAAACTGTTTGAGCCTGATGCAATACAACATCCTGACTTCGCCTGCAATAAATAAATAAATAAATGAATTAATAAATATTTACATAAATATATAAATACATATATTAATACACACCTTTCAGCTGCCGCTGCAATTCGTTGCTTTACGCAACCACGCAAAATTCTAACTGAAATCATTCAAGACAAAACGTGCAAATCGAGAAAACTTCGTGTCATAGAAACAGAAAGAAACATTTCTACGTTGTTGTTGTAGCAGAACAATCGCAAGATCGGCCTTAACAGTATTTTTTTGCTTCTCTCACCTCATTTTTCTCATTTTTATGTGCTCTTCTCGCTTATGAACACGCACACAGAACGTGAACGATTAGACGCGAACTGACTGACTTCTGCATCCGCTGACAGTCACTTTGGCAACTAGTTGTCCAATTGACTACAAAAAACCAGTTGAAAGACCAATGAATTTTGGGAACTAGTTGTCTCAGGTCCGACAGGGTACTTACATACTCAAAATCACACTAATACACCGAAAACATCGGACCCCCCCCTACAAGAACACTATCGGTTATATAACCGGTTATATAACTGATAGTGTATAACTGATATATCCGTTAGCGTCCGGAACAAAGTTTCAGTTAGATTTGTTCAGAGCGTGTGAAAAATCTGACGGAAACTCTTGTGTACATGTGATTTTGTATCACCTACCAACGCACGCACTTTGAAGCCTGAACAAGCGTATAGCCATCTCGCTCACTTAGTTAGCTATGACGGATATATTGGTTAGACATACCAGGTAGTCATAACGTATATATTTGTTAGGACTAACGTACAAATTGGGTACATATAACCGACATATCAGTTAGATCTATCGGGTAGTTGTAAAAGAAGACACATTTATATATAGGGGAGACCGGGGCAAATACGCCCACGTTTTGGAAAATTTTTTTTTCAACATGACAGTAATGATTCTCGAATAACAATATATGTCACGCGCTAGTGTCTTTCCTAAGGAACAAAACTCACATTATCATTTTTATAGATTCCTATTTATTTTCAAGTTTCAACGAAAAATTTAAAGTAATATCGAATTGGCCATTCGGAAAACCCTCGGGGAAATACGCCCACTGCCCGGGGCAAATACGCCCACTTTATTAATTCAAGAATCTCGGACGAAAGTAATAGAAAACAACATTTCAGAAACGAAATACTTTGTTTTTATTTATGTACAGTGTCTTATTTTCTAATCACTATCAGAATATTCACTGAGACAGTTTTTACAAGTGAAAATAAATTTCGAAGTTTTTTCCACGAATGATAAATAATATTAATAATTTTATATATTCCTATACAGTGTAGTCACGAAACCACGGAAATAAATTTACTCTAATTTTTCCATATTTTTCTGAAATGAAAAGTCCTTCACCACTTTTTACAAAACTATCAATTGAAAAAAATATTTTAGAAAAAAATTGAACAAATATGCTTTATTAAAACTTCTAACTTGAATACTTTCTTCGATTTTGAGTTCTGCGAAAAGTGGCGAAGGATTTTTCAAATTCGGAAAAATACAGAAAAAGTTTCGTTAGGTTTTGGTCCGTAACTTCCATACCACCCTGTATATTAAGCAGGTCATTTATCTGGACCACGCTGTATATTAAGTGGATGTATTTCTGGACCACCCTGTGTATTAATATAAATTTGTCATTTATAATCTTCAGGCAGTAAAACCTTGATAAATGCGTTAGGTGGGCGTATTTGCCCCGAAACGAACTGGGCGTATTTGCCCCAAACAACAAAATGTTTTTTTTTTAAATTAAAAAAATACAAAAAAACTTTTTACGACAAAACTACTTTGGCCTACAGTTTTTCTTACTTCAAATAACAGGAAAAACTTACCTGGCTGCATAAGGAACGAGAAACGAAGATTGTAGATATTTTTTCCCAAACTGCAAAACTTAGATGTTCAGACTATGGAACGACAAAACAATCTGCTTTTATTTATAACGTTTTAACCGCAATGTCAATCGCCTCGATCACCTTCATTCTCTGTTGGGGTGTTCGACAAGGAACATCAATTGTGAGCTGTGCTGTGCTGATTGGCACGAGACGGCGCGCCGCGGCGTACCGTTTGCAAATTCGAATATGCAAGGGTGTCTGTCCATGTGAAAATAAACGTGCGTGTTGCTTGTGTATACGCTGAGGCGATTGAAAACAATACGAGCAACTACACAACATGAAAAGCAAATTGAATTTCCATGGCTTTCGGTTCTGCTATGAATAATGAACCATGTGAATTCGCAAAGGCGTACAGTAGAATGTGCGGTTTTATTGATACAAAAGCAAAACCATGAATTTCATGTAGGCTACGTTGCCTTCTGGTCTAATAAAATTCATACCGATAAATTTTTCAAATTCATATTTTAACAGCCCAATTCTGTACACTTAATAAATTCACCATATTGACTATTTGTCAAGTTTTTACTATTTGTCAAGAATTGGCATTCTATTTCTAAAACTGAAAGCTCTTTCCTTGATAAATTGTCAAAAGTGTAAATGCTATTGAGAATAGCTTACAAATTTTTTGTTAATTAAATTAACAAACCAAAACATGAATTTAATTATTGGTATTTATTATTATTATTAATTACTAATTATTGTTATTTATTGTTATTATTGTTTTTTAGTTGGTATTTATTACAGTTTCTTCATTATTTATTCTTTTTATTTTCTTAAAGTTTATATCATTTAGTATTTTTATGTGTTCTTTAGTATTTTTATTTTATTCTTATTTTTCGTTTTACTTGCAATGTGTTTTTTTAGCCAAATTCAATTTGGCCAAGCAAAATTATTAAAAAGTAATCTATATATATGTAACAGTTGGGCTGAAAAGTTCGTATCGTTTTATAGAAAAACAAATTTTTTTGGCAAAATTCGATTTTATTATTCAACATAGTTGCCATCGAGGGCGATACACCGAATATAGCGATCTTCCAACTTTTCAATACCATTTTTGTAGTACGATTTGTGTTTAGCCTCAAAATAGGCCTCTGTTTCGGCGATTACTTCCTCATCGGCTTTAAATTTCTTTCCAGCGAGCATTCTCTTGAGATCTGAGAACAGGAAATAGTCGCTGGGGGCCAAATCTGGAGAATACGGTGGATGCGGAAGCAATTCGAAGCCCAATTCATGCAATTTTACCATCGTTTTCCCCGATTTGTGACACGGCGCATTGTCTTGATGAAACAACACTTTCTTCTTCTTCAAATGAGGCCGTTTTTTCGCGATTTCGTCCTTCAAACGCTCCAATAACGCTATATAATAGTCGCTGTTGATGGTTTTTCCCTTTCCAAGGTAGTCGATGAAAATTATTCCATGTGCATCCCAAAATACGGACGCCATAACCTTACCGGCCGACTGTTGAGTTTTTCCACGCTTTGGATTCGGTTCATCGCGTGCAGACCACTCAGATGACTGCCGACTGGACTCCGGAGTGTGGTGGTGGATCCATGTTTCATCGATTGTCACATATCGACGCAAAAATTCACTTCTATTGCGGTTGAACAGCTCCAAACATTGCTCTGAAGCATCGACACGTTCTTGTTTTTGGTCGATTGTGAGCTCGCGCGGCACCCACTTTGCACATAGCTTTCGCATACCCAAATATTCATGAACGATATCCAACACGTTCTTTTGATATCTTTAGAGTGTCAGCTATACAAATCAACCTCAATTTACGATCTTCCAAAATCATTTTGTGGATTTTTTTGATGTTTTCGTCCGTAACAGCCTCTTTTGGACGTCCACTGCGTTCATCGTCTTCGGTGCTCATATGGCCTGTACGGAATTTAGCTAACCACTTACGAATGGTTGCTTCGCCCGGCGCAGAGTCCGGATAACACTCATCAAACCACTTTTTGGTATCAGTAGCACTTTTTTTCATCAAAAAATAGTGTTTCATTAAAACACGAAATTCCTTTTTATCCATTTTTTTCAAAATAACAAAAGTGGCTTCACTCAAAATGCTGTATCTGACAAACTAATAATCAGACAGCTGTCAAATTTATACACGTTTCTTTTGAAGGTTGGTTCTACGTAAAAATGATACGAATTTTATTCCAGTGTGCCATCTCATAGAAACGATACGAACTTTTCAGCCCAACTGTTATATAAAAATGAATCGTGGTTCGTTCGGCTGCTTAAAACTTGAAAACGACTGGACCAACTTGGATACTTCCTTCGGCGGGTTGAAACTCGATTATCCGGGCTTCCATTAACCGTGATTTACCTCTATTATCCGTGATTGATTTTTTTTACCTCTATTAACCGTGCTTTACCTCTATTATCCGTGAAGCACATGTACTTGTGTTTGTTTTTTTTCCGTATAACACATATAAATATACTATACATATTTATTTTAAATAAATGAATTTTTTTAAATACATAGGGGAGACCGGGGCAAATACGCCCACGTTTTGGAAAATTTTTTTTTCAACATGACAGTAATGATTCTCGAATAACAATATATGTCACGCGCTAGTGTCTTTCCTAAGGAACAAAACTCACATTATCATTTTTATAGATTCCTATTTATTTTCAAGTTTCAACGAAAAATTTAAAGTAATATCGAATTGGCCATTCGGAAAACCCTCGGGGAAATACGCCCACTGCCCGGGGCAAATACGCCCACTTTATTAATTCAAGAATCTCGGACGAAAGTAATAGAAAACAACATTTCAGAAACGAAATACTTTGTTTTTATTTATGTACAGTGTCTTATTTTCTAATCACTATCAGAATATTCACTGAGACAGTTTTTACAAGTGAAAATAAATTTCGAAGTTTTTTCCACGAATGATAAATAATATTAATAATTTTATATATTCCTATACAGTGTAGTCACGAAACCACGGAAATAAATTTACTCTAATTTTTCCATATTTTTCTGAAATGAAAAGTCCTTCACCACTTTTTACAAAACTATCAATTGAAAAAAATATTTTAGAAAAAAATTGAACAAATATGCTTTATTAAAACTTCTAACTTGAATACTTTCTTCGATTTTGAGTTCTGCGAAAAGTGGCGAAGGATTTTTCAAATTCGGAAAAATACAGAAAAAGTTTCGTTAGGTTTTGGTCCGTAACTTCCATACCACCCTGTATATTAAGCAGGTCATTTATCTGGACCACGCTGTATATTAAGTGGATGTATTTCTGGACCACCCTGTGTATTAATATAAATTTGTCATTTATAATCTTCAGGCAGTAAAACCTTGATAAATGCGTTAGGTGGGCGTATTTGCCCCGAAACGAACTGGGCGTATTTGCCCCAAACAACAAAATGTTTTTTTTTTAAATTAAAAAAATACAAAAAAACTTTTTACGACAAAACTACTTTGGCCTACAGTTTTTCTTACTTCAAATAACAGGAAAAACTTACCTGGCTGCATAAGGAACGAGAAACGAAGATTGTAGATATTTTTTCCCAAACTGCAAAACTTAGATGTTCAGACTATGGAACGACAAAACAATCTGCTTTTATTTATAACGTTTTAACCGCAATGTCAATCGCCTCGATTTTTTTGTGGTTATGTCTACGAGTTAAGGCGCACTTACAAAAAAATTGGCGCGGAATTTGAATGAATACTTTAAGAGAAACAACGGGTGGGCGTATTTGCCCCGTGGGCGTATTTGCCCCGGTCTCCCCTAAGTATTGATTTTTTTATTTTATTTAATTTTTCTTTCATTTATGTACCATATGTATTCACTGGCTTCGGCGAAACATTTTCATCTGCCATTACAATCATCCTCTTCTTCATGGGCGTTGAACCTTCGTCGTTGTATTTTCCGGTATTGAACGTTTTTTTGTACATTTTAGGATCTGTAAAGAAAATAATGTAAATAAAAGAAAGAATAGGTAATAATAATAGGAATAAACAGAAAACCTGAGAAATTTGGTAAGCAATACGCTAGCTGCTCCTCTGTGTATATATTCTAACATTATTCTCTTTACAGATCCTAAAATGTACAAAAAAAACGTTCCAGACCGGAAAATACAACGACGAAGGTTTAACGCCCATGAAGAAGAGGATGACTGTAATGGCAGATGAAAATGTTTCGCCGAAGCAGAGGACAGTGAATACATACATAAATGAAAGAAAAATAAAATAAAATAAAAAATCAATACTTATATATAAATGTGATTCTTCTTCTTACAACTACCCGATATATCTAACTGATATTTCGGTTAGATCTACCCGATTTGTACGTTAGTCCTAACAAATATATACGTTAGGACTACCTGGTAGATCTAACTGCTATGTCGGTTAGATGTACCCAATTTGTGCGTTAGTCCTAACAAATATATACGTTAGGACTACCTGTTATGTCTAACCAATATATCCGTCATAGCTAACTAAGTGAGCGAGATGGCTATACGTTTGTCCAGTCTTTAAAGTGCGTGCGTTGGAAGGTGATACAAAATCACATGTACACAAGAGTTTCCGTCAGATTTTTCACACGCTCTGAACAAATCTAACTGAAACTTTGTTCCGGACGCTAACGGAAATATCAGTTATACACTATCAGTTATATAACCGGTTATATAACCGATAGTGTTCTTGTAGGGCCCCTGTCAGACAGACCTAACCGAAACACCAACACCTTGATGCAAAAAATGAATACAACTAATACATATGCATTTCATTCAAATTTTAAAATTAATTTTATTCTATGTTCAAACGTTAGCGAGAAAAGGAAGATTCAAGCAATTAATAATTTCTGTATGAGAGAATGAGATAGCGATATACACATGGCACGTGCCACCAAACGTTAGCGAGAAAAGGAACATTCAAGCAATTAATAACTTCTGTATGAGAGAATGGGTTAGCGATGTACACATGGCACGTGCCACCATATGTAAAATCTAACCTAAAAATAAAACAAACACGACCGCCAAACTTACGTGCGAGAATTTCAAGTTGAAGTGTAAATAAAAAGAATAATAATAATAATAGGAATAAACAGAAAACCTGAGAAATTTGGTAAGCAATACGCTAGCTGCTCCTCTGTGTATATATTCTAACATTATTTTCTTTACAGATCCTAAAATGTAAAAAAAAACGTTCAAGACCGGAAAATAAAACGACGAAGGTTTAACGCCCATGAAGAAGAGGATGACAGTGTCAGATTTTTTGTTTTGTTAAAACTGGAGGACAGTGAATGACAGCAAATGAATGAAAAAAATAAAATAAAAAACCAATACTTTTATATAAATGTGTCTTCTTCTTCTTATGACTACCCGATAGATCTAACTGATATTTCGGTTAGATGTACCCGATTTGTACGTTAGTCCTAACAAATATATACGTTAGGACTACCTGGTAGATCTAACTGATATGTCGGTTAGATGTACCCAATTTGTGCGTTAGTCCTAACAAATATATACGTTATGACTACCTGGTATGTCTAACCAATATATCCGTTATAGCTAACTTAAGTGAGCGAGATGGCTATACGTTTGTCCAGTCTTTAAAGTGCGTGCGTTGGAAGGTGATACAAAATCACATGTACACAAGAGTTTCCGTCAGATTTTTCACACGCTCTGAAGGGGCCCTACAAGAACACTATCGGTTATATAACCGGTTATATAACTGATATATCCGTTAGCGTCCGGAACAAAGTTTCAGTTAGATTTGTTCAGAGCGTGTGAAAAATCTGACGGAAACTCTTGTGTACATGTGATTTTGTATCACCTTCCAACGCACGCACTTTGAAGCCTGAACAAGCGTATAGCCATCTCGCTCACTTAGTTAGCTATGACGGATATATTGGTTAGACATACCAGGTAGTCATAACGTATATATTTGTTAGAACTAACGTACGAATTGGGTACATACAAGTATATCGGTGTTGATTGTCCCAGTTGTTACAAATAAAATGATTCCTCTACCACAGCTACAGATTTCCTGCCACACCAAGAACTTCTTGGGGAATTTAGACTTCTTATGAGTCTTATACTACTCCCGTACATTTCTTCTATGATCTGCAACATAAAAATCCACAGCTAGAAACTGTGAAAAGTCACCCAGTACTTAGGTTTCATCGTCCATAATGCAGCAATCAAAATTCCGTATGAAATCACGGTGCAATATTTTGGCTCGCTCTTTTGCCTCGCTGTTCTTCTTCGATTTTCTGTCTGAAACTTTTTGGACCTTGTATAACTTCAGCCCTTCCTCCTTCTGAACTTTTCTAACAAAAGTTTCAGAGCATCCTAGTTTTTCAGCCACTTTTGTGCCCAGTGGCGGCTTAAAGTGCTCGGGGGCCCGGGGCGGCGACGGCTGAGGGGGCCCCCACAAAACGGTGTAGAATAAGTTTACGCACAAAACTAATAACGGGTATTTCCGGTTATGTTTTTTTACTTTTTTTTTAATTTGTATTCCGTTGAACAGTAAACGGACTTGCAAAATATTTTGAAACGTATACGAGTATGTGCTTGAAATTTTATAGAAAGCAATAGAATCCCAGAGAAAAAATGAAAAATGTTTAAAAGGATAATCGTACTAAATCTTTCCAAAATTGATAAAAACTTTTGTGAAATAAGTAAAACTTTTGGGATAGCAAATTCGTCATTTCAAAAAGCCATCTCAAGTCTCGAAAAAAAACAGAAAATCTTGCTTCGTTACTAAGATTTGGCCATTTTTTAAGCTACCCGAGCAGGAGGATGTAGATTGTTTTGCGATCAGTGCATCATATCACTACTCGACAAAAAATGGGCCAATCGCGTGCACCTAAAAATAAAAGTATTTTCTAGACTAACTTTGGCCGCTTAACACAAAACTGAAAATCAAAACATTTTTTAAGAAGCGTTTTCGAAAAATCTTCGAAAAAAAGAGTTTTTTTCCGTTGTTTCAGTTATGAGCACATATCTCCTAAAATAACACTGTACAACAGCATTTCTGCAACAGAGTAACGACCATATATTTCTGAAAGAGGACATCATACTGATCATTTTTGCCGAACAAAGAAATAGTCCAGCACGTCTGAGTTTTTTGTAATTTGCACATAAAGGTTAAAGGGGTCCCTATAGACTTTTACACGGAAAGTATAAAAACTTGAAGAGCTAGAGCTTTGATGTCCGGGACAAAGTTGTTTGCATTAAAAGTGTGAATATTTTTTGGGTACACATGAACCCCCCCTCCCCCTTTCCTTAACCCCCTTTTTCATGTTTTTCGGAAAAATTTTTCATAAAAAGCTTGTATTGAGTAAAATATTGAAAAAAATACCATATTGTCGTTTGGGAAAATATTCTTCATTAAAAATAGGGGGGGTCTTCAAACACCAAAACTTTCTCAAAACACGCCCCAACAAAATAAAAAGCCTTAAACGCGAAACCTTCATTTAATATTTTTTTCATAAATTGCTAGCTCTGCTTGAGATGCTGAGAAAAATGTTGAATATTAAAAAAAAAATATATTTTCCATTGGAAAATAGTTCTTCTAACCTAGGGGAACCTTAAAAAGTCCGCTCTTAATAAAATAAACAATTTTTATGATTTCAAAAAAGACTTTATTAAGTTCGTGGATATTTCGCTTTACGGGAATGCTTAGATGGATCAATATTGCGATTCAAATTCCAAACGTACTCTGCGAGCATTGTACAGTTGGATTTACCTTTATACCTTTCTTCAAGAAGTTTAATTTCTTGATGAAATCTTTCACCGTGCTCATCAGAAACAGCCCCAAGATTTTCTTTAAAAAAATCAAGGTGTGAGTGAAGCATATGTAGCTTAAGAGACATTTTCACATCGATATGATGAAAAGCAATAAGCATGCTCTCAATGTTCTCTTTATATGTAATTGGTTGCTCTTTGATTTCCTAAAAATTCATTAATGACTGATTTCATAAAATCGCTTGCCATCTTTTACATATCGCTTAAGTTTTCATAGAATTGCTCGTCATTTAACATTTTTCTTATATCTGGGCCCACAAGCAACCCTGTAAATGAAATATACATCTGTCACAAAATAAACAAACATAATAACTTAATTCCATCGGACATTACCTTCTTTAATTTTTGCTGCAAATAGTTTAGGAAAAATTTCCGCGAGTCGTTTAAATGCTGCTAGACACTCAAGTGTCTAGACTTTTGATACAATTGTTTACTATGCCCAGTTTTATATGAAGGGGCGGAAGAATAATTTTTTCTTTTGCAACACTTGGCTCTCGAATTACATTTGATTGCCTAATAACTGCTTGACGACGTTGCTTAAAGCATTTTATGTGGTAGTGGCTTTGGAAAATATATTTTTTTTTTTAATATTCAACATTTTTCTCAACATCTCAAGCAGAGCTAGCAATTTATGAAAAAAATATTAAATGAAGGTTTCGTGTTTAAGGCTTTTTATTTTGTTGGGGGGAGTTTTGAGAAAGTTTTGGTGTTTGAAGACCCCCCTATTTTTTAATGAAGAATATTTTCCCAAAAGACAATATGGTATTTTTTTCAATATTTTACTCAATACAAGCTTTTTATGAAAAATGTTTCCGAAAAATATGAAAAAGGAGGGTAAGAAAAGGGGGAGGGGGGTTCATGTGTACCCAAAAAATATTCACACTTTTAATGCAAGCAACTTTGTCCCAAACATCAAAGCTCTAGCTCTTCAAGTTTTTATAGTTTCCGTGTAAAAGTCTATAGGGACCCCTTTAACCTTTATGTGCAAATTACAAAAAACTCAGACGTGCTGGACTATTACTTTGTTCGGCAAAAATGATCAGTATGATGTCCTCTTTCAGAAATATATGGTCGTTACTCTGTTGCACAGAAAAAGTTCGAAATTGTTGTACTGTGTAATTATCCGATTAATACGAGCTGTCCGTCGTACTTCTTCGCCTTTTTACTGATTGTCCAAATCATATAAGATTTGTGGAAGTTACTGACGGTGAAAGTTGTAACAAAGTGAATTTTTCGACCAATTTAGAAATTCATAAATTTTCGAATATTTTTTATAGAAAAAATAAATTATAACCTCTTGTTTTAAAACCTAAAATGAAATATATACTATTTTAGCAAATATTAGGCCTAATATCAATAGAATTGAAAGATGAAAATTACAAAGTTATGATGCAGTGAGTGAAAACACCAACTTTACATTTATTACACCGTGCGAAACAATGTTTTTATTTGGCCGAGACCCATCCAAATTTTGATATAGACGTGAAACTAGAGAAAATTTATAGTATCCTGGCATAGTCAATATTACAGTAAAACATTTTTTTAAATATATGCGGTGGTGCAATGATGAAGATATGGGTATCAAATAAAAGAGGAAAATTGTCTCCTTTTAACTAAATTTTCTATTTCGAACTTTCAGGACCAAAATATATCAGTCATGGAAAACATATGTACATATTTTGGATTTCAGTCTGTAGATTCATACATACATCTAAATTTTATTCTATTTCAAAATTGTAGTCTAGAAAATAGTAAGTGACAAACAACTTAGTCTTTCATCAACCATTGTGGAGCGCAAATGGTTTTTTACAAGTTCCAGTTTTGAAAAACTTGACATTTTTATATACAAGCTTCTCCCGGGGGCCCCCCGCAGCCCGGGGCGGTCCGCCCCTCCGCCCCCCCCCCCCCCCCCTCCCCCGTTAAGCCGCTACTGTTTGTGCCTGAAGCATTGGAATTTTTTTTCAAAAGAGCTATCACCTTCTTGTCCATAGCAGGGTTACTTAGCTTCTTTTTTTTGCCACTTTGTTTTCTATTAATAGTCAGACGTTCATTGTATACTTAAATAACAGATAAAACGGTATTTCGTGAAACCCGTGCTTTTCGAGCAATTGCTTTGAAAGTCAAATTTGGATTTTCATTGCGCAGTCTAATAATTTTTTCATGCACTTCTATTTCGCTGCTCATTTTGAAGGCAAAAACTATCGAATGATTTGAAAATTCGACCTGAGGGCTTAGACATGTTTAACAAAACTGTTTCTATAAGAAAAATATTTTAAATTTGAACTAAGAGAACAGTATGATTAAAAACGTATGCACTAATTTCATCGTGCGCAAACCTTATATTATTGTGCTTTCTCAACTTTTCATTTTATGCTCCCAGTTCACAGTGGTTGGACTTATATGGTCATAGCGGTCATAGCAGAGATATCAGCTTGAATCTTTGGTCACGTGTTTCCGAAAATGTGGCAATGATTTCATGTGAAAAGGGCGTGGTCGGACATCTATACGCCTGCCCCCTTGTTAGGAAATGGTAAAAAATTTGTTCCTGTTTTTTTTTAATGAAAACTACTTGTTTCCAAGGTTTTGCTCGACAAAATTTAAATATGTGCAGGCTCAGAGGCGCACCCGGGGGTTTTGCGGAGTTCAAGCCCCCCAAAAAAAAATGTATGGTGAAAATTATGGTTTCTAACAGTATTGGGCTCAAAAGTTGCACGCAAAACTTTATTAACGTAAAAATTAATTAAAATTTTATGGTGACGATTGGTTCATTACAGCGCCTTCAATCACTTCCGTTAGGTCCGAAAATGTGGTTCTCAGAAAAACGCGTTTAAAGTTTAAAGCGCGCTTGGCCGGTGCTCGACACTGCTCTATGTAACGGCCTGTAACTTTTGTAATTTTTCAGATTTTGATCTGAAATTTCTGGAGCACATCACAAAAAATCGTTTTTTTCCCCCCACAAGGTGAGAACCTGCCTTAATGCTCCAAATTTGGTTAGAAAAAGTTTTCAATACGACACATTTTTAACTGATCGTTCCTATGGCAGCTATATGATACAGTTGGGCGATCTTGTTCAAATTTAGATATGCTATTCAGTATTACATAGAAATCTCAAATACGAGATACGATATTTTGGTAGAATATCTTTAAATATGCACTTGTTATGACATTGCATTCGCCAGATTTTCTGTTCCCCTTCCACATTGGACCTCAAACCTCTTCAACATTACCAACTAGTTTAAAAAAATTAAAACTGTCCGCATAAAACCTATGAAAACAAAAATATTTACATACGTAAATAATTTCAGTCACCGTATATAAAAATTGGTGTCAAGGTGAAGGTTAAAATAGGGAAGTAAAGAAATTGCAAAACACATTATATTCACATCACTTTATTTAAAAACAACAACACAATAACACAAACAAACAACAACACCACCGCACAAAATGCCAAGCTTCTTTTGCACTTCTGGGTTTGCGCCCCATTTTTAGTACAGGCACTCAGTCTGTGGAAGATTGCACGAAGCCTGGCAAATTCTGGCAGCTGATACTAACACCTTATAATCATAAAACGTGACTTAGTATTAAGAAAAAAAGATCAATGGGGGCAACGAGGGGGGAAACAACTAAAACTTTAAGTGAAATTCTGAGAGTCAGACGAAAAACACAGAATATAGTAGTTGTAGTTTTTGATTTTTGTTTTTAAGTACACTTCAATTTAAATATATCTCATTAATTAAAAGGAAGTTTAATACCTGTATGTTAAATATCCATTTTTTAATTTTAAATTTTGTTGATTTTTTAATAAAGTTTTTAACACTTAAAAATTGATTATTGTAAAACGCTGCTCACACTGCGCTAACCAAGTGAACAAATGTTCTCACTTCAGATGCTATTTTCAGAAAGTACCGCAAGAATCAAACCAAAAAAATGTACCTTTAGAAAGTTTGATTATATAGGAGACTATGTAGTTACTTTAAATTTTAAAATTTGGACTTCGAATTTTTTATTTTTGGCCTATGGCAGCAACCACTGTGCAGTTGTGAAAGCAAAAGTCCGAGTTAAGCTATATCCCACTTCGATTTTGGCGGCGGACAAGCGTTGTATAAGCGTGAGTCATCTTCATTTATATTATCTTTGGTTATATGGTCTTTATCTATACCACATTACCCGAACTTGACTTCTTTTGATTTAATTATAAACAAATAAATAAATGTCTATTAAAACAATTATTTGTATGTATATACTTAATTTTAAACCACACTCAGTTATTGATTTTAATTTAACTCAAAAATTAATATGTATTCTATTGGTACCTTAAACAAAAACTTTTTGGCAAGATCTAAAAAGTCGGTCAG
The DNA here is from genome assembly GCA_963668005.1 of Melieria crassipennis. Lineage (NCBI taxonomy): Eukaryota > Metazoa > Arthropoda > Insecta > Diptera > Ulidiidae > Melieria > Melieria crassipennis. The sequence goes on along the minus strand of OY764961.1, from coordinate 82,797,883 downwards.
TTTTTTAACAAAAGCATGTTGGTGCAATATTCTTTACTTTTTTGTGCATTGTCAACATTTCATTGTGGTTTTGTTGTCTGAATGCCTGTAGTTTCCGAGAAATAGTGCTACCCGAAGCTACGCTATTATAATAATCTACCTAACTACTTAGGTAAGGTAAGGTTAGGGTGGGAATTTAGTTGTGTACAAAACCTAAATTTGTTTTCATTTTACAAAAACATTATTTAGTAGTGTTATTTTGCATTCAAAGATTTGCAATTTGTTGGTTAAAGCACCACCGCTTAAAAAAAATGTCCTATATAATTGTGTATTCAATGTAATTAATAGAAAGCCAAATATTAAAGTGTATGTTAAATTTTATTTTGCTATGCTTCTGGTCTACAGGCCGAGACTCGAGTGAATGACAAGGAGACTCTGAAAATTCCAATTGCCGTTTTGAAGACCAGTGAAATTAGTGTCATGCGACCAAATCTGGAATTTCCAAGCGCTTCAGTTACGTTCAAGCTTATCCAGGGAACTGGCCCGGTGCACATGTATGGACAGAACGTTGTCAACGAAGCTTGCGAGGTGAATTGGTTCAGCGATGAAAGTGAGGAGGGCGATGAGGATGACGATGATGAGATATCCCCGCGACAAACGAACGGCAAGAATAGCAAAAGAAGGAAATAATCTTAAGTAATGCAAAAACGTACAATTGGCGAAAAAACCAACATTTATTTTTGTATACTGAAAATATAAAAAATAGCACTTAAACTGAATAAAATGAAACAAGTTATTTCAGTCGGTATTGACTCTGTACATAAGCTCCTACTTGTCAGTGGTTACTGCCTGCAGCCACAGAGTTGCTGGTGCGAGTTCAGACTGAACCAATCACGGAAGAAAAACTTTTGTCAGCGGCTGCTCTCAGGGTGGCACATTAGGAAGAGTATACTTATTTCCAACGAAATGTAATGCTTTAAGGGCGTGTGCGCAAAGCTATGCTAATGATAAACCATAACAATATTTAATAGTTTACAGTTGAGCATTTCATACAATTTTAAAAGGTAAACTTAATGCACTTAACCCAGTGTATTCAGTTTATTTCTAACAGACTCATGCGGACTCGAAGACTTTTATTAAAAACATTTTTAAGTATGAGGTGTATTATGATTCTTAATTATAGTAACTGCCCAATATGATAAAAAATTTGTCAATAAACTTGAGCTTACGTCTGAAGTACATGTATATAAATTCATGTATACAAAGTGGATACATAGAGTTTGTCAATTATGTACAGCAGATATACATATGTACATATACAAACATACGAGTGTTTGGTTGTGCTTATATATACATATATACATATGTATATAGGTAACTAGAAGTGGCATCCACTCAATAAAGTTCCAGTATTAATGAATCTGCCATTAAAGATTGGAAAAACTGTCATTAGACATAATGAACTATTAGCGCTGTAGGTAATTCCGAATTCAATTGTTTCGGGTCTGAATAACACCTAAAGCGTTCTATATTTGACCGTAGTCTGATGTGCGTTGGACAGTGTTGTCACTTTAAAATCTGAAACTGTATTAGAGTGGTTCTAAAAAGTGAAGTACATATTAGAAAAGTGTAGTCGAAATTTTAACAACAACAAAAAATAAGAAATTAAGGGGTATATCCCATTGCGTATCTTTTAAATTTTTTAAAAGCGGTGCGTAATAAGCGAAAACATAAAGCGCGTACTTTTGAAATTGGTTCGTTTTAGGCGGAAAATCGTATTAAACGGGTTCGTTATAAACGAAAAGTACTGTATAAATACATAACAAGTTTTAATAAAAATAAATCATTTAATTGAAATTACATTTCACAAGCATTGCATTTAGTTGAAGTTCTAGATCATTTCTTTCGAGTTGTGTGCCACATAAAATACATTAATCGTAGTTCAAGACATTTTCTGAGCGACACAATTACCGTCTCATTGAACTATGGCTTGAAAATGTTGTTTATGATACAAATGAAAAAATTGTGTCTTTTACTCACCAGCGGTGGCGCTGGCGCAGCACTTGCGCTTCAGGCATATTTTATTCTAGAATGTTTCGTCACTGTTTACTTCATTCGTCAATGTTGGTATGCTGCCAAAATTGAAAATATACCGTCAAGGCGAATTCAGGTGATAGCGTAAGGGCAGTAACAAAAGTTCCATGTGTTTTGTTTTTGTTTTCTGGGTTTAGATTGTCAAAATCGCCAATCAGAGCAAAGCTTTCTTTTTTCATTTTTAAACTGTCACAGTTTAACACAAGGATGAGCATCCTTTTTGATCAACGGGCCAATTTAAACAGTAAAATTTTTGGCGGGCTGCACATAAAGTAACACGTATTAATAATTAACAAAACTTTATTTATAGTAAACATTAGAACAAAATCGACGAAATAAATTCAATTTTAGGAATGCTTGGCGGGCCGCATAAACATGTTTAACGGGCCGCGTGTTGCTCATCCCTGGTTTAACACATTCAACGAGGTCACCTGTATTAACCCTCTACTGCCCCAATTTTTTTTTAAGTCGAAAAATTGTTCACCATGTAGTTTTAGAATCATATAAGAAGGGAAAATTTTTAAAATCAAAAAATTTGCTTCTGTGTGGGCGTGAAACCTATAAAAATTTGCGTGCCTTAAGGCCGTACTGGGCACATAAGCTAAAAAATTTAACTGATCAACAGTTTCATGTTTTATTGATTACACTACTCGATACAAAAAATGCTCCTAAAAATAAAAGGGTTTTCTAGAGTAACTTTGGGCCGCTAAACACGAAACTGAAAATCAAAACATTTTTTAAAAAGCGAAAAATCTTCGAAAAACCCGTTTTTTCCATATTGTTTCAGTTATGAGCACATATCTCGTAAACGAATCATCCGACTAACACAAGCTGTCCGGCGGTCAGAAGATAATACCTTAGCCTTTCCAGCAATATATAGATTGCCTAAATCAGATGAGATTTGGGGAAGTTGACACGGACGGCGTGTTGTTTTGGATTTGGTGGAAGGACTTTCTGACAGAAATGTAACGTGTGACAACTTTTTCACTTCGTATGAATTGGCAGAAGATTTGCATAAGAATCGCATGACTATTTTGAACATAAATTGCAAGCAGTTATGTTGTCATATGTTCCTCGCCGGTACCGATTTGTGACATTGCTCAGTACATACCACAATGTTGTCAGCATAAATGAGAATAGTGAACAGAAGAAACCTAACATCATTGAAGACTACAACAAAACCAAGAGTGGAGTTGATACTATGGATCAAATGGTGGCTACGTACACATGCAAACGAAAAGTCAATCGGTGGCCAATGGCAGTATTTTGTAACATGCTTGATGTTAGTGCGTTGAATCAAAAAGTATGGAACATAAAGAGTGTGCATCACGTACAAGCAAAAATTTGAATGCGGGTGCTGATATCGGCACCCGTCTTCATGATGCGGGGGGTAGACAACGAGATGAAACACTTGAAATGAGAGCATAATGCTCTGAGCGCAAATCATGGCAACACGAATGCTGCGTCTGTGCTCGCTCGTTCATTCTCGCACAATTGTCCGAAGAGGAGGAAGACGATGTGCTGTTGTTGTTGTTGTTGCGCTGGCGAAAATTGAAATTGTAAAACTATTTCTATTTTCTGGCTGGCTTTTGTTCTTCTATAAGCCTGCACGGCGTCTCATATTGCTCTTGAACTCACTGCCGACTGTAGTGTGCGCAAAATCATAGAAAAGAAAATAAAATATGGCTGGCATGGCGACCTATATGATCGCTACAGGCAATTAAAAAATAAATTATTTAGAATATTTATACTATTTTTAAACGTAGGCATGCCGTAATAACATTTTTCTAATGACAAAATACTTGTCTTATTATTTATTTCTTTATTTAGTGCTTTTGTAGTGCTTTCGCCCTATTAAAAGTCAATAGACCTATTAAATTATGTTTTTCCATACAATCTTTTAACCCTTGGTTTGTCCGTTAGATTACGATTTTCAGAAAACAACAAAATTAAAACACGTATCTAATTATTTTTGATTTCAAGTGTTTTCACTAATTTTGAAGTCAATATGCCCATCAGTTAATTTTTTTTTTTAGTTTACCCATATTCTCAGAATTGTAATCAACCATGTGAAAATATAAACAAATAATTTTACTTCGAACTCGCCACGTAAAAATATTTGTAAACATTTTAATTTGGGATCAACCACCAAATTTTTAAATCAATCAAAGCATTGGCCAGCAAAAAGCCATACACCACAAAGATTCGATTGATGGTGACATGACAGCAATTTGTGCAGCAAAACCAATCGGCAACACAAAAAAGCATACACACAATAAACGACACCAACGAAAACATAAGCGAATCCCGAATCATCTTCGTTGAAACGGCGATGCTTTGGTTTATTGTTCGTTCTCCGCTTGCGCTTTGACGCATGCAAAAAATTAGCGATCACTACGCCACACAACCACCATTTCAATATATACGAGCGGAGCCATTACAACAACAACATTGCTTTTTGCTGTTGTTAAACGCAGTGTCATGGCACAATAACAAGGTAGTGGCAGGAAAGAGCGAAAAAATTCACGTGTATTTTGTTAGTGTTTTTGTTCGGTTCATTGTCAAAATCGGACGGACGGTTCACTTGCCAGCATCGAAAAATGCTTCAAATTGCACAGAAAAGGAGTTGGCTGGCAATGCTATTCGCCGAATGTAAACAAAACCAACAACAATTTTTGACAACCTACCGAACTCTGACGAGAAAAAAATAAAATCCTCTCCCCCGTAACACTACCTTGTTATTGTGCCATGCGCAGTGTTTACTTTCTCGTAAACTGTTGAGCGACAGCAAATTTCCTGCAACCTATGCCTCCGCTCATCTCTTACCGCCCGCGTCAACAAACACGTTTGCAACATTTTTGAAGATGCGTATTCTTTATATTGTATATTCTTTGGTTGAATGCATTCGTGACGTTCATTGCATTGTTCCCGAATTGGAAAAATTCTAAAACGAACCATAATATTCGTCGTCGCCTTTTTATCGAGCAGCTTGGATTGAATCTCGTTGAAAAACAGATTACTAAACGTAAAAAACAACCTCAAAGTAATGATGCTTCCAGTGTTATTCAAAGAATTCGGGGATTCGCCATTTACCAAGGACATCAAAACGAGGCCGATGCTACATCTGCACATATAAAAATAACAAAAATCTTTTTGCCACACGCTGTGAAAAGTGTAGAAATTTCATTTGTGCTGAACATAATTTCAATTCATGCGAAAAATGTACAAATTTTAATATATATATTTATTTATTTAGCTCCCGTGGTTGCGTGTACGCACTCGTATCGTCACAATCAAAGTGAAGATGGCGTCCCCGCTGGTCAGCACCGAAGCTCAGGGTCGTATTCCTGAACTCCGGTGCTGCCAAGTTATTCTCCTTAAAGCTATGACATTGCCATATTAAAACATCTTACAACTCGGGCAACCTGACAATTTATCGTCCCGATAATTAGCCTAGCGTATTGCCCGAATCCCTTTCAACGGCAACCTTTTCACTCGACTTTGAGGTCCACCTACGTATTCGATTCGCCTCTACCACTCCATCATACGGCAGCTGAGTCAATTGGCAGTTATCAATATCACGTACGACGTAACGGTCGTTTCCTAAGCTGTCATGAATTACATACGGGCCTCGGTACATGGGTATGAACTTTTTATTCGTACCGACGACAGTGTCAACGTTCCGAATAACTACAAAATCACCTACGTCATATTTCTTAGCGTCAGTACTATGCTCGAGAAAATACTTTAGATTATATTCCTGTGCATCCTCTATCGCCTGCGATGCTTTTGAGCGTAACGTCATTCTTTTCGTCAAGATATTCCGTCAGCTCGTCAATCACGTCACCTCGCTGTTCCACACCAAACAACAGGATACTCGGAGTAGTTTTCGTGGCACTATGAACTGAGTTATTGATAGCATGTTCGACCTGTAGTAATCTGCTACACCAATCAGCATGTGTGATTGGATCGCTTATTTTTCCTAGTATGGTTTTGATTACTCGATTCACTCTTTCTACCTGCCCGTTGGCCTGTGGAGATGCCACAGCCACCTTTACATGTTTAATATTATGTCTCAGCACGTATTCTCCAAATTCGAGTGACGTAAAGCAAGTTCCTCTATCGGATATTATCCGTTTGGGTCGACTATAGTAATTAAAGTATTTGTCCAACGCGGCAGTAACCTCTCTCGTACTAGTCGAATTTGTAGGATATAATTTTACAAACTTCGTAAAAGCGTCAACCACGACCAAAATGTGTTTTCTCTTCGAGTTCAGAGACGGTAACGGACCAAAATGGTCGATGTGAATTGTATCAAACGGAATTGGGTTCTTAGGGATATTGTATAGGCATTTTTCGTTTAACCAAGTTGGTACGGCATACATAATACATTTCAGACAATTTCTTACAAAGGTCTCTATCTTGCGGCGCATGCTCGGAAAACAGTAGTGCAATCGGATTTTCTGGTAACATTTTTCAACCGCCTGGTGGCCTAACTTCTCATGGATCAAACGGATTACATTTTCCTCCATTTCACTCGGTACGTACAAGAGTTTCCGACCGGATTCTATGACTTTATAAACCACACCGTCAACTAAATCAAAATCCTTCATTTCCCTGGTTTGTAGTTCATTGCGTACACCCCTTATCAATTCGTCGCGCTCTTGGGCTATTTGTATCTGGAAGTCTACGTCGTTAACGTCCGTAACCATGGCGACATGGCACCTACTTAGGGCGTCCACATGACCCATGGATGCACCCCCGCGATGTTGCAACCTGTAGTCATAGTTCTGCAGCTCCAAAGCCCATCTAGCAATTCTCGGATTGACCTGCTTCCTTTCCAAAGTCAGCGTCAGGGAGTTACAGTCGGTTACTATCTTGAAGGATATACCCTCTAGGTAAACTCTAAATCGTCTTAAAGCATAAATGATGGCCAGCGCTTCTAACTCAAAGCTGTGATACTTAGACTCGGCAGCGGAAGTGGTTTTAGAGAAATATGATATTGGATGAAATTTACCATCATTCTGTCGCTGCACTAACAAAGCACCAAAACCGGCAGAACTAGCGTGACAATGAAGCTCCGTTTCCCTCTCGGGGCTATAAATAGCTAACACCGGTGCTTCCGTCAGTTTGGCTTTTAACTCGTTAAAGGCCGCAATGAAGTGATCATTGATTATAAAGTCGGCACTCTTTTTCAACAGATCCCTTAATGGTTTAGCTATAGTCGAAAATGATTGTACAAAGCGGCGAAAATATGAAAAAAGACCTAAGCAGGAGTGCAATTCTTTCTGATTGGTCGGCAGCGGGTACTTTCTAATGGCTACCACATGAGAATCACTCAATGTTATACCCGTGGCCGTTACCTTGTAACCCAAATATTCTATTTCGTTGTAGCAAAACTTACATTTCGGAAGATTTAATTTCAGTTTTCTACTTGTAATACGTTCCAAAACTAAACGCAACGTCGGATTGTGGTCCTTAAAGTTCTCGGCAGCAATTAGTATATCGTCCATATAGATTACGATTTTCTTAGCGTCGATGAGATCACGGAAAATATCATTGATGAAACGTTGGAATACGGCTGGCGCAGTTTTAAGCCCAAACGGCATTTTTACATATTCGTACTGACCGTCAGGGGTCACAAAAGCGGTGTATGGTACGGAATCTGCCGAGATGCTAACATGATGAAACCCACTTTTTAGGTCCAGAACGCGTACGGAGAGTTACTTGGCCTAACAATGCCGTCCTGTTGTAATTCTTTTACAATTTCTTTAACCTCAGTCCGTTCCTTGTAAGATAGTCGTCTAGGGCTACAATAAAAGGGTACGTCGGAACTTAAATGAATCTTCATCTCATATTCGTAAGGGGTAACGGAAATATCTTTCGGCACTAAATAGCAATTCGTTATCAACTCTATAAGTTTCTCACGTTGTACCCGGCTTAATTCGAATTTCACGTCAAATTCTTGGTCATCAAACGGAATATTAATATTATATATATATGGTACGTCGTCGTTGACACTACGGTTTACTGACTCAGCCGTCGCAGAATCCTGATTAATTCGGCAGTAATCGGCAACGGAAGTATTTGCATTTCTCAAAAGGTTGTGTTTACTTAGGATTCGTAAGGAGTCGATCGATTCGGAGGAGCAGAGGCTAACTTCATCTTTGATTTCCAGCAGTTGCGTCTTAGAATAACGCAGTTTCGATTTTGTTAATTGAATGTTAAAAGCCCGCAAGAAATTTCGTCCTAAAATAATAGGTACAAACAGCACGTCGTCAGGTACTATAACAATGGAAATTCGTTTTGTTTGTTTTAAAAATTTTATTTTGCAGTGGCTTTCTGCCAGGACATAAATGGTGTGTCCACCCACGGCACGATATTTCGACCGTTTCGGTTTACAGACCGAAGCTCGCAGGTCCTCGGGCACGCAGGACTGCCGTATGAAACTAACTGGGCTACCCGTATCAAATAAGGAGAACCACTTTATAAATTTCTGCCTCCCAACCGAATCGACTCCAAAAGCAATACTTACATTATTAAAATTGTTGACGGAGTAGTAATCGTCTTCCTCGGCGACAGCAGAGGCAAAGGCAGCGGCGGCGGCAACGGCAGATGGCTTCAGGGCCTTCTTGGGGTTCGGGCACGAACGGTGGTCGTGGCCCATCTCCCAGCAGCGGAAACGTGACCCGTTCCAGCGGATACGGGCACTGTGGCTTGATGTGGCCCCGCTGCGAACAGTTGTAACATAGCGGCTGTTCCGGCCCCGCTGACCCTGGCGGAGCAGATGTTCGTCTGGCTGGCGGTTGTGTGTCACGGCGCTCTGTCGGTCCCTCGACGAGTTTTCGCTGGTGCCTCTTCACCAGCATCTTCAGCTGTGCAACGCTGTTGGCTCCGATCAGCAGCCCAACGCTACAAACCCCGTCGCCGATCCCCTCGATTATGAAATCGACGACCTCCAATTCACCGATGTCAGACCGCATCGCAATGGCCTGCATCTCCAGGATGTATCGATGCAGCGACTCCTCCTTGTTCCATCGTCTCCGCTGAAGCATGCCATAGACATCCTGGCGCGAGACTGCGACGTCGAATTCGGCAATTAAAGCCCTTCTGAGGTCGGCGTAGCATAGTGCGGCAGTCATCGATAAGAAAACCCGTGCCGTGCCCGTCAGCGAACGGCGCAGGCAGAGCAGCTTGAAGCTCTCGTCGGCGTTGGTGGAACGCATAAGTTCCTCGAAGTCACGTAGGAAGTGTCTTACGGCATGAGCAACGTCATCTCCACTAAATTTGGGGATAGCGTGCTCGACGTCAGTGAAGCTCGGCGGTCGTTCCTGCGTCCTAGTCGGCACGGAATTCTCCAGCTCGCGGATTTGCTGCAGCAACTTGACGATCTCCAAACGCTTCTTCAACATCACCAGTTCCTCATCAACGGCAGCGTCGTAGCAGGCGCCATTGCTGTCAGCACTAATGGCGTCGGCAGAGAAAGCATCGCCATCTTGGCAACGCGATATAGCGTGAGCGTCTTTCGTGATACGCGTTTTGTCGCCTACTGTACCGTGTCCAATTCCTTCGTTTCGGGCGGCAGTGGTGATGTTGGCTGCAGCGGCAGTATTGACGGCAGCAGCGGTGTTGGTGGCAGCGGCGGTGTTAGCTGCAACGGCAATGTTGGTGGCAGCGGCGGTGTTGGCGGCAGCGGCAGTATTGGCGGCAGCAGCGGTGTTGGCTGCAACGGCAGTGTTGGTGGTGGCGGCAGTTGGCTCGCCGTCGGTGTCCAGCGGAGCACCCACCATTTGCGTCATCAACTTACGGAGCTGACCCATCGTGGTCGTTGCGGGAAAACCAATTCCGGCCTTCACAAGCGTCTCGGCCATCTCCCCTTCTCCATTTTTATTTATTTTTCGGATTCTTTACCCCACACTTGTGTTTTAATATATATATTTATTTATTTAGCTCCCGTGGTTGCGTGTACGCACTTGAATCGTCACAATCAAAGTGAAGATGCGTCCCCGCTGGTCAGCACCGAAGCTCAGGGTCGTATTCCTGAACTCCGGTGCTGCCAAGTTATTCTCCTTAAAGCTATGACATTGCCATATTAAAACATCTTACAAAATAATTGACAAAAGTTACAAAATTCAATTTTTTTTCTAATATATTGTTACGAAAATACCAGTTCTAGTGGGCTAGTACGAATCACTGGATTGTGCAATTTGAAATAAACAAACACACTTAGTTCCTCAAACGCAGTCAATAAGAACCAACAGTCACTTTATTTAACAGATTTACACTTCACTGTCTTTACACTTAAATATTCGCTTAATTATTCCGCGTGGCAACTCCGCTAGTCAAAATCAGACTGACTCCCTGCGCCGTACCCGGCTGCCTTTTATACCTGTCCGGCCATCGCGCAGATCGTTCTCGCACATTCCGGAGTGGACTAAAGGTTTCCATGATGATCGCGACCATCATTGCCAGGTTGGACTAGAAGTTTCCATCATTGCCAGGTTGGGCTAAAAGTTGCCATCATTGCCAGGTTAGACTAGAAGTTTCCCTTATTATCGCGGCCGTCGTTGCCAGATTGAATTATAGCACGGCGCGTAGCGACAGGGTTGCTTTGCACAGCGACAGACTGTCTTATCGTTACACTGCCCACCACTTAGACTTGTTCGACCCGAACAAGTGCCGAGGTTCCGCTGTGATAAGGCGCCAGGCGCTCCAAATGGACTACCTTCAGCTTAGCGCCTTTATTGCTGCAACGTTGAATCCTGTAGACCACGTCGTTAATCCTAGTCACGACTTTGTAAGGTCCTTCCCATGACGTTTGAAGTTTCGGAGACAAACCTTTCCTCCGCTGCGGGTTGTAGAGCATTACCAGATCGCCTCCTTGGAACCCTGCTGAGTTGGCCCGTAGATCATATCGGGCTTTCGCCTTATCGCTGACCAGTTTGGTGCGGCTCCTTATAAACTGGTGAATTTCCTCGAGTTCCGCCCGCTTATTGACCACGTAGTCCGTCTTAGCGCCTCCCGTCGTGCTGACTACCCCGAACTTCAAGTCAGCGGGTAACCGCAACTCTGTGCCGAACACTGCTCGGGCCGGAGTGAGTGATGTCGTGTCGTGCGGGGCTGACCTATACGCCATCAGGAACAGGGGGATATGCGTGTCCCAATCCTTTTGATTCCTGCCTACCACCTTCCGCAGATATTCTTCCAGTGTCCGGTTAAAACGTTCCACCATGCCGTCGGACTGTGGGTGCAAAGGAGTGGTACGAGTTTTCCTTATCCCCAGCAGCTCACACACTTCCTTGAATACCGCAGACTCGAAATTCCGGCCTTGATCTGAGTGCAACTCCAACGGAACTCCGAACCTGGCTACCCAGTTGTTTACCAGCTTTTCCGAGATCGTAGTGGCCTCCTGGTTAGGAATAGGGTACACTTCGGGCCATTTGCTGAAGTAATCCATTACCACCAGCACATATTTGTTGCCTTGAGCGCTGACTGGGAATGGGCCAGCGACGTCCATAGCAATCCGCTCGAAGGGCGCTCCCACGTTGTACTGCTGCATGCGGCCCCGAGACTTTCTTGTCGGACCTTTCGCGGCTGCACATCGGTCACAGCTCTTAATCCATTCGGCTACAGATTCCTGGCATCCTACCCAGTAGAATCGTCTTTTTATCTTGGCGACGGTTTTGGTGATGCCCAGGTGCCCTCCACTGGAGTCGTTATGGTATGCCTCGATGACCTCGTTGATTCTGCATTTCGGCACTACCGTTAGGGAGTTGCTGGTCCGACCATCCGCGCTTTCCCATTCGCGATACAGGCATCCTTCCCTCAGCCGCAGACTTTCCCACTGCGCCCAGTAAGCCTTAGCGATCGGGCTTTCACCGGCCATCTCCCGCCAGTCTGGACGTGCGCCTTGCTCCTTGCCTTCGACGATTTTTGCAAGATCCGCATCCTCACGCTGGTCCTTTTGTAGCCTCTCCGCAGACCACTCTTCCTCTGGCATAACGCTTACCAACCGGACGTCCACTATCTGTTCTTTGCTTTCGGCTCGCGAGCACTGCCTGCATTCGACTTTGCACGGACGGCGTGACAAGGCATCGGCATTTCCATGGCTACTGCCCTTGCGATGCTCTATCGTGTAGTCGTAGCTCTGCAGTCGCTCGATCCACCGCGCCAATTGCCCTTCAGGATCTTTAAAGTTCAGGAGCCATCTCAATGCCACATGATCTGTGCGCAGGCGAAACCTTTGTCCATACAGATATTTGTGGAAGTGTTTTACGCAGTCCAATACCGCCAGCAATTCCCTCCGTGTCACACAGTAGTTGCGTTCCGGTTTCGACAGAATCCTACTGTAGTATGCTATCACTTGTTCTTGGCCGTCTACTATCTGTGATAGCACACCGCCAATACTATGCCCGCTTGCATCTGTATCCAGCACAAACATCTCTCCAGGCACGGGGAAGGCCAGAATTGGAGCAGTGCACAGTTTTTCCTTCAGACGTGCAAAAGCCTGCTCCTGCTCTTCATTCCACTCGAATGCTTGACTCTTTTTCGTCAGTTTGTGCAAGCTGCTGGCTATGCTCGCGAATCCCGGAACAAATCGGCGGTAGTATGTGCACAGGCCCAGGAAACTGCGGAGTTCGTGTAGATTGCGTGGCCGGGGCCACTCCTTCACCGCCGTGATTTTGTCTTCATCCGTGTGTACTCCGCTGGCGGAAACCGTATGACCCAGATACTTGACCTCTTTTTGGAACAGCGAGCACTTCTTTGGGTTGAGTTTAAGCCCGGCTTTTTGTATCCGCTCGAATACCTCCTTTAGCTTTCCCAGGTGGTCGTCGAAGCTTTTACCCATCACGATTATGTCGTCGAGGTACACCAGACACGTCCGCCAATGCAGCCCTTTCAGCACCCGTTCCATTAGCCGCTCGAATGTTGCTGGGGCGTTGCAGAGTCCAAACGGCATGACGGTGAACTGCCACAACCCATCGCCAACACTGAAAGCCGTTTTCTCCTTGTCTTCGTCTGCAAGCTCTACCTGCCAATAGCCGCTGCGTAAGTCGAGCGTGGAGAACCACTGCGTGCCTGACAGCGTGTCCAGGGTGTCATCGATCCGAGGTAATGGATAACTGTCCTTCTTGGTCACATCATTGAGTTTCCGATAGTCCAAACAAAACCGGGTACTGCCATCCTTTTTCTTTACTAGCACGACCGGCGAGCACCAGGGGCCCGAAGAAGGCTCTATGACCTTTTCTTTCCGCATGTTCTCGATCAAATTTGTGACCTCTTCCCTCTTGGCCAGAGGAACTCGTCTTGGCGGTTGGCGGATCGGTTTTGCACTTCCGGTGTCGATGTTGTGCTTCACTATGGCTGTTCTTCCGCCTGCTTCTGCCGCAAATATTGACCCATAGTGCTGCAGGAGAGACCTCGCCTTCTGTTTCTGCTTGGCCGTCAACTCGCTGCTCCACTGGTTCTCCTGCGGTATGACGTCCATGTTAAAACCGCACTTATTTCCTCCGGGTGGGCTACTCTCGCAATTGACCACTGCTACAGCTTCCTTACAGTCGCCAATTACCTCACCTTTCCCGACATATCTGGGTGCATTCAGGGGGTTCAGTATTCTGACCGGTATTCTGCCATTCCTAGGTTCCACTAATGTACGTCCAATGATGATGTTGTCGTGTCCTTGTTTCGGTGCTTCTACAACCCACAGCCGACTCGTCCCCTCGTCCTCGTCCACCTTTGCCCACACAATCGCCTCAGAATTCGCTGGTATCCTCTGGTGTTGACACGATACAAACTTCTTTACCGCCACGCTTCGCTCATAGCCGGTGTGCAGCGGGAATTCAACGTTGGCATATCTCAGCACATTTTCTTTCAGGTCCAGCGTAAAACCGTGCCTAATCATGAAATCCACGCCGATAATCACGTCGTCCATTATATCCGCGACGATGAACTCATGTTCCAGGCTGCTGGTGCCGATAGTAATCGTTTTTGTAACTTTCCCTCTTACCGGCGCACGCTCGCCAGTCGCAGTCCGCAGCTGTATGCCATGCAGCGGTTCCCAGCTCTTCAGCAGCTTCCTTTTTATGATTGAATATGACGCTCCGGTATCCAACGTCAACACGAACAGCTTTTCATCTATCCTTCCTTCAATTGTCAAGCTGCTGGGCTGTCGTTTCAGCTGTGAGACAAGGACGGTGGGGCGGCAGATTGTGGGGATCAGCTCACGCCCCTTTGGGCTGACCCGTTTTAGTTTAACGACTCGCCGTCCTCAGCCCTGCGCTTGTTAGCTGGGCCTCGGTTGTCAGTATTCCTCGCTTCTGGCGATTGCGATCGAGAACGGGAACGCCTCTCTCGTTGGCGGCAGTCTCGTGATATGTGGCCCTGCTTGCCACATACCCAGCATACAACTTTAGAGGAGACCACCCGTGGCCTGCGCGGCGGCTCAGAGCTTATTGCCTGGATCGCAATGTCGTTGTCCGGCTGGATCTGGCGTATCCTTGCAGGTGCATACCGAGTGCTCCCAATCCATGTCGCCTCGTATGTCATCGCGCTGGTCACCGTCTCCCTAAATGTCGGCTTGCCCATCATCAACGCACTGCGACGTGTCTCCGGATCATGAAGACCCTCGATAAATGCCTCAATCTTCATCCTCTCGAGATCATCAGCGCCGAAGGACGGGTAGGACAGCTGCACGAGCCGCTCAATGTCCGCTGCATATGTCTGCAGCGCCTCGTTGGATCTTTGCCTGCGGTTCTTCAGCTCACAGTAGTACAGCGTTCTGTTGTGCTCGTCGCTGTATTTGGCTGCCAGCGCCCTTATGACGGTCTCGTACTCACTTCGTAAACATTCCGGAACTGATTTTATTACCTCAGCCGCAGCACCTTTAAGAGCCAGCGCCAATCTCCGACCTTTCCTTACATCGGTCCACTGATTTTCCAGAGCAGCCAGGTCGAATTGTAGCTTGAATGTATCGAACGGCGTAGTCCCATCATAAGTAGGCACTTCCGCTCGGGTGGCAACACTTTCCGGAGCCGGCGGCAGCCATTCTCGTGGCTGTACCTCCCTAAGCCGCTCGTCCATTTTTCTGTTCATCGAGTCTTCCAGACTATCAACTCGTTTGCTCAGGGAATCATCAAGATCGTCAACACGTTTGTTCAGGGAATCATCCAGGTCGTCGACTCGTTTATCCAAGTGTTCCACTCGAGTTCCCAGGTGCTCCACCTTTACCTTAAGCTGGTTGGCGATTTCTTCCACTTTCCGCTCCAAGCGCGCAGAATTTTCCTGAAGCTTGACTTCTATCCGCTCTGCCATCTCTCGGTTCGCAGTCTCGACTTTTGCCGAAATTTCGAGATTCGTAGTTTCCAGCTTCGCGGCCATCTGCGCCGACATTTCACGATTTTCATGACTGACATTCTCAATTTTCGTTTCCATTTTCTGGTCGGAAGCCTCGAACATGCCTTTCATTGCGACCATTAGCTGGCTCATGTCCATGGCTTGTGGTGGCGCAGCCGCTGCAGCCGTACTTTGCATCGACGCAGCACCGGCAGGCGATTCCTCCACCTTGGCCGACGAATCTAGCTCCTGCGTCCCGAACTCGTGCGCAGTCCAATCGACGCCTCGTGCCTCACACGCCTCTCGCAAGCGCAGCTGCAACTCCACCTTACCGCCAGCAGTCGGCAAATTCCAGGCAGCCAGCTCCTTCTTTAGCTGGTCCACTTTCAGCAGCTCGAATTTAACAATTTCTGCGTTTTTATAATTTTTATTTTTATTTTTTCCTTATTTATTCAGTAACACAATCCCACTTCTGACACCAAATGTTACGAAAATACCAGTTCTAGTGGGCTAGTACGAATCACTGGATTGTGCAATTTGAAATAAACAAACACACTTAGTTCCTCAAACGCAGTCAATAAGAACCAACAGTCACTTTATTTAACAGATTTACACTTCACTGTCTTTACACTTAAATATTCGCTTAATTATTCCGCGTGGCAACTCCGCTAGTCAAAATCAGACTGACTCCCTGCGCCGTACCCGGCTGCCTTTTATACCTGTCCGGCCATCGCGCAGATCGTTCTCGCACATTCCGGAGTGGACTAAAGGTTTCCATGATGATCGCGACCATCATTGCCAGGTTGGACTAGAAGTTTCCATCATTGCCAGGTTGGGCTAAAAGTTGCCATCATTGCCAGGTTAGGCTAGAAGTTTCCCTTATTATCGCGGCCGTCGTTGCCAGATTGAATTATAGCACGGCGCGTAGCGACAGGGTTGCTTTGCACAGCGACAGACTGACTTATCGTTACAATATGTAATATTCTAATTTTAATTTCATTCTAAATCTACCTTTATGAAGTTCAAATGTATTAATATGATAGTAAGCAATATAATAAACATAAAAAATCACAAAACATAAATGGTTGTTAATTTTTTTTAGCTTTTTTACAATTAAAAATATATGTGTATGCGCGCGCATACAATGGGACCGATTAGATGTATTTCTCGAGGGACCGATGAGGGTTAAAATATTGGCAGAGTCCGTTTTTTGAAACAAAGTAACTTAGTACCAATGACCAGTTTGAAAACATTGATTTGACCATAAAAACACATAATTGTTTTCCTATTTGACTTGTCCATTCAACCCCATTTTCTTCATACCCATCCACCAAATCTAATTTAGGATTATATCGTAATTCCTTTCTAATTGCCATTTCATCCATTAATAGAATCATGTTGTTCTTTTCGCTCTGGGTCAAATCCAAGCACCGTTTTCTTATAACTTCAAAAGCAGAGTTCTTAAAACCTGGCTGCAGGAACTTCACAGGGGCCCATCGATTAACAGTCGAGATATGCGGCAAATTTAGATTTAGTTTATTTCTTAAAAATTGATACGTCGATTGCGAGACATAATAAATATTTTGAGCCAAATCTTTTATATCTTCCGTATATTCTTTAGGACGGGAACTAAGAAGAAGCTTACAAAATACCTTTGATTCTTTGCTCACGTTATTATAAGAGTCGATACGTTGCAGCACTTCTGACTTTTTTGGTAATTTCTTCTGGTTTTTTATGTTTCTGTATTTTGCCAAAATGTAATATTTCTTCCTGTAAAAATTTACGGATTTAGCATATGATTCGCAATTATTGTAATACCCAACTACGGACTCACTTTTTCGTCTCTTTCTAGTTGAACAGTCGGGCTCTGAAAACTCATAAGTTTCTTCAACATTTTCCAAATTAAATACAGGAACTGCTCCAGATTTTAAATATTTTTTCCCAATGTCAGAACTTGAGAAGTGATTAACGCATATAAATAATGGTTTGGTGTATTCTTTAGTTTTAATGCTACATTTTTCTCGCCAAATTTGGCCCATAGCTGAGTCATAGGGCGGAAATTTAAACATCTTAAGTTGTTCATCATCCCGTCTCGATTTTCGGCAACATGTTATGCAGCATTGAAGCCCTGACTTTATTAAATTTTTACCCACCCGGGGTAATAGACTCTGGATTCGATTGATAATGACAATAAACAAATTTGCCGGCACTTGCTCGCTCTGCGCAAGGCACATTATAAGGTAGTGGTGGCAACACGGCTGATTAAACTTTTTTCTTCTGATTCTCTTTTGATTTCTTCTGATTTTCTTTTGTATTTTCGCGAATGGGCATCCTCATTGTCAAAAATTGGTAAAATTGTTTTTGGGCATCCTCGTTGTCAAAATCAAATCAAAACACAATCAACACAAAAACAATTTTACCAATTTTTGACAATGAGGATGCCCATTCGCGAAAAATCAAAAGAAAATCAGAAGAAATCAAAAGAGAATCAGAAGAAAAAAGTGTAATCAGCCGTGTTGCCACCACTACCTTATTCATGTGCCTTGCATTTTCCTCATCTTTGCTGCTTCCCGCCCGCGTCTGAAATGAAATCACAAAATTATTTCAGATGTGCCTTCTGTATACTGTTTATTCTGTGGTATTAATAATTGACTGGCACGACAGCCCGCTTACGCGAGACTAAGGCCTAGCTTCCCGCAACCACCCGTGTTGTGCGTGTGAATTTGTACGCGGGTAGAAGGGACCTACAGTTTTTATGCCGGTTCCGAACGGCAGGTTGGGAGCTTTATCATAGGCAATTTTTACTCTCAGAGGTTTGCCATTTCCAGCTGAGAGGACAGCCACCGAAAGAGAAAAACGAATTTTCCCGTTATTTTTTTAGGTGTTATTACGGGCAGTATTTGAACCTGCGGTTTGCTGCCTTCGACTCGCGGTCCAACGCACTAACCAACTGAGCCACGGCGGCTGTGGTATTGCTTACACGAATACTTTCCGTCGGTATTCGTTGTTTGCAGTGAGTGAAAGCACAGAATAAACAGTAGCTTATTGCTCTTCTCCCCATATATGTAAGAAGCAAGTGGCACTGCGTTTTGTTGGCCGACAACAAGAGCAACCACAGCCTGACGCTATTTTCCCTTCAATGCTTCGCGGAGCCGCATGCGATTATTACTTTCTTCTTACCACTGTGCTGTTTGTTCTGTGAAATAACAGAAACGAAAGCTGTCTAGTGCTGTCTAGTCTTGATTAAAGCCACTCGCTAAAGCGCTGATTGGGCCTTATCATTGCGACTTGAGACCTGGTAAGTCCACCATCAACCAGATATTCACATTACGGCAAATCCTGGAAAAGACCCATGAGAGTCAAATCGAATACAAACCATCTCTTTATCGATTACAATGCAGCATTCGATAACCCGATAAGGGATTGCCTATATGCCCCATTGCCTGAACTTAGTATCTCTGCAAAGCTCTTGAGACCTTGCGGAGCTACGTTGGACAATACACGCAGCACCGTTGGTTGAAAGTGTCCTCTCCGATCCATTTGATTAGATTAATCTGGTTACGGGTGGATTGAACGGAACAAAGATCGGTGCTGGAATCTGGTACTAGTAACAACCATGTTTCATGCCGTGCCGAAATCGATTAACCTCAGACCGTTGTTGGAAGTGGTCGCATGGATGCTGAACTGTCCGACTGTGACACCAAATACGCCTCCTCGCCTGACCTTCGCATTGAAGTCCACGAAGATGATTTTGTCATTCGTCGGGAACCCGTCGTAAATGTCCGAGCTTCGCATTAAATACCACAGATCAAATTAAGCTCAGCACAGTCCCTGTTCATCGAATTATGACCGAAGAACAAATTTCGAAATTTCTACTTCCATCATCGATAAAACAAAAACTAATCAAGTAAAAATAACAAATGAGCTATCAATTTATTCGTTGGAAAGTGTTGTACCAAGATATGTAAATTATAGTTTGTAATTTCTAATATTTTGTTTGTCCACCCTTAGCTTTTAGAACTGCCTCTATTCGTTGAGGCATGCTATTAATGCAATTGGACATCATAGTTCTCAATTGGATATCATTTTGCCAAATATCTATGATATTTTCTTTAAGAATCGCTACCGTGGGGTTTCCCCGACTATACACTTTGGATTTCAAGTATGCCCAGCAGGAGAGGTAAGGAAGTCGGCTTGAGTGGTGCAGTTGCCAAATGGTATCGGCGCTACTTAAAAGAAGGCCTCACACCAGAGCAGGCAAAGCAGAAGGTCTTGGACCGCACGAAACCCACTTCGCCTGATGCGAAAAAGAGGGGTGCGGTCGAGATCACTCCTCAAGAGGGCAACACTGCTAAGAAGCCCAAGACTGAGATGCGTACGCGGCCTGCACTGGAGTGGAAAACCGGGTTCAGGAAGCCAGGCAGCACGTATGCCAGTGCTGCTAAAGGCATCAGACTGGCGATACTCCCGGAATCTTTCCCTGTTAAGATACTCTCTAGGGAGGAGCAGGGAGAGATTAAAGACGCGCTTGTCGCGGAAATGTGCAAAGGCTGGAGGGCAAAACTCCAATTTGTAGTGTCCACTTCAGGCCAGGACTTATACTGGTGGACTGCGTGGGTGCTGAGACGGCGGAGTGGCTCAAAGGCCTTGTCTCTATACTGCCTGGCTGGAAGGGGGTAACGTTGATCACGTGCGACGGGGGCCGTATACCCGGAGTACACTTGTTGACAGTATACCTCCCGAAGGCGGCAGGGAAGGACAACAAGCAGCTCCTCGACCTCCTCATTGCCCAAAACGAGGGGCTGTATACGAACCTATGAAGGATCTTTCGTTCTAGGGACGAGAAGATGGGCAAGGTTTTAACGATTGGGGTCGACGACCAATCGCTTGAAGCCATAAAGAAGTGCAATGGCGTCCTGAGGTACCGGTTCGGTACAGTTCCGGTACACGTGCACAAGCGCCGAGAACCAGCAAACGCGGCTGTTGCACCAGAAGCCAATACTCCGACGGAAGTTACAGAGACTCCGAAGGAGGTGGTTACTCTGGTCGAAAAGGAGGCTGCCAGCAGTGTATTCATCGAGGAAATTAGCCTTCTACCTCACGAAGCTGAGGGGATCGACTCGATTGACCTCTCTATGCTGAGCATGGCCGCCGAGGAGGAAGACTCGGACAGAGTCACCCTGTCGGACTTGGACAAGGAAGGCGGTCTGACATAGGATGAAGGCGTAGCCGACAGATCCTGAGACGGAGATGACCAGCACTAAAGTTGCGCAGATCAATCTGCACAGGGGCCAAATTAAAGAGCATACAGGTAATTTTGGACATTAAGTGTACTAACCCAAGAGCCTGCATGTTAATAACCAATGGTTTGAATTATCTTTGTCTTGCAGACTTCCTTTCTAGGGATCTGGTTGCGGTACAAATACCACAAATACCAATGCCACAGGCTACTTCCCAGGAGAGGACACCCTGGCTCCGCCAGAGGCTGTCTCTAAACTGGTGAAGTACTATGAGCAGAGAAAGCTACCACTGATACTAGGCTGCGACGCAAATGCGCACAGCGAAGCCTGGGGAAGCAGCGATACAAATCAAAGGGATGAGTACCTTTTAGAATTTATTGTCAGCAATAAGCTAGACATTTTTAGCGTGGGGAATATACCAACGTTTTTAACCAGTTCGAGAGAAGAGGTCCTACATATTACCCTAGGAAATACTCTAAGCTCCGAACTGGTTAAAAACTGGAGATTGTCTGGTGAGCCTTCAATGTCGGATCATAGAATAATACGATTTGACATTGAAGGCTCCGCTTCGGTTAGGAAGATTCTGAGAAATCCCAGGAAAACAGACTGAGAAAGGTTCCAGGAGACACTGAGCCTAAACTCCACCAATTCTGGGCTGGGTAACAACATCAGGAACTCCATGGAACTAGAAACTTTTGCGCATTGCTTCAATAAAACAATTATTGATGCATATGAGGTTCGCAGGCTTTTCAACCGGGCTAACTGTACCGGGAACTGGGGGGTTACTATGTAACTCGATTCGAAAGTTGAAACTGCTCGAAAGTTGAATTCGATCCGAATTTAAATTCGTACTATGTAAGATTTTCGGATCGAGTGAAAAGTGCTGCCATTAATTGGAAGTATTTTTGGCAGTACTTTCGAATGTATTAATTGAAGTTGGCAGCATCTATTAAAAGAAATGTCAAAAATAGTAAACATTGAAAGTAAACAAATATAATATATAATTATAATTGTGCTACCAATATCCAAAAAAATTATAATAATTGTGTTTAAAATGGACTCGGTTGCCTTATGGATGGATAATGAAGACGAGCGAGTGGAACGTAAATTGTTACGCGACGGTGTAAATATTATGCGGTTGACGGATGCAATGTAAGATACAATTTGTTAAATAGTTGCTATGTTTTTGAAAATGTTTGCTTTTGTAGGTTTGTGCGAAATTTCCGGCTCAACAAGGAAGCGTTTCGTTATGTGTTGGAGAGCATTGTTGGGGAGCTGCCAACAAGTGTATGTTCGACGGCAGTAACACCCACAATCAAGTTGGGCAAGACCGATTTGCTGGCTTGGCACAACAAACCGTTTCCAATTGCATTGCAGAGGTTTGCAATGCAATTGAAAATGTGTTATGCCCAAAGCATATAAATTTTATGCTAAGCGATGAGGAGAAGCGAGCTGCAAAGAATTTTTTTTACACGATGTCGGGAATCCCAGGGATTATTGGAGCTGTTGATGGCACTCACATCCAAATGGTGAGGCCGTCAAAAAACGAACATTTGTTTTTCAACCGAAAACTGAAACACAGCATTAATGCAATGATTGTAAGTGATACTTTGTAACATTTTGTTGTAAATATGTTTCAATCTCATATTTTCCGACCGTGTTTTTTGCTATTTTAGATATGCGATCATAGAAGAAATATAAGAGCAGTGAATGGATGTCACGGAGGAGCATCGCACGACTCTCACATATGGAGCCTGTCGGACGAGCGTCAGTTTTTGAAGGACAAATATATTAATGGCGACAAGTCATCGTGGCTAATTGGTAAATGCATTACTTCATATTTAGTTTTGATTTATTTAAGATACATTTTACCCGTAGGAGACTCTGGGTATCCATTGGTCCTTACACCGTACAGGAGCGCCAATGAGCATTCTGCGGAGAGTCGATTCAACGAACGGTTTTGCAAGGCAAGAGCGATTATTGAACGTGTGTTTGGCGTTTTGAAAGGGAGACTTCGTTGTTTGCTCGCAGCACGGGAATTGCATTATGCACCGGAAAAAGTCGCACAAATTTTTAATGTTTGCTGTGCTTTACACAATATATGTGTGGAGTATAATGTCGATCAACCACCTGAAATAGCGGATTGTCAAGAGGAAGTGCAATTGATCGCAGCCACTGCCTCCGACTCTGGAGAAAGCAATCAGTACCTAGCCTTAGCCCAAGATATAAGAAATCGAATAATAAACAATTTATGAATTTAAATTTAAATAGCATTTCGTATATTTGTACCAAAATTTGTCTAATTTTGTCAATTTTTTTTTTAATGGTTTCGGCTTGTAATATGTTATACACTTCTTTATTTTTCATTTCTTTTTTGTTCAATATTTAGCATCTCTTTTTTCAGTTCAAGCTTTGCAACTTTTAGTTTTTGATTCTCAATACTCCACTTCATCTTCTCCTCGAACTTTCTTTTGGCAAGCCGATATTTTTTCTCCTCCAACTCTAATTGTTTTTTTTTGTATTTGACTAACGTTTGTAAATTGCTATTTATTTCACCCAACACTGCTGTTGAGTGCTTATGGTACTCCATTTGACCATTGACCTGCTTTTCCAGCAATGTTTGTTTACTCGGCACAGTGCGGCTAAATGGTGACCGAGATCCATTGGGGGGCGGGCAACTGACGAGCAACGTGGTGGGGAAGGGGCAGACACCAAATCCTCAGTCTCTGGCAGCTCAACTGTTTCGCAGTTTATTGCAATGGCTCCTTCTTGCTCGGGCGTGGTAGTGTCGTTGCACGTTGGGGGTATTGTGGTGTTGACGCCAAATTTGCGGACCCCACTAATTCCAGCCATCGCCCCTCTCATATCTAAGAGATCTATTACTGCTTCCTCCAGCGCTGTGAAAGAACACATTTTTGCTGGGCCACCACCTGTGCCCGATAAATTAATTCGGTTCTTTCGAAATTTACTTTTGAGGTGGGTTTTGTGATCTGCCCAAACCTAAAACATATATAAGATAAATAATAAGATAGATAATAAAATATATATAAGAACTATCGCTTACTTACTTTTTTCCAACCGGCCACATCCCGCATCGGTGGCCCAGCTGCATTTAGTTCTTCCGCCAATCGCTTCCATAAATTGTTTGTTGCTTGTTTAGCGTCTGGAGCCTTTATGTATCCCTTTGCTAGTTGTGGAGTTTAATATCCGATAATCGGATACGGAAAACCGAAAGTAGGAAATATGTTTCCGAATTCGAGTTAGCTGGTGCGAAAAATCCGTTTCCGCAAAATTTCACTTTCGAATCGAGTTACATAGTAACCCCCCTGGTCTGAGTACAGGAGCACACTGACCCTCTATAATAAGGAGATCAGGGAAGCCAAGCGCAGAAATTTTAGGAACTTCTGCGAGAATATTGAGCAAACCTGCGAGGCATCTAGACTCTACAAGGTTCTGACAAAGGGGCACAGCCTGTCGTCTACCAACCTCAGGAAAAGTAATGGGGAATATACCGAGGGTGAGGAAGAGAAGGTTCAACTTCTTCTAGATACTCACTTCCCGGGCTCTATTGCTTAGAGAGGGCCGGGACAATATGAAGCACCACGCTGGATCTCCAAAAGAGATTGGATAGTGGCAAAGGAAATTTGCACGGAGGAAAGGGTACAGTGGGCGGTGAACACCTTTAAACCACTGAAGTCACCTGGACCGGATGGCATCTTTCCGGCCCTACTACAGAAAGGGATGGGTCTTATCAGACACCATCTCGTGAATTAGTTTTACAAACTGAAGGCAAGTCCTCCGTATTTCGGCTCTTTTTTGCAAGATTGACCACGGATGCCTTTAAAACTTGCAGCTTCGGCTATTTGAGAGTAGCTGCACTTGCCTTCCTTCACCAAAGCCATAATTTGAAACATTTTTCCACTGTTAGGTCACGTTTTCCAGCCATTTTGTTTCACAAGCCTTCAATAGATCCAACACGGATTTTATATAGTATTAAACAAACATAATGATATATTTTACTTACTTACTTCTTAGTCTTTAATACGTCATTTCATAAATAATTTTTTTGTTATTTATTTTTGTCTGTCACAATTTGACTTTGAAATCAAAGTTGGGATAACACCGACAATTGGAAATTTTGACGGTTTTCCTGCTTGCCACGAGTTTACCGGCATCGACAGAGTTTTCATATACCATAATGAGTTTCCTTTAACAGGATTTCAAAGAAAACTTTCCAATGAATAGTCTCATTCATTTGTTATTTTTACTTGATTAGTTTTTGTTTTATCGATAATGGAAGTAGAAATTTCGAAATTTTTTCATCGGCCATAATTCGATGAACAGGGACTGTATTTAGCGTTGACGCGAAAAATTACCAGCTGTTCGTGCATCGGTGTGAACCGCGAGATGTGGTGGCGCAGTCTCTTCGCGCTTCTCCGCATGGCAGCTTTAGCAACCTTGTTCTGTCCATCGCATTTCCTGGATGGCTGTGATATCAGCCTTACATTTCATGAGGGCTTTCGCCAGTTGGATAGAGGTGCTTTCCCTAAGGTCCGGAGATTCCCGCTGCATATCAAATCGTGGTTCTTAAACCGATTGTTCTGTTCGTCAACATAGTGGATCCTTCCGAGGCTCTTTTGTATATTGGTTTTACGTGGCGGGGATCGAACACTTGCACACATTGGTTCACTATTCAGTGATAAATAGCTATCCAGGAGGGCCACAAGGGGACTGCCAATTTGGATTGGGCAGGGACAAGGTCCATTCTGGCGTTCGCCAGGCTGGACGCAATCATATTTTGTATATCCGTTCCCATCCTCCCCTCTATTTAGTTTACTTTACACGTACGTGAAGTATTACACAACAATTTTCATTAAATAAATATATTTTAGATATTTCGTATTTGTTTCCCAAACAGTAGCAGCGAACGTCAATATTTAAATGAAGCTTCGAAATGCATTTGCTGCGACTTACTTAAGGGCACAAAATTTGAACACGATTAGTTTTACATGCGAGCTACGGATATTTTTTGGCGTGGTACTCTGAAATTTAAAGATTACAATATTACAGTAGTGGGTGATAAAGACAATTTAAATGGCTTGCCTAATGTGTATAACACGTCGCCGATCACTGGGATGAATAAGGTCTAATTTTCGACTCCAGTCAATTTGCTTCACTTCATGACGCAATTTTTTGCGATCGAAGTAAGAAATAACACAACTAGCCGGAATCCAAAAGATAGAAGTGATAACCACAACGGCCACTGTAATGGGAAATTACACATTAAATACTGGCTGCATAAGTTCATAACACTACTTACTGACAACATTGTCTTTGAGAAATCGCAAAACGCGATTTATGTTTATTTCCTCAATAATATCCCAAAACCGTTCTACCACATCTTGTATGGTTTTTTCGCACGCACCCTACGAAATAAAACGTAATAATAAAATTTACTTATTACTCAGATGAGCTTAATTTTTCACCTTATTGCAAAAGCCCTGAATGCAGGGCGTCCCATCAGGCAATACATCTGGCGGCTCCACAGGAAAACAGGTTTCATTAATGCTCATTCGGCAGCAACTGAAATTATCCCAATTCCATGAAAGCGTTAATTTCGTTAGTAACAATCTTCGAGCTTACCGTTTGCATGCGTCCTGTATGATGTCGCACATGCAGCTCTGTAGACCTTGCGTCTCACAGTAGGGTATGCACTTGCCGTTGCGACATTGGCCGCGCTCTTGACAAATTGTGCCGTCCGCCATGGGTGGAGATTTCGGGCACTCGGCGTGTGTACCCGAGCAGCGCGCTTCTTGTTCGCAAGTCGCATATTGTGCATCACGGCAATTCATACCGGCCGACATGAACTGGCAGTTCTGACAACAGGGCGAATTTTTATCGCTACAAACAGCGCCTTGATTACGACGCAACTTGCAATTTTTGTCGCAGCATGCGTCGTTGTCCTCAGTACCTAGCAGACCTGCGTCGCACTGTTCATCACCTTCAACACGTAAATTGCCACAAAAGGATTCCTCCGGCTCGGAGAAACAACGACCTGACTTTGCTTGCAACACTTTTCGTATTGAGCGCAGAGAACACGGCGAGAATTTCTTTTGAGTAAAGAAGTATTAAATTATTTTAATAAACAAATACGTATGTATGTTCGTACCTTATTGTTAACATCATAACCACTGACTGAATAAGTGTACATCAGGAAACTGCCTCCCTGAGAGGCACTAGGTGAGCATTCTGGTATGTCGGGGTCATGCTCAGAGCCCCAGTTATGCCCAAACTCATGTGCCGTCACGAGATCCGCTTCACGCGTGATTACACGCTGTCCATAATGATTTCGTGAGCTGCTCAATCCCGAATTCAAGTACAGTGTGTATCCATTTTTAAAGTATTCTGTGCATAAGTGTAATTCAGTTTAAAAACTACCAAAGAACTGCTGATATAATGAAAAATTCAAAATGAAAAACAAGAAGGTCGTGTGCGATTAACTATGTACACTTTGTTCAATAAGAATGTTAATTATCAACCATTCATTAAAATTACAAGCTAAAATGTGCGGTGAAGACGATTACGACTCTTTCTAAGCTGTTCAAACTCCTGCTCTGTCCCACAGAGGACAGATTGTACATGTGGATATATATTGTGGCACAGTCAAAACTGATGGCGTAGGTGTCGGTCGGTGAGTAATTTATCTTCCTAAACATTTTTCCATACAAAAGCGGACACTTTGTGAAATCGGCATCCACAAGTAGTATAGTGTGTAAGGTACAAGAATATTACGGACTCTACTTAACCGATAAAAATGATTCACCATTTGAGAAAATTCTTCAATGCATACAAAAAAAAACTAAGTAAATAATTGCTCCAAAACTCACTACCAGATGATCAAATTTGAAGGCTCAAATTTGCAGTCAATTCGTAATCCCCGTATTAAAATTAGATTCGTAGTTTTAATTGAGCTAAGTTTAGTACCCCTTCAAATGAATTATTAAACACGATGCCAACGCGAACAGCGTTAATCGCACAACCTCTCAAAAATCATAATACTGTTACCCTTACGATTACTGAATAAACTATGTATTTTTTTTAATTTTTGTATAACCTGGAGTACAAATTCCACCAACAGAATTACGACGCGGCGAACCCACGTAAGCTAAGCCTAAAATACCGCCTTCAAATTTTAAATCAGTAAAGAGGTGGGCTAAACAAAAATCTTTATGGCTATACTCCCGTGAAAAGACCTGGATTTGAAAAACGTACCGCATTATCGATTTAAAATATGTGAAATGGAAAGAGAAAGCGGCACGTGGGAAAGAGAATCAGAATGTGAGATTTTTAAGTGAAAACAGTAGTTCACATTTGGAAACATGAAATTGCGCAAACAGTAGTTTTACCTCTAGCAAGTTTCGTACATCCCATTTTTCGCGTATCATATTATAATGTGCTTCCCCGCCGCGCAGTCGTGTGGGTTCTGAGTGTACAACTATTTTTTTAATTACAAAACCCATTCCCTTAAATCCCTCCTGGTCCTGTAATGGGCAAAAAAATTATTGCATGGCAAACAAATATGATTCTATAATGACACTTCCCGATCGATCCTGCCATACGGTGTCGTTGTAAATCTTGTGTACACGATCTATCAAACTTATCTGTTAAACATTAATATAAATAAAATAGTTAAAATACGAGTTGGTATGTGAGCACAAAGTTTTCCATTTTCATATTACTAAATAATTGATTGTGGTCTTTGTATTTCCACCGCCCATTTCCTGAAAGAAACGATAATCCGCTACCAGCAGCAGAGGGCAACGTGTTTTTGTGGGTGTGTACTCATATTGATCGACTTGACGTTTGTTGCGTTTATGCCTCTTGTTATAGTTGTCGTTTTGTGCAGCAAAATTATTTTTAATAATGTAGTCATATGCATGTGCATGACCATTGATCCCGGTCTCTTCGACGGGATCGTCGGTTTCCAACTCTGAAAGTATTACATTTTTATATTTTTCCATAACACAGGGCAACAAAACCGACACTTATTTTTTTCTGAAATCAACCCATACTTTTCTAAAGGATTTTTCTACTCTGACCACAACTGCGTACTCAGTTTTTTTATTGTAAGAGCGGCTTAGGACATATTGATGGTTTTCCTTGGAGGGCGTTTTCCTTGTTTTTGACCATAATACGCATGCAGCTCCTACAAACCTGAAGTCTAAAATGCCATTTTTTTTAACATAGATTAACAATACTCTATGTATTTAAAATTCAAAACAATAAAATCGGTTTAAATTTGCATGTATTCATTCGCAGTCAAATTTTCAGTTACTTTGCAAGATTGCAAATACACAAAAGAATTTTGCTTACAAAAAATATATGTTTATGGTGATACAGTGAAAGAAGGATGGTAGGGGTTTCAAAATAAAAAAAAAATTGAAATACGATGTTTGGAATAGTGTAGGGTACCGTGGTCCGAAACCGACCGGTGGTCACATACCGACCTCCACATGTTTCTCAGTCATTATGCTGCCCCCCAAACTGTCGGTGGAGGCATTTAAAAGCTCTTACAACACTTACAAGTTGTAGGCGGAGAGCCATCGTATTACACATTTTATTTCGTGGTTATGTGACGTGTTGTGTTTTGACAGGAATAAAATTCATTTTTGAGCCTACACGGAACTTCAGTTACAAGTGCTTTATTGTTTTTTGAAAAATCAAAAGGTAAGTTTTTTATATTCGTTATGCCCTAAGCTTGAATAGGTGCTATCAAATTTTGATGAATTTTATTGTTGTTGAGGATTTTATGGGGAGGTCGGTTTCGGACCACGATTTTTGAAAACAACAAATATGCAAACTTTGAATATGACCTCGTTATTTAAAAAAAAAAGTTTCCAAAAACCTTGTCAAGCTACTTACAACCTAGAATAATGTTTATTCTAAAAAAAAAATTTGGTTTGTGAAAAAATATCAATTGAAAGCACTTTTATTGCATTTGCCAATTAGGGGGTCGGTTTCGGACAACGCTACCCTATGTGTTCAAATATGTAAGTTCTCCATACATGAATTCAGCAACAAAAGCAAGGATTTACTTTTGAGCTATAATATCGGAGCACACTTTTAGGCAGCAGTGGATGCAATTTTTACTTGTGTGATGCAACTCTTTTTAGTATAGCTCCTACAGTAATGAACCAATTCAAATTTTGTTAATACCTTTGTAAAGACAACTATTAACGTTTGCGAAAATACTCTAACGAGTATAGGCCGAGAATGACACATGCATAAAGAAAATCTGTTCTATAAGTTCAACTTACACTAAATATTGCACCCTTACTCCTAGTTAAAAATTGCAACTCCGAATTTAAAGGAATTTTTATGGAAAATTCGAGAAACTTTAAGTTTGAAGGGCCATAGCCATATTAACTCTTGACCAATCGAAGTCGACTATGGTCCAAATTATAGCTTGAGGATTGGTTACCGTGCCATAAAAAAAATCATCTTGTTTTTCAATATATTATAAATCCAATATTCAAAGATGAAAAAACGTGGCACCTCCTAGCAAAAACCACCAATAACTTACAAACCGCTCTTACAATCTAAAATCTGAGTACGCAGTTGTGACTAGCCATTAAAAATGAAAAATGTTGGATGTTGCCCAGTGTAATTTTTCACGTTTCAATTTACCTAAACCCTCTTTTATGTAGCCACAAGTCATTGGCGGCTTAACCATGTCACTATCATGCCTATTCCAGTTTAATTTGACGTCAGACGCTCGATAGGCTACCATAGTTTTCTCACCAGGGGAGGGCAAATGGCGCCACGATGGCTAAAACCAAATAAAATATACAGCTAATGAACTAATCGCTTTAGCATTTGGGATTCGAGCGCACCTCTATGTGATATGTCTCATCTGGCAAATGAATGGACACGGTCATGATACCATCATCTATATGGGCTCGCACTGATGAATCCATTTCACCGAAAACACGACCGGTGTAGAAATTATCGTGATCTGCAAAAGTAGATATTACAAATTACATGTCTGTTGCAAGAACAAGAATACTTGTTTTACGTATCATACCCAAATGCACCACAGTTTCGTTCCCGTCGCCATCCACGGAAAAAGCTTTGAACTTGCTGTGAAGTACCTCGTGATGCGGATGCAAAATAAGTCGAAAATTCTTTCCCAACGTCTGAAACTCAACTTCCTTAACCACATTGTAAGGATGCGAACTAGGTCGGATGCCACGCTTGACAATGCGATGGCGACAATCTTCACTGCGAAGCAACTCATAGTGGCGTAATGTATGTTGCAGTGTCGCTGTTGTATTTTTGTTTTAATACAAACACAAAACTTGTATTAATAGTAGGAACTTACCTGCACTCTCCCAGAAAATTGCAGCCAAAGACCATAGAACTATAATGTTTTTATGAAAACGCACAGAATTTGTTGACATTTTCATGTTTTGCAAAAAATCGATTGGCGCCGTGAATGGCAACTATATGAAATACTCATGACGCTGCCACCTTCTTGAATCGTGAACCAAACTAAATCCTAAGTAGCGAAACTCTTTGACAACAGACGTAGATTCTGTATGACAATATCTGTCAAATTTTCCCACTTCTATCTCTAAAGATAGCGGTCAGCACACGCCCCTTTGGGCTGACCTTTTCGGGTTTAACAGCTCCTCCTCCTCGGCACTGAATTGTTGGCTCGGTTTCCAGCATTTTGTGTACGGCGTTACCCAGTTTGCAAAATGAAACACCATTAACGGTTTGTGCTTTCAAGTTTAGTTTACTAATATTATTGTAATTTGTATTATTGTAACTAAGATATATTATATTAAGTTGGTTGTCAAGTGCTTTGTTGGTTGTTTTTATTGTTTCTTGACAGCTTTAGCCTGCTCTCTCTCAGCTTGACTTTTATCTTCGCGATCTTTTTTCGACTGACTGCCTTTTCCCCGGCAGTGCGGCCAGACTCCAATACCCGTGCTCAATTCCTTACACAGCACCCCCCTTGAAACCCCCTAGGCTTCACCAACTTGTAAAACGGCTAATTTGGACGACAGTCCACGCAGCAGTCCCGTTGATGTCTCCACGACCGCAAAACGGCAAAGACGGCTCACAGATGATGACTACGTCCCACGTTCCCTGAAGTAGTTGCACTAGGAATTCGACAGTTCAACGTTTCCACAGACAATCTTTCAAGTTTTGGGCAA
Organism: Melieria crassipennis; assembly: GCA_963668005.1. Taxonomy (NCBI): domain Eukaryota; kingdom Metazoa; phylum Arthropoda; class Insecta; order Diptera; family Ulidiidae; genus Melieria; species Melieria crassipennis. Next base: position 82,766,016 of record OY764961.1, on the reverse strand, counting down.
AGCGCCACTTCATGTCAACAGTCTGAGGTGTTTGGAAGAGTTTGCGTGGAATTGGAACATGCCAGCAAAAAATGATTTGGCGTTAATATAACGCCCAATTATATAATATATATATAATAATATTCTGCGCTTCAATCACCTCGGTGTACAGGGATTTCACCATCGGGGCCACTTCTCGTGAAGTATGATGAAGCATTCGCTTTCAATCCAACAATCTAGTTCAAACGTTTCCAACAACCCCTGAAGTGGGATTCGAAGGGCAATTAAATACCTAATCAATTCTGCCACCGACGGCCTCGGTTCGAATACGATTAACATCTAAGAGCGTCTCGGCACCCTGTAGCTCCTTTTGGGCAACAACAAAATTGGACCCGTTGTCACTTCTAATTCGGACTGGTGTACCACGTCCGTAGCCATAGAAGGAAGACGTCGATTGACAAATTTGCTGTCACCTCCAAATGCACCACCCGTACCGTCAAACAGGTGAAAATAACTGCCCAACGATTTGCGTGACCGCGATCGACTGGCAGCTGACCCATTTGTGGTAGAGCAGGCTTTGCTCGGTCATGTAGACATCACATACATTGCTTTTCAGAACGGCACGCGCATGAACAATCCAAAACCTTTGTCGCACCTCGCTGATGATTACAGTTTTGTTCTGGTGGCGCGACACGGCATGGTTTTGAGGTAGAATAGTTGGGCGTCTGGAACTGAACGGCAGATACGTGGCTTTATCGACTCTTCCCTTCACACGAAGTAATCCGTCGTCTCTACGTATGACGATAACAAATAAACAGAGCTTCCCTTCGGTACTGCCAGTCCAGCTGGTAGCGCGTCCGCGGGCATCCCATTGTTAACACGCCTTGGTATCATCTCTTAAATGCCGACTAATGTTTCTGAAACGTAGTACTCAGGCGTCGAACTTCTTCAGTTTCGCATACGATGAGAACCGGTCAAAATCAATTAGGCAGCTCGGCTGCAAAGAATGAAAAAGTTGTGGCTGCACCTCCTCCTCGGTCATACCTGGTAGCGATCCGATCACGAAACTAGGCCAAAACGCTTCGTTTTGCTTAAAAAAGTATCGACCCTTTAGTCATCGGCTATCACCACTTAAGTTGAAAAGAGACTGCTTGCGTGTGGAATCGTTGAATTCGTCGATATCGGCTGTGTCACGTCTAGGATTTCGGCTATTCTGTGGCCCAAAAATGGTTTGTACTTGCACTTAGTTGACTGGATCCAACGCCACACCGTTTTTGGGTCAGCCCACAATGTGATACTGGTAATATTGACGTCGTAGTTACGGCATATTATATGGATTAAACGCGTACCTAATACAGCAGCTTGTAACTCTAACCTCGGAATTGGCATTAGCTTCAGCGGAGCATTTCAGGTTTTGGTTACAAACACGACACCCCACCCACTACTGGTGGTTATACGAAAACACCCCACTGCGACAAACAACACCTGGCTTGCACCCATAAACACGTGAAGTTGAAACTCGCTAGATGAACCAAAGGCTGTCAAATATGGTCGCGGTACCTTAACTTCTTTGATTTTTTGAAAATTGTTCCACCATTCCATTGCCTACTTCTTCTAGGATGGGCTCATCACACTCAACGTTGCTTCGCCAAACCTGCTGCATCAATATCTTGGATGTTGCTATAACGTCGGCAAGCAGCCAATACGGATCAAAAACTGACATAACTACAACCAGGAATTCTCTCTTCGTTGGTGCACTTAACGCATTTAGCACTTTACCATTGGCGTATACGGGGGTTGTGGTTTAACTCTGGTGCTTTCCAAGACAAAGTCCGTGTTTTGCTTTATTGTACATTTGTTTATTTCTTTCAAAAGCGATTTTACAAATTTCACTGAATTATAAGCCAGATGCACACTCGCAAGATGGCTGCCACTTTTAATGTTTCAACGTTGTATGTTTTCTACGTCTTGTCGTGTCGGTGATCGTCTTCTCACTGAACCTTCTAGCGTTCACTCACCACTATCAGCCGAGCTAGGCGCGTTTCCGGTCGTCGAAATATGGAGTACCCTGTCTTTACTTCAGCGAATAGTACTTTCCCATCCATCGTCGGGACGACCTTAACAATCCAGCCCTTATGCCACTGGCTGCGTGCGAGTGACGGATCGCGCACCAACACTAAATCTCCGATTTTCAAAGGCTCTGCTTTCTCTTGCCACTTGGCCCGGCACATGAGTTGTGGAAGGTATTCCGACGTCTATCGCTTCCAACTTCGATCTTTGAGACCCTGAGCGATCCGCCACTGCTTCCTGAGACATACCCTCTCAACCATCATCAGTGGCGCTGGCTTGGCCCTGTCCAGTTGGCATCTCAAACATTTCCGCTGTACTGTGTTGCCAACTGTCTTGATGTGTGGGACCCAAAAACCCTGGCGAACCTCATTTACGTTGACTGCAACGTTCTGGTGATGGTTTCGTTCGTGGTAGTGTTGCACTATCAACTCGGTTACAGGGTGCTTTTGCGGCATCAACATCGGTCGGCGTGATTCAAACGGCAAACAGGTCGCTTCGTCAATACGACCACTCAGGCGCATAATGCCTTCGTCGTCGATATATGGAGAAAGAGCGGACAGCGCGCTTCCTTTCGGTAGCGCACGTGACGAAACTAGGTCAGCATACTCGCTGGCAAAACTCTCACGCTGCACCAATCTACAGCTCACTCGTTCGGCAGCTTCCAGAGAATGTACCGGACTACCTTTGGCCCCTTTCTTCCTGGTGCGAAATCGAGTCATTGCCCTCAGGACCCAGGCTATGGTTTCAACCTCGAATAAGAACTAAATTTAGTAAATTCGATGCATTTCCTACTTTCCTGACACAGTAGTAGATGGTAAGCTCCAACTTCTTCTACATAGCAGGACCTGCGGCTTCTCGACTATCGTGGCTGGCCAATATTGTTCGTCGTACTGCAGGAATTCTGGCCCCTCAATCCGGCGCCTCTTCAACTCAAACGTAGGCGAGCTCGCGCGTGTGGCGACATCTGCAAGATTCTTTCCTGAGAGTACTGTGCCCGCCCTCTTATCCTCCTCTGACTCAAGCACCATTGGTGAGCAGTTCACGCCAAAATTGTCCGACCCAAAATACTCCGCCGCCACCCGGTGCAGCTGCTGACCCCCCCTGACGTGTAACACTCGAGGATACGACGCTCCTGGTGAGCTTACCGGACCAAAGGCTTACCGGTTCCAACTTTATCTTATCAGCGACTGCGTCTGTCCTTCGACTCCGATTTGCTCAGCGACGTCCTCCTCCAAAATTGTAATCGATGATCCTTCGTCGAACATAGCAAAGATCTCGCGCTTTCCTTTTGGTCCAACCACCTTGACCGACAACACTCTGAACAGCTGGTTGTGACTTGCTTGTGAATGGCGACAACTTAACAACGGCTGAGGCGCAGCTGGCTGAGCAGCCTGGACGGGTGCACCAGGTTCCGGGTCGTTGTGCAAGAGCTGATGGTGATACCTTTGGCAACCATTTATGCCACAATTATTTCTCGAACGGCACCTGAAAGCCGCATGCCCTTTGCGCAGACATGAGAAGCACAGCTGCTGTCGCTTCACCGTCTCCCACCGATCCTGAACCTCCATTGCCTTGAAGGCCTCGCAAGCTGAAATCGAATGCTCGCCGCTGCATTGAAAACATTTAATTGAATTTACCGGATTATCCTCCGTAATGTGCATCAGCCGACGCGGCTGGGCTGGCTGCGCGCTAGACCTGGTGCTGTTGACATCTGGCATAAGACATGCAACTCTAGCTAATTCACTCAACCAACTGGCGAAATGCTCCACGGTGGGGTATGGCTTCACGGCGGCAGCACACTTAGCCCATTCGAACTGCCGACTTGGCGGTAACTTGACCACCATCTGCTCCAGTAACGTGACATTAGCCAGGTGCTGATGACAACCTGCGGATTTTAAAAAGGCCACTACGTTACGCACCTTGGTGGAGAACGACACCATTTCGCCAAATTTCTGCTCCCCAATCGGGCTGAACTGTTGCTCCTTCATCAACTGCGCCCTCACTAGCAGCTCGGGTCTTCCAAAACGAAACTCTAGTTCGTTGAGTACATTCGGCAAGTCGCTGGGGTATATCAACATGGATACCACCGCCTGCCTTGCTGGGCCAACTAAACACTTCTGCAACCGCATCAAATTCTGTCGGTGGCTGTATCCGAATGCGACTGTTGTCTCTTGGAAATTAGCAGAAAAAAGCGGCCATTCCTCCGAATTGCCGGCAAACGTTGGCAAATCGTATATCCTTGCATGCGTATCCTCGCTTACCGCTCCCACGATCCGGTTTGCCTCGCTCACCTGGCCTGGTTGCCCCGACCGACTGCCCAACTGCTATTCTTGCCCCTCCGGCACCGGCTGCATCTCCGCACGCAATCTGGACAACTCCCTGTTATTCTCCACCGCGCTGCTCCTCAATTCTGCCACCGCCGTCCTTAGTGCATTCAACGTGAACACAATGTTGTCCACCTGCTCTCCGCGATCGCGCTCCGACTCCTCCATTTGTCCTGCCTCGTACGCACTCAACTTGAACTGGACTTGACTTTACTTGGCTTAACTTGACTCCGTTTTGGCTCGAACTTGACTCGACTTGACTTGAACTTGACTTAACTTGACTTTACTCGGCTTGACTTGACTTGACTCGTCCTAACTTGACTCCGCTCTGGCTCGAACTTGACTCCACTCGGCTTGAACTTGACTTCACTTTACTCGGCTTGACCTGACTCGTCCTGACTTAACTCCACTCTGGCTCGAACTTGACTCCACTCGACTTGAACTTGACTCCACTCGACTTGAACTTGACTCGACTTTACTCGTCCTGATTTAACTCCACTCTGGCTCGAACTTGACTCCACTCGACTTGAACTTGACTTTACTTGGCTTGGCTTCACTTTACTCGTCCTAACTTGACTCGTCCTGACTTGACTCCACTCTGGCTCGAACTTGACTCAACTCGACTTGAACTTGACTCCACTCGACTTAACTTTACTCGGCTTGACTTGACTCGACTTTACTCGGCTTGACTTGACTCGTCCTGACTTAACTCCACTCTGGCTCGAACTTGACTCCACTCGACTTGAACTTGACTTTACTCGGCTTGGCTTCACTTTACTCGTCCTAACTTGACTCGTCCTGACTTGACTCCACTCTGGCTCGAACTTGACTCAACTCGACTTGAACTTGACTCCACTCGACTTAAACTTGACTTTACTCGGCTTGACTTGACTCGTCCTGACTTAACTCCACTCTGGCTCGAACTTGACTCCAGTCGACTTGAATTTGACTTTACTCGGCTTGACTTGACTTGACTCGTCCTAACTTGACTTCGCTCTGGCTCGAACTTGACTCCACTCGATTTGAACTTGACTTTATTCGGCTTGGCTTCACTTTACTCGTCCTAACTTGCCTTGCCTTTACTCGGCTTGACTCGTCCTGACTTGACTCCGCTCTGGCTCGAACTTGACTCCACTCGACTTGAACTTGACTTTACTCGGCTTGACCTGACTTTACTTGGCTTGACTTGTCCTGACTTGACTCCACTCTGGCTTAAACGTCCATAACACTACCGACGGCTTGCACCACTTTTGCGCTGCACTGTATGCACGCGCTCACCCGTTCACTGCCGCCACCGACGACCCGTTATGACATGCTTCACGCTCTATTCTTGGGGACCTTCAAAGTTCGCAAAACTACTCACGGCATGTTACAGCACTTTTGCGCTGCACTGTACGCACGCGCTCACTGTCACCACCGACGACCCGTTATGACGCGCTTCACGTTCTAGTATTGGCGGCGTTCAAAGTTCGCAAACCTACTGACGGCTTGTTACAGCACTTTTGCGCTGCACTGTACACGACCCGTTATGACAAAGTTTCAATTTCCCAAATTGCCTTTTACAATCGTTCGCAAATTGTTTTAACTTTCCAAATTCACTGCAATTTATTCACTTTCAGCCCCTTTCAGCCACTTTCAGTGCACTTTTCTGATACTACTGTCCACGATTTTGCTTCTCCATTTGCACTTGTATTAACCCGCACGACCGAGACGCAAAAGAAACGTTGAAAACTGTGGTTTAACTCTGGTGCTTTCCAAGACAAAGTCCGTGTTTTGCTTTATTGTACATTTGTTTATTTCTTTCAAAAGCGATTTTTCAAATTTCACTGAATTATAAGCCAGATGCACACTCGCAAGATGGCTGTCACTTTTAATGTTTCAACCATAGTGAAATTAATAAAGTGTACCAGGTAGATGACGTACACTTATTTCTCTGAGTAGCAACTGTCAATGTGTCAATTTGTTTGTGTCAGTTCGATTAACCTTTATTTTTGTTGTCGTTAAATTTAAAATTTACTTTCAGTACTCCAGAAATATATATGTATTTTCGTAATGTATTTTATGTTAGAAAAACATAGAAACTGAATTGCCGTGCGTTTTTTTGCAGAGACAGCACGTTTTTCCTGGCATGTAGTTGCGTTTTTAGTGTCGGTTTTGGTGCAGAACGTATTTTCAAACAACAATTTATTTTGAAATTATTTCATTCAGCACAGACGGGTTATGAAATCTGACATTTGTCAGCATAATGACATTAACTGTCAGAAAATAAGTGTACGGTTAAGAGAGAGTTCCTGCTATCTGGCACACTTTATTAATTTCACTATGGTTTCAACCATAGTATAATAATAAAGTAGTCTAATTAAAGAGAGTACCCCTAATGTACCTCTATTTTGATTGACAAATATTGTCAAAAAAGTCATCAGCAGAGTAAACAAAGTTGTATTAAAATATACCTAAGCATTTTTCTTTTGCTTTTAGTACGATTTTATTTGAATGAAGTTGCGACTGTGGTTGGACATTTTTTGAACTGACAAATTTCAGACATCAAAATTGACGTCATTTCAAAATATTTTGAGCGGGAGAGTTTTGATTAGACTACTTTATTATTATACTATGGTTTCAACCATAGTATAATAATATAGTAGTCTAACCAAAACTCTCCCGCTCAAAATAAACAAAATATTTTGAAATTACGTAAATTTTGATGTCTGAAATTTGTCAGTTCAAAAAATGTTCAACCACAGTCGCAACTTCATTCAAATAAAATCGTACTAAAAGCAAAAGAAAAATGATTAGGTAGGTTAGGTTAGGTTGAAGTGGCTGCCTCTGTATGAGACACACTTAGGCCTCTTAACGGGCCCGTTGTGATACCACAGGATTCCACCCGTTTGAAATGCGTATGCAACACTGTTTTTTCAACATGTGATACAACACACATTTCAAACGGATGGGGAAAGGGAGGGGAGGGGACCTACAGTTTAACGCCGAATCCGAACGGCGATGGGCAGTTTTTTCTTTCACACTTGGAGGTTTTGCCATTGCCTGCCAAGAGCGCACTTGTGCGATTCTTGTAATTCTCATTCCCTTCATGTGGATAGCGACAGAAGTAGATGAGTGTTTTTTCCAGCCCTAGCCAGGAATCGAACCCGGGGCGCTCGGTATGAGAAGCCAGCGCGCTACCCGCTGAGCTATCGAGGCCGACTAGGTAGATTTTAATTCAACTTTGTTTACTCTGCTGATGACTTTTTTGACAATATTTGTCAATCCAAATAGAGGTACATTAGGGGTACTCTCTTTAATTAGACTACTTTATTATTATACTATGAGAAATACTATGATTTCACTATGGTATGAGTATGTTGTACAATTTCGTGACATTTTCTGAGTTCATTCGTGTTTCAGCTTTTGTGCGTTGCAAACGAAATGGACGAGCGCAACGAAAACTGGAGCAATTTTATCGAAGCTTATCGAAATTTTCCGGAGCTATGGAACAGCAAATGTGGAAAATACACAAATAAAAGTTTTCATCATACCGCACATGAAAAACTTTTGTCAGCCTATAAAAAAATTTATCTCAATAGTACTATTGAGGGCGTGAAGATGAATGAAAAAAATTCACCAAAATGAAAATTCGGACGATGAATTGCAGAATATTTCCACGGACACTGCGTTTAAGAAAACACTGCGTTTGAATTTTGAATTTCCACTGCTCTTTTCCTCTTCTATAATTTCATTGATGATCAGAAGCGCAATTATTTTGCTTGTCATTTCGTCTGCACCCAACCATAGTCAAATATTTGACTATGTATGCACCCAACAAATTTTATGAGAAAAATGAAGTTGGGCGAACGAGTTGTGTCGGAAATCGCAACGTGTGTGTCCTAACGGCCAACCTTTCGCACGACCGGTCGCACGACCAGATTGTATCGTGTATGGGCCGCTTTACGATCGAGGCGTTTATCGAAGCCATTCTTAACCCGGAGACACACGCTAGTACGATGATCAAGACGACATTCAAGGACACGATGGCAAGCGCACTGACGTATGAAGCGGCATGGATGGGAAGCATTCATCTGAGAAAATGCGTCGAGCCTCACCTGGACATGACACGCAAAGCCATACAGTAAGCTCCGAGGCACTGACGAAATCCGTTCAGTTTCGTTTAAAGTCGGTTTGCTGGCTATGTGGAAAGCAAGACCATATAGAATGAGAATGTCGTCTGGAAGGAATCGTTCCGGACAGCATACGTCATCAAGAAATGCTGACGCCCTGTCTCACCGTTCTTGCAAAACTGAGTGCAGGCATCGTTTGCAAGCCGAAAACAAGGGATAAATTGTGGATATCACGTCAGTAAGCGTTCTGCAAGAAAAAGATTGGTTTGCGGAAAGGCTTCAAAAGGACCAGCGCGAGAATACGGATCTCGCAAAAATCATAAAAAATGTGCAGGGAGTACTGCCGGACTGGCAGGAGATGGCTGGTGAGAGCCCGATTGCGAAGACACAGTGGCAAAGTCTGTGACTGGAGGATAGCTGCCCATGCCGCGAGTGGGAGAGTAAGGACCAGAAACCCCTAATAGTAGTCCCGTAATGCAGGATTAACGAGGTCATCGGGCCATGTTATAACAACTCAAATGGAGGACACCTAGGCATTACAAAAACTGTTACCAAAATAAAATGAAGATTCTATTGGATAGGGTGTCAGGAGTTTGTCGCCGACTGGACCAGCAGCTCTGATCGTTCTATGGCTGCGAAAGGGCCGTTCCAAGAAAGTGACGGGGGAAGAAAGGAACGAGCGTGAGGATATCGAGGAGTGCAGGTACAGGAACGATTCCCAAAAAGTTTTCCAGAAAGTCAAGCATCTTACAGAAGGTTTTAAGCCCGAGGCATCTTCCTGCAGAGACGAAAACGGGGATCTGGTTACAGATGCGCAGGGTGAACTGAGGTTGTGGAAGGCGCACTTCACCAAGCTGCTCGCAGGCGACGAGGAGAACAATACCGGCAGTGGTGAAGATATTCAGACGGTACCAATGGATGACAACTATGACGAGGTCTGGGTCGCTATCCATCTACTCAAGAACAGTAAAACTGTAGGGCCGGACGAGCTGCCAGCAGACCGTTCAAGACCGGCGGCGGTGAGCTTATTGGGTGAATGCATCAGCCCATTTGCAAAATATAGCTGGAGGAACGTATGCCCAATAATTGGAACATCAATGCCCTCTGCACGGCAGTGGGAAGCCGTTGCAGTACAAATGGTTATACGCTCTGGGACCAGCAGCGTGCAGAGTAATAGCCCACGAAATATCTGCTTCTGTCCAATGTATTTTTGCTGATGTGCGTTTCAATTTTCTGATCTGCCCCTCAGTAAAAATTGAACACATGCTCTCGCGAAGTGCATCAAGTTCGCTAACTTGAGCTCGCAGCTTTTCATTTTCATTTTGCAGTAATTGCACTGTCTTGCGCAATCGCTCGTTTTCGAGTTGCAATGCACTTTCAAGTTTTTATTGGGCTTACTCTGTTTGCGTGGAGCCGTCTTGGGTGCGAGAAGTTTCGGCACACTCATCCCATGAATCAAGGCAATCGATTGCCATTGGGATAGCGTTTTTTCTCAACCGCCGTTTCTTCTCGCCTGGCTCAGAGCAAAAGTAATTTTAATAATAATTGACTGGCACGACAGCCCGCTTACGCGAGACTAAGGCCTAACTTCCCGCAACCACCCGTGTTGTGCGTGTGAATTTTTACGCGGGTGGAAGGGATCTACAGTTTCATGCCGGTTCCGAACGGCAGGTTGGGAGCTTTTTCATAAGCAATTTTTACTCTCAGAGGTTTGCCATTTCCAGCTGAGAGGACAGCCACCGAAAGAGAAAACGAGTTTTCCCGTTATTTTTTTAGGTGTTATTACAGGCAGTATTGAACCTGGGGTTGCTGCCTTCGACTCGCGGTCCAACGCACTAACCAACTGAGCCACGGCGGCTGCCGTGCAAAAGTCCTGCGTAGAAAAATGAAGAGCACACACCTTCGCGGTGGGAATGAAGTTCATTCCACAAGCCTTGCTCCATTTTTCCCTCGTAACCGGATTCTGCGGCACATGAAACAGGGACACATTTTCGTGTGTCCAAGTTCGATGGCACAAACTCCAGCTGGATTGCGGCATCGCAAATTTAAAAAACACAATTAAAGAAAAACGAGCACAATATATTTGTTTGAAAATAACTGTATTTTGAAACATATGTTAATATGTACATCTTTGGCTGAGAAAACGGATGCCTTTTGTTCCATTGAATCAAATTGAACATACGCCATTTGTTTTCTGAGGTGATAAAATTCAAATTAGAGACAATGTTGTTCGTTATGTTTTCTGCTGGAAGGTACTATTTCTTGACTACGCTATTTTTTTTGCTCAGGAAAAAAAGTATTTTTTAAAAGAATGTTTTTTACAAGGGAGCATGAACTGCCAAAATCGAGGAAACTGTCACGAGCTTACACCACCTTATTTATTGCATCATGTTTGATACCCATATTGCTGTAACAAATATACCATGGCTGATTTGTGATTATAGTGGGCGTTGTGAGTAGGCGTATCAGGTGAATGTGGTCAATCTTATATATCCTATAGTGACATCACTGAAACACGGAATCATTTGATATTAATTTATAGACATGTACCGTAGCTTTCTTTTGTTAGTTTAGTGGGCGTGGCCGATTATATTATAGCCTATGGTTGCCGCAATAACACGGTGAATCGGTTAATACCCTTATTGCTGACAATATACCATGGATGATTTGTTATTATAGTGGGCGTGGGAACCTCTATCTCCAGTACCGGCGGTAGGTGGAGAGCGCGAAGGAAATCTGGGGTCGAGATCCAGTAACTTCTCAGGCTGCGTGGCGGGACCCCAGGCCATGTAGTCTATTATTGCTACTGGGAAGAAGGCAATATCGCTTCAGTGGCAACCTGGCTTAAAGCGAAATGAGGAGAGCATAGACATAGGCTCCCAGTTGTGTGGTCTTCGAACCACCTTGTCACAGGATAGTAGCATCACAACATTTGACCCTGATGTGGAAGCCACTTTGTTAGACTAACCGCCGAAAGAGGCTAAAAATCAGGAGGAGAACTGCTGAGCAAAAAGTCCGCAAGTCTTACAAAACCCAGTATCTCCTCAAAATGAGCTTGGTGAAGCATCGTCGTTGAGAAACAGAGACAAGCTACTCATCAAGAAACACCAAAATATTCTTGCCAAATTCGAAAGGGAAATGGCTGCAGTTGCATCAACAAGTTCGGGTTGGGTTCAGTCAAGGCGCGTTGTACGGGCAACCGTGAACAAGCCACAGAGGGAATGGCTACAGCAGCAACCAACGACTTGATGAGATTCATTAAGGAAGAGGATATCGATATGGCCCGAATTCAGGAACCTTAAGTTGTAAGATCCAAGATTTCTCGATTGGGGTCAGGTCGATATACTTCATACCATAGGGGCATTCCACGCGAAGCGGACAGGTAAAAAAACTCGATGTTTCCGATTTCAATAATATTTGAGTATGTTCTACCTATACGTATTATTGATAACTGCTGGCATCTTAAAGTACAAGCCTTTCCCTTTCAAATGCGCCTTAGTTTGCTCAAAAGTCATTTTTCGTCTTTGAGATATCCAAAATTGAAGTTTGGAATACACATGAGGTGTACAAAACTTGAGAAATTCTGTGTATAATGTATAATTCTAATTCTAATTATTTTACAAAAAAAAGTTAAAATAGCTATGCTACATAACCTGAAATATAGGCAAAAACCGCAATTTTCGCACTTTTAGGTTAGGATATCTCGAAAACCTAACGTGATGGAGCAATTCTGAGGCCAGATTCTTGTTCAGCGCACCAAAAACCTTCGGAAAAGTATACTCTGGTTTCTGGTTCTGAAATTTGTTCGAATTTTGTCGGCCTGTGTTATCAAAAAAATGAGTTTATTTGATATTTAATACCTATTAAGTACCAAAATACGCCACCCTTCGGCAGTATTTTCAGTCTAGCTCCTAATCCACTTCCACGCCCACTATAAAAGTTGGCACCAATGTTCTATACAATATTAGCAATATATATAAAAAAAATAAAAAAAACAAAATGGTCCAACTTAGTGAAAATCAAGGGAAAAAAATTAATTGGTTTTTTTTACGAAAAAAAAATTTTTTTTCTTTTCCAACAAGACCATTAAAAAGCTCAGTAAATGAAGTAAGAAATCCAGTGGTTTAATTATTTTAATATATAATTTTATGACTCCATAATCGGCTTTGAAGTACTGCATGCCAACCGGCTGTCGAAAACTTCAAAGTCCCATAACTCTTTAACTAGTCATTATATCACAAAAATATTTGGTATACGTATCAATAATACGTATAGGTAGAACATATTCAAATATTATTGAAATCGGAAACATCGAGTTTTTTTACCTGTCCGCTTCGCGTGGAATGCCTCCATAGTGAAATTAATATAGTGTGCCAGATACCAGGAACTCTCTCTTCATCGTACACTTATTTTCTGACATTAATTGTCATTGTGCTGACAAATGTCACAGTTCATAACCCGTCTGTGCTGTATGAAAAAATTTCAAAATAAATTGTTTTTGAAAATTCGTTCTGAACCAAAACCGACACAAACAACGCAATTACATGCCAGGAAAAACGTGCTATCTCTGCAAAAAAACGACCGGCAATGCAGTTTCTATGTTTTTCTAACATAAAATGCATTACGAATATATATATTTCTGGAGTACTGAAAGTCAATTTTAAATTTTGTGCTATTTTAGTGACAACAAAAATAAAGGTTAATCGAACTGACACAAATAAATTGACACTTTTACAATTGCTACTCAGAGAAATAAGTGTACGTCATCTACCTGGTACACTTTACTGATTTCACTATGCCCCTCAAACGAAGGTAGGCTACAAGCCTAAGAACAATATTATTTTATTTCTTCTCTCCCAATACGGCAATGGCAAAGACTTATAACTATTTGATGTTCTACGTTCATACAATCAAATGGCATAGCGCAAGCTCGAATTTGCAATATTTTCATTATCGAAACCAAGCAAGCGTTGGCAATCCATAACGATGGTGCAACTCCATAACGCGCTTTGTTTGCAGGGACGTTTGTTTTGCTTTCGACGCATTCGCTAGATTTCACGCTTTGAAGCGTGAACGCGCTTTTGAAGCATCGTCTAATAAGCTGACAGTAACATTTTGTGGTGTGAAAACAGAACAATTTGACGAGAAAGGAGAAAAAATTGGCGATCAAAGTCGGACGTCGATTTTTTCTGAAGGCTCCTGTCAAATTGTTGTTGTTCACGTGTAAAACTGTCACTCTGTCACGTGCACTTGAAAACCCCTGTAAAACTGGAGTTTTCAAGAATTTCTTAAGTATAGTTTAAAACGATTTTATGTTCCGGACACTGACTTTTTATGCAGGCATGACTAGGGGACAGAAAGAGAAATGTTATTCTCACAAATTAGATGCTTTCCAACTAAAATCATGAAACAATTTTATATACATCCCTATTCCCGTTGTCGAAACGACAGTCGTTCGTCGAAAATTTCGACAAGTCGCATTCTCGTTGTCGTTTCGACACAAATTTCGATTAAATCTATTACGATTTGAGATTCCCGTTGTCGTTTCAAAACGACATACGACAGAAAAATTCGTTGATTTGAGTCGTAGGCATTTTTGTTCACGACAGGCAGTCGAAAGCGAAAGATTGTGAGATTTTTTTTGCAAAATGGTCAGTATTTAAGTTTTTGCTTATTAGGAAATTAATTTATTTTTGTTCTACTATTACTTAATTTTAGTTAAAAGTAACAAATCAGTCTCAATTTGCATTGTTAGTTGAGGAGATGGAGAAGCTTCCTCAGTTAGCACGGGGATTCAAAAAAGGAGTGGAGCACCATTGCAGAAACACTAAACAGTTTAGGCCGTTGTCGTTTCAAAACGACATACGACAGAAAAATTCGTTGATTTGAGTCGTAGGCATTTTTGTTCACGACAGGCAGTCGAAAGCGAAAGATTGTGAGATTTTTTTGCAAAATGGTCAGTATTTAAGTTTTTGCTTATTAGGAAATTAATTTATTTTTGTTCTACTATTACTTAATTTTAGTTAAAAGTAACAAATCAGTCTCAATTTACATTGTTAGTTGAGGAGATGGAGAAGCTTCCTCAGTTAGCACGGGGATTCAAAAAAGGAGTGGAGCACCATTGCAGAAAAACTAAACAGTTTAGGCCCACCAGTTCGCAGTGGTGATGGTTGGTTGAAGGTAATTTCAATAATCATCTCGGGTTTTAGCATGCACTGCATTGAACTTGCTCTGGGGACTATTGCTTTCCACAGCTCTAAAGGGAGTTATCAACCACGGTTCTAACGGATATCCTGCACCTCCTGAAAAACTGAATTGCTAACCAAAGCTTTGCAGGTGTATATGTTGTCAGCTTGTTTACCTAGTAACCAAGAGTTTTTTTCACCATTTTAATGGTTTCGCTCTAAAATCAATTTTGTTTCACTGGTATTCCGTATGAGTGCATCGTGACTGGCACCTGGATATCTGGCATCGAAGAATCGAATTCTCATTTTATGGTCACGAATCTAGTTAGAGTATTACGTAATTTGCAGATCTATTTTATTTAGTATAACGTGATATAGAACCCTTTCCGGTTGTAAATCAGATGGGGGTCTTGGTGAGAGAATCGCAATGTGAGTGCCATCGACACACCCAATAACACCAGGAAAATTCGTTTTTGCGTAAAAGTATTGCATTGCGTCACGTTTATCCTGGTCACTCATCTGAAACTGTATCCACTTGGGGCATAAAACGTTTTGCAAGGCAGTGACCACTTCTGTCAAGCAATTCGAAACAGTCGGCTGCGCTAGGCCCAACTTAAAGTCGTTGCCAGCCCCAAGCTGATAGCCGCCCTCTGCTAAAACACGTAATGTTGTTGCCAATTTTATTGCTGCAGGTATCGCTGATGATCGCACGCGCCTTTTAAATTTTGGCTCCAACTCATCCAGGACATACTCAAACAGTTGAAAGATCACTCTGCTGACAGCTCAACAAGAAGAAGCTATCACATTTTATGCTGACTCAATCTTGTACAAAAGCTGTCGTGTCGTAAATTTTCGGGAATACCAAAATAAAAACGACACGACTCAAAAAACGACAGGCGTAAAAACGACACTCGGAATAGGGCTGATAATTTTGAATGCTTTGCAAAAGCAACTCTACCCGGCAATAAATGTTCACCACAATTATTGTCAGTTTAAAATTTGAATTTGAAATTTATATTTTATATTTTTACACAAAAGTTGACTGGACACAAGAAAATTTTGTGTTGATCGGGGGTTGTTTGCAATGGAATCCGATATGTTGTAGCGCTGCACGGCCGATAGTATATGACTGTGTGCGCTCAACATCACCGGGCCGCGTTCCACCACGAACAACTCCTCCAGCATGGCCAACTCACGTAGCAGCCCGGGCGGTCGCCGGCCAATGAGTCGGCACCACACTGCAACACAATTCTCGTCGGCCAGTAGAAGTTTAGCACTGTCCACAGAGCTGCAAACAGCTCCACCGCAAACGTCTACTGGTCAACTGCAGTGAGTGCACCGGCGACTTTGTCAGGAGCGATACAGACCTCTAGACGAAAAAATTGTCAATGGCTCACTTTTGTAAAAATAATTTTGTGAGCAATGACAGTTCGATTTTTGTCTTCGTGGTGAATTTTTACACATTGTGTGGTGGAGATGGTAATTGAAGTTGAGGTAGAGTTGATAGTTTTGTTACATATGTTGAGTATAGAAATGTATGAAAATGGACCATTTTCCAAAAGTTTTTGATTTTATTTAAAATATTTTTACCACTTTAGCCACATTTATACAAGCAATATATAAGTTAAGGTAACAGCTTGCAAAAGCTTCGGCAGCGACGCGGGTTATTGACACCACACGCGCAGCACACGCGCAGCCACCTAGTTGCTGACGCTGCGGCTGCAATTGGGAACGTGAACGCAAAATGCAGAGACCAGCAAAACGTGACCTTTCGGTCAGTAGCTTAGTTGTAAGAATACAATTGTTTGTCAAGTTAGTCTTAAGACAGGTTTCAAGTAATAAAGTCTTCGGCGGGCACAAGTCCGCCTTCTTTTTAAAAAACGAAAATTCCAAAGTGAAAACTTAACTGGCGCCCGAGCAGGGACCAGTGTAAGTCCGCGAGTGTTACATTTGTGATTGGCCAGACGCCTGTACAACAGCTGCCGTGCCCACAGGAGACCGTGGCTTCTGGATCCCGAACCCAGCGTTGGATTCCGATAGGAAAAGAACGCACTCCTTCACTCGTGCGGAGAGGGGTGCCCCAGTAGGAAACAAAAAGGAACAACATCCCGTCGCCAGGAGGAGATAGGAGTAAGACTAGGTTAAGTGAAATAATCAGGAAAAAAAACCAAAAAAGGAAATAAATAAAATTAAGAAACGTATTTTAAGATTTATAAACTAATTTTGTGAACTATAACTACTGGCTCGTACAGCCAATAAACAAATACAATAGAAAGCTGCGATTCACCACCTCCGGGGGGACCCTCCAGCTTTATAAACATAAAATTCTCTGCGATTCCTACGGGACCCTCCAGAAGAATAATAAAAAGTAAGAAAACAAAATAAAAATTTAGTAATAAGAGACAATTTTGGTTAATACTAATAATAAAACAGAATTAAATAAAAATTAAAAAAATTAAAATTAAACGCGAAAAAAAAATGATCCGCCCTAGTATCCTCACTAACCCCGCTGCAAATCCTAATGCAAATCCTAATCCGAGTCCCAGCCATACCCCACAGACGAGCGCCACTCCAGAATTGGAAACACTAATCGCTTCAATCGTTGGTCGAGTGCTAAAAAATGAGGGTCGACAATATTTTCAGGCAATCCTACACCCGAACTCTGACTTAAATAACGCAACGGACGAAACCATAAACCCCGAATATAGAGGACAGTTGTCAGGTTTAGACAAGATACCGGACATAGTCCGAAGCCTAAGGGAGTTCAGTGGGAATCCAGGTGAATTTAGTTCCTGGAAAAAAAGCGTGGATCGAGTACTAAAAATTTATGAGTCAGAAAAAGGAACACCAAGGTACTTTGGCATACTTTCGGTGGTTCGCAACAAAATAATTGGCAACGCAGACATTGCCTTAGAATCGTACAACACACCGTTAGAGTGGAGAGCAATCTCCCGATGCTTAACGTTACACTACGCGGACAAAAGGGACATAACAACAATTGAATGCCAGTTAACATCCATAGTACAGGGTAATGGTACAATCCAGGAGTTCTACCAGAGCGTATACACGCATCTGTCTCTCATTTTGAATAAACTCTCGAGTTTGGAAATGAGCCAAGAATCCCTCAATTTACTGGTGCAAACCTACAGACACAAAGCACTGGATACCTTCATAAGAGGTCTAAAAGGCGATCTTCCCAGACTCTTGGGAATGAAAGAACCTGAGGACCTACCTCAAGCACTTCATTTGTGCTTAAAGTTAGAAAATCAGGGCTATAGGACTCAACACGCCTCCAACTACCAAGGTGCTGTGCGCAGATCGAATAACCACAATCCACCACCGTTACCACCACGAAAACCAAATTTCGGACATCAACCATTTTATCCGCAATTAGCATACATTCCTAAACCACAGATGCCTTCACAAAATCACATGCCACTTCAATTTCAACGACCTCAACCTCCTCTTCAAAACTACCGCAATCTTCAACCATATAGACCACCATTTCAACCTCCACTTCCACGTCCAGAACCAATGGATGTCGACCGTTCCTTGCAATCAAGAGCAATCAACTACATGAACAGGCCGCCCCTCAACAGACCAAATGGGAAAAGACCATCAAATTTCTCCCAGCAAGTGCCCCTGAAGCAACAACGAAACTTCCACATTGAAGCAGGCGTTCAACCGTACCAACAATATCAACAAGACTCGTATTACCAACAGGACCAACAGGCTCCATACTATCAACAGGACCAAGAATACCAGCAAGAGCAAGAAGATTGGGCTCCTACTACACAGGAATACGAAGCAGCGATGGCCACGGAAGAAGATGGACAATCAGCTCAGGATTACGCCGAACGAAACTCATCATATGATACTCACGATCATATCGATATTCATTTTTTAGAATGAACCGTTCTTCGTTGCCGTATGTGGAATGTAAAACGAAGAACGGGAAGATTCTTAAAATGCTCATCGATACCGGATCGAGCAAAAATTATATCCAACCCTGTCACGTTTTTAAACAAATACCCAATGACCAACCGTTCTTTGCAAATTCTATAGCTGGACAAATACAAATCACTCACCATACAATTATAAATTTATTCGGCAAAAACGACACTAAATTAAAATTCTTCCTGCTTCCTACTCTAAAATCGTTTGACGCCATAATAGGAAACGATAGTCTTAAGGAGCTTCGCGCCAGTTAAGTTTTCACTTTGGAATTTTCGTTTTTTAAAAAGAAGGCGGACTTGTGCCCGCCGAAGACTTTATTACTTGAAACCTGTCTTAAGACTAACTTGACAAACAATTGTATTCTTACAACTAAGCTACTGACCGAAAGGTCACGTTTTGCTGGTCTCTGCATTTTGCGTTCACGTTCCCAATTGCAGCCGCAGCGTCAGCAACTAGGTGGCTGCGCGTGTGGTGTCAATAACCCGCGTCGCTGCCGAAGCTTTTGCAAGCTGTTACCTTAACTTATACAAGCAACTATATTCAGCAATAGGCAAAGAAATGTTTTATTGAACTCAAATGCGTTCCGAACTCAAATGCATTCCGATTTAAAAATCGCGCATATAAATGTTGTACATTAATATATGTTGGTAAACATAACAGTTGGGCTGAAAAGTTCGTATCGTTTTATAGAAAAACACATTTTTTTGGCAAAATTCGATTTTATTATTCAACATAGTTGCCATCGAGGGCGATACACCGATTATAGCGATCTTCCAACTTTTCAGTACCATTTTTGTAGTACGATTTGTGTTTAGCCTCAAAATAGGCCTCTGTTTCGGCGATTACTTCCTCATCGGCTTAAAATTTCTTTCCAGCGAGCCAAATCTGGAGAATACGGTGGATGCGGAAGCAATTCGAAGCCCAATTCATGCAATTTTACCATCGTTTTCCCCGATTTGTGACACGGCGCATTGTCTTGATTAAACAACACTTTCTTCTTCTTCAAATGGGGCCGTTTTTCGCGATTTCGTTCTTCAAACGCTCCAATAACGCTATACATATAATAGTCGCTGTTGATGGTTTTCCCCTTTCCAAGATAGTCGATGAAAATTATTCCATGTGCATCCCAAAATACGGACGCCATAACCTTACCGGCCGACTGTTGAGTTTTCCACGCTTTGGATTCGGTTCATCGCGTGCAGACCAGTCAGATGACTGCCGACTGGACTCCGGAGTGTGGTGGTGGATCCATGTTTCATCGATTGTCACATATCGACGCAAAAATTCACTTCTATTGCGGTTAAACAGCTCCAAACATTGCTCTGAAGCATCGACACGTTCTTGTTTTTGGTTGATTGTGAGCTCGCGCGGCACCCACTTTGCACATAGCTTTCGCATACCCAAATATTCATGAACGATATGTCCAACACGTTTCTTTGATATCTTTAGAGTGTCAGCTATACAAATCACCTCAATTTACGATCTTCCAAAATCATTTTGTGTTTTTTTTTGATGTTTTCGTCCGTAACAGCCTCTTTTGGACGTCCACTGCGTTCATCGTCTTCGGTGCTCATATGGACTGTACGGAATTTAGCAAACCACTTACGAATGGTTGCTTCGCCCGGCGCAGAGTCCGGATAACACTCATCAAACCAGTTTTGGAATCAGTAGCACGTTTTTTCATCAAAAAATAGTGTTTCATTAAAACACGAAATTCCTTTTTATCCATTTTTTTCAAAATAACAAAAGTTGCTTCACTCAAAATGCTGTATCTGACAAACCAATAATCAGACAGCTGTCAATTTATACACGTTTCTTTTGAAGGTTGGTACTACGTAAAAATGATAAGGCTTTTATTCCAGTGGTGCCATCTCATAGAAACGATACGAACTTTTCAGCCGAACTGTTATTTGTAGTGCTTATTAAGAGTTATGAAGATACACAAAATTACATTTAAATAAATACTTGATATAATTTATAAGAAATAACGTTTTCGCTAGCGTTTTTCCTTGCACTGGAGCAAAATTACATTGACATTGCTTCCGAATGTTCAATGTTTACATAATCAAATTACCTGCACAAAAAGCAATTTCAAAATTTGTATTCAAATCTTTTCTGTTTCAGTTAATTATGTTGACACCTATTGAATTACTCCTACAAATACGCATCTGTCTAAAGATGTTTACGTGGGCAGTCCGCTAAGTACTTAGCCCCACCGCCCGATGGTGCCACTATCGTAAGAGAAATTTACTATCGTGTAGTACATCCTCGTAGACGGCTACTGTCAAAATTTCAGCCATATTGGATTTGCAGTTTTGTTTTGACCGCGTGTGGAAATGAACGTGTCTGCGGATTTTAGAAAAATGGAAAAAGAGCAATATCGGTCGGCGATTCGCCAAATTGGTCGCATTAGGCTACGAACAGCTGCCCCATCCACCGTATTCTCCCGATTTGGCCCCGTGTGACTTCTTTTTGTTTCCAAACTTGAAAAAGTCACTCGCCGTAGAAATTTGTATCGAATGAGGAGGTTGTCGTCGCCACGGAGGCCTCCAGAAAACGTATTTTTCAGACGGGTTAAAGAAGTTGGAGCACCGCTGGGTCAAGTGTATCGAGTTGAAAGGAGACTACGTTGAGAAATAAATCGCCACGTTTCCAAAATTTTCGTTTTTCTTTTGCAGGCTAAGTACTTGTTGGACCACCCACGTATTTTCCCAAACAAATGCTTACTGCTTGTTTCGAAAAAGTAGTAAAAAAATTAGGTACTAAATTTACTACCAAAACCAACAGAAAATCGCATCGAGGTAACACGGCCAAACAGACTTAGTGTACCCCTGACAGCTCGAAAAAAGAGCGTCGGTACTTAGAGTATACTTTGTGGGCGATTTTAATAAATTTTGTTTACTTAATCGAAGTGGTAAGGAAAAGCTTCTGGACCGTCAATCCAATATAAATTGCGTCCTCGATGTTGGACGCAAATTGAGCGAAAATGAATACAAATAAATAGAGATCACAGTTAGTGTGTTACTGTAATCGACATGTTTTATCCGATTTTTGTTTACGGTATTATTTTCTTTGCTTTTACGGTATTTTATTCACTGATTTCATATTTTTAAACTTTGCTATGACTAATATCAGTTTTGTTTAAAACCTTTTTAAGCGTCTTTCGTTTTTTGATGTGCTATATCAAGGCAAGTCAATAGGTAGTGGCAGCCCCACAACTGAATATACTTTTTTCTTGTGATTATTGGCGCATGGGCATGCTGATTGTCAAAATGCCCGCAGCACTTGCTGTGTAACGTTGTAACAGTTTTCCACTTATTATCACTTTCTTAATGCGCCATGGTTGTAGCAATATTTTTACAAACATATGTATTTTTAATGAGCGAAAGTCAGTTCCGTGTTTTTTCACTTCAGTTTGCCAGTTGATTTTGACAATGAGTATGATTAAAAGCACTAACAAAATGTATTGAAGTTTTGTTGTTGTAATTTTACCACCTTATTAATGCCAGGTAATTTTGGTGTAACCCCACGATAAAATAAACTGCAAATAAATAAACTACATTAGCTCAAAGTTAAAATGGAAGAAGCCACTCAACAAAATACAGGTCAAATATATTGAGTCAAAAGCTTGAATTACCAAAATCATTGTTTATTTAAAAGTAACATTTGATTTAACTAATTAATTAAGGGTTGAGTGACTCAAGGACTTAGGAAGCGCAAAATCAATGTCCGATGACACAAAGAGTTCGTCCTCACGAAGCCAACATAAAATGCCATAGGACTGGAGGGATATTTTGATCAGACATCGATTTAATACGTTTCGGCATTGAATCTAACAATTTTGGGGCGGTGAAAAGTCTCAATTTTTGCCACTCTTCGATTATAGCTATCTTTACTAAATTTTTTAAAGAAATCGTGTGGGCGTTAAATTGTTCGTCTAAATAACTCCACACGCACAACCTTGGCTGAACAATAAGGTAGTAGTAGCAAGCCACCGGCTGATTGATTACACAGCACAACAAAAAAACACTTTTTTTCTGTTGCATAGAGTTTTTCTACTGTTTCTTACTAATTTGGGTGCGCTGATTTCGAATATATCCTCAGATTTTTTCCAGCAGCTCTAGTTAGTGAGATATAGGTACCATGTCATTTTTTCAGTTTTTCCTCTACTTTTTCCATATTTTTGATCGTAATTTCTAATCCAAAAAACCGATTGACATGATTTTCACTTTATCGCACTAACAACACCACACGGCTTCTTTTCCGATGCAACTTATTTTTATAAGTTTTAAAATGCCGCGGTAATTGGACCTCAAAGTCGGAAAATGTGGAATTTTAAGGCGTTTTTTCTGATGGTGAAAATTGTACAGATGTTTCATAAATCAAGTTACGAAGTATATAAATATCTCAAGAAGAAACATCAACAAATACAAAACAGCCAAGTTATTTGGCGGAATACACATTCGCATTGAAATAATAGCAAAAATGTACCATAGCCATTTTCATCAAAATGTGTGAATTTCCTTAAAAAATTAGGAGCCTAGAAATATGCAAAGTTTTTAATTTTTTTTTGTTTCGAGCAATTCAAAATCTTTTTATTTTTGCTTGTGTTTCAGACTAGAAATGTAACATATAAAAGAGCATAGCAAAGAGCATATGGATACCTTCATAAGAGGTCTAAAAGGCGATCTTCCCAGACTCTTGGGAATGAAAGAACCTGAGGACCTACCTCAAGCACTTCATTTGTGCTTAAAGTTAGAAAATCAGGGCTATAGGACTCAACACGCCTCCAACTACCAAGGTGCTGTGCGCAGATCGAATAACCACAATCCACCACCGTTACCACCACGAAAACCAAATTTCGGACATCAACCATTTTATCCGCAATTAGCATACATTCCTAAACCACAGATGCCTTCACAAAATCACATGCCACTTCAATTTCAACGACCTCAACCTCCTCTTCAAAACTACCGCAATCTTCAACCATATAGACCACCATTTCAACCTCCACTTCCACGTCCAGAACCAATGGATGTCGACCGTTCCTTGCAATCAAGAGCAATCAACTACATGAACAGGCCGCCCCTCAACAGACCAAATGGGAAAAGACCATCAAATTTCTCCCAGCAAGTGCCCCTGAAGCAACAACGAAACTTCCACATTGAAGCAGGCGTTCAACCGTACCAACAATATCAACAAGACTCGTATTACCAACAGGACCAACAGGCTCCATACTATCAACAGGACCAAGAATACCAGCAAGAGCAAGAAGATTGGGCTCCTACTACACAGGAATACGAAGCAGCGATGGCCACGGAAGAAGATGGACAATCAGCTCAGGATTACGCCGAACGAAACTCATCATATGATACTCACGATCATATCGATATTCATTTTTTAGAATGAACCGTTCTTCGTTGCCGTATGTGGAATGTAAAACGAAGAACGGGAAGATTCTTAAAATGCTCATCGATACCGGATCGAGCAAAAATTATATCCAACCCTGTCACGTTTTTAAACAAATACCCAATGACCAACCGTTCTTTGCAAATTCTATAGCTGGACAAATACAAATCACTCACCATACAATTATAAATTTATTCGGCAAAAACGACACTAAATTAAAATTCTTCCTGCTTCCTACTCTAAAATCGTTTGACGCCATAATAGGAAACGATAGTCTTCAGGAGCTTCGCGCCAGTTAAGTTTTCACTTTGGAATTTTCGTTTTTTAAAAAGAAGGCGGACTTGTGCCCGCCGAAGACTTTATTACTTGAAACCTGTCTTAAGACTAACTTGACAAACAATTGTATTCTTACAACTAAGCTACTGACCGAAAGGTCACGTTTTGCTGGTCTCTGCATTTTGCGTTCACGTTCCCAATTGCAGCCGCAGCGTCAGCAACTAGGTGGCTGCGCGTGTGCTGCGCGTGTGGTGTCAATAACCCGCGTCGCTGCCGAAGCTTTTGCAAGCTGTTACCTTAACTTATACAAGCAACTATATTCAGCAATAGGCAAAGAAATGTTTTATTGAACTCAAATGCGTTCCGAACTCAAATGCATTCCGATTTAAAAATCGCGCATATAAATGTTGTACATTAATATATGTTGGTAAACATAACAGTTGGGCTGAAAAGTTCGTATCGTTTTATAGAAAAACACATTTTTTTGGCAAAATTCGATTTTATTATTCAACATAGTTGCCATCGAGGGCGATACACCGATTATAGCGATCTTCCAACTTTTCAGTACCATTTTTGTAGTACGATTTGTGTTTAGCCTCAAAATAGGCCTCTGTTTCGGCGATTACTTCCTCATCGGCTTAAAATTTCTTTCCAGCGAGCCAAATCTGGAGAATACGGTGGATGCGGAAGCAATTCGAAGCCCAATTCATGCAATTTTACCATCGTTTTCCCCGATTTGTGACACGGCGCATTGTCTTGATTAAACAACACTTTCTTCTTCTTCAAATGGGGCCGTTTTTCGCGATTTCGTTCTTCAAACGCTCCAATAACGCTATACATATAATAGTCGCTGTTGATGGTTTTCCCCTTTCCAAGATAGTCGATGAAAATTATTCCATGTGCATCCCAAAATACGGACGCCATAACCTTACCGGCCGACTGTTGAGTTTTCCACGCTTTGGATTCGGTTCATCGCGTGCAGACCAGTCAGATGACTGCCGACTGGACTCCGGAGTGTGGTGGTGGATCCATGTTTCATCGATTGTCACATATCGACGCAAAAATTCACTTCTATTGCGGTTAAACAGCTCCAAACATTGCTCTGAAGCATCGACACGTTCTTGTTTTTGGTTGATTGTGAGCTCGCGCGGCACCCACTTTGCACAAAGCTTTCGCATACCCAAATATTCATGAACGATATGTCCAACACGTTCCTTTGATATCTTTAGAGTGTCAGCTATACAAATCACCTCAATTTACGATCTTCCAAAATCATTTTGTGTTTTTTTTTGATGTTTTCGTCCGTAACAGCCTCTTTTGGACGTCCACTGCGTTCATCGTCTTCGGTGCTCATATGGACTGTACGGAATTTAGCAAACCACTTACGAATGGTTGCTTCGCCCGGCGCAGAGTCCGGATAACACTCATCAAACCAGTTTTGGAATCAGTAGCACGTTTTTTCATCAAAAAATAGTGTTTCATTAAAACACGAAATTCCTTTTTATCCATTTTTTTCAAAATAACAAAAGTTGCTTCACTCAAAATGCTGTATCTGACAAACCAATAATCAGACAGCTGTCAATTTATACACGTTTCTTTTGAAGGTTGGTACTACGTAAAAATGATAAGGCTTTTATTCCAGTGGTGCCATCTCATAGAAACGATACGAACTTTTCAGCCGAACTGTTATTTGTAGTGCTTATTAAGAGTTATGAAGATACACAAAATTACATTTAAATAAATACTTGATATAATTTATAAGAAATAACGTTTTCGCTAGCGTTTTTCCTTGCACTGGAGCAAAATTACATTGACATTGCTTCCGAATGTTCAATGTTTACATAATCAAATTACCTGCACAAAAAGCAATTTCAAAATTTGTATTCAAATCTTTTCTGTTTCAGTTAATTATGTTGACACCTATTGAATTACTCCTACAAATACGCATCTGTCTAAAGATGTTTACGTGGGCAGTCCGCTAAGTACTTAGCCCCACCGCCCGATGGTGCCACTATCGTAAGAGAAATTTACTATCGTGTAGTACATCCTCGTAGACGGCTACTGTCAAAATTTCAGCCATATTGGATTTGCAGTTTTGTTTTGACCGCGTGTGGAAATGAACGTGTCTGCGGATTTTAGAAAAATGGAAAAAGAGCAATATCGGTCGGCGAGTCGCCAAATTGGTCGCATTAGGCTACGAACAGCTGCCCCATCCACCGTATTCTCCCGATTTGGCCCCGTGTGACTTCTTTTTGTTTCCAAACTTGAAAAAGTCACTCGCCGTAGAAATTTGTATCGAATGAGGAGGTTGTCGTCGCCACGGAGGCCTCCAGAAAACGTATTTTTCAGACGGGTTAAAGAAGTTGGAGCACCGCTGGGTCAAGTGTATCGAGTTGAAAGGAGACTACGTTGAGAAATAAATCGCCACGTTTCCAAAATTTTCGTTTTTCTTTTGCAGGCTAAGTACTTGTTGGACCACCCACGTATTTTCCCAAACAAATGCTTACTGCTTGTTTCGAAAAAGTAGTAAAAAAATTAGGTACTAAATTTACTACCAAAACCAACAGAAAATCGCATCGAGGTAACACGGCCAAACAGACTTAGTGTACCCCTGACAGCTCGAAAAAAGAGCGTCGGTACTTAGAGTATACTTTGTGGGCGATTTTAATAAATTTTGTTTACTTAATCGAAGTGGTAAGGAAAACCTTCTGGACCGTCAATCCAATATAAATTGCGTCCTCGATGTTGGACGCAAATTGAGCGAAAATGAATACAAATAAATAGAGATCACAGTTAGTGTGTTACTGTAATCGACATGTTTTATCCGATTTTTGTTTACGGTATTATTTTCTTTGCTTTTACGGTATTTTATTCACTGATTTCATATTTTTAAACTTTGCTATGACTAATATCAGTTTTGTTTAAAACCTTTTTAAGCGTCTTTCGTTTTTTGATGTGCTATATCAAGGCAAGTCAATAGGTAGTGGCAGCCCCACAACTGAATATACTTTTTTCTTGTGATTATTGGCGCATGGGCATGCTGATTGTCAAAATGCCCGCAGCACTTGCTGTGTAACGTTGTAACAGTTTTCCACTTATTATCACTTTCTTAATGCGCCATGGTTGTAGCAATATTTTTACAAACATATGTATTTTTAATGAGCGAAAGTCAGTTCCGTGTTTTTTCACTTCAGTTTGCCAGTTGATTTTGACAATGAGTATGATTAAAAGCACTAACAAAATGTATTGAAGTTTTGTTGTTGTAATTTTACCACCTTATTAATGCCAGGTAATTTTGGTGTAACCCCACGATAAAATAAACTGCAAATAAATAAACTACATTAGCTCAAAGTTAAAATGGAAGAAGCCACTCAACAAAATACAGGTCAAATATATTGAGTCAAAAGCTTGAATTACCAAAATCATTGTTTATTTAAAAGTAACATTTGATTTAACTAATTAATTAAGGGTTGAGTGACTCAAGGACTTAGGAAGCGCAAAATCAATGTCCGATGACACAAAGAGTTCGTCCTCACGAAGCCAACATAAAATGCCATAGGACTGGAGGGATATTTTGATCAGACATCGATTTAATACGTTTCGGCATTGAATCTAACAATTTTGGGGCGGTGAAAAGTCTCAATTTTTGCCACTCTTCGATTATAGCTATCTTTACTAAATTTTTTAAAGAAATCGTGTGGGCGTTAAATTGTTCGTCTAAATAACTCCACACGCACAACCTTGGCTGAACAATAAGGTAGTAGTAGCAAGCCACCGGCTGATTGATTACACAGCACAACAAAAAAACACTTTTTTTCTGTTGCATAGAGTTTTTCTACTGTTTCTTACTAATTTGGGTGCGCTGATTTCGAATATATCCTCAGATTTTTTCCAGCAGCTCTAGTTAGTGAGATATAGGTACCATGTCATTTTTTCAGTTTTTCCTCTACTTTTTCCATATTTTTGATCGTAATTTCTAATCCAAAAAACCGATTGACATGATTTTCACTTTATCGCACTAACAACACCACACGGCTTCTTTTCCGATGCAACTTATTTTTATAAGTTTTAAAATGCCGCGGTAATTGGACCTCAAAGTCGGAAAATGTGGAATTTTAAGGCGTTTTTTCTGATGGTGAAAATTGTACAGATGTTTCATAAATCAAGTTACGAAGTATATAAATATCTCAAGAAGAAACATCAACAAATACAAAACAGCCAAGTTATTTGGCGGAATACACATTCGCATTGAAATAATAGCAAAAATGTACCATAGCCATTTTCATCAAAATGTGTGAATTTCC
This sequence comes from Melieria crassipennis, assembly GCA_963668005.1. Lineage (NCBI taxonomy): Eukaryota > Metazoa > Arthropoda > Insecta > Diptera > Ulidiidae > Melieria > Melieria crassipennis. The sequence goes on along the minus strand of OY764961.1, from coordinate 82,737,400 downwards.
TTAAAAAATTAGGAGCCTAGAAATATGCAAAGTTTTTAATTTTTTTTTGTTTCGAGCAATTCAAAATCTTTTTATTTTTGCTTGTGTTTCAGACTAGAAATGTAACATATAAAAGAGCATATTTTGAGGCTCCTAATTTTTTAAGGAAATTCACACATTTTGATGAAAATGACTATGGTACATTTTTGCTACTATTTCGATGCGAATGTGTATTCCACCAAATAATTTGGCTGTTTTGTATTGCTTGATGTTTCTTCTTAAGATTTTCATATACTTCGTAACTTGATTTATGAAACATCTGTACAATTTTCGCCATCAGAAAAAACGCCTTGAAATTCAATATTTTCCTACTTTCAAACCTTATTACAACGCCAATTTAGATCGCATAAAATTGATTAATGCCAAAAAAGATGGCGTGAGATGTTGTAAGTGCAACCATATAAAAATCATGCCGATAGGATTATCGGTTCGGAAATTACAGTCGAAAATGTGAAAAAAGTCGAGGAAAATTCGTAAAAGTGACACGCCCATTTTTTGCGAAAACTAGAGCTGTTACATAAAAACGGAGTATGGTTTTGAAATCAGTGTGGAAAAACGATTCAGATTCATGTAAAAAACTCCATGCAACAGACATGCTGTTGTGCAGTGTTATCGCTTTTGCCAAATTCCTCGGTGTCAGCAGTAGTGCTGTGTTGCCGTATCGGTTGAAATGAAAACACCTGACCAATTTCCAAATTGGAACAGAAATACAGCGCCGTCTGGCAACAATCAGTTTTGTTTGTTTTCAGTTTCTCCATCTTTCGTCATACCATGTCAGCTGATTTTGACAGTAGCGATAAGTAACCCTAGCAACAAAATACATGTGGTTTTTGGTGTTGCTGGGATGATACAACCTTATTATTGAGTCAGCGCACAACTACATTTCGATTTTTTTTACGAATGAAAACAGAGACTTTTCCTGTTATTGTTGATTTTAGTTTTCTTATTAATTGCTGGACTAGTGCTGTCTACATTAAAAAAAAAATAAAATAAAAATAATAATAATTTTGGTACGTCAAACTTATACTCAATATTTTTATCCGTATCCTTTGAGTGGCTTGTTCCATTTTAACTTTGTGCCACTTTACCTTCTTTCTGTTATCATGGTGAATACCAAGGTGTATAAATTTGCCTTGGGTGAATACAATTTATAGCAAATCAGACAACCGACCCAATGTCATAAGCGCCATGAAAGCAGCTGATTTCTAACACTATCTCTTTTTATTTTCGGGTCGTACATTAGCAATTTTTGGTGGATTGGTTGAGGAAACTGATACCTTTTTATAGCCAAACCGCATTGTACCGACTGTGTAAGCGGCAGTTGACAAGTTTTATATACTTCATTTGACTCTGCTGATACATAGCTGGAACATCGAAGGGTAAGAACTATTATTCACAACTATTGATGGTGATGGTCAAAGACTAATATAGTCTTTGGTGATGGTGTTGTAAGCGACGGTGACTATGGTGAGTCAATGAATATTTGCCAGACAGTAATACTAATGACTTAAACCTTTAAAAAAAAGAATTACATAAACCTTGTATAATTTGTAGATGAATTATGACTCTCCATATGTGGCACATCCGTCGGACGAAAATTTGAAGCTCATCCAAGAACCCCTAACACCATCTTATAATGGCGCTGCGACCACAAGCACGGCTGCAACTGCGGAAGAATACTGCTCATTAGATGTCAGTGTGGAGGAGGCTGAGCAACCAGCATTGATACAAACAGTAGAGCTGCCTCCTTCTTTAGTAACAAACGATAGCGAAGTAGAGGTTGTCGGTGCCAGAATTCCAATTTCAGATGTTGAGAGATTAGAGATATCGACGCCGCAACGAAAAATTTCTGCCTCATCGCGTTTGATGAATGCCTTTCAACAGTTTTATAGCAGTGGCACCGGCTCTACGGCGGAAAACGATGACATCGACGCAGGAAATATTCCCTTACTTACAGCGCAGGGTAACCGAACGCCCTCCAAGGGCATGGAATCTAAACTGCTTTCTATGTGGCACAACGTTAAATACGGCTGGAGTGGCAAAATTAAACCCAATTTCTCTAAAGAGCAGCCCGTTTGGCTACTAGGCCGCTGCTATCATCGCAAGTCCACACCGCCTTCATCCATGGAGACGTCGGTCGAGTTAAATCCCTCTACAATCATTGCCAGCGGCGGAGAAATGTGTACAAGGGACATCAGCAAAACACCGTGCTTAGAAACTAACACCTGCAAGACCATTAATCAATTGGCACTCAGTAGTGGCTCCGCATCCTGTTTATCGCGCAATTTACAGCATGTGGATGAGATTGTGGTACCCCAGGAATTGGGAATGGATGCTGTCGAAAATCAGGTAGCTGAACATTCGTGGGAGGAAGGCATTGAAGGATTCCGACGCGACTTTTACAGTCGCATATGGCTGACGTATCGGCGCGAGTTTCCTACAATGAATGGCTCGAATTATACGTCCGATTGTGGCTGGGGCTGTATGTTACGAAGCGGCCAAATGCTTCTGGCGCAAGGATTAATTTGTCACTTTTTGAGCAGAAGTGAGTTTCCTATTTTGAATTAAGCGAATCGAAAACTAATTGTAATATTTTCATAGGTTGGCGTTATGATCCCGACACTCAATTGCACTCGACTTATGAGGACAATATGCATAAAAAAATTATCAAATGGTTTGGCGATAGCTCTTCCAAGAGTAGCCCCTTTTCTATACATGCGCTGGTCAATTTAGGTGAGAAGATGGGCAAAAAACCAGGCGATTGGTACGGGCCAGCATCGGTGTCACATTTGTTAAGGTACATCAAGCAAGCATTCTGGGCATTACATTTAACCCCAATTCCCAGAATTTTAAAAGTAACGTAAATCCAGAAGTGAGACTCAGATATTTTGTGTATGAACATTCACAAATGTAGCATAGCACAACTTTTGAAAAGCTGTAGCAAAGACAATTAAACTATAAGATGTCTTACGTTCATACAAATCAGTGGCGCTTCAAAAATTTGCCGTGGCTTTTTCAATAAAGCCACTTGAGAGTGGTTTTTACAGCAGCGCCACATCCGGAGAGCAACGATAAAGCCACGCAAGCAACTCTCTCTTCGCAACGATGAAGCCACGCAAGCAACTGTCTCTGCTTGCAGTCGGGAGAGATATGAATATGCGTGTGATCTCTATGCGCTCTTGTGTTGATTTTTTTGCTGGTTGATTGTTTTAATCAGTAGCGCACACGGGACAGGAACATTTGGAGATCCAAACCCCCTCAAATACAAAAATTAGTAGTGAAATATCCCTCCAAAAAGAAGTCCTGCCTGCGTCACTGACTTCAACGCATGTAAAGTGAGCGCACACAATTTTGCTTTTGCTTGGCAGCGATCAAAGCCGTTGTGCTTTGCGTGGGCAAACCAAAGAGCGTTAATATTATTACGCTCTCATTGTACCGACGCTTGCTTGCTCTCGATAATGAAAATTTTGCAAATTCGAGCTCGCCCTATGCCATTCGGTTGTATAGCCGTGAGACATCTTATTAATTTATTGTCTTCGGCTGTAGTGTCTTAGTAGTGAAAGTGAGTTACATGAAAATTATATGCAATAGAAATCTTTCAATGCCTCCTTACCTTACCTTCTTCACTTACAGTTTGTCAAGTAAATGTTTGCAAATTTAAAGAAGGTAGAAAATGATTCTGAAATTATTTGAAAAATATAGATTAATTAAATATTTCACTCTCATATAATATCAAAGTAATGTCTATTTGATTCGCGCATTAAAGGGCGAATTGATTTGAAAGTATCTCTTGGAAGACCCAGAAAACTGTCTGACAGAGAAGAAAGAAAAATCATCCGAAAAGTTCGTGAAAACCCCTGTATCTCAATAAGGGAAATGGATTTGGATATACAAATAGAATGCGGAACTGATGTATCTCACGAAACTGTTCGGAACTGTACAGCGTCAAATTTCCAATGCAATCTTGGTTTTGAAAGAAGACGAATTTTTTGACAGTTTGAAGTATAGCTTCATTTCCTTTTTTGATTTTTTACACTGTTTTCGCGTATCAAATAGACATTACTTTTAATCTATATCGAAAAAAAATTTCAAAATATTGCAGTTTCTGTTATATTTATGAACTTTTCAAAATAATGTTTCTACCTTTTTTAAGTTTGCAAACATTTACTTGACAAACTGTATATAATTTCAGCATTTTCGGTTTTCAGGATATTCAAGGATAAAAATTTAGTTGAGGTCCTTTTTCTTAAACATTAAAAAAAAAAGGATATGATTTCTTCGACTTCCAACCATTTGCTCTCATTTGACGTAAAAATCATCGCTTTCTGATATTTGAGTCAAAAGGTAAAAGTTTCAGTTAGTGGTACTAGGCCGCCATCTTTTAACTGCATTTAAAAAACCACTCTAACTTCACGGGAAAAATGCCTTGGCACGTTTACGTGCACAGAGGTCCTCTCGAATGCGATGTGTTAGATCTGGTCCTTTTTTAGTGTTGCACTGTGTTATCAAATGATTAATTTTGCTCCACCCTTAATTTCTAAACGCGTTTATATATAAAGCACGACTTAGTAATAATATCGATGAGTCTTCATTCTTTACGGATAAATGGTTTACACTTTTTTCACGAGAGCTGAAACCATCACCCATTTATTGTTTGAAATTCGCTTAAGTTTTTGGTAAAAGGCTGAGCGATAAAAACTTATCAAGAGTCGTTCGGTTATAATTAACACCCTGCTTTGGCAGATAATTAGCCAAAAGTGCGTTTTGAACCAAAAGCATCAAAAGCGAAGGAGTAAAAATGTGGCATCATCTTTCGCCACAGTCCTGATAATAAACAGCCATGCCGAAAAGGGGTCAATCTTAAACAGCAATGCCCAGCCAGAAGCTCAAGTTGTTCACAACAACATAACCTTGGCGCCCTTTGGATCAATTACAATACAAATAAAATTCACTTACTCGCAATGGCTTACGTTGGCCAAGTTAAAACAACATATTTGGAAACCTAACGTCATAGGATACGTTGACTTTCGTTAATATATTTATATATTTAAACAGCATTACGATGCACGTTCTTTTCATTTACATATTAAATCACGAGAGCAACATTAATTGCTGCATTGAGCTGGGCCTATGACCTATAACTGGTATAACTAATTACAATGTTTTCTTGCAGGCTAGCGCTAAAAACTGCCGCTAATGAAAATGCTGATTTCGATAATATTGTGGTCTATGTGGCAAAGGAATGCACCAGTAAGTAAGAAGAAACATTAACTGGCGGATCATGGTAGAACAACATATTTTAAAGTAAAAATTAGTAGGCACTCATTTTGAAAGCAAAGGATTTGCAAGAAAAGCTGAACTTACCGCAAAGAATTAAAATCGGTAGGCTTTATATATGAAACTACACGTGCCTTGGCGCCCTCAGTGGAGAGCACGTTAGACTGCAAGTCTAAAGGCTTGATTACACGTAACGAGTAGAGTGACGAGACAGCAACTCGAACGAGTACTCGTTTCGTCTAAACAGTAAGGCGAGTTGTTGATTGACTCGTCGCTTTTGCTCGCCATTCCAATTCTCTCGGCCTAGTACCATTTTGATGTCTCGCCACTCTACTCGTTACGTGTAATCAAGCCTTAAGCGTCGGTGTTCGAGTTAAAAAAGTATTTTTTAAAGTAATATATACTGTTTTGTGCACACGAAGAGACCGTTATTTGTAGAGTAATGTATTTGGTGTTGACTCGAACACCGACGCTTAGACTTGCAATCCAACTGCATATATACACAACAACAACGATGCATTGGTCAGAAACCATGTGCATATAAGATGTTCTGACCAATGCATTGCAATGCAACAACAACTCAACTCTCTACAGTGGCGCACACTGGGGGGCAAGAATTGCTGGTGTAGAATATGGTTTCAAATAGAATCGAGCTCAAAAGTTTTAGTTGTAGCCAAATCCCCCAAAATGAAATAATATGTGCCACTCTATATATAGATATTTATCTATTCTTTCAGTTTACATAAAAGACATCGAAGACGAGTGTCGTATACCGGAGCCTTCACCAAAAAAGCATGTACCATGGCAGACATCACGTAGACCTGAAACCCCAAAGTCGAAACACCAAAAATGGAAGTCATTGATTGTTTTGGTGCCATTGCGGTTGGGCACAGAAAAACTAAACCCAATTTATGCGCACTGCCTAAAACTGTTGTTGAGTACAGAGTACTGTATTGGAATCATCGGCGGTCGACCAAAGCATTCGTTATTTTTTGTTGGATTTCAAGGTGATTTTATCGCTTATTCTATAGTGCTACTGTACGTAGTATGCAAAATCCGTATTCGTACAGACCTATTTTGCAATTAAAATGTTGAATTGACCCTTTAACTCCGTGATTAAAGTTACTAATTTTTTTGTCACTAATGTATATTGACTTTTAAATTGAACGCTCGCATTTGACTTGATTTAACTTGTTATTTTGTCAGCCATTTCCGATTACTACGGAGAAACGGATCCGGATTTTACATGCTGTATGTATCTATATCATTTATGTAACACTTTCTAACTTCGTAGATATGTTTCCTTATTCGTATTGTGGCAATTTAAAGCCTAATAATGCAAAATGCGCATTTAATGTATTTGCAGAAGATAAATTGATACATTTGGATCCGCATTATTGCCAAGAAATGGTCGATGTTAATCAGGAGAACTTTTTACTGCACTCATTTCATTGTAAATCACCGCGAAAGCTCAAAATAATCAAAATGGATCCAAGCTGCTGCATTGGGTTTTACTGTCAAACAAAATTAGACTTCAACAATTTTATGGAAAGCGTACAGTTGGTTAGATTTATCACACAGCTTTAGAATATCTAATACCTCTATTTTACCTGCAGTATTTGCATCCAATGCGTTGCGGATCTAGCAATATCGACAAAGTCGTATCACCCCCACCATTGAACTGCGCAGACGGCAATACTTCCTCGCAAGTTGCTGAAATAAATTATCCATTATTTACATTTTGTAATGGGCGTTGTATAGAGCGTGAACAGGACTGTATGAGTGACTTGCTGTATAACACGGAGCAAAGCCAGGTGTCGCAAACGAAGCAAGTATTGGGCTGCCAAACTAACCTCTCGGGCTCTGCCGTCGTCGAGGACGACGATGGTGAGACAGAGGAGTTCGTCTTACTGTGAATAATCGAAATAGTTAGCACTCATGCAGCTACTACTACTACTTTTTGTTTGAATAACTTAAGGCAGGTTTCTACCTTGTGCGGCCGAGAAAAATTTTTTTTTTAAAATTTTTGATGGGAAGGTTTTTAAGATAAACACTGGAAAATGTTTTCAGGTGTAGGTATATGTTTATTGTACAAGTAAAAAAAGTTTCAAGATAAAATATGCAAAGGGAGGGAGGGGGCCATCGAGCCGCTGTTTGAGATGACTTGAAACACAAAAATGAAATTTTTTTCTTATTCTGTATCCTTTTGTCTATGGCTGGAGCTAGGATTTTAAAGAAAAAATGAAAAATGAAGGACATATGCGATTTTGACTAAAAAACTCAATTTTTACCAACTTTTTTCAATACAAATTTCTATTTTTAATGAGAAAAAATTATTATTTCTTGAAGATCCTAGTTCGTGCCATAGCTAAGACCTTGATAAATGACTGTTTAAAATTTCGTAGCTATTGCTCAACTCGTGTGGCCTAAATCACTTCCGCAAGGTCAAAAAATGTAGTTTTGAGAAAACCGCGTTCAAAGTTTTGCTTCAGCGGCTCGGCGCGCTCGACACCGCTACCTGTTTCGATAAATTGCTTCCGTAATTCGAAAGATTTCAACTTCAAATTTTGGGAGCGTATTCTACAATCATGTATTAATCCAAAAATGCATGAAAAAAAGAATCGATTTTTTTGACCGCACAAGGTAGAAACCCCCCTTAAGGGCATATTTTATCTTGAAACTTTTTTTACTTGTACAATAAACATATACCTACATCTGAAAAAATTTTCCAGTGTTTATCTTAAAAACCTCCCCATCAACAATTTAAAAAAAAAAACATGTTTTCTCGGCCGCACAAGGTAGAAACCTGCCTTAAGTTTAGTTTTTATAATTTATTTCATTTAATTATAAAGTGTTTGTGAGGTGCGATTGTACAATAATTTAAAATGGTTACTATGTTTGCATCAAATTACCATAATTTAAAGTTTATCCCTCATCAAGAGTGCAACACGCATTTGACCATCTCAATTTGGATCATTAAGATTATTTTTATCGTTCCCATCATTATTGGTGTTCCAATTACTTTTGTGATTTACTCAATGACTGTCTTTTCGAACCATTCTACGTCTTTCATCGGAAATTGATTGCATAACCTATGGAATTAAAGAAAACCTAAATTGAATATCTGTGGCATTTTGACAAAACAACTTATGTCGAATTAGTGCAATTTTCCAGTTTTTTAATCATAAAGACACAATTTCAAAACGCTTCTTTTGGTGTAATCGGCTTGTTTTTACGACATTTAGTTACAGAGATATTATGTATAGTATTTCAACTTTTCTGAGTTTTGTATGAGATTTGCTCTGCACCTTATCAGTATTTTCGCTCCCCTGAACAATTTGAAAATTAGACTTAGGTTGTTTTGTTAAAATGCCACAGATATGAATTAAATACATCATTGTTTATATTTTGAACCTAAATTGTTTAGAAAAAACTCATTATGACTGGAAATATTCAAAAATGGTTCTAATCGAACACTTTTATCGACAAAGAGAAACGTACAAATGCTTACGCCACATCTTTTTATGTTAAATATACCATTAATCTTTTGCGTGCGTACCTCTTTACATGTCATGCAACGGGCGTGCCTAATAGTATATGTCGGTCATACCACTTAATTTTATTTAGTATTTGAATAATTTATTTATTATGATTATAAGAATACATTTTATAATAGACTTAGAAACGCATACACGCTATATAATGTTGTATATTCCATTTTTTAATTAAAATTCCTGTGTTTCATTCGCTAAAAGAGAAAATTGTGCATAATTAAAATAAACTGCGCATATTGCAAAAACACATATTGATATATGTTTATATTTAGTTTAACTTCTAAACTACCTTGATTCTACACTGTTTCCTTTTATAAATATAAAAAATTAATTAATTAACAAAACATTGTGCACAGGATTTGAGGTTTGTTAACTTTGCAACAGTCAAACACCTGTAACCATTATAAAACCAAGAATTCAAAATCAAAACTTTTCTGGTGGTTTTTTTGGGTGATTTTCGTACCTATTCAAAAGATATAGTTAAAAATTTGCCGCAATCACTTTTACAGTTTTTTTATGTATATATTTTTATACAGGGAACGAAAAAAACTGTTATTTTACAATTTTCAAATCAAAAAGGCATAACGAAAAAATTGTCGGAGGACTTTTTCAAATACACCATTATGATCGTAAAGGCCTCAGCTTCACGAATATTAAACGCCTTTTAAATTTTAGACTTTTACTATAAAAATTAAAATTAACTGTCAATTTGTGCCTTTTATTATTTCAGGCAAAAATAACTGTTACTTTTGACTTTTATTTTATCGGTCAAAAATAACAGTTATTTTGTCAAAAATAACAGTTATTTTGTGACTTTTATTTTTTCGGTCAAATATACATATCAGGCAATTTGAATTTTTTCAAAGGCCGTTTGACCGACTAAAAAACTATTGATAGAGCTCAGAATGTGCGGTTTATACATACGTATAAACTTATATTTTTAAATATTCACGTAATTGCAGCGAAAGGATATGGAAACTTTTTTAAAGGAGCTGCATCTGGATGCAATTGCCTTCGTTTAAGCACAGAAGTTTCCAATTCCGTTAAACTTAAATTAAGCACGCACACTTTTGAACAAGCCGTAAAGTTTATTCCACACACACATGCCCATTTATTCCTCCACTCCTCATCCTTGGGCACGGAAAACATGGGCACTTCGTTGCCATGTGCTGTCTTATGGGCCAGTTACCCTAGACGTAACATACAGCCCTATTCCAACAATTGAAAAGATTCTATCAATTGTTAGATTTTCGTAGTCTAGGCTAAAAAAAATGAAATTGTGAAGAAGAGAAGGCTATGCAGGAAAGCATTTTTGTTCAAAAGTTTCGTTTTCTAAAATCGCTCGGCCGCTAATTGCTTTTGTAGCTGTAGTCGCACGACACTCATAAGTCCACATTGCCTTTCATATCTCGTTTCCACACATATGTCGTACCAGAAGTGTGTGGGAAGCAGTCACCATACAACCAAGGTCCATGGAAGAAAGGTACCGCCACTTAAACGTCAAAAAATTTGTTGTGCTCGTGTGACGTCACACAGAAGCGAGCTCTGATTCAAGGCACATTAATAAGGTAGTGGTGGCAACACAGCTGATTAAACTTTTTTATTCTCATTTTCTTTTGCTTTCTTCTCATTTTCTTTTGATTTTTCGCGAATGGGCATCCTCATTGTCAAATTGTTTTTGTGTTGCTTGTGTTTTGATTTGATTTTGACAACGAGGATGCCCAAAAGCACTAACAAAATACATGGGAATTTTGTTTTTGCAGTAGTGCCATCACCTTATAATACACCTTGCTCTGATTGGTCGAGTTTGCCAAATGCTAGGAAATGTAAACAAAACCGAGAAAAGTAGTTGCCATACAATACGTTTTAACAATTGTATACAATTTAAATATATCCTAAGAACTTTTTGTTTATTACAACAACTTGAATTATTTAGTTTTTGCTTCGAAAAGCACATGAAAGTTTAGGAAATTGAGATATGTACATATGCATATGGAATTATTTTATAATTTTATACATTTTTCGTATTCATAAAATACGAATAAATAATATATTGTAATGAGCACTGGGATGGATTTAAGTCCTTTTGATATAAACAACTGTGTAAACTTTTAAGACAAACTTTATTTGCGTGTTCTAACAATGGCGTCACAAGTAAAAGTAAAGGTAAAACGTAAAGGTAAAGGACCAGCATGAACTTAGCTGCAAGCCCGAGTTGCCACACTGCTTGACAAGCCCAACCACAACAGGGTTGCATTCACCATGGCACCACCTCCACCAATACACTACAACTCGGCCTAACCTGACATTCAATCGACCTCGATTGCTTTTACAATGAATCTTCTTCTAGCTTATCATCTAAAAATTCATAATCTGTACATTCATCACTTAAATTATCACCATCTGTGTTGCCTTCTGAGTCCGTTTCAACTGGCCTACCTCGAGGTTCCAACCATTTCTTCATTCTAGACGAATCAATTACATTGTCATATGGCATCTGAGTAACCTGACAATTTTCAACATCCGTAACAACATAACGATCATGACCTAATTGCTTACGAACTACATAAGGGCCTCTGTACTTCTGAATTAGCTTCTTATTCTTCCCTACCGTAGTGTCTACATTTTTAACCACAACTAAATCTCCTGGTTCAAATTGTTTCGCTGGCCTATGGCTCCTCTCGTAATATTTCTGATTGTACAACTGAGACTTCTGTATTGCAAGCTCTGCCTGCTCCCTTATTTCGGACAAATTAACTTCTTCTCTTGAATACACATCATGCAAATACTCCGTCAATTCATCAACTACTTTGCCGCGCTGCTCAACGCCAAAAAGCAGCTTACTAGGGGTCGTCTTTGTGGCACAGTGTACAGTATTATTCATTGCAAACTCGACATCCGTCAGTTTCTGTTTCCAATCTACATGGTTTATAGGGTCAGTCGTTTTGGCCAATATTGCTTTCAACACCCGATTCACCCTCTCAACCTGACCATTCGACTGTGGCGAAGCTACCGCATTCAAAACATGTACAATGTTATTGTTCCCGCAAAAATCCCTAAACTCCGATGACGTAAAAGCTGTGCCCCGATCATCTATGATTCTTCTGGGACGACTGTATTCAACAAAATATCTCTTCAACGCACAAATCGATTCTTTCGCACTACTATTCGTAGCATACATTTTGACAAATTTTGTGAAAGCATCAATCACCACAAACACATGTTTATGCTTTGAGTTCACACTCTCCAATGGCCCGAAATGGTCAATGTGCACTGTATCGAACGGTTCTGGCTTCTTTGGAATACTATATATATTACGCTCATTGCTTCTAGGCGACGTCGAATAATAAATGCACTTCAAACAATTTCTGATGAACACATTCAGCTTTTCGCGCATACGGGGAAACCAATAATGCTTCCGAATCTGATTTGCACATTTCTCAATACCCAAATGACCATATTTCTCATGTATCAATCGCATAATGTTCTCTTCCATCTCACCCGGCACATACAACTGTCGATTCTGACCACTGACACGAAAGACTAACCCATTCTCCAACTCATATCCTGGCACTTCCCCTTGCTCTAATTCTTCCCGCAGTTTATGAATCACAGGATCACGCGTCTGTATAATCTGAATGTTCAAATCAACCTCATTCTCCTCAATACTACACACAGCTGACAACCGGCTCAATGCATCAACATGCTGCATCTGTTCACCCTTTCGGTGTCGAACTGAAAAATCAAACCCGGCGAGACCCAATGTCCATCTGGCAATTCTTGGATTAATTGTTTTCTTCTCCAATGTCAAGACCAAAGAGTTGCAATCAGTCACAACTACAAACGGAATTCCATCCAACATAGTCCGGAATCTTTCCAATGCATTCACAATTGCCAATGTTTCCAACTCAAAGCTATGATAACGCGACTCCGGATCCGTCGTTGTTTTCGAATAAAATGCCACTGGGTGAAACCTGCCGTCATCTTGCTTCTGTAACAGTATAGCACCATACCCTCGCGAACTTGCATCCGTATGCAACTCTGTCTCCCGCCCTGAATCAAAGACACACAGTACAGGGGGCTCAGTCAATTTAGATTTCAAGGTCTCAAACGCATTCCTACACTCTTCTGTCCATTCAAACTTTACACCTTTTCGCGTCAAATAACTCAATGGGCGCGCAATCTGAGAAAAATTATACACAAATCGTCTAAAATATGAAAAAAGACCCACCGCCCTCTGCACCTCCTTTATGTTGGTAGGTACTGCGTAATTCTTTATCGCTACCAAATGATCTTCATTCGGACGAATCCCCCGTTCACTCACACAGTAGCCTAAATACTTCAATTCTCTATATGCAAATTTGCACTTCTTCAGATTCAAGCACAATCCAGCCCCTGACAATAATTTCAAAACTTCTGCCAAAACCACATAATGTTCCTCAATAGTCTTCGTGGCAATGTTAATATCATCTAAATACACCACAATCCTCTTCGCATCAATCAACGGCCGCAACACTAAATTAATAAACCGCTGGAACACTGGTGGAGCATTAGTCAAACCAAATGGCATAAACCGATACTCATACTGTCCCATCGGAGTCACAAACGCAGTTATCGGTATCGATTCCTCATGCATCGGCACCTGGTGAAACCCATTCCTCAAGTCCAACGTACTGAAGAAACTCTTCCCACCCAAATATTCAATACAATCCTCAACTAACGGCAACGGATAATGATCTCTGACAGTCAACTTATTCAACGCCCGATAGTCAACACACATTCTCAATTCACCGTTCTTCTTCCGCACTAACACAATCGGAGACGCGTATGGAGACGCACTTGGCTGAATAATGCCCTGAGCCAACAAATCATCAATTGTCTTCTGTACTTCTGTCTTTTCCCTATATGACAACCGGCGCGGACCACTGTACACCGGCGCATCACTCTTCAACTGAATTTTCATGCAATAGCCACTCAACTTCCCCCCCTTGTTCTTCATTTTCAAATAGTTCTCAAAAACAACTGATTTCAAAGCATCTGCATCTGTTATAGACAAGTTTTCGTCCACATCAATTAGATCACCAATTTCATCCATCTCAGTTGCCCCTACCATCAATATTACTTCATCATACAAATTCAAGTCTTCTGTTCCAACTAAATTTACAACTCCGATACACGACTCAAGTCGAGTTTCACACAAATTTGAATCACCAATTACATTTACCTCTGCATTAACTGAATTAATTTCTGACTTGCCACACTTATCATCTGATTTCAATAACTTAACTCTGTTTGGAACCTCTGTTATCTTAACTACTGGACTCTTTAATAAATTAAACAACTTAAGTGCACTGATATTCAACGGAACTTCATTTTTATTGGCATTATTAATCTCCAGCAGAGTACGTCTACTATATCTCACTGTGTCCATTTGGCACAGGCTTATATTCATTGCCTTAAGTAAATCGCGTCCAAAAAGTAGGGGCACCACTGCCTCTTCATCTGGCAAAACAAACAAATTATGGTCAAATTTACGGTTATCAAACACAATTTTACAAGTCACAAGGCCGTACGTACTTAAATTCATATTTCCCATCCCCCGATACTCTGTCACAGTCAATTCACCCGTCACTTCAAATGGCACAAGAGAACGCTTCACGAAACTAGTCGGACTGCCATTATCAAATAAAGCAAAACACGGAATTAATTCAGTGCACTTATTCTGTTTCAAAAAGGCAACACTTACAAGATTTCGGTGTTTCAGCTGTCGGGCTAAACGTCGGACCTCCTCTACCTCCGTCAATGGCGTCCCTGCCTCCCACTCCTCGACCTCTGCTACTGGCTGCTGTTGTTTCGGTACGGCTGGCATCCGTGTTTGCGTCTGGTTTAGTGTTGTATTCTGCATCCGACTACGACGTGGGCACTGCTGGCGCATGTGGCCTACTTCATGGCATATGAAACACGAGTTCGGTGGGCGTCGCGGGGCCCCGCACGCACTTTGATAGTGCCCATATTGAAAACAGTTGTAACACCTGACGGCCGACAAATCCGTGACTTTTGCAGCTGTGTTAGCAACTGGCACTGTTGTATACGACCTCGGCCTAGGCACGGCACCCGACATGACACTGATCTTCGGCACAACCACTGGCGCAGCTGCCCGACGCTTCTTCTCGTAACGCTCCATCAACCCCTTCAATTCACGCAAGGAAGTGGCACTGTACAGCATCGAAACCATATTCGTATCGTCGTTAAGCCCCTCGATGATAATGTCGATTAGGTCCGTTTCTGACACATCGGCGCGGCTGGCAATGTACTGCATCTCAACAATATATTGTCGTGGTGTTTCGTCTGGTCTCAGGACACGGGCACGTAACTGTTGCAGCACATCTCGAACCGTGAATATACGACGGTATTCAGTCATCAAAGCCATCCTTAGCTCACCATAGCTGCGAACACGAGTTATGTCCGCGAACCGCTTCGCTTGCCCAGTTATCAGATGTCGTGCGGCAACCAGCTGGTCTCGCTCACTGTACTGGAAACTCTCGAACACATTCTCCAAGTCGGCCAACCATTTGCTAACGTCCTGCAACTCCGAACCATCAAATTTGCTCATCATCGCGTCCAGTACACCCAGGTCGATTCTACGACTCTCGAACTCGTTCAACTCACGCTGCAGCTGGACAAGCTCACGTTTCTTGCGCATGATCGCCAACTGCCGATCTAACTCAGCCTCTTCAGCCTCAGTACTGGTCACATTCACCACACTCCCTGCATCAACTGTATCATCTTCTGTATCTGGCACATTCATGGGTCGCTCCCTCTGGCTGGCCCCTGGCATCTGTCGTCTAGTCGTCTGCACACTCTGGCTGGCATCTGGCATCTGTTGATTCAGCGGAACATCAGGCTCGCTATCCGCTCTGGCCGCTCTTCCGCTACCTCCGACACGACCTGCTACCGCTTGTTCATACACTGTCCGCAACTGAACCATCGTGGCGTCTTCCTCGAATTCAGCTCCCGCAGCCCGTAGTGCAGCAATAACCGCATTGCGCGTTAATTTGTTCGCCATTGAACCACAATAACTTTAGAACTTAGATAGAAAAAAAATTCCTGCTCGAACCCCACACTTGACGTTGGAATGAGCACTGGGATGGATTTAAGTCCTTTTGATATAAACAACTGTGTAAACTTTTAAGACAAACTTTATTTGCGTGTTCTAACAATGGCGTCACAAGTAAAAGTAAAGGTAAAACGTAAAGGTAAAGGACCAGCATGAACTTAGCTGCAAGCCCGAGTTGCCACACTGCTTGACAAGCCCAACCACAACAGGGTTGCATTCACCATGGCACCACCTCCACCAATACACTACAATATAAATGTTGCAACACTACGAATTGCTCATTCTACGTCACAACATGGCGAGTAGCGTAACCTGTAATTTATAAACCTTGCCATACAACAATGAGCCAAGCTTCTGTTTCACCCGCGCTGTGCCACATGGCGCAGCTCATTGTGAGTGTCAAAGCAGGGGATATACATTTTCTGCAAGCTGAATTGCAATTGTGGGATGTGTATCGAATACTAACTTCCTTGTAGACATTTTATTTAAATTTCTTTTCAAATATCGCAACTTTTATTTGCTATTCACTTTCAATTTGATAGCTTTCTGCTTGTGAGATTTGCGTAAGAATAGGCTAACAAAAATCTCTGATCAAAAATCAATTGCCAGACTTTTGCCAGAATAGGGCTGTAAGTTCTGGGTAACCGCTCAAAATTTATGTTCTGCGTCTCGAGCAACTGTCCCATTACACAACCAGCATGTACTCGGCATTTTTTCACTATTCAAAATTTCAAAACACGATATTTGATTTTACATTTTTTTGCAACCTGGTTGTCCGCAGACAGTTTAAAAAGCGTTAATTAAAAATGCCTGTAAAATATTTTCCCCTAAAATATTTATCATACAATTTTCCTCCAATCCAAACAAATATACCCCAAATTTAGGGGGGAAAACACCTACAATGGCAACACTGCTTCACCTTGTTTATTTCTGTGGCGATACAACAGAGTAGCTTGTGTCGAAAAACAACGAGCGGAGAAAAACTCAATTGAAAAATTTATTACCATACGGTTTCTATGGAGTCTTCGAAACGTTTTCGCGTAGAAAAAAGTAATGTTACTGAATTTGAAAACGGGGAATAAACACATTGAAAGTACTTTTGCGGTAGATTTATTTCAGCCAAAATACGGTAAAACATCTTAAGTTGACTTAAGCTACTCTGTTTTATTGCCACAGATTTGATCATGACTGCCAAGGACTATAAAGACTTAAGCGGCCTTTAGACGATCATACTTGGTTGCAAACATTGTGTGATGCGCAACAGTGTTGATAAATGAGTTTCCCCATTGTGTACCAAGAGGCCAAAAAAATGTACTAAAGTAGACAAAAAAGTACCAACTCTTTTTATTAAAAAATGCATTTGTATGCTTCAATATTTATTTTCAATATTAATCCAATTTTAAAAAATTTTAATCTTAAAATGCATTCATAAAAAACAAATTTAAGTACTTATTTGCACATTGTTTAGTTTAAGAACTCATTCGTTTCTTTGAGATCATTTGGTATTTCAACTTCAAGTATTTATACAAAACTATTGAATGATTTGTGAATCATTTACAAAATATTTTAAAAGGTTCAATGCCGCGAATGGCAGGTTGTGCTCTGCCACGAAAAGGCTAAATTTTACCTCCAATTTGTTTGCCGCATATGTTGCCGGGTCCAACACTGAATTGGAAGCAATGTACCCGGCAACTTCGGTGTGCTCTTAGCCAATTTCTCCGCTCGGATATGGCTTTCGGACGATGCATAGCGCTGAATGTGAGCAAGGCCACCCACGCGATGAATTGCATATTGCATACTTTTTTCGTTGAGGTGATTTCTCTTCTTCCAGCCACGAAAATTTGTCTTTCCACTGTTGCCTAAAAGGCACTTTGTACCTTTCACGGCTTGGTTCTTTGCTAAAATGTTTAATAATTATTAGTAAGACCCATACACAAATGCATTTGAAATACTAACGCATCAGAATCGCTGAGGCTCACATTGGCTGCTTTTGAATTGCTATTTTAGGGCAGCGCTAGTACATATAATTAGAAATATTATTACATTTATAAATTCAATAACTTGCTTAAATTACCTTTTTACAAATTGTTTCATTCCATTGTGAGCGTCCAACGTCTTTTTCTTTGTAAAATTCAAAATGTATCCAGATAAGTTCGCGCATGGCAGGGAAAAAATCAGCACGCAAAGATACGAATATGCACTAATGATGAAACGCATGGTCCTATGAGGTAGAAAAGGACAACTACGAGTACTTGGTGGTTATCCTTGTCTTTAGTTTCTAAGATAATTCGTAACTACTTGAAATCGAGAATTTCGATAATAATGTTGCCAGTTTACCAAAATGTACCAAATAAATCAATGTAGTACCAGTGTACTTTTTAATTTCAAAATGTATCCAAATTCAAATTTCAAATTGTACCAACAATATCAACACTGATGCGCAATAAAATTTTTGGCGTTTACACGATCGAACATTTGATCATACTTCAGTTGTTCTTCACTCGTCGACGAAGCAACATGGGACGCGCATTAGTTGCAGCACTAATAATTGATGAAATTTTGGAGTGTGAAGAAGAAGAAAGGTCTATTGTCAATGTCTATTGTTGTTATACCAGTCATTTGGGACTCTTGGTCTTCCAAAAAGGACAAGTCTTGGAAATACCACAGAGTTGGCGTGTATAGGTCGTCGGTGCCTGCTCCTGATTTTTCGCTCTTCTTCTTTTTCTTAAGTTTACGCCGATAGCATTCACGCATAGAATTAATTTTATATTTCAAAGTTTCTAAATTCGCTTTTGGGTCAATTTCTTTGTACTTATTTAATAGCACCTCATAAGCGGCGTTCTTTTTATTTTTAGTTTTGTACTCTTCGCTTTTGATTTTCCAAAGTTCTGGGTGATTCCTATACAGTTCAAAAAATTCTCTCCACATATCTTCATTACTTCGCGACGCCATCTTCACCCTTCGGTGTCTACTATGCGACTGAAAAAATGCACTGCGTGTATGATGCAGCCCTTTACACGGTAAAACATGTTCGTCACACCGACAGAAAAATCAAAAATTTTTGAAAACCATCGAACTTGCGTGACGAACCTGAATTTCTTGCGTTTACACGGTCATTCTTCTCATCACACCGCACATGTTTGCAAACAAAGTTGATCGTGTAAATGCCACTTTAGAGCCTATTTACACGAAGGCTTTTCCGACTGCGTTTTTTTTCAATTCCCTTTTGAAGTTGCTGCGTAAATCTTCATGCATTTACATGAAGACTTTTTACTTGCAACTTTGCTTGACTTTTTTCTTTTTTTCTTTCATTCACATTTTCGCGTAGTTTTTGATATTCTCATTATTAAAAGAAATATGGATTTCAACAAAGAAGAAATTATTGAAAATATTCTGCTCAAATGTAAATAATAGGGAAGATGTAAATATAATTGTTAGCAAACGGTCCGGCCGGTTTGAAATTTGAAGGAAAATGCGAAAAGAGCAAAGCAAATGTAAAAAACCCCTAGAATTCGTTGATTGTGCATGTTTGCCTACCGCGCTGACTTCTCACCACTTCTCGCCCACAAACTCGTCACGCATGACTTTTAAGGCAGGGGGAAAAGCCCTCGTGTAAATAGGCTCTTACTCATTTCTTGCTGTCAAATAAATCCCCGCCGTCTCACATAAATACCCGAACCATATAGATACATTTCGTGGTGTGTACATTAGTACCCATGCGTACCCGAAAAATTGAATGTAGTATGTATCATAGAAGTAATTTCTACGTACGACATTGCTTTACTGGTGCCGTCAAATAAACTTCCTACCATACTTCATGGTGAGCAAAATTTTAATTCTTATCGTTTGTTTATTGTGCAGCAGACTACGCAGAGGACATCGGAAATTTAAAAATAAAATAAAAGGCCAATTGGATTATAAAATTGAGTAGAAGAAGTGATTTTTGGTATATTTCTTTTTGATGCACTCCACGATATCGAACCCTCTCTCTATTCCGAAGTTCAAAGATAAGATTTTGCGTGCATCGCATTTGTAGTTTTTCAAATAATTTTTTTTGATAAAGGTAGAACTAACACTAATGTTCGTAATGCTACTATCATCTTAAAAAACCATAAATTTTCAGTGCAGTTTTTCAGCGAATCCTTTAAAAAACTTGACTGAATTTTTGTGTACTATAATTCGCATAAAGCCGCTCAGAGTAGATTTGTATATATTGCTTGTATATGTATGTTTCGTATGATACTTCTAATAATAAATAATAACTGACTGGCACGACAGCCCGATACCGCGACTAAGGCCTAGCTACCCGCAACCATCCGTGTTGTGCGTGCGAATTTTTTTTTTTTACAAGGTTGGAAGGGACCTACAATTTTATGCCGATTCCGAACGGCGAGCTGGGAGCTTTTTCATAAGCAATTTTACTCTCAGAGGTTTGCAATTTCCTGCTGAGAGGACAGCCGCCGAAAGATACATTGTTTTTTATGTATGATACTTCTATAATTTATAAATTCTCAATGTATTTATATATGACAGGTATAAAATGTGGCATATGTAAATATTTTTGGTGCTGGTATTACACAAATGTATTGTACTTATGTATATGCTCTTGTTGGTTGGTTGGTTGTAGTGGCTGCCTCTTTATGAGACACATTTAGGCCTATTGTGATACCACAAATTCCACCCGTTAGAAATGTGTATGCAACACTGTTTTTTTTTTAACATGTGATACAACACACATTTGAAACGGATGGGGAAAGGGAGGGAGGGGACCTACAGTTTAACGCCGAATCCGAACGGTGATTGGCAGTTTTTCTTTCACACTTCGAGGTTTTGCCATTACCTGCCAAGAGCGCACTTGTGTGATTCTTGTAATTCTCATCTGCTTCATGTCGATAGCGATAGAAGTAGACGAGTTTTTCACCAGCCCGAGCCAGGAATCGAACCTGAGGCACTCGGTATGAGAAGCCAGCGCGCTAACGCTGGACTATCGAGGCCGGACTTGTACTTATATATAATTGTTAAGTTGTTGCACCTTCTCACTTATATGCATATGAATTGCTTTTTTTACATTTTTTGTGCACATTTTGTATCTTTTATTTGCATGTTATTATTTTATAAATATGAATTTTTGATTTTCTGTTTACTGGTGCAATCTATATGTGATTTATATGTTCCTTATGTTTTATAAAATACTGTAATGGGTGAAATACGCCTACAGGGGTACCGAGCACCCAAAAAAATTCGTAACGCGCCTATTCTGCATACCTCTACATATATTACGTGTAATCAATTTGTATTATAAATGATTAAAGCATATTGTGATGTACATTAGTTACTTGCAATTAGAGGAATCTTAAAATATTTGTCGTTTGGATTGTCTTGTTGATCTTTGATGACTGCGATGCATAATAGTGACTTATTTGGTCTGTTTGGAAACTTTTCTAGTTATTCCGATGCCAATTGATCGGTCGGACTCTATTTTTGAATGAAAATATCATCAACAAAGTCAGAACTAAGCTTTTTGGAGTTTCTAGTGCAAAATAAAAATAACCTTTATGACTTATTCTAGAGCATATCCTCTAAGGCCGATGTTATGCTGCCGGTCAAGAGCACCGATCACGGATAAAATTGTTGTTGCTTAAATGTAAAAGAGAAAATTTGGAGAGCGTAATTTTTATCTTTTACATTGAAACAACAACAATTTATCCGTGACCGGAATCATTTGACCGGCAGCATAACATCGGCCTAAGGATTTTAAACTAAACGATCTATATTTTATTTAAAAAAAGTGTATGCAGCTCAAAAATGGTTTCCTTTTTCTGAAAAACTAAAAAGTTTGAGTTTTTCACTTTTGAAGTGAGTGTGCGATTTATATAATATATGCCAATAATAAGTTATACGCTTTCAGTTATAAGTTTGACAATTGAGAACTGATTGAGTTATTTTTATACGAAGTTTAAGTTTGCCCCGAGCTACGCCTTTTCTGCGCGTTTCCCAGGCAAAAGTTGTAGTTCATTCTATATGACATTTTAGAGTCGCATTGCTAGTAGCCCCACGACTAAGCGATTGGTAATTTGATCAATACACCGCATGATTTCGCCGGTGGAAAACACGAGAAAACTCTACTACTTGTAGAGTTGTTAAAAGAAACGCACGAAGTTGGCAACAGTGTTACGAATACATCAACACCAATCCAAGTAGCCTGTTTTATTAACAGCTGATCGAAACGCTCAAATCAGCTGTAGCTTTTACTAGAGTCTATCCTCTTACAATTATATTCCACTTACACGATGTCAGACGATACATTATTCGACTTCTTGCATGCAGAGTTAGTGAATTATTGCTTAGACAATAGTAAAGTAAGTATACGCTCTTCTTCACTGTAGGCATTGTATTTGCTTCAAAAGTAACCAAATATCGTTTTCAATAGGACAACGACTTCTCGACGCTGGAGTATATTGGGTTCAACACCGGCTACCGCCTAATCGAACGCCTTACGCGGGATGTTACTCGTTTCAAAGATGAGTTGGAGACAATGAAGTTCATATGCACAGACTTCTGGACGTCCATTTACAAGAAGCAGGTGGATAATTTGCGCACCAACAACCACGGCATGTACGTTGTCCAAGACAAAGCTTTTCGTTTTCTTACACGGATATCAATGGGCTCCAAGCAATTAGAATATGCGCCAAAGGTTAGCCTTGCTGTTCATATTTGAAATGATTTTAATTGCCGTTTTGAACCAATCACAGTATGTGGCGTTTACTTGTGGACTGGTGCGGGGCGCTCTCACGAATTTGGGCATCAACAGCACCGTCACTGCAGAAGTACAATCCATTCCAGGTTGCAAATTTCACATTGAGATCAACAGAAATTAAAAGTGGACACCACGTTTTTATATGTAATAATACTTTTAAATAAAGTACAATTTTTATATTTGAATGTATTTAATTGCAAATTAAGTTTGTGTAGAATGTTATAACATCATGTTCGCCCAGGTTGAGCACTTGTTTTAGCTGCCACTGCTTAGTAGCAGGAAAGTGTGGCTCCAATGGCAGAGGATCCGTGTATACGCCTACGTCTGTGCGTGGTCCGATCAATATAATCCAGTTCCCTTTGTACATCTCCAGGTAGCTGAGAAATGCAGAACGATTATTGAAGTAACAAAACAGCAGTGCAAAATCCCAAATTCCCGTGTGACAGCACTTCTGCAAAAAGTGAATACAATTGTTGCGTGCAGCCGGTATCTCTTTACACATATCATCGATGTAGCTAAGTGCAATGAAGCTTTTGACAGCGTATCTACTTTGCCACCATCTGCGATCCACTTCCAAGCCGTAAACCTCAACGCCTGGGAGTAATAAATTACGGTCGGCTATCTAAACAGTGCAATACACATACCTGTGCTCTCTCTTAAAATCCACTCTAAAAGACCATTGCCACATCCTACACTCAGCAAAGATCTTAATTCAAGCTGCCGCAACAAACTGCCCAACTTCTGCAACTCATTCTCCGTCGGCCAAACCCAAAGCAGTCTACGCTTCTGTGATAAATCCAGCGATTGTGCCAGCTGCAATAGTCGGCGCCAGTCTCTGCCATCATCAGTCTCTAAGTAATCGACAAAAATTAGCTTATTATCAGGCTCCATTGCAATCAGCGTAGTGCGGTAATGCGACAGAGGGAAAACGCAATGTTTAAGTGGCGCAAATTGTACACCACGCAATACATCCGCTAAGTAGGAAAAATATATTTCAGACGGGCAGAGACTATTGTTGTTTACGACTACTATGGGTGCTAATTTCATCCGCTTTTTAATACCGGTATTTTGAGATTTGGCTCTTTAATTCCGACGACGTAATTTCATAAGAATTTATTTCTTTTAGAAATATATTTACATATATACTTACATGTCTATGTACGTAGGATAACCTGAAATCACCGAAATAAATGTAATTATAGACACACATATCCATGTACGTATGATAACCTGAATGAACGCACAACACGGATGGTTGAGGGTAGCTAAAAGACGAAGCTAAAACCTAGCCTACCTTCCCGCAAGCATCTGTGTTGTGCGTGCTAATTTCCACACGGATGGAATAAAATTATGGAAGAGAATATCATTCCGAACATTTTTTTATTGGAAGTTATTTCAGCTCATAGGTTTGTGAGAGTAACCGCAGAAGGAAAACATGTTTTTGTTTTTTCTAATATTTTGTGCGGTGCAACACAATAACCACTAAGTCACAGAGGCCGCATAAATTAATTTTTGAAATTTCTCACTGTCCTGCTTTAGTAGATAAAATTCGATTATGCCTTGCTAATTTTTAACTTGTAATTTTTGAGTATTTTGCTTTTCTTGTTACTTTAGTTGGTACGAATATTTTGTAAGCATGGGTTTCAACACCTGGTAAACAAAATAAATTAACTTAACGCAAAGGGTACGGAAATCGTGAAGCCCGGGACTAAGCATTTGTTAACATCCCTAGAAAGTACCGCTGAATGGCTCACGGCCAATGACGCAATTTTAACATTCGGTCATGGCAGTTGGCCAATATCTTTATTTATCGCTATCCGTTAGAGCCCTTTTGTCTAAATATAATGTTACGCTCAAGGTAAAAAAATAGTTATTGAATACTTAATAAATGGAAATTTGTCCCAAAGTAATTATTGTTATGGGCAAGATTTCTTTGCGTTGCCTATAATTTTCATTGTACTGAAACTATTTTTACGTTCAAGTGTATTCATACGTTTTACGACCGGCAACCATTTGCAAAGCTATCGAAACTGTAATTGAGGCGGCTAATCCTACTGTCGGTGCCGCAGCAGTGGTCAACGGGGGGTTTTTCGTTCAGCGGCAACGACGCTTACTTTAGGAGCCGGGCCTGCAGGCTTTGTTCCCACCACCAGTCTGGATTGAATTCGTCTTGGATCAGTGGAAGGAAGGGGCCAATTCCCTGCTCAATTGACTTGAAGTGGGTCCCCTGACAGCCCGCCATCCTGAAAGAATACCTCGACTGGTATTGAATCTCAGGGCTGCTTCAGTGTTCAGCGAATGCTCCGGCATGAAGCAAACTGTATTGTGGTGTAGTCCCGCAGAACGAGTGAATATCCTCGATTACTTTTACCGCAATTTTCCTCATTGTGTTTATAATTTTGTGGTGCGGTCGCCTGTTCACGCACAAGGCTATGGCGACCACAAATTCTGACTGAGTTGTTCCACCATGGCAGAGTCCGCAGGCAAGGCTATTGTACTTCCTGAGGTGTCCCGGTATCAGGAAGACACCGTAAGAATACAGACGGTATACTCCTCGCTGCGAACGACCTAATGAGCATGATCCGAATAACACCCTTCACGCTGCCAAAATAGTGCAGAAGAAGCATGTGAAAATCAAACGTGCCTTTGCAACGCTAAACTAAATGGTGCCTGAATATAAAATATACATTATTGCTTACAGTTTCGGCAACAGGCACTGGGCCAGGTAGACCTCGCTTAAGACGGGGGTTTACGTTCCTGGAAAATGCCATGTTAAGCGTTGCAAGTGACCAAGGCTAAAAAAACCACCAACTTTTTTCTTTGTTTTCCATTAAACTTTTTTTATTGAAAATAAATTAACAAAAACACAAAATTATTTTTTCATACATAAATACATATGTATATAAGAAAACATAAAAGTCGACACAAAATAAATATTTATTAAAATCATTGTGAAATTAATAAATGTACCAGGTAGATCATGATTCAATACATATTCAATGAATCTTGAGGTAGATGACGTTCTCTTATTTCTTTGAGCAGCAACTGTCAATGTTCAATTTATTTGTGTCAGTTCGATTAACCCATAGTGAAACCAATAAAGTGTACCAGGTAGATGATGTACACTTATTTCTCTGAGTAGCAACACAGAACAAACAATATACAGAATGCGCATCTGGTGTAACGAAAATTTTCTTTGCGGGTTCCAGCGGTAGGACCCGTTTATCGAAGCGGGGGAAGCAGTAAAGGGGACGAGAACGCACAGAGCGCGAGAGCGTAAGCTGAGAAGCTGTGAGAGCGGTGTATGAAACAGCGACGCACCACACACTGTGTTATTACACAGGTATTATTTTATAATTTTATCCTTTTTCGTATTCATAAAATACGAATAAATAATATATACATGTGGCGACACTACGAATTACTCATTCTACGTCACAACATGGCGAGCAGTGCTGCCGTTTTCAATTTTTCTTCAGTAGTATAAATTATAATTTTTGGGTAGTATTTATCGACTTTTAGTAGTACACATGCATATTTTCTTAACAGTGTAAAAATCGCAAAGATTTATCAACTACTAAATCAGATACTAAGTCTCAAAACACATTAATTAATTTAATAATTGACTGGCACGACAGCCCGCTTACGCGAGACTAAGGCCTAGCTTCCCGCAACCACCCGTGTTGTGCGTGTGAATTTGTACGCGGGTGGAAGGGACCTACAGTTTTATGCCGGTTCCGAACGGCAGGTTGGGAGCTTTTTCATAAGCAATTTTACTCTCAGAGGTTTGCCATTTCCACCTGAGAGGACAGCCACCGAAAGATAAAACGAGTGTTCCCGTTATTTTTTTTTTTTTTAGGTATAATTACAGGCGGTATTTGAACCTGAGGTTGCTGCCTTCGACTCACGGTCCAACGCACTAACCAACTGAGCCACGGCGGCGGCTCAAAACACATTAACAATTTGATTTATACAAAAGTGAAAGAAACAATGTAATTCAGTTACAAATATGTATATATACAAATTTTATATGTTTTTATTATATAGGTACTAATAGTAATTTTTTGGTGGCTCCCATTTTTCCGCAAAATTTTCCCCTAATAAACTTTTTGAAGTTAAATCGAGTGGAGAGTAGCGTTTAGTAAACAGTTTCTTTTCTAATCTTTAATTAAATTTACTTCGGACTACTATGCGGAAACGCAATTACAGTACCAATAAACTGCCGAAGGAGCGGAAATATATACCCCGTTTATACAACAGCTCAAGTCGCTTTCAGTCAATACGCATCGACTCAATACAGGTGATGTACACTAAGTTTTTTGAGCATTTTCAACTAAAAAAAAGCAACACTAACAGGTAATTTTCATTTATACCTCAAAAAATTGGAAAAACGAAAATATAAAAGCATACTTTTCAAACCTTCTGCAGTCAATTCGCTTCTGAAATCAATGTATAAACACCTGGCTCGAAAGCGTAGCGAGTCAATGCGATATAAATTCATTAGTACCGTTTTTTTTTGGAAACTTGACTCAAGTTCCAAATTTAGCAATGCTATCTATTCCGCAGCCGCCGTGGCTCAGTTGGTTAGTGCGTTGGACCGCGAGTCGCAGGCAGCAACCTCAGGTTCAAATACTGCCTGTAATAACACCTAAAAAAAAATAACGGGAAAACTCGTTTTCTCTTTCGGTGGCTGTCCTCTCAGCTGGAAATGGCAGACCTCTGAGAGTAAAAATTGCTTATGAAAAAGCTTCCAACCTGCCGTTCGGAACCGGCATAAAACTATAGGTCCCTTCAACCCGCGTACAAATTCACACGCACAACACGGGTGGTTGCGAGAAGCTAGGCGTTAGTCTCGCGTAAGCGGGCTGTCGTGCCAGTCAATTATTAATTAAAAATCCATTCCGCTTCCAGAGCTTCAACATTCTGTTCTTCAATTAAAAGTGAGAATATTTTAATTAGGGGAACTAGTGTGGGAGATAAATTTTTTGGATTTATGTACTTATACTTTCCAAGCACCCTTAACTTAATGATGTCTTAAGTCGACCTAAGCGATTATCGATTTTGACCACAGATTTAATAATACTTAATAATACTAATACTCCTTTTTCGATGGACTCCAATGAAAAAAGTTTATAAAGCTTTGATAAAATACTAAATTACTTAAATTTATTAAAATCAAATATCGTTCGAATTTTACTTTTAGCACTTTAAGCAAACAACCTTGAAATGGCTAATTGGGAATGGGATAATTTTGAGCAAACTTTAAATTGATTTTTTTAAATTCAATAATTTGTTTCTTTTGATTAACAATCCAACGGGATTTGGCCCCAATTTGCGCTGGTCAAATAAAAATGTCAAGCCCAAGAGAAATCGAACGATTTTATACACTTGTATCAGGATATTCCAATGATTACGAATTACATGTGTTCTACATGTTTAAGTTTTCTGACTCGTCGACGTCCAATTGACCACTTTATTGTCTTTATCAAATTTTAAAAGATTCTTACAAGAATATGCAAAAATATTAAGTTATTTTGTTTTTAAATACAGTAAAATTACTCTATTATTTTACGATTTTCATTTTTGGGTATCGCATCCGTTGCGCCGTTTCCAAAGTTTAACACTTTATCAAAAGCTACTGTACGAACAGCATTTGGCAACATAAAAATGGTGCAATTGTGATTTTAGTCGCACAACGGTAACTCTACGACGAGCTCATTTGCTTGATTGCAGAAAATTCAGCAAAAAGTGAAGCATACGGAAACACATTTGTTAGAAATAAAAAACGGCAACGTTGTTTTAAATTTCGTGCTTTGGCAGTTCGGTAACATATTTGTATATTCTTTTCGAGTAGCCTTACTTAAAATATGAAAATTAAATTGCTAAAACTTATATTTCAGAAAATAGTAGTACAATCGGCCTGTGGGTAGTACGGTAGTACAGATGATGAAATAGTAGTAAAATACTACTATAGTAGTACGTTCGGCAGCACTGATGGCGAGTGGCGTAACCTGTAATTTATAAGCCTTGGTACTGTGCAGTAGTGAAGTGTGCCCAATAGAAAGTGTTGTGCAGCTCTTTAGCATATACACTAAAGATTGGACATTTTCGACGGTGTGTAGCGTGCAAAAATACATGGCATCAATAACCAACGAGGATGATATACCGATTTAAAAGATCACTACCATGTATTGGCATGATTAATTAAATTAAATTAAAATTAACAATTCAAACAATTAAATTACACCTATTCGAAATTGCATGTGCAAGTCATTTCTAAATGTAAGTAAAAGATATTGAATAAATGAAACTAAAACAAATGTAAAATATTGCGAAAGTTAAGAATTTTATCACCTCGTAAAAATTAAAAAATGATAATTATGTTATTATAGGGGGTACTTTTGGGGGTTAAACCCCCCTCCGAAATAATGGGGTCGACTTTAACACTACATACAAATTAAAAGGCATATGCATAAACATTTATGAATATTAAAGAATTACTATTTGAAAAATCGGTATCGGAGGAAGCAGCCGATGTGATATCTGGTAGACCCCCTATACAGCTAATCATCCTCCATCTCCCGAACGCATACTGGAACAAACGTGGTGCAGAGGAGGCGATCGAAGACACGATCACTGCTTGGCAACGAAGTTGGAGCTCTACCACAAAAGGCACCTGGACGCGAGTGCTCATACCAGTGCTAGAACCGTGGCTGAAACGGTCACATGGTGAACTGAACTTTTGTGTGACACAGTTCCTCTCCGGCCACGGATGTTTTCGAACCTATTTGTTCAAATACAAACATGTAGACAGCTCTGACTGCAAACTCTGCAGCGGTGTTCCGGAAACTGCACACCATGTTTTCTTCCAATGCGATATAGCCGCGAGAGAGCGGACTTGGCAGAGGACATCGGCAGCGCTGTGATGCCCAGTTCGCTGATGTTGTACATGCTGACATCAGCTGAGGGTTGGGAGCGAGCCTGCAGGTGCATCGCTAGGATAATGCTTATACAGAGGCAAGACTTACGGGACAGCTCTATCTGTGACTGAATCGATTGTTTTATTGTATTCTATGGTCGCTAGTAGTATAACATCAGATATATCGTCGGTGTTTTTGCAAATTTAAACACCTTGCGATTTCTAAAAGCGTACAATGGAATCTCTCCACCTGGCCATTAGACGTGCTATGAAGCGGTGGGGCATTAGCTATCTCCATGGCGAATTGACTTTGCAAACGACTTTTGATGGCTTGAGAATTTAGTGACTTTTCGGTACCGCAAAAAATCTATCTTGTTTTAGAAATATACTCATGAGCTGTAAGATTGGGGGCTTTACATATATTATGGCGCGTGACGGACGACGCTGTACCACTGCAAATTTAGAAAATTTGTCGATACATGTTAGGAAGTGTTTTCCATCCGTTGAAAATAAATCTATGTAGAGGATTTCCCCCGCGTGCGAGGGTATTGGCGATTTGCCTATTTCTTGTTGTTTCGGGTGTCTCTGATACTTGACCTTTGAGCAAACTCTGCAGTTCATAGCTACTTCATTGGCTATTTTAGTCATTTTTGGAAAGAAATGAGTCCTATTATGCTATTATTATTATTATTTATTGTTATTGTTATTATTATTTTCTCCCTCTGCTCTTCTGCGTTGAAAAGGCTGTTACTAGTCTTTTTGTGTGCCTAAATGTTGTTGTGGGAAATTGTTCAACCAATTCATGTTGGATATGTGCAAATACCGGCAGGTCACAATGTACAGCGTTTACCCCCCACCACTTTAACTACATCTTCAATTTTTTCCAACAGAGTTTCCTTCTCTGAAAAACGAAATGCGTGTCTAGTTTTTTTCCCTAAGGATTATAAAGATAAATACGTTGTGAAAGAAATTCCGATTCCTCAAGGACAATTTGGTTTCTGAAGCAGTTTACGGGTTTTTCGGTCGTTTCAATCGTATATGTCAGAGACTCCCCACTGTGGGTTGTGGCCAAATCGGAGTTTGCACACTCCTCTAGAGTGTGGATGTGCTGTCGCGATAATGCATCAGCGACGTATTCTTTTTTTCCGGTGTATAGATTAGATTTGCGTTATGTTCGTCTACGAACGCTTTCCAACGCTTTGCTTTTGCGTTCGGGTTTCGGTCTGAAACCGCAAACGTAACAGGTTGCTGGTCGGTATAGATATTCAGATTCCTCACACCATATAGATAATTCCGTAGGATTTTAATGCCCATACTATAGCTAAAAGTTCGCTTATCGCGAAGTCACACTCGTTGCCCTTCAACGTCCGAGAAATGATGGTTAGGTTAGGTTAGGTTAGGGTGGCAGCTAGAAGAGCTCACTTAGGCCAAAGATACGGCCCGTTGTGATACCACGTGAAGGACGTGGCCGCCCTTCAGGCTTACGCACCCCCCCGGGTGACAGGCAGGAGCCATCCCGATTCCGTAATGAATCGGGCAATGCGGCCGATGCTGGGTCCTGTAAGGTCGGCCAAACCGCTGAAGAACGGCGCACCCAGCACCCGGAGTCGTCTCCTCGCTAGTGCTGGGCAATGGCACATCAGGTGCTCAACACTCTCCTCCTCGTCCGCATCATCGCAGCTGCGGCAATGGTCGTTGAAGGGGAGTCCGAGTCTCCTGGCGTGTTCGCCGTTCGTCCAGTGTCCTGTCAGCACAGAAACTGTGGAGTAGATGGAATTCCGCTTTAGTCGCAGTAATTCGCGTGTTCTGCCATGGTTAAGCGACGGCCAGGTTTCTCTGGAGATCCTGCAAAGGCTCTCCTCCGCCCAGAGTCGATTAGCCAGGCGAAGGTACGCCTGCTTGACCATCAATTTGACGGTCACAAGGGGGATGCTACACTGCGTAGTAGGTGCTGGAAGTAGAGTGCCCTTTCTGGCCAGCTCGTCCGCCATGCAGTTGCCAGGGACGCCGCTATGCCCAGGGACCCAGCTCAGGTGAACCCTGGCATGCTCCGCTAAGTCATTCAGAGCGGCCCGGCACTTTGCTACCAGTTTGGAAGAGGTATATGTACCCCTCAAGGATTTGATTGCAGCCTGGCTATCTGAGAGGATACATATAGCCAAGGGAATGAGGGGTTGCGATCGCAACCGCTCCACTGCCAGCAATATTGCCATGGTCTCCGCTTGGAAGACGCTACAGTGGTCCGGGAGCCGAGCAGTAATGTTGGCCCCCAATTTGTCGCAGAAAACCCCACACCCGACTCTATTTTCAAGTTTAGAGAAATGATGGTTATGGGCGGGCTTTCCTCCCTGAAAGAGGAAAGCACCCAAACCAAAGGAGGAAGCATCCGTTGTAAGATCGAATGGCTTCCTATAATCGGGATAGATTAATGTAACATCTTCTGATGCTAGAATTTTTTTAAATTTATTAAAAGCTAAAAGTTCATTTTCTTTAGAATGATATGTATGTACTTTCTTTGAATGGTTTGAATTTATCTCGCCATTTTCACCTTTCAATATATTTGAAATAGAAGATTTATTAAACATAGATATAAATAGATTTATTAAACATTTTTCCTGTACAGTGGTATGGCCATGTATGGATTTGACCAGAAACGATGAACTCACCTGCGAAATGTGTTTCAATTCCGAAAGGGGGTTGAAGTAATTTTTCGAGGCGCCAGTGTAGGTTATCTATATATATTTATTTGCATAAGGGCGCTGAGATCTCGCTATCCACACATCGTACAATATCATATGATACATCATTTTAAAGCTCTTGATGAGCATATTTGCACAAACTTTTCAAAATGTAGATTGATAAAGCCTATCTGGAGATATTTGCATCGAAAGTTGCATTAATTTCCCTATTGGAAACAGCATTGCGCTTTACGTTTATCAAATCCAATCAGAAAGCTGTGCGCTTGAGGGAGATGTTATGCTGCCGGTCACGGATCACAATCACGGATAAAGTTGTTGTTGTTTCAATGTAAAAGAGAAAATTGGGAGAGCGAGCAAGCGGATAAAATTTGACCGCACCGATCACCGGATGATGAGGCTTTCGATGCCAAATCAAACGATCAAATCAGTGTTGCGTCGTGAGATTATTCACAATAGTTGTGTTTTGGGAACAAATTGTTTCCCTTTTGGTGAAAATGTGTATGCAATAAGCAAAAAAGGGTTGGTAGCAACCCTCATTACTAGCGTGTGTTTATATTTGTGTTTTCGGTGAAAAAGAAGAAAGAAAAATGGAAATTTAAATGGTAAACAAATATTGCGATACTTTCACACACGTATTATATTAATTTCATGTATAAATTATTAGCTCAGAATGTCAGATATTTCGGCCCAATCAAATACTGAAGCGCTGATAACAATGTTCCAAGAGCAGGAATCCCTTTAGAAATGTGTGCTATTCATTGAAAATTGTATTTGAAAAAGTAAAGTCCCAATAAAAAGTGCGGAAAAAGTAGTAAAAGTAAGCGAAAATCGTAGTGGTGACCGGCGATCAAATGACCGTCAGCATAACATGCTTTCGGCACGGAGTAGAGAAATTAAAACGAGAGCGTAAAAAGTGACGTGACCGACGATCATTTGACCGGCAGCATAACATCGGCCTGAGCGAGACAAACAAAATCGTGCATGGAACCCACACGTTCCACACACGCATGTGTTGAGAGCATTACTTTACATGCCACAGCGTTGTTTTATTTGCGCTCTTTGTTTGCGTACACCGCAGCGAGTTTGCGAAAGCACATCGTCGTGGCGGGGGATGATTGTGAGGAGAAAATGATATGCTGTTGTTGTTCTTCTTTCGCCGGCGAAAGGCTGAAATTTCAATTTCTTTTGTTCTTTAGCTTTTGTTCTTCTTTGATGCTAGCCAGTGTTGCTATGTCCCAAATTTTACATTCTTATGTTTTGTTTTGATTACATTATTCTTAAGAGTGCAACTCAAATCTTACAAAAAAGTAGTTAGCGTTCTTTTTGAAAAATGACAACATCGACTACAAAAAGAAGAAAGAAGAAAATTTTAACTCTTTCTTTTCTTTTTAAAATACCGAGAATTGCTTCACTCATGGCCAATTGTATGTAGCGTTAAGTCGGGTGCGATCATCATTAGACATAAGAGTGCAATTATTGGCAAATAAATTAAACACAACGGCGAATGTAGTATTTCACGAAGTACTATAATGCAAAAAATATACATTACATTTTAGTTACATAAACGAAATGGTAGTTTTTTT
Source organism: Melieria crassipennis (assembly GCA_963668005.1). Classification (NCBI taxonomy): domain Eukaryota; kingdom Metazoa; phylum Arthropoda; class Insecta; order Diptera; family Ulidiidae; genus Melieria; species Melieria crassipennis. The sequence goes on along the minus strand of OY764961.1, from coordinate 82,703,455 downwards.
TTTTACACCCGAATTTCGGGAGTTACAACTAGTAAATTTAATTTCTCTTCCCGCTAGCGTACGGCTTACATACGGCAGCAAGGAGTCTCCCTAAAAAATTTATACATTCTACCTCATCTACCTCGACTTCTGCGTTATCGTTGTACTATTCATGCGGACTTGATAGGTTCTCCTGTTCTATGTGGTTAATCCTCTGTTGTTTTGGTCCGGTATTCCTATCAGAAGTTGTTTTCCTTTTGAACGGTTGGCCCCGGTTTGGCGTGTACCTGTTACTCAGAGTCTGCCGAGAACCGCACAGCGTTATGTTTGAATATCCATATATACCTGTTGTTTAAATTGAGTTGTCACACGGAAACGAGAACTAGATGGATCCACGTCCTTCGGTTCAATCTCCTCCGATCGTTTACCAGGATTTCTATAGTACGGTGTTTTCTGTTGAATGGGTGTTCCCTAGCCAATTTCGTCATTAAAAAAAATGTTTTTGCTGTTTTTTGCAAATATCCTCTTGTTTCCTAGCGTCACTGTTTCTGTTCGCTAAGGCTAAACCCACGTCCGCTGCACCTCTTATTTTATTTCTGATTACCGCCACTGCCTGATAAATGCTTAGAGCTTCCACTGAACTCTTCGAAAAGTCTGTATGCGGTGTGTGCCGCCTGCCGGCAAGATACGTAACTATCCTGTCTGCCCTCAAACTCTGGCAAGAACTTTATAATGTCCAAGCTTTCGTGACATTCTGATCCGCCTGTGAGGATTTTTACATCCTCGAAGATCTCTACCTCTACTACGTTGTCCGTCAGGCCTGTGAACTTTCTCGAAAGTTCGTCTATCTTCTTATCAAAATCTGCCTTCTGTGCCTCCAGCCCAGTGCGCACTGCTACCTCTAAAAACTTAGCTATGTCAATCGTACTCATTTTCAATATTCTTCATAGTTACTCCACTAGTTATTTTCACATTTTATTTATTTTTATTCCCAAAAACGATTGTCATATCTCCCTGCAGGTCTAATTACGCCTTGAATGCCCCTTTGGTGAGAGCGCTTTCCGAATTTAACAAGATCTCCGGTTCTCTTAACCTCGATTTTTCCACTTCCAAACAAGAATTAAAATCACTTCTGAACTGCTTTTATAAATAACGTTATTATTATTATTATTATTATTGTTATTCTATTCTTAAGTTCTATTCTTATTGTTATTATATTTTTAAGTTCTTATATTGTTGTTCGCTTAGTCTGTAAGTTCAATTACTGTAGACTTGAAATTAATGAAATTAAATAAACAACTCTTAAAACATTTCACTTATATTTTCACCTATTACATTTTCACACTAAAACTTTTGCAGTTGCTATCCTTCGGTTGATCTCTGCCGCTGTTGTGTGCCTGGACATGCTGGTGTGTCGCTGTGTCGTTTTTGTTTCCCGGTCTGGAAGCGAAGTTGCTGCTGTTTCCTCGTAGGATGCCAATTAAATTCTTGTTTAGTTTTTGATATTAATTTTATTCCGGGCACGCTTTTGGTTGTGCCTACTACCCGCTGTCGCAGCCGCAGTTTCTGCTGCGAAAGCGGCGTATTTCGTTGGCTCGACCGCGTATCCGATTACGCATTCCAACGGCAATCTCCACCGAAGCACGTCGCGCGATGTCAGTGCGTCAGCAGGGCTAGGTTTAGTTTTGAGTCTTAGCTTAAATGGCAGTTTTTAAACAAGACACACTTCCGCACCACCAGCAGATGTGTAAATCAAGTGAGCTTTTAATTTATACATATGAAAATTTTTCATCGTGAACCAATACAATCTGTTGTTTACGCATATACCACGATCAAACCATAATAAATAATTCCAGGAAAAGTCACCGTACCGGCGCTATGTTGACTACTTCTAGTTTTGAGCCTGCTTCGAATGAATGCAACGAACGAGTGATTATTTCAAAGGGGGCGACATCATTTTTGAAGAATAAACTTGTAGTTTTAGTTTTGTGAGTGAATTTCGGAAGTTTTTTGATTATGATGGAATTTTTTCATCAACATATCTATATAACTAGAAATGTTACTGACACGACTTCTTAAGCAATTATGAGCCATATGAACCCATTCATGTTGAGTATGCTGGAGCAATCTTCTATCTTATCCTACTCTACTTGTATTCCAGTGTTAATCAGTTTTAATATACACATACGCTATCATTACTATTATATATATATATATATATTTCTACACATTAATATTCCTGGTATTCATAGGTGTATTTAAAGTTCTTTCGCCAATGCATCTCACTAAAGTTCGACGTGTTAAGCGTTATACGCTGTGCGTCCGTACGTTTTTCTAGTGAGTGCTCAGAGTCGACTGGCGTGTTTTTCCCTAGCAATTTCTCGCTATGCCCTTCGTTTGAGCCTTCACAGTCCGACGTGAGTATTTTGCGGTACATCTCGATGGGGTCGTACTTTCGCTTTATCTTTTTTTGAACTAGGGTAGTTTCACTATAGCAATTTAAGTTGCTGTTATAAGTCTCCAAGGATGCTAGTGTGGGCGCTTCGTCACCACTAGACTGTATTCCGATGCTAACTTGCTCATCATTGGTTCTACTAATTGCTGATGGAATTTTTACCGGTTCAACATTGCCGATGCATTTAATCACTGAGCTATTCTCAACTGTTTTTGGTAGATTTAAATGTAGTTTAAGCGCTTCCTGGAACATAGATCCGGACTGTAAGTTACCTGAAAAACGCTTTTTTTTATTTTGTTCAGCCTTACCAGTTTCGCATAAGTCTGAAGGTGATCGTCTGGGTGTATGTTCCGGAGGTGTCGCAGCATGTTGTCCTTGCGTCCAGTTGTTATGTCACATCGGATGCAACGGTATTTCATTGAATCTGTACATTCAAGGAACTATTCGTTAATACAATTATGAAAATAAAAATGGTAACGTACTTTCATGCAGTTTGGCATGTCGCAGCAAAACGTTGGCATCGCTAAACGGCTTACAACATGTTTTACATATAAAACTGTCAGTTTTCAAATGTCTCTTGAGATGCAATTTCAACGTAGAGTTGCGTTGGAAACTCTTGTCACAGTATGAGCATTTGTGTTTCTTTTCTGCAAGAAAATTTCCATACAACAAACAATTACATGTCGCGAATGAAAATAATACCAAAATTTTTAAATATAGTCGAATTTCCCTATATCGAGTTTTTATACACCGAAGCTGATGCATACCGGGCAACACTGGATATAAAGGCATTGTTATGCTGTCTTTCTCTCGAAATACACTACCTCATAGTGAAATAAATTCACTATGAGAAATACATTTTGTTTTCTTCCGTTTTCATTGCCATAGAGCTAATTTTATTGAGCACCTCCGGCCCCGCGGCTTTGTACGCAAGTTCTCTTGTTTCCCCTGATACAAATTCTTAACCCATTGTTGACCCGGTCAGATTTTGATTAAAACAAAATATTTGTCTAATTGTCTTTGAATTCAATTACTTTCAAAAACTTTGAAGTCAAAAGGCCCATTAAATCATGTTTCCACATTTATACTACATTTACATTGAGCCCAAATGCGTAATTTCAAATGAGTCATTTCGAAGTGTTTACATTGCCTCATTTGCATTTTGTTTGGCAACTAATGTCAAATGCTCAATGCTCAAGTCCTCTTGCCGCAGCTCATAGATCAGTTTTTTTCCGGCTTCTGACTAAATCATTTGTTTCTTTTTTGCTGCCTCTAAGTTCTACACACTGCAATATTTAAATACATCTATATTTCATTCCTTACATGCTAAGAATATTCTACATATTTCAAGCAGACGAAAATTTCAAGATTTCCATATTGATAATTTTCGTTTGTTTTGGTCATGTCAAAATTGGTCATGTTTTATCGCATTTGCTTCGTCCTTTTGTTGAAATGAGTAATTTCGTAGATTAGAATTTGTATGGGGAAATGCGTGATTTGGCTTCGCATTTGAGAATTTTTGTAATTTTGTAATTAATGTAAACGTAGTAAATAATTCTTAACCCTTGGTTTACCACGGTAGATTTCGATTTAAAAAAAATGAAAAGCATGTATTAATTACTAGGAGGGCCCTGCGGCTTTGCACGCAAGCTTAACTTCAAGCTGGGCAAAATAAATCAAGTTTCTTCATACTACACTCTATGGGCGATGCCACGCCTGTTTTATGTAATGCCCAATCCATTCCTCCAGTCGAAGGGTGTGACCCGGTTTCATTGATATGCGACTTTCAGTTCCTAAGTTACGCGGAAAATTTCAGTCACAAAAAATATGCCACGCCCCTTGTTCAACGTCCATAAAATTTTGCCAGTAGAATGACACATCTATGGGACGATGGTATACAAAACTTCAAAGCTTTCCAACTTATTGTTCCGAAGCTATTCCACATTAAAAAATTGGGTTCTATGGGCGGTGCTATGCCCCTCGTCCAACACCCACCCCACTCTCCCTGTCGAAGGGCACATCTAAATCGTAAGTTTGTGTCAAATCTCTTTGATGTGTGATTTGTAGTTCCAAAGTTATTGAAAACATTTAAGTTGCCTAAAAAGTGCCACGCCCCTTGTCCAACGCTTACAAAGTTTTACCAGTGAAACGGCACATCTAAACGGTGGCCCCGCACCAAATTTTATTGCTGCCCGATTTCTCATTCCAAAGATATTCCATATTGAAAATTTAAGTTGTATGGGCGTTGCCACGCCCCCTCGCAAAAACCCACCCCATTCCCCTTATCGAAAAACACAACTAAATCGTACGTTTGTACCGAGTGTCATTGATGTGAGCGCTATAGTTCCTAAGTTACACCGGCATTTAAAAAGTGCCACGCCCCTTGTCCAACGCCCATTAAATTTTACCAGTGAAACGGCACATCTAAACGGTGGCCCCGCACTAAATTTTAATGCTCTCCGACTTCTCATTACGAAGATATTCCATATTGAAAATTTAAGTTGTGTGGGAGGTGCCATACAGCAACACACTTTCAGCTAATCGAGATCAACAAACAAACATACATTAATTTTTATATACAATATATAGATATTTGCTGCAATGATTCGCAAAATTTTGTTATGTCCATATTGTTTTGCACAAATATACCACAGTTAATTTCTGTCATCATAATGGGCATTGCAGGAAGGCGTAAAAGGTGGGCGTGGTCAACCTTATATAGCCTGTTTACCGCTATGAAACACAGAATCTTTTTACACCAACATTAATTTTCAGACATGTACCGTAGCTTTGTTTTGTTAGTTTAGTGGGCGCGGAAAGTGGGTGTGGCCGATTATATTATAGCCTTTGTTTGCCGCAATGACACGCTAAATCGTTTAACACCTATATTTCTTTGACAAATATATCATGACTGATTTGTTATTATAGCGGGCGTGGCGAGACGGCGTATTAGGTAGGCGTGGCGAATCTTATATATCCTATGTTAACATCAATGAAACACGGAATCATTTGGTATTAATACTGATTTACCGACATGTACCTTAGCTTCGTTTTGTTAGTTTAGTGGGCGCGGAAAGTGGGCGTGGCCGATTATATTACAGCCTATGTTTCCCGCAATGACACACAGAATCGTCTGATACCCATATTGCTATGACAAATATACCATGGCTGATTTGTTATTATAGTGGGCGTGGTGAAAAGGCATATCAGGTGGGCGTGGTCAATCTTATATATCCTATCTTAACATCAATGAAACACGGACTCATTTGATATTAATACTGATTTACCGACATGTATCGTAGCTTCGTTTTGTTAGTTTAGTGGGCACGGAAAGTGGGCGTGGGCGCCACAATTGATTAAAACCACAATTGATTAAAATTGTGGTAATAACTATTGTACAGTACAGTAATTTTACAGCTTCCTTAAGATATTTAATCTTTCAAACATTTCTTTATTTCTTGATTGGAATGAGCATTTAAGGCTTGATTACACGTAACGAGCAGAGTGACGAGACAGCAACTCGAACGAGTACTCGTTTCGTCTAAACAGTAAGGCGAGTTGTTGATTTAGTCAGTGACCGAGTAGAGTGGCGAGAGAGTCACTAGAATCACATTTTGTTTACTAGGCCGAGTACTACTTTACCGTTATATTTTTCTTCTTTTCGCAGCGATTCGCTGAATCGCTCCTCACATGCGGAATGCTTTACACGCCACTTTTCGCTTGGTTGAGTTTAATTGCGCGAGTTGCTTAGTTCATTTTGTGCATTGTAAATAAAGCCGAACTAACTCGCCACGTGTCAAAATACGTTTGAACAACTCGTCGCTTTTGGTCGCCCACCCAACTCTCTCGCCCTAGCACCATTTTGATGTCTCGCCACTCTACTCGTTACGTGTAATCAAGGCATTACTTTGGTATGAACGTAAGACATCTTATTGTTATTTGTCTTTGCTCAAACTATGAAGTTTACCATTACTTTTTTTTTGAATTTACCAGAAACTATTACTCATTATTATTTATCTATTACTCACCCATATGCTTCAGCATATGCTGTTGCAAAGTTGACTTCGAGGCATATCCTTTTTCGCAAGCTGTACACTGAAAAGGCGCTTTAGTGTCTCTGAGATGTTGCTGAACGTGCACACTAAGCGCTCCTTTGTCACGGAAGAATTTGGTACATTCACCGCACTTAAGAACTGGCCCATGTTGATGGAGACGCTCGTGTTTTTTCAAGACTACTCTGTTGCTAAATATTTTATTGCATTTTTGACACTGGTGTGTGTGCGCAAGATGCGATTCCATATGATAATTAAGATGTGAATGCGTTGAAAAGGTCTGCAAACCAGTCAGAGCTTAGAAAAGTTCGGAACAAGTGCAGAATAGCGTACCCTCGTGAAAAAAACAAAAAAAAATTTGGCTGTATAGAGCTTGGTTTTGTGAATGTAACAAACTAAAAATTTTGCTGGGGAAACGCCTACCAAAGGCGTGACACGGGGTCAAAGTTCAAAACTTTTATCAAAAGAACTCATTCAATTTTCAATTGATTTATATGATATGGGTATCAAACGAAAGGTCTTTTTCATTTCTTTATTTTGATGTACCACATTATATACTTTATATGTATGAGTAAAAAATTATAAGCAAAAATTTCTTTTTTTTTATAAAATTTACAAAACCCGATTTTTTTCTCGAAAAACCTCGTTATTAAGATACAAAAAAATGTACACTATATTATAGCGTGTAGAATTCTCTTTTCAATGAAATATAAAAACATACAGTTTTATTTTTTTTCAATGCGTGTTTTAATTAAATATAGCGCCTAAGCAAAGAATTTCTGCATTCAAGTACCTTTTGTGTGGCCGGCCTTCGGCCGGGGCGCTTGAAAAATAACCCTCATGGGAGTCCCCACCACATCAGGCAACAGTCAGATGTGCACAGTATTTTTTGTTCAAATCCATAGTTCCAAGACATAGTTTTTTTGGCCATAAGTTTTTCCCAGGTGGCCGGCCTTCGGCCGGGCGCTTGAAAAATAACCCTCATGGGAGTCACCACCACATCAGGCAACAGTCAGATGTGCACAGTATTTTTTGTTCAAATCCATAGTTCCAAGACATATTTTTTTTTGCCATAAGTTTTTCCCAGGAGGCCGGCCTTCGGCCGGGCGCTTGAAAAATAACCCTCATGGGAGCCACCACCACATCAGGCAACAGTCAGGTGTGCAACAGTATTTTGTGTTCAAATCCATAGTTTTTTTGGCCATAAGTTTTTCCCAGGTGGCCGGCCTTCGGCCGGGCGCTTGAAAAATAACCCTCATGGGAGTCACCACCACATCAGGCAACAGTCAGGTGTGCACAATATGGAAATATAAAAACTTTGAACCTCGATATTTCGAAAACGAAGCGAGATATCGAAAAATTTTGTTCTTCATTTTCGATTTATTTTCGGTCAATCTATCTAAAAACATCATCAAATGGCGGCGCCACGGAAACCGTAGAATCCCCTTGCAGGCACATTCTTTTAACTCAATATAAATTTAAATATAAAAACAAAAAAGTTCAAATGTTCTATATTTCATTGTAAAGGGAATTCCGTAGAGAATATATGGTAACAAATTCATTATATCTTTATTTTGGTTTTATTCGAGAAAAAAATCGGGTTTTGTAAATTTTATAAAAAAAAAATTGCTCATAATTTATTACTCGTACATATAAAGTATATAATGTGGTACACCAAAATAAAGGTATGAAAAAGACCTTTCGTTTGATACCCATATCATATAAATCGATTGAAAATTGAATGAGTTATTTTGATAAAAGTTTTGAACTTTGACCCCGTGCCACGCCTTTGGTAGGCGTTTCCCCAGCAAAATTTTTAGTTTGTTAGACTCAGGAGCCAAACTTCTTTGTATAAGCATACTTATTAATTTTTTTCACGAGGGTACGCTATTCTGCACTTAAGCCAAAAGTTCAAAAGAATACCTTATCGCATTGTCCACACTTGTATTTTTTGCTTCCGTTGCCACAAGCTATATGATAGTACTGCTGTGATCTGCTTGTAAAGGTTTTGTTGCATTTGGTGCAATGATAACGGAGCGCCCCATCCCTATTTGGCTCGCGCTGAATGTGTGAAGGAATTATGGTCGCTGAACGTCTCTTTTTGCTTTTCACTGTTGTGATATTAGAGACGTCGTTTGAAGCTTGTAATAGGTCCACCTGTTTCGTACTGTCTGACAAAGCTGCTTCATCGCTGGTCAAACACTGGTTCTTTTCTGTGCTTCCTATGCAAGCGCTATTCGCAAGCAACTCAAACCTTGCATTTACCATAACCGCTGCAGTTAGCTACTCCCGCCGTAATTCGTGGAACAATGGTTATACTTGTACTTATCGGCGTTTTAAGTACTCATTTGAATATATGTTGCTAGCAGCAAGAGGGGCACAAAATGGAAATTAACTCTTCTGGTGAGATTAAGGTAAATTGGACATACAATAGTGCTGGTACCAACACCGATGTAATATCGATACATCGATTTTCGCACATTATTTCAAACATCGCTGTTTTTTCCCGACGTTTCCGATGTTTTTCTCTACTTTCCCATTACTATTAAAAGGAGCGTGAGCAAGGCACATTAATAAGGTAGTGGTGGCAACACAGCTGATTAAACTCTTTTCCTCTGTTTTTCTTTTGATTTTTCGCGAATGGGCATGATAATTTTCAAAATGGTAACAATGGCCGCCCGCCGCTGTGGGTTTTGATTTGATTTTGACAATCAGCATGCCCAAAAGCACTAACAAAATACATGTTTTTGCAGCAGTGACATCACCTTATTAATACAGCTTGGATTGTGCCATAGCTTCATCATTCTATTCACAATTATTGCTAACGGCCTCGTCAATAATATTGTACGTACAACAATTTAAATTCTTTTATTTTCGATGAACTAACGCCATTTGCACAAAAGTTGGCAAGACTACGGTTTCCGTGGCGCCGCCATTTGAGGGTGTTTTTAGATAGATCGACCAAAAATAAGTCGAAAATGAGGAATAAAATTTTTCGATATCTTCGTTTTCGAGATATCGAGGTTCAAAGTTTAAAATTTCGGAAGGACTCTTATATCTGGGAGGTCAAAGAGGGGGATAAAATTTGGTGGGGGTAGGGGGATTCCCCATATAGCCCCCTTGAAAGAAAAACCGTCGGAAATGTATATTTTTTTTTCTATGTTTTTTTTTAATTTTACCTTCGAAACCAGAAAAATTGTAATTACCTGCCAAAAAGGTTGGTTAGACGGAAAAGAAGGGGAGAGGGGTAATAACCTTCTTAAGTGCAAGTAAGGCTTCAAATTCAGTAAAATATTTACAGTACTTCTGCATCCAAACTCTTTTTGTGTGGCCGGCCTTCGGCCGGGCGCTTAAAAAATAACCCTCATGGGAGCAACTAGTGTGCCGGAGCATCAGTAAAGTGCTAACAGTATTTCTGCATTCAAATTCCTTCCGTGTGGCCGGCCTTCGGCCGGGCGCTTGAAAAATAACCCTCATAGGAGCAACTAGTGTGCCGGAGTATCAGTAAAGTGCTAACAGTATTTCTGCATAAATTCATGAATAAAATGTACATTTATACCGAATTTAAACATTTCAATATGGCATGTCGCTTATCTGTATATAAAAACTTTGAACCTCGATATCTCGAAAACGAAGCGAGATATCGAAAAATTTTATTCTTCATTTTCGATTTATTTTCGGTCAGTCTATCTGAAAACATCATCAAATGGCGGCGCCACGGAAATCGTAGTATCCCCAAAAGTTGGTAAGACGTTACTTAATGAATTGAATGAACGATTTAAAGATATAGAGAAAAACGAGCTTATAGCGCAAGCAACATTAGACCCCCGTTTCAAAAAATTTGGGTTCATCAGCGAACTTTCTTATAAATCTGCAGTGGAAAAACTTTATACAAAAGTAGCAAACACTATTATCCAAAATGATATTGATTTGAGTACAAATAATAATGAAGAGCAAACTCAGTTTAATTCTTTTGAAAATGAATTTTGATGCCGAGGTTCAAATGCATACATGTCCACGAAATCAATTTTCATCTGCAGTTAGAGAGCTTGACAAATATTTAGCGGAACTTATTTTGCGAAGGAAAAATCTTCAGGGTATAAATAATGACCCTTTATTCTGGTGGAACCAACGCAAGCATGTCTACCCGAGGTTATACCAAATTGCCAAAACTCGACTATGTATTTCCCCAACTTTCGTTCCTTGTGAACGTATTTTTTCTCATGCTGCGCAAATAGTCAGCGAAAAACGGGAAAGGTTAGATACTGGCCAAATATCACAAGTTGTTTTTTTAAACTACAATTTAGGTCATGAGGATCTTTGAATTACAAACCATGAATAGTCAATGTACTTCAGAAAGCATCAATTTAATTTCAGAATAGTCAAATGTATTTCGGAAATCATCAAATATATTTCTGAAGTACATTTCAATATTCTGAAGTTAAATTTATGCTTTCTGAAGTACATTGACTATGCCGATATTAAATTGATGCTTTCTGAAGTACATTGACTATTCGTCGTTTGTAATTCAAAGATCCTCATGACCTAAATTGTAGTTTAAAAAACAACTTGTGATACTGCTGGAAAAGGTGTAGTTTTTGTGCAAATGGCCTTAATTCAGAATTTTTTTAAACAACAAATGAAACAACAACAAATGATCTCCTTTGAATTAGAATTGAATTCTATATTAATTTTTTAAGCACATACTGTATTATTTTGTTATTTTAGCACAAGTTTTAGAAAATGAATGAATTGTCGTATTTTTATTTAATTTATGTTTTTTAGTATTAATTTATTTATATCCATTTCATAAACATTTTTAAAATAAATTTGAAAAACTTCAAGCAAAACTTTTAGTTAGTTGAAACGTATTTGTTTATTTTCTGAGAGTTAAGTTGATATAAACTCAATCAAAACTCAGCACAGCTGTAGCACAATACAGAAGTCTACCTCAATATCAACCAGTGGACTCTCTACTTAACATTGTGCTTAGATTAATTTATCAAAAAAACTAACACAGCAACTCAGTCGATTTGTTGACACCATAGTCAAATAATAAAGTCATCCCGATAGGTGACGTCTATTTGTTTACGTACTCTTATTTTGATAGCTGCCAGTTTATGTTTTCTCTACCTTCTCACAGGAATGAAATTTGTCTGCCAAATTTAACCTTTTCATTCATTATATAAAATATTAAAAAATATTTGATTGAAAATTTAATTGAAAATTTTAACTGAAGTGCAGTGCAGTGAAAATCAAAAATGCCAGCGACGTGCTGCTTTTGCAAAACCACATGGGACCAAAAAGTTTCAATGTTTTGTGTACCCAGTGAAATAGATGAACGCTGCAGCTGAAGACATTGATGAAGACATACATTTGGATGACAACTTTTTGAAACTGTTTCGTAAAACCCATTCGCATTATTTAAATAATTTGGAAGGACTCTTATATCTGGGCGGTCGAGGAGGGGGATAAAATTTTGTGGGTGGGTAGGGGGGTTCCCCATATACCCCCCTTGAAAGGAAAACCGTCGGAAATGTATAGTTTTTTTTTAATTAATTTTTTAAATTTTACCTTCGAAGCGAGAAAACTTGTAATTACCTGCCAATAAGGTGGCGCGGTTAGGTGGAAAAAGAGGGGAGAGGGGTAATAACCCTCTTAAGTGCAAGTAGGGCTTCAGATTCAGTGAAATATTTACAGTATTTCTGTATTCAAACTCCTTTTGTGTAGCCGGCCTTGGGCCGGGCGCTTGAAAAATAACCCTCATAGGAGCAACTAGTGCGCCAGGCATCAGTAAAGTGCTAACAGTATTTCTGCATTCAAATCCCTTCTGTGTGGCCGGCCTTCGGCCGGGCGCTTGAAAAATAACCCTCATAGGAGCAACTAGTGCGACGGAGCATCAGTAAAGTGCTAACAGTATTTCTGCATTATAATTCTTTTTGCGTTGCCGGCCTTTGTTGGAATTGTGTCTTCAACCGCAAATTCACAAATAAAATGTACATGTGTACTACTGAATTTAAACATTTCAATATGGCAATGCTGTCAATATTTCTTCAGCTTTTTGCTATTGTGAATGCCAGTTGTATGGAGTGGAAGAAGAAGTGTCAATTTGCGAGACGATTTCTGTGATTTTTAAAACTAAATAACTTAAAAACTAGACAACTCCGACGACTAAAAATTTAAAATTACGCGTTTTTAGTGAATACTATCTACCATACAAATTTCAGTGCGATAGCTCTCCGCCCAGATATAAGAGACGAGCCAATAATTTCTTTATATGATACGCATCACCCTTGCATATCTATGTTTATGTGTTTTCTGTATATTTGTATATGCGCATACAGTACACAACATATAAACTCTATTGCTTGTAGCACATTTGAAAAAGGGTTAAAACCGAACAAAATATCGAATGAGTTTAATCAAAGAATATACAATATAAAGAATACGCATCTTAAAAAATTTTGCAAACGTGTTTGTTGTCGCGGGCGGTAAGAGATGAGCGGAGGCATAGGTTGCAGGAAATTTGCTATCGCTCAACAGTTTGCGAGAACGTAAACACTGCGTTTGACAACAGCAAAAAGCAATGTTGTTGTTGCAATGGCTCCGCTCGTATATATTGAAATGGTGGTTGTTGTGGCGTAGTGATTGCTCATTTTTTGCATGCGTCGAAGCGCAAGCGGAGAGCAAACAACGAACCAAAGCATCGTCATCGTCGTTTCAACGAAGATGATTCGGGATTCGCTAATGTTTTCGTTGGTGTCGTTTATTGTGTGTATGCTTTTTTGTGTTGCCGATTGGTTTTGCTCAAGGCACATTAATAAAGGTACTGGTGGCAACACAGCTGCTTAAACTTTTTTCTTCTGATTCTCTTTTGATTTTTTGCGAATGGGGATGTACATTGTCAAAAATTGGTAAAATTGTTTTTGTGTTGCTTGTGTTCTGATTTGATTTTGACAAGCTAGTTACCCAAATCCAACAACAAAATACATGGGAATTTTGTTGCTGGTCTTACGCGTTCACCTTTATTAATACACCTTGGTTTTGCTGCACAAATTGCTGTCATGTCACCATCAATCGAATCTTTGTGGTGTATGGCTTTTTGCTGGCCAATGCTTTGATTGATTTACAAATTTGATGGTTGATCCCAATTTAAAATGTTTAAAAATATTTTTACGTGGCGAGTTCGAAGTAAAATTATTTGTTTATATTTTCACATGCTTGATTACAATTTTGAGAATATGGGTAAACTACGAAAAAAAATGAACTGATGGGCATATTGACTTCAAAATTCGTGAAAACACTTGAAATCAAAAATAATTAGATACGTGTTTTAAGTTAGTTTTTTTTGAAAATCGAAATCTAACGGACAAACCAAGGGTTAAAAGATTGTATGGAAAAACATAATTTAATAGCTTTATTGACTTTCAATAGGGCGAAAACAGTACTAAAGCACTAAATAAAGAAATAAATAATAAGACAAGTATTTTGCCATAATTAAAATGTTATTAATAGTATAGTATAGTATATAAAAGTATATAGTATAGTATATAAAATAGTATAAATATTCTACACCTGAATGGTTCCATGGCGAATGATGTGACCATAAATTTACAATGTAAGATTTTCTTATTTTAGTTCTTTTAAACAAGCATTATATGTGGGCCGTAAAAAAAGTTCCAAAGAATGGGACGGATAATTATTACGGGCTAATAAAAATTTCTTCCTTTCTTTCCAATCCCTTTTTATTTAATTGTCTTTGATTACTTATTATTTATTTTTTAATTGCCTGTAGCGATCATATAGGTCGCCATGCCAGCCATATTTTATTTTCTTTTCTATGATTTTGCGCACACTACAGTCAGCAGTGAGTTCAAGAGCAATATGAGACGCCGTGCAGGCTTATAGAAGAAGAACAAAAGCCAGCCAGAAAATAGAAATAGTTTTACAATTTCAATTTTTCGCCAGCGCAAAAACAACAACAACAGCACATTGTCTTCCTCCTCTTCGGACAATTGTGCGAGAATGAACGAGCGAGCACAGACGCAGCATTCGTGTTGCCATGATTTGCGCTCAGAGCATTATGCTCTCATTTCAAGTGTTTCGTCTCCCGCACCCGCATTCAAATTTTTGCTTGTACGTGATGCACACTCTTTATGTTCCATACTTTTTGGTTTAATTGAAAATACTTTGAGGGAACAGTTGTCAAAATAAGAGTACTTGACATAACATGTCACTATCGGGATGACTTATTATGTGACTATGGTTGACACCAGCGATTAAGCGATGTGAAAGTGGGAGAGCCGGTAGAAATACATGCACAGAATTTCACTAATATTGTTGCAAAATTGCAACCTTGAGGCCTACTAGTAGGCCCCAAGCTTGATCAGGAACGTACTTTTTCCTCCATATAAATTTCTAAAACGGGGTTGCTGTTCTAGTTCATTTCAATTTCCAGTGTTGCTGGTGTGAGTCATTTTTTGTGAACCGTTTGGTATTCTTTTTATTGAATTAAATTAAGGTTTTATAAGCTGCATAAAAAAAAAACAGTCCTGCGTTCGAACTAGAGCATTTACCACCAAAAGCATACCTGTTCTGATCTGATCGTTAGAGATTCGCTAAATGAAGAACTGCGAAATAAAAAGGGCGGCGATTGACCCTATCGTACTCAACACATTAAGCTTTGTGTTCTTTGGTATATTTTTCAATAATATCTACGTAATGAAACCAAAAAGTTGATATGTTGTGTATTTGATGAAGAAAAAAGCAAATAATTGAAAGAAAACTGGCGGAATTTTAGTTTGCACAATAATCCCTAATATCGGGATAAGAGCGGAAACAGTGAAGTGCTGATCACTGCCAGCACACACAGACTGTGTACGTGAATTGCAAAAAACGCACAAAAATCGGCTTACTCTCCCAGTTTCACATCGCTTAATCGCTGGTTGACACAATCAATCATTTATCATTGGACACAATCACACTAAATACTGTGCTATAACACAATGTTGAGTAAACAGTGCGGCCACGAAGCACGAATTATAACACAGTCATGGCTCAACTATAAGGTTGTAGCAAGCCACCGGCTGATCGTTTATCGCTTATGTCAACATCGTCGGAGTGCTGTGTTGCCGCATCGTTTGAAATGAAAATACCTGACTGAAAACAACTGACCTGAGCACTTTTCCCGTTTTTTCACTCAAATACAGCACCGTCTGGCAACAATCACTTTTGTATGTTTTCAGTTTCTCCCTCTTTCGTCGGAAAATATCAGCTGATTTTGACAGTAGCGATAAACAATCCTACCAACAAAATACATGTGGTTTTTAGTGTTGCGAGCATGCTATTACCTTATTATTGTGCAATGAACACAGTGTTTTATGGAGCGAGTGCAAGGCGAATTAATACAGGTGACCTCGTTGAATCAGCTGATTTGATTTTTTTGTGGTGGAAAAGGTCTAGATTGTCAAAATGCCTGCGTAAACCTGTGACAGTTTAAAAATGAAAAAATAAAGCTCTGTTCTGATTGGCTGATTTTGACAATCTAAGCCCAGAAAACAAAAACAAAATACATTGAAATTTTGTTGCAGCCCTAACGCTATCACCTGTATGAATTCGCCTTGAGCGAGTGTGTCGACTGAGTTGCTGTGTTACAGTTTTTTTGAGAAGTAAGTGGGAGCGTGCGGCACATTCCTAGGTGTCAGCACGATAACTCAGCACTGTGCCATGGCACAATAACAAGGTAGTGTTACGGGCGAGCGAATTTTATTTTTTTCTCGTCACAGTTCGGTAGGTTGTCAAAAATTGTTGTCTGTTTTGTTCACATTCGGCGAACAGCATTGCCAGCCAACTCTTTTTCTGTGAAATTTGAAGCATTTTTGCAATGATGAAAGAAAACCTGGCAATACTGTTGGCAAGTGAACCGTCCGTCCGATTTGACAATGAACCGAACAAAAACACTAACAAAATACACGTGCATTTTTTCTCTCTTTCCTGCCACTACCTTGTTATTGTGCCATGCACTGTGCTGTGTTACCCACCACTAGCTAACGCCGTTTTGATTGGTACGTTTCATCGTCAGCTTTAACTCATATACATATGTAATACTTCTATATTGGCACTAAGCTCAAGGTACATTCGCCAACATCACAGTACAGCAATAGTGAAATATGAGCGAGAAAGCATATAAACGAATGTACCTTGACATTTGTCAAAAGTCAGGTGCGTTCAGGCGGAAAAAAATTGACGGAACAAATAAAAATTTGTCGAAATTAACTGAAATTTCTTCTACCGCCCCTGGATCAGTTTGACAGTTGTTCATGCGTAGAAGTGCACATGTATACACGCATAGAAATACATTCGCAAAATTTCGTGTTTTCTGTCTCATCGCTTGTCTCCCTTTGATTTCCGAATGAAAACACATTGTGACGATATGTTAGTGCCAATATTACATATATGCTTTAACTACATACTATCGATTGTACTACTACCTGTTGCTTCTACGCTATCAATACGCTATAGATAACGCACACATCTTACTATGTAGTACGTGAGGCTTATCTTTGCTTGAGTTATTTTC
Organism: Melieria crassipennis; assembly: GCA_963668005.1. Classification (NCBI taxonomy): domain Eukaryota; kingdom Metazoa; phylum Arthropoda; class Insecta; order Diptera; family Ulidiidae; genus Melieria; species Melieria crassipennis. The sequence goes on along the minus strand of OY764961.1, from coordinate 82,686,390 downwards.
TTAGATGTTGCCCAATCTAACAATTGTCGTTGCTGTCGCGTTATTGTCTTACTCGTTCGTTTTGAGCCATCAGCGATTTCAACATTGTTAAGGTTTTGACTTTAAAGGAGGCATTCAAATCATAATGGCGCTAGTAATCTTTGGGCCAATTGTGCACACAAAATCGTTTAACGACTTCGAAACGTACACTGCTGGATTTGTAGCAGTGGAAGAAAGTGGGAAAGTAAGGGTTTGCACATTCTCAGCAGCGTGGCTGCATCAACTGAGTGATTACCAAGCTCGATTAATTGTTCATTCGAGCTTATGTCCGTACATGACACATGGTACATCTCTTATTATATTTCTTAGATTGCTGGTATTGGTCAAGAAGAGGACTATTATGCTTGGCAAGCGGAAAATACTATATTCGGTTGTGCGAAACAACGGCGGCTGAGTGCTGAGCAGTTCCTAATGCCAGGCTTCGTGGATTGCCACATTCATGCACCGCAAGTGGCACAGATTGGGCTCGGATTGGATTTGCCTTTGTTAGAGTGGCTCAACAAATACACATTTCCATTAGAAGCGAAGTTTTCGAACCAGGATTTTGCAGCATGTGTTTATCCCAAAGTTGTGGTATGTTTCTTGATTGTTACACTCTGGAATATATATATATGTATATATATTATTTAACTATGTACTAAGAAAAAAATTGATTGTCAATAACGGTGGCGATTCCTGTAACTTTGCCGGTTTCATGTTTGTTATTGCCAGGAATCTACTATTAGGTGTGGTACTACTTTAGCTTCCTATTTCGGTACAAACAACAAATGCAGCACACTGATATTAGCCAAAGAGGCATTAAAGCAAGGCCAGCGCGCTCTAATTGGCAAAGTCTGCTCGGACCGCAATAGTCCCACATTTTATGTGTAAGTTCGCTGGAGTCTACATTGCAAATTTTCGTATTTAAGTGAAAGTTGATGTTTTAGCGAAACGACGGAGCACTCCCTGGCTGATACTGTAGACTTCATTTCCGAAGTGAAGAAGCTGGATACGGATCTGGTACTGCCTACGATAACGCCTCGGTTTGCATTGAGTTGTACCGCGGACTTGATGTCCAAATTAGGCGATTTAGCTCGGGTGCATAATCTGCACATACAGGTTAGTAATTCAATGATTTTATTTAAAAAATCTACCGTTCCATGAGTTAATAATCCTTAGAGCCACATAAGTGAGAGTATTGCGGAAATTGAATTTGTGAAATCGCTGTTTTCGTCTTCATATGCCGAAGCTTATGATGCTGCTGGACTTCTAACCAATAAGGTAGATATCGTGGACGATTCTCAAATTCGTGGCTGACTATGCATTTTCATCCTTCAAATACAAAACCTGCTTTCGTAGACTGTGATGGCACATGGAGTGCATTTGGAGGACGATGAAATAGCCTTGTTTAGGGAACGTGGGACGTCGGTAGCGCACTGTCCCGCATCGAATACAATGCTCAGTTCTGGCTTTTGTGACGTGCAGCGACTTATTAAGATGGGAGTAAAAGTTGGATTGGGTACAGGTGAGGTTGAAAAATTATAAATTACTAGCTTGTACCCGATGTACTTTGCTACACCCCATTATGCAATAATTACAGGTACTGTATTTCGAGAGAAAGGTTAGATTGCACAATTTTCCGAGGATTAATCTACCCATCTCTGACATAAACAAAACATGAACACACAGCTGATTGATTTGAAAATTGTTGCTTACTTTAGGGGGCAAAGGGAACAATTGTATTCTATTGCTGCTTGGTTTTTTAAAGTTCAAGATTACAATAAGAAATTGAGTAGCGACTTCATCGAGCCGGCAACGACAATGGAAGTCATGGAACACATTATCGTCGTTCAAAATACTGAAATATCTTTTAATTTCTTCAAAACGAAACATTTCACTTCGTTTTCTTCCCTTGTTACACAAAAACACGTTCACGACGAACTGAGAATTTTATAAAAGTAAAATGTCTGCTCATTTTGAGTCATTGCTACTTGGCTTAGCAACAGCGTTTGCTTGTTTTAAAGTTAGAGTATACTTTAAGCGTTAAAGTATGCTCTAACATGACTATGTTTGACTTAAAGCCTACATTATTTAAAAGTATACTTTATTGATCTTAAAGTGTACTTTACTATGTTTGTCAACAAAGAAATACACTGACATACACCTATTTTAACATGTTTACATATCTGATAGATATGAAAGTAAAAAGTATTCGTGTAGAAAACTTTCTGAAAAAAAATTGATTCGCGCGTGTGAAATTTTAAAACTATTAAAACATGGGCATGTAGCACTGAAATAGGGCACTTATCGTTTTTCACTATGTTACAGGTACTGTACAGAATAAACAGTATACAGAATGTGCAAGGTAGTGGTGGCAACATAGCTGCAGCAACACACCTTGAGCGAAATACTCTGAATTTCGGGTGCGGGCCGAATGCAGCAGGGGCAGTGTTGCCAGATAGCTGAAATGACTTTCCTAAATCTTAAAATAAAACTGAAATTATCATTATTAACTAAGGAATCAAACTTCTCATAAAAAATAAAAATATATTTATATATTCATTTAGCTTCAGCTTAACAACAACTTAACACAAACAAAACATAAAAAATTAGATAGGCATGAAATTCGCTTTTGTAGATTTCCTTCATTCATTGCATAAATTGTACACTTAAAAGCATGCAATTTAATTAAATTAAATAAGACACTTTAGCTTTCAATATTCAACTACTAACTATGATGCCTGCCACCAATGATGTCAGATGTATCGCCATCAAAATCTCCTAAAATTTCTCCCAAACAATTCTTCCTCCTAAAAGGCCAAGAATCTCCAAAATCTAGTAACACTGAGCAGGGGGCATGGTACAATGACAAGGGCAATACATTTTTCGGCAATTTTTAATATACACAGAAGATTTTAAATTTTTTAATGTTTAATTATTTTCCATCCACTCACTTCTTGAAAAAAAGAGCACAAAACCACAGCATACAGTATACAAGATTTTGGCGCGGCTTTATAAATATTAAAAACATGACAAATAATTGACAAATATATTGTCAAAAAGTCTCTCTCTATCGCATTAACCCAACCCAACCCAAATTGCACTCCCATTCACTTATGTGCAACCTATGCACTCATATTTCTGAATGAAAAAAGTTTTGCTTTGTGAAATGGTGCAAAACCCAGTGCACAAATTAAAAATAACTGCAGAAAATGTGTTAAATCGACGGAACATGTTTTTTTTGTTTATTTCTTTATAATCTCTTCGTTACCCTAAGGCAAAATTTAACAACATTACTTAAAAAAGTCGGCCTCGATAGCTCAGCGGGTAGCGCGCTGGCTTCTCATACCGAGCGCCCCGGGTTCGATTCCTGGCTTGGGCTGGAAAAAACACTCATCTACTTCTATCGCTATCCACATGAAGGGAATGAGAATTACAAGAATCGCACAAGTGCGCTCTTGGCAGGCAATGGCAAAACCTCCAAGTGTGAACGAAAAAACTGCCAATCGCCGTTCGGATTCGGCGTTAAACTGTAGGACCCCTCCCTTCCCTTTCCTCGTCCGTTTGAAATGTGTTGTATCACATGTTGAAAAAAAAACAGTGTTGCATACGCATTTCAAACGGGTTGAATCTGTGGTATCACAACGGGCCCGTTAAGAGGCCTAAGTGTGTCTCATACAGAGGCAGCCACCGCAACCTAACCTAACCTACTTAAAAAAGAAAACTATTCTAATTTATATTTTTACATAGTTTTTTGTCTTTCCTGTAACATTTGAAAAAGTGGACTTTACTACTAAAAAGTTACTTTCACTACCACTAAATAAATTTAGTGATAGCTGAATTTTTTTTCACTAATCACTGATCTTTATTTAGTGGTAGTGCAATTTTCTTCCACTAATTTTTTTTAGTGGTACTTTTTACCACTGTCACTAAATAAAGATCAGTGATTAGTGGAAAAATGCAGTTATCAGTAAATTTATTTAATAAATTAATATTAAAAATTATAATAATAGTAAAAATCATCCATTAAAAAATATCAGGAGAATAGGCGAGCTTACGCTCCCAAAAAAATAAACAAACAGGAATTTGCAAGTTTTAACTCTTGGTTACATCACTGGTATTTGGCACACCCACAATACACAGTAAACAGGGCGTAAACAGGAGGGTTAAAGAAAGAAACAGCTGATTTAAAAGTTTCGTTTCAGATTTGCAGCTGTAGGGAAACATAAGTTAAATCAGACATTTAATGCAAAAGGCAAATGGTTCGTTGCGCTCAATCTGCAAGTCTTCGCTTTCAGCTGCAGCAGGTAAAGCTGAGCAAGACGGTTGTGGGCATGGCACAATAATAAGGTAATAGCATGCCCGCAACACCAAAAACCACATGTATTTTGTTGGTAGGATTGTATATCGATACTGTCAAAATCAGCTGATATTTTCCGACGAAAGAGGGAGAAACTGAAAACATACAAAAGTGATTGTTGCCAGACGGTGCTGTATTTGAGTGAAAAAACGGGAAAATTGTTCAGGTCAGTTGTTTTCAGTCAGGTATTTTCATTTCAACCGATGCGGCAACACAGCACACCGACGATTTTGACAAAAGCGATAAACGATCAGCCGGTGGCTTGCCACAACCTTATAGTTGAGCCATGGTTCTCACGAAATGAACTGTCCCTTTACGCTCTCAGTTTCTCTCTCGATGCAAAAGATTTGGCGGGATTTCAGTAAAAATTTGTACAAATTCGTATAAATTATCCGTACCTAAACAGACCTATTGTCAACTTCGCTGGGTGCCGAACGGTGTTGCCAAAACCTGGGATTTCACCCATATTTCGGGATTTTTGTACCTTTAAAGGTTGTGCCGGATTTTAAGCCTAAAAAAGGGTTTTTTGAGTCAATACCCATTTTTACAGTTGGATCTCCCAAAACGCAACTATCTAATAAACGGAACCACTTCGCAGTAGGAGACAGCACCTAGGCCAATACTGGCTTGCAGAAGAGAACGTCAAACACCTTCTCACACGTGAGTTACTAATCTTCATTAGGTCGGTGTGATTGCGGGACGTTCTCCAAAGCTGTAGGGGGCACAACTCTGGTCTCAGTGCACATTTCCCCTTTCAAATCTATCTATCTAACAGTGAAGTTGATGAGCAACACCTGTGGTTGTTTTTGTTGTCAGCCGCATGCATGTTGGGCTAGAAATGGGGTTGTTTTTATTGCTGCTGGCTGGCTACTGAAATTTTGAATTCGTATTGATTTTCGTCCTGTGGTTGATTTCTGGGAACACCACTGTGTGGTATTTACACGCTGAGAACTTTGCTGATGTGTTGTTTTATTTTCATTACATACATTTTTTCATTAAAAATAGTTCGAAAGTACTTTTGTAAAAATGTTTCATGCTGCAAAAAATATATGTATGTGACTGAGCACATAACTTCCCTAACCTTCGTTCTGGATTAAAATTTGTTTTATGGATAAATATTTGTTTCAAAGAAGAATGAGAAGCACACAGGCAAAATTTGCTCACGAAAAATGAATGAGTGATCGTTTTGCAAAAACAACCACCATTTCAATGCGCACGAGCAAAGTCAAGCTGGTTTGCTGCGGAAAACAATAACATTGCGTGTATCCATCGAATGAATGCGTCAACGCATGATACAGGTGACCAGCTGTTGAACCAGCTGATTTTATTTTTTTAATGTTGGAAGGGGTCTAGATCTTCAAAATAGTTGTGTTTGGTTGGTTAGTTGCCGATGGCTTGATTTTGATTGGCTGTTAGTAATTTGACTTGGAATGCGTACATCAATTTGAGAATGCAACTGAGAATCGTAAAGTAGCACTCCGGTCGCTCGCGCTTACTCGTTTCCGTTTTCCTCACCTTTGTTGCTTCCCGCCCGCGTCCGAAATGAAAGCGCATAATCAATTCAGATGCGTCTTCTTGTAAATTGCTTGTTCTGTGGTTAGACATAGGTCAGATTGCAAGCAAATCCGTGACGCTGACGACCTGTGCATAGTCGTCAGTGGTAGTAATCCACAACTGCTCTGCGATCGTATGCAATCGGCGTTGAGCGATGTGGGGGACTTGTGCGTGGAACAATAATTATCTGTTAACCCCGCGAAAACGGAATTGATATTGTTCACGTCAAGAACGGAGGTACCGACAATCAGGTTGCCCTTCTTCTTGGGCACCAGGCTGGAACTAGTTGAAAGGGTCAAGTACTTAGGGATTTGGCTTGATTCAAAGTTCTCTTCACCGATCATATTGAATCGCGTGTGGAGAAAGCAGCCAAGGTACTATGGCAATGAAAAAGGATGGTTGGTCGGGCTTGGTCCCCGGCTTGTCCACTGGATCTACACTTGCATTGTCAAACCTTATATCCTCTATGAGGCCTTAGTATGGTGGTCAAGGGCGTATCCTAAGAGGTGACGGTTAGACAAGCTTCAACCTCTTGCGTGTCGCTGCATAACTGACGCCACAAGGAGTGTCCCAACGGCTGCCATGGAGACTCTTCTGTGTCTTCCTCCTTTATTTCTAACTGCAGAAAATGGGGCTAGTCGCGCGGCATATCTCTTTGAAGTGTTGTTTGGCAGGAAACTTGTTCTCAGCGCTGGAGACAGGGGGGAACCCGGAAGAGACCTTCTTAAAACTTTCATCTGAGAGAGGGAGAGGAGTTGACGCCCCGTGTGCTGAGATTATGCCTCGCCGCAGGTATCAAACCGTTATCCCCGATTAATCGGAATGGACGAACAACTGTTGGAAGGGCTTCCAGCCTTATTCGGCAGTGGTGTACACGGATAGGTCACTGATGGACACTGGCTCTGGAGTTCACTCTGACACTGATAACATTCGTCTTTCCTTCCCACTGGGCAGTCACACTTCTGTCTTTCAGGCGGAAGTGTTTGCCATATCTATAGCAGTGCTTGAGCTGCGGCGGAGGGGAAGGTCTGGGTGTGACATATATATTTGCTCACACAGCCAAGTGGCTGTTAAGGCTTGCTCAGCAAGCAGACAAAATCCAAAATTGTGCGAGAGGTTATCAGCAGACTGAACGAGCTAAGCATTATCAATGTTGTCACACTTCTGTGGGAGTCTGGGCATTCTGATGTCGAAGGCAATGAAGAGGCGGATGAGCTCGTCAGAGCTGGATCTTTGGTCCGTTTCTTAGGACCTGAACCAGCGCTTGGCTGCGGCTTATCTGAGCACAAGGCTGCATTCTGTAGCACATTAGCACGCAGACACCTCGACTACTGGCGTAGTCTTAGGACATGTAGGCAGTCGAGGATGTTTATTGATGCGCCTAGGCCTAACAGAACGGGCTATCTGCTGAGCTTAGGCAAGAGTGACTTGAGAACTATCGGCTCGTCACAGGGTTAATTCCATTTAACGAGTACCTCAATAGGATTGGGGTCAAAGACTCGGCTTTATGTGACATGTGCCTTAAGGACGACGAAACTAAAATGCACTTCATTTGTGAGTGCCCCGCTTTCGGGCGGCAGTATGATCCTCTGCGAGGATGAGCTCAGAAACCTCAAGTTCTCGGACGTGCTCAGTTTTGCTAAAGCCACGCTTCGTCTAACGGAGATCCAGAGCTTATGGGAACCTACTTAGGGCGACTGCAAACCTGAATGCAATAGGTCACTGGAGACAGGTTCTGTCTCGTTACCGGCGAACGGGGGCGCAGTTAAGTATTTCTCAGAAATGGCCCCTTCTGGCTTGACGATGCGAGTCGCCAACGGAAGTGGGCCCGTTACTTGCTCGCAAGGAGGGAGACGCAAGCCAGGGCACAAAAGGCAGACCTTTGCCTACGCGCACGCGTTTCTGGACGCTCCCTACACTTTAATAATAATAATAATTAAAACCTACATAAATATGTATGTAGAAGTATGTATACTTGTTTGAAACATACATATGATTGATTAAAGTGAGGTCTTGCACTCTTTAAATTTGTTGCAAGGCATTTTGTATACGTACATAATACTACGTTTACACAGCGAGATTAACTCATCGAGATTACGATAATCTCGTTGCCCGTTTACATAGAGATTAACTTGAATACGATTAATCCAACACACAAACCTTTTCGCGCTACATGCCCTTCGCCAACAAAGAAACGCATTATTCCTTGCAATCAGTAATCCAACACACAAACCTTTTCGCGCTACAATTCATTTTTTTGTTTAGTGATGATACAAGAATAATCGATTTCAGCCAAATTTGCAGAGTTGCTTTGGGGAAATACGAGATTACTTTGTGAGATTAAATTTTAATCGCGATTTTTGCGAGGTTAACTTTGTATGGATAATCGCGCATTTTGATACGAGATTAACGACTTAATCGCGCAAATCGGGATAATCTCGTCTGTGTAAACGTAGTATAACAGAGATCTGCATGCGGTCATATTTTAATCGCTCAATATGTATTCGTGTAAAATGCGGTGCGATATGTGCCACTGCTCAAAAAAAACGGATATCAGTATGTATCCCCACCGCAATGGTTCATTCATTCCGAATACTACACCTTTTCAAGTTCGATTTCAGAAAGCGTAAATTCAATTTCAGAAAGCGTAAATTCAATTTCAAAAAGCGTAAATTCAATTTCAGAAACACAAATTCAATTTCAGAAAGCGTAAATTCAATTTCAGAAACACAAATTCAATTTCAGAAAGCGTAAATTCAATTTCAGTAAGCGTAAATTCAATTTCAGAAACATAAATTCAATTTCGGAAAGCGTAAATTCAATTTCAGAAACTACCTTTAATGTATAAAAAATGTTTTCGGAAAAGTGCACTTTGCCAAAGTTTTTAACTACGTACGGAACAAGGTGGGCCACAAGAGGTGTGCTGCTTTTGGGGCGTCGCAGGGGCTCATTGACATCTGCAGCCTGCGCCCAATGGGTGCAAGGCCTAATAAACTAATGGCAGGAAAATGGGAATAATGTAAATGAACTTGTCATTGTGTGCGACAATGCACCATGCCATAGTTCAATGGAAACAGCCGTAGCAGCACACTCAGGTGGTCTTGCGGAAGTGCAACGTTTGGGTCCCTATTCACCGATGCTCAATCCAATCGAAAACATTTGGTCGAAAATAAAGTCGTACGTTAAGTCGCATATGACTGTGCCACACGTCCGATCACCTGCCATTATGGAGCAGCGGCTCCAGTATTTGGAAAAAATAGTGGAAGATGCAAAGTGCACTGTTACTGGAGGCGACTGCGCCAGAGCAATCCAGCACAGTTCGACGTTTCACGGTGATGCTCTTGCGCAGAATGACATGATGGTAGGAACTTCAAGATTTATTTTTTTTTGGCAAGCAGATATTTAGATATAGATAGATATAGATATTTCTTTTATAACGTATTATAAAAAATGTTACTTTTTCAAATCTGTGTAAATGCAACCAAAATAAATTCAACATTTACTCTGAAATTGAATTTACGTTTTCTGAAATTGAATTTACGCTTTCCGAAATTGAATTTACGCTTTCTGAAATTGAATTTACGGTTTCTGAAATTGAATTTACGCTTTCTGAAATTGAATTTACGCTTTCTGAAATTGAATTTGTGTTCCTGAAATTGAATTTACGCTTTCTGAAATTGAATTTACGCTTTCTGAAATTGAATTTGTGTTTCTGAAATTGAATTTACGCTTTCCGAAATTGAATTTACGCTTTCTGAAATTGATTTTACACTTTCTGAAATCGAACTTGAAAAGGTGTAGTAATCATCAGCTTGCAATACTAAACGAACGCAAACTATCGCATCTTCATTTCACTTCGGCTATGCGGTGCTGCCGATGATCCAAACGAACTATGCACTTCGGAATGCGGTGGTGCGAATGATTCAAACGAAGACGGCAATGATCGGCAGTGATCCAAACGAAAGATGGAAATATTCGTTTGAATCATTCGCACCACCGCATTCCGAAGCGATATGAGAATGTGGTGGTGCGAATGATCCAAAGGAAAGATGGAAACACCGCATACCACCGCATTTTCATATCGCTTCGCTCTTGTTCTTTGACTCTTATTGTGGTTAAGCATTCGTAGAAAAGAAAAGAAATTACAGGCATTTTTTAGGATATACCCAATTTTTTTATGTTTTACAATAAATGTACACATACTGAAATAATAAATTTAATGTAATAGTTTTAAACATGAAATGAAAAAATGTCCTTTATCGAACGAAGTAATATTTAATTCATAATACGTGTAATTATAATAATTAATAATAATTTGTAATGTTAAAATTTTTTCGAGTACGAATGGTCGAAAAGTCGATGGCTTTGCCCGTTGTCACAGAGTATTTCATTGCTGTGGGTCCAATTACCGACAATTGATTCAATCATCATATATTTGGAGTTCCATCGTGTTTTTAAAGTATTTAACCATTTTTGTTTTGCATGATTCTATAACTTTTAGACTTCAACTTGCTTACAAAATAGCAGCAGTTGAGGTGGCAAAATCCATGCCGCAAACATTTCTTCCAAATGCGTATACCTGCTTCATACGCTTCGCGAATTGTGCATTATGTATACTTGTATGCATTGCTTTCAATCACTGCAAACAACGCATACCGCATAATGATTGAATTTGGGATACTTTTGATTTGCGGTGGTTATGAGCAGTAGGTAGTAAAATGAATGAGTATCAATGCGGTGGTAACCAAAATTGCGCGACGCGATTTGTGCAATATGCATACGGTTACGAAGTGGTCGTGTAAGCAATACGCGAAATGAATCGATGATCGCAAACTCGTTCGGGTTTTGTATGCGTGCGGTTGCGATACTTATGTTATGCGGTGCTTATGAGTAGTATGTAGTTAAAAGAATGCGTATTAATGCGGTGGTATCCAAAGTTGCGGTACTCATTGCTAATCTCTGGTACATAACATGTACATACATATACATATATGTATATATGTATATGCATGTGTATAAGTCAGGAAATTAATATTTGGTTTTTGTTTCAATACTGTGTAAGAAGAGGTTTTTTTACGTGTTAATCGGAAATGTCTCACAAAATGTGAACCGTGTTAAAAAGAGGTCGTGTTATAAGAGGTACGTGTTAAGCGAGGCCTACCTGTACTGTCTATCTGATCTGATCTGATCTATTGGTGGACATCTCCCATATTTGTGGTCAAAAATAATAAACACTAAAGTCAACCTAAAACATTATGAAGTTAAGGGTGCTAGCATATACATTAAAAAAAAAACACCATTTTCAATTATAAAACCCTCCTCATTTTTTATAAATCGCACTACAACGAATGCTATATTGTTTGAGTATTATTCCAGTGCCATGGACTAATAAAAACCCTGAATTTAATGTTAATAGATACTGCCAAAAGAATTACACTTTTAAATGCCACATTAACTAATGAATGTTATATTGTTTATGCTCTAAACTAGACGTTTCCGGTGGCAACTCGATGTCTATACAGCATGCCTTGCTCCGTACTTTGGATGTCTCGCATCATCTAGAGTTTATCAAGAAGCAGGAAATTAAAGGCAGTGGTCGTCTAACTCGACTTGACGACACCTACACACCTCTTAACTATAAACAAGCCGTCTATCTGGCAACTTTAGGTGGCGCAGAAGCTCTTTCACTGGATCACGTTACTGGAAATTTCACGGTTGGCAAGGAGTTCGATGCTCTAATCATTGACACTAGCATTTATCCGCTGCACAATTACTCTGCATCCAACATGGAATTAGGCATAAACAAGACGTTGGAAATGGTGCAGAAGTTCATTTACGTGGGTGATGATCGCAATATAGTTCACGTTTTTGTTGCAGGACGCCAAATTAAAGGCATATGGTGATTTAAAATAAACTAGCTGACCCGGCGAACTTCGTCTCGTACAACATTTGTTTTTTTAATAATGAAATGCGCGGAATGCCAATTTTTATCAATTTCCTCACGCCACGCCCCCTTGTTCAATACCTACTACGAATACAACAAAAAAAAACTAACCAAATCGGTTCAGCCGTTCTTAAGTGATTCGCGGTCAAACATGGCAGAGGTTTTCCGAATCTTCCAATAATAGATTTTCCGGAATTTTCTTTTCGCATAACCTGAACTGAGTCAAGACGAATCCCACACAAAATCCATGGAAATCGGCCGATCTGTTTGAGTGTGATGCGCTTACACACATACATCCATTTTCTTTTATACTGTAACGATGAGGCACCCTGTCGGTGTGCTATGCATGAATGCTTTTACGGGCATACTTTTAGGCACGCACTTTAGAGTACGGCACACATTGTGATTGATGGAAGGCATGCTTCTAGCATTCTAGATGTGCGCACGTTCCGAGGACCCAACATCGACTCGGACCACTACCTTGTTGCAGCCAAGGTACGCATGCGTCTTTGCGCAGCGAAGACCGCACAACCTAGTTTGCGAAGAAAGCTGGACATCAGTAAGCTGCGATCACAAGGGGTAGCCGAAGCCTATTCCGCTCAACTCTCTATCCAGCTCGGTCGCTCCCCCTCTCCACCTGATGACATCGGCGGATTATGGGCTCACTTATCCCACTCTATGCGCGCCGCCGCAGAAAATGTCCTTGGTTTTCGACGCCCACCACCAAAAAACCAATGGTACGATGAAGAGTGTCGCGCAGCCACTGCAGTGAAGAATGCTGCCTACAAGAAGACCCTGCAGTCGGCCGCCACGCGAGCCATGACAGAAAAATACCGGGAGGAGAGGAAGAAAGAGAGGTGCCTTTTTAGACGCAAGAAACGGGAGCAAGAAAGGCGCGAGCGTGAGGAAATCGAGGAGTGCAGGAGCAGGAATGACGCCCGAAAATTCTTCCAAAAAGTTAAGCGTCTCACGGAAGGATTTAAGACCGGGGCATCTTCTTGCAGAGACGAAAACGGGGATCTGGTTACGGATGCGCAGGGTGTGCTGAGGTTGTGGAAGGAGCACTTCACCAAGCTGCTCGCAGGCGACGAAAGGAACAATACCGCCAGTGGTGAAGATGTCCAGATGGCACCAATCGACGACGACGGTGTGGATATGCCACCGCCCAGCTATGACGAGGTCCGGGTCGCTATCCAGCGACTCAAGAACAACAAAGCTGCAGGGCCGGATGGGCTACCAGCTGAATTGTTCAAGGCCGGCGGCGGTGAGCTGATTGGGTGCATGCATCAGCTCATTTGCAAAATATGGCTGGAGGAACGAATGCCCAACGATTGGAACCTCAGTGCCCTTTGTCCTGTGCTGAAGAAAGGCGACCCAACAATATGCGCCAACTACAGGGGTATCAGCCTACTTCCCATTGCATACAAGGTCCTGACGAGCGTACTATGTGAAAGATTAAAGCCACTCGCCAAGGCGCTGATTGGACCTTATCAGTGCGGCTTTAGACCTGGTAAGTCCACCATCGACCAGATATTCACTCTACGCCAAATCCTGGAGAAGACCCATGAGAACCAAATCGATACACACCATCTCTTCATCGATTACAAGGCAGCATTCGATAGCCCGATAAGGGATCGCCTATATGCCGCATTGTCTGAACTTGGTATCCCTGCAAAGCTCGTTAGACTTTGCAGAGCGACGTTGAGCAAAACGCGCAGCTCCGTCAAGGTTGGAAGTGACCTCTCCGACCCCTTTGATACCGTTCGAGGTTTCAGACAGGGCGATCCTTTGTCCTGCGACCTCTTCAACTTCACCATGGAGAGTGTTCTGCGCAAGGCCGGTGTACATCGTAATGGCACAATTTTCAACAAAAGTGTCCAGCTCCTTGCCTACGCTGATGACATTGATGTCATCGGGCGTAACAAGCGAGATGTCACCGCTGCCTTTGCGGCTATCGAAAGAGAATCTGCCAAAATGGGTCTGGTGGTAAATGAGGGCAAGACGAAGTATATGCTGTCTACACGCAGGGACTCGCAGCGGCTAGGGTCTCACGTCGAGGCCGACAGGTATACCTTTGAAGTTGTCAAGGAATTCGTCTACCTTGGCACCGCCATCAACAGCAGCAATGATGTCAGCCTGGAGATAAAGCGAAGGATTACTCTTGCCAACAGGTGCTACTACGGTCTCGGTAGGCAATTGAGAAGTAGAGACCTCTCTCGACCGACAAAACTTGCGCTCTATAGGACGCTTATCTTGCCCGTGCTTCTCTATGGCGCTGAAGCAAATTTGTACAAATTCGTATAAATTATCCGTACCTAAACAGACCTATTGTCAACTTCGCTGGGTGCCGAACGGTGTTGCCAAAACCTGGGATTTCACCCATATTTCGGGATTTTTGTACCTTTAAAGGTTGTGCCGGATTTTAAGCCTAAAAAAGGGATTTTTGAGTCAATACCCATTTTTACAGTTGGATCTCCCAAAACGCAACTATCTAATAAACGGAACCACTTCGCAGTAGGAGACAGCACCTAGGCCAATACTGGCTTGCAGAAGAGAACGTCAAACACCTTCTCACACGTGAGTTACTAATCTTCATTAGGTCGGTGTGATTGCGGGACGTTCTCCAAAGCTGTAGGGGGCACAACTCTGGTCTCAGTGCACATTTCCCCTTTCAAATCTATCTATCTAACAGTGAAGTTGATGAGCAACACCTGTGGTTGTTTTTGTTGTCAGCCGCATGCATGTTGGGCTAGAAATGGGGTTGTTTTTATTGCTGCTGGCTGGCTACTGAAATTTTGAATTCGTATTGATTTTCGTCCTGTGGTTGATTTCTGGGAACACCACTGTGTGGTATTTACACGCTGAGAACTTTGCTGATGTGTTGTTTTATTTTCATTACATACATTTTTTCATTAAAAATAGTTCGAAAGTACTTTTGTAAAAATGTTTCATGCTGCAAAAAATATATGTATGTGACTGAGCACATAACTTCCCTAACCTTCGTTCTGGATTAAAATTTGTTTTATGGATAAATATTTGTTTCAAAGAAGAATGAGAAGCACACAGGCAAAATTTGCTCACGAAAAATGAATGAGTGATCGTTTTGCAAAAACAACCACCATTTCAATGCGCACGAGCAAAGTCAAGCTGGTTTGCTGCGGAAAACAATAACATTGCGTGTATCCATCGAATGAATGCGTCAACGCATGATACAGGTGACCAGCTGTTGAACCAGCTGATTTTATTTTTTTAATGTTGGAAGGGGTCTAGATCTTCAAAATAGTTGTGTTTGGTTGGTTAGTTGCCGATGGCTTGATTTTGATTGGCTGTTAGTAATTTGACTTGGAATGCGTACATCAATTTGAGAATGCAACTGAGAATCGTAAAGTAGCACTCCGGTCGCTCGCGCTTACTCGTTTCCGTTTTCCTCACCTTTGTTGCTTCCCGCCCGCGTCCGAAATGAAAGCGCATAATCAATTCAGATGCGTCTTCTTGTAAATTGCTTGTTCTGTGGTTAGACATAGGTCAGATTGCAAGCAAATCCGTGACGCTGACGACCTGTGCATAGTCGTCAGTGGTAGTAATCCACAACTGCTCTGCGATCGTATGCAATCGGCGTTGAGCGATGTGGGGGACTTGTGCGTGGAACAATAATTATCTGTTAACCCCGCGAAAACGGAATTGATATTGTTCACGTCAAGAACGGAGGTACCGACAATCAGGTTGCCCTTCTTCTTGGGCACCAGGCTGGAACTAGTTGAAAGGGTCAAGTACTTAGGGATTTGGCTTGATTCAAAGTTCTCTTCACCGATCATATTGAATCGCGTGTGGAGAAAGCAGCCAAGGTACTATGGCAATGAAAAAGGATGGTTGGTCGGGCTTGGTCCCCGGCTTGTCCACTGGATCTACACTTGCATTGTCAAACCTTATATCCTCTATGAGGCCTTAGTATGGTGGTCAAGGGCGTATCCTAAGAGGTGACGGTTAGACAAGCTTCAACCTCTTGCGTGTCGCTGCATAACTGACGCCACAAGGAGTGTCCCAACGGCTGCCATGGAGACTCTTCTGTGTCTTCCTCCTTTATTTCTAACTGCAGAAAATGGGGCTAGTCGCGCGGCATATCTCTTTGAAGTGTTGTTTGGCAGGAAACTTGTTCTCAGCGCTGGAGACAGGGGGGAACCCGGAAGAGACCTTCTTAAAACTTTCATCTGAGAGAGGGAGAGGAGTTGACGCCCCGTGTGCTGAGATTATGCCTCGCCGCAGGTATCAAACCGTTATCCCCGATTAATCGGAATGGACGAACAACTGTTGGAAGGGCTTCCAGCCTTATTCGGCAGTGGTGTACACGGATAGGTCACTGATGGACACTGGCTCTGGAGTTCACTCTGACACTGATAACATTCGTCTTTCCTTCCCACTGGGCAGTCACACTTCTGTCTTTCAGGCGGAAGTGTTTGCCATATCTATAGCAGTGCTTGAGCTGCGGCGGAGGGGAAGGTCTGGGTGTGACATATATATTTGCTCACACAGCCAAGTGGCTGTTAAGGCTTGCTCAGCAAGCAGACAAAATCCAAAATTGTGCGAGAGGTTATCAGCAGACTGAACGAGCTAAGCATTATCAATGTTGTCACACTTCTGTGGGAGTCTGGGCATTCTGATGTCGAAGGCAATGAAGAGGCGGATGAGCTCGTC
Organism: Melieria crassipennis; assembly: GCA_963668005.1. Lineage (NCBI taxonomy): Eukaryota > Metazoa > Arthropoda > Insecta > Diptera > Ulidiidae > Melieria > Melieria crassipennis. The sequence goes on along the minus strand of OY764961.1, from coordinate 82,669,822 downwards.
AGAGCTGGATCTTTGGTCCGTTTCTTAGGACCTGAACCAGCGCTTGGCTGCGGCTTATCTGAGCACAAGGCTGCATTCTGTAGCACATTAGCACGCAGACACCTCGACTACTGGCGTAGTCTTAGGACATGTAGGCAGTCGAGGATGTTTATTGATGCGCCTAGGCCTAACAGAACGGGCTATCTGCTGAGCTTAGGCAAGAGTGACTTGAGAACTATCGGCTCGTCACAGGGTTAATTCCATTTAACGAGTACCTCAATAGGATTGGGGTCAAAGACTCGGCTTTATGTGACATGTGCCTTAAGGACGACGAAACTAAAATGCACTTCATTTGTGAGTGCCCCGCTTTCGGGCGGCAGTATGATCCTCTGCGAGGATGAGCTCAGAAACCTCAAGTTCTCGGACGTGCTCAGTTTTGCTAAAGCCACGCTTCGTCTAACGGAGATCCAGAGCTTATGGGAACCTACTTAGGGCGACTGCAAACCTGAATGCAATAGGTCACTGGAGACAGGTTCTGTCTCGTTACCGGCGAACGGGGGCGCAGTTAAGTATTTCTCAGAAATGGCCCCTTCTGGCTTGACGATGCGAGTCGCCAACGGAAGTGGGCCCGTTACTTGCTCGCAAGGAGGGAGACGCAAGCCAGGGCACAAAAGGCAGACCTTTGCCTACGCGCACGCGTTTCTGGACGCTCCCTACACTTTAATAATAATAATAATTAAAACCTACATAAATATGTATGTAGAAGTATGTATACTTGTTTGAAACATACATATGATTGATTAAAGTGAGGTCTTGCACTCTTTAAATTTGTTGCAAGGCATTTTGTATACGTACATAATACTACGTTTACACAGCGAGATTAACTCATCGAGATTACGATAATCTCGTTGCCCGTTTACATAGAGATTAACTTGAATACGATTAATCCAACACACAAACCTTTTCGCGCTACATGCCCTTCGCCAACAAAGAAACGCATTATTCCTTGCAATCAGTAATCCAACACACAAACCTTTTCGCGCTACAATTCATTTTTTTGTTTAGTGATGATACAAGAATAATCGATTTCAGCCAAATTTGCAGAGTTGCTTTGGGGAAATACGAGATTACTTTGTGAGATTAAATTTTAATCGCGATTTTTGCGAGGTTAACTTTGTATGGATAATCGCGCATTTTGATACGAGATTAACGACTTAATCGCGCAAATCGGGATAATCTCGTCTGTGTAAACGTAGTATAACAGAGATCTGCATGCGGTCATATTTTAATCGCTCAATATGTATTCGTGTAAAATGCGGTGCGATATGTGCCACTGCTCAAAAAAAACGGATATCAGTATGTATCCCCACCGCAATGGTTCATTCATTCCGAATACTACACCTTTTCAAGTTCGATTTCAGAAAGCGTAAATTCAATTTCAGAAAGCGTAAATTCAATTTCAAAAAGCGTAAATTCAATTTCAGAAACACAAATTCAATTTCAGAAAGCGTAAATTCAATTTCAGAAACACAAATTCAATTTCAGAAAGCGTAAATTCAATTTCAGTAAGCGTAAATTCAATTTCAGAAACATAAATTCAATTTCGGAAAGCGTAAATTCAATTTCAGAAACTACCTTTAATGTATAAAAAATGTTTTCGGAAAAGTGCACTTTGCCAAAGTTTTTAACTACGTACGGAACAAGGTGGGCCACAAGAGGTGTGCTGCTTTTGGGGCGTCGCAGGGGCTCATTGACATCTGCAGCCTGCGCCCAATGGGTGCAAGGCCTAATAAACTAATGGCAGGAAAATGGGAATAATGTAAATGAACTTGTCATTGTGTGCGACAATGCACCATGCCATAGTTCAATGGAAACAGCCGTAGCAGCACACTCAGGTGGTCTTGCGGAAGTGCAACGTTTGGGTCCCTATTCACCGATGCTCAATCCAATCGAAAACATTTGGTCGAAAATAAAGTCGTACGTTAAGTCGCATATGACTGTGCCACACGTCCGATCACCTGCCATTATGGAGCAGCGGCTCCAGTATTTGGAAAAAATAGTGGAAGATGCAAAGTGCACTGTTACTGGAGGCGACTGCGCCAGAGCAATCCAGCACAGTTCGACGTTTCACGGTGATGCTCTTGCGCAGAATGACATGATGGTAGGAACTTCAAGATTTATTTTTTTTTGGCAAGCAGATATTTAGATATAGATAGATATAGATATTTCTTTTATAACGTATTATAAAAAATGTTACTTTTTCAAATCTGTGTAAATGCAACCAAAATAAATTCAACATTTACTCTGAAATTGAATTTACGTTTTCTGAAATTGAATTTACGCTTTCCGAAATTGAATTTACGCTTTCTGAAATTGAATTTACGGTTTCTGAAATTGAATTTACGCTTTCTGAAATTGAATTTACGCTTTCTGAAATTGAATTTGTGTTCCTGAAATTGAATTTACGCTTTCTGAAATTGAATTTACGCTTTCTGAAATTGAATTTGTGTTTCTGAAATTGAATTTACGCTTTCCGAAATTGAATTTACGCTTTCTGAAATTGATTTTACACTTTCTGAAATCGAACTTGAAAAGGTGTAGTAATCATCAGCTTGCAATACTAAACGAACGCAAACTATCGCATCTTCATTTCACTTCGGCTATGCGGTGCTGCCGATGATCCAAACGAACTATGCACTTCCTAATTCGGTGGTGCGAATGATTCAAACGAAGACGGCAATGATCGGCAGTGATCCAAACGAAAGATGGAAATATTCGTTTGAATCATTCGCACCACCGCATTCCGAAGCGATATGAGAATGTGGTGGTGCGAATGATCCAAAGGAAAGATGGAAACACCGCATACCACCGCATTTTCATATCGCTTCGCTCTTGTTCTTTGACTCTTATTGTGGTTAAGCATTCGTAGAAAAGAAAAGAAATTACAGGCATTTTTTAGGATATACCCAATTTTTTTATGTTTTACAATAAATGTACACATACTGAAATAATAAATTTAATGTAATAGTTTTAAACATGAAATGAAAAAATGTCCTTTATCGAACGAAGTAATATTTAATTCATAATACGTGTAATTATAATAATTAATAATAATTTGTAATGTTAAAAATTTTTCGAGTACGAATGGTCGAAAAGTCGATGGCTTTGCCCGTTGTCACAGAGTATTTCATTGCTGTGGGTCCAATTACCGACAATTGATTCAATCATCATATATTTGGAGTTCCATCGTGTTTTTAAAGTATTTAACCATTTTTGTTTTGCATGATTCTATAACTTTTAGACTTCAACTTGCTTACAAAATAGCAGCAGTTGAGGTGGCAAAATCCATGCCGCAAACATTTCTTCCAAATGCGTATACCTGCTTCATACGCTTCGCGAATTGTGCATTATGTATACTTGTATGCATTGCTTTCAATCACTGCAAACAACGCATACCGCATAATGATTGAATTTGGGATACTTTTGATTTGCGGTGGTTATGAGCAGTAGGTAGTAAAATGAATGAGTATCAATGCGGTGGTAACCAAAATTGCGCGACGCGATTTGTGCAATATGCATACGGTTACGAAGTGGTCGTGTAAGCAATACGCGAAATGAATCGATGATCGCAAACTCGTTCGGGTTTTGTATGCGTGCGGTTGCGATACTTATGTTATGCGGTGCTTATGAGTAGTATGTAGTTAAAAGAATGCGTATTAATGCGGTGGTATCCAAAGTTGCGGTACTCATTGCTAATCTCTGGTACATAACATGTACATACATATACATATATGTATATATGTATATGCATGTGTATAAGTCAGGAAATTAATATTTGGTTTTTGTTTCAATACTGTGTAAGAAGAGGTTTTTTTACGTGTTAATCGGAAATGTCTCACAAAATGTGAACCGTGTTAAAAAGAGGTCGTGTTATAAGAGGTACGTGTTAAGCGAGGCCTACCTGTACTGTCTATCTGATCTGATCTGATCTATTGGTGGACATCTCCCATATTTGTGGTCAAAAATAATAAACACTAAAGTCAACCTAAAACATTATGAAGTTAAGGGTGCTAGCATATACATTAAAAAAAAAACACCATTTTCAATTATAAAACCCTCCTCATTTTTTATAAATCGCACTACAACGAATGCTATATTGTTTGAGTATTATTCCAGTGCCATGGACTAATAAAAACCCTGAATTTAATGTTAATAGATACTGCCAAAAGAATTACACTTTTAAATGCCACATTAACTAATGAATGTTATATTGTTTATGCTCTAAACTAGACGTTTCCGGTGGCAACTCGATGTCTATACAGCATGCCTTGCTCCGTACTTTGGATGTCTCGCATCATCTAGAGTTTATCAAGAAGCAGGAAATTAAAGGCAGTGGTCGTCTAACTCGACTTGACGACACCTACACACCTCTTAACTATAAACAAGCCGTCTATCTGGCAACTTTAGGTGGCGCAGAAGCTCTTTCACTGGATCACGTTACTGGAAATTTCACGGTTGGCAAGGAGTTCGATGCTCTAATCATTGACACTAGCATTTATCCGCTGCACAATTACTCTGCATCCAACATGGAATTAGGCATAAACAAGACGTTGGAAATGGTGCAGAAGTTCATTTACGTGGGTGATGATCGCAATATAGTTCACGTTTTTGTTGCAGGACGCCAAATTAAAGGCATATGGTGATTTAAAATAAACTAGCTGACCCGGCGAACTTCGTCTCGTACAACATTTGTTTTTTTAATAATGAAATGCGCGGAATGCCAATTTTTATCAATTTCCTCACGCCACGCCCCCTTGTTCAATACCTACTACGAATACAACAAAAAAAAACTAACCAAATCGGTTCAGCCGTTCTTAAGTGATTCGCGGTCAAACATGGCAGAGGTTTTCCGAATCTTCCAATAATAGATTTTCCGGAATTTTCTTTTCGCATAACCTGAACTGAGTCAAGACGAATCCCACACAAAATCCATGGAAATCGGCCGATCTGTTTGAGTGTGATGCGCTTACACACATACATCCATTTTCTTTTATACTGTAACGATGAGGCACCCTGTCGGTGTGCTATGCATGAATGCTTTTACGGGCATACTTTTAGGCACGCACTTTAGAGTACGGCACACATTGTGATTGATGGAAGGCATGCTTCTAGCATTCTAGATGTGCGCACGTTCCGAGGACCCAACATCGACTCGGACCACTACCTTGTTGCAGCCAAGGTACGCATGCGTCTTTGCGCAGCGAAGACCGCACAACCTAGTTTGCGAAGAAAGCTGGACATCAGTAAGCTGCGATCACAAGGGGTAGCCGAAGCCTATTCCGCTCAACTCTCTATCCAGCTCGGTCGCTCCCCCTCTCCACCTGATGACATCGGCGGATTATGGGCTCACTTATCCCACTCTATGCGCGCCGCCGCAGAAAATGTCCTTGGTTTTCGACGCCCACCACCAAAAAACCAATGGTACGATGAAGAGTGTCGCGCAGCCACTGCAGTGAAGAATGCTGCCTACAAGAAGACCCTGCAGTCGGCCGCCACGCGAGCCATGACAGAAAAATACCGGGAGGAGAGGAAGAAAGAGAGGTGCCTTTTTAGACGCAAGAAACGGGAGCAAGAAAGGCGCGAGCGTGAGGAAATCGAGGAGTGCAGGAGCAGGAATGACGCCCGAAAATTCTTCCAAAAAGTTAAGCGTCTCACGGAAGGATTTAAGACCGGGGCATCTTCTTGCAGAGACGAAAACGGGGATCTGGTTACGGATGCGCAGGGTGTGCTGAGGTTGTGGAAGGAGCACTTCACCAAGCTGCTCGCAGGCGACGAAAGGAACAATACCGCCAGTGGTGAAGATGTCCAGATGGCACCAATCGACGACGACGGTGTGGATATGCCACCGCCCAGCTATGACGAGGTCCGGGTCGCTATCCAGCGACTCAAGAACAACAAAGCTGCAGGGCCGGATGGGCTACCAGCTGAATTGTTCAAGGCCGGCGGCGGTGAGCTGATTGGGTGCATGCATCAGCTCATTTGCAAAATATGGCTGGAGGAACGAATGCCCAACGATTGGAACCTCAGTGCCCTTTGTCCTGTGCTGAAGAAAGGCGACCCAACAATATGCGCCAACTACAGGGGTATCAGCCTACTTCCCATTGCATACAAGGTCCTGACGAGCGTACTATGTGAAAGATTAAAGCCACTCGCCAAGGCGCTGATTGGACCTTATCAGTGCGGCTTTAGACCTGGTAAGTCCACCATCGACCAGATATTCACTCTACGCCAAATCCTGGAGAAGACCCATGAGAACCAAATCGATACACACCATCTCTTCATCGATTACAAGGCAGCATTCGATAGCCCGATAAGGGATCGCCTATATGCCGCATTGTCTGAACTTGGTATCCCTGCAAAGCTCGTTAGACTTTGCAGAGCGACGTTGAGCAAAACGCGCAGCTCCGTCAAGGTTGGAAGTGACCTCTCCGACCCCTTTGATACCGTTCGAGGTTTCAGACAGGGCGATCCTTTGTCCTGCGACCTCTTCAACTTCACCATGGAGAGTGTTCTGCGCAAGGCCGGTGTACATCGTAATGGCACAATTTTCAACAAAAGTGTCCAGCTCCTTGCCTACGCTGATGACATTGATGTCATCGGGCGTAACAAGCGAGATGTCACCGCTGCCTTTGCGGCTATCGAAAGAGAATCTGCCAAAATGGGTCTGGTGGTAAATGAGGGCAAGACGAAGTATATGCTGTCTACACGCAGGGACTCGCAGCGGCTAGGGTCTCACGTCGAGGCCGACAGGTATACCTTTGAAGTTGTCAAGGAATTCGTCTACCTTGGCACCGCCATCAACAGCAGCAATGATGTCAGCCTGGAGATAAAGCGAAGGATTACTCTTGCCAACAGGTGCTACTACGGTCTCGGTAGGCAATTGAGAAGTAGAGACCTCTCTCGACCGACAAAACTTGCGCTCTATAGGACGCTTATCTTGCCCGTGCTTCTCTATGGCGCTGAAGCATGGACAATGACACGAAACGACATAGCGGCCCTTGGAGTGTTCGAGAGGAAGGTACTTCGCAAAATCTTCGGCCCTGTACGTGTTGGTGACGACTATCGTATACGAACCAATAACGAGCTGTATGAGCTGTATAAGGACATGGACGTAGCGCAGCGAATTAACATCCAGCGGCTACGCTGGCTCGGTCATGTCTGCCGTATGGACGACGAAGCTCCGGCGAAAAAGGTGTTCGATGCGATGGTTGGAGGTCGACGGCGAAGAGGGAGGCCGTGTCTCCGGTGGAAGGACCAAGTTGAAGAGGCCCTGTCATCACTTGGTGTGACCAACTGGAGAAGGCGCGCGCAAAGCAGAGGCGCCTGGAGAGAAGTTTTGCGGCAGGCCGTAACCCGATAACGGGTTGTTATGGCCAGTTAAGTAAGTAAGTAAGTAAGTACTTTAGAGTACGGCCGGCCGGGTACAGCGCAGAGAGACAGTCTTATTTGAGCAAGTAAAGGTGAAAGATATATAAAATTAAAAAGATTAATAAAAAATTAATTAAATAATTAATTATTAAAAATTAAAAAAAAGGTGAAAGAGAAGGAAGGAAGGATGGGAGCGGACATACAAGGTAAAGTCTCTGATTGCGTTCAACCTGGCGAATGCCAGAACGATCCTTGTCCCTGTCCAATCCAAGCTGATACACAGCCTCCGCGCGGCCCTTCTGGATGGTTCCATTTGCCTCCAAATGTTTGCAAAAATTATTTGTCTTTGCAGTCGATCATATGGCAGCCAGTCATATGTATTTCTTGTTCTTCTTCTTACTGGCTAAAAGTTACTGGACAAAATTTCTCCAGTAAAAACTTGCAAGTTCTCACGAAATGAACTGTCACTTTACGCTCTCTGTTTCTCTCTCGTTGCAAGAGATTTGGCGTACACAAACAGGATCCAGTAAAAATGTGTACAAATTATCCGTACCTAAACAGACCTATTCTCATCGTCGGCCAATGGCAACAATGGCCAGTATATGAAAATGGTCTAACGTAAGGCGTGAGACGATCAATTGGCACCTGTCCCATTAGTGGTGTGGTTGGAATTCCTGATAAATTCTTGTACTGCTGGCATTTACGCTTCACTGACTGCAAGAGACTACGAACGTCCGGAATGCAAAATTGACTTCGGATCGCACATATGATGGCTTCTCATCAGGGTAAAGTAGTCAGCGACTTCCCTTGCAGTTCGTTCAACACACTGGCATGGCAAACTCAAGGCGAATTCATTCAGGTGATAGCGTTTGGGCAGCAACAAAATGTCAATGTATTTTGTTTTTGTTTTCTGGGCTTAGATTGTCAAAATCAGCCAATTAAAACAAAGCTTGATTTTTTTCATTTTAAACTGTCACAGTTTTACACAGGCAGTTTTCCAGCAAAAAAAATCAAATCAGCTGATTCAACGAGGTCACCTGTATTAATTCGCCTTGTGGCAAACTGTTGCGTTATCGGGATGATTTTCGTTCGACTCGAACAGCGCTCACCCTTACTTTGTTAGCGGGCGCAGCAAGTTTGTCTGCGGCACGCCGATTAGTATCTGCGGCGCTGCTTTTTTAAAGCTTGCAATCGGGATGTCGCTCAATTTACCGTGATTGCGAAGGTAAGTGCAGCCTTTTTGTGGTGCGTACACCTTTCATGTGGTGTCTGACATCACCGTCTACCCCAAAAAATTTCAAAATTTAAACACATGGACATTTCTGTGGTCGTTTTGTAGTCAATCCACTTCAAGTTAGAAGATCCGCAGATCCTTTTAACCCCAAGAAAATAGCAAGACTGTCCTTTATCAGAGTCACCTTGGCTTCATCGTCACTAAACGCAATTGTATCCACACTGCCTTTTGGCCCGTGCAGTTTTACTGGCGAAAATTTTAAGAAAGCTCTGATTTTCTCTGTCTCTTCCGTCAATTGGCTGTCGAAAGTTTGAGAGGCGACTTCGTCGGACGCAGAGTTGAGTGATACACCGTTGTCAAGGCGAATTAATACAGGTGACCTCGTTGAATGAGGCGAATTGATTTTTTTGGTGGAAAAGGTCTAGATTGTCAAAATGCCTGTGTAAAACTTTGACAGATTACAAATGAAAAAAGCAAGCTTTGTTCTGATTGGCTGATGTTGACAATCTAAACCCAGAAAACAAAAACAAAATACATTGAAATTTTGTTGTTGCCCTTACGCTATCACCTGTATCAATTCGCCTTGACCGTTGTGTAGTATTTTATTGTGAAATTGTTTGCAATTCGCCGTACTGCAATCACGGCGCCGGGGACAATTATGAATATTATGGCCGGTTGCGAGGCAACAAAAACATAATCGGTCGCTCTTCACAACTTCCCAGCGTTTATCGTAATCGGCCTTTTTGAATTTGGGGCATTGATACAGTTTGTGATTTTCACTACAAAATTATATTTCAATTTTTCCTCCGCTATCGTCAACGCTGGTTTTTTAACTTTGCTTGTTTTCTGAAGACTCGTTTTTGAATCGTATTCGTTGAAATTTGGTTTTGCTAGGTTGACTTCCGTTGCCATAGCAACATAAGCTGACATTTGTTGCAACCAGACGGCGAATTCGCGAACCATTGTATACTGCATGGCACAATAAACCGTGCCATGGTATACTGGTTATTTATGGCGAATTTGTGACGTACCCATTCGTCTCATTTATTAAACTTATTTACCAGTTCATTGAGCATCTGTAGGGCACGGCACCTGCGTTTTCGAGAAAAGCGGCGAGATTTGACACCATCGAACCTGCTTCCTATCGCGTATAAGCATGATTCAATACAGAGATTGCGCCTTTCGAGAGAAAATCAATTTAAAGCCGCACCAGTGACGACATCGGAGAATAGGTAGAGATTCCATCAGTACGTTTTAAATTCTTTCATTTTGAACTTACATTTTGCTTCACTCTTTTGAGCAAATATATGGCTTTCTTTATACTTTAGCCCCTGTATACATATATATGTACTTGCATAACAGTTCAATAGAAGCTTGTATTAATTAATAATTAATTGACTGGCACGACAGCCCGCTTACGCGAGACTGAGGCCTAGCTTCCCGCAACCACCCGTGTTGTGCGTGTGAATTTGTACGCGGGTTGAAGGGACCTACAGTTTTATGCCGGTTCCGAATGGCAGGTTGGGAGCTTTTTCATAAGCAATTTTTACTCTCAGAGGTTTGCCATTTCCAGCTGAGTGGACAGCCACCGAAAGAGAAAACGAGTTTTCCCGTTATTTTGTTATGTGTTATTACAGGCAGTATTGAACCTGGGGTTGCTGCCTTCGACTCGCGGTCCAACGCACTAACCAACTAAGCCACGGCGGCTGCATAGAAGCTTGTATATCTTTACAAAATAAATTGTAAATTCATGTTATTCATTCATACGAATAACCAGTGGCGGATCCAGGGGGGAGGGTTTGGGGGTTGAAACCCCCCCCCCCGAAATATGTGGATCGACTATAAAACTACATACAAATTAAAAGACATTTTATACATTTTAAGGAATTACTTTTAAAAACCCCCCCCCCCGAAATATTTTTCTGGATCCGCGCCACGAATAACACAAATAAAACAAGTGAATTTCGGGAGGAAGCCTTGCAATTCAATTCAAATTTCGTGCTATGTTTTTATTGGTTGACAATTTTGTTGACCAAACATATTTTGTTTTGTAAAAATTGTGCCGCTTTTACTTGTTTGTTTTCTTGTTTTTGTGTTAAATTTAATAAAGAATTTTGAATTTCGAAAATCCTCGCGTTAAAAGCAGAGTCTATAGACTCTGGTAAAAGAATAGCAGACAAATTTACAAAACAAAAAAACGAGAGTCATGCGGTGTGCAGTGGGCCTGTGTACACGAAATAATGAAAACAAAAAAAGGTACATGAGTGGCGACGTACTTTTCAAATCGAAAATAGAAAAAAATTTATTAAACAACAAAAAATGAATAAATATTTAATGTTGTCCCACTGTGTTGCTCTCTCCAAAATTCAATCAACATTTTCAGCCAATAGGAAACAATTTTGTATGATGTCACTGGTGCGGTTTCAAATTTATTTTCTCCCGGAAGGCGCAATCTTCTATTCAATGAATCTTGGCGTATAAGGTCCTAATGAGCGTATTATGTGAAAGATTAAAGCCACTCGCCAAGGCGCTAATTGGACCCTATCAGTGCGGCTTTAGACCTGGTAAGTCCACTATCGACCAGATATTCACTTTACGCCAAATCCTGGAAAGACTCATGAGAATCAAATTGATACCCACCATCTCTTTTTCGATTACAAGGCAGCATTCGATGGCCCGACAAGGGATCGCCTGTTTGTTGCTTTGTCTAAACTTGGTATCCCCGCAAAGCTCGTAAGACTTTGCAGAGCGACTTTGAGCAATATACGCAGCTTCGTCACATCGTAATAGCACAATCTTCAACAAAAGTGTCCAGCTCCTTGCCTACGCCGATGACATTGACGTCATCGGGCGTTACAAGCGAGATGTCATAGCTGCCTTTGCGGCAATCGAAATATAATCTGTCAAATTGGTCTGGTGGTAAATGAGGGCAAGACGAATCAGAAGCGGCTATGGTCCCATGTTGAGGCTGACAGGTAAACTTTTGAAGTCGTCAAGGGATTCGTCTACCTTGGCATCGCCATAAACAGCAGCAATGATGTCAACCTGGAGATAAAGCGAAGGATTACTCTTGCCTATAGGTGCTACTACGGTCTCAGTAAGCAGCTGAGTACTCTCTCGACCGACAAAACTTGCACTCTATAGGACGCGTATTGTGCCGTGCTCCTCTATGGCGTAGAAGCATGGACACTGTCGCGACATGACACGGCGGTCTTGGGGTGTTCGAGAGGAAGGAACTTCGCGAAATCGTCGGCTCTGTTCGAATTGACGACAGCTATCGTATACGAATCAACAGCGAGCTGTATGAGCTGTATAAAGACATGGACGTACCGCAGCGAATTGACAACCAGCGGTTACGCTGGCTTGGCCATGTCTGCCATATGGATGATGAAGCTCCGACGATATAGGTGTGCGATGCAATAGTTGGAGGTCGACGGCGAAGAGGGAGGCCGTGTCTCCGGTGAAAGGACCAAGTTGACGAGGCCCATATCTTCTCTTGGTGTGACCAGCTGGAGAAGGCGCGTGCATAGCAGAGTGGCCTGGAGAGAGCTTTCGCGGCAGGCCGTAACCCGGCAACGAGTTGTTATGGCCAGTTTAGTAAGTAAGTAAGTAAATTTACATACTTTGCAGGCTTAGCCATATTTTTGGGAATCTATAATTATTGCTCTATAATAATTATTCCCAATAAGAAATGTTTTACGTCGCCTATAACTATTATCATGTAATAAATAGTTTTGAGTTGCATAATAACTCTTATAAATTACAAGTATATTTTTTGTTGTCGATAATTATAATTTTGGGATTTTTGTTTTTTACATTGCTTCATAACTTTTTTTAATGACTTTTTTAATTTACGTTACCGATAACTATTATTTTGAGATATTTTTTTTACGTTGCTTCATAACTTTTATTTATGATTTTTTTTCATTTACGTTGCCGATAACTATTATTTTGAAAAAACAAATTTTTTACGTTGAATTACCACATTTTGGATATGAATTGATATTTAATTGTTTTAAATTGACAAACGTAAATTAACTGCAGAAACCTAAATTCCACCAACAACTAAACAATTTAAGATCAATTAATACTCAAAATGTGGTAAGACAACATTAAACAAAAATTTCGCTCATAAAAGTTATGATGCAACGTAAAAAAAATTTTTTCAAAAATAGCTATCGGTAACGTAAATAAAAAGTCATTAATAAAAGTTATGAAGCAACGTATACAAAAAAAACCAAAATAATAATTATCGAGAAAGAAACACATTTGGTTCGCTGTTTTTGCTTTCGACGCATTCACGCTTTTGGTGCAAATTTATAACTCGCTTTGTTTGCAGCAACGCTTTCGTTGCATCTGTCAAAAAGTAGAATCAGTGCAAGTAGCCCAACTTTCTACTTTTCGACGCTTTGCTTGCAACAACCACGGTTGGTAAATTTGTCTTTCGTTATAAATGTTATCGGTAAATAACATTTTCTCCTGAACAGTTTCTGTCAATTTTGGTGCTAAAAATTATTTCAAACAAAGTTCAAGTAAAGGTTAAAAATATTTCAGTAAATAAAATTCGTTCAATTAAATCATTACGCCGAATGCTACTATAAATGAAAATCGCATAATAGTTATCGATTTGTATTTATTTGTATTTCTTTTTTGCGCAATTTGATTTTGCATCAAAAATCGTCTCGTGCTGCCCCGTTGCTGAGCACTTGCAGCACAAGCAGTTATGCGAACAAAATCGATGAACTCAATAAATACATTAAAATCAGCAATTTCCCTTTTTATTGTCGTCAAGTTGTTTTGTTTTCACACCACAAAATGTTACTATCAGCCAAGGCGAATTAATACAGGTGACCTCGTTGAATCAGCTGATTTGATGTTTTTGTGGTGGAAAAGGTCTAGATTGTCAAAATGCCTGTGTAAAACTGTGATAGTTTAAAAATGAAAAAAGCAAGCTTTGTTTTGATTGGCTGATTTTGACAATCTAAACCCAGAAAACAAAATACATTAACATTTTGTTGCTGCCCTAACGCTATCGCCTGTATGAATTCGCCTTGCTATCAGCTGATCAAACGATGCTTCAAAGCGAGTTGTTTAGGTCAAAGCGTGAAATGGACCGAATGCATCACAAGCGAAACAAGCGTCGCTGTAAACAAAGCGAGTTAAGGCCAAACTCCATGAATCGCGTTATGACGTTTCACGCTTTATTCGCTTCGCAATGTTATATGCTCCATAACATGCGTTTCATGCTTCTGCTTCTTCTTCTTACGTCAGCTGATGCTAATTTTTAATTGTAAAACTGCTGATTAATTTCGTTGTGAATTGTGAGAAAACAAGGAAAATTGTGAAAAAGAACGAAATGGAATCGCTAAACGACATTAGAGACTTTTTTAGAGTTTACTTATTTCATTTTAAACACAATAAATGCATATCGAGCATTCCAAAAATATAAAAAAGATTCAATTGAATTCAATTTGTAAAAATTTATTTCACAGGAATGAGCAAAATTCGATATACAACGAATAAGCTATCGAATTGCCAATACAGCGAAGACTAAGTTTAAGGAAGTTTTTTAGGAATAACTTCACATTTTATGTTAAAATATTCGATTTCAAATGTTTCTTAGCTAAATAATAGCTTTCGTGTAAAATAAATGCATTCGAAATAGAAAAGTTGCAAATAGTTCAACTTTTGACGCGTTTCGGGCTTATCGACGTCAAGTCATGGAGTTTGCTTCATGCAAATCACTGATTCCACGTTTATTCGAAAAGCGAAAAATGATGATATGCTTGAAACGCGCTTTATGGAGTTGCCCCATTTGAGTTACACAACGCGCTTTTGAAGCATCGTCTAATCAGCTGACAGTAACATTTTGTGGTGTAGAGCTGGAAAAACATGATGTTTCGATGGTGGTGACGACGCGCGACGTGAATGCGTTTCGCCGTAATTGCATGCAAAGTATTATTTTCTTATTTGGAATATAACTTTTCATAAATTTACACATCATTAATTTACAATTTTAATTTAATTTTTTATGATTCTATACTCTCCAATACAATTTTACGATTTTCTCGTCGCTCAATTAAATGTGTATTATATTGCATATCGCCTTCTCAATATTGCTTTTCCATCCCGCGTTATTGGGTCGGAAAACCCTTTGGCCTGCGTCCCATAATTTCTAAAAAGTTGTTATCGTAAATACAAAAGCTCATTTAAGAGGCCCTTAATATTTATCGTCTTATTTACACATGTGCACGAACTCGCGCTTTTCGTACTGAGCGGCACATTCTTTTTTTTATATTTGTGCAATAGTTTTTAATAATGATTATATCGAGTAACTCAAGCACAGAAATTTATGTTATTTCATATTTTTTCAATGTAATTTTATTTTATATTTGTTTCTATGTACAACATTACCAGAAATATAGTCGCAGAAAATATTTTGATTGATATTGTAATTGCTTTCCTTACATACTGCATTTTATTACTGCTAATTTACATACAGAAATGTGGGTATGCGTACTAACAGATGCTCTATTCGTACTACGTATAAATTCATTACATTTTCGCAGGTAGGCAATTGCATAAATTTTAACCACTTCAATCCACATTATATATAATGTATTATATTATATATATATATATAAGAAACAAATATATATTAAAATAAATATTTCTCAATTGTTTTGATGATAATAAACTGGAATGGTGTATAACCGCATGGAATCGTACGTTATAACAAATTTCTGAAGTGCAGGGGGCTCAAGATAATTTCATTGGGGTTTAATAGCCAATTTTAGTTGATTTCTCCGCCAGCACATACATTTGTACGCACAAGCTTAATTAATACTTTAACTGTGAGGCTTTAAACACTTAAACATTTAAATGGTGCTAGTTTGACACAAATCCGTAAAAATATGATACACATATACATAGCAAACAAGTGATTATACGCTTTTTTAACAGTCTGCGGGTTAAAACTGCGACTCAAGCAAGGCCGAGGCGTATATTTGACTTCGCAAACACATGTTTCCCAAACACAGTTTACACAATGATAAATGTTTCTAATAAGTGAAGTAAGTGGTAGGCAGTAATTAAGTAACCGCTACTGGTCGTTTAGAATAGATCATATCCATTTGGCTATGGTTTAGAAATATTTCTGCTCAAGTAACTCTGTATTCCGTACAGTCAGTCTGAATTTCATATTGAAATGGTCGCCGTTCTACGCATCGATTCACAAAATTGATTATCGTGAACTGATTCTTTTCAAGTTTAAGTTTACATAAAACAAATAGCTGTGCTGCATGCGAGGCTTGCTTTTTTGCCTCGTATAGACCAGTCTGGGACAAGTCGGCGCATTTACGTGTTGAACATATTTTGCTGAGTGGCATCATTCTCAAAGTCAGTCCATGCGTTGTTTAGTTCCATGAAAATGAGTTTGGCTATCTCCTCGTTTTGCGTGCCATTGTGCTAAATCCAGAAATATATTTTGCATAAAATTTCCTATAGTTCTTGCGCATACCTACCTTGTCCGGATGTACAGCCAAGCACGCACGCCTGTACGATTTCTTTACGTCAGCCGGTGTTATGAGCGTCGACATCTCACACTTGGTCCATTTAGCATCGGTCCACAATATCGTGTGCATAGAACAGAGGAGCGCACGTATATTATTTTTCTTACCTTCAGTCTGAAATTGGAAAATATTACTTAATTGGTAATTTCCAAAAAACTCGCTTACCCATTCCATTATGCGAAGCTTATCCGGATCCATGTCCTTAATGAAATCATCTTTACGCATTTCGTTGATAGAACGGGGACCTTGGTTCGCTTTACCGCCAAATTTGTAGCCCTGTTCCCCCAAAATGTCTGCAAATATGTCAGCGTTTTTTGCCTGAGCACCGGCACTCATATTTGTTTTTGACGTCTCGAAGCTGGCGCGACTGTAATCAGGCCGGACTTGAGGTTGTGGTTGCTGTGCTGTCCCGGATCTTCCCGTGGATGGCGACGATTCAGCCGTGAACGGTATTCCTCCCATGCTACTATGATTTGGTGAAGCAGTTACCGTTTGCGACTGTGACGTGTGAGTGCTTCCGCTGGTGTGGTGTGAGGGGCTAGAAAACTGGGTGTTATAGGGGCTGTTACCAACGGGAGTGGTGCCGGTGGACTTGCTACCGCCTAACGTGTGGGGATTGAAATTAATATTGAGACCCGAAGCGAGGTTTGCAATGTCTGCAAAAGGATCTTTTGCCTAGAACAAACAAATCAATATTAACTTCTTGCAATATTTGTAAGGGACAACTACTAAACAACTACACCAACCTGCTGTGGAGATGTTTCTTTACTTGTGGGGATCGTGGTGTAAGTGGGCATGGTGCTGAAGAATGTGTTAGCCGTTTGGTTGGGCACCAGCTGTGGTTGTGGCGCAGACGAGTTGGTGCCAAGACGACCATTGTTACCATTGCTTTCGGCGGATGATGATGCAGCGAATGCATTGAAATTCAAGTTTACCCCCGACATCGTAGCCGAATTTAGTGGGCCGAAAATGTCATCCAAAGCGGCAGTTGAGATGGGCTGTGTATTGTCAGCTGCAATGCCGAATAATTTGAAATGCTCTGAATTACGAAATTTGGTGCAAAACCATGGTTACCCAGAATATCCGGAATAGCCGTTGACCCTATGCCCGAAGAGTCATCATCGCCAAATGCACCCAGTAAATCGAAGCTGGCGTCACTTGTCGGCATTGCAGTGGCCTGCGGATCTTGCACGACTTGCGGAGGTGGTTGGTTTAAGTTAAGCAAATCAATGGGTGGCGAAGGTTCGGGTTGTGATGCGGGTTCCTCGTGCACAATTTCAGTCACATCAGGCATTATGAGCGGTGAGCTAGGTTTATGCAATTTTTCTTTGGGCGCAATGAAATCTTCAGTAGATTTTGTTGATTCTGGCGGGTGATTTGTCATTGGTTTAGTAACTATAACAAAATTACGTAAATATCGCCAATGTCACCCAAATATTATTACAAATATAACTTACCAAAATTATCCACCATCTCGTCGTATTCCAATTGCGAGCTGAATAAATGGTGAGCATTACGTTGTGGTTTCGGAGGCATCCATGGCGGGCTCCGGCTGGGAGGGCATTCAATGTCTGTTGCAGTTATTGAAACGGAGACCGTGAAATCTGACGGGACCTGTTCTGGATCCGGCAAATCATCCAAATCATGCGTTGTGAATGTAATGAGAGTTTCTTGTTCTGGTATGAAACCTGTGTGAAATTGCAGTTGGCAGATTTTTAAACCTTGTGGGCGCACTATGCCTTTACGGGCATGGTAAAGCGCAATAGTAAGGTCGCCGCACACAGTTAAATTAATGGGAAGTGTTATTTTACCGGGTCCAGCTAAATAAAATCTGTGGGTGAAAATTATTATCATCAAAATTAAGGCAAGTGTGTCAAGTTTTAAAAATAAAGCAAAATCAAAGTGTATTACACACTTTGAAGCAAAATAAACCAATTAAATAAATACTACGCCTGTATACTTTACTTTACTCATGATACAATCAGAGTAAGGTAGATTCATACTATTTTTTACTACGCCGTTTACTTTTTTGTTTTGACAAAAATACATTTAGTTTTAGGGGCGTAATTGAATGTAGTGATTTTCAATAGTACCCACAAAAAATATGTAGGTGTAGTAAATGATATCACTGTGCAAGTCCAAAATTTAGACATGGGGGGGACCTACTGGGTGAGTTTCCTATAGGTATACTGAGTTGAGATCCACCAGCCGTTTGGTAAGATTGGCTCTAGTTTATGAGAAATCCGACTTCGAAGTTTGGTAATGTTCGTCAAGTTTGTCGCTTAAGTAGGTCCTAAATTGTTTCGAATATCGCTTTACTGTCTTCGGCAAGTTTGTAGATATTTTAACGACCAACAAATTTGCTTCAGACACCAATTAAAAAAAAATACATTCAAACTGTGTAATTGCGATGTGTGCATTTTTTTGCGCAGCGCTACGTGGCGTATGAGTGTCATACGCCACGTTGAGTGTTATAATTAAATGACACATATCGCAATTACACAGTTTGAATGTATTTTTTTGAATTGGTGTCTGAAGCAAATTTGTTGGTCGTTAAAATATCTACAAACTTGCCGAAGACAGTAAAGCGATATTCGAAACGATTTAGGACCTACTTAAGCGACAAACTTGACGAACATTACCAAACTTCAAAGTTGGATTTCTCTTAAACTAGAGCCAATCTTACCAAACGGCTGGTGGATCTCAACTCAGTATACCTATAGAAAACTCACCCAGTAGGTCCCCCCCATGTCTTAATTTTTGAGGGCAAATTTCACGCACAGTGTATTTATATGAATAAAATGGCAAAGACAATTTTTTATAGTGGTTTATAAAGAATTATAAAGAATATTTCAATAGATTTAAAGATAATAGTTTGGAACACCAAGCGTGGAAGATATTGTGAGCCTGATTTCCGATTGTATCATGACTATAAGTGTTATGTTAAAGTTATGTCGCGTGTGTACGCAGCAATGCACAACATTACATAGAGTTCCAACGGAAAGGACTGCATGTATCTGCACCAGAAAGCTAAGCATGAATCATTACTTATGTGCATTTGCCATACATATCTATAACATCAAAAAAGTGTAATGATATATTTCTTCAATTTCTTATTGAAACCTTTATTTCGTCGCAGTTGTTTAACCAGAGATCTAGTAAAAGTATTCAAGTATATGTGCGACGTTTTTAATCGTGCAACAAATGTATCGCCAAATCGATACCAACCCCTATGAATGCGAGGCATTGCGCTGGTGCAGGAAGGACATATAGGTTGGGAGAAAGGATGTTGGGTGAAGAATTTATGGATTCTTGCCTTGAACCTAAATCATAAATGCTGGGGAAAATATCTGCAGGGAGACCATTCCACAATCGTGCTGTACGGGCGAGGAACGAACTTTCTCTGTAGTGCGTAGTGCGCTGGAACATCGTTTCAACGTGGAATGCATGGGCACCAGTGTTCAAACGGGTTGCCCGGGGGAATACCCGGAGTGATGGCAGCAAGCTGCTCATCTCCACTCCACTCAAGAATCACCGATATCGACGGTGAACCCAGCCGACTTCGTAGAATACTCAACTCATCCCCGAGGCACCTCGATTGTATCCAGAAACCTCAGGGCAGCTGGACAACCTTCAACGACTACGATCGCAATCTTCCTGAGGTCGACCGGGTCCCTAGAACACCCCTTTCTACTTGGCTAACCAAATCTCACCTACATTGGGACATCAAGTCCTTTGACACCAGCTGACATCCAGCACGACGCCGAGTTTGTCGCGCCCTGGCTTCTACGCATTTATAATACCTGCTTGAATCTCTCCTATATTCCTTTCGATTGGAGGGAGTCCAGGGTGGTTATTATACCGGGGGCGGGGAAGTCGTCCCATGTTAAAGCTAAAGACTACAGAACCATCTGCCTATCGTAATTTCTTCTCAAAACCTTTGACCTTCTATCCAAGTCACAACATGCCTATACAAGGGGCAAGTCTGTTGAAACAGGGTTACACTCACTTCTTAAGACGATCGAAAGATGCTTCGCACACAAAGAGTTCACTCTGACAGCATTCCTCGAAATTGAAGGGGCCTTTAACAATGTCTGTGCACAGGCAGTTGTTATGGCACTCTCCAATTAGAACCTTGACACAAAGTTGGTGAGATTTGTCGAGAGTTTGCCTAAAATGATTATCGCCAGCTCCGCAATCGGGTACTCTCGCATTTAGCGTAAGGTTCCCTCATTTGATCTGGAATTTGGCAGTGAACTCTCTACTTAATCGACTTGACAATACTGACTGCAGATTTGTTGCATATGCGGACGACATTGCAATAGCAGTCTCCTTTCTGTGAAACTCAACTATACACTTAGGATTCTATCTCAATGGTGCCGGGAATTCGGCCTTGATGTCCCTCCAAAACTGAGGTTTAGGTAGGTTTTTAGTAGGAAGTATGAGATACCTCAATTCGCCCCACCCACACTAAACGGCGTTAGACTTAACCTTAGCAACAATGTTAGGTACTAAGGTCTAATTCTCGACTCTAAACTAAATTGGAAGGCTACGGAAAGCCTCGTGTGCTCTCTACTGCTGTAAACGGGCCCTAGGCGCAAGGTGAATCATGTCTCGGCTTGGCACTCGGCAGTAGTTGAACCAAACCTAATATTTGGCGCCTTTTTCTGGTAGCCTGCCATCAGCAAGGCGGTCAACCTGAAACCTCCTGATAAAGTCAGGAGAACAGCGGCCACCTTAGCCACAGGGATTCTCCACAACCACACCCACGAAAGCATTGTTCACCCTTCTCCACTGGCTCCCTACTGCGCAACGGGTAAAATTACATGCAGTGACCTGCAGTCAGACTTCGTAGTAGCAAGCGAACCACCGACAACTTTATCAACATCTACACTGACGGCTCTAAATTGGCGAACAAGGTTGGCTGTGGTATCTTCTGCAGCTTCGTCTTTCCTTCCGCGTGCCTGATCACTGCAGTGTCCTCCAGGCAAAAGTAACGGCCATTTACCACGCTTCTATCTGGCTTATCTGCGAGGACGCACATAAGGCGGATGCCCATATATACTCAGACAGTCAGGCAGCCATCAAGTCGCTCGCGGGGGCTCCACTTGCATCGGTCAAATTGATACTCAAACAATTTTATCAAAAAAGAAGCAAACGAATTGGGGTCTGACGTTTGGGATGGGTGATTGTGAATCAGTCAGTTAGTCAGGGCGAACAATTATATGTATATAGATATATTCGAATACCTCATTTTTTCGTAATCCTGTACGGTGGTGAGTAGCATGCGGTCGTTGCAGTACACCTCCATGTAAATACGACAGCCGTCGCGTGCCTTTGTCATGCGTGGTACTGGCTGGCAATACACTGATACTAAATTAATGTTTTTATAGTGTGGCAGCAGTGGCGTCGGACGCAAAATATCTCCAAAATAGTACAGAAAGCGAAATTCCGATGGGCGCAAGTTAATGGGGTGCCGTTTCACCGCAAAAACTTGCACGGCGTCCTCGGGTTCTTGTATCAAGTCGGCATACATCAGCAACGCACAAACCATTGTCGCTGCAGAACAGCCTCCGGAGTCGTTAGTTTGTATAATCACTATTGACTTAGGGTCAGCAGTGAGGAAGCCATACATATCCTCCGCGACTGAGAACATACTTTGCAAATTTGGCGCATGTGCCTGCTGGCAACCATATGTGGAACCGACCTCCACCGTACGTACTGGCGGCGGCAGGCGAGGGCAAGAACTGGCGCCGAAATTGTATATGCTTACTTTCTGCGGTGGAAAGCGACTTTCGATTGATAAACGTACGTCTTCGATATTATTTGTCTTATATGCTGACTCAAAACCCTCTGAGGGACAGGGCATTACTAGCACGCGCGATGTAATGTAGCTGATGTCCAGATCAGTGCGTGCGATAGTCTGATGCATTGTTTGCATCATCTTTGACGAAGTGTCTTTAAGGTTTTTCAAAAAATTGCCCGCACCTCCACGCAGCGAAGAAAACAAGCTGGCGTTATTGCTGGTACCAGGAGTACCAGCGCTCAGCGATACAGGCGACGGTGTTCTTTGTGCAGCAAGTAATTTCATTGGTTGTATTGGTGTTTCGGCTGATGTAGTGGGATTATCGGTGTAGAATAGGGAATTTCCATGCGCGATAGACGGTGGACCTTGTGGCACATGGTTTGTGTCATTCAGCGAGCTGCTCGAGGAAGATTTTTCAAATGAGTTACCGCTTAAGTCCAGATGTCCTTTTAGCGACCAATTGCGCGTTTCTGCGAGCGCAGCCAGGCGATCTAAAATCATTGATATATTCAAGCGATGCGCCGGATTGACGGTGAGACAACCTATGGATAAGTAATAAGCATAAATTTATGCATAAAGTCAATCAAAGCAGCTCCCATTTACCTTTGATTATCTCGTGAAAGCAAGTGAATCGATGGTCTTTGGGTAGAACGTAATTACCATTTACTATGCGCAATTTGGCGGAATCCTCAAACGGGTGTTTTTGAAAGCATAATACATATAAAATGCAACCGAGTGCCCAGATGTCTGCTTTAATGCCAATCTCATAGTTCGACCACATATCAATTACTTCTGGCGCACGATACATTGGCGTGGTCACCGAGTTCAGCTTTGGGAAGAAAAATTAAAATAGACGTTAGACTTGAAAACGAAATCGTCTTATTCCACGCCATTATATGGTCAATTGGATCAATTTACAATAAGTGTAACACTGTGCCAATGCTAGTAATAAAGAATAAACCGTTTTTATTACACACAAATCACACACACGCTCCAAAACCACATACTCACCTGGTCTTCTAGCAAATTTCTTTGCTTTGCATCCCAACTGAGGGTCGGAGCAAAGAATTCCTTCGTAGCCGAGCCAAAATCACACAGTTTCAATTGCTTATCGTTCCCGATCAGAAAGTTCTCGATCTGCAAAAGCGTAGGACGATACCCCTCAATGACCACGAGAAAAATGCTTCACATTTTACCTTAATATCTCGATGCATTATGGACGGCGTTTGCATATGCATGTGGGCCACAGCGCGTGCAGCCTGGTAGAAGACCTTCAGCACCAACGGCGGATCGAGGGGCGTATTCAGAAAGTCGATTAATGATCCACCTGCAAGCAAGGTGTTTATCATTTAACTTTTGTTGTTACTTCTATTAGAGCGATAGTTACCGTTACACAATTCGGTAAGCAGCAAATACTCGGCACGCTGCTGCGGTCCCGTGGTTTTATCGATGAATGACGCGCCTACAAATGCCACAATATTCGGGTGCCCCGACAGCTGTTTGTGGGTATTAATCTCGTTGATGATGGCATTGCAGGCTTGCTTATCAGTACCAATGAGGCGCTTGAGGGCGTACTGTTTGCCTGTTTGCAATTCTTGAGCGACGTACACAAACGCAAAACCGCCTACAACAAAGAAATAAACGCGGAACTTGACAACAAAAGTTCTGTAGAGACAAACGGACAATATTAAATAGGTCTGCTCCCTTATTTGTATCTTTCAGATGTGCACATAGTTTCTTAGCGCAACAAACTTTGTACCGAAGTGTACATATTTGATGTAAATGGACGCTCAGATTTTTCCAGGTTGCAAAATGGATTTGTTTGCAGTACAATATGCCTAACTTTACGCTCGCATAATTGTGGCAGCAATCAAAAACAATTTCTTTGAGGCAATTAAAACCAATTTCGTTATCTCGAAGTTGTAACTCAGGAAAGAATTTATTGAAATTTAGGAAATGGTAGTTTTATAGTTTTTGATGTCGTCGTGGTTATTCGTAAGAAAACTGCTCGTTAGCCTGAATCAAACACAATGAAAATTAGGAGAAAAGTTTACTGAATTTTAGAGAGCGCATCGACGCAATCAGTAGCAGCAAACCCATAGTGAAATAAATATTTCAATATGCAGCAAAACCCATTTCCGCCTATACTTCTAAAAAAACAGTTGCCAGATAATAGCTAGGTACCAGTGCAGCTATTTACTATTTCCGATTAAGTAATTATTGATTAATAGTTTCAAAGTGCAGTTTTGCAATTCAGATGTCAACAAAACTATTGTCCTAGCTGGGTGCCACTAGTGTTTACCTTCCGCAATTACTTCCTTCACACACAGTTTGTTTCCTGCCACTTCGACCACTTGTCCACAAAACTCATTGATGCTGGAACGCGTCGGCGATACATTGGCACTGCCACTCACGGAGGAACTTGCAGTCACCACATTCGGGCAGGGGGTGGTGTTAAAATAACCCATCGCCGACTTGAAGAATTCACTCATTTTTAAGCACTTGCTCTACAATTGGCTATACATAAACACTCCCGTCGTCTTATTTCGCAATATTTACAGATAACAAATTCAATATTTTCTTTTTGGATTAATGTTACTTTCTAAAGAATTGCTTGGCCACACTACATACGCGGAACAAAGCCAATCAGACTATTTAATGTTTTTCTGCCAAATTCAACGAAAATTACGCCATGACAGCACAACACAAGGCAAAAGCAAGCAAAAGTGCTACTCAAACAGTGTTGCCCGATCCCTGAAATTACTTTCTCCTAAATCTTAAAAAAATACCGAAATTTTCTCCCAAAAGTTAAAAAAATATCATAAAATTGTTTTATAATTTGCGTCTTTTTAAAGGCATAAGACTTCCCATAAAAAATAAAAATGTGTACATATATTTTTTTCAGCTTAACAACAAAAATGAAACACATAATAAATGAATTAAACAGTAACAGAAATAAGTGAGAACGAGATAGAACGAGCTTACATTTTTTAAGCTTACACATTTTTAACACAATAGGATGCTTCGAATATTAAAATAGTTGCCAAAATATGTTTTGTTGCCAGTGTTCCCAGTAAAAATTCACTAAGGATCAGAAAAATCCCTTAAAATAAATCTTCTAAACAATTCTTTCTCCTAAAAAAAAGGAATCTCCTAAATCTGGCAACACTGTAATCAAACTGAACCTACGTCGTTGCCAGACAGTTATTATCGTGACTTTTGCTTCACCAGAAATCTAAATGCATTTATGTACATTATTCGACTAAAATCGTTATTTGAATAAAGGATTTCATTACAGCGTAAGCAGATACATTTCTGTTTCAATTGTCAAAGTAGATGGACGTAGCATATCCAACTTAAATATTTTTTTGTGCATCTTCATTAACAATGCAGTATAGCAATATAAGGCATTGGTGCTCAGTGGCCTGTCAGATGAAGGGAATGAACTATAAGTAGTAATTAATAAAGTGGTTAAAGGTATTTAAAGAAAAAGCACCATTGTTTAGTTTTGCTGCTTACATCAATGCAACAAAAATATTTGTATTTGTAGGAATTTTAGACGAGGTACTGATGTTATATCTTCCTTCCAATTAGCTTTAATTCGACTTAATCCTAAAGTTATTGAATTATGATGTTTGAAAAGTAAACAAAGTTTAAGACATAACATTTTCAAATTTACAGCAGCTGCAATAAAAGGAATATATTTCTTTATGAAAGTTATAATAAATATTGGACACTTGGCAGTTCTAGTTTGTCCATAGTTGTTAACGCCTTCTTATGTGCAAAGGCAAATTCAATAGATTGCAGCAACACAACAGCTGATTTTATATTTTTCCTTTTAATATTGGCGCTTGGTCATGCTGATTATCAAAATGGCCATAGCACTAGCTGTGGCTGCTGATTGACTCATGAGCCGATCGTTTAGGCTACGCTACGTTACTATTACTTTTTAATGCTTCTTGGTTGTACAAATATTTTTACACATATATTTTCATTATAATATGATCAGAAATAAGTTGTGTGTTTTGTTCACTTCATTGTGTTAGCTGATTTTGACAATCAGCACGTCAAAAAGTACTAACATTTTCGTTGTTAACCTAGTGCTACCATCTTGTTTAAGCGCCTTGTGTGCTTATGGTGCAACCTCATAACACGCTTGGTTCGAAGCATATATGTAATACTTCTATATTGGCAGCAACCTATCTTCACAATAAGTTTTCATTCGGAAATCAAAGGGAGACAAGCGATGAGACAGAAAACACGAAATTTTGTGAATGTATTTCTATACGTATATACATGAGCACTTCTCCACATGAACAACTGTCAAACTGCTCCAGGGGCGGTTGAAGAAAAAGGTACTATTTTCAGTTAATTTCGACAAATTGTTATTTTTTTCTGCCTGAACGCACCTGACTTTTTGACACTTTTTACAGCTGTCAAGGTACATTCGTTTATACGCTTTCTCGCTCATATTTCACTATTGCTGTACTGTGATGTTGGCGAATGTACCCTGAGCTTACTGCCAATATAGAAGTATTACATATATGGTTCGAAGCAACGCTTTCGTAGCATCTGTCAAAAAAGGAGAATCAGTAGTGGAGCAGTAGCAGTATTATAACCATGGTTCAACTACAAGGTTATGGCAAGCCACCGGCTGATCGTTTATGGCTTCTGTCAAAATCGTTGGTGTCAGCAGTGGTTCTGTGTTGCTGCATCGGTTGAAATGAAAATACCTGACTAAAAACAACTGACCTGAGCACTTTTCCCGTTTTTTCACTCAAATACAGCACCGTCTGGCAACAATCACTTTTGTATGTTTTCAGTTTCTCCCTCTTTCGTCGGAAAATATCAGCTGATTTTGACAGTAACGATAAACAATCCTACCAACAAGATACATGTGGTTTTTCGTGTTGCGGGCATGCTATTACCTTGTTATTGTGCCATGATTATAACATTGCGTAGTAGTGCTGGAACCAACATCGATGTAACATCGATTCATCGATGTTTGAAAGAGATTTGAAACACGATTTTCGATGTTTATCTCTACTTTCCCATTACTATTGAAAGGAGTGCGAGAAGCTAAAAAAAACTACAAAAATGCATATAACATTTATAAAGCTTATAAAACAAATTTGGACATGATGTATTTATAAACCGCAGCGAATGGATCTCGACCATAATCAAATAAGATTTTGCTACTGGGAGGCACAGAAATGTTTATTTTCTTATTAATGCTCATTAATATGTGGCGGCAGCCGCCGTGGCTCAGTTGGTTATTGCGTTGGACCGTGAGTCGAAGGCAGCGACCCAGGTTCAAATACTGCCTGTAATAACACCTAAGAAAAATAACGGGAAAACTCGTTTTCTCTTTCAGTGGCTGTCCTCTCAGCTGGAAATGGCAAACCTGTGAGAGTGAAAATTGCTTATGAAAGAGCTCCCAACCTGCCGTTCGGAAGCGGCATAAAACTGTAGGTCCCTTCCACCCGCGTAAAAATTCACACGCACAACACGGGTGGTTGCGGGAAGCTAGGCCTTAGTCTCGCGTAAGCAGGCTGTCGTGCCAGTCAATTAAATTAATTAATTAAACAATGCCGGGAATAAGCAAAAATTCTAAAAAAGCATATATTCGTACGCAGTTTAGAATGAAAATTTACCGGCATTGTTTACTTGAACGTATTAATGAAAATTCTTCGAATTGAAAGTGTCGCGGAATTTTTATCTGTACCAACAATTTTCATCAATTTCTAACAAAATGTATACAAGATCAGCTGTTTTCACAAATACTAAGTATTTACAACGAGGTCGTTCACGATCTGATGTAAAATTTCATAAATATTACCAAAATTACTACAGAAACCACAGATCGACGGATATTGAAAAAAATGCAAAAACTGCTAGCAACTTTACACTTAAAATACTATGATACGTTCTACTTCTCGATGCTTTGGTTTTGTCTTTCGCAGTGGTGAGAAATTTATATTTAATTCTATATGTTATCGACAAACGACTTTTTTTGGTAAATAATTTCTTTCAATTTTGGTGTTAAAAATTTGTGTTTTACACAAAGCACATATTATTCAAATTCATATTTTTAAAATGTTAGTCATTTTCCAGTGAATGACATGCGTTAAATTCAATTTATTGCGTTCAATTCTACCATGAGCAAAAATCGCATAGTAGGTATCGATTACATTTACGTACTGAGTGTGATCTTAATATATTTGTATTCATTTTAGCGCAATTTTATATTGGACGCAATTGATATTGGGTTTAGGCTGGCTGCCCAGAAGGTTTTCCTGACGACTTGGATAAAGTCAATAAATTCATTAAAATCCACAATTACCTTCTCCACTGTTGTCAAGTTATTTTGTGTTCACACCACAAAATGTTATCGTCAGCTGATTAGACGGTGCTTCAAAAGCGCGTTGTGTAACTCAAAGCCTCAAAATAAACCGGATGCGTCACAGGCAAAACTCATTTCGCGGCAAGCAACGCGTGTTATGCAGTTGCACCATTAATGTGCCAGTGCTGCCAAATTGCAACTAGGGATTCCTATTGGTCTCATTGCTTTGTTTCATGTGGTTTTACTTTACCACGAATTTGTAGAATATTTTCGCATCAGCTGTTCCACGTTGGGAAAGTGTGTTATCCAGTGGTTATCTTTAGGATTTGTGTAGAGTGAGTTATAATTTTTGTGCATACTTCGCCGAAAATTCGAGTTTTGGCACAAAATTAAAAATGTCACACCAAACTGGGATAAAAGGTAACCGTCTTCAATTACAAGCATATTTGGTTTCTTCAAATAAATACATATGTCCATATATAAATTGAACTGGTCGGTTTGCAGCTAACGCAAAGCTAACAAAAGTTTTTGGAAAACGTGAAAATGGAAAACTACGAGTGATAAAAGTATCAATAGAGAACGGTGAGTAACGGATCGCCATAGAAGCAAGCAAGTTTTAGACGTACTCCCATCAACTAACAGACGAGCTGAACTGCACGGCCACCGCAGAGGTGAAGAAGGACTGGGAGAAAGACTACGACAAGTTGATTGCGCCGCTCCTGGAGGAAAATGTACCGTGCTACATATTGTACCGTTTGGATAACAAGATATCAATTGGTTACGCATGGCTGCTGATTAGCTGGGTGCCAGACACTGCAACCATACGGCAGAAAATGGTTTACGCGTCGACGAAAGCCACGTTAAAAACAGAATTCGGGTCAGCGCATATCACGGAAGAGCTGCATGCGACTGCGCTGGAAGAGACCACGCTCGAGGGTTACCAGCGGCACAAGCAGGCATTTGCAGCGCCCGCACCTTTGACCACACGTGAAGAGGAGTTGGCAGAGTTGCGTAAAACTGAAGTCGCTACAGAGATCAACACGGACACACGTCACCAAACGCTGGGTGGTATTGCTTGCCCGCTAACAGATACCACGTTGGCGGCGGTAAACGACCTGTTGCACGGCAGATATGACTATTTGCAGTTTCGCATCGATTTAGAAGAGGAACGCATACATTTGTCTCATGCTGGATTTGTTCCGCTGACCGAGTTACCGCGTCAGGTTCCGACGGAACATGCACGTTATCATTTGTATCTGTTTAAGCACACGCACGAGGGTGACTACCAGGAGGCGTTTGTGTTCATCTACTCTATGCCAGGCTATACGTGTTCGGTCCGCGAACGTATGATGTATTCTAGCTGCAAGGCGCCGTTTCTGGAGAACCTGCAAGCACTAGGTGTGGATGTGATAAAAAAGGTTGGAGCTTCAGACATGAAAAAAGTTTGTTTATAAAAGTTTGTTTTTATATATATTTCAGCTGGAAATTGATAGTGGTTCTGACCTTACCGAGGAATATTTGCAAGAGGAACTGCATCCAAAAAAAATTCTTCACCGACCGGCATTTGCTAAACCGAAAGGGCCACCGAATCGTGGCGCCAAGCGTATGACGCGCCCACAAGAGGAATCCTAAACAATGGGAATAAAGCAATATATTCGACAAAGCTGTGTTTAAAAATATAAGATTTCGCATTGGTACTCGCATTTTATCTTATTTTCATAATTTTGCAATCAGTTCAGAATATATGAATTTTACTTTTTTACGTAACAATCGTTATGGTACCTTGGCAATTTTTTAGTATTGCTAAAAAAATATAAGTGCGAAACGAAACCTTCGTTTGTTGGTGTATTTACTTATGGTTTTTAAGAAGTGTAAATAAAAAAGTCAATGGGATATTTTGGGATGCAACTAAACCTGAGAGTGAAAAGTGCCGCAAACCTAAAACACAGCGCGCGCGTCGCTTTAAACCGTCGCACAGTGGGGTAATATATATGTAAGTAAAGTGCCGATTAATTCAAAAACGAAAAATAAAGATACAAATATGTTTTTGGTACCGGGTTAAAGTGGATACAATTCTGCATCACTATGTGATAACCGTTAACCGTTTTCCCGCAAAGCACTCTGAAAGTTGGCATTTATTTTCAGTTTTTGTGCGATAAACGCGCTTTTTCTTTACTTCAAAACGATTAATTTTTGTGAATTTCAAAAAGTATTTAAAAATTAATTATGCAACCTTCATGTTCAGGTATTTTAGTAATGCAGTGTGTATTTTGGTTTGTTAAAAAATGTTTATAAGTATTTTATTTGATTTTTTGTTTAAAAGCTTAATAATTATTCAATTTTGGACCTTTTCATATAAATATAGTTGTGAGTCTTGTGAGATCGAGCAACACTTTTTTCATTTTTTTAGATGAAAACAAATAAGCAAAAGGTTTTATTGTTGTTTTTATTTTTTTTCAAAATGCAGAAATATGCATCAATAATAGAAATCGATGTAGACTTAAATAAAAACATTCACACCATATTATGGTTGTTTCTAGTGAACATCAAATCGAAATAGAAAAATTTCGCAGCTATGAATTAAAAACTGTAAAATATTTTTTAAAATGCTATTCCTGGTAAAATATGCCCACAATTTTCCACAAATAGTTTTTGTATCGACCGCAAATCATATCGCATGCTTTATTGCCAATCGGCCAACCTTTGGAAGAAGCACGGAATAACGATTTCAAGTGTTGCAGGGAGAATTTTTTACGAAAGTGGACTGAAAAAATACCATTGAAAAATTTTTTAATAGATTTTTTTAATTCTGACCCCATTGTATCAAGTATGAGAAAATTGCCACAAAAAAGTGCATCGTATGTGTATTATGCCCAAAGTTGCTAACTATGGAGTTGATACTAATGAGGAATGATGATAATGGTGAGGCTTATAATGTTGATGATGAATATTATAATAATGATAATCATCATAATGATGATATTTAATTGGCTGCAAGAGGTGGCGATGAAATGTTTCAATTAAACTGTTCAACTTAACTTTCATTAGAATAGTGCAAGATTTATCTTTTGTAACTATTTTAGTTTTTTACCGTTTTAAAAAAATTTCCACTGAAGTATATCCAAAAACATTTGTTTTTTACATTCTAATGTTCGATTAACTAAACCTAATAGTTATTTCATATCTAAATAGCCTGGGTGAATTAATCGGCATTTTCGGCATCAATTACCCCACTGTGCATCGCTTTATTGGCTTCGACAACTCGATTCAAACACTCGCACAGTGATTCGGCTCCAACCGGCTTTTAATTTTTAAAAATATTTTAAATTGGAAGTGGAGTAGAAGCCTTTGTTTTGCACATTTTTAGCAAAAATTAAGCAAAAATGCTTATATCGATTCTTAATCTATATTTAACAACTTCGTGCTATCCATGTTTTTTTGACGATTTTTTCCTCAATAGACTAAAAAACAGAAAACCTGTGCTAATAGCTAATTAGCTTTATGCACGGATTTGTTGGGGTTTTCTTAGTTGGAGTTTTATCTTTCAAATGACATAAAAATCGTTAAATTCTGAGACTATACATTTTTTGAATTTTGTCTATGGAACGAATCACTGTGGCTCGTGTTTTTATGGAAGAAAATACAATGAGCGCATCATATCAGCTTATTCAGTTTCCCACAGCTGTCGTTTCCGTCTACCGTTAACAATGTAATTGTTGCATAGTGAGTTGCAAGTGATCCAATTAGAAACAATACTCTTATTTTGACACCCACTTTTGCGAAATAGTGTTCAAATTGTTGCAAATCTCATAGCACAGAGAAATAACAACCAGCGGTTACGCTGGCTTGGCCATATCTCCGGTGGAAGGACCAAGTTGAAGATGCCCTGTTATCTCTTGGTGTGACCAACTGGAGAAGGCGCGCGCAAAGCAGAGGCGCCGTGAGAGAAGTTTTGCGGCAGGCCGTAACCCGATAACGGGTTGTTATGGCCACTTAACCCTAATTCCCAGAATTTTAAAAGTAACGTAAACCCAGAAGTGAGACTGTCAGGCTCATATGAGCTAAACTACTGGAAAACTAAATTTATTTTATTTTTCCAAATCTAGTTACTACTTAAAGACGTTTTTATTTAATTTTTTTTATTTTAAGTAAAGAACTTGTAAATACAGGGTCCACAGGAAAATAATTGCTACTGCAGCGCTAGAGGCCATGCATTAGGTTTGCGT
Organism: Melieria crassipennis; assembly: GCA_963668005.1. NCBI lineage: Eukaryota > Metazoa > Arthropoda > Insecta > Diptera > Ulidiidae > Melieria > Melieria crassipennis. Next base: position 82,637,235 of record OY764961.1, on the reverse strand, counting down.
TTTTTGATATACCCATCATACAAATTTTGTTTATTCTGAGTGTACGAACCTCGCATCTAATAAACTATTGGCTAATACCTTACTGGTGAACTAGTTGGTCATTATTACATTTGTGTTTGCGAGGTTCACACAGTTTTTCAGCACCCTTTTTGCAAGATCCACAGCTCCTCGATTACCGTATTTGCATGTGTATGACATTTCAGGAAGTATTAGCACCGTCGCACTTCCATATTCTGATTACATATTTATCGGGATTGGAAGACATAAACTGTATGAACTAGCATCAACCTCGGCAAGGCATAAATTCTTCATAATATGTCGTAGATTGCAGTATTTTCAACAATTTTAGTAGACTTCATCCTATGCCGACTAGATGTGTGTTAGGCTTAAAAACTATGAACTTGGCACGATCAAAATGCATCTAAACATGAAAAATAAAAATATTCTTCCATATGGTTGACAAAAAGTCAAGGAATTCTGAGTAAATTTGAGTTTTTGTTCAAATGAGCTCCTGACTCTCACTTCTGGGTTTACGTTGCATTTTTAAAAAATTGTTTAAAAAAAGTAGAAAAACTGTCTAAAAAATTAAATTTATAAATGAAATATAATTCTAACATTCCATTAGAGGATTACGTAAAAAAATTGGAATCGAAAATCTTTTAGTATAGCATTTATCACCATTTGAAATCTTAAGTGAGACTGTGAGGCTCACTTCTGGGAATTAGGGTTAAGTAAGAAAGTAAGTAGCAAAAATGAAAATAATAATAAAAAATTTGTAAACAAATATTTTTTTCCATTGTCAATTTTATTTTATCTGTCGCATTAAAACTACCTGTACATATATTGTTGTATCATGCTACAACCTTATTGCATATGTATATTGTTGTATCATGCTACAACCTTATTGTTGAATCATGGTACAAATGCCATATACATATATGTAATACTTTTATATTGGCAGCAACCTATCTTTACAATCAGCCTTATCGGGAGTTTCACGTGAACAACATTTCGGACATTTTCACCTTATCGCGAGTTTCGTCCGAAATTTTCGGCATGTTCGAAAGAAATTTCACCTATCGGCAACACTTATTCCGCGTGAAATGTCTTGTCAGTTAACGGAAAATTTTTCACTTATATTTTGAAAGTGTTCATTTTTATTTTAGGAATAAAACAACAAAGCGCAAAGCGAAATAATGCTCAATAGGATGCAGGAGGAACTGGATATTGCGAGAGGTTTCATAAAAGGAAGCCGGGAAAAATTCGCAGAGTTTTGGAGGAATCTGACACTGGAGCTAGTGCCGGCCCTCCAATGAAAAGCGAAGTGAAGAAGGTAAAAATTGTATTACTCGTACATACACATACATATGTATGCGGCCGATATTTAACCGTTGTTTTTATTAAGGTTTGGGCCGACTAAAAACGGTACCTGCGAAAGAAGGCCGCCATAAACAAAGCACTGGAAGGAGGAACTGGAGGTGGGCCCAACAGGACGCAGAAATTGTCCCCAACGGAAGAGGCGATTTTTCAGCTCGTTGGGATGAAGGAAGCAGTGGAGGGCGTTGGTGCGGCACAGTCCTACGGATTACCTCCAGCTCCAAAAAGAAAAAGGACGGACAAAGAGAATAAAGAGCCAGGTGAAACCGAAAATATTCTATTATTTAACACAATCTCTTATTCTATTATAATACACTTTTATTCTACTAGCCGAAGAAGTTGAAGAAAGCGACCAATCCCTGGATGCTACAGCTGGTAGTAGCGACTGCCTACCTTCTGCTTCTCTGCGCCAAAGCGAAGCAGCATGCAGCAACTTCGGGCAGCCAACTCCTTCGGGCACCCGAAGGAGTGGAAGAAAGTCTGCTAAAATGACTTCTGGCGAAGTGGTTCTAAAGGAACTGGAGGTACAAAATAAGTTGTAGTATTGTTGAAATCTGGAAAACATTGGCCTATTACTGCAAAAAAGTTAAAAAGCAACGATTTTGAATCTCACAATGGCTCGCGTAACTCCAGAGAATTGGAACGATCTCTTAATTGCCTGCGAACTGCTCGCTCCTGGGCCATTTCCTCTTCCTCGCACATGAGTCGCAACGCTATACTATGCATTATTAAAAAAAAAATTCGCAAAACCTTATTTCCTTTTATTAATGTTTTGCACTTTTTTCACAGCTGTCACAATTACGTTTTTGTTTGTTCGAATCGGTACAGCTGATTCGAAGTGAAATGTCTTTCGGGCGAAACTCCGGATGAAAATTTTTTTTTCGTGTGAACAAAAAAAAAAGGAGAGTGAAGTGAAACTCCCGATAAGGCTGAATGTGTTTTCATTCGGAAATCAAAGGGAGACAAGCGATGAGACAGAAAACACGAAATTTTGTGAATGTATTTCTATACGTGTATACATGAGCACTTCTACACATGAACAACTGTCAAACTGCTCCAGGGGCGGTTGAAGATATTTCAGTTAATTTCGACAAATTTTTATTTTTTCCCAGTCAATTTTTTCCCGCCTGAAAGCATCTGACTTTTGACAAATGTCAAGGTACATTCGTTTATATGCTTTCTCGCTCATATTTCACTATTGCTGTACTGTGATGTTGGAGAAATGTACCTTGAGCTTACTGCCAATATAGAAGTATTACATATATGGCCATATACAAAAGCTTTAGCGTATCAGTGTTGCCAGATAGCTGAAATCAATTTCTCCTAAATCTTAAAAAAAATCTGAAATGTCGTCCCAAAAATTTTAAAAATCCCCCAACATTTTTTTAATAATGTTTGGCATTATAAACTAAAAAATTAAAATTTTCATAAAAAATAAAATATATTATTATCTTGTTCCAGCCGTTTTATTCATTCAGCTTCAGCCTAACAACAACTTAACAATCAAACACAAACAAAATATAAAAATTTAAATCAGTATAAAATTTGCTTTTGTTAACTTCGGCTTAAGTGCAGAATACCACACTGCAGAGTGATTCGACTCCATACAGCCGCGGGACAACATTAAAAGGAGTGGCCTGTTGTTATTAAAATTTGGTATGCTAGTTAATCGTGGTCAGCTGAATTGAAATCTCCATTTTGTTTTTCTTAAACTTTTGTAGTTTGGCAACCATATTTTGAGGGCCTTTATTTTTTAAGTAAATCATTGACAAATGCCTGTAAAGTGTTGAAATTTGTCGATGCTTATGTGTATTCCGCCAAAAATGTTGAAAAAATTCGAGGAAAATTCGAAAAAGTGAAAGAGAGAGAGTTGTAAAAAACGGAATATGGGTTTGAAAACAGTGCGGAAAAACTGTTCAGAATTATGTAAAAAACTTCATGCAACAGACATGCTGTTGTCCAGTGTAATGAGTTATAAGCGAAAAATATTTTGTTTGACAAACTTTTTAAACGCATTTTTTCTTGAAATAATCTATTATTAAGTTATTATAAGTTTGCTGCCATCTCCTGCAGTTAAAGGATTTGAACAAAAAAAATACTGTAAACACTTTACTGGCCCCGATGTGGTAGAAACTCTCATGAGGGTAATTTTTTTGAAGCCCGGCCGAAGGACGGCCACACGAGAAAAACTTATTGGCAAGAAAACTATAGCTTTCGGTACTTTGTACAACCCATTTCCGCCATCATTGTCTGAATATGGTGATGAAGGTGAATTTGAAATTGTTTTGGACCAAGAGTAAAGTTAGATAAATATATATATATATATATATATAATTATTATAATTATACCATAATTATATATTATTATAATAAATAAATATATATAATATAAAAATATATATATAATATAATATAAATATACACAATATATAAAATCCTTCGCTTTATAAATCATTGCTGCTGTTTATGACGGTGCCAAAGTACATAAACTTGACAACTTCAAAAGTATACCTGTCATCCTCGACATGAGACCCTAGTCGCTGCGAGATGCTATTGCCGCAAAGACAGCGGTGACATCTAGCTTGTTACGCCCGATGACGTCAATGCCATTGGCGTAAGCAAGGAGCTGGACACTTTTGTTGAAGATTGTGTCATTACGCTGTACACCGCCCTTGCGCAGAACACTCTCCATAGTGAAGTTAAAGGATCGCCGTGTCTGAAGCCTCGAACGGTATCAAATGGGTCGGAGGGGTCACTTCCAACCAACTTTACAGGGATACCAAGTTCAGACAATGCGGCATATATGCGATCCCTTATCGGGCTATCGAATGCTACCTTGTAATCGATAAAGAGGTAGTGGGTATCGCTTTGAATCTTATGGGTTTTCTCCAGGATTTGGCGTTAAGGGAATATCCGGGTGATAGTGGACTTACCAGATCTAAAGCTGCACTGTCAATCAGTGCTTTAGCGACGCTTGTTAGGACCTTATGCGCAATGGGAAGTAGGCTGATACTCCTATAGTTGGCGAATATAGTTTGATTGCCTTTCTTTAATACAGGACAAAGGGCACTGAGGCTCCAATCGTTGGGCGTTCTTCCAGCCTTTATTTGCCGATGAGTTGATATATGCACCCACCCGGTAGCTCATCCGGCCCTGCAGCTTTATTGTTCTTGAGTCGCTGGATAGCGAGACGGGCACATCGTTTTGTTCTTTTCGTCGCCTGCGTGCAGATTGGTGAAATGCTTCTTCTACAACCTCAGTACACCCTGCGCTTCTGTAACCAGATCCCCGTTTCCGCCTTTGCAGGAAGATGCCCAGGGCTTAATTCCTTGTCAGACTTTCTGTAAAAATTGTTGGACATCGATAAAGTAACAACAAACATTTTATTGATTTTTCTATAACTTCGGCACTCAATAATATTTTAAATACCTAAACCTACAATTTACAAGTATTAATATAAGAGCGTTGGCTTCTACTTGACAGGTTCTAGTGTGATTTCGTCTCCGACTTTCTCATCGTGGATCTTGAGAAGCGCTGGCTTCTTATGTTCCTGTTCCTCTTGCACCTGAAAATACGACGTTAAGCACATTGATATTTGATTGCTTAGAATATCTTATACCTTCATTGCCTCGCGAACGCTGTCATCACGATCCAACCGCCATTTGTACTGCCAATAACGAATCTCTTCCATGGACGTGCCTGATGCGTATAGCAGCGCCAGAGAGACTGCGCCGGCAATGCCGCCAAACACACCACCAACAATGCCGCCGGCAGTCATACCACGCAGTCCCATATTTGTCTTATACAATGCGCCGGTAATGGTGCCGGCTGCCAGGTACTCGTAAATAGAGGACTTCTCGCGATAAACGGAAATAAGCGTAATGATGCCACTGAAAAGTCAAGTGTAGCACAGTGTAAGCATTTCTATACCAACACATATTGTATTTTGAAATATCCAAATATTGATTTTTGTTTTTTGTATCACTTGAACCGCGCCATTTGCCATTGCTTTGCACGTTTAGTGGTCAATTTCAACGACGTAACTTTGAAAAAAAAACATGACCGTTCTATGTAAATCTATGTAAAGGGTGAACAAGTCAATAGTGGGTTGATATAAGGGCCCTCCGACCACGCAAGTCTAATTCGGGGTGGCCAGCGTAGCCATACGTATGTATAAGCATGCATGATACAATAAACAAGGTAAAGCAAGTACGAAAAGCCTTCTCCGAAATTCTTTGTTTATGTACGCGAATTTGAATGACCGCTAGTATTCGGGTCTCCAAAAAAAAATAAAAACAAATTTTCGTACAGCCTACCTTGTTAATTGTATCATGACTACGCGGTAGAGACTGGGCGCAGCTACCCCAGATGGTAGTGCGTTAACCTCACCAAATTGAATAAATTAAATGAACTTTTGCCATTAATGGAAATTATAATTCTGATTCTTACAAGTAGGATGTAGTAAAAAGTCCAATACGCCAGCCCCATTTGAAGCCACCCTTAGCAAAGTTTATTGTCACTTCGTCCTGTAGTTTGCGCTGAAAAGCAGAAAGAAACATACATATTTAATATTCATAGGTACATTACTAACTTAATTTTTAATCACATTCGCCATATCTTTAAGGTGAAAACATTTTATCAGATCTCTATTAGATATAACATATTTTAAACAGCTGCAACTTTGTCATTGTATTAATACTTATCAGATCGCTTTCGAAAGAGGATAAAGGTTGACTTGGGCGAAGGAAACTGTGGGGAAAGGCCGGACTCACTTTGCTACTAAGAGATGACGATAGGTACTCCGCAAGGAGGAGTCCTATCACCACTATTATGGCTGCTGGTGATCAACGAAATCCTAGTTCACTTCCAAGGTTAGGTTAGGTTAGGGTGGCAGCTAGAAGAGCTCACTTAGGCCATAATACGGCCCGTTGTAGTACCACGTGAAGGACGTGGCCGCCCTTCAGGCTAACACACCCCCCCGGGTGTCAGGCAGGAGCCATCCCGATTCCGTGATGAATCGGGCGATGCGGCCGATGCTGGGTCCTGAGAGGTCGGCCAGACCGCTGAAGAACGGCGCTCCCAGCACCCGGAGTCGTCTCCTCGCTAGTGCTGGGCAGTGGCACATCAGGTGCTCGACGCTCTCCTCCGCGCCCACATCGTCGCAGCTGCGGCAATGGTCGTTGAAGGGGAGGCCGAGTCTTCTGGCGTGTTCGCCGTTCGTCCAGCGTCCTGTCAGCACAGATACTGTGGGATAGATGGAATTCCGCTTTAGCCGCAGTAATTCGCGTGTTCTGCCATGGTTAAGAGACGGCCAGGTTTCTCTGGAGATCCTACAGTGGCTCTCCTCCGCCCAGAGTCGGTTAGCCAGGCGAAGATACGCCTGCCTGATCATCAGTTTGACAGTCGCAAGGGGGATGCTACATTGCGTAGTGGGTACTGGAAGTAAAGTGCCTTTTCTGGCCAGCTCATCCGCCACACAGTTGCCAGAGATGCCGCTATGCCCAGGGACCCAACTCAGGTGAACCCTGGCATGTTCCGCTAAGCTGTTTAGAGCGGCACGGCACTTTGCTACCAGTTTGGAGGAGGTATAAATACCTTTCAAGGATTTGATTGCAGCCTGGCTATCCGAGAAAATACATACAGCCGAGGGAATGGGGGGTTGCGATCGCAACCGGTCCACAGCCAGCAGTATTGCCATGGTCTCCGCTTGGAAGACGCTACAGTGGTCCGGGAGCCGAGCAGTAATGCTGGCCCCCAATTGGTCGCAGAAAACCCTACACCCGACTCTATTCTCAAGTTTAGAGCCGTCTGTGAAGATTTCGACGACGTCTGGCAGTGAGCGACGGTCCTCTGACCAGTCGTTCCTGCTGGGGATCCCTATAGTGAACTTATGCTCGAAACTAGGGGGAAAGACTATGTAGTCGGTCTGTGTCGGGGTTGGAAGATCCAGCCCGAGGATTCTAGAGTGGAAAAAGACAAGGCACCGAAACTACATATGTAGTTGTAATTATGTAGACGATAATGCGATAATTCTAACCGGGAAATACTTTTCGACCCTCAGCAATCTTAAGACTGCTCCGCTGAAAACCGTATACAACTCAGCAGCTAGTACGGGCAAAAGTGTGAATGAGGAAAACACCAATATGCTACTTTTCACTAGAACCTCCCTCACACCAAATACCTAGGAGTTATAATATTGGACAGTAAGTTGCAGTGGAAGCTTAAAGTAGAAGAAAGGGCGAGAAAAGCTTGCAATGCGATCTATGCTTGCAAAAGAATGCCCAGTAAGACTTGGGGCATATCTCCCTTTCTTATGCATTGGTGGTACACAAGAACATATAGCAAGACCTATACTTCTCTCTGACATTTGGTGTGGTTAACTGCTATCAAGAAAAATACATACTTTAAGCCGTTGGAAAAGGTTCAGTGCCTGGTTGCGCTTTGCACAGCTTTAGGAACCACTCCTACGGCGGCGCTTAATTAGCTCCCTAACCTTCCGCTTTTCCTTCCCGAAGATTTTCGCCCTGTAATATCCTATTCAGACAGCCAGCTAAATTTTGCCATTAAGAATTTTTTTCAATTTATCCTACAAAAAGGGGAAAATGCGGAGAAGCTACTTTTTCAGCGTATAATGTAAAGCTCTTAAATTGTAATTATTAGTTGTGAGTTATGAATTGTTAATTTTTTTTTTTAATTTTTTGTTAGAAACTGAACTGTTAAACTGTTTTTGATTTTTTGGTAACTAATATATATATATACAAGTATACATACATATATATAGTTGCAGTCAAAATATTAGTAGTGCTGCTACTAAATATAGTGTGACATGTTGAATTTGCTGCGTCGCCTTTTTTTGTTCTAAACGTAGGATACTTTTATATAGACAGAACACAGGAAAAAAAGCATTGTTATAATTGCATGCGTTTTTAGCTAATGTTAAATTTTGATTTTGGGTTGGATTTAGTCGGATTTATTGGGCATGTTTTACGTTTTATGGAGGTGGATCTATTTATTAGATCAAGGAAACGATGGATCCATGTGTATATGTACGAATCTTGTCTGCGCCACTGGGTGCACGGCCTGTTTGGGGTAACAACAGGCCCTTCCCTGTTTGAGGGGAAGACACCCAGCATATGTACATATGTAGTAGTACATACATATATACATGAGCCAGTAGAAATCTGGGTTAACAGAACTAAGGTATGTTTGGGTACGGATAATTTGTACAAATTTTTAATGGATCCTGTTTGTGGATCCAAATCTCTTGCAGCGAGAGAGAATCTGAGAGCATAAAGTGACAGTTCATTTCGTGAAAACTTGCAAGTTTTTACTGGAGAAATTTTTTTCCAGCAACTTTTAGCTAGTAAGAATAAGAACAAGAAAAACATACGGCTGGCTACCATATGATCGAATGCAAAAACAGAAAATTTTTGTAAACATTCAGAAGCAGGGATAGAGCCCAACGAACGTCTAATGTCTAATTAAACTTAAGTTTGCCTACCGCCTCAAATCTCAAATGAAACTTTCAACTAAACCATTTCTCAAACGCATTCCATACCTTAGCGTCCAGATGCGACTTGAATGCTGTCGCCTGGTTACTCTCCATAAAATTCATATATGCACCACGTGATTGTATAACGCCGCCATAGATTGCACCGAATAGAAAGCCAGTAAAACCAGCCTGGTAAATAGAATTCAACTCCGACGAAATGTTGCCAAATTCACTGCAAGTACACAAGCAATGAGCGAAGTCAAGCTATGCGGGCAGTATAAACGACTTTTGTCACTAACTCCACTTTGAACATTCTTTGCAGCCTCTCCAAGCCGGTTTCATTTTTATTAGTCTTACGCTCGACGAAGGATTTGTAAGTGTTTGTGTCCTTGGAGACGATATCATGGCCGTCTGGATCACCTGGCAGTACGGGTAGTAAACCAGTCAGCAGGAATCTGTTGTTTCGCCTAATGAAAATCATTCCAACCCAGTAGTGGATGATTGTCGCTGGTAAATAGAAACCGATCAGCCGGCATGTACCGCTGGTGATGGTTCGATAAGTGAAACAGCCAAAAAACTACTCGATACAATCCGTTGAACCTGAGTAACCGTAGTACCCGCTATTACGGCAAAAAAGGTATGGGTTGCAATCATATTAATTATCTGAAAAAGTATATCAAGATGTGCCGACTTTAGCTGCCGAAAAAGTCCTAACTCTGACGGTTTATTTCGCGACTTCGGAAAAAGTAAGATGATTTCATAAACATACATACACTGGTGGCAATTCCCACAATTTCATCTAAATCTGCTTGGATTTTGTTGTATTTTCTTTAAAAAATTTAATCAGTTAAAATAGTTTTACTAAAATATTTATTGTAAAATATAGTCTATATATAAAATTGCATAGAGTAAAAATGTTTTCATAACTCACGCTACTCTAAATCGTTTTTTTTAATAATTTGTTCATTTCCCATTATGGTTTAAAATATTTTAGGCACAAATAAAATAAGATTCTGAAGAGTTTGTGCCGGTATGCAATATTTGAATAAAATTATTGCTCTTTTGCGTAAACACCTCGAGCAAGAACCCAAAGGTGCTCGATGTGATTTAAGTCAAGAATCCGAACTGGCCAATCAAAAACTTGAATATTTTTGTCTTTGAAAAAGTTTATTGTTTTTCTAGAACGGCAGCCGCCGTGGCTCAGTTGGTTAGTGCGTTGAACCGCGAGTCGCAGGCAGCAACCTCAGGTTCAAATACTGCCTGTAATAACACCTAAAAAAATAACGGGAAAACTCGTTTTCTCTTTCGGTGGCTGTCCTCTCAGCTGGAAATGGCAAACCTCTGAGAGTAAAAATTGCTTATGAAAAAGCTCCCAACCTGCCATTCGGAACCGGCATAAAACTGTAGGTCCCTTCAACCCGCGTACAAATTCACACGCACAACACGGGTGGTTGCGGGAAGCTAGGCCTTATTCTCGCGTAAGCGGGCTGTCGTGCCAGTAAATTATTATTAAAAATTATTATTATTATTATTATTAAAAAAATTATTAGAACTGTGAAATGCAGCATTTTCCTGCCCATAAAATTCTTCTGATTATTTTATTATCATTACGTTTAAAAGTTCGCAGGAAATGTAGAAGTTAATTTTTTTCAGAAACCCACGCAAATTAAGTCGTACCATACATGGCAATACCGGCCCAAACCATTATATTATCACCTGATATTGTCCGGCTCATACAGACTTCCTTTTCAACCAACTTATCGAGCTTAAAGTATTAAAAGCAGTTAGTAGTTTCTAAAAAGAACCGTTTTTGTTACTAAACAAAACTGTTGACAACGCCTCTAAATAGCTTCTCCGCGAATTCCATTATTTTGGGTTTAAGATTAACAGTCAAAGGGGGTTTTCTTACGCGTTTAGTGTAAACATCGCGGTTTGAATTTTATAAAATTTGTCGAACATGTCGTGGCCTTATAGACAGATCGATTCTGCGAACAAACTCCGTCGACATTAGGTTTTCTTTTATTCCCAATGCCATTATTGTTGTTGCCTTACGATAATTTTCGTGTTTCGGTCATATCTTACGTTTTTCCCATAAGATCCGCGTAAATTTGAATAATGACACACTCGTGTTTCAGACCTGCTTATTTTATCCGCTATTTCCCGTATCGAAAACTCTTATTGATTGAATGCATTCACTTTTCCTTTTTCTTCAGGTGGCAATTACTTTCCTCTTGGAATTTTTACACGTCTGAAGAAAATAAAAATGTTACTTTTTTAATAGTACAAAAATCGACTAAATCAGTTTATAAAGGCATAACATACCTCAAATTACTTATATTTTTGTTTCACTGATCAATTTAAATCGCTGAGTTTATGTGAACTGCCACATTTCAACTCTGAGAAAACACTAGTCGCTCTGAATGTTTTGCTCGATCTCGCAAACTATAAAAGAGTGCATAACGGTACACCTGCCATTTCTTACAGCAAACTATGAAAATGTAAACTACAACCTTTATTTGTTTTTTAAATCATCTCCTCTACTCCTACAAGACTTTTCATACCTCAGCTCAAAGCAACAAAATTTCAATGTATTTTGTTTTTGTTTTCTGGGTTTAGATTGTCAAAATCAGCCAATCAGAACAAAGCTTGCTTTCTTCATTTTTAAACTGTCACAGTTTTACACAGGCATTTTGACAATCTAGACCTTTTCCACCACAACAAAATGAAATCTGCTGATTCAACGAGGTCACCTGTATTAAATCGCCTTGGCTCAAAGTGAGTTTATGGGTATTGCCACCAGTGTATATAAGTGTGGAGGAAAATCGGTTTATTATTATTTTTATTCCGAATTCCGGCGGAAGCGGCACGCTGTGAAATCGCCTTGTAAAGTATCAGACCAGGAACAAAAACCAAGAACATTTTGTAATCTATGTTTTATTGCCTATGGTAGTACATATTAGTCGAAATACATTTTTGAAGAAATTTTACACTTTTGAAAGAAAAGAATCGAATTTTGGCCAAACCGGCTACGTATTACATTAGAACATACAATTGTGAAGCTACTGTCAAATCGATCTATGTAACGGTGTTCGAGTAATCTGTCCACCCAGTTTTTAAAAAAGTTGCTACCAGAAAAATGTGTGCAAAGTTTTACAAGTCGGTGGTCGTGTAGCAGTGCAATCGTCCAAATAACCGTCTCCATAAGAAAGTTTTGATTCTATATTTTGACAGCTGCAGTCAAAATGTCGCCACAATCGTCTATGGGTTCGGGATAAAACGTTAATGGTGCAACTCCATAACACGCTTTGTTCGCAGCAACGATTTCGTTGCATCTATCAACAAAGTAGAATCACTGCGTTTGTATGGAGTGAGCTACATAGCGCAAAGCGTCGAATCCCATCATGCGAAAAAAGCGCAAAGTAGCCCAACTTTATACTTTTGCTTCGTTCAGACAGGCCAGCTGATGGCGACAACCACGGTTTTTAAACTAATTTTTTTCATTTTTTTTAATTATTTCCTTCAAATTTGGGTTTAAAAATTTGTGTTTTAGACAAAGCACATATTATTCAAAGCAAAGCTTAGAAATTTGTTAGTAAATAGAATCCGTTTAGTTAACGCCCAATTCTACCATAAGCAAAAATCGCATAATAGTTATCGACTGTATTCACGTACCGAGTGTGGTCTTCATTTCTTGTATTCCTTTTCACACTATTTTATATTGGGCGCAATTGATATTAGATATCGATTGGCTGTCTAGAAGGTTTGGTAAGAAAGTGATCAGGACACTTCAATTAAGTCAATAAGTTAATTAAAATCTGCAGTTTCCTTTTAAATTTTCGTCAAGTTGTTTTGTTTTCATACCTCAAAATTTTACTGTCAGCTTATTATATGATGCTTCAAAAGCGCGTTGTGTAGCTCAAAGCGTGAAATGTAGGGAATGCTTTGAAACAAAACAAGCGTCGCTGCAAACAAAGCAAGTTGCACCATAAGAGTAACCACCCTACAAGAGCTCTACCGGTTATATAACTGGTAGTGTATAACTGATATATCTTTTAGCGCCCGGAACAAAGTTTCAGTTAGATTTGTTCAGAGCGTGTGAAAAATCTGACGGAAACTCTTGTGTACATGTGATTTTGTATCACCTTCCAACGTACGCACTTTAAAGTCTGGACAAACGTATAGCCATCTCGCTCACTTAAGTTAGCTATGACGGATATATTGGTTAGACATACCAGGTAGTCATAACGTATATATTTGTTAGGACTAACGTACAAATTGGGTACATCTAACCGACATATCAGTTAGAGCTATCGGGTAGTCATAAGAAGAAGAAGACACATTTATATAAACGTATTGGTTTTTTATTTTATTTTTTTCATTTATTTGCTGTCATTCACTGTCCTCCAGTTTTAACAAAACAAGAAATCTGTCACTGTCATCCACTTCTTCATGGGCGTTAAACCTTCGTCGTTGAATTTTGCGGTCTTGACCGTTTTTTTGTACATTTTAGGATCTGTAAATAAAATAATGTTGGAATAGATACACAGAGGAGCAGCCAACGTTTTGCTTTCCAGTTTTCTCAAGTTTTTTGTTTATTCTTATTATTATTATTCTTTTTATTTACACTTGAACTCGAAATTCTCGCACGTGATAATCGTAAGTTTGGCGGTCGTGTTTGTTTTATTTTTAGGTTAGGTCTTACATCTGGTGGCACCTGACATGTGTATATCGCTATCTCATTCTCTCATACAGAAATTATAAATTGCTTGAATCTTCCTTTTCTCGCTAATGTTTGAACATAGAATAAAATTAATTTTAAAATTTGAAAGAAATGCATATGTATTAGTTGTATTCAATTTCTGTCCATTGCCCTGTCTGACAGGGCAATTTTTGTAAGCAAAGCTCGTTTTGTCGGATTCATATTATAGTATATACGAAGCAGAACTGTCTGCAATTATTTCAAAGTTTATTTTTCCGCAAATGATTAAAACGCAGTAATAGTACAACTACATAACACGCATTGTTTGCAGTAACGCTCTCAATACGAGAAGAAAAGGTTGCTCGTTTTCCTGAATAATGTTATAATGTTTAGTTAAGTATACAGATATAATTATGCTTTATTACTTTTTATGCTTTATCTTATATCAAAAAATTATACCGGTATATTTTAAAGTCTTCTCATGCGAAGAGTAAAATCGAAGGTACAACCGTGCGTCTGCTCGGCAGCGCATCTTGCGCGGCTGTCAAAAGAGTTGAAACTTTGTATTTCCATTGAGTCAATTACACAACGTCACACAGGACGCGTCGAACGGAAAAAGTTCATCAACTTTCAACTTTTTGAAGCGTTTTGTGCGCTAATCAGCTGATGATATTTCCAGGTGATGGTTATTTTATAGCTACAATCAATATCGAGTTTCAGATCGAACAAAACACTTGGTCTAAAATCATGAAATATGTTCAAATTTATCTCAAAAATTATATAAACATTATTTTTGTTCCTCATATATTGGAACGGGGTTAACCTTCGCCTTACCAAAGACTTTTGTTTACGTCGTTTACCAATTTTACCAGTCGTTTACCAGGCACTTCTCCCGCTATTTTGAATGAAACTCTCAACAAAAAATTTGTTTCCGTACTTCACCCGGTTGGGTATTGGTAAGGCGAAATAATATGCAATCCCTTGATGGTAAGCATTGTGGTTTTTTTATCGGTTCTATCGGTTATCGATTGTTCAATGTGTTAGCATCACTGTTTACCATCGTCTAAAAGCCTATTTCCATCGGGCCTTAACCCTTGTGTGCGCACCCACTTGAAACCTCATAGTTGAACCCCCCATGGTCTAGCCAGACCATGGTGCAAAAAAGAGGATATTCGAGGATAGTACTAGTTAATATAATTTTTTTATATTTTTGTTAATGAGTTTATATATATCTGAGTATGTATGAGTGTTTGTATGTGTATGTTTGTGTGTGTAAGCGTGTAAAAAAAAAATTGTAAGTGAACACAATAACTTCTTTTGCTTGCTTACTTCTTATTTAGGTAAAAATATACTTCATTTATAAAATACATGCCGAATTTCAAGTTCCATAAATACATTTTGAAATTAAAAATATACGACAGTAAGGAAAAAAAATAAAAAAAATTTAACAACGTAAAATTCGTCGTTTATGGATATGCTTCAACTGCTTGAATGCAGTGGTTGCAACGATATAATGCAGACTAATGTCTCAAACACATTGAGATTTTACGTTGGACACATACAAATCTTGTTTTAAGATATATCTATTATTATTTCTGGCAATTATGCTTTGAAGTCGAAAAGGTAGCTGATTAATACAGAACACTGGGAATAAATAAGAAAAGGCTATAAATAACAAAACAGATCTTCTATTGGCCACTTATTTCCATCTGTCCAAGAAACAAAAACATTCCGTTCAAGCATAATATGCTCAACATGTAATTGTTCATGCTGAACTGGTCGGCTATCGCCTTCGTCATCGCTATCTCCACGTTGAAATATCATATTTTCCATCAGCATCGAAGCTTCGGTTTGTTCAGAGTCCAAAAGATAATTTGCAGCACCGTTATTATTACCTCCAGCAGCAAACGAATCCTCCATAAACTTTAGAAAGTGCAGATGGTTCATTAAATCATCCCACAGAACTACGTATTCATTCAATGAGCCAATCGCGAGAATTATTTGCCTGTGCAATTTGTATGCTTCCGAGTAAAACTTTAGTGATAAATAAGTATTCAACATTCAAGTTGAGCTTATTCAAACTATTTAATTAATGACTTAGACAGAATAAATAAATAAATAAATATCTTAATTCTGTTGCTCCAAAGCATTGGTTTTCTCTACTGCTTAGACTATTTTTTAGAGAAATCGTCCTCTCTGATTTAACTCCAGCGTTGAAGTCCAAAAATAATGTACACCTTATCCTCAAAATAACATTTGCTTCCTTCCATCTCTGTCACAGAAAACATACAATCCAATTGATAAAAAAATCAGACACGACAAGAGCACAAATACTTCCTTCGCTTCAGAAATGTAATTGAATTGACACCAAAAACACGGATATAACCACAAATACAACGGATAAATATTAATTTTGTATTAACATTCTTTTCCAACAAAAATTATAATTTACTAACCCATAAGAAAATAAAGGCCAAAGTGAATGAAAATCATTTGGACCACGTAAATTTTGCGCCAACTAACTTATGTCACAATTAACGGAATGGCACGGAAAAAGGGCTCCAAATCGGGTCAGACGGAAAAGTCTAGTTGAAGCCCTATGCTCCGTAGGGGACTGGATAAAGAACAAACGTAAAAAAATATTTATAAACAACTCTGACAATAATTACGTCGAAAATAACAAACTGAAAATAACTGGCAAATTTGTATGAAAATACACCATGGTCTGGCCAGACTAAGGGGTATAAATACGTTTTGCACGATTCTCGCCTTGTTTTTGTAAAAATTTTGTTCATGTATTGTTTTTTGTGCTTAGAAAGGATCAGTTGAGGATACCATGAAATATGAACCCGATAGCTTAACTACAACCTTACTAAAAGTGGACCCAAAGTTCAATATGGTCTGGCCAGACCTGGCTGCGCACACAAGGGTTAAATGTATTTAACATCGCATTTAAATGCTCAAATTCCCATGCAATTGCTTTTGTATCAAAGTGCGTTAACTCACTTTCAAAACTGAGTTAACTCAGTTTTGCCGTTTACAGTCGTCTAATAAAAAATGTTATGTTAAAAGAGGGAGCAATACTCACAAATGTACAAATTTTGATAGCTTGCTTTAAGGCGCTGCAAGAGCCATACGAAAACAAAGAAGGGCTTTGAATTGCATTCGTTGTGGTGCGTCCATTTGCAACTAGTCCTAAGTTATTCGTTTCTAAACCAGTTGCGGAGCGAGTAGTTTGCGAACTAGTTTATTCAGGATTAGTTTTCAATAAATCCAACAAACTTTGGGAACCAGTTGTCTCAGGTCCGACAGGGTTGGTAATTCTATTATCTTTGATAGTACCTAATTGTATTAACTTCATTAGCTCTACATAATTTGTAAGGAATCTTGTATGTATTTCTAGGTTATAATTGAGTAAATAAATAAAAAATATATACACATATTATTGTGACGATACTGCACGCTGTCGCTGTGCAAAGCACTGAAATGCTTCAACTTGGCATGCTTTTAGGATACGACAGACTTGCGGGACATACTTTTAGGGGCCTGATAATTTCGCTAGAACATTCGGAGATGACTCGCGATGATACTGGAAATTTTGAGTCCAATTAGAATGTGCGAGAACGATCTGCGCAACAAGTATAAAAGGTGGTTTTAGAAATCAAAGGTGCAACACGGAGTAGTCCAATAAGTAAGAAGTGTAACTATAGTATAATGTTAAATTGTAAATAGTGTCTATTGTTGTAGAGCTGCGTTGAAAAAATGTAGTGTGTTTTATTTTTGAGCAAAGTCACTACCATCAAGTATGTAAACTTTATTTAAAAATAATGTACGACATTGTTTCCTAAGATTTCCTTATGAATCCTGGTAAAAATTTTGATCTATCCGCGTAGCTAGGCTTCCATCATGCGTGCTTTTCCTTTACACCACCATCAAACGGGGCGCAATATTCATGGACATTAATTCCTGAAATAGAAGTTTTGCTGCGTACGGTAGGCGAACTTGAGAGATTTGAGTCTTATTCTTGCAACCCTTGCACTCGAATGTGTTGTTGCGCAAATTAGCGATAGCAATGAGGCCACAGAAATTACAAACGTGAACTCGATACGGATCGGAAACCTCGAAGAGCCGTTCACGCAGAAATTGAGCAGCACCGTGAGATATTTGGCAATCGCGCTCCATTTCACCAAATCGCAGACCTCCATCGCGTGCCCTGCCCTCCATTGGTTGCCGTACTAGAATCTGAACTGGGCCACGGGCACGTGAATGTATCTTATCGTCCACCATGTGCTTGAGACGCTGATAATAAGTGGGTCCCAAAAAGACCTGGGCGTTAATTTTGCGCCCAGTGTGGCCGTTGTACATAACTTCATTTCCACGCAGGTGGTAGCCGTACTCCTGCAAGAATGTGGAAATTTTTTGCACATTCACAGCATCATTGAAAGGTGTAGCATCGCCAATTTCGCCTTTATTCGAGCCTAATTTTCCTGTAAACCAGCAAAAGATGAAATTTGGAGGTTGAAATACAGTTTGTCCAAAAGCAAACTTACCTTGCAAGCATTCAATCAAATGCCCAATTGTCATACGGGAAGGAATAGCGTGAGGATTGATGATTATATCAGGCGCCAACCCTTCACATGTAAATGGCATGTCTTCTTGCCGATATTGAATACCACAGGTACCTTTTTGACCGTGGCGAGAGGCGAATTTGTCGCCAATCTGCGGTATGCGCACCGAACGCACTCGAATTTTACAGAACTTGTAGCCCTCGCTATTGAGTGTCAACATTACTTGGTCGACAATGCCAGTTTCAGAGTTGCGCAGGAAAGTCGATGCGTCTCGCTTAGTGAAGCGTTTTGTTGTACCTTCAAGCTAAAAAATCGACAAAATTAAAAGTTTTAAAGATTTGTCAGACAATATGGTAAGGCGAACCTCGTCATCATTCTCTGGTAGTGTAATTGTTTTGCCAATAACAACATCATCGCCAGAGACTCGTATTCCCGGCGCTATTATGCCGTCGTCGTCAAGCTTATCGTAATGAGCGTTGCGCATACCCTGACATGTTTGTCTGTTTGGCTTTTCAAAGTTTTCTTCCTGGTCACCAATGCGCTTGTTCTCCGAATCCTTGTAAGAGCGATAGAACACTGAGCGGAAGAATCCGCGCTCCACTGCCGATGCATTTAAAATTACAGAGTCTTCTTGATTGTAGCCTGTGTAGCAGAGAATCGCCACAATGGAATTGATGCCTGCTGGCAGCTCTCTGAACCGCAAATACTCCATGGAACGGGTTGTGACCAGCGGCTTCATAGGGTAATATAACACGTGGGCTAAGGTGTCCATCCGAACATGGAAATTGGTAATGTAAACGCCCATAGCTTGCTTTCCTGTTGTAAACAAAAAGATTATAACAAGTAATCAAATTCTTACTCTACAATACATACCCATGGCACTTTGATAAGTGTTACGTGGACTCTGATTATGATCCGGAAAGGGTATAATGGAAGCACAAACTCCTAGTATCATAGCCGGATGAATTTCACAGTGCGTGTACGTAGTACAATAGGCGTAATCTTTGTCCTGTTTCAGATCGTACGGCGACATGGCAATCATGACTGTCTCCTCCTCCAACGTATCAATATATTCCACTACGCCTGATGCCACCAACACTTGCCAGCTATAATTGTTATAGTCACGCTCCTTCAACATCTCTACGTGTGTCTTCTTTAGCAACAGTGAGCCGTTCTCCACAATTAGCAGCGGTCGGCAAATGCGTCCCGCATCGGTGTAAATGCGTATCTCACGATCACGTATATCGCGAATCATCGAAACTTCCGACACGATAATGTCCATTTGGCGGCGTAATTTACGCAAGGTGGCCATCAGCTGTTCGGGATCACGATGAATGCCCACCCAGCACCCATTGACAAAGATTTTAGTTGCATCTGCTATGGCCGAGGGGGCGATTTCCTCTAGATTCTCCATAGACCACTCTTCCAAGAACTCTAAAATCGGCGACGGTTGTGAACCGACTGAAATGTAAGCCATTAGCGCTAGGTTTTTCACCAAACCGACAGCAGCTCCTTCCGGGGTCTCGGCCGGACACAACATGCCCCACAGTGTGTTGTGCAACTGACGTGGTTTTGCTAATTTTCCATCGCGTCCAATGGGCGAGTTCACGCGCCGTAAATGTGACAACGTGGAGGCAAACGTGAGGCGGTTCAACACTTGCGATACGCCCGCACGTGCTTGATGTGCTTTTTTCTGATCGCCCCAATTTCCAGTGGCTAGGGAATAGCGCAGGCCATCAGTGATTATATTGGTTTTGATTGCCAACTCTAAATTAAAGTCTTTTCCACGATCAATGAACTTTTGGGTATACATGCGTACCTCCTTCATTAGATTTTTGAAGAGGCCGCGAAAGAGGAAAGCCAGTAGGGGACCAGCGAGATCTAGGCGTTTGTTGCCTGTAAAGACATTTGGTGTGTTAAATAATCAGTTGATAAGGATGAAAATTGCAAAGTTGTTTTATTAAAAAAAAAAGTTCACCTTACCGTAGTGATCGCGATCATCCAATTCCCGTCGACCCAATGACGCCAACAATAAGCGATGCACCATGTAGCCTAAAAAGTATGCCTTCTTCGTTTCACAAAAATCGGAAACACCAACATGAGGTAACATTTCCTTTTGTAAAATTTCTTTCGCGTACTTGATACGTTTGTCTTTGGTCACACCCGGGCGGGCACCACGTGCACCAATGAAATTTAGCGCTACATTTTGTTCCTGCACTACAAAAGCTTCGTCCAGCGACGGCTTCACCATTTCCATCATCTCCGGATCGTCGAAATCGTAAATAATATGCTCCAGAATGTCACGGTCAGCCACGAAGCCGAGTGCCCGAAATACAATCATGATGGGAATCTCCTGCTTGATATACGGCAGAATTGCAATGATGCGTTGACCAATTGCAGACTTTTTAATATTTTGGGAGCCACGCGCCATCATGTTCACCCATAGTGTGGAAGTTGGACGTGAACTGTGTTCGAGACACGAACGAATTTCGGACTTGTAGGCGTATTTGCCGTCCTTCATGCTGAAAACGTACACTGTGTTTGTAGCCATTTTCTCTTGGGCAATAAGCACCTTTTCAGATCCATTTATAATGAAGTAGCCGCCAGGATCTAATGGGCATTCGTTAAGCTCAGTTAAGTCACGATCAGTAAGCTGTGAAAGCAGGCAATAGGTAGACCGTAGCATGATGGGGATTTTTCCAATGAACGTCTTTTGATGCTGTGTCTCAACCGGATCAGCGCCTTCCACAATTTTTGTTTTGGTGATATCGACGTAAAGTGGGGCCGAGTAGGTAAGATTTCGCAAGCGAGCTTCGTTGGGCATCATTGGACTGGGCGAGCCATCCTTTTCCCAATGCGTGGGCTTCGACAGGTAGATTTGCTCGAATTTTAGCAAAAAGCGGGGCTATTTAAAAAAGAACATAGTAAAACGTTTTACGGGGCCACTCCTAAAATACGTACTGGTGTCTCAATCTCGCCCGAAGTGTGCTGTGCTTCTGCTTGCAAATCAATGGCCGGGGAGTCTTCTACTATGCGCTGCACAGACATCTGAATAAATTCGTCGAAACTGTCCAGTTGCTGCCGCACAAGACCTTTTTCATCAAAGTAGGCATTTATAACGATCCAGCATGCTTCCTGCCATAATTCATGAGAAATTTCCTCCGCATTATCCTCCTCGTAAATTTCTAAAGTACAATTAAATTATGCATTTACTGTACGTTGTATATTTTCTCCTGCAATTATGTTTTGCTTGTTTGCGCCATTTGGCAGAAAGAATACAGCGACAGCATTTTTATCTACATACCATCGTCTTCATACATATTGTTGTATTTGCCTAAACGAAGTCCTGTACAGGTAAATTATCAACCTCTATAAGTTTCTTAAATAGGACCTCTCACAAATTTCATATTAAAAAAAGTAGTCACTGAAAAGGAATCGGCAGTGATGCACGATGCACGATAGCGATGGCACGATTTAACTAAACACTCGATTCTTTTCACGGACTGAAGTACCTTCACTAACTTTTGATTCTGTTTTAAGCATGGCACAATAATAAGGTAATAGCATGCCCGCAACACCAAAAACCACATGTATTTTGTGGTTAGGATTGTTTATCGCTACTGTCAAAATAAGCTGATATTTTCCGACGAAAGAGGGAGAAACTGAAAACATACAAAAGTGATTGTTGCCAGACGGTGCTGTATTTGAGTGAAAAAACGGGAAAAGTGTTCAGGCCAGATGTTTTCAGTCAGGTATTTTCATTTCAACCGATGCAGCAACACAGCACACCGACGACAAAAGCGATAAACGATCAGCCGGTGGCTTGCTGCAACCTTATAGTTGAGCCCAAGGTTTATAGAATAGAAGGTTACGCATTCCGGTTGTCAAAAAATGACAGCGCCTCCAGTGACGTAGTCATAGCTTGGCTCTGATTGGCTGAAAATATTTTTGAGCAAAAAAATTGAAAAAAGTGCAAACAAACCGGAAAAAGAAGTTGCCAGATTTTATATTTATACCCCTTAAATAATAAATCCAAATACTTTTCTGGATTTGTGAACAAAAATTAACATAAAAAATGAGCTGTAATTTTTGCAATTTGCCACCGAGCAATTCATTTCGCGTTTACAAATATTTTGAAAGTGTATATATTATTATAAAAAATATATTATTTCCATTGATGTAAAAAACAAGGCATGTTTCGTTTTTTTTTTAGGGATTTAAAATATAAATTTGTCAAAAAGTGGCACCTCGATTTTGGCCACTATCTACGTCATCAACATGGCGAACGTTGGGAATGCACAACCTTTAGTCTATTAACCTTGAGTTGAGCCATGGTCAAAGTATATCCTAAGTAGCGACACTCTTTGACAACCGGACGTAGATTTTTTCTGAAGGCTCCTGTGAAATTGTTGTTGTTCACGTGTAAAACTGTCACTGGGGTGAATAAGTACATTAACTTTTAGGTTTGCGGGCTCTTGACAAACCCTGAAAAACTGGAGTTTTCATGAATTTCTTAAGTGTAGTTTAAAACGATGTTATGCTTCGGACACTGACTTTTTATGCTGACATGAGCAGGGAAAAGAAAATTAAATATTTATCTAAAAAATTTGTTGCCTTCCAAATAGAATTATGAAACAATTTCAATTAATTTCGAATGTTTTGCAAAAGCAACTCTGCCCGGCAATAAATATTCACCACAATTATTGTCAGTTTAAAATTTGAATTTGAAATTTAACTTTTATATTTTTACACAAAAGTTGACTGGACACAAGAAAATTTTGTGTTGATCAGGGGTTGTTAACAATGAAATGCGATATGTTGTAGCGCTGCACGGCTGAGAGTATATGGCTGTGTGCGCTCAACATCACCGGGCCGCGCTCTACCACGAACAACTCCTCCAGCATGGCCAACTCAGCCAGCAGCCCGGGCGGTCGCCGGCCAATGAGTTGGCGCCACACTGCAACACAATCGTCGGCCAGTAGAAGTTTAGCACCGTCCACAGAGCTGCAAACAGCTCCACCGCAAACGTCTACCGACCAACTGCAGTGACTGCACCGGCGATTTGGCCAGGGGCGATACAGACCGCAGCTCTAGACGAAAAAATTTTCAATGGCTCACATTTGTAAAAATAATTTTGTGAGCAATGACAGTTCGATTTTTGTCTTCGTGGTGAATATTTACACATTCTGCGGTGAAGGTGGCAATTGAAGTTGATGTAGAGTTGATATTTTTGTTACACATGTTGAGTATAGAAATGTTGCAAAATGGATAGTTTTACAAAAGTTTTTGATTTTATTTGAAATATTTTAACCACTTCAGCTACATTTAAATATTCAGCCATAGATACAGAAATGTTCTATTGAACTCAAATGCGTTCCGAACTCAAATGCATTCCGATTTAAAAATAGCGCATATAAATGTTGAACATTAATATATGTTGGTAAACAAATTTTAAGTGCTTATTAAGAGTTATGAAGATAAACAAAATTATATTTAAATAAAATTCTTGACATAATTTATAAGAAATAACTTTTTCGCTAGCATTTTTCCTTGCACTGGAGCAAAATTACATTGACATTGATTCCGAATGTTCAATGTTTACATAATCAAATTGCCTGCACAAAAGCAATATAAAAATTTGTATTCAAATCTTTTGTTTCAGTTAATTATATTAGCACCTATTGAATTACAACTACAAATACGTATCCATCTAAAGATATTTATTTTCCCAAAAAATGCTTACAAAATGCTTGTTTCGAAAAAGTATTAAGAAAATTATGTATTAAATTTACTACCAAAACCAACAGAAAATCGCATCGGGGTAACACGGTCAAAAATACTTAGTGTACCACTGACAGCTCCAAAAAAGAGTGTCGCTACTTAGAGTATACTTTGCCATGGTTTTTAGCAGGGATGGACGTTTTTATATGTCTGGTACAAAGTGTATTAAACCAAGTGAAATCAATATTTGACGTACACTTATTTGACAATTTGAAGATCAACAATTCCCATTGTATATGACAATTCCTACATTTGCTTGCTTTAACCCGTGCATGTACCTTGGACAGTTTAAGTATCATTTCGAATTATGTATAGGCTAATAATCTGTGCATATTGTGTATATATGGCAATATATACTAGGAAATATGAAAATAAGAACCTTTTTTATATTGTGTGGGTTGTTTCCATAAGTTTCAACTTCCGCACCCATCTGTTCACTCGGAACATACACACCTCACTTTTCCGCGTTGTCCGGCACAGGCAGCAAGTGTTCAACATTTCGTTTTTCCTTGATTTAATTTTTCCATCTTTGGTCGCATCAGTGTTACCACCACCCTATAAAAATTGGCACACTAACAAAAGGCAATACTTATGTATGTCAATATATTCCATCTGTGGGAAACAATCTTTCTTGCTGTTAATCTCTTTAAACATAGAATATGTGTATATAATTACTATAATATCAAACAAATATATTTGTCTCCTAAACATTTGTGAGAAAAAACCCATTTGTCATAAATTCGGCAACAATAATCACGCACAATTTAGACAAGATTGCTGAGCACATTCCGGAAAACAAGTAGTGCAGCAGCGAATTACAGTTACTATCCGTAATTAATTTACTTTCAGGAAATAGCAGTCACACTATACAAGTTTTATTTTCGATAGACATTCCAAAAAGTCGGATAGCGCTTGTAGAAAGTACTTTTTTGGTGGTCACACGTGCAAGTTTTACTTTCTGAAATGGAAATATTTGCTGAAAGCGCTTTACTTGCCTAGTGCGACAGCACCTTAAGTATGGGGATCAGGGGTGTAGCCAAGGGGGGTTTTGGGTGACAAAACCCCCATGTCCTATAATTATTAAAAATGTTTAATCACTATGCACTATGATTTTTTTAAATAGTCCCCTTCAGGCTCAGTACAGCTATTTGCATGATCTAAAAGCATGTCTAATAAGTGTTTTAGATCGTCGGCTGGAATGTCCTTCAGGATGTCGGTGCAAGCCTTTTGGATGGCTTCTACGTCCTCAAAACGACTTTGTTTAATCGGTAAATGCATTTTTTTGAAAAGGTGCCGCATACGGTGGAAATGAGGAGTGGTTGATGGTTAAAATTAGATTTTTAGTCAAAAATCAGTTTGCAAAAAGCTAATATTAAGTTTTGCTTTAAATGTGGTAGAACTTTAACCGAAACATTTCAGTTGATGAACCAAGATTATCGTGATGATCGCCAGTTCATAGTGGTACACGCGATTTAAAAACGATTCTCAGGACATAAATGATGGCCAACGTGTTAGCCAACTGAAATCCGCGATCACCGCAGATTTCATCAAAACTCAGTCAAAATCTATTTCAAATTGAATTTAACCTTCGCTTTCCTTATACCCACCCCGGTGATCTTTTTAATATTTATGTTCAATATCTGCCAGAGTGTTTATCCAATGTAGTTATGATTTCGACTTACAGAACAAATTTGAAAGTAATTTTCAATAACATAAAATATATTTTTGGGAAATATTATTCATGTTTTATTTGTTATTTTGTATACCCACACGGGTGATCCCAGGCGCTTTCGTATCGCATTTTAATTGAACTTTAGGCCATCGACAGACGCCATCACCCGTCGTTGACCCCGTCCGATTTTAATATTCGGAAATATGAAAACACATTTATTATTATTTATTATTTATTTTACATTTGAAGTACTTTCACCAAGTTTGAAGTCGAACGGCTAAAAAAATTTGTTTCTCCATACATACTTTTAACCCGTCGTTGATCTAGTTAGATTTCGATTTTGAAAATAATGAGAAACTCGTGTCTATTTTTTTTTGTTTAAGGGAAGGCTCCCCTGGATTTGGGCAAAAATAAGGCAAAGTTTGTAATTTTTTTGTGGGATAATGAAAAGGCGTACAAACTTCCGGGTTTGACTATTAAATTCGTCTATTATTTAGGAGTTTAAAAAGTTAAAAAACTTGATGAAATTCAAAATGGCGGCTACAAAATGGCGATTTCCGTAGGCCTCTGCGCGCTCGAGAACTGTAATCCTGCAGCCTCTTGTAGTGGACTAAAATCAAAAAGCATTGTCATTACTTAAAGATAACAAAATTGTCTGTGCATTGAACTAGACTCAAAAAATTTAAACGAAGAATTCTTGCACAATGAATATTTGAAGTAAAAAGTTCAATTTTTTGCACCTTTTTTTTATTTCAACCACATTTAAAAATGAAAAATAAATAACTATTTATGCAAATTGTTGGTTCAAGGCATACAGAAAATCAAATACATTCGAGCAGTTTTTAGATGAAGAAAATCGGATCATTAGATCAAGTCCGGGGATTTCAGTTAGATTGGAAAAAATGGTTTCGAGATAAACGCGTTTGAAGTTTTTAAAAAGTTCAGTTCATCAAGTTTTTTAACTTTTTAAACTCCTAAATAATAGACGAATTTAATAGTCAAAACCGGAAGTTTGTACGCCTTTTCATTATCCCACAAAAAAATTACAAACTTTGCCTTATTTTTGCCCAAATCCAGGGGAGCCTTCCCTTAAGGGAATGTTCCCGGGTAGAAGTTTGAAAAAATCGATTTTTTTTTTGGCGTTTTATTGTACCTTATACTATATACTATCACCCCCCAAAGTCGTTTTTCAATCCGCAAACTCAGTACCCACTTTTTTGCATGTTAATTGAAGTAATCTCAGCTCTTTTTGCTTCGCTGATACATTGCGCATGATACTTTAAACGCGTTTTTCTCAAAACCACATTTTTTGTACTGGCCGATAACTTTTCTCAGCAACTATGAGAGGTATCGACTTGAAATTTTGGGAAAATGTTCTAGATAGTTTTCGTTGGATGCTAAATCAAAGTTTTTATCAAAAAATTATTGTTAAATATATTTTCAAGCACTCTAAAGGTAAAGAAAGGTGGCAAAACTGGACAATTTTTTTTCATATGGCCGCCATTTTGTTTCTAATCAACATTTTGACTAAAACTGTGGTTTAGCATCCGCGGAATTTATTGCAGATTAATAATTGCATACCCATTTCTGTTTCACATTACTGGTTCCCGAAATTTCTTATCGGCCAGCAGTGAAAATCAGCGTGACAAGGTCACATTGACCACTGAAAATTTGTACTTAGAAAATAAAATTTTTTGACACAAATATGAGTTTCTGTTCTCCAAATAATAAGGAACAACAAGCAAAAAATCAGAATATTGCATGTTGCCTTGTAGCTCCAAAATAATTTTTTGAAAAGCCTAAAATCGGCATTCTAGACGGGAACACTCCCTTAAAGTATTTTTACCATTTTTGAAGTCACCGAACCGAAAAACCGATGGGCCTCGGTTCATATTTTTTCGGAGTCCTCCCGTAAACAAACCTCCACCCATGTTGGCAGTTAAATTTTGATTTTCGACTTGTCGAATTATTTTTTAATTAGAGTATTTTTAGGAAGTTTGAAATCAATAGATATGTATATTAACCAGGGTTACCAACTGTCCGGTTGTCGACCGGACAGTTCGGTTTTCGGAAGCTTTGTTCGTGTCCGGTTGCAAAGTACAACCCGGCACAAAAATGTCCGGTCGTATATAAACTTGCCAAAAATGTATTTAGCAATATGTAAAAATGAGAAATTGTTTCATTTACTGTTACTGTTTTACTCAAAAATCTATGATTATTATAAACGCGATGTTCGCTATGAACATCACATACTATACATGTACTAAACAATATGGTAACGCTCTACATTCAGCTGTGCTATACAATAGTTGGTAACACTTTTGAATCAGCTGTGATTTCCTTTTTTTGTTTTGATCGTTTTCTTCATGCGGGTCCAAACGCTGTAATTTAAATTGAAAGAGCAAAATTAGTAAATTACCTAAAAAAATTCAAAGACGTTACTGCAATTTTAGCGATGAATGGATTTCAAATGAAGAATTTAAATCGTGGCTGCTTAAAGAAGACGACCGAACCGCTTACTATAAGGTTTGCAAAACAAGTATCACAGTTAAATTTTGACGGCATAAAGGCGCTCAAAATCCACTCTAAAACTGAAATTCATTCTTTTTTTTTCAAATTCTTTACTTTTCTCGAATTTCATTTGTTTTCACTGTTAGCCTTTTGTTTTTTTACTTACTGCTCTTTTGTGAATTTTTGTTGTTTTAGTTGTTAACTTTTTTTAAATCATATGAATAATATAACACACACAACATACATAGGTCGTTTGTGTTTTAATTAAATTGTGGAATATAATTTGTAACATCCCGCCCCCTTTAAACCACATTATAAAAGTTCGTCCGGTTTTCAAAAACTAAAAAGTTGGCATCCCTGATATTAACCCTAATTCCCAGAAGTGAGCCTCACAGTCTCACTAAAGATTTCAAATGGTGATAAATCCAAACGATTTTCCCATTATTTTATGTAATCCTCTAATGGAATGTTAGAATTATATTGCATTTATAAATTTAACATTTCAGACAGTTTTTGTACTTTTTAAACAAATGTCTTCAGTAATTTAGCTCATATAAGCTTGACAGTCTGACTTCTGGGTTTAGGTTACTTTTAAAATTCTGGGAATTAGGGTTAAATCACATTTCTTCATACAACACCTTCACACATGTTTTGCCCCTTTAGACTACGAATTTCGAAAATTGCCGTTTTAGCGGAGGTTCATTCTTCAAGTTAAAATTTCACGTTTGTAGCGATGATGAATCAATCAATCAATCAGTCAGTCAGTCGGGATAAACAATTTATATACATAAAAATGGAGGCGCTACCACGCTCTCTTGTCCAATGTTCACGACAGTCTTCTAGTCGAATTGGGCGATTAGGTGGAGGTTCGTACCAAGTTTCATTGACGTGCGACTTACAGTATTGCTGTAGCAATTACGAACCCGAACGAACCCCACGAAACCCGCCGAAGGAAGTATCCAATTTGGTTCAGTCATTCTCAAGTTTTAAGCACCGAACGGACCAAGATATAATGATAGCCTCAGCAGCTTCGATAGCCTAGCGTGAGTGCCGCATACGGTGGAAATGAGGAGTGGTTGATGGTTAAAATTAGATTTTTAGTCAAAAATCAGTTTGCAAAAAGCTAATATTAAGTTTTGCTTTAAATGTGGTAGAACTTTAACCGAAACATTTCAGTTGATGAACCAAGATTATCGTGATGATCGCCAGTTCATAGTGGTACACGCGATTTAAAAACGATTCTCAGGACATAAATGATGGCCAACGTGTTAGCCAACTGAAATCCGCGATCACCGCAGATTTCATCAAAACTCAGTCAAAATCTATTTCAAATTGAATTTAACCTTCGCTTTCCTTATACCCACCCCGGTGATCTTTTTAATATTTATGTTCAATATCTGCCAGAGTGTTTATCCAATGTAGTTATGATTTCGACTTACAGAACAAATTTGAAAGTAATTTTCAATAACATAAAATATATTTTTGGGAAATATTATTCATGTTTTATTTGTTATTTTGTATACCCACACGGGTGATCCCAGGCGCTTTCGTATCGCATTTTAATTGAACTTTAGGCCATCGACAGACGCCATCACCCGTCGTTGACCCCGTCCGATTTTAATATTCGGAAATATGAAAACACATTTATTATTATTTATTATTTATTTTACATTTGAAGTACTTTCACCAAGTTTGAAGTCGAACGGCTAAAAAAATTTGTTTCTCCATACATACTTTTAACCCGTCGTTGATCTAGTTAGATTTCGATTTTGAAAATAATGAGAAACTCGTGTCTATTTTTTTTTGTTTAAGGGAAGGCTCCCCTGGATTTGGGCAAAAATAAGGCAAAGTTTGTAATTTTTTTGTGGGATAATGAAAAGGCGTACAAACTTCCGGGTTTGACTATTAAATTCGTCTATTATTTAGGAGTTTAAAAAGTTAAAAAACTTGATGAAATTCAAAATGGCGGCTACAAAATGGCGATTTCCGTAGGCCTCTGCGCGCTCGAGAACTGTAATCCTGCAGCCTCTTGTAGTGGACTAAAATCAAAAAGCATTGTCATTACTTAAAGATAACAAAATTGTCTGTGCATTGAACTAGACTCAAAAAATTTAAACGAAGAATTCTTGCACAATGAATATTTGAAGTAAAAAGTTCAATTTTTTGCACCTTTTTTTTATTTCAACCACATTTAAAAATGAAAAATAAATAACTATTTATGCAAATTGTTGGTTCAAGGCATACAGAAAATCAAATACATTCGAGCAGTTTTTAGATGAAGAAAATCGGATCATTAGATCAAGTCCGGG
Source organism: Melieria crassipennis (assembly GCA_963668005.1). Taxonomy (NCBI): domain Eukaryota; kingdom Metazoa; phylum Arthropoda; class Insecta; order Diptera; family Ulidiidae; genus Melieria; species Melieria crassipennis. Next base: position 82,606,826 of record OY764961.1, on the reverse strand, counting down.
GATTTCAGTTAGATTGGAAAAAATGGTTTCGAGATAAACGCGTTTGAAGTTTTTAAAAAGTTCAGTTCATCAAGTTTTTTAACTTTTTAAACTCCTAAATAATAGACGAATTTAATAGTCAAAACCGGAAGTTTGTACGCCTTTTCATTATCCCACAAAAAAATTACAAACTTTGCCTTATTTTTGCCCAAATCCAGGGGAGCCTTCCCTTAAGGGAATGTTCCCGGGTAGAAGTTTGAAAAAATCGATTTTTTTTTTGGCGTTTTATTGTACCTTATACTATATACTATCACCCCCCAAAGTCGTTTTTCAATCCGCAAACTCAGTACCCACTTTTTTGCATGTTAATTGAAGTAATCTCAGCTCTTTTTGCTTCGCTGATACATTGCGCATGATACTTTAAACGCGTTTTTCTCAAAACCACATTTTTTGTACTGGCCGATAACTTTTCTCAGCAACTATGAGAGGTATCGACTTGAAATTTTGGGAAAATGTTCTAGATAGTTTTCGTTGGATGCTAAATCAAAGTTTTTATCAAAAAATTATTGTTAAATATATTTTCAAGCACTCTAAAGGTAAAGAAAGGTGGCAAAACTGGACAATTTTTTTTCATATGGCCGCCATTTTGTTTCTAATCAACATTTTGACTAAAACTGTGGTTTAGCATCCGCGGAATTTATTGCAGATTAATAATTGCATACCCATTTCTGTTTCACATTACTGGTTCCCGAAATTTCTTATCGGCCAGCAGTGAAAATCAGCGTGACAAGGTCACATTGACCACTGAAAATTTGTACTTAGAAAATAAAATTTTTTGACACAAATATGAGTTTCTGTTCTCCAAATAATAAGGAACAACAAGCAAAAAATCAGAATATTGCATGTTGCCTTGTAGCTCCAAAATAATTTTTTGAAAAGCCTAAAATCGGCATTCTAGACGGGAACACTCCCTTAAAGTATTTTTACCATTTTTGAAGTCACCGAACCGAAAAACCGATGGGCCTCGGTTCATATTTTTTCGGAGTCCTCCCGTAAACAAACCTCCACCCATGTTGGCAGTTAAATTTTGATTTTCGACTTGTCGAATTATTTTTTAATTAGAGTATTTTTAGGAAGTTTGAAATCAATAGATATGTATATTAACCAGGGTTACCAACTGTCCGGTTGTCGACCGGACAGTTCGGTTTTCGGAAGCTTTGTTCGTGTCCGGTTGCAAAGTACAACCCGGCACAAAAATGTCCGGTCGTATATAAACTTGCCAAAAATGTATTTAGCAATATGTAAAAATGAGAAATTGTTTCATTTACTGTTACTGTTTTACTCAAAAATCTATGATTATTATAAACGCGATGTTCGCTATGAACATCACATACTATACATGTACTAAACAATATGGTAACGCTCTACATTCAGCTGTGCTATACAATAGTTGGTAACACTTTTGAATCAGCTGTGATTTCCTTTTTTTGTTTTGATCGTTTTCTTCATGCGGGTCCAAACGCTGTAATCATGGTTCAACTACAAGGTTATAGCAAGCCACCGGCTGATCGTTTATGGCTTCTGTCAAAATCGTTGGTGTCAGCAGTGGTTCTGTGTTGCCACATCGGTTGAAATGAAAATACCTGACTGAAAACAACTGACATGAGCACTTTTCCCGTTTTTTCACTCAAATACAGCACCGTCTGGCAACAATCACTTTTGTATGTTTTCAGTTTCTCCCTCTTTCGTCGGAAAATATCAGCTGATTTTGACAGTAACGATAAACAATCCTACCAACAAAATACATGTGGTTTTTGGTGTTGCGGGCATGCTATTACCTTGTTATTGTGCCATGCGCTGTAATTTAAATTGAAAGAGCAAAATTAGTAAATTACCTAAAAAAATTCAAAGACGTTACTGCAATTTTAGCGATGAATGGATTTCAAATGAAGAATTTAAATCGTGGCTGCTTAAAGAAGACGACCGAACCGCTTACTATAAGGTTTGCAAAACAAGTATCACAGTTAAATTTTGACGGCATAAAGGCGCTCAAAATCCACTCTAAAACTGAAATTCATTCTTTTTTTTTTCAAATTCTTTACTTTTCTCGAATTTCATTTGTTTTCACTGTTAGCCTTTTGTTTTTTTACTTACTGCTCTTTTGTGAATTTTTGTTGTTTTAGTTGTTAACTTTTTTTAAATCATATGAATAATATAACACACACAACATACATAGGTCGTTTGTGTTTTAATTAAATTGTGGAATATAATTTGTAACATCCCGCCCCCTTTAAACCACATTATAAAAGTTCGTCCGGTTTTCAAAAACTAAAAAGTTGGCATCCCTGATATTAACCCTAATTCCCAGAAGTGAGCCTCACAGTCTCACTAAAGATTTCAAATGGTGATAAATCCAAACGATTTTCCCATTATTTTATGTAATCCTCTAATGGAATGTTAGAATTATATTGCATTTATAAATTTAACATTTCAGACAGTTTTTGTACTTTTTAAACAAATGTCTTCAGTAATTTAGCTCATATAAGCTTGACAGTCTGACTTCTGGGTTTAGGTTACTTTTAAAATTCTGGGAATTAGGGTTAAATCACATTTCTTCATACAACACCTTCACACATGTTTTGCCCCTTTAGACTACGAATTTCGAAAATTGCCGTTTTAGCGGAGGTTCATTCTTCAAGTTAAAATTTCACGTTTGTAGCGATGATGAATCAATCAATCAATCAGTCAGTCAGTCGGGATAAACAATTTATATACATAAAAATGGAGGCGCTACCACGCTCTCTTGTCCAATGTTCACGACAGTCTTCTAGTCGAATTGGGCGATTAGGTGGAGGTTCGTACCAAGTTTCATTGACGTGCGACTTACAGTATTGCTGTAGCAATTACGAACCCGAACGAACCCCACGAAACCCGCCGAAGGAAGTATCCAATTTGGTTCAGTCATTCTCAAGTTTTAAGCACCGAACGGACCAAGATATAATGATAGCCTCAGCAGCTTCGATAGCCTAGCGTGAGTGCACTAGACTGTCATCCCAGAGGTCGTGGGTTCAACTCCCACCTGTTCTCTAAAGGCGCTATGAGCGGTAGCTCGAAATGACGGAGGCGATGTTCCCAAGCGGCGTTAGATGGCACCATCATTTAGGATCATTTAAATATTGCTATTAAAGTTTTATTATTTTAAATCTTACAAAATATAAAAAATTAATAAAATAAAATAAAAATAAAAAATTTAATCTTCGAAAAATAAAATATAAGACAAAATATCACTGAGTATTTTTGTTGTGCGTTCACGTGGTTAGAATTTTGCGCCTGCATGGTAAACGCTTATGGCATAGAATTCCGGAAGTCGGTATAATTTGAGGCGATGTTGGTTGAATTGGCCGTTGGTCAGTGCCTTTACGTAGAAGATATCCTTCATAGTGAGCTCGCGCGTCACGTCAGTGTCGGCGACGATGGCGTCAACTGCGAAATTTTTGGGATGGTAGCCTTTACTATTCAGTAGCTTAACGTAGATGACGTCATCTTTTATCAAATTCCGTCCCTGGTACGGGAGTTTGCTCGATGTGGGATATAGGAGCACAGGTTGTATAGGGAGTACGTCGTTGGGATGCTGCGGATAGCCGTAGACTTTTATGAGGTGCGGCGAGTCGGGAGAATTGTTGGTGGGCAAAGGCAAAGCGCTTGCGTGATTCCATTGCTGAGCGACCAATATTGTAGTTGAAATTAAAAAACAGCCAAGCTAGCCAAATAAGGAAGAAAGCAAAAAGTATGATCGAGTTTGGGTTCAGGATTTTAATAAACTAAGAAATGAAAAACATCTGCACATGATGTGCTTTTAAAATTTGAAACTAATTTTTATAAATTTCTTGCGAACACAAAGCGTACAATTCCTTTATTTCATATGTTACGCGCCTTCATTTCTAGAATCACAGAGTATCTACCTCACAAAATTTGCAAGCAATCAAATTCTGAATGTTTTTGCTTAAGTATGTAAAAATGATAAGAACAATCGTAAAATATACAAAACTATGCATTGAAAACCGAAAACTCAAATAAATGTTCTTGTCGGAAAGGTAGGATTTTTATTTCATTCGTGTTAGCTTAACTATTGACCAACCGGCTTACCGTAACTAGTTTTAATCTTAGGTCACTTCTTAAATGTTAAAAATGTATTCTACTAACAAAAAAGGCTTCGAACTCAAATTGTCTTCAAGTAAACATTGATATTAACCTAACCTAACCTAATTTTGAAAGCCTGTGGCTGTACGATATTTGTTTGCTGACATCTATTGAGAAGTGTATTTATATAGTTTAATCTCGATTCTTTGGTCAAAATATAGTTGCGCGACGGGTTGAAAGCAACATACATAAATAAGTATATCCGTTTCTTGTTGGATAAGTATGTATGTTCAAAACAATTTCAATCTATTTATTATTCGAAATTACAGTACAATCCCTATCAACTTGTACACTCGATTTAAAAAATTCAGACTTGAGGAAAACGTAGTGTTTGATGGCTTTTTTTTTAATTTTCATGCAATGTCTCTGAATGGATGTTGGTTCTTGGAGGTCACAAGATGTGAGGTTTGAGCGTTTAGTCACAACTTTGTATTAATACAACCAGTGGTCCATACAGGATTTTGTTTGGGGGGGGGTTATGTATATAGCCTTTAAGCCCAACACCATTTTATATCGTATTTGCAACACACAACTTTTGTAACGAGCATATATTCGAGGGGTTTTGAACCCCCAAACCCTCTCTTGCGTGGGCCCATAAATACAACCTACTTTGCTTTCAATATGTGATTTAATGCTGAAAATATTGGGATATTCGGCGCCTATACAGACACACTGGCGCTAAACGTTTTTAAAAGAAGAAAATTCCAACAACGCCATCCGGCCGTAATAAGAACCAAACATTTACATTTTCCTCGAAGAAGCGCGCAGGGCAAAACAGCAAATACATACATATGTAAGTGAAAATTGTGTAGATAAGTGAGCGGACTACTCCCATATGGGTATTACAGCTTGTTCAAGTAACTACTATCGTGCGCCTCAGCCTGCTAACTGACGGACGGACATTGTACTCCTGGCAATCCTGATGTTTATCTACTTTTCCTTGCCGACAACTTTCCTTCCGGTCGTTATAAACTTCTACTGGAAGCCATGATTTGTTTTATCCTTCATCCTAGCTTTTTTCTATGACCGAACGTAACTACGAGTGTCGCCTTAGACTCACGGCCCAACGCAGGAAGCAGCTGCGCCAAAGCGGCCAACTGTGGGTTTCAAGCATTTTTCCGCCTGAGCCAGTTAAGTTCACTTGGTCATTCGGCTGCATGCAATAATAAGCACTCTGGCTCTAACTTTAGGAAAATGTGTCACATGGTTTTTGCGCAGAGACGCCACTATTTTCCTATGTGTGTATATACCATTTTTGAGCTCTGCATTGTGCGCCGATCCTCGATTCGAACGTGGGAAAAATCGGTTGCTGCAGAAAAAAATCGAGTTTAAAGTAACTGCGGCCAACCGCGACCAGACCGAATCTCGCGTGATATGCGCGCCAAAGTCAAACGATGACTGCTTTGGACAAGGTCGGTGAGGCAGCGTTTACAACGTAGCTGTCGGCGAAACGCAGAGAGAGCACCGAAAAGGGGGACAAATAAACAAATCCATACACACTTTAACTAATTGCAAATTCAAGATATCATACCTTCTGCCGGAGTTCTGCCGAAACTTTTAACAAAAACGAAAAAGCCATAAAGAAATAAATATTGACGCATGTGTGGAGTGCCGTGAGTACACACGAACGTCGTGGCTACTTACAGGTATGATTGTCGCAAATGTGATAAGTCATGAACAACTCAGCAAACGGATTCAGAAATTAACAATTTAAAAAAATATTGAAGCATAAAGAGAAACATAAGTACTTAGTGGTTGGCGGTCTTACATACTCGCTTGCTGTAGCGCACACAGGGGTTTATTTTGGGGGAGGTGTAAGGGTTGCGTACAACTTTTGAACCCTACCGCTCCTACGTGCGCCACTGCTCGCTTGTATGTATACATATTTGCACGCGTGCATAGGAAATATACAATGTGCCTAAAGAAGCAAAAATTTTTTACATTCGCCGGCTATGAGTGGAAAAATGACATTTTTCTGGGTTAGTGTCACTGTCCGTGTGATAAACACTTTAATTTCCAGCCACGTCCGTGGCACAGACAGATGACAGTTCGTCGTGGAAGCGACCAAGTGAAAGTGGCCGAATAGTGAGCACGTTGAGCACCAGTTGCTGTATATTTCAATTTATTAATTTCATAAAGTCAATGGATTCAGTCTTTGAACAAACATTCTAGACCGAATTAACAACGCAAAGAAAAAGAACAGGTTAATCGTTGTCATATGGGTATACCATATGTATGTATACAATCCTAAAAAAATGGTCCGATAAAAAACATGTAGCTGCCTAGTCGTTTGTTAAGCACAGTCTTCGGGCTACTTCCTCAGCAAGATTATCATCGCTAAATGCATAAAAATCTCTTACTGACCCATTTTTGACTGGTTCATATGGTGGTTAACATTACGTCCTTTAATCCGCATCCTGTTGCCGTGTTTCCCCAAACACTCCTCTTGCCTTGTACCGCTTAAATACAAATGTATATAAACAACGATATAGTAATATCTTCCATAACACTAGTCTACACGTGATGTGCATTTAAAACAAAAAATATTTTCTAGACTAATTCATCATTCATCGTCAGTAACTCATCACAAGACAAAGCGCACAACTTTCTGCCACTGCTCTCATCTCTTAACTGATAGCCCCGAAATATGCGGTCAGAAATGTTTGCGATATGCTGCTCCCAAACCAACAGATGGTGTTTCGACCAACGATTGCTGCCAACTACCGCGAATCTTAAAATACATATAGTATGTATTTGTATTATGAATTGATTTTTCCTAATACATATAATACAAAATGTGTTTCTGTATTGAAAACATTTAAAAGAATTGGTCAGATCCTTCGGAAACTAGGAGGCGTTTAAGGGTTAAGGTCTTCGTTGGAGGTACCTGGTTTCAGTTGGATACTGCACAAGAGGTACATTGAACAGTCAAAAGTGCTTGTGACTACTTACTTACTTAACTGGCCATAACAACCCGTTATCGGGTTGCGGCCTGGCGCAAAACTTCTCTCCAGGCGCCTGTGCTTCGCGCGCGCCTTCTCCAGTTGGTCACACCAAGAGATACCAGGGCCTTTTCCACTTGCTCCTTCCACCGGAGACACGGCCTCCCTCTTCGCCGTCGACCTCCAACCATCGCATCGAACACCTTTTTCGCCGGAGCTTCATCATCCATATGGCAGACATGGCCAAGCCAGCGTAACCGCTGGTTGTCAATTCGCTGCGGTACGTCCATGTCCTTATACAGCTCATACAGCTCGTTATTGGTTCGTATGCGATAGTCGTCACCAACACGAACAGGGCCGAAGATTTTGCGAAGTACCTTCCTCTCGAACACTCCAAGGGCCGCTATGTCGTTTCGTGTCATTGTCCATGCTTCAGCGCCATAGAGGAGCACGGGCAAGATGAGCGTCCTATAGAGTGCAAGTTTTGTCGGTCGAGAGAGGTCTCTACTTCTCAATTGGCTACCGAGACCGTAGTAGCACCTGTTGGCAAGAGTAATCCTTCGCTTTATCTCCAGACTGACATCATTGCTGCTGTTGATGGCGGTGCCAAGGTAGACGAATTCCTTGACAACTTCAAAGGTATACCTGTCGGCCTCGACGTGAGGAGGAAATCGAGGAGTGCAGGAGCAGGAATGAAAGTGCTTGTGACAGCGTCGCATAATCTACATTGATCTAATGGTTTGTCAATATACAAACAAAAGTTTAACTTCGGTTCGGTTTGGGGAGCGGGCCGAAGCTTGCGGTGTGCATACCGGTTAAAGAAGCCAGAAAATGACATTCACATAATTTTAAGCCAATGGCTATGATATGTTGGTTTATTGTCGCGGCGATGCAAGGCCACCGTAATTATCTGCAAGTGTGCTTTATCTTGTTTATGTTTTATAAAAAATGGCTGCTATGAGTTGTGTGTGTGTAAGAACTTGGCGATATTCAATGCTAAATACTTAGTTATTCATATTTGAACATCTGCTTACTTTTGCATATATTACTCACACACACACACACCCACACACACGCACACCTTCATATACGTATGCAGGCAGACTAGCATCGGCTGACCCTGCCTACTTGGTGGCTGTGCGAGGTTAGTCTGAAATGAGCCAAGTGTTTATCTTATGATGTCACATTCATTTGCATCGCAAAGCAATAGAAGGTAAACACTATATTAATTATTGGATTTAGATACGCAACAGTATGTAGATACGAAGGTAGGTATTCACTTTGCCATTAAATTTGAAATTTACATTATTTGAATTTACATTATTTAAATCGCAGTAAAAAGAATTACACATTTTTGTGCTGTAGTTGAAATTTTATAGGAAGTTTAAATATTGATTGGATATTCGGTGAACTGTTGGGGGTATTTAGTAGGAGCTTTTGTTTTATGTTTAAGCGGAGAGTCTGCTGAGGTTGATTTTCAGCTGCTGATTTCGAGCTCGTTGCCAATTTTTCAGTTTCGCTTTTAAGCGCACTTAATTTTTGAAACAGTCAGACTAATAAACTGAAGTGGGGTCTTCTAAGAAGCGTTTGTGCGTCACATAAAACATATAATCTCGATGATTGAGATATGAATATTGATTGATATTGAATTCTTTCGGCAGCTGCCCTCTCAGCAGAAATTGCGAACCTCCGCGAGGAAAGTTGCCTATAAAGAAACTCCCAACATGAAATTGGGTATCGACATTCGTCGTTCGTTCGCGTAAAAATTCGCACGCACAAGACGAATGGTAATAGTATAAACAGAATCAAATCGTCGGCCGATTTTTACGCACCGAACGTACGCTGTCAAAATTAAAACACACAGCAGTGCATGTGATTGCCCACAACGACGACGACTGCGATATTCGGCCGACGACCGGTCGTCCGACGATAGAACAGATTCTAATTTTGTCGCAGTCGTCGTGCGAACCAATCAGCTGTGCAGCTGTCGGGGGTGAAAGCCGAAAATATAAACAAACAAAAAATTCGGCAAAAATTTTGTGATTTGTGCTATTTTAAGGTTGCAAAGATGTAAGTGCTTCAAATTTTAATAAAAAATTGTGCTAAATAATAAAATTTGTCTCTCCCCTTCGTATGTTTTAGAAAATGGACAAGACGGAGCTTCTAATTGAGGAATTTAGGAAGAAGAAAGAGTGAAAGAAAAAGTGTGTTTGCCGTGTTTGCAGGAATAATTTTTGTGAACAGCTGATGCGAATGTCGCACCCAGTGTTGCCGCTGCAAAATTTTAAAAAGTCGCAAAGAAAGTGTCACAGCCGAAATAAAAGTGTCATCAAGTGATGCAATTTTGTATACCATGTATATATAGTATATACTTTCATTATTTTACCTTTCGAAACTTATTATTTTTAATAAATTTCTAAAGGAGTTAATTTTCTGTGAAAAAAACTGTTTTCCCCTTAAATTAATTGATGAGGGATATATTAAAAAGTCCACATATGCATGTTTTGTCTTTAATGTGAAACATTTGCATTTAAAAGCGTATACGTGATATACTTACTTATCCATTGGGAGCCATCAAAATTAATTTAGCACAAATAACTTAGGCAATGCCACAAAAAAGCGCGTTAGTTCAGATTAATTTTGTACATTTTTGATTTTTGCGGCAAAACTTTGACATAAAAGGGTTGCAAGTAGTTTAAATATTGTCAGAGGTATAATTTTTAAGTCCTAAAGTGTTACCTTTGAAAAGTACTAAAAGGAAGGCATATTTTGAGTATTTTTAAACACGCAAAAATAAAAAAATAACTTTACGAAACAATTTTCAAAATGTACATATAACATATGGGCATCTCCCAGTGGCACGGACGCGACATTCGCACGCTTTCAATTACACAAAAAACAAGAAAGAAACATAAAGAGTTGAAATGTATTTTTAGTGTTCTAACGAGCTGAAATAGTGCTACATTTTAGAAATATATTGGAACGATTTAGTACAAATTAGTACAAAATAATAAGCAATTATGCAATGAAACGGACGCGACAAAAAAAATAAGTGTTTTTGAAGCTCTTATATCGGGTGTTTTTTTTAGAGGTATAGAACTTCGAATTGAAATAAAATACAAGAAAATCGTTTTAATGTCCATCAATTTGGATTTATTGGAAGGATAATTTTATGCCATTAATGTTTAAATATGATTTCGGGCATGTGGCCGCCGCGGCTGGCTCGAATAAAGCCAATTCTACAGGTCCAATTTTCAACCACTTTTTCGAGCATTTGGGGCCGTATGACGACAATAACGCCACGAATGTTGGCTTCCAAGTCCCCTAACGTTTCTGGTTTGTTGGCGTAGACGAGCGACTTCACATATCCCCAAAGAAAATAATCCAATGGTGTCAAATCACACGATCTTGGTGGCCAATTGACAGGTCCATTCCGCGAAATTATGCGCTCATCGAATGTTTCCTTCAATAAATCGATTGTGACGTGCGCTGTGTGGCATGTAGCGCCGTCTTGTTGGAACCACAACTCATCCACATTCATGCCATCCAATTCGGGAACAAAATAGTCGGTTATCATGGCTCTATACCGGTCTCCATTAACGGTAACTGACTTCTCTTCTGACTGGGTCCTCTTCAACATTTTGCTCTACAGCGGCAATTGTTTCTTCGGTGCGCACTGTTCGACGTCTCTGCGGATGCGTATTATCACATAGAGTAAACGTAGTGCGAAAACGACCCATGGTTAACCGAATTAATTGCTCTAATGGACGATTATGTCGACCATAAAATGGACGGAGCTTGCGGTAAACTTCGCGAACTGAACCATTATTTTCGAAATAAATTTGCACGATTTGCAAGCGTTGTTCTTTTGTCAACCTGTTCATGATGAAATGGCAAACCAAACTGAACATAAATGACATTAGAGTTGCCAGATTTGACCACAAAATGCCAGTTTTATCTCTATTCGAAAAACAAACCTCTAAAAAAAACACCCTATAGAAATATACAAAATTTAGCAATTTTTGGGAACTTTTTTTTTATATATATACATGCAATTGAAGTTCAAAGGACAACTTTTCTTCGTAGACTTATGAAATATGAGAATTTTGTCTTACCTTTTTTTAATTAGCTATATCATGAATACGGACGCGACATCACGGACGCGACAAATTTTTCCAAGGGGAATAAAACACAGTAATGATGTCCATTATAACACTTCTACTTTTAATAAAAATAACACATAACAAGTTAAATTCAAGTAACATAACAGTAATAAATAAGGGAAAATAAAGTTACAAGTTTTTAGTGTGGTTTATTTTAATTTTCTTCTTTGATGAATAAGCGGTTCGAGCTACTTCAATAAATTGACTGTCGAAATACGAAAACCAATGCAAACTTTTAACTTCTTTGATTTTCGGAACATTTTGCCATAACTCTGACAGTTGATTAGAAAAAGCTTGAAGTTGTTCTCCAGAGATATATAAAAGGTGGACTCCATAAATGTTGTTCTTAGCACATTCATAAAAAGATTGAGCATCTTCGAGCGTGATATTTCTTGCTTTGACAATTTGCCAGACTTTTCGTTTTACTACGGCACCTACTCCGTCTACAGCACCTAAAATACTTTAAAAACACGATGGAACTCCAATTATGATGATTGAATCAATTGTCGATAATTGGACCGGGCAACGGGCAAAGTCATCGACTGGTGCATATTGATATTTCGATACTAACAGATTACTTGAGCTGTGTAAGGATTTAGAAATCATTTTTAAGAAACTGTAATTTAATCAACAAACCGAACTCAGAGAAACCAACGCACTACCGCATGTGAGAATGCGTTGGTATGCGGTGTTTCCATCTTTTGTTTGGATCAAACGAATGAGCGAATGATTCAAAAGGATATTTCCATTTTTCGTTTGAATCATCGACACCACCGCATTCTCATATCACTGTGAATGCGAATGCGAATGTGGGACGAATTAATTAAAACGGATATTTGCATAGTCTGAATGAATGCTTCGTTTGCGGTGATGATACATACTCATATCCATCCTTTTGAGTAGTGGCACATATTCGCATTGCATTTTATATGAATACATATTTAGTCATAAAAATATAACCGAATGTAGGGGTACAAGTGTTTTTTTTTAGCAAGGTATGCTGTGAGACGGGATTTTTCTCATGGATTGCTCACCAATATTAGTTTCGCAGTATTCTTCATTAAACAATCGAATATTCAGAGCTTCCGGTTACGGATGCGACAAATTTTAAACACCCATAGATTTTCCGATTTTGCCGGGAACCAATTATTATATTTTTCTAACGGGAACAATGCACCTATTTAAAAACTGGCAGCTACTTCCATTTAAAAAGTTTGTCCACTAATGACAACAACTAATAAGGTGTTTTGAGCACGGACGCGACAATAAGATACAGGAAGAAGCAAACTAAAAAAACTTCCGTTCTTCGAACTCCACTTTCTCTCGCTTTCTCTAATACATAAGATTGTTGTTAGTAGAAAACTTTTGCATTACAAGAAAAATATAATATTACTTGAATAAGATAAAAATGCAAAGAAAAAATGTGCATATAATTCGTCAAAAGGCTCAGAAAACATTTTTTTTCTTTTACAGTAGTATATTTCGGTCAAAAATTAAAAAAAATTAAAAATTCTTTTACATTTATAAAATATAGATATTTAAGCTTTATTATTGGATAATAAAAAGTTTTTCTGAGCAATTTGAATTTTTCACTCGTGGTGGACCTTTTTTGGGAGATGCCCATATATAAACTTTTTGACCAAAAAAAAGGGGCAAAAGTCGCATGATTTTTAAGAAAAGTGTCAAAATAAGCCTATTTTTAAAAAGTCGGTGTCAGGTGGCATCGGTCTTCAAAAAGGGTAAATTCGACACTTTAGTCGCACAACGGCAACACTGGTCGCACCCATTCCGTTTCACTGTGCGTATTTTCACGACGACTGACGCACTGCGTCATTTTTCGGTGCGTATAAATTCGGCCGACGATTTGGTTCTGTTTATACCTTAAGCTAGTAAGTTAGCTTCGAGCAAAGCTCCGACTGCTTGGCGTACGAATACAATACATTTTCCATTCAATTTCAATTTCAATATGTTAAAATTTTTCGTTTAACTTGTAGTATAATAACATGGCTCAATAATAAGGTTATAGCATCCCCGCAACACGAAAAACCACTTGTATTTTGTTGGTAGGATTGTTTATCGCTACTGTCAAAATCAGTTGATATTTTCCGAAGAAAGAGGGAGAAACTGAAAACAAACAAAAGTGATTGCTGCCAGACGGCGCTGTATTTCGAGTGAAAAAACGGGAAAAGTGCTCAGGTCAGGTGTTTTCAATCAGGTATTTTCATTTCAACCGATGCGGCAACGCAGCACACCGACGATTTTGACAGAAGCGATAAGCAATCAGCCGGTGGCTTGCTACAACCTTATAATTTAACCATAGTATTGTAACGATAAGACAGTCTGTCGCTGTGCAAAGCAGCCCTGCCGCTACGCGCCGTGCTATAATTCAATCTGGCAACGACGGCCGCGATAATAAGGGAAACTTTTAGTCCAACCTGGCAATGATGGCAATTTTTAGTCCAACCTGGCAATGATGGAAACTTCTAGTCCAACCTGGCAATGATGGAAACTTCTAGTCTAACCTGGCAATGATGGTCGCGATCGTCATGGAAACCGTTAGTCCACTCCGGAATGTGCGGGAACGATCTGCGCGATGGCCGGACAGGTATAAAAGGCAGCCGGGTGCGGCGCAGCGAGTTAGTCTGATTTTGACTAGCGGAGTTGCCACGCGGAATAATTAAGCGAATATTTAAGTGTAAAGACAGTGTAAACCTGTGAAATAAAGTGACTGTTGGTTTTTATTGACTGCGTTTGAGGAACTAAGTGTGTTTGTTTATTTCAAATTGCACAATCCAGTGATTCGTACTAGCCCACTAGAACTGGTATTCGTAACAGTATAATAATAAAGTAGTCTAATAAAAACTCTCCCGCTCAAAGAAAACACAATTTTTTGAAATTACGTTAATTTTGATTTCTGAAATTTGTCAGTTCAACAAATGTTCAACCACAGTCGCAACTTCATTCAAATGAAATCGTACTAAAAGCAAAAGGAAAATGCTTAAGTATTTTAATACAACTTTGTTTACTCTGCTGATGACATTTTCGACAATATTTGTCGATCAAAATAGAGGTACATTAGGGCATAGTGAAATTAATAAAGTGTGCCAGATAGCAGGAACTCTGTCTTCATCGTACACTTATTTTCTGACAGTTAATGTCATTGTGACTGTATGAAAAAATTTCAAAATAAATTGTTGTTTGAAAATACGTTCTGCACCAAAACCGACACAAAAAACGCAATGACATGCCAACATAAATGACATTAGAGTTGCCAGATTTGACCACAAAATGCCAGTTTTATCTCTATTCGAAAAACAAACCTCTAAAAAAAACACCCTATAGAAATATACAAAATTTAGCAATTTTTGGGAACTTTTTTTTTATATATATACATGCAATTGAAGTTCAAAGGACAACTTTTCTTCGTAGACTTATGAAATATGAGAATTTTGTCTTACCTTTTTTTAATTAGCTATATCATGAATACGGACGCGACATCACGGACGCGACAAATTTTTCCAAGGGGAATAAAACACAGTAATGATGTCCATTATAACACTTCTACTTTTAATAAAAATAACACATAACAAGTTAAATTCAAGTAACATAACAGTAATAAATAAGGGAAAATAAAGTTACAAGTTTTTAGTGTGGTTTATTTTAATTTTCTTCTTTGATGAATAAGCGGTTCGAGCTACTTCAATAAATTGACTGTCGAAATACGAAAACCAATGCAAACTTTTAACTTCTTTGATTTTCGGAACATTTTGCCATAACTCTGACAATTGATTAGAAAAAGCTTGAAGTTGTTCTCCAGAGATATATAAAAGGTGGACTCCATAAATGTTGTTCTTAGCACATTCATAAAAAGATTGAGCATCTTCGAGCGTGATATTTCTTGCTTTGACAATTTGCCAGACTTTTCGTTTTACTACGGCACCTACTCCGTCTACAGCACCTAAAATACTTTAAAAACACGATGGAACTCCAATTATGATGATTGAATCAATTGTCGATAATTGGACCGGGCAACGGGCAAAGTCATCGACTGGTGCATATTGATATTTCGATACTAACAGATTACTTGAGCTGTGTAAGGATTTAGAAATCATTTTTAAGAAACTGTAATTTAATCAACAAACCGAACTCAGAGAAACCAACGCACTACCGCATGTGAGAATGCGTTGGTATGCGGTGTTTCCATCTTTTGTTTGGATCAAACGAATGAGCGAATGATTCAAAAGGATATTTCCATTTTTCGTTTGAATCATCGACACCACCGCATTCTCATATCACTGTGAATGCGAATGCGAATGTGGGACGAATTAATTAAAACGGATATTTGCATAGTCTGAATGAATGCTTCGTTTGCGGTGATGATACATACTCATATCCATCCTTTTGAGTAGTGGCACATATTCGCATTGCATTTTATATGAATACATATTTAGTCATAAAAATATAACCGAATGTAGGGGTACAAGTGTTTTTTTTTAGCAAGGTATGCTGTGAGACGGGATTTTTCTCATGGATTGCTCACCAATATTAGTTTCGCAGTATTCTTCATTAAACAATCGAATATTCAGAGCTTCCGGTTACGGATGCGACAAATTTTAAACACCCATAGATTTTCCGATTTTGCCGGGAACCAATTATTATATTTTTCTAACGGGAACAATGCACCTATTTAAAAACTGGCAGCTACTTCCATTTAAAAAGTTTGTCCACTAATGACAACAACTAATAAGGTGTTTTGAGCACGGACGCGACAATAAGATACAGGAAGAAGCAAACTAAAAAAACTTCCGTTCTTCGAACTCCACTTTCTCTCGCTTTCTCTAATACATAAGATTGTTGTTAGTAGAAAACTTTTGCATTACAAGAAAAATATAATATTACTTGAATAAGATAAAAATGCAAAGAAAAAATGTGCATATAATTCGTCAAAAGGCTCAGAAAACATTTTTTTTCTTTTACAGTAGTATATTTCGGTCAAAAATTAAAAAAAATTAAAAATTCTTTTACATTTATAAAATATAGATATTTAAGCTTTATTATTGGATAATAAAAAGTTTTTCTGAGCAATTTGAATTTTTCACTCGTGGTGGACCTTTTTTGGGAGATGCCCATATATAAACTTTTTGACCAAAAAAAAGGGGCAAAAGTCGCATGATTTTTAAGAAAAGTGTCAAAATAAGCCTATTTTTAAAAAGTCGGTGTCAGGTGGCATCGGTCTTCAAAAAGGGTAAATTCGACACTTTAGTCGCACAACGGCAACACTGGTCGCACCCATTCCGTTTCACTGTGCGTATTTTCACGACGACTGACGCACTGCGTCATTTTTCGGTGCGTATAAATTCGGCCGACGATTTGGTTCTGTTTATACCTTAAGCTAGTAAGTTAGCTTCGAGCAAAGCTCCGACTGCTTGGCGTACGAATACAATACATTTTCCATTCAATTTCAATTTCAATATGTTAAAATTTTTCGTTTAACTTGTAGTATAATAACATGGCTCAATAATAAGGTTATAGCATCCCCGCAACACGAAAAACCACTTGTATTTTGTTGGTAGGATTGTTTATCGCTACTGTCAAAATCAGTTGATATTTTCCGAAGAAAGAGGGAGAAACTGAAAACAAACAAAAGTGATTGCTGCCAGACGGCGCTGTATTTCGAGTGAAAAAACGGGAAAAGTGCTCAGGTCAGGTGTTTTCAATCAGGTATTTTCATTTCAACCGATGCGGCAACGCAGCACACCGACGATTTTGACAGAAGCGATAAGCAATCAGCCGGTGGCTTGCTACAACCTTATAATTTAACCATAGTATTGTAACGATAAGACAGTCTGTCGCTGTGCAAAGCAGCCCTGCCGCTACGCGCCGTGCTATAATTCAATCTGGCAACGACGGCCGCGATAATAAGGGAAACTTTTAGTCCAACCTGGCAATGATGGCAATTTTTAGTCCAACCTGGCAATGATGGAAACTTCTAGTCCAACCTGGCAATGATGGAAACTTCTAGTCTAACCTGGCAATGATGGTCGCGATCGTCATGGAAACCGTTAGTCCACTCCGGAATGTGCGGGAACGATCTGCGCGATGGCCGGACAGGTATAAAAGGCAGCCGGGTGCGGCGCAGCGAGTTAGTCTGATTTTGACTAGCGGAGTTGCCACGCGGAATAATTAAGCGAATATTTAAGTGTAAAGACAGTGTAAACCTGTGAAATAAAGTGACTGTTGGTTTTTATTGACTGCGTTTGAGGAACTAAGTGTGTTTGTTTATTTCAAATTGCACAATCCAGTGATTCGTACTAGCCCACTAGAACTGGTATTCGTAACAGTATAATAATAAAGTAGTCTAATAAAAACTCTCCCGCTCAAAGAAAACACAATTTTTTGAAATTACGTTAATTTTGATTTCTGAAATTTGTCAGTTCAACAAATGTTCAACCACAGTCGCAACTTCATTCAAATGAAATCGTACTAAAAGCAAAAGGAAAATGCTTAAGTATTTTAATACAACTTTGTTTACTCTGCTGATGACATTTTCGACAATATTTGTCGATCAAAATAGAGGTACATTAGGGCATAGTGAAATTAATAAAGTGTGCCAGATAGCAGGAACTCTGTCTTCATCGTACACTTATTTTCAGACAGTTAATGTCATTGTGACTGTATGAAAAAATTTCAAAATAAATTGTTGTTTGAAAATACGTTCTGCACCAAAACCGACACAAAAAACGCAATGACATGCCAAGAAAAACGTGCTGTCTCTGCAAAAAAACGCACGGCAATGCAGTTTCTATGGTTTTCTAACATAAAATACATTACAAAAATATATATTTCTGGAGTACTGAAAGTAAATTTTAAATTTTGTGCTATTTCAGCGAGAACAAAAACAAAGGTTAATCGAACTGACACAAATAAATTGAGACATTGACAATTGCTACTCAGAGAAATAAGTGTACGTCATCTACCTGGTACACTTTATTGATTTCACTATGCATTAGGGGTACTCTCTTTTATTAGACTTCTTTATGATTATTCTATGGTTTGACTCACATTCATGACTGAAAGTCACTTTTGGTAAAGAATATGAAATGAATAGAAGATGGATCAGAGCTCAAAAATTAAAATGTTTGCCTGCGACTTTCTTATTGCGGGGGCAGCCACAAAAGGGAAAGAGCGGTGCCAGCTTGAGAGCGAGCGTTTCAGTTTGCTCTCACGGTCTCTGCAAACTGAAGCACACGCTACCAACAAGCACACATTAGATGAAAGTGCCGATTGACCTATGTACACATGGGCGTATCCAGGTTGAGAGGCCGGATCGGCATTTGCGCCCCCAATAATTCGAAATTCTATGTTCTATACTTATATATAGAATCCTTTATTCTATTCAAATGTAGTTATGTCTTGTAGCAGTTTATGGCATGACCGCACGTAGCGTCGCGCATACAGTTATTCTTTCGCTATTTTGTTGCCATATGGCAACATGCTACTTTGTGGACGTCTGAATCCTCTGTGGTTTCAAGAACACATTTTTTGTTGGTCCTTAGAATAGGTTGAAGTTTTATCAAAAATACGAAATTAATAAACTAAATATTTAAGTGTAAAGAAAAGAAGTATACACGTTTTTTTAATGGTATATCTTGACATAGTAAAGGAAGAAGAAGCAGCACAATTAGATAACTTTTAATTTAACGTTTTCTTTAAATTTAGATACTTTTTTTTTTAATTTTGGCTGAAGTAAATGAAATATTCGAATTTTCGTTATGTGTAAAAAGTTTTATGTAGAAGTAATTATTGCAGCCACAACGATGTGGCTGCTCTCATAGAAAAACACTCTAAAATACAGGGTCCGAGTATAAAAATTAAAAAATTTCTTATGGAATGTTGCTAATACTTATAACCAAATAGAAGCCTACAACGTAAAATTTTAAATTTTAACTTTCTCCAATAAAAATCTGTAGCGAAAGGGTTGCAGAGACCTCTCTCGACCGACCAAACTTACACTCTATAGGACGCCTTTTCTGCCCGTGCTCCTTTATGGCGCAGAAGCATGGACACTTGGGGTGTTCGAGAGGAAGGTACTTCGCAAAATCTTTGGCTCTGTTCGTATTGGCGACGACTATCGTATACGAACCAACAACGAGCTGTCTGAGCTCCTCAAAGACGTGGACGTAGCACAGCGAATTAACATTCAGCGGCTACGCTGGCTTGGCCATGTCTGCCGAATAGATGATGAAGCTCCGGCGAAAAAGCTGTTCGATGCGGTAGTTGGAGGTCGACGGCGTAGAGGGAAGCCGTATCTCCGGTGGAACGACCAAGTAGAGGAGGCCCTAAATTCTCTTGGTGTGACCAACTGGAGAAGGCGCGCGCAAAGCAGAGGCGCACTAAACTTTTACAAGTCATAATTGTATGAACAATAGCATTTAGCAAACGGTTTCTTTTCTATCTTACCGTTCTTTAAATTAAATTCACTTCAGAAAACCTTCTCTCTGCTGTGACGCTACTATGTGGAAACGCTATTATATCACCAATAAATTGTTGAAGGAGCGGAGCATAGATTCATCAAGACCGGTTTTTTTTATAAGGCATCGTCCTCCTTGATTCTAGTTTGAAATTTCGCTGTGCCCTCCATTCCACTTCTGGGGCTTCAATATTATCTTCTTTAATTAAATTTGGAAATATTTCAATCAGTGGGTCTAAAGTGGGTGATAAATATTTTGGATGTATACTTTCCATGCTGCATACTTTGTTCTTTAAAGTGTTATTGATAATTTTAAGCATACTTTAAATTTAATTTTTTTAATAATCCCACGAAATCAGGATTTGGCCCCAATGTGCGCTGATTAAATAAAAATGCCAAGCCTTAGGGAAATGAACGAACGATTTTATACACTTGTATCAGGATTTTCCAATGATTACGAATTAGATGTTTTATCTTAGTTTAAGTTGTCTGACTCGTCGACATCCCAGCCGAATGGAAATTTAAAATACTCTTACAAGATTATGCAAAAATATTAGGTTATTTTGTAGGTATTTAAATACAGTAATATTTCTCCATTATTTCACGATGTTCATTTTTGAGTATCGCATCCCTTTCGCTCTTTATCACTTTATCAAAAGCTTATATCATATGATTACAATAATGTGAAAGTCTTATCAAAGTGACATCGCGGTTAAAATCGGTGAAATTGTTACTCTCCGACGAGCTCTATTTGCTTGACTGCAAAAAATTCAGCAAAAAGGAAAACATACGGTAGCACATGTTATGGAGTTGCCCACAAACCAAGGATATTTGGTTATAAATAAAAAACTGAAACGTTGGTTTAAATTTCGTGCTTCGGCAATGTTCAGTTCGGTAACATGTTAGTTTGTTGTATACTTTTCTAGTTACCTTAATTACTTAAAACGAATATGAAAATTAAGTTGCTAAAATGAATATTCCAGAAAATAGAAGAATAATCGGGTAGTACGGATGATAAAGTAGTAGTAAAATACGTGATCTGTGAGAGCAGAGCGTGCTGGTTCCAACGTTCTAATCCGCCATACAAATATTTTGCTTGTACTCGTATTTACTGTGATTGTGGTCTACATTAGCGTAGGCAAAAGTACAAGTACAAGAAAAAGTATGAGTTCTTTGCGTTCGAATGCAGAAGTTACCTGGCTGTCATGTTGGAGCTATAGTTTTCTGCTGTGTCTGCAGTGTTTCAAGTGCTTTACAAGTGTTTTCCAATTCTTTAAGCGTACGCGAAGTACTGCATTGGTGTGTTTACATTTGAATTCGGTCGAGGTGCCGTAAAATATGTAAATCGCGCTGACTGTGCTATAAAAACTGAACGGCAGTTAACCAGTGAATGCTAATGCTTGAGGTGTAAAGGGAAAGCGAATGTATTTGTATATATAAAGGTTTTAGGAAAAGACACGCCTCTGCTAAAGTAATGATAAAGGAGGCCAGAACTGTTAAGAAGAATTCTATGTATGTATGTATAAACAAGCATAGCAAAACATGGAGCGCTGTAGTTTCGCATCAGTGATCGCAACTGATTTCCTCGCTATATTTGATCAATACACAATACTAGCGTAGTGCTCGCCGGAGCCAAATTTGAATGCAATAAAAAACAATTTACTTACCATGTGTTGCTGTAGTTATGGGATCAAAATTTGGTCAAACAGAATCCCCTTCCGTGTCAGGAGAAAGCGGAATACTTACTTGACGCTCATTGAAGCCCGCGTAATAGAATTACGAGGCAATGTTTGATGTTCAATAATTTATTTAGGTTCTTTTAACATTGTGACATTTTTGACAGTGTTTTCATACTGTTTTGTTACATTAGTACTTTTATCAGCTATACTACCGCTATACAATTTGAATTACAGTTTGCTAGGCAGAATTTGAGTTAACGATTCTTAATTCAGTATTTCAGCATTTTAGTTTTCACTTTTACCCTGGCACCAGTTTTATGCACGGATACTGACACTATTTACATATGTCAAAATGTTTCTGTTCATGCGTTTTATGAGGACAGTTTTGATTTTTTAGCACCGTTGATTCAGATTGAACCTGGAAATGGACTATGCTAAAGAGATTTTGGTCTAAATGGGTAAGAAGGGACAAGGGGTCAGTGGGGTTTCAGTAACCACACAGTGGGCGAATAAGTCAATTTGGCAAAATAAATGCCATCACAAGTGCATATTCAAAGATATTCTCACAAAATTTCGTATTTATGAAATTTATGCAGTACCGAATCGCACATCTAAATTTGAACGAGATTGTCCCATATCATATAGCTGCCATAGGAGCGATCGGTCAAAACTATGTCGTATGAAAAACTTTTTTGATATATCATGATATGATATGATATGATATATGATATGATATGATATGATATGATATGATATGATATGATATGATATGATATGATATGATATGATATGATATGATATGATATGATATGATATGATATGAATGATATGATATGATATGATATGATATGATATGACATGCGCCTACGGTTACGTATTTGCCACAGGATCAAACTGCGGTGCTAAAAATTTAGTTTTCTGAAACTTTTGCAACGTGTCAGCCAAATGGCCGATAGCAAAATAAAAAGTTTTCTTTATCGTTATGCCGCTCATAGTCCTATTGTTTCCAAAAGAAGTGCAAATGGGCACCGGCACTCCCAAAAATTGATGCGGCTTATGGTTTTGTTGCAGATGAAAACGATCGTGAGTATTCCAAAGTAAAAGGTTATTGCGTTACCAGGTAGCAAAAAAGCGAGCAACGAGAAAGTGTGCAAAAAAACGAGAACTGTCTACTGTGAACGAAATGGTAGAATTGTTATTGAAATTGAAATAATGTTAATATATTTAAATAAGGTTACATATTATAAATGGGAGTCGTAATTGTTTTAATGTTAATGTTTTTGTGGTAAAACCATAAACAAAATTAATTTATGTATCTAACGAAACTCTTAAACGGAAGCAAATATTTATTTATGTACATATATATATATTTATTTATGTAAATGTATGCAAATATATGCATATGTAAATATGTTTCAGGAATAGGGGTACAAGTTTAATTTTGTAAACAAATTACGGAAAAAGCAACTGAGCCTAAGCCGCATCAAATTCGGACTTTGAACAAAACAGTTATGGCACATTAAAAATTTAAATATTTACATATGTAAATAGTGTCAGGGTGAAGGGTAAGTTTACGATAATAAAAACAGTACAATTCCAGATACAATACATTAGTCACACTTGCTTAAATACACACATACACACACACACACGCATCACATATACACACGCACACCTACAACAGAAACTATGCCTGCAGCACGTGCAAGTTCAGCTAAGAAGTGAGGTAGGGGATAGGAGATGCAATACTTGCCGGACGTAGTAGTCGCAGTAGTTTATCGTATTTCCTGGCAGATCGGTGCACTCTGGGAGTAGTGGGTTAAGCTCTCGCTTGACAAAGACTGCACTGTATGCTTTCCAAGTCGGATTACAATAATCAAAAATATACAGGAATACTTAAAATCATATGCACAGACATACCTTTGTACAGCAACACACACACACACATACTGCAGTCACACACATATGCGCTTATGCCAACAGCAAAGGTATGATTGAGCCGTTCACGAGCCAAATCCCTCATGCACTTCGCTTTCACTAGTTGTCGTTCTAGGGATTTTCAATTCACACCCCTACAAGACGTGGCTGACCGAAACTCCACTACATTCATAACATTTTTTCAATTTACCAATACATTCGCATGAAATTTGGCCCATTGTGAACTTGTCAGCAAGCATTGTGAACTTGTCATCAGAGTGCTTTGAAATTGACCTGCTGACCCTACAAGACGTGGCTGACCGAAACTCCACTACATTCATAACATTGTTTCAATTTACCAATACATTCGCATGAAATTTGGCCCATTGTGAACTTGTCAGCAAGCATTGTGAACTTGTCATCAGAGTGCTTTGAAATTGACCTGCTGAGATGATCGCTTATACACGCATGTGTAAGAAGAAGAAGCACCTGCTGACAAGAACTCGCATCGGAGTTAATATAATTATTAGGAGCCGGAGGCTGCCGTAGCTACGTAGCTCAGCTGGCTAATGCGTGCGGTCGCGAGTCAAACGCGACGCGCGAATCCAAGTTCAATACTCCGTTGCTTCAAACACCAAAAAAAAGGAAAAGCAGGATGAAGGTAAGAATTCGAATTAAAATTTACTTTAAATCATATTATTTGAATATTTAAATAATCAATATTTGGCCATAGCAAGTATCGAAGCGAAAGACCAAGGAGCCGATGCCAATGATGCCGCGCTAAGCAACGCCTTCGATTGCGAAAATATGGGGGATCATCTAAGCGGGGCCGCAAATGAGTTTTTTAAATTAAATTTTTTTTATATTATTTCATTTAAATTAATTTAAAATAAATTCAGGCAGAAGTAAAAGCAAACGGTTTTTCCAAAAAATTTCAATAAAAACCTGAATTTTTTCAATATTGAGTATTGGTCATGAATGACCGATTTATACATCACATTGTGACCGATATTTGCATCAGCATTTCAGCCCGACAGCCCGATTACGAGACATAGGCAATGTTACTCTCAGAGGTTTGCCATTTCCTGCTGAGAGGACAGCCGCCAAAAGAAAAATAAAAAAAAAGTTGTTTTTCTTTTTTTTCGGTGTTAACGCAACGGTGTATTGAACTCGCGGAGTCTTGACTCGCGGCCGCACGCATTAGCCAGCTGAGCTACGCAGCTACGGCAGCCTCCTGCTCTTAATAATTATATTAACTCGGATGCGAGTTCTTGTCAGCTGGTGCTTCTTCTTATCACACGTACACGAGAGTTTTGGTCAGTTTTTTCACACCGCCTGTACAAAAATGATAGAAACTTTGTTCGGAGAGCTGACCGAAACTTCGGTCAGGCATGTCGGTCATATGACCGGTCAAATGACCGTCACTGTTCTTGTAGGGACCGCTGCGTCAAGTCCTAGAAGTGGCTGAGAATAGCCGACTTAGTTGTGATTACCGCTACGTACACACTATTAAAGTTTTACAACGGCACTAATCTTATTTAATTGTGTGAGGCTTTTGGCTGCAGTTTTGATGGTTTTGAAGCCGTTTCCGTCGACGATAAAAAATCCCTTACGATAAAAAATCAGCGAAATGATGTACGAGTATGTAAGTCAAGTTGTCAGCAAATTTGTTTTACCAGCAAATTGGTCCTCGGTAACTGTACTTATCCTCTTTTCGTTTTAAAATTCCGTCTAAGACAAATACGTCTAAGACGCACTCAAACATGTCTAACTGAATGAGACTTTAACTGGTGCATATTTGTGCCTTTATTCATTAACCTTTCAAGTTAAACTGAATTTAAAATAAAATCGCTTTTTGAATTCGTCTTGTTTATATTTTTCGTACATTTTTTTAAACTTCCTAACAAAAACTTAGAGATGTATTCACTTTAAAGGTACAGTTTCAGTTCCACAGTTTCATGTGCTGGCTAGTACTGTAGACACCGTTTATAGATTACAAGTGTGATTTATATGAAAAAAGTTTGTAGAACATTTTTTTTTTTGAACGCACAGGTATTTTTCCAAACGGGTTTTTTTATTGGAAAGGTGGCATGGAAGTCCGTTATGTATGAAATTCAATTTCATTCATGTAACTGCCGTTGCTGGTTTTACAGTACGTCATTCTTTCGACCCAATTTTTCATTACATTTTCCAATGTGTGCGGCTATATCTCACCGATGGCTTGTCGAATATTGGTTCCCACAAAAAAAAAAAAATAGTCTAGCGGAGTCAAATTGCAGCTGCGCGGTGGCCAGTGCACATTTCCAAAACGACTGATTAGAAGATTCCTGACTATCAGCGACTGAACATTCACTTTGGAAGTAAAATTTCAACACTTCCCAGCGTTCTTCGAGCGAAAAGCGATCCATATTCGTTAACCGCAAACAATAAACTAATTATCTGTCCAAGATTGATAGACGTAAGTGCTGCCAAAGTAGATTTACTCGCTAGTTCAAAATGCAACCAACAGATGGGACACCCTATATTTAAGTATCATTACACGAATATATAATGCATATTTGTTTATCGGAAAAGCAGCACAAAATTGATACAAACTCAACAAAATCGGGTAATTTTGCGTACGTATCTCGGGTTGTGAAAAATCAGTACAAAATACATTTTGTGATAGTTTTTCTGAGCAATGCAAAGTTTCTGTGCAAATTTGACATCTGTCGTTTACGATGGTTCCGATTATTAATATTGGAGCACTACACAAATGAATATTGGATTTCACTCGTTAAAGTTTCACCATACAGAAACCTGATCCATTGTGTGCGGCGATCGGTGAACACGGCATTAGCAAACTTTTAGCTTGACTGTTTGTCTGAGCAATGTGTGTCCCCCACAGGAATTTGCTATTTATATCGCCTAGACTTAGAGACAATGGTGTGACCAGTGGCGCCACACCAGTGGCGTGCGAACCCCCCAAACACATAAATTGCTGGTAAAATATGGTTTCTTGTGTGCTCCACTGAGTGTAACAGTAGTGATAATTGAGTGCATGCTCAGCTATATCCTGTTGCACCAGCTTTTAGCAATTTTTTGAATTAATCTCTCGCAAGTTGAAATAGACAACTTTGAAATAGAAACAAATTTAGATGTATGAATCTACAGACTGAGATCCAAAACATTTATGTTTTGCATACCTGACATATTTTGGTCCTGAAAGTTAAAAATAGAAAATTTAGTTAAAAGGAGACCATTTTCCTTTTTCATTTGATACCCATTTCTTCATCATTGCACAACCGCAAATATTTAAAAAAATATTTGAAATGTGAAATGACATTAAAATTTTAAAGTCCTTTAAAAAGGTTTTTGGGTCAGAAAATGAAAAACTGACTATGCCAGGGTATTATAAATGACCTCTAGTTTCACGTCTATATCAACATTTGGATGGGTCTCGGAAAATTTAAAAAATTTTTTCGCATGGTGTAATAAATGAAAAGTTGGTGTTTTCACTCCGTTTTCAATTCTTCTTTCAATTCTTTTTCTTTCAATTCTATTGACGTTAGGCTTAATATTTGCTCAAATAATATATCTTTCATCTTAGATTTTAAAACCATAGGAGATCATTTATTTTATCTATAAAAAAACGATTCGAAAATGTATAATTTTTGAAAGTGGTCGAAAAATTCACATTTGGACAATCGATATATCGTCGGAAAGGTTAGTTAATTGCCTTCTGAACGACTTGTGTTAGTCGAATGGTTGGCTTACGAGATATGTGCTCATAACTGAAATAAGAGGGGAAAAAGTGTTTTTCGAAGATTTTTCGAAAACGCTTCTTAAGAAAATTTTTTGATTTTCAGTTTCGTGTTCAGCAGCCGAAGATTAGTCTAAAAAATACTTTTATTTTTAGGAGCATTTTTTTTATGTGTCGAGTAGTGTTATAGGGTCCGGCAAAACAGTTTGCTTTCTTTTTTTTTCTCCCATGATGTTTAAAATTGTTACTTGTTTTGTAAAATGCAAAATGGCTGATAATGTATGTGTTAATATGTTATGGATATGCGTATCAACGAAACAAAAAAAAAACAGAAGTTAAAAGCGTTGATTGATTTAATTAATTTATTTTAACAGCGCAAAAAATATCTATGTCTGATATAACATTTACAATACTTTACTTCAAAGTAAAGATTTGGTATTTTTTTTTTTAATTTAAAAGAAATGAAGAATAAAGAATTAAAAAGAAATAAGTCAAAACCAAATCAGCCATCTTGATTAAAAAATATCTAAAAATTACCCTATATTTAGAAAAATACCGAAAATAAACGCTTAATCTATATATAAATAAATCGCTGTGCGTTAGTCTTGCTAAAACTCGAAAACGGCTGGTGGTATAAAAACTTGGAAAAATTGGAATTTGATGGACGCTGGACAAGGAGCGTTGCATTGCGACCTAAATTTTCGGCATAACTTTGGAACTGCAAGTGGCACATCAATGAAACTTGGCCCCAACTTGGTGAATTAGGTGATCATTGGACAAGAGGGCGTGGTACCGCTCATACAACGCCAACCGTTCGAAATTGATAACTTTGTGAATTTTCAGTTCGAATTACTTTCAATAGATGGGACCTATTATTTGAAAGTTTGGCCATGCTAACTGTTATTTATTCCTTGCGATTGTGTTAAATTGTCATTAAAAGGTAGAGATTTTTAAGAAAAGAGATGTTTAAAACGAATTTAATTTAATTTTGAAAACATTAATTTGGACTTAGTTTGAAGTTTGACCGATTGGAGTGGATGTGAAAACAATTTCGTATCGGCTTACAGTGTCCATTGCAATGTCGTGAAGAAGACAAGCTATCACAGATCGTTGAAGTCAGACAAATGTGCGGAGAGCTAGTTCACGTGCGTTGGAGTCATCACCGGACACTGCGCTATTGGATCTATGCTTACCAAATGGCGCCTCTCGTCCAGTGATGTCTGCCGTAGCTGTGGAGATGAAGAAGAAGTAGAACCGATAGAACACTTCCTGTGCCACTGCCCGGTTCTGCAGGAACGCAGACTCCGCACCTTGGGGTCAAGATTCCTGACAGACCTGGCTTGCGCGGCCAGTTGAAATCTCGAAGTTGAAATCTCGAATCTGCTCTCTTTCATTAAGAGGTCGAAACTGGTTTGCCGCTGACTGAGACTGTTGGTTAGCTCCAGAAAACCATAAGAAGGGAGTCACAATGGGCCATTTTGGCCTCCGAGTGGAAGTGCGGTCCTGCCGCACACACCCTTCCCTACCTCACCTAACCTAACCTACTTCACGTGCAAATCGCACAGATGACCAGCGATCGACGGCTAATGAAAATATGGTGAGGCTCAAACCGTACACGATGCGTCCAATATTTACGATCTCAATAAAGAGTTGGAAGTTTGATAAGGATCAATAATCATTTTAGGTGGTGCACGGTTCACCGGCAGCACAGCAGCACTGGTGCTGAGCATTTACGGGTTGCAATTTGCGCGCGTAAATGGTTGAATTTCGACCACTGGACGATTATATTGGATTCGGTTAGAATCATATCATAAGTTCAAATCATAATAAGTTCAGTTCAAATCGAAAAACTTGCGAAATTTGCAGTAGTTTGAAGGAGACACTCGAGTGGTTTTAACGCACTTAATCCCCTTCGAGCTTGACGTACAAGGATACAAGTACAAAACACTCATCTGGGTGCATTCAGCCTAAACTCTATGTCAATTAGGTTTGCAGCAGAGTGGTAATTATTGATTGTATACATATACTGACGAGAGTAGTGACCAGCACTAACTCAGTATCGGGGAAGCAAGCGCCAGCAAATGCCAGCACTGGCGAATTTTCCACCTGCGAAAGAATGTCCCTTTAATTGAAAAAGCAGATCTCAAGCCTAAGCCTTCGGATTTTGCCATACACACTCTCACATACTCGTCGTTTGCGAACATGTGTGCACAGATTATCTAAATAGGTGGTTAACTCATGCGCCGCCGGAGTGCCAGCAACAATAATTGGCCGCGTCGGCGCAACCGTAACGGTCCAACCGCAGTGGGCATTTTCAGCGTCAAAGGAAGCGTATAAATTACAATTAAGTGTAATTAATGATTTGTGCGCGTGAGTGGGAAGACGACCAAATGGCTCGATGCGGGGATGGAATGCAAAAAGCGTGGACTCGAGATGTTGCTGTGGCGCTCACAATGACGTGTTTTCGTGCCGTTGTCCAATTCATCCGTAACTGGCTAAGTAAGCACGCGTCACCCACCCCAGACGCACCCGTAGCCATGGCCGTCCATTGTGCCGGATCACTCGTGCAGCGTGTTCTTTCTTTCGGCCCCCTCTATGCAAAACACGAAGTGGTATTGTATTGTGTCCGAGTGTGCTGTTGCGGCAACATGTCTGCTTTGTACGTTGACGCTATTGCTCTCGTTGCCGTTGATGTGACCGTGAAAGTGCCCGGTAGTATACTGCAATTACTGCAGAGTGGCCACACATACACCTTAGCACAACAGAAGAGTTGCGGACGCAGGCTTCGAACTCGAAACGGACGAAAGCAAGCAGCCGGTTAAGTAGGTAAACGAAATAAACAAATCACAAAGACAAAGAAGCGGATTGGTGGTCGGAAGGAATAATGAGGAGAAGATGAACACTACGAAGCTGCTAAAATAGAATGATGACCGCGTGCGGACATTGGATGTTGGCGATAAGTGGTCTGTGTAATGAAATAAACGAGAAGAATTGAAAAAATTTGCTCGCTGATCCGGAAAACTTACTGTGTTAGAAATAGCAACTTGCAGATACGAAGGGAAAAATCGCGTTGGGCCCTTCCCGATTCGCATAAGAATAATTAATAATAATAATTGACTGGCACGACAGCCCGATTACGAGACTAAGGCCTAGCTACCCGCAACCATCCATGTTGTGCGTCCGAATTTTTACAAGGTTGCAAGGGACCTACAGTTTTATTTACAGCCGATTCCGAACGGCGAGCTTTTTTCATAGGCAATTTTACTCCCAAAGGTTTGCCATTTCCTGCTGAGAGGACAGCCGCCGAAAGAAAAATTTTTGTTTTTCTTCTTTTTTTTCGGTGTTAACGCAACGGAGTCTTGAACCTAGGTTCGAGCGTCGCATTTGACTCGCGGCCCAACGCACTAGTCAGCTGAGCTACGGCGGCTGCATAAGACTTAAATAAATAATTGTTAGCGCCACTTGGGCTACATACCAGCGGTGGGCAGGCAATTTCTGCGTCAGTTCATCGAGTATAAACACAACGTGAAACCGTACACTAAAGGTGCTGTCAGACTATGCAAGTAAAGTCATTTCAAAAATCGTTCCAAGAAGACAAATTGCCTTAAGTAAAGTAAAGTTAATTTCGTAAGTACTTTTTGCTTTCCAAACAGCGACTTTCACGTAAACTTTCCGGAAAAACTTGTTTACTAGTCACAATGCAAGTCGTATAAATTTGAATAAAGCGCTTTCAGAAAATATTTCCATTTCGGAAAGTAAAACTTGCACGTGTGACCACCAAAAAAGTACTTTCTGCATTAAAAGATTAACAGCAACTTGAAAAATTGCCACCCACAGATGAAATATTTTGCCGCCGTGGCTCAGTTGGTTAGTGCGTTGGACCGCGAGTCGAAGGCAGCAACCTCAGGTTCAAGATTACACTGCCTGTAATAACACCTAAAAAAAAAAAAATTACGGGGAAACTCGTTTTCTCTTTCGGTGGCTGTCCTCTCAGCTGGAAATGGCAAACCTCTGAGAGTAAAAATTGCTTATGAAAAAGCTCCCAACCTGCCGTTCGGAACAGGCATAAAACTGTAGGTCTCTTCCACCCGCGTACAAATTCACAACGCACAACACGGGTGGTTGCGGGAAGCTAGGCCTTAGTCTCGCTTAAGCGGGCAGTCAATTATCAGTCAATTATTAAAAAACAAAAGAAATAATTATAATCCTCATAAGGAGCAATTTCTTTTTTATTGTATTGGTTTTTCCATTTCTCACGCGCAACAGCACGCCAACACTCTGATAGATTTTAAATGTCAGCAACATTTCCAACTTCGTCGCAACACACACATTCGCAAATTATTTTCAAAAAGTATTGTGAGAAATTTATTGCACTTGAACACTGGGGCAAGTCAAATAGAATTTCCGGAAAGAAGACCTCAAAATCGCTTTCTGGAAAGTAAAAAGTACTTACGGAAATAACTTTCCATGCATAGTGCGACTCCTCGTGAAAGTGCTTTCTGAAATTTTAGACTTTCAATCGCATTCCGAAAGTACTTCACTTGCATAGTCTGATGGCATCTTAAGAAACAACTATAAAAAAGTGTCTACAATCAGTTTTAAATTTTGAATTGTTTTGAATTGTTTGTTGTGTTGGGGTCAAATGCCCCATCTTGTGTTTTAGGCATATCAATTGAACATTGTTTTGAATCGATCAATTGTCGAATGATTATGTGCGGATGAACACTTGTCGGCACAAGTGTCAATGCATATTTAATTTGTTATCCTTTTTTGCGACGCAGCTGTGGACCTTAAAGGGGTGTTGCCAAAAGCACCATGCCGTAATAAAATGTTAATTAATAGATATGCATACCAGGTGCTTTAGCAAAACGTAATTTGGTGCGCTCGTGAACCTCCGTAATCCGGGTGTTGGGAACACGACGCAGTTTCGTGTGTGCCTAAATACCTGCGCAACGGAGAAAAATTTCAACGTCGCGAAAATCTGATGGCCTGTTGATGCGTGACAAGGACGACCGAGCGCAGCTTATAATCGCACATAAAATGGCGATGAAGCGCTCGGGCCTGCACGCGAGTAACCGTCACGCCAAATGTGTGTGCGGGTGCCTAATAAAATTTGATTTGCATCCCATCGCTAGTTGCTGAGTTCCCTTCATCAAGCAGCGCGCAATTTGGTTTACGAGTCGTAGTTGCTCTAAGAGTTAAGTAGAATAGTCGGTTAAATGGTCGTCGTAAAACACATACCTATGTATGTACTTGAAATAGGCCCGCGCCAGAACGTCATAAACATGCGTAGATCCAACATGACTGTGATTTTGGGAAACTACTTAAATGCACAAATGGGAAGCGAAGTTGTGTGAATAGCTGATGACGTTCTCGCATCCCGAACAGGCAGAAACACTCATCGCCTGTTTTAAGCGCTAGCATCTATAGGTTTTGTACTAGATAACTGAAATTTGGTTATTATCTTTAGGGAGTTGTGTATGATACAAGTTTATTTATAAGGGGCTGGTACCCTACAGTCGGAAAATACAACTTTTTGAAAGATGCACAACCGGAAGCAAAAATGTTAAATCAATATTGTGACAACTGGCTCTCGCAGAGGTTTGAACACTTACATTTAATTTGAAACAATTTTCCGCAGTGCACGGCTTTTAGTTTTCGAATGTATGTATAACGAAATATGTTATAACTAAAGATAAAATATTGAACATTTGCATAATTTTTTTTTATAAGTATGTATGTAGATGTTGATATACTAAAAAAAATGGCAAGTACAGGCTTTATTTTTAAACCTTTCCGGTCAGTTTCCACATTTCCATTTCTTGAGATAAAAATGTTTCCTTCAAAATATTGACTCTTATTGAACATTTGAACATTTTAGCAATAAAATACAAAAAAATGTAAGAAAAATAATTTGGGTTGAGAATTACAGCTCAATCAATTTTGTACGATATATCGTACAATGGTCCGCAAACGAGTAAAAATTCATGAAATTTTGGTTTAGTTTTTTTAAGTTTTATAAACAATTCATTGATTTTTTTGATAGAAAACATAAATTATAACAACAAAAATCAAAACGTTATTATATATGTATATAAACAATTGATTCACATTTATTCGGCCTTATATAACCGTTGTTTTCCTCTCAATAAAACACAGAATCAATTAAAATTCATACAGTTTTACAGAAAGGCACTAAATATAGCCTATTCTTATTATCGTAGTGGGAGTGGCAAGTACGTATGTCTAACCTTACATAACCTGTGTCTGCCCAGTAAATTAGGAAATCGTCTAGTAATTCTTACTTTTAATTGAAAATTGCCCAATAGTCGAATTTTATTAGTCACGTGGTTTACAGATGGGCGTAGCAGACATACAAACGCAAAAATTCTGTTACCAAGCCCATAAATTAAAAAAAATGCAAATATAACTTGCAACCTTTGCCTTCCATTGATGCAAAAAATGTCAAATTTATCAAGTTTTATAACTAAACTAACATTTCAACTTTGAAATTATTTGGCTTTTTGCTACCTAAAGGTATTCTATATTTAAAAATGTCTTCGCGGAAGCACCGTCACTTGCTGGTTTTTCAAATTCTTACAAAGAGCTGCTTACAAAACTCACTCATACTGTGTAGCCACGGCCACTATGATTTATATTTTTAAACAGAATGATAGGACACAGCCTACTTAATGAAAATTAAAAAGCCGTTCTATAAAAAATGCGTTCGCTGTCAAATAAATAATCTTGGAAAAAATGTTACGATATATCGTACAAATTTCCGGAAAGGGTTAACAACATTAATGGTTATAATTTTGATGCCATGTATTAAGAAGAAATTTCAATTATATGACCCTTAGCCGCGTCCACTTTTGAAGAATTAGCCAAACTCTTTTTCAGAAATATGTGAAACTAATTTTGACATAGAATTGAAAATAATGGCTTAGCAAGTGTCATAAGGGGTTAAAGAGGCATGTAACACCTAATGCTACAATAAAATATCCATAAACGGACGTATTAATTCAGGAACTATTAAAAAGTTCATATTCGGTATAATACATATCCTGTTTAAATTTGTGTTGACATTTGTAGTTTGTGTTGGTAGCACCCTCCACGAAAAGAGGCACATTCAATAACTTATCGCCCGTCAACTTCACGAATGCGCATTGCAGGTGCCTCATATGTACAAACATACTTATTTAGGCACCTGCATGTAATATTATCAGGTATGTATCTTCGTATGTGTGTACCCAAAGTCAAATAGAGAAATGAAGTCCAATCAAAGAAGAAATAAGCAAAATCTAAAACTTTACCAATAAAACCACACAAATGTATATACTTACATACATATGTATTTACATACATATATTTGCATTCATAGACACAAGGGCTCCCAAGGAAATATTTTGCTTTCTGCCTCAGAGTCAACCAATTTGACATAACAATGTGAAATGAAAGAAAATCAGATGTCGCAGTTGCAAGTGTCTTATTGCTTAGCTCAGCTTCGCCGTGTCGCAAATTTCAAGTTTAAAAAACCTATGCCCAGGAACAAATTTGATTACATTGTAGTCAGAATAGTAATCCAACAAAACAAAAAACATGTTTCCGCCGCCGGACGATTTTTAAGAAACGAGAAAGGAACCCAAAATCAGTAACGGGTTTTTATGGCTTAATGGTTGTCATAGTCGATAAGTAAGTATATATGGGAATCTTGACTTTGATATGACATCCTAAAGGTTTGTGCTAACCATGAGGAGTTAGCCTTGTTCTGTCGATTGAAGAATGGCTTAAAAACAAATATTCAACAACTGTTTAATTTGAAAGGGTCTTTATTTACTTATTCGTTTAATTGTTTAGGTATTTATGTGTTACAGGCGAGGTTGATTATGATAAGGAACTCGATATTGTATTGCGCCAGGTTCTTGTTTTGCATATTAGACTACTCGACACAAAGTGGGCTAATCGCGTGCGTCTGAAAATAAGTGTTTTCTAGACTAACTCTGGGCCGCTGAACCCGAAACTGCAAATCAAAACATTTTTTATGAAGGTTAGGTTAGGTTAGGTTAGGGTGGCAGCTAGAAGAGCTCACTTAGGCCATAATACGGCCCGTTGTGGTACCACGTGAAGGACGTGGCCGCCCTTCGGCTTAATGTAATGAATCGGAATAAAATTAACTATCCCCTCTAATTTTAAAATCTAAACTGTAAAATATACAGGGTTTTTCATTTCGAACCGAAAACTTTGACAGCCCTGCGTTCGACAACCGCAGTTGTCATCTGTCGTTGCATTGTGTTAATATTGTAGTTTAGTGTTTGCCATTTATGAAAATGGACCGATTTAGCATCGCTCAACGTGTAAACATAGAGAAAATTAACTACAAAAATGGTGAAAATTTGAGCACCACTTTTCGCGCACTAAAAGGATTTCGGACGTCACGGAAGGCCTGTTTTATCAAAAATTTCGGATTTATTGGCGAAATTCGAACGAACTGGTTCTGTACAAGATGTACAGACGCCAATACGTAATCGCCCTGCTCGTTCGGCCGAAAATATTGCTGCTGTGGCTGCTGACGAAGGACAGACCGTTACCGTCAATTCTGAACGTATTTCTGGCCAGCGATCGAAGATATGGATGTGGAGGAGATGTGGTTTCAACAGGACGGCGCTACATGCCACACAACACGACCGAACATGACAGAATTGCGAACCAGGTTCGATGAACGCATAATTTCGCGTTTTGGTGATGCCAATTGGCCGTCAAGATCGTGCGATCTGAACCCTTTGGACTTTTTTCTTTGGGGCTACGCGAAAGACCAAGTCTATGCAGACAATCCACAGACTCTGGAGCATTTGAGGGACAACATATGTGCAGTTCTTGGCGCCTTACAGCCTGCTATATGTAAAAAAGTCATCGAAAATTACGTAAAAAGAATCGAGGTGTGCCAGGCTGCTCGTGGCGGTCATTTGAATGATGTCATATTCCATTACTAATGGCACAAACCAAATATTATTTTGATAATAAAGTTTCATCAAAATTCAAATTTTAATTGATATTTTTTCTTCATTTACTTTTTCGGCTCATGATGAAAAACCTTATATTATTTGTGCAAATGTTTAACCTAACATCAATAGAATCGAAAGAAAAATTACAAAGTGAAAACACCAATTTTACAGTTATTACACCGTGCGAATAAAACATTCTTGTCGAGACCCATCCAAATGTTCATATAGGCGTGAAACTAGAGGTCACTCATAGTGATCGCATAGTCAGTATCTCATTTTCTGATCCGATGTTCTTTTAAAAGGACTTTAACATTTCAAGGACATAAGCATTTCTAAGATTTTTTAAAAATATTTGCGGTTGTGCAATGGTGAAAAAATTTTCCTCTGAACGACGAGCGGCTTCTGTTAGTCGGATGATTCTTTTAGCAGAGAAGTGCTCATAACTGAAACAACAAGAAAAAACTGGCTTTTCGAAAAGCTTCTTACAAAAATGTTTTGATTTTCAGTTTCGTGTTCAGCGGCACAGAGTTATACTACGTTTACATTGAGCCCAAATGCGTCATTTGGGCAAAAATTCTCAAATGCGAAGCCAAATCACGCATTTCCCCATACAAATTCAAATCTACGAAATGGCTCATTTGAACAAAACGACGAAGCAAATGCGATAAAACCTGACCAATTTTATCGAACGCATCACAAAATGAAAGCTCTTTCAAAAGCGCAAAAGCTTTTGCTTCTTTTTGACAGTTCAAAACCAAAACAAACGAAAATTATCAAAATGGAAATTTTGCATTGAAATTTTCGTCTGCTTCAAATATGTAGAATATTCTTAGCATGCAAGGTGTGTAATATACATGTATTCAACTATTGCAGTGTGTAGAACATAGAGGCATCAAAAAAGAAACAAATGATTTAGTCAGAAGCCGGAAAAGAGCTGTTCTATGAGCTGCGGCAAGAGGACATGAGCATTGAGCATTTGACAGTAGCTGCCAAACAAAATGCAAATGCGATGCAAATGAGGTAATGTAAACACTTTCAAATGACTCATTCGAAACTACGCATTTGTGTTCAATGTAAACGTAGTATTAGTCTAGAAAACATTTTCATTTTTAGGCGCATTTTCCGTGTCGAGTAGTATTATTAAGTATGACATATTTTCTTATTTCCAGTGGTAATTGTTTTTGTTTGTTGTTTTATGAAAATGTTAAATTAAATATTAAAAAAATTTTTTAAATTTAATTTAATATATTTTTCCATAAACTTAACTAACTATGTATTAAAAAAATTATTGAAAACTAACTCAGAATAAACTAGTTTCCAAACTACTTACTTTGCAACTGGTTTAGAAACTGTTTTACTTAGGACTGACTTTGGACTTGAATGTCGCCTAGGGCATCGCCATGATAAAAGGGTGAGTTCGCTCCCAGGAAACGAATCGGTTCTACAGTCAGTTATGGTTGACGAGCAACCAGTTGAAAAACTAGAATCCGACCAGTCCGAATCCCTGCAGGGTGGTTTCTATTGTGTATGCATAAGCATGTGTGATAGTAATCGTTTCCATGCACACACACATACTCACATCGACATGTATTAAGCCTAATGCAGCGCGAAAATCCTTTGTTGACAGGGGAACGCTAAAAAGCCTCACAATGATTGCGTGGTACGGGCGCGCGCCACTCTGATTACTGCCGTATTTCTAAGAAGCCGCGTGCATTCGGTCGTAATCGTCGACGTGCCCCTCTCGGTGCCCGTCGAATTTCACATTGCCGCAGCGCAAACAACTAGGCGGGTGCCGAAAATTGGGCGTCCGATTTGTATTTAATCGATTTTCGTTGTGTGCTCTTAGGGGCGCACACGTGCGTGCGCTCAAAACTGTGGCGCCGAAATTGTCGCACTTGCTTAATGAGCTGGGGCCCAGGCTGGCGCAACGGCTGCGAATTGATTGCACGGCACACGTTCATGTGGCATATTTAATATGCGCGAAATCATCGCTTCGTGAGTGAGCGCCCACGCGCGCAGCGTCGCAATTCTGGAGCCGATTTGATTGAATTCAAATTCCAGAAAGTTGGCCGTGGCGCTGCCAAAAAGGAGGCGGAATTAACGTGTTGCGACTCACTGTCTGCTGCCATTAATTGCTGCAGGCGGCGCACGTTGGCGCGGGCTGCAGACACTCGGGTAGGCAGCTAACTAGTTAGTGGGGATTGCAGTCGCTCGATTTGGCTGCCTGCGAAGCGCAGGGCGGCGCGTTCCATCGCATCATTTGCTCAGATATTGCAAAGGCATCTTCGCTCAATGGTACATCTATCCGCTTTGCGTATATCTCTATAAGAGTAATAAGGAAATAAATATCAAAAATCTTAACAGTGCCCACATTCCTTTTGCATGCGACAAAATCGATACGCACGTCAAACTAGAATGAGCCACCACTTTTTAAAAGGACTGTGAAGTGTCATAATTTCGAACAATGACAATACGCAGCAAAATAACATACAAGATCTCACACCTTAATAAATATATTATTTATATATGCAAGTGAAACTAGCGATCAAATGTACTATTGGCGCAACAGGATTTTTTCTCTCTTTTCTCTTTTCTTGTTTTGTTTTTCTCTTTTCTCTAATCGAACATTTTCATCAGAAATGAGGACTTGTATTGAAAACACCTGGTGTTGTCTATATCCTCATAGATGCATTTGTTTGAAAAGAAATTCATTTAGCTGTAGTGGAAAAGAGTTTATTTCAACGTATTTCATACGTATTAAAAATAGAGATAACCGTAAATGTTAGGACAAATTTCAAGGCAAAGATTGCGAATGATTTGATGATTTCAACATTAAGTTATTTTGAAACAAAAATTTGTAACCTTCTAGATTAAGAATTTCAAAGGAGTAGAAATTGTGCAGACAAATTTCTGCTAATGTTCTACAATTTCTTTTACGTAACAATAACTTTGACTGCTCATGTGAATGGATTTTCCTCTCTCATTTGTTATTGATATTTTCGGAACAAATGCAGTATAGCGAACCCTCATGAAAAAACGGAAAATTGGGCTATATAGAGCTTATTTTCGTGAATCTAACAAACTACACATTTTGCCTGGAAAACGCCTACAAAAGGCGTGGCTAGCGGTCAAAGTTCAAAGTTTTTATCATAAAAACTCAATTAATTTCCAACTGATTTACACGATATGGGCATCAAAGGTCTTTTTCATACCTTTCTATTGATGTACAATATTAGATATGTAATATGCACTAATAAGAAGTTTTAAGCGAAAACGATTTTTTTGTTATACAAATTTTTCAAAAACTGATTCTGATTCTTCTGAAAGATCTAGATTTCTAGCTTTACATTATTTTAAAAGCTTAAATTTCGCCAAATAGCCTTTAAAACCTTTTTTGATTTTATGGTATTGTGGCATTGAATGTTATGCGTAACACCACAAGCCTTCGATTGTATTTGTGGGTTGGTTATATTTTTCCATTACATGGAGGGTGGTACTAAACTGCAGTTTTTCTGTATTCAAATACCTCTTTTGGGGACGGCCCTCGGCAGGGCTTAAAAAAAATAACCCTCATGGGAGTAACTACGGCATCGGGATCAGTACAGTGCTTACAGTATTTTTCCATTCAAATCCTATGATTGTACAAGATTGCGTCTAAGCAATAACTTTCATTTTAGTATTGCAAAAAATGGTTTTAACTCAAATTAAATTTAAATATAAAGCAAAAATACAAGAAATTAAAATGTTTTATATTTCATTGTAAAGAGAATTCCACAGGCTATAATATGGGAACAATTTTATTATAACTTAATAATAGGGGTTTTCGAGAAGAGAATCCGTTTTAAAAAATGATATATAAAAGAAATATTGTACACGTAACTTCTTATTTGTACACATTACATATCGAATGTTGTATATCATTAGAAGGTATGGAAAAGACCTTTCGTTTGATACCCATATTGTGTAAATCGATTGAGAATTGATTGAATTATTTTGATATCAACGACATACGCCTTTTGTGAGCGTTTCCCAAGCAAAATTTGTAGTTCGTTAGATTCAGGAGCCAAGCCTCTATGTAAGAGCATACATATTTATTTTTTTCACGAGGGTTCGCTATACAGGTCTGCCTCGTATAGCGCGGTGGTTACGTTCCAGGAAAATTCCGCGTTATGTGATTCGCGTTATAAAAGACTTAACTTTCATATAAATTTTAGGGTTATGTTTCAATAACCTTTTTCCAAACTAAAATAGGTACTAAACTAAAGATGTATTTACATTCCAACTCAAAATCAAAATTCATACTTTATTTACAAAATTAAAGAACATAATGAAAAAAAAATGGTTTTTTTTAAATCGCGTTATACCGAAAACGCGTTGTAGAAGTACCGCGCTATACGAGGGAGACCTGTACTGCATTTATGCCATATTTTCTTCCTGTGATAACTAAATGTCTAAGTAATTTTTTTTGAATGCAATGTATCCTATGAAATTTAAGTCTTCTGAAAAGAGTCCTAATGTTCTAAAGAAAAACTGAAAACGCAAATATCGAAATCCCTTGCAAAAAATCAGACGTTCCAAATGTTCTAAAACATGCGACTTGAAACGTCGACTGAGATGCCAGAGGTTGAACTAGAGTGAAGACCTATTGTGGCTGTTGGATGCACCAGCAAAGTTTGTTCTACTGCTCACGTGTATTCAGTGGGCACTCAATTGTGATAGCCAGCAAAGTATTAGCTGGTTGATAGGCAACTTTCGTTGTCCGTGAGTGCCTGGGTAAAAGAGTGGAGACTGCAGATCTGAGGCTAACATATGTACATCAATGCCGCGAACAGCATGAATGCCGATGTTCCATAGTTGGAGTTTTCCCCAAAATATTTCAAAAGATTTTTCACAAAACGGTGCCTACAAGTATTTCGATTAACACAATTATTTGTAAGGAAGTGCACACGTATGCAGTTACTCAGCTTTTGTGGAATATCGATTCAGGGATCGAATTTTAATGTGTGCTTGTGTTTACTTATTGTAACGATAGATGGAGAGTAACATATACATATGTCTGCATGTTTGTTTCTGTGTAAGTATGTACAAACGAGTGGGTATAATTGGCGCTTGGGTACAAAATTGGTCATACCTCGTTACAGTTTGTATGTGCTATAGGTAAGTTAGCGTGTGAATGAAGTGTGAGGGGATAAAGAAAATGGAGTCAAGGGCCAAGTGTCCAAGTGAAGTGGCGATAATATCACAGTTATAATGATTGAAACGCAATGTAGAGTATTTACAGATTATTGCCGGGCGGAAAACGCCGTAGGATGTATACGATGTACATATACCGACTGTGAGTTACAGCCAACCAGAAGACTGAATCCGTGTTAGGTAGAGTCGCGAATGCAGAGTGAAGTGCGTCTTTAACTAAAGTGCGTCAGTAGAAAAGTGTGGATGTTTGTACATATTTACAATAAGTCATTAGTTAGCTCGCCACTTTGGCGAAAATTAGCCTTTCATACAATACACTCTCAGAGTTATTGGAGAAATGAGATGGGCAATCGTTGCTGGATATGTTCTTTGGTGTCAATACGAGGATGGACGAAATGATTGGATACTAAAACTAAGTATTTTCCTATTACACGTTTTAGGGGAAGCTCTTTTCTTTGGTTCTGTGTGCCTAGCAATCAGTGGATTAGATTTGCTGTTCATATTTTACAATTAAAACCTAGTAGCGATGTTTCTACAGTTGTACACACATGATTGGGCCGACTATTGGAAGTACCGTCCCGACATTCATTCTAAGGTATATTACAATATTTTCTCACATTTTACTTGTAATTATTTGTTTATATCTGCTGGTTGATAGCTTTGGAATGATTTGTTGCTGTTGCGTCTAGAGACAGATTTATCCGCATTTGAACGTAGAAGAATAGTTTAAAGACTGAGAAAAAACACTATTCTGCGGCACTTTTGTGGCCGCGTGCGTTGCCATCAGTTGCAGCTGGATATGTGTGTGCCGCGCTCACCCTGTGTTCAGACCATTGGAGCTGTGCGCGAGAGTGACAAATGACTAGACTAGTTCTGTTTCCATTTCCGCCAGCTGGAGTGACTCTGTGATGGTTGTGGTTGCTACCGTCACTGAATCTCATGGAATGTAGGTCGTCGTTAGCGACGTCGCATCGGCGCTCGCGACGCAGCACACCAACGCCGAAGCGGTGCGTTTTGGTCAAATCGCAGAGACCTGCTCCAGCTCGGCCGAGGAGCGGCCGGAATTCATCACGACCACGTTCTTCGCCGCGTAATCGGTGACGAAGCGGTCACTGTTGCGCGGATGAATGTTGCCCACGTCCTGCGTGCAGCACCAAGGATTGCGCGTGGTTAGGATGCGTTTGAAGGCGTCCCGGAACTCCTTGTTGAAGATGGAGTAGATAATCGGATTGAAGGCAGAATTGGAGTATCCCAACCAGGATAGGATCTTGAAGGTTTGGCCGCCGATGCAGGTCTTGCAGAAGGCGGCAACGATGTTAACGCAGAAGAACGGCACCCAGCAGATGAGGAAGACACCCATTATAACCCCGACGGTGACAGCTGCTTTGTGATCGGACACATGGTAAGGGGAGCTGTGGTGTAAGTTGCGTACCTTGAACTTTTTCGGCTGATTCTTGTTGCGGCGTATGCTCTTGTAACGTTGCTTTTCGGCCACTTCGCCGGGTCGGGTCACTGCTTTGATGGACTTGACGTGTTTCTGCGCGTAACAGTACAACCTGAAAGAGAACAAGACTTGTACAAAAGCTGCCGAAGAAGAATATCAATTATCTTTAAATTACACAGTACAACCATTTCGACAACCATTTGTTTTCTGTGCAACAGAGTAACGACCATATATTTCTGAAAGTGGACGTCGCACATATCATTTTCACGTCTGAGTTTTTTGTAATTTGCACATAAAGGTTAAAGGGGTCCCTATAGACCTTTACACGGAAAGTATGAAAACTTGAAGAGTTAGAGCTTCGGTGTCCAGGACAAAGTTGTTTGCATTAAAAAATTGAATATTTTTTGTATGCCCATGAACCCCCCTCCCCCTTCCCTTCCCCCTTTTTATTTATTTTCGGAAAATTTGTTCACAAAAAGCTTGTATTGGGTAAAATATTGCAAAAAATACTATATTGTCTTTTTGGAAAATATTCCTCATTAAAAATGAGGAATATTTTCTCAGTAAAACTTTCCCAAAAGTTCCCCCCAAA
This sequence comes from Melieria crassipennis, assembly GCA_963668005.1. Taxonomy (NCBI): domain Eukaryota; kingdom Metazoa; phylum Arthropoda; class Insecta; order Diptera; family Ulidiidae; genus Melieria; species Melieria crassipennis. The sequence goes on along the minus strand of OY764961.1, from coordinate 82,563,503 downwards.
AAAATAAAAAGCCTTAAACACGAAACCTTCATTTAACACTCCGATGCCCAACAAGGTCCGTAGGGACCTATGGCGTTTTTAAAAGCAATTATTTTGTATTTTATACGTTTTTGCTATCTGTCTGTAGTAAAAAATACATAATACAAACACATCTACACACATTATGTAACACTACATTATACAATTACAAGCCTTATATGCAATATTACAATAGAGGTCCCTGGCGACTTTGTTGGGCTTTGGCCGTTTAAAAAGTTGTTGGGCATCCGAGTGTTAATACTTTTTTCATAAATTGCTAGCTCTGCTTGAGATGTTGAGAAAAATGTTGTATAATAAAAAATATATATTTTCCATTGAATGAAGTTAGCAGTTAGGGATGTGAAAATCCAGTGGATCTGCATCCTCACACACCTGAGTCTCACTTAGTGCCATTACATGGCCTTACATAAAAGTTCGCCCTGAGCCCGCGCACGTTGCAGAAGGCTATGCGAAATTTGTCCAGCACCATGACCTGGGTGGGTTACAGAACAAGAAAAGCAGTCGGAAATGCGATCTGACGCACTGAAAAATTGATATTGCCCTGCAGTAAGTGTTATGCCTTTACCACAGAGCAGTCAATTTCTCAGTGTCGAACAGGACTACATGTAGCGCTACTAAAAACGGACGGAGGAAAAAGACAACACGGGTAAAAGAACACAGCAACAACACAACGCGGACAGAGGTCGAGGCGGCGAACGTAATGGCACTTGTACTGCAGTTTAGCATTTGCAAGTGCATGACGCGTTTAATTTAATTTTGATATTTATTAATTTGGACGCGCGAATTCGGTAGGCCACAACGCGGTAGCCGCGGCAGTCGGACAATACACGGCACACTAAACATTTATAAATAAATTTATCACGCGCAAACACGTAAAAACATTTAAAATCGCGGAGCAACAAAAGGGCACGTCTGCCCACGCGAATTCTTCTTCACACCGTATCACCGTTTTATATTTCATTGTAATATCTAGTGTTACGAAAAAGACTTCTCTAAGTTCGTATACTGGATTGTGCTTGAAAATAAAACAACTTCATTTATTCAGCGCAAACGCAGTAAAAAATCAACAATCGCTTTATTTACAAATTTACACTTGTTACTACTTTACACTACTACTATTCCATGTTTCCCTTTTGCTTGCTCAACACAGACTCGACCCCCTGCGCTGCACACTGCTGCCTTTTATACTTGTTTGGTTTATCGCGCCGATGTTTCTTGCACATTCCATTAGGCCGATGTTATGCTGCCGGTCAAATGATCGTCGGCCACGTCACTTTTTACGCTCTCGTTTTAATTTCTCTACTCCGTGCCGAAAGCATGTTATGCTGACGGCCATTTGATCGCCGGTCACCACTACGATTTGCGCTTACTTTTACTACTTTTTCCGCACTTTTTATTGGGACTTTACTTTTTCAAATACAATTTTCAATTAAAATGTAAAATTCTTTTTCGCGCTTGCATCGGTCTGAATAGTAAACATTTCTAAAGGGATTCCGGCCGAAATTTCTGGCATTCTCAGCTAATAATTTATACATGAAATTAATATAATACGTGTGTGAAAGTATCACAATATTTGTTTACCATTTAAATTTCCATTTTTCTTTCTTTCACCGAAAACACAAATATAAACACACGCTAGTGATGAGGGTTGCTACCAACCCTTTTTTTGCTTATTGCATACACATTTTCACCAAAAGGGAACAAATTTGTTCCCAAAACACAACTATTGTGAATAATCTCACAACGCAACACTGATTTGATCCTTTGATTTGGCATCGAAAGCCTCATCATCCGGTGATCGGTGCGGTCAAATTTTATCCGCTCGCTCGCTTTCCCAATTTTCTCTTTTACATTGAAACAACAACAACTTTATCCGTGATTGTGATCCGTGACCGGCAGCATAACATCGGCCTTACCATTCGCGAACCATACCTGCCATATCGGCATTATAGCATACCGGCCGTACCTCAAAGTGCATGCCTAAAAGTATGCTCACATTCATGCTGTTTACATCGCTAAACACTGCCGGCCGCGCGGCTCTTAACCCTTGTGTGCGCACCCACTTGAAACCTCATAGTTGAACCCCCCATGGTCTGGCCAGACCATGGTGCAAAAAAGAGGATATTCGAGGATAGTACTAGTTAATATAATTTTTTTTTTATTTTTGTTAATGAGTTTATATATATCTGAGTATGTATGAGTGTTTGTATGTGTATGTTTGTGTGTGTAAGCCTGTCAAAAAAAAAAATAGTAAGTGTGAACACAATAATTTCTCTTGCTTGCTTACTTCTTATTTAGGTAAAAAGGTAAAAATATACTTCATTTATAAAATACATGCCGAGTTTCAACTTCCATAAATACATTTTGAAATTAAAAATATACGACAGTAAGGAAAAAAAATAAAAAATTTAAAAACGTAAAATTCGTCGTTTATGGATATGCTTCAACTGTTTGAATGCAGTGGTTGCAACGATATAATGCAGACTAATGACTCAAACACATTGAGATTTTACATTGGACACATACAAATCATGTTTTAAGATATATCTACATATTATTATTTGTGGCAATTATGCTTTGAAGTCGAAAAGGTAGCTGATTAATACAGAACACTGGGAATAAATAAGAAAAGGCTATAAATAACAAAACAGATCTTCTATTGGCCACTTATTTCCATCTGTCCAAGAAACAAAAACATTCCGTTCAAGCATAATATGCTCAACATGTAATTGTTATGTAATGTAATTGTTCATGCTGAACTGGTCGGATATCGCCTTCGTCATCGCTATCTCCACGTTGAAATATCATATTTTCCATCAGCATCGAAGCTTCGGTTTGTTCAGGGTCCAAAAGTTAATTTGCAGCACCGTTATTATTACCTCCAGCAGCAAGGAGGATTCGCCATAAACTTTAGAAAGTGCAGATGGTTCATTAGATCATCCCACAGAACTACGTATTCATTCAATGAGCCAATTTCGAGAATTATTTGCCTGTGCATTTTGTATGCTTCCGAGTAAAACTTTAGTGATAAGTATTCAACATTTCAGTTGAGCTTATTCAAACTATTTAATTAATGACTTAGACAGAATAAATAAATAAATAAATATCTTAATTCTGTTGCTCCAAAGCATTGGTTTTCGCTACTGCTTAGACTATTTTTTTAGAGAAATCGTCCTCTCTGATTTAACTCCAGCGTTGAAGTTCAAGCCACGGCAGCCGCCGTGGCTCAGTTGGTTAGTGCGTTGGACCGCGAGTCGAAGGCAGCAACCTCAGGTTCAAATACTGCCTGTAATAACACCTAAAAAAATAACGGGAAAACTTGTTTTCTCTTTCGGTGGCTGTCCTCTCAGCTGGAAATGGCAAACCTCTGAGAGTAAAAATTGCTTATGAAAAAAAAGCTCCCAACCTGCCGTTCGGAACCGGCATAAAACTGTAGGTCCCTCCAACCCGTGTACAAATTCACACGCACAACACGGGTGGTTGCGGGAAGCTAGGCCTTAGTCTCGCGTAAGCGGGCTGTCGTGCCAGTCAATTAATTAAAAAAAATTGAAGTTAAAAAATAATGTACACCTTATCCTCAAAATAGCATTTGCTTCCTTCCATCTCTGTCACAGAAAACATACAATCCAATTGATCAAAAATCAGACACGACAACAGCACAAATACTTCCTTCGCTTCAGAAATGTAATTGAATTGACACCAAAAACACGGATATAACCACAAATACAATGGATAAATATTAATTTTAACTATGTTCACACATTCTTTTCCAACAAAAATGATAATTTACTAACCCAAAAGAAAATAAAGGCCAAAGTGATTGAAAATCACTTGGACCACGTAAATTTTGCGCCATGTCACAATTAACGGAATGGCACGGAAAAGGGGCTCCAAATCGGGTCAGACGGAAAAGTCTAGTTGAAGCCCTATGCTCCGTAGGGGACTGGATAAAGACCAAACGAAAAAAAAATATTTATAAACAACTCTGACAATAATTACGTCGAAAATAACAAAAAAACTTAAAATAACTGGCAAATTTGTATGAAAATACACCATGGTCTGGCCAGACCATGGGGGGTTCAACTAAGGGGCATAAATACGTTTTGCACGATTCTCGCCTTGTTTTTGTAAACATTTTGTTCATGAACTGGTTTTTGTGCTTAGAAAGGATCAGTTGAGGATATCATGAAATATGAACCCGATAGCTTTACTACAACCTAACTAAAAGTGGACCCAAAATTCAATATGGTCTGGCCAGACCTGGGTGCGCACACAAGGGTTAAATGTCAATATTATTGTATTATGTTGTTCATTTATGTCTTTATATGTACGGATGGCAACCCTGGCCATCCCGAATGGAGCTTGCGCGACCGGCGGACACTCGATCAACGAACTCCGGCGAATTAACATCCGACCTACACACAAAAAATCAGTTTTTACACATATAATATTTTACATAAACATTCAACATCTAATAAAATCATTACACAGAAATCCTGACACAATTACATCGGTTGTTTTTGTATTTCTACGCGTGTGCGCGGGTTTAGCTATTCTAAGCTTTAACCCTTTGCAGCACGGTGGTAAGACGTATATACCACCTAGAATACTACAATTTTTTTCAGTTTTCAAGTTCTTGTGACTCGAATTTTATGATTCTACATTGAAATGTACTGTATTGACATGTTCATGGTTCAAAATTTTACGTATACGGTATACGGAGGTTTTCGGAGTCGCTGATTCCGAATTTATTATTAGATTTTCGAAATTCAAAATTGCGGGTGGAATATGAAAAAAAATAAAAATTTGATTACATAATCGTGATCAGCGACCCCGAAAACCCCCAGGGCGACTATTTTCATTGAAAAAAGTTATCTGAAAAATGTATGCTTCAAAGGGTTAAACACATGCAAAGCACAGCACAGAGTGCCTCATCGTTACACTATATTTAAATATTCGCATGGCGTCGAATGGCTATCCTTCCAAGATGCTCGTCACCTGCCTGATAGGCTTATCAACCTTTGAAATCCCTGAAGCAACTGTGAAACCTAAATTGGAGCGTTGCGTTTTCTGACGCAACGCTCTTGCTCAGAGCGGCTACCAGATTGAAGCGTTGCGTTGGGATTGTCAAATCATGAAATGAAAACAAATTAAAAAAAATATCTGTTTAGTTGCCAAAAAAACAACAAATTATTATTATTTTGCAAAACTTAGCTCTTATTTGAATAAATTCCTCACAATTTAAATCAAATCAAATATAAATTACAGGCGTTTTTGTTAGTAGCAGCCAACTTCAAGCGCTAACGCCTTGTCAAAATTGGAAATTCGAATACTAGCTCAGCGTCAGAGCGTTTTAATTGCGGTTTGCCTCATACAATTTGTATGGGCATGGAGCAATTTTGACAGTTGCTTGCCGCTAACGCTCCAATTTAGGTTTCACAGTAACGAACATTCGATCAGAACTGTCTCTTAGGGCGATGTTATGCTGCTGGTCAAATGATCCCGGCCACGGATAAAATGGTTGTTGCTTCAATGTAAAAGAGACAAATTTTGCTCTCCCAATTTTCAACACCAAATTTCCATATCAACAATTTTATCCGTGACCGGTGCCTGTGACCGGCAGCATAACATGGCCCTTAGGCCGAATCTGTTAATTTTTTCCAGCTTATAGTGCAAAATTTTTACAAAGTATAATATGAAAACTTTTACAGAGCCGATACTCCTTTTTATAAAATGAAAATGAATTCTTAAAAAGTGCACAAGATTTTAGTTACGGACGTTTGTCAGAAATAACAAAATACTTTGCAATTACTTTTTTCATAACGACATATAACGACGAGTTGCGGGACCTAAGCACTTGTGTTACCGAGTGATTTTATATTGGTTACAAAATAAATAACTAATATTGCTTCAGTCCATTATCAAATTATTTTAGAGTCATTGACAAGTAAAGAGGGAAGATGTGGATAAGTGATGTGTTGCTGGAAAACGTGAAATATCTGCTGCGTAGTGATGGAGGCAGAAGCGCAGATAAAACTGATTTATAAAAAAATCAAAGGACTGGGAAAATTTGTAGTCTAAATGTAGACGCTGCCAGAGAAGCAAATGCAGCCGCAGTCGTATCGCTTAAAATCCCAAACGCTTTCGCTAGGCACTAGCAAACACTTTCGCGAAGCGAGCGAGCAGACACAATGGTGTCTACATGTGGGGGAATGAGCGCGATGCACGAGCCGTGTAGGAAACAGGTTGTCATATGAAGTTTGCTGTTTCCTCGCAGTCCCTACCGCACTCATGGCCGATGTCGGCGCTGTTGGACGAATAATGTAAATGTCATGCGGCGCACATGACATATGCGGGCTCGCTTTATTAGCGGTAATTCTCATGCGTGTGGCACGGTTCGATGCGAGCGCCGAACCGAGCGTGGAGCTGAGACCCCCGCGGGGAGCATAATCCTCAAGTCATTATCTGCGACGGGGCGGAAAGCACGCAAGAATTGCGTTGACGAAGCACTACTCACATAGACGCATGCGAGTGCGGGCGCGCACGTGCCGCCGTATGCGTTTGTTTGTGGGCTTGTGCAACCTGTATGTGTGTGCGTGTGCACGAGTAGAGCTGGTTCCGGCTATGCGTGATTGGTCTTTGTTTTTTGTGATAGCCGAGCTCCACCGGGGATCGGATTCAGATCCTATCGCGTATTGTAGTTTGCCAAAGGGGATAAGCTAAGTGGGGCAAGATGCCTGAACAAATGTGAGTGTGTTTTGTTGGCTGTTGGCATCGCAGCAAATTGCACAATAAATATCCTTTTATCGTTATAATTGGTTCATTTATCCAAGGGTGCTACATCCGGTTTGTGCGGGTGCCCCGCAAGCGTCTGCGTAGGTGTCGGGCGCAATCTCTGCCTTCAACATGGGACGACAGCTTGTGCCAGTTGCGGCGCTTTTTGTTGCAACATCCGCTGGAATTATGCGACGAGTTGCCCACATGGTCCGGCGGAAGAGGCGAAACGACTGTTGCCAAGTGTGTCCCATCTGCTGTGCGCAAAAACAGACACGTACACAAATACATAAATGTAAACTGTGTTCGTGGCTTTAACGTGGCTACAGTTTTTACGTGGATGCGGACACTTACATTTTCTGTATGTATGTATGTATGTGCCCATGTATGCATCCGCCTCAGCCTCTTGGAGAAGCTTTCCTTTTGTTTAAGATAGCATTAATGTGTGGCACAGTGCGTGAAATTCAATTAAATAATAATTTGGAGTGCAAATTAGATCCCTCAAATGAAAAATTTTCAGATTGGCTTGTTTAATTTGTTGTTTGTCGGAAAATGTTAAGTAATACGTCAACATATACATAAGTCAAATTAAGTTACTTTGTATTTTCCAGTTTAATATCACTTTTCATTTGCATCAAATTTGTATCACTATATATCTCTTTCTGCTGAAACTGTCACACCTAAGGTACTTTTTCAGTGACGCGTTTTCAGGTGTTGTTGTTGTTAAATTGTTTTGTAACCAATATGCGAACTTATATGTGGTCGCCTTCAAAGCATTCAGTTCATATTTTACGCTGCCGGCGTTTGTCTTAGCTCTCGTAAAATCAGCGAATTGCTCTTCGTTGACTGTCTGTTCCTCCTGCACGAATTAAAGATGCACCAAACCACGAATGTCGAGGAAATGATTAACGTAACTTTTAAGCTACTTTTATGTGCCTTGTTTTGTTTCGGTTTCGTCGTTTCGTTTCGTCTTTTGTTGTCTATTCTGTTGAATTGTTTGCATGTGAAGCTTATAGGCCCACGCATCGCCGTCAGTAATGATTATTTCCATGAATGCGGGATCAGAATTGGGTCTCTAAAGAGATCTGCTTACGGTGCTGTTTAAAAAACTCAATTCTTTCAGAACAAACCGTACGACAGAAGAAACGTCCGAATATCCATCAAAATTCAACGAGCTGACTCGTGAGAGTTGTTAAGCTAACGAGCCATCTCTGAAATGACGTTTACTGAGCTACAGTTTCATCGATTTTCAATGGTTTACTTATTGAAAAGGTTGAGTACTAGAACGAGGCATATCGATGATCTCTCGGTCTTCCTGAAGGTTTTTATTTAATCATTTAGTAAACCAAAAAACAAAAGCAGCAAACTCTTAGTGCACTCTTGCTAATTTTCTGTACTTTTCTGAACGAGTTGAGTTTGCGGCGCAAGGTTTTGAAATCACAAAAAATCTGGATTAATCTAACAAAAGTTTTATCTTCAGGTCAGCGTACACTGTACAAACTTACCGACAGTAGATGCCAATCATGACCACACACGGGAAGTAGAAACTGATACAGCTGGAGACGACCGCGTACGTTGGCGTCAGATCTAGGGCGCACGTCGGATATTTCTTGCCATTATCCTCGACGATTAGCGGCTGGTCGGGCCGGTGCAGTCCCAGCGAGATTGGCACAAATGAGACGAATGCGGCCAGAAGCCAAATGGCTGCAATCGTGATAACAGCTACGCGACGAGTTACCCATCGACCGTACCTGCAAAAAAAAAGAATCGAAAGAGAACAAATGTTGAAGTGGATACACAAAATTAATTAAAACGCACACGCTTACGAACGCTGAGGTTTTAAAACGCTAACGGGACACCAAGTGTCACAAACTTTCCCCAATATTGATTGACACATTTCGAAGTTTTAGTGGAAATCACATTTTTCCCTTGACCCCTTTTGTGGCCAAATTGTTTTTTACGGTTCTAATTTCCTGGTTGAAAAATGTGTTCACAGACTGTGCGATATTTGTGCCAGGAGTTGTGATGTGTTGCTGATATTTAGGGCTACAAACTGCACGAATAACTGAAAACTTTTACTTTGAAAAGCTTAAGTACTTAAAACGGAATGTGTCACACAAACATTTTAAAATGGAGTTGAGTTAATGGTCATTTAATTAAATTCAAAACAGCATTTGATTCCGCTAGTTGCCTCACTTCAGTCGCTATTTGCCTCTTTAATTTGAAACACACTAACTGTTTTCTTTTGTGTTTCATACAAATCAATACATAAATTTAACGAAAGGGTCTAGAGAAATTTAACCACTTATCCGCAATTTAAAAAACCTAATTTACTATAATATATTTCTGGCGATTCTAGAACTCGTGCGATATATACTCAAGTTTATACTCACATACATGTTAAATAAACTAAGAAAGGACCGGTTTTTTTAATAAATAAATGTAATTATTTATTTATTTATTTAAAAGCCGTTAAACTGGCAGCACTGGTTACAATTCTCATGAATCTTGCTATTCGTTATAGACAATGTGTACTAAGACATTCAATCTCGAAAATCCCGCGATCTCGATTGTTTTTCGCAGCCCCGAAATCCCGGGGCTGATGCTTCGCGGGATCGCGGGATTTTAACCTTCAATCTGTGTTTGGTAAATGAGAAATAATTATATTATAGCCGCATATTAAATTGTATTGGGAGATGGGAGCGTTCAACCTGGCGAACGCCAGAACGATCCTTGTCCCTGTCCAATCCAAGTTGATACATAGCCTCCGCATGGCCCTCCTGGATAGTTATTTGGCACCCGCTGAATAGTGAACTAATGTGTGCAGTGTGCCCAAAGAACCCACTATGTTGACGACCATAGCAAACGATTTAAGGGCTATGATTTGAGGATATGCACCTGGAATGTCCGGCCCTTCTATAGGAAAGAGCCGGACTATCCAGCTGGCGGAAGCCCTCATAAAATCGAAGGCTGACATCGCCGCCATTCAGGAAATGCTATGGATAGGACAAGGTTGATCCAAGCGAGCAGACTGTGACATCTACTACAGCTGCCATGCGGAGAAGCTCGAATTCGGCTGCGGATTTGTGGTCAGCAAGAGACTTCGAAACCACGTCTCTCGGTTCACTCCGGTGAATAAACGGCTGGCCTCGATCCGCATCAAGGCTATATAGTATACTTTAGCATCATTCTAATTTGCGCGTACGCCGCAACGAAAGAGGAGGACGATGCGCCCAAAGATGCTTTCTATGCGAAGCTCGAAGACGTCAGTAAGCTGCGATCACAATGGATAGCCGAAGCCTACTCTGCTCAACTCTCCAACCAGAAAGTCTAACAGAAGGATTTAAGCCCGGGGCAACCTACAGGCATCTGGTTGCAGATGAGCAAGGTATACTGAGGGCGACGAAGAGATCAATAACGCCAGTGATAAGGATGTCCAGACGACATCCTGCAGGGCCGGACGCGTTACCAGCAAAATTGTTGAACGCCGGTGGCGGTGAGCTGATTGGGTGCATGCTGCAGCTCATTTGCATAATATGGCCAACGATTGGAACCTCAGTGCCCTTTGCCCTGTGTTGAAGAATAGCGACCCAACAATATGCACCATTTATAGGGGTATCAGTCTACTTCCCATCGCGTATAAGGTCCTAACGAGCGTATAATATGAAAGATTGAAGCCACTCGCCACCCTATCAGTGCGGCTTTAGACCTGGTAAGTTCACCATCGACCAGATATTCATTTTACGCTAAATCTGTGAGAGTCCATAGACCATGAGAGTCAAATCGAAACCCACCATCTCATTATCAATTACAAGGCAGCATTCGATAGCCCGATAAGGGATCGCCTATATGCCGCATTGTCTGAACTTGGTATCCCTGCAAAGACTCAGGGACTCGCACTAGCTAGGGTCTCATGTCGAGGCCGACAAGTATGCTTTCGAAGTTTTCAAGGAATTCGTCTACCATGCGCAGAAGCATGGACACTGGCGCGTGTCCTTGGGGTGTTCGAGAGGAAGGTACTTCACAAAAACGTTGGCCCTGTTCGTATTGGCGACGCCTATCGCATACGAACCAACAACGAGCTGTATAAGCTGTATAAGGACATGGACGTAGTACAGCGAATTAACATCCAGCGGCTACGCTGGCTTGGCCATGTCTGTCGTATGGACGATTAAGCTCCGGCGAAAAAGGTGTTCGATGCAGTAGTTGGAGGTCGACGGCGAAGAGGCAGGCCGTATCTCCGGTGGAAGGACCAAGTTGAGGACCAACTGGAAAAGACGCGCGCAAAGCAGAGGCGCTTGGAGAGAGCTTTTGCGGCAGGCCGTAACCCGGTAATGGGTTGTTATGGCCAGTTAAGCATAATTAAGTATATTATATTGTTAAGAAATAATTACCTGCATTACTATCGTTAGGGTGTAAACCACTCTGTGAGTTCAATTTATTAGTAAAATTTAGATAAGATAAGCAAAACCAACATGAAGTTATAATGTAATCCACATTTGCATATTTCTAAAGGTTTTAGAGTATATTGCATTTGTATAAAGGAAGCTGATATTTTTATACAATTGTTTTCAAAAGTAGTTGGGTGTGTTATACCCACGATAGTAGTAGCGTTATAATATTGCTGGGTTCTTAACACCCATTGTTAGTAATGAAGTTGTATTTTTTATAAAAACATTTACATATTTTAAGTCACTTCTTTGTTAAACTTTTTTTTAATAACGTATAGACCATTTAGTAGAAAATCCTTACAAATTATGCTCTAGGATAAGTTACAAAAGTTTTTTTGAATTTAAAAAAATTTTTTTAATTTTTTTAATTTTAATTCAATAGTTACTGAATTATTTAAAGTTATGTCACTTTTGCTGATTCTTTTTTCATGTTGTGACAGTATCGCTAAATTTAAAAATTATAAATGACAATAAAAAATGTGAAGGGAAAATTGTGAAAATACGAATTTAATTTATTTATTTAAAAATATAAACTAAAAATGTCACAACTTTACTTAAAATTAACTCCAACAAAGATTTATTTCGTCAAAAGTGTCATAATTTGAATTAGGACTAGCATCAAATCAAATCAAATCAAATAGCATCAAACTTCTCGACAACTAAAAATAAGTCAGGCTATGAAAAGGCTATGAAAAAGATAGAAAAACAAAAACAACATATTGCAAATGTGAAAAATATATTTGCAAAATCTACAGTAACTCACTCTGCACCTATTGCTACGAATCATTCAATTCAACATTGCCAGAAATGAACGCAAGCTATGACGTTATGTTTGATAATCTTAAAGAGCTGCAGGCATATTGTTGATTTTCGTTTCAGTTTTTACGCAAAATTTTACCTCGGTTCGAAAAAAATTATTAAATAATTATTTATTCCTTATTTTTTCAGCTTTCTGAATCACTAAGCCTAAGAAGCACAGCTTAAATATTGTGCAAGATGTGGCTATTTGTCCAATACAACTTTTTATTTCATCTTATTTTTCTTCAAATGAGACGCACATAAACAAATGTTTATATTAAATAAATGAATTAACAACATTATACAATTTATTTTTTTTTACATGTTATGATGTCATAATTATGAAAAAATTCGTTTTTTGTTTATTTTACATCAATGGATAAGTTAAACGGATAATAAAAAGTTGTGGGTGGATTGCACCCATAGTTAGTAATGGCGTTAGTGTAATAGACGATAGTACTGCAGGGTTAAGTGTTAGGAAATTCGGCAAATTGGCTAATTAGTGGTTGACTGGTTTTCGAAAAAATATTTGAAAAAATAATTGATTGTATGCCGGTCCCACATTTATCCATCTAAGAATAACACCAGCTGAGCAATTTCCTAGCATTTCCGGGAACTTAGAACTCGATGCGATATCCTTTAATTTAGCCTGCAATTTGTTGACTATGTATTTTCTCATTAAACTTTATAAAGGGAGGGGCTCGGAACATAAGTTTTAACTTACTGTAAGTACTTTGCTTACAAAAGCTGAGTGAATTGAATGGTTTTGTTTTGGTTCGCCATATTTTTAAACGAATTCCATATTATTTTGTGACAATAAAAACCCATTTAATATAAAATACTGTTTTATTTCATAAAAACGACAGCTGAACAGACAAATATGTTTATACAAAAAGTTTCTGCTGAAAAAGTTACACAGAACGAAATCCCGGAAAATCGGGATTGCCATTTTTAAGTCCCAAAATCCCGGAGCATCTAGAACGGTTCGGAATTGAACGCCTTAATAGGTCCCTATTGCCAAAACCGTTTGGTTGGTTTAAACAGTGGTTGAAATCGGTTAAATAATACATTTACAAATATTCCGTTTATTGTGTATTAAATTTTACTACACAGCGAAGTTTTCAAAAAAATTACATTTTTAATGGCAGCCTCGGGTAAGAATGTGCGGAGAAATGCTTGAAAGTGGAAATGAGTAGAGATAACAGTAATTATGAAAACTCGTTAAATTTTTATGGCATCCCCCCATAAGCATCGGAGTGAGGGGTAAACATGTTTACAATAGGAAAGAAATACAGGTGGTCCTACATTTCATTCCCTTAAAAGTAACTTCTTACTTTTGTGAGCGCTTGCAGTATTGGGATTCTTTTAAAAAATTAAAAGCTAAAGGATTGTTACTCATACTTTTTTGCGTAATCCAAAAATAAAGAATTACAGAATGGAAATGATATTAGCGCAATTCAAATTGTCTATAAAAAGGTGCAAGGTGAGGCTTTAGCAAGCACTCCAGTCTGGTCTGGCTGAGTCTCAAAGTTGGAGGCCATCTCGCGCCCCAATTAAAGACTCCGCAATTCGTATTTAAGATGCGATGAGTTGGAAACTCTGCTGACATTTTTCTTGCTGCATTGTAGCATTGCAGCAGTCACGAAGTTGAGTAACAGAAAGAAAGAGTTTAGCGCCATGTACTCGCATCTGTTTGCGGCAGTCCTACAACTGTGCGGCGCGCAGTGTGATGCAAAGAAGCAAGCAATGTTTAAAAACCAATTGCGAACTTGCTCATAAATAAATAACCGAACAAAAGACGGCAGGAACAGTGGAAGTGTGAGCGGAACTCAGATGCGCAGCAATAACGCAAAATTGATTTTCGCAAATTGTATTGTCAGTTTGATTGTCGTTTATGGTTGTTGCGATTCATCTGAGCTTCAGCGCTGGTGCCCGTGGGGTGAAGAGGCACGTTGAGGCGGATAAGGAAGCAAGTCGGCACTATAACACACGTCCCCAAAAGCTCTGAAGTCCAATGGCGCACGCAGAGAGGGCTGGGTTGTGCAGTTGGTTGTTTTGTGAACGTCTCCATTACGCCGTCTGGCGTTGGGCCACATCCAGGTTTTTATGGTCGGAAGCGAAAGCAGATTCTCCAGATTTCCGTGATATGATAAAAACGAAAAAACGATTTTATGCATAAGTGAGAATAATCAAAAAAATAACGATTATTTGCTTTTGTTTTTTTACATTATAATTTTCATTGTATTCTTTGTTATTATTTGTTTTTCATTTTTATATTTTAAAAATGTATAGTCTTTTGTTATTATTTTCAACGGATTATTAGCGGAGTTTGCGAACTGTCGAATATTGCATAATCTTCAGCGCTCGTAATTACAATTTAGCGTCCACTTTCTAAAAATTACCAAGATTTAACTGTAAAATTACAAATTACATGAACAAATTCTTAAAAAAAAAGAATACAAATAATGACTTCATATTTGATAGCATTAACCTTAATTATGGGTGGAACTATTTTACAAAAAAGTAATAATCTTAAAACTTTCAACACGTCACACAGTGTAGCGAGTGTGGCCAAAAATACAAAAAGTCGATGTTGCAAACATGATATTTTTCTTACATATATGTTGAGGTAATACTTCCAATAAGACAAATCCAAAATATAAAAAAAAATAATAATAAATGTAGGCAGCAGCCATCCACAAATTTGGGCCTTTTGTTGGAACACATTTTCGCCAGAGCAACTCACTATTTTTATGCTAAATGTAAGTAGAATTTTTAGCTTACAGGCACTAAGTATGGATACAAATTACATACGTAAGAAAAATATAGAGTTCGGGCAAGTAGGCACTACATTTTTTATCTTGCTTTGATCAGCATATGCAAAGTTACGTTGCTTTCAAAAAACACGCTCTGTATCACGAAAAGTGAGAAAAATCGCAAACTTTGGGAGACGATAAAAAAAAACCTCTCCATGCATCTCTCAAGTGATTAGTGCAAAACAAAGGCACAAGTACGGTCTTTCAAATAAAAAAAAAATTAGCTGCGTCGACTTGCGTCCCCACCTAAAAATTTACTGTTTGTAATGGCACCTACAGTCAAAATTTGTGATTTTTTCGAAGTATGGCTTGCGACGCACAATGAAAGCAGTGGCAAAACAGCTGCTACAATGGTTAGCTATATAAAGGACAAGGTGGGCACTTTGTTTGTATCATCAAAAGTAGGCAGAATGCCACGCCCATTTTAAAAAACTAAACATTTGTACCAAAACAACACAAACTGGGAAAAATTAATACACGAATTCATAAAGGAAAAGTTTTGGTCACTTAATGAATATGCTGCAGCTGCCACGCCCATTTTTAGGGTTTTATAAAGCTTACAAATTAAAATCACATCGAAGAAGAGTATTGTAAACAGCCTTCTAAAAAAAAGTTGTAGTTGTAGTAAAATGCGAATATTTTTTAAAGTAGGCGTGGCATACCGCCCATTTTTAGTGTGAGCTTTTAAGTCATTATTATAGGCACAAATAAAAAATTTCATAATTCTATCACTAATATTAAGCAAGTTATTTAAATATTGCATTTCCTTTCGTATGGGAGGTGGGCGTGGCAGTGGTCCAATTTTAATGATTTTTTGCAAATTTCTTAATTTCGACCACGAAAACGATCTCACTAAGTTTCATCGAGATAGAACAACGCGAAGTATTTTTGGCCACGGCTTATATGGGATCGCGACACTGTGCGTCACGTCATTTCAGGTCAACAAAACCACAGTTTTGACTCATATGTACTTTGCAGTCGTCTTTCCATTTCCATTTCAACTAGGAACACAGTAATGGTAACTGGTAATTGGGAGGATTTAGTAGCACTTAAAAATGAGGAGGAAGTTTTAATTCGGTTCTGTAGGATCGCACACACAAAAGCTCTTTGGTAATGGAACAATACTTAGTTTCAACATTAGACCCATCCGAATTACAACATCCGGGTTACAACTATTTTAAAAGAAATAGATTCCTGTGTACAGTACATAATATATGTGGCTATAGATTCCTGTACGACTGCTATTAAATACTTTTACGGAACAATGCCATTGCGACATTTTCAGCCATCGCAAGTCATGCTTGAAAGTGGGTGACTATTGTTTTCATGATACTGATTTCCTTTCTTACGTGTCACTCCACGATAGGTACTTCGTTGATATTTTTCGACGAATGGACATGGCTACTTCACTACGCGTGGCTGATCACGAGTCCACGTATTATTTATCTATATACATATTCCGGCGACGCACAGTGTTGCAAGTTCAGATAGCGGAGACAAAAATTGAAGGAGCAGTCGTAGATACATAAATGAAATTTCGTATACAATTATGGTATGAGTAAGGAACTTACTGTGCTTTCAATGAAATCGGAGAAAAATAACGATCACCTTTCCTACAACCGGATTTGAAAACACTTCATATTAACAATGAAAATTACCTAATATTAATATAAAATTATTTATAAATGTCTATATGTGTTATACATAAAAATTGGCTCATTTCAAAAGCAACCGAAATTGAAAATTCGACAAATTGCTCCACAGCTGCTCAGAAATTTCTCTTAGAGGGTTAGAGTCTATGACTGACCCCTACTGATTTTTCCTTCTTCTTTGGAACATACTTACCCCGTATCTCCAACCCTTATTGAGGCTCCCATACAAAATCATCATTTTTATATTATAAAATGGGTTCCCACTGCTCCCAGATTGCCCTGCGACGTATGTATCATATGTAAGATTGACCCTCATTTATTTTCCCTTCCAAATGTTTTTTCTATACATATCTAACCGCTGTCTCCAACTCTTAAGGAGGCTGCCATACGAAACTAGCAATTTTCAACTGATTTGAATGATTTATTCAAGAATCTTCAACATTCTTGAGTGCAAAAAATACAAAATTTATTAATACTAAAACTAATCAACTAATCAAAATAATCAACCAAACGTCGCGTATTTACACATGGGTCTGCAAAATATCGATAACTTGTATTCGCGCAAATATGAGCAGTTGAGAATTTTATATCATAATGAACTTAAATAAAAGATCCACAAATTTAAAAAGTTATAAAATGTGTATTTGTTTTAATTCACCTTTAAAGCTTACACTCAGTTTTTATTTACTTGTTTTCTTTGTTTCATTATCTTCATAACGGTACTGCTCAGAGGTGAGAAGGAATCAGCAAAATTTTGGTCTTGCCAGACCTAAATTATATGAAACATATGACAACAGTGAGTTGTAGAGACTCGCTCACAATTGATTTTGAAATATTGAACCGCAAAGTGAAGGCTATCAAAATGGCTATCTGTACACAATGAGTTTTCAACGTTGTAAGAAGTTACTTTAAGAGCTCATAACTTTTGTGTTGTCCAATATTGTTGCTTAAACTTGGGATTTATTTTAATTGAAGTATTTCCAACAATTCCAACAATTTCCAACAATTTCTCATACTGAGATTTTTGAGGTTATAATACGTAATTTTGGCAATTTTGTCACTACTCGCAGCACTGTGAGACGCCTTCTTCGAGGCGTTACACACACCATGCGGAGGTGAGCAATCGCGGTGCGGCCGTGTGAGATGTGTGTGGGTTCGAGTGCGGCGTGCACAAGCTCTCATGTGCACATTCTCGCTATGGCCGAGTGTGTGCGCAAATGTGCGGCGGCATTGCCTCAAACGGAAACAGAAATGAAATGAGCAAATGCAAATATCACATAAGGCTGCATACATAACGAGTGTGTCGGTTCGACACATGTGTTGGTCTGTGTTCGTGTGTGGGTGCGCCATCAGGAAATCAAACAGAATAATTTACTTTGCTGCCGAGCAGAAAACATACATAAACCTAAAAAATAACAAACAAAAGAACACTTATGTATGTACCTTTATATCTGTTACTCGTAGACATGCTGGCACCTCCGCTCCAGAGCGTCGATTCCCAGTCCCAGTGCCCCACATATTCGAGAAGAAGAATACTAATCTTATTTTGCAACTGAATCTATCAGAACTGAACTGAATCTATAAGATGTTCGCGATGTTCAAGGTTAATGGTTTAAAAGTGTGGATTTTTTGTTGCCATTTGCAACGTATTTTCGAAAAAGTGAACTATTAGTTTAATGTTCAGGGTAAATTGCAATACCCAAAAATGAATACATAAATATGTATGTATACATTGTACATATATGTATAGTAACTACTTATATCTGGATCCTGAGTAAGACTAAGGCACGGCTATCCATGTTGAGCGTGCGACTTTACATTGGAATCAAAGGGACCTGCAGATTTTATATTCCGATTCCGAACAGTGGGTTGAGACCTTTTTACAGGCAGCTATTTTACTTCCGGAACAACTCCCCGAAAGTGACTTATTTTGTGTTGAACTAACCACTGAGTGGTCGGAGTGGTATGAATTTAAATTTTAAATGGACCTATTTTGTCTATTGGATGGATATAAATATGAGTATCTACATAGGTATACTTATCTATGTACAGTGTAATCTGGGTGGAGTGAACCCCCGATGGTACGACTACCCCGATAGAGTGAACATCAATATTTTTACATTGAGTACCTACTCTATAGAGTGAACACAATTTAAAATAAATTACTTCAACTTACTGCCAACCAGAATTTCAGGCTGTTGAAGAGAAAAAATCTTAAAAAAGGCGAATATCCGCGTATGGAAGAGGCATTGTACAATTGGTTTGTGCGGCAGCGCCAGAAAAATTTTCCTGTCAGTGGGGATATGTTAAAAGAAAAAGCAAAGAAATTACATGCTGATATTAGTGAAAAGGAAGGCGGTTTTAACGCCAGTTGTGGATGGCTAGCCGGATTTAAATCACGCTATGGAATTCGTCTGTTAAAAGTGTGCGGCGAGAAATTGTCTTCAGATAGCCCGGCTGAACCGTTTAAACAAAGCTCAATAGTACGATTTGTGAGGTACAACTTTATAAAAGCCAAATTTACAACGCGGACGAGATCGGACTATTTTGGAAGATGCTACCCGAAAGAACTTGTAACCAGTAACCAGTGCAGAAAAAACGGCTCCAGGCAGGAAATTAGAAAAAGCCAGAGTTACAATTCTTGCATGCGCAACCGCAACTGGACAAACCACGCTCTTTCAAATCTTTCAACATTCCGGTGGACTACCGACATTAAAAAAATGCATGGATGACAGCAGAAATTTTTAAAGAATGGTTTCATAAGTGTTTTGTTCCACAGGGGAATTTAAAAAAAGAAAGGCAAAATTTCAATTTTTAATTAATTTAAATACTCAATCAATAAATGCCAACGTTTGATCCAATTTTCCATACATTTTTTATAGGCCGCCAAAGGTATGGCCTTCAGCTCACGCAGCGAATTCTCTTTTATGGCCTCTATGGTCTCAAAACGCGTTCCCCGCAAAGGCAATTTGAGTTTGGGAAATATAAAACAGTCACACGGGCCATGTCTGGACTGTATGGTGCTTGGCTGATGACATTGGTCGAATTTTTGGCCAAAAATTCCGAAATAATCAAGGCTGTTTTTGAATAAAATTCATTTTTTTTGCATCAGCCGAGAAGTGAATCGTTTCATGCCCAAAATATCAGTTAAAATGTGTTCGGCTGATCCAAATGAGATGTTTAACAACACAGCAATCTCTCTAATCGATACACAACGATTTTCCAACACGATTTGCTTCGAAGAATCGATTTTTTCTTCGGTAGCAGACGTTGATGGCCGTCCCGGGATGTAATCGTGCTCTAGGCTCGCTCTCTCGGCCGCCTTTGAACCTTTTATACCATTCGTATGCTCGTGTTGTCGACAGACACGCTTCACCATATGCCTTTTGTAACATTTTCAACGAATCGGCACACGAAAGTTCATTTTTAACACAAAATTTTAGGCAAGCGCGTTGTTCTAATTTTGCATCCATTATAAAAATCGCCACACAACAATTTTTCGACTTCTTCGTATAGACGCCAATCGAATACTAGGCCTACGATATGCGTCAAAACTTGACAGGCGAAACCGGAAATGTTTCTGTTGTTCAGCGAGCCGTTTTTTAAGCAATTTTTTCTGGGTAGTAAAGAACCAGTTAGATTCATCATAATGAATTGCTTTTAAATTTGTTGCGATTGCATCGAAACAGGTAATTTAAAAACGAATTTGTTTATTATAATTAAACAGAAAATACCTGTAACTCTTTGCAGTGTAGTGAACATTTGGTTTTTATTAAAACGTTTCGGGGGGAAAACACTGACTACACAACTACTGAAAGTTTGACTTTTACTCTGCTAAGATTCGGAAAAGCTTATAACTATTGTCACTTGTATCTTTACCTTTTTAAATTGGTTTAACTTTTTTTATATTTACCAAGAGGGAAGCATTTTTACAGAGACTCTTTACTGATGACCCCGTGCTCCGGCCATGCTTGTGCCCATATATTGTAGTGGCGCTGCTGATGGGTGGGGACAGACGGAATCGGAGCTACTTACGCCGAGGAAACGGAAGTGTGTGTAATTGCGTTCACATCTGAATTTCCAATTCAAATTTCAATTTGTATGCTCTGCCACGCTTTTCGGCGGCACAGTCGTTTTGTCGTTGCCGCCGCCTTCTACTTCCTCAATTACACAGCATATTTGTATTTGCAAGTGCAGTTCGAATGTTGCTGTGGGCTCAACTCCTATGTATTGATTCGCACACACACACACACACACACACACATTCGTGCATATAAAAACACAACAAAAGTTATCGCAAGCATAGTGCCAGACAACGAGAAATTGTGTGAAGATCTTATGTATGTAAATAGAAGAAGAATATAAATAATGGCCATCTGTCACAACTGTCTGCTGGGAGTGATGCAGAGTCCAATGGGACGAGCGGTGTCCAACGCCTGGATTACTTAATTTAAAGTGTGCAGAAGTGCTAAGTCGGCGTAGAAATTTTCGAACTTCACACACACAGGCAGATGCAAGTCGATTAAACTTGGTTTTCTACCAAGTCACGAATATCGAACAAAAGAAGGAAAAAATGGGTTCTCTGTTAACAAAAACTTATCCTTTTTATTCATATACGCCTTAACTGCACTTGTTGTTCTGTTTTAGATGCAATAAAATAATAATATTCCATGTATTTAAAAAAAAAATATTTTCACAAAACTGTGCAGAATAGGTTTGCGTACAAAAGTAATAACGAGAATTTCCGTTATGCTTTGTATTTTTTTTTGTAAATGATTTTTAAACGTATATGTGCTTGAAATTATATAGAAAGCACTAGAACCCAAGAGAAAAAAATTAAAAATGTATAAAAGGATAATCTTACTAAATCTTTCCAAAATTGACAAAAAATTTGGTGAAATTAGGGAAACGTTTGGAAGAGCACATTCATAATTTCAAAAAGCCATCTTAAATTTCGAAAAAACAGAAATTCTTGCTTCGTTACTACAATCTGGCCATTTTATTAAGCTACCCCAGCAAGAGGATTAGATTGTTTTGCCATCAGTGCATCATAATCTAAGGCTAGTTGCATCCAATATCTTCAGAAATGTACAGAAATATTTTATAAAACCCAGTAGCAGTGACTTTAAAAGAAAGGTCCTGAAAAAACATATTTCCCCCACATAACAGCATGTAAGAAGTCCATATTTAGCTTACTTACAAGGACCAAAAATTGCTTTCGTGAAAGAGTCCATCAAAGAGCCTATAAAATCGGATTTCCGGGACGATGTGTTGTTATCTATGGAGCGTGGGAAGATTAATTACACTGTGCAAGTCGAAAATTCAGACATGGGGGGACCTACAGAGCTACTTTCTATAGGTATACTAAGTTGAGATCCACCAGCCGTTTGGCTAGATTGGCTCTAGTTTAAGAGATTTTGAGTTTGCTCATTTTAGTCGAGTTCGTCGCCTAAGTCTTCGAACGTTTAAATGCTAATAGGTCCTAAATCGTCCCGAATATCGCTTTACTGTCTTCGACAAGTTTGTAGATATTTTAACGACCAATTATAATTAAATGACACTCATACGCCACGTTGCGCTGCGCAAAAAAATGCACATATCGCAATTACACAATTTGAATGTATTTTTTTTGGATTGGTGTCTTAAGCAAATTTGTTGGTCATGCACAAACTTTATGAAAAAACAACAACAACAATATGTTCTAATATACTTTTCTGTAGTACTTAATTTAAATACTAATTCGGCTACACAATTTTGTTTACCACCGTCATGACTAAGTTCGAGCTAAGCCTAGCGTACGATATTGGTTTGGCTTGAACGAAGCTCTTTTGGAATAAGCCGTGCGACAACTTGTCTCAAGCTTTAAATATCTACCAAAATTGTGCCAACAGACTTGTTGGGGTCACGAACAAACCATTCTTACCATAGGTTTGGTCAGAATAGGTTATGGTGACTTCCTCTGTGTCTTTGTAGACACACTCAGACCAAAATCATTTGATTTGCTTTATTTCTGCTTTTCTGATCGGCTTTTCTGTTTTTTTATTTTTGACCAATTGTCGATTTATGTGTAATTTAAAAAAATTAACAATTAAGTCAGAAATGTTTAAAAATATTAAAAAATGTTCGTTATTTTAACGTTTTCGATGTTTTCATCGGATGAAGGACGAGCGCATATTCAACGATCTACCGGTCATCCTTGAACGCTTTATACCACCAGTTAGCTCGTGCAAAATGCTGCAAAATGTGAGTATTTTCAGTGTGCAGCGAACTTCGCGCGATTCTCTGTATAATTAATTACCTAATATCGTTTTGAGCGGCATGCGATGTGCATATTTACTTGACAGCAATGAAGTACAACGCATTCATTTTGCAGAGCATCGTCGGTCGGGTTGACGGGTACTGAAATTGCCGACATTCAGCCGCCGATTAAGGGATTTGACTAAACAGATTTGGATTTTCGTCCCATGCACAAAGCAAACAAGTATCCGATTACGGCAGTGCGCCCTTTTACACAGTTGAGAGCACTTAAACCCGATTATGTCGGTACCACAAAGTGAAAAGTAAATTCCGCGTTACGAAGAGAAAAGGTCCTGGTACCGCAGCGCGAGCTCTAACAGCCGCCCAAAGTTAAACGTCACATTGAACGATTCAACAATATTGAAATTGTCAAATATTTCTGTCAGAAATACGAGCACAAAGCAGCACATGCGAAGAGGAAGAAAAGTCCATAGTGGCGAGGGACTCAAATAGAGTTAATATTCGTACGACAATAGATAACATGTTACATATGATATTTTTATAAAGATAAGTTAGTACGCGAAAAATTAATCAATTCGCTCTACGGACACGGCCACCTGCTACTCAAACCAAGTACTTTGTTTTCGAGTTGTATCTCGGACCGCCTCGGGCCCCGGGCTGCGGGGGGCCCCCGAGAGAAACTTGTATAAAACTATTTGCGCTCCACAATGGTTGTTGAAAGGTTGCTTGCCACTTTTATCAATTGAAACAGACACAGTATCGACAAATGACTTTGAAATTGCAATAACAAATTTAGTTCAATAAAAGCAAGAAAACATCCTCTCTAAATAACAATTGTTTGCAAATTTTCAAAAAACTTTCCGTCGAAGATTGCAATATTTAATTTTTAACTTAAAATTTTGTGCAAAGTATGCAAATACAAAATTCTAAGTTAAAAATTAAATATCGCAATCTTAGAGTTTGCTTGTAAACAAGTGCGAATTAAGCAATTACTTAACCTCATTAAACTTTGTAGACGTCAAACAAATTTACAGTTATTATTATTATTTTTATAATTATTGGTTGGATAACAACACATCGTCCCGGAAATCCGGTTTTCTTCTTTGATAGACTCTTTTACGAAAGCAATTCTATGCTCCTTGTAAATAAGCTACTGCTACTGGATTTATAAAATATTTCTGTACATTTCTAAACTACTCGACACGAAAAATGCACCTAAAAATAAAAGTGTTTTCTAGACAGGAACTTTGAAATAAAATTTATATGCATGAATCTACAGACTGAAATCCAAATCATGTATGTTTTCCCTACCTGACATAGTTTGGTTCTGAAGCTTCAAAATTGAAAATTTGATTAAAAGGATCTCTTTCATTTGATACCCATATTCCCATCATTACACAACGGCAAATATTAAAAAAAAAAAATTGAAATGTTTATGTCTTTAAAATTTTAAAGTTTTTTAAAAAGGACTTTGGGCCAGAAAATGAAAAACTGACTATGCCAGATTACTATAAATGATCTCTAGTTTCACGTCTATATCCAAATTTGAATGGGTCTCGGCAAAAAAAATATTTTCGCACAGTGTAATAAATGTAAAGTTGGGGTTTTTACTCACTGCATCATAACTTTGTCATTTTTCTTTCAATTCTATTGATGTTAGGCTTAATATTTGCTCAAGTAATATATATGCTCAAAAAATATATAATAATAATATATCTTTCATCTTAGATTTTAAAACTAAGGGAGATAATTTTTTTTATCCATAAAAAAATATTCGAAAAGTCGAAAAATTCACTTTGTTACAACTTTCCTTTGGGGAAGTTACTGACAAGTAACAACAATCTATATATCACTAAAAAGGCTAAGGTATTATCTTCTTCTTGAACGACGGACAGCTCGTGTTAATCAGATAATTCTTTCAGGAGATATGTACTCATAACTGAAACAACAGGAAAAAACTCGTTTTTCGATGATTTTTTGAAAACGCTTCTTAAACAATTTTTTTATTTTCAGTTTCGTGTTCAGCGGCCAAAGTTAGTCTAGAAAACACTTTATCTATGCACGCGATTGTCCCATTTTTTGTCGAGTAGTGTAATGATGCACTGATCACAAAACAATCTACTCCTCCTGCTCGGGTTGCTTAAAATAATGGCCAGACCGTAGTAACGAAGCAAGATTTTCTGTTTTTTTTTTAGTTTTAAGATGGCTTTTTGAAATGACGAGTTTGCTCTCCCAAAAGTTTTCCTAATTTCACGAAAGTTTTTATCAAATTTGGAAAGATTTAGTAAGATTATCCTTTTATCCATTTTTCATTTTTTCTCTGGGATTCTATTGCTTTCTATAAAATTTCAAGCACATATACGTTTCAAAATAATTTGTCCCTTTACTGTCCAATGGAATACAAATTTAAAAAAAAATTAAAAAGCATAACCGGAAATTCCAGTTATTACTGCACCGTTTGTGGGGGCCCCTCAGCCGTCGCCGCTCCGGGCCCCCAAGCACCTTAAGCCGCCACTGATCAAATGGAAGGATGATTATGGAATTTTGATTTTTGAATTGCCGCGCTTATCCAATCGGTAAATTTTTATTTTCTCAACGTTGGCAATACTTTTATTGGTGTTCTGCCAAATTTTGATGCATATCGTAAGATTAGTATTCGATTGGCGTCTATACGAAGAAGTCGAAAAATTATTGTTGTGTGGCGACTTTTGATGTGGCTGTGCGTCGTGTTGACGTGACCAAGAGATGATTTCCAACGCAGACAGCGACCCAAAATTCATCGCATCATTACTGGTCACGAAACATGGGTTTATGTATTTGATATGCCGACCAAACAACAATCGTCCGAATGGTGCTTCGAAAATGAGCCAAAACCGAAGAGAGAGCGCCAATGTCGGTCCAAAATCAAAGTTTTGCTGACTGTTTTCTTTGATATTTGTGGTGTGGTGCACTACGAATTCCTTCCGGAGGGCCAAACGGTCAATAAAGAATACTATTTAGGCGTTAGGCGTCGTTTGCGTGAAGCCATTCGCAAAAAAGGCCCGATTTGTGGAAGAACAATTCATGGATTTTACACTACGATAATGCGCCATCTCATACGGCCTTAATTATTTCGAAATTTTTGGCCAAAATTCGACCAATGTCATCAGCCAAGCACAATACAGCCCAGACAGGGCCCTGTGTGAAAATTGCCATTGCGGGGAACGCGTTTTGAGACCATAGAGGCCATAAAAGAGAATTCGCTGCGTGAGCTGAAGGCCATACCTTTTACGGCCTATAAAAAATGTATGGAAAATTGGATCAAACGTTCGCATAGATGTATTGACGCAGGAGGAGAGTATTTTGAAGGGGATGGTAAAGAAATTTATTAAAAATTGAAATTTTTAAATTAAAATTTTTTTTTTAAATTCCAAAAATTCTTTTTTGATCATAAGGTATGTATATGTAGTATGTGCGTTGCTACACCCTATCGTTCCAAAGTTATACTGGTAAAAAAATATTTCCATGCCCCTAGTCCAAAGCCCATTAAATTTCATCAGTAGAACGGTAGATCCATGGCACGACGCTATGCCAAATTTCAATACCATTTATGATTCCGATGTTATTTAATATTATACATAGATTTAAATTGTATGGGCGGTGTCACGCCCTCTTGTCAAACGCTTACCCCATTCTTTCAGCCAAAAGACGTGACTAAGTGGTAAGTTCGTACTAAGTTTTATTAATGTGTGACTTATAAATCCAGAGTTATGAGCAAATTTTGGGTTGTAAAAAAGTACAACGCCCCTTGTCCAAGGCCCATCAAATTAAAATTTGGTTCTTTTTAAACCACTCCTGATTAAAGGCGAACAAAAGAAATTTAAACTAGTAAATTCAAATTCGTCGAGTCAATTTCGAGTTTTAGCAAGACTTACGCACGAAAGTTGATTTTTGCCAGTTGATACATATGCCACTGAATATGTCAAATTTATTTAAAAAGATGCAAGTTTGTGCAGCTAAGTTATATACATATATTCTATTAATACATACTTCTTGCTATTTGGCACCATAAAGGTCTCAAAGTAATAGTGAGTAAACTTTATTGATACAAAGTTTGCAAAGTTTGATACCACAACAATTTTATTCTTTCGAATTGCCTTTTTCAAGTAAAGGCATAATGAATATAGACAGAAAAAAAGGAAAACTTGCGGAAAATCCAAAAAATAGTATATTCATAGAAAATATTTCCTTACCACAAGATTGCATTGTAAATAACTCAATAAGAAGCCTTGAAGCCTTGGTTTAAGTTCTACAGAATCGCCTACCTTCAGCATACAAATTGGTTCTTTTATTACTAAAAATGTTTATTGAATTCAGGTATTTACTCAGGTGGTATAAGCCCATTTGTCTACATTTTGAACATTGATTGTTTTGATTTTGTCCCTACTCGCGAGACTGTGCGACGCATAGTGCTCTGCCGGTGGGCAAAAATTGGAAAATGATGCTTGCCAAATTCCACGATCTTGGTCTAATTTTAAAAAAGAACGTACTATGTATGAACAGTACAGTATTTTTCTTGATACAGTTGTTCAAAGTTGCAACATGGACCATTTTTCGGGAAAATTCATTCATGAGCATTATCTAAAGTCCCGGAAAAATTAGTTTGAAAAAATCCGTGAAATATTAGGATGAACGTTATCCTATCAGGAAAAAGTAAAAACTCTTTCGAAGTTTTTCGATTCATAACAATATTAGACTGTTTTCCATGCGTCTGAAACAGAGTTTTTACGTTTTTTGCATTTAGTGAGGTGTGAGTGTAGCCAACTTGACCGAGATCTTTTTCTTCTTGTTTCTCTTTCTTTGTTTACATATGTTCTTTTAATGTACTGATTTCTATTGCAAAAAGGAATATATGTATACTTGCAAACTTATCTATATACATATGTATAGGTCGTTGTCCTAATCGCCTGACTGACTGGCTCATCATTGCCCAGCTCAAACCGCCGAAACTACAGACCTGAAATTTAAACTGGAGATACATTTTAGAAAATTAATCTCCTGAAAAACCTCCGAGAAACGTGATTCAATAGGCCTTTTGACTTCAAACTTGGTGAAAATACTCCAAATCAAAATTAATTCGACACGAATCAGTAAATTTTTCGAAAATCAAGATTCAACTGCAACAATGGGTTGAGGTTCGTATACGGAAATGCTATGAAAAAACATTAGCCTATTGACTTCAAAATTAGTGAAAACACGTGAAATAAACTCGAATTAGAGTTTTTACGAAAATCAAAGTCTGACGAGGTCAACGATGTGTTAAAGCTTTGTATGGAAAACATGATTTAATGGGCCTATTGACCTCAAATTTGTTGAAACCACTCCAAATGAGAACTAACTAGGCAAGAATTTTTTCATAAAAATCTAGAGGGGGCCAATAAAGGGTTAATGGAAACTTAATTTATTGAGCCCTAGTAATAAGTAAAAAAAAAAGTAAAAAAAAAATCAACGCATGTTTTTCAGCGCTCGAAAATCAAAGTCTGGAGTCAAAAATTTGCTCGGAGTTGATGTGAGGAAACATTTTAACATTAGATGGAGTCTTAAGGGGGTCGTCTACGTAGCGGCCTGATTTTCGAGCCTGTTTTTCAAGATTTATTACGAAGGAACGAAAAAAGATATTCACTCACTTTTTTTTTGTTTTTTGTTTATTAACCGTAATCTTTCAAGCGGCAAGGTCATCAAAATTTAAAAAAAAAAGTTTATATTTCCGCATAGTCGAGTGCAGGATGACCTTGAACGTGCCCTCATCAGAATTTTGATATAAATTTCCCTGCACGATTTTGGGCCAACCACGTAACCTACAACAAAAAATGAAACTAATCTATAATTGATATTACATCAGCTATGTTTAGACACGAGCTTTTTGTAAAATTCAAAAATCTCTCGAAATGGTGGACATTTTTGAAAGAAAAGTTATTTTTTCCCCTTTTTTCAAATGTTTATTGCCTGTTATAATAAAAAAAACAATATTTTCTCAAAAGCTCGTGTCTAAACATAGCGACATGTTTTCTGAGCAAGTAAAAAACGAAATCGAATCGATGCCTGTAAAACTTTTCTTAAAATCGTGCAAGTAAGTTAGTAAAATACGACTTTCGGGAAAACGCATTTAAAGTTCACAGAGAGCGCGCGGAAACACCGTGAGCGAGCGTGCTCTATGCTCTACAGCTCAATAACCGTGAAGAGTTTACCCAAATCCTTTGGAAATAACATTCCTCACGTCTTCCAAATGAAAATTATGTACAAAAAAAATGAGTTTTTAAAATTTTGTACGTAGACGACCCCCTTAAAGTGAGTACTCGTATCATGCGTGCACAGCGGCCAACGCTTGTTAGTTGGCACTGCCTACCTCAATCAGTCCAGTTCTTCTATTTGCCCATCGGTAATTGTATTTTGTGAAAAAACTTCTCATCATTTTATCCAGGCACGGAAATTCGAACAACAAAGAAATAAATTGTTTTATTGAGCAGCAAGAAATTGCAAACACAGAGGAAACGTTTTCGTCGTACTTAGGGCCGTTTTCTCAACTTACCTTTAACTTTAAAGTTCACTTTATCGGGCCAATAAACGCATTTTCGTTTTCTCAAACGCTTGTTAAGCTATCGGCCCGATAAAACTTACCGATCAGATTGAGTGCCTGTTAAACCTTAACCTTCTGCTTGTCCCTAGGGGTTTATTTGACCCCAGGCGGAATTGAAAAAACGGTTGAGCGGTTTTGTGCACTCGTCTACTTGTGTTATTTAGTGTTAATCGCGCTTACAACCAAATAACAAATCGAGAAAAACACTTTTCGGGGCTTTCCCCTTTTCTTTTGTGATTTATGTGTAACATTTCTTCATGTTTTGTCAGTAAATTATATAACCGTTTGATTGTGGTCATCCTGACCCCAAAGGACAGCAAACGCAATTTTGAGCAAAGGACAGACAGAAGGTTAAAGTGAACTATAAGTGGAAGTGGTGCCAAGTACATGCATGTGTTTGTTTACAAACAAAAAACAGCTGGTAATGAAATTACAATTTGAAATGAAATTTGAATTTGAGATCTTTCGGTATGGAAAATAGGCGTGTTTTTTATGTTCATGCACTGGAAGACGCTTTTGAAGGTACGGAGTCACAAAATGCGGCCGATTGGACTATTTCACTGCTGACATTTCCAATCGCTGCTGGGCCACCACCTGTG
This sequence comes from Melieria crassipennis, assembly GCA_963668005.1. Classification (NCBI taxonomy): domain Eukaryota; kingdom Metazoa; phylum Arthropoda; class Insecta; order Diptera; family Ulidiidae; genus Melieria; species Melieria crassipennis. Next base: position 82,533,500 of record OY764961.1, on the reverse strand, counting down.
CGATACGTCTCGCTCTTCTCCGCTGCAAGTTCCAGCTTGGACTTGCGATTTAAGCTATCGAACCTGTCCCTCAACGAATTCCAACGTCGCGACACGCCCGTTTTGGCAGTAAAAGCATTATAATTTTTCAAAAACAGCTGATTGCGCCGCCAAGTGCTGCCCATCGTAGACCAGAGTTGCCCAAAATATCAGACTTGTTATTAAATTTATATTTATCAGACAGTTGAGACAACGAAAAGTTACCGGGCACTTTAAAGTGAGGAATAACTTATTGGCCCGACAGCTAAAGCTCACTTTATCGGTTAGTTGAGAAAACGGCCCTTCGACTTATCATAGTTCCTCTAAAAACAGTAATCAGAGCGGTTATGTATTTAGAATAAATAAACACAGAATTTCAATTGAGTATTAGTTATTTGTTCCAAAAAGTATTCTAGTTTTAAAATTTGCGATAAAACTGATGTAGATGTTTGTATAAAGTTGAAATTGATTCGTTTTTATAAGTTTTAGCTGGGCTTGCGTTCGATTCTCTTAAAAGTTATTTAATATCAGATAACCAAACAAAAAAAAAATTGTATTGATAACACAATATGCAACTTAAGCTAAAGCGAAACATTTTCTTCTTATTCAGTATTTAATAATTTTGAACTGAAAGTGGTTCAAAATTTCAGGGTTATTTAAACATAACTTGGACTTAAACTTCTAACGACGTCTAACTAATAGTGTAAAATTTATTGAATATTTTGTTTTATTTTTATGCACTTGCAAACTTTTTCCCACTTGTTTATATTCAATCGAATGTATGGAAATCTGACAGAAAACCTTGATTTAAAATAAAACTATAATATGTAGGAACAAACCGATTCATTTCTGAACTCAACATACCTCTATTCATTTAGGAACCAATTTTCATCAAATTCGGACCACTCCCCCATTTTCGCCCATGTTTCCTATGGAGATAGAGCACTGTGCGACGACGAGAAAGAACAACAACTAGCTATAAGCGGCGTATGCCAGAGTTGCCTCATTTCTCCGGGCTCATTATTGTTGATTGCATTCGTAGCGAGGCATTTAAATTAATTGCATAAAAGTATTAAAAAAGGCACGGCGAAAATTGGATGCAATTAAAAAGGGACATGGGCAAAAGAGCCGCGCTTGTTGTTGCCCTGCAGTCGGCGGCGGAGGTGGTGCGCAGGGAACATCTGAGGCAGTTAATGCTGTGCGTGCACGCGCCGTTTGCTGTCGGCAGTTGTCTCAAAAAGACGCAGCGCCCTGACACGCAGATAAATCAAATTTGTCGCGAGGCGGCAAGCAATGGCTGCCAGGTTGGGCGCAGAGTAATGGCACAATACAAGAACGTGGCGCAATTAACAAAAATGAATTTTATCAGCAGATTCAAATCTGGCCACGCTGTCATTTTCTGTTTTCATCCCATCTTAGTCCTCCCTGTTCCTGCCTACTCCAACATGCAAAGATGCAAACAAGGCAAATCCGTCTGAATATGGAAGTGTTATAAAATCTGGCTGTAATTGAAATCGACCGAGACCACACATGGCACCGAGCGACAGCAATTTCGGTGCACGAACGACATCAAGCTGAGTCAAATTAGGTAACCAACTTAATTTGTTTTTAAAAACATTAATCTGACTTTAAATGTAAACGTGTATTAAAAAAATAAAACAAGAAATATTGCATCAAAGACAACTCTGCTAATCGTATTATATCCATTAATATACTAATTGAGTTTTTAAAATATTTATGCTTCAAATATGCATTTTACGAAAAATCTGCATTTATAGCTAAAATATGCAAAATATGTAAAACAAACGGAAAGCTCCAACTCGTTTTGAGCTTTTCCAATAACATCATGTAAAAGCATATTTTGTATGCAAAAAATAAAACTTTGGAAATAATCGCTATTTGTTGAGCGGAAACTAACTATACATTTTTAAATTGGAACATTTTTTAAGTCTTTTATACCATTTGGGACCTTGCATGTACATGGAATGAACGAATCAGAAACAAATTAATTGTGCCACAAAGTGAGGGAATTTGAAAAGTTTCAAGGCTGCAAAACATCCAAAATTGTTCGAAAGTAAACTGAAGCCGCCACCAAGTTTACGCAGTTACTTAAGCAACTTATCTATTCTGTGTAAGTCCTATTTTGTTGCTGTTTCTTCATTTTAATTTGTTGTACTTATCGGTAAAGCCCGCGCCTGCCCAAATGCCGACAAGTGCCTGGCGCGGCACGTGTGAAGGCAGAGTAACGTCCGGCCAAATAAAGCAAGCACTGAAAACAGCGCGAACAAGCCGGAGCAAGCGGCAAGCATCCGCGTCACTTGTGCGCCTATGAAGCGGACTTAGTGGAGACGCCTATCCAGACTTGCCGCAAATTCGCAAACTCAGGCGGCTTGTAGTCACGATGAAGTGCCAAATTATGTGCGAACAATTAGAAGAAGAAGAACTGGGCGATGGCACACACGCCTTTAACGCTAGCCGGCGCGGGAACGTGCGGCATGCAGCGCTAATGTCTACAGCTTTTGGCAGAATGCAAACTGAGCTTGTGCTAAACTGAGGCTGACTGCGATGGTGAGTGCGGACGTTTGGCTGGTGGTTAAAAGTGCGGGCCAGTCGGGCGGACGAAAGGATGGACTGAGTGAATGATGGGTTGGGGACTGCGATATAATTACACGGGAAACAGATATGTCGATGCGGACACGGCCGACCGACAAAATAGTTGAAGGTGAAAATTGTTTTATACCCAGAATTGACAGAACGTTCTTGGAGTCACGTACGTAGATGCAATGCCCAGCAAAAGTTGGCTCGAAGAAACGGAAAGTGGGCTCGCCGCCAGGAGACGAATGCACGCCGGATATGTGAGTGAACGCGTGGGCGTCAGGACATTGGTGAGCGCACAGCAAGCGCGCACGTGTGCACTGTCCTGCAAACGTCTAAATCTGCGATGATTTAGGTGCAGACAGTCTTTTGAGCCTTTGTTCAGCAGACAATTTTTTTTGGGATTACTTTTCGGACAGGTGACGGGTAAACAAGACGCATTTGTGTGAGTGTGTGTGTGTGTGCGCGCGCGCTGGCAGCTAAAACCGGCGGAATTGAATTGTAGTTTCTGTTATTTACTCGATTGGTGAATGTGTATGTGCGTGAACTGGATCTGAAATTAGCGGTGCAGTGATTAGTGATGCACAATAATCGCCGCAATGTAATTATAACGTACTCGACTGCGGCAGAGTGAAACTCATGTCGCTGAATAGTGCAGAAAACCAATTTCCGATTACATTGAGTCCATTCAACAGGTCATACAATGAACTTGTTCGATTTGTTTGGTTGCCCCACAATTTTCGGTACCGACGCGCTGCCAACTGAGCATAAAAACAACAATTACAACCAATATAACAATAACCACAGCCGCAGTTCAGCCGCAGCCGCCGCAGCTGTTGATGGAAAATCTTTTCAATTTTCGCCGACCCTTGAAATAGCGGCTGGCGAGCAGGCGGCGACCGGTTCGCCCGTTAGTCACTCCCGCACAGCGCACTTCTGGGTTGGTACATCGTGATTTGTTATGGCTACGCATGGGCACAGTGCACCGTAAAAATCGATAAAAATCACTAAAAATAATGGAGCGATAGCGGGCGCGATGGAATGGAGCAGCGGGTCCAGTCTAGCAGCCCGCGCTCAGTGCTGTCGTCATCGTGCGCCCGACGATGATTGCATCAATTTACGGCTTTCGTCGCTCCTGTCATGGCTGCTCTATGAATCGCCGCCCGTTAATAGCCATCGCCCCAACCTCACCTCAGTCCGGCGCATCCGTTCTCCTACTTGTTTCCACTTTTCAAAATGGATTTTTCTTATTTATTTTTATTTTTCAATAAATAAAAACTCACCTCAGGGGATCTTTTATGTGTATGTAGCGGTCCATGGATATGGCGCACAAATTTAAAATGGACGCCGTCGAGCACATCACGTCGAAAGCGACCCAAGTATCACAAAATTGCGCACCAAAGATCCAGTAACCTGCAAAGCAAAGCAAAGCAAGAAAGTGGAATTAGTCCGTTCGCTCGTATGCCAATAACTTGGCTAAATTTTTAATTAGTAAGTGGTCGCACTGTGAAATGAGTTTGGTTATGTTTTTCGCTAAGAATCAGTGGGCTGGCCACAGCTGACCATAACAATTCCCTTGAATCTTTTTCAACTTGGACTCGGCTTTTGTAGGGCTCTTTTACTTAATACACCGTGCGACAGTACTTTTGGCCCATCGAAAAATTGATACAGGCGTGAAACTAGAGGTCATTCATAGTAACGTGTCATACTCCGATTTTCATTTTGTGATCTGAAAGGACTTTTGAATTTTTAAATTTTAAGGACATACACATTTCGAATTATTCAAATATTTATTTAAATATTTACATTTGTGCAATGATAAATATCAAATGAAAGGAAAATTTAAACCTTTTGCTTATATTTTCTATTTTGAAGTTTCAGGACCGAAATATGTCAGTATGCTCCTTCAAAAAATGTATCCTTTAATATCCTTACAGTTTTTTAAAGAATCCTTTAAATAAATATACATATGTTTTGAAGCCCAATCTGTATTATCATACCTCTAAAGTTTATTCTTCTATCTTTATTGGTTAACAGTGAACAAGATATGTTTCCACCCATAAGCAAGAATTAAGAATGGAATATGCGTTACTTTTAGTCTATAAACTTACCACAGTAAGTAAAATTTACCACAGTAGTTGGTCTAGTTAGTAGGCCATTTCAGTGGATGTTTCAGTTAAGAATGCTGTCATTCTTCAAAGATTGTGTTTTGTCATAGTCACCGTGTTTACAGTACTTCATCAATCGAAACACAAATTCACGAATCGAAATTGTTGAAATTTATTATAAAAATGTGTGTTCTGTTCGCAAAAAAATATCATTTTCAGTAATATATTAATTTTTAATAACAACAAGCAAAATTGCCACATTTGGAGAAAGCAATCCACAGCAGTATCAAAAGTTACCTTTGCAACCGAAGAAACTTTCTGATTAGAGAAGAGAAGAGAGTGGATTTTGGTGAGGCGGTGTCATTGGGTCATACATCATTCGAAACTATGTAGAATGGCCAGACAGTGAACGAACACATTCGGGCCATGATAACTAATTTCAAGTGGATGACAAAGTCCTAGATTACATGTGGTTCCAATGAGACGGCGCAACGTGTCACACATCGGACGTTTTATTGGAGTTGCTGTAAGAAAAGTGCCCAGAAGGCACAAAGATCGTGCCACGAATGGCCGCCAAGAGCGTGCAATTAAACGCCGCTAGACTTTTATCTCTACAGCTACATTAAATCGCTGGTTAATGGAAATAAACCAACCACAATTTATTAATGGGAGAACAACGTCGTTTAAACCATTAGTAAAATGCAGCCCGCACTACACCATGCGACAAAAAACCAGTTTTGTCGAAACCAATCCAAAAGTCTATATAGGCGTGAAACTAGAGGCCATTCATAAAGATTTTGATCAGGCGAGAATGGCAAGACGGTGGCTGTCGATAACGATCCATAATAAGAGACCGGCCATAATAACTGAACTGTTTTGGCTCCAACTTAATGAATGGACCTGGATGGCCTGTGGTTCCGAAAACACGGCACAACGTGCAAAGTTCCCAGAACGCGTTATTTCAAAATGAGAAGATGTGAAATGGACTGAATCTTTCTCTGGGGCTATGTTAAGTCGCTAGTTTATGACAATATACAAACAACAATGGACCATTGGTGAGGTCCAGCCCGACTTTTGTATCAAAGTCATATAGAATTGGACTTCTCGAATCGAGTCCTGTAAACGAAGCCGCCGATACTATTTGAACAATACAATTTAAAACTCGAATGGTTTCAAATGGACTTTAATAGTAACCCACAATTTTTTATTAAATTTTCAGTTTCAGATATGAAAGGCTCTTCGTAAGGTCTCGTACGCAGATTTGTTTAGGTGGACGGAGCCAGTTTATTGTACACAATTGTGTGAAAGAAAAAAGACAACAGTATTTTAGCCCATACTGCGTTCATATATAATTGTGTTGAAACGAAGAATTTCAGTCGTTGATAAAGCAACTCCTAGAAAAGTGGACTTTTGAAAATGTCTCATTCAAGACACACAACGCACCGTAATTTGTCAGAAAGGCCATCAAGCATCGTCATTGTCCATTGAGAACAGTTGTCCGGAAAATGTCGGCGCAATAGCTTTCGTTTTTTCAGCTGTAAGCCATCGGTATAGGTATATCAGCGCATCAATAAAAATGGCTTGTATTGATGACGGCAGTTCGCATTAATTTCACAAATAGCCACACAGAACGTGCTTGCATGCAGCACGCGGAATACATACATACATACATATGTAACATACATATGTGGAGGTGTGCAGGTGTGGATTAGCATTCATCGCAGCGGGAGCATCTTTCTAACCGTAGAAAATGGTAATAAAATGTATAATAGAAAATTAAAATGACTGGAATTTACTGGTATAATAAATAAAAAAATTAATTAAACATTTGGGTATGGTATGATTCATTTAGCGGTACTGTTTTCAGATTTTAAAACAGATAAACAAATTGTCATATTTAGTATTTCTATTCAGTTTCTATCGTTTGGCATTCCATCATGGACGGACTTGGCCCACCGCAGCGTTCTACGGAAAATGTGTTTCGTGTTCTTAGAGCAACTTATGGTCCACGTAATCGGCCTACGCATCGGAAAATTTGGAAACTTTACTTTCGTTTACGATTTTTATTCGCGACCAAATAGACCACGCCCAGCATGTACTGAAGAAAATACAGCGGCAGTAGCTGAGAGTGTATGCGATAAAGCTTTTAAAACTTCAGAGATCTTGGTGCCAGAATTATGTAAAACGGTGTGGTATGGATTTATTTATTTATTTTTATTATTACTACTTCTATTAAAAAAACTTGTCTCTGTTATATATTTAGACTGACCAAGCGAGTCAAAATGACTTCATCGAAAGAAAATGTTCGACGACCTTTACTACTTTTTAAAATTCTTACTACTCGTACTTTTACTGATATTTGAGGTGTTTTTCGAATAAAAACTTAAGGGGGTCAATACGTGTAAACGGTATATTTTTGGAATCGCGCATACGCTGGAAAAAACTAGTGCAATGTACAATTTTTTTTTCATTCTTTTATTAAAAGGTAGCAGTGCAAGAAAAACAATTTTTTTTTGGCGTGCTCAAAATGGCGGCGGTGGTGGGGGTCCAACGTTGGGCCCAAATTCTAGTAGAAGTTGTGCCGGCGCACAGTGTTTCGACTCCATACAAAATTGGGACAAAAATAGAAGGAATGCTCTAAATTCCCTGAAAATTTGCAATCTGAATTATTTGGGGCTACTGACTTCAAAAATGATGTTTGTTTTAAAAAAAAATATATAGTTTAAAAAAAAATCGAATATATATAACCAAGTATGCCATCACCACCGAGCACAAACCGCTAGAGCTATAATGATGAAATTTGGTCAATAGTTTTATTTTAAAAAGTCAACCTTTAAAAAGAAGCAATTTTAAAAAAATTGACCTTGACAGGCCAGAAACGGGGTGGTGAAGCTTATATGGACAGATATTGTTTTTTGGTCGGTTTTTTTTTAAATTTTGTATATATATACTTAAAGAAAAATAACGAAATACGTATTTCGGCGTTTTTATATATTCGACCTTAAAAGGGTGGAAAAGGGGCGATGAAGTTGTTTGAAAGAAAGCTATTTTGTTTTTATTTCCGTAGAACTAAGCAAAGAGATGTCATAGCTATGGAGATGAGATGCTATAGTAAAATTTCCAGGATAAAAGAAAATAATTGCCATTTTCCAAAAAGTTAATTTTATTCAGTATCACTATCATCAACAATAGTTGATGATGCGATTGCTATTGTCGAGGTTTTTGATATTCATTTTTCGCGAAATCACAACACTTATTTCAAGAATGATGTTTTCAATCCCACACAGACAGTTCAATTGAAATAAAACTATCTTACAAATAGCTTTCCCCCAAAAAAAACCAAAGATTGCTTTAAAGTAAACAAGTGTAAACAACGCAAGGTAATTTAAACAAAATTGCCTTCCTTAACTTAACTTAATTTCATAATAATAAAAACAAAAGTAGAATAATATGGCTCTAAACGGGTTAAATGGGTAAACAAAACCCATTTTTTTATAAAACGTTACTAATTTGTGACATTGGCTTTGTTAATATAGAAATTTTCATATTTTATAAAAGACTTCCGTATGGCAACCCTGCCTTTAGTGGGTGGACCATGCCCATTTTTAATAGCGACTGTGCTACTATACTTTTTCTTTCCAGTTACATCACTTTCTGGGCGTTACAAGCTCCGTACCAAAGTGAATGTACCGGTGGGCACCTCAACGTAGGGTACAAAAATCCATTTTTTTCAGTTAGAGTAGTTTACAAAAATGCTATTATTTTCCAAGATCGCAGGAAATCGCAGAATTTTTTTGATTGACCCAAAAGAAGAAAGTCCATTCTCTAGGATTGTGTAAAAAAGTCGGCGTAATAATGCGCAATTCGACAATTGCGATCTACAAAAATATATAGTTTTTATAGTTCTAAATAAAAAAAAATGTTTTGTTTAAATAACGTACAACCCCGTTTTTATTTAACTTTTTTTTCAAAATAGCTCATGAAATCATTTTTTGGACTCTTATAAGTGCATAGCAGTAACATTTGCTCCGATTGAATCGAAAATAGTGTTTTGGTTACGTTTTCAATTGGTGACGCTCCAAACAGCATTTTATCACAAAACAATTTTTCTAGATTTTGATCAACTTGTAAATGCTATAACTCTCTCAAAATTTACCCGATTAAGAAATAATTTAAGATCTTGCTTAATGAAAGTATTATCTTTCAAATGACATCAATTTCTTTGAAATCGGTGACATGAAATTTTTCTATTTTTGTCCCACTTCGGAACACTGTGCGGCGCCTCAAAAATCATCTGACAAAATATTGCTATTAGTTATTATGAGAAAATATATATACCTTCTAAACGAACTAACAAAAAAAAGAAAAAAATGACATGAAATGAGAACAGCAAAAAATGACCTTTTTTTCTTAATTTCCCGAAAATGGCGCCGCGGATTTTGCCAAAAACAATAAAATTTTTAGTTAGTTTAGAAGTTCTATGTTTCAAAAAGTTGCTGCCCAAATTTTAGATCAGTGGGACTAAAACTTGCCGAGATATTCTACTTCCATAATCAAAAACCAGTATTTCGAAATAATTCGGTTTAAACTTTGCGTTACCGATATCATGCGGAACGAATTGACCACCAATAAAGCGCTGCTGCAGGCGAACGGGTCATCAGAATTAAAAACCATTTGAGGGGATATTCTTAAGACCCCCTGGAGTCTATTTCACAAAAAAAAAAATTTTGAAAATTTTGTAAATTTACACGTATTGACCCCCTTAAATTTCATATAATAAACTTCATACAATATAATAATACTAAAAGGGCCCGCGTCTTTGCCCGCAAGTTGACCATCTCAGATTTTTATGAAAAGTATTTGTCTTACTATATTTTATTTGACTTGTTTTTGGAATATTGCTCTTCTATTGCTCTCTTCTTTGCCTTTTATTTCGTCTTCTGGTGTGCCCCAGGGTAATATTTAAGGCCACCATTTCTGTGATATTTTTATTAATGATATTTCCAGCTGCTTCTTCAATTCAAATTTTCTGCTATATGCCGATGACTTAAAGATTTACACTTCCAATAGACGCGTCAGACGCGGCTATTCTCCGATCTGATCTTCAAAATGTTACTGAGAGGTTATCGTATAGTAATACCCGTCTCAAAGCCATAACTGAGTTTTCGGATTTGGGTTTTTACTTCGATTCTAAATTTTTGTTTCACAAGCACCTAAGCCACACAAATGCAAAATCGTATGCCATACTTGGTTTTATCCGCCGTTTCAGTTCGGATTTCACTGATTCGTATACTCTTAACCCTTTCGCTACAGGTTTTTACTGGGGAAAGTTCAAATTTTAAATTTTACGTCTTAGGCTTCTATGTGGTTATATGTATTAGCAACATTCCATAAGAAAGTTTTAATTTTTATACTCGGACCCTGTATTTTAGAGTGCTTTTCTATGAGAGTAACCACATCGTTGTGGCTGTAATAATTACTTAAACATACAACTTTTATGCATAACAAAAATTTGAATATTTCATTTACTTCAGCCAAAATTAAAAAAAAAAGTATCTAAATTGAAAAAAAACGTCAAATTAAAAACTTATCTAATTTTTTCTGCTTCTTCTTCCTTTACTATGTCAAGATATACCTTTAAAAAACGTGTATACTTCTCTTCTTTAAACTTAAATATTCAGTTTATTAATTTCGTATTTTTCCTAAAACTTCAGACTATTCTAAAGACCAACAAAAAAATGTATTCTTACAACCATAAAGGATGCAGACGTCCACAAAGTAGCATGTTGCCATATGGCAACAAAATAGCGATATGGTTAAATAATTACACATATCCCGGGTTCGCTCCAAATTAGAATATGCGGTATTTATCTGGAGGCCGTTTTTGTGAGTGTCACACAAAAAAATTAGAACGCATTAAAAAAAGGTTTTTCTTCGGTTTGCTCTTCGACCTCATCACTTTGTAAATCCCACTCTCTCTTCGATTTTCAGTCTTTAAACAGTAGAAGATCATTTCTTGGCATAACTAATGTTTACTTTTGATTTAATTCGTGGCGCTATTGACTGCGTACTTCAGCGTTTAAACTTTTCGTCTTCGGAGTAAAGGTCTGTTTTTCATTCCTCCACTCAAATTCTTTAGATTTTTCATCTTCTAAAAATGTTTTTAAGGATTTTCTTAAAACCCTTATAATGTACATAAGTGTATTTAATTTATCTTACTTTGCTTGTTTGTTAGTCTGTATGAATTGTTAACGACTTCATTCCAGGGTATTTTTTTTAATAAATAAATAAATAAGTGCCTGCACAGTCATTTATCTGGATTGCATTATGGCAGTTTTTGTTGTTTGTGCTCCCTCTTTTTTTCTAAAGCTCCTAGCGACAAATTCGGTCTGAGTTTTTATTTGTTATTTATTTGACATTCCTGCTCTTATTTCACCATTTCCGAGTTTGTTGGACTCATTCCTATCATTAATTGCCTTATTGCTCAATCGTTCAAGAAAGCGAATGATTGTTCTGTGCACGGTCACGTAGCTTGCATCTCCATTTTTTGCAATCGTTTTGTACGCCGTATTTTTAATTTTTAGGAAAACGTTCAACATATTTTGCGCATTTCTTCTTGTTTCGATGATAAAATTTGCAAAATCATGGAAAATTCGCCGAATGGGGCAAAATCTCCAGGCCAGTAGGAGGCCAGAGTTCAGCGCCGAAATTACAGCTAATCCATCAGCAATTTGGAAAGAGGTGACGATCTTTTCTAAACGCCCAACACCTTCTGCTGACATCTTTGCCCAAGGTGCGCTCATAGCCGAACGATGTTGAATCGAACAATTGTCGAGCCAACCTCCACGGGATATCAATTACATATGTACATGCGGCGCGGGGTGGGTGTGCAGCGTTGCTCATTGTGCCCGGACAGCTGCAGCGCGCCAACCGTGATTCACTTGCGAGGCTGGAATACTCACCCAACAGATCGTTGACGCCGGCAAATGTCATCACCAAGGATGCCACAAACAAATCTGCTATCGCTAATGATGCCAGAAACAAATTCCCAATGCGCCGCAAGCTGCGTTCCGTGTAGATGGCTAGGCAGACGAGTATGTTGCCAGCAACCGAGAGAAAAATCAGTACCGACAGGAAGACACCTGCAATGACAAGAAGAATGGCAGCAGCGCGGCGCGGGCGACAAAGAGGTGACGTGAGAAAATGGCATTGCAATGTTCAAATGTAGGCAAATACTGGCGAATGTGAGATGCAAAAATCGAAAGTGATGCGCAAACAACGAAACGAGCACTTAAAACTGCGAGGAGGGGAATAGCTAAGAGGTGACGCTCCATGCACGGATCGCGGGGAGGCGGGTGTGTGTTTCACAAATGTGCGTGTGTACGTTTACATAAAGTGGTGTGCGCCAGACAGCAAGTCATGCAGTACGTTAATACATTAGTTATATATCTGATGTGCATATGTGGGGATGGCGGCGAACCGTTTGTGGCGATGGTGCATTGCTGGGATGAGTTTCGGAAGCAAGGCTGCAAGCGGCAATGATGCATTCTGCCGCCAAATTTGTATGATATTACATTCAACGGCATTTACTTTACCAACAACTAAAATTGACACAAGAGACACCGCATCGGGATCCTCACCCACTATCGTATCGGCTTCTGACGGGTTTATCCATGACGTCTCATTGTAGTATGAAGTGACCTTTAAGAGAAGAAACAGAAGTCGCATTACTCTCGTGAACGAACACATTGCAAAAGAAATTTCGGCGATGCTCTCTTAGTTCGCGCTCTTAGTTGACGAATGCTTTTGCTTGCTGGGCTGCTCGTTCTCGACGAATGAGCCGCACGGGAACGTCGATCATGAATTAGTTTAGTGGTCTGTGATCTTGACAGTTGAGTAAGTACGATCCCTATAGCATAGTTACGCATTGGAACTTGTAGTACTTAGACTCGAAGAAGCGATTAATTTTAATATTCATTTATTTTAAAATAGGAAATACTCGTATCCCAACAATGAATTTATTTATCATTAATTATTTATGCTCTCACTTGTTCTCATAAAATGAGACCTACGTACAACAGAAGAACACTACTTATGTGTGGCCCGCAAAAGAAGTTTTCAGTGTAAATTGATATATTTCTTATTTATAAAATGTTAACTTGCCCGTTATAAGGCAATAATTTATGGTAAATAAAATAAATCTTTGTTGAAGTTAATTTCAAGTAGAGTTGTGACAATTTTAGTTTATATTTTCAAATGAATTAATTATTTTCGTATTTTAAAAATTTGTCTTTTAACTTTTTAATTGTCAATTATAATTTTTAAATTTAGTAAAAGTGACATAACTTAAAATCATTCGGTATTCATAGAATTAAAATATCATCAAAAAAGTCACAACTCAAAATTTTGGATTTTCTAGTGTAAAATAAAAAAATCTTTGTAACCTGTCCTAAAGCATAATCTGTAAGGACTTTCTACAAAATGGTTTATACGTTATTAAAAAAAAATATTTATTCAGCTCAAAAACAGTTTTTTGCGTTTTCTGAAAAATTAAAAATTTTGAGTTGTGTCACTTCTGAAGTGGGTGTGCGATTTGAGACTTTGGATCATATAGAATGCGATTTTAACAATATGTGCTGTGATTTTAACTAACAACTAGTTCTTTCTTTGGTTTCCTGCTTCCCTTCTCGGGCACCTTATTTTTTACGATTTCTTCAGAAGTTAACACTATATCGCAACTAACTTTTGGAAATTCAATATGCTTCTAAAATTTGAAAATATGCATCTAAATTTGGAGAAACATGCCAAAAAAAAATTGGATACATTTATTGTGAACACAAAAACATTTACATTGAACACATTTTAATTACTGCGATTACGAAGTAAAAAAAAACACCAACAATTTTTTCAAAATAAAGAAATCACTTAGTTTCTACTACCAAACTAAATTTGGAAAAATTAACAAAAACATTTTTTTTAAATAAATTTATTAAAAACGCAGAGAATACCAACAAAACTTTTGTTGCGTATGTTGCAAGCCTTCATGATACAATTAACAGGGTAGACTAAGTACGGAGAGGTACGAAAATTGGCATACGAGAAATGATAGATGTCCTCAAATGTTCTCATTGAGCAGAATGGTTTGCTGCAGTTTAAATTTCGGTCCAAAAAGAAGATCGCCAGGGTGTCGCAAGTAACAAAAATCTAATATTTGAAACCGAAAATTTGCTAACAAGATAGCTGCATATGCTTGTTGTTACATTTCAAATTTGAAATTAATATCTTAAATAAATAGAACATCGCTCTCAATATTTGTTGTTTTCCTATTTTATCAATATTATTTTATTTAAATTTTTTTTCTATTTTCAATTTCTATTTTATTCAATAAATATGAATTTGTTCACATTCTGTCGCTGTTAAGTATCAAAAGTATGAATACTAAATGCTGCACTAATTTTTAAATGATGGCGCACTTCAGCTCTGGTTATTATTTATTTAATTGTTAACATTTCACCACCGGAAAACTAAAGTTTTTTGTACAAGTACAGAATTTTAATAACTCTTTTAACCCTTTCGAATCCTGATGCATCAATTTCTTTACGGATATTAATTAGACCGTGATTCGATTGTTTTGATTGTTATTTATGTTTACTTTTCTCGATGTTTCAGCATTAGTTTACCATTATTTGCAACATTTGTGTGTGTGTGTGTATTTTAACCCTTATGTGTGTGATGGGGTACCCAAATCACTTTGATAGTGAAATTTTATATACTTGCAGATAACCTAAAAAGGTGAAACTTCATGACAACTTCCAAAATGGTATTATGTCTTGATTTTCGAGTGTTTGACTCCATTTAGTTGCTGGGGCACCCGGGTAACCCAACACATTTTTTAAGGAGTTGCATGGATTTCTTAAATTTGTCTTGTAAGTAGCAAGCAAATAATTTGTAATAGAACAATTTTATCAACAAAAAATGGCAGCCGCTTTATTTCTTTGGGCTCGTAAAAAAATTATTTGAACCTGTCGAAAGACAGCTTCAAAACTAAGCAAAAACGCCAAAATGTCTTGCAGTGCGAACAAAAACTGAGACATTTTCATACAATTTGTACTGGGGTACCCCATCACATGAGTAAGAGTGTTCTTTTTTTACCACACACACTAGGGTTAAAGACTTCAACGTGCGTTGAAATCTTTGAAAGATATTAAAACAGCAAAAAGTGGACACTGGAAATTTTTAATATAGTAAAAAATCGAATACATATAAAAACCATGAAAATATCTGCAATACAATAGCATTGGGTCTGAAAAGGGCTCAAGAACAATTAAAAATCAGATTTATTACATAACAGAGCGTTTTCTCAAAATTTTCAATTAATACTTACTCCAGACAGTCTTAAACAAATTTACAACTAATCAAATTTACGTACAAAAATCTCATTTGAAACGCCAAACTCCATCAACAGATTTTCTCATCATTTATCAAGCATCTTTGCATCTATCGATTAATTCTACATATTTTGTTCAATTCACTTCTTTAAACAAGTACAAGGTACACACAACTACACACGCATTATTACATACGTATGTACAAAGTACAAAATGTTAATTGAATTGAGTTAATTGAATTGTAATAAATCTGCAATTTAAGCTCTAATTTTTTAGAACACAGACACATAAATAAGAATTAAGCCAAATCATGTGTTTGTGTGGTATTTTGAAGGAACATCGTTTTTCTCCATTTGCCCTCACGCTCGACCCAGAGCCTTGCAACAGATGAAGCGAAGCGTTCGGTGCCCGGGACGAGACTTCCGTCAGCCACAGCGAATAAATGGCGGCTCTTACGACCAGCATTGTGTGCGCTGTTCTCGCCTTGACTGCCAGTTTGCTGTCTGGTGCGCTTTTGTGTGTGCCTGGCAAATTGGCGTTGGCGCTGCCGGCGTGCCGCCTAATGTGAACCATCAATCATATTTGCGCTGAGTGGCGGCGGCAGCAGCAGCACATAGCTTCGCATTAACCGCAGCTGCCGGTCGAAGTCATACGTAATTAATGTAAACAGTTTTACCTTTCCTTGCTTCGCTTTCGGCTCACCTCTGAAGAATCGTTTGCACTCAATTTACATAAAGTTTTTTGCGGCGGCATTATTAAGCTGGAATACTCTTCAAGTAACACAAATTTGCATTAAAAAGGCTCTGGTCAAGGATTAAGAAGAGCTTCTTCAAAGCCAGCACAAATGTGGCAAGTGAATTATTGCGATGTGTTAATATTGTCCCACCATCGCCCAACGCAACTACTTAGTTTACATAGTTACGTAAGAAATAGTAATTAATAAACAAAAACATTTATCGAATTAATCCAGGTACCATTGGACTTTGTTAGATATCAGATAAAAAATGACAAATTGAAATGAATGAACAAGACAGTTGCAGTATTTTGCAGTTCCGTTTTAGCAATATTTTGCTTATTACCATATAATGTGCCTACATATATGAGGTGAACCAGAAAAATTTTAGAATTTTTACGCATCCAGCATACGAAAATGTCAAGAGTTAGGATCCTGGTGTTTTCGAGTGAAAGTATCTATAAATATTGCAGTTTCTTGCTATATTAGTCAATTGCATCTTGGATCTACTTTAGTCAACATGTCCAGCCCGCAAGAGCGCTGCCGCAAATTAATACTGGACATTTACTTGACTGATAAGACGAAGTCTAGACTAAGCCTTGCACGGGAAAGCAAAGCGGGCGTAGCGACGGTTTATAATGTTATAAACAACTACAACGCGGGAAACTCCATCTACAGAGCCGAAGAATCAGGCAGTCAGGAAAAACGGGTCCAAGTAACCCAGAAGTGCTGAAAAGGGTTGTTAGCACATATCGGAATGACCCCACGAGGTCGACTCGAGATGTTGCAGCTGCAGCAGGCACATCGCAATCAACTGAGTTTTGATATAACCGAAGTCAAGGATTAAGGACCTACAAACAGCAGAAAGTGCCTGACAGGTCGGAAGCAAAAGAGAAAATAGCGAAGACGCGGGCTCGAAAACTGTATGACGATTACGTAACCAAGTTCGATTGCGTGATTCTCGATGATGAAACCTACAGTAGGGTGGACTTCAAGCAGTTGCCTGGGAATGCCTATTTCACTACAAAGAATCAGAATGGAACACATAGAAAATAATCTGAAGTGAAATACACCAAATTTCCAAAACGCTTCATGGGTTTTTCAAGCTATTTGCACCTGCGGTCTACGGAACAAGGCGTTCATTACGACAGGAACAATTAAGTCTAGAATTTATAAAGAAGAATGCCTGCAAAAACGCCTTCTACTATTTATTGAACAGCACAAAGGAACAGTTTTGTTTTGGGCAGACCTAGCGAAAAGCCACTACTCCAGGTCAACTATAGAATGGTATGAAGAAAATTGTGTCACGGTGGTCCCAAAAGAGGCAAATCCTCCCAACCGCCCGTAACTTCGGCCTATTGAAAGATATTTGGCTTTAATGAAGCAAACCCTAACAAAAACAAAAAAGTTTGCAAAAATCATGTACAGTTCCGAAATCGATGGAACCAAGCCTGTGCAGTAGTCACCGAACGTACTTCCAGTCTCTAACTAAGAACTTTTAGAAAAATATAAAAAAATTTTGCAATCGCTAATTATATTTCATTAAATTTTTTTGTGAATTAGAGTTTAGGAAATTTATAATAAACTGCAGTTTATTTCAGTAAAATGAGACTATTACTTTAATTTGTCCTTAAAAATTCAAATTTTTTTCTGGTTCACCTCATACGTATGTATATCACTACTGCTTCCTCAATTTCGTCCTTTTTCCACCGAATTCCATTGCCAACTTTACACCAGGATAATAGAAACATTGACGTGTTCCGAAAATTTTGCTTAGAATGGTGAAAGTGATATGTAGTTCTAAAATCGCCCAAGGAAATGTGAACAATAAGGTGAAGTGATAATACAGTTTATCTTATAATTGCATAGCCCCAGCCTAAGCAAATGGAATGGACACATAAGTGAAATTTTGCTCAGCTATTAGTAAACTTCATACAAACTTAATGATGCCGGGGGCACTTCTTAACATACGATGATGCAAATAATATTTTTCACCCTTATTGCTGGACTAAGAAGTCAATTTCGGTCAAAAGTGATTGAGCGAAATTGTTTCACTCCACCCTAATGCATAAAAACCCAAAAAAGTGTTGGAAATAGGGCACAATGGAGTCAAATTTTGTTACGCTCTGAATTAGCATTACTGTCGTGCCATTCGACCGACGGATGTGTGTCGGCTTATTTGTGATTTGCTTAGCCAATGCGCCCGCAACAAAATGACCCAAGGGGACCTTTCGCTCCTCAGCTCAACTGAACAAGTCCCTATTAAGTCTGGCCGTACGATTCTCATTGAGGCAACATTTCATCATTCTGCGTACTATCTTTTTTAATTTTACCATAACCGTAAAACCGAACGCTGTGCGGAAAAGACGAACCGAATCAGGGAACAATTTTAACGCATTACCGACAGACAAGTTACATTAGTGCATCGTTTCAAGTGAAGTGAAGTTCGAGTCTTTTGGAGACCTGCACCGAAATTCTATATGGTGGAACGGCCCGGAGTCGAGTCGCACCAGTCAGTAGTACTGCGCGTACGTTAAAAAGTGCGCTTTGATTCGATGTGTATGTACCTGCTAGAAGGTGGATTACGCTTCGCGTAATCAGTGCGGAGGTGCAATTCACTTTGCCGGCCGTTTCGAAGTCGTAAGCACTTTAACACAAAAAGAGAAACCCAAAAAACGCTATGAATATTTTATTAACGCTTTAAGCTGTTTTCGTATGGAAATCGCGGAGCGATAGCCTTTTTCGATGCGCCGGCACCATTAACAGCAGCCGCACTGGCAATGGTCGCGACAGCGCTGGAGGCTGGTACAGACCACGCCACCGCATGGAGCACATATTATACAAACAGTAGCGTTGGCAATAAAAGAGTGCTTAAACGGGATTGTGCGTAACGGGGCGAGTGACAGGCAAAGCTGAAAAGAAATTGTGGACTTAATTTAATTGGCAATAAAAATGGTCAACATGCGTCGCCGGATACACACACCGGGCAGGGCACCAAGCCGAGAGGACAAAGGAGCCACATGTATTAACATGACGTTACCAAGCAATCATGCCGCTGTGTCTGCAGTGCACTTCACTGAATTGGTGGTTGTTGATGTGGCCAAATGAAGATGCTTTGCGTTTTCGAGCTAATTTAAACAAAACTTCATAAACATCAACTTGCCTTCGATAGACAGTCAGATGAACGAATAGACAAACAAATGCATGGCATGGGCGTACTTAGTCAAGCTTCGTGGCAGGGGGAGTGACTAAAAAAAGTGCTGCTTGATAGCTGTAACCGGTAGCACAGTGGCGCACACAGCATTTCATTTTGGGGCGAGGGGATTTGTGCGTACAAATTTTGAGCCGAATACCATTCGTAGCCATATTTTGTACCAGTAATTTTTGTGTTTGAGGTAAGTTTTGAACCCCAAACCTCCCCCAACGTGCGCCACTGATGTAGTATATATACATAATATTGTTTAGATATACTTGTTTTGGTTTACAAATTTTTATAGACTTCCGTACAATATTGGATAATATAATTGATTATGTCGACAGAAATCGCGATTAGCATTGCTAGACCCTCTCCCCTTTCCATTATATTTGTTGAATTTTCAATTGTTGTATTGAAAATGTTCCCACATTTATAAAAACAAAAACATTACATGGAACATAATTTTAATTTACAGGGATAACATTCGTATTCTTAGTTGGAGTTTCAGTTACGAAATTACGTCGCAATGTCTCAATTTTCCCGAAAGTTCTTATGCGCAACAGCTGAACATTTTTTAACTTTAATTTTCCTTTTTTTAATTTTCCTTAACCTTTTCAGATCTGAACGTCAGTTTTTTTACAGATATTTTCGATGTTTTGACTGAATTTGTGTATAAATATTTTTAAACATTTTTCCAATTATTGTTTTATTTAAAAAACGATTCATTTGGCTAATTTTATGAATGGTGTAAAATATTTCAATGTGTTGTACACAAAATCTGTGTTCGCACTCTGCTCGATGAAATATAATTTCGGCATATTCAAGTTGCTACACCAAAAGTCCAGAGCGGCGGCTCCCTTCCGTCCAACTATCGGTGCGCCCATGATGGTCGAAGCGAGGGCATTGGAGCTGGTGTAGGTGGTAATAAAAACAGCCTACAACAACATTAGGAACAGCACCGACCAGCTTTGATCAAATGTCAACAGCACTTAAAGTAAATACAAGCAACAGTGACAGCAGTCACAGCAGCATCGTGAGGAGCAGTGGCCGTGACAACATTATCAGCAACTGACAATTAGAGAGCAGACTTGGGGCGCTCAATTGCACGTGTAAACATGGCGGCCGGAATTAGTCATTCACAAACGGGAACACACCGACAACTGCAAATGCCTAATGACTGTGTGGCAACAACAACCTCAACAACAGCACTGAGTCCAGCCCCAGGACCAGTGCGGGCAATAAAAAGTGATAGCAATGCCAACAACGACGACGACAATGGCAACGACTAAAGTAACACAAAAGATGTGAGGACAGTAAATTCTCTCATTGTTTATAAAATTCTTTACACATTCACACTTCCTGCGTGGACGTAGGTGGGCAGACAGGGAGGATGGGGCGGGGTGGGATGCGGCGGACGCACAAACTGCCAGACAGACGCTCCAACAAGTGTAGTCGCACAGAAGATGTAGTAAAAGAAAAACACTTGCCAGGAGACGGCAACGACAACTACGACAACGACAACGACAACGGCAACGCCAACAACACTGTTGCGTGCCAGGCGGAGTGACTAAAAGCAACGACCGTTGACGGCTGCTCACTTTCGAGCGCTTCCGCCAACCATTGTATGTGCGACGGTGCAGCTTATGTGCCAAGTAAGACCAGTAAATGCCACAGAAGGAAATTATCTTTATTGTCTTTGCCAGTGCCGCGCCCGCTTTGACGCCCGCACCGGGGTTGCTTTACGGCTTCAGCTGCTGTGCTGCAGCAATAATTTTAAATTTTATTTATTATTTCATTTCGTGAGATATTAAAACGTTGTTTGCCAATGATGCCCACGGCGCGTTATTGCCTAGAATGGAGTTTTTCGTGAACGTAGGTACGCGAGCAAACATCATGACGACAACAATTGAACTGATTGAGTTCTCGTTGGCAAGCCGACTGGTTTTGCCGAATAACCGAAGGGGAAAGGGTACGAATTGGAATGCCAAGGGATGGGAGGGAAATGGGAGGACCAAAA
Source organism: Melieria crassipennis (assembly GCA_963668005.1). Taxonomy (NCBI): domain Eukaryota; kingdom Metazoa; phylum Arthropoda; class Insecta; order Diptera; family Ulidiidae; genus Melieria; species Melieria crassipennis. Next base: position 82,512,445 of record OY764961.1, on the reverse strand, counting down.
AACTTCCTGTTTTGACTTTGTATGCTCGTCAGACATATTTTGACAGAGCGTCTCTCGATAGCGATAAAATAAACAATAACCAAAACTTAACATTTGGCATATATTCCAAAATTGTATTTATATTTTAATTGTTGCTATTTTTTTTTAATTGCTCTGCTATTCACAACGGATCAAAGCCAAATTTTCAGACATAGGTACATATATGAGCTGTACTTTTTCAAAAATTTCAGATTATGGAACCCAAGTACTTTATATACTAACAACTTTTCACATTGATTATCACTTTCGAGAATCATAAAGATTAACACAATAAACGAAACATTATTTGCCATTGAATAATAAATGATTTATTTCAGGGGCCATATTGCCTACGCAATACGATCAACACACCAAGTTTAAAAAATGTAGATCAGCCTTTAGCCAATTTAATATTACACAGCTTTCTAAAGTAAACTGCCACCTATATGTGACTTAGTGCAATGAAATTTGAATTTGAAATTTAAATGTTTTTCAGTCAAACTTTGATGATTTTTGGTTCACTGGAAGCGAAGTTATTGCGGCTAAAGTGAAAGTATGTCTGTGTCATCGGTACAGAAATAAGCATCGAACAAATGGCCAATATTAAGTTTTGTTTTAAATTTATCAAAACTTTAACCGAAACATTGATAAACCAAGTTAAGGGTGGTGATTGTTTATCACGTGGCAGAGTTCATGAGTTTTATACGTGACTTAAAACATGTTGGCCAACTGAAATCGCAATCACCGCCAAATCGCGATCACCAAAATCATAATTTTAATTCTTGAAATTGAATTTAATGAATTTATTGAATTTTGACTGAACATTTTGCTATCGCAACGTTCGTGCATGGTTAGTCCTGCACAAGTTGACTGATGCCATCTCATCGATCGGCACTTGTGATCGATTTTTTACTAAAGGTCGAATTTTAATCAACAACCACTCTCCGGTTTTGCCTGATGTGGCACCGTGCGACTTTCACGTTTCACGTCAAAAAAATGCATATGCCGATGAGAAAAAGCGTTTTGAGGACGTAGAAGCCATCCAAAAGGCTCGTACCGACATCTTGAAGGATATCCCGGTCGCCGATCAAAAGCACTCAATAGACCTACTTTTAGATCATGCAAATTGCTGTATTGAGTCTGAAGCGAAATATTTTCAAAAAAAACGAAATAGGTTTTGCCCAGAAGAATTAGTGACTATTTTATAACAGAACTGTTATAAAATAATATTTTGTATGTGATGTTTTCAAAATCAAAAGTTTAAACATTTAAATTAACTATATTACTTTTTTGACTTGCCACATCGATTAGTCATATAACAACTGTAACATTACTGACGATTATTTGTTGGCTATTCTTTCTAATTAATTTTATATACCGTAAGACAGCCAGGCGCACACAGTATTTAATTTTGAAGGGGCTCCGTATACAACTTTTGAGCCCAGTTCCAGTTGAAACCATATTTGTCTCTAACAATTTTTGTATTTAATAATAATAATAATAATTGACTGGCACGACAGCCCGATTACGAGACTAAGGCCTAGCTACCCGCAACCATGCGTGTTGTGCGTGCGAATTTTTGTACAAGGTTGGAAGGGACCTACAGTTTTATGCCGATTCCGAACGGCGAGTTGGGAGCTTTTTCATAGGCAATTTTTACTCTCAGAGGTTTGCCATTTCCTGCTGAGAGGACAGCCTGCGAAAGAAAATTGTTGTTTTTTTTTATCTAGGGCAGCTAAAATCCCCAAAACCCCTGTTACATGAAAGCTACATCTGTATTAATGTATTATACAATATTGATTTGGTTTTATATTTTGAAGGGAGTTTTTGTCTATGGAGTTAATCGTTTTGTGCAGTGAACGGCACATGTAACATAAGTAGGTGTCAGTCAGACGAATTAATCGACTTCAGAATTTAGTGCGACATTGAAATTGAGAAAGTATCGGTAAACGACCAGAGTTTTTAACTTGTATCGAGCCCGATGCGTTTCTTGATTATTTTGGGCTGAAAACGCTTGTCTATGCTACTCATTAATTTAAGAAAAACTGCTGGACTTGTAGTGATATCTGACAACTCAATATAACTAAGGAATGAAAAATAAGAAGGAAAGGAAACGTCTTACGACATCCTTAATAAAAACAACTCAGAGACATGAGCTTATATGTATGTATTATACATTAAAGGTTGATAAGAAGTGCGAAAAAAGTGACGTCTGCGTTGTGGCATCTGATGGCGAGGGGTGATGGGGAAAACGGTGTGATGTTTACTTGGGTTTAATGGCTGTCACCTGGAAGTGACATGTACACACTCACCCACTAATGTGGCACACAAACATGCGGCGTTGAATGGAACTCGGGCTTAATTGGCATTAAACATTTATGTGCTGTGTCTTCTGCATACACCAGAAGACACAGCAAGTTAAGTTGAGTAAATAAATAATAAAAATTAAATCAACAGCGCAAAGCAGCTAAGGGTTCATGTTTGCCTTGGCGGAGTTTGAGTTGGCGACGCCAAAGCGTCTCGGAAGAATTGCACATTTACACAAAACCGAAGTAGAGAAAAGAGTCAACAACTATTAATTCAGACAAGTTCTCACTTGCTCGTCGCACGGTGCCAAGTTTGCTGCTGATGCAACAAATTCGTAGCAAAGGTGCAGCATCGTGACTGCCCAGTGGCGCACGCAAGGAGCGGTTTGGGCGTTCAAGAGCCCTCAAACATATCTCGTGGTTACAAATCGTTTGGGTGGCACTTATGGTTTCAAATGGTATTGGGGTAAAAAGTTCTGTAGGGAACCCTCCAAACGAAATTCTGTGTGCATCACTGGCCATGCCCACTCCCATTGCTAGTGGTAAACGATATATATGAGGCGTGCAATCTTTTGTTAATTGCTGTCAAGCTTAAAATGTCTTCCTCTGTATTCACACTGGGGATATTACTATTTTCCTTGTTGGTTTGGCATTCGTGACTGCTCTGGAGAGAGCACAAGCAAGTAAAGAGATCCAGTGTGATACCACAATAGTTCGACTTATATCCCCCGCTAACAGAACCAATAGAACATTTTTTATCGGCGCGAAAGAACAAGTACATAGAAGGCGAAGTTAACTATCATCCTCTCCTAATCCAAGCAGCTCCGGTAGAAATCATTAGAAAATAGCCCCAACCTGGAACAGCACAGTTGTTGTTTTACAAAATTGTTGCAAATAAAGCGAAAACAAAATTCCAAAAAGTGTGTGGATTTTTCTGTACAGCGCGGAAAAGGAAAATGCAAATATAAAATTGTTATCCACTAACGAACGGAATTGTCGGGCTTGCCACTTTGTTACTCGATAGTTTGCTAAATCGATTCGTTTGCAATAACAAAATACACCCACAAACCCAACGAGTGCCGAACTAAGTGTGAATATCCCGATTAATGAAATATATCGTTTAACTATAGTCGAGTCCGCTAAACTGAAAGTCGATTTTCCGGCCTTTTAGTTTCAGTTAACCATTGTTTGCAGCTAAGCGAACTCCAGTTAAGTCGGCTTCGATAGTTCAGCGGGTAGCGCGCTGGCTTCTCATACCGAGGCCCCAGGTTCGATTCCTGGCTCCGGCTGGTGAAGAACTCGTCTACTTCTATCGCTATCCACATGAACCAGATGAAAATTACAAGAATCGCACAAGTGCGCTCTTGGCAGGCAATGGCAAAACCTCCAAGTGCGAAAGAAAAACTGCCAATCGCCGTTCGGATTCGGCGTTAAACTGTAGGTCCCCTCCCTCCCTTCTCCTATCCGTTTGAAATGTGTGTTGTAATACATGTTGAAAAAAACAGTGTTGTGGTATCACAATGGGCCCATATAGAGACCTAAGTGTGTCTCATACAGAGGCAGCCACTAAAACCTAACCTAACCCAGTTGCAGTTAACCATTGTTTGCAGTTAAGCGAACTCCGGTTAAGTGAAATTCTTTTCAATTCAGCATACTTCTGATGAGTGAATCCCTGCATAGCCAACCATATTTATTATACGTTAAAGCCAATGTTCGTCTACTCGACTAATATCATTTTAAGATCGATTTTAAGAACCCAGTAGTGGTACATAAAATTCGTTTAAAGTGAATGAAAATAAAAAGATATCATATTTTTAATTAAAATTCAGAACACAAATATTTTTGTGTGTTGTATGTGTGTAGAGCCGAAAATTCCGAAAAGCCCACCGCGCCAACTAACGAAAACAGCTGATCCATTTATTCGTGGGGATGCACAGTGATTCGACTCCATACAACCGCGGGAGAAAATTAGAAGGAGTGGTTCGTTCTTCACAAAATTTGGTATACTAGTTAATCATGGTCTGCTGAATTTAAATCTCCATTTGGTTTTTCTTAAACTGTTGTAGTTTGGTCATTTTTGGAAAGCTATAGCACCAAATGTGTTGGCTAGATTTTTCAGATTTTACATTTAATCGGTAACGTCAACATTGATTATTCCAAAGAGTAACAGAAATTGTATCGGGACCCCCTGGTTTTGCAATAAAAACGATAATAATAGATGTTTTGCATTTTTGCTGATTTTATCATTTTTCGTGCTAATTGCATACTTTTAGGCATAAATAAAATAAATTTTGACGAAAAATACGTGCTTTTCAAATTGAATTATTTTCTGAGATCGGAAGATATCGGAGGATATAATTATATTATCCGACAAAGAAAGAATGCTTCTTAAAATAAAAAAAAATCCAGGAACATACTTTCACATACTTTTTAGATATTTTCGTCTAAGTTTTGCCAATTTTCAGATTTTTAACTTAGAAAAATATTTTGAATTAAAAGTAAAGTAAAAGCCTACGCTTTACAAATTTTGGGAAAACATTAAAAGCGAAAATGGCCACATCATTTCTTATTCTATATTGAAAGTTTAAGCAACTTCATGCCAACCAATTATTTTTAAAATTTTTTGTACTCAATAGACTAAAAAACAGAAAATACGAGTTTCAATTTTTTTGTGAAAAAAGTTTCAACTTTGAGCCGCTTTTGCACAGACACTAATTGATTGTTTGCAAAGATTTTTTGGGGTTTTCTTAGTTGGAGTTTTTTCTTTAAAATTACATCAAAATCGTTAAATTCTGAGACCATAAATTTTTTGAATTTTTTCTATGGAACGAATCACTGTGGGATGTGGTGAGTTAGTGGGGAATTGTTATAAATTTCGGCAAAGGGAATCCTGAACCAGAATAAATATACAACTAAAATCTAATTTTTGTACACAAAATAACAACCGAGGGATAGTAATAGCATAATCGTATTGCTAGCCCCAGGGGCCGATTCAGAAAAATATTTGGGGGGGGTGGGGGTTTAAAAAGTAATGCATTTTAATTTGTATGTAGTTTTAAAGTGGGCACTAATATTTCGGGGGTTTCAACTCCCACACCACCCCTCCACCCTAAATCCGCCACTGGCTAGCCCCTATTTTTTAGGTGATTAGTTAGGCCGACTATTGATGCCGATGTCAGACGTTTGCCCATATTGAGTTTGCGGCTTTGCGAGTTGTTTGCCTGCGAATGTGCTTCTTGAGTTCGTTCTGGATTGGCAACTTGCGCTCTCGTCGCAGGGGAGCAACTGTGCACAAAAGTTCTATTATAATAAAAAAGTAAATCCTTCTGATTTTACTCTTTGGTCCAATAAGTCGTAGTGATTTAGCTTTTTAGCTTAAAAAAATATAAGTGGTGGTGGTAGGACAATTGACAGAACACAACGGTATGAAATACTTAAGGATTGAAGTAATCTTGTCGCTTGTTGTGGGCACACACATCGAACGGCAAACGACTCACCGTTCCCTTGGCGTAAAACAACAAATTTCACACTTGCTCCTAGACGGCAGCCTCTCGCTTCATAAACAGTCGAGATGCTGGCCCTGCGCGAGCGAAACTTGGTGGTGGGCGGCGATGCGGGGCGGGGCGGGGCGGAGCGCAATCAATTATGTATAAGTATACTGCGCAGACCCGAAATGACCAACAGACGAACTGCACAAATTATATAGTTATTTGCCGCCTACTTGATGGCACACAGGGGGGCGCTTGAGCTTCGGTGCCTCTGCGCGTTTGTGCTCTCCAAAATATTTCCTGCCGCGTCTTCGGTTTGTTGGAGTTTGCGGTCAGCATTCAGATATTTGCAATCGTTCAAAGCGCCTGCAAACACTCACTTCTTTCGGGCATGTGTTTGGCTTTTTCTGTTGTCCGTTTAGATTTGAATACTCGTACTTCATTACGCCTGGCACAGCTGGAGTATGTCGGCAGGGCTGAACGAGGATTAATAACCAATGTGCAGCGTGTGGCGCGCAGATGCTAACCACATTTCAAGCCTTTTAGCACACATAATTTATTAAATGGCCGAAAGACGATTCAGTGGGAGTGGCTGCTCGTCGCTGAATGTGTGTGCGAGTTGAGAACTTAGTTTATGTAATTATTAAATAAATTTCTGCTGAGAGCAGGGAATAGGAAATCAGAGCGTGGAAGAGGGGACCATAAGATGCTAACAGCTCTGGGGCGCCCAACGTCAATGGATGCCGACGTGGGGCAACATGTCCGAGCTTTCGTAATAATTTAGTGCTCAGTAATGGCTCAAGTCGCACCGTCGTCAATTTGTTTTATGGGCAAAAATAAAAATTTGAGTAGTGCACAAGACTTCAAACCTGATTGGAGCGAAAACAAGTAGACAAAGAAGTGATCTGTCGACCCATGGGAATTCCTGCAGGCTGGGCAGAGCCAGGGGCATGGCCAATGGGGTTTTAAACATTTAAAAGAATAATAACAGTACATTTTTCTGGTAAAAACGATATGTTTTTTTAAATAGTACCCTTCAGACTCAATACAGCTATTTGCATGATCTAATAGGATGCCGATTGAATGTTTTAGATCGGCAGTTGGAATGTCCTTTAGGATGTCGGCACAAGCCTTTTGCATGGCTTCTACGCAGGGACCCAAAATAACAGTTAGGAGTTTGTAAGGATTCGAAACGTTGCCCATTTTTAAGAGATATTTATAAATGATGGACAATAACTAATTAGTTGGACTAAAAATTTCCATTATCATCGCGAGTCATCTTTGCAAATGTTCCAGCAAAATTATCAGGCCCCTAAAAGTATGCAAACGCGCAAGTCGTATTCTAATTTGCCTCTCTGCAAACCGCACAGTGACAGCGAGCATTTTTGTCACAATATTATTTTTCTAAATTTTTCTGTTGGCTACGACGACAAATCGAAGCTTCCTTCCAACGTCATTGCAGATTCCCGATGGAACGCACTAGCCAGCTGAGCCATGCGACTATTGTTTACTGCATCAGCTCCCCAAAAATGTTTTAGTATTACATGACTAAACTCTAAATCATGCTCGCCGCACTGACGATGTTAATTTTTTATTACTTAATTGGTTTTCGCGGCTTTGTTTACAGTAGACAACGGCAAACCTCTGAGAATTGAATAATTGCCCATGAAAAAGCGCTCAGCCCGCTATTCGGAATCTGCGTACAGCTGTATATCTGCTAGCGACAACAAGGGCGGCTGTGCGAAATGGGGCCTAGCGTCTTGTTAGTGTGTTCTTAGTTTGTTATTTTGAGCTTCATTCATTTCCAATTAACAAGAGCAGTTTTATTTTATTTTTTCTACAAAGTGTTGGGAGCGCACGAGAACGCTTATTCTACCCGAGCACCTTTATGCCGCAGAAGTATGGACACTATCGCGTAACGACATAGCGGCCCTTGAGGTGTTCGAGAGGAAGGTATACTTTGCAAAATCTTCGGTGCGACGACTATCGCAGCGAATTAACATCAAGCGGCTACACTGGCTTGGCCATGTCTGCCGTATGGCCGATGAAGTTCCGACGAAAAAGATGTTCGATGCGGTAGTTGGGGTGTCGGCAGGGAAGAAGGAGACCTCGTCTCCGGTGGAAGGACCAAGTTGGTGTGACCGTAACCCGGTAACGGTTAACTGTGGCCAGTTAATGAAGAAAGTAAGTTAGGAGTGCATGCGATTGAAATGTTGGCAAAGTAGTACTTAAAGTTAGAAGACAGCGAATTGGGGCTTAGACTGAATCGAATGAATCTCAAAAGCCCTATTTCGAGAGATATTTTAATTTGTTTACTTAACATGTGAATATGCTGGGCCTCGGCTGCGACGACAATTCGAACGGGCCGTTCTAAGCCTAAACATTTTGCCAGTGCACAACGCCGGCGTACGCCAAGTACTTACAAACCCAGCAACAACAAAAATAATAGAAATAATGACAACGCCATTTTTTACGTTTAGCTCCTTCTTGGCTGGCGGCTAAGCAGCTAAGGGCGACTGCAGCTCGAGCTTTAATTTAGCTTGACGCTGCCGCGTACGTGGCGACGTGCGCTTGTGTGGGCGGTCGTTCGCGCGTTGTTTGTGTGTTTGAGTTTTTGGATGTTCGTGGCGTTGTCTCATCGAAATATTTATGAGTGTGTGCTCTTAGCATAATTACGCCACTTATCCTAAACGCTCGATTGCTTGCCACTTGCCGCTTTTAGCCGTTCGGGTTGCGCTGACTTATGGCGCGAATGCTAATTTTTTCCAACGAGCTGTCACACTCTGTGCCAGCAGACAGGGTAGTCCGTTGCTGGTTCGCTGCTTAGGGGCGAATTTCCTGATTTCGTATAGCACCTGGCAAAGAACTACACAGACTGTTTGGTTTTCGAAAAGTGGTTTGCGTTTTTATGCACAACATTTCGACCCATTAATCAGCTCTCTTAATTGCTACTCGGCATTAACCAAATTAGGATTGACCAATTAATATTCAGTCAACGTCCTGGACGATTTACATAAATTCTATTTATTCCTCTCAGTTTGATTTGATATTTTATACCACATTCGGAAGAGTACAAATGGTGAACATTGATCCCACAATTGACACTTTCGGTGTCTTTTCCGCAAATAGTTAACATTTTCTTTAATTTCATAGAGAATCGTCCTTCTGGGTAGGTCTAGAGGACTTAAATAACAATGTGTGGAAAGGTTAATTGAATGTAAAAAAAATGTCTGTCCTTTTATATCTGATAAGACCGTAAATATGTACTTTATGTATGTACAAGGTGCGTCCCAAAGTAAACAGGACTTTTGCAATAGGGACGTTTCTGGTGGCGCCATCTATGTGTGAGGACATGCGTTGGAAAGGTACATCTTTCATTCACATACTGTCTAAATTTCATGACATTTGGTCTAGTAGACGCCGAAATATCCCGCTCAATGTGACAGTATGTTTTTAACTTTGGTACGAGAATGTCGATCGAACAAAGAGCTAATATTAAGTTCTGTTTTAAACTTGGTAAAACTTTTACCGAAACGTTTAAATTGTTAAAGCAAGTTTATGGTGATGATTGTTTATCCCGTGGCCGTGTTAATGAGTGGTTGAATCGATTCAAGAATGGTCGTGAAGACTTGAATGACGACGAACACGTCGGCCAGTCGAAATTTGTGATTACTGACGATGCCATCAAAACTGTGCGTGATTTTATCAAAATGCAGCCAAAATCATCATTGGAATTGATGGAAATGGAATTGAACATCTCCAAAACATCAATTGATCGCATTTTAACCGAACATTTGGGTCTCCGTAAAGTGTGTTCTCGCTTCATTCCGCACACTTTAACCGACGACCAAAAAGCGCAGAGAATTGAGCACGCAAAAGACATAGTTCGGGAAGCCAGACGTGATCCAAATTTCTTGTTCAACATCGTAACCGGTGACGAAACGTGGTGCTTTGAATATGATCCCGAAACAAAGCGTCAAAGTGCCGAATGGAAGCACCCAGATGAGCCAAATCCGAAAAAAACCCGCCGTGAGAAGTCAAAAATCAAAACTCATCTCATTTGTTTCTACGATTCAAAGGGAATAATTCATCGAGAGTTTGTTCCACCGGGAAAAACAATTAACGCTTTGTTTTATGTTGAAGTTTTGAAGCGTTTGGTGCATCGCATTCGTCGTATTCGGCCAGAATATCGCGAGGAAGGAAGTTGGCGTTTATTGCATGATAATGCACCGGCTCACAGAGCCCTAGTTACGACCGATTATTTGACCAAAAATCGCATTTTTACCATCAATCATTCACCGTATTCGCCTGATATGGCTCCCTGTGACTTCTACTTATTCGGTCAGTTGCATTTGCCGATGAAAGGAAACCGTTATAAGGACGTTGAGGACATCCAAAAGGCTTGTACCAACATTCTGAAGGCGATGCCGGCCGATGACCTAAAACACTCATTCCAAATGCTTTTGGACCGTGCAAAACGTTGTATCGAAGCAGAAGGAGAGTATTTTGAATAAATAAAAAGAATTATACAAAAATAATCATCCGTTTTCTTTATTTTATAAAAGTCCTGTTTACTTTGGGTTGCACCTTGTATATATGAATGTTCTTTGCCTAATTGGCCTCCAGTAAAATCGCTCACTGCCAACTTTTATAATGTTGTCATGATAATGTCCAGTTAATGGAAGTGATAGAATCATAGTAGAGTCAATAAAATCATTAGGTAGAGCTGGATGCCAATAAGCTTTATTGCACTGTTTTCAATACGGCTGAGCAGCTTCAAAGGGGTTTTTGAAACCCCAGCCAAAAGTGCGAGATAAACTTTTATTTGGGTCAGACCTACTATATATTTGGTCAGAAGTTTTCACTTTTCCCTTCCTCCTTGTATGTAAGTAAAGATCCATTAAATGGTACAATCGCCAAGTCTGAGGCTGCGTAAAGGGACGCGATTACATTACTTGAGGATCTGCAGTACTTTGGGGGATTTTCTAAAGTCTACTTACTACGAAGTCTGCGGACTTATCGTTTTGTATGTATATATGTATGTAAGTACGAGTATATGTGCTGCTAATCTATATACATATTATATAATTGTTCTGACTTACTGACAGATTCATCATCGCACAGCCCAAACCGATGAAGCTACAAACATGCAATTTAAACTGTAGGTACATCTTTAAAAATGAACCTCCGCTAAGACGGGATTTTTTTTTTTAATTTGGGGTCTTAAAGGGCAAAACACGTTAAGGTGTTGTATGAAGAAACGCAATTTTATTTTATTAAATTCAAATTTAGTGAAAACATTTATAATAAATAAAAACTAAAAAAAAAAATTTATCCAACACGAAGTTTTTATTTTTTCTAAAATCAAAACTCAACGGGGTCAACAGTGGGTTAAGGTGCTTATACGGAAAGACTACGAAAAACCATGAACCGATGGGCCTATTAACCTCAAAGTTAGTGAAAACACTTGAAATCAAAAATAATTTGGCACGTGCTTCTAATTTTTTTTTAAAAATCGAAACATAAAGTTTTGACCCAACGTTTAAGAGTTTGTATGAGGAGAAAACATGATTCTTTACGCCTTTTGACTTCAAACTTGGTGCAAGTACTTCAAATGTGAAATAATTTCATACGTGTTTTTTATTTTTTCGAAAATCAAAGTCTGATGGGGTCAACGACGGGCTACACTTTATATGGAGAAACTGTAAAAAAAAATGAATTAATGAGCTTCAAACTTGAGAGAATTGTCTTCAAACTTGGTGAAAGTACTCTTAGTGAGAAATAATTCTACACGTGATTTTCCTTTTTTCGAAAATTGAAACCTAACGGTGTCAACTATGGGTTAAAAGTTTATATGAAGAAACGAGATTTTATGAGCCTTTTGTCTTCAAACTTAGTGAAAGCACTTAACATTTGAAATAATTCGGTACGTGTTTTTTATTTTTTCGAAAATCACAATCTGACGGGTTAAGCGTTTGTATGCGGAAACATGACTTAATGGGCTAACTGACTTCAAATGTTAGGAAGAACTTCAATTGAGAAATAATTAGATAAGTATTTTTTCATAAAAATCTGGGATCAACAAGGGGTTAAGAAAAACTTGATTTATTGGTCCCATTGACTTTAAACTTGCGTGCAAAGCCGCACATACATATAATGTACATATAATGTAAAAGTAACTAATCATTCCAAGTTAAAAGTAACCGTTTGTGTAACTATTTTTCGTTCGAACGACACTAAGGCTGCAGTTGACAATATTAATGAAACGAGCTGCTGATTGCGACCGTGGGGAACACAATTTTATACACTTTATGAGCAGGCAAACAAAACCATTCCGCATCGAGATGTCAGACATCAATTTGTCGGCGCTGTCATCGCTGTCAAATATCTTGACTAAGTGTCGGCTTACATGTGTACGTACATGTGTATTTATGTGTGTGGGCCAACAATTCAGTTGCGCATTTTAAAGTCTTTTTAAATATTCATGTCAATATGCATGAGATATGCACATACAGTTTGTCAAGTAAATGTTTTCAAACTTAAAAAAGGTAGAACAATTATTTTGAAAAGCTTATAAATATAACAGAAATTGCAATATTTTGAAATTTGTTTAAGATATAGATTAATAGTAATGTCTATTTGATACGCGAAAACAGTGTAAAAAATCAAAAAAGGAAATGAAGCTATACTTCAAACTGTCAAAAAATTCGTCTTCTTTCAAAACCAAGATTGCATTGAAAATTTGGCGTCGTACAGTTCCGAACAGTTTCATGAGATACATCAGTACCGCATTCTATTTTTATATCCAAAGCCATTTCCCTTATTGAGATACGGGGTTTTCACGAACTTTTCGGATGACTTTTCTTTCTTCTCTGTCAGACAGTTTTCTGGGTCGTCCAGGTACTTTCAAATCAGTTCGCCCTTCAATACGTGAATCAAATAGACATTACTTTGATATTATATGAGAGTGAAATATTCAATTAATCTATATTTTTCAAATAATTTAAAAATATTGCAATTTCTGTAATATTATAAGCTTTTCAGAATAATTTTCCACCTTCTTTAAATTTGCAAACATTTACTTGACAAACTGTATGTGCCTGTATGCCCACATCTGAACATATTTGGGAGTTCAAACCCCGAAAAATGCTTGCAATCCGAAATTATTTCGGGATATCGAAGATTCAATGAAATAAATAAAAACATATTGAATAATAATAATAATTGACTGGCACGACAGCCCGCTTACGCGAGACTAAGGCCTAGCTTCCCGCAACCACCCGTGTTGTGCGTGTGAATTTTGTACGCGGGTGGAGGGACCTACAGTTTTATGCCGGTTCCGAACGGCGAGTTGGGAGCTTTTTCATAAGCAATTTTTACTCTCAGAGGTTTGCCATTTCCAGCTGAGAGGACAGCCACCGAAAGAGAAAACGAATTTTCCCGTTATTTTTTTAGGTGTTATTACAGGCAGTATTTGAACCTGAGGTTGCTGCCTGCGACTCGCGGTCCAACGCACTAACCAACTGAGCCACGGCGGCTGCGACATAAAAACATATTGAACACACAAAAAATAAAATAAAATATCATAAACATTTTGTAAATGTAAATAAAATAACTTAGGTACTAAAAAAACTGGTTTCTGATAGATCTAACCCTTGGGTGGAGGTTTTAACAGGTTAACTGTATACAATATGTATACATAGACGTCAAAGAATAGATGTTTTTGTCATAGATTCTGCAAAAATATTAAACTTATCTTTACTAAGTTTATACAGCAAAAATTTATAGTAATATATTCATTGATTGATATTTATAATGTGCGATTTCCGGTATCCCGGAAAGACAATCCCGGGATTGAACGCACTGCAGTTGTCCAGGATTCCGGCTTGGTTTAAATTCTCTAGTACATATGTAGGTAGTTGGTACATAGGTAGATAGTGTGTACGTACGGTGGAGCAGCACTACGCGACATAACGCATTCTGTGCAATGAATTGTTTGCAATGAAATATACATCAAAATAACACACAAATAAATTTAATTATGTTACACACACACTCGAAGCGATGCTGCGCGTAGGCAGCTTTGCAGCGCCATAAATGCCTAAAGCCAAAACAAACAAATTTTCCAAAGTCCGTGCGTATGCGAGTACAGCTTCACATTAGTATATGTGACTATGTGTCAGTGTGCGGCCGGCTGCACTCGCAGTGAAATGTTAGTACCAATTTGGTCCCATAGCAGCGTTTGATTATAGCCCTCGACTTATACGGGCTTATACGGACTGTAAATAAATAGTGGAGTAGCAATTGGAATTTGTGCGACCGCCAGAAGCAACAGAACCAACCGCAACAACACTTGTCCATACATAGGTACATACATAGTGCAGGTTCCTTTGTATATTGTACGCATTCATATGTGAATGGGCCATAACAATAACGTTTGTAGGTTTGTAGGCGCGGATGTGGGCACAGTGGGGTGTATGTCCGTGTGGCTGCATGCAAATTAAAATTAGTTGCATTCGCGTCACAACTGCAACAGCCAGCGCCCAGCTAGAATAATATCCAATTATACTCCACATTGAAGCTGGTGCTTTGCCTCCTTCAGTGGCCCCTTTCCAAAAGCGAACGGACGGAAGCACTTCCGTGCGCTGCACGCTCCATAAATGAGTGCAAGCACCCGTTCCAGTGTCGGGTGTTATAAATCATTTCTGATTCTGAATCAATTCGTGAGGCGGAGGTCGGCCAATGGTGTTCATAATGGTTTATGTGGCCTGTGCCACGTCCATTTTACAGTGTAATTACCCAAAACCGGGTCGACTTTCATATTCGTACACCATTTCGTTCTCTTTAGCACGGAAATGTCCACCCACCCAACGAGGAGTGTCACTTCCTTCACATAAATTGCCCTCGTGAAATGCAACAAATTCTTTAAAAAAATGAGCAAACAACAAAGTCAACATGTTCAAAGTGTTCACGTGCCAGTAGCACAAAGCAACGCAAGGAGTGCCGAGAATATTCCTGGCACTTGAGCTCGCACTCCTTTAAGATCACTATGAACCAATAAATGAAACCGAACGACAGCTGTGATGATCCCGATTTGCATTGCAAACACGTTTTCAGTTTTCAGCGAAGGGTTTCTTTTATCCGTACCGTACTATTTGTATTAAGTTACTATTTGTATCGTACTTTGTATTATTTGTACAAAATCGATAACAAATAAGTTTGAGCGAGTGAGCGATCCAATTTTCTGCATAAAATGCTATCGTTACTGTCATCACTAATTCAGATCGTTCTGCACAAAGTAATTTATTTTGATTTCTATTTTGTATTTTCTGGTTCAGTGAGCGGGGTTTTGATTTTAAATTTATTCATTTCACCATGCAAGCCATACAATCCAATTTGGGGCAAGAAATAAGGCAAAACACTATGGATGGACGCTGTCAACGCCAAATTGCCAAATAATTTGGTATTTCGGTTAGGACCGAAAATATCATTGCAGCGCAGCGCAAAATTGTCTGGCGAGGATGAAAATTCCGTTGCAATGCAGCAGAGTGTGCTCCGAGCAGATGGCATCAATGTTAGTGCAGAAACAGTGCGTAAGGTGTTGAGGGAGAGTGGTCCAAAGGGCCGCGCTAACGTCAAAAAACCAATGCTGACTAATCGTCACCGGAAGCTAAGGTTGAATTTTGCAAACAACTACAAACATTTTAATATAGAACACTGAGATAAGATTGTGTTTTCAGACAAAACCAACCAACACGTTGGGCTCGGATGGACATGGCAACGGATGTGGGATAGATTGAGACGACACATGATTAAAGAAACACTTAAATTTGGTGGCGGTAATGTAATGAGGTGCGGTGCATGATGTCTGGGGGATGGGTATGTGTCAAAGAATTTCGGAAAGAATGAAAGTAGTGGACTACATTTCTATTTTAAATAAAAGTTTTAAGGACAGTTTCACGAAATGGGGAAAAAGTGCTTCGGACATTATATTTCAACACGATAATGATCCGCAGCACACTGCTGAGGTGACAAAAAACTAGATACAAACTCAGTCACTTCGATTGCTGGACTCGCCACCGCAGTCGCCAGACCTAAATCCCATCGAGCATTTGTGGCAGCAGCTAAAATCAAAAATTGTGTGCTATCCCCAAAGAACTTGGATGAATGTTACGATCGAGCCGGTACGGAGTGGGGTAAAATAGGTCTACATGTATGCAGGAATTTAATTCACAGCATGCCCAGACGAATTGAGGCAGTAATTAAAGCAAAAGGGGGCCATACAAAATATTAACATATTTAATATTAAAGTGAATATTTATGACAGTCAGTCAGTGAATTTTGTTTTTTTTTTTGTTCATAATGAGATCAGACGAGGGGCGTGGCATATGTTTCGCAACCCAAATCTACTGTGTAACTTTATAACTGTAAATCGCACATCAATGAAACTTGGACCGAACTTACCATTTAGTAGTACAATTCGACCGGAAGAATGAGGTGGACATTGAATAACAGCGAAACTACAAGTCTCACACCATTAAAATTTAGTATACCGTCGTCCCATAGATGTGTCGTTCTACTGGTATTACATTCCGATGGATCTGTCACTCAACTGCTTTAATTTTATGGGCGTATATGAATTGCACTCGGTAGATGTGCCCTTCGACTGAAAGAATGAGTTGGGAATTAAAGGAAGTGGCGTGGCACCGCCGGGAAAACTCAAATATTTAATATGAAATAGTGTCGGAATTAAAAGTCAGACAACATTTTCGGCATGGGCGTTGGGCAAGGGGCGTAGCGCATTTTTTGAGACCCAAATTTTCTATTACTAATTCCGTGCGATTGTGTGAAACTGTCATTAAAATGTAGTGGATTTTAGGAATAGAGATGGTTAAAGCGAATTCAATTGCAGTGGTCCATTACAATGTCGTGAAGAAGACAAGCTATCATAGGTCGTTAAAGTCAGTCAATTGTGCGTCGAGCTAGTTCACGTGCAAACCGCACTGATGACCAGCGATCGACGGCTAATGAAAATATAGTCAGGCTCAAACCGTACACGATGCGTCCAATATTTACAATCTCAATAAAGAGTTGGAAGTTTGATAAGGATCAATAATCTTTTCATCATCAACCATTTTAGGTGGTGCAACGTTCAACGGGTCATCTAGCTTAAAATATTTGTTTTTAAAATTCTTTAAGCTGCAAAATTGAAAAATTGAAAACCTCGGTAACATTACTGTGTTTTTTTTAATATTTTCACAAAGGAAAAACCGCCACCGACTGATTACTTGTCTTGTCTTGTCTTGTGTCTGGCTTTCCGAGGTCTTTTATAACAATTTTAAACTGCGTGTTGAGAGTTTATTTTGTTGACAATTATTTTAATTTCATGTTATATGCTGCTCAGTGGGAAGCTGCCGGAAGAGAAAATTCGAAATTTGGGCTCTGGGAAATTGTTCACACCGCTTAAATATTCTAAGCTATGATGGTTTAATTTTGACAAACGATTGTGATCCGTCCGATATTACTTTTATTATAGTTTAAGCTGCATTTAACGAATAAAACCAAACAAACCAATAATAAACCACACCTGCACTTCCACAAACGTATACTATACATTTAAAGCTTAATTTTAGCCCCATATCTCAATTGCTTTGAATGTTACAGTGCGCACTACTCAGTTGGTGGACTGATGGACGTTGCAGCGAATCATAAATATTTATGCATATATTTTTCCAAGCCACGCCTCTTTCCGGACATTATTAGCTAAATAGCACACTTGTGTCGCAACGAATTTCTGTTTATTGAAACATGAGGACAGCTTCTTCCGTGACTCGGCTTTACCAACGCCTATGGACAGGGGGGAATTTCACCCTCATCGGGCCACCGAGGCATTTAGCAAAGCTAGAGCGGGATGAAAATTTGGGAAATAACTTAAAAAAATAATACATATTTTGCCATTCTTTGACAGATAATTAGTTTATTGTTTGCGGTTAACGAATATGGATCGCTTTTCGCTCGAAGAACGCTGGGAAGTGTTGAAATTTTACTTCCAAAGTGAATGTTCATTCGCTGATACAGTCAGAAATCGTGTAATCAGCCGTTTGGAAAATGTGCAATGGCCACCGCGCAGCTTCGATTTGACTCCGCTAGACTATTTTTTGTGGGGAACCGTGAAGGATAGATGTTATGTGGACCCGCCAGCGTCGATTGACGGCTTGAAAGCCAATATTCAACAAGCCATCGGTGAGATAGAGCCGCACACATTACAAAATGTAGTGAAAAATTGGCTCGAAAGAATTACGTACTGTAAAGCCAGCAACGGCAGTTACATGAATGCAATTGTATTTCATAAATAACAGCATGGATATACCTTTCTAATAAAAAACCCGTTTGGAAAAATACCTCTGTGCGTTCATTATTTTTTAGCCAATTTAAAATGCAAGTTTCTGTTGGGCAATCATCAGTATTTGGTTTGTCTTCGACCGTAGATAGATGGAATTTTTTTGAGGAACTGGAAAATATTCCATGTACTCACAAACTTCACTGCGAAACACAGCAGTAAGCCACGAACAAGTAGTGCCACCAATGTTCGGAGGCAGCCTTATTCGCGGCCATGTCTTTACATGGAAAATAATGCCAATCTTTTCGTAACACGCTGTGAAAATATCTGATTTTGCGCAAATATTGTAAAGCATACAAATACTTTAAGAAGTGTGTGTATGCGCTCGCGTACACTAACAATCAATTTGGAAGTATTTTCGAGGGTTAATTATGAACTGCTTTGTCGTTGGGTGTTGCCAAGTTTGTTCAGTAGCTGTCAGCTGCAGTCAAGCTAAAGAGTGGATGAGTGCTAACAAGCCGACTCATCCTCAGCGCTTTTCACGTTGTTTCGTTTCGACATGTCATGTCGTGCGTAGCTCGAGTTGAAAGTTCGCCAAGGAGCAGTTTAAGGATTTTTTCGGGTAATTTGGGAGGAATAAATGAATTAAACAGTATTCAGCCTGTTTAACTCGATTTTTTGGATGCACAATAAAACGGCTAAGAGAAATCGCTATAATCCAATAAAATTCGCATTGAATCAAATAGTGCAAAACCGCAGAGTTTTGTGCTTTTCACGCGGCGCGTAATCGGCGAGTGACATCGACGTGGTTTCAACATGTTGACACTCCTCAGGCGCCACGCCAATTAGTACACGTACTGTGGCGGCTTACTGAAATAACCGTTACAACGGCTGCACTTGATGCGCGAACGCGTATAACATTGCGTTCGTGTATGGGGAATAAAATGTGTTATTATTGCATACTTTTTACCTAAAGCACATCCGTGCGTCTGTTTGCGTGGTTACCACAACGGCTTTTCTGTCATCTGTCATTTGCATTCGCCCATTTGCAAGCGTCCTGCTTTACAATCGCATTACTTTTCATGTTTTCATGTTTTATGTAATATATGCTACATACATACATATATGTATGTTTTGTATGTGTATACAATCAGCACAATTTTTAGAAAAAACTCCACAAAAAATAGAGTCTTTCACGCCGCCAGTTAAGTTAAAGTGTTCCCTACAAATTTCACAATACAAAATGTGCAAATAAATTACAACACTCTCTCTGCACCCTGCAACAATGTACTCTGATCGTTTTTAAAGCGAACAAGTGGCAACTCTTACCGGCGAATGGCGCGAGGAAGAATTACCAACGAATTAACAGCGGACATATTCCCGCTTACACAGATAATCGGGCTTACTTTTGATAACTTTTTTTTTGAATTGCAGCACATTAAGACACAAATCAAATTGCTATGTTACACTTTGTATGACGTAGTTCGATGTGTAAATCTCTATTGTAATTTTAAATATATACGCTGCATTGGGAGACCATTAGGTCCGTATAAGGAGTCATAAGCATATATATATGTGTGTAGGTTTGATCAGGACCAGCATACGAATCGTCATCGCTGGTATGAACGATGGTATGAACGATGAACGTCACAATAAATTTAGTCTGAGGGGAAAGGCGGTGCGCGTCTACCTCCAAGCAGGGCTGCCAAGTAGCGTATTCATCCATGTGTGACCTTGCGTGATTATGGTAATATCGGTCGAGATGGTCGGCAATCGAAGCTCTCTTATATTGCTACCTGTTTTTGGTTTAATCCATAAATACTTTTTAACTTCTTGCTCAGACCTCCAATATATGCGTTGTTCCGGGAGTGTCAGCCCTAATGTGCCCCTACGTAATTGCGATGCGAATTATTATGCGCATGTATGTACATATTTATGAGTGCACAGTTTCGATGATAGTTGTTGCTATTTTTGACGCATTTGCATATTTTCACGCCATATTTTATGTATATTGTTTTCCATTTATTTGCGAAGAGTGGAGAGGCGTCGGAACATGTTTGCATGTATGTACTTATATTTACTGTGTTTTTCCACATTATAAATTTGTGATAATTTTTTAAATGTTGCCACTCTCCTCTGTTATTTGCTGCGTTTGCTTTTTGCAAAAATTCGTCAAATTTATGGCGTGGGTGAAGCAGTGGGATTTCAGCGAACGAGGAGTGTTTGGTAGCTACATGTTGCGTTATTTATGGATTAAACAAATAAAACTTTGATTTTGAACCGCAAATCGAATTCATTAAGGCTCACGCTTTCAAAAGCTTTGATTATGAGAGACACTAATGAGCGAGAGCGATCAGGTGGAATGTTTTTGAAGTACCCACTTTTCGATAAAGGTCATTCAGGTCAGCCGCCGTGGCTCAGTTGGTTAGTGCGTTGGACCGCGAGTCGAAGGCAGCGACCCAGGTTCAAATACTGCCTGTATGTATCATAGTAACACCTAAAAAAAAATAACGGGAAAACTCGTTTTC
The DNA here is from genome assembly GCA_963668005.1 of Melieria crassipennis. Taxonomy (NCBI): domain Eukaryota; kingdom Metazoa; phylum Arthropoda; class Insecta; order Diptera; family Ulidiidae; genus Melieria; species Melieria crassipennis. Next base: position 82,491,765 of record OY764961.1, on the reverse strand, counting down.
TCTTCCGGTGACTGTCCTCTCAGCTGGAAATGGCAAACCTCTGAGAGTAAAAATTGGTTATGAAAGAGCTCCCAACCTGCCGTTCGGAACCGGCATAAAACTGTAGGTCCCTTCCACCCGCGTACAAATTCACACGCACAACACGGGTGGTTGCGGGAAGCTAGGCCTTAGTCTCGCGTAAGCGGGCTGTCGTGCCAGTCAATTATTATTTCATTCATTTCAAGCTGGGGGAGCAAAAAATAGTTCGAAATTGATTGGTTCAATAAGCTTATCTGCTTGTCATTTTTTTGAAAAGTTGAAGGATCCTGGCAGCAATGACACCATGCTCATTTATGTTATGTACTTTTTGCAGTCCTCACATCTTCAAGTCAGTGATAAGGATAATCACTCATACGTGTGCATTAGACATGATTTCGTGTTCTATAGAGATTCTTAATAATGGGTTCTCGATGCTCTATTTTAATGATTTATTCAACGATCGGCAAAATTCTTGAGTGCAAAAAAGACAAAATTAATTAATTTCCAAAATGTATCACCAGAGTGGGCCTCCCACGACGAGGTTGTGATAATGTCAACTTTTGGGTTTTTACAAAACAATAATAATTTTTACTTACTTCCGTTATCTCTGCTAGGTCTGTGAGGATGCGTATCGTCATAGAAAGTCCTAAATTGATTCAACTTCTTCGTTAAAATGACCACTTAAGGTCGTTCACGAACTATTTAGTTCTTTGAACTAGTTAAAGTGAAAGTGTGATCTAGTTCGAAATTTTATACGAACTACTTTTTCAGAGTTTCCTTATATTCACACTTCCTGAAAATTTGCTATTTTTAACTAACTAGCGAAAACTCAAATGGCGGGAACTCTATCATATTGTGACGAAAATGCTCGCTGGCACTGTGCAAGGAAGGCAAATTAGAATACGACTTGCGCTTTGGCATACTTTTAGGGGGGGGGTATACTTTTAGGGGCCTGATAATTTCGCTGGAACATTCGCAAAGATGACTCGCGATGATAATGGAAGTTTTGAGTCTAGAATGTGCGAGAACGGTCTGCGCGACAAGCAAACAAGTATAAAAGGCAATCAGGTGCAGCGAGGAGGGAAGAGTTTGGTTTTAGCAAGCAAAGGTACATCACGGAATAGTCCAATAGTCCAATAAGTAACAAGTGACAGACAGTGAATTATAAAATTTTAAATAAAGTGACTGCTAGTTTCAGCTGCTTTAGAGAATTGTAGTGTGTTTTATTTTTCAGCACAATCCAGAGAAACGAATAAGCCTGCGTTGAGCTGTCCGAACTAATTTTCGTAATAATATGTTACATTAAGTGCTACTAAATTTCCAAAATTGTTTATTTCAATTAATAAACAATACCTATATTGCTATATAATATGAATGTAATATACCTATGTTGGTATATAATATGAAATTTTAAGCTATGTTATCTTGAAGTGTGAAGTGTAGAGATTTAGGTATTTGCTCCATTGTTTTCGGTTACTGTCTTAAAATAACTTAAAATTTTTAGTCTAAAAGGAACTAGTTCATTTAAGTGATTTGAACTACATTCTCTGATCACTAAAATGAACTAATCTACGCAGCTCTACTAGGTATACAGTCTGTCCAGTAGAAGCGTAATCGTCTTAACTTGGAAACTATTTGTCCGATTCGCCTCAAACAAACTGCATTTTATACGTTTATAATATTTATTGTACGCAATATTTTTAATAACAGGTATAGTCACCGCCATTCGCTATTATGGCCTCGAACCTCCGACCCATACGTTGAGCTAAGTTCTGAGCAAGTTGCCGAGGCAATCGACTTCAAATCAGCCGAATTTGTCTCGATAACTATTTTGCTGTCCATATAGTATTGACAATTGCCCACATATTTTCTATAGGGGTGGCATCAGGCGACTGTGAGGGCCAATCTAACACTTCTACCCCATTTTGCTGTTTCCACTCAGCACACATTCGGCTGTGATGTTTGTGGTTGTTGTCTTCTTGTATAATCCAAGAGAGTCCTCTTCTCCCGAACATCTTCGCAGCTGATGGTAATAAAGCTTTTTCATAAATTTTGTTCATCAAAACCGCGTTCAAGTTGGTGGTAATAACGAAAAGTCGCCCAAATCCTTTTTCTGAGAAGCAGCCCCAAACATGGACCTTTACTGGGTCTTTAACAGTTCGTTGGAGCAATCGGTTGATGGCAGCACACCAAGATCGATTTATGCTACTATTTGCCCAAAATTGGGATTCATCCGTGAATATGACATTATTCCAATTCCGATCTGAATTGGCATAAGCCCAGACAAGCCGTTTTTGAACGAGTGATGATGAAAGCAACAGTTTTTTCGAAGAGCTCCGGTATTTAACGTCGTTAGTTCTTAAACGTCCTCAAATCGTCTCTTTTGATATTTGAACACCACTTTTCTCTAAAACTGATTTACCTTTACGCAACGATAAGCCCGGCTTCGTCGCAAACAAATCAATGATTTTCTTATCCTGTTTTGGGGAGGTCTTTTTTTCAAGGCCCCGCCCAGCCAAATCGTCAACATTTTTTGCTTCCATATACCTATTCGTCCAACTCGTTACGAATGACTTCGACTTCTTTATATATTTTGCTAAAGCTAAACGTGACATTTATGGCCCTCTTCCGTGTAGACAAAGGAATACGGCTTCAAGTCGCTTCTCTCACGCGGAGCTCATCTTGTTAAAACACCCTGTACTTTGTAATTGTTTCACGGGACTGACAATTTTTGCAGTGCGTATTACAAAAATGATGAGGCTGCTTAAGTGCATTCAAATTTTTCTGATAACGGTACTCTAAGTGAAAATTTGGTCGATCACGCTTCTACTGGACAGACTGTACGTCATCGTTGGCGCATTGCACAGTGATTCGACTCCATACAACCGCGGGACAAAATTAGAAGGAGTGGTCCGTTCTTCACAAAATTTGGTATACTAGTTAATCATGGTCTGCTGAATTGAAATCTCCATTTGGTTTTTCTTAAACTGTTGTAGTTTGGCAATGCCTGAGGCTTAATTTTGCAAATTTCGTCATATTTGGAAAGCTATAGCACCAAATGTTTTGGCTAGATTTTTCAGATTTTACATTTAATCGGTAACGTCAACATTGATTATTCCAAAGAGTAACAGAAATTGTATCGGTACCCTCTGGTTTTGCAATAAACACGATAATAATAGATGTATGTTTTGCATTTTTGCAGATTTTATCATTTGTCGTGCTAATTGCATACTTTTAGGCATAAATAAAATAAATTTTGTCGAAAAATACGTGTTCAGACCGCTTTTCAAATTGAATTATTTTCTGAGATCGGAAGATATCGGAGGATATAACTATATTATCCGACAAAGAAAGAATGCTTCTTAAAATAACAAAAAATCCAGGAACATACTTTCACATACTTTTTAGATATTTTCGTCTAAGTTTTGCCAATTTTCAGATTTTTAACTTAGAAAAATATTTTGAATTAAAAGTAAAGTAAAAGCCTACGCTTTGCAAATTTTGGGAAAACATTAAAAGCGAAAATGGCCACATCATTTCTTATTCTATATTGAAAGTTTAAGCAACTTCGTGCCAACCAATTATTATTAAAATTTTTTGTACTCAATAGACTAAAAAACAGAAAATACGAGTTTCAATTTTTTTGTGAAAAAAGTTTCAACTTTGAGCAGCTTTTGCACAGACACTAATTGATTTTTTGCACAGATTTTTTTGGGTTTTCTTAGTTGGAGTTTTTTCTTTCAAATGACATCAAAATCGTTAAATTCTGAGACCATAAATTTTTTGAATTTTGTCTATGGAACGAATCACTGTGCATTGGTGCAATAGCAAAGTGCCCAGTGATGACTTTTGCAGGTATTTTTATTGCAGATTTGCTGAACTCAAACAGGGTTTTTATCCATTTTCTGGCCACAATCACCGTGAAACTTCGAAATCACTCTGGTTGGTTTATAAATCGTTAAATGATTAACTCGTTTAAGTTAATTGCAGAGAGTAGTTTGGTTAGAGGTATCCGCCTCGATGATACCCATTTCCGAGCCCTGCTTTACCATTTCATCCGTTATTTCGTTCCCTTCGAAATTGTTATGCCCAGGAACCCAACAAAGTGAGACTTTGTGGCACTGAATGAATAGCAGTGAGGCACGATATTTCTTTAAAGTATCCAGTTTAACGGCAGCCGCCGTGGCTCAGTTGGTTAGTGCGTTGGACCGCGAGTCGCAGGCAGCAACCTCAGGTTCAAATACTGCCTGTAATAACACCTAAAAAAAAATAACGGGAAAACTCGTTTTCTCTTTCGGTGGCTGTCCTCTCAGCTGGAAATGGCAAACCTCTGAGAGTAAAAATTGCTTATGAAAAAGCTCCCAACCTGCCGTTCGGAACCGGCATAAAACTGTAGGTCCCTTCAACCCGCGTACAAATTCACACGCACAACACGGGTAGTTGCGGGAAGCTAGGCCTTAGTCTCGCGTAAGCGGGCTGTCGTGCCAGTCAATTATTATTAATTATTATCCAGTTTAAGTACTTGCATTTTTTAATGGCAAATAGTAGGACGGTGTAGCCTGCAAATCTCTCCAGCAGAGACCAATCCCAGTTCCACACTCCACTTTTGAGTGATTCGTTCCATAGACAAAATTCAAAAAATGTATAGTCTCAGAATTTAATGATTTGTATGTCATTTGAAAGGTAAAAGTCCAGCTAAGAAAACCCCAGAAAATTTGCGCAAAAAAAATAATTAGTGTGTGTGCAAAACCGGTTCAAAGTTGAAACTTTTTTCACAAAAAAATGTAAACACATATTTTCTGTTTTTTAGTCTGTTGAGTAAAAAAAATTGTAAAAATACATGGTTACCAAGAAGTTGCTAAAACTTTTAATATAGATTAAGGAATGATGTGGCCATTTTCACTATTAATGTTTTCTTAAAATTTGCAAACCTGAGGCTTTTACATCACTTTTAATTCAAAATATTTTTTAAAATTAAAAATCTGAAAATTGGCAAAACTTAGAGAAAAATATCTAAAAAGTATGTGGAAGTATGTTCCTGGATTTTTTTATTTTAAGAAGCATTCTTTCTTTGTCGAATAATGTAAACATATCCTCCGATATCTTCCGATCTCAGAAAATAATTCAATTTCCTATTGAACCTATTTTTCGACACAATTTAATTGTTTCGTCCGTAAAAGTATGCAATCAGCAAGAAAAATTGATTAAACTGCAAAAAACCAAAACATACGGCTATTATTATCGTTTTTATTGCAAAACTAAAGGGTCCTTAGACAATTTCTGTTACTCTTTGCAATTATCAATATTGACGTTACCGATTAAATGTAAAATCTGAAAAATCTAGCCAATAGAATTATTGCTAAAGCTTTCCAAAAATGACGAAAAGCACAAATTTAAGTCTCGGGCGTTGCCAAACTACAAAAGTTTAAGAAAAACAAAATGGAGATTTGAATTCAGCAGACCATGATTAACTAGTATACCAATTTTATGAAGAACGGACCACTCCTTCTAATTTTTTCCCGCGATTGTATGGCGTCGAATCACTGTGCATCGGTGTAAATACTGTCTTTTGTCAGACTCTCTTCCCAATCTTTCCTAGCCGGATATTGAGTGGGAATTTTGGTACAGAAGTCCCACCAGTTGCATAATTAGGGTACTAGGAATGAGAAAACATTATGCATAAATTCAACTAATAATAATAATAAATTAAAACTCATCAGAGACTAAAATGACATCTTGTAACACAAAAAAAATGTTTGCTCCAGGCTGCCTGCGCAAGGAATACCTGTCAAACGGCTAAATAAAACAATCACATTTTCCCACAAAAATGAAATAATTTCTTCTTAACACTCAATTACGCTTGTGATTCTATCAGAGATAGGGAGGTCAATGAGGTTTGGACAATATATTTTGCATTTTGCTTCGTAGAAACCCACGAATTCAACAAGATTACCAGTTTCGTATGGCAGCCCCCTTAAGAGTTGGAGATAGCGGTTAGGTATGTATGGGAAAAATATGCAGAAGGTAAAGTAAATGGTTGTCAGTCTTACATTTGATAGGTCTGGGGACAACTTGGGAGCAATGGCGGCCCATTTTATAAAAAAACGATAGTTTTGTATGGGGCCCCATTAAGGATTGTATATAGCGGGTAAGTACGTTCGAAAGAAATGTTCAGAAAAAACATTTGTCACTGATATATTTTTACCCTCTAAGAGCAATTTCTGAGCAGCTGTGGTGCAAGTTTTTGAATTTTTAAGCACTTTTGTGAATTTTGCCCTCGATGCGATGCCATTTTACCACATTCCAGCCGCTCAATGCTTTGGCTCATGCTCTTTTTTCATCAAACGGCATAAAATGAGATTCCAGAAAAAAGAAATCGAAAAAGCGTGGACTAAATCATGTCTAGTGTACATAACTACTAAATTAATTTTAACCCAAGAATTTTTTCTTAGCTCTAATTAAACGGAACAATAATTAAACGATTTGTTTCATTTATCCGAGTCATTCGGGGCTCGGCAAGCAAAATCCTCGCTCGAGTCAACCCTTTTTTTGACAATACTGAACCTGTGCTAAAGAACGAAGAATAGGCGTCAGTTTATAGAGCAGCCTTTTAAATCGAAGTAATCGCAGACAACGTTGACCCAGTGGTGCTACTTCGTGGCGCTCAGACCCCCAACGAACTCCTGTACTGAGGTGCCACTCTAAATCAGAACAATCCAAAATTCCCTCCTAAATAGAGCAAATCAGAGTACACGGTAGATCTAATGTCCTTGGAGTTTAATTTTGTCTCTATCCAGGTACCAAACAACTATCGATGCTAGTAAAATATCGTCCACCTCTCTGTTAGGAGTACAGCGCCCTTTCTCGTCATCTCGTCTGTTGTTTCATCCCCTTCCACGAACGCCGCCGCTAGTGGCTACAAAACAGGCATTTCTGAACAAAACAAAAGTTCACTCTATTATTTGGAATGTTGCAACATATAAATGAGTGCTTGTAAACTTTTAGAGGTAAATTTATTCAGCAAGCGTAGTTTTACTGCACTTTTGCGAATTAGTTTCCAACAAAGGCCGAGTATTTTGATTGTAAGTATTTTGAGGAGAAACATTTCCGATATTAAAGTAAAATTAGCTTTGTTAGTGTTAACGTGGGCAGCCACAAACTGATATCATTCACATGGCTACGTTGTACTTGAAAGAAAATCAGAAAAGTCATTTAAATAATAGCAAATATTTCAATATAACATAGTTATGTACACTTTGTAATTTGATTTTTAAGTAGCCCTTACCTAAAATTAGTATGAAAGTTTGTGGATAAAATAAAAACTATTAAATCTACATACAATTTGAGCTGTATGAATGAATTTTATGTCGGGTTTGTAGGTATTCTGAGAAGGTTTTAAATGCCCGTACACTACCTTGTCCAATATTTCTCATGTCTGCAGACTCTTTGTAATGAAAGTTCAACGAATTGATTGCAATTTTCCTAGCTAAACATAGATCAACGAGTCCGAGGGTCGTCGGGGCCAACTGCATTTGCACTCGCAGCGGAAAATGGCGAACCCCGAAGAGTGAGTTTCACTTTCAAATGCTTACAACAGTAGTTTTGTCTATATGTATATGTATGTATAAATTTTATATTTGTAAGTACAAATATATAACACCCTACTTCAACGTCACGCCGAACCCGATTTTCCTTGCTTGTCCGCTTTGGTTTAAAAAAAAATATGGATCAATGACGCCTGCGGGATGAAATCTGCACCAAACAGTCAATTTTTGCGGATGTAATGCGATTTCGCAACTGGTTCCGGGTTGCTTGCTTGCCCAGATGCGAGCATTTTGCTTATTAACGAAGCCGTTCAGCCAAACTGATTGAATCAATTCGTCGCCCGAAATGAATTTGCAATGACAATTGGAACTGCTGCAGCCGAATACCAACATTGTACTCGTCTATGAAAATGCGAATGATTTGCAAACATTGGTGAATAAAATTGTCAACAAGAAACTCTTCAGAGTATTTTCCTAAATTCTTAATTTCGTGCAGCACATCGGAATTGTCTCCTAAGAATGAAGCAAACATGAATTTTATGGTGTGGTGGTTGATTTCTGTGCCATTTCCGCAGACTGCACCCAGCGTCCAACGGGTGCACGTTGCGGCCAAGTGTTGTCTGGTGCACGTAGCGGCAGTCTGCTGCAACAACAGCAAAAGTAATCGAATGAGCACGCGAAGCTGGAAACTACAGCAGGCGCTCCAGTCTAAAACGAGCATGGGGGTGCCGCAGGGCGGCTACGGGGCCGCGGAGGGTGTTGTAAACTGAAAATAGCTACAGTGAATTAAATATGAGGCAGTCAGTGAAGTGGAGCCGGATAATGTGAAGCAGGAACTCGCTCGTAGCTGGTGGTGGGAGGAGGAGGAGGATCATCAGCCGTGATGCAATCGATTGGAATGGAAACACAAGTTGAGCGCAAAATTTATTGATTGAAATGTGATTGGATGTGGATGTACGAGCAGATATCTTTCCTTGTGCCCAAATGTAGACAACGGAAAAACGCAAATGAACGACCCATTTCGAGCACGGCAAGGGAATCGAAAGCGCGGGGTGGAGGAAGTCAGGGTGAGTTTACCATAGGTTAGGTTAGGTTATGGTGACTGGCTCTGTACATGGCCCGTTGTGGTACCACAAATTCCACCCGTTTTGAAATGTGTATGCAACACAGTTTTTCCCAACATGTGTTACAACACACATTTCAAATCGATTGGAGAAAGGGGGAGGGAGACCTACAGTTTAACGCCGGTTCCAGTTTTTCTTTTACAATTGGAGGTTATGCCATAGAAGTAGACATAGAAGATAAAAGTAGACAAGTGCATGATAAAATAAACAAAGTAAATAAGTACGGAAAGCCTTCTCCGAAATTCTTTGTTTACGTACGTCAATTTGAAAGACAGCTCTTGCTCTCGCGTCACGCATGGTTGCATTTTGCAAGTAGGAGTTCGTGGTATTGTTTTTCAGCCTCTTCGTTAGCATTCAAAATAGAATAGGAAAACAACAAATATTGAGAGCGATGTTCTATTTTTTTAAATATAATTTTCAAATTTGAAATGCAAAAACAAGCATATGCAGCTATTTTGTCAGCATATTTTCGGTTAAAAAAATAAGATTTTCGTTACTTGCGACACCCTGGCGATCTTCTTTTTGGTCCCAAATTTAAACTGCAGCAAACCACTCTGTTCAATGAGAACATTTGATGACAACTATCATTTCTCGTACTCCAATTTTCGTGACTCCCTATATCTAGTCGACATTGTTAATTGCATCATGGACGAGTGTTTCATAAACCTGAGCTAGAAATCGAACCTAGGGCGGGCTACCCGTTGGATGCTGCACAACAGAATGTTTGTGGCATGGAGTTTTTTACATGAATCTGAATCGTTTTTCCACGCTGTTTTCAAAACTATATTCCGTTTTTATGTAACAGCTCTAGTTTTGACAGCCGCCGTGGCTCAGTTGGTTAGTGCGTTGGACCGCGAGTCGAAGGCAGCAAACCGCAGGTTCAAATACTGCCCGTAATAACACCTAAAAAAAAATAACGGGAAAATTCGTTTTCTCTTTCGGTGGCTGTCCTCTCAGCTGGAAATGGCAAACCTCTGAGAGTAAAAATTGCCTATGATAAAGCTCCCAACCTGCCGTTCGGAACCGGCATAAAAACTGTAGGTCCCTTCTACCCGCGTACAAATTCACACGCACAACACGGGTGGTTGCGGGAAGCTAGGCCTTAGTCTCGCGTAAGCGGGCTGTCGTGCCAGTCAATTATTAATTATTATTATCTAGTTTTCGCAAAAAATGGGCGTGTCAGTTTTTCGAAATTTCCTCGACTTTTTTCACGTTTTCAACTGTAATTTCCTCGCCAATAATCCTATCGACATGATTTATATCGTTGCACTTACAACATCTCACGCCATCTTTTTTGACATTAATCAATTTTATGCGTTCTAAATTGGCGTTGTAATAAAATTTCAAAGTAGGAAAATATTGAATTTCAAGGCGTTTCTTCTGATGGCAAAAATTGTACACATGATTTACTTAAAAAACAAAGGCCCTCAAAATATGCAACGTTTTTCTTTGTATTTTCCATCGAGCAATTCAAAATTTTTTTGTTTTTTACTTGTACAAAAGGGGAAGGGAAAATAAAAAAACTTTTTAAAAACTTTTTCATTAAATCATTGACAAATGGCTGAAAAGGTGTTGAAATTGACATGCGCACATTTTTGGTATTATTACATGCTAATGTGTATTCCGCCAAATAATTTGGCTGTGTTATATTGCTTGATGTGTCGGCTTTTATTATACACCTAACTCGTTAATTGATTTACAAAAAATTTGTATGTTTTTGACCATCAAAGAAAACGCCTTAAAATTCCATATTTTCCGACTTTGAGGTCCAGTTACCGCGGAATTTAAAAACTTATAAAAATAAATTGCATCGAAAAAGAAGCAACAATGTTGTGTTAATGCAACAAGGTGAAAATTATGTCAACCGGTTTATTGGTTTTGAAATTACAATACAAAATATGAAAAAAGTAGAGGAAAATCTGAAAAAGTGACACGGTACCTGTATCTCACTAACTAGAGCTGCTACAGAAAATCTGAGGGTAGATTCGAAATCAGCGCACCCAACTTAGTAAAAAACCATAGAAAAACTTCATGCAACAGAAAGAAAGTGTGATTTTGTTGTGCTGTTCAATTAATTAATTACGACTATTATGCATTTCGCTTTGCGTAGCAAATAATTGCGCGGCTTGTGAGGATGAAGCATTCCGCATGTCAGTTGTTACCTAAAACATAAAACGTAAACTTAGAACTTAACCGTAAACTTAGAAATCTGTTTCGTCTTGGTTTCAAGTTTACGTTTACGGAAAACGGATTCAGCTGATGGTTTCGCTCAGCGAAATGTTACCACTCTGCTCTGAATGACTTGGAAAATGGAAGAATTACCAGAAATTGTTAAATATACAAAATTTAACGAAATTCTTATTATTTTAGTAAATGTATTAATATTTTAAGTCGTTGGATGCTCATACGATACATTCAATTATATGTATAAAGTGAAAAAATGTCGTGAAAAGATTTAATTTGCTTGTGTACCAGATGATAAAAACTGAGTGGCAATTTCTTCCTCCCTATCAACAAGGGAAATCAGCTGATTTCTAAGTTTATGTTTACGGAAACTAAGTTTTGGGTAATCGCTCAAATTTTCTGAGTGCACGGTTACGGTTAAGTTCAAGTTCTGCGTTTCGGGTAACCAGCCCATAAGTCAGTGAAGTGCAAGTAACTAAGGAGAGGAAAGTGATACATTGTATTTTTTTATTTAGATTAAACCATTAATAGGTAAACTGAAATCAGCAAAAACAGAAATATATTTTCTTATTTCATTCATAAAAAAATACAAATATAGTTATGCGTGGACCCTGAACCTCAAAGTTGAAATGGAACATAAGCAAATTGATATGAAAACAAGAAAACAATGTTGAAGGCAAAATAAGTTTAATACTTAGTTGGAATGGTCTTTTGGACTATACGAAATTTCGATTTTTGTCCCCTCTTTGATTATGGCCGCCTATGGTAAATTTTTTAAAGAATTGGTGTTGTATTGAAATTTTTTCTCCAAATATTTAGCTCTACACATGCTGAATGACATTCAAATCAGACAGACAAATTGGACAGTTGTAAAGCTTGCACATGGCACACATTATGTCTTGAATCGGTGGCTTGGTATAACTAAAACCAAAAAATATGAAGTGTATTTATTTATTTATTTTCTTTACATACATTGTTATATTGTTTGCATCATAATATCATCAATAATGTCAAGCCTCCTCGGTCCTGTAAATATTATTGAACGCCACTATACTGCGGAACACAAACAGTGCACAATGCGAGGCGCAAGTTCTTTTCCTTCAACTTGATAAGTATTCGCCTTCCGCACCGCCATCTAAACCAGTTCCGAAGATATGTTTACAGACGAAACCAAGCTCACGTATAACTTTAATATATTCCGAATTGTTTTTTTTTACAAATGGATAAATAGAATATGTGCCCGTTTTTGCTGATTTTAGTTTTCGTATCAAATGTGGTTCCTAAATAAAAAAGAGTATTTTGGTATATCAAACATATGGCTCAATATTTTTGATTTAACTATATCTTGTTGAGTGGCTTAACTTTGGGCTACTGCACGTCCATTGTACCAGGACTTGATGTTCCTAAGTAAAAGACTATTGCACTTATTTGCACCTGTGACCCCTTCGTCCGCCCATGTACCAAGCAGACACACAGTTTCTGCAAAGCGGAAACACTTCCTCGGTCGTGGCTCCGCTTGGAAAATGTAATTTCACACTAGTGTTAACCAAAGATTATTGGCAATAAAATTCAATGCGTTATTACGACCCGTTCGTAAAAGTCGAAACTATAAAATTGGCGTCATAAAAATGCCCAGCCCGTGCTAATAAATTGAAGAGCGCATCTGCCCAGTATTCCTCATGCATTACCGACGGCCGACCACGGCGCGGCGCGGCTCTGCGGTACGCGCGCGTGGTGGCGACGAAGGTGCTGTACTTACCGTCGTGCCGTCATACCCATTCGTCAGCAGCTGTATGTCGATTTCGATGTCCAGATCCACCTTTGTGGTGGTCAGCTGCATCGGCAGGTGACTGGCCGCGATTGTTGTCGCCACGCTGCTGTGGTTGTTGGTGCTGCTGCTGCTGCTGGCGACTGTGACTGTAACGGTGGTTGTAGTGGCGGCCACTGCTGCCAGTGCGGCCACTGTGCTGCTAGTGGGGGACATTTTCGCTGTTGCTGTTGCCGCTGCCGTCAACGAAGACGTGACGAGGAGGGACGACGAGTATCCCGCGCGTAGCCACAGGGCTGGTACGCGCATACAACTCCGAGACTGGAAGAAACACAGCAAGGAAGGAAACGAGTTTATCTGCAGCGTCGCCGACCCGGTGCAAGCGGCGCACTCTCGTCCTGCACACCCTCGTGTGTGCGATCAATTCGTGTGCGCGACTTTAAATTGTTGCATGCCACGTCGCCGCCTGAAGGGCTTCACCACGCGCGCATCACTGGGGGCGGTCTCGGGCATTAGCTGGAGTCTGCGACGTACACTCACGGCCGCACTTACGAGGCAAGATGGCGAGGCGTTACAACGGCGAATGGTGCCTGCACCTCTACTCAATGTCGTTGTTGTTGTAGCTGCTTGACGGTGGCTTGTCGCTGGTGGCTGTTATTTATTGTATGAGATGGAGTATTTTTTGGTCGTTAATGTTGACGTCAATAAACTGGAAATGGAAAAAGATTCAATAATTTCGGTGCTGAGGCATACACATATTTTTTCGTTTTAAATATTTGGGTTCTGTATTACTTCAAATTTAGCTTTATGGGGTTAAACATATTCATGAATCTGAGATATTTTGAATAAAAACTGATACATCCTCTGAAGGTGACAGTGACTTTATTACGCGCCAAATTTGGCTTGGCTCTGATGACTTCTGTTGGAGTTGCAGGTTTGAAGAAGAGGAAGAAAATGTATTTCGCCTTCCATGCTCCTGGCCACACGCAACCACTCTTCGGTTATTGAATGAAATCTAATATCGTCTGAAATTATATTTATTTTACTAATTTGTTGCCATTTGGAACCTTACATACAATTTAGTTCGACTATATATATGTCTCAAACTCTCAGTTTCGCGGAACCCTGCAGTTTATTATAAAATATACATACACCAAATCGCCCTAAATAAAAGCCAATTTCATCGACCAAAAAAATGTGTTTTATGTGGTTATTAATTACTACAGATGATATATCGTAAATATAATTTGTATCGTTCTGTTTAAAAATATAAATCAAAATGTCCGTGGTTACACAATATGAGTGAGCAGCTCTTTGCAAGAAATTGAAAAACCAGCAAGTAACGGTGCTTCTGCGGAGGAACTTTTAAATATGCTTTTGGGTAGAAGAAAGCTAACTAACTTCAAATTTTAAATACCAGTTTATTTATAAAATTTAATAAGTTTAAAATTTTTCGCGTTCAAATATGTTTTCCGAGTCTTTAAAAAATTGTACGATAAATCGTACAAATGAAGGCAAAGGTTGCAAGTTATGTTTGCATTTTTTTAAGTTATAACCAATAACTGTGGTGATAGAATTTTGTGTTTGCTTGTCTGTCACGCCCATTTGTACAGCGCGTGACTAATCCAATGCGACTATGGCGAATTTCAGTTAAGAAAGAGAACTCTCTTTTTTACTGGATTTTGTGTTTTACTGGGTACTGGTACTGACTTGCCACTCCCACTCCGCTAATAAGAATCTGCTATGTTCATTATGTTTCTGTAACGCTATATGAATATTAACCCTCGATAAGGCGCGCAAAAGTACTTTCCGCACACAATTTTTAAATCGATGACAATTCTATTTTCTATGAATGCTTTTCGTTCAATCAAATAGGATATTGTCTTAATTTGAATTTGCTAAATAAATAAACTTTTGGAATATGAACTATTTGGTAGTATTAATACATTAAAAACAAAATTTCGAACAATTCCAATACCTATACTAAAAAATTACACTAATTCTTCATGTGAGAATAAATGTGACTCAATTGTTTATATATTACATATAATTTGTATAAGTTCCGATTGACATTAAATCACGTTTTGATTTTATGTTGTTATAACTTATGTGTTTCTTCAATAAAAAATCAATGAATTGTTCATTAAGCTAAAAAAACCAAACAAACATTTTATGAATTTTAACTCCTTTGCGGACCTATTATAGATCAAAATTGACAGAGCTGTAATTCTCAACCTTATTGATGTTTTTGATATTCTGTTGTAATTTATTGCTAAAATGTACAAAAGAGTCAATGCGGAAACTGGCCAGAAAGGGCGAATTTATCAATTGTTTGAACAAAGTATAAAATACGAGCAGGGTAGTCGCTGGACCAAGTTGCACTTTGAAATAGTCTTAACTGACTTTATGATTTTATCTAACGTTAAGTTATGTGTCTTCATATAAATTTTTGGCATATGTTTTATCTCTTCTGGTGTTGTTTTTCGAACACTGAAAAGTCGAATTTGTTCTGATTTTGAGTACTTTCTTCAAGTCTGGAGGCCCAATAAATCAAGATTCTCGCAACCCCTTGTTAACCCCGTCAGATTTTGATGAAAAATACTCCCTAATTATTTTTCATTTGAGATGCCTTCACATTTTTGCAGTCAATAGGCACATTTAATCATGTTTCCTCCTACAAACTGTTAAAAAACTGTATACAAGTAAAAAAAAGTGCCGAATAATTTCTTATTTGGAACACTTTTACAAAGTTTGAAGTCACAACTAGGCCTATTAGATAATTAATGTTTTTTAAAAAAACTCGTTTTGAATTATTTCTCATTTGAAGTGGTTTTATGGCATAAACAGAATCAAATCGTCGGACCAATTTTTCGAACGAACGAACGCTGTCAAAATTAAAACAGATAGCAGCGCATATGATTGTCCACAACGACGACGACAGCGACGTTCGTCCAACGACGGTTCGTCCGACAATGAAACAAATTCTAATTTTGTCGCATTTTGTTTCCAGCAATACATTAATGTTTAAATATTCTGGATTATGTGGAGCTAGAACGATACCTTCTATTTTAGCAGCAAAATTGACAAATCAAAGAAATGTTATTTCGTAGATATTTTCAAGAAAAACTAACGAGGACCAATAGATACAATTAAATTTTTCAGTTTTTGATGAAACAATTTATGAATAGTTACACTTTTCATTCTTTTTAATTTAAAAAATTAGAAGCGCTTTGTTTTATTTACAAATATTCAGTTCGTAAAAAACTAAATGTTCTTAAACTGTGTTTAAAACAGCTGCTTCATATTATCTGCGTTTTTCTACTCCATATTATCCTGAAAGAAGATGACCTTATCGTATTTTGGCTCGCATTTAGGTTCCATGCAAATTTCATATTACAGGTTAACCTCGCTTAACACGCACCTCTTATAACACGGTCTCGCCATAACACGATCAACATTTTGTGACACATCTTCGATTAACACGTAAAAAAGCCTCGTACGGCCTGTGAGGTATTGAAACCAAAACAATAAAATAAAAATTGCGCGTTATGTTTCCCTGATTTATACAAATGCATATAGATACATATATGACATGGTAATGGAAACAATTACAATTTTCATTTTTGAATCTTTGGTGTTGGAATAGTCGAACTTTAGATTTTATTGTTCCCATCACATTCCGTACAGTTTTACCGGATATTATTTTGGTAGCCCGAATATGCATTTCATTCAAATTTTTAATTTTTTAAGATGGTTGGTAATATTTCCGTAGATTTCTTTCTAAAGTTTTCTGATAATGTTCAATCTGCTGGCGCTTAAGCAATTTTGCAGATTAATGTCCTGTGCAGAAATTTTAAGCTTTAACTATGGTAACAGTCGGCGGTTGCAGCGCAGTAGAGACATGTTGCTAAATGAGGCAAAAAACTTGTCCAAGTTCTATTTTGTCATATTAGTGGTAATGATCTCTTTTTCGACCACTTATTTAGATGTAAATCCGCATTCATCGACCCCATTACTAAGATCGACATGGAACATTTGCCACACTGACAAAATGCTTGCCATGCCATAATCCCGTTGGTTACTTTAAATGTAAAAATTTGTTTAAAATGTTCCGGAACTTTGGATTTATTTTTTCCAAATTAATATTGTTCTCCTAGTAGTGTCGAAAAATCAATTTCTAAATACGTTTTATCATTCTTTACTAACTACACACGCATTTTGATTGCTTAATAGGTGTCTACATTATTGTTTGTTTCGCTTTTTGTCAATTTTTGTTGTTTATACTTTCTCCTTGGTACTGAATATTTTGCTTAAAAATTTATGGTGTATATTTTTCTTATTTTTAATATGTAAAAGTGGTTTGAGTTAAATTTATTTGCTAAATCTGTTAGCTACAAATATGGTCTGCGTTTTAACATATTTCTTTTCTAAAATTTTATTTTGCTCAAACTTATTTTACCATTTCCTTATTTTTAAGGCATATTCACATGTTCGAGAAAATGAACGATTGCGAAATCTTGCATATCTTGCAAATTTTTTTTTTTAATAGTTTTGTATCCCACATGTCTATTAGTTAAGAAAAAATTCAGTTTTGGTACTCCGTCTTGCGGCGACAATATTTATAAAACTTATCAAGCTATATGAGTGATTTTTTCAGAACACACAAAAAATAGTTCTAATAAGACAATGTCGCTATAACGGTAATCTTCCGGAGACTATCATTTGCAAAGTGACGTGGCAAAGTTTTGCAGTTTTTGATGTGTCATGTTTTAGTTAGTATATAAATGTATGTGCATACATATACAAAATGCCTTGCAACACATTTAAAGAGTGCAAGACCGCACTTTAATCATTCATATGTTTGTATGTTTCAAACAAGTATCTACAGTGGGTGGTCAAGCAATTAGCACGCTGCAATAATAAAACTTTTTTTATGTTTAAAACAAACTCTTCAAAATCTATTATATGAATGCAATTATAGTTCATAAGAAATTATTTTTAACGTGATTTGTACACATTTTCGCCCCATCTTTAAAAATCAGAAATCTGTTCAGTACACCGTTCCAAACTAGTTAAAATTACCTACCACAAATACGAGTATTATTCAATGTATTGTTTTTCTTTTTATTTTATTCGCAAAAATGCACCACTTTCTCGTTCAAGTACATATGTAAATTAACACATACCGTTAGAAATACTGTGGGACAAATAACACAGAAAAATGGCTTTTCTGGTTTTGATATCAGTTCTAGGGTAATTAGGGACCGTTGAGTTCGAGTCGGCAAACCGTTTTTAAAACTTAGTTTACGTTTTCGCAAAATATGGGCGTTACTTTTTCGGATTTTCCTTGACTATTTTCACGTTTTCAATTGTAATTTCGAAACCAATAAACCGGTTGATGATTTTTTTGTGGCATTTACAACACCTCACGGCTTCTTTTCAAATTTTATTTATTTTTATAAGTTTTAAAACTCCGCGGTAATTGAACCTCAAAGTCAGAAAATATGGAATTTTATGGCGTTTTCTTTGATGTTGAAAAACACGCACATTTTTCATAAATCAATTACCGAGTTAAGTGTAAAATGAAAGCGGAAACATCAAGTAATACAACACAGCCAAATTATTTAGTGTAATACTTATTCTCATCGAAATAATAGCAAAAATGTACCATAGTCATTTTCATCATTTTTTATACATACTTTTTCCTTTAAAAATTAGGTCCCTCAAAATATGCTCTTATATGGACTTACATATATCTCTATATGGACTTACATATATTTATAGTCTGGAATACAAGCAAAAAAAAAAGATTTTGAATTGCTCGAAACAAAAAAAAAATTAAAAACCTTGCATGTTTGAGGCTGTTAGTTTTTAAAGGAAAAAGCCCTTGTTGCGCTGTGTAAGCTAAGCAAAGAAGAAAACAAAACGCGTTTGGAAACTATTTTAGTACGTCTTACATCCACTTAACCCATTAAAGCCGGGTACCAGTTCCGCCCAGACCAGAAACAAAACTTAAGCTTTCTATCTCTGCACGTTGCTGAGATATTCATTATGTACTTTGTACCCATTACGTAGCAATGGTAGTTTTTTCCATACTTTTTAAAGTGATCAGCTAAACCCGTGAACAAAAGATGTATTGTTTACAGGTGAGTTAGGAGGCAGATTTTTGTGAAGTTCTAAGGCCACTACGTTTCGCCACATTTTCCACCTCCAGAAAATTCACAGTTTTTGGAGTCTGGTAACTCTAGCTAGATGGCGGAATTTTAGGGTGACCTCTACTAGACTAAGGTAGTTCCATCTTTACCCCAACCATCCCTATCCGTCTATATATATATCTGTGGCATTTTGGCAAAACAACTTATGTCGAAATAGTGCAAATTTCCAGTTTTTTAATCATAAAGACACAATTTCAAAACGCTTCTTTTGGTGTAATCGGCTTGTTTATACGACATTTAGTTACAGAGATATAATGTATAGCATTTCAACTTTTCTCGAGTTTTGTATGAGATTTGCTCTGCACCTTATCAGTATTTTCACTCTCCTGAACAATTTGAATATTAGACTTAGGTTGTTTTGTCAAAATGCCACAGATATATATCCCTATATGATTTTGAGATATCTCTACCACGAACTTTTCTGTGATTTTTTTAAAAAGTAAATTTTCATGGGTAAATTTTTACCCATTAGGCAGCAATGGGTTAAACATGAAAAAGTAGATTTTTCGTAAGCGTGCTAATTGCTTGACTACCCACTGTATGTACATACTGGTAAAACTCCGTATTAAGGGGGTATTACGATTTTTGAAATTTTTTTTTTCGATTTTTTTGTTATTGTTTCTTTCTATTCGTATATGCGTCTAGAATTCGTCCCCCGAATATCAGATCGTTCCGTACATTAGAAAAAAAGTTATTGATATATATATTGTTATATGTATGCGTGAAAAAGAAGCGAACGCAGGGCGCGCGCTCCAGCGTTACGCGTTTTTCTCGAAATCATGTTTTTGAAATCGGTTCCAGCTCGGGAGAAAAACTGTAAAGTGCAATCGGCCTAATTTTTTTTTCTACTTATTTTTAAATACAATATCTAGTGCCTGACGAGAGCTTTTTTTTTTTTACTTCTTTTTTTTTTTTCTACACGACTTTTCGTCCCAAAAAAACGACCATTTTTCGTATGTTTTTTTTAAAGTGCTGCCATTTTGTTATATTTAAAGTTAGAAAAATTTCCTCTCGTCAGGCACTAGATATTGTACTTATCTTTCAAAAACACTTTGATTTTTTGATTTCAGATATGCAGAATTGCTGATCTAGCTGGAACCGCAACTGATTTGCCGACTGGGATGTCCACTTCAGCGCCCTCTATAAATTACACTTTAAATGAAAATGTCAAAAAAAAAATTTTTTTGTACTCTTGAAGTTTGATACTAATAATTAATAATAATTGACTGGCACGACAGCCCGCTTACGCGAGACTAAGGCCTAGCTTCCCGCAACTACCCGTGTTGTGCGTGTGAATTTGTACGCGGGTTGAAGGGACCTACAGTTTAATGCCGGTTCCGAACGGCAGGTTGGGAGCTCTTTCATAAGCAATTTTTACTCTCAGAGGTTTGCCATTTCCAGCTGAGAGGACAGCCACCGAAAGAGAAAACGAGTTTTCCCGTTATTTTTTTAGGTGTTATTACAGGCAGTATTTGAACCTGAGGTTGCTGCCTGCGACTCGCGGTCCAACGCACTAACCAACTGAGCCACGGCGGCTGCCAAGTTTGATACTACGATGTGTAAAAAGATTTGAATAAAAAAAGTTTTTCAGTTTCTCAAAAAAAAAAGTTGAAAATTCATTGAAAATCGCCCAAAAAAATCGTAATACCCCCTTAAGCGAGGTCTACCTGTACTTGATTTTAAATAATTTAAAATTTTTAAAAAATTCATAATTGAAATCGTTGTTGAAGACATAAGTATGTTGCTGTGTTGGCGTTGCAACTAATACATTTGTTAATTAGCTTTTTATTGTTAAAGGACCAAAACGATGAGGATTCTTATATAGGAGCACCAGCATTGTGTTGGTTTTAGGTGGAAGGAGTACACATACGAGCAGAGGAGGAGCTTGTTCGTTCGAAGATAGTATTATGATTGTATAGAACCATGGTGGCGGTGAAGAGCTTTGAACACACATATGTGCAAAGTTATGAAAGGAAGAAAGAGAAACGTTGTTGACGCAGTTCCTTTTTTCCTGGCTTCCCAACAAGTTTTCAAAAACGTGTGGTAAGCAGGGTTCAGTATACCATTTAGCAGTTACCGCCTGTCCAGTCTCCAGAGGAATAACACATACAACTTTTCCTCTGGTGAAGTAAATGATATTATTACTGTTGTTGTTGATTTCTGTTATCAGGCTTAAACGGGTGGATTAGCTCTTTCTGGGCTCCACCCATTTAAATGAAATATCGCTAAATCAACTCGATACGTTTGGCAATAAAAATGCTGACAAGTTGACGCAAATTAACGATTTGAAGCATACACAAACTATTTCTTTGAGGTTCTAAAGGATTCTCATTCATAAAAATTTGCAAATTAAGTTTAGGTTACCAACAAATATCCTTATCCTTGGCTTAGCCTTAGGAATGCAGATTTTCCCATGGCTTATGTTGTTTTTATTGTTCTGAACCCCAATTCCTGCTGTATGTCGATTCTTCTTTTTAACGTTAGAAAGACCGCAGGTTTTCCATACCTACAAGGACTACATTTTGAAAAGATTTGGCTAATTGAAATTGTAGAACTAACTGTAGAACCCAATAAAAAAATAAAAGTCATCAAAGCAAAATTTGATAGAAATACTAAACAAAATACAGATATTTAAAAATGAAAAACCGTTAAAATGACCGCAGTGGTCATTTTACTTTCAAATACGCGGAGATTTTTTTATCATTCTGATGTGTGATAATAATGTGTTAGATGTGGTAGGTATAACAGTAAAAAAGTTAAAGAGATAATAATATAAAATTAGCTGGTTAGCCATTTTTAATTTGACGAACTTGATACAATGCAATGAATAGGCTAACTTTACGCTGATTTGAGAGGACCAAAACCGACCAATAAAAAGCGAAAGCCAAGTTTCTGTTGTCGCTGTAAACATCTTCCAAGCCGTTCGAAATAGATAGGTAATTTTCTTAGACAAAAAACCACTTTTGTGAAGACCCATCCAAAAGTTGATATAGGCGTGAAATTAGAGGTCATTCATATCTTTTTCGCTAAATTTTCTATTTTGAACTTTTAGGAACAAAATGTGTGAGTAAAGCTCTTCCAAAAATGTATCCTTCAATATTCTTTACCGAATCCGTTTGGAAACAATATATGCTTTGGATCTCAGTCTACAGTATCATACTCCTACATTTTATGCTTTTAGCTTTATTGGTTAAAAGTAAGAAAATGTCTGTCCATAAGCAAGAATTAAGTACGCAATTACGGATGCATTAATTTTTTGTTTTAAAATTTGGCTTTTCTGATTAGGGCGGCAATTAAGTATTTTTTAGTTTTCAGTTTTGCAAATTAATTTGAAGCCAGCAATCAAACCAACTTCAACTGAGTGTTTAAGTCTGAAAATTAATTTTTAAAATACATTTCAATAAGTAGAGTAAGTTCGGGTAATGTGATATACCTGTTTGTTTTACGGCGATTCCCGACACACTTTGCCTTAAAAGACACTTTTTTTGGTCTCAAACTGCTCACTGATGCATTAGTTAGTATATATATGATTATTAACTCTTTAAGATAAACTGTTGACGAGTTTTTTAATTAAAAATCAAAATATCCAAATATTGGCGTCTGATAAAAGTGGCGGGTGATATATCCGATAAAACGTTATTTAACAGACCTATTAGTTTAAAACTTGGTGAAAATAGTACAAATCAAAAATAATTAGAGACGTGTTTCTCATTTTGTTGGAAAATCACAATCTGACGAGGGTTAAACATTTTTATCGAGAAACATGATTTCATGGATTTTTGAATCTAAAACCTAACCATAACAGATTTTTGAGAATATTCCACTTCAAATATTATAAAATAAAGTATATATTCATTTCTGTATACAAATATTACTACTGTCATAAGTTTGGGTACTGTGATGTACTATATCACATTACCCGATCTTTGGTATATCACATTACCCGAAATTTACTTTTTGAGAAAAAAATATTATAAAAAACGAAGAAGAGCGTACCTCGCAAACCCATAATCGATATCACTGAATTACTTCTGGTTAGCCTTGAACTTTCTAATAATATTTTTTTTTTACCTTTTATGCTTTCAAAGTTCATGACCAAAAACTTATGCAAGCACTACTGAAAGCACTTCATCACACTGACTGTAAACTATTTAAGCAATCACATCGAAAATCATGCAGCACGAGTTTTTTTAGCTGTTATGATGTTTTAAAAAGGTTAATTTTGAAAAAGGTGAACGCACTTGTGAAATAAGCCACTATATCACATTACCCGACAATATCACATTACCCGAACTTACTCTACTGAAACCTTCTAAAATGTATCAATAGTACTTATTTATTTTTAAATAGCAATTAACACAACAATCGGCACCGCCGTTTCGCGTCCATGCGGAGCCTGGGGTTTGGTCTTGAAAATTGTATTTATTTATTTACTACTTTGCAAACATAAATAATTATACGTTTGCGAAATTAAAAATTGCACCATCGGAAAGACCGACCTCGAGAGTAATGAAAAAGTTAATTCATGTATTTGGTTTTTAACATTTCCATGGCGAATAGTCCGGCATAAAGGGTACGTCGAAATATGTTCTTGTGAGGTCAAACGGTTAGTGACTGATCCGAATAATAAATAATATCGTAGGCATTGAGTTGCGTCAGACAGCCGTTTTTTCTATAGACTCAGTACTGCGACGTACGTAAAAGAACCGGCCAACATGGGGACTGGCACTACGTACATTTCAATTTTATTTGGGGGAACGATGAATTTGCAATGTAAGGAGGCAATTTTACGAAAACTCTCTTTCTAGTAGCTTATTTGAAAAATAGAACAAAAATGAGAGTCGACCATATACTTTGAATAGCGACCTGGAGGGCTACCAACACGTATTAATGTTCAGTTATCAGTGATTCATTTGAATCGGGGTTCGGTCGACCGACCGTACTGGACGGGAGTATGACGTTAAGGGACATTACCTAAGTGCGCGGTACAGAAGTAGCAGCCTTCGGCACTTTTGGGCCGAAAATTCGGTTGGCATTCCCACAGTTCAGCCTTTTGATGGCATATTTTTATTGTTGTGGTCGTTGTTGGAAATTGATGAGTGCATTTTGCGTAGCACTAAACCCCACACACATGTGCAATGCACTTGCAGCACGCACCTGCGCTTGTGCCGCCAAGCAACACTCCGCGGCAGTCACGAGATGCGCGTCGGCATTACAAATGCAACGTTGGCTTAAGCGTTGTCGTTAACGTTGTCGTTGGCGTCGGTGTTGGCAAAAGCGAAAGCGGAAATGGCAACGGGCGCGAACCAATTTCCCTGGTGGCGAGCACACCGCGGTGAACCGCGACGCGACACAGGCAACGGTAGGACGCGTATACGTACTGTGGTTCCCGCTGCTTTCTGGTTAGACCGTTGGCTTATTGCGACAAGCACACTTGACTATTAATTAATGACTTTTTGAATATTTTTCAAAATTTCAAAATTAATTGGTTTATTCATTTATTTAAATATTTTTATACCGCTGCTTACTTTCTGCAACTTTTGTCAAGTGTATTAAACTTTAGTTGTTTTATGACCGCTAACGCCGCGACTAATTCGTTTCGGTCGCTTCACTGTTTACGCTGCCGACTGCGTCCCGCTGCGATTGCCGCTCTCTCCTGCTGAATCAATTGTTGTGACTCTGGTCTAAGTGCTTTCAATCTGGCAAATTGCCGCACCAGAATTTCAAAAACAAACCGCACGGGATGAAAGCTTAACGACAACTAACGGCTCAACATATCGCCATCGCTGGCAACCACGGGGCGGACGTGAGCGGCACTGAGCAGGACGTGACCGTTATTGTTGTAATAGGCTGCCCAAGACGGTGTTGTTGCCTTTGCTGTGTCTGTCCGCATCGCTCTGGTGCCGCCGCTATTGCTGCTGGCTATTGTTCTCGTTGTTGCTGTTGGCTTGCCGCTAATGCTCCTCTGGTCGTCAATATCGCGTTCGACGGGTGTCTCGTCTTTTTTGGAGACGCGGCTCCGCCAGATATGCAACAATGTTTTACTTTCCCCCATTTGCCGAACTCACACGAACGTTTCGTTGCACTTCAACAGGGCGTCCTTGCTCTTGTCAGCGTAGCTCGTAGGCCACCCCTGTTCATTGGCGTTGCTGAATATCTGCGCAGCGCATACGCAATAAAAGCTTTCCTCTCTTTTGCTCTCCGAGTGTTTCAGCTCAAGTTTAGTTCGCTCTTCGAACGCGTGGAATCACCTGTTGAATTTAGTAATTGTTGATGTTCAAATGTATGACTCGAAGCCGAGTGGCAGCGCGGACATGGTGAGCGAGTGAGCCTGCATCGGCACCTCATCGAAACCTTCGAATTCACTTTTAAACTGATCCTCTTTCGGGAAATCCTTGCTTTTTGGAACTTTCAACAACAGATCATAGTTTTTGGCTAATCCAAAATAATAACAGAGTATTTGTTAGTACTCATTGCAGGTAATGTCACTCCTGAAAGTGTACGACACTTCCCTTAGCAAAATTAAAATTGCAACTCAATGAATCGCAAAAAAGCAAACATAAAAACGGGCGAACAAATTCGACACAGAGAGCATAACTGTTGAAGATAGCCAACATCTGGTTGCGTTATCAAGTAGTGTCTGCTTCAAGGATTCAAGTAACATAGGCGCGATAAGAGCGTGTGGCCAGCATGTGGTGCCGGCATGCTCTTAGCGTTAGGATAAGAAACATTGTAAATAAGTAGGTACCAGGCGATAAAAAATATTATAAATAAATCCAGCGCTCTAGTTACAACAGTGAACTGTGGTGCTGGGTTTTCTAGTTTAACAACAACTATTGACGCACCTACCCGTTTCTGAGCGATTTAAGAAATTTTAAACAAAATCGAGTGATTTAGGGCGAAAGAGTTTTTAAGGATACTTACTTAACCCTTTCGCTACAGGTTTTTACTGGGGAAAGTTAAAATTTTAAATTTTACATCTTAGGCTTCTATGTGGTTATAAGAGCAACATTCCATAAGAAATTTTTTAATTTTTATACTCAGACCCTGTATTTTAGAGTGTTTTTCTATGAGAGTAACCACATCGTTGTGGCTGTAATAATTACTTAAACATAACACTTTTTACGCATAACGAAATTTTGAATATTTCTTCATTTACTCCAGCCAACATTAAAAAAAAAGTATCTAAACTGAAAGAAAACGTCAAATTAAAAAGTTCTCTAATTTTTTCTGCTTCTTCTTCCTTTACTATGTCAAGATATACCATTAAAAAACGTGTATACTTCTCTTCTTTACACTTAAATATTCAGTTTAGTAATTTCGTATTTTTCCTAAAACTTCAAACTATTCGAAAGACCAACAAAAAAATGTATTCTTGCAACCATGGAGGATGCAGACGTCCACAAAGTAGCATGTTGCCATATGGCAACAAAATAGCGAAAGGGTTAAGACTCTTGGTCAAATTTATTAAAAACAAATGTTAAGAATACAATTCAAAATCCAAGTTTTGCCTGGTGTACGCACTTTACAAATTGTCTTCAAAAAGAAATAAAAACTTGTTGAAGACAAAAATATAATTTTTAAGAGTATTAGTAGTGAGTAGGTCTTCATTTCTTTGAATCAGCTCGAAAAATTAGCTCGAAATACTTTTTATAAGGCTCATCCTTGCACAATCGTCCTTCGAATCCAAAGCTTCAATAATCGTCAAATATTAACTCTCCAACTATTATTACCAGGAAGTTGCAAAGTTTAAGAATTTTAACCCGGGGACCATTGCCGAACAGGAACTTCCTGTGCCCGGAGTCAAGTACTTGGCTCATTGCTTTCACGAAGCAAGGCAATATCCTTATGCTCGTCCTGCTAAAAAAGGTAGACGATTCTTTTAAATAGTGTGCTATACTCTTCCGAATTCATTTGTGTACTTGGAAAGACCATTCCAGTATACCATCGGAACAAAATACTTCTCAAACCATTATAGACCACCACCAAAGATTCATTTAGAATAATTTCAGCGTTCCTGAACAATCGGCCTTTTATCAGCTTTGAACAGTGCTCAACGAGAACTGTGTTGAAAACCAGATTTGTCCTTTTTAAAGTAAGGTTTCTTCTGATTTCTCTTTATCTTCTTCATATCGTACTTAGATATTATAATATCATTTATAAATTATCTCGTAGCAAATTGTCTAATTTTATTCGACATTATTTGAAATCTGATGCTCCTTCTTTCTTATGTTTGATTTGTGTTGTTGTTGTTGATTTATGTTCCATTGTTCAAATTTCATTGTTTAAATTGTATAATTTTACTCTCGAGTCGTAGCAACTCGAGCACATCAGAAATCATCCTTTTCTTTTTTAAATAAAAACGCTGGCTGATTTACAGTGTGAGCACATTTCTAAGCAAATTGGAAACTCTGGTTTTTCTTTGAAAATAATGCAAATGTTTTTAAAAAGCCGTTCAACCGTTGTATAGAATCTGTTCTATATAGCATCCACAGTTTGCGTCGTCCTGCATTGTCAAAGAAGAGAGGTGCGGTCGTTTCTTGCCAATGTGAGGTGGCGGACTATACACAGCACTGGTATAGACTAAAGCTAAGTGATATTTTCGACTCATTCAACTCAACACTCAAAGGACGCCATTAAACCTTTCAGCCCTCAGTTTATTGCTGTTATGATTAAATATAATAAAATGCATTATGCTTTACTCGTATAAATAAATTTATTATACTTATTTTATTTCTATCTTTTTATAAATATGTATGTCTGTTCATATAAAACCGATTATTATGAAGGGGGAAAACTTTAGTGGAACTGCGCTCGTCAACTACATAACATGCCTACAAAAACACTGTAGGTGCATATTATTCAGTCAATTAATGAAGTCTTTCGAATATGATATTTGTTGCAGCGATTTACATTGTTCGCATTTCAATATATAACAGATATATTCAAGACGTAACAGAAATATCCGAATACTCCACGCCGAAATACTTTCACATGCTCGCCCATCATTCGAGTGTATTTGTACGGACCCAAGACATGTGCTGCGTCAGATCGCAATATATAACATATTCGTAGAGATTGCACTGCTGCCGTGAGGATTGGCCCACCGACACAACGCCGCGCAGCACCCAGCGCCCCCTGCGGAATATCATTAGACCGCCACCCGAGTCGCCAATACACGGGCCGCGTCCATCTCGATTGCCAGCGCAAATGGTTCGCTCCGTTATGAGGTCCTTGAAAGCTTCCGACGAACTGAGGCAGTCGGCATTACTGACAATTTTCACTTCTACCATTTTGGGTAGCGATGACACATCCGCATCGCCCTTTTCGTCAAAGCCCCATCCCACGACGGTGGCAGTTTTGTCCACAACAAATTCTCTGTCGCCAGAATCCGTCCAAAGGCAAATCGGTTTTATGTACTGGTTAAAGCTGCAATTGCAAGAGGTGAGCTATTGGGTTGAGAAGTCTGGGAATGTTAAGAACTATGTTTACATATATGGAGGGATCAGAGAGGAGTGATTTATTATGGGTTAGTACAACCTGGTTAAACAGTTAAGGGTTAAGGCTTTGCCGGTTGCAATTGATTCATTTGAACCAAGCAATGATGCAAAATCAAAGTAAAACGGCCAGAATACGCGACCACGAATCGATAATTTTTCTTGATGAAAATGCTAGGCCACATAGTGCTCAACCGGTCAAAACATATGTAGAAAATGTTGAATGGGGACAGCTACCCCACCCGCAGTATAGCCCAGATATAGCAGCTTCTGACTACTACCTATTTCGTTCCATGCGGAACATCCTATCAGGAATACGCTTCACTTCAGTTGATGAAATGAAGAATTGGAATTTCTTTTGGATTCGTATACCCAAACTGCCAGAAAGATAGGACAAAGTAGTACCCAGCGATGGATGATTCTTTGAACATTGAATGTAATAGAAATTACTATTATCTATTTATTTTTAATATTATCTATGTATATATCATTCTATCTGTGTATATAAAAATCAATTGCCGTGCGTTAGTCTCGCTAAAACTCGAAAATGGAAAATGGCAACCGATTTGATTAATTTGTTGGGATTTTCTTCGCCTTGAATAAAAGGTTTTTAAAAAATTGGAATTTGAAGAATGTTGAACAAGGGGCGTCGTACCTGTAATTCGCACATCAATGAAACTTGGTACTTGATCTTGTCATTTAGTCGCACGATTCGACTGGAAGAGTGATGTGCGCATTGGGCAAGTGGGCGTGGTCCCGCCACTACAATGCAAATCGTTAATGTTGCAAACTTTGGGTATTGCCACTTCGGATTACTTTCAATAGATGGCGTTCGCGGGGACATTTTACATATTTATTTACATATTTATTCCGCACGATTGTATGAAATTGTCTTTAAAATGTAGTGGATTTTAAGAAAAGGATATTTTTTCTGAATAAAATCTGTATGAATAACATACCACATTTTTCATTAGTAGTCAAACTGTTATTATAATCATTCGTTATTATACTAAATTTCTCATTGCTCTCAAGATGTGCGCGAAAACGAAATACGCATTCAATATCGAAAGTTTCCGGTCAGTTCGTATTCGAGCGTTTGAAGTTAGAAATGATTTGTCGAAACGAATGAAATTTGTGTATTTGTGAAAAAGTCAGCAAAGAGATGGATTACATTCAAATAAAATTTGGTTATATACACATGTTAGCGTGTCAGCCTCTGACCCCGCGGTTATCAGTAAGTACTACGCCGATGCCAGTTTTCATCTATATTGTACGCTAAATAATTTTACTTGAAATTTTCAAAATTTCTTGAATTTGTTCTCCGTTGATGTGCGCATTTCTTCCACACTGCTCTCTATTTGTATGAACTTTGCAACATTTTTTACGACATCTTCCAACAAAATTTTTCCCAATGTTTGTAACCCCTTACCATCATCAGCACTTGCATAATGCATTGCCTAAAAGTTAAGACGGCTCCCATATTATTTCTCATATTATAATCAATGTGTGAAGAGAATTGTGGCACACATGTCGATTCTTCTCTCTCTCTTACTTGTAATGCAATGGGTAAGATACTTGTTCGATCGAATACTGATACTGCCGGAATTAACTTTCAGAAGCACGTATATAAAAATTTCTAAGGCCATTGCGTGTAAGCCTTTACCTTCGATTACATTCCTATTATTGTTTCGCACAGTGTCGGCGCGTGCAGGTAAAGTTAGCTTAGCCTACGGTGGCTGGCTTTGTAGGAAACACACTCAGAGAGATATACTACATGACCCGTTGTGATACCACAATTTCACTCGTTTGAAATGTGTATGCAGGACTGTTTTTTTTTTCAACTCGTGCCAGCGTGCTACCCGGTGGGCTGTCGAGGTCGTAAGCCTCCCAATTGGGTGAGATTAAGATTTCGTCGCTGACGATAGATTGGAAAGTGCAAGTTGATGTGTATTGGATCGAATTTGGTCGCAATGGCGCCTCGAACGTTAACTTTCACTACAGTTACACCAAATTTCAGGTCGCGCTGCAACCAACTCACCTATCCAAAGGCTCCATATGCAGTATGGCCAAGTCGGAGTCGGGTGTATTTGTTTTGTAATTGGGATGGTTTATAACTTGCAGCACATCGCGTGACACTATCTCGTTTTCGCTGTAGCTCTGCAGATCGTGGCGCCCGAAAAACAGCGCCGCCTGGTCCGCGCGCAGGCCTTTGAAGCAGTGGGCCGCCGAGATGACGGTGCGTCTGGACAGTAATGTCCCGCCGCACTTGAAGGTTAGCGCGTCAGCGTCCTTCTTGTAGACGGCGGTCAGCCACGGGAACTGACCTCGAGCCACCTCGGTGCCGCCGTAGATGAACGGCCGCACAATGGTGCCCTCCATTCCGCAGACCGCATTCAGATCCACTTGAGCGCCAGGCACGTTTCGCTCCACTGCGTTGGGTCTAGTGTATGCCGGTGTTGTTGTTGTTGTTGTTGTTGGCGGTGGTGCGGTCGGGCCAGGTGTTGTTGGTACGAATGGTGAAGCCTGCACCGGGTGAGGGTCTAGTTTAATCGGGACATACTGCCAAGCTGCATCGAAGTTGAAACGGTGGTCGTGGCTTGTGTACCCGGTGTGCAAAGTGTACGAGAGATCGTACCAAGAGTTGGGCGGCGGATCTGCGAGGCGGGTTCAAATGAGCACAGTTCGGTTTCTTAAATCTCTATTTACATGTTTACTCACAGGCGCTGGCCGTGCACAGTTCCTGTCCGTTGAGTGAGAGACGCGTCAATTTGGGCGGCTCGCTGGGTATGGGAAAGTCTACTTGGAATTTGACTGGTCGGCCGATCAGGACCTCGCCTATTACGGCTTTCTCGTCCGGGTAGGGTGTGATGCTGCCATAGTAGCTCTGCCACACCGACAAACGAATGTACATATGTATATGCGTGAATGTATGCGTGTGTGTATGTTAGAGACGATTGAACAGCGACTCCACTGACTCACCGTTCGTGGCAGACCTCGCTGGGAAAACGACGCCTTGATGATGGCGACGCCTATGGGGACGCCCGTTAGCAGAATCCTGCCGAAGTACGCGAAGCCATCCGTGGAGTACTCGAAATATTGCGGGCATTCGACGGGCGGCACATCTGACGCGCACGCGGCCCCCGAATTGCATACAATCAGCGCGAGCCCGAATATGCGCAGCTTGCTGGTCGGCAACATCTTTGACTAATATTTACACTGAACACTAAACGCCCAGCTAAGAGTGCCGTGACTAAGGCGAGAGCGAGAGCTGGTTTCTTTCGCGTCGTTCGTTCATTCACCAATCGCTGCTAACTGACCAAAAGACTTGCCCGAGTATCTAGCAATGCTGCGTACGATTAGCCGCGAGATCTCTCGACCGCGTGTTATTCCAGGGGAATAACACAACTGTCGGCGCCAGTGCCAAGCGTATTGATGCGCGTTCCGAGCTCACACAACGATTCGACGCAAAACCGTTTGCGTGACGGCATCGAAAACCCCGTCTACAAGTGGTACAACAACAAATGCAAAAGCTATTATAATACAGAAGAGAACACTTCAGTCGGCGTTATTCGACTTGATCGCAACCTTCACTACACTCGCCCCCTGCAACATAATGTGCACAAAATAAATCACACTGAAATAACTTGGATTGGAATCGATTGAAAGGCGTGTTTAAAAGCCGAGTCTGAAAACAGATGTTTGATAAGGTTATCTGTTAAGCGGGTGTGGCCGATTTTTCAAACGAGCAGGTCTATCTGGAATCGGTTCTCTTGGTGGAGCCAAACTTCACACCGAAATGAATATGCCGCGGTGCGCCGGTGTAGGGCATCAGAATTTCATTCGATGCTTACATTGCTTTGTGTTTTACATTTTCCAAATCTGAAACGATATTGACACAAAGAGTTTCTTTCTTGGGTTTTAACACACCCAACCGGGAGAGTCCAACCAGTTTAAAATTGGGTTTATTGTAAAATTTAAATATATCACGGCCCAATTTTTTTCCAAACGGTATTAGAATGGCAGTTGAAGTTTACTGTTCTGTATACTTAATGGAATCTTTGTCTTGGACTTGGGAGTCTGTGTATATTTTGCTTGTTGGTAGGAAAAGGTCCGTTCCAACAAACATAATCTGGCAATAATTGATATGTGTAACTGGGAATGGGTGCGACGTGCCCTCTTGACCTATAATGAGAAATGTTAATATATTTTTTCATACAAGAAATTTCGTTTTGTGTGTGTCTAATCACACCTTAGACACAGCGCACCTAATTTTATGGCCTTTCCGCACGGATAAAAAAGAAAAAAGATGAAAAGAATGCATTTACGCGTTTTAATTTTAAACGAAGGTTTATAAAATTACATTACATATTGGAAGTCAACTCAAAGGCGACGGCAGTTTTTAAAAAAATATCAAAATACAGTCGTGTCTAGATATAGTGAACTAATTATTGCAAGGCCTGTTCACAGTATTGAGGTTGTTTACTATATCAAGGTTAACATTTATGTTTAAAAACTCGTTTTATTTGCTCAAAATACACTTTTTGCTTTTTGCTTGAACTTGCTTTCAAAATTTTGTTCATGACTTAGAGGCTCCATGACAAAATTTGGGTGTTCACTATATCGAGGTGTTCACTACATATACCCAGACACGACTGTATTCTAACTTCCAAGAAAATTAAAAAAAACACACATTTAAGCACTAGTTATTATGTCTCAAATTCCATGTTACAAATATTATTCAACGTATTTTTTTCTTTCGATTTCTAGAGGTTTCTATCGCTTCAAACGAAGTTTCTTTTAGTTGAGTTCAGATTTCAGGACAGCCATTTCGTGTTTAGAACACAATGTTACCTTGTAGTAATTTTATTATTGAATAATAATGGCTTGGCCTAAGCAATGTTTCCCTTTTCAGTGCCAATAATTGGGAAAAAATATTGTAATAATTTTGTTTGAGTAGATCATTACATGTTTTGTTGTTGTCACTTGTCAATCTCCAAGCACAAGTACACGTGTACGTACGCAGTGCCTGCATGAACGCCTACACACAGACGTACGTATGCGTACATATGTATGTTTGCGACCGTTGAGTGACATCTTGTCCTTAGATTTGCAGATCAATCAAACTCGCGCCCCTTTGTGCGCGACAATAAACAGCCAGCGGTACAAAGGCAACATTGTTGCGGCGTAATTGAATTTCAGTTAACAATTTAAAGTTGCTTCCGTTCAAAAGTCAGCCGCACAAAGTGTCAAGTCACCGAAAGGCGCCGCTGCCGCCGCCGCTGCCGCTACTGCTGTTGTGCCGCCACCCTCTGCGCCACACCACATCGCAGTCGTCTGCTGCTGAAGTGGGAGAAAATTGGTTTCGCCTTGACGTCGAATGAATTTCCATTTGTCGGTTATTCTCGCACTCGAAGGCGCTGCCGAAATGTCCGTTCGCTGACATTTCGCTGGGCGTGCGTTGAGATTTGCGTGTTATTTTGTGCGTTGCTTCATTACTCGGCTACCTTGAAACAGACGCGACGAAAAATAACAGCGCCAATTGGCATCGCCAAATCGTGCTGGCACTTTCTCCAGCCTTCAGTCATGTTTTCACACACGTACTCCTTGTACAACACTGTTTTTATTTATTGGGTCTTGAAAGCGACTTTCGCAACGCAGCCAATTACTTATTTAAAATAGCAACTGAAAATAAATTTTAATTAAACTTAGGAAAATGAATTTCTGCACATCTGGAGGTGATCGGTATTTGACATTACCTAAGCCTATTTATTAAGATTTCTTCGATTCTGTTACGAGTACGACTGATAATTGCCAAATGACTAGCTACGCGATTTTCAAGTTTGATTTTTGATGATTTCGTCTCGTAAATACAGTACTTTTCGCTTAAAGCGAACTTCGAGGGACTGGCAGCAAAATGGTTCGTTTTAACCGAAAGTTCGATTTAAACGGTTTCGTAATAAGCGAAAAATACTGTATTTTCGTAAACATTTATATTCTGTTTGCAAATGTTCTCAAATATTAAAAAAAACATATTTGGTTAGAGACGCTTTGGGACCGAGGAATTTTTTTGCCACGCCTTTGTGTGTAAATGTGCATGTATGCACATACATCCTTGTAGATGCGAATAAGTTTCTGTCAGCTCAACGGCCCATCGACTGGTGGCGTCGCTAAATTTAAATACTTATTTTTGTGTTTATTCTTTGCATCGCTGATTTTCGTTTGCGCAGCCACGCCGCATACACACTTTACACGTGATAACAACCTCTAAACACTCATTTGACAGCATAAAAATTGACTGTGCACACACAGCAACAGCAACAATGGCGAGATAAATCGACATTTGACTTAATGTGCCGCGTTCCCGGGCCGTTCTCCGCTGAAATATGGTGAGCTGTTCATCAAGTTGCCGCTTTTCGCCGGCGCTCTCGTCGGCTGTGTTATTTATCGGATATATGTAGGCATTGTTGTGAGTCCCCTACACGTACTTACATACTTCAACAAATCAATTTTTCCAAAATGTCCGCATTTTTGATACCAAAAAAAAAACAAACTTTGCTTTTAAATTTAAACTCGTTTGGAAGATTTTCAAACTTTCAATTAGTTTAAAGCCCACATGATTATGTTCTTAGAATAGTTAACACTGAGCTTTATTCAGTTAGTTTTAATTTTCGTATTCGTGACAAGAATCTTATTAAAACTTTGTTGTTCCCATACTTTGGGCTAACATAAAGTTGTAGTGCAATTCTGCGGCTGAAGTTTCGCACTGACCAAAATATTTTAATGTGCCGCGTGCGATACAGAATGGTGCTAAAGGTGCTATCAGACTAAGCAATTCAATACCGGCTGTTTTTAGCGAAATCCCGGGCCTAATGCTTCGGGATTCCAGGATCTTAACCTTCACTCTGTGCTTGGTTACATAGAGTGGAGGTTGAGTTTTTGGAAATTCGACAAATTGGTCCCTTAATAACTGACTGGTTTTTTCGGAAATATATTTGATAAAATAAATGATTTAATGTCGGTCCTACATTTAATCATTTAAGAATAACAGCAGCTTCTGAGCAATTTCCTAGCACTTTCGTTTACCCCTACTTCACAGGCTCCAATATTTTGGCTATGTAGTTTTTCATTTAACTCTATGAAAATCAATAAACTGTTCTATAAACCATGTCCCTGATTTCCACAACAAGAGTTTTAACTTACTGAAAGTACAAGAGATGAATGAATTTAATGGTTTTGTTTTGGATTGCGATATTTTTATACGAATTTCATACAACTTTTGTTAAAATAAACACAATTGTTTTTTTTTAAAGACTTTTATTTCATAAAAACGGCAGCTGAACAGGAAAAGCCCACTTTTTGGAATGTACTTTCGAAAACAAACTTGCACACTATGAATCAGTTAGTAAATCACTTTTTGATAGTAATTTCCACTCGCTGCTGCATGAATTCGCTCATTGTTAGCGAACTGATCAAAAATGTGTACAAAATTCTTAGAGATAAGAATATTTTTGGATACTATTATAAATATATGTAAATATTGTATATTTTAAAAGATTAACAGCAACTTGAGAGATTGTTACCCACAG
Source organism: Melieria crassipennis (assembly GCA_963668005.1). NCBI lineage: Eukaryota > Metazoa > Arthropoda > Insecta > Diptera > Ulidiidae > Melieria > Melieria crassipennis. The sequence continues at coordinate 82,455,829 of OY764961.1, read as the reverse complement.
ATGAAATATATCGATATAAACGTTGCCTTTTGGTGGTAACACTGTGTGTGAGTTTGTTTACATTTGGTTCAAAATTGTTTTGGCTGCCTATTCTTCTATGCTGATGCCGACCGGACCGATGGAAATATGAAATTGCTTTTTTTGTGGCCACGCGTGCATGTTTTACTCTCTTGAATGGAAATTATTCCTGAAAGCATGCATAGTCTGGCAGCACCTTAAGTTGCTTCAAATCATGGCGAAATCTCGTTTACTTCTTCCTTCGATGCTGCTTCTTTACCTCTCTCCTTTGCTGTCGCCGTGTTTAAAGTTTTCTTCTACAGCTACACTCACTCACAGTCGCTGTTAGTTCACTGTGTACAACATAAATCGCACAATTTGGCCACACTGAAGCCATTGTTGTTGGGCTGTCCTTACAGGTGGGCGGAATGTTTTTTGTTCAACGTTTGGAGATGCATTGATTTATTTAAAAAGTTGCAATTTGACTATTCGCATTGTTTTGTTGCCCAAATGTGATATCGCAGCATGTGGTTGACGGCATAAAGCTTGAAGTGAGAAGACTTTGCTCATGATACAATTAACAATGTAGACTAAATACGAAGAGCCACGAAAATTGGCGTACGAAACATTACAGTTGTCCTTAAATGTTCTCATTGAGCAGAGTGGTTTGCTGCAGTTTAAATTTAGGAACAGAAAGAAGATCACCAGGGTGTCACAAGTATCAAAAAGTTAATTTTTGAAAATGTTTTATATTTCATATTTGAAATTTATATTTTAAATAGAACATCGCTCACAATGTTTGTTGTTTGCCCTATTTTATTTTGAATGCTAACGAAGAGGCTGAAAAACAATATTACGAACTCCTACTTGCAAAATCCTTGTTTACTTTGTTTATTGTCGCTAACAAATTATTGGTTATGTGCAGTTGCACAAGCAAGGGGGGGCGGGGGGGAGGGGGGTTTGGTGTTCGCACAAATATTTGTTTGTAGGTGGCAAATATGGTTTCAGGTGGTATGGGGCCTGTGAACATCCTGTGTGCGCGATTGCTTATGGTTGTGGGCTCTGGGCCCTGAGCTCTTTCTCATGCCGTCGCTGTTAGATCATTACGATTGCAGCGAACTCGCAGACGACCTACCATTTTCCTACGGTTCCAAGCATTTCTGGCTCAACATTTTTCACACTATTTGGCGTACCGAGTGCCTTCTTCTATTAGCTTTTACCGCTATTATCGAGGCCCAGATTCGCGTCTCAGACGGAATTGTTGACGTTGCCACCTTTGGCAGCAATCGTCTGTAAATCCGACTCTTTCTGCTGCTCTATGTATGTTTAGTTTTAGCGCGCTATCATATAAAATATTTTATTTCTTTATTTATTTCAGTCTATGAACTTATGAACTTACTTATGATCTCTTACAGACTATTAAAAAATTCATTTTAAAAATTCAACTAAATATTTTAAAACTATCGCTTTTGAAAGCGCGAGATCTAGATGCGGATTTAGAAAGGGCTTTGGCTACTGGAGCGAAATTCGTTTTGTCACTTTTCGTAGGCTGATTTTTTTTACTGGCTAGCAGCAATTAGCGCACTCACAAATAACTGGCATTCAGGATCTACGAAATATTGTTTATTGTTATAAATACATAATATACACTGTTGGCTATATTTTGAAGTTGTAGTAAAGACGGTTCTAAATTTTAACCTCTCAAATAAATTGCAGAGTAGCTGTGTGTTCTATTAAAATGCCAAATGTATACTTGACATAAAATATCTAATTTTCAAATAGTTGCAAAACAAATTCTCGAGTTGCCACCCCAACCTACCTACCTTCCTACCTATGGAAGAAATTATGAAAATTTTTGGCCAAAAATTCCGAAATTATCAAGGCCGTATGAGATGTCGTGGTGTAAAATCCATGAATTGTTCTTCCACAAATCGGGCCTTTTTTTCCAATGGCTTCACGCAAACGACGCCTAACGCCTAAATAGTATTCTTTATTGACCGTTTGGCCCTCCGGAAGGAATTCGTAGTGCACCACGACACGAATATCGAAGAAAACCGTCAGCAAAACTTTGATTTTGGACCGACTTTGGCGCTCTGTGTTCGGTTTTGGCTCATTTTCGAAGCACCATTCGGACGATTGTTGTTTGGTCGGCATATCCAATTCATAAACCCATGTTTCGTCACCAGTAATGATGCGATGAATTTTGGGTCGCTGTCTGCGTTGGAAATCATCTCTTTGGCCACATCAACACGAGCACGTGCTGGCTAGTTCGAGTCCTCTCGACTTTTCAAAAACAATATCCAAAATACTTTCTCACGTGTGAGCGCCGAGCGATGTCACTGCATAATCGGAATTTTTTTGGGGGAATCTGCTGAAGGCTCCCAATACACAGCCCGGCGACAACCATTTGAGTTTACTGTGCTGCTGCGCCTGAAGGGTGGTTATTTTTAAATAAACACCAACTGAAGCGAAAATTTTGGGATTTCGCTGTCGGTATTTGGCGGGAGTTTTCACCACTTTCAGTCTGTTTGGGTCGCAAGGGGAGGAAAATCCATACACATGGCTTGTGGTGGGCGGTGGCGGTGGCGGCGTTATTAGCGGTGCCACTGCTGTTGGTTGTTGGCGCGAGAGTTGAGTCTTATTGATTTATCGCTTTCTCCGCTTTAATAATAAAATTGTGATTTTCTATATATATAAATGTGTTTCGTGCGCTTTTATTTCGAATAACCGCAGTGGTAGCAGATGTAGGGGTAATGTTTTTCAAAAGGTTCCAACATCAAAGACTTATTGTTGTAATTTGTCGTTTAAGGATTTAAATTCTTAACTTAATCCCATGCAACTGTTTAATCTCCCCTATAGTGTATATAATTGGATAATTATGTATGTATTTGACAATTAGCTGACTTTTGACATAATAAATCTCAGTTACCGTTAATAGCGATGTACTCGTAAACCTAGGCTAACATCGGCTTTATTCTTTTCCAAAAGGACAATCCTGCTAAATCAGAGAGAGCATTGCTTTCGTTTGAGTTGGATGCAAACGCTGGCAGCCGGGATTCTACGTTCTGGGCTTAACGATCTTTCATGGTGATGCCTTTTTAAATCACAGCTCTATGGAGGGTTCGAGACTCCAGAATTCGTTAATTACACTGATCAACAGCAAAATGGCTTTTCTGGTTCTGACATCAGTTTTAGGGTAATTAGGGACCGCTGATTTCGAATCCGCAAACCGTTTTGAAAACTTAGTTTCCGTTTTCGCAAAAAATAGGCGTGTCACTTTTTCGGATTTTCCCTGACTTTTTTCACGTTTGGGATTGTAATTTCAAACCCAATAAACCGGTTGACATGATTTTCACTTTGTGTCATTTACAACACCTCACGGCTTCTTTTCCAATGTAATTTATTTGTATAAGTTTTAAAAATCCGCGGCAATTGGACCTCAAAGTCGGAAAATATGGAATTTCAAGGCGTTTTCTTTGATGTTAAAAAACAAACACATTTTTCGTAAATCAACTATCGAGTTATGTATAACACGAAAGCGGAAACATGAAATTATACAACACAGCCAAATTTTTTGGCGTGAGTCCCATTCTCATCGAAGTAATAGCAAAAATGTACCATAGTCATTTTCATAATTTATGATACTATTTCCTTAAAAAATTAAGGGCCTCAAAATATGCTCTTTTATATATTCCATTCACTGTCTGGAATACAAGCGAAAAACAAAAAAATTTTGAATTGCTTCAAACAAAACAAAATTAAAAACTTTGCATATTTGGAGGCTCTTACTTTTTAAAGGAAAAAAACTGAAATCTGTTCAAAATGACTTTGGTACATTTTTGCTATTATTTCGATGAGAATGGGACTCACGCCAAAAAATGTGGCTGTGTTGCATTACTTGATGTTTCCGCTTTCTTGTTATACATAACTCGATAATTGATTTACGAAAAATGTGTTTGTTTTTTAACATCAAAGAAAACGCCTTGAAATTCCATATTTTCCGACTTTGAGGTCCAATTGCCGCGGAATTTTAAAACCTATAAAAATAAATTGCATCGGAAAAGAAACCGTGCGGTGTTGATAATGCAACGAGGTGAAAATGATGTCAACCGGTTTATTGGTCTAGAAATTACAATCCCAAACGTGAAAAAAGTCAGGGAAAATCCGAAAAAGTGACACGCCCATTTTTTGCAAAAACGGAAACTAAGTTTTCAAAACGGTTTGCGGATTCGAAATCAGCGGTCCCTAATTACCCTAGAACTGATGTCAAACCCAGAAAAGCCGACCAAAAGTCGAAATTTGTTGCCCTGTGTTATTAGTTGAGCTTCTAATATAGCTTCTTACTGGAGACATCTGTTTCCCCTGGGGTAGCAGATACGATTTGGAGTGAAGTAATTATGGACTCCTGTCTTGAGCTGATGGAAATCATGGGTGCTGGGGGAAAAATCGGTAGGGAGACCATTCTACAATTCTTTCTGTGGTGCGAATAGCGCCGGAACATCGTTTTAACGTGGAATGCATGGGCGCCAGTGTTCGAACGGGTTGCCCCAGCGAATAGCCGGAGTGATGGCCTCAGACTGCTCAGAACAATTACCGAAGAGGTATCAGTGGAATAAGGCCATTCATGCCACATTTCGGCGTTAATTGTTTTTATGTTAATTGCGTTGCTTCTGCGGGATTAACAGTTTTATGCCTCTCTTGAATATTTCAGGTTTTTGAGTTGTGGCCCTTTTGTATTTAGTGTGCGATATGTGCGTCGTTATATACACATACATATGTAGAACGTTTGTGTATACACACACATGCACGTATGTATGTACGTATGGGCACATGTTTAAAAATGCTGATGCTGAAAAATATATAAATTTTCGACAGCGCCTTGAAGCGTGAGGGGAACCGGCATTTACGGTTGGAATACTCGTATATTTTCGAGCACTTGGGAGAAGGTTGCAATGAAAGTTTAACCCTGTTCGGAAAGGATGTTTCATCCAAAACGTTAAACCTGGTTTAATGTGAGGTTGCGCGCACTGAAGCATGCTCGAAAATACACACACGCACACTATTCCCTGCGCATCCATGCCAATATGTACACTCGTACATCAGCCTGATGGCAATAATGTGATATTTAATGATCGGCAGGACAAATGCGAACTAAAATGTAGCTTTTTGTCGACGCGTGCTGCGTGGCGCACGCCATTCGTCATTGGCTGTCGTATTCGTTTTGCTGTGAACGCTCTGTTGTTCTCGACAACACGGCCTCTCGCCAACCGTCTTACGTCCGCGGAAACCGAACGCGGCACAACTACACACCCGAACACAAATGTTGACAATTTGCTGCCTCATTTGCGCTCGAATAAAACACTTTTATATTGTGGCACATAAAATCAGCAATAGCGGCGCGCAGCCCTCTTGCGCCCTCTTTCAGTTGCGCGCCGTTATGGCAGCAGCTGGCTCACCGCCCCACGCCAGTGTCGGCCGCTGATTCGGCTGTGGGTGTTGGCATTCCTGAAATTCGGCTGTCACTGCTGGAAATTACTTATGATTATTGCTATTCTTGTGCCGATATGTGCCAACAAATACAAAATCCGCGCTAACGGCTCGTGCCAGTCGGAAGCGGTTGTTGTGCACACTTGTTGGAATTGTTGGAAAGTGCATGACATGCAAATTTTTACTGGGATCTATCGCAAAATAATCGGATTAATACATTAAAACTCGTTGGCTTCATTTCCTATGATATATCGATATTTCACAAATCGTCGAGCATTTGACAGCCTACATTCTGACCGACAGTCGAATGGACACTTGTACATTCATATCTACGAGTTCAATCCGGTGCATAAATGGTTAGCCTTCAATCATCGGGAACACTGTGGGTCAATTAGACCCTGTTTATTATTGATCGCCTATAATTCCACAACTATTGAACCTTAAAGGTTAACTAACCTGTCTCGGATTTTAGGCCTTTTGAGGGTTTTATCATTGCTATCAAATTACGTTAAAAATTTATTTATTATATTTTGCGCTTTTGTTCTCATACTTATTTGAGTTCAAGAAATATCAGGCACTATATTAAATCAATCTTTTTCCGATTTTCCGACTTACAGATTGGTTTATACGTGCCATTTTATTCGAAAACTATTAAATTTCCGAGGGTTTTTTATTTTACAAAAGAACTTGTCTATTTCCTTTTCCTTATCTTTTTCCTTTTGTTTAAATGTAAGCGTTACCCTCTTATGTGAAATTAAGTTGATTTTAAAATTGAAATTGAATCCAAGCTCATTGTGTCAAAACATCTGTCTCACATTGAAATGGATCTACAAACTCTCATTTGACAAAAAAACGTATTTTGTTCTTTACATTTATCAAAATGTAGTAAAAAAGTAGTGTATAAATAATCTTAAGAAGAATTAAAGTTATAAAAACCAAAACAAACAAAACGAACTTCTCCGTTAATTTTCTTTTCAATGTCGCTTCTATACACTACCTTAAAAACATAACTATTGATTTTTAATATTTTATGTTTCTTCGCTCTCTTGTAGAGTTGTTTTTACGAAATGTCGCAGAATGTGGTACAATCAGTAGTTACAGCATTCAGCATTCGCCACGAGGAAGCATTGATATAAGTTCAGCCTTAATGGGACAATTTTGGCCTTTATGCGAAATTGATGACAAAATTTCAAAGTCAAAATTATGATAAATTTCAAGTTCTGATAGATTTGAATTTGAATAAACCTTTCGACTTCAGATTGAGTTTAATAACCAGAATCTGGTATGCCTCGCACCACAGAAAACTCTGTGTTCTGTGCTTTCACTCATTTTCAAATAATTTTACAATTATTTGGTTGGTTTTAAATTATTATTATTTTTTTTGCAATGAATCGTAGCTTTGTACTAGTTTTTTTTTAATATAAATTTGTATTCAGTCGAAAATGCATTCAAGTTGGTAATGAAAAGAGATGAACGAATACAACTAAATTGTGGATAGCAGTGAGAGAGTTCAAAAGCGCATTACATGAAAATTCTCTTTTTCGTTGTTACTACTATGTTAAGTAACGCTGAGGTTGAAAAAATGTCAGTGCAATAACTAAAAAGTGTTACAAATGTTATTTTGTTTAAAAAACGTTTGATCTCAGAAAGGCGATAAATTCATGTGAAAACATCAACCCAACCGCCTTCCCTGACGAAGAACAAATAACAATATCTGAGATATACAGTTGAATCTCCCAAAACGCACCAAATTGTTCCAGGGGTGGTTGCAAATAGTGAGAAATTGCATTTATTGGACGGATTTGAAAAACATCAACTATTCAGTACAATCACATTTTATTATTAAACAAAAATGCATATATGTATTTCATTTAAAATAAAATTAGTACAAAAACAAATAATTCAGTTAAAAATAATCAATATAAGTTCATATTAATTGGTTTGAAATAGCTACTTGTTTTTGAGGCAAAACAATTTTATTTGCTAATCGACAAAAATTGGCAAAGAAGTTTGTTAAGATGCAAGGCTACTATGTAAGTTTTTTTAAATGATCAGACATTTTAACCGCCCTGAAAACGCAACCAAAAAGTTGCTTTTTTAGAGAAATACATTATTTCTACGAAGCGGTTGCGTTTTGGGAGATAAATTGACTGAACTAATTATAGCTGTTTGTAATTTTTTTTTAAAATTTAATAATATAATATAATAATTAATAATAATAATAATAATAATAATAATAATTTATTTCTTATGTATGTACATATATACTTATTTGGTTTTCTTACGTGGCGGTGTAAAGTTTTAAAAAATAATTTGTTCTACAAAGTCGGACTTTCGCAACCTTCCTTTTTAAGTCATTCGGCTTTTTATAGCTACTTTAGACCGATAAGTTACTCTCTTGCGAACTCCATATCGAACTTGCTATGTCCCCTGCGTTACTTGGGAATGGCCGATTAGTTAAATCTTGTTTAAAAGATAAACTAAAAAAATGTTTGGCTGAGTGCTTTGCATTTTCACAACAATCCGATTAAGGATTTTTTCTTTGATCAGGCACCAAACCAATTTAACAAGCAACCAAAAGCTGATCAAGCACACGCACCCTACTCTTGAGTATGTTTGCACATGTGTGCTGTTATATTTACGGTTTAGGTACATGCAAATATGTTTGAACATGCAAACCGGAAACCACAGTAGCACGCGCCAGTTCAGTCAAATGTCAGCGCCACCAAACAACAAAACCGAATTCTTCGAGCGCAAAAAAACGGCAATAAAGGCGAACAAAAACTGGTACCGTCCGGAGCCACGGCGCTGGCCACCTTGTCTTGCGGCCGGAAGTTTGACGAGCACGTAATTGAATCGAGCTGTACTTTAAACTGTCCATAATTTAGTAGCGGCGGCATAGACGGAGGGCCAGCTGCGGAGGCTGGGCGAAGGAATTGAATTTGCATAAATCTTTCCACACTTTGGAGAGCATAAAATGACGGCATTAAATTGCCACGCTGCTACGATTTCCGTTTCCGTTCCGGCATTGCTTCTATGTCTCTGCCAACAATTGTGCCGATGTTGCTGGAAGTCAAGGATGTGAACTTTTGCACCCGGCGAGCTGTTGGCTGTTGTTGGCTGTGGGCTGGCCGACTCAGGTTTTTTCAACTTAAGATTCTAGAGAGGAGGTGCGCGCGGTGCGTGTGTGTGTGTGCATAAGCGAAGTTTAGCGTAAAGTTTACTTATGAAGTTATTGGCAGTACATAACAGTACTTATGGTTTGCGGCTGGGATGGGGCGTGAGCGGTTTTTTAGAGGAGAGAAGAGACGAGGCGAGGGAGCCTCATGTAGCGCCTCTTTAATTAGATCATCCGATTTAACTTGATTCTGTTATATAATCAGGGACGTTGCAGCAGGAACTTAAAATAAAATGTATTAATTTTCTTATCAAACCAACAACCACTCAGGATTGTTTGCTCGTCGTAAATGTGCAGCTTTTTACATTACTCACTTTAACTTTATGTTGCATTTTGAATTAAATTTTCTTTCGGTAAAATTTTTTTTTAATTATTAATTTCTTGTTTCCATTATCGTAATTTCAATACATTTTTAAAGTCGATATCCACATGCGAGCCATTTTGGGCGATCAAAGAGAAATGGGGAATCTACACGGTGGGCGGAAAGTTTCTGCATACAAAAAAACCACCGTTAAGGATCATTTGTATTGCTTTTCAAAATTTTTTTTATTTAAACCGCTAAATCATACCTAAGCAAAATTGAATTGATAATTAATATTGTGTATGTGTACCATTTTTTTCGTAGCACTCTAGGACTCGCTTTCGGAAACTTTCGCACAAGACCGACGTTTCGGCCAATGATATGGCACCCCACTCTCTCAATGAGTTGAAGTCTATTGGTAGGTTTTTGACTCCGAAATACTGATTCTTGAATCCTGGACCAGATATGTTCAATAGGATTAAGATCTGGCGAATTTCCCGGCCAGTCTTCCCATACTAGCTTGAATAGACTTTTAGCAACACTTATTGACTGTTTCGTCGTATGACATCGCGCACCGTCCTGCATTAAAATCGCTGTAGATCTACGAGGGAACTGCTTAGGATTTTCAAACCATCACATTATAGGAGATTTACCCATTTCGTTTTCAAATAAAACAAGCAATCAGAATTTTAAGAATATTACGATTTAAACGATGTATGCAAAAACTTTCCGCCCACCGTGTAGAATCTTAAAAATCGCCTCGCTGCGGAATAAGTGTCACGATGGGGAAATCGGTTGAATAATTGTGTCTTTGAAAAGAGAGAAGGCTTAACGCAGGCCGGAACTCGCCCTCAAATGAGATACTATGTGCGCTACTGCCCATCTCGTTACATAGTTTGGAAGGAGTACAACGCTCTTGGCGGTCCTCTTTGGCGAGGGATTCCGGTGAACTTTGAATTGGGTAAACAAATTTGATAAACGATTGATCGAATTCTTTTAAAATTTAAAGGAGTTAAATACAAATTTGATACAATTTACAAGATACGTTGTAGAAATTCCGAAACGTAATCTCGTTTAGTGTAATTCTGCTGCAGTTTGACATCAATTCATACACACATGGCATACTTGTAGGTTGCCTGAGTGCTTGAAAATGTTGCACTTCAGAATATTTCGTCTGAATATTATTGTATTATATTAGTTAATGATTACTATTATTTGTTCCTTTGGATTTGGATGCATCTCAATTTACGTCAGTTCAATTGTTCGCTCCAGTCAACCCGCCTGTCAACACACAACAGAACGGGAGAAGCTCAGCGCAGAGAGAATTGAACGGCTGCACGCTTAACCATCGCCAATGCCAACCAACTCACCTAGCAATCACCAATGTTTTTTGGGTCGGTGGAGTTGGTGAAGTTTGCTTAGCTCAAACAGCGAGCAATCTGCTAATCGCTGCATCGTTCGAGATCGTCGGTGCAGAGGTGAGGCAGCATGACGAAAGACTGAACGCAAGGGCGGTGGAGTGGGGGGTGGCTGGAGTAGCGAATTGGAAACTACAGCTGCCGCTGACGCAAGACATCTAACATGTAAAGCATGCTTTTAGCTATGTTTTTGTTACATACAACAGGATATTCAAATTTCTTGTGTCATTCGAATGGAAGGCACTAGAAAGTGAAGTCGTCCTTTGGGCCTTATTACCATAAAATAAGCCAATAAAAGAATAGGCGGAGGGCTCGCAAAAAATGCTCCACCATTTTACTATATTCATGAGGAGTAGTGTTCCACAATTTAAACAGTGTTAACTTCAACTTGTTTATTTGTATTTGATTTGTTAATAGATCGCACGAAACATTAAAGTGGAACAGCAGTTCAGCAATTAACATTCTATGGTCAAAATGTTAATTATATTTGCGCCTGTTGGTTCCGAAAAAGAAAGCAAACTGCGGGAATGAACAGAGATTGGCGTTGTTTTATTTTCCCTAATATATTCTCTATAAACTAGTAGGACATCTTAAGTATCGGGTGATTTTTTAAGAGCCTTCGGATTTGATTAAAAAAAACACATACAACTTAGAGAAATGTACGAAATCTGTATTTGAGTCGATAGAACGATCTATATTATTCAATGTTTAAAGATGATTTCATGTAAATGTTGACCGCGGCTGCGCCTCAAATGGTTCATACGGTGGGTCCAATTTTGGCATACTCTCTCCAGCATATCGGCCGGTATCTCACGAATAAATTCTTCAATATTGGCTTCCAGTGCGTCAACCGTTGCGGGCTTGTCGCTATAGACATGAGCCTTAACCCTTTCGCTATTTTGTTGCCATATGGCAACATGCTACTTTGTGGACGTCTGCATCCTCTATGGTTGCAAGAATACATTTTTTATTGGTCTTTAGAATAATTTGAAATTAATAAACTGAATATTTAAGTTCCAAGAAGAAAAGTATACACGTTTTTTTAATGGTATATCTTGACAGAGTAAAGGAAGAAGAACCAGGAAAAATGAGAGAACTTTCTAATTTGACGTTTTCTTTAAATTTAGATTTAGAAGTAAATGAAGAAATATTCAAATTTTTGTTATGCGTAACAAGTTTTATGTTTAAGTAATTATTACAGCCACAACGATGTGGTTGCTCTCATAGAAAACACTCTAAAATACAGGGTCCGAGCATACAAATTAAAAATTTCTTATGGAATGTTGTTAATATAATCACATAGAAGCCTAAGAGGAAAAACTTAAAATTTTAACTTTCCCCAGTAAAAACCTTTAGCGAAAGGGTTAACATAGCCCCACAAAAAATAGTCTAAAGGCGTTAAATCGCACGATCTAGGCGGCCAATTGACCGGCCCCAAACGTGAAATAAATTGTTCACCGAACTCGCCTCTCAATTGGGCCATTGCACACATAGGCAAAATTCAAAAAATTTATGGTCTCAGAATTTAACGATTTTGATGTCATTTGAAAGAAAAAACTCCAACTAAGAAAACCCCAAAAAATCTGTGCAAAAAATAAATTAGTGTCTATGCAAAAGCGGCTCAAAGTTGAAACTTTTTTCACAAAAAAATGTAAACTCATATTTTCTGTTTTTTAGTCTATAATTAAATTAATAATTATAGAATAAGAAATAATGTGACCATTTTTGCTTTTAATGTTTTTTCAAAATTTGCAAAGCGTAGGCTTTTACTTTACTTTTAATTCAAAATATTTTTCTAAGTTAAAAATCTGAAAATTGGCAAAACTTAGACGAAAATATCGAAAAAGTATGTGAAAGTATGTTCCTGGATTTTTTTTCTATTTTAAGAAGCATTCTTTCTTTGTCGGATAATGTAATTATATCCTCCGATATCTTCCGATCTCAGAAAATAATTCAATTTGAAAAGTGGTCTAAACACCTATTTTTCCACAAAATTTATTTTATTTATGCCTAAAAGTATGCAATTAGCACGAAAAATGATAAAATCTGCAAAAATGCAAAACATACATCTATTATTATCGTTTTTATAAAACCAGAGGGTCCGAAGACAATTTCTGTTTACTCTTTGGAATAATCAATGTTGGCGTTACCGATTAAATGTAAAATCTGAAAACATAGCCAACACATTTGATTTCCAAAACTGACGAAATTTGCAAAATTAAGCCTCAGGCATTGCCAAACTACAACAGTTTAAGAAAAACCAAATGGAGATTTCAATTCAGCAGACCATGATTAACTAGAATACCAAATTTTATGAAGAACGGACCACTCCTTATAATTTTGTCCCGCGGTTGTATGGAGTCGAATCACTGTGCATTGTTTCGCGTGCTGTGTGGCATCTGGCACCGTCTTGTTGAAGCCATGTTGATGCGTGTTGGTGGTTTAATGTCCAATAATGTAAATTTGGTGCGAAATTTAGTCACAGGATTCCGAATAGCCGCCTCAGAAGGTTGCCCGAACTGACCATAAAATGGAAGAAGTGCACGATGCACTTTCTTAATCGAGTATGAATTTTGATAATAAAATTCAATAATCTGCAAGCGTTGTTCGTTTGTAGGTCGATTCATGGTTAAATTATAGACCAAACTGAACAAGTTTGATAGTAACATGTTGCACGAAAACAGCTGAGCTGCCAAAACAGTGTTCCCAAAAAGAAACTTGCTAAAAAATCACCCTTTAGTTGCTTTGGAGTTGAAGTCAAGTGGTCACGGCTCAATATTATTCCATTACTTTCATTAAAATCCATATTACGACCTAAACTTGTTTAAGAGTTGTATAACAATTATTATGTAAGTAAAACAAGCATAGGTGAGATCAACCATTACCAAAGGACTACAATAAATGCAATTTCATTAAAGTTGTTTGCAGAGAAACCCCGTGGTTGCAAAGTTTTGCACGGCCCCTTATAATAAAGCTACTTACTACTTATATTTTAATGAAACCCTGGCATTTCACCTTAAAAGAATATTCCATCCTCAAGAACTTGGAAGTTGTCTATTCTATGTTCAATCTATTTGGTAAACACGGTTTACGATTAGTAATCAATCAGTAGTAATACTGAAAATTTAAGGTCTACTAAGGTCGCTCCTCGTTTTGTGACACGTCCAATTATTCGGATTACTTTACATTACATCGTATTTGATTTTACATTGAGGCAAACGGATTTTACTGATTTGACGCATCAGTCCGAGGCACAAATAATGCACATTTAAATGAAAATTAAATTGCCTTCCGAAATGCTCGTTGTCGCTCCCCCTTTACGCATTTCGCCCGCCTCGTAAATTCTCCCATCAGTTTATATGTAGTACTTTGCTTTCACTTCCCGAAATTCGTAACTTGATTACCGTTCGATTTCATTTGAATTCATGGCCAATTTTCCTTGCAGCGAGCGGACCAATGGCGCAATGCTCGCTTTTACGTAAATTCCATTTAACGAGCCATCCGCTCCAGGTCAATATCAACAATCCGTGAAGCTGAAGTGCAGCCAGGCGTTCGAATGGTTTCTGATTACCGTCTGGCTCGGGGTGAGCGCAATCAGCGGCCGTGTGTATCGTGTTTGCATTTTCAGACGACTGCATAAATGTTTGAAGAAGCGAATAAATGTTAGTAGTGCTTTTATAAACGTTTTGCAGGCTGTCATCATAATTGAACAGGTCCGTCTTTGAGCGAAACTTGTGCTTACAAGTTTTGCATTGCACAACATTGTAAAAGAAAATATGAACATCTCTAAAGTAGGAAAAGCTACTATGTACATCTTGCGAAATCGAATGCAGTATTGAATGAAACCAAGCGTTGACCGCGTTGATTTTTATTGCCATTGCTATTTACTTTTCTTGACCAACACTCATTTTATTCTCACGCAACGGATGCCATATACGTATGTATGTTAATGTTGTGATAGCAAGTTTTTTAATTTAATAAGATCATAAAAATAACAATTTACAAGCCATTTACAATTTAGGACAATTTAGATAAAGCAGTGCTTGATTTAAAATTTCATTTAGTTTTTTAGATGATTTTACATTTTTTGGTTGGTTGATACAGAAAAGTAAGAATATTGTTTTTATCCTGAATAGTAGAGCTATTAACGCCTTAGCCTTAGCATTCCCGAAACAAGTTGCGAATAGTTCAAGTTCAAATGCTAATAATTACATAAGACAGACAAGAAACAAAAGTGCGCCATTGAAATTGTAGAACTCGTACATGGCAAGAGAAACGAGTATTCGATGCGAAAGCCAGCGGACGAGGACGACGAGGAGTACTGTTTGCATCGTAAGCGTGAAGTGGAAGAACACTCTGCGCAAAGCAGAGGTGCTGGAGAGACAAGTGTTGAGGCAGGTCGCATTGCTACGACGGGATTTGACAGCAAGCCTGGCAGCTAAGTAGCAGAAGGTTACTGGTTACATCCGACAGTTTGAATGGATTTACTGTGAAAATTTGTTCACGACTGTTGTTGCGCGACTCGAAATAGCAGCAATCGGTAGAGTCCAATGCAAAACCAATTAAATATGTAGTGCTCAAGGTGCCTTGGCCGAGTGCTCCTGCTTGTTGATGCTGCGTTATGAGCTGAGAGAAAATCAATTTTCTTATACGATTTTGCGCTCGGCATGCAGACAACTTTTTCGCTGCACACAAACAATTCAGCGGTGCACTCACATTGACAATCCAGGCAATTGGAAAACATTTTTGCATAAGAAATATTCATGCGTATGCGTGCTTGAGTGTGTGTGTTTGGCATAAATGAAATTCGTTGGCCCTCGCAGGGGGGGCAGGCACCCTGCACACTCGTAACGTGACCACGAAATGACCAAAGCAGTTGTTGAATTTTCCCTCGCCAATTTCCTATTTTGGGGCTACGCTCGACAGCCTCTCAACCACAACAAGTGTGCTGTTGTTGTTATTCAAAATGGGCGCATTACAAGTGGGCAAATGGCTTGTACTCATCTACATACACAATCAGCCTGCTTATGAGCACCAAGTGTAGTAAACGCAAACACACGCAGTGATGTGCGGCGAGTTTGTATGTACTGCATACCATATATAAGTGTACACGTGTGTATGGCTGTGTGCGAGATTCGTTCAATCACCGCCACAGCGCAATGCGGAGGAGACAGACAACAGAAGGAGCCGCTATCCAGTGCGAAAATAATGGTTGCCGAAAATGTTTGAGGAATTAAATTGAATTCCCTTTACGAACCCGCACTGCCGAGCTCTTCGAAATGCAAGAAGGTGTTTATATTATTAGAACAACTTTGATAAAGAAGACAACGCAAAGTACTATTTTTTGAGAAAAAAAACCCAATGGAAACAACTAAACACTTTAATTTGGGAACTACTTAATTTTTTGACCTAACAAAAACAACGAGGCAACAAGCGACAAGTGAGTTTTCCGCTGGGAGACTTGCTATAGTGAGTTTTGGATACGACGGCATCTTTCATTTTGTGAGGTCTTATGTTAGGGGACACAAATTTAGACCATCACTTATAATTTCTTTTTTCAAACATTTTCTCCGGTAACCACTTTTCATCTTTAAATTATTTTTAATTCGATTTTGGATGCTAATTTCTTTCAGATCGCATTAAATGTCGAGCAGTAACGTATTGGGTCGCGAGAGTGAACTTGAAGCGTACGACGGCTTTCGAAGACAGGCACGAAAATGTTGGAGTATTTTCCATATTTTCACATTCTGACAAATTTCATAAAATTGATTTTGAAATGATTTTACTTTTAAATTATGCAATAGTAATAAGACATATCAAAGTAATCTGCCATTACTGCTAAAAATGTATTTCATAAAAATATATACTCGTACCTACATATTTTGTTACACATCCGAGTTTCAGGAACGGAAGTATTCTGAAAACTACTTATACTTATTAATTCCTTAAGGGGCATTATTACTTTTCGAAAATGTTTGTTATTTATTTTGTGGTGTCTGTCGGACACTTTTATACCGTCCGCACTGGGCACATTTGCCCACTGGGATTTGGTTCATTGTTTTCGTGAGGAAATTCGTTCATAAATTCGAATGAGCAACAGCAGACAGACAAAGTGTTTGACCAAGTGTTTGTGATACTTATCGCAAACATATGTAAGTAGCTGCAGCACAAAACGTTCTCTAAACATATTCGCTTCACAAATTTGATGTAAAATTCCTTGGTTTTATATACATATACATTTAAACAGACCTATGTAGTGCAGATAAAATTTGCAGTTCCTAGCAGTTAATTTGAAATCGTTCCACGAGGAGGCGTGTCAGGCATAGAAGAAAAAATGTCAATGTGGAGGTCGTACGTGCTGACATTGATTTGGTAGTTCATGAACTTTGCTAAAATTTTACAATTGTGAATTTCCGTTACTAGGCGGCTCCTGCGAATAGTTCAGCACCGACATCACCGACATAATTCGGCTATTTTAATGGCGACCTATTGACATACGAGTATGTGTGCAGCAAATAAACAACTTGCAAACTTACAAACAACATTTAAAGCAAACATTTCCAGACTTTCGTTTGCAAAAGTACACACTGCGCGAATTCCTTTAACTGCTCTGTGCAGTGAGAAACTGCAGTAAGATTAAAGTTGCGATATCGATATTTATGTATGTGGGTTAAATTGGGATGCCATTTGAGCAACACATACATACATACATTTGGGCATCGAAATTGCAGCTGGAATGCTAATGAAAAAATAAATTAATAAGATGCCGCTCTTTTTTTTCAAACCCATTTATGAATAATTTAGTTCAGTCACGAGAGAGGCGGCGCTGGCTATGGAACGCACTCCTCTCAACTTTCCTATGCACATATTTATTGACAGCCAAGCGGCGATAAAGGTGGCAGCAGCGGTAATGTCAAACTCGAGATGCGTACAGAAATGCACAACCAAATTAGACGAACTCTGGCTCGACAGACTAACTAGTCACTATTTTTTGGATAGCGAGTCATAAAGGAATTGAGCGTGGGTGGACATCTTACGCTATCACTCCGAAGAGAGGTTTGCAAGCTTCTCGTAGGGGTACTCACGGGTCACTGTCTCATACCGTCTCATGCTGCCAAATTTGGAACCAAGTGGCGCTTGCACGAGATGTAATGTAGGCACTGCCAAGGGTGCCCTGGAGCACGTTGTGCACTGCCCTGTTCTCCTCCTTGGAATGCATTGCGGAGTAAAAAAGTAGAGAACTACTCAGATTCGCAAAGAAATTTAGTAAAAACCGTTTCTGGGTCTCCGCTTCACGATTTGGTAACACTACGAACCACTAATTTGATATAAAAGGTACAAACCAAAAGTGTTAGAAAAGAAATTTAATGAATGAATGAACGAAAGTAATCTGCCGGTCTAGGGAATTGGGAAATGGTGGGTACTCTTTCCTGCGTACAATTAATTTCATTTAACTTTTCTCTAAATATTATAACTTGCCCTATCGCCAGTACGCCTACGCAGTGGCGCACACAAGGGTGGTTTGGGGATTCAGTCCCCCCCAAATATTTGCAAACACGGTTTCAAATGGTTTTGGGCGTCACTGCCTTCCGGTGGTTTGCAATTTCGTGCAAACAACGAGTTAGAGTGTGAATTGAAGTTGCAACTTCCGTGGCAGAGTGCGCGACAACAAATCGATGCGGGGCGGATGCCCCATTCAAGCGTATGTCCATACATACAAATGAACAGTGGAGCACACAAGATTTCATTTTGGGGGGGGGGGGTGTTTGCGTGCAACTTTTGAGTCCAATACCATTTGCAATCATATTCTACACCAGCACTTTTTGTATTTGGGGGAGGTGGGTCGAACCCTCCAAGCCCCCTGTGTGCGTAACTGCAAATGAGTGTGTATGTGCGAGCGTGTGTGCGCAAATGTTTATCAAGTTTAAAAACAAAAACGAAGTGTGTGGATAAACAAAGCAACATTCAGTTCTTTCACTTTGCAGTCGATGAGTATTCATGGTACTGGCGCTTGCACCGTCACTCCACCGCACCACATGTCGCCGGCACTGTGGAGTTACGCGCTCGAGACTACAGAGAGAGGAGCTAAGGGGTGCGGCATGTGCAGGCAACATATGCGAGCGCGGAAAAAGTTTGCTACAATTTATCTTGCGCTGCTCGCTTTTAAGCTTCACACCAAATTAAACACGCTCGCACAACCAAGCAACGACGCACTCCGCCCTCGGCTCGGGTATGACAGCACAGTGGCACATTGGGCGCCGGCAGATGTATGCCTGCCATTTGTCAGTTGAACACTTTGCGCTCGACGTGCCACGTTTCGGAGGTTAGCTGGGTGATCGAACGGTCGGCCGATGAGCGGTTGGCGGAGTTCTCTACTGCCAAACCTGAGCGTATTTTGTTAGCATTTCGTGATAAGTTCACTTTCCAAATGACAAGCGTGTAAATGGTATTTAATTTATCGTGTACGGTCGCTGGCGCTTTTAAAAAAGCCGACTTTCGCTCTGTGTGAATGGGCTGCAAAAATGTTGCGTATACGTTACGGTGGTTTCGCTTTCGACAGTTTGCTGTCAACAGAAACGGAGATGGAATACCATTCTTTCGCGGCGGAAGGGGAAACTGACCCAACCAAAAGAGCAAAAGAGGTCAAAGCCGACCTAAACGGCCCAAAAATCTCGATGTCGTAGAAATATTAACTTTTACCGAAATTTACTGGCACAATGGGCTGTGTTCTCCTTAAAAAATAGTTACAAAACAACAAACTCAACATGTTTTATGAATTTTGGTTGCTAAAAAATAACTTACGGTTGATTTGAAGCATTTAAAGGAGGCGAATTCAATCGTTAAAATAAAGACGTGTGCATTAACCTGCGGTAAGGGAAGCCTGAGCTATTCAATAAAAGCCATACGCATTAAAGTAAACTCTTCATTAAGAATTGTATTTATTTTATATTGTTGCTGTCCAATGTGAAACATTTATTCCTGGCGTGTAATGTGCCACGGGACGGACTAGTCAGATTTATATGAAACTCAGAATGGTTTGTTTGAACCGTCCCACAGTACTCCGTTTCGTCTAAGGAGACTTAATTTCAATTTGTAAAACATTGCTTCAAAATTGCTTTCTATTAATGGTTTAATCAATCAATCAAACCAACAATTTTTTTAATTAAAAAAAATATTTAGTTTTATTTATTACCATTACCATTTAGTTACCATTTTATCGACCAGAAAGCTTATTCAACCCTATATGTTTTTGTTTTTCTTGCTATTTAACCAATGTTCAAAGAAAGTTGCAAGCGAAATGGTCGCAGTAATTTTAATATTGTTTTTTGTTTTGGTCAAAGTGGGACAATGCTTAATCAGGATATATGCCTGCCCACGCCAATGACGCCAATCGTCAACAGTCTATATTTTTTACTATAAGACAGCTTTTTCCCTTGACCGTGGATTTAACATCAATTAATCGCATTTAAACTGAACATTTGGCTATCGAAAAAATTGTGTGCACGGTTTGTTCTGCACAAACTGGTTGACGTCAGTCAACGTGTGCATCTCATCGATCGGCATTTGTGCCTGATTTTTTGACACTGTGCGACTTTTACCTTTTCGAAAAAATGTAATGGGTTCTGATTAAGGAAGGCTTAGGCAAAAAGATCGTAGTGGGCAACAACGAATATGACTTGTTTTCGACCAAAATGCCCTTACAAATTTCCCAGGGGCGCAGTGATGAAAAATATGCAAATGTTTATATTGATGTTGCTTACGACTTTTTCATTGTAATGTTTTTGTTTTTAAATCCTATTCTTCGTTCTATGTAAGCACACACAATTCTAAATGTGAGAAAATCGACAATTGGACACGTTGGTGTAATCGTAGACAAATTTATATTCAAGGCTACGTATTGTTACATGTACATTTTGGTACCTTACTACAATTATTCTCGTCTTCGAAGTTCAGAATAGAATTTATGCCATCTTGTATTAACTAAGTAGTAATCCACATACCCGCACATTGTCAAATCAAAGCATTTTTCTATGGCGCTACTCAACGGGATGACTGCAAGTCTTATTCAAAGCACAGTAAATGCCTCGTAATGTGATGAATCACAGCGCATCAGAAAAATTTTTGTGCATAGTTTGAGTTTAAGTATTTGGTTGCGTTCTAATAAAAACTTTGCATAGAAATGTTTCCTTTCCGCGAACTGTAGGTTCTGCAAGTGGATTTTTTTGAGAATGCTTGAGAGTGCATCGCCCTTTGGGTATGTTCGAACAGGATTCTATTTTGCTCTGGTCGCTGGTTGTCGGCTCTGCGTTGAAATCTACTACACTACAATACTCGTACACTACACTACACACTTTGGCTACGGAAGCCAAGGCCGGAGGACGGAGCGCCTGAAAGCTTTCTATAAATAATTAAGAAAGTTAATTAACCGGAAATGCGTGACAACAAACGAAACTGTGTAAAAGTTCAACGCGCAGGCAGAGTCGTAAATATGCGCGGCACGCAGCACACGAATTGCTGGGGAGAAAGCCGCGCGCCGAAACGTATTCCCACAGCGGCACTTGCGCTAAGCGCCGTTATTGTCGGGGCGCGGCTGTGACGCTGCGGCCCATTATCCATCTAAATTCGGATTTATTAATGCTAATAAATAAATATTGAGACTTGTTACCGTCTGCAGATAGCAAAATTGGATCTATATGGCGAATAACGTGGGAAATCAGTGGCAGTGCCTGTTTGCCTACTGGCTGTGAAATTAAATCAAATGCCTGCTGTCCTCTGCGCCCGTGACGTCAACGCACTGCCGACACAACAGCCGAAAAGTACGCCCAGCACATTTGAAGCCAGTCAAAGCTGTGTTTGTGTACGAGTGCGAAAGTTCACTTTGCATACTTTGCGGCGGCTCCGCTGACCCAACACAATATTGACAATCGCCCGTCGGACAAATAAACAAGGCAGCCGGGCAAGACAGGCAGCAAAGAGCACCGAACGCAGAAACTTTCGCCCTGCGGACATGATTAAGCCCAATCCTTTGCTCAACTTTACCGCTGCGTATCCGTCTCTGTTTCATTGTGTTGGCCGAATTCGGACAGAATGGCTCGCGGCGCTGCAGGCCCAAGCAAGAAGACAAAGAAAAAAAATTCAATAAATCTTTGACATACTTTGAAAGCGATTTGCGCGCACGTCGCTTACTCCCGCTCTTCCGTTTCCATCTGTTCGCGAATATTGTTTGATTTGGTTTTACGCCCTTATTTACTTAGTATTTTTTATTTTGTTTTATTTCGCTTTGCTTTCTTTTGTTTTGTTGTATTCGTGCTCATCAAATAAAAACAAAGCCCCGGCCGCAACCACAGCAGCAATCATTGCCAGCGTACTCGCATTGCTGCTGAAGTGGCGACATCCCCGCTACCGCTACCGTCACCCGCGCTCAAGCGGCTGTGTTATGCTTGCATGTTTTATTCAGATAGATCCGCAAATCCGATTTGTGTATTTTTGAAATGCAAAGCAAATGAAGAGAAGCACAATATAAGCGGCACTAACTCTTTCCAGCACGCGTAACGGCTGCTCTTACTTTTCAAAAACGCTCCATTCCACTCTCTCACACTCGTATCAACACCGCTTGCGCAACGCACAGTACGCACTCAGCGAACGGTTAGCGCAAAGTTCGTCGCAACAAAACCAAAGCCTCTCCACAACAAGAGCGATAAGTACAAGTAAATAGCATTAAAATGATAAGCAAAATAGGGAAACATCCTGAGAGAAACACAAGCAGTTTAACCCTAAAGCAGCTTGTGCTGCTATGTCGCTGATAACTTAACACTTTGCCCAAAACATTCTTTGATTGATGAGGCCTTTGCCTTACTGCACCAGTTCCCTCCGATTGCCGCTGGCTTTGTGCTCCGAAGCCATCTTCACATCTATTATGGTTGCCCGCTCCAGGACTGGCCGCATGGATTCAACTGCTTACGTAAACGAGCCTACTCGTAGCTTCAGCAGCAGTAGACGTGATGGTACTGTGGGAGGCATACAGTCGGAAATGTAATCTGTGCTGTTAGGAAAAGTAGCTCCGTCACGATAACTTAGAAAACTATTGCTTAAAGATATCGAAAAACTTTGAAAATAGAAAAACTAGAACATAAACCATATTCGACTTTTACAGTTCGTTCAAATGTTTCCAGCTCATTTCGCAGTGAAGAACTTATTCTATATTCAGGAGCGCAGGACGACTGTAGAATTATTGAGAGCAATTATAAAATAGAAAGGAAGAATTCTTATTTTCAATTATTTTTCTAATGCAATTCATAGTAACGAAAACATTACAGACTCTTTAAAAAGAACTCGAAAGTAGATAAAGCCGCAAACAGTTATGGTGATTGCTTATAATGGGAATGCAGTAAATTTCTTAAATTCTATTGAGAAATTGAAAAATTAAGGCAGTAAAAAACTTAGATCTTGTTGAATTCCGCTAGTGTCTTATACTACGTACATATGCCGAAGAAAGATTGAAGTCAATTACACCCAACAGGTGCCCTAACATTGAAACGATGAGGATTGGGATTAGGATTATTCGTTTCCTAAGAGTCATAAGAAAGTCAGGCAACTCAAAACGTCGCTAACGATTTTTATTGAATCCATTTAGTAGCAGATATTGTATAACATTTTGTGGCGACTGCAACTGAAAAGCAGAATCTTTCTTTGGTACTTTGCATATCGATAATTTGCGTTTGTAGATCGTTACTTTGCAACGGCAGCGCTTCTTTTTTCGTAAGAGGTCAGAAATAAACTCATCCATCCACATATCACTAAAGCTAGAAGGACAGAAATTCTTCTACAGCAGACAGACTTTTCATTGCCCTAGTTCTTGTGTATTTAGACGTCCAGAGGACTGTCGTAATGATTGATTTTTCTCGTAGCAACTATGTCATGCATTATCTCACGTAGATCTTCGTGATAGATGATCCACAATTCGTTCTCTATTATGAGTGATGGTCCTCTTATGCACACCCTATACACATTAATTACTCACCACCCATTTGAGAGCTTTTAGGCTTCGTTACCCAATCTAAGTGTAATTAATAAATCCCATTCGGCGGTGAAGATACAGAGATTTTTTAAGAAAACTGATGATCTGACGTAGCGAAACTTTGGTGGAATGTAATTTAAACTATCAATTCGGCAAAACTCGGCTTCTGTTCTGATTTTAAAAATATCAGTTAAAAAATATCTATAAATTCTGGCTCCAGGCATTTTTTTATCTATTAGTACCTAAGTATTATTTTTATTTATTAGTCAGTGACGATTTCGGAAAAAGTGAAATGAAATTGGAAGAATAGGGAGATGATTTTGATGCTACTTTATATTTATGGTGTTCACAGTTCAGTATGTTAAATTTCCCACCTGGCAATTTTCCCAAATTTTTCCATATGGTATCTCAATTTGGTTTGCTTTGTATGAAAAACAGAGATACCGGTAGTTTCAAAATTTGCCGCACTGCTGAGCATGTTTATTGAAATAGTCAAAAAACAGAGTCAAATTAATTTTTTTGACACAATCTCGGGAGCGAATTTTTTTGAGTACTTTATGCCATTATCGGGACAATTTCTTTATTTGGTGTTCAACGTTTGTTTGCCATTTGAGCGAGGCA
Source organism: Melieria crassipennis (assembly GCA_963668005.1). Lineage (NCBI taxonomy): Eukaryota > Metazoa > Arthropoda > Insecta > Diptera > Ulidiidae > Melieria > Melieria crassipennis. The sequence continues at coordinate 82,431,809 of OY764961.1, read as the reverse complement.
TTTTTATTTTGAAAATTTTTCCACAATTGTTTGATGGAGTGCTCACAGTTAGTTCGTTATTTTTTAGGGAAAATTGCCCGAAATAAATTTTCCCGCAAACTGTGAATACCATAATTATATTTATATAATTTGTGCTTGTTGTTATTGCTTTTATACAAAAAATCACCAAAACACCAACCAACGATAACAAAATACAATAGCCGCAAGAAACCATTACGGCAACAACAAAGAAAACTGTAAACGTGTTCATACCTCTTGAGCAACAGCAGCGAAATTTGTCCTAAGTCTTCATCAAATAGTCGACCGAAAATACAAGAATTCAGTAGTTGCCATGGAGATTACCTTAATTGCAGAGGGTTTTCTAGTCTAACCATTCAAACGCAAAGCCTCAATACTGCCATCCATGTAATGTAGCGCTTCTGATGTCACTGTGCGAAGACACAGATATACATATGTATCTATATATGTATGGTATGTCGTTTATTTTAGTTTTGAAACTGCTCGCGGCTGTTCACTGTTTCCTTGTTACTTCCTCTTTTGCATATAAAATTCTAAAAATAGATAACTTAGAAAAACATCCTTAAAAAAAATTAAAAAAACAAAAATCGAAAATATTATGAAAATATTAAAATCACATCACGAAATATCAGCATGGTTTTGTTAGTGATAGATCGAGGTGCAGTCAGGTAGTCAGGTGGATGTAGTTTACAACGATTTTGCGTCAGCGTTCGATAAGGTACAACACTCTATTTTATTGAAGAAGCTAAGTGCTATGTTTAATAGCTATCTGACCAACCCCCTTGGCCGCTTTTGTTCGTGCTTTTTATAAATGACTTGCCGAAATATTTGTCACACACGCATTGTTTTATGTATGCCGATGACGTGAAGGTAGTAACATCTATAAATCTCATGTTTACTGCCTGTCTCTGCAATAAGGCCGGGATAATTTAACATACTGGTTTGGTGTACTACTAACAAGTTGCACTTCAACATTTCTAAATGTGAGATTCTTTTATTCGGTCAGGTAGCCTCAACTGTCTCATTGAATTATTCAATCAGATCAATCGTTGAATATTGCTGCGTTCTATGGGACCCGGCTTATGCGTGCCATGTTAATAGAATTGAAAATCTTCTTGTATGATTTTCGAGCCATCGGTGACTGAAATGGGATTTTTGTTTTTTGATTTTTTATCTTGGTTTGAAGTCACTGGAGAGTCGAAGAAAATATTATACACGTACTTCCTTGCATTGCTTGCTAGGGATACTTTGACGAGCCTTATCGATTGGTCGCTTTTATGAGCGCTATTTAAGATTTATGCCCCGGAGAGACGCATAAGAAAACGGAATTTTGCTTTTTCTTGGAGCCCACGGAACCAATTATGGCCGCGATGTTCTTAATAATGCTTGTGTTGTTTTAATTCGATTTGCGATGTAATCGACCTCAGTGAGGGTAGGAACGCTTTTAAACGAATGCTGTTACGAGTATCTATCTTGTAGTAAATTAAGCAAATTTTTAAATTTATTTTAAGGTATATTTTCTTTTAATTTTTGTTTTCTTCTGCTTTGTACCTAATTTAACTTTTATAATTCAGTCTAATAGGGTTTTCCGATAGACGTTGTAAATAAAGTAATACAATATTTTTGGCATTGAGTTACGGTAAAACTATTCGCAAACTATTGTAATAACGCGAAAAATATCTTCTTACTGCATTCTTAATATTACTTACTACATGCATTACTAAATATGCCATAACAACCCGCTGCTGACAACCGCCCGTCGCAACACCACCTTCTATGCGCCTCCACTTTGTGCACGTCTTGTCCAGTTAGTCAAACCAGGAGCTGATATGACTTGTTCTGCTTTATTCTTCAGGTCTGGCGGAGCGCCTTCTACGTGAACACCCTAAGGGCTGTCTTAAAGTTGCACCGACACAACAAGCTTTGTCGGTCGCGCGAGGTCTTCACTACTGAACTGTTTGCCAAGACCATCGGGGTAAGCAGCACCTCTCGGCATGAGTAACGATTCGCCTAGACATTGCAGCCACCGGCGCCAAACGAATCGCATTTGCAATGTTGGATCATGTTTTTTGTGTAAAGTGCTGTCGCGTTGATGTGCGCGCCGTCTCCTCGGGAGCCACAGCTGCCTCAATGCGCACAGCAGATCTCATTTGCCGCAACCACTTTAACCGACTGCGAAATTGATTTAAATAAGCCATTTTTGCTCGTAATGTATTGCATTATTGCAAATCGCAAAGCACCGCTAATCCCAGCGAAACGTCTGCTGGCGCACGACAGCAGCGCCAGGAACGAGCGATGCGGACAGCGACGCAGACAGCAGACGAGTGCGAACGGTGGAAACGGCGCTAGACGCGAACTTTGTATCTCCACTAGTGGCCAGTCACCCAGACAGCCAGACAGACATGCAGCCAGCAGCAGTCGTGCTGAGCAGCACTTTACATGACATTTACAAATTGCACTTTACGCTTTAAGGACGCGCTTAGTTATTCAGTGCAGGCGACGCACCGAGTGACCCAGCGGCGGGTGTTTGGCTTAGCGCAAATGAGAGCGCGCCGCCTCGACCGTGAAGCGGCGTATTGCATGGTTGCATGGACGCTCGCGCTACAAATAAGCAGCGGCCCAAACGGGCGCTAGCAGACCGTCTGCAGGGAGCAGTTCATGCAATGCATGGCTACGAAAACAGCGAGTTGAAAGTGAACATTATGCAAAATTCAAACACAAATGTCATAAATAAGCCAGAGTGCCCCACTCGAAGCACGTAAAGCGCCGCACACAGCGGTCTTCAGATTAGAGTTGGAGTGCGGGCATCAAACAAGAGTTCAGCGAATCGTTCTGTGGCGTCCTGATCGAGCAGAGAAGCAGCAATGCGCAAAAGGACTGAGTGATGCATTTAGCCGGGACAAGGTGGGCTCTACCCCTGTTCCCAGTGTGAAGTGGGGCATCTCTTATATTATTCCATTATATGCAAGAAGCCTTTGTCCCACTGCTATTGCCGAGGCTTCAATGCCTGTTGTACCGCACGAAGTTCTGGTCGTGAACGTAGTCATGACGAACAATGGTAATGAAATACATAGTTGCAACGAATCGCCAGTAATTGATATTACATTCATGAGACACATTCTCGGAACGGTATGCAAGCGGCGCGAAACGAGAACGGCAAAAGATGACGTTGCAAGAGAAATGCTTCTGAGGGGTAGTACATCCTTATTGAATAAATATTTTCACAAATGCCAGAAATTCGTCAACCAGTCGCATATTTGCTATTATAGCGATCGATATTTGGAAACTGCAGCCATCACCACGCACTGCCATAAATTAAATTCCATACAACATAATAAACCCAGAATCTCCGATTTCACGATCCGATTCTAGCTTATTGTGTTAATTTAAATTATTTGCCCATGTACCACATAACAATAAATTAATTTCTTACTGGCGTTCAGTTCGCCATAGATAGTAACACTCAGAAGCTTCTTCCTTCTGGCACAAGAGAGCTCAACGATAAAGCCACTTAAGCACTCTTTCCACTACATAAGTATACTCCGCGCAAAGGATACTCCTGAAAAGATGTTTACAGCCAAAGTCTGGTTTGGCGAATACAACGAACCTTCACGTCGGATTGAAATATTTAATATTCTATGAATGGCTTTGCAGTTAAAAAGATTAAAACTCAACATGTTCAAATAGCAAAATTTAGTGTGTAAAGCAATTAGTATTTTATTTATTACTGTAAGCTGATATGATGCGTAATTCAGGCGGTCTATTTTATTGAATCACAACAATTGGCACCCATACTCTTGCGTGGTTTTAACAAACTTGAACAATAACAGTAAATTAAAATATTTTATTTACATTCAAATATGTGTATAATATGTATATGTATGTATATGTAATATGTATGTATGTATATGTAATATGTGTATAAATTTTACTTTGTGAGGCAAATAATGAAATAAGCTGCTTGCGGGAAGTTTAACACTGTTCAGTTTAATGTCGGAAAAATAGCTATGATGTTTGTAAGTATTTGATTTTTAAATGGCCGATTTGTGTGTTACTTCATTTGGAGTACAAAATTTTTATTGTAAAGTAGTTGTTTGAAGGATAATAAATATGTTTTTTCCAACGATAATAAATATAAATATTTTCATGAATGGTTTTTTACAGAAATGTTTATCCTTAAGCCAGATTCGGTGTCGAATTGATACTATTTCAAATTTTAAGAAGTCATAATAATATGCAGGGAAAGGATTTTGAGGACCTAAAGACCTATAAAAAAGGCAAAAAAAAAAAAAAAAGGTACGGAAAGGCACTAAAAACTGCCAAAAAAGCAGAAAAATGCACTCAAAACTGCATAAAAAGGCAAAATAGGGCATTAAAAACTATTAAAAAGGCAAAAACAAGCATTGAAAAATAAGACTAGAAAATCTAAAAAAAAGTTATGTATGTTGCATCTTTACATATGCAACATACAATATTTATACCTCGTTTTTTGTAAAAGAAAAGGACCATCAAGGTTTTCAAAGATAGTTTAAAAACTAAAACTAAGATATTGTAATTGAAATGTAGGCACATATTTTAAATTCATAATTTAACTTCTCATATAAAAGCATAAAAGCCGTACTTGTATCACATTTGGCATGTTTTTTCTTTAAATTTTTCACTGCACAACAAAAAATAACGGCTTAGGAATGATCAAATCAATGTAAAAGCACCGATAAATTAACGAAATTGCAATGTTCCCACTTAATTTTTTTTAGTTTCAAGTTATTTTTGCGAAACAAAAGCGGGAAAATATTAAAAACGAAAGAAAAACAAAAAGGCGCTCGACAAATCTTGAAAAAGGCATTTTGTGGTATTTATAGGTAAAATAGGCACTAAAAAATGCATTTATGGGTGAAAAAGGCAAACTGCCTTTTTAAGGCAAAAAAAGGCAAAATAAAAGTGGTATATTTCTAATCAGGAGGACCTAATTCGTGCTCATTCTCAATCAGAAATGCTTAGCAGCAAACAAAAAAGGCAAATTCCACAAAATCCTTTCCCTGATAATAATTCACATAATTTTTAACCGAATTAACCTGAGATTGCTCAAACACTAATGTTCACAGTGTAAGATGTGACAATTAAGTGACGTACGTGTGAAATGTGCGAAAAATGTGCAGCCGAAACTGATGTATAAATTTCATTTAGTTAGTTTTATGTGCCGAAATCCCGGAATCCAGGACAAATTCAGATCCCGGGATCGAAACATAAAAACAGCTTAGATACATTTAGCTTTTTGTCACATTATTTTCGAAAAAGGCAAACCTTCTTATTTGATGCAAAAAAAAAATTGCATACTGCCTGTGACGTTTGAATAAGTTTCAATGCAGCAAAAGCTCTGTTTGGGTACTTTTCCAGTGAAAACTTACCAGTAAGTAGCTAAAATCAGGACAGTAAGCCAACTTACGCTCCCAAAATTTAAATTATCCCAAAAGTAAACAAACGGAAGTTTTTGAAAACTAAAGTTTAATTGTCAGCCAATATGAAAGTTTCATTGAGGTTTAAAGCTATAAGTATACTTGAATTATTGGTATAACTCTCACCGAATTTGACTTATTTACATACGATTTCACCTACTAGTATTGAACCAGACAGATGCTTTTGCAATCAAATGCATTTTTATGTTATGAATTTTATGTTATTTGTCATGAATATTTTGTTCTTAGTTTTAAAGTAAGAACACCGAATTATATTTGATGCGAAAATAAAATGTATTTGATTGAAAAATACCTCTGTCTTAGTTCCTTAAAATATATATTTAATCCCGGAAAAATCCCGGGATCCCGGGACTGCGATGTTTAACCAAGAAAATCCCGGGAGTGTAGCACTGGTCCGGGATAGCAATCCTTAGTATATACCTATAACTCGCACGACAACCCTACTAAGGCCTAATGTAAGGGTTTATGTCCGGTTGTAAGGGTCGATGTTTTTGTCTGTAGTTAGTGTAAACTAACTAATAAACCATGGCGGCCGCATTTGTAGCGGCTGAAGTAGAATAGGTTGCGTAGAGCTTCAAATGTATAATATTTAAATAATATTTGTTTTTTATGTGATCGATTTCTTTCCTCTCTACAGTAAATTTTATGGACGCGGAGGAGGGTTTTGGCAAAAACTGTCGGACAGCGGAAAACTTAATCAGCATTCTTGGTGAAAGCCATGAAACAATGCGAATTAACATCACCACATTGAGTCGCCCCTTCCCCCACAGTTTTATTCGCTGCATTGCTTTTCTTGTTCTCTTTCTCTCACTCTGATTTGATTGTCAGGCTTCCAAAAACAATTTTAAAACGAGTCCCGCATAAGCAACTTCAATTCTTGGTTTCAAGCCATGACCTTTTTTGCAACATCTCAGAAGCCAAGCACGGTCATAACGAGAACTTCGGTCTTCTTACCTTTAGGAGACATAAAATACACCAAATTCTGATTTGTATTTGCATGGCGGGACTTTTCGCGAATGTCCTTGTAGTAGTTCTACAGAATATGCGCTATTCAGCAGAAAGGAACTCAGCCGAAACCACTTTTAAATGTTTTCAGTTGCCCTAACTTTAGCTGATTAAAGAGAAGATCCAACAAAACTCGGATATAAGAATGACAACTTCTGCCTCCTAGTAAACTGTTTATTTTAATTAAATTTGTTATTATTTATTCATGATCGCAGCAATCATTTGCTATGTTATAAGTCAAGGGCTGCCAGATATGCCTATTACAAAACCGGGACACTTTGGTAACATTATTGTAAAATACCCCTGTACAGACTGTTGACAGAAAAAACTTATTAAAAACTTTGGGTTAAATGCAGTATAGGGAACCCTCGTGAAAAAATAAATGAGTACGCTTTTATATAGAGGGTTGGCTCTTGAATCTAACAAACTAAAAATTTTGCCTGGGAAACGCCCATAATAGGCGTGGCTCGGGGGCAAAGTGTTTATCAAAAAAACTCAATTAATCTCCAACTGATTTACACGATATGGGTATCAAGGTCTTTTTCATACCTTTCTTCTGATGTGCAACATTAGATACGTAATATGTACTAATAAACTGTTTTAAGCGAAAACAATTTTTTTTATCAAAATTTTTTAAAAAAGTATTTTGTTCTCGAAAAACTCTATTACTAAGGTACAATAAGTTTGTTTCCATATTGTAGCCTGTGGAATTCCTTTACACTGAAATATAAAACATTTGATATTTTTGTGATTTCGCTTTTATATTTAAATTTAAATTGAATTAAAAGCATCTGCCTACAATATTGAAATGGCGTTTATGAAAATTATTGCTTAGGCGAGATCTTTTACAATCATAGGATTTGATTACAAAAATATTGTAAACACTTTACTCATACCGATGCCTTAGTTACTCCCATGAGGGTTATTTTTTTTAATCCCGGCCGAAGGCCGGCCACACAAAAGGTATTTGAATGCCGGAATACTTTTGGCCGCGAAGCCGAAGTTACGATTATAAAAGTTATTGCTTAGGAGCGACCGACCGCGCATCAAAGTTTCGAATACAAAAATACTGTAAACACTTTATTTATTCCGGATGCCTTAGTTACTACCATGAGGGTTATTTTTTTGAAGCCCTGCAAAACTGCAGGGTTGGTAGCCTCCATATAATGGAAAAATATAACCACACAAATACAATTGAAGGCAAAATATTCAATGCTACAATACCATAAAAGCACAAAAGGTTTTAATGACCATTTGGCGAAATTTAAGCTTTTAAAATAATGCAAAGCTAGAAATCTAGATCTTTTCAAATCTTTTTTAATATGGCAGGTACTTTCTACAACCCCCTTCAGCCCTCATTGCCCGAAAGTGATGGCGAAGGTGAATATGAAATGGCTTTGGACCCAGAATCAAGATAGAAAAAATTTACAAAATATATTCAGATAAAACAAAAGTATACAGTTTATATTTTGTTGTAAAGGAAATTTCACAGGCTACAATATGGTAACAAAGTTACTATACCCTAATAATGTATTTTTTGAAAAAAATTCCGTTTTTGAAAAATATGTAAAAAAAATTTTTTTTCGCTTTAAACTTTTTATTAGTACTATTAGTACATACTACGTATCTAATGTTGCCATCAGAAGAAAGGTATGAAAATTTTCTTTCGTTTGATACTAATATCGTGGAAATCAGTTGGAAATTAATGGATTTTTTTATAAAAGCTTGAAGTTTGACCCCGAACCACGCCTTTTGTATGCGTTTCCCAGGGAAAATTTTTGTTTGATTCACAAAAATAAGCTCTATATGGTCCAATTTCCCAAACTTTAAATTGTTGTTCCAAAACTTTAAATTGTATTATGACATATCTTTTATATAAATATGTATAGTATGTACATTTGTTTCATAAAAAACACAAAAACATAAAATCATGAGACCATTTCAACGTACACATACAATACAAAACAACTTAGCTAATTTAAAAAAACTATCTTTTGTCGTATTAAACGAAAACAATATTAAAAAAAAACACACAATGAATGAAATGAAAAACAGCTGTTGCTAATTAGAGAAGGGATGCATGTAATATATCGATTACTGCCAGCGAAAAGCTCAATTAAATGTAACTGTTTAACAATTAAAAACTAGTCGAAAATTCTGAAAATTAATTTTTGCAAATTTATTTGCAATCAAATCTTCAAACCGGGAGGTTTAAGGGAAAACCGGGACACATCAAGGTTGGACCGGGACACCGGGACAAACAGTCTAAAACCGGGACATGTCCGGGAAAACCGGAGCTTCTGGCAGCCCTATATTAGTCCATAAGTAGTTGAAAGCATTTCAGTTTTGTAAACTGTGCATCAGTTTTTCCAGGCTGTGTATCTTTAAATATTTTGTGATTCCTTGCTCAGCTTGTACTCCTCTAACTAGCTGCAAAAAGTTTTTAATTAATTGCTGTCATATTTACAGTCAATTAATATAAAAAGTTAGTCAGATTTTGATAGCAATTTCAAAGTAAATTTGCGAAACGCTGCTCCAGGGACTCATAGTTCAATTGAGCAAATAATAAATGTGGCGAACGCCGCTGCTGCTGCTTCTCCGGAACGTCGAGCGGGCTGAAAAAGTTTTGGTCTACAAATGGAAACTAAATGAATTAAATTAGAAAGTTGAACTGATTGGAAAGTGGAGAGCCATAATTTTCAGGAAACGTGAAGATTTAAATTGATTCAGTAATTAGAGTCATAAGCACTCAGCAAGCATATTAATTAAAATGTATTTACTTCAGTCTACTGATAAAATGTCTGTGATTTTTGCAACATGAAAAGGATTTGCTTAAAATTAGAAAGACGCTTTTCTTGAGTTGTTTTAGCTAGAAACGAGGAACGGAAATTAAACCTTAGTCTCGTAATCGGGCTGTAGCGCGTGTAATGTATGTTTGTAATCAAGCAGGATTTAATGCTTCCGTTGTCACTAGGGATCGCAATTTTTGGACATTTCCGGGAATTAATCCCGGAATCCATATAAAAAATTTTTAAAATAAAACAATTTTCCCAAATTCCATAAATACATGCTTATCATATATTTTCTATAAAAATGGACACAGTTTAATAACATTTGGGTTAATTTCAAGATTTTTATCTTGAGTTTAATAAAATTTTGCTTAACTTTAAACATTTTCATTCAAAATTTAACTTCATAACCATAACTTCCTTAACCTTAACTTCCTGTCAATATGACAAATTTGCACCTATCATCAATACGAAGGTAACCGGGTACCTTCATACAATTTGTATGGGAAAAGTGAAAATAATAGCGCACAAATTTAAAAAATCGTTGTTGGCTGATGTTATTGATAATTTAAGTTAAAAATATTAAACACATTTAATAGTGCAATAATTTTAGCATTTTCGTGTTTTACGTTGTTGCTTCAATTTGCAAAGAAAGTAAATGAAGACTGACTACAGAAATGAGTCAGTGCATCCGCCGTAGCTCAGCTGGCTAGTGCGTTGGGCCGCGAGTCAAATGCGACGCTCGAACCCAGGTTCAAGACTCCGTCGCTGCTAAACACCGAAAAAAAGAAAAAACAACAATTTTTCTTTCGGCGGCTGTCCTCTCAGCAGGAAATGGCAAACCTCTGAGAGTAAAAATTGCCTATGAAAAAGCTCCCAACTCGCCGTTCGGAATCGGCATAAAACTGTAAGTCCCTTCCAACCTTGTAAAAAAAAAATTCGCACGCACAACACGGACAGTTGCGGGTAGCTAGGCCTTAGTCGCGGTATCGGGCTGTCGTGCCAGTCAATTATTATTATTATTAATTATTACGTTGTGGCTTTCGTTCATCGGAACATATCGCTCCTTCGCTGCAAGAAGGTCATAACTAAAAAAAAAATTTTTTTCAGTTTATGGCAACCCTGTGTGTATCTGCATATGATCTTTTATCTGTCAAAACCACTTTGTAAAATATTCAATACTTTGCTCACAAGACGACATGAAACTTTTTTTGATACCTTGAACTACCTGTAATGGTAAACTTTAAAATTGAATTTTCTCGGAATGATGTTGTTTTGAGTTATGACGTTCTTGCAGCGAAGGAGCGATATATAGCATGACTCATGGGCTTTTGGATGGTGGACCGAGTCTTGTTTTGTTCCTGCTGACGCTTACAGAAACGAAACGGGTTTCTGTGCTCCGCAAACTGTTTCAAAATCATTTTTAGTTTAAAAATTATAATAACAAGGGCATTGTTTTGTCTATCCTCTTATCAAATTCTCAGATAACGAATCGTTTTTTATGCGTTAAATTTTTTTCGTCTGAATTTTCCAAAATTTTTAAATAAAGTATTACAAATTAGCTATTTCATTTAAATGCAATCCCGAAAATCCCGGGATTAGAGAGTTTGAATCCTGGGATCCCGGGATTGCGATGCCTAATTGTCACACACACATTCTCATTCATCGTTGGTATTTAACCCTAATTCCCAGAATTTCAAAAGTAACGTAAACCCAGAAGTGAGACTGGCAGGCTTATATGAGCTAAATTACTGAAAACATTTGTTTAAAAAGTACAAAAACTATCTAAAATGTTAAATTTATAAATGCCATTTAATTCTAACATTCCATTAGAGGATTGCATGAAATAATGGAATCGAAAATCTTTTGGATTTATCACCATTTGAAATCTTTAGTGAGACTGTGAGGCTCACTTCTGGGAATTAGGGTTAAACTACTTTTTTAGATTTAATTAAATAAAAACTTGTCGATATTCGCCAGACTGTCAAAGCTCTTCGGCACTTTTCGCAACATAACATAAACCATTTTAAAGTTTGAAGTTCATACATCGGTTTAGAAGACTCAAACAATGGTCTTACTTGAAATTTATGTGAAATTATTTCTCAAATTATGTTTGAAACCATAAGGCCGGGGCTTTGTATATTAAACACAATTTTCTTTGTACAACAACATTGAAGCTGCACAGAAATAGACGAACTCCTTATATGTTTGTATATGCGGAAAAATAAACAACCATAATGAAACAACCACCGCAATAGCAAGAAACAGCCGTAGCCATAATAACGGCAGCAGCGCACAAACAGCCCCGTTCGAGCCTAACACAAATCTTACGTATGTACTTACTTACTTACAGTCAGCCGAAATTAATAAAGGTAACTAGACATTTGCGCTTAAAAGCGGCGCCGCTTTTAGGCAAAAATCAACAGCGCAAAGAAAACAAACAGCAGCATTTTGAAAATAAACTCGGCACGAAGTGGACAGCTGCCGGCATCGGCGAAGATTTGTGTGCTGCAATCCAAATATCAAAGTTGGGTCATTTAGCGGAAATTGTAATAAGTATTTATTGCTTAGCTGCAGGGCACAAATTTCATTAAAAATATGGCAAAATATTTTCATTGCATTTCTGGTGTGCACACATCAACCTACTCGTACTTCTGTACATGTGTGTGAAGGGCCGTGCGTGTGAGTGTGTGTGTGTTTCCTGTAATGAATAGTAAAAATAATTGATGCTTAATTGAAAAAATGTCATTCGGAATTGTCATGTCAATTTGAATTTATGTACATATATACTACTGTGGGCAAAAAATAGTAAGACTTTTTAATTTAAATTTCGCGCGGAGTATGACTGTTAGGGACATCTGTGTCAAATGTCACATCAAAATAATCATTAGTGTTTAGTATACGCTTGTCTTTCTGAAGTACAAAAAGTACATTCGGCGATTTTTACAATGAGTGAAATTATTCAACAAAGCAGTTCCATTAAATGTTTGTGTGCGGAACCAAATTTCTGGTGCCGAAACGTTCAATAGCGAAGCAATTCGTGAAAACAGGCCGGAATTGTGGGCCGAGAACTCTTGGTTTTTGCATCACGATAATGTACCGTCGCATACTTTTCGCCAAAAATTCAACCAATATTGTTTCACAACCACCGTATTCGCCTGATTTAGCTCCGTGTGACTTCTGGCTGTTCAGCAAACTCAAACGACCGCTCCGGAGAAACCGTTGTGAGTCATTTGAAGACATTAAACGTGAATCGCTACGCGCATTGAAGGCTATTCCGATCAATAGCATTGATCAATGTATGCATTGACGTCATCAGACGCCATCATTGCAACGTTCATCGAGTGTGGATATAAGAATCAAAAATGGATCTTGATACTATTTGAATTGTATCTATTGGGTTTTATTTTATGACTAGCAGGGCCCCGCGGCTTTGCTCGCAGTTTCTTCATACAACACTTTAACCCCGAATTTTAAAAAAATTCCGTCTTAGCGGAAGTTTTTCTTGTAAATGTATTTACAGTTAATATTTCATGTCATGGCTGAGCGATGATAAATCCGTCAGTCAGGACAAACAATTATATGTATGAGTATAGATATATGAATTTATATAATTGTCTACATTGACCACGCCTTCGTCTCAATACCTTCTAAAACACCCAAATCAAAATTATTGCCTCTACAGGCACTCAAAAATTAGTTTTTAATAAACAAGTTGTCGATCTGGCGAGCACAAGTTAGTCATAAACGGTCGGGACATGACGAGTGCGTCGAGCGAAATGTTCTGTACATATTTATTGATTTTCTCAGTTTTGTTTATTAAATTTCAACTTTGCACTCGCAAGACGGAATTCCAAGAATTTCTACTATCTTCACAGGCTGCAAGAAATGCCTTCATACCGCTTATCATCAAGAACAATGGCCAGGAATATTTGGAATATTTTTCACGTTTTCCACTGCTGGCCTCACGCAAATTCCACATGTGGCAGCGCTTCGCTAGCAATTTTTGAATGATGATGCACAACTCTGCAGCGAGTGCAAGCGAACGAACAGACCGCAGCCACACCGCACTGCGAGTGGCAATCACAATGGCTATTGACTTGGCTTCATCCTTTTTGCCCGTTTCCGGCTGAAGGCGACCGAAGAAAGCGCTGCAACGTCTGCCGAGACGGCATTTAATAATTTACACATTTATGATTTTATACATCCTACATGGGCGTAAATACGAGTATGTACCGCATGCCGTTTTGAAACAGTCGCCAAGTGTTGAGCCATTAGAGATCTCGAAATTTTGGCGACTAATTCAGGAAGTGATTTTCATCAGTTTTAGATGATTTTCATCATTTCTCATTTTCAAAGGATTTCAAATAGTTAGTTTTCGAGCTGCCTAAACGAGTATTTTCAATTTAATTAATTTACTGTTTTTCTATTAGCTATACAAGTGGTAGGTTCAAATCAATTTGGAGGAAGACTTTTTCAATGAAAATCTTTCAGTATTGTCCTTGAGGAAACATTAAATGCCATCGTTGTTAAATAAACACGCGCACATGGGATTCCTTGTAAATTTGCATTGTATTTTCTCTTGAGTTGCTCAAATAAAATTTCAATTATAGTAAATGTTGTTAAAAATCGAGTAATGGTGATATCATGTTTACAAAGTCCGAATCCATTACAAAAATTACATTTTTGATTTAATTGATTGCATTGTGTTGTTGACTGTAGTTGAAATTTTGTATGTAAGTGTTCTTGTTATGTTGAACGTTTGTTCTGCAATCATGCAAAACCGTGATTCAAGACGAAATAATTACGATTCCCTTTCACATGTGACATTGATCATGCTCACTGTAGTCTGATATATCCTAATTTATAGAGCATCTTACTGACCACAAAAAAGTGCCCTTCTACCACAGAAATGTTAAGTTTTGGGTGTTGCGATGAAGTCGTTACTTGGGCATCTCTTTTTACTGGGAAAGTCAACGGGCACTGGGTAACATAAAGCAAAGGCTGGTGGTAACTTGGAAAAATGAAACTAAATTTTATGTGAGTTCTTATACTTGCAGAGTTTTTAGATATCATCCTAAGGAAAATCATTGCTAGAACCACCCGAGCGAAACCGCGGGTAACAGGTTGTGCTAAATGCATCGAACAGGAAACATCTAATCATTCATACACAGACACACACACAATTAAATTTCAACAAAACTTGAAAATTTGTCTTTAAAGGTTGCAAATGTTACGGTTTCTAATCGGCCTTGATTAGATTTAATGTTGTGCTCAAGTGTCCTGGAATGAGCTGGGAAAATCATGCAATACAACTACTCGAATTTCAATTGGTTTTGACTTTAACTGATGTGATGAAATTAGTAGTTACACTAAAAGGTGTGTACGGCTTTAAAATTTTATTTCACTATTAGCTATTTTTGTTTTTTTTAATTTCTCTTAGTTATTTATAAATATGAAGACTTTATTAGTTGTTACACTGACACGGTTTTGGTAAAGTGGATGGCAGAATGCTATTGTTTTTGTTAAATGTCTTAATGTGGCAAACGTTGAGATCGACAATACTACTCTACCATGAAAGTCATAGTGAGAGAGATTAGGTCAGGGTTGATGTTGATCACTGTTCAAGGCGGGAAAGGTGTTATCACAAGAGTACCGCAAGGCCCCACAAAATATCTGTTAGAGTTTAAAAGAGTACACTTCCCTTTTAAAGTGCGTTTTGCGTTAGAAATCAATAAACACTTTCTAAATTCCATTTGCCACATTCAGAAATGCATTTGACGCTATCTGAAATCCTTTTGGCGCTATTTGTAATATAATCTGAAAAAGATACAGTTAATTTGAATAGACATTTTCGATTGTAACACTAAATATGTATTTTGAATTCAATTTCAATTTCAAATTTGGAGATTTACTACACAAACTCGAATACATAAAAACCCGTTTAATCGGGCTTGCAAAATTTTTTGAACTTAACTCTACAATGGTTATTTCGGTTAATTAGTTTAAATAATGGTCTCAGTTTTAATATGTAACTAATATTTAATTTGGCTTTTTTATAGAAAGCCATACTTCCTATGCATGTACATACGGATTAGGGATTGCAATCCCGGACCAGTTTTGCAATCCCGGGATTTTCGGGACTAAAAATCGTAATTTCGGATTTTTTCGGGATTGAATATATTATTTTAAGGAACTAAATCAGACGTCTTTTTCAATCAAATGAATTTCATTTTCGCATTAAATACAACTAAGTGTTCTGACTTTAAGACTAAGAAAACAATATTCATGACAAATAACATCAAAATGCACCTACGAATACAACCAAAAAGAAACCAGCCAAATCGGTCCAGCCGTTCTCAAGCGATTCGCGGTCAAACATGGCAGGGATTTTCCGACTTTTCCAATAGATTTTCCGAAATTTTCCTTTCCCATGAACCTGAACTGACTCAAGACGAATCCATAAAACAGAAAAAACCCCATGAAAACACACGGACATCCACTTTATAATATATAGTACTGTGTACAAAGAATACCCGGAATTTGTTTATAATTCAAAAAATCTTTATTTATTCTTCCAAATAAATTTCATCACCTTCAAAGTAGTCCCCCGCCGATGCAATGCACTTATGCCAACGGACTTTCCAATCTTCGAAGCATGCCAAATAGTCACCTTCCGGTATGGCCTTCAATGTGCGCGGCGATTCACGTTGAATCTCTTCAATCGATTCAAAACGGTGTCCTCGAAGTGGTCTTTTGAGTTTAGAGAATAGCCAGAAGTCACAAGGAGCTAAATCAGGCGAATACGGTGGCTGTGGAACGATATGAGTTGGTGAAATGCTCACGAAGAACCAATGCCGTGTGAGATGGTGCATTATCGTGATGCAACAACCGAGAGTTGTCTCTCCATAAATCCGGCCTCTTTTTGCGACTAGCTTCACGCAAACGACGCATAACGCTCAAGTAATATTCCTTGTTGACAGTTTGGCCCGGCGGAAGGAACTCATAATGCACACGATAATCGAAGAAATCAAATTCCGGGTATTCTTTGTACACAATAGTATATAGCATAGATAAGGTTTGCCTTTTTCGAAATTCGAAAAAGGTGACAAAAGCAAATAGTTAGCAATTTGTATGTTTCGATCCCCGGATCGGATTTTGTCAATCCCGGGATTTTTCGGTACTGAAATTGTTCGGGATCCCGGGATTCGGAATCCATATTAGGGATTTTAGCACGGATATTATAGATACATATGTATTTCCGATTAAAGCACTAAGCACTGAAACGCTTTCATGGCTTGGTGTCAACAGATGAATTGAATCGGCATTGTAAAATTAATTAAGTAATAAGTAATTAACAATTTTACACCCATAGGTTTGGCATTGCTTGCTAAGGCCTTAGCATCGACCCGAATCCTTTATTTCAGCCACAAATCTGACCTCAGCCCGCATAGTCGTGCAGGTGGCGCATTCTACCCAATGTTCGCATATTCGTATTCAATTTCAGTTTCATGTCGTATAAATTTGCATCAACCATTTGAAATTTGAGTTAGTAAATCGAATACATACTTATGTACATGTTTTAATCGGGCCACACGCACAGTTTACACACTGCACCACCTGCTCTCATAAATATAGGGTGTCCCAACAGAAACTTGCATTTTAAATTTGCTGAAAAATAATGAACGCACAGAGGTATTTTTCCAAACGGGTTTTTTTTATTAGAAAGGTACATCCATGCCGTAATGTATGAAATACAATTTCATTCATGTAACTGCCGTTGCTGGCTTTAGAGTAGATACGTCATTCTTTCGACCCAATTTTGCGACTTTTGTGCGACTCTATCTCACCGATGGCTTGTCGAATATTGCCTTTCAAGCCATCAATCGACGCTGGGTCCACAGGTCCACATAACATCTGTCCTTCACGGTTCCCCACAAAAAATAGTCTAGCGGAGTCAAATCGAAGCTGCACGGACTTCCAAAACGGCTGATTACAAGATTTCTGACTATCAGCGACTGAACATTCACTTTGGAAGTAAAATTTAAAAACTTCCCTGCGTTCTTCGAGTGAAAAGCGATCCATATTCATTAACCGCAGTCTAACGGAGCTGTAATGATTACCGAACTGATACTTATTTTTAGCTATATACAAGGTGCAACCCAAAGTAAACAGGACTTTTATAAAATAAAGAAAACGGATGATTATTTTTGTATAATTCTTTTTATTTATTCAAAATACTCTCCTTCTGCTTCGATACAACGTTTTGCACGGTCCAAAAGCATTTGGAATGAGTGTTTTAGGTCATCGGCCGGCATCGCCTTCAGAATGTTGGTACAAGCCTTTTGGATGTCCTCAACGTCCTTATAACGGTTTCCTTTCATCGGCAAATGCAACTGACCGAATAAGTAGAAGTCACAGGGAGCCATATCAGGCGAATACGGTGAATGATTGATGGTAAAAATGCGATTTTTGGTCAAATAATCGGTCGTAACTAGGGCTCTGTGAGCCGGTGCATTATCATGCAATAAACGCCAACTTCCTTCCTCGCGATATTCTGGCCGAATACGACGAATGCGATGCACCAAACGCTTCAAAACTTCAACATAAAACAAAGCGTTAATTGTTTTTCCCGGTGGAACAAACTCTCGATGAATTATTCCCTTTGAATCGTAGAAACAAATGAGATGAGTTTTGATTTTTGACTTCTCACGGCGGGTTTTTTTCGGATTTGGCTCATCTGGGTGCTTCCATTCGGCACTTTGACGCTTTGTTTCGGGATCATATTGAAAGCACCACGTTTCGTCACCGGTTACGATGTTGAACAAGAAATTTGGATCACGTCTGGCTTCCCGAACGATGTCTTTTGCGTGCTCAATTCTCTGCGCTTTTTGGTCGTCGGTTAAAGTGTGCGGAATGAAGCGAGAACACACTTTACGGAGATCCAAATGTTCGGTTAAAATGCAATCAATTGATGTTTTGGAGATGTTCAATTCCATTTCCATCAATTCCAATGATGATTTTGGCTGCATTTTGATAAAATCACGCACAGTTTTGATGGCATCGTCAGTAATCACAAATTTCGACTGGCCGACGTGTTCGTCGTCATTCAAGTCTTCACGACCATTCTTGAATCGATTCAACCACTCATTAACACGGCTACGGGATAAACAATCATCACCATAAACTTGCTTTAACAATTTAAACGTTTCGGTAAAAGTTTTACCAAGTTTAAAACAGAACTTAATATTAGCTCTTTGTTCGATCGACATTCTCGTACCAAAGTTAAAAACATACTGTCACATTGAGCGGGATATTTCGGCGTCTACTAGACCAAATGTCATGAAATTTAGATAGTATGTGAATGAAAGATGTACCTTTCCAACGCATGTCCTTACACATAGATGGCGCCACCAGAAACGTCCCTATTGCAAAAGTCCTGTTTACTTTGGGACGCACCTTGTATATAAATTTTTGACAGCTTTGTGACAATGCATTATAGCGAACCCTCGTGAAAAAAATAAATAAGTACGCTCTTACATAGAGGTTTGGCTCCTGAATCTAGCGAACTAAAAATTTTGCCTGGGAAACGGCCACAAAAGGCGTGGCTTGGGTTCAAAGCTCAAAGTTGGTATCAAAATAACTCAATCAATTCTTAATCGATTTACAAGATATGGGTATCAAATATGATAGTTAAAATGCTTTCTATTGGTATATAACATTAGATATGTAATGTGTACAACAAACAAGAAGTTATAAGCAAACAATATTTTTTATATAACATTTTTAAAAACAGATTTTATTTTCGAAGAACCCCAATTAATTTATAATAAAATTGTTACCATATTATAGCCTGTGGAATTCCCTTTACAATTAAATATAAAACATGTGAATTTCTTGTATTTTTGCTTATAGATTTAAATTTAAGTTGAGTTAAAAGCATTTTTTTGCGATATTGAAATGGCGCTTATGAAGATTATTGCTTAGGCGCGATCTTTTACAATCATAGGATTTGAATAAAAAAATATTGTAAACTCTTTATTGATCCCGATGCCTTAGTTACTCCCATGAGGGTTATTTTTTGCAGCCCGGGCGAAGGCCGTCGACACAAAAGGTGTTTGAATACAGAAAAAGTGCGGTTTACTACCACCCACCATGTAATGGAAAAATATAACCAACACACAAATACAATCGAAGGCTTGTGGTGTCACGCAAAACATTCAATGCCACAATATCATAAAAGCAAAAAAGGCTTTAATGGCCATTTGGCGAAATTTCAGCTTTGAAAATAATGCAAAGCTAGAAATCTAGATCTTTTAAAATCTGTTTTAATATGGCAGGTACTTTGTACAACCCCCTTCAGCTCTCATTGTCCGAAAGTGATGGCGAAAGTGTATACGTCATAGCTTTGGACCAAGCGTCGAGCTAGAAAACTTGAAAAAATATATTCATAAAAACAAAAGTATACATTTTTGTATTTCGTTGTAAAGGGAATTCCACAGGCTGCAATACGATATAAGACTTATTATACCTTAAGAATGGACTTTGTCGAGAAAAATCGTTTCGTTTTCTTATTAGTACATACTATATTACATATCTAATGCCGCACATCAATAGAAAGATATGAAGAAGTACTTCCGTTTGATACTCATATCGTGTAAATCAGTTGGAAAGTAATTGAGTTTTTTGATAAACACTTTTAAGTTTGACCCCTAGCCACGCCTTTTGTAGGCGTTTGCCAGGCAAAATTTTTAATTAATTTGATTCACAAAAAAAAGCTCTATATAGCGCTATATAGCATTTGTTCCAACTTTTTTAGAGACTATCAAACATTGATGAAATACGTACTTGGCACTAATTGTGTTTATGAGTTTTAAACGTAACGGGACTCACCATATGATTTGAGCAAAACCAAAAAGTTATGCTGCCACATAGCTACAATAATACTTAAAAAATTTGCAAAGTTTCTAGAAGCTCAATTAAATTTTGTGCAAATATTTTTCAAATTGTGCAAATGTTATTTTAACAAAACTGTTTAATTTTGAAGAGCCATAACTACTTAACTATTAGTTTCTGAACAATGTATGGCACCGATAACAATAATTATGCTATATATACTTGGAACTATGCTATATACTTGGAAGATTAACCCTTTCCGGAAATTTGTACGACATATCGTAACATTGTTTCTAAGAATTTTAATTTGGCAACGAACAAACATTTTGTGGAGCGGATTCCTCATTTTTTTAAGTATTTTGTTTTGTATCGCTCTGTTAAAAAAATTAATCATCATATCCGTGGTTACACAATATGAGTGAGTCTTGTAAGCAGCTCTTTGCAAGAGTTTAAAAAGTCGGCAAGTGACGGTGAGGAATTTTTAACTTCCGGACCAATGTATATACATATATAGTATATGCTTTTGGGTAGAAAAAAACTAAACAATTTCAAAGTTTAAATCCCAGTATATTTATAAAATTTAATAAATTTAACATTTGAACACGCTTCAGTTTTCTGTCATTTTTTTTAATGTGTCTCTTACGGTCCGCACAATTGTTTCTGAATTATTTTTGTTTAGTCGTATGTTTCTATCGACATACATATGTACATCAATTAGAACTGATTAGAGCAGCATTACTTGTGTGCGAAGTTGTTTGATTTCGTTTGAGTCCATTTCATGAATTGGAGATTTGTTACTGTCAACATTTTCGATGCACCTGCTGGCACTTTGTTCGCTGCCCGTTCGCACAGCCGTTTCTGAAAGGAGAAATGCTTTTGTCGCGGCTGTTTCGGGCACTTAAGTTGTTCGACACAAAGTGCAATATCCCCAAGCACAGCTGCCGCGCCGCATTCCGTCCTTTCCGTTTATGAAATTCTCAACGGGGCCAAACACGCGGCCGCTCGCGCCTGCTGGCAACTGATGGCGACGGGCGAGATGAGTGCGTAAAAACATGTAGTTAAAATTAATAAAGAGATGTTAAACGCCGCTGTCGCCGTTGCGGCCACTGTCGCTGCAGCTTCAGCTGGGTGCGTCCCATACATGAGCCGTTTGTGCAGCAGCGGTGATAATGTAACAAAGTGTCCAACTACTGACGGAGAAGGGGTTGGCTTTAAAGAGTTCGCGGGAGGCTCGCGCAGAGCAAAGAATGTGCATTTTTAACAAGAGCCACAGCAGTAAAAACTACAATAACCAAATGCAACAAACAACAAATACGCCGGACGGACGGCTCGCGTGCCACGACAACGATTAAAAAAGTATAAAAATTCTCTCGCTGACATTGGTGCTGTTGTTGTTGTCAATTCGAGCCCCTTAGGTGCTGCAAAGAGTCACCGAACATGACAGCTGGAGCGCGCCGGCGCTGTGATGTCGAAATTAATTATTCACGAGGAAAATAATTAATGAGCGACCGGCGACCAAGCGGCAGGCGAGCAGCCAATCAACCACACACACACACACATACACCACGCTTCCATAAGCGTGTAAGAAATAGCTGCTGTGTGCCATGAAAGTGTTGTTGGCGGCGATAAAATTTCAACTTGCTGGCGAGCCGTTGAAAGTTTTCTGCTGTTGCTGTTGTTGGAGCCGTTAATGGAAATTAATTAGGAGGTGGACCGGCCGTTCGCCCGCTTTGCGATCTTTGCAGTTCGCACTGAAGGCAATCTAATTCCGCTTTCATTAAGTTATTAATTATTAAATTTTTCGTTGCCGTCTTTATTAAATTTTGGTTGAAAAACTCGTCAAGCGAAATGCCAGCGAATTGAAAATATTTATACATAAATGCATTTAAATTTTATTTTTTTCTTTAAGTGCATAAGTAAGCAAGCACGCACATATAAATGTGTGGGTCAATACATCGAAACGGTGAAGCGCGAGCATTTAAAAAAGCAGAAAAAACAAATAACAAATAAATAATAAATAAATCATGAATAAATTAGCAGAGTATTTAATAACTAGTTGCAACTTGGCGAATGCCGAGTGCGGACTTGTTAAAATGTCGAGAAGCTGTTTTGCTACTTGCCATAAAAACTTGTAGCCAATAGCCACATTTGAAATGTTCATATTTTCCAGCTGCTATTGCTCTGACCTGGGTTCTGATAACTTTGGTACAAGCTTGCTACCGAGTTTTGAGCAATTTAAAGATGGCGCTCCAGTGCTCCTTAGAACTCGATTAACTCATCACATTTGAAACATATATGTATGTAGCAGTGTCCGGCCATGCTCTCTTTAACTATTTACAAAAGCAATCATTACTAGGAGCTAAGCACAGAGCAGTGAACCTGAAGAATATCTCACTGGAAAGGCACCACCGAGCGCTAGGACTCAGACAAGTCAAGCTTTTCCTGGGAGACTTAAACACCAGACAGGTTAGGCGATTTCTGCGTCTAACCAAAAATAACTTTAGAGAGTTAATAAAATCCAGTTCTAAATGTCAGTAGGAATCCTATCCTAATCCTATCCCAATCCTAAGGGCCGTTTTCTCATCTTCGCGTTAACTCTAAAGTTCAGTTTAACGGGCCGATAAACGCATTTTCGTTTTCTCATCTGCCCGTTAAGCTATCCTCCGGATAAAATTTACCCGGAGGATTGACTGCGTGTTAAACTTTAAAGTGAACTTTAAGTGGAAGTGGTGCCAAGTACATGCATATGTTTGTTTACAAACAAAAAACAGCTGGTAATGAAATTACAATTTGAAATGAAATTTGCATTTGAGATCTTTCGGTATGGAAAATAGGCGTGTTTTTTATATTCATGTACTGGAAGACGCTTTTGAAGGTACGGAGTCGCAAAATGCGGCAAATAGAACATATAACAGCCGATTGGACAATTTCACTGCTTTGCACTGCTGGCATTTCCAATCACTGCTGGGCCGCCACTTGCGCGATACGTCTCGCTCTTCTCCGCTGCAAGTTCCAGCTTGGACTTGCGCTTCAAGCTGTCGAACTTGTCCCTCAACGTTTTCCAGCGTCGGAACACGCCCCATTTGGCAGTAAAAGCATC
Source organism: Melieria crassipennis (assembly GCA_963668005.1). Classification (NCBI taxonomy): domain Eukaryota; kingdom Metazoa; phylum Arthropoda; class Insecta; order Diptera; family Ulidiidae; genus Melieria; species Melieria crassipennis. The sequence goes on along the minus strand of OY764961.1, from coordinate 82,408,524 downwards.
AGCAAGATTTTTCGAGGCAAAATTCTTCTTTTTTTCCGTCCAAAATAATTATAATTTTTCAAAAACAGCTGATTGCGCCGCCAAGTGCTGCCCATCGTAGACAAGTGCTGCCCATCGTAGACCAGTGTTGCCAAAAAATCAGACTTGTTGAATTTATATTTATCACGAAGATGAGAAAACGAAAATATTTACCGCGCACTTTAAACTGAACTTTAGCTAAAGTTCACTTTAGCTAACCGCCACTTTAACGCGAGGATGAGAAAACGGCCCTAAGAATGCTAATAGAAATCCGGTATGTACAAGCTGAGTATAGGACCAGGTAGCGCATGTCGCCTATGTGGCAACTTAAACACAACGGCCCATGCTCGTGCAATGTTTGTAAAACCTTTCAGCGTGTCTGTCCACTGGAAAGAGTTCCATGGGCACAGCAAAGCATGTGCTGGTGGAACTGCGGCCTAGGTTGAGCAGATGCCCGAATCGTCTCTAATGTAGTGATGGCCGGGCTTGTAACACCTAATGAATTGATCTTTTATTCGTTTTTATTTTAATTACTTCTGTAGAACGTGATTGGTTGGACTTCAACCATATGAGGTATGTGTGATGATCAGTGTTGCCGCTGCAAAATTTAAAAAGTCGCAAAAAAGGGTCACAGCCGAAAAAAAAGTGTCATCAAGTGATCCAATTTTTTTACACCATGTATACAGTGGCTGACTATGCCAGGTAAATTACATCTAGTTTCACGCCTATATCAACATTTGGATGAGTCACGGTGTAATAAATGTAAAGTTGGTGTTTTCACTCAGTGCATCATAACTTTGTAATTTTTCTTTCGATTCGATTGATGGTAGGCTTAATATTTGCACAAATAATATATTTTTTATCTTAGGTTTTAAAACCAATGGAAATAATTTATTTTATCTATAAAAAAACGTTCAAAAATGTATGATTTTTGAAAATGGTCGAAAAGTTCACTTTTTTACAACTTTCATCGTCAGTAATTTCTCCAAATCTCATCTGATTTGGACAGTCTGTATATCTCTGGAAAAGCTAAGGTATTATCTTCTGATCTGTGATCTGTGTGTGATCTCTGATCTTGTGTTAGTAGGGTGGTTCGTTTACAAGATATGTGCTCATAACTGAAATAACAGGGTAAAAACTGATTTTTCGGAGATTGGAAAACGCTTCTCACAAAAGTTTTTGATCTTCAGTTTAGTGTTCAGCGGCCCAAAGTTAGTCTAGGAAACACTTTTATATGTGCATTTTTTGTGTCGAGTAGTGTGATTGATGATTGAACACATATGCGACGGTTTTAAATTAAATTGCTGTACTAACTTAAAAATATTTCGGGGGTTTAAACCCACAAAACTCCCCTGTGTGCGCCACTGCATGTATATATATACTTTCATTATTTTATCTTTCGAAACTCATTCTTTTTATCAACCCTTTCGACCCCGAATTTTACCCTGTGTCTCGATATTACTTTTTGGTATTTAAATCATGAAACATTTGCCTAAGAAGTGTGCATACGACATTTGAAGTCGCCACGCCCTTTGTTCGAGTTCTGGAGCTAGTTTACTTTTGATCAATTTTAGCTTAAAACGGGTTAAATAAATTGTTTATCAATATTTTTAAGTACCGAAAAATTATTATTATAATATTTATGGAAAAATACAAAATTATCACTTTCTGATTTTATTTAACCATTATTAAAGAAACAGGGTTTTGATCAAACGCGTCCAATTCGTAGACTTCAATTAGAACACAAACATTTCCTGATATTATTGCAAATTATTGGAAATTATTTGGGGATAACAGTAAATTTTTTGTAATTTGCTTTGAATTCACTTCGAAAAATATGAATTTGTTGGTGCCTACTTAAATTAAACCCATAAATCAATCGTAGCTTTTGCTATAAGATGACAAATAGGGGAAGTTGCTCTCAGGCAACTTTGGGGTCGAAAGGGTTAAATTTCTAAAGGATATAATTTTCTGTGAAAAAAAACTGTTTCCCCTTAAACTAATTGATGAGGGATATATTAAAAAGTCCCAATATGCAGGTTTTGTATTTATTATGAAAACATTTGCATTTCAAAGCATATGCGTTACTTATACATATTTTACATATACTTACTTACTTACGTTACATATACTTACTTATCCATTGGGAGCCATCAAAATTAATTTAGCACAAATAACAAAATAACAAATAACAAATAAAGCGCGTTAATTAAGATTAATTTTGTACATTTTTGCGGAAAATCTTTGACATAATAAAAGGGTTGCAAGTAGTTTAAATGTTGCCAGAGGTGTAATTTTTAAGTACCTAAGTGTTACCTTTGAGAAGTGAATACTAAAAGGAAGGCATATTTTGAGTATTTTTAAACACGCAAAAATAAAAAAAAATATTTTTACGAAACAACTTTCAAAATGTACATATAAACTTTTTGATCAAGAAAAAAGGGCAAAATTCGCATGATTTTGAAGAAAAGTGTCAAAATAAGCCTATTTTTAAAAAGTCGGTGTCAGATGGCATCGGTCTCCAGAAAGGGTCAATTTTACACTTTAGTCGCACAACGGCAACACTGGTGATGATATTGTGACGATAATGCATTTTGCGCTTCGTAATATGCAATTGCGCAGCAGAGTACAATCATGCATCTCGCTCTAGCATAGGCGACATGGCACAGCAAGAACAACTGGACGGGCATCAGTCGGTCGCAAAAGCATTGCCTACGTTTAGGGGGCATGGTAATTTCGTCGGAATTACGGTAGACACGGTTCGAGGCGATGCTTAAATGTTTGAGAACAAGTCGAGCTCCGATCAGGCAGGAATAAAAGGTCGCCGGGCACAGCGCAGCAGTCAGTCTGATTTGTGAAGTGAAATAAGTGACAAGTTTAAAAACAGTGAAATGAAAAGTTGTAAATAAATAAATTACTACCAGTGGTGAACTGCGTTATAGAAATCAAAGTTTTTTGTTTTGAGCACAATCCAGTGAAACGAAATACGCCAGCATTTGCCAACCGAACTGAATAAACGTAACAATATGATGGGAGTGTGAGTGTGAGTAGTATTTTTAAATTTATAAGTGCATGAATGACATTTATTTTTAGTCGAAATGAGTCTTATGTGGACAAATGTGTTCGCACGTGGCGTTGATCACTTCGCTTTTGCATTACATTGTCATGATAAATCCACTTTTCTTCATCTATAATCTTATTCAAATAGTCTTTGATTTCTTCACGTTTGAGCAACAGCTTACAAGCCGAAACTCTGTTTGGCAAATTTTGTTCAGCCAGACTATATGACACCGTCTGCCGCGTTGTGTTTAGTAACTAACCTTCTTTCAGTCATTTTTAACCAATTAGTTATAAGTAGTGTCCGACCGAATATTCGGTTTCGGTTTCGGCCCAAATAAGTGGTTTCAGTTTCGGCCAAAAAATGGCCCAACGGCCAAAACCGAAACTTTCTGGAATATTTTTTACATTTTATTGTGTAGCGAGTGAACAGCTACTTAGTTAGTGCAGCCGAGCAGATATATGTATAGTGAAAGGATGATGCACCAATGCATAGTGATTCGTTCCATAGACAAAATTAAAAAAAATTATAGTCTTAGAATTTCACGATTTTGATGTCATTTGAAAAGTAAAACTCCAACTAAGAAAACCCCAAAAAATCTGTGTACAAAATTAATCAGTGTGTGTGTGCAAAAGCGGCTCAAAGTTTAAACTTTTTTACAAAAAAAATTGAAACATATTTTCTGCTTTTTAGTCTATTTAGTAAAATAATTTCTTAAAAACATGGTTACCAAGAAGTTACTAAAATTTCAATATAGATGTAGATGATATAGATGTTCAATATAGATGAATGATGTGGCCATTTCCGCTTTTAATGTTTTCTTAAAATTTGCAAAGCAGAGGCTTTTACTTCACTTTTAATTCAAAATAGTCTTCTAAACTAAAAATCTGAAAATTGGCAAAACTAAGAGGAAAATATCTAAAAAGTATGCGAAAGTATGTTCCTGGATTTTTTTTTTATTTTAAGAAGGATTCTTTCCTTATCAAATAATGTAAATACATCCTGCGATATCTTCCGATCTCAGAAAATAATTTAATTTGAAAAGTGGTCTAAACATCTATTTTTCGACAAAATTTATTTATTTATCCCTAAAAGTATGCAATCAGCATGAAAAATTTAAAAACCTGAACAAATGCCAAACATACATCTATTTTTATGATTTTTATTGCAAAACTAAAGGGTCCTTAGACAATTTCTGTTACTCTTTGCAATTATCAATGTTGACGTTACCGATTAAATGTAAAATCTGAAAAATCTAGCCAACACACTCGTTGCTATAGCACACCAAAAATGACGAAAATTGCAAATTTAAGTCTCAGGCATTGCCACACTACAACAGTTTAAGAAAAACAAAATAGAGATTTCAATTCAGCAGACCATGATTAACTAGTATACCAATTTTTATGAAGAACGGACCACACCTTCTAATTTTTCCCGCGTTTGTATGGAGTCGAATCACTGTGCAATGTACATAAACTTCTTTTTTAGAATATAATAATAAATGATTTATTTTTGAATATTAGCGAGTAAGGTACGAAAGGGTGATTTTTTATGTTTATGTTTTTAAAAATGAATCAATTATTTTTATTAATAAGTATTTATTTATGTTTGTTTGTTCTTTATTTACTTACTACTTAAAGTAAAATTCGTTTGTTGAAAAATGGTGATTTTGATGTGGTGATTTTTATTTCAACTAGAATGTTTCGGTTTCAGTTTCGGCCGAATATTTAAAAAAAACCGAAACTCGGATACTAGTTATAAGCAATTATGGGGCTTAAAAGTAGATAGAAGTAGATAACAAAAATAAAAAATTACAAAATATTTTCTCTGACAACTCGAACAATGAAAACTCACTTAAATCACACGAGTTGCGATTGGGTAACCGGCGTTTGGAAAAACTATTTTGCAAAGGCTGCAAACTTGTGGGGCATTAATAATTTTTGGCATACCGTATGTATGTTTGTATCTCTGTACAAAAAAAGTCTTAATGAAGACATACAGCACAATCGAGCAAAGCCGACTGACTGAAGCACGCCATTTTCTTTTCATTAAAATTAAAGTCGGAGAGCTTTAATGCACACCTCGCGCTGCTCGAAACTGACTTTGAACGGCGTTTTCGCCACTGCCGCTGCTGAATTTCGGCCCTTGTTGCCGGCGCCGTTTACCATTTGTAGTTATGTACACAGCACAGAGCGGCTGCATCAGCGCTTACGTTGGCTGCCTGAATGATGCTTTTGCTGACGCACACAAACACGCAGTACACACTTGCATACATGTGCAAACATACCAGCCTACACGCACAGGTGCAAGCGCAAGCGGAGCAGCGAGCCGCATCGTCCTCGCCTTTGCATCCTCTGAGCCCGTGCAACATTTGAGTGATGATGCCGCTGCACCTTTGCGTGCGCAGCGAAAATGGAGCCCGGCTGGGGGCAACGTGAAATGCACTGTTCGCATTTGCGCCGCGTACTTTTCATTATAATCGCAGCAGCCCCGAACGCGTGTGCAGGTGAATTCGGAAAAGTAATGCACAGTTCTATTATTATTTATACGATTCTTGCGTGCAGCGCAACATTTGTGCTGCGCGTTTTCCACCGTTGCCCACGCTCGGGAATTCGCTGCGCGCTGGACGCGTTACCTCGCTGGTGCAGTGAAAACTCAATTCCTTATGTTAATGGCTGCAAAAGCCACGTCTAAGGTTGTGATTTTGATTTACGGCGAGTGCGTCTTAAACCGCGGCCAGCGTCAAGGAATGAAAATGTACTGGGAGAAGGAATTTTGGTTCTTGATTTCTAATGAGTGCTGTTGTCGTTGGTGTTGCACCTGTTAGAACACTTTGAAAACTCTGTAATTACAGCAAACACAAAAATTGCTGACGTTGGCTGGCTTAATTACAGCAACTCGCCGACTTGCGCTGGCTCTTGCTTTGCTAAAGTTCAGCCCTTATGCATTTGTTTTTGAGCTAACCACAGACTTCTAAGCCTGACTTTTGCTATATCGATAATCAAAATTTGACGGAATCAGAAATTGGTTCAGAGTTTGTATTTTTTGACAAACAACTTCTGATTGGTCAATAAATAAATAAATAAATAACTACGTCCACGAGCTTTTATAGAATGCACATTGGTTAAGAGTTTTTATGGAGAAATATGTTTAAATAGGTAGAAAACATCTTAAAGTGAGTAAAGATTATTTCAGTGAAAACAAAAAATTAATGTGCAAAAACTAACAAAATGAATGCGTAAATAAAGAAATGAATTTAAACATACCGAACAAACAAAAGAAACATTATGCAAAATACGAAAACAAAAAATATTCTTATTTGGACTTTACTTTTCTTTTTTAAATCTTACTACGAGTAGAAGCGTAAGTAATCTTAATATGCTTGTACGTTTATTGGACTAAAAACTAAGTAAACAAATTTCTGCCATTCTACGTATGGAACAATACTCGCGTCGGCAATAAGCGCCTTGACACGCATGGAGAAGATGCAAAGAAAATTGTATTTAATTCCAATTAAACATCAATAGACGCGCGTCATTAAGCAAATAAAATAAAATAAAATGAACTAAAATGTCGGCACACAGACTCGATGCATTCGAGAGCAATTGGCAAGACATCAATCTCCACGTTATGTATTCGCATAAAAGCAAAAGTTGTATTGTAATTATTTTTGCTGACTCTCGACTTGCCCACAAGTTGGGCACTTACCTCAGCGCCTCGTGCGTGCACCACAGCGGCTTACAACTTTTATGATGACGGCGCTAACGACTCTCCATCCAACTGGCCACGGACATAAGGACAAGGCAAGCTGCGCATCTGCTTGGTCGTGGCGACAGCAGTGACGAGAGCCAGATGCTTCGCCGCCCCTCCCTCTTCCCCCTTGGTGGGTCAAAACAGGAAAAATGCTTTAAAATACACAAATACTTCAAGCTTGATTTGAGATATTTTAAGGCATAATGAAAACGATGTTGTAGGTATAATGGTTCGATTACTGATGGGATATCGGTACTTTTGCGAATATATCCGATAGTCGATATAAACAGTTTGCTTACTTCCCAAATATTGGAATTGAGTGCTACATCTGGTGAAAGCTTTTCAATTCAGAGGCACTTGAATTGATGTGCATGCTTGACTAAAACTTTGCTGCTGCAATTCCTGCAAGAATCTGATACTGAGTAATAGTATCGATGCGATACAGGCAAGTTTTCAACACCGAGAACAAGTATCAGTACCTTTGAGTACTCATAATCAACTGCCGATTCGATTCGCTACTTACTTTAACCCTTTAGTAGTCCCCAATAGTCCCGACTGGAAAAATACGTCCAAGTTTTTAAGGTCCCTCGAAACAATTATTCAGATCTTATGGCCCACTCAAAATATTTCAGAATTTGTGAGTATGCAACGTAAGTTTTTAGCCCCAACTTTCATAGCATGGGAACATTTCTAACCAGATTACATTGATTTTCAAAATTAAGTATCGGTTCCGCCCAACACTAACAGTTTTTAGGTGCCTAGGAAATATTTCAAAGATGTTTTGTATTGAAATCTTTAGTTTCGTTTGCGTTTCTCCTGCTTGAACTTTTCCGAGTACACGACGCTTATCCCACTTTTTCGCAATATTTTCACCAAGTATAAATTTTTCAACTCAAGATTATTCATCACACGAAACTTTCAAAAGAGTTGAGATATCGGACTGAAATTTAGTATGTTTTTTGGATATACCTAGGTACTGGGTACTGGGTACCGGGTCACAAAGGAGTTGAGGGAAATGAGAAGGTTGATGAGCTCGCCAAAGCCGGGGCACGACTGCCTGCGGTTAGCGTGCCAAACATCCATCCACCCCTCCATGCTCAAGGCGGAAATTAAAGAGACAATGATTCGTGAGGCGGCGTCCATGTGGGAGAGATCTACATCTCACAGGACAGCAAAAATCATGCTTCGCGCGCATAATATCAAAAACACAGAGTTCGTACTATCACTCCAAAGAGAGGATTGCAAACTATTAATTGGGGTACTCACGGGACATTGTCTCACACCGTCCCACGCTGCCAAACTTGGCTTGGTACCAAGTGATGCATACACAAGATGTAATGAAGACAATGCCAAAGGTACCCTGGAGCACTTGCTATGCCACTGTCCTGCTCTCCACAGATCACGGGTTAGCTGCATCGGATCCGCGTCGTTCCCTTCCTTGGAAATAATTGCTGAGCAAAACAGCGGCGACTTACTTCGATTTGCCAAAATGTTCTTAAAAAACTACATATAAGTCTGGAACTCCAGAATCTTTGGTACCACTATGGACCACTACTTGGTCTATGTCCCTAACCTTACCTAACCTAGGTACTTATACGAGTTGTACTACACAACTAATAATTGATTTGTTTTTCTTTTCCTTCATAGAGCTGATCCAGTGTTGCCAGATCAGGAGATTTCCTCCTACATCCAGGAGACTCTTGGCCCTTTAGGAAAATTTTCTGGAGAAAGAATTGTTTAGGAGAAAATTTGGGAGATTTTGATGGTGATACATTTGACATCATTAGTGGCACTGAAGCCTTGAATATTGAAAGCTAAAAGCCAATTCAGGTGTATGGCAACACTGAGCTGATCTGCTTCTTATGACAGGCTGACATAGAAAAATTCCATTTCTATATGCACCCGGAGCTAATTTTTGGTACACATTTGTTCAGTAACAAATGTTACTGAGACGACCAAATGCCAAACTTACGAATTGAAGTTCGTCGAGAGTGCCATCGAACGAAACTGCGGCCATACCAGATGCCGAAGCGCTATTTAGGTGAAGTACGCAAACGTGCAGCGAAGACGAGTGACTTGCACATGCAGCGCGCCACGGCCGCAGCCATTCGATTTGCAGCATTCACGCTAATTTAACACATTTTAGTACAACTATGCGACCGGGAAAAGCAGTACACGCACGGTGGGCAGACGGGACGAAGTATCCAGCAAACGCGTCAATTAGCCGGTGATTAATCCACCTGTTCAAGGGTTTGAGTTCAAGCGATTCCGAAAGTAGCCTCACTGACTGAATTACAATTATTAATTATTTTGGTGTCAATTCAAATTGGCAAGCTTCGTCCACTGTGCGTCATTAAGGACTATGTGCTTGCGCGCACTTTGCGGCGAAATGTTTAGCTTGTTTCGTCGGTGCGCCACAAATTGGCTGGGATGATGATTTTGCGGTTGTGTGTGTTATGAATTTTTGATTGCGTAAATTTTAAGGTGTTGCAAAGCGCGCTGTTTGCGTTGTAAACTTGGCGGTGAGTAAATATTTTATTAGACTCTCACTAGTCGCGGCAGTAGGAGCACTGGGGTCGCAATGGACTCAATGGGCAAAAGTGCGCAATGAAAAGTTGTGCCGAAATAGGTTTTTAGGTTTTTTACATTTATTTTTTAATTCATTAAAACGATGTGTAAATGTTGACAGCAAAATTGCAAAACTTTGCAGGTTCTTCGCTTTTGAAGTCGTTCATGTGCAATGTATGTAAGTGTCAGCTGGAAGCATTTTGAAAGCTAGCACTCCCATAGTTCATAAGTGTCTCAAATTACCTGAATTTTGACGACTTTCGCAACGAAAAGAAGTAGAACCCTATATTCAATTTGCCCAATCCTGATTCTATCTGCAGAAGGCTACCTTTTTACTTGGACGCAAGTATTTATATTCAAAATGTCGCTATATCAACGCCTAAAGATCGCTTAAATTTGCCAAGGTTAATGGTGTATGGCATATTTTGGAATTAATAGGCGTCTTTTTTAAAATATAGTTTCAAAAGTCGTTTCATTCCTATAAACAACACTTTGCGTTCCAACCAGTTTAGACGTAGTGGAGTTTTAAAATCATTTGTTTGGCTTCCAACTTTCCTATGTTTATCTGAGCGACCAATATTTTAGGCAAAATGAAATCTATTGATTTAACCGATGATCCTGAACATATGAACATAATGTGGACACAGACATCCTAATTGAAAAGAAATCGGAGATCGGAAGAAATCTATGATGGCAAAAAGTAGTTTCAACAGAATATGAAACTTCAAATGGGTCCTCGCTCGTTTAAATCATGCTGAGTATGAATCCTCCAGAGGTGGCTGTGCCAACTAGTCCATAATATACCAGCTTGAGCGAGTAGAACAATCAATCACTTGTAGGAACAGCCTAGCAAGTGCAGCACTCAGTCATTACATACGCCCATTGTACTACGACTTGATGTTCCCTTTTAATGTGTTTTGAATCTACTCGACCTCCGGAGAAATCTGTATAGATCCTGGGATGCCAAGGAGCCAAGGTGGTCGCTTCGCAACACATCGGTGCCAAACGTGTCAAACCTGATTCGGGCGTGCGCGGGGCAGACACACAGAAAGTGGTCTGCCGCCTCATCGTCCTCCCAACAGGCAGGACATAGTGCACTGTCAGATATGCCTACCTTTTCCATGTGCTTTTCCCTCTACATATTGAACTCTATTGAACTGTCTTGTGCAACCAAGTGTACGCCCGGTGAGCAATTACGTTCACCAACAATGACATTAATTTGAAACTACGATTCGATTAACTACGATTCGCCCACGTAACTAACACCAAAACCAGAACCAAATTCGTTTTTGTGAATGGCTCCGCGCTCTGGCTTACCTCCGGGAGAGAAATAATTGCCTATGAAACAAGTGACTTCTGCCATTCTGGCATTCAGAATCATGCGCGCATGCTGCTGCCGTGTTAATTATGAATGTTTGGGGAGAGCTGAACAATTTTTTATGTCGAGTTTCATATGTACAGGCGTTAATTGCATCGTTGGGGATCCAAGATAGCGCACATCACTGCAAAATTAATAATAACGGTGGTATTTCGATTTGCCAGAAGCCCTGCTCAACTCCCCCTTACCAGCACACACACACACACAATACACCACAATGCACTGTGTATCGCCGCTTAATGAGTTTTCCTCGCGCCATTTTTCACATCGCTGCACATGCAATCAAACTGACATCGCATGTTGCGCGAACGAATGTAACGTTGCATTCAGTGTGCGGAAGAAATTCGTGGCCCTTGTGAAATGACGCAAGTTTCAGAAAGGTTTTCATACTCGTATTAATTTGTTGAATCTGGCAATGTTTGGCTTATTTGCGAGTTGATAATTTATAGAATTTAAATAAAAGCAGAAGAGAGAATAGAAAAACACTTTTAACTAACTTCTTTAAGTCAAATATTCAAACAATCGGCTACAGCGTGAATTTCTATGTACAATGCACTTGAATGAAAGAAGATTGAATAGATTATGAATGAAGGATAAACTTATCGAGGTCGAAGCAAAGAGTTAGAGGCAAAAACAACTCAAACCAGAGTTTATCACACTTTTCAGTATTCAAAAATTGGCTTTAAATTTTTTTTACCACAGTTTGACAAACGTTGACTTAACCCTTTCAATACTGCGGGGATATATAAGTCCCAGATAATGTTCAAAAATTACTGGTGCGAAAAGTATTCGCTTTTAAAGTGCTAGGATGGGACTAAACAGTAGTCTGTAGTCAGTACTCCACAACACGTGTTTTGGTTAGCATAACCTAACTAATTCATACTTGGTATACGTTCAGAAGTGTAAGCGTGCTCTTTGTGCATAAAAAAAAAAAAAAAAATCTGAAATTATATAAACATGTTCTGTTACTTATTTACAGCACATTTAGTTCAATTATACAGAAATATCTTCACTGGCCAAAAGTCGTACTGAAAGGGTTAAAGCATTGATTCGAATCCTCAGTATCTCCAACTCCACACGAAATAACTACTTCAAACATTGATTTCATTGATTCTCTACCAAATAATAAGATAAAGTCGGAGATTGAAATTGAGTGATTACAGTCATAGTTACCAGTAAAAAATGTGAGTTCTGGTAATGTCTAAAGTAATCGAGAAACTCAGCTCAATCGCTTACCTTATATAATACATAATGCATTATTTTAACATAGGCATGTTATTGGAAGTAGCCGCTTACATATAATGGCCTTGGAACGAGTTATATAAGTTCTTGTAAAAGATTACAAATATTCACTTCCAGGAATTCCTTGAATTAAGTAATGAGTTACGCTGAATTCCTTCAGTAATTGCTGAAAAACAATGAATTACATAACCAACTTTTGTAATTTGGTTTTTGGTGTTAAAAATCCATTTTATTCATCGGAAAAATGTAGATATAAAAAAATTAAAAATATTTATTAAAAAGGAATGCTAATTTCTCGTTTCGTTTCGTTGCCGCCTTTAACCCTTTCTAAAAAGAATACAAAATAAATTTTCAAGAGAGGAAAATACGATTTGGTTATAAATTTAACAAAATAATACTTTTAATGAATAACACTTACCAAATAATACTGCCATTAGCTTCTTGTTCTACTGCAGCCTCTGACGTTTAAAAGCTCTTTGCAGCATTAATGAAAAGGACCCTTCCCATCTTTTTAATGAATTCTGATTACTTTCTTTTAATTAAATTAAATAAATTATAATTTAAGTAGTCGCTCTTTCGATTTTATTCACTCGACCACTTGACACTTCAAACTTTCACACAAGTTAAATAAAACTCGAACAACTTGAGTTGCGATCGAACTTTATTTGGTTGTCCTAAAGAGTCAACTAAATTCATTTTCGTTTACATTTGTTGTCTTAGCCTAAACAGTTCGATTATGCTGGGCCAGCAAAAATAACGTCTCGGTCGTTGATACCAAAAACGTTATAAATGTCGAGTCAGCTTTCTGCCAACTGCTGTTCGATACGAGGTTGGAGTTTGCTCAACCTGGTATCGAATATTTGCTTAAGTTCTACGTTGCATTTGGTTTGCACATGTAACTCACACGAATGACTTCACGCATGTTTCAACAGGATACATTTTCTTAGATTTGCTTGAATGCTGCGCAAAATTGCAAATGAACTGCAGTTTACACATTATGTACTTGTAAGTGAAAGAATAATTCACATATAGTATATGTACGTTGCCAGCATTCTCCCATTGCTCTTTGCGTTACCAGTCAAATAAGTTTCTTGCTTATTGCATTACAAATAAGCGTAAGAATAATCTAGAAATGAATCATTTACTCTAAATTACCCATAATCGATTAAATAAGCTGTTGGCCGTTGCTCTGGCATTTCTGTAATGCATTACATAAGCGGTTACGATCGCTAAAGTCAAAGTTTTTTCTGGGTTTGGCTAGACAGCCAATACGAATACATTCTAGATTTAGTGCCTCAACTGTCAAACTGCCTCAGTAATTTAAGGCCACCTTTTGCCTGAGTAGTAGGAAACCCGCACTGAGTAGTAGGCTCGCACTCTAAGGGCCTCTGTTTTGACTACCCGTGGAAGGCACACGTGCACCAGAGCAGTCTGAACGAAGATCTTGTGGGAGGCCATAATCCGGTTAAGGGGTTTAATCGCCATTGAAACAAGGATGGATTCAAAACAGCGCCTCGATGAAAAATTTGTGCAGGTGTTACATAACAAGCAAATGCAACGAACACAAAACTATATACAATGCAATTTAGTTTACTACAACAAGAAATATGACTGGATTACTAAGAACAGACTTTTCACAAGGCCAATTCTTTCCAGCCTGTGAATTGCTAGCCTAGACATTTCAAAATACTGTGTAACCAACAACACAATGCTCGAGTGCTGGGCCGTGGGGAGAAAATCTGGTCATACGAACAGCTGACAACCGTACTGCATTTTCACTGGTGCGCGCTCCTAATGTGTGACCGAACTCGGCGGATAATATAAATTGATAGTTTTTCACCCTGCGGCGGACCATCCCCCGTCCTTCTGCATTTATCGCTTTTCACAAAACGAACGAAGAGCGAAATATAAAAGCTTTTGCCGCAAGGCACAACATGCGTGCTACACTTTTTGTTGCAATCTGGGCGCTGCTTGGCAGTTGCATTGGAAACGCGCTGCGGCAGTGCAATATTCGCAGAAACATTGGCATTGATGTCGACGGGTAACGACGCTGCGAATGTGCATTGACGTGATGTAAATATGGCAAAATGCATCCAGCGTTGGCGTTGAGAGTCGCGTGTTGCAATGGGTTTCGGCGCTGAAAGTGAAATCGGAATTTCAGTGCTGTCAATAAAATGCCAAACAAGCAGCCAAAAGCATTAAGCACTGACGCAAAGTACTCTTCTTCTTCTTATTCTCGCATATGTGTATGTGTGAGCGCATGGGGTGTGCGTATTCACTTTGCTATGAAATTCGTGAGGAGTACTAACAGTTTACATAGCACACATGCAAATACTTATATACGTGAGTTACTGACTCAATCAATATCGAGTTACAAGACTCTCGCACTTGGTTCGAAGATGGTTGGGTATAAATCTGAAGTATTAAGATTATTCGGAAAAATTAAGCAATAAACTTTGCCTAAAGTTACAGAGGCATAGCCAATCTTTACAATAAATATGATGATGGATGGACTTTCAAGAAATTCTTTCAATACAAAACATTAGATATCCTTCTTAATATGAACGCCCCTTCTAGTTTAGGATTTTTAAAATTACATATGTTTTTTGTTTTGAATGATTTCACTGCACAACAGCATGTCTGTTGCATGGAGTTTTTTACATGAATCTGAATCGTTTTTCCATGCTGTTTTCAAAACCATACTCCGTTTTTATGTAACAGCTCTAGTTTTCGCAAAAAATGGGCATGTCACTTGTTCGAATTTTCCTCAGATTTTTCCTCGTTTTCGACTGTAATTTCTGAACCAATATTGCTTGTATTTCAGACTATAAATGGAACATATAAAAGAGCATATTTTGCGGCCCCTAATTTTTTAAGGAAAAAGTATGAAAAGTGATGAAAATTACTATGGTACATTTTTGCTACATATTATTTCGATGCGAACGTGTATTGCGCCAAATAATTTGACTGTGTTGTATTGCTTGATGTGTCGGCTTTCATTATACACCTAACTCGTTACTTGATCTACAAAAATTGTATATGTTTTTGACCATCAAAGAAAACGCCTTAAAATCCCATATTTTCCGAATTTGAGGTCAAATTACCGCGGCATTTTAAAGCTTATAAAAATAAGTTGCATCGGAAAAGAAGCCGTGCGGTGTTGTTAATGCGATAAGGTGAAAATCATGTCTATCGGTTTTTTGGTTTAGAAATTACAATCAAAAATATGGAAAAAGTAGAGGAAAAACTGAAAAAATGACATGGTACCTATATCTCACTAACTAGAGCTGCCAGAAAAAATCTGAGGATAGATTCGAAATCAGCGCACCCAAATTAGTAAGAAACAGTAGAAAACTCCATGCAACAGAAAAAAAGTGTTTTTTGTTGTGCTGTGTTATACATATTTTTTCAATTATAATTTTAAATTATAAGTCCGAAAACTGACACTGAAATTCGAGCTATGATGATTTAAATGAGGCGGAGTATGCCTTTTCTCATAACTGCAAAACGGCTACCACGATACTCAATATAGACTAATTAAATCGTTTCATAAACATTTTGTATTTACTTATCGGGCCATGAAAGTGAAGAAAACAACATGGAAATTCAAATCAAATAGCAGCAGATTTTGTTGATTTCAATGTTTACGTTATTTTTACATCTCTACTGGCGGCACTCATGGCTCATTTGTTTCCGATGATAAGATTAGCTTCAATCATTATTAAATATATTGTTTTATTGTTACATTGGGTTTCAAACACCCGTTTGGAGCTGCTCAAATGGACTTTTTAGCGCTTTGTCGAATCGTGGCATGCGTGACGTTATGTTGCAATTACTTTTTGGTGATTGCGGGGCTCCTTCTTACAAGTATGTCGTGAAGATCAGAATAAATAAAATAAACCTCAAACCAACTCTATTTTTTAATTGATTTTCGAAAAATTACTCGGCACACACTGTGGCTTCGCGGTCGTTGGTTCACCGCGCCACTTAATTGCATTCGGCGTTCTATTTTTCCACTTTAACGGCGTCCTTAAACAGTGAGATTTAATATCCTGTCGGTCGCCTTTATTGTGCCACTATTCAGTTCAGTGAAAAAATGAATTAACTGAAAGAGGACAGGAAGCGCTCGTAGCGCTGCTAGTTTTGCGCATTTCCATGCGTGTCCGCTCTGTAATGGCACCAAGTGCGATCCCACCTCCGTCTAACGCAATTGTGAGGCTGCTCTAACCGGGCCGCCGTTAGTGGGTGTAAAATAATGCAAAACACTGCAAAGCACGCGCTGGACAACAGCCAGGGGGACTGCCGACCCGCCTGCCGCGCACTAGCACAGACAATTGCGCGCCGCGGCGGAACGAGTTGGTTACAAATGCGAGCAGTCGCCGCTGGCTGTGAGCCGCCCCATCGCTGGGCCAAGTTGTTAACACTGTTAATGTGAGGGGTTTTCGAGCAGAATTTCGCCGATTGTTGCTGCACGCCCAGCTCGAAGTTGCGTAAGTACGCGTAAGTACCTGTGCAGCTGTGCTAATGCATTTCTAATTAATTTGCATAGCTCGAAAGTTCGTCGTTCCGCTCATGCGAGCGTCAGCGTCGCCTGCAAGTCAAATAGCGAACTAACGAGGCGTCGTGCAAAGGGCGCTTCAGACGGACTTAACCTTCAATGTAATTGCGGAAAAGTGGCTCATGTTGAATTTGGTGAATTGCAAAAGTTTAAGTGCAGTTCGCAAGTAGCATGAAACGCATACGAAGCAGTTCGAGCAATCGGATTGATTTGCTGCTCATTGAAGTTGCATAAGTACAGTGGCGAAAGAAGAAGTCCCAGTGCCGTATTGCCATTTAAATTGTGTTCGATGTATTCAATCGGTTTCACTTTTAATTTCACATGACGCACCGATGTTCTAGAGCTGGTTTGTTTGATGTTTGATGTTGGTGGCTGCCAGTTGGTGGCTGTCAACAAGTCTCTTTACGTGACTGGCATTCCGTCTCTGCACTGCGCATGTGTGCTTTTGCGAATGTTGCCGCTTCTGCCGATGTATTGTACATACATATATACAAGTACATATTGGATGGATGCGTCTATGTATGTACATATGCCGGCGCGAGTTTTGTTGCTATTTGGTGTACTGAGTAAAAGACGAGTTCTTTTGTTTTAGACTTTTATTTATTGGTTAGGACGGCGCGTGCATTGATTGCCGCCCGAGACTCGTGAATCCAGAATACCAGGTTGGTGCATCCAAACTTCACTCTACATCTTTTACTACTTGCTATTCTTATTCACTATCAGTGCGGCGCACGCACTGTTTAAGTGCACAGCCTGTGTTTATATAACACTTTTTTTACCTTGGGGTCATTTTGATGAAAAATTAACTTTAAAGTACCGTAACTTCCTTATTTCCGGTTGAAAATTGTTTTCCTTTGGACTCAGTGACTAATTTTATGCCATTTGAATGTACGCTTAATTTCATCTTATTTGCAACACTGGTTTACTTGCAAATGACCAACTATACAAATTTGACCTTAAGGTCATTTTATGACCCATAGTACTGAACGCAAGAAATTGGTCGATGCAATGTAAATTTTGGTAGATTTGGTTTCAAAGTCTCGTGGATAAATGGTTCTGGCATTTTTGTTTTGTTTTGCGTTGGTAAGAAGGCGTGGCGCTAGCTATACAACCCTTTTTACTATGGAGTAAAATCGAAATTATGAGTCATACAACATTGCAATTTCGTGCAGTGTCCCCATGTAGGCACTGTTCCACTGGAAATATTTCATGGGCATTTAATAATGGGCGTGGCACTCTTCTAACGAGCCAATTTTTGTACATAACTTCGGAACTAGAAGTCGCACATCAATGACACAAAGGTTGAACTTACTACTGGGCCACGTTTTTCGACAGGGGGAAAAGGGGGGAAGGTACTTAATAAAGGGCATAGCTTCGTCCACACATCTCAATGCGCAGTACAAGAGCTTTTAAGTTTCAAGGAATCGAAACTGAATAGTACGAAAACTTTATGTTTGGTGGTATGAAATCTTGATTGAAGCTTTCAATATAAGTAAATAGTACATATAGTACGATTTCTAGCAAATAATAAATTTCTAGAAATTTCCAAAAGGAGTGTGAAGAGAGCTAGATCAAATTATATATTTATAACAAAAATGAAATATGAATTAGGCCTAAAAAGCCGTAAGAAATAAAATAAATAAATAAATAAATATGTGGTGTGAAATCCATCCCTGATAACGTAACGCCGTTTATTCTATAAAGAATTGGAAAAGTTACTTCCTGGGCTTCTGATTTTGCGAATAATAGAATCGTGTGAGTTATCCTCAGCAGTACCTTCACCAAAGAAGAAGATACTCAGTGAAAGGAGACGATGGAGCCCAATCTGCGTCAGCCGAATATATTCATTTTCTTCTTCGGGAAACCGAATAATGTTAATTAAAATATTATATAATTTTTACTGGTTCATTGGTGTCAATATCTAGTATAAGTTTAATATTTTGGCATACTTTTATAAATTAAACCTCTAAACTGAGTACTTTTTTGTGGGCCACGGGAGCAGGTTTTCTTGCGCAATCATTTATTTTATGGCGACTAACGATTAATGATTATTATCTGTTATACATAATATAATTGTCCAAAAATTAGTTGCGATATAGTTTTAACTTCTGAATAAATCGCAGGAATTAAAGTGCCCGAGAAGAAAATCAAGAACATGGACATAGTCCGCATGAGGAACATATTTGACTCCGGTAAGTCCAATTGTTAAAATCACATTGTCTAAACTTTTTTGTACAAAATACAGTCGTGTCTGGGTATAGTGAACTAATTATTGCAAGGCCTGTTCACAGTATTGAGGTTGTTCACTATATCAAGGTTAAAATTTTTTTTCAAAAACTCGTTTTATTTGCTCAAAATACACGTTTTGCTTTTTGCTTGAAATTGCTTTCAAAATTTTGTTCATGATTTAGAGGCTCCATGTCAAAATTTGGGTGTTTACTATATCGAGGTTCTCACTATATAGGGTGTTCACTATACCCAGACAGACTATACCCAGTACAAAGAAATAAATCGGGGTAATTTTATGATCCGAAGATCAAATGTGTGAGTTTTTCCTAGGGTAACAGAGGGGTTAATGCACTAAACACATATATGTAATACTTCTATATTGGCAGCAACCTATCTTCACAATGTGTTTTCATTCGTAAAGCAAAGGGAGACAAGCGATGAGACAGAAAACACGAAATTTTGTGAATGTATTTCTGTGCGTGTATACATGAGCACTTCTACACATGAACAACTGTCAAACTGCTCCAGGGGCGGTTGAAGAAATTTCAGTTAATTTCGACAAATTTGTATTTTTTTCCAGTCAATTTTTTTCCCGCCTGAACACACCTGACTTTTTACCGCTGTCAAGGTACATTCGTTTATACGCTTTCTCGCTCATATTTCACTATTGCTGTACTGTGATGTTGGCGAATGTACCTTGAGCTTACTGCCAATATAGAAGTATTACATATATGACTAAACATTATCAGCAACACATTTTGGGACATATCTGAGGCGGCGGACATGTCCATAACTCGCGTGGAACACCGCTGTTCGACGTGGTGCACATGACTGCATCCGCACCCACGTCAGACACCCAGACACCAACGTAACAACTAACCAAAACTTTTCAGAGATAATAGCTTAGCAATTATTTACGTCGTTGGCAGTCTGCTCATTGAGATAATTAAGTCATTTTCTCGCTTATTATCGACTTTAGTTTTTATTGCTACTGTAAATATGTAAGTTTTGTGCGTACTGTGCCGATGTAAGCGACTAAATGTAATGCAATGCTAATACAGTATTCCCCGGATATATGGACCTTGGTCCCAGCTTATAAGCACCAAAATGACTGTAAGGAAGTTTCCCCAATATAAATACTTACACACAAAAAAAATACAAGGACCCCGCTTATAAGCATTCCCCGCTTATTACCACTGAAAAATACAACACATTTTTTAACTTCCCGCTTATGAGCACTGAAATTTGGTTTTTACATGCAAATTCATTTATGAATAAGTTGTATAGTTTTTGAACGCACTTTGAATTTCCGAGCACTGTGGCAACTTCTTTACTCTCCATAGCAATCGATTTTTACGTCACTTGTCATAGCCAACACACACATCCCTACTTTGTTAAAATCATAAAAAAGTGAGCAAGCGGCAACGTTAACGTACCGCCAAAAAGTGCAAAAGAGTAACTGGAGATTTCGATATAAGCACCGTCAGTGCTTATAAGCCCGATTTTCATATAAGCACCCCCGCTTAACCTTCTGTCTGTCCTTTGCTCAAAATTGCGTTCGCTGTCCTTTGGGGTCAAGATGACCCCAATCAAACGGTTATATAATTTACTGACAAAACATAAAGAAATGTTACACATATGTAAATTACAAAAAAAAGGGGGAAAGCCCCGAAAAATGTTTTTCTCGATTTGTTATTGGGTTGTAAGCGCGATTCATACTAAATAACACAAGTAGACGAGTGCACAAAACCGCTCAACCGTTTTTTCAATTCCGCCTGGGGTCAAATAGACCCCAAGGGACAGGCAGAAGGTTAAAAATGTCGTGCATAAAATGTCGTGCAATTTCGACGGTGCTTATATCCGGGGGAATACTGTATTAAAACCAAAACTTAATTATTGTTTTTATAGTTGAGGAGCTAATCAAAATCATTTGAAATCAACATTTTAATTTTTGTCACCAAACGAGGTTTATTTTAATGCTAAGACCAGCAACCAGCACAATCTGTACCAATGTACCAACCAGCACAATCTGTGCCGTGCTAGATCGGCACCCATTTAAAGGTCACGTCGCACCTTGTGACATATTTTTCGGCACATTGCACAGTGATTCGACTCCGTACAACCGCGGGACAAAATTAGAAGGAGTGGTCCGTTCGTGATAAAATTATACTAGTTAATCATGGTCTGCTGAATTGAAATCTCTATTTTGTTTTTCTTAAACTGTTGTAGTGTGGCAATGCCTGAGATCACTTACGAATCACTTACGTCAACATTAATAATTGCAAAGAGTAACAGAAATTGTATGAGGACCCTTTAGTTTTGCAATAAAAATGATAATAATGCTGATTGCATACTTTTAGGGATGAATAACATAAATTTTGTCGAAAAATACCACTTTTAAAATTGAATTATTTTCTGAGATCGGAAGATATCGCAGGATGTATTTACATTATTTGATAAAGAAAGAATGCTTCTTAAAATACAATAAAATCCAGGACATACTCCTCCATACTTTTTAGATAATTTCCTCTAACTTTTTCCAATTTTCAGATTTTTAATTTAGAAAAATATTTTAAAATTAATGTGAAGTAGAAGCCGCATCTTTGTAAATTTTGAGAAAGCATTAAAAGCTTTAAAACTTTAAGCCTTAAAGTTTTTGAAGCCCTTTGCAGTAAAATAAAAAATGTGAATCCTGTTGGTTGCTTTCAAACAAAAGTTGAAAAAAATAGGTTGGTTTCTTGATTTTTGTTCCAAATATCTGTCACGGGTATAAGTCGACTTAGAAGCTCCTCTTAAGTTGCTCAGCGTTATTTTCAAAAATGTGTGTAAAAAATGTGTGTCATTATAAAACTAAATGAATATAAACCAAACCTGAAACAATTTCAATGTTTTAAGCTGTCTAACGAGACCAATCGTTTCGCCATCAAAATTGCTATTGTGAACTTTCCAACTCACAAAAGGTTTATCATTTGCCGTGCCGGTTCAATTAAATTGTAATTACGTTATCCAAAAAAGATTTCAAAATCCATTTTAGACCCGAAAAATCGACCAACAGGAAATTAAAATGCCCTAAATTGAAACCTACAAAACTTTCTTTCAGACAATTCCTTCCAAAAGACCGAGCTTCGCTCAATTTGCCAGCACTGAGGTGAGCTGCAGGTTAAGAAGAGAAGACTGGCTGCATTGTCGTGGAGCATTGATCGGGTCGACGTGCAAGCGCACGATGGGATTTGGTTATGAAGGAATTAAAAGTAAAGTCGTTAAAAGTAAAGGTCTTCAAGTTTCATATGCTTAGTGCCCTTGCAAAGGTTGGTGCGTGAAGGCACATTAAACCAGCCCCGTTGGATGGCCCAGCAAGGGGCTTGAGGCCCCGTAGCCTTTTCATCAGAATTAATTTGGCATGGCTAGATTGAGTTATTGAGAATCACACAAATGTGCTTTGAATAGACAAAGCCTGAAACTGACATAAACGTCTCTAAAAGTGATATCAACATGTAATTCAAAATGTATGTATGTATGTATTTATGTATGCACAGTACGTATAGAGACGTCGACATTGATGCTGTAACAAATCGAAATGACTTTATTGTGGCTGGCGGCTAAGTGACGTCCGCGGGATGCTTTGTGCTAGCACAGCTGCCTCATGAACATTCAGATCCGCAGTCGCAATTCCGTCCGCGCCCGTCGACTTCACTGCTTTAATTTGCTTTTCGACTTCTGCCTTTGCTTGGTTGGCTTGCCCGTCGCCGCGCCACGCTCTGCTGCACCCTCTGTGGGAGCATCTTTGATCATAATACGCCGGAAGAGCACAGCATCGGTGCCGCTGGCAAGTGGCCTGGTTGCGTTCGCATTTGCGGTGACGGCCGCACTAGCGAAGCTTTCGTTTAAATTGCCCCACAAGCGCGACACTTGCGGCACGCTTAATTTATCGAGCAGTCTGCCGCTCAGCTGCGGTACAATCGGCTGCAACGCAATGCCGCACAGGCGCAACGCGTCCATTGTCATGGCGATTATTGTCTCCAGCCTCCTGGAATTTTCAATATTCTCCGCATTAGTGCCGCCTGCGCTGGTGTCGTCCTTCAGCTCCCAAGGACGCGCAGTCTCGAAGAAGTTGTTGGCCGCGTGCAGCGTTGACATGACAGTGTCCACCACCAGATAGAAGTTCTTATCGTCGTAGTGCTGTGCACAGCGCGCTGCAAATATTAAGTGCGGAAGTTAAATGCTGGAAAAACTGCCAAGGTGCAGCGGAAGGCGGTGGCGGGGAAAGGAAAATATTTATAATGCGATTTTTTATGGGTCCATAATAATTGAGTGTGCTATTTGCGTTGAACCAACATTTACACTAGAATTGAAGGAGGAGGCTAACTAAAAAGCGAAAGAAATTAAGTGCTTTGTTTCGCGCTGTTGCTGGAATGTTGACTACGTTCGAGAAGCATTGACACACCGCGTGCAGCGTGGGCATTCGCCACAAATTTACTCAAGTGGTTCCCTATCCCTATTCACATTTTTTTGTTTTAATTTCTGATCGTTTCACCTCCTGACACTTTCAGTCTCAAATTTATGTTGCCAAATAGTTAAAATGCTTTAATGCTACGTAAATCTACATGGATTTGGAATCAAAAATTACTATTGGAAATCGGAACTTCAGAATGGACTATGATAGCCGGAGTTACGACCAACATTAAAAAAAATAATCTTTACGAAATTACAAAGTTTACCTGATGTAGTTGAATTTACATTTTTTTTAAGAACTTTAAATAAATCAATCTTTCTAACGTGGATTTTTTGCAAGTTATTGCTTGTTTGGGACATGAATTTGCATATGGCTTGTGTCTGTGTGCAGAAATGTCGAAAGTTTTAATGTTTTGACAACATTTGTGTTTTGCCCCCTTCATCGCTGATCGGAACAGTTCCAATTGAAAACCTTCGCCGTCGCCAGTTTGACAAGCGCACACATCCGCATAATTAGTTCGCTTGGCAATTTCAATTTCAGCGCAAAGTTAAATTGCCACAAAATTACATTTTTGAAGCACTTAAAACTTAACACATTTTCCACGGCTGCCGCAGCTGCACCGCACCCGGCCACCGCCAAAAGGGCCCAATACGCGGCCGTAAGCCGCACCGAACCCACCTTCAATTTGCTGCAAAGCTTCCTGCAGCCGCCGCGCTGCATCCGTGTGCAGCAGGTCGTGCAGTTGTGCGGCGTGCGGGCGTGGATAAGTTTGTCGTGGATTTAGCGATTTGGCACAAGCGCGTGATAAGAGATTTCCCAGAGTATCTGCCAGCTCAGAGTTTAGAATGCGGAGCGCCTTGACGTTGCTGTAGTCTGGAAATGCAGCGAAAAGAAGCAAAGACGGGCGGATGAAAAAAGAGGCAAATATAAAGCACAATATTATGTATATTTGCGTGTGTCTGTCTGGCTGATTGCAAAATGCGAGTGCTGTGGCGAATGTTACCGCGACGGAATTGCATTTCGCAACCGCGGCAATGTCCAGGAACAGAGGTGGATACTCAAAATGCACAGTGAACTACCTTCCTACTGTCACTCAAAACTGATCCGACATAAGTCAGTTGGCACATGAGTCGTTGTCACATTCGGTGACTAAAGTTGAGACGAAACGAAACCAAAACGACTAGAAGAGGATGGAAATAGAAATCGTGCATACAAAATCTAAAAGCGTCACTGAGAGGTTTGCAAAAGTCGAAAAACACACACCAAAGCCAAACTTATGTGAGGGATCCAACCCTGTCCATGACTCAAAAATTGTTAGCACCGTTAAGCGAAGCAACTCTTGCTTCAGAATGTGCTGCAACCTGTGCATACATCGTAGGGACGAAGCCAGAATTTGTCTATCTTTACTATTATAGGAAAACCAAGGTGACGTTGTTTTTCCAACCCGCAATCAGGCAAATTTACTCATTTACAATTTACCATGTAAAATGTATGGAAATGAGTAAAATAATAAAATAATAAATAAATAATTGTTAAGAAATAAATACATTCAGAAATTTTCGCAGTGGGGAATTCTATATGCATTCTATCCATGCATAGAGTAAAGGTTAAGTGCTAGGAAATTCGGCAAATTGGTCCCTTACTGGTCGACTGCACTTTCGGGAAAAATTATAAAAACAAAAAGATTGCATGCCGGTCCTGCATTTAACCATATAGGAACAATTTCCTAGCATTTTCGTGAACCCAAAACTCGATGCGATGCCATTTATCGAGAAACTCATCTCGACAAACTGAGTTTTAACTTACTGTAAGTATTTTGCTATTTTGTTTTGGCTCGCAATATTTTTATACGATATTTCATACAAGTTTTGTTAAAATAAAAACCTATTTTAAACAAAATACTCTTTTATTTCATAAAAACGACAGCTTAACGGAAAAGTTTGTGTTTATACATAAATTTATACTACCTTCTATAACTTTCTATTGGAAAAATTGCATAAAAAAAAACAAAAATCCTGAAAAATCCCAGGAGTGCCAATTTTAAGTCCCGAAATTCCGGTGCATCGGATCGCTTCGGGATTGACCGCTTAGTATGAAACGTTAATCGCGTTTCAAAGATATACAACGTTGCTCACGCCCACCTGTCGCGCCCATTGTAGTGTCAAAAATTAACTATACAATAGGGGTATTCTCGATGTTTTGCAACATTGCAAAACTTGCAGAAGCTGATATTTGCAACCCTGAAAAGAACACCCAAAAATTCAAATATTGTAAAAAATTCTGCGAACAGTCGAAAATTCATAAATTGTTGATTTCTTGATTGAAAGTGCTTTTGTAGTCAGCGGATGCACGGTTGTACTTTTAGACAAAACATGGGTTTCGCTGTTGCAAATATTGCAGAAGTTGCAGATATGTTTTTGACTGTATTTTGTTGTTGTATCATTGTACGGATTGCAAAAGTCTGCATAATCTGCAACTTCTGGAATGTGCAAGGGTTTTGCAAGACATCGAGAATACCCCTAATATTTTTAAAAGGCAAATTGCCGTTTATCAAACGATCATGTGTTTCATTGGGGCAACTATAGGCTTTCTGAGATTGGCCACGTCAGCAGTATGCTTCTGTAAAGCGATATGAATAAAAAGACCTATATGCGACTGGTCACCACTTGAAACACCAACCTGTCATCTCCTATAATAATTGCTATACAAATCGTAGTAATGTTGTTTATATAAGGTTATATATTGTAAAATGAAGTCGTAATTGCTTCATCGTTAATGTTTATACAATAAAACAGTAGGAAACAATAAATTATTTAACAAAACTCATGAATGAGAGCAAATATTAACATATGTCAATACGTGTCCAAAATAGGGGTAAACATTTTCATTTATAAAAAAAAGATGGAAAAGATAAAAAGTTAAGCTTTCTGATTACATTTTTTAGAAAGAGCTTGAGAAATTAGCCACTGAGCCGAAGCCGTATGAAATCGGACTTTAAACTAAAAAGTAAAGGTAAGACGAACAAAATAAAAATTTTTGAGTTTCAGCGAGACTAACGCACGGCAATTGATTTTTACGCATGTAGCATAGTTTCAGCATTTCGGGGCCGATTTTTATAAGAGTCGCGTAGTGTTTGAGTGATTTTCTGCCAGTTCCGCGGTTGCACTCAAGCGCTTCAAAATCAGCCAATTTTGTATTCTTGCAACGTTGGAAACTGACTGAGCTTATTGCACACCGCGCAATTATAAATTGTTGACGAGGAATCATCATATCAGTAATTAGTAAATATTTTGATTTTCAGTTTCATGTTCAGCGACGTCAAATTAGTCTAGCTCACTTTTTGTCGAGTAGTGTCTGATTACAGTAATATAGTACAGATACTATATAGCACAGCAAGCGGTACTGTTTGTGCATGAGGTGAGCAATGAGTATGAGATCTAACGTACCGAATGAAAGGCTTAAAAGTGACCCTTAGGTTGTGTAAGTAATAAAACGCACCTGCCATGTCTCACCACAAAGCTCTGAGCTGAGCGCACAAATGTAATGACAGTAAGTAGTCGCAGGAAATGCTGCCAAGACCTGCAATTTTTATTGTGAGCGACGCCTGAATTGCAAGCATTTCTGTTTGCTTAAAATTACCCAAGAGCCAATTGTAAAGCAAGCGGGGCAGCAATAATAAAATAAGCCAAGTAAATCAAAACGTAATTTTCCCAGCCCACCTGACAGACAGCCCGACACGAGGCGTCTGCGTGGAGTAAAACGACCCGCAGCCGTCCTCGTTTACCTTAAGAAATGCTTGTAAATCTCCTTTATTTCTTAGCAATAATGCGAAAAACAATAACGGTGGCGCTTTAGACACGTTAGGCGTCGGTATGTGTGCGGGTGCGAGTGAGGGTGTGTGTGTGTGTGTGTGTGTGGAGAAGGAAGTGCTTTGTTCGAGCTGGTGACACTTTCCTCCGCTTCGGAAAAATGAGACAACGCACAGCCAGGCGATGCGATAGCAGCAAAGCCGCTTAAATGATTTCGCACACTTACAGTCAACTTCAGGCTCACCGCTGCCGCTGCCGGTGCCGCTGCCGCTGACGCTGCTGATGCAGCCGCTGCGATACCGACAACGAAGCACAAACTTATTTTTTATAAATCTACTGTCTTTTTTCCTTACTTGACAAGCGTATCTCTTAAGCGTTGCGCCGCTCACATACACAGCTACATACATAGATATGTGTTATATATTTCCATACACAAATATTTTGTGTTGTGCTTCCGAATGTGGCACAGTAATTGCAAGTTTCTAGTTGCTGAGTGTGCCACAGCTGCGCTCCGAGCACCTACACACTTATAAAAGCAAACAACGCATGTTTGCACACACACATACATATGTATGCGTGTATGCGGGGTAATTCTGGTAAGTGTGCTTGTGTCTGCTGGAACATCGATTTCACTCTCAGCTACGTAAACAAAAATATTGTAGGTAGGGCTACACGGGAAATCGGCGCCCCTTGCGCTGCTGAAGACTTCCTGAGTGAAGTTGAAGCTGCTGATGAAGGAATTTGCATGTGCAGAGACATGCTGCGGTTAGCATCTTAAAGTAAACGCAGACTACAGGACGTATGAGTGTTGCAAGAATTGCAAAATTTTTCGTTTTTAGTACTCGTGCCACATGGTGCTTGTTCAACTGAGCGTCTTGAAAAGACCCAAAAAATAAAGGGCTTGTTTACTACAAGTCACTGTTTACTACAATCATTAGTGCATGTCGAGTTAATTCGAATTCAATGTGCGATGAAATCGACGTAGGAGAAAGCTTCGAACTATTTTCAAACCTATAAATATTTAATTTTCCGAAAAGTGGCATAACTGGTTCCATGAGGTAGTCACAATGGCTGCCCTCTTTCACCTGAGGTCGTCTGTATCAATAGCTTTCTCTCCGTGGTAAACTCCTCCCTCAGCCGCCACCCCAACCTAACCTAACATATTGAATCCAAAGCGGATAAAATGATTAATTTGTTTGGAGTTTAAATAAATTTTTGTATCCCAATTGTTCTTGTTATGGCTTTCCGGCATGTCTGAGTTTTGGGATTGAATGTGACCAGTTTAAACTAATTTCTACCACTTCCAGATATCGCCCATGCTTTTTGAATGCCTTTGAAAGACTTAGACCTAGAACCCCAATTCAAAATTATTTTTATAAATATTTTCCGAATTACCTTTGTTGGGTTAACTTTAACACTAGAAATACCATTGCGGTCATTTTGACGGTTTTTCATTTTTGAATACAGTCGTGTGTGGGTATAGTGAACACCTCGATATAGTGAACACCCAAATTTTGACATGGAGCCTCTAAATCATGAACACAATTTTGAAAGCAATTCCAAGAAAAAAACAAAAAGTGTTTTTTGAGCAAATAAAACGAGTTTTTGAACAAAAATGTTAACCTTGATATAGTGAACAACCCCAATACTGTGAACAGGCCTTGCAATAATTAGTTCACTATATCCAGAGACGACTGTATCTGTACTTTTCTTTAGTATTTCTGCCATCTTTTGCTTTAGTCACTTTTATTTTTTTATCGTGGAAAATTTTATATATTTTTCAAAATTATTTTATGAAAAATTAGCCAAATCCGATGTGTACTTTTCGAGATATCAGCGGATATGATTTGTAGTCTTTGCAGGTATGGAAAACTTGAGGTCTTTCTAGTGTTAAGTATGCGTACGTTTTATGAACAATTAATGCCTCAATTCAATATAAAATGGTATGTAATTGCAGTCTTAGTGCCGAAAAACCATGAATAAATTAAATGTTTGCTTGCATAAATGATTTACGCGTTTTTCTCCTCCGTAACGTCGCATTTATTTTAAACCACGTTTCCAGCTGCATTTGTCAAAAGCTTAACTTGTTTGCAACTTTATCCCGTGGAATCCCGTTTGAATGCCCCTCAAATATTAATTTTTAATGCCATTCGCAAAAATTCCAGCAAATTTCACTATGGAATTTCTTTCGAATTCTGCATAATGTATTTGTGTATTTTCAATGCTATTCGCGCATGCAGCACCACTTAGACTTCCGAGGCGTGTCCCTGAGGTTGAGAGGCGGCCGGTTAAGCAATTTTCTTCCAACTTGAAGTACCGCAAATGCAAGAGAAATCTTGTCAAAAAGCGCTCATCAAATTATAGTAGAATTATTTGCATGCATTGAAATGTATGTGCACCACTAGTTAACCCCCTCGTCAGCTGCTTTTGTATGACGGTTCACCTTTCGCCACTTGCTTGCAGTCCCAAAAGTTGTGCTTTAAAATTACAAATTTCCTTTCAAACAAAACCTGGGAAAAATTCATGTTGTGCAGTCCTGGTAAGTGAAAAAACATGCAGAGCGACTGCAGCAGCAATGACAAAGGCCGTTGCTGTTCGTTGTCTGTGGACTCTGTCGTTCTTGTTGTTGTTTTTGTCGCTGTTGTTGTAGTTTGAACAGCACCACAGAAAAGTTTTGCTTATTTTATGCTGCGAAATGATGCAGCTCCGGCGGAAACTGCAACACCACTGCACTGCATCGCCCTTCTCGCGGCAGCCGAAGGGCGGTGGACGAGGACGATTCCACTCAGCGCTTTCAGTGCAAATGTACATTTTTGTGCAGCCGTTCGCCGCCTCCGCCCGGCGTGCGCACGCTGCAGTCGAAGCGAAGTTTCCTTGTCAGACAGCGCGCGGCGGGGAGAAGAGGTCGCCAGCCCGACTTGCTTGTTGTGCGTTGTGCTGAAAAATCGGCCCGCTTTGCATATGTTTTCCATGTGCTTTAAATCAACCAATGCCGAGCTGCAATCCACATCGGAACAGGGCGCCGCACATCGCAGCCGGGCTGTGTTCATTTGAGTTCACTTTGATGTACGGTTAAGCTCAACCTTTGTCTCGACGTTTTGCCTCGGCTTTGGAGCATTGGAGCTTTGTCGCTACGAAGCAAATAGATGCGATTGCATTATCGCAGGCCGTCTGTGTGGCCGCAACTCGGCAGGTTGTATTGCAGAGTGCACAAATTAAATTGAAACAAACATAGTCACGTCCGCCATTTTGGCATATGGAAAATTCCAAATTGAAATTTATATTATGCAATAAAAAGTCGGAAGAAGTTATTGTACAACTACACAATATCACAATGCTTTTGTGTATGGAATGTGCAATTCTGAAGATGCCCGCGAAAGGTTATACTCGTAGAGCAATTTTCCAATTGTTTGTAACATACCTTGCACACCAAAAAAAGAGGCCCGCTTTGAGTTTAGCTAGTAAACGCTCCGTCTGCACGACTGTCTACTCCGATGTGTGCCAGCATTGTCGTTAAAATTACATTTTTCATATTCGATATTTGGACCAAACGTCGCATTCAAGGCAGACAGATACGATTGACACAAAAATAGTGCCAAATTAGTTCTTGAAATATTCTTTTATTTTGTGCTATTCGACTGCGTTACATCCTGGAATTCCAACAGGACTTTCGGAAAACTGTTTCGAGCGAACGCAATTTGTTTCTAGCATGTGCAAAGCAAGTGGGCCAAAGCATATTTTCCCCAAAACTTCAGCAATGAATATTTTGTACAGATCCTTTTCCAATTCATATCACCTGTTACAAAACGAAATTTTACCAGAAATCTTTAATTATGTCCAAATTCGCTTTGAAATATGAATGAAATTCCTATATTGAAATACACACAAAAGTCATTAGGTTTTAAAGTAAGCCGACCTGAGTCGTTGAAAATCACGTCTCTAAAAAAAAAACCACTCGAAGAAACTACAATCATTGAAGAACAGGCTTTCATCTATGGCGAAAGGTAAAGGATTGTGTTTCAAGTTTAACGCATACATTTTACTACTTAAAGATAATAGTTTCAATAAAAAAATAATTCACATATTGATGTATTTGTGATTAATATTTTCATTCATTCATTTCATTGGTCATTTATTCAACTTTACTGTTTACACTTGTCCTTATTTTACTCTACTAATTCTTTCCGTGTTATTCGCCTAAAAAATAATTGAAATCGGCTAGGCCTAGGCTATGGCCTTTGCTGCAAATATCAAGTTTATTAAATATACACAATACACCCAAGACCAAGCACCACACATCGGAAATACCTTGATTGAAAGCAAAATCATTTTCAATGAAATCAGGTTTTTTTTATAAAAAAAATAAACATAACACTTATAACTTGAATGAAAAGTTCAGAGATTTTGGCCGAGTTAATGTGAGGATTTCCAATACAATATTATATAAATATACATATATATATATATATATATATAAAAGGAAATTTACGACTAAAGTTTTAGAAAAAACGTTAACCCTTTCGCTATTTTGTTTCCATATGGCAACATACTACTTTGTGGACGTCTGCATCCTCTATGGTTGCAAGAATACATTTGTTTGTTGGTCTTTAGAATAGTTTGAAGTTTTAGGAAAAATACGAACTTAATAATAAGAATATTTAAGTTTAAAGAAGAGGAGTATACACGTGTTTTTGATGGTATATCTTGACATAGTAAAGGAAGAAGAAGCAGACAAAATTAGAGAACTTTTTAATTTGACGTCTACTTTCAATTTAGATACTTTTTTTTTTAATTTTGGCTGAATTAAATGAAGAAATATTCAAATTTTCGTAATGCGTGAAAAGTTTTATGTTTAAGTAATTATTACAGCCACAACGATGTAGTTGCTCTCATAGAAAAACACTCTAAAGTACAGGGTCCGAGTATAAAAATGAAAAAGTTCTTATGGAATGTTGCTAATATAACCATAGAAGCCTAAGACGTAAAATTTAAAATTTTAACTTCCCCCAGTAAAAACCTGTAGCGAAAGGGTTAAGAGAGCCACAGTCAATATACCAGCGCTCCTTAGTTTTTCTAGATCACCAAATATTAAAGAATTTCTTTGCAATTAAAAGATGCAGGCTACGCTTTTGACGCCGCACCAAATTCTTAAGGATGCTTTTACAGAAATGTGATTTAACTTCATACCGAAAAAAATGCCGAAACATTAGTGAACGACCTAATGACGATGGCTTATTGGTGCACGAGGACTGCACTCCCCTACCACACAAGTAGCAAAAAATCACAAAAATCACCTTCACAGCATCCCTACGCGAACACTGTCGGCCATAAGACAGGTCATTTGAGTGGCAGTACTGGTGGGAATTTGAGCCAAACACCGTACTTTGTGCATTTAGCCATTAGCCATAACTAATATTCTACTAAAACATTTTCATGCGAACTACACTCGCTTCCCTCTTGCCTTCATTTAGTACTGTTTACTCCACAATCCACCACAATTCTCTGTATCGATAGAGTCGATCCGACATTTTTCCAGGTCGGACACGCCTACTGCTGGGCACATACTCTTCATTCCAAAGCTAAATGAACCCTGCCCGCACACTTTTCCTTATTGCACTGCGCTGCGTAGGCGGGCGGGACGACGCTGCCGCCGCTCACTCCGGCTGGCCAATTACTACCAGCTTCCGAAAGTATGTGTGTAGGTCCGCATTTGAATCACAAATAGCAATCGCAATGCATTGATGCAGAAGCCAAACAAACAAGCGCCATCGGACAGTAAACAGCGGCCGAAGCAGTCGAGCGTAACAGCAATGACCGAATCGTGCTGCAACAGAATTCACAATTCAACGAGCAAAGCGGCGACAACCGCTTAGTCGGCCATATTGGTGACTCTGCGTTTCACACTTAACACACTTTCAAAAGACGCACATGAAACAGACTATTAAATTTTCGTTGCCTTTAGGACCAGCTGCCATTGCAAGACTTGGAAGGATTTTTGAATTTGCATTTGTTGCATCCCGCTGAAGCTGGGATGCTTGTTGTGTTTGTAATGCTGCGTTTCAAATGCAAATATCGAGCCGCATGTCAGCAACCGTACGGAATGGCGAAGCTCTGCGGAAAATGGTGAGCGACGCACCCTAGCGAGCAGCTTACACTTCTTAGCACTAGAATGCCCGACAATCTGAGATACCTAAAATGCCCATGTGTAATCATTTGACTACATTATTATTTACTGCCTTTTTTTATTTTTTTATTGGTTACTAACCCTTTCGCTACAGGTTTTGGGGGAAGTGAAAATTTTAAATTTTACGTCTTAGGCTTCTATGTGGTTATACGTGTATTAGCAACATTCCATACGAAATTTTTTAATTTTTATACTCGGACCCTGTATTTTAGAGTGTTTTTCTATGAGAGCAACCACATCGTTGTGGCTGTAATAATTACTTAAACATAAAACTTTTTACGCATAACGAAAATTTGAATATTTTGAATACTTCAGCCAAAATTTAAAAAAAAAAGTATCTAAATTGAAAGAAAACGTCAAATTAAAAAGTTCTCTAATTTGTTCTGCTTCTTCTTCCTTTACTATTATTACTATTACCATTTAAGGTAAATTTTGCAAAATTGGGGTAAACAATTTTTTTTACAATATTTTTAATTTATTTATTCCATTTAGCTTTAAAAATTAATAAAAGTCAGGTAAGATATTTTTTTAGAAAGCGATGCAACAAAAGTTATTTAAAAGAAAAGACGTCAATATAGTCAAAATGACTACCTTGGGCATTCTAGTGTTAAGGGCACAAGCGGCGACCGCCTGCGGTTGCCGGCATTTCTATTTAAGTAATGTCTGTTTATTTTACACACTTTCGCCCCATGCGTCGCTGACTGCACAGCCAGCCACGTCCGGTCCGCGGGGAAATAAGCAGACAAGGACTTCAGCGCACCCAGTGGCAGGTGTAAAAACGCATCGTTATGAAAGCGCCACAAATTGCGGCGCGGCCAGTGAAGCAAGTAGATTTCAGTGCTTTAAAAAGTATTAAATAAAAATTGCACAAACTTTTACTAAAGTCAGTTGGGAACATTTAGTCCGATTTGAATACATAATAATGAGCGATGTAGCATAAAAACATCTGTCGACGGAATAATTTACCTACAGTACGGCGAATATGTTTTCAGAGAAACTATGACACGAAAACAAAGTTTTTTATGATTATTTACAGTTACTAAATTCTATTGAACTATTTAAAAAAATTGATTTCAAGTAAATGTGAATTGGCATAAAACTTAAGACCCCCTCCTCCATGATCGATTTTGCACACTGACTATGAGACATAGTCAGGCTTTTCACGGCCCCTTAGACCGAAAATTCAAATAGCTGTACAAAAGGCTACCGTGGTTTTTATACACAACTGGCACGACAGCCCTGAGGGAGACTGAGGCCACCGCAGACCCCTGCGTGGTGCATAAAGCAAATAAACAAGGCTGTTTGTTCTCGGAAAAGTAGTAAACAAAGCATTTGGACATTTAATTTTAGAGCAAATGTACACAAGAAATATGTATGTATATAAAAAGTCTGCCAAGGTTTTCTGATTGAAATGCGTTTCAATATTTAAAGCGAAGGTAGTACAGAAATGCCGATTATCCCTTCAAAGCACACGACTATCCTCCTCTCGTCTAGCGATATCTTCAGGAGCTGCGGAAGAAGAAACGATACAACACTTTTTGTGCCACTGCCTGAGCACTGACTCTGCACCTTGGAGTCAAGATTTCTGGCAGCGCGGCAGATCGAGAGATCGAAGTGTGATTCAGAATTTATTATAAAACCTAACGTTCCACCGTTCCAAAACCTAACGTTCAAGCCACAAGCTATAACCAATTTTAAGAGTAGAAATTTAAATCGTTTCTTAGTAGAAAAATATTAGGACTATGCACTTCCTGAGTGATGGTTTGAAAATAAATGAATCTTAGGCAAAGTTATTTTCCAAATAGTTTACGTGATGATTGCCGACGATTGTTACCCTGATAGGGCACATCTCACAGGCGACCACCCTGTATACATATGTATGTGATAAGTTCTGCTTCCAGCTCCCGTCCCTACAGGCACTTTGAGAGCCGGTTTTAATTGAAAACAATTTACATACATATATGTGCATGAAAAGTAAATACAATTCATGAGTGAAATTTCGTAATGATTTGCTTTTAACATTTCACAGAGTTCCGACAACATCAGACTTTTCTCCCACAAACAAAACAGGATTGCCGTGTTTTCAGTTTTGGTGAACGCGCGCTTTAAAAGTTGCTGCAGCCTAGCTAACCTTTTTATTTATTCTTTCTGGCAGTGCGAATGTTTTATGCACACATAGATACATACAGATGTTTGGACATATTTGCGTTATATGTCTAAATCGGCAATGCGTAAAAGTTGAAAAGTAATTGAAGACAAACGTGAACCTTGTAGGTAAAACGTTGGTTTTCCTTTAAAGAATTTTTCGTTACAAAAAAGTTGGTATAAATTCCTGCCCATTATTAAGAATATTAATACCGCAGAGATTTCAGCATTTTTAATACGTTAAACGAGATTTTCAGTGTTGCAGAGTAAAAGTTATCTATAAATTCGGTTAACTAATTTATAATCATATTTAACATATATAGCGCTAAATGTTCATTGTACAGGTAAGCATTACTTTCTAAACTACTCCCTAACAAATGTTCAGGTGACCTTAAGTTCTTATGTATCCATGTAAGATAACGCTAAGAATGTATAAAATCATACCTTGATCCAGGGACCTGCACTCTATAGAGTATTCTTATACGGCCTTTCAAAGTTGATTTTTTAATAATATGATTTTTCACTGCTAATAAAATATCATTATCAATGCTGTTTTCAGATGCGCGTAAAATCTATATTTTAATGTAATGGAAAATTATATTTAAACAATTAATGTGAAATGTATTACATATCTAATCTATATCTCATTTCAGAATTGGGATTCGAAACATTTGCCATTTGTACAGACTATAAATTTTGTGTGTCCACTGCATTCGTCAAAATATTTATATATGTTTACCTACCAGTGAGGAGTTGCCTGATTCCAAGCTTAGCGCTTGTAGGAATATGGCAGTGCAAGGCACGGCGTAGTGTTGTGTCTTTTTTCCCCTGTTAATTAAGTGGTCTATCCACTCGCGGCCCATACTGTCCCGAAATTTGACTATGGCTTTCGAGTTCCTTAACCCTTTCAGTCACAATGTCCAATATATTGGACTACAGCCCATACAATTCATACAGAACGGGTTTATTTTCATGTCGGAAAGGGTTAAGGGAAAGGAGCGAGTGTCGGCGGCTGTCGGTGCAGGCTTGGCAATTGATAGCGTAGCTGTCAGCGGTGCTAAGTCGCCAGCGGTACATGTCTAGAAAGCCAGGTACCCCAAACATACGATGTAGCTATGTCAATCATCTCAAAATTTAAAAATTTTTGCTGAATTTCCTCTCTGAGCCTGCGCCTATATTGACATCAGACGACGTGGACAAATTTTGGGCATTACGATTCCAAATTTATAGATGAGGATTGCCTTTCATCTTAGCTTCTCCTTCCGGAAGGGATCGCCAAACCACCAAATGGTGGAATTCGAAACGTTTCAGGCTTCGAAAGCGATACAACCAACCGCACAAGACTGGCTTTCCAGCCAACTGGAAATCTCACGGCGATGCGCCCAGAGTAGTTATGCAAAAAGCAGAAAAGCTGAAACTATCGTAGAAGAGTTTCTGTGGGACTTTTAATGACGTTAACGCCCTTAGCTGGCTGCAAAAGGCTCTATCCATTGACCCCTGCGCCCATTTTGGCGTGCTCCGCTAATCGGACGGGTGTCCTACAATTCCCTAAAGAGATATGAAGAAACCAAATTTCAGGTATTTGTTTAGTACAAAAACTGTATATGCTAGCGCTTAAAACAGGCAATGCGAGTGTTTTTGTTTGTTTATTTCCCAAGTGCAACGCGGCACAGTTAAGTGTCCAAATGTCCAATTAAGATCGACACCCGCGTATCGAGTATAAAATAAAAGCAGACAGTCCGGAAGTAGGCCAACCACATTGAAGAAATTCAATAAATTTCATAAGCAAAGTCAATGCGACCCTACCAAATTTATATATTTAACAATGCATAATAACAATGTAATTGATGTCCTTCGCGATGAGTTAAATACAATATGACAAGTTTTAAAAAGTTAAATTTCATAGAAACTATTCTCTATCATTCTTTTAATTTCGTTTCCTATACCATCAAAAATCATTTGACTTCACAACTACTCTTTTCACACCAACATAATTTCAGTTCAGTGTAAGCAATGCAATTTATTTCACAATACAAACATACGCACAAATAAAGACTGTTGTCTACGGCAGGAAAATCAATGAGGAAAAATTGCAATAAAAGCTTCATGTGAACAAAACTTAACCCATCGAGGAAAATTTAATCAAATTGAAAATAAGGCGATTTCGGTCGATTTTTGATCTTTACAGCCTGTTGCAGAACTTTGCATTCTTGTGACCAGATATCTTAATCTGATAGCTGAAAAAAATATACAAATCAATGTACAATTTGTATATACGAGTACATATGTATTAACCCTTTCAGTCACAATGTCCAATATATTGGACAACGGCCCATACAATTCATACAGGACGGGTTTATTTTCATGTCGGAAAGGGTTAAACACACACGCCGAGAAAGGAGAATCTAATTAATTTTCCACTTTGCCCAGACCAATTAATCAATTCAAATTCTAAAATCCACTGTCTTCACATTTCTATTAGCGGACATCAGGTCCAGACACGGCATATGAATTGTTGTAATAATAAAATTCAACCGAATGACTTTTCTATTCATAGGGAATCCTTTGTGGTTAAACGGAGAAGCCAGCAGATCGGATACATACATACATACATTTACATAACCACAACTTTCATTCCGTTGACATGGCCTCGCCAAATACACTGCGCAAAAATCGATTGTAATCGCTTCCGATTGACACGAAAATTATTAGATAATTGGTTTTCAGATTTTTGTATTTCTGCTTATCTTCACAGACACTCAGCGAGAGATGACAGTCTGGAATATATGGATTACGGAAAAGCTAGAATTCTAAACAAAATCAATTTCATAGCCGCACGAAGCGAATTAGAAACACTTTTTCTCTGTAAAATCTGAATTGAAATGTGTACTTTTATGTGTTTTAAATATATGCAGAACAAACCAAAAAAATTTATGTTCTTAAAAAGATTTGAATCATGGAGCAGACACTAATTTGTTAGTACCCTTAGTGGCCCGATCCTCGTCGACTATCGTTGGCACAATATTTCTTGCGGTGTCAACCAGTTGGCAAACCACCGTTTGGAGTATAAACACTTCAAAAGCGACTCAATTTAAAAACAATGACCATGGCAAACGGAACGATTATTCCATGAATTCCGAGCAAAGTGCCGTGCCCTGCAAATAACGCAGCGGAGCGAAGTGTTTATACTGCAAATTTATTCCGCCGGCAAAGGGTTTAGGGGCGCAACTGCAAAGTAAACAAACGGCGACACAGCCACAAGCACACACCGTGTCGGGTGGGCGGTTAAGAAGTGCCGAAATAACTTTTAGTTGAGCACAACATTTATGCTTCGCAGTTCAAGTATGGCCCCCACTCTTTGAGGCCTGGCGCCGTCGCGGCTGACAGTGACAACGCTCAACTCGGCGCTGACGCTGATTCGATTGGCGCGTCAGGCGGCCGTGCGTGCTGCAAGCTGGCTGGTAGGTAGCAGGAACTTTTAATTGTGTAAAGGTGTAAATTCGCAATGAATTTGAATGTGCCGACAGTGGTGTGCTTCAGTTGCAATTAAATCAGAAAATATGAAATTAATAGAGTACGACTTTTTATCGTCTCCATCCAGCGGTGCCAAAAACAAAGGCAACAGCTGTTACGCATGATTTCCAATTGAAATTATTATTTAGTTCATTCAGAGTATTCCTTTCTTGATTCTCCGATAGCAAAAGAATAAAGGCCACAGTACAACAACAAACAAAAAATATATTATAATAATATAATTATAATATATAAATATATATAAAAATATTTAGATATTAGTAAAAAATCAGCCCAGTATTCGGGTGGCTTTCGTAAGCAACCAACACACAGTGATTCGTTTCATTAACAAAATTCAAAAAAAAATAGTCTCGGAATTATAAGATTTTTATGTCGTTTGAGAGGTAAAATTCCAACTAAGAAAACCCCAACAAGTTTGTGCGTGTGTGTGCAAAAGCTGCTCAAAGTTGGAAGTTTTTCACAAACAAATTAAAGGATATGTTTTCTGTTTTTGTCTAAGTACAATATTATGTAAAATAAATCGTAAAAATATATGACTAGTAAGAATTTCAAAATATAATGAGAATAGATGTGGAGATTTTCGCTTTAAATGTTATCTCAAAATTTGCAAAGCTGAGGGTTTTACTTCACGTTTCATTTAAAATATTTTTCAATATGAAAATCATCAAAACTTAGCCAGAAATATCTAAAAAGCATGTGAAAATATGTTCGTGGATTTTTTGTAAGCATTCTGTATTTGACGGATAATGTAAGCACATCCTCCGATATCTTCCGATCCCAGGAAAAATTCAATTTGAATACTGGTTTAAACACGTAATTTCTGACCAAAAATGTTATTAAATACGGAAACTTAAAATTATGCAACAATATTTTCCCTCTTAACTCATTCAAATATCTTGCCACCGACACGAATTGGCGAGGTATTACTTACTTATTTGTTAGTTTAGTTTTTTTTTTGGAGACAAATCCAAAGTACATCAAAATGCATACACATACCTTATGATCAAAAAATAATTTTGAAAAAAATTGGGAATTTTGAATTGCCGCGCTTATCTAACCGGTACATTTTTATTTTCTCAACGTTGGCAATACTTTTATTGGTGCTCTGTCAAATTTTGACGCATATCGTAAGATTAGTATTCGATTGGCGTCTATACGAAGAAATCGAAAAATTTTTGTGTGGCGATGTTTAATGTGGTTGTGCGTTGTGTTGATGTGGCCAAAGAGATGATTTCCAATGCAGACAGCGACCCAAAATTTATCGAACGCATCATAACTGGTGACGAAACATGGGTTTATGAATTTGATATGCCGACCAAATAACAATCGTCCGAATGGAGCTTCGAAAATGACCAAAACCGAAGAGAGAGCGCCAAAGTCGGTCCAAAATCAAGTTTTGCTGACGGTTTTCTTCGATATTCGTGGTGTGGTGCACTACGAATTCCTTCCGGAGGGCCAAACGGTCAATAAAGAATACTATTTAGGCGATAGGCGTCGTTTGCGTGAAGCCATTCGCAAAAAAGGCCCGATTTGTGGAAGAACTATTCATGGATTTTACCATCTCATTGCCATCTCATACGGCCTTACTTATTTCGAAATTTTTGGCCAAAATTCGACCAATGTCATCAGCCAAGCACAATACAGTCCAGACAGGGCCCTGTGTGAAAATTGCCATTGCGGGGAACGCGTTTTGAGACCATAGAGGCCATAAAAGAGAATTCGCTGCGTGAGCTGAAGGCCATACCTTTTACGGCCTATAAAAAATGTATGGAAAATTGGATCAAACGTTCGCATAGATGTATTGACGCAGGAGGAGGAAAGTATTTTGAAGGAGATAATAAAGAAATTTATTAAAAATTGAAATTTTGAGTTTTTTTGATCATAAGGTATATGTATAAATAAATGAATTGTCATAGTGACTCATGTTTAATTTTTTTTAGTGTAAAAAGTATTTTCTACAGTTTTCGGTTAGGGTTTGAAGGGGTTAAATACTGTCCTCTAAAAGTATGATATGACACAAGTCATGAATTTGCAATCCGTCAAAAACTTTTCGTAAAAATGCATTGATAAATATATTTGCCTTTTTGGTGGACAATCAATCATATTTCTCCTTGTAGATACAACAAAATAAATTATGAAACAAAAAAAACTGTTGGAAATATGGCAACTCACTTGTATTTGACGTTTAAGTTTAAGTCCTAAGTCTGTCTTTTGTACCCTTCTTCAGTCCGAATAAATCATTTAACACATTTTTGATTTTTGACCGGAGAACAGGTGGTACAACTCAACAAAAAACAAAAACTTTTTTTTCATTCCTTTCTTTTCATTCATTCATGAAATATAAAAATAGCACAAATTCAGAACGTACAACTAGTGACGTAACTGATTGAATGTAGAATCTGAAAAATCTAGCCAAAAATCTGTGCAACCTTAAGAAAGTCTCAGACATTGCCAAACTACCACAGTTTAAGGAAAGCCAAATAGAGATTTCAATTCAGCACACCAAATTTTTATTAAGAACATACCACTCCTAATTTTATCCCGCCGTTGTACGGAGTCGAATTACTGTGCAACGGCGGAGTTTCATTTCGACAGGTTTCTCTTACAAGTATCAAAGACTGGAACAACCTGTACGGGACACTGTAGCTGTCTGATTCCGAAGCTATCGAAAGTGTTACTTTGGAAGACTGTTAAGTTTTTAAATAATTTTATTTTAAATAAAAATGAAATAAGATAAAATAAAATAAAATTAAATTAAATAAAATAAAAGTACACTACGTAAAAATTTGTTTATGTCGTACTTTCATTTTATTTTAATAATTCGTATATTTCATTGCTTTTGAAAATGAAATTAAAGTCGAATTTTCCCCGATTTGTCGCATTTGCGTTTGTTTTGCTTCAGTATTTTATATATGTATATTTCTATATTCTATGTATATTTGTATCTTTTTGTAGTAAAATAAAAAGAAAACACATTTGATAAGAGAAACGAATGCCAGAACGAATATTTCTATAATGTTTTAAAAGCTAAGAAAATTATTGAAAAATGTTGAAGACCAAAAATAAAAAATTATGTCTATAACGATAGAATTTCATAGCGACATCGAGTAGACTTTTACAAAGTGATCACTTTCCGAACTACTTATTTGTCGAAGTCTAGAAAGAGCGAATTTACCTGGTTGATTTGCCAGAAAAGTATTTTTACTTCGGAAAAGAAATTTCATGGAAAAGTTTGTAATATTTTGTGGAGTGACAAAAACAAAATACCTAATTTCGAAATTTTCGACGCTCTAAGGGTACAGAATTCCATATGCACTTTACAAAAAAGCGGCAGACACTGTGGAAGATAACATCATGGTGTGGAGTTGTTTTTGGTGGTTCTATGTTTGACAAATGCATCTTATTATAGGTACCATGAAGAGATTGCACTACAAAAACATTTTGAAAAATACTAGGTTATTACGTCACTAAGATAGGCATATCACTTGATTATTAAATAAAAAATAATTAAATGATGATCCTAAGCACGCTTCATTAAGTAGTCGTGCTTAGCTGGCCAAAGCAGTTACCGAACTGAAGCCCATCAAAATGGAGAATTGGAGAATTGAAGCGAAGAACT
This sequence comes from Melieria crassipennis, assembly GCA_963668005.1. Lineage (NCBI taxonomy): Eukaryota > Metazoa > Arthropoda > Insecta > Diptera > Ulidiidae > Melieria > Melieria crassipennis. The sequence goes on along the minus strand of OY764961.1, from coordinate 82,365,976 downwards.
GAACAAAGAAGGAACAATAGAGACTAACTGTAAGCTTGTTTCCAATTTGCCAAAAAGAGTGGATACAATTATTGAAAATTAGGGTGGATATACCGGCTACTAATGAAGAACTTCTTAGCAAATAGAATAAGAATTTCAACTTGCTTACTTACTTACTTACTTATTGATATAAAGCGTATGTACCTCTTATTTTTCTCAACCATTCCATTATCTCATACTTTGTTTATTCGTCGTCAACTTATTTGTTTTATTTGTTACGACATAGGTATTAAAAGAAGCTCCAATTCGTTTTTTCTTTCAACTCAAATTAATACTCGCCTATCAGCCATTGAATAGTTTATACAAGCCTGTACTTATTATTTTGACCATATGTGCATGTACAGAAGTATGTTTTTTTGATAGTTGATAGTTTCATATTTACAACGAAACTTATGAAAACAGACGGTCTCAGCCGTCGGGTTTGTACGTCAAGCTTGTTGCGCCAAGCTCAACCATTTTGAGCATTGAGTATTTTGCTGTTGTATGTTCACATAAAATGTTTAAATTTGAATGATGCATTAGTACTACATAAGTTGAGTAGAGCGCTTTAAGATGTTCAGAACGTGTACGACGTACTCTTTCCACACTGGCTACGTCTGGTCGTACTTCACTCCATACTAAATATACCCCGGCAACTCCGTGGGCGGTGCGCACACAGGCACTAAATATGTAGTTTCCGCCAACAGAAAACTAATCAAATTTTCAATTCTGTACGAAAACTTTGGAACTTTTAACTTTTATGCAAATAGAAAATGGTCCAACTTGAAGTTGGTGCAAAGCTCCCGCCGACGAATGACGACAGGCAAAGAAAACGGCTTATCCTCTTTGAGCGTGAAGCCGCACGGTGGCCGTAAGAGCTGCACAGCAGCAGCACGAAAATTTAGTCGATACATTGCAAGCGAAATTTTGAGATGGGCAAATGGAGACAAAACCCCACAAGGACAAATTTGCAAAGTTTTTAAACTACTCATAGCCTAGCAGACCGAAATGTAGCAGGGCTTGACGTAAATTTACTGCAACAACACTGCGCATAGGTTATTCAAAAGGAATGGCTAAGGATTGTGGGTTCGAGTAACGACTTTGTGCTCCCGCCTTCTCAGCAGACAATACCAAACTTCTGAGTATAAAGTAATTGATTTAAGATGGGGAATCGGCGTCAAACTTTAGGACTCTTTCAGTCACAATATGGATGGTTTCGGGAATCTAATTTATAATATGTAACAAAAAATACTTTCATGAGTCGATCATTTTATAGGGAATACACAATATGCCATGGATTATATGAATTCTACGTTTCTACGATTTTCTTAAACGCGAGGCCACATGCACTTTTTCAGTTAAAACTAAACTTACTCATTATTAAAAGACAAACACCTACGAATTCTTTCAATATCAATTAAATATTTGCCCTGCCATACCCCTTATAACCTTTTTACTTTTTCAGCTACATGAATCCGCAAAAGAGTTCAACAATTGCCAATGGGTTTAAATTGATTTAGAGTGTTGATTTGATTTAGATTGTAAAACAGTGAAGTGTAAATTGTAAATAAAGCGACTACTAGCGGTGAACTGCGTTGAAGAATTCAAAGTGTTTTTAGTTGGGCGCAATTCAGTGAAACGAAGTTCGCCTGTATTGGCCAGCCGAACCGAATAAACGTAACAATACCAACACTTTTTCGAAGAAACACGCACATTCATTTTGTGGCAGTCGCTTAAAACTGTGGCTTTTTTTAAAATCCATATTTCAATAGACATTCGAATCGCGATTAACTAAGATGATTGAGACCGGAAACAACCTGGAAAACGATTTGTTCAATCTATTTTCGGATTGTTTGATGATCACAACTAATAAAATCGAAACACTTAAAGATAAAATATTAAAAAATTTAATGTTCTTTAACATATCCGAATAATTAATGTTGCCGCCCAATTGAATGCTCCGTAACCGGGGTTCAACTGTACAAATAATGAGGTTAAAAATATTACCCCATTTGGAGGCATAATAAATTCATGCACAATAGAATTGGTCAGTATAGAAGATAGTAGGTTTATCGAATGTGAAGCTTCTATTTTCAGTTATTTGTTCACACATGGGAAATTCAATTTTGAATTAACCTTTTCACGGCAATCGTGCTTAACACTCGGATGCCCAACAACTTTTTAAACGGCCAAAGCCCAACAAGGTCCCCAGGGACCTCTATTGTAATATTGCATATAAGGCTTGTAATTGTATAATGTAGTGTTACATAATGTGTGTAGATGTGTTTGTATTATGTATTTTTTACTACAGACAGATGGCAAAAACGTATAAAATACAAAATAATTGCTTTTAAAAACGCCATAGGTCCCTACGGACCTTGTTGGGCATCGAAGTGTTAAAGTTGGGCGGGCTATGCTAATTTGTTTGTTAACAATCCGTAATATGAGTTCGAATATACTCAATAACAAATAATTTTTATTTATTTTATTCCGCTTTCCCATCACTTTCTGAAGTCCGGAATTATTTCTCCTGATGATTGCCGTCAAAAAATATATTGTACAAAGTTTTTGCGGCGCACAAACTTACATACACTTTGACACCTCAGTATAGGATATAAAATATAAAATAGCAAAATCCTGCCATAAGCTATCATATTAACCGTTACAAACGACAGAAAGCTGCACCGCTTGAAGAAGTCGATATTCAAAAAAGAAACTTTAAATCTAATATTTGAGCACATTAAGCTGAAATTAGTCGTATTAATTTTCAAATTTAGCCAGGCCACTTTATGAGACCGCCAGACGTTCTTACCCCCTCGCCACACTCGTTAATTAGTACATTTCGCTTTTGCTTATTACGCCTCCGTAGCTGCAGCTACGTCCAACTTAGTTGTTGTATGTTTCTATAAACGTAAATGCACGTGCGCAACCAATGGTGGCAGTCAACAAGCAGAAAATTTTTTGTGCATAGACACCTTCGAAAAGTATTTCTTGTAACTTTGCCGCTTTACGGCAACGGCTTCACGTTTGACGAATAGTCAGAATTCTGCTACTCTGTCAATTAGGATTAATAATAATAATAATTGACTGGCACGACAGCCCGCTTACGCGAGACTAAGGCCTAGCTTCCCGCAACCACCCGTGTTGTGCGTGTGAATTTGCACACGGGTGGAAGGGACCTACTGTTTTATGCCGGTTCCGAACGGCAGGTTGGGAGCTCTTTCATAAGCAATTTTTACTCTCAGAGGTTTGCCATTTCCAGCTGAGAGGACAGCCACCGAAAGAGAAAACGAGTTTTCCCGTTATTTTTTTAGGTGTTATTACAGGCAGTATTTGAACCTGAGGTTGCTGCCTGCGACTCGCGGTCCAACGCACTAACCAACTGAGCCACGGCGGCTGCCGTGTCAATTAGGATTACCTATGAAAATTAGAGACGTGTCTAAGCGTGTACTCACTTCCGTCACTGTGCGCTACGCCTTCTCGCAGCAGAAAGTATCGCAATCCTTCCATTGAGTAAATTTTGGCTGCTTCGTTTGGGTCGACAACATTGTGCTTACTTTTGGACATTTTTTGTCCGTCCACAGTCCAATGTGAGTGCACGAAAAGTTGTTGCGGCGGCTCCAAGCCTGCAAAATACATAATTCAAAAAGTCAAACATCGATATCGATTCAAATTTCAGATATGGAAAGTTTGCAATTAATCGGCTTTATCCATGCGTAGCCTCAGATACTAGTGCTACTATTTCCTTTTTAATGCATGTATTAATTAAATTTACGTGTAAATTAGTAATAAACAAATAAATAAACAGAGCTTGAACACACGCAAGTTCCAAGAACGCCAAAACGCTGTTACACACGAACTTTCAAAGCCAGTTTCAGGTACCTGCAGCAATTAAAAACGCCGGCCAATATACGCCATGAAATTTTAAAATGTCCTTTCCTATCACTTGCACATTTGGAGGCCACAACTTGCGATACTGGGAAGAACGGAAATTAAGTGTATGAACGCATTTTTGAGAGATTCTCCGCACTCACTGCATTGTCTGGATAGCCGGCCGACGTTAGGTAATTAATTAAGGCGTCCAGCCACACGTACACTGTCTGAGTGTCATCATCAGGCACTGGTATGGCCCAATGAACACGATTGGCTGGCCGCGACACCGACACATCTGGCAGTGGCTCACTCAAAGTGTCCAAAAGAATCTTTTCAAATTTCGCTGGTCGTATGCGGCCACCTTGACGCACCCAATAGCGCACCTCGTCTTGAAGTGCGGAAAGACGGAACATGTAGTTCGCCTCCTCTGTCCACTCAACGGGATGTCCTGACTCCAGTGAGAACCGCGCCCCCGAAGTTGCATCCACACGTAACTGCGAGTCTGTGAGAAAGGTCTCGTCGGAAACACAGTACCAGCCGCGGTATTGGGCCGAGTAAATATGACCCCGGGAATTCAGAGAACGCTGCAAAAAATGTAGAACTAAGTGATTTGCAAGTGCCAAGGAACTCGCTGCCGTACCCAAAAATGCGCCACCGCTTGCTTGTGTCGCGCTTCTGTCGTGCGTATAAAGTCTGTATTCGAAATTTGAGCTACGCGGAAGATGTGGCGGTAGCACTCCGAAATGCTATCGCAGTACTGATCGACCGGCACCCGTTCTGCGGCCGCCGCTTGCTGGACTTTTGTCCCATGCTCGTCGGTACCGGTGGAAAGGTGCACCGGCGTTCCGGGCTGACGCAGGCGTTGGTAACGGCACATGGCGTCAGCTACGGCTGCTGAGTATAGGTGGCCAATGTGGGGCGCTGCATAAAAGGAAGTCGAATGAACAAAAGTAGTCACCGTACATGGGGGCACTTACCGGCGTTTACATAGAAAATAGGAGTTGTCACGTAGTAACCACCAACAGCTTGGGAGCTAAAGTAACGGAGTCTCCTGAACTTATTGATAAGCATTGCTTTTCTCGATCGCTTACTGCTTCCAGAGCATAATTTCTTTGGCGGGATTATAAGCAAACACGGCACCAGATTCAATTGCTTCTGACCGCACACTTGGCTCAAATCATGTAAAGCAGCTGTTTTCTGTTTACTTCTAGCAAAGACATCAACCCAACCAAATAGTCACAGCCTGAACACACTACACGAGGACCACAACTACAGGGTTGCATATCTAATTTATAGAAATTAGGTGTGGTTGGAAACTTTTCCAGTAAAAAATATCCAGTAAAAAATATCAGGAAAGTAAGCCAGCTTACCATTCTATCCAAAGAAGTAAACAGAAATTTGTAAGATTTTGCAAGTTGGCACATTCATAATACACAGAAAAAAGGGCGTAAACAGGAGGGTTGAAGGAAGAAAGAGCTGATTTCGAGTTTGATTTGAGGTTTGAAGCATAGTGTATTACATAGTATAATAATAAAATAATCTAATAAAAACTCTCCCGATCAAAGAAAACCAAATTTTTGAAAACACATCAATTTTGATGTCTGAAATTTTTCAGTTCAAGAAATGTTCAACACAGTCGCATTTTCATTCGAATAAAATCGTACTAAAAGCAGAAGAAAAATGCTGAATTGTATTTTAACACAACTCTGTTTACACCGTACACAATTTGAAGACTCGGCTGATGACTTTTTGACAAAATTAAATTAGGTAAATTAGGGCTACTCGCTTTTATGACTACTTTATTACATAGTGACTTTATTATTATACATACTATGTATTAAACCATAGTGAAATCAATATTTGACGTACGCTTATTTGACAATTTGAAAATAAACAATTCCTACACTTGCTTGCTTTAACCCGTGTGTGTACCTTGGGCAGTTTAAGTATCATTTCGAATTATAAGCTAATCTATATATATATAAAAGAAAGTGGATGTTTGTGTATAAGCGCATCATGCTCAAACGGAAAGGCCGATTTCAATTGGGTTTTCTTTGTTGGATTCGTCTTGATTCAGTTCAGATTTATGAGAAAAGAAAATTCCGGAAAATCTATTGGAAAAGTCGAAAAATTCCTGCCATGTTTGACCGTGAACTCTGACAATTTTCAGATGATAACTTTGGAACCATAGGTCACACATCAATTAAGCTGAACAATGTCGCACAGTAATGAAATTAAGTACGAACCTACCATTTATTCATATCTTTCCCATAGATGAGTCATTCTACTGGTAAGATTTGGTGGGCGTTGGACAAGGGGCGTGGCACATTTTTTGTGACCCAAATATTCCGCTTGTTCATCTTCTTACTGGCTAAAAGTTACTGGACAAAATGTCTTCAGTAAAAACTTGCAAGTTATGAACTATCACTTTACGCTCTCAGTTTCCCTCTCGTTGCAAGAAATTTGGTGTACTCAAACAGGATCCAGTAAAAATTTGTACAAATTCGTACAAATTATCCGTACCCAAACAGACTTATTCTTAGTTTCTCTCTCGTTACAAGAGATTTGGCGTAAACAAACGACTTCCAGTAAAAATTTTTACGAAATTGTACAAAATATTCATACCCAAACAGACCCATAATCCCTGGGAACGGATATTTTGTACAAATTATCACAAATGTTTATTGGATGGCGTTTGTGTACACGAGAAAGAAACTGAGAGCGTAAAGTGACAGTTCATTTGAATTTGCAAGATTTTAATGAAGAAGTTTTTTTTAAACGGAAAAATCAATGATTGAGCCCATCGAACGTATTTTTCTTTTGCATAAAATGTCTGATCAAACTTAAGTTTCTTTATAGATTTAAATCTCAAATGAAACATTTAAATCAGCTCTTTGTTTCTTTAACTTTTTTGTTGACGACTTTTTCCTGTGCATTGTGAATGTGAAAAGTCACCGATTCTTCGTTCAGGTCACAAGAAATGTTTTTCAGACCATGTAGGCAAACAATTGGAAAATATTGATTTTTAAAACAGTTATCTTGTAGGGATATGTGGATTCTCCTACGGAGGTTTTTTTTTGTAGGAGGTAGAAATCTTTATGGACACCGATGAACCCGTACATACTTGCACGTCGAAATCTTACCCCCTGTCGAGGGATTGGGCAAGACACATCCTTTTCATCGCCCTATTTGTTTTATGTCCGACAATTTCGACTATAATTATCGACCCTCCTATTAGCTACATCCTGCGTTAACCCGAATAGGTTATTATGACTATTTAATTTTTTATTCTATTCTAGTCGATTTTATTAGTTTCAAGCCCGAATAAAACATTTTATTTTGAAAGTCTGTTATTTTTTGAAAAAGTAGTTTTATTATTATTTGTAGGCTGTGGTTATAGCTAATTTTGAATTTGTTCTCATTTTACAATTTCGTTCGCATCGCTGCACTATATGCACTTTAAATTGTATTATTATCATTGTAACACACTTTATTAACATTAAGACTAATAGTAGGTAATAAAAGTTGGATTTAATACGCACAACACACCTATATATGTTAATTCAGTTTTCGATTAGCAAAATATGCACATCTGCTTGCCCTAAATATATAAATACATTTTTAATTCAATTCCAATTATTCGTCTGATTCTAATTAGAAAAGCATTCGTACATCTAAGTATTCTAGTTTAGATATCATAGTTTTCACAGTAGCACGAACATGAAACGTTCACAAATCAAATGTTAGCTCCTCTGAAATATCTAACTCAAAACTCGTTGAATTTCGTTTACGGCCTCGACTCACGCTATGGGGAGCAGATTTCTTTCCCAACTACTTTGACTCGTACGCTCCATAGCTTTTCTCTTACTCAGTCAGGGTGACAGGAACAATTCGGTCCTGTTCCATCTTCTTTGGCTTTGTTTCACGAACATTGTTTCATTAGGTTTTCATTTATACAAAAAGGCCGACGAGCAAACGAACTTGAAGTCAACTTTAGAGTACAATACATGCTAGGCTTATGGTAACATTTCTTAGGTAAAAAACCAAACAAAATTTTTGCGAATAAATGCGTTCTCTTCAGTATGACAGGTGTGGCTGAATTGAGTTGGTAAAGGGCATTGAGAGATAGCTACCATAAAAGTTGCAAATAAGTCTTTGATTGCACAGCGTGTGGTTTGGAGTACTTTTGCCATTCGACAAATAATTTTCAGCGAGCCAAACACAACGGCGCTCAGTTCGTCGTTCAACGTGAAATACAGAATTCGTCGCAAAGTACTCTGCAGTAAGATCGACAATTGAAAAGAACCAAAATGGCAGCAAAAAGTGTAACTTGACATTTGTTGTCGGAGGCGCATTTTGAGTATGTCTTACGAATATGTTTTCGTTTAAGCAACTCGTTAGTGTTTCAAAATGACATCCGAAACTAACTGAATGTTCGTAATCTAAACTAAAGTCACAATATTCAATACAAATGGTAAAATTTCAATAATTTTCGTATACTACAAATTGGATCGTTCGACGTCAAAATATGAAAAAGGAATGAATATCACTTTCATTTTGTGTTTATACAGTTTTTCTGAGCTTTTACAACTAAAAACTCATCTGAAAGTGTACGAAGAAAGTTTCGCGCTTCCAAGAATTCTTTTTATCGTACACCTGAGGCGTGGATTCTGCTTGGGTCCTCGTTCAGAACCACCATTTATCATACAAACTCAAAGTTTCACAATAATAAATAGTTGGGGGATTGATATAAAGTCTATTGAACAGGCTTAGTGCGTGTTTGAAACGTTTACAACTTTTGTTGAGACTATTTTCCCGCATTCGCATCGGTATGCGGAGCATTTGTTGATGATACTGGGTTTTTTTCAAAGCGCTGCGTCAGGGTTGCAATGTTTCCCGATTTGATAGTGGGCGCGACACGCGGCGTCCCCGTTGGGCCACTAGACCCACTTCCCGTTCGATTCAATGCTGCACCTGGTGCCGACACTTTTTTTTGCTGGCTGAAGGAGGGTTTTGCCGAGAGGGGTTTCGGCTTTTGTATAGTGGCGGAGGGCGTACTGCTACCGGCGCTGCCACGGGGCAGTGTTTTGCTTATCGCTGCTGTGGTCGGCTTGGAAAACGATTTATTTCTGTTCACCGCCGCCGAGGCTGCTGCGGGTGTGCCGCTGCCGAAACGACCCTGATGCGTTGCGGCCAACTGAGTTGTCGGCGTGGTTTTGCTGGTGGGTGCTGTTGCTGAGGCACTGGTGCTGGTCGTCACCCCAGAAACTGGCTTTGTGGGCTTAAAACTCGAAAACGCCGTGGTGGGCGAGAGATCGGCTCGTGTGGGTGCAACGCGCGCCACAGGCGCATTCACAGGCGTTGGCCGCAAGTATGTGCTTGTAGCCGGTTGCGCCACATTCACTTTTGGCGTTACTACCACATCTGAAGCAGTGCCAGCATCGCTGGCAGCCTTTGCACTTTGCACAGCGCTCGCATTCGATTTTTTTTTATCTGGCGCTGCCGTTGTCGTTGGCTTGGGCTTCAAGATTTTGGGTTCATCTTTGGCATTACTCCTACTCTTCCCCAGCGTCGAGGCAGTGTAGATGGAGTCGCCGTTGCGCTTCTCGATTTCGTTCACAATCTCGCCCAGTAGCCCCAAGTCGTTGCCCACATTTACGAGATCGCTGCGTTTCAGCGTCTGTGCAGCAGGCGGTATCTCTTCGATGACCGAGTAAATGTTGTCCGTGGAGCTGGGCAAGTCGGCTTTCGTTTCGCCAACAGTTGCCAGCGGCTCCTCAACTAATTCGCAATCGTCGTAGGCGTTCTCTGCTGACTTTTTGGCAGTCGCCACCGGCAGCTGATACCCCGACGAAGTGGTCGAGTTAGTTTTCTTCAGCAGAGCCGGCGGCCGCGGCGGTGGACTTTTCGGGCGCGTTGCTGCTGTTGTCACCACGCTTTTCGGTCGTGCGAGCCCCGGAGGGTGCCGCATGGAGCCGAATGTCTGCACATTTACTTTCTTCACAGGCGAACGCATAGATTGAGCGCGTTTCACTAGGTTTTTGGTCTCCTCCTCTTTGGGCGTGGTCTCCGAATCGGAGTTGGAGGACTCGCCCTGTCGCACCACCGGAATGGGCGCCGATATCTCAATGTCACGCAATTTATCGCGACCGATGTACATCTTCTCCTTCGCGGGTGCCTTGTCCTCCTTTTTCAAGAACGATGCGATGCGACGAATGGTGCCGTCGCGTTTCACATTCAGCTTCGGGTCCGTGTGCAGTGGTACGGGCGGCGCTGGCACCGATTTCAACGACCCCGTGGTTTCAGAGCCCGTTACAGGCGGAAGCAGTGGCGCCGTTCTGATGGGCGATTTTTCCCCGCTGGCCACACTTTTGAGGGGTAACGTCAGAGTTGACGCTTCTAGCACCGGCATTGAAATAATGGGTCGTGCGTGCGAGCCGGGATTGGGTGGTGGCAGCGCAGGCGCATTCGTTGTTGCTGACACAACCACCGGCGACCCTTTACGGCCCAGCGTTCCATTAAGCTTCAACGTATCTCCGTCTTTTACTACGGGCGGCGGCGGAGCGACTCGTTGGGGCACGCCATCTGTTGTCGCGGTATCCTGAACCGTCGGCTGCACGTAGGCGACGTTGGGCCCATTGAAGTTGGTGGTGGGCGACGCGACGTTGTTTAGTGGCCGCAGGGTAAAGCCTTTGAACTTGCCGAACATGCCGTTGCTCATGGCGTTATCGCTGGAATCACTGGGCGACTTTAGGAGTGCTGAGTTCATGTCATCCGTGCTGCTGGGCGTCGACTTTGGCAGGCTGGATCCGCCCGGCGGAGCAACGTCTGGCCGCGCAGGTGGTTGCTTGGTGCCGCCGGCCGATTTAATACTGCAAAGGAGATCAGGATTTTACTAAGCGTTGTATTGAATGTAGCATAGTAAGGGACAGTACTTTCGTGTGTATAAGAAGAAATTTGGAATGTGTATTATTAAACAAATAGGCATAAAACAAGTAAAATAAGTAAAGAACGCAACATACCACAAGTAATCAAACAAATAAATCCGCAACCAAAAAATGTTAATGAATACCATGCAACCGTCAAGCTGGGATGTGTGTAGTTTGAGCTAAAATCATGCGCTCAAAAGAAACAAATCAGAATGTAAAAACCATCACCATTTAAAGCAAATACCACTCGCTTCATTTACCTTTGAAGCCTAAAGCCAAATTAAAATTATTCAATAGAGTGTATAAGTATTTTGCACAATTAAGCGGCATTTATTGTCATAAGTACTATACATTTAAGTATTGAGAGACAACATGTTAATTGGAATGTTAGAGAACACTTACAGAACTGCTATTCGTTTATGAACTAAAAGACTTAATATGTATTTACGTATTTGGGATACAAATGGCAACTGTCAATAATTGCCCGTCTAAGTTTCGAAAACATTATAATTTCGGTTAGAAGCAGAGAGAGATCATTGCAAAGTAATAAAGCAAGATGAAACGGCAGTGTAAAGAACCTTCTAAAGCATACAACTTATACAAGTAGATATATCGACAACATAAACGATAATACATATAACTAAAGTTATAAACTAAAATACACGTAACTGAGTTAGTTGGAGGCAAATCATACAAAACAGATTAACAATCAGGAACACTTTCAACTGGAGCTGTGAAATGAAACCATACACAACATAGACCATGCGATAGAATTAGCGCACTTTAGTAGAAATTTAACATCATCGTTTGTTTACGATCTTGATTTGGGAAGCTATCAAAATTTACGTCCGCCGTCGGAAAATGTTCCAAAAACTTGTAGAATAATTAGCCAGCTATATTAAACACAACGCATTCCAAATTATACTAAAACAATCCAAATGCAAAGTTATCAAAGGGATAAATTCATTCACTAGGCGCCAACAGCATTCCAAGCGTTTAAAATTCAAGAGCTGATTCAATACACAGCGCGTCTACACGACAACGTTTGCTTAGCGCCGTCAATATTTAAATCAACTATTGCCGTGGCTTTTGAATTTGTTTGTTGTGATCCAAAAGGAAGACACACCTCTTCGGATCACCCTGCATGTACTGGTTGTCGTCGCAGAGCACATGTGGATTGGTGGTCGAATGCAAGCGTATATCAGTGATTTCTAGTTTGCGTCTCAGCGTATTGTTGTTACTGTTATTCTGGCCGATGCTACTTTGGCCATTGTGTTGTATTTTCGGCGGCGTTAATTTGCGTTTGGCATTAAGTGCTGACGATTTCGATTGTGTTGGTAAAGCAATGAAGCCATAGTTACTTTTACTCTTCAACAAACACGAATTCTGTGCGCTTTTGAACTCATCGTTACTTTTACTTTTCGACAAACATAAATTACTGTGAACTTTCGCTACGTTATTAATTGATGAGTTTTGGTTGATTGGTGGTGAGTTGGTGAAGGACTCATGCGCTTGTGTAGTGGCTGTGGTCGTAGTGACAGTGTTATAGTGTTTAGGGCCTTTGCCAAATGGTACTGGCTTGTGTAAGGTAGGCGAACTAACAGAGGCACAAGATGCAGTAGAAGAGGAAGAAGAGGAAGTGCTAAATGAGCACACCGATTTCGATGTGGGTACATACATATTCTCGGCCAGTTTGCTGCCAATGAACAACGGATGGCTGCGCATGTAGCACATTAGGAAGCACAGGGCAGCCATAACGGGAATCACAGCGAAGAAGAAGATGTACATGAAGCGCTGGAAAGCCTCGTGACCTGCAAACGAAACGATATAACAAACAGGTTCACTTTTCAGCATGCGACCACACTCACTGTTCGGGTTCGTGGAAGGGCCACTGTCCTGGGAGCCACCTGGTCCTGGCAAGCGACACGTCGACCCTGCGAAACCAATATTGCAATGGCAGTTGCCGCGACTATTGCACACCCCGTTGCCATTGCAGTTTTCCGGGCACTCCTTACCCACTCCGCGGGCACGCACCGTCTCCACAAGGAGGCATTTTTGGTTGACGCACATTTTGTCCTCACCGCACTTGGCGCCGTTCGGCGTCAAGCCCGGGTCGGTGCTCTGCAGTCCCAAATCCACCAGAGCGGTGCGACAAGGCACAATGTTGCCAAAGTGGTTCATGAATGAATGCGACAGCACCGCGGCTGACTCCATACCGAACTCTAGACGCTCGTTCAAGTGTCGGCAGTGTAGCATACCGCAGCCAACGTGCTCCCTCTCGCACGGTATGAAGGTCTCGTTGACGCGATCGTAGCCACAGTTGCCGCCACGCTTCCCTTCTGTGTTCTTCTCATAGCAGGGCTCGGAACTCTCACCCGTCGGACCCCACAGTATGCGGCACTGGTTGGAGTGGGAGCGACAGTTACCCTGGTAACAGAAGGCCTGTCCGCTGTCGCACTCCTCGGTATCGCGCTTGAATACATCACTGGGGCAGTACTCCGACTCGCCGGTGCAATACTCGGGTAAATCGCACTCGTTTTCCGCTATGCGGCAGGCAGTGCCAGCTGCTTTAGGACGGCATGTGTTCAGATCGCAGCACTCACCTGTCGCGCATGAGGCATTCGTGTGCAGCATGCATGTGTCCGGGTCGCAGCAAGTGTTTTCACAGTAGCTACGCAAGCCGCAGTCGCACTGCTCGCCCGCCTCCACAAAGCCGTTGCCACACTGGGGCGATTCGAAGAGCTTCACTGGCTTGTTTCGCAAGCAGTAGTTCATACCGCGCGAAAACGCAAAGTTCAGCTGATCAATACTGCAACTGCTCCAATGCACCGGCACTACCGACGTACTGGAGGCGGACATTATGCACTTCTCATCTTCGCATTTGCAGTCGGGCAAGTCATGCTCCATCCCGAAGTTGTGACCCATTTCGTGCGCCATTGTCGTGGCTACCACTGCTACAATTGGGCTGTGCTCCATCGAAACGCCACCGGAATATTGGTGCGTGCAAATTGGACCCTTCAGCGCCTTACCTGTGCATGTTAAATTGTCAGAGAAAAAAAGTTAAATTTATACTTATTTGTTGAACTATTTAATGCAATAGATCGTTTTCTATTTAATAACCAAGTTAAACCGACCAATTGATTTTTTTGGGTTTGACCTAATCCAATAGGAAATTCACAAATCACCTTTTCTTCTTATTTTTTTAACTTTACATTGGTCACCGCGGTTCAGTGGTTAATGAGAATCGGAATTTAAACATGGAAGAAACAATTTTCTTTCGGCGACTCAACCCCCAGTTTCTTTGATGGTTTTGGGAAGCTAGTCTTGTCGTGGTCGTGGAAGTTAGTTACATATCGTATATGTATGAGTAAATGTAAAAACAAAATACTTTGGCGAAAACCAGCTAAAGTTTTCCAATCCGTGCGCGATTCACGTGTATAAAGTGATTGTATGTATTTTTATTTAGATTAAATTTGTCTTGGACACTTTTCATACTACATAAGTCTTGAAGTAAATGTATACTTTACGAAGAGGTGCCAAGGAAAGAATGTGTTAATTATATCTCGATAAAATGAGCAACTGGAAAAAGTCAGTAAATTATTCTAACCTACATATTACAATTTTTTTATGTAACTATAATATTTACTAAGTGACAAAGTGAAATTATCATGAATGGAGTCATTACTACAGTCTGAAACTGAAAAAAGTTAAGCTTTAAATATAATCAAAACTAAAAGTTAAGCTTTAAATATAATCAAAACTAATATAAATAAATTCAAAATTTATTCAATCGCATTGCAGTTTTTATTTAATGCTTACGCACCTACAACACCCCCAGTAAATTGCTCTTTGGTCAATAGCTGCGCATTATCGTTTGGATGATCCAGCACCAGTTTTGTGCGACGATAATTGAGAAAATTTCTTAAAGTCACATCACCATCGCTGGAGAACTCAATTTCATTGGACTCGTTCCAGATAACTACACCCACCAGCGCAACAAAGATATTCAGGGGAACATATAGCTGCAACAAAGCATGGCATTATTAATTTGTTGAACATTTTAGTTGTGGCTGAAAATGACACTTACCGCATTTATAATATTCGCCAAATCCTTACAGTGCTGATAGGCTTTTCGCCGGTTTTCGCCGAAGGATTTGTACACTTTGTTGTCAACCACTATTACCAGCTCGACATATGACGAGTGTTTGTTAGCATTGTACGGGCCACGGATCATATTGTTGTCGTTGCTGCTGTCATAAGACCGTTTATACTGCAAGTTAAGTTTAAAGTCTCAAATTACAAATAAATTCATGTCATTTGGTTAATTCATTCATTCATTGAAATGTCACCTAAGTGAACATTTTTTAAAAACACACTTAAAAAAGTAACTTTTTAACTTATTCGGGCTGTATCTAGCATTGTACATTATGAAATTGGTGTTATTTTAACTCGACCATCAGAATGTCAAAAATCAGTGCCTTTTAACTCTTGGATCTTTAGGTCTTGAACCTAAGAAAAGTTTGCTATTCGACAAACAAGAAAAGCTTTAATTTTTTTAGCTACCTAGTTTAACGATAATGTTTTCAGTTATACATCCTTTGCAACAGTATTTAATTTAGTTTAAAGATAAAATAGCTATTAGAATAACTTGAAAAACATTTAAAAAAATATATATTCATTTGGACCGGGCTCATCACGGATAATCGAAAATCCGAAATGTGAAACTAATTCTATGAACGTACATTTGCATCAATTAATCTTATTATATTTAAAATACATACGTATATGTATGTGTGTGTTATACGGAAAAAACAAACACAAGTACATGTGTTTCACGGATAATAGAGGTAAATCACGGTTAATAGCGGTATAAAATCAACCACTCAGCATCCCGGTTAGTAGATGTTCCCGGGTAATGGAGGCCCGAATAATCGAGGTTCAACTGTATATATACGATATAAACGATATGCGATATGTATATCGTGACTACAAATTGTACTAAGCCTGGTATTTTCAAATGCTTTTTGCAAGAAACAATTATTTTAGTTGGTTCTGAGACTACAGCCAAGGCCCTTTTGTCAGGTTAGTTTCTTTCTTCTCTATCTATAGTATAAAAATTAATGTTTGCCTGTCTGCTTGTCTTTTATAGACTCGGAAACTACTTGACCACGGAAAACTTTCTGGATATCTTGTGTTGTACATAATCAAGGGGGCGTGGCACCGCCCATTAAACTTGAATCTATAATATTAACTAACAGCGGAATTATAAGTCGGATAGCATTACAATTTTGGTACAGCTTCGTCCCATGGATCTGTCGTTCACTGGTGAAATACAATAACATAAGCGTTGGATAAGGGGCGTGGCGTTGTGTTTGTGACCCACATTTTCTGATAACTTCAGAATCATAAGTCGCACATCAAGGGACTCGCTGCGAACTTTCTACTTAGACACACCCTTCGACTGGAAGAACGACAACTCAACTCAACTCAAATCTATAATATTGGTCGGAGTTATAAGTTCGACGAGGGGCGGCAATATAAATGTAATTATAAAAGTAAAAAAAGTTGAACACATTTAAACACAATAGTGCATTTTGTAAAGGAGAGGAAAAGAAAAGCATTTACTAGTATGGCCCATAGGAAAAGACTTATTGTCTTCTTTAGTTGCAAATAACCAAAACTATGCATTAAAATTGTCCTATACTTATAACTAGGTATCGGATTTATATGCACACAAAATATGCCCGAAATATGCATAATATATGCAAAAAATATGCACACCAGTTTTGTTTAAGCTTTCAGCCAGGTAAAACTGCTGAAGCTACAAACATGAAATTTGAAGTACATGTACATTTGTACATCTTGAAATATGAACCTTCGTTGAGAAGGTATTTTTTTAAATTCGGAAGTCTAAAAGGGCAAAACATGGGTTAACGTTTTGTATGAAGAATCGCGATTTAATGGGCCCATTGATTTCAAATTTGGTGAAAATACTCCAAATCAAAAATAATTCGACACGTATTTTTCGAAAAACAAAACTTAACGGGATGAACCAAAGGTTGAGGTTCGTATACGCAAAGACTACGAAAAAACATGAACCGATAGGCTTATTGAGTTAACAATTGGTGAAAACATGTGAAATCAAAAATAATTAAGCATACAATTTTTACTTTTTTGAAAATCGAATTTTAAGGAGGTAAACCAAGGGTTACAAGTTTGTATAGAGAAACAAGATTATTTGGCCCGTTTGATTTCAAACTTGGTGAAAATACTTCAACTGCGAAATAATTAAACACGTGTTTCTCAGTTTTTTGAAAATCGAACTCCAACAGGGTAAACTAAGGGTTAAATGTTTGTATGAAGAAGCTGTGAAAAAGCATGAATTAATGGGCCTATTGACTTCAAACGTGTTGAAAGTATTCTTCGTGAGAAATAATTTTATACGTGTTTTTCATTTTTTTTAAACCAAAATCGAACAGGGTAAATCAAGAGTTAACAGTTTCAGGTTAAGACACATTTTCAATAGCGCCCACACTTTTAAGGTTTTGTATAGAAATTTATTCCGATGTTTCAACTCCCTTCAAAAACATCAGGTACAGTAGCCATTAAATAGATATCCAGGCAAACATGGCCATGTATTTAAGTATGTATATGCGCATTCCTGTATGTATTCCTACATGTTAATAGCCAATGAATGGCACGTACAGCCCAACAAATTTGAATGCCATAACGACAGCTAAACATAACAATTAAAGGTTTCGCATTGCATCCAATTTTTTGAACACGATTATTAAATACAAATTATTCATAATTCATGCTCCAAATAACTGTACCCTTAAAATGCGATTAAATTCCGATCCATCAACGTTGTTCGCTTGCGAATTTCCGGTTTCCGTCTCCTCGCGCACCGCATGCAGGTGGTGGTTATCGGTGGCGCTGTTATAGCCGCAAGTAGCATTTTTATGCAGCGAATCTGAATATCTATAATAGAGTAAAATATTTCATTAGAAAGAATTTGGAAAACACAAAGTTCACCAGTTTATCAGTGTAACTATGAAATTTTGAAATGAAAGCAAAAAACCAGAGACCTAAAATAATTATTATCCATATTTTTGGAAATAAAAAAATTGCCCTAATTTAAGAAATTTCTAAAATTATTGCTTTAACATATGTCCACTAAATATTGAGACTCAGCCGTTTATTTGACTGCATAAGCAAACATGGAGATGCCACTCAATACACTTATCATACTTAAGTGGGCTTCTATTCAACTGCCAAAATCCAATTACGCAATGTATTCCATTCAAAATGTCGTAAAAGCTGGGTTTAAGAAAATCTGTTGCCAATCTGTTTGGACGACTCACTACATGAGAAATTCTGAATGTGTTTAAAGAGAAGCCAATCTCCGGGGCGACTATTTTTCGTGTTTTGAAAGATTGCCGTAATGGAAAAGGACCGGAAAACGAAGTCATACCTGGTCGTCTGCCGAAGTTAAGTGCCACAAGGACGAAAAACTGCTGACAAGTGCAAAAAACAAAGTTGGCCAATCAACACGCAAATTAGCAAGAAAATTTGGCATTTCAAATTCTGGTGTTCACAAGATTTTGAAGAGGAACAATGTAATCTGTCGCAAACGTAAACCAGCATCAAAGTATTCCGCGAAACAACTCGAAAATATACCACAATGCTGCCGTGCACTTCGTTGTAAACACTTCGCTAATGAAAAATTCATAATTTTGGATGTTGAATCGTACTTCACATTTTTGTACCAGAATTAAGCGGCAACGACGGTTTTTACACTGGCAACATCGAAACAACACCAAACAGAGTTAAATACGCCAGCAAATCAAAATTTGAGCCAAAGGTGCTAGTGTGGGTGGCCATTTCTTGGAAGGGTGTCTCAGCGCTATCGATTCGAACAAACAAAGCCAAAGCGGTCAATGCTGACGTTTATATCGGTCAATGCTTGCCAAAATTGAAGCAATTCACTAGCAAATACCACACTGGCGACAAAATCATGTTTTGGGCGGATCTTGCAAGCTGTCACTATGCGAAAAAAAGTTGGATTGGCTGACCGAGTATAAAATTACATTTTTTGCCGAAGACGGACAATCCTCCAAACGTGTCTCAGGCACGTCCAACCGAAAATTTCAGGGCAGTTCTCAAACGTATGGTGTACGAAAAGGGTTGGGAGGCATGGAACGAGCAAGAGTTGATTAATCGAACCAAGCAAAAGTTGAAACAAATCGAGATAAACACCGTCCAAAACCTTAAACGGGATATTCGCTTTACACTGAGAAAAATTGAAGACAATGATCCATTGAGTGTACTCTAAGTGTATTTTTTGACAGATGACCAACAGACTGAAGTACCAAATAAAATAACTTTTTAATTCAATTGTCTGTTTTCAAATGACGCGCACCGGAAGTTAGTTTTAATATTTAGTGGACATATGTTATAATAACACTGTGCGTGAAATTTGCCCTCAAAAATTAAGACATGGGGGGGACTTACTGGGTGAGTTTTCTATAGGTATACTGAGTTGAGATCCACCAGCCGTTTGGTACGATTGGCTCTAGTTTATGAGAAATCCGACTTTGAAGTTTGGTAATGTTCGTCAAGTTTGTCGCTTAAGTACGTCCTAAATCGTTTCGAATATCGCTTTACTGTCTTCGGCAAGTTTGTAGATATTTTAACGACCAACAAATTTGCTTCAGACACCAATCCAAAAAAAATACATTCAAACTGTGTAATTGCGATGTGTGCATTTTTTTGCGCAGCGCTACGTGGCGTATGAGTGTCATACGCCACGTTGAGTGTTATAATTAAATGACTTACTACTTAACTACTACTCAACTCAGTATACCTATAGGAAACTCACCCAGTAGGTCCCCCCATGTCTAAATTTTGGACTTGCACAGTGTAATTATTTCCAATAAGAAATTTTTTACGTCGCCTATAACTATTATCATGTAATTAATATTTTTGAGTTGCATAATAACTATTATAAGTAACAAATATATTTTTCGTTGTCGATAATTATTATTTTGGGATTTTTGTTTTTTACATTGCTTTATAACTTTTATTTATGACTTTTTTAATTTACGTTACCAATAACTATTATTTTGAGAAATATTTTTTTTTACGTTACTTCATAACTTTTATTTATGATTTTTATTTCATTTACGTTGCCGATAACTATTATTTCGAAAAACAAATTTTTTACGTTGAATTACTACATTTTGGATATGAATTAATTTTTAATTGTTCTAAATTGACAAACGCAAATTAACTGCAGAAACCTAATTTCCACCAACAACTAAACAATTAAAAATCAATTCATACTCAAAATGTGGTAAGGCAACGTAAATAAAAAAATTTTTTTTCATAAAAGTTATGAGGCAACGTAAAAAAACGTTTCTTTTAAATAATAGTTATCGGCAATGTAAATGAAATAAAAATCGTAAATAAAAGTTATGAAGCAACGTAAAAAAAAATTTTCTCAAAATAATAGTTATCGGTAACGTAACGGTAATAAAAAAGTCATAAATAAAAGTTATGAAGCAACGTAAAAAAAAAAATCCCAAAATAATAATTATCGAGAATGAAAAAAATATTATTTTTCATAACAGTTATTATACAACGTAAAATTTAATTGTCACAAATAATAATTATAATCAACAAATAAAATTGATGTTGCATTGTAATAGTTACATTGCAATTTCATAACAGTTATTATACAACGTAAAATTTAATTGTCACAAATAATAATTATAATCAACAAATAAAATTGATGTTGCATTGTAATAGTTACATTGCAATTATTTTCTTAAAAAACATAATAGTTAAGTCCCTGGAAAAAACAAATTAGTAACAGATCAAGGAACGAAAACACCATCGGAAGTGAAGTACTTCAAAGCCATATCACACACGGCCTTAGGAATGTCGCTGACTCTCAAGCAGATCGGTTAAATACTGTGCCATATGGTATCCAAATATTGATACGTACGTCGTACGTCTGTGCGCGCCACACATTGCAATAGCGTACTACGCCAAGCCAAATAAACAAAGCGACCATAATCGGGCACTAAAACGCACACACGGACATTCATCAGTTTGTATATAATTAGTTAGAACGATACATATGGAGGTTTTTCCGAAATAAAAACAAATTTGTAGGAACAAATTCTTTCTTTCACAGCTGTTTCAAATCTCCTAAAACATTTTGTGTAAAAACGAATTTCACATTTCTTGGCTTTTGGGAATTTTATATTAACAGTTTCGCTTGAAAAAAAAAGTTCAATTTGTAAATACGTTACACTACATACATACATTATCGACATTATATCTGAGGTCTGTTAAAAAGGTGCCGTTTTATTTTCCGAAAAATATTCACACATATTGTGCTCTTAAAAGTACTTCCTAACACTTGAGGGCGGGGGCGGGGGAACGCGTGAACTACGCATAATAAATAATGATATTACTTCGTAAATGTAAAATTGTGCAAATTAAATTAAAATTACAATTTGTTTACAGTCACTTTATGTGTATGTATTTTATTATACATATACATAAATATACTGTCTCATTCAGAAAATTGTCGGAATCAATCATTCCCACAAAATACACAAATATAAGCAATCGCCTCGTTCACTATTTTGCGGTCTTTGCACTCAGACAGTGTGCAAGTATTGGTTAGTGGTTAATTGTTTATCTATTTACAAGTACATAAAATAGCTTTTAGTATGTAGAACCACATATACGTGAATTTAACAGCATGTCTGACTAGCTGCTACTTGTCTGCCGTTTGTCTAGACACGGGTGCACATATAGTGAGACAATAAATATTTCAGAAAAGTAATAAAACTTTTAAAATATTTTTGACAAAGTCAATGACTGTTGGCAGTTGGTCGCAGTGGTCCACAATAAAACGTAAGTGGGACAAAAAATGTGTTTATTTCAACACTTTCACAATGTATGAAAAATACGAAATCATCGTCATCCCACTCGCCCTACTCACATTCGACAAGCGCTATTAAGCGTTCTTCCATTATTGTTTTCAAATTTTTGAGAACATCATTAAACGATGTGCAGGTACATGTCATGTGATTAGTAATTTTATTAATAAACACTTGTCAAATATATGGTCATAGTGCAGCGAATTAACATCTGCCGTATGGACGATGAAGCTCCGGCGAAAAAGGTGTTCGATGCGGTAATTGGAGGTCGACGGCGGGGAGGGGACCGTGTCTCCGGTGGAAGGACCAAGTTGAGGAGGCCTGCGCAAAGCAAAGGCGCCTGGAGAATGCTTTTGCTACCAGTCGTAACCCGGTAAGGGGTTGTTATGGCCAGTTAAGTAAGTAAATTTATTAGATTTTTTAATCTATTGCCAAACTATCATTGTCTAATAATGACTAATGACTCTTCCTCCGCTTTACTATTAAGTGCCATGTACTAAAGGCGAGACGGTGGCAGGTTCGAATTCCGACGGATACATACATATATGACGACGGCTAGATGACGTGACTAAGGCCTAGCATCTCGCAACCGCTCGTGTCGTGCGTGTGAATTTATGATTTCGAATGGCGTTTCCGGCGTTTGAAAACGTTTCCTTCAAAATATTTACTAAACGCTCAAATCATCATGGAATCTTTGTATCATATTAATATAACGAATTCGTCAAAGTTGTGGCCAGGACCAAAAATTCGTTTCAATGATCGAAAATCACACAATCACACGCAAACCTCAAAGTATTTATTTGAAAAGTTTCAGTTCTGTAAGTTAAGTAGAAACAAGAACCAAGAAACACCTGTCCATAATTTTGTTAAATCCGATTCGTGAGCGCCATTAAAACGTGGAATTCATTGTCAATTTCAATCAAAAGGGTACAGCACTTCTCTCAATTCTCTCCCTATCTCTTTCAACTTATTGATTAATTGTAGTTCTATACTTTTAAAAAATGTTTGCGGCTGTACTTTCTTTGTGGCATTTTAAATAGCACATGTTAGGTAAATAAACAAGTAAATAAATAAATGTATGTTAACATAACAATGCTAATAAATTACCGAAATAAAAAATGATCGTCCTTCAGTCGGCCATCGCTACCCGAGTGTATAAAAAATGTCTCCTTGCCATCGAAGACAAAACCGTTAATTCCGCCGCCATTGCACGAAGAAACGGCAACAGTCGAATCTGGATTGCCGCGTATTGTGCCCTGCAAACGGGAAAGTTTAGTTATGCGGACCAAGTGTATGTATGTATGTATGTACATGTGCATGAGTGTGCAAGTAATTTTTACTCAAGTTTTTAATGGAAACATCAACTCTTTACCTCGCAAAGCAAAGGAACCTCACCCACCTGGTAATGACACAATTCCGCCTCAGTCTTTGTGAAGTTTTGTACAATGTACCCCGCGGGAGTTTTTGAATTTTGATAACGCAGAAAGTGTTCATCGGGCAGCAGCTCGTCGTTGCGGTGCAGGTCGATGAGCACGCGTTGGCCTTGGTGAAGATACGAGAGCGTTATGTGCGGCACATGCTGCTTAAGCTGGAAAGAGAAATAAAGTTGCAAAACCATTCATAAACGAACATTTTTCTTGCATGCGGCTCTACACCTAAGTATATCAGCAAAACTGCTGAAAGCTCAAGTGTGACACACATTTAACAAAGGCTCCAAAAATGGAGAGCGTTAAAGCGGATACGGACGACAAAGCAAACTTGGTTAATCATTAGCTTTGAAGCGAATGGCCAAGTCTCATATTTCAGTTTGAACTAATTTAACTTGGACATGCAAACTGAAGGTGAGTGAGTTAAAAGTCGCGGTGAGTTCCACATTTTCCATCATTCGGTTGGAATTTTGCACATTTCAGCAAAATTAGGACGACGAGCAACATCGAGCCCAGGTGGCACACAGGGTATAGGAGGCCCTGCAAAATGTATGACGGCAGAGTGTCAGAACTAGGGATTGCAATCCCGGGATCCCGGACATTGTTCCAGTCCCGAAAGTCCCAGGACACAAACTCCCTAATCTTGGGATTTTTGGGATTGCCTTTAAGTAAAATTGCTAAACTGTATGTAATACTTTATTTAAACATTTTCGAACATTTAACTTAAAATAAAAACTATTTCTAATCTGAAACTTTGTTGAGGGAAATTGACCTTTTTTTGCAATGGCGGAGATAGAGGGCGTCTTTTGCAAACAACTCATAAATAAACATAAACATTCTAAGTGTTGAATCTTAAAGATATTTTTTTTTTCAACAGAGGTTATTTGCAAAACATTTCGCTCCAGATAAGAGAACGAAACACTTAATGCCTTAGTATTAAGTATTAGCTTAAGTATTTTTATCGAAATCGAAGTAAAACTGAAAGTATAAACACATTTTCTTTTTTTACGACCTTATAACTAATATACACATACTTAATACCTAAAATTAAGTTTAAGTATTATTTTTGGTTAAAACTAAATGTGATGAAACTGAAGTTAAAAACTGAAGTTAAACGAAATGTGATGAAATTTATGAAAATAAACGAAGTGTCATAAAACTCAAATTAAGAAATTTGTGAAACTAAAAATGTATATGGCAAAAAAGTATTTATGCAATATAAGGGAATTTTTTTTTTGTTTAATTTGTTATCCATAATATCTCTATCTATAATCTCGCGATTCAAATTTACAATCCCGAAAATCCTCAATAATTGCGATCCCTAGTCAGAACACTTCATCGGTGTCAGACACATTCGTTGCGGGTGCGCTCGTGGCTAATCATAAAATATACATACATATGTATTTATACCATGACACTCTCTACTCTGCTAATTTTGGCACCGACGCTGCTGACAGTTGGCAGTGGAGTATGTGTAGGTGCGGTTGAATTTGGCGCGATTCGATGAAAGAATTTAGCATTAGAGTAAAGTGAGACCGAAGCGCAGCTCAGTGCGGAGTGAATCCTCGTAATCAACGCACATGCTATGTAGAAGGATGCCGTCAAACAAGAATACAAAAATAGGTATGTGAAGAATATGCAAGTTGTTGTTAAAGTGTGTTTGCACAAACATGAAATCACGCTCATTGGGTAAAGAGGACCCAACTAATCGAATAGTTGCAATATTTTGTTAGAAATAATTTAGGACTAATTCGACATATATGATTTAATGAATTACAATTATTAGCATGCTCGAGTTGGTCTAAAATTGAATTCGTAAAAATTTCAAACAAAATCTTCAAAGGAATCAAATACGCTGGATGCTTTTCTGCTTTCATTTCAGAGTGATAAAAAATACTGTTGGGTTCTTTAAGACCGATTAGAAAACTTTCAAACCCATTTCACTTACCTCTTCATCAAATGTACTGTCGATTTCCCTTTTGTATCTGCCATGACGTATTAGCGGACGTATCACAGAATGATTGGAAAACTCATTGAGCGCGGGAAAAAAGTCACCATCCTGCGGGTGTAGTGGGTGTGCTAAAAAAAATAAGACAAAAACATCGGTTTGAATTAATGAAACTAAATACAAACTACATATTGCAATAATTGTAATAACACCTAAAAAAAAATAACGGGAAAAACTCGTTTTCTCTTTCGGTGGCTGTCCTCTCAGCTGGAAATGGCAAACCTCTGAGAGTAAAAATTGCTTATGAAAAAGCTCCCAACCTGCCGTTCGGAACCGGCATTAAACTGTAGGTCCCTTCAACCCGCGTACAAATTCACACGCACAACACGGGTAGTTGCGGGAAGCTAGGCCTAAGTCTCGCGTAAGCGGGCTGTCGTGCCAGTCAATTATTAAATTAATTATTATTATTGCAATAAGGATAGTGGTTGCAAAAATATAAATAGAAAATTTGCAGTAAATAAGATATATAGTATATGTAGGTAGTACACATGCATATTTTCTTAACAGTGTAAAAAATCGCAAAGATTCATCAACTACTAAATCAAATACTAAGTTTCAAAACACATTAACATTTTATTTATACGAACAGATTTTATATGTATAAACGCATTTTATATGTTTTTATTATATACTACCTAATAGTAATTTTTTTGGAGGACTCCCATTTTTCCGCAAAATCTTCCCATAATAAATTGTTCGAAGTTAAATCGAGTGGACAGTAGCGTTTAGTAAACAGTTTCTTTTCTAATCTTTAATTACATTTACTTCGGACTACTATGCGGAAACGCAATTACAGTACCAATAAACTGCCGGAAACAAAAATTCATGAATACCGTTTATTTTTTTTTCAAAAACATCCCCCACATTAAATGTAGTAATGTTTCAATTAGGGGAACTAGGGTGGGAGTACGAAGTACCGTTAACTCGATGATGTCTTAAGTCGACCTAAGCGATTATCGTTTTTGACCACAGATTTAATAATACTCATACTTCTTTTTCGATGGACTTCAATGGAAAAGTTTATAAAGCTTTGATAAAATACTTAATCTTAACCAAAATATACTTTATATAATAGTGGAATTATATTAGTTAGTAAACGTGGTCTAGCATGATTTAAATATTTGCTGATATTTTGCTTAAATGGGGCAAAAACTGTCAAGATTTTTTCAACAAGATAGAGTTAGAATTCCAGAAGGTGATATATCAAGGAGTTATACTAGATCAGAAACTACTCTGGAAAGGACATATAGAGGACACGATAAGGAAGGCAACCAAGGTCTATGTACATGACCTGTAGGTCCATAGCAGGTAAAAGTTGGGGTTGCACTCCGACTATACTGAGATGGATCTACACGGCGATCGTGAGACCCATGATAACGTATGGTTCAGCTGTCTGGGTAAACAGGACTAGCCAACCAACCACTATCAAGACGCTCAGTAAACTACAAAGACTGGCATGCGTATGTATAACAGGAGCTATGAGAACGTGTCCAACAGCATCTATGGAGGTTCTTCTTGAACTCACACCTCTTACATATACACATACAAACCCAGGCAAAGAGGGCTCTCCTACGGATGACTGATGTAAATATCGGGACTGAGGGATTCCTGAGCCGTAACAGGATTGATACTCTCACGCATCAGCATCCCGAAATCGCAATACCGAGGGACACAATCTCACCGAAGTTCAGCTTTGTAAAACGATTCAAAACTGAACTTAGTAACAAAAAGAACTGGGTAGGTATATCGGAAACATATCAGATAGACCAGCATATGATATCCTGGTACACGGATGGCTCCTTAACGGAGGAGGGCACCGGGATAGGCGTACACGGGCCGAGGATAAGACACTCGGAACCTACGGGAAAACAGACCACTATTTTCCAGGCGGAAGTATACGCTTAATTCAATCTGGCGAGGAGATACCGGAACTGAAGGATTGCTATCCTCTCCGACAGTCAAACGGCAATCAAGGCTCTAAGATCCCACCAGGTGTCTTCGAAACTGGTTCTGGAGTGCCTTGAGAAGCTGAACGAACTTGGCCGTTACAACCAGGTCTGGGTACTTTGGGTTC
This sequence comes from Melieria crassipennis, assembly GCA_963668005.1. Classification (NCBI taxonomy): domain Eukaryota; kingdom Metazoa; phylum Arthropoda; class Insecta; order Diptera; family Ulidiidae; genus Melieria; species Melieria crassipennis. The sequence goes on along the minus strand of OY764961.1, from coordinate 82,338,689 downwards.
CGGGCCACGCTGGCATTGAAGGAAACGAACGGGCCGACGAATTGGAGAGGAGGGGAGCTTCCACACCCTTTGTCGGCCCAGAACCGGATAAGATAACCAGAAGGAATCAATACTGGGAAAATCAACCAGGTTTAAAGCATTCCAAGATGGTTATCGGGTCCTACAATAGGAAAAGATTCGAGGAATGTATGACCCTATCAAAGAATAATCTAGGGATTATCACGGGAATGCTCACAGGGCATTGTAGATTGAATTATCATCTAGCTAAACTACGAATCCGTGCAAACGGGTGTTGCAGGTCCTGCTTGCAGGAAAACGAGACTGCAATACATATACTAGGAGAATGCACTGTGCTCATGCATAAAAGAAAGAACCACCTGGGGGACCATCTTATACCAGGTGCAGACTGGGTATCCAGAGGTTTAGGAAGCATACTAAAATTCCTTATGGATACTGGACTCACTGACAGTCTTTGGAGTCCAAGAAGGGGGCACAATAGATCTACAGGGCATTATCCCCATCAATAATAATAATAATCAAATTTTAAAAGATTCTCACAAGAATATGCAAAAATATTAAGGTATTTTGTACTTAAATACAGTAATATTACTGTAGTATTTCACGATGTTAGTTTTTGGGTATCGCATCGGTTGCCCTGTTTTCAAAGTTCATCACTTTATCAAAAGCTTATATCATATGATTACAATATTGTGAAGTATTGCACGAACGGCATTTGGCAACGCGATTGTAATTTTAGTCCCACAACGGTAACTCAACGACGAGCTCATTTGCTTGGCTAAAAAAAATTCAGCAAAAAATGAAACATACGGAAACACATTTGATAAATTTCGTGCTGCTGCAATGTTCAGTTCGGTAACATTTTTGTATATTATTTTCGAGTAGTTTTGGTCCTTTGCTATACGTGCACAAGAGGACAGCCTGAAAGCGCTTTGCGTACGCGGAGTTCATTTTGCAAACGAACGCTTATTGAAAGTTTCGAGCAACACTGAAATGAATCAGCAATTAGCAACCTCGAATACTTTCTTCTGGAACAGACTGTAACTATTTCAATACACACTCACATATTTGGAATTACACTTTCGACATCGGGTTTTGCATGCTCAATGGGTAGATCAGATCACAAAGCGGAGAAGAGCTGGCAAAATAACTCACTTCTGTGCGAGCTTCACTTCACTTTCGAGCTAGAGCGACCAATTCAGCTGCAGGTGAAATTTCGATTGTACTGCTCTAGTTAGATGAGCAACCGGTGAATTCTGGTTGAATCTGATTGAGTGTAGACTCGAGACTGGCACAGAGTGGAATGCGAGCAAGTGACGCAGATTGGAATTTCTTTGGCCAGAAAGTAAAACGAAAAGTGAGGTGACTTGGTGTCGAGCATTTTGATCGAAACGCGTGCAAGCAGACTGCATGCACTGTAATTACAGCGTTTTCAATGTTAACAGCAGATGCTATAATTCGATTCCTGAAATTGTAGACGAGACAACTGACGCTGTAGAGCAGCGTTAAGAGTCGGTAAGGGAATGGCAAAATTGTGCAATGAAAATAGTTCTTTTTGCAATATTTCACAAGCAACTTCGGGTACTAAAAAATTGTTCTTAAGTAGCAGCACGCGAGCATATTTTCATGCAATACAAATATTTACATTTTTGTCTAATCTGAACCCTGCCGGCACGTCGACACTAGTTTCACGCTCACTCGTACCTTCGTAAATTTATTGCAAGCTTTATACAACTTTGTTTAGTTTACTGTTTATTGCAATACTGGCACACGTTCTGAAACAGCGAAACGCTCTTCCTGTCATGCAGTCAAGTCATAATTTAAATTTCGCGCTAAGCAAATAAAAACACAAAACTTAACCTAACCCAACAAAATGTTCTCTTTCTACTCTACAAACGAGCTGTTGGCGCTGTTAGTTACACAAATTGTTCACACATTCACTCATAAACAAATCAGTTTATAAAATTATTGTAAAATTTTTCGAAATTGGGCATTTATATACATAGATTTATTCATCAAAACACTCGCTTTCAAATCAGGTCGTATCGACTGAAGTGCAACTACGAGAGCGCTTTATGGAATTCTCCATTCCATTGAGCTATACTCGTATAGCTCTAAGCTCTTTCAGAAAATGTTTTTCATTGGCCTCAATCAATGCAAAGCGGCTTCGTCGAACCGCTAACTTTTCCCGTCCGGAACAGGGAAAAGTGAGGCACAGAAATATTAGTATAGCATAGGTGTATGAGTGTACCGTCCTTGATCGATAAAATTGTACAGAAGTCCTGTACAAAAATCGACTACGTTCAAATTCCGAGTGGTAACTCAGTACGAAAAACAATTGCGCCGATATCTCCTACGACCGTCGTTTACAAAGAATAGTATTGATGGCCATTACTTGATTTGACACAGTCGGCATTAAACTGCTCCTATACATAACAGATGTGACTTAAGTATTTCCTCAGGTGTCCCTCAACGTTTAAATACTTTTTCATGGCAGCCAAACCTTCTTCCAAACAATGCGAACTTCACACAAACTGAATATTCAACGAACGAGTATATTAGCTAAGGCAAGACACCACAGGAAGGACTCCCGGCGGGCAAACAGTTTGACGCGGCACACCTCTGTACTCAAATTTCCAACGCGATACCCAAGTCGAGTGTTTGCTCTTAAGGTGTGATAGAATGTGTTGGAATACCAAACACATAACCGAACGCCAAGCATTGCGAAACGGGGTTGTCAAAAAGAGGGAGAGATAGGGCTGCAAACATCGATGCAGTCTGTTGAGAGCGAGATCACAAATTGTCGAACCGGGACTATGCACTTGTCCATGTACCCATTCAGCTCTCGACCTCTCGCTCGGCACGCCCACAGCGTTCAAAACACAGCCTACAATTTTACAATTAAGACGCGAATATTACTAAATTCATTGTCAGCAATCACGAACGCCATTTTGTTGTTGTTGCTATTGATTGAGTGCTGTAGGCCTGCGTGCCTTTGTCCTTGGTTTAAGTGCCAGGATACTCGCACATTCATACATATTTATGACCACGCTATACGCTTCAACTGACAGTAAAAAACGCCTGCCAATTTTCATTTGTTGTACTTTGTTGTGTACACTGAACCTTGAAATGTTTGTTGCATTGTTGTTTCTCTTTCAGCTTTCTTCTTCAATGTTCCGCTTATCTCTTTCTGCCGCGTTTTTCACTCCATCCGGCCGGTGGCATACTAACTCACCGGCCTTTTGTGTATTTTTTGTAAGAGTATTTCTACTCAAGTATTCGAATGCATTTGTTTATGATAGAACAACGCAGCCCTTATAATGGAATAACACGAAAGAAACCGCGAAACTGCGCCGCTTGGGCAGTACTAACGAAGCCTATTTTCGATGCGCTGTGTTAAGGAACAGCAAATCTGAGTGATGAATCATGAAAGTCACACCTGGGAGGTCCAATCATCAGATGAACATATTAAAATTCGATAAGTAAAGATGGCAGCAACGAAGGAGCAATTAGAAACGAAACTGATTAAATTATAGAACGGTTTTAAAAATCAACAGCCGACCGTCGCTTCAGACATGGTATGTCGCCACGACGCAGCAAGTTAATCACATAACAGTTTCCTTAAATGGTTCACCAAATACCAAGGACAGTTTTCGTACTGGCCAGGAGATGAACGAGCATGTCTTCGGATCGATTTCACAGACGTTGGTTAACTATTTACTGAGTATTAACTAAACTTCGTCATTTACAGGTGGCCAAGCAGTAAAAAGATGTCAATTTCTCACGATTCACTGCGAAAGCCTATTTACAAAATGCGTTAACCATTTCGATTTTTTGTTCAAGTTAATATGTAGTTGGTTAGCCAGGCCAGCCACTAAGCTCGGTCCTTAAATAGGCACAATGTGTATTATTTCTTATACTGCGCAGCGTTATAAAGTTCTTACAAAACTAAATGTTAGGATACTCCCACTCAAGAGCCGGTTAGAAAATCGAAACTAAAGTACCAAACCGATCTCCATAACTCATTAGAATCCTTTTTTTCTTAATTCTCTACCCGCAGAAACACTGTCGTTCACATACTAGAGACATTCGCCAGTTGGAAGCCAAGTTCTAGACGATTTCTTCCCGCGAAGAGTTTTTGTTAAAACTGCCTATCCATGCACTTCATACGTTTCATTGCATTGCGACGGACCGCAGCAAATTTGCTCGCAGCTTTCCAACTAAAAATACCCCGAATTTCTGCACTCCCGTATGCCATCGCCCTTCCATTGGGCCAACTGACGACGCACGAAAAACATTTTACGTATACAGGGAAATCGTCTGCATATAAACAACACTGGTATACAAACAGAAATTTCGCGCCCCTCAAGGCAAATGGAAGCGCTGCAGTTTTAATTAATAGCATGCGGCTCGTTACCGGTTGCCCCAATTGCGTGCGGCGAGTACTATTTTTTATACTTGTCTACATCTGGTTATTTTTGTGCGCTGCAGCGGTGATCACTGTATGTTCACTTCGATGTTAAGTTTGAAAACCCCGAAAGGACGGTGGCTTCGGTTTGAAAAGTTACCTGTCTTCGGCTGGCACCCACGACAACTTTCCAAGAAGTGGACAAGGAGGCAGGCCACACTCCTTTAAACGAATCCGCCAATTGGGTATGCTCTCGAATTCATCGAAATTTAAAAATTTGTAAGTCGCCGACTTACCAGATTACGTATCGCAATCGAGCATTTGATCCTTCGCGAAGTTGTTTAATTAATCATGATTTATTGCACCATCATACGGTGAATGGAGAAAGATAGGCAGAGAGAGCGATACGACGCGACCCGTGTATGAATAAGTCGGCCACGACCGATTTAAGCGCCCTTTGTTTTTTGCTTAAGCGCGGCGGGCGTCTGGGCTACATTGTCTTGCAGACGCTGCGTTGTCGGCTGCAAATACTATCAGCGTGAACAATGTTTTGTGAATTTGTAGAAAATAAATCGATACTTGCCAACAATATGTGTAAACGTGTAAAAGCACACACATGTACCTAAATGCGATTCGCGAGAATGTGAAACGTTGTGACCTTATTTCATTTTATTTATACGAGAAACAGCTCGTGCCATTATTTACACCCTGCACTGAGGTGTCAGGTTATATTCGCTTGGGCGTGAAGTTGGAAACGCCCAGAAGGAGGCGGGCCCACTATAGAGAGGAAAGTTATATAAAAGGATGCCTTTGCGTTCCCCAAACAGATTATTCAAATTCAGATTCGTATAGTTTTCCGGGTAGGAACTGGCATACAGTTAATAAGTATTATTAAATTTTGTAAATTATTTATAATGATAAATATAACAAATAAATATAATAGATAAGCATTTTCAATGAAAGCCCAGAAGTTTGTTCGGCGAAAATCGGGTAAGTATATATTTGAAAACTAAGCATTTTAAACATTTTAGAAAAAGGGAGAGCAAACAAAAACGTTCTTATCAGTTCATGCAAGGAATTAATAGATTTTCTTGGCTGTTTTAAATATTCAACAAACCGAATTTAGCTACGTAAGAGCGTATGAATACGAGGACAATTTGATTAGTCACTGACTTTTTGAATAAAAGAAATTTTGTTTTTGGCAAAAAACCTTTTATTTCTCAACATAGTCCTTTTAGCTCCATAAATTTAGTACATCGTTTTATAAATTTTTTGTTCCCTTTCAGGTAATAGGACATGACCTCTTCATTCGAGCCAAATTTCTTACCGCTGAGCCATTTCTTCAGGTTTGGGAACAGAAAATTGTCGCAGGGGGCTAAATCTAGAGAATATGCTGGTTGGCGTAGCATTTGGTATCCCAATTGATGCATTTTTGCCATAGCGACTACACACGTGTGCGCTGGTGCATTGTCCTGGTGGAAGAGAACTTTTTTCTTCGCCAAATGCGGTCGTTTGTGCTTTACATCAGCGTCGAATCTATCCAACAGCTCTGCATAATATGTTTGTTTTATGCTTGTTAAAAAAGACGCGGAGGTGTGTAAACTAAAAAAAATCAACTTTAAACTTGGAGTGTCGGAATGCTGCTTTGAAAAGGTGCTTAACGCGGATATTTGGCCAACGAATGTGAAGATTCGTCCATTCCGTTTTTTTCCCAAAGACGCTGCGAATCAACGGGACGCGTAGTTCCTCCACCTGATGTCGCCCCAAAACATCTAAAACTATACTTTCAAAATGTATCGGGTCTCAGAACTAAATCGAAACAACTTTTTGCCATGAGTTCCCATATGGATTATGACATCTTTATCCTCGTGGAAACATGGCTCAACGGAAATTTTTTTGACAATGAATTCTTCGACTGTAATCTTTTCAATGTTTTCCGCAAAGACCGTGATGCGTCAAAAACTGGGCTCTCAAGAGGCGGAGGCGTTTTGATAGCAGTTAACCGAAAATACCGCGCGTCCTTGCTGCCTTTAAAGAATGCGGACACTCTCTTGGATCAAATTTGTATTTCGGTGAATGGCATTTCTAAATTTTTTATTTGCGTTTCTTATATTCCACCATCTAGTGCTGACGTAATCTATAAGGCTCACGTTGACAATGTTCTTGCTCTAGCTTCAAATCATGAAAATTTATGTGTAATTGGTGACTTCAATCTAAGTAATATCGAATGGTCTAGTATGAGTAATGGTCGTGGGCTATATCCAAAATCTATTTCTACTTTTGCTGAAACCTATCTGGTGGATAACTTTTTAAGTTCTGACCTAATGCAGATAAACAACTTTACAAATACACTGCACCGAACTTTAGATCTCATTTTTATCAAAGGCAATATGCATTCTTCCTTATTGGAATGCCTTGATCCCTTGTCCAGACCTGGTCTGCACCATGTTCCACTTGTCCTCCACTTAGAGTTTTATGAGTTTAACACTATCAGCGTGGACAGTAATTCTATGTGTTTTAATTTCAGAAATGGTGATATGGAGGCTGTAAATGCTGCAGTTGAGTCCTTAGACTGGGATTCGTTATTTACTGCGGTTGAAGTTGCCAAATGCTTTGATATATTTAAACATAAGATTAGTGAAATTTGCAGAAGCAACATACCAATTATTAAAAAGCAATGTTATAAGATTCCTTGGTATACTAAAGGGCTTAAGAAACTCAAGAATTTGAGAAACAAGTTTTACAGGAAATTTAAATCATCGAATTCCTTTATACACAAAGATAAGTATCTGCAATATTCGAAGGAGTTTAAATCATTGAGTAAGGTGCTGAAGCGTAATTATGTTCGTAAGTTTGAGTCAGATATAAAATCCAATCCCAAAGCTTTTTGGCGTTATGTTAAGTCTAAGAAATCTTGTTCTAGTATTCCCTCTGTAGTATTCCTTAATGATACCCAAGCTCATACTTCTTTTGAAGCTGCGAATCTTTTTGCGGATTTTTTTAATTCCAATTTTGAACCGGAAACTGATGTAAGTGGTAATAGTCTCCGGAACAATGTTTCTTCAGTTAATTTTGGTTCACTTTCTTTAACCATTGACGATGTGGAAGACGGCATACGGCAAATCAAATCGTCATCTCATTCTGATGTGGATGGTTTATCCTCGTACCTCTTCAAGAGCTGCTATGCTTTAGCCTATCCTCTATTATTGATTTTTAATAAATCACTAGAGGAGGGTGAGTTTATTGACGCCTGGAAGGTTACTCTCATAAACCCAATTTTTAAAAGTGGAAATAAGAGCAATGTAGAGAACTACAGACCCATTTCCAAATTATCAACGGTCTCAAAATTATTTGAATTCATTGTCAAACAAAAACTTTATTTTTCAATAAACCGTTTGATTTCTGGAAACCAGCACGGGTTCATGGCCGGTAGGTCCACAGTCTCTAACCTGGCAGTTTTTACTGAATACTGCATATCTGCTTTTCACAGCCATGTTCAGGTCGACACTGTGTATACGGATTTCTCAAAAGCGTTTGATAAGGTTAGCCACTCTTTGTTGCTTTCGAAGTTACATAGTCTTGGAGTTCATTCTATCTTCTTAAGATGGATGAAATCTTATCTGGCTCGCCGTAATTGTGTTGTTGTAGTTGACAATGTATTTTCACATCCTTTTATTGCCTCCTCTGGCGTACCCCAGGGTAGTATTTTAGGTCCCCTTCTTTTTGTAATCTTTATCAACGACATAGCCAGTTGCTTTAAATTCTCCAAGTACCTTTTGTATGCTGATGATTTGAAGATTTACTCATCAATATCGTGTCTCTCAGACTCTCGCAATCTTCAAATGGACCTTGACAACGTTGTCCTTTGGTGTGAAGAAAATAAGCTTAATTTAAATATAAATAAGTGTTTCCATGTGACCTACTCAAAATCCCGGTCCCCTATTCCCACTTCTTACAACATTGGTGGCTGTCACCTAGTGAATCCTACTGAAATTGCTGATCTTGGTGTCGTGTTTGATAATAGGTTCTCTTTCCAAAGTCATTTAAACAGCACGATTGCAAAGGCATACTCTATGCTGTCCTTTGTTCGCCGTTTCAGCTCTGATTTTACGGATCCGTATACTCTAAAGTTGGTCTATACCTCCCTGGTTCGGTCTAAGCTAGAGTACGCGGCCTTCATTTGGAGACCCTACTATGCGTGTCACATCAATCGACTTGAACGAATCCAAAAAAGGTTTCTTCGTTATGCCCTACGTTCTTTGCATTTTGTTTACCCCATTCCCTCATACCAGTCTAGATGTCTACTTATTAATTTAAAGTCATTGGAGGGTAGGAGAAGTATTCTCTCACTTACCTTTGTCTTTAACCTAATACGGGGTGCGATAGACTGTCCTTGCCTACTCGGTCGTATCAATTTTTTTATTCCGCAAAGGTCGTTAAGAAATCATGCCACTTTCGCTTTGGAAAGGGTAAGAACAAATTACGCTTCTTTTGCCCCAATTTTTAGAGCTTTAAAGGAAATGAACTCGCTCTCAAATTCTTTTGTTTTGGATTTTTCCTATTCCGAAACTCATTTTAAACTGCTGTTGAATGATTTAATTAGCTAGGATATTTATATATCTCACTGTACTTCTCGTAGTAATCTGTATGAATTGTAATACAAAACTTCTGGATTACTTAAACAATGAAATAAATAAATAAATATGTGCAATCTTGAAGGTTTTACCACATGCATCCCAGAAAACTGTAGCCACGACCTTGTTGGCCGACGGACCCACCTTGGCCTTCTTTGGTGCACGTTCACCAGGAGAAGACCACTGCTTTGACTGTTCTTTAGTCACTGGTGTGCAGCGGTGGATCCACGTTCATCCACGGTTACGAAGCGGCGCAAAAACTCGTTCGGATTTCGGTTGAACATCGCGAAACACTTCTTTGAAGTGGTCACGCGTTTGCGCTCAGTTGAGATGCCTTCAGCTTTAGCCACCTCACGCACTTTCAGTGTCCGTTCGTCCAATCTCATTCCATGGACTTTATCAACCATTTCTGACGTGACAACCTCTTTTGGGCGATCTGAACGTTCGGCGTCTCTTGTGCTGGTACGACCACAGCGGAATTCGGTAAACCAATTCTTAACCATTGAAATTGATAGTATTTATCAAGCCTTTTCTTGGTTTCGGTGATGGTTTTTTTCCGTTAAAAATATTGTTGTGAAAACGTATTAGCGAGAGGAATTCACTTCTTTTCATTTTTTTCGACATCCACAAAGTTGTCTGCTTTCAATGACTGTTAAACACAAAGTAAATGACGCATCATGCTCAAAGCTTGAATGTAGCCTACTAAGAAATTGTAGTTAACAGTAGCAGGGTTGCACTTAAAGTTACTACGCTGAAAATTAAAATAGTCACTAACTTCTTGAATTGCCCTCGTATTTCCTCAATACAGGAAATATCAAGTGTAAAATGCATCATGCAAATGCTTTGTGTACTTTGCATAAATTACTTTTGTAGTGGTTACTGCCTTAACCGACTTTTCTGACAATATATAAAAAATTAAATTAATTGTTCAAGTTAATTCTTTCCTACAGAAAATAGTTTATATACAGTTGCGATCAAAATAATAGTAGTGCTGCTACTAAATATAGTGCGACATGTTGAATTTGTTGCTTCGCCTTTTTTTTTGTTTAACCGTAGGATACATTTATATAGGCAGAACACAAGAAAAACGCATTGTTATAATTGCATGCGTTTGTAGCTAATGTTAAAATTTGATTTTTGAGTTAGATTTACTCGGATTTATTGAGCATGTTTTAAGTTTTATGGAGGTGGCGCTATTTATTTGATCAAGGAAACGATGGATTGATGTGTATGTGTATGAACCTTGCAGGAAATGGTGCTACCGTATATCCGTGAAAAAACTGCAACTACCACTGCTTCGGGTCTTTCAACAGGACTATAACCTAAAGAATACAAGCAAGGTCGCACGAAAGGGGCTTCGCAAGAGCAGGATTAGGATTATGGAATGGCTCGCACAATCACCAGACTTCAATACAATAAAAAATTTGTGGTTCGACGTGAAGAGAGCAGTTGCTCACTATAATCTAACTAATAAGAATCAACTTTGAGAAGCAGGAATACACATGGGCAGTCCGATAAGTACTTAGCCCCACCGCCCGATGGTGCCACTACCGTAAGAGAAATTTACTATCGTGTAGTACATCCTCGTAGACGGCTACTGTCAAAATTTCAGCCATATTGGATTTGTAGTTTTGTTTTGACCGCGTGTGGAAACGAACGTGTACGCGGATTTTAGAAAAATGGAAAAAGAGCAATATCGGTCGGTGATTCGCCAAATTGGTCGCATTAGGCTACGAACAGCTGCCCCATCCACCGTATTCTCCAGATTTGGCCCCGTGTGACTTCTTTTTGTTTCCAAACTTGAAAAAGTCACTCGCCGGGCAGAAATTTGAGTCGAATGAGGAGGTTATCGCCGCCACGGAGGCCTCCAGAAAACGTATTTTTCAGACGGGCTAAAGAAGTTGGAGCATCGCTGGGTCAAGTGTATCGAGTTGAAAGCAGACTACGTTGAGAAATAAATCGCCACTTTTCCATTATTTTCGTTTTTCTTTTGTAGGCTAAGTACTTATCGGACCACCCACGTATATCTATGCACAGTGGCCGTGGCATATCCAGCCCATTTTTGGGTTAAGGTTTTTTCGCCCAGCTAATTAATTTATATTCAACATTTCAAAAATATATTTTTATTTACAACAGATATTGAGTTTTGAATAAAACTTTTATATGGGGAGTGGGCGTGTCCGCCAACCGATTTTGTTAATTTTTTTCTCTAGACATATATTTTCATAAAAAAAATCGTGTGTGCCAAATTTCATTAACCTAGAACTACTCTTTCTACTTTCGGCCACAGCTAGTACTGACTCGTCCCACTGTGCGTCGCGTTGTAGTCAAAATACAGTTTTCTGCGCGCAGTCAACACGTTCTTTTACAAAAATTGAAGAACTAATTGAAAAAGTGCGGGGACATAATATAATATGGGCTATATTATATAGTTTGTATTTGAAAGTCTGATTCAGACAAATAACTCATATTGCTATACGAATACGAAAGACGTGTGTTGGTTATGCGAGATTCGTATACGCAATTCACATATTTTCTGGGTCACACAGTTACATCCGTGCCGCGCTGCCCTATGCTTTACTGCGCGGCCTGCGTCTCCGTATACGTTTAGGCTAAGAGGGTCTAAGAAAGAAAAGGTTAAAAAGTTTCATTTAAGGTTTAAAGCTATAGGGAAACTTGAATTATTGATAGTACTCAAACCGAATTTGACTTATTTTCAAATGACGAAAACCTTGGACAAAACTTCCAATTAGTATATGAACATTTATATACGTACACCTACTTGTATTAAACTAAGGAAATGCTTTTTATCAGCCGGGTGGTTTGGCAATTAAATGCATTTTGATGTTATTTGTGATGAATATTTTGTTCTTGGTTTTAAAGTACAAACACAGAATTGTATTTAATACGAAAATAAAATTTTTTTTGATTGGAAAAGACGTCCGATTTAGTTCCTTAAAAAAATATATGCAATCGCGAAAAAATGTCGGTATCCGCCAGTATTGCGACTTTCAGTCCCGAAAATCCTAGGATTGCAAAACTGGTCCTGGATTGCAATCCCTAGATAGATAGTCACCTATCCAACGGATGGCGTAGGCCAGCATATAAAAGAGAAATGCCTGTTTTCCCAGAACAAGTTGCGATTGCATGCAGATACGAACAACGAAAGAGAGCAAATAGCCATTGCCACTGTGCAACTGCATTGCTAACAGGCATACACCAATAAAGATGAAATATTTCATTTTCTTTCACCCCCGTGGCGAAACACCTGCTTTCCAGCAACTTGTAATTTTTCCACAATCACTAAGGTCCTACAAGGATGCGATAGTTATAGATATTTCCCAACGCACAAGATAGATATTTCACAACGCACAATGTGTCGGTACTCAAGCTATCTTACCTGCACTTTTTCGCATTGGTTTCGAATTCCCGCTGGTTAATCACAATTGCCAACGTCCCTACTGTCGACTGTCTTATTGAGTATGTGTGTGTCCGGCATACTTTGGACATTTTATGACTTTGATTTCTTTCACAGCTGGTCTTGTACTAGCTGGGTACGATTTCTTGAACAAGTGTACTTATGTGCAGTGACTGCATTCCGGACAGGTGCCTCGTGTGTTCTTTGTGATAATTTTCCTCTGCAGGTAGAAAAACCTCTAAGAACACAATTCAAGCACAATAGCTGTGCGACTGTGCAATGTTTAAACTGTAAAAACCTCACACTTTTCCGTCTATGTACAACCAACGTATTTATGGTGTATTCGTCTCAGGAAGAAGGAAACGAAGTTCATTAATTTTAGTTACTGACACGAAGACAAACACAGTTTCTCAACGGTTCGTACCTTTTATGGCAATGCAATCCACACAGAACTTCTTTGAAAACGGTCGTTCATACCAGCTGGAAGATGGATAGGCCAACGGTTTAAAAAGAGAATATATTGTATTCGAGAAGTGAAAAGTAGAAAGTGTCATGTGAAATGTTTCATGCGAAACGTTGCTGGCGTGAAACTCCTGATTAAGGTTATTACGAGCACGATTGTAAATTATTTAATAGGTGTATAGTGAATGTGCGAAACCGGCACCCTGCAACCAACCTGAAATTGGTCTGGTTTTAAATTGATGCCACTTTAGTAGTTTTGGTACCACAGTGAACTTAAGTTGGGAAGATTGAGTACAAATTGATGAAAAAGTAGGCTGCTTAGAGAGCGAAACTGGTACAAAGTAAATATTTAAAGATTTCACACAACGACATTAAGCTCATTTAAAAATGACTGAATACAAGTAACAAGACTTCATTTAGTTAAAGTAAGAACAACTGCTGCTAAATATTAAGCTTTTATTGGATTATACAGGGATCGGTTAAAATCCACTGAAAGGCACTTTTTCTAATGCTCGCGAAAAACATAGAGCCTGAAAAAACACAAAACTAAACTAAAAACAATGTTTTCTTCTTTTCAAACATAAATAACTTTGATCAAATTTTCGTTAATATGGTATTTCTGTAAACGCTCCTCTCTCTAGTAGTTCCTACAATGGTATCTTTTAAAACGCGACATTTACTGCTGCCGATTATGCACTTATCACAAATATTCACATTTATCAGTATTTATCAGTAATTTTATCTTTTTATAAAAGCGAAAGTAATAAGAGAGAGATATCTGAGTATGATTTGATAAGTGGTGAACAAGATGCGTCGCGGCGCCGTCAATCCGTGCACCCATTGAAGGTGCACGGATTGCACCAAAGGCGCAGGAAGACCGCCGCCTTTTCTTTGCCGTTCTCTTGCAAATATCGGCTCGAAATACAACGTACTTGGTCTGTACAACGTACAACGCTTGGGTCTGGTTACGGCGATGTCTGTGTCAGCTATGGACAAAAGACTGGGTGGTGCGCAGGCGACATATTCGCAATATCAAAACGAAAATAGTGAGCAATTTACCAGACGTAAACAAAATACAGTGATAACACAACATCAACGGCGGACGTGCTGATAAACATGCAGTGGCGCTCGAATAATAATTACAGTTTGTACATTTCCGAAAACTAGAGAAATTCTCAAATTTAAGTGTTTAATTTGTAAATCCAGCCGGAAATTATGCATTCAAATTTTGCATGATACGAATTTGAATTTTTTGCTTTTCTTTTATAGAACATAACCTAATTTAATTTACAAGTTAACTTATGATAAGTCGAATTATTTTTTAAATTCTATTTGTTTGAACTCTGTTTGAAATATAACCACATACGTATGTATGCTTTAGAGTGGATAAAAATAAGTATGACCTCCGAAGGCTTTTACACTGACACAAGTAAATCGACATTGAAAGGGCCCACAGTTTTATGCCGATTCCGAACGGCGACTTTAGACCTTTTCGGTCATGGTAGTATATAGTATTAAATGCAATAGTCCAGCGATAGTTTTGTCATGGCAGACTTATTTATTCGGCTTTCTCTATCCTCATAACTCTCTCTCTCATAATTCAATATGTTAATGTTTCCTTGTTTCTAAAAATCTTGTTTTTTAGTTTGTGACATTTTCTATATATTTTAGTGGTAGTGATCATAATCGTACTTCTTCAATTAAATGTTTGTTTAATAGTTATTTTACCCATTCGACTTATTTTGGCTTCAACAAGTCAAAACAATAAATCTACCAGAAATTATTAATAGTTTCGTTTGGCGTAAGTTTTATCTGAGCACTACTGTACTCACACACTCTACTACGAAGAACGATTTTGTAAAAGTGATTACCAGGGAAAGGATTTTGTGGAAATTACCTTTTTTGTTTGCTGCTAAATAGAGCATTTCTGATTGAAAATTAGTACGAATTAGGTCCTCCTGATTAGAAATATACCACTTTTATTTTGCCTTTTTTTGCCTTAAAAAGGCAGTTTTCCTTTTTCACCCATAAATGCCTTTTTTTAGTGCCTATTTTACCTATAAATGCCAAAAAATGCCTTTTTCAAGATTTGTCGAGCGCCTTTTTGTTTTTCTTTCGTTTTTAATATTGTCCCCCTTTTGTTTTGCAAAAATACCTTGAAACTAAAAAAAATTGGCAACATTGCAATTTCGATGCTTTTACATTGATTTGATCATTTTTTTGTTGTGCAGTGGAAAATTTAAAGAAAAAACATGCCAAATGTGATACAAGTACGGCTTTTATGCTTTTATATGAGAAGTTGAAATATGAATTTAAAATATGTGCCTACATTTAAATTAAAATATCTTAGTTTTAGTTTTTAAACTATCTTTGAAAACCTTGATGGTCCTTTTCTTTTACAAAAAACGAGGTATAAATATTGTATGTTGCATATGTCAGATGATATAAAATTATTTAAAAATACATACCGTTTCCCCTTTTTTTAGATTTTCTAGTATTTTTTTCTTATTTTTGAGCCTGTTTTTGCCTTTTTAACAGTTTTTAATGCCCTATTTTGCCTTTTTATGCAGTTTTAGTGCCTTTTTCTGCTTTTTTGGCTGTTTAGTGCCTTTCCGTACCTTTTTTGCTATTTTATTTTGACTTTTTTATAGGTTTTTAGGTCCTCAAAATCCTTTCCCTGGTGACTACACTCCGAAGTTAACTAAAATTATGAAGGTACAGACTTTGCTGATTGATTACCAAAGTGCACGCTTGACCCCAATTCATACAATTTGACGAAAAGGACGCTCAGTCTGCGAGAGTGTGCGGTAAGACGTTTCAATTTCTGCCGACTATCGGTATTTAGCAGCATTCGCGGGTTTTTGTCGTATTGTGACATCAATCTTAATTGAGGAACGTATTGCCAAGCGGCCAATAGCAGAGCGCCACAGCGGAGAAACGGCTCGCGGTGACACAGCGCGTGCCGCGCCAAATAATCCACTGCAAAATCATCTGCATACACAAACACACACACACACACACGCCATAAACGGACAAGCTGCATCGAGTCGCCGCATTGTGCTCCAACGTACGCCGGAAAACGTGATACTTGTGTTTTTTTTGTTGTGTGCACTTGATTTATTGTGACTGGCGCTGTCAAACGAGAGGCGCCCGTCCAATGACGTTTTCATGCGTTGGCGATATCGCAACGACTATTTGAACGCGATTTAGCATTGCTTGCTTGCATGTGTCGATTCTACAGTTTTGCGCTAGTTTAACAAAAGATGAAAATACTGATATGAGAATTGTATGTGTTCTAAACTTAAGCAAATAAGCAAAGGAAATCAAGTAGTAGTTTTTCTAGGCCAAAAAAAATAATTTTTGGATATTGCCTCATGAGGCAGCAATTATGTTGATGCTGAAGTGCCATGTCTGACTTCATGATTTTGCTAAGCCAAGTTGCTTCATTGTTATATGTATGTACAAACATTGAAACAGAACAGGTACATATTTCACACTTTTGCTGCCGCTTCACTTGTATTTTCAATCGAGCAACAAACTTTTATTGACACAATTCTTCAGCTGTGTGTTTGCTATTTCTCGTTCAACTTGAACAGCAGCTTTCTTTGCAGTAACGATTGCGTGGGTGTTGTTCAGCATTGGCAAAAGAGCGAATGGGATTTTCGGTTTACGACTTTCGCTGGAAACCATATCGGTCCGTTAGTGCTGCTTCTTAGTTGTTCTTCGTCTTCTTTCCGTTTTGCTGATCTTTTTCCGCTGCACGCGTGTTGGTTGCTTTTCTGTTTGTTATTTGCTGACATGTTATCGCGTAAACAATACAACCACACAGTCGTATTCGAGGCGCAGAATCCGCTACAATGCACAAGTCCCCGGTCAACGGACGCATTCAACAGCTGCTGCCATTGAATCAGTGTTGCTGCAGTGCAGTCCGCTGCTCCTCCTGCTTGTGTGCTGTTCTTCTTCTTGTTCATGTTGGGGCCTTTTTGTGTTGAGCAGACATGCGAACGCTGGATCGTTTTGTCGATCTCACGATTCCATATTTCAAAGCAGAATTTAACTCTTTCTAGTGGCATTTACTGAATTTAGTCATATGGAACTCATTCTTACCTGGAATGATAAGAAACAAGTAAGAATTCATTATTTGTTAGTCATTGCAACAAGTAAGAATTCATTATTTGTTAGTCATTGCATTCAATTATGATGAGCTAAAGAGCCAAACGATTTGGGTATGTAGAGCACAACGCATGCTCTCCGCTCAATAAAACTACGATATACAATAACATTTTCCTGGCAGGGTTTAATTGCAGTGAACGAAATGAAAAATGGCTGTGACAATTGCACACAATTTTCATAAATGATTAAATGCCGCTGTCGCGGTATTTACACTCAATACCCCTTCATCCGCCATTTGGGTAGCATTTGTAACTACAAAATAATACCGCATACGATACCACACAAGTTGGCACTAGCAATTTTTTGTATAGAGTGAAATCGATACATTGCCATATGGCAGCGTTGTACGTCCATTAAATATTTTATGACAATTCGATAGAGGTACTCACGCCGTGTGGTAAGTACCGCTTCTGCTCTTTTAAAGATGTATAAGTCGATTTGAAAATAACTACATAAAACATCACATTGTAGTGTTGTACCACCATAACGAGCTTTACATGTATAATCTTTCCTCACTTTATGATGATTATTGTTATTAAAGTGTAGGGAGCATCCAGAAACGCAGGCACGTGGGCAAAAGCATGCCTTTTGTGCCCTGGCTTGCGCATGCCACCTTGGAGCCCACTTAATGATACCATCCTCTTCTAACAACCCTTTACCTCGCCTCATGTTGAATTTTGAACACTGAAGGACTTGAATTATTTCCGATTTTGAGTACGTTCTTTAAGTCTGAAGTGAATGGATCCAGTAAATCAAGTTTCTCTTTACCCTTTATTGACCGTCAAATTTTGATTTTTAAAAAGTGAAAAACACGTGTCGAATTAATTCCCACTTAGAGTACTTTTACCCAGTTTAAAGTCAACAGGCCCATTAAATTCATATGTTTTCGCTGTTTCTCTAAACAAATTCCAAACAAACTTTTAACCCATCGTTGAAACCGCAAGATTTTGATTTAAAATAACAAATGAAAAACACGTGTCTAATTATTTTTTATTTCAAGTGTTTTCACTGATTTTGAAATCGGTTCATGTTTTTCTCGCAGTCTTCCCGTATAAGAAGCTGAACCCATTGGCGACAACCTTACATTTGATTTTCGAAAAATTAAAAATACGTATCGAATTACTTTTTATTTTATTTTCATTTTCACCATGTTTGAACTCAATAGGCCCATTAAATCACGTTTCTTCTTTTAGAACCCGAATTTCATTTTTCAAAATGTATCTACAGTTGAAATTTCATGTTTGTAACTTTAGCAGTTTGGGCTGAGCGATGACGATGATGAATTAGTTAGTGAGTCAGGACAAAGAGTTATATGTATATAAATATACAGAGACATTTTGGAGATATTTGGTATAGTATTTCGTCCAGACATTCTATAGTTGGCTTAGTTATCGTATGCGAAAATTGTAATTATGTTCGAAATAATAAAATTATCATAATGAAATCATTATTATTTTTTTTTTAATTATTTAGTCAGAAATATCATTATGTTCATTGGCTTATTAAATAAATAAATAAAAATGATAGTCGAACCACGATTTTTGTGATATAGACATTTTGTTCAATTCTTACTAAAATTTTCATATATATCTAATCTAAGGTTACAAAAACCTTAGATATCTCAACAAGAAGTGCAAATTTAAAAAGTTTGAGTTAAGATCTAAATAGCCGAGAATTTGAATTATTGCAACATATTAATATTTCTTCACGAATATTATCTGTTCATGATTTGTACGAAATGATTCGTAATTTGAAAGTGAAAGGAATCATTGATCTGTGGTACACCACAATTATTCCGCTTTTTCCATCAGGCCTATGTTAGACCCAAATTAACCAATCAATATTGTACCGTACCGTCAACAAAGCAAATGGATTGAAATAAAGCTGCCTACATAAAGCTTTGAACTGAATGAATTAGATGATCTTTAATTTCCAGGCGGTTTTAGCGCAATGCCATGCACGACTCACAGCCTTGTGCGTACAAATATATGTTGTATAACGGATATGTACGTATGTTTGTACACTTGAGCACCTGGTTGCCATTTGTGTCAGGCCGTATGGCAATTAGTGCGCCATATTCGGTAACACTTCATTAACCTGATACGCGCCTTTACGGACTGTTCATCCGGTTATGCGGCAAAGCGCGAATCGAGTGCGTTGCACTCGAACATGAAAAGTGTACACATGTGCGTCGGTTTCTGTCTGGTTTAGCTGCGAAAGTTGGCGAGTTGGCGGCGTCTTTGCTAGGTCTAACATGCGATTGGAGCGACGCAAACAAGTTGTTTATATATTGATTTAATATGGCGTTTAAACTGACGACTTAAACGTGTTTAATGTGCTTAAACAAGTGAAATGAACAAAACCAGTTCGAAAACCTGTTTATTCGCATGCAATTGTTGTTGGAAATTAAACGTGTTAAACCATTTAACATGTTTTGAAACGAGTTTAACGCAGGGTCGCATCCGAAAGCTTCCTACGAAAAGCGCACACACTAAACACACACTAGAAAAAACATCCCTACAATTTCAGCTGTAATTTCATCAAAAAAAACCAAACCAACATTGAAAATTTGTAAATTTTGAAATGAATTAAAATAATGGTTTTGCTCGCACTGCTTTCATTCCATTCAATGCCTTTTTATGGCATCTGAATACAAGGCGTCTAATATTTGGACGAAGTTGAGTATGGTGTCGTGGATTGTGAAATATGCACCAATATTTCGCTCAAATCATGCTCCCAGCACATCAGTGCACAAAAATATTTATTTGTTGTTTGTAAACAAACAGCTGTCAAATTAAACTCCATTGAACAGTCTGGACGGTTGTGCTCAACAAACAGGTCTTTTCACTTAAACTAGTTTAAATGAGTCAGTTTGAACGCCATATAACGCTTTAAACTGTCGCCAAGTGGCTGCTGTGGATGACCATAGAATTTTCTCATTTTTGTTTAGAAATACTTGGCGCACTGAGGTTCACGTGGGAACTATTCCACCTTTTCCTTTTTTGTTTCCTTTACTCACATGGCGGAGGCGTCAAAGGCGCAGGCGAACAATTAATACTTTGGTGCGAAAGTTAACACACTCCGCGTTTTCGAAATTGTGTATCGAAAAAAATCAATTCACGGCCTTCCCAACCGCTTCCAAGAAGCAGTAAATACAGAAACAATAACCTTCAGTAACTAGTTTTACAAATAAGTCGTATAGGGTAGAGAAACGACAGAGAACAGTATTTCCACAAAACGCAGCCTCGGCTAAACAGCAAATCCTAAAGTTGGCATGAGGCCAACGTGTGGTCACCGATCGCTGAAGTGTCATCACCCGCTCCATCTGGCTCGTAAAGTAAGTACGTACGAGTCGTTCCTACTCTTTGATCTAATTCATCAACAGCAATTGGAGCAGCAGTCGTTGAAGTCAACACAAAACATATAACGGACTATTCTTAAATGCGAATCAGCAGAAGTGCAATTTGACATCATGCAACAATGAGATGTCAAGTCAAATAAAGACGCTGCAACAGATAGATACAGAGTCAGCGCAAGCAGTGGATAGGACAAAACTTAATTGAATTAGGTCAAAAGTTGCTTAGCATAATTTATGACACACACCCCACACGCACAAGCAGCTCGCACTTACGTATGCTTGAGACATGCCAGCTTCCGGGCGCAACAGCTGTACACACCCACACACACGTATACGATAGCTGAATCACAAATTGTCAGCACTTGGCCCTGTCAGACATTCGGCCAAGTTATGCAAATTTTAATTCTGATAAAACAACGCGATTTTCCTGGAACAGCAGCATTGCTCAGCGGCAGCACACGAGTCGGAACGCATAAACTCCACGGTTTACGTATATACAAGGTGCGTCCCAAAGTAAACAGGACTTTTGCAATAGGGACGTTTCTGGTGGCGCCATCTATGTGTGAGGACATGCGTTGGAAAGGTACATCTTTCATTCACATACTGTCTAAATTTCATGACATTTGGTCTAGTAGACGCCGAAATATCCCGCTCAATGTGACAGTATGTTTTTAACTTTGGTACGAGAATGTCGATCGAACAAAGAGCTAATATTAAGTTCTGTTTTAAACTTGGTAAAACTTTTACCGAAACGTTTAAATTGTTAAAGCAAGTTTATGGTGGTGATTGTTTATCCCGTGGCCGTGTTAATGAGTGGTTGAATCGATTCAAGAATGGTCGTGAAGACTTGAATGACGACGAACACGTCGGCCAGTCGAAATTTGTGATTACTGACGATGCCATCAAAACTGTGCGTGATTTTATCAAAATGCAGCCAAAATCATCATTGGAATTGATGGAAATGGAATTGAACATCTCCAAAACATCAATTGATCGCATTTTAACCGAACATTTGGGTCTCCGTAAAGTGTGTTCTCGCTTCATTCCGCACACTTTAACCGACGACCAAAAAGCGCAGAGAATTGAGCACGCAAAAGACATCGTTCGGGAAGCCAGACGTGATCCAAATTTCTTGTTCAACATCGTAACCGGTGACGAAA
This sequence comes from Melieria crassipennis, assembly GCA_963668005.1. Classification (NCBI taxonomy): domain Eukaryota; kingdom Metazoa; phylum Arthropoda; class Insecta; order Diptera; family Ulidiidae; genus Melieria; species Melieria crassipennis. Next base: position 82,317,058 of record OY764961.1, on the reverse strand, counting down.
CGTGGTGCTTTCAATATGATCCCGAAACAAAGCGTCAAAGTGCCGAATGGAAGCACCCAGATGAGCCAAATCCGAAAAAAACCCGCCGTGAGAAGTCAAAAATCAAAACTCATCTCATTTGTTTCTACGATTCAAAGGGAATAATTCATCGAGAGTTTGTTCCACCGGGAAAAACAATTAACGCTTTGTTTTATGTTGAAGTTTTGAAGCGTTTGGTGCATCGCATTCGTCGTATTCGGCCAGAATATCGCGAGGAAGGAAGTTGGCGTTTATTGCATGATAATGCACCGGCTCACAGAGCCCTAGTTACGACCGATTATTTGACCAAAAATCGCATTTTTACCATCAATCATTCACGGTATTCGCCTGATATGGCTCCCTGTGACTTCTACTTATTCGGTCAGTTGCATTTGCCGATGAAAGGAAACCGTTATAAGGACGTTGAGGACATCCAAAAGGCTTGTACCAACATTCTGAAGGCGATGCCGGCCGATGACCTAAAACACTCATTCCAAATGCTTTTGGACCGTGCAAAACGTTGTATCGAAGCAGAAGGAGAGTATTTTGAATAAATAAAAAGAATTATACAAAAATAATCATCCGTTTTCTTTATTTTATAAAAGTCCTGTTTACTTTGGGTTGCACCTTGTATATATATACACACACAGCCTCGCTGCAATTGCTGTAAAACTTCCGTTGAGCAGCGCTGATTCATTCAATTGCTGGCGGTGGCAGAATTTAATCGTCTGAACAAAAAGCAGTCGGAGAAACTGGTCAAACCGGTGAAGACGTCTACACACAAATATACAAAAATTCGTATTTGGCGTTGTGTTTTTGCTCAAAGGCGCGATCAACGCTCGGTTTTATCTTGCCGCTTAAGTAAGCCATAGTTGTTGACTAGTTTACAAGACGTTTGTGATGATTTATGACAAAAGCAAAGAGCAAAACTCACTGCTTAAAACAATGGAGAGCAAAGGTTAAACAGCTGAAGAACACAACTTTAATTAATATTAATTGAATTTGCCAATTGACTGCGGTAAATTAAGCGCCCGCCATGTCCGTCCCAAACATGTAGGTCAGTTAACTTTAATTTCATAGGCGATGTGCATCGACAGTGTGGGTGGAAAGTGCACATAAGTATTTATATAACAAATATACAAATATACAGTCGATATAAGTGTAAGTTACGCGTCAGCCACGTAAAGGACATAGACCTAGCTTCTCGCAACCATTCCGCAGTGCCTGAAACATAAATGCACTCTGAGAATGGGCCTATAGTTTGTGCCAGTTAAAAACGACAGGTTGAAAAGCTATCGACTATTATTTAACTCGCTGTGTAGTGCCGCTTAGAGAGAAGCTGAAACTAAACTTTTCTTATTCCAGACTTTTTGGGCCAAGATGGGATTCGAATCAATAGTCAGCGAACACAAACTGACCAGAGTTCGGTTTCAGCATGCCGCAAAACTTTAAAAAATATGCTTGTCTTTAATGATTTGGTTCATGTATACGCTGTAAACACATTTGGCAATTATTTTCACCGCAAAACGAACAAGTCGTATTTCAAAATGCCAAAGCATGATGTCGCTTGATATTTACTGCGGGGGCTTTGCGCAAGTCTGCTCGTTTGAACTTCTACAGAAGCGCTCACTACTCAAGAGTGTAGCAATCGCAGCAAAATGTCGGCTGATTTCGATCAGAATGAGTTAAGCGCTTGATTTTCTCACTACATGGAGATAATTAAAATTAGACGCGAGTCAGTATCCAAAATGCTACTTTTTCCCTGCTTTGAATAAAACTTTATACAGCACAGTGAAACCTGCTTAAGTACCCCCTTTCTTAAAGGCAGGCTTTGCTGTATTTTCCGACGTGAAATTATCGAAATAATAGGGGTATTCCCGCAGTCTTGCAGCGTTGCAAAATTTGTGAAAATGCAAACTTGCAAGGCCCCAAGTTGCAATACTGCGAGAGAGCAGAAAAATAAAAATATTGCAAATATTGCAAACAACGTGGCGGATCAGTGAAAACCAAAACATGTTGAATTTTCTTATTGAAAGTGCAGCACTTAATATTCTTCTGGAAGATGGTAATAATTGAAACCAATTTTCGTTTTTAGCTGACACATTCAAAATGTTTTTGTAAAAGTAAATAAAACAAAGTTTGTGTGAAGAATTATTTGAGAAAATTTGAAATAAAATGAACGAATTTTTTGACAACCAGCTGACGCACGTTTGCACCCTCATTTAAAACATGGGTATCACTGTTGTACAGATTGCACGAAGTGCAAAACGTGTTTCCCTTGTATTTTGTTTTTGTATCATTGCACTGATTCTAAGATTTTGCAATTTTTGCATTTCGTGCACCTTGCAAGGGTTTGCAAGACTGCGAGAATACCCCTAATCTATTCTACTTTATGATGTATGTGCATGGCTGTTGTACACTGATTGTACAAAGAAATAAAATCTGTCACAATTCATCGATAATTTTCGTACACTACAACATCGGGTCAAACAAAAGTATCCACTTGCGAGCGCGAAACTTGAAAGAAATGCGCATACCGCCCGCTAATTAAATTTGCATGCCAAGGACAGGTTCGTTCAAATATACATAGTTGTCTATATGAGTCACAGGTGATTTTAAAGCGATGTATTTAAATGCGACTAATGTGTTGTGTTCTGAATATTTAAATTGTAATTAAACTATTTTGTTTGTGTCATATTTGGCGGCGCCGTTGTTTTTACACTGCTTTATCGCGCGTTTTTTACATTTTCCGCCGGAAGCTTCACACTTGGGAGCGACATGATTGCCTAAAGCCTTAAGCACCACAGCAAGCCAGCGAAGAAATCTTACTGCTATACACAAACAAATAATCCATTTGAGAATTCAATGAGTGAAAGTTTAAAACAAACAGCAATCACAAACGCTGCTGAGCAGCGACGCCTCTTTTTCCAACCCGCGTAACTCACTAAGCAAAAAAAAAATCAATTTAAAATTAGCATAAACAAGAAAGATTAACTAGATTAGCTATTATTCAAAATGTGAATATTATCCAAAAAGATGAAAAATTATATAAATAAAAACAATTCATCATATCAAGGAAAACATGAGGTAAGTTTGATAATTCGTTAGGGTTCATGCTTGTATTTCAACAGTCAATTTAGTTTAATTTCGAATCTGCTAAGGGAGAAGTTCGAATTTTTCGAAAAATTAATAGTGTTCTATATGTCAACGAGCCGATTTTCAAGTGATGTGATGGCATGAAATCTTATCTTAGAACGTATTGATATTTCCCATTGAAATCAATTCATAAACCACTTTGGCTTTTAGACGTTATACGTTTTAACCTTTAATTTGTCATATACATAAATATATATCCATTTAATTTCGCACATTTTGAAAACTACTCCTTGCATGCCGCTTCTTCAATCCAAATTTCAGCTCGACGGCCCCGCTTTATCGTTTCACCCGACTCTCGCCATGCACTCCATGCGAATACCCTTCTAAACCGGCCATTACATGCTCAGTCCCTAAGTTAACGAACCCTTGCTCGCCAACGCAGCGTCTGGTAAACAAAGCCTCTAGCCGCCCCACTTGCGCTCTCGCTTTCGTTGACAACTACTTCAGCAACAGCAGGCTTGCTGAACTAGTTTTATTTAATTGCCTTCTGCATTGCACTTATTTAATCTCTAACGCTACAGCGGGTTTGGCTAATTTGCCTCATGAAGCACGATAACACGCGTGCTATCGCGTCGTTCACTGCGCTGCATTGCACTGTTGTTGGCTTTTCAGTTTCAGCTCAAGCAGTTGGTTGATGTGTTAAGTAAAACTGCTCTGCCAAAGACAATTCAAGTTAGAGCAACCACAACAAATCGAATATATGTACGTATGTATAACACATAAGCAAGTAGTGTTTTTTTCGGTTTAATTCGGTAGCTGCTATGATGGCCGACTTCAACCAACGGATTCTGAGCTTTTCATAGACAAGTGCTTCACGACTTGTCATCCAATGCATTGACCGTCCACGGCGCCCTCATACAGGTATGTCAGTATGAACCAAATGTGACCACCTCTTAGAATATCAAATTAGCTTTATTTTAAATTGTGCTTGTGCAAAATTTCACAGAGAAATGCTGTCTGTGTGTCATTTCCCTTGCCGTTTACTACACTTTATGTGTCTAGTCGAGATTCCACATATAAGTATCAATACACCCTACCCTCAATTCCCTACCCTTTTGTTCAGTCTTGAACTTTTTTGGGAAAATCGAATGAGTCATTGGTGGAAATTGTGTGCTTGGTCATCGGACCGTGCAATGCCCAGACACAATCGTAGAATTCATAGTTGACGCTCCATACTAATTTTGTCGCTGTTGTTGTTGTTGCTGTTGTGTGGAAAAATTATTGCACGCGACTGTGCGATACAATGAGCGCTGAATCACTACAGCGTGCTGTCGCATTTCCGTTCAAAGTGGGGTAAACATTGTGAAAACGAATTTTGAACGACACGTCGGACATTCGATATACAAGTATGAAGTGAAACAATGGATTAATGCCGGAGTTGAAAACGCCAAGTGACAAATTTGCGGCAAGTTTGACCATTGCAGCCATTATGTAGTTTGAGCATTGTTTCTGCTGTTACGGTTCGCTAGTTTTTTTTACTTCTATTGTATGGATACTTTGATTTACATACAGGATTACTACCTAGGGGGTTATACCGATTTGTTATAAAAAATGTGTATAAAATTTGCTAACTATAACCGCTTTTTGTCTTAAAACAGAGTTATTAGTGGGAGTTCGTTGCAAAATGTCAAGTTCTCCGAGAGTAAAAGAGCTTACTACCCGGTTGACAAATGGACTATTCTTTTGGGCATCCTGAGCTGAAAGCAAGTTTTAAGAAACTAATTTTGTAATACTAAACAGTTTTTTCATAAGCAATTTGTATTCTTGATATTCGGTTAAATCGGTAGATTAGTTCCTAATCTCTATGAAATCGCTATGAAAGACCATCGACTAAATTTTCCTCAATTTTCTACAAAGCTTATTGATCTGAAATGCCTGTATTAATCTTTAGGTTGGACTAGTTTGCGAAGGGCATGTTCCGTATGGCCGTACTTCCACCCGGAAGCCTGTGAGTCCCTTCATGTACCTAGGTAGAACTACAACTGTCTCTTAGAATCAAATCAATTAATGAATCTTTTCAACTTCCGTTTTAGAGTCGATAGTTGAACGGGTAGTTCGCCGATTTATCACGCTGGGTTCGATTCCTAGCTCGGGCTGGTTAAACATCAGTCTACTTAATTTGCTATCAACAAGAAGTATATAAGAGTTATAAGAAAACGCACGCATGCGCTCTTGGCAAGTAATGGCCGAACTCCAAGTGTAAACAACCTCCAAGTGGTTTGAAGGGTTCGAATCTATTTCTTTCACAATACCACAGCTTCTGCAGGCAACAATGCACGAGTGGGGCTATTGTACAAGCATAGACTCTATGGCCGTACAATATCCTACGATGACTCCAATGAGGAACATGAAACACTTGGTGAGTCACCAATAGGAAATATCTTGTCTTCTTTAAGGATAGCATCGTCCACACGATAAGATAATTTTTTAGCTTTCTTAACTCCTAAACACAGTTCCGAGATTTGGCATTTTGCGCAGCCGTGTTATGAGTATTAAAATAAATATGCATCCGGCAGTAATCAGTTAGCGCGCCGCTCTTGGAGCAGTACGGAAGGTTATAAGTTAAACCCTGCAGCATATACTTAATAAAGGAGGTTAACAATGAACTCGCAATGATGTGCAGTGACAGCCGCACTTATAAGCCGGCGGATGCAATGCTAGTCGGTGCGCACGGTGAGAACTAACTAAGTTATCACTTTTGTTATGATGTTACGCGACAGCAAAATGGAGTAGACGATCGACTGAGCGTGGGTATGTCAACTGGTATTGTTGTTTTTGTTGGACACAAATGTTGAATACATTAACAAAAAACTGTGTGACAAAATGACAAACCGACACGAGCACAATTGACTGTTGGTGGAAGTGTGATATTGAGATAAGGACCGTTTCATGCTGCAATGAATGAACCATTCGCATTTTTACTTCTCATAATGTGTACGTATGTAGGTATACATACATATGTATATGACCATACGCCAAGGTGGACTCACAAACAACATACGAGTTGCATTGAGTTGCACACGTTCGTCACACAGTTGCAAGGAAACAGATTGGCCCGTGCCCTGCGGCATTGTTTCGGATGACGACAAATTCGTGCGCGCTTTAGTTCTGCGATCTGTCATTGCTGTAGACTTCAGCACATGTCAGCGCAACACACGCTCAACTAGAACGTGGATTTTCGCTTGGATTGTTGGCAGTGTTTCAGAAGTACATATGTTCGTCATACATTTTGTAGTGTGGCGGAAGTTTTGTTTTTGCACAAGCGGGTACAATACATATGTATACGTACATACATATGTGTATCCGAGTGTGTTTACAAACATTACAGCTTATTTTTCTCACTTTAGTTCGTTACTTGTTGCAATCAGCGGCCAAGAACATCGATTTAGACATGTTGCCTGTATGTCCGTCGGATAGCTGTCAAGCACATTTTTCCGAGACAAGAGGTCAAAATCAGAAAGTCTATTGTGGAAAAATCACGAAAGGAGTGGTTGGGAGTCGAAGACTGTAGATGAGTGTTTTCACTTCCTACTCAAAGACTGGTTCCTTCGATGGAACGGCATTAGAAATTCAATCAGAATTTCAGATCAAAACGTTCCTGCTCAATATTAGTTCTACTCTTTCAAATGTCGGACAATAGCACAAATCATTTTGTGATGACTGTGACTATTACGATAGGGTGGTGCAACACTTCTTTTTCACCACTTTCCTTAACTAGAAGGAATCATTCTGATGTGTTTTGAATGAATGTTCGTTGTTAAAATATTACTTACTCGTAAAATCGGGAACCCTCGTTCACCGACCGATTCACGATAGCCAACATGCCCACCAGAAGGGCAAGTCGACGGAAACAGACATCGAAGGTACCTTTGATAGTCCGCTCTTTAGCAAAATTGAGGATGCACTCAGGCTTAGGAGGATTCGCCCAGTAATGGTTGATTGGATCCTCTCAATGCTTAAGTGCCACATCACTACTGCTACTCTGGGCAGTTATACAACCTCGGTGGAGTCTGTAAAAGGATTTGCACAAGGAGGGGTCTTGTCAACTACCCTTTGGAACCTACTGGTCGACTCTCTTCTGGTAAGGCTTCAGTGTAGTTTTACGCGGTACGCGGTCGTCAGCGGTAGTGACCCACAACTGCTTTGCGATCGCATGCAGTCAGCATTGAGCAATGTGGGGAATTGGTGCGCGGAGCAATCATTATCTGTTAATCACGTGAAAACAGAAATGATTTTGTTTACGTCAAGGCGGAAGGTACCTACTATTAGATTGCCCTCCTTCCTGGGCACTGGTCTGGAACTTGTTGATATGGTCAAGTACTTAGGTATTTGGCTTGATTCAAAGCTCCTCTTCACTGATCATATTGAGATTCGTGTTGAGAAAGCAACCAAGGTACTATGGCAATGCAGAAGGATGTTTGGCCGGTCATGGGGGCTTAGCCCTCGGCTGTATAGCTGTATAACAGGCGCCACCAGGGGACTCCCACTGCTGCCATGGAGGTCCTTCTGCGTCTCCGCCCCCGCGGCATATCGTTTTGAAGTGTTGCTTGGCAGGAAACTCGTCCTCAGCGCCGGTGAAAGAGGGGGACCAGGTAGAGCCCTTCTTACAACTCTTCCACCAGAAAGAGGGGGTGCCGTTGATGCCCAGTGTGCTGAGCTTATGCCTCGCCGCAGGTTTCATACGGTCATCCCTGATCGATCGGAGTGGACGAACCATCGCTGAAAGGGCTTCAAGCCTGACTCGGCAGTTGTGTACACGAATGGGTCATTGATGGATTCTGTCTCTGGCGCTGGGATTTACTCTGACACTGATAACATTCAACTCTCCTTTCCACACCTCCGTTTTTCAAGCGGAAGTGTTTGCCATATCGGTAGCGGCACTTGAGCTGCGGCAGAGGAGTAGGTTTGGTTGTGACATATATCCGTAGGAACACAATTGGAGCGTATAGACGTATGGGCGCACGGTGTAAGTATATACGTCGAAATACGTTCAGACGTTGCCTTGCACACAATTCCAGCGTGAGCAGCAACGTATAAAATACTCAAAATACGTTTTTCAATTGTCGAAAAATGAATAATACGCCCATGCGCGGCGTAAAAAATAGAAATAGATCTAAGTGAGCGTACGACGCTTTTACGTTCATACGCTTGCGTCGTCAATTGTGTGCGCTTTCATAGAAATACATGAAATTTAATTTGACAACGCAATACGTCGAATGTAAATACGCTTATACGCTCCAATTGTGTTCCTACGGTATATCTGCTCCGACAGTCAAGTGGGGCTGTCGAGGCTTGTTCGGCAATGCAGACAAGATTCCGCGTTTTCTCCTAACAATAATAATCATAATAAAATTACTTATTCGTTCATTTTATGTTTGAAGTAGGAAAAGGCGGGTACAGCTTTCAAAAATTGGACTAATGCTGACAAAACTGTGTGCCGCGAAATGTGTTTAAGCTACTCCATCTTCGTAGAGAATTTCGAACTCTTTTGTGACCCCATTAAGACTGACTAATACTTATATCGGACATAGACTGTCTTCCTTTAATTTCGATGCATTAAATGTGTATATAGCACATGAGTATAAAAGATACGCCAACAGTGGCATTTCTTTGGCAAAATTATTAATGGCAACAAAAAAATTAATTACTACTCGCACACAAATTTTTTAAAACAGTTTTGTTAAAAAAGTTCTGTTGTTAATTGATTGGGAAAGGGTTAAAGCTAGTTAATAGAAAAAATTGCTTTTACGGTTGGGCCACTGAGCAGTGCACTGCTCGAAAGCTGCTATACTTGCAACCCGCAAGCAGCTTTGCACAAACTTACGCAGTTTTTTATGCAATCTTTAAATACGACATTAATTTTAATTTATTCATTTTCATGCGGCAGTAATTTGTAATGCGAAATTTAAAAGTCTACAGGCAATTAAGAGAATATCTATACAAATTCTCATATACGCGAAGTGTACGCAATTGCTGACTATTCGTCCGACAAGTAACTTATATGTTTTTCTATACATATAATTTATTTATTGTGCGCTCGAATTAATCTTACTCGGTTTGGCATTTCCTCACGCCGCCACGAAATCTGACTCACAGACACGACACATGTTGTACATACATAATTTACAAATACATACGTATTGCTCATTGCATGGATATTGCACCCCTTCCAGATTAAATAAAGAAATTAACTTACTTTGGTTGAGGATGTCCTCTTAACTCCTAACTTTAGATCCTACTTTTCCTAATATTAAGGATACTGTTTGTCGCAAAAAGAAATTAATGACTTCAATTGAAAGATATGGAAGATATTTTGTTCCTTAGACACAATTCCCTTTTGGATTTAGCATTCGGCACTTGAACTGCTATTTGACGACATAGAACGTAGTGTAAACAATAGTTCGGACCCGATAACATATGCACATATAATATACCAACCCAGCGCTACGACACTCACTTAAACATTTGGATCTAAAACTCAACGACCACTACGTCCAAGATTGAAGAATACCATTTGAGCACCGCTTCTCGGCAAAAGAATTGTGATGAAAATGTTTTAATAATTATTTTTTGTCATTAGAATCAAAACAAAACAAACAAACAACAAATGCTTTAAATTGCATTCAATCAAATGGAACACCATGCGCCTCGCTTAAGAGTAATGCAAATCGTGCAGTTCAAAAGTTCAATTTCCAAATTGAGAAGATTCGAAAAGTTTATTAGCACCGCACGTCGACGCCATTCTGGGTTTATGTGCGCGCACTTCCGCCTGTTGTTTGAGGTTGTTCGACGGTGCTTGAGCGGAGCGAGTGTGCGGTGAGCATAAACAATTTCAAAGGCACCAAACGCAAAAGTAATCAAATGCAGCGAGTGCAACGAAGTTGTGCGCTGCAAGAACCACACGCACACAGGCACACCAATAATCAAAAATAGAGACCTACTTGTGGGCAATTTTCGATTTTTCTCATCGCTTGGATAAGTTTGAAAACCAATTCAAACACTAGAAACAGTGCGAGGAAAAATCGAGAAAATCTCCGCACGAACTGCAATGCATACTTTGTTGGCTCGATGTGTTCGGGCTGCGGCGTGCTGCATTTCGACAAGTCTGGAGATCGCCGCTCCCGACCCCATTACGTTCGTGCGCACATTGCAATGCGCATGCGTACGTATCGATGGATATGCGCGCCGATTAATCAAAATACCAGACGCGAATTGGTTTGCGAGTGAAGCATAGAAAAACATTAGCGGTATTCACGGCGCCAACTCATACACTAAGGGCTGATTTCCCTCCAACTCTTTAATTAAACCAACAACAACATTTTTTAATTGGTTTTGGCTTTCATAGTGAATGGTTATCTGTAAAAATAAGAACTGAAAATCAAAACAGAAGTAATGTTTTCTTATTTCTTGATCAACAGTCAATGTCAATAGGTAATCATTTGCTTTGAAATGTGGACAACCCACTTTTAACTACAACAGTCGATTGATTGGTAAGCCAACAAATGTAATATCGATCCTAGGCTAAATAAAAATTCAGCACATTTGCCTGCAACGGTAAATTTGTTCTTCTGTCTAAACACATACACCGTGAACACCGCTACTTATTTACTTACAGTTGTAGAGTGCAATGAATAGTTTACACAAATAAAGTAAACAATTAAACGTGTCCGAGTGGGTCTCAACCGACTTGTTTACGCTCTACACTTGAGCCAGTGTCGCGCTTTATTCGTCAGCACCAGAATGGAACAAAACGCCACACGTATACACCAGAATGATAGAAACCATCTTCGATGTCCTGGCCCTTGTTTGTTTCCATGTCATTGTTTGGCCTTGCAGCCGGTACCCGTCATGCGTGTAAACATCGGTGAGTCTGGAAACGCGGAAACTCGGTGTTCAAATGAGAAATGCTCTTAGGTTTTCAATCGACGCAAATGTGTGCCCGACCGATCGGGGCGACTGTTTGTGTCAAGAGCAGAAATGACCGCTCTTAATGTGCGATGAGTGTTGCGCACAATGCGGGAGGAATGGGTAGGGTCGTATTGCATGCAGTCAGTGAAATGAGCAAACACATTTTATTGTTGTATTATTTAATTGCAACGTTATTTTGCTGGCTGTTATCGAAGTACTTATTTCCCGGCTTCTCCGTCGGTAATTCGTTTAAATTATGCGGTTTCACGTCTCGAACGAGTTTACAACACAAGTAGTCATGTTTGTATGTAGTATATGTATACAGGGGCGTACCTAAGGGGGTGGAGGGATTTGGGTGTCAGAACCCTCCATGGCCTATCATTAATCAACGTTTTCAATCACTATGCATGGTATGTACGTTGCCACATCAGTAAAAAGGTCATTCTTGCTTTAAGCATTTCAAACAAATAATAACAAATTTTTTTTTTTTCAAAATAGTCCCCTTCAGATGCAATACAGCTATTTGCAAGACCTAAAAACATGTCTAATGACTGTTTTAGATCGGCGGCCGCAATGTCTTTCAGAATGTCGGTACAGTCGTGTCTGGGTATAGTGAACCCCCTATATAGTGAACGCCTCGATATAGTGAACACCCAAATTGTGACATCGAGCCTCTAAATATGGAACAAAATTTTCAAGCACAAAATAAAAAGTGTTTTTTAAGCAAATAAAACGGGTTTTTGAACAAAAATTTTAACCTTGATATAGTGAACAACCTCAATATTGTGAACAGGCCTTGCAATAATTAGTTCACTATATCCAGACACCTGTACAAGCCTTTTGGATGGCTTCTTCGTCTTTAAAACGTAAAAGTTCTTTTTAACGGCCAATGCATTTTTTTTCGAAAAGATGAAAATCACACGGTGCCACATCAGACGATAACGGGAAGTGGTTGATGCCTAAAATGGGGCTTTTAATTAAAAAAAAAACAGTCACAAGTGTCAATCGATAAGATGGCGTCAGTCAACTTGTGCAGGACAAACCGGGCACACACTCTTCTAAAGCTAAATGTTCAGTTAAAATGCAATAAATGTATGGTATTGAGTTGTTTAACAACCAACATGTTGGCCATCGTATACAACTCATGAACTCTGCCCCGGGATAAACAATCACCATTATTAACCTGGTTTATTAATTGAAATGTTTCGTTTAAAGTTTTGCCAAGTTTAAAACAAAACATAATATTGGATCTTTGTTTCATATCGTATCGATGACACAAACACACTTTCAGTGGCAATAACTTCACTTCCAGTGAACCAAATATTAAGAGAGTTTGACTGAAAATCGGGGAAAAATGAAAACCTCCAATGCACTAAGTCACATACAGGTGGCGCTACCACAAAATGTATTATTTGAAAAGTGCAGTTTACTTTAGAAAGCACGTAATACTAAATTGGCTAAACAAATTCTTTTAAAACCCCCGCCCCCATGACCAAGTTCTGGCTACGCACCTGTATGTACATAAAACTAATACCAAACATTTGAAACAGTTTCGATGACATAAGCACAAAATACTACTGTAATTTATAAAAACAACCGTTTTTCTGTTGTGACCGGACAAACTCACTGCGTGTTTTTATCACTCTGAATACAGCTCAGCCTTGACATCTTTGAGTCAGGTCAAAATAATTTACTTGGCTCATAAAATGCGAATAATGCGATATTTACTTGGAGAAAAAAGAATGCCAGAAGGCAGTCAACAGAAAAAAATTACTGTAAATTAACAGACCGACGGCAACGAATTGAGGTGGCGTTCGAGCTCATCTTAAAATGATGATATTTTAATAGAATAATTATGGCACACAGCCGCGACAATGCAGGGCACAGCAACTTAAATTTTTCTTGTCGATTTTTTCATTCGTTGCTCATTTAAATTGGGTTCTGTAAATTGATGCCGATGAAACTTCGGCACATTTTGTGTGTCTCAACTCAAAAACGCCGTAGACGTAGACCATTTAACTTTGCTTTGCATACACTCACTCGTCGCGACAAGATTTCGTGCAGTTCGTCCCCTGCTCCAGTTCGGTCATATATGAGAATTTGTATAGATATTCTGTTAATTGCGTGTAGAATTTCGCATTACAAATTACTGTCGCATGAAAATGAATAAATTAAAATTAATGTCGTATTTAAAAATTGCATAAAAAACTGCGTAAGCTGCTTGCGGGTTGCAAGTACAGCAGCTTTCGAGCAGTGCACTGCTCAGTGGCCCAACCGTAAAAGCAATTTTTTCTATTAACTAGCTTTAACCCTTTAACAATCAATTAACAACAGAACTTTTTTAACAAAACTGTTTTAAAAAATTTGTGTGCGAGTAGTGACTATTTTTTGTAGCCATTTATTTGCCAAAGAAATGCCAGTTTCTGACACCTCAGGCGAAAAAGCCGTGGCTGCCACGAAGAGGTTTCTGGAAAACCACGTCGTTCCTATAGATTGTGATGGCTTGTCCATAGTCCTCCAGGACCCAATTTATTGTATGAAAAAATAAGTTTTAGTGATATAGAAACATTGTAAATGTTCTTGTATATTTCAAAATTTTAGTGGCCCTCCTCTATTTTGAATAATTTTTGGGTTTGGAGAAGAAATAGAACAGCTACCAGCATATCGTCGATATGTTGTTCAAATACCTAATTAGGGAGGCATCAAGCTTTTGGTATTCTCCGCCACTGCAACCTGATCTAACCTACTTTGAGCTAGCACCCAACATCGAATATTAAACTCCCCCGCAGTTATTATACACAAATTAAGCAAACAGAACAAGTTTTAATGATTTTGTTTATTTCTTTTTAAATCGATTTCACTTCCATTTCTGCAAGTATTTGACGCATTGCAGAGCAGAGCGCCAATGCGAAATGGAGAAAATCATTTTCAGTTGCCTTTTATCGCTTTATTGGCGATTTGCTTACTTTCTATTTCCATTCAGCATATGGTCAACAAAACATATAGTATTTACTCGAATGTTGTTTGAAAGCGAAAGCATCGCCGCCATCATCAGCATCGAGTCGAACATAATCAGCGGCTTTACCGCCGCTCTGATAAAAAATTAACAGTTGTTGATTTGTATGCACGGCTCTACCACAACCAGAAATATCCAAAAACGGTTCAATTGCCAAAGTGATAGCACAAAAATGGAAGAAGACCAACAACATTGGTTTTTTCGAAAGCGAACCCGTGCACGGTGCCTGCGATGAACTGATTTTCGCAGCGAAATAAATAATCGATTCTGGACAAATGCCAACAAACACGAGCAGCACGTGGCACTCGCAGCAGAGGCAACTTTTCAGATCAATGAAAACCGTGTTTACTATGTATAAATGCAAGAAGTTGAATGAACATTTTGACATGACGTTCAGACCTACTTTTTATTTCAACTTTGCTTCAATGTGAAATTAAATTAAACTGATTTTATAGGTTATTATGAGGGTCAACTGATATTTTTGTCTACGAAAACTGACTGCTTTTCGAGTTGTCTAAAAGAGGACGCAAATCCAGATTAGAAAAAATGGGTATGAATAAAATGTAACGGTAACGAGTCAACCTTCTGGCAAATCATATTGACTTTACATGTACCGAGCCTAAGCTTTACATATATGCTAAAAAAGCATTTAAATTACTCCTCCTTTCACTATATATCTGCTCGGCTGCACTAACTCGCACTGTTCACTTGCTACACAATAAAATGTAAAAACTATTCTTGAAAGTTTCGGTTTCGGCCGTTCGGGCATTTTTTGGCCGAAACTGAAACCGAAATACTTATTAAGGCCGAAACCGAATATTCGGTCGGACACTACTAAACTTCAATGCTGCGCACCTTACAATTTCGAAGATATTCCATTATAAAGATTTTGCTTGTATGAGTGGTGCCACGCCTCCTCGTATAATAGCCGCCTCATTCCCTCTGTCGAAGGACATGACTAAATAGTAAATCGTAGTGAATTTAATTGATGTGTGACTAATGGTTCCAAATTTATCGTCTGAAAATTTAGGTGGTGAAAAAGTGAGACGCCCCGTTTTCCTAACATTTTCTTTCATACAAACTTTGTTCTGACAACTACGAATATAATCAAAAAGAAACCAGCCAAATCGGTCCAGTCGTTCTCAACTAATTCGCAGTCAAACATGGCAGGGATTTTCCGACTATTCCAATAGATTTTCCGGAATTTTCTTTTTACATAAACCTGAACTGACTCGAGACGAATACAACAAAAAAAACCTCATGGCAATCGGTCGGTCCGTTTGAGTGTGGTGCGCTTACAATCATACATTTACTTTCTTTTACATATATAAATAAAAATAATAATATATATATATAGATAGAGATAGATATGTTGTATATAACAACACACCCGCATACATACGTATGTACTAGGGATTGCAATTCCGGACCTGTTTTACAAACCCGAGATTTTCGAGACTGAAAATCGCAATCCCGGGATTGTTTCGGAATTAAATATATATTGTAGATAGATCTAGATCAGAGGTATTTTTCAATAAAATAAATTGTATTTTCGTATTAACTACAATTCAGTGTTGTTACTTTAAAATTAAGAACAAAATTTTCATAACAAATAACATAAAATTAAAAACAAAAAGGCAAATTTTCACTGGAAAAGTACTCAAACAGAGGTACTTTGTACAAAGTATCCGTACACCAACAGCGCTTTTGTTGCACTGAAACTTATTCAAATAGGCGTCACAGGCGATATGCAATTTATTTTTTGTATTAAATAAGGTTTGCCTTTTTTGAAATCAAGGTGACAAAAGCAAAAAGTAAGCGGGATCCCGGGTTTGCAATCCCTAATATGCACCAATGTGTGACATCATATTACGCGAATTAAATGCTAAAGTCGCAGGTCGCCGCAGCAAGTTGCATGCAACTTACCACACGCCAACGCCGCTCTGCTGTCGTTTCAGCCACAACGACCACAGCACACTGTAGAGTGGCCAGTCGGAAAGTCCGCGGTTAACTTTGTGAGGGATGGTTGCAAAAAGCCTACGGGCTATAAAATTAAAGCTCGTAAAAATATTGTAAAACCGCATTCGCAACCCATAGTTGGCTCTCAGCCGATCCGCTTCCACCTGGCCACTTGCGTGTCCCATCCGGGGCAGCAGATGTGCTTTTAGTTTTCGACCACTGGCCTCAAATTGCACTCACCTTTTGGCTGTGTATTCCAACCGCTGTCGCCAATGGACGCAACTGCAGCCTCGACCAGCGACTGGTGCAAGCATGTGACGGAGAGCAGCAGCAGTGATGACAGCACGGTCTCCGCCGCCCTGGTGGCGCATCCAGATCCAGTTAGCCGCACTCGAGGGAACGGCAGCATGTTGCCTGCGCCGTGTCGCACAGCAGCAGCAGCCGATTTTGTCATGTGCGTGAGAGCGGGAACGAGTGGGGAAAAGGGGGTTTATAGCGCAAGAACAAAGAATTCGAGCGAGTGCGACTCCAGACAGAATGCGGCCAACGTCGTTCCAAGCAGATGTGCTGATGACATCACACTTCCTGCCCCACCGATTGCCGTCCGACTGTGTTCAAGCGTTTGCTGATCTGTTCAGAATGTTTCACTATCAGGCGAAGCTTGGTATGTTCGCATTTTTTACTTTACTGAGAATTAGCGCAGGAAATCGCAGGTCAAAACTGGGTGTGACTTCTCTCGATTGCGATGCGCTCACAGCGGCAACAAGGAGTTTTCGCATCGACTAAACTTAGTTGGATTCGAATTCCATATGCGGTGCGGGCTACAGAAGCGGTGGGAGCTGAATGTTGTTTACGTTCGGCTGGTGTTGATGAGCTACGAAGCGTGGCCACAAATTTGTCAGAAGCGAACAACAAAAAGGCAACACGAAAATGACAGCGACAATTGTTTCGATTGATTAACCCGTTTTTTGCACTATTCGATTTATTTCATATGCTAAGAAGAAGTGAGCAGACTACGAAAGGATGTACTAAACATATGCAAATTTTTTATTCTTTGCTGCCACCACCCTTCCAAAGAATTTCAAAAACACAACTCGTAATATTTGTTTTTTATCTATTTATACTCTTTGTTTTGTATCTTTTACTTTTTACACATTTTTCAGCACTCTTCACTTTGCTTCTCGCACTGCATTTTTTGCATGATTTTCGGACATAATCTTCTCAACAAATCAGTTTTGATTTAAGATCAAGTACGGCCGCACTTTTCCAACATTATTCTTGAAACACAGGCGCTCTTTATTTTGTTAAACTATCTTGCGAAACCAAATTAAAAACAAAAATACCGAGCACTCCTAATAAATCACCCGAACACGAACAAAACGACACAAATACCCATCAGTCACGACAAGAGCCACAAACGAACTGCACACAAAGGCGAAATTGGTAAAAGATTGGTCATTAAGTATCGGCCGGTGCAACCCTGTCGGTGAAGCAGAGCAGCTCACAAATCGTAAGAGATTGAACACAGTAATAGATTACATAATTTCTTTGCCCGCGTTTCCACATACTTGCTTTTCTGATTGCTTTATTCAAACTCGTTTCTAATCAGAATTTTTTTAACAGTATTTTTTTAACGGCAAACAATACGTGTCAAATATTACAACAATTTTTAAAAACATGAAAAATAACTTGATATAACTGAGATATATTTGAAATTTTGATGTCCAGGACAAGATACAAGAAAAAAAAATATATTCACTTTATCTCTCTACAAGTTACTATGCATAAATTATTCGTTTTTTCCTTCACTTCACAAATCGAAGAAAATGAAAACTTCCTGAAAATTTTACCAGTCCGTTCTCACAAATACTTGCTTCAGTTTTATTAGTTACACTCTAATTCGGAATAAAGAACGATTCTTCCAGGCAATTCTTACACTATGCAAGAAGGAGAACAAGCTTTCTGCTGTTTTGGATTCATTTTCTTATCTACGAACGCAGCTGTGTAGGCCTGAATACTTTCTTTATAAATTAAACTAATTGGACAGTTGACCGAAGAAAAATAATCTGGTGGGGACATTGCAGTTAATTCCTTCATTTCGGAAGACAGTTTGTATTTATAAAAAACATTCACAAAGCCACAAAAGTTCACAAATATTGACTTAAAAACAAAAAATAAATCGATTTCTTTCTTATTTCAAATGTAACCGAAATGTGTTTTCTAAGGCACATTTTACAAAACCATATTTAGATATGCTTAAATAATATAGAATTTAAAAAGGTTGCAACAGCTTTAGGTCGAGTTGCTGCTAAATTACGATCAGTATCGAAAGGCTGAAAACCAGGCTAAAAATTTGGTAATGAAAATTTGCTTTGTTTTGTTTCTATATACAAATGATATACAAATCACAGACAATATACATACAAGGTGCGTCCCAAAGTAAACAGGACTTTTGCAATAGGGACGTTTCTGGTGGCGCCATCTATGTGTGAGGACATGCGTTGGAAAGGTACATCTTTCATTCACATACTGTCTAAATTTCATGACATTTGGTCTAGTAGACGCCGAAATATCCCGCTCAATGTGACAGTATGTTTTTAACTTTGGTACGAGAATGTCGATCGAACAAAGAGCTAATATTAAGTTCTGTTTTAAACTTGCTAAAACTTTTACCGAAACGTTTAAATTGTTAAAGCAAGTTTATGGTGATGATTGTTTATCCCGTGGCCGTGTTAATGAGTGGTTGAATCGATTCAAGAATGGTCGTGAAGACTTGAATGACGACGAACACGTCGGCCAGTCGAAATTTGTGATTACTGACGATGCCATCAAAACTGTGCGTGATTTTATCAAAATGCAGCCAAAATCATCATTGGAATTGATGGAAATGGAATTGAACATCTCCAAAACATCAATTGATCGCATTTTAACCGAACATTTGGGTCTCCGTAAAGTGTGTTCTCGCTTCATTCCGCACACTTTAACCGACGACCAAAAAGCGCAGAGAATTGAGCACGCAAAAGACATCGTTCGGGAAGCCAGACGTGATCCAAATTTCTTGTTCAACATCGTAACCGGTGACGAAACGTGGTGCTTTCAATATGATCCCGAAACAAAGCGTCAAAGTGCCGAATGGAAGCACCCAGATGAGCCAAATCCGAAAAAAACCCGCCGTGAGAAGTCAAAAATCAAAACTCATCTCATTTGTTTCTACGATTCAAAGGGAATAATTCATCGAGAGTTTGTTCCACCGGGAAAAACAATTAACGCTTTGTTTTATGTTGAAGTTTTGAAGCGTTTGGTGCATCGCATTCGTCGTATTCGGCCAGAATATCGCGAGGAAGGAAGTTGGCGTTTATTGCATGATAATGCACCGGCTCACAGAGCCCTAGTTACGACCGATTATTTGACCAAAAATCGAATTTTTACCATCAATCATTCACCGTATTCGCCTGATATGGCTCCCTGTGACTTCTACTTATTCGGTCAGTTGCATTTGCCGATGAAAGGAAACCGTTATAAGGACGTTGAGGACATCCAAAAGGCTTGTACCAACATTCTGAAGGCGATGCCGGCCGATGACCTAAAACACTCATTCCAAATGCTTTTGGACCGTGCAAAACGTTGTATCGAAGCAGAAGGAGAGTATTTTGAATAAATAAAAAGAATTATACAAAAATAATCATCCGTTTTCTTTATTTTATAAAAGTCCTGTTTACTTTGGGTTGCACCTTGTATGTACTTATATATTACTTCTATACGTTGTTATATATTGTTTGAATTTAAATGAGCCTCACTCCACAAACAGATGTACATGTATGTATGTACATAATAATGACAAGGTTGAAGTGTAATTCATAATCATTGCGCTACACCTTCCCATCTTCATTAAATTTACTCAACATCGGTGAATTTAAATTTTAACGGGATATTCGGCACATTAATCAACAGACTCTTGAATGCGTTCGCCGTTGAGTAATTGTACTCAATGTTGAAATTTCGAACCAACCTCGCCGCACCCAAATCCATCTCCATTTCCACAATGCGCCGGCCAATGCAACTGCGCGGCCCGAACCCGAATGGTAAATAAATAAAAGGATTGCTTGCCCGGAACGTCTGTGGGCAGGCTGTCGCCTCCGATGACTCTTTGCCGGGTCGAAGCCACCGCTCCGGCAGGAACTCTGTAGCACGCGCATAGTATTTTTCGTTCATTAGCAGATTGGTCGTGACCATGTTAACTTGGGTGCCTTTGGGCACTCTGTAGCCGCTTAAGACCACGTCTTTCTGTGGCACGCGCGCGTTGCCCAAGGCCAGTGGATAGATCCGTAATGCTTCCTTCCGACAGGCGCGCAGGTATGGCATTTCGTTCAGCGCGCTCCCTGCGAACGCCGAATCCTTGCTGGGCAGTATTCGTTTCACTTCATCGCGCAGCTTCTTCTGCTTGTCGGGGTTTTTGGCCAAGCACAGCAACAGACCCGTGAACGTGGTGGTGGTCTGAAAAGAACACTTCAGAAGATGTGCACAGGTGTACTAGCTGGGTTGTTTACCGTGTCCACGCCCGCCATCAGCATGTCCATGGCCATCACAGTCGCTATGCGCTTGTCCATCTTCAACAGCTTCTCCAACACGCTCTTCTCGTTCTCCGGCCGCTCCACGCCGTACTCGCGTTCTGCCTCCAGCCGCTGCACCGCTTCGTTAACGTATTTCAAGGTAATACGCTGTATTTCGTCGAATACGAACATCAGTCGTCTATACTTGGGCGTTGGGACGTAACGCCAAACGGAAGAGAAAAAATCCAGCTCGGGCGAGAGGGTAAAGAACTCCGTCAAGTAGCCGAACAGCTGCTTGGCCTCCGGGTTGTTGCGGTTCTGTCGCAACAGTCCCAGCTGTTTGTCCAGCGCCACAACGGAAACGGACTCCAGGGTCCAGCGATTGAGTTCTTCCTCAAAGGTGGCGGGAACCTCCATCGTGTCATCATCGCGTATCTCCTTGATTCTGAAACACCGGGCGGACATTGTGAAAGTAGTCATGACCTTTAGTGAAGTAGCAAACCTGTCGATCAGTTCCAAGTTCACCTGCGACATTTTGTGCAAGTAGAACTTTACGTTTTTGGGTTGCATGAGCACCGGATTCACCACTGAGCGAAAGCTGCCCCACTGTTCGCCCTCGCTGCACCGTTGCAGCCCATGTGAAAGCGCAATTGATCAACTCGAGTTAGATAAGTGGAATCACGAGGCACGCGCATTCAATGCACTTACGTGGCTATTATGCCCTCCACGCCCTGGAAGAAATCGACCCGGTGCACGCTGCGATGGTGCTTCAAGGTATCGGAGCCAGGGCGCTGTGGCCAGATGCCTTCGTTGCGGAACACCGGCTCGAAGTCGTCCGGATTGTTCGTTACCAGCATCGCACGCCTGCCCAGCATCGCGGGCCACACGAATATGTCGCCGTAGTCCCTTCTAATCGCGCTCATAACCTCGGTGATGCTCAGCTTGTAGTACTTTCCGTAGGGCAGGAAGCTGCGCGTCATGCCAAATGCGCTTTCCGTTGGAATTTCCTCAAAAGGTCGTGCCCGATCCCATTCCGAGCCGGTCTCCATGGATGCATTACTTTGAGCACGCACCTGCAGTGGTTGACAGTTATTAAAGTGGCCCATACTGTCGATGGCGCACTTACTGGCTGCAGCCGTAGTCGCGATACTAGGCACTTGAATTTGAAAATGCAAGATTTCGTACGAAACATTTCGCTGCAATTCGCGAGACGCCAATGACACTGCCTAATGAGCGCCGAAACTGCGTGACAACACCCGCCCGACAAACGCGCAGACACCAGACCATTAGAGCTTTTTAAATTGCATAGACTTTAATATGAGTAACGATTACATTGGCATGCTTTGGCCTCGCGCTTTTAATAGGGGGCTCCCCCCTGCGCGCTAGAGGTGTGAGACGACTAGCCTAGAGTGCTCTGTGGACTCGTCAGTGCAATCAGCAGCGCTCAGGAGCAGATTACTCGAAAAGTTTTGCTGTAAGAGAATGCACAAACATACAAGTATGTACATATTTAGATACGTGTATGCACGTATGTATGTAAATATAAGCAGCAGTCGTTAGTTGTCAAAATTGCGAACATGTCCACAATAAATTCACTATTTGTGTCGGCTATAGCAGCAGAAATTACAACGCCCCTAATTTATAAATACGTATACTTATATATATGAAAATCAAAGTGAAACTATTACAGACGCGTAGCAAGAACTTGTAAATTTAGTATTGCGTTCTAAAGTATCTATTAAGGCAGAACTTTTGAAATACGGCATTTTCTGTTTTTTTATTTACGTAGGAGGATGAAGTCTTCAAAAGAAACTATCTTGCCCGTACAAGACAGCCTGCACGATTCACTGCCAGTCTGAAGCTTCCATGATCTGTTGAAAATTGCGTCAAGTACAAATTCAGTTCTCCGTGTCTGCGTTTGGTCCAAGTCACTAGTCACTAGTCAGGGATAATATGGTGAATCTCGGCCTGTGGTCGTGATATTCCAGCGGTTATTCCAGCCACTCTGCCATGCTTTGTTTCCTAATTGTCCGTTCTTGCCGAATCTTTAGCTTGAATGTCCATCGGCATTTGTGCATTGATGACACAGGCCGCGTCAGCAGAGAGCCATCGACTCTTAGCGCCATCAGCCGCATGTGAGATTTATTGTGGGCCCTATTGGCGCATTGTGTTTGGGGGAGACTCATACCCTCCCCCCAAACACAAAAATGGCTGGTATAAAATATGGTTTCGAATGGTATTCGGCTCAAAAGTTGTACGCCAAAATTACCCCAAATAAAATCTTGTGTGCGCCACTGGTGAAAACTGTAAAGTTGCCTGCTTCGTTGTCTTGGGCCGTAAATATTTTATATAATTATAAGTGTATCATAGATTCTTAAGCCAAGTCTTGATCTTAAGCATTGTTCCGTCACTTCTATCAGCTGTTGTGCTGCCACCATTAGGACTATGTCATCAGCATACCTAATTATATCTTCTGTCCTTAAAGTAATTAGCCACAATTCTAATTTTGCAGTAAGGGACGCGCATATCAAAAGGAGAATCTAGAACCCGCTGCCAGTTTGCACTATAAAAGGCATTTCGAACGTGCAAAGTGACCACCGCACAGTATTGTTTTGCAGTGCAGTCGGGCCTTCTGTAAATTGGGTATTAGTATTTTTCCGACGGTGTCAGCATACATAGAGGCCTATAGGAGGACGGAATTCCTGGTGGTTTATCACCTTTTGTGAGTAGAACCAACCGTGGGCGCATCCATATTTTCGGGAAAATACCCCCAATTACACATGAAATAAAAAAGTCATTTTCTGGTGGCGTCACCTATATGTGGCTGAGAGCGTTGGAAATGTTTTTCCCCCCGGGTTTCACTCAAAATTTCATGATATTTGGTTCACTGGAAGCGTCTGAAGTGAAACTAGGTTTGTGTTAACAAAAAAGAGCATTACAAATTTGAGAGAAGACTAAATTGGAAATTTAGGAAAGCGGAAGACCAAGCTAGATAAGAGCAAAACCCAAGACCTCTGGGATGGGAGCCCAGTGTACTTCACGATGGGCTACCGAGGCTAAAGACTAAATCTGTGGCACCGTACGAAATCATAACCCATATCAACAGCAGTGTGCCACCCATAAAGAACATTTATATTTTTTTTAATTTTTATTTTGTTTTCCTTGCTTGTTTTTTGTTCCTAATAAAATAATACATTTTTTAATAATAATAAAAGTTAATAAAGTGCATCCACTTTAAAAAATGTTGCATTATACATTTTGCGCCCACTTGAAATTCATATTAACAGGAACCTCCAAAAAAAACCAAAAATTATGAAAAAACGGATTGATAGACTTCTTAAATGTATCTAGCATGGTATTTACGCATTTTTTCTTTGGACTATCACATAGTTGAACACAGTTCAATCACCACTTTTGAAATTACGAAATTGAATGAAATCAAGAGTCGAGTTTAATTTACAAAAATCACACATTTATTGTTCTTTAAAATTTATGTTATCCAAACTGGTAGCCTGCTTATGAACTAAAAATACTTCAGAATTGTAGAAATAGCATGCGATATAAATACTCATACTGGATAGCGGATAGCTTGCACAAGGAACATGGACATGAACATGAACATAGACAAAATACTTATCTTACAACGCACACGAGCCACTGCAGGGCCCCTCCTTCGACAGATTAGGAGGGTTTCTTGCCATTCAGCCTGTCCTGGATCTCCTGAAGACTCAGTCCCTTCGTCTCCATTACAATGAATAAAGTGAAGAAAAACGCAATGACGCAGAAAATAGCAAACAGCCAGAAGGCGTAGTAGGAGCCCAACGCGTCCAAGGCCGGGTACCACCTTGTAACGACAAAACCGAGTATCCAGCAAGTCGACGCAACAAGGGACGAGGCTATTGACTTGACATTCGAAGGGAACATCTCGCCGAGCACTGCCCACGGCAGCGGACCGAAGCCGATACAATAGACAATGTTGTAAAGTATGAGAGCCGGCACCGGCAGCCAAGTCACCCCGGAGGGATCGCCTACTACCAGCTTGATGTAAAAGAATGCACCCAACGCTGCCAGACCGACGCTCATCAGGCTGGCAGACGTAAGCAGGATCACTTTGCGACCCAGTCGATCAGCGATGATTGGCGTTAGGCCCGACGAGCCCACTTGCACACAGCCCACAATGATGGTGGCAATGGCGGGATCCAGGCCAGTATTAGCGCTTTCGAAAATTGACTGGCTATTGAAAAGCACAACGTTAATGCCCGACAGCTGCTGGAAGGCTATGAGGCCCGCCGAAATGAACAACGCCTTGCGGTTGCCCGCGTTCTTGATGAGGTCTACGACAGTGCCCTTGTTGGCCATCGATTCCTCCACCACCGCCTGAATGCTAGCCATTTCGTCCTGAACACCAGAGGCGCTTTGCCCACGTAAGAACTGCAGCGACTTGAGAGCATCGCCTTTGCGCCCCTTGCCGGCGTAGTAGTAAGGGCTTTCGGGCATGAAGAAAAATACCGCATCGAAGACAATGGGCACCACTAAGCAACACCACTGCAATGCTTGGTACGAGACATACGGTCCGATGGCGTACACGTAGAGAATTCCGGCTGTACAGAGAGAAAATAATGGATGAGGAATGCAGTGCATAGCGTGAATTCAAATTTCATTCAGGATTTAGAACACAGATTGTATGAGGATAAGATAAGGACTTACAAACAATAAAGAGCTGCATGAGCGATCCGGTGGCACCGCGCACACTGTCCGTTGCGATTTCACCGACATACATCGGCTGCACGGTCATCACAAAGCCAACACCGAAGCCTTGAATGAGTCGAGCCAGCAGCAGCACCCACACCTCGCCGGCGATCATCATCAGAATGTAGGCCAGAACAAAAAAGACCGAACTCGAAAGCAATACCCACTTTCGACCGATTTTGTCAGCCAAAGGGCCGGCCACAAAAGGAGCTGGAAGCATTAGGGAAACGTTCAGCCCGCAGTCAACAGTCTAAGAAAAATTAAGTCTACGCACCAACTAAAGCGCCCAAGGCGACAATCGACGAGATCCAGGCATCATCCTCCGTTCCGATTTTATGGTCCAGCGGCGAGTCCGAGGTGTCGTCTGATTTGAGTTTGGGCGCGATCGGTGATGTCCAACCCAGACAAGTGCCCACAGCAAAGGCGGACAAGTTGGCTACAAGTGCACAAAAGTCATTGCGGTATTCACATCTCAATTATTTCAACATTCTTTCAAGCTCTCCAGTTGAGCAATTATTGTCTTAGATGGTATTCGCGACAACTCGAAACTTGCACTTGACCAGCGATTATTAGTTTAGTACTTTGGAGTGTTTCAAATAGCAGTTCGCAATTTTACAAATCGCGGCTTTATCTACACTGCGAGCAACGGTGATAGCATAGCAAAAGTTAATGAAAATTTTATTTATAATTTGTGTGATTTTCTTAGAATTCTCGAATTTAATATTTTCTCTTTTGCCAGATCACGGTACGAGTTTTGAGCCAAGATTTGCAATATCTTCAAATACGAATCACCCAAATACAATGATATATTCTGACATAAGCTTACCCGCCACGGCTGCCATAAAAATTCGTCCAGTTTTCACAGGTTCCATTCTGGTGGCGCGTGTGAATTCGTCGCTTATCTGAAAAGGACTTACTTCAGTGTATTTTATTTGCGGTTCGTCTGAACTCATTTAGTATGCAAGCATTCGGCGCACAACAGTGTGTAACAGCTGAAATGCAGAAAGAGGAAAGAATACTTGAAGGAATTTTATGATAAATTGCTGAAAGCCGCAAAACACGAACTTTTAATACAATATCTGAGCAATTAGTGGCTGTGGCAATTATGTGTTCATTCCACGTAAATTAACAACGAACAACAGAAAAAATGTCGCCCTTTTAGTAAATTTTAGTAAATGTCCAAGAGTTGTGGCTTAAAAACTCTGATGATTCTCCACGTAATAGACGAATTGAATCGCTTTATTGTTTGTTTTCATTTTCTAAAGATTAAATTGTTTATTTTAATTAATTTAAATTGTACTGTTAGCTGAAAAGGTCTTCCCACCTCTAAACTGTTTTTTAATGCGTAGCCCACTTTAGAGGTCAGGAATTTGTTCCCGTTGCATTTTCGACTTATCCCAGTAGCTAAATGTGGGTTTAATACTATTTAAAAAACTATTTAAGAACCACCTTGATTTAAGAACCACGAAGGTAGACTTAATGGTCGTGTTTTCTGGACAATACTTCTGAAGAAGTCTTAGACCAAATGGCCAAACAGATATTTAACAAATAACACTTTTTCTAGCAGTGCAAATTATTTTTATGTTAAGATATGGTACATTAAAAATTGCAAAAAGTAAACTAAAATTTTTTTAATGAAAAATTTACACAAATTCTCTTCACTTGTTATTTTATTTGAACTTATAATCTGAAAAAAATAGAAAAAATCACAATTTCAATTTTTTAAGACTTTGACGTTGGTATGATTGAACTTTGCGTTTAATGGCCCCCATCAGCTTTTGCATAGCTTTGCTAGGTATCATTTTGGTGGCCTGAAGGTACATTTTTTTTTTAAATTTTTGATTGTTCGAGATGGTTTACAATATTTCCGTAGTTTTGTCTTCAAAATTGACCAATAGCGCTCAACCGGCCGGAGCTCTGGACAATTCGGCGGGTTGATATCCTTTGCAGAAAAAATGTATTTTTTTTTCTTTGATACCAATCAGTGACAGCAGTGAAGTAGTGGCACGTTGCTAAGTCGGGCCAAACAATTATTGTAGTTCGGTGTCGTCGTATCAGCGGTAGCAGTCTCTTTTTTAAGCACTCATTTAGGTATACATCTGCATTCATTGAACCAGTTACCACTATTTTTCTTTTTTCTTTTTTTTTTTTTTAATTGTCTTGAAATGTTCTGGAACTTTGGTCTATTCTTTGCTCATTTCCCTGGCAATGATGAAAAATCCATTTTTATCATCATCCATGACTACACAGGGATTTCTATTGTTTAAAAAGTGCCTGTACAAGTCTTTGCTTGTTGCTGTTTGTATTCTCTCCTTGGCGCCGAATATTTTGCATGACTTCACACCGTATCTTTTTTATTCTTAAAATGTTTACATGGTTCTCGGAGTGACAAATCTAGCTTGCGTTTAAGCGCCTCTACCACCTTCTTTTCCAATGTTTTATTTCTTCTCGAACTACTTTTGCCAGTTCCTGGTTTTCTAGACACATCCACGTTTTCAATAAATCGAAGGATTGTTCTTTGTACGGTCGCGTAGCTTGCATTCGAATTTTTTGCAATCGTTTTGTATGTCACGTTTCTATTATTTAAGTAAACGCGCAAAATTCGCGACGGCATATTGAAAACTAATTAAACTAGAAAAGAAATTTTTTCAAAACACAAAATTGATGAACCAGTGAAGTGGATCCCGTTAAAACTGGATTAAATGAACCAGTTGCGCGCTCGTCCTAACTTTATGTTATGCCTTTCAACTTTTCAAGAACATGAACCTTCGTACTTTTATAAAAAGATGTTTAAAGATTAATATTTTGTGTAAGTATTAATTTTTACAAACATGTGATTAATCATTTTATGAAAAAAATAAAAATATCATCTGCTGATTTTAACACAATTAACACAATTTTGTATAATTTTTCATAGCGCTTAGCAGAAGAACACTCCAGTTTTTAATGTATTTTTTTTAGTTCTCTGCGATAATTTTATTCCTTTGATAATTTTGCTAATCAATTTTGATCTCCAAACATTACTCCTTCGATAACTATAGTTTTCATTAACAAACAAATTGGAGCTGAACGCATAAAATGTAAACAACACTTGGGAGTCTCTAATGTAGCGGTCCCAAAGGACTTGAATCAATTTCAGTTGCATGAGTTTAAATTTCCGAACGAAATGCGATTTGAATAGATAAACGCCCACTTTTATGAAAACATACTACGGGAAAATAGTATCTGGTGTGGATTAATGTCATCTGGCGTATACAATAAATGTACAATCTGTCACATCAATATGTACATCTAATAAAAATAAAGCATTTTTGCACAACACAATAGTCACACGTCACGCAGCAGAAATATGTACATTCATACACACGTAGACGGAAGAAATACGATCGCGAATCTTAAAGAAAATATCGAAACGAACGACCTTTCAGTTCACACACTTTGCCGTTGAAAGTTAATGCACACAATTAAATAAATCGCCACCCGGAAATTATTCAGCCACATTATAAACGATTGCGGCTGTTCAGGGGGCGTCCCAATGCGAACATCAACTCTTCTTACTTTTTATGCTCTAATCGTTTGGGTATCCGTTTGGTGCTTGGAAATATCCTGTCAGCGCGTCAACGTAAGTCAGCACCAGCAACTACACTTCGCCCACGCACCGTCAACTGCGACCACTTGCACTACTTTCTGCAACCGCACTGCAAGTGGAAATGTTCGGTTGGTGCGAAAATCACAGGATTTTAAAGTTTTCGCAACCCGTACATCTTGCAATGATTACGCGCGCGACATCTGTAGACGTCGCTGGACTGTAGGCCTTATCGGTGCCACCCAATTAGCGCGTCCACTGTCAAGTTACAAGCAGCGAACCAGCCCTTAGCGTCGAGCTGATAGCTCGCCGGACCACTCGTCTCGTGGAAGTGCGCGAACCGTGCGATAAGAGGCTGTCACCGATAGATTATGCCCGCAGCAGCTAGCGATGCGGACAGTGACAGTGCAGCGTCGCATTTCGTCGAAGTCGAACAATTTCCGAGATGAGGCCGTGATGCGGGGGGCGGCTCAAGTATACCGGAGCACTTTGCCGCGAGGCACTCGATGCGGCGGTATTTGTCGTTTTGTTATGTAGTTATTTGCGTGATATTGTCTATCACAATCGATAGTTAATTGTACGTTCGATAGTGCTTCATCGTTGTTTTTTTGGCAAATAACATTCCAAATTTTCCAATGTCGTTTCATTTCTGGTGCAGTTGGGCTGGCAGTATCCGCAACGTAAACATGCCGCTCGTCCCCCGCAACGACTTGAGTTGCGCCGCAGTAGTGGCTGGGCGTCTAAGAGGCGCAACTGGCCAAAGTGCCAATCACGTGAATTTCTCATCGATTCCGTGTGCATGCATCGCCTTCCTGCGCTGATATCTAAGTAAATAAAAATGTTTGCTTGGTTCTGATATGCTTGTGAAATTGGATGATCGTGACGCATTCTTGTACTATTTCCTGAATGACATTTTTCAGAAACAAACTGTGCACTCGGACGGAGTATACCTGATTGCCCAAAGTGTTGGCCCTAGTCGCATGACAAATTGCTTTCCAATTGCCTCATTCCGTTTTCTCGACAAGTATACAAGTTAGCGAAAATGTAACAACCAAGTCTTTTCCGTGCTGGTTAGTTGATTCGACTGTTGCAGTTATTATTTACCAGAATTTAAGATTAAAAATATAAACTAGAAAATCAGAATTTGAAATACAGTTTCGAGTTTCTAAATGAATACTTAGTGATTCGCTTTCGGTAAATTTAGCTTCAGACTATTCACACCAAGTTGATCTAATAAGATTTTTATATTCCTATCTCGATTTCCATTGATAACTCTGAATATTGCATAATTTCGCCAACTGCTCTCGTCTTTCAAAACTTAACCAGTTGACCGAAGAAGCCATAATGGTGTTTTAAATAGGATTCCACCTAAGAAATCCAAAATCTTGACAATGATTTGTATATTAATCTGAATCCTTCGGGCTGGAGTATTTTATAAGAGGAAAATAACAACAGTAAATAAGTACTCAAACAATTATGTTGCGAAATAAAAAACGAATACAACATTTTCACAATTTAGCAAATAATTCAAGGTTTTCTTAGTAAGCACTTGTAAAACAGGGCATTTTTTCTTCAGTTTATAGACACTTCTTAATTTTACAAGAAATAAATGTAGACTTTTTTGGAAGATATTAATATTCATTTTTAACTCGACTGCCGGGTATCAAGTCTAATTATTATATATAGAATTGTTGCTGCTGACTTAAAAACTCTTGTCAACCATTCTCAAACCGAAGATAACCGGAGCAGATTTACGACAGCAAAAAGAGAACAGGAAAACAGAATATATCTAATTTTTAGGGGAATGTTCATACAAATATCCTCAGTTCAACAACAAAAAACGCGAGCCCGCCAATGCATGTATCATTCTGTTGAGTTTGTAAATTAAAAGCGCATTACGTGACCCACCACATTCTTTTACTTCCCCGGCCTGAAAAATAATAATCATTTCCTTTTGGGTAAATTGGCGTCAAAATCAGAATAGTTAGTAAGTTTGTTTCACAGTTTATGAATGCGTATATAGCATACGAAATATTTAAAATTAAATTAAAGGTTGTCTTAATTTTTCGAGAAGTGTGCATTGGATTACAGGAATTTCGATTGAAATAACTATATGAAGATAGATCAGCCAAGTGCACATTGTCACATGACAACATAACATAAGGACAACAACCGATAACATAACCGACAACGGTTCAATTCCAAACACTCAACACTAAATTTAGTATTTAGTTTAGTATTTACGAGTATCATTGATCGGTGAATTGGTAACATTTGTGTGACACATTCGGATATTTAAGAGTGAAACACAGACGTGAACATAAATTCATAAAATCAATAACTTGGGGTTTTTTAAAAGACTTTTCGAAAACTTTGATTTTTGCTTTTTGCACTGTAAGAGCATTGCCACTTGCCTTATTCTTAATCATTTGTTGTTTCTTTATCTTTTTACATACCCGACTTGCATACTCCTTGCGTTAAACATTTTACTCTTCCAATCAACAAAGTCCAAATTAATGAATATCAGTTTGTACATATACTACCGCGACCAAACACTACCCGAAATCTGTCGATTTAAACTACGAGACATCCATTTGAAATCCATATCAAATTTCAACTCATAAATTTGAGTTGCGCTTGGTTTGTACGACACAAAAAGTGAATTTAGCGATTTTTATATTTTTACGATTTTGGTTTTTGCACCACGATAATGCGCCTTCTCACACTGCACTCGTTCTTCGTAAACATTGCACCAAAAATCCTACCCATATCGTTCGGCAACTCTGTATTCGCCTATTTTAAGTTCAGGGACATCGTTTTGAGTTGATTGAGGAGATAAAAGCCGAATCGAAGAAGGTGTTGAAGGCCATTCCGGAAAATGACTACTTGGAATGCTTCAAGGATACAATTTCGGGTATTTTTTGGACACAGTAGTATATCGAAATATTTATATGTTTTACAATATTTTTGTATATGTATGTACGTGGAAACTAAAGCAACACTACATTCGCCACACTTTCGTTGCATGCAGAAACACACCCGGAACGACCAGCAACGCGCCTTTGTCACGCAATCTCAGCACACAAGTGTTTGAAATTACGCGCTCAAGAACAAACTGAATCCGGCTCCAGCTCGCAGTTTTTCTCAACAGTTGTGATTGTGACAAATTATTTGCCCAAACGCGCTCACTGACTTAGTCAATTGCATTGCACTTTGTGTGCTATTGTGTTGTGATTATTGAAGCGGGCGCAAGAGCAGCGCAAAATTGTTGCTTTTAAAAGTGTCAAAACTGCGCCCATATTGGAACTAATTCATAGTTCGAGCACAAGCAGTATGTGCACTTAATTTAAATGTGATATCTTTACTTGCTTAGGGACTATTCTGCAATGTATTTAGTTACTTGTTGAGGTCGGTCGCGACATTTTGCATTGTATCGAGTACGTGTGCGAACATCAAAAGTAGTGTTTGACCCACACTCATATTTTGACCGATTGCGATTGCGGCTCAGCTTCCTTTTGTGTTTCTTACTTGTCACTCGTTGTCAAAGTTATTTGGGTCAAAAATGTAAAGGAAATAACAAAATTTACAATTTCGAAAACAATCATACAAGCAATCATTTTTATGGACAACGATTTTACTACAACAAATTAACTAATAGTTGAGTTATAGTTGATTTAAATAAAGTCAACTTGTAGCTAACTGAAATTGTAATTCGTTTTTAGCTAACCATAAATTAGATAACTTTTAACTAACTTTTAGACAACCAAGTCAGTTAAGTAAGTTGAAAAGACATGCGAGTCGGACAATTGTCTGCTGCCTAGGACATCGCAATGTTCCAACTATTAACCACATCTAGTTGAGTAGTGTGCTGCAGAGCCACACCCTGTTCGAGGAGACACTGCTGCGGAGTCCGCTACAGTCAACTCCCAAATAGAACACGGTGGAT
This sequence comes from Melieria crassipennis, assembly GCA_963668005.1. Lineage (NCBI taxonomy): Eukaryota > Metazoa > Arthropoda > Insecta > Diptera > Ulidiidae > Melieria > Melieria crassipennis. The sequence continues at coordinate 82,284,170 of OY764961.1, read as the reverse complement.
CTATACAAGACTGAAGGGTCAATAACCATAACTCTAAATTCAGGGTTTTATGCGGCCAGTGCCTCTCACTGCTTTGCAGCCAGAGGTGGTTACCTTTTTGAACGGAGCCTTGTCGAGCAACGCTTGCGATTTTGAATCTTTTCAGCCTCGGAGCCGTGGGGTCTACAACCGAAAATGGTTCTGTGGGGCTACAAGGCTTTATTTTGACCGATGCTTACGTACGGCGCCCTAGTTTTGTGACTTGAGCTTGAGAAGAACCTTAACACTAGCAAACTTACCGCAGTGCCGAGGCCCTTGTGTGTCGGGCTTAGAGAGGCCATAATTTCCTGCCCTTCAGGATCACTCTACTACATCTGCTGTCAATCGAGTTATTTATAAGACAGACGGCTAGTTCGAGCGCATTGGGAAAGAGCCAGTGAACCATCTCAATGGACGAGAAAACCGTACGGATAGAGCAGCATACTGACACAGGTTCCAGAGGCCTTGAGCGGGGTAACAAATTACACAAATGGTATCGACTTTGATGTTAAATTGACCACGCCCTTTCCTTAGAAGTTAACGCATCCACTTTAACGAAGGTATGCACTCTATAGGACTCTTATTCTACCCGAGCACATTTATGGTGCAAAAGCATGGACGTTGTCGCGTAACGACAGTGGCTCTTGGGGCGTTCGAGAGGAAGATACTTCGCAAAATGTTCAGCCCTTTTCGTATTGGCGACGACTATCGTATACGAACGAACAACGAGCTGTGTATAAGCTGTTTAAAGACTTGGACGTAGCGAAATTGATCCAGCGGCTATTGGCTTGGCCATGTCTCCCGTATGGACAATGATGCTCCAGCGAAAAAGGTGTTCAACGCGTTTTTTGGAGGTCGATCGATTCCAGATCTCTATAGGGGTCTTCAAGAGGAAGTTTTTGCAATAAGGGAATTCTCCTACAGTAAAACGTCTGGGATACGGATGTTTACATCTTTTTCCTGACGCTAGTGGTCTGTTAATTGGATCTCACCATCTCCTGCATAATTGGTCACGCTGGCAACCACAGGAATGAGTCATCTGATGAGGCGTACCTTTAAGTCCAAGGCTACCACAGATATAGCACCACATTTTGCGAGACTCGACAGATTTGGCCACGATACAACCCTCGTAGAACAAAGGATCTACAGCTCAATTCTCGCAGGAATGTCTCTAGGCTGATGGCATTGATCACGAGTCACTGACCAATTGGTCTCGACGCAGGTTGGGGAAGTTGGGGATTGAGCTTATTTTGAATGATGAATGTGCTGCGATATATTTCCGTTAGTCCGAACTGGTACCACTAATGATGTTGAGGTTGCGCTAGTACGGCTACCGGATCTCATCACGATTAATTGTAGTGGGAATGATAGGAGCTTATTCAAAGGTGAAGTATTACACTGGGTAATGCGGAAAGGGTGGAAACAAATTTGAGAGAAGACAAAATTGGAAATTTAGGAAAGCGGAAGACCAAGCTAGATAAGAGCAAAACCCAAGACCTCTGGGATGGCAGCCCAGTGCACCGTACGAAATCATAACCCATATCAACAGCAGTGTGCCGCCCAGAAAGAACATTTAGATTTTTTTATTTTTATTTTGTTTTCATTGCTTGTTTTTTGTTCCTAATAAAATAATACATTTTTTTATAATAATAAAATTAAACAAAGTGCATCCACTTTAAAAAATGTTGCATTATATATTTTGCGTCCACTTGAAATTCATATTAATAGGAACCTCTCAACACGCACACAAAAAATCGTGCGCCAGAAAAAAAAATTATGAAAAAACGGATTGATAGACTTCTTTAATGTATCTAGCATGTATTTACGCATTTTTTCTTTGGACTGTCACATAGTTGAACACGCACACACATCCTTCAATCACCACTTTTGAAATTACTAAATTGAATGAAGTCAAGAGTCGAGTTTAATTTACAAAAATCACACATTTATTGTTGTTTAATATTTATGTTATCCGATCTAAAAGTAGTACTAAATATACTATAAATAAGTACTAAAAATACTTTAGAATAGTAGAAACAGCATGCAATATAAATACTCATACTGTATAGCGGATAGCTTGCACAAGGACATGGACATGAACATGAACATAGACAAAATACTTATCTTACAACGGACACGAGCCACTGCAGGGCCCCTCCTTTGACAGATTAGGAGGGTTTCTTGCCATTCAGCCTATCCTGGATCTCCTGAAGACTCAGTCCCTTCGTCTCCATGACAACGAATAAAGTGAAGAAAAACGCAATGACGCAGAAAATAGCAAACAGCCAGAAGGCGTAGTAGGAGCCTAACGCGTCCAAGGCCGGGTACCACCTTGTAACCACGAAGCCGAGTATCCAGCAAGTCGACGCCACAATGGACGAGGCTATTGACTTGACATTCGAAGGGAACATCTCGCCGAGCACTGCCCACGGCAGCGGACCGAAGCCGATGCAATAGACAATGTTGTAAACTATGAGAGCCGGCACCGGCAGCCAAGTCACCCCGGAGGGATCTCCTACTACCAGCTTGATGTAAAAGAAGGCACCCAACGCTGCCAGACTGACGCTCATCACGCTGGCAGACGTAAGCAGGATCACTTTGCGACCCAGTCGATCAGCGATGATTGGCGTTAGGCCCGACGAGCCCACTTGCACACAGCCCACAATGATGGAGGCAATGGCGGGATCCAGGCCAGTATTAGCGCTTTCGAAAATTGACTGGCTGTTGAAAAGCACAACGGTTATGCCCGACAGCTGCTGGAAGGCTATGAGGCCCGCCGAAATGAACAACGCCTTGCGGTTGCCCGCGTTCTTGATGAGGTCTACGACAGTGCCCTTGTTGGCCATCGATTCCTCCACCTCCGCCTGAATGCTAGCCATTTCGTCCTGAACACCAGAGACGCTTTGTCCACGTAAGAACTGCAGCGACTTGAGAGCATCGCCTTTGCGCCCCTTGCCGGCGTAGTAGTAAGGGCTTTCGGGCATGAAGAAAAATACCGCATCGAAGACAATGGGCACCGCTAAGCAACACCACTGCAATGCTTGGTACGAGACATATGGTCCGATGGCGTACACGTAGAGAAGTCCGGCTGTACAGAGAGGAAACAATGGATGAGGAACGCAGTGCATAGCGTGAATTCAAATTTGTCTCATAAAAGACAGGATTTAGAACACAGATTGTATGAGGATAGGATAAGGACTTACAAATAATAAAGAGCTGCATGAGCGATCCGGTGGCACCGCGCACACTGTCCGTTGCGATTTCACCGACATACATCGGCTGCACGGTCATCACAAAGCCAACACCGAAGCCTTGAATGAGTCGAGCCAGCAGCAGCACCCACACCTCGCCGGCGATCATCATCAGAATGTAGGCGAGAACAAAAAAGACCGAACTCGAAAGCAATACCCACTTTCGACCGATTTTGTCAGCCAAAGGGCCGGCCACAAAAGGAGCTGGAAGCATAGAGAAACGTTCAGCCCGCAGTCAACAGTCTAAGAAAAATTAAGTCTACGCACCAGCTAAAGCGCCCAAGGCGAGAATCGACGATATCCAAGCATCCTCCTCCGTTCCGATTTTATGGTCCAGCGGCGAGTCCGAGGTGTCGTCTGATTTGAGTTTGGGCGCGATCGGTGATGTCCAACCCAGACAAGTGCCCACAGCAAAGGCGGACAAGTTGGCTACAAGACAAAAGTCATTGCCGTATTCACATCTCAATTATTTCTTTCAAGCTCTCCAGTTGAGCAATTATTGTCTTAGATGGTATTCGCGACAACTCGAAACTTGCACTTGGCCAGCGATTATTAGTATAGTATTTACTTTGGAGTGTTTAAAATAGCAGTTTGCAATTTTACGAATCGCGGCTTTATCTACACTGCGAGCAACGTTGATAGCATAGCAAAAGTTTATGATCATTTTATTTATAACTTGTGTGATTTTCTTAGAATTCTCGAATTTGAGATTTTCTCTTTTGCCAGATCACGATACGAGTTTCGAGCCAAGATTTGCAATATCTTCAAATACGAATCACCCAAATACAATGATATATTCTGACATAAGCTTACCCGCCACGGCTGCCATAAAAATTCGTCCAGTTTTCACAGGTTCCATTCTGGTGGCGCGTATGAATTCGTCGCTTATCTGAAAAGGACTTACTTCAGTGTATTTTATTTGCTGTTCGTCTGAACTCATTTAGTATGCAAGCATTCGGCGCACGGTGTGTAACAGCTGAAATGCAGAAAGAGGAAAGAATACTTGAAGGAAGTGTATGATAAATTGCTGGAAGCCGCAAAACACGAACTTGTAATACAATATCTGAGCAATTAGTGGCTGTGGCAATTATGAGTTCATTCCACGTAAATTAACAACGAAAACAAACAGAAAAAATGTCGCCTTTGACATTTTTGTAAATGTCCGAGAGTAAGGTGAATGGGCCATATTCCGGCATGTTAAGGCAGATCAGAAAACAGCGAATTATTGTAGCCCAGTAAAAAGATGTTGCACTATATTTTCAAATGTTTTACAATGATATACATTTTTTTTCTCTTTTAAAATTGTAAAATAAAAATTTGTTGCATTGGATTTGCATATTATTAATAATTTTCTAATATCAGTTTTTATTCCCAATTCCGTACAAAAAATTGTTTGTGTTCCTAATTCCGTTTTGATGTAGTTATGCCTAATTCCGTGCTATTTTATTTTTCAGCATTTTTTCAAGAAAACCAGATGACATTGCTACAAAAATGTATATTATGCACACGAGACGTTTTTAGTAAGCAATAGATTATCTTTTACGTTTGGTATATATACTTGTTATATGTATTATGGGTTTTTATCTATACTATCTATACTACACCTTTTCAACCTCAAAATGAGAATATGTTAATCCGTAATGAGAATGTGTAAGTTCATAATGTGAAATATAAATTCGTAATGGGAATACGTTAATTCAAAATGAGAAATATAAATTCATAATGAGAATGTGTAAGTTCATAATGTGAAATATAAATACATAATGGGAATACGTAATTCAAAATGAGAGAAGGAAAATTCAAATTGAGAATGCGTAAATGCGTTTCCCTTTCAAGATTTGGTGCGGGGCCACCGTTTAGATGTGCCGTTTCACTGGTAAAACTTTGTAAGCGTTGGACAAGGGGCGTGGCACTTTTTAAGCAATTCAAATGTTTTGAATAACTTTGGAACTACAAATCACACATCAAAGAGATTTGACACAAACTTACGGTTTAGGTGTGCCCTTCGACATGGGGAATAGGGTGGGTATCGGACGTGGGGCATGGCACCGCCCATAGAACCCAATTTTTTAATGTGGAATAGCTTACGAACAATAAGTTGGAAAGCTTTGCAGTTTTGTATACCATCGTCCCATAGATGGGTCATTCTAACTACTGGCAAAATTGTATGGACGTTGAACAAGGGGCGCGGCATATTTTTTGTGACTGAAGTTTTCCGCGTAACTTAGGAACTGAAAGTCGCATATCAATGAAACCGGGTCACACCCTTCGACTGGAGGAATGGATTGGGCATTACATAAAAGAGGCGTGGCATCGCCCATAGAGTGTAGTATGAAGAAACTTGATTTATTTGGTTCATTGACTTCAAGCTTGCGTGCAAAGCCGCAGGGCCCTACTAGTAATATATGAAAACCAATGTGACGTTGCTTTTTTGAGCCACAATCAGGCAAAAACCACTGAACGGATTTAGATGAAATAAGCACTAAACGATTTCTTATGTAGAGGAATGGTACACAGGCTATATGATATTGACCGCGCCCCCTCTTACGTCCACTATGGTTACTAAACCCAACTATGATATACTTTTGTAAGACGATATGGGTATCAAACGATTCAGTGTGCCACTGTTGTAAGCATAGGCTATATAGAATCGGCCACGCCCACTTACCGTGTACATTAATCTAGCAAAACAAAGTGACATGTCTGAAAATCAATACTGATAATTCTGTGTTTCATTCATGTAAACATAGGCTATATAATCTTGACCACGCCCACTCGTTAGGCCTGATAGGCCAGCTGTAGTACACGCTTGTAAAGCGATATATGTATTAAACGACTCTGCGTGTCATTTTGGCAAACGTAAGCTTTATGAGATTAGCCATGGTCACTTCAGGCGACCACTACACTAACAAATCGGTACTACGATAGATGTCGTTAATGGAATATTGATAACAAATTAGTATGTGTTTATTTATCAAAGCGATAGAAATCAACAAGTTTAACCGCATTGTTGTTTAGTCTTGTCGTCATTGCTTGAAGCTTTCAACTATCTTGATGAACTGGAACTCAATGGCCAAGAAGACTTGCGGCTAGCTCGAAGTCCATTAGATTCTAATGCAACTACCAATAATGCATAGCCCTCGAATTGACTCGTACAGCTCATTCGTTCGTCCTACGAGGCCGGTGAAGTCTCCATAAACCAGTTTGGTCTCATCCATTGGCATATACAGTAGGAGGTTTTCGAGATCTTTTCAGAATGCTAATTTAGTCACGCTTAATTTAGCAACAGGCCGATGTTATCGCGATCGTTACACTCTCTCAACCACAAGGAGATGAAGAATAAGTATTGAATGATAGAATAGTTTTTCCTAATTACAGCAGTGGGCCCAGTCCCGTATATGTTTTTCTTTATTAAAAAACTACAAAAAATTTATTTTACGTACATTATCTAAGTTTTCAATTAATAAGTTTTACTTATTTTTTAGTAAAACTGTATGTCGGAATTAGATTTGTAATATTTGCTATTGATTTAATATTTAAATTTTGCAAAATTTTACTCCATATGGCCAGAACAATGTAAAATCGAAAATCTTCATTTGTCCCAAATTCCGTTCTCCGTGCTATCTATAAATAACGATTTTGTTGTAATCCATACATAAAAACCGTTTTATGAAGTTAAAGAATAGGAATAAAAACCATAAGTTACCAAATTGCATATTAAAAAGCATATTTGCATTAAACAATAAATGTTTAAAGTCTTAAGAAATCTGTGCTTAGGCCTTAATACATTTTATTAAAAAAAATTCATACGTGCGCTATCAACACCACTTTTCAGATAAATGAGATTAGAAAGCAATAATTGATTAAAGCTCATATAATTAGAGTCCGACCGATTAATCGGCATCGGCATCGGCTAGTATCGGCCAAAAAAATAGGTATCGGTATCGGCCTTTTTCGCCGAGGCCACATCGGCCGTTTTTGGTCGATGATGCATCGGCCTATTTTTCTGCTTTCATATTTTTGTTTTCATTTTTTGTACCAACGGGTTCTTATACCCCTTTTTAGTAATGTATTTTTAGATACTGTTTAATATAAATGTTTCCTGGAAACTAGGTATTTTTAAAAACACAGATTTTCTCGAAATGTCTATGCATTTCGTCTCTTAATGTGGATATCAGAAGAAGGGCATTTAATTTTTCAATCTTATCCATCTGTTCTAATTGGAAGCATTTTTTTCTCGCCCTTCCGGCCGATTAATCGGAATCGGCATCGGCCAAAAAATTTGGTTTCGGTCGGATTCTACACATCATGAAGAACTTGACATGAAATAGAAAAAATTTAACGATTTCTTGGAAAACAATTTTCTCAATAAGTGCTCACATTTTTCTATTATTCCATGTTTGCCTGGATAGCACGGAATAAGGGACTAGCACGGAGTTAGGCGCATTTACCTTAGTGGCTTAAAAAGTCTGATGATTTTCCACGTAATAGACGAATTTAATCGGTTTATTGCTTATTTTATCTACTAAAGATTTTAAATTGTATTGTTAGCTGAAAAGGCCTTCCCACCTCTAAACTGTTTTTTTAATGTGTAGCCCACTTCAGAGGTCAGGAATAACTTAACATGGGCTTAATACTAATTGAAAACTATTTAAGAACCACCTTGATTTAAGAACCACCAAGGTAGACTTAATGGTCTGGTTTCGCTCTCCATACACAAAGATATGCACAGTACTCCTCCGCCAGTACGTCTTAATTTTGTTTCATAGGACTGCACTATTTATCAAATAACACTTTGTCTAACAGTGCAAATTATTTTTATGTTATTTGAGGAAACTGGAGTAAATGAACCATTTGCGCGCTCGTCCTAACTTTATGATATGCCTTTCGACTTTTAAAGAACATGAACATTCGTACTTTTATAAAAAAATGTTTGAAGATTAATATTTTGTGCAAAGATTAATTTTTACAAACATTTCGATTAATCATTTTATGAAAAAAATAAAACTATCATCTGCTGATTTTAACATGTAGGTACACAATTTTGTATAATTTTTCAAAGCGCTTAGCAAAAAAACACTCGAGTTTTTAATCTATTTTTTTAGTTTTCTGTGATAATGTTATTCCTTTGATAATTTTGCTAGTCAATTTTGATCTACAAACATTAGTCCATCGATAAATAAAGTTTTCATTAACAAATAAATTGGAGCTGTACGCGTAAAATGAGAAAAAACTTGGGATTCTCTAATGCAGCGGTCCCAAAGGATTTGAATCAATTTCAGTTGCATGAGTTTCCGAACGAAATGTGATTTGAAGAAACGCCCACTTTTATGAAAACATACTACGGGAAAATAATCTCTGGTGTGGATTAATGTCATCTGGCGTGAACAATAAATGTACAATTTGTCACATCAATATATACATCTAATAAAAATAAAACAATTTTGCACAACACAATAGTCACACGTCGCGCAGCAGAAATACATTCATACATACGTAGACGGAAGAAATACGATCGCGAATTTTAAAGAAAATATCGAAACGAACGACCTTTCAGTTCACACACTTTGCCGTTGAAAGTTAATGCACACAATTAAATAAATCGCCACCCGGAAATTATTCAGCCACATTATGAACGATTGCGGCTGTTCAAAGGGCGTCCCAATGCGAACATCAACTCTTCTTACTTTTTATGCTCTAATCGTTCGGGTATCCGTTTGGTGCTTGGAAATATCCTGTCAGTCCGCACTACTACTTTCCGCAACCGCACTGCAAGTGGAAATGTTCGGTTGGTGCGAAAATCACAGGATTTTAAAGTTTTCGCAACCGGTAGATCTTGCAGTGATTACGCGCGCCACATCTGTAGACGTCGCTGGACTGTAGGCCTTATCGGCGGCAGCGCACGGCCCCGAGTCAGTGCCGGCGCCACCCAATCAGCGCGTCAACTGCCAAGTTCCAAGTAGCGAGCACAAAAAGCGATTGGCGATTAGCGAACCAGCCCTTAGCGTCGAGCTGATAGCTCGCCGGACCACTCGTTTGGTGGAAGTGCGCGAACCGTGCGATAAGAGGCTGTCACCGATAGATTATGCTCGCAGCAGCTAGCGATGCGGACAGTGCAGCGTCGCATTTCGTTGATGTCGAGCAATTTCCGAGATTAGGCCGCGATGCAGGGGGCGGCTCAAGTATGCCGGAGCACTTTGCCGCGAGGCACTCGATGCGGCGGTATTTGTCGTTTTGTTATGTAGTTATTTGCGTGATATTGTCTATCACAATCGATAGTTAATTGTACGTTCGATAGTGCTTCATCGTTGTTTTTTTGGCAAATAACATTCCAAATTTTCCAATGTCGTTTCATTTCTGGTGCAGGTGGGCTGGCAGTAGCCGCAACGTAAACATGCCGCTCGTCCCCCCCAACGACTTGAGTTGCGCCGCAGTAGTGGCTGGGCGTCTAAGAGGCGCAACTGGCCAAAGTGCCAATCACGTGAATTTCTCATCGATTCCGTGTGTATGCATCGCCTTCCTGTGCTGATTTCTAAGTAAATAAACATGTTTGCTTGGTTCTGATAGGGTTACGAAAATGACTTCTCTAAGTTCGTCTACTGGATTGTGCTTGAAAATAAAACCACTTCAATTATTCAGCGCAAAACGCAGTCAGAAATCAACAATCACTTTATTTACAAATTTACACTTGTTTGTCTTTACACTTGCTGCTACTTATTGGACAATTGCATGTTTCCCATTTGCTTGCTCGAATCCGACTGGACCCTCTGAGCTGCAACCGGCTGCCTTTTATACTTGTTTGGTTATGGCGCCGATTGCTCTTGCACATTCCAGTTGGACTCTCTCTCGATCGTTCTCGCACAGCCCATTACCATCGCGAACCATTCTTGCCATATCGGAATTATAGCAAGCCAGCCGTACTCCAAAGTGCATGCCTAAAAGTATGCCCGTAAAAGCATTCATTCATAGCACAGCAACAGAGTGCCTCATCGTTACAATATACTACCGCGACCAAACACTACACGAAATCTGTCGATTTAAACTACGAGACATCCATTTGAAATCCATGTCAAATTTTAACTCATAAATTTGAGTTGCGCTTGGTTTGTACGACACAAAAAGTGAATTTAGCGATTTTTATATTTTTACGATTTTGGTTTTGGCACCACGATAATGCGCCTTCTCACACTGCACTCGTTCTTCGTGACCATTGCGCCAAAAATTCGACCCATATCGTTCGGCAACTCTGTATTCGCCTATTTTAAGTTCAGGGACATCGTTTTGAGTTGATTGAGGAGATAAAAGCCGAATCGAAGAAGGTGTTGAAGGCCGTTCCGGAAAATGACTACTTGGAATGCTTCAAGGATACAATTTCGGGTATTTTTTGGACACAGTGGTATATCGAAATATGTATATGTTTTACAATATTTTTGTATATGTATGTACGTGGAAACTAAAGCAACACTACATTCGCCACACTTTCGTTGCATGCAGAAACACACCCGGAACGACCAGCAACGCGCCTTTGTCACGCAATCTCAGCACACAAGTGTTTGAAATTACGCGCTCAAGAACAAACTGAATCCGGCTCCAGCTCGCAGTTTAGTCAATTGCATTGCACTTTGTGTGCTATTGTGTTGCGATTATTGAAGCGGGCGCAAGAGCAGCGCAAAATTGTTGCTTTTAGCTAAGTGCAGCAAATTGCTGGGAACTTCCATGTAGGTGTCAGTCAGGCAGTGAGTTAGACGTGCTGTCGCTTTGTGTGCTAGTTTAAGAATTCGCCTGTACTGTTTGTTCAGTTTCCAAGCTGATGGCGGCTCTTTCTCGTTGACAAACGTCCAACTTTTATGGATATTAATGAGTCCTGACACGCCTTGTGAGCATTGTGTATTTTACACATTGAAACGGTAAAATCTCGACACATTTACATAGATCTTAACAAACCCCTAGAAGATTATTCGCACAAGGAAATTCATTTCTTAAAATCCGCTATTGACCGCGTATTTGCAATGTTTCTTATTGACATAAAGAGGGACTCTTTCAAAACAGCAGCTTAAGAAGCAAAATTAATTGGAACTATAGAAATTAATAAACACAACAATTTTTGTAGACATTGTACAGCACCAGGCTCGAGTGCAAGGAAATGAAGATTAAGTAGACAGATCTCAACTATGGAGCTAAAGTACACAAAGGATCTATAAACACATACAATAGGACCTCTATTGGACGCAAAATCCACCATATTGTGCGACTTTTTTCATGAACCCAAAGAGAGTTACAGTTCAGTTTCGAAGGGCACTTTGGGAGCTTTCCCATAGGCACAATTAAATATGTAAACACCTTAAGCAACCTCATCTCAACCTCAACGCACTCGCAGAAAGTATATTTATAAAAGACCTAGATAACTTTTTCCTTTGGTTGAGATTAGGCTGTGTCATAATTACCACTTAAGGGGTAACACCACTCTAGCGGCCGAAAAAAAGGCCTACATTTGCTGACTTATTCCGCGATTATAGAAAAAGTATGACGTTTTCTTTTGAAAGGGTAGATTAAGCACTTATTGAGGCATGGAAAATAGTTTAAATATTATTATTTTATTCAAAAAATTCACGCTTTTAAATCGCCTTATTTTTTAACCCTCAAACGCGTGAACGGAGTTCTCGTAATCTATGTTCTATTGTCTATGGTAGGGCGACTAATTCAATTTTTTTGAAAAATGGGTCACTTAAAAACAGTATCGATTTTTTAGAAAAAAATTTTGGTTTCGAGGCAAATCGGTGCGAAGCTTTGCAAACGCTCAACGCGTGCTCCAAGGCGCTGTGGAAAAATCAACAATTGATCGTGTGAAAATTTGTTTTTGACTATAGAATTGTTTTACTGACTCCAAATGATTATTTAAGCCAAAATACAAAAAAGTATTTTTGCAAAACCCCAAACCGACTGAAAAGTATTAACAATTTACTACAATGATCTAGAACTCATCGGTTCAACAAATTTAAATAATAATTATGATGATCAAGTGTCTAGAGGCTATGCCTCCAAATGCCTTTTTCATAGCCCTGCATTTTACCTGAAACTCTTTCATAGCCCTGCATTTTACCTGAAACTCCAAAAAAAAAAAAAAATAACACTGGTTAAAGATGCTTACGCAAATACTTACCTATGTGCTTCATGTTCGCCTTCCATGAAAATTCCAATTCAATTCCAAAGGCAATTAACGCCATTTCAATTACATTTTGGAATGTGTGGCTGCAGACGGTTGACATTTAATATCACTTCTGTAAGTAGTTTTCTATAAGTACTCGTCCAATGCATCTGAAATAACAAGTAGCGGAGCCTTTCCATATTTATAACACGAATGAACACACATTGTACACTCATAAATATGTACAAACATACATATTTATTTACGAATATGTGTACGAGTAGCATCAAGAACAACGAATATTGACGATGTTTTTCACCATGAAAATGTGCTCACTCCATTTATCTGAGCCATTTGTGCATAGGCAATTCAGCACCGACGGTAAACATTCGAGAAAAGTGCAAAGATATTCTTACTTGTGAAACTGTCATTGCTATCAACGATTGTAGCGAACTGAGCAGCCCATCAAGTACTCGTATTTCCGACATGGTTTTCGCCATGGGCGCAATCAAAGTTCGAATTTTTTATTTTTTAATTTTTTTTATTTTTTATTTGTTTAAAGTAATCCAGAAGATTAATACAGTAAGTTCGTACAGATTACTACAAAATGTTAAGTGAAATATATAAATATCCTAGCTAATTAATTCATTCAACAACAATTTGAACCGGGTTTCGGAATAGGAAAAATCGAAAACAAAAGAATTTGAGAGCAAATTGATTTCCTTCAAAGCTCTAAAAATTGGGGCAAAAGAAGCGTAATTTGTTCTTACTGCTGATGGGAAAAAAATTAATTATTCGATTAATGAATCATATGATTAATTGAAACAGAGCAATAATTAATTGCAATTAATCGAAAGAAATAGAAAATAATCGAATAATCGAATGATTTTTTTAATATTTTAACTTAACCGTGTAATTTTAAAGTATATTAGTATGTAAGCTTTTACCAATTGCCTTATAAAAAATAACAATGAATTAATACATATCAAAGGAAAAAATATATATTTGTATTTAATTTGTTCATTGCAGAGTTTTGATATAATAGTTTCGACAGGCGCGAGATCGTGAACCTGCCCCTCTTTTCAGTGGCAGTTGCACCTGCCTTTGAAAAGAGGTGCTCTGCTGGTACCGAAGTTTCTAAAAGATAACCGTACCGACGAGTTATTATATAAAGCTTAGGGTACACCGTTCGCATTTCTAAAAACGGGAGCATTCAAAAAAAGCAAAGCTCGTCCTGAACGTTAGGGTTAGGTCGTTGTATTTTTTGCGACATTAGTGAGCCAAAAAATGTAGTGATACGTTTTCTTTCGATTATTTTAGCATCTAATCGATTAAGGTTTCGATTAGTCGAAACCCATTTTTCGATACAATCAAATCGTGAACTGAAAGAAAAAATCGATAATTGTGTATCAAATGATTAATCGTACCATCACTAATTCTTACCCTCTCCAAACAGAAAGTGGCATAATATCTTAACGATCTTTGCGGAATAAAAAAATTGATACGTCCGAGTAGGTATTTGAACTAAGTATTTATCAAAAATATCGCCAAATTAAAACTCGTCACTTTTAGTGATACTTACATATATTCATAGCGGTTATAAATTAGCTCAACTCGTTCGACAAGCCTAATTCCAAAAGAACAATGGACGGACATGACGTGTCAACTCCTGTATCACGATGCTAAACTTGATACCAATATATTATTATATCAAGCATGTTTGATCTTTAAAATTGACTCAAAGAAGTTGTGTGTGAAATATAGTGATAGTGAAATATAGTGACTAGAGTACATTCGGGACTCGGTTTGGAAAACCAAATTTTCCATTACTCTCTTACATAAGTCGATCCCAGCAGTTGCTTACATAATATTATTTTCAAATCTGTCAGTTGTTATTGGTTATAACTAGTGTCCGACTGAATATTCGGTTTCGGGCCAAATAAGTGTTTCGGTTTCAGTTTCAGTTTCGGCCAAAAAATGCCCGAACGGCCGAAACCGAAAATTTCTAGAATACCAGTGAACAGCTGGTTAGTGCAGCCGAGCAGATATATAGTGAAAGGATGGGAAAGAGAATTTAGATGCCACCAATGTAAAATTAATATATTAAATTATTTAATTTTGAATATTAGCGAGTAAGGTACAAAAGGGTAATTTTTTTATGTTTATGTTTTTAAAAAATAAATTAATCATTTTTATTAATAAGTATTTATTTATTTATGTTATTTTTGTTCTTTATTTACTTACAGTAAAATTCGTTTATTGAAAAATGTTGATTTTGATGCTTGATGTGGTGATTTTTAACTATAAAGTTTCGGCTTCGGCCGAATATTAAAAAAAAAAAAACCGAAATTCGGTTAATTTTTCTATTAATTTTTCTTTTTATTTCTTAACTTGATCCTTACAGATTGGGGATTTATTATTGAAAGCTGGAACTCGATTAAATTATTACTTACATTATTACTACCCTTCCTTACTTAGCTATAGCTTTTATTTCAAATTGACATGGAATTTTTTTAACATCAGTTAAGTTAGGGCCCTGCTGCTGTCGCCGCACGTCTACGCCCATGCTCATCTTCGGTAAATATTGAAGTACGAGTAGTTTGCGGCACTGATAATAAGCGCAGTAATTGTAAATTTGAATCGAATCGAGCAGAGTCTCAATTACACACTCGAATCTGTTGTGCCGCCATAGCCTACGTATTATTTAAATACTGGATAAAAGCCTATGGAGTCGTCACAACATTTTCTTGAATCTCGCAGTTGGTGGTGTCTTAAAAATTGTTGCACTCTTGAAAACTTATTAAGCATAAATTCAATTGCGTATAAGTTATATTTGCATATTATTAGCTATTACAAAGTAATGTTTACGTAGGCTTATACCTGCATTGCTATTTAATTTCAACAATATTAAAAAAACTATCAGCTTTGGTTTTTTTAAATTGTCCCCTTTGAGCTAATAATTCAGTTTATCAACATCACACCACTGAGATAGCAGCGATTCATTACAAGGTGATCAAGCTTCAATTGCCCATCTTCAAAAAAACAAGCAAAGTTAAACAAATTTGTAAATTTTTTTTTTTAAATCAAATATATATTTATACTCAAATTCTTTAGATTTTTCATCTTCTATTTGCTGAACAACAAAATCGTTCATTGAAATGTGATGTTCACTTTTGACGCATTTTGTTCAACTGAGTGAAAAGTTTGAGTTTTTTCATTGTAATTAGATTTATATTTGTTGTGGCCATAGCAATGTATGCCGATTTATTATTTTATGATAACCCTAAAATTTTTTGTTTGTATAGGTTAACGGTACATTGAATTTTTTATGAACACTTTTATGACTGACGAGATGTGCAACTGTGAGCTTTTGCATGGAGCGTGACAAGTTCGATCACTGAATGCTAAAAGTTTTAATTTTCTGCGTCAGTTGAGGTAATTAATTAAATTATTATCAGTGCTCTTATTTCACAAACTGTGATTTTTAATAGGAAGAATGTCGAACGTACTGAATAATCATTCGACAACTGTCATTAAAAATAAATTGCAAAAAAGTCAAGGTTTCCATTGGTTACATTTCAAAATCAAGAGAAATGTTAGATTTACT
Source organism: Melieria crassipennis (assembly GCA_963668005.1). Lineage (NCBI taxonomy): Eukaryota > Metazoa > Arthropoda > Insecta > Diptera > Ulidiidae > Melieria > Melieria crassipennis. Next base: position 82,268,149 of record OY764961.1, on the reverse strand, counting down.
CAAGGCGAATTAATACAGGTGACCTCGTTGAATCAGCTGATTTCATTTTTTTGTGGTGAATTGTCAAAATTGCCTGTGTAAAACTTTGACAGTTTAAAAATGAAAACAGCAAGCTTTGTTCTGATTGGCTGTTTTTGACAATCTAAACCCAGAAAACAAAAGCAAAATACATTGAAATTTTGTTGCTGTCCTTACGCTATCACCTGTATGAATTCGCCTTGGATTTACCTAATAGGTTAAGCTTTACAGCTTTTTTCTATCTTGAGCGGTGTGCAATGTACATAGTTGATACCATTTAGTTGCAGCCAACTTAACGATATCAGAATTCCTGCATACTTCAGCATCATGAATAACGGAATCATGAAGCATGAGACGAGAACTAATCACAAAGGCAGAATTTCAGTAATCCATTGAAGTAATGGTTAACGTAACCAACCAGTGTCGCACGCAAGGGTGATTTTTAATGTTCAAAACCCCCTAATTGAAAATATGTTTCTTACGAACATGACAAATATGGCTTCAAATGAAATCCTGTAGGCGCCACTGTAACCAACACAAGGCATTCCCCTTGTTGAGATCCTGATGCCCCTAGCGGAGCAAATAAACAAAAACTTCATTAAATATTTATGACATATCTATAGGTATATAAAAAATACCCATGGTTGGATATAATTTATCATCGCTTCCTTACAGCTGGAACAAACGCTTCTACAAACTTATCTTTTTGTTTTGTTTTATCTTTACCAAACTTATTATTATAATTTTTAAGGTTAAACAAAACCGAATGTTTTTTTAAACAGTTTAGTGGCTTGCTGTGTGTCAGTAGGAAATGCGTTATAGCGCGTGACTGAAGTAGACTTTTGAACACCAAAATAAAAACACTGCCTTCTCCACAGGAACACAAATACAGTCGTGTCTGGGTATAGTGAACCCCCTATATAGTGAACACCTCGATATAGTGAACACCCAAATTTTGACATCGAGCCTCTAAATATAGAAACAAATTTTCAAGCAAAAAACAAAAACTGTATTTTGAGCAAATAAAACGAGTTTTTGAATAAAAATGTTCACCTTGATATAGTGAACAACCTCAATACAGTGAACAAGCCTTCCAATAATTAGTTCACTATATCCAGACACCACTGTAATAGTCTTTTAAAAAGCTACTAAGTTTTGCTGGGACTCTTTCATTCGCTCATACAACACGAAACGCTCAGTTTGTGTGAAACCTTTTTAATGATAAAAAAGTTAATTTATGTATGGAAAATCATTGAGAGCAATCGCTGAACAGCTGGTGGAATCGATTTTCACGAGCAAAATTAAACTTTTAACAAGTTTTCCACTAATACGTTTTCGCTTCAAACCCATAAAGCGTAGCGAAATCGGGCACTAAAACTTGTCTTGTGTACTTACATATGTCAGTAATTTGTTCATTAATTTGCATTATCAGCTCATTAGCGTCGGATACGAGCGCGTATGCAGTTGAATAGCTGTCTTATATATGTACAAACGTATATAAGACAGCGTATATATAAACATATACAAACGTATATATAAACATATACATACGTGTATATTCATTGCAAATGAGGGGCGTTTTTTCCACAATTGTCGATGTTCTTTCTACTGCAAACATGATGCCAAATGATTTGATGCCTTTTAGTTCCATGACGAGGTATGCAAATCTTAACTGTCCAAATGCACAACCGCTATCGAAAGCTGAAATCAGTGCAAGCCAGCTCTGTTTAATGTCGATCATTACTTCGACTGATCGCATCGAGCAGTTGTGTGTGTGGTGGCCAGGTGGCCTTCGACCCACACAGCATGGGCTGACATATCGCTGCGATAGTACGGTACAGCTTTAGCGTACGATTTGAATATGAAATGTTTACACACTTGTACACATTCAACTTGTAACTTCCCTGTCGGCCCTAAGGCAACTGGTTCCCAAAATTCATAGGTTTTTTTATGTCAATTGGACAACTAGTTGTCAAAGTAGCTGTCAGAGAATGTAGAAGCACAGATAACTCATCAAGTAGATGTCCAGTCTCATACGACGAAAACGGCACCAAAATTTCCATGTCTGAATTACAGCCTTTTCCCCCAAAGCTATTTTACGAACACAACTGCATGTGCTCATCCAGAACTTTTGCCAGATTGAATTAATTTTGAATTTACTTTCTTCCTTGTCGGACCTGAGACAACTGGTTCCCAAAATTCATTGGTTTTTCAACTGGTTTTTTGTAAGTCAATTGGACAACTAGTTATCAAAATAGCTGTCAGCGAATGCAGAAGTCAGTCAGTTCGCGTCAAATCGTTCACGTTCTGTGTGCGCGTTCATAGACGAGAAGAGCACATAAAATGAGAAAAACGAAACAGAGGTGAGATAAGCAAAAAAATACTGTTAAGGCTGATCTTACGATCCTTTTGTTACAACAACAATGTAGAAATGTTTGCATTTTTCGAACTTTCTGTTTCTATGACTCGAAGTTCGCTCGATTTGCACGTTTTGCCTTGAATGATCTCAGTTAGAATTTTGCGTGGTTGCGTGAAGCAACGAATTGAAGCAGCGGCTGAAAGGTATGTATTCATATATTTATTTATTTATTTATTCTTTAATTCATTTATTTATTTATTAATTGCAGGCGAAGTCTCCCAAACAGTTCCGGCAGAAGTGTGTCAACAAGTCGAAGTTCATCTTGGTTCATCTTTAAATGCACCAACCATTTTTTTATTCGCGATGATTTTTTGTTTTTATTTTTAAATATTTTAAAAATAAAATAATTATTTAAAAAATGCATTGTTTTATTTTCCCCATAAAAATCGAGTGGTTAGAAAACTAATCCAGAATAAACTAGTTCGCAAACTAGTCTCTTTGCAACTGGTTGGAAAACTGTTTTACTTAGGACTGACTTTGGACTACTTGCAAATGGATGCAGACGGGGACAATCGACTGTCGCCTAGGACACCGCCACGTTAAAAGGGTGAGTTTGCTCCAAGAAAACGAGTCGGTTCTGAGGTTAGTTATGACTGACAAGCAACCAGTTGAAAAACTACATTTGGACCAGTCCGATTTCCTACAGGGTAGTGACCGCTTAGCTGATTAAAAGGTATGATAACAGACAAGCGCCGTTTTAACTAAAAATCACATATTTCTGTATCTCAAAACAGGGCACAATGCGTGTGAAGCGGTGTTTGTGTGAGTGACATTAGAGCCCAGTAGGAAAGTGGCACCTTCCGTAATTCATTACAGCATACTTACTTTTCATCCGGGAAGCATTCCAACTTCCATACCAAACGCCCATTACGTTTGTTCAGAGCATGGCCGCCGGATCATGCATGATTTTGTAAAGTACAAATGGTATCATAGCAAAATCCTTCGGAATTGTTCGGCTTCCCATTCAAATGTACTTTACTTATTAATGTGGCGGTATGAAGGAAAACGTAAGGGGTCCGTAATGTGCTATTGGAATGGGCTTAAAATTGTAAAAATAAAATGACCTATTCAGTTTATGCCTTCTTCGCTGCGGATAATGCAAGCACTGCTTTCTTCACCTACGATGGAAGGAATATTTGGAACCATTGCCTGCGAAAAGTTGACTTGTGCGTTTCTTATAATTCTCAAGTGGTTCATGTGGATAGCGATGGAAATAGATGAGTGTTTAAACAGCCCGCGCTAGGAATCGAACCAGGGCCTCTGGCATGAAGAGTCAGCGCGCTACCCTCTGGACTACCGAGGCCAACTTATTAAGCTTGTAAAATCACTTCTTTCTTCTAGATTCGTTCTACTTAAATGTACATTCCACATTACAAAGTAAAGTGCACTTGGAAGTGACTATACGAACAATCATTCGGGGTTTAAATCGACTTCGCACTTCCTGTGCCTTCTTGTTTGCTTTCTTAGCGTAAGCTACTACCGGAGGTACTCGGAACGTCCTTACTAATACCTTAATTTTGGTAGCATGCCGTTTTCACCGCCAAAAGGTGGAGGAAACCGTGCATTATTATGGTAAGCACCTTACCATTTTCCTACTGGGAGGCCAAAAAGCTCTTATCGGAGTCCAAATTTATCGAACTTTTTGACACATATTTTCCTTGGCCGCTGGACATCTACTTGATGAGTTATCTGTGGTAGAAGTCAGTCAATTCGAGTGTGCTTCACATTGCGTTCATAGGCGAGAAGAGTCATGAAAATACCAAAGACGAAACAGAGGTGAAATAATCAACAAAATACTGTTAAGTCTAATCTTACGATACATTCGTTACAACGACGACATAGAAATGTTTGCTCGCTAGATTTGCACATTTTGCCTTGAATGATTTCAGTTAGAATGTTGCGTGATTGAGTGAAGCAAGAAATTGAAGCAACAGTTGAAAGGTATTAATTAATTTGTTTTTTAATTTATTATTAATTAATTAATTTATTTATTAATTGTAGGCGTAGTCAGTAATAATGAGAATATAATAATGCGTCAGGCCCCAAACATTTCGGCAGAAATGTGTCAAGTCCAAGTTCATATTTTTTTAAAACTGAAATTTTTTGGTGCACGTATGTATATTGTTTTTCATTCCCGATGAATTGTTGTTGTTTTAAAAATATTTTTGAAATAAAATAATTATTTAAAAATTTCATTGTTATATTTTCGTTTATAAAATTCAACTCGTTAGAAAATTAACCCAGAATATACTAGTTCTGAAATTACTCGCTTCTCAACTGGTTTAGAAACTGTTTTACTTAGGACTAACTTTGGAGAAGTTGCAAATGGATGCAGCCGGTGAGAATTGACTGTCGCCTAGGACATCGCCATGTTAAAAGGGTGAGTTTGCTCCAAGGAAACGAATCGGTTCTAAAGTCAACTATGACTGACGTGCAACCAGTTGAAAAATTACATTCAGACCAGTCCGAATTCCTACAGGGTCACATTGCGCGATTGATTAATATTGAGATTGATGCAGAATCGGGTGATAGCGTTTGTTATGGTTACATGTTAATAGGTTAGTAAATTGATAAAAATGCGATCGATTTATATTACAATTTATAAATATTGACTAAACCTACGAATTAAGTGTTTTACGCTTTTGATAAAAACCATGATTAAGTGTTTTACGCTTTTGATAAAAAGCATGATTCGCAGAATTGAAATGCTTGCATACTATGAAATACAAAATAGGGTAAATTCGGGTATTGTGGTATACCTATTTCTCTTTTGTCTATATCACGGTCAAAATCGGCCCAAATTTAATGAAATTAAGCGTATGACATATGTCAAGTATTGGCTTTCAAACAAAACATCAGGAAAAGGCTTCTCATGAAAACGTTCAGAGATATTCTTGAAAGTTTGAAAAACTCATAAGCTGACCATTTAAAAAACTGGCGGGTAATGTTGTATAGCATGTTCGGGTAATGTGGTATCCTACTTTTTTGTATTGGAGTTTATTCGATTGATTTGCAAGACAATATGATTGTTAAACATTTCTAAGAATCTATAAGTACAAACCCTGACTAAAATCAGTCCTCGGCTTACTGTAGTAGATCGAAGATCTACAACAGCATTTTTAAATATTTGCCATGCCCTAAAGGGTGGTGTAAGCTTAAATTATTCCTACTTTATTATTCCTTACACTTACATGCTTTTAGCGTTATATTTGCGTTTGTTTTCTTTTCCCGGCGTATTTAGTACTGAAAGATGATACACCACATTACCCTCCACGACCTACATATATCACATACACGAAATTGACTTCTTTTGAAATAATTATAAAAAATAAATTCATGTTTATCATAGAAATTATTCGTATATGCTATATTTTAGACAACACTCAACTCAAGCATTAAAATGTATTATTTTTGTGCCTTCAAAAATACTTTTTTGCGAGCTCAAAAAAAGTCGGTCGCATATCAAAGCGGGTTTTTAACAACTGATCAAAAGCAATAGTTGCTAAAAGAATTTTGATGCATGATTCTTTGCTTTTTTTACATTGTCAACATTTTATTGTAATTCTGTTGTCAGAACACCTATAGTTTCCGAGAAAAAGTGCTATACCACATTACCCGACCATACCACAGTACCACAGAAGCCACCCTAACCTTAGTAAATAAATTTGGTAATGTTAAGTTTTGAGCTTGATTACACAAATCGACGCGAAAAATGCACTTAAACAAACAAATTATTTGTAGACAAATTCTGGGTTAGTGAAGGCGATAGCGCAAATCATATTAGATTTAAAGAAAGGTCTTCGAAAGACCTTTGTTTTGGCTCTGAGTCAAATTATTTGAATTTATTTGAGTGGCAAAAAATTTAAAATGTATATAGCAGTAAGGAAAAAACTTTACATATATTACTTACTTACTTTTTTAACTGGCCATAACAATCCGTTACGGGGTTATGGCCTGCCGCAAAGGTTCTCCCCCGGCTCCTCTGCTTTGCGCGCGCCTTCTCCAGTTGTTCACACCAAAAGATGATAGCGCGTCCTCAACTTGGTCCTTCCACTAGAGACACGGGCTCCCTTTTCGCCGTCGACCATCACTTACCACATCGAACACCTTTCTTGCCGAATCTTCATCGTCCGTACGGGAGACATAGCCGAGCCAACGTAGTCGCTGGATGTTAATTCGCTGTATTCGTATTCGATAGTCGTCGCCAATACGAATAGGGCCGGAGATTTTTCGGAATCAAGAAGCATGAATGCCATGCCCACATAGAGAGATAGTTCAGTTTGGAGTCCTGCATAACCACGTAGTGTGTTTTGAATGAATTGAGCAGACTTTCTTTTCCGGTTTGATACGACGGACTTGTGTCTACTGATCGGAACAGAACACAATGCATGTAGTCAACACATGCGGATCATCGATGACCCGGTTTACAAGTCATCCCTCAAGGTCGAGAACACTAAAGAGCATTTTAACTGTTGTTGTCTAGCATTCGCGACAAGTACTGAGCAACAATGTACTAAAGTCATACTTAATCTATCCCTCCTCAATTCTCTTAGATTTCTAATGATCCCCTAGCTTCATCTACAATCGTCTTCACTTAACCCTTCCCCTTGCCGGCCTCGATAGTCCAGCGGGTATCGCGCTAGCTTCTCATACCGACGCCCCAGGTTCGGTTCCTGGCTCGGGCTGGTAAAACGCTCATCTACTTGTATCGCTATCCACATGAAGCAGATGAGAATTACAAGAATCGCACAAGTGCGCTCTTGGCAGGCAATGGCAAGTGTGAACGAAAAAACTACCAATCGCCGTTCGGATTCGGCGTTAAACTGTAGGTCCCCTCCCCTCCCTTTCCCCATCCGCTTGAAATCTGTGTTGTAACATATGTTGGAAAGACAGTGTTGTTGTTGTTGTTGTATCACAATCTTATAGAGGCAGCCACCATAACCTAACCTAACCCTTCCTCTTACTTCTACCTTTCGCATGGCAGACGGACAATGGTCGCCATGACTGAGTACTACGGAACGCCTTTGGCTCCCGAGTCCACCTTTAAATTATCATCTTCAACCGTTTCAACTGTCGAACTTAAGTTATGATCGATAAGATTCTTAGCTAATGCATAATTTTTTCATTACGCACTTATACGCACATATCTCACGAGGGAGCTGGACCTAGCCTATCCATATTATGCTATGTGTCGACTGTGTATGGGATCAGCTGAGTCGAAGTTTAAATTAACGACCTAACGCCACAATATTTGGTTATAAACTATTTATGTACATATATTTTTTTGTATTCAAACTTGTACGTTTTGCGCCTCAAGGGCAAAACATTTTTTAGTAAAGTGAAACACCAATAATAACTCCTTCAGATCGCAAGTTCCTTCTCATCGAATATTTATTACAATTTGCGTTACACTTATAAGCTTCTCGATCACTTAACGACTACCTAAGTTGTGTCTACAACAATAAAAGTAAATAACTTAAAGATGAGTACCACTCTCAGAGCTACACTAAACATTTGTCTAATAAAATATAATATCTGCACAATACAGTGTTATCATTTAAGTCATATGTATCATTTCAACAAATTGTACGTATTTACGTGTATTAAATAGGTAAAATTTCAATAGATAAAACTGCACTGTAAAAAGTTGAGTTCACACTCAGCTCGGCGATTCGAGTCACTGTTGCAAGTAAGTGTAGTTCAGTGTATTCAGTCCACTGCAGTTGTTGTACATATAGGTGACGTAATTCCTTTTGAGCTTTTCAATCAAACAATCACGCGATTGGCACAAAATTCTATCGAAAATGTAAAAGTCTCGTCAGACTTTCCTTAACTCTCAGTGCCAGGAGTTGAGTTGAGTATTTGATGAACGTATTTTGATGCTTTGGCTTAATCAGTTGTCTATTTACAGTTTATACAGGTCGCGCTTAAATCCAGCTGTGCGAGTTCCCACAGCCGCCTCACTTGTTGCCACGCAGCCACATTTGTATCTGTGCCGAGCTCCTGCCTTTGGTCTCTAGAACCATAAGCGCCACGTACAAGGAGGCCAGGAACATGCAGAAGCCGAAGAACCAGAACGTCATATCCGAGCCCCAAGCCGTGATCATCGAACCGAAGCACTTGGTCACCACGAACACCGAAAACCAATTAGACATAACGGTAAGAGCGACGGCGGTGGCCTTCACGTCGGGCAAGAACAGCTCGCCCATCATCAGCCACGGAATCGGGCCGTAGCCCACTGAGAAGGTGATCATGAAGAGGACGACGCAGAGCAACGGCAGCCAGCCAAGGGCGGATACATCCTTACCGCTGTCTTTCACGTTGAAGTAGGCGCCCAGGATGGCGAGACAAATGGTCATGATTGTGCTGCTGAACAGCAACAACACTTTGCGGCCAGCGCGCTCGATCAGCAGCGACGAAGTGAGCGTCATCACGACCTGCACGAAACCGACAATGATTGAACAGACAGAGGGGTCCAGCGTGCTGCCGGCGGACTGAAATATCGGCACCGTGTAGAAGATGACCGCGTTGATGCCTGAAAACTGCTGAAAGAACATGAGCAGCATGGAGATTACGAGACCGTTGAAGGCGGCACGATTGCGAAAGAGATCCATGAATGAGGCATTCGAGCCAGCCTGGTCGAGGTCACTTTGGATCATCTGAATCGCGGAGCGGGAGTCGCAGTACCTACCCCAAAGCCACTTGAGCGACAGAGCAGCGTCCCCACGACGACCCTGAATGTAGAAATTGCAGAATGCAATACGGGTAGGACTTGAGCTGCCTACGCACGACAATTAATAACGCAATTAATACCCTTATGGGTATTTACCTTTTTTAGTAGATACACGGGCGTCTCGGGCAGGAATATCATTCCAATAAAGAGCGCAATGGGCACCATCAGACACAGCACACTGAGAGTGGTCCAAGAGACGACAGCACCAATCAGATACACCAGCAGTATGCCGAACGTCAACAGCAGCTGGAAGAGCGTGCCCAGTGTGCCGCGTATGCTGGTCTCGGCAATTTCCGATATGTACATGGGCGCTACGACACAGAAACTGCCAGTGGATATTCCTAGAGAAGCAGACACCAATACTAGTATACTTGAAGTACGCTTCGAAATGAGTGCAGGATGGGCTCACCAATAACAAAACGCCCGAAGTACAGCATGCCGGCCGATTTGGCGAAAATAATCGAAAGCCAAGCAACGATGAACGGCACATCCATCATCAGCGCGGTGTAGCGTCTGCCAATAGTGTCGGCTATGTAACCAGTGGGCAACGCGCCCAGGAAAGCGCCAATAGCCACCAGCGAACTGACCCAGGTTTCTGTAAATGAAACAATTTGTAAATAAAGGACCGAAACCTCCTTTCACAAATTACGAATGCAGCATATATACATTTTTTTAATTTTACATGCATTGTACGGAACAAAATTCAGCTCTGTGCAAAGGATATTTAAATAATTGTATGAAAAATATGCCTACCCACCAACACATATACGTGGGTATGTAAAATTATTACTGCATTGACCAGAATTTATGCGCTGCAGTTTTGAATCGCATAAATTATAGGTCAAGGCATTGTAGCTATTCGCCAAATGAAATGTATTTATTCCGTTTACTTCCCTACTGACACGCCATTGAAGAAAGCAAACCTTCGATGGTGCAACGCTCGCAATTTCCTAATACGACGCCACGCGCGAATGACGCACAAACGGGCGCTCGAAGCGCAAACCCTTCAATACATTATGCCATAATTTATTACGGTGGCCCACTGTCCAGTAGTCGTACTGAGCCAACGTAAATGGGAAACTACAATGTTTTCGCATTAAGACTTTAATGGCTGTCCTTGGCAATTCCCTGCTGAATATTTCGCGTAGAATTGTACCTTTCCATTCAATTTAACCATTCATTACTGCTAACAACAGCGACTGCGTTTGTATTCGCGGGCTACCGTTCGCAGAAGCAGGTTGGATGCCATCCTGATATCACTTACGTTGTTCCAATGTGAGTTGTAATTCCGATGTATCTGGCATTGGTGTGCTGGAATTCATATCATGCGCGTTTGCGTCGGCATTGGGATTAGCGCTGATTTGCGGCAAGACTGGCGATGTCCATGCTAACGCTGTCCCAGCTGATACGGCACCGAGGCACACTACGTCGAATGAGAAGCCGAGTTTTAAAAGAAGGGATTGCGGTTGTGGTTGATTTCAAACTCGACTAACCTACTAGTGCTGCGAAGTATTGCATTGATTTCGAGGTTCGTACGACTCCATCCTGCAGCGGATCGTAAAGCATAGGATTGCGAGCATTCGGGTCATTATCCTCCTGACTGACAGTCTGTGAACATTTGAAAACAGTATAAATGAGAAATTTAGATTTAGGCTTTGGTTATGAGATACGCAAAAATAATGAGTTATTTTCCAATGGAAAACTTCATGATGAAAGTAACCTCAAGAGTCTTCAGGGGAGAGAGTGGTACCTTCGGACCTACTTTGTGTTAAAATTGTCCTGTGTGGCTGCGTTGATACTAAGAAACTATACATCCGTTTGAGTTTTGAAAAGAACCGAACCGAGTCAACAACTATGTTAAGTTCTGACACTTTTTTTAGGAATTTTTTTTGAGAAAACGGTTAAAGATACAAGGCTGAATATGAACACACATTTATTTAGAAAATACAATTTTTCAAATTGAATGAATCAAAAAAAGGGGTCCATGGGGCGTCCATCAGTGGCGGCATGTCGGCGAGGAGGTGTCCCGCTACCGGAAGTGATTCCGTCAAAACCCGTCATCCGAAACACAAAAATCGAACACATTCTTAATGTGTACCGTATTATCTATTGAATGAACCAAGATCATGAAAAAAAAATTAAAATTACAAAAGTTATGAGGTTTTGAAAAAAAAATTAAGATTTTCGCATTTTTTTGTTCACTTATTATTTTTTTAAATAAACAATTTTCAATATTTTTGGAGAAAAAAATTTGGTGACGATTGGTTCGTTCCAGCGCCTTCAATCACTTCCGTAAGGTCCGAAAATGTGGTTCTCAGAAAACCGCGTTTAAAGTTTAAAGCGCGCTCGGCCGGTGCCCGACACTGCGCTATGTAACGGCCTATAACTTTTGTAATTTTTCAGATTTTGATCTGAAATTTCTGGAGCACATTTTTGAAACATATATCTACACGATAAGGCAAAAAATCGGAAATTTTTTTTTCCCACAAGGTGAGAACCTGCCTTAAGTATTTAAAACAAGCAATGGAAACTTAATTATTTGGAGGCAAGAGGTTCTCCTCCGAGTACGAGCGTTTCTTCCAACTGCAAATCTAATATCGTTAGCATGGAAATTGTTAAAAGATACCACTCCTCATTTATAATTTCACGCGATCCTATACATGTGTCTATAAGTTAGACGAATGAAAGAGTATGCTTGCTTGATCGATTATTTGATCGTGATCTTGATATCGATTCTAACCCGTGATCAGGATGAGGCGTTGCACAGTGTCGCGAGTAGGGACAAAAATCAAAAAAATTAATTTCGTAAATGTAGAAAAATAAGTTTGTAGTACTGAAGTAAATACCTCAAATTACTAAAATGTGAAAACGGATTTAAAAAATATCAATTTATATACCGATGGCAGGCCACCAAACTTGCACTTTGTGAAGGTGGGTGACTTGGGTAGAAATTATTGCAATTTGTTGAATGTAAGTTCGAGGTCTCTTATTGAAAAATTTCCCATGGAACCTTATGTTAAGTAAATATATTCTATAAATATACTATTTTTTCAACTCTGTGGAAGCTTTCCCTCTTTTGTTCTGCTTTCCATATTCATTGTACCGTTACTTAAAGAAACGTCAATTCGTAGGAATAAAAGTGCAGTGTCATCAAACTTTAGATAAACTTTAAAAAAATACTCCTTCTCACTCCTTCGAGATTTTACAGTGTGATATAGCTGAAAGTATGTATTAATAGAAACCATGGACTTTAGCTGCACAAACTTGCACGTTTTTAAGAAATTCAACATTTTCAGTGGCGTATGCAGTCAAAAATAGGGTCCTTTTTGCAACATGGTTGGCAGGAAAACATAGCGACCACTGCTGCGTTTCGCTGGAGCTATACATTCTTGTTTGTAATAATATGCAAACACCACTTGATTTTGAAAAATTACAAAAAAAGGTAGATTCGATGGAAGGCTTCGGTAATACTGGATGGCTTGCCATCGAATCAAGGCAACTTTCGAAAAGAAGCAAAACTGGTTAATGTCTTCAGAACCAATTATAGCAGTTAATAGGAAAATTAAAGGTAAACATGAAAACCGAAACTCTGATATTATGCAATTTAAAAAAATTTAATTTAGAATTGTGTCAAAAATAGATGTAGAGGGTTAAATTTGAATAATTCGTCATCGGAAACCGATTGTCCTAGCAGTACAGATTAACAAATTGTAATTTTTAATGAAAATATATGCTATACTGAATTAAATAAGGGATGTTATTATTTTCTATTTGGGTTTGAAATTACTTAGATGCGCATAAGTATGAACAGATATTTGTATATTTTTCAAAATTTCTTTTTTTTATAACAAGCGTATTGGTAAGTTGATCGAAAAAATTTTTGCATATGTGTTTATATTGATGATATGATATGCTGTACCAAATTTCATCAATATATCTTTTATAGTTTTCGAGATACTGTCAACTTAGTATTTGGTTTGTATGGGAGGTGGGCGTGTCCGTGGGGCGATTGAAGTAATTTTTGGTGTATTAATTTATCTTTATAACAAAATCATATGTACAAAATGTTATTGCCGTACGACTACTCCTTCTATTTTTGTCCCTCGCTACTATGGACTCGCGACACTGTGCGTTGTAGTGTTAATCAATAGTGTAGCGCATAAGGCACCACTGCCCACATTATTGTTGTCGTTTTGATTCATCAGTACATACACTATGGCAGCGGTTTTCAAACTTTTCTTCTTCAAGTCTTTCATGAGATAAGCCATCACGCTTTCACCCACATTTTGTACTATGTATCAGTTGTTATCATTACTTAATTGTTGGATTGTGATTGGATTAATCCTATTGTGCGTGGAAAGCAGCAATTCTAGCACATGTGCTAAAAAAAGTAAACAATTTGTTGGGCAAATTTATAATAATAATAATAATAATTGACTGGCACGAGAGCCCGATACCGCGACTAAGGCCTAGCTACCCGCAACCATCCATGTGCGTGCGATGTTTTTTTTTTTACATGCTGGGAGCTTTTTCATGGGCAATTTTACTCTCACAGGTTTGCCATTTCCTGCTGAGAGAACAGCCGCCGAAAGAAAAATTGTTGTTTTTCTTTTTTCGGTGTTAGCAGCAACGGAGTCTTGAACCTGGCTTCGAGCGTCGCATTTGACTCGCGGCCCAACGCACTAGCCAGCTGAGCTACGGCGGCGAATTGACTATATAAATAAACTATATTCAATTTGTACGAATCGAGTGTCAGAATCCGATATGCCGGCAACATCCCGAGAAATATTAAAAATCTATTAATTCAAACAAGCTACCAAAATCCTGAATTCCTATAACTAATATTTTTCTTCAATTTTTAGCGTTTAACTAAAATTGTTCCTCTACAGTGGCGCACACAGGAGGGTTTTGGGGGTTCAAACCACTACCCCCCAAAACACAAAAATGGCTGGTACAAAATATGGTTTCAAATGGTATTCGGCAACAACATTTTCATATAAATTACGTTGCATTACACGCGACGACATGGTAAAATTTGTCCACGCACACGAGGCATCAATATGTAAGTCGATGATGTTAGTCAAGACGTGCGACGAAAATTGCCGGCGCGGCTGCATTGAGCAATTAAAGTTTAATGATTAAACAGTTTGGTGTATTTTTTCTAGATTGCGAGCGTAGGGTTCAAGTTCATTGTTGGCGTTCTGTACGCAAATCGCGGCGACGGTGCTATCACATGCAGCAGCACTGCCCCGCCGAGCGGGGATTTAATTTTAGAAAATGCAAATAAATACTCGATGCAGCGTTCCCCACGTGCCTTCCCATTAACGTCAGCGTCTGAATGGCGTTAGACGTGTCGTTCGCCCGTCGCCGCGTTGCATGTGATGCAATCGGGCGCGGAGTCTTGGTGGCAGGCGCACCGTACTCATTGGTGGCTGTGCGATTGCAGTTGCATTTGTTTATTTATATAAGTTGGTGGGCGTGTTCATACGAGCGCATGATAGGCAGTGTTTTTAATAGTCGCAGCAAATCCTAACTATTCGCAGCAATTTACAAAATTTGCCAAAGCTCTTTGCGTCGCAAAATTTTTATTTACGAAAATTATTGACAATTTTGGCAACGCGCCACATACGCAAAATTTGGCGGCGACAACGACAATAGCAACTGAATGACGATATCAGCAAATATACATAAAAACAGAAATCTATGCGGATTATTTTAAGAAATTCTTTGAAAAATGCAGCCGCAGGTGCAGTCGCAGTCGAGCAGCGCGTCGTTGTCAAAATCGCGCAAAAACTCGATGCAGCATAGAATTTATGTGCGTCCGACTGGGTGTGCGAGCGCTGCGAGATGGGGGAGTGTTCGGGCGTGCGCCTGTTTGCCCGTTGAATGTGTATGTGTTGCGTACTTTACGAGTTGCGACCTTACCTGCCACCAACGCGCCATTGCGCGCACAACTTTGTCGGAATCCATTGGCGCTCTCGATCCTCACCCAGCCACAACCCTACCGACTCTTCTACCGTTATATAATCGAGCGCAATCAATTATTTTACAAATTGTTCGATCCAATCGTGCAAACACTTGCAAACACTTTCGGACTGCTGACGTGCGATCCTCGAATACGGAATAGTCCTTTTCACTTCCGTTCAGTGAGTTCAGTCTTCCGCGTGCGTTCACGAACGTGCGCCCATTGTGTCTTGAGCAACGTTGCAGGTAATCCAAAAGACCAATTCGCGTTTTCTTTGCTTGGTAGTCGTTTCGCTCTCGGAAGGTTGAATTGCTTTTTGGCTTTTGTTTCTGCTCGACCGTTTGCGTCGAATTCCACCCAACGACTGATGGGGACAGGGATGCGCTCTTCGAAAACTGCAGTTCTTCGCGCTGTGCTGCCGCTTTCGTATATCCGCAGTCTTCTACGCACTTTGCACTCTGCCGCGATTTCGCTGCGCTTCTCAATTGCATTCAATTTCGATAGTGTTTTCACCCGTACTCGCATTTGTTGCTCTGCTCAAATTGTCTTCGACATTCATTAATTTTCAGTAATTGACGATTTATTTTCTTGCTCGTCGGCCGTGGTGATGTGAGACTGATTGCAATAGCAATTATAATTTTCTGGAAAACTGATTGCGAATCCTGACAATGACATTCGCCTACAACTGACGGAACTAACTGATATGTAAACCAGATCCTAGTGCTGATAACGATCCTCGAAACCCCTTTTCTGTCCATCCAAATTCCAAATAATAGACTTTAGTAGTTTGGCTTCGAATAACTTGGCAAAGCTAGGAAAGAGTTTTAACAAACTGCTACTTCGGTCGGCACTGGATACGAGTGTAAATGGCAAACAATGAAAGAAATCTTGTTCAAATCGTTTCGCATCTTAGGTGTACATCGCCACAAATTAAAATAATAAAAGAAATAAATAAAATTACTTGTAAAATTGTTCTTGGCCAACAATTTTAACATAATGTCGCTCAGTGCAAATGGACGATACGTATTAAACATTCAAAAGAGCATTAGAGCTTTTTAACTGAATACAATAACTAAAAATAATACCAAATTTTTTGGCCGATGCCGATTAATCGGCCGGAAGGACGAGTTTGGCCAATGCCGAGTAATCGGCCGAAAGGGCGAAAATCGGCCAATTCCGATGCCGATTACATAGAAAAAATAACACGAATGCATTCAATCAAAAACACAGTCTATTTTATAAAATAACAAAAGGAACTATTACAAGTTGTTTGTAATATTCATCACAAAATAACAAAACAACAAAAAAGAAATAATTAAAAACTAAATAACAACGAGAAAAGAAATAATTAAAAACTAAATAAAAAAACAAGAGAATTCAGAATTCTAATACATTAACATGTATTAAAAAAAATAATATATCACATTTATCCACTGAGAGAGAAACAAAAATAGTGACGTAAATATTGCATAAAAATTCAGTTTTTTATTCAACTTAAAATTACGATTTTTATAATAAAATGTGTACTCTCAAATTGTGACACAATGTACAGATGCAGTGGGAAGAAATCAGAAAACAAATTTGGAAAAACTAATAGGTATAAAAGGCCTGCTAAAAAATGCTTACAATTAAAAAAGAAGGATAAGATTGAAAAATAAATGCCCGTTCTTCTGATATCGACATTAAGAGACGAAATGCATAGACATTTCGAGAAAATCTATGTTTTTAAGAATACCTAGTTTTAAAAAAAACATTTCTAGGAAACATTTATATTAAACAGTATCTAAAAAGGGGTATAAGAAAACGTTGGTACAAAAAATGAAAACAAAAAACGGAAAACAGAAAAATAGGCCGATGGCATCATCGACCAAAAAAGGCCGATGCCGATTCTTTTTTTTTGCCGATGCCGATACCAATTTTATTGGCCGATACTAGCCGATGCCGATTAATCGGTCGGACTCTATAAATTGAATTATATGAAACAATTGCAACTGTTCATAACAATTATATGTTGATCGATATTTTGATCATTGCAAATCTAAAGATGACTTAAAAAAATATATTCTCGTTGAAGTTTTTTTTTCTGATCGAGATAATAATAATAGTAATAACAATAAAAATACAATGTCGCTGGTGTAATTTTTTTATTAATAATTTATAAACAATCGTTACAATATATGTATATAGTATCGCAAAACTAATTGTAACCACTGTATCGTATCTGGCGATTTGATTGTTTGATTTGTTGCACGATTGTTTTGTAGCAACGCAGTTGTCGGACGAATGTAAATACGAGTACAAACAACAAGAGCCAGGAAAGGGAGCGAGCACTGTTGGCGTATGATGAGATTGAAATTGAAATTGTGGTACTTGATTTACTTACTTTAACATTGTGATTGTTCGAATTCAAAATTCTTGTAGCTTTCCCACTACCCACATCCATATATTTCTCATATTGCATTATCATAAATGCAATAAGTTTTATGTTTAGCAAATAACTTTACAATTTGTATTTTTATGACTGGCAGATTACTTCTTTTACAATGCAGATGGTGAAATATGTATGTAAACATTTACCGGCTTACCACTAACCGGCTACGACTGTCCTGTTTTAGAGGAATTACCGAAGCAAACCACATAACGAGCTCCCATAAAGTAGAGTAAAGAGGTCTGCCGCAACTTGGACACCCCTTGTAATGATTATGTTACATGTTATTTCAAGTTCTTATGTAGATTTCTTTGTCTAAAAATCATAAATTATTATATTTGTAATACAGAGAATTTACAATTGGCGAATTAGGCCCGTAACTGGTTTGCGCTACATCAGATCATATAAGATCAGGTCATAACAGAACATCAGGCAACCCGAGCAGACCCATCGGACGGAACATCGGAAACATTGAGTTGAACTGTGCAATCTGCGCATATTGCATTAATTTGCGCAAGTTGAGGTAAAAATCAGAACCATTGAAACAGCGTTGTTTTTCATGCAATGCAGAGCATTGTATTGTTGTTGTTCGGACTCATGCAAAAATGTCAAAACAAACCAAATATCCAACAATTACACTGTGCGTGAAATTTGCCCTCAAAAATTAAGACATGGGGGGACCTACTGGGTGAGTTTTCTATAGGTATACTGAGTTGAGATCCACCAGCCGTTTGGTAAGATTGGCTCTAGTTTAAGAGAAATCCGACTTTGAAATTTGGTATTTTTCGTCAAGTTTGTCGCTTAAGTCTTCGAACGTTTAAATGCTAATATGTCCTAAATCGTTCCGAATATCGCTTTACTGTCTTCGGCAAGTTTTAGATATTTTAACGACCAACACATTTGCTTAAGACACCAATCCAAAAAAAATACATTCAAACTGTGTAATTGCGATATGTGCATTTTTTTGCGCAGCGCTACATGGCGTATGAGTGTCATACGCCACGTTGAGTGTTATAATTAAATGACACTCATACGCCACGTAGCGCTGCGCAAAAAAATGTACACATCGCAATTACACAGTTTGAATGTATTTTTTTTGAATTGGTGTCTGAAGCAAATTTGTTGGTCGTTAAAATATCTACAAACTTGCCGAAGACAGTAAAGCGATATTCGAAACGATTTAGGACCTACTTAAGCGACAAACTTGACGAAAATTACCAAACTTCAAAGTCGGATTTCTCATAAACTAAAGCCAGACTTAGACTTAGACTTACCAAACGGCTGGTGGATCTCAACTCAGTATACCTATAGGAAACTCACCCAGTAGGTCCCCCCCCATGTCTAAATTTTGGACTTGCACAGTGTTATTAGCAAAATGAGTAAACATAGCAAGTCATCAGCAAGCCTCTAAAAGCGACAGCAGATTATACACGTGATATACACACATATGTACACACATACACATCAAAAAGTACATATGTATCTACGGTATGCATGTAAATTAAAAGTGCCGCAGTTGGGAAAAAATTAACGAGTTGTTGCCCTCTCTTCGACAATTCTCTTCTATTGGCGCTGCAGCTGCTGTGATCGCAACACAGCGAACGATGCGCAGCAGTCTCTGCATGTGGAGCACACACGCCCACTTTAGCTCAAGCCAAATATCACGACGCACATCACATGCTGAATGCGGTCAAGTGCGCGTGGCTGCGATCACGACTTGCGCACACAAACGGGGGCTTGTCGCACTTTGCCTCCAACGTGGCACCATTCGCCGCAGCCTGCCAACGGCGAATACATCCAATATCCGTTTCCCGGCTCTCCTGTCTTAATTGGGCGTGGTGATGCGACTGGCAAGGGCCAACGTCCCCACGGCCCAACTTATCACTCAAAAACGTGAGCTTCGAACTGTTCAAATTCGTAACAGATGGATTCCACGGCACGTTCAACAACATTTACATTTATTTGTCGATTAATTCGTAATTCATTTGCAAATTTCAGCTCACTTTTCCAGTGAGCCGTGAAGCAGCTGCTGTTTACTGGTGTCACTTCGCTGTTGACAGTTTGCTAGTCGCAGTGCGTACTCGCTCGCGAACCAGTATTTGTTATAAATAGTAAAATCTTAATTTTGCGCCTATAATAGGTATATGGTTTGTCAGTGAACACAATTGCGCAAACGATTGTATGTGTGGAACGAGTGCGGTAGGCGAGAGTTTTAACCCTTTAAGATCATAAGTGCACAAACGTGCGGGTTCTTGAATGCCGGCAGATCTTCAATAAGACATTGCATCAAATTAAGGAGTTCTCTGATAAACAGTACTGAAAAATATTTATAAAAATTTAAAAGAAATTTCAAAAATATTTATAAACAAAAATTTTCCTAAAATGATATATTTTATGGATTTAAAAATTTCGTCTAAAGAGAATGTCAGTTATAGTTAACGCAGAGAGAGAACACTGCTAACATCTGTTAGCACATCTCTTAACATTTTTCTTTCCTGAAATCAGAGCTATAAGCTTGTGTTCTGAATCTATCGAAACGGTTCTTGAAATCTTTAAACATAAACAATATGGTTATGGCAAAAAAAAATCATTGCTTTTAATCAGTGATGGTTACCAACACAAATAAGCATTGGCAACAACATTAACTAATTAACAACATTGGCACAACTGGCAATGTACGCATACAAAAAGCACTGAATAAAATCGGGGTCTAAATTTGTTAAACTTTAATATATATATTTATTTATTTATTTTTTTATTTAAGCCAATCAAACAACAAAATATCTACAGGCTAGAATAAATATATGCATATTATAAAAGGAGAAAAAATATTCTTTACAATATTTTATGTGTAGGTAGACTTCAGAATGTTTTTGTGATAAGTAAGTTAGACAAATTTCAAAAAAAAACATACAAAAAAACTATGTGTGTGTTTTTATATAAAAGTACCTAAAATGTTACCATAAGAAAACGAAGTTTCGGGCGTTCTTCCTTTCTTCATCTGACAAAGTTTCCATATTTTTGGG
Organism: Melieria crassipennis; assembly: GCA_963668005.1. Lineage (NCBI taxonomy): Eukaryota > Metazoa > Arthropoda > Insecta > Diptera > Ulidiidae > Melieria > Melieria crassipennis. The sequence goes on along the minus strand of OY764961.1, from coordinate 82,247,560 downwards.
AATGAAAAAATTGCCCTAATTTAAGAAATTTCTATATTTATTGCTTTATAATAATTATTCCCAATAAGAAATTTTTCACGTCGCCCATAACTATTATCATGTAATAAATATTTTTTAGTTGCATAATAACTCTTATAAGTAACAGGTATATTTTTCGTTGTCGATAAATATTATTTTGGAATTTTTGTTTTTAACAAAAACTAAAAGTAAATAAATAAAAATAAAAGTTATGAAGCAACGTAAAAAAAATTTTCTCAAAATAATAGTCATCGGTAACGTAAATAAAAAAGGCATAAATAAAAGTTATGATGCAACGTAAACAAAAAAACTCCCAAAATAATAATTATCCAGAATGAAAATATTTATTTCTCATAACAGTTATTAGTGCAGTGCAGCCGCCGTGGCTCAGTTGGTTAGTGCGTTGGACCGCGAGTCGAAGGCAGCGACCCAGGTTCAAATACTGCCTGTAATAACACCTAAACAAAATAACGGGAAAACTCGTTTTCTCTTTCGGTGGCTGTCCTCTCAGCTGGAAATGGCAAACCTCTGAGAGTAAAAAATGCTTATGAAAGAGCTCCCAACCTGCCGTTCGGAACCGGCATAAAACTGTAGGTTCCTTCCACCCGCGTGCAAATTCACACGCACAACACGGGTGGTTGCGGGAAGCTAGGCCTTAGTCTCGCGTAAGCGGGCTGTCGTGCCAGTTAATTATTAAACAGTTATTATGCAACGTAAAAATTAACTGTCGCAAATAATAATTATAATCAACAAATGAAATTTATGTTGCATTGTAATACAGTTGAACCTCAATTATCCGGGTTGCTCGGGACCGGGCTCATCACGGATAATCGAAAATACCGGTTAAAAGAGGTTTATAAATTTTATTATTTTTATTTATTTTTTATAAGAACATGTGAAACTGCTTCTATAAACGTACATTTGCATCAAGAAATCTTATTGTATTTAAAAAAATGCATTTATTTAAAATAAATATGTATATTTATATGTGTGTTATACGGGAAAAAAACAAACACAAGTACATGTGCTTCACGGATAATAGAGGTAAAAAAAATCAATTACGGATAATAGTGGTAAATCACGGTTAATAGAGGTATAAAATCAACCACTCAGCATCCCGGTTAATAGATGTTCCCGGTTAATGGAGGCCCGGATAATCGAGGTTCAACTGTAGTTACATTGAAATTAATTTCTTAAAAAACTTCTAATAGTTAAGTCCCTGAATCTTTCAGAGTGCTTTGCTGAACAACGCTAAACTATTTTGCAACAATTCTTTCACCTAGTGCTGTGGAATTTTAGATTTTTTTAACCCGGTACCAAAAACATATTTGTATTTTGATTTTTCATTTTTTAAATAATCGGCATTCTACTTATACATTACCCCACTGTGCGACGCTGCGATCGTATGCGTGCTGCACGTTTGCCACTTAATTAAATGTTTGTATGCCACAACTTTCCTCAAAGAGGCCCAAAATGGGAACGAAAGGACCATTCATTAGTGTTTTAAATACACTAATCCATGATACGATTAACAAGGTAGACTGAGTACAGAGAGCCTTCTCCAAAGTTCTTTGTTTACGTACGCCAATTTGAATGACAGCAAGAATTTGCCTCTCCCAAAGAGCATTGTTACATTGTGCAAGTAGGAGTAAGTAGTATTGTTTTGCAGAGTATAACACTTCGTTCAATAATGTGGGTGACTGACACATAGATGGCGGCACTAATACTAAATCAATATTTTTTTTCGAAATTGTGAACCTTTTTAGGCTTACTGTCAAAATTATATGTCAATCCGACCATTAGTTTACAAGTTACAGTGCTTTAAGTGACACTACTTTTGAGTTTTCAAAAAAAATGAATTCAAAGCAATTCCGTGTGCTGATTTATCATTGTTTTTTAATGAAAAAAAATACTGTTCAATGCCAGGAATGGCTTGAAAAACATTATTCGGACTCTGCTCCATCAAAAAGAACCATTCGTAAGTGGTTTGCTAAATTCCGTACAGGCCATATGAGCACCGAAGACGATGAACGCAGTGGACGTCCAAAAGAGGCTGTTACGGACGAAAACATCAAAAAAATCCACAAAATGATTTTGGAAGATCGTAAATTGAGGTTGATTTGTATAGCTGACACTCTAAAGATATCAAAGGAACGTGTTGGACATATCGTTCATGAATATTTGGGTATGCGAAAGCTATGTGCAAAGTGGGTGCCGCGCGAGGTCACAATCGACCAAAACCAGAACGTGTCGATGCTTCGGAGCAAAAAAAAAAAATTTTTCTGAAAAGTTGGAAGATCGCTATAATCGGTGTATCGCCCTCGATGGCAACTATGTTGATGAATAAAAACGAATTTTGGCAAAAAAATGTGTTTTAATTAGTTAGTTACCCACATTATTGAACGAAGTGTTATGTGAGCGATGTTCTATTTCAAATACAAAATTCAAAAATGAAATATAAAAACAGACATATGTAACTATTTGTTACTTCACATTCCTGGTTATATTTAGGTGGTGTAGGAATTGTGTATCCATTAAAAATTATCCCCACTGCAATGACCTATTGTTGGAAGCAGTCAGTGACTTGGCTTTCTTAAGCGGTGCTAAAAATATTTAACTCCATCAGTTCTCTCCTTATTTTACCCCACTTATATCTGACCACAAATGGAGTTTAACTCGCACTTGCGGGCGGGGGGTGCAAAAACCTCTTAGGAACATGCGACCATGTCCAAACTGTGGGATAACGCCAATTGGTGGCAATAGTCAACCCTATTGACTTCTTGGAGCATTGTCGAACCCTGTCTTCTAACCTTGGTATCCTGGCAAGGACTTCGAAATTTTAGTCCTTACCTAGTTCTACACTTGGAAGAGGCTGGAAACCGATTAAACCCGTGGCGGCCAGGTCGGTTGGTAAAAAATGCTCCATGTTTTAAAAAGTTTACTATTCCATCATAAATTAATATTGAAATTTTTAATTACGAAGTTACTTATCTACTCTTACTAGACTTTTACACTGCAAAAATTGGCAATTCGGTTTTGTCGCGGCTTATGCTTTACCTACTATATGAGTAAATGGATCTCTTGGTTACCTTTTCGTCAACGATTGCAATCATTCCATTCGAAATCATATCAGTGAAAGCCATGAAACACCTACTCGTCGGCAGTAAACACAGGTCCGCCCGCACCCTGAATAGACACAATCACAGTGACACCAGACACCCAAAAGAGTTACTCAAAGGCGTTCATTAATAAAACTTGAGAATCGCACTACCGACATGAAAGGCTACGGCTTCCTGCTACTTGACTATGAATAGACACTGCTGATAAGGGCTTCGCGTTGCCGGCGAGTATCGGAGTCGGACTGAATTTCTTAAGAATACAGCACGGCTATGCAACCTAGTTAGCCGCATCCTTTTAATAACAGAACAATCGGCGGATGCGACCACAAGCTGTCGTTACAGTTACATATGTGCACAGCAATAACGGCAACAGGCGCAGCTTTTACACTTAAAAGCTTTCCTACTGTCAATCGTCCTATACGCGTTTGCGCAGGACATGCCATACACACACTCAGAATTCGATTTTGATTAGAGTTAACGTTTTATTCTGGTGTCATTTCAAGTGGTTGGCAGTGACTGAATTTTAATTTACCTTGTGTAGCGAAGGCAAAAGAAAGGCCGCCTGCTGAGCGTAGGACTGAACTAGCTGACAGTAAATCGGAGTTAACGGGCTCAGCATAACAGCAAGCAAGTTCTTGCTTTGCATCTGTGTCCACACAATGACTTTATGCTGTTTCCACTTGTTTTTTATTCATTAACTGGCGTTTATTTGGTGTACGTTGCTACACCTCTCAATATAAATAATACTAGCAGAGCCCCGCGGCTTTGAACGCAAGTTTGAAGTGAATGGGCCCAATAAATCAGGTTTATTCATACAACACTTTAAACCATGTTCTGCCTCTTTAGACCCCGAATTTTAAAGAATCCCGTCTAAGCGGAAGTTTATTTTCTAAAATGTACCTACAGTTTTAAATTCGTGTTTGTAGCTTTAGCGGTTTAAGCTGGACGGTGATTAATTAGTCGGTCAATCAGTCAGTCAGTCAGTCAGGGCAAACAATGTATGTGGATGTATGTGGATTTGAGTATTATGGGCAGTGCCCTTTTTATGCAATGCCCAACCCAGTTTTCCAGTTTCATTGATGTGCGACATACAGTTCCAAAGTTACGCGGAAAATTTGAATGTGCACATTCTCGTAAACGTCACAGGACAAAAAAATTTTGCCTAAGCTGAACCTATACATTCTATACGCACTAGGATAAACTAGTTTGAGGGGGACAGATTTTACACAAACAGTATACCAAAACATTATTCACATCCCTTTAAAGCTCATCGCTTATCACAACAACCTGTATAGCTTTTCGGACGGTCAGACAACAAATACGTTAATTCCTGGTTAAAGCTCGTCTCAAGCCAAGTCTTAGTGCAACCTTTCTGGGCACCGGGTCGGAAAGGCACCACGAGACAACTGCGAAAGTGATGAACAAGCGTTTACCTTTATTATTTATAAAAAAAAAATGTCGTTGGGTATAGCATATTTTTATGAGCGTCCTTATTTCCATTTTGCAAACATCTTATACAGTATTATACTAATTTCAAAGAATAGCTAAATAATTGTTGGCATAGAGTACTGGCACATATGGTAAAGACGCATAGTTTTGTGGTTAGGTACTTTTTTTGTTTCTGATTTTCAGCCGTCGATTTTTGCAATTGTTTCTATTTTTAGACTGCATGCACACACAAGAACAAGAAATTTGTGTCGAAATGTCCATGTAAGCGGTTAGTCCTTGAATCGGTGTTGAATGATTAGGCCCACTTTTTCCAAGGCTACCGCCAAAGTTGGTGAACAGATAGGCTGCAGAGCATCCAGAAAATAGGACCGCACGGCATTTGTCATCATCTGTGTCGTAGGGAGAGCGGAAGAAACAGTCGAAATTATCCTTGGAGAAAATTGCAAGAAATTCCGAACAAACCGCAATCTCCTCCTTTGAGACACCCTGGGCCGCATGAGGTTTCTCAATTCTGGTGATGAGTGCTTTTAGAAAGTTGGTATTATCGAAGCCTTTCGTAATAATTGCGTCGTACATTCGCAGCACAGAGAAAGGATGGTGATTTAGGTCCTCCAAATTGAACTTCCCGTTCTGGCGAAATCTATTGAGCAGGGTTTCGTTGGTGGCGAAAAAGCTGTAAACAGGTTGAAAATGCATATTTTGGCCAATGATCTTATAAAGCTGGCCCATACTGGATACCAACTCGATGTTAACGTAGAAAGCGTGATGGCGGAATTGGGGCTTCACCACACGCATTAAATTCTTAAGTGCCAACTTCTCGTTCTGCGTCAACCCAAACAAATCCGTCTCAGGCGCAACGTTGAGATTGGGCAGCGGTTTGTGTGCGGGATTGAACCCCTGGCGGCTACTTGTAGTGATTTTGGACATTTTACTCGCAAGCGCTTACATGTACTTTCAATCGCAATGTTTTTCTATGTGTCATTCAGTTTTTTATATTATATATTTTTTTATGAAAATTAAACAATGTTTTATTTGTAATCTTTACATGTGCTCGTGCCCTTCTTTTGACGGCTGCCGAACTGGCACTGAAAATTAACTCGGTTAAAAATTCAGTACAAAATCAAAATGCAACGCAACCTTCGAACGGATAGTGAGAGAGAAGTGTTTACATCAACTAACCCGAATTAATTCGGTTTGCGACGGTGAACATGGTTATGTGGTTGTCTATTTATGTACATGTTATATCTCGATTCGTATTGCAAAGTCGTTGACAGGATGCAGTTTAAAAATTTTAATATATATTTTAAAAAAACCCGAGAAAATTCATTTATAGATTCATGTGGCCTAACCTACCCTAACCAAACCGAACCTAATCTAATATTTCTGTGCATTATTCACATGTTTCTCCTATATAACCCCTGATATATACCCAATTGCAGTGCCGCGCAGCTTGCTAGTTGACCCCTATTTTATAAATAGGCTTTCATGCCAACAAATGGTTAATTTTTTTTTAATTCGATTTTATTCGATTTTAGCACTAATCCCTCTCAAAGTAAGAACACATACATATGTACATATAAATTTCCTGTATAGTTGTAGAATGTGACAAGGTTCACTCCCTTATATAATGGTGCCTACATATTTCTGTACTCGTATAAGATCGATAGAGAAAGTTGTTTAAATGTGACCCCTATTATTTTGAGAAAATATCAGCTCAAGGCAAACGATTAATTTGTGTTTAACTTTGTTTCTCGTACTCATACGAGTAAATTATACAGATAAAGCAAACAATTCTTAAAAAATATCGAGTATCGATATTGACCGCGATGCCGTAATTCTTCACATGGTGTCGATAAGTCTGCGTATAAATGTCATAAAATAACACCGGCTAACGCCCAGATATGGAAAACAAATTTTGTTGCCGTATATACGAAATAGTGCTAAATTCGCACTTGTGTTTCCTCAACTACAATGAAATATAGTTAGTTGAGAATGTTTCATTGCAAATATTCGGTTAGAAATTGCTGTCTTGTACATTATACAACTTCAAACAATTTGAATTGTTTGAGGGCGAAGCGGTCGAATGAAACGCAGATTTCTTTCGGCTACACTGCACAGGGGCAACAAATTTTCCTTTAAATACCTGTAAAAGTGCTGACGGATCTATGTCATAAGTAACGTGCGCGCCTGACTCCGATCCTCTGTTAATAGATGTAGAACGCTGCTGAGGGTGTAGTTGGGTATTCAATAGAGGAAGTGGTTTTAGTTTGTCCCCGAAATAGTTAAGATTGGACTGGACACTTCAATTGAAGAGCCTCCAACGTGCTTCCTCTTCAGACACCATAATTTGGCTTTAAAACATCACAATTTGTCTACCAAAACGCAACACAGGTTCGTAAAATCGCCCTTTCAGAAACGTTTGCCTTATCTTTGGACAGCTTGGTGAGGGCATTTACGAAAGTCTGCGTACTGTGCTGTGCCAGCTTCCGTGAACAACTGCCAGAGGAAAGTTTTAATTTACAAGCAAGTTACAAAATGTGCCAGAAACCAACCGCAAAATCCTCGCGCGTCACGCCGGTGCGTTCATGCTGGATGTCCATGTCCTTGAGGATACCTGTCACCATTGCCGGCCTTTCCAGATGTTCAATAAGAATCTCATGAATACGCAGCGCCATTCGCGGATGTCGGTTCAGAGCAAGCAGCTTGAAGTACCCCTTCTCGTCCCGGAAGCGATTCAGCAAGTCCTCGTTCTTCAGGAAAAATCGAATATGTGAGAAAGCAGCTTTACAATAAAACTACAGGATGAGCGAGCCATGGTCACTCAATACAAACTCGCAGTTTATGCGGTTGCAACGCGTGTGGAAGTTTCTACCGATGAACTGCCATACCCGTCTCAGCGTGGCTCGCTCCGAGCCCGTGAAACCCAGTCCATCCAGCGGTGCATCGACTTGAACAGGCCGCAATGGCCGGCATGGATTTTTTTGCTCTTCCTCCCTTCAATTCCCACAAGCGACATTTTCATTTGTTTGCAACAGTAGCCGGATATGCAATAATTTATTTGTTATCTATACGTATGTTGCAAGTTTCCAGCATTTACGACGATTACTATAAATGTATATATGAATGCATGGAGCAATTACATAAATAAAACGCACAACAAATCCCAACTGAATGAAATACGAGATTGTCAGTCTGCAACCTCGATATAATTACTTTGACTTGTAATTCGAAATCCATTCGTCAAATGGTGAAACACAAATTGTTTTACTTGTGCCGAAGTTTTGGAGCAACCGAACAATCATCGTTGTTATTGTGTAACCTATTAAGGAGTTACGTATCCTTGCTCGTAGCGAGGAGTTCGAATTTCAATAAAACTCTGTTGAATTTCAATAAAAAGTGTTTTAAAAGCAAATCTTGAAGATAATTGAAGCATATTCATACCAATGTACAGTGATTCGACTCCATACAACCGGGGGACAAAATTAGAAGGAGTGGTCCGTTCTTCATAAAATTTGTTAATCATGGTCTGCTGAATTGAAATCTCCATTTGGTTTTTCTTAAACTGTTGTAGTTTGGCAATGCCTGAGGCTTAATTTTGCAAATTTCGTCATTTTTGGAAAGCTATAGCACCAAATGTGTTGGCTAGATTTTTCAGATTTTACTAAAATCAACATTGATTATTCCAAAGAGTAACAGAAATTGTATCGGGACTCTCTGGTTTTGCAATAAAAACGATAATAATAGATGTATGTTTTGCATTTTTGCAGATTTTATCAGTTTTCGTGCTAATTGCATACTTTTAGGCATAAATAAAATAAATTTTGTCGAAAAATACGTGTTTAGACCACTTTTCAAATTGAATTATTTTCTGAGATCGGAAGATATCGGAGGATATAGTTACAGTATCCGACAAAGAAAGAATGCTTCTTAAAATAAAAAAAATCCAGGAACATACTTTCACATACTTTTTAGATATTTTCGTCTAAGTTTTGCCAATTTTCAGATTTTTAACTTAGAAAAATATTTTGAATTAAAAGTGAAGTAAAAGCCTACGCTTCGCAAATTTTGGGAAAACATTAAAAACGAAAATGGCCACGTCATTTCGTAATCTATATTGAAAGTTTAAGTAACTTCGTGCCAACCATGTCTTTTTAAAATTTTTTTTACTTAATAGACTAAAAAACAGAAAATATGAGTTTAAATTTTTTTGTGAAAAAAGTTTCAACTTTGACCCGTTTTTGCGCAGACACTAATTGATTTTTTGCACAGATTTTTTGGGGTTTTCTTAGTTGGAGTTTTTTCTTTCAAATGACATCAAAATCGTTAAATTCTGAGACCATAAATTTTTTGAATTTTGTCTATGGAACGAATCACTGTGCAATGTGGGACGTAATATTGCACACGTTGTAGTTCTAGTAGAGTAATGAAAAACAATAAGCTCGGATTTTGAAAAACACCCTCAATACCGGGACTTGGTATTTTACCTATAATTGCCACATTTCTGAATCGAGTTTTCATTTGCATGTGTCGTTGGAAGGAGGTGGTGTACTTTCCTTAAAGATTAAACAAATATTTTCATCCTTGGTTTTGGTAAACTTTAATTTGTTTAAATTTCGAAATTCCACTGATTTTGGGCTACGCTTATCTATTGACCTAAAATGCCGTCGCGTGTTATAGACCCTGCATAAAAAGTGTGGCCATATAATGTGTTTGAATAGTTGGATGTCTAAAATACGCATACATTGCCAGGATATCAATATTGGACTTGAAATTAGGCCCATTATGCTTCTATCAACGAAAACTTCAAATCGGTCGGAGCTCTTCAACACATGATGAAATTTTTTCCGATTCTTGGCAGAGAAACTTTATGTAGGAGTTTAACCAAGCGCTCAGACAGGGGCTTGTAAATTATGGTTGGCAGAGTAACTAGTAGTGTCCGACCGAATATTCGTCTTCGGCTTATTCGGCCAATTTTAAATCTTCGACTTCGGCCAAAATAGCCGAATACTTTAACCAAAGGTTTTCGCCCTGTAATGCAAGTCAATTTGTTCTGTTTCGAAGTATTTATCAAATATCGGATTTTATCGATATTTCGGACTAAGATTACGATTAATAAAAATTATCTCTAATCAGCTATTTATTTCAATTGAATTGTTAGAGTTTTTGTTTCTGTTAGAAACGGAACTCTAAGACTGTTTTTGGTTTTTTTTACTAAAATATATACAATATAATCTCGATAATTCGAACACCCGCTAATACGGACAACGCGGTAATCCGGACACCCTTTCTACTGTAGACTCTGTAATCCGGACACCACACATTTTATTTACCTCAAAATTCAGGACACTAGTTTTCTATTTCAACATTTTTTTTCCTTGTTCACTCCTCTCTGGAGCATAGGACCTCCATAAGGCTTTTCCATCTTACACGATTCTGGACTGCCTTGTGTTGGTTACGTTAATCGGCTGTGTTTTTCTGTTGTTCTATTTAAATATATGTTTTTATAAAATGCAAGGAAATCAAGTGAGAACCCATATACTTTCTCTTTCGGTCGTATTTACTGGTTCAAGTGTGAAATAGGTTGAATAAAATCAAGTGGTGTTAGTTAATTATAAAAGTTTAATTTAAATGTGTAAACTACATCAAATATTAACAATGGCACCTATAGTTGAGAAAAAACGTACACAAAAAAGGTAACTAGTAATATACTATAACATATTTTTACAAAAAATTAGTTCGGCCACCTCAGCGCGGGCGTATTCGTTTCTCTGGATTCCGCTCAAAAATAAAACACTAAATTTCTTCAACGCAGCTCTACAATAGTAGTCACTTTATTTACAATTTCACAATTTTACTGTCTCTACACTTGTTACTTATTGGACTACTCCGTGTTGCACCTTTGCTTGCTAAAACCAAACTCTTCCCTCTGCGCTGTAGCCGGCTGCCTTTTATACTTGTTTGCTTGTCGCGCAGATCGTTCTCGCACATTCTAATGTGACTCAAAATTTCCAGTACCATCGCGAGTCATCTTTGCGAATGTTCTAGCGAAATTATCATGCCCCTAAAAGTATGCCAACGAGCAAGTCGTATTCTAATTTGCCTTCCTTTCCAGTGCCTTGCACAGTGATAGCGAGCAGTATCGTCACAATATTGTACATCATCAGAGCAAAAAGCACTGTTTTAATTTTTTTGTTTCTTAATAAATATTTCATTTTTTAATGATTTTCAACTCGACCAATTTATTTTAAAGTCAGTAAGTACTATTTCAAAGTGTTATAGACGCTCTTTCGGTATTAAAATGAGGAAAAGGCCAAGAACTCACCCCAGGAGTTTGCCAGCAGTTCGGTATAACGGCAACGGGTTTACACAGATCCATCCATACATGCATGAACAGCGCCTGCAGACGTGCAGCATGCTGCAGCGTTGGCAACACATTTGATTTGATTTGATTCGATTTATTAGCCAAATGTACATAGGAACTTACTGACTAAAAGATGCAATGCAATGACATGCAACAATAAAAATAATACATTATAATAATAAAAAAAGAAAACAGTTAAAGAGAAAATGAAAATTGAAGATAACAAAAGGGCTAAGTGATTGATCTTAAGCTATTCAAATTATTTTCCTTTGGTAGAGCTACATCAAAGGCAATTAGCGTATTTATTGCCGAGAGCGCGCGCACAAACGGAGTCAATTTTACAAATTTTTGAGAAAGATATTTCAGTCGTGATTGAAAAATCGGTGTTATAGCACGCGCGGATAAGTGCCTAATACATTTTCGTTGCAGCAAAAGAGGTAAGTTTTGATAAAATTTGATCGTTGCAGGGGGAAGGAGGTTGGCAGTTCAAACCCCCCAAACACAAAAATTGCTGGTACAAAATATGGCTCAAAAGTTGTACGCAAACCCACCCCACCAAAATGAAATGTGCGGCACTAGTTTCTGCAACATGTATATGTAATGTAACATATATGTAATTAATTAACTTTGCAGCTGCCAGCGTTTCCATATGAAATCCCGTGTATTATTTAAAAACTGAGGACAGACAGAAGGTTAAACAAATATCTTGTTTTATTCCAGCATTTTCAAAATACAAATGTGGCTATGTGTGTACAGTGAAAAAGGCTTCGATGCGCGATTGCCTCTTTACCGCAAGTAAACTTTTCTGTATGGCAATTTCTCTTGATTGATTATTGAAATTTAAATTTTTAAAAGAAAAAAAACCGACCGAACGCAAAACAAATCCTGTTAAAATGATCAGCAATGCGTACAAACAGAATTTGAAAATGTTGGTAACTTGACGTATATTTTAAAGCTTTAACAAAAACAAAAACCATTGAGGTACCGTTCACTTGACAAAACCAAACATTTATTGTTATTGTAAAGAATGTGAATGGTCAAATAAAAACCATTCGAAGGGTGAAAAACAACATAAATATTCGTTATATCGAATAGCAAATATCACTTTTGTTCGTAATATAGAACCATCAATGGAAAAAATGCACATATCGCAATTACACAGTTTGAATGTATTTTTTTTGGATTGGTGTCTGAAGCAAATTTGTTGGTCGTTAAAATATCTACAAACTTGCCGAAGACAGTAAAGCGATATTCGAAACGATTTAGGGCCTACTTAAGCGACAAACTCGACTAAAATGAGCAAACTTCAAAGACGGATTTCTCTTAAACTATAGCCAGCCAATATCCAGCCAAACGACTGGTGGATTTCAACTCAGTATACCTATAGAAAAGTCGCTCAGTAGGTCCCCCCCATGTCTAAATTTTCGACTTGCACAGTGTAATTATAATCAACAACTAAAATGTATGTTGCATTGTAATAGTTACATTGCAATTATTTTCTTAAAAAACTTATAATAGTTAAGTCCATGATAATTTCGAATGCCACAAATCAAGCTATCAATCAAAACGTGGGCACATGAGAGTGTACGATTGTTCCATGTCCCGAAGGAGGAAAAAAAAGATTAGCGTGGAGTGCGCTTGTGGTTTGAATTTAAACCATGGGTCGAAAGTTTGTGCTTTGCACTTTTCGAGCGCCGACTACATATCTGGATCCGACCAGAAACGCGTTAAACTTGCCAGCGATGCTATTCCAATGGCTCAATCGACTTTGAGTGCCTCCATGAGGATATCTTCGAGTATTTGGGTGGGTACTTAAAGTCTTAAGAATTATTGTTGATTTTTTAAATTGAACTTTATTATATTGTAATGTTCTAGTTTTATCGATGGTCTGTAAAAAATTTATATTTTGTTTGACTGGATTATAAATAAATAAAAAAATAAGAAAATTAGGATTAAGTAAGATAAGAATTAGGCAAAATTAAGTTTTTAGAAAATGTATTTTCAAAATTCAATGGCAGTATCATCACAAATTTTCCAAATTATTTCAATACTTTATTCAAAAAATATGATGAAGTTGAATTAGAGGAAAAAGTTAAATGGCTATTTTTAAAAGCACGAATGCATTTTCGCATTAAGCACTTAAATAGAATCTTGCGAAAATATTTATTTGTATTTCATTCAAAAATTTTAAATTGAAGCTTAGAAACGTACAGCAGCATATATTTTAACGCAGTTATTATGCCATAGCGCGATTATGCAAAGTGAAATATTTTTTGCACTTATGAAGAGACTTTTTCTTAAATTGTGTAGTAGTTTTAATACTTTTTTATTTCCCATTTTCCATTCTTCTAAAATACAACATTGAGCTAAGGGAGTGTCAAATTCGGCGTGTCAAATTGTACATCACCTTTTATTATTCCACCATGTTTCGTTGCGGTCAGTTTCTCATTTTTGTTTTGGTTCCATCGATTGTGAATGACTTGTTTATCGACAACAGCACGACACAGGGTTGCATGGCGAATCGTGCTCAATTTATGGTCAGTTTAGTACTAATTGCAGCTATCTAAATTGAGATATTTGCATGACAAATTGAGTTCGCATTAGAGCTAAATTGAGAAAATGTCTTAATTGCGCAATTTAGCTAGCTGCCTGAATAGGGTATAAGATTGCGAATAGAGCTATTATAATTTTGCATATTACGCCTTATCGGAGGTGCTTGTTCGTCGTTCGTGAAATTAAACCAGCTTAAAGGACACGATAAAAATGTGTGTGTCCCAAAGCATGTGTTTCCAAGAGGTGCCACGCCCCCTTGACAAAAAATAGCCACTGATGCGCCCTAATGCTTATGGTTCATTATGCAGCGTCTTATTATCAGCAAACACACATTTGCAGCTTTATGCCAAAGTATGACCACCTATCTTGAGGTCCAACGCTTTAACCACTAGACTGGCTTTCGGACAGTAGAATCTGTTTTATTTTATTTTCTACAATTTCTCGAAAACTATTGGAATGATATGGAATGTGTTTGTCAAATGTTGTTCTATGAATTGAAAACACTTCAATACTCTTAAATAGAAACAAACACATAATTTGTCGCTTTATCTGCAAAATAAAGAATTTGACGCCTTCATTGTCCATACGGAAGACACTTTGACTATCGATCGCAGTTTACCAAAATACGGTACTTGCCGATAAACCAGACCACTTCGCAACTAGGGAAACACCACGACATGGATTTCTTTTAACTGATTTATTCATTCATAGACAAAAACATTTAGTGATTTTGTGGGTCATGGCTATTCTAGTGGCCCATCAAAACAAACAATGATCTCAAATATAAATACAAGATTAAAAACAAACTTAAATCCGTGCATTCTATCGTAGTTTGTTGAACATAAAAATTGTAATCAAAGAAAATTCGGACACTATGGCACAACTTTGTAGTTTAAGTTAAATTTGCTGTTTTAAATGGGAACAAATGTCTCGGAAAATTTAAAGTGTCGTGCCTATAAGTGCCGACTTAAAGTCTAAAATACCTGGACGCAGCGTTCAATGCACAGCATCGCCCGCTGCTCGTCATTTGTTACCAAGCAACTTCCGCCAAATGCTCAGTTGTTGTCCTTGTTGAAAATGCAAAAGTGGCAACGACGCGCGTTCAGACATAGATGCGCAGCAACATGCGCGACGTGAGCTTCGTGTTGCACATGGGGCACTTGCGCGTCAGCCGGACAGCCTCACGGATGCATTGCTCGCAAAAGACGTGTCCACATTTGGTGCTGGTGGGTTGGTTGTTGACGCAGCACTCCATACAAACCGCGCACATGAACGGAGTGCGCTCACTTAGAGATGCTGATGAGGAAGAGCTGCCTTTGGCTTCGTCGAGAGAGGCGTCCAAGATATTCGTGGTCGACGTTTGCACCGAACAACGCGATACGCTGCTATGCGCGGCGGTGGGCGAGCGTGAACGCGATGACGAACTGCCATTACTGCTTACGGCGGCTCTGACGTTGCTGTTGCTTTGAGGGCAGCGTGCTGCATTTGAATTGCGGCGATTGGACTCCAAAGGAGCGGAACGCCTTGTACCCCGGCCATTTCTGCTGACGCAACGGCGCCGCGGTTGTGTTGGCGTGCAGAGATCCACAATACTGTCACTTCCGACACTCGGCGTTATGCAGATAACTTCATCGTCGTCATTGTCATAATCATTGGCCGGGATCTTTCGAATCAGTGGCAGTGGCACATAGTCCTCATTTGAGAGATCGATGAAAGCATTCATTCTGCCGTCTGCAAATCAATATTAAATCGATTAATCATATTTGTATTTTGAAGTTGTCAAAAAGAAGAACACCAAATTTCTTCCGAATTGCTTTGCACTTTTGTTTTTATTGAATCTATTTAATACCAGTCAGGCTGGGAGATAATGCCACAGTCTTCCAGGCTGAAGTCTATGCCATTAATGAGTGTGCCAGAAAATTACTGACTGTTAATGTCAGGAGGAAGAGGATAAGCATAATGTCCGACGGTCAGGCTGCAAATCTAGTGTGGGAGACACCAAATGTTCTCGAAGACATTTCAAAGGATAACCGAGTAATAATACACTGGGTTTCTAGGCACTATGGTAATAAGGCGGCGGACAGATTGGCAAAGGAACTGCCGTAAGACGACCCTATGAACCTCATTAAAGACATTGTGTCAAACAGGAATTCTATGAAGTTGTGCATACACTATGCGGATTTTGCATGAAAGATGAAGAAACATCCGTGCACATTATACCTGAATGACTCCACCTTTTACACGCAAGAAACCGTGTATTGGGAAGGGAACTGATTCAAACGAACGAGCTGTCTGGAATCGATCTAGAAAAAATCATAAAGTTCCTAGACGGTATTTGGGGAGATGAACTCCTCCAATAAGGAATTCGACACATAAGTTCTTATGGGGGCAGTGTCTCGGGCAGCAGTTAATCGACTCCCATACCTAATCTGATCTAAGGGTCACACAAAATAACAAATAACCAGGTTGGCTCGAAAGAAAAATATTATCTATAACTTCTCTAATTACACTGAATGGATAGCACGGCACATAAAATGTGTTCGGCTTCAAAGCGCATTTTCGTCAAATTTAGCAAACCCCATTAAAGTCCTGGCAGAAATAGGCGGATTTGAATTAATTCAATGCTTGTGACTTATCTCCACGAGGGGTCGTTACCATATTGGCTACAAAGAAATTGTTCATCTGTTAGATTGGCTCACAGTGAAGGGCTCACACCAAGGCAAATTTATAATAATTAATACACCTTGGGCTCACACATACCTGTGCTAACCACTGGCGAGTTTGACGATACCATGGTGGACGAGCTTGATGAAGTCATAGTGGGAGAGCGTCGTGCACTCGCTTCATCAGTGTTGGGCGAATTTCGCCAATTAACGGTATCCAAGTTGTGTTCAAGTGCCTGGCAAAAGCGGCTAACTGTAAATACAACTTGCACATTATTGGCGCCGATTGGTGGCAAGACACCACTAAGCTGGCCGGCTTTTTCCTAACAATTTGTTTAATGTTTCGGCTACAAAACACTTGAGTATAAGGCCAGGCCTACCCAAAGAAGGCCAGCTTAGTATAACTCACTTCTATGAATCTCGCGTTCGATTTCCAACGAGGAAGGCGACGAAGCAATGGCCGTCATTGATCGGGCTGTCGAGGAAGGACACGGTGATTTCGGGGATTGTAATTGTTCCGAGTTGAAAGTTGTTCTCTTAGGACTGTGCTCTAGGCAAGTGCGAGAGCACGGTGAAAGCATCGGTGGTGACTGACGTCGCGGTGAATTAACCATGCTGTACACGGACTCAAGCAGCCTATTGGTGTCCTCAACCAGCGCGTCTATTTGCTCAAACTGCAAACAGTTATCAGTTGCAAAAACTCATGAACTTACTTTTATAAGGAAGAAAATCAATGTACATAGTACTATTATGTTACTTATAAATGACTTTATTTATTAGTCAATAAGCAAATAATTCTTTGATTAATAAATGAAATGAAAAATCCCGCTCATACCTGCAATGCATGGCGTTCCGCCTTCACTCGTGGCATTGTACTTTTCGGCATGCCCTTTGTTAGTACTTTAGAATTTTATGACTTTTGCGATTCTAAAGCGTTAAACAAACAAAGTAAAACAACGGAAATTTTGCCGTTAAAGCTGAAACAAGAAACAAATATACACGAAAAATTTTGACTGGCTGCTCACGGCGAATTGTATTAGAATAATGGTAATAGATGTTCGAAGTCCTTAGTGCTATCGAAAAAAAGTATCGATTACGCACTCACAGGGTTGCTTCGTTAGAAGCAGAATAAACCGCGCAATTCTATCAGACACAGATTCTACAAAATTGCTACAACTACGTCATTTTCGATCTCTATTTTAATAAAATTATAATGTAATTACATAAATTTATTATAGATAAAAGCTCAGGTCGTTTACATTTTAATTCAAAATTGTTTGTCCAACAGCCGAAGTATAAAAAAATCATCATTTGCATTTAAACAAGTAGGCTTCCAAATTTTTCATTTACACTATATTTTTCATTTACCACCACAGTCATAAGCTTGCTAGAACAGATTCCCATTATTTGGAAAGGCCTTTACAATATGCCCTCAAGGCATGGTCGCATATAATATATATAATAATAATAATAATAATTATCATATTTTTTAGACTAAAACTTGCAAAAGATTTGTAATCAATAGAAGCTCCGTCACAATGGCACCTCTTGGGCCCAATTGGATCTAAGTAGAACACCGCTTAAAATATTTATTATTTTTCTATTTTATTTTGAATGTTAACGAATAGGCTGAAAACCAGCACTACGAACTTCTATTTGCAATATACAGCCATGCACTTTGGGAGACGGAAATTCTTGCATATGATACAATAAACAAGGTAAACTAAGTATGGGAAAACTTCTTCAAATTTTTTTGTTTACTTACGCTAACGGCACGCGAATTTGAATTTATTTTCATATTCTATGATAGTATAGTTGTATATATATATACATACATACATACATACAGAAGTCATATTTCTAAGGCCCGATTTTATTGTTGCTGGTTAAATAACTGTTAGCTTTGACCAAGAACCGATGGTAAACCATTAATTAAATTGTTTTGGCTTCCACAACTGCTGGTTATCTGATTACAGTGCTGCCAGATGGATTTCTAGCAGCCCCCTAACATGAAGACCATTTCCCCTTAAAAAATAAAATTTCCCCCCAGATTTATAATGAACACATAAATGAATATTTCATTAAAATTGCTCAATCTATTTGGTACAAGAAATTAAAAAAGACCCACTAGCCAATATATCTGGACAAGGTGATGTAACAAAAATGAAACCTGGTTGGCCACAGACATCTTAAAAAGCGTAAATGTAAAATTTCTCTAAAATATTTCCTCCTAAATTTCCTCAGTAAAATATTTATCATAAAATTTCCCCCAATCCAAACAAAAATCCAAGACCCCAAATCTAGAGCGAAAATCCATAATCTGGCACCACTGTCTGAACAGCTGATTTAAAAATTATGTATCATGATACAATTAACAAGGTAGAGTCACGAACAGGTTTATTTTTTTCTCGCCAAAGTTCGGTTGGTTGTCAAAAGTTTTTGTTTGGTTTGTCTGCCACTGTCTGTCTGTCTGCCACTGTCTGAACAGCTGATTCAAAAATTTTTTATCATGATACAATTAACAAGGTAGAGTCACGAACAGGCTTATTTTTTTTTCGCCAGAGTTCGGTTGGTTGTCAAAAGTTTTCGTTTGGTTTGCTTATATCAGGCGAACAGCATTGCCAGCCAAGTGTTTTTCTATTAAATTTGGGAGATTTTTGTAATAATGAAAAGAAAATTTTTTGGCTAGGGCTAAAGGCTTTTGATGTTTCCTCCCGGTTAATAAGAAGGAAGAAGGAATATAGGCAAATATTTGAATGGTGGCGCAACCAAAGTAAATCCAAAGTAAAGGGTTTACTTTGCGCTGCGTGATCGCACAGGAGGGGCAGTGGCTTCATTTTCCAATTATGGACATAAATAAAACCGTTGATGATTGCTTAACGTAAGTAATCCTTTTACCCATATTTCGTTGGCTTGGAGTTGAAAGGTCCTAAGTCCAGTTTTTTACATTTTTCAGACAAAAAACGCTGTAAAAATATAAATTAAAATTATTTGTTTAATTTTTGTATGTTGGTTGGTTGGTTTAGTGGCTGCCTCTTTATGAGACACACTTAGGCCTATGGGCCCGTTGTGATACCACAAATTCCACCCGTTTGAAATGTGTATGCAACACTGTTTTTTCCAACATGTGATACAACACACATTTCAAACGGTTGGGGAAAGGGAGGGAGGGGACCTACAGTTTAACGCCGAATCCGAACGGCGATTGGCAGTTTTTTCGTTCACACTTGGGGGTTTTGCCATTGCCTGCCAAGAGCGCACTTGTGCGATTCTTGTAATTCTCATTCCCTTCATGTGGATAGCGACAGAAGTAGATGAGTGTTTTTTCCAGCCCAAGCCAGGAATCGAACCTGGGGCACTCGGTATGAGAAGCCAGCGCGCTACCCGCTGAGCTATCGAGGCCGACAATTTTTGTATGTACTATATTAGATTTTATCTTAAGATAATGCAGAACATCATCAAAATCTTGTAAAACAAGTGGTCTTAGAACCTTTTCAATCTAACTCGACGATTTATATTATTTATAGCCCTAATCGTGAAATTTCACTATTTGAATTTGGAAACTCTTGTTTGTGCACAGTAACCCATAAATAACAACATAACGTATTTGAATGTCATTACGTGGGTGGTCCGATAAGTACTTAGCCTACAAAAGAAAAACGAAAATTTTGGAAAAGTGGCGATCTATTTCTCAACGTAGTCTCCTTTCAACTCGATACACTTGACCCAGTGATGCTCCTACTTCTCTAACCCGTCTGAAAAATACGTTTTCTGGAGGCCTCCGTGGCGGCGATAACCTCCTTATTCGACTCAAATTTCTGCCCGGCGAGTGACTTTTTCAAGTTTGGAAACAAAAAGAAGTCACACGGGCCAAATCTGGAGAATACGGTGGATGGGGCAGCTGTTCGTAGCCTAATGCGACCAATTTGGCGAATCACCGACCGATATTGCTCTTTTTCCAATTTTCTAAAATCCGCGGACACGTTCGTTTCCACACGCGGTCAAAACAAAACTACAAATCCAATATGGCTGAAATTTTGACAGTAGCCGTCTACGAGGATGTACTACACGATAGTAAATTTCTCTTACGATAATGTCACCATCGGGCGGTAGGGCTAAGTACTTATCGGACTGCCCACGTTTGTATTATGTATAAGTTTATTCGATGCTGGCAGTACTGTTGGCAAGTGAACCGTCCGTCCGATTTTGACAATGAACTGACCGATAACACTAGCAAAATGCAGGTGAATTTTGTTGTTTTTCTAGTGCGACTACTTTCTAAATATATGACTGCACTGCATAAAACTGGTCATACTACTTGCTAGTAACAATTATTCCGAAATCAACACAATACAGATAAAAAATAAACAATTTTACGTTTGAAATTTTGGTGAAAAATTAAAAAACCCGAATTTTCAACATAAAACATTACCAAACTTCTTTAAATGGTGAAAAAGAGGCATTAATTTTTAAATTTCTCAATTTCAAATGTTGCCATATTTCACAAAGGGTAAGCGCTGTCAAATCCGCTAATTTTTTGCTTGATAACCCGATGAAAACAAGGGTAGTTAACCATCGGTAAATGTTTAATCAACCACTGCGGAATCTGGGCTAAGTCGTTAAAAGTGAAAAGAGACAGTTTTCAATATATTTTGGCTAATAGTTTGCGTTTGGTTATCTTATTAACTAATATAAACTGAAATGTCTCGGAAGGACTTTTCTAGTCATGCCAAAATGTTTAGTTCTCTTTGAAACTCAGGGTATGTAGTTTATTGCTTCTAATGTATTTATTGCTCATTGAATCATGTATACTGTAGTTGTTTTTCATTATAATTGAATTTTAATTCGATTTCATATATTTCATATTTACATACAAATGCATTGAATCACTCGTTTCAAAAGAAGGAAAGTTTTAGTTTTAAAAGGTAGGTGCTGATACATAATATACAAATAGTATTAATTAAAAGTATGTAACATAATTTGGTTTAGTTTTTAGAATTTAGAAATTTATTCGATTATCTTTTTAGTTGGTTGATAATTTGATAATGAGTTGATAATTTCAGGGCTGATAATTTGTACCATTATTAAAAGAACATTACAAATAAATTACTTGCGCAATTAGGGGTATTTTTATGAGTATATTTATTTATTATGAAACTCCCGTCGGAGGTAGGGAAATAATCCTTCAAAATAGATGCAGGTTTACATTTTCAATAATATTGTTAAAACTTCTACAACACAGTACCTGAGAATTGCCAGATTTGTTTGTTTCATTAATTGTCATCAAGTTCGTTTGTCTTGATTTGGCCAACTTTAGCTTAGTTTAATGTTTTTAATTACATATCTGCGATTACTTGAATGAGGAGACACATTTTTGTAAAGAGAATTTGTCAGAAAAAAGGCATTATGCTCCTCATTTTTGAAGTTTTATCCAAATAAAATTTTTGGTAACAAGTATTTAGATCAGCACTAGAAAGCAATGAAATGCTAATGAAAATTGACACTGTTGCCGTCACGGTCTTGTGACGAGTTTGCAACCCTGCGTGTAGAAAAGTGAGTGGTGAATATTTGGCTGCTGCTGCTTTGAGTCAGAAATAATTAAAGAAAAATCGTAAAAACATCAGTCTAGTTCCATCGAAGCATCTGAGAAAATTAAAAAAAAACAGTATATCGTTACATTTTCGCCGAAACTACAAAAATCTTCGAATTGTGTAAGTATTGGGGCGTGAACAATGCGGACGATTTTTTTGGACTGGTGCGATGATGCGATGGCCAGGAACAGTAACGCATTGTTATTGCTTGACGCTTAAGGGTTCATTTGCATAGTGCAGTTGGTCATTTGCGTTCGTTTTAGTTAGTGCTGCCTTGTCTGGGATGTGTGGCTAACAACTTTGAGCGTTCCATTCCTTGCTGCGGTCGTTGGCCAAGGTGCAACACCAAGTGTCCCCACCTCACGTAGCGTATCAATGGCTAAGGAAATGGCGGACATGAGGGCATTCTGTAATGCTTATCATATTTCATACGGGCACCAATCTGTAGTGTCAATTTTTAAGTCGATGGCGTAACTTGTATGCAATACACTGTTTGACCAACATAATTAGTAGGATGTAAATGGAGGGAAAACTACATATTTCCATATGGAGTCAATTGCTTTGCACTTGCATCTGACTGTTTTAACGGGACTTTGAAATTAACCTTACCTTTGAATACGAGATTTGCGGGGGCTTGATTCAACCTCATCAGTGAAATCTAAGCGGAAAATAATCGTTTCTTTTTACAGGATAAAATTCGCCTGCTTCGGCCCTGGTTTGGCTTGGCAAGGGCTTCATAAAAACTGGAGGACAGCCAGAAAAATAAGTATGTCTAAAAAACTAACGTTCGTTTTGTAATGAAATAAGCAACTCTATATAAGATGACGGAGTTCTCTGCGCATGTGCCATTTAACCCCTGGACAGAGTGTTTCTAAGAAGAACATTGATGGCAGAGCACAACCTTAAGCCGTATTGTTAACTCGATCAGTATCTATAAAATATGCTTATGAGGTCACGCCAAAGAACAAAGGCAATACATAGACACGGACACTAAGCTACTATACGATGCAGGTTTTCATTAGTCATCATTATCAAAAAAAAATAAAAGACAACGTTTTGTTGAACCACAGTTCGCTCTTTTGGTAAGGTGGTAAATATGAGACATTGTTAACAGTGTTCAAAAAACAGTCGTTTTTCCGTGGCCGTACATTATTTGAATTACCATGTTATGAACATTGATCATATACAGATTTTTTAATATATGTAGGTTCTGGATGATGGTATGGTTGCAAAGCTAGTTTATTTGGAAAGATTGATACTGGAAATTAAAAGGCTACACAATAACGATTTGGTATGATTTGCTGATTTAACCACAATAATATACGGCGTATTCAGGTATTTGACCAACACCACTTTTAAGCACAGAAACACCCTAAAAAGCCAATTAAAAGGAATAAAAAAATTTTTTTCGAAAAGAGCAGAAACTATTTATTTGATTGTGTTATGTTCTGCACATCTATTACATAATTTGTTAAAATTTATTAATTTAAGACAGTACATAAATGTTGTTCCTCTAAAAAACTCACTGATAAAGACATGACAAGACTAACAAATACCAAAAGTTACACCGAACACTTTTAACTTACGTTTGTTGGTATAACAAAACTTCGTACTGTCGACTTAAAACGTAATTTCAAAATTACTTCTCCGCTGTTTGTCGCTTTGTCTTAATTATACAATAGCCCTATTCTCAACCTTGTGCATTTGAAATTGCAAATCTGTGCAATTACAAACATTTGACATCACTTATGAGCAGTATTTTTCTGTTCAGTTTGCAGTATCTCCTTGTAAAACACGAAATTTACAGCAATTGTGAATGCCAGCCAGCTACTGCAGGAACACTCGCAGAGTTTTTGTAAAGAAGCGGCATATTTTTACCTCTATTTCGGGAGCTTCTTGGAAATAATTTAGTGTTTAAGCTATGTCCTTCTCACTCCACTTTTTGTTAGTATTAACAGTTAAATTTGTTTCCCTATTTCTTCCTTTAGCAATTTGTATCCCAACTTTTGCTTCTCTTACCAACAACTTTGCAATTCGGTGTTGCATTTGCATAGTAAATATGTATGTACTATGTGTTCTTAGACCATTTCCACAAAATTGTGAATAAGGCTAATATAAAATTTCCCTGATTATCTAATTACCATGAAGCACTACCGGCTACCTAGCCAACCATCAAACAAAATTCGAAGCTGCCAACCGCGCGGTCGGCTTCTTGATAAATTTATGTCTGGACTGTTGCTGCGAAGGGTGCGTCTGATATTTCGCCCGCTAAAGAAGAATAACAATACAGGTCAATCAAAGTCCGGAACAAGCACGAAAGGAAGAGGAACAACAAAATTGTTTACGCATTCTCACATAGCAGTCAGCGACATTGAACTCGGTTTTTTTTCAACTCTGCACATCAAAAACGGCCAGAAAAACCACAGAGTCAAAAGCGTGTTAGTTGTTTGGCTTGAATGTGTTTTCAGATTTTATTCTTTTATTATTTATTTTATCGAAGTTTTCGATCGCAAAATGTTTTCAATACAACTTGTAATGATATATAACTGTTTTGAAATCCGGTAGGACTAATAGGTTAGTTGTAAGACGAGATATATGATATGTCTTTCACTTTCTTGCTCTATAATTAATGAAAGCTTTATTTTCGTTTCGTTACAGCTATTATATTTTTGAAATAATTACATGCAGTTTATGCTTTACGATTTTGGTAAGTTTATTTAATTCGAAGCTTCAGTTATTTTAAGGATTCCAGTTATGCATACAATATTGAGCATTTGAATCTTGTTATAATTTCCTTTAGATCAAAAATTTTATCAGGCGCTGATCAAATACATTCATATAAACAAGCTATGCCACGCCTCTATTTTGTACAATTTTAATATCTTTTTTCGTGTAAAACTAACAAACAAGTGAGCCGAATCTCGATCTGCACTGTCAGTTGGTATTTTGGCGTCTACTTTATACGAGTATAAGGCGTCATGTAAATATACATTCGTATTTTCCTATTGTGTGTCATTCCTTTTGTATTTTCCGATATTACTTATGTTTGTACCCAACTTTAGTTGGGTTAAAACAGTCTCCTAAATTGTCTACTTGAAATTTGTTTAATTAAAGTTTATATAGCACAATATACAGTAGACCAGGTTTTGGCATGGCTTCATATTTCTTCATCAATAGAAAAAAAAAATGACAAGTTTTTGGTCAGAAAGTTTCTCAATTGCATTAACCCTCAAATCGTTCTCTTATTCATTGAAGTGCAGCCCACACTCTCGATCACCTTTTCGCGAATATTTACTGCGCTGGATACTATTAAAGTTGTCATGTAGGATATGCTGCTGCCAATACAGCAACGATTGTCTATAATTTTCTTGTTGTAAAAATTTTCGTTGAAACCCCAACAAGTTTGAAACTATTGTGTAGGGTGGCTTCGGGTATTGTGGTATGGTCGGGTAATGTGGTATACAGGCATGTGATGGAAATCGTACGAATTCGAAACGAAAACGCAATCACAAATCGTACGAATTTGTTTTACGTGTGATGGAAATCGAACGATTTCATATCGAACTTCGAAAAAGTTCTACAAGTGAAACAGGTGGAATTGAATTTTTGACAATTGGTAAATTACGCAAAATAAAGCAAAAATTGTTAAAAGCCAGAATGTTTTTCGTCGCGCCGTATTATTACAATGAAATTGAGGAGAAAAGGCAAGAAAATATAAAACGACGGACACCTAGGGATCATTATAATCCTTTAGAAGTGGCAGAGTCGGCGTAAGTACATCGAATTTATATTTTTGTAGTAGGAAATCTTGCCTAATTAATCCTTTTGCAGGTTTATTACATATTACCGGGCAAATAAAGATGCTTTTCGGTACATTTTAGAGGTGATAACCCCCGGTACCACGTTGAGGTTTTTGGCAAAGACAGCTTCCTGCGCAACATTTCTTTGTTTACCCCCAATGTTTTGTTCACAATTATTGCATAACTAAAATGAACTCTCTTTCTCGTTACAAATCGTGCGAGTTGTTCGTTGCGATTTCAAATCGAGATGAAACCGTAAAAAACGATTTCCATCACAGGGTATTTCGTACGATTTCGATTTTGAAAATCAAAACGAATCGAAACGAAACACATCACACGGCAAATCGTTTTCACTTGCCATTTTGTACGAAATCGATTTCCATCACATGCCTGATAGCACTTTTTCTCGGAAACTACAGGCATTCAGACAACAGAAAAACAACAGTAAAAAAATCTTGCACTAACATGCTTTTAGCAACTATTGCTTTGGATCATTTGTTAAAAAACTGCTTTGGCACGCGACCGACTTTTTTTCAGAGCTTGCGAAAAAGTTTTTAAGGCACAAAAATAATACATTTGAGTTCTTGAGTTCACATTAAATCAATACCTGGGTGTTGTTAAAAATATAGCATATATGCTATGTATATTCGTATACCTATATACGAATAATTTCAATGATAAGCATTAATTTACTTTCTCATAATTATTTCAAAGGAAGTCAAGTTCGGGTAATGTGGTATAGGTCGTGGAGGCTAATGTGGTATACCAT
Source organism: Melieria crassipennis (assembly GCA_963668005.1). Classification (NCBI taxonomy): domain Eukaryota; kingdom Metazoa; phylum Arthropoda; class Insecta; order Diptera; family Ulidiidae; genus Melieria; species Melieria crassipennis. Next base: position 82,221,237 of record OY764961.1, on the reverse strand, counting down.
CTTCCAGTACTAAATAGGCCGGAAAAAATAGAAAAAAAATCGCAAATGGAACGTAAAAGCATGAGATATGTTGATAGAGATGAGATATGTTGATATATAGTTTACACCACCCTTAAGGGCATGGCAAGTATTAAAAAAAAGTGGTTTTAGAACTTCTATCTACTACAGTAAGCCGAGGACTGATTTTAATCGAATTTTTATTTACATGTGCTTAGAAATGTTTAAAAATCATAATTTCTTACGAATCAATCGAATAAATTGAAGCACAGAAAAAAGTAGGATACCACATTACATGAATAAGCCAAAATTTTTAATGGGCTTTTATGAGTTTTCACAAACTTAAAAGAACGTTTCTCTGAACGTTTTCACCAGAAGCTTTTTCCAGTTAGACTGTTTAAAAGCCAATACTTGAAATATGGCATTCGTTGAGTTTCATTAAATTTGGACCGAATTTGACTGCGATATAGACAAAAAACAAATAGGTATACCACAATCAGACATGGGGGTTTTGCACTAAAATTCCACTACCACTACGAGGTCTGCGGGACATTTTCCACTACCACTAAATAAATTTAGTGATAGCTGACGTTTTTTCCACTAATCACTGATCTTTATTTAGTGGTAGTGCAATTTTCTTCCACACTCAGTGATTAGTGGAAAAAATCAGTTATCACTAAATTTATTTAGTGGTAGTGAAAGCATAGTCCATTATGAATTTAGTGCAAAACCCCCATGTCTGACCACAATACCCGAAGTTACCTTATTTTTCGGGATTAATTTTTTTTTGAGTATCATGCTCTTAATGATAATTATTTTACAAATTTCTCTCTTGTTGTCATACATAAAGGAGACCGTAATTCCAACTGGTTCACTTGTATAATTTCACTATGTGTAGCACGAAGTCTTGTGGTTCTTCTGTATGATTCTTAAACAAATTAGCAGTCAGTAGTAAAAATGCCCCGAGGCATTAGGTGGGCTTCTCCTGTAAAATATCAAAAATGTTTCGTCAGCTATATACTTGGCAGATTGACAGATTTGGCAGGAGTCGAAGCACTTTTACTTGTTTAATCCTATACGAGGTCTGAGAAAGGTGATTTTTTTTCTCGAAAAAGATTTATTAATCAATATCTATTTTGCCCTCTTCAAAGTAATCCCCCTTAGTTACGCCAGCGCTTTTTCCAACTCTCGAAGCACTTCTGATATGCGCTGTTTTCCTTGTTTGCCTCGAGCTCTTCCAGCGATGCGGTCTTTATCTCCTCATTTGTTGAAAATCTAATGATCCTTTCATGCGTCCTTTCAGTTTTTAAGATAGGAATTCGCAGGGTCCAAGTCCGGTGAATACGGAGGCCGAAGCATGATCAAGGTGTTGTTCTTGGCCAAGAAATCATCAACAAGCAACAATGAGTGAGCAAATAATCAATTTTTTCGATAGCAAAAAATCGCGAAGCAACCAAAAGCACGTTTAACCTTTATAAATATCTGTACAAAAAAGAAAACAACTCAATATGCAAAATGGCTGATAATGCCAACATATTGAGAAAATGTGTACCAACATAAAAAACCGCAAATCGAATTTACGTAGCCCATGAAATTTGAAAAGTCACTTCAGATTCACATATATACACTTATTCCAGCGCTGGCTCTTTTGCATGCCAGTCAGATATAGTAGAAAGCTTTTTGGATCCCATACGCGAAAGCGAGTCGTCGATTTTGTTTTTGGTTTTTTACAAGCTTCTTTTTATCGGGCATTTTTTGTTATTTGTTCTGTTGTCGTAGATGTTTCGTATTGTTTTGGTTGGTGGCTCTGTCTCTGAGATGTTCGGAATTCTGCGAAATTTAAGTCAATAAACAAGTTCGTCGTTGCGACATTTCTTGAGTTGCCCATTTTTTGCGTGTATTTCCTGTTTTATTGTGGCTGATTTTTGTACTGAAGTGCATCCTGCTTTGCTTGCGAGGTAAATGACTGGTCTTAGATGACGCATGTGTGGTAATCGTTCGTGGTATTCGTGTATCGTGATATTCTCTTTAGATGTCTGCCTTGGGCACTACATGTACTCTCGTTGCCGAGTTACGGTCGACCTTAACATCTATACCCAGGCGGAGGCTAGGCGTTACAGAATTTTAAAATTAATTTGTTGCATTGATTTCTCAAACAAGAATTGGTGCATTAGTGCAAGTTTTCTAGAGTACCCAAGTTTTTAGAGCATTGATAAATCTTATCTCAAACGTCAACAACTTCAATACAACAATTATCAACAATTACATTTTAAACTATTCATGCAATCGTTCTCCTGGTCAAAGCTTTTTCGTAGCGATTTTGGTCTAGCGGACGTTGTTGCCTTCAGTTACTCTGACGTCTGACGTTCGCTTTTATTTTTATCTCCGCTCTGTTTCAATCTTTCTTGTCAAATGCGTCTGCTTGCCAGTGTCGCCTACTTACATACATACATATGTATAGACGAATAATTTATTCTGATTTTATTCACCACTGCCGTCTACAGCGTTGACTTGACTCTCCTGCAGCTCTGCTACAGCACACCGATGCGAGTGGTGTTTGTTTTTTACGTTTTTGCTGTCTACTTTCGAGAGTGTACAACCCTACTGTACGAACCACGGGTACACTCAGCCGTGAGGTGAGAACCTGGCGTAGGAAGTCATTGTTTTTCGGCGATGTTATTTTAGTTTGCACTTATCCTCTATAGCACTCAGCCTTACTTGGTTTTTCTCAATTCTTCATATTTTTTCAAATCGCATTCGTTGGCTATCGTGTCCGCCTGAATTTACACATGTCACAAGTGCAGCAGCCGCAACACGCGCTCGGGTGCACTGGTTTGGGCGAAACTTGACCTTTTTTGTTGCTTCATGTGTGTATCTTCCGCATAAACTTTGCAATCAATTTAAATTATTTTTGCTGCTCGGCGTAAAGCAAGCGCGGGCCGCCTATACGTAGACTCGCACACAAATATTTACAGTCGTAGATGAGAATATCTGCTGGACGTGAAACGTACACAAGCTGCACATTTCTTTATGTGTACGCATATACAGTACATAAACATGGCACAAAAGAAGAAAAATAAGCTTCATTTATTCGCAATAACCTTGCTTTGTCTTGTATACTACCTTTTCATAATTCAAAGTTCGTTAACTTAAATCTCATGAAGAGAAGAAATCATACATTTAGGTATACAAAATTTTGCAAAAAGTTCACATTCCTGCTAATGGGGCTCTGCAAATGAGTTTATTGTTTCGAACAATGATTGATATTCTGTCAGATTTCTTGGTTGAAGCGCGTGTAAGTTCATATTTATACTATGTATGTATGTATGTATGTAGTATGCCCATCTTCGGGTGTTGCATGAGTACGGCAATACGGACAATATCGCTGCTCTGTTGAATCTTGAACCCTGTTCGAATCAACAGACTTTATCATTTCCGCGCAAACTTCCGAAAGGCCTGAATGGAACGAGGACCGGGTCGTCACCCCGTCATTGTAGTGCATCTGGCACTGACCACGACGACGATTCGATCCTCTTTTAGCGTATCCATTTGCTGGTACATGGTGACGAAATTGCGGTCTTCTAAAGTGTTGCCCTAATTATATTAAAAAAAAATGGTTTGCGGTTGTGCAGCGCGTTTAGTACATCTGCAAGCTTTAGATACCGCCGAGACTACACAAAAGATGCGTGGTGTTGAATCCTCCAAGATTTACCATTTTGCGCAGTTGAGTGAATTAGCGTTCGTTGGCACACCACCTCGCCAGCAGTGTGCAATGCTCTCTGAAAGCATCGCCGCCAGTGCAAAAACCCATGCCAAAGTCAGTGTGTATTCGTAGGAAAAGTATGATTGTATCATTTTAAAAATGTTTTGCTTGTGACTAATTCGAATTTAACATTTTTGTTTCTTCCATTTAGTGTAAATAGCATAGTCCCTCTTCTGTCATCGAGTGTAGTAAAGCGGAGTGGAGTGGTGAGACAGTTTCAAGCAAACGCCCGTCGTCGTATGTATGTTAATGCCACACACTGACGGAGCGTGTAGGTCCCCATTCGTTTGTCATTGCGGATTAAAGCGTATACACGATTTTCACCACAGTCGCTTATGTATGTCTAACCTAAAAAAACACAATGCAGCCGTCTTTATACGAATTGAAAATAACAAAATGTTTTACTCTCTCCCTTCCTATATTGCAAAATGTTATTGCAAAACAGTTTTTGTGTATTTTTTGTTAATATTTTCACATATTGTTTTGTACATGTTATTTGCTTTTTGAATTTTGCTTCTTGTTTTACGAAATGTTCATTCTCACAGACACGAGCAGCTTACGTGCGCATGTACGGGCGCAGTGGGCAGGAGGGGTAACTCAACTGGCAATGGTATGGTGCGGGTATTTTTACTACGTATATTTTCGACTTTATGCGCAGTATTGCTTGACTCGTGTGCTGATGACGCAGCAGTAACAGCAATTGAAAAGCAACAAAATTGCACACGTGTATGTAGGTGTCTGTTTGTGTATGTGTGTTTGTGTGTGTGCACTGTTGAATTGGAATTGTTTAATCTCATTCGAAGCCCACCGCGTATCTATGCTGTCACAAATACTAATGCCTCTTGGTTGGCTGGCATTGTGGCCATTGTTGTTCGCCTGGGCGATTGAAAATGGTTCACAGACAATACTTAAATGTTTCGTAAAAGACGTCTCTCGTTCGTTCTCTCCTCTCTTTTTCCATTTTTATATTTTTCATTGGAACTCATTTGGGTGCATGTGTGGTGAGTATCAATTATTATTATTTTTACCACCACTAACATTGCCAACGTTCATCCCTGCCAGAACGGCCTGACTTCAGTACTACCGGATTAACAGAAAACTTGCTTCAGTTTAAAAAAATGGATTTTGGGCTTTATTTCTTTTATAAAATTTAGAACGAAGTTTGCGAAGTTTATCTTGACTACATTAAAGACCTCTTTCATTTGCATTATGTGAACTACAGCGATGGCACGCTAATTAGCACACCTGACAGATCTTAAGCAGTCAACGTTTTCGAGATATTTTTTGTCAAACAAATTTTCACCTGTTTACGGAAGATTTGTTTATTGAAATTCTAAATCAGCCATTCACTTTATGTTTTAATTGGTATACATTTTTAAATATCGTTTTTAGGATAGCGTGGTTGGCATTTTAATAAGCACGTCCGCGCTTCGCAAAAAGTATTCTTTGAATGAAGTATTTTTTTTATTATTGTAGCATTAGTATGTCGTAAACATCGCGGCCAGAAATATTAGACAGCGCCTTTCGGAGAATGATCTCCGCGGATGTCAGAGTATGAAAACCCGAAAGTGTATAAGATCGAAGTAGAATCGATGCAAAACTGAAATGCTCAGATTAATAAACGGAAACGTTGCCGTTCCTTATCAATATTTTCTACTTTTACTTGTGTACTTTATACACTTTTCGTTACTATTGGCATTCGTTACTTATTATACTTTGTACATAGTGAAATTAATAAAGTGTACCAGGTAGATGACGTACACTTATTTCTCTGTGTAGCAACTGTCAATGTGTCAATTTATTTGTGTCAGTTCGATTAACCTTTATTTTTGTTGTCGTTAAATTTAAAATTTACTTTCAGTACTCCAGAAATATATATGTATTTTCGTAATGTATTTTATGTTAGAAAAACATAGAAACTGAATTGCCGTGCGTTTTTTTGCAGAGACAGCACGTTTTTCCTGGCATGTAGTTGCGTTTTTAGTGTCGGTTTTGGTGCAGAACGTATTTTCAAACAACAATTTATTTTGAAATTATTTCACTCAGCACAGACGGGTTATGAAATCTGACATTTGTCAGCATAATGACATTAACTGTCAGAAAATAAGTGTACGGTTAAGAGAGAGTTCCTGCTATCTGGCACACTTTATTAATTTCACTATGATTTTGTGCCGAAAAAAGGCCTGACTGACGATTTATTTTGCGACTATGAAAAAAGTAAGGTTTTTTTAGGGTATATTAGACACATATTAAAGTAAGGAATACAATTTGTTTAGTATTTTTTTTAATTTAAAATTGCCTTATTTTTTAACTCTCGAACGGGTGGACTGTATGTTCTATTGTCTATGGTGGTACGTGGGTTTTTTAAAATCAAGTTTTTTAAAAGTTGTGCATTTTTGAAAAAACAAATGTCAATTTTTAACCGAAAATTGTCAGTACATACATACAAACTTTCCATCAAATAAAAAACGGCTATGTACTATTTTAGAGCATACAATTTCGAAGCAACTCTCAAAATTTCAAACCGATGCAATGGTGTTGGAGTAATCTGTACACCCAGTTTGCAAAAAGTGGTTTCGAGAAGAATACGTGTGAAGTTTTGCGAGCGCTCAGCGCGTGCTTCAAGGCGCTGTGGTAAAATCAAGAATTAATTCTGTTAAAATTTGTTTTTGGCTATACTATAGAAGCAACTGAATATTATTTTTATGCCTCCAAAGTAGGGTTTAAGCCAAAGTACAACAAAGTATTTTTGCAAAATCTTAGAGTGGTGTTTCCCCTCAAACGTTGTTAGTTGGTTCTTGGGCACTACGATATGCCAAGTGCGGTTCTAATTAGTTTAGAAAAATTACTTAACTCCCTCTTATTTGGTAAACGATCACACATTTTCGTAATTTCTTTTAAGGGGAGAACTACCTTTAGACACTTCAAAAAATCGATTTTTTTTTTATTGTTTTAATCGATAGGTATATTGCCTTAGAATATCGTGTCAAAGTTTCAAAATGTAATTCTCGAAATTGTGGAAGAGATGCATCCCGGAAATGACTGGCGCCGAGCTCGCCGAGCGCGCCGAGCATCGACGCCGCGAGAATCCGCAAACTTTAAACGGCATTTTCTCGAAACCATGTTTTTCAAAATTGTGTAAGTGATAATAAAATTACTAATGAACAGATTTTCATTATCTAGCATTCATTTTAAAGAGCATAAAAAATTGTTCTATCTAAACTAAAGATTTAAAAAACAAAACATTTTTAGACATTTTTTGACTGCATATATAACAAAATTTCTTGTGAAAATCCTAATTTTGTTTTGTGAAGCCTGTTTTAGAGGGTTAATTTTCGAATTTCGTAAAAATTTTAGTTCATCGACGATAGAAAACCCTCTCGAGTAAGAAAATGTTTGGTTTTTTTATTTCAGACTAAAATTGCGGCCAGCATCACTTACACAATTTACGATGTCAGCGGCGTTATGACTTACAGAATCATTGAAAAATTTGTTAAATTTCTGTTTTCACTTTTACAAAAATGTTTTTTTTTTACCTCAGACATCACTGTACATATATATTATATTGATTTGAAAAGAACTGTTTTCATTTCCCTGTAAATCGACTGTAAAAATGACCTTTTTTTTCGGCCTCTAAAGGTAGTTCCCCCCTTAAGGGTCATATTAACCATAATTCTCACTTTGCTCTTCTTGATTGTGGCTTATTGCAATTGTGTATTCACAACAAATTGAGGAAGTCGAAGTATCGGAACACAATTTTGTACGAAAATGGGCGTGAAATTGATAACAGGAAGTAGGTGTAGCGCGTTCCCTTAATTTAGCATGTATCGGGAGCGTTTATGAATTTGATTTTAAAGATTTCATGGATTTTGCACATGTAAACTCATTTTTGCATGAGTCTTCAGACGGTATCAGACGGAAGTATAGTTTCATCAGAATTAGCCGGTAAATGTCTGGTCATGTAACCAGTACGGTTCTTGTAGGGGTTTTCTGCCTCTATTGTCTGTTTGTATGATGGTGGTGTACTTTTGCTGATTTCGCCTGTCTGTTGAGGAATGTGAATGTGGTGGGGTTTTCGCGTGTGTGTGTTGCTGTTAATTTACTTGATTTGCACTTTGTGCCAGGCGCTGAGGAAGTTGTTTTCTTATTATCACTAATATTTTTTCTACGCTTAATGTGTGCGTATTTCATTTATTTAAATTCGTCTCTTTTGCGCACATTCATACGTATCTAAACGAAATATGTATATTTCAGTTTATTACGTCTGACTTTTGGTGAAACGTATTACACACTCGTGGCTGTTCTTTGTTAATATTTTCGTTTAACTTCCTACTTTATACGCTTTAGTATTATTCGCGAAATAACGCGTATGCGATGTTTTTTTCCTGTGCATATGTGCGTAATTGTTGGCTTTTAATGAATTTTTCTACCTACCACATCTGCACTTCCTCATACAGTGCCCACTGATACTGCGTGCAATAAACGTTATACATACTTACGTATGCACCCGTACGTTCATTCGTTTGAGCATTAAAGTTGCTTCCATTAATGTTATTTGTTTCCATTTATCGTCTGCAATACCCTACGGTCGGAATACTCGTTAGTGGTTTTGTGTATGGCGGAGATTATATTTTACAGAACGAAATGTATTTTCTTTTTGAACAATACAAATTTGTACCACAAAAATTAACGACGGTAGTATTGAAAATAATATGCATGACTATAGTTTAATACAAGATTTATATTTATTAAAAAGGGCTAGATGCCTACTAAAAGGCTGATATTTTACGATTTTTAAAAGATTTTTAAGATTTTATTCGAAACGTGAGGTGAAAAATTGCCTGCAGTGGTAGCAGGTAAGTAGCTTGTGGTGGCTGTCTCTGTGTGGGTCACACTTAGGCCTCTATATGGGTCCATGTCATACCACAAATTCCACCCGTTTGAAATGTGTATGCAACACTGTCTTTTCAACATGTGTTACAACACATTTCTTACGGTTGTGGGAAGGGGGAGAGGACCTACGGTTTTACGACGAATCCGAACGGCTTTTTTTTTTGGCAATTTTCTTTCACACTTGGAGGTTTTGCCGTTGCCTGCCAAGAGCGCACTTGTGTGATTCTGGTAATTCTCATTTGCTTCATGTGGATAGCGATAGAAGTAGACGTGTGTTTCACCAGCGAGAGGAATCGAACCCAGGGCCTCGCTATGAGAAGCCAGCGCGCTAGTCGCTGCGCTATCGTGGCCGACTTGCAGCGGTAGTAAGTCTATATATGTTTTATACTTCATGGTTAACACTTCTGTAACGGTAGTGTTACATAGAACTCGTAGACAAGTTCAGGTAGACGTTCGAACCATTACAAATATACATGTATTTGTTGGTGTGTGTGTGGCGCTACCTCCACGAGTGATAGATTCGAATTATTCATTGACAAAGGGGAAAAAGTTTATACTTAGTAGAGACATAAATACTGTTACACACGTTTTATGCTATAAAATTAATAGTGAATGTTTTTGGGCTAATTTTTGTTTACATATTTATTGATATATATTGCATACAAAAAGCAAACATTCATTCGAAATGTCCGCCTTTGGCCTTCACGCACGATTTAAGTCGGACTGGCCAATCATCAATAGCCGCACGCACCTCGTCCATCGGAAAATTTGCCACAGCACGAATCAAAGCTGTCTTACGAGAATCAATGTTGGGGTATCTTTTGTGGCAAACCATGTCCTCTAAAACTGTCCACAATTTGTAATCGAGCGGGTTCAAATCAGTACTGCCAGAGGGCCATTCTTCAGAGGAAATAAATGCTGGTAAATTGTTTTGGAGCCAGGCTTGAGTCGTTTTAGCTTTATGGGCCGGCGCAGAATCTTTCTGTGGCCGATGTTTTGACTCCTTGTTCGCAGAAATGCGACTGAAGCGGGTGATGACCCTTTTCGACCCGTGGAATCAGTTCAGATGCTTCCTTAGATGACCGTGCATACACCCTATCATTTTGCTTGTTAAATTTTTCCTGCGCGGTAAAAATATTTTCATCGGTAAACCAGATTTTTCTGTGCAAGTTCTCAGCGTGCTTCACCAAAAGACGTTTGCATTTTTCCATTCTTTTTATTTTCAAAGCTGCAGTCAACAAATGTCCGGTACGGCGTTTGAAAGCCCTAAGTCCCAATTGTTTTTTAATAATTCGACTCATGGACATTTGCGAGATATTCATTTCACTGGCCATGATTTTCTGTTTTCTTAGCGGATTTCGCTGAATTCTTGATTTGACAGCTTTAACGACTTGCGGTGTTAAAGCGCGGACGGCTCGACCGGTGGCGTTCTTTAACATCTTCAGTCTCCTCAAACAGTTTTATGCACCGGTAGACGAACATGCGACTAATCCCGAGCGGGCGGAGCGTTTTGAAAATATCATCTTTTTTCATTTCACACTTAAATAGCGCTATAACAGCTATACGGTTCTCGGTATCTGACAACTCCATGGTGAAAGCTAGAACAATTTAGAATTCCCGGTGCAGACTAACGCTTTACAAGTTATGTTTCATAAACCATGTGGAAATAACGGGGTATGTTCAATTTAACTATTACAATGGGTGTGTTCAATGTTGTATCAATATTTATGTCCATACTTAGTATATTAAAAATATAGTACGACAACATTTTGGAAAATTTGACGTAAAAAAGAATTTTACGCAGTGGATTTTCTATAAACACAGCGAGCGCATATCAGACGTGGTTGTTTGAATGCCTCGCAAGCTGCTGTTTTTTTAATCGAAAGACCCTACAGTCGGTTTGCCGTAAAGGTTTTGGCAATTTTTGCTGGAAGAAATCATCCCGTAGAGCACAATTGCAAAAACAACTTACGAAAACACAAAATACAAAAATACAAAATTTCTCTTCTAAAAAACCCGATTCTCGAATATCTCGTTTATCTAATTTTTACGAGCCCCTAGATAGGTAGGTATGTAGAAGTAGCTGCCCCAAGAAGGAGCCATGGGGCCATGACGGCCCATTGTGATAGAGAGTCCCCTAACAAACTGAATGATCTTATGAAATGGTACTTTCATTGCGAATTGTTAAAAAGTTTGCGTTTGTTACTAATCCTAACCGAAAGATATAGGAGTGCCCTTCTTAACACTTGGATGCATACGTTCAAGAAACTGGATTAAGAAGGAAAGTAACTTTGGGTTCGCCCCACTTAATTTATCGACTGATAACATGCATACATTTTTATTACCATCCACAAATATTATACACTGCAGAGCATAACTATAGACGCACCCAAATTTTTCCGTTTCTGAGGAATTAAAAATTTTTGAGAAAAATCTAATGATGCAGGGTTAAAGAGCTTTAAAAGTTATTTACTTTCGGTTCTTGTGCAAATTAAAAAAAAAATTTTGTTGAACACTGCGATTAAAAATGCAGTTTTTGGCTGGTGCATAACTATAGACGCACCTTAAAAATGTGCGTTATTTAGTCTGTTGATCGATGTAATGGTACTTTTTTGACGTCTTTTGATTGATTTCCATATTATTTCAAAATTCCGCTTGGTTCGTACTTGTCGGAAATCGAAAAAGGCAAAATTTTAGCTTTTCGCGAGGATTTCGCGAAATCGGTCGAAAATTGAAGCGATCGGACAAAGTAGTGCGATCGTTTTTAAAAGATACGACCAATTATGTCACAAATAAAACAGGAGGAAGAAAACCAAAGCTTTTTGAACGGGATAAACGTCTTGTAATTGCTGCCGCTAGTAACTCTATGAGGAAAACTGAGCAAATTAGAAAAGATTGTGGAGTTAATGTGCCTCTTGGACAGTGAACAGAGGCATTATCTTGTTGAAAAATTAGTCCATTTCGCCGATATCGGTTATAAAATCGTAGCAGGTTCGTTTGCAAGAGTGTAGTGTACTCTGCCGAATTCATTCGCGTACTAGGAAAAGCGAGCTCCAACATACCGTTCCCACAAAATGCTCCCCACACCATTAAGGAACCCCCACCGAAGTTTCTTTTGGAAAAATATCGCGGTTTTTTGCATAAATCCCTCCAGTAAGAGTTAAATCCATCTGGACCGTCAAGCTTAAACTTCTTTTCATCGAAGAATATTATCTGCAAGAAAAATGCATGCTTCAGAAAATTAAGGAAGCATAATTGGGGATTCCGTACTCATATTGTTTTGACCGAATTGCAATCGGGAGTCCTTATGGCGTACCAATAATCGGGGCATATTTTTCAATTTCTGCCGGGAAATGTTCGGGGACTCCTTTAACACCCTGTTCACTGTCCAAGAGGCACATTAACTCCACAATCTTTTCTAATTTGCTCAGTTTTCCTCATAGAGTTACTAGCGGCAGCAATTACAAGACGTTTATCCCGTTCAAAAAGCTTTGGTTTTCTTCCTCCTGTTTTATTTGTGACATAATTGGTCGTATCTTTTAAAAACGATCGCACTACTTTGTCCGATCGCTTCAATTTTCGACCGATTTCGCGAAGTCCTCACGAAAAGCTAAAATTTTGCCTTTTTCGATTTCCGACAAGTACGAACCAAGCGGAATTTTGAAATAATATGGAAATCAATCAAAAGACGTCAAAAAAGTACCATTACATCGATCAACAGACTAAATAACGCACATTTTTAAGGTGCGTCTATAGTTATGCACCAGCCAAAAACTGCATTTTTAATCGCAGTGTTCAACAAAATTTTTTTTTTAATTTGCACAAGAACCGAAAGTAAATAACTTTTAAAGCTCTTTAACCCTGCATCATTAGATTTTTCTCAAAAATTTTTAATTCCTCAGAAACGGAAAAATTTGGGTGCGTCTATAGTTATGCTCCGCAGTGTATTTATAAAAAAATGATTCAAAATATAAGGTACCTGTGCTAGCACTTAGACCAAATATGTACACTGGGGCGTACAACTCATAAATGTGACTGCCTGAACAGAATGCAATACCAAAGCTACAAGCGATGTGGCAGGCAGCAGAATTACCATGCCGGACCCATAGCACCGCAGAGGTTTAGATAGGCCTCGATCCCTACCAAGGAGGGGTAATGTCCCATTTACATTATCCCAATTGGTACCGGGAGCTAGTCTCTCGGGGCGCTTATCAATGCTTAATTTTGATACCCTGTGCTTTTGAGCACCGTGGGGTTAGGCCACACTGTGGCGGCACTCACGTTAAAAATTCGACATTCAATGTCCTTAGCAATGCAGGGCGTGGAGTTGCGTTTACAACCGGGTGCCGGACCCATAGCACCGCAGAGGTTTAGATAGGCCTCGATCCCTACCAAGGAGGGGTAATGTCCCATTTACATTATCCCAATTGGTACCGGGAGCTAGTCTTTCGGGGCGCTTATCAATGCTTAATTTTGATACGTTGTGCTTTTGAGCACCGTGGAGTTAGACCACACTGTGGCGGCACTCACGTTAAAAATTCGACATTCAATGTCCTTAGCAATGCAGGTCTGCGCTTAAAAGGTAATATTTAGTTGTCTGTGGATGATGGCTTGAGAAAGGCAGCGAACTCAGTTTCGCCGAAAGTACACTTCACTATTGATTTGAGTATGAAATGCCAGATGTAGCGTGCGTCGTCTTCACTTCTACGCGCATTTTGCTTCTTCGTTTTACATTTTCGTCATTGTTCACTGCTGTTGTGGATGATGACATTTCAGAAATACTCAACCCAGCACTAATTCTAGCAGACCAGACCCGACCACACAGTTTCTCCACTCTTTTCTCTCGTACCGCAGTGCACACACACAAACACCTATGCACACATTCTGTAGGCGCTAGCAAACAGACACGTACGTACGTTGGGCTGCCTGGTGGCATGGCTTATCGCAGTTCGTGTGGTGAATAAGAAGCCACTCACACAGCCGCCGCTCTGCGTATCTGTGTACTGTTATTGGCATGCAAGTGGCGGCGTGTGTGTGTGTGTGTGCTCTTATTAAGTTTTGTATGAAACTGCCCTGGCACTGGCAAACTTTTCAAACGATTTTTCAGTTTTAGTCGAAAACGAGTGCTTGGAGACTTCACATATTGGAGGATCAAATCCACGTTGAATTTTCTACTTTGGGAGTTTGGATTTTTTACTGTCTTGTTCTCTCTTCGTGTGTCTGTATATAGAAAACTGAATTATTGTTTGTGTAGTCGAAACAAAAACGCAAAAAGTAGAAAAGAAAAAAATTATTCGAAGTCGTTTTGATTTCAGTGAGTGATGAAACTGATGTAAAAATTGTTGAATTTCGTGAAATTTGGGTTTTTCGTTAAATTTTGTATTCGTTAGTTGCGGTTGACAGACAACCCAAACGCAAATTGCTGGGTTCGAAAAGGTCGAAGCGTTGAATCAAGTGTGAGCAAGTGAACTGAAAAGAGGCAAAAGCAGACACAAACTGAAGGCGGATCGACTGTGGCAACTGCGGAAACTCTGGACTCTGAATTCTTGTGTGATATTTTTCGTGAACGTAATTAAAAATTTTGGTTAATACACCCCATTTGTGAGACACGTAAACGCGTTATCCTTGAGTGCGATTTCAAAGTTTGTGCTTTCATTTCAAACGTCGTGTGAATTAAATTATTAATAAATTGTATTCCAAAAATTTTAAAAATTAGTCAACAAAAATATAAATAACGAATTTCGAAACAGTAAATTTTCACGCAAAAAGTAAAACAAAATATATATATAGTCACATCAAATTAATTGTGAAAGAAAATTGCATTTGAGCAAAAATTCATAAGTTCGGAGGATTAGAATCGGAAGCAGAGCTCTTACCAAAACTGTGATTATCAAAGCGGATGCGTTGCAGAACCTGAAATTGTTACAAAGAAAGGAAAGGAATATAAAAATCCTGGGACTTGGCACGTCGGAACGTCAATCTGTAAGTTTCAGGAGCATGAAAGTGGTGAGGAATGACAGAGCACAAAAATAGGGGGAGAAAGCGAGACGAGACCATTGTTATAATCGGGTGCGAGCATGTCGAGTGTTGCGTAAAAAATAGTCAATTGCCATACATGACATTTTTGTGGCTTGCAGCTTGTAAATCGTTGACGAGCTAGCATACAAGTTATTTTATTTCACGTAGTAAATACAAGTTATTTTATTTCACGTAGTAAATACAAGTTATTTTATTTCAAGTAGTAAATGCAAGTTATTTTATTTCAAGTAGTAAATGCAAGTTACTTTATTTTTACTTTCTCTGGAGCTTAGCTCCGTTCTTATTTGGCTACCTTAGAGAACTAACCGACACCAATTCTTAAGCCTACCCTAAAGCCCTACTCCGTGCGCGCCGTATCGTTTCGCTGATCTTGCAGCTCGTGCAAGAATCGAACGATCGATCGACCATCAGCAGCAATGTCCACGATTCGCTGATCTTGCAACCCGTGCAAGAATCGAACGATCGATGGCCAGCAGCATTGTTTGAATCCGCTGACGGCAGCTACCGCGAAGTAGCTGGGTCGGTGGCCTGCGCTGGCGACGGCGACAGCAGCGTTGTTTGCTTGCACGACAATGTAGCGGGCTGCTGAGTCGCTGGTTTAATTTGTGGCGGCGGGCTGCGACGTCGTCGGGTTAACTCCTCCCTCGCTTAGATCAAGGCCGCCCTCGGTCTTGGCCAAATTTCCTATGACCTCACGGAGCTCGATTTTCCTGCTTCTCTTCTTTCGGCGCCGCTTTATTACCAAGATTGCGTAGCAAGCAATGAAGAGGATAGAGGTTAAGCAACAGGCCACCAGAGGGTGCGTCACCAATTTTTGCTTCATTTCGCCAATAAAATGCAGGTTCTCCATGTTCATTCGGTGCAGGAGGGGAAGACTCAAGATGTCCTGATGGCCAGTTATGTTTAGCAGGGGGAGCGCAGCTGTAATAGGTTGACGCATCGGAACTCCTTTCCGGTTGACATACGTGGTGCGGTTGATTTGGACTTCTCCCTCAAATGTCAGGAGATAAGTGCCGGTGACAGTTCTTTCAATATCACCAGTCCCTTGCACCCTGACAGTACCGTCATTGATTACAACGATACCGTCGTCTATGACAACTAATGGATCCAGATGGTTAGGACGAGTTTTGCAATGTGCCACGCCGCCGGAGAACAATTGTAGAGCGCAGGTCGAATCAGTCCTTTCCCTGCAGAACGTCGACGTTGTTGTTGGGGCGCACTCAACGACCGCCACCGTCAGTCCACTACAATCGGCCACGACGCTACTATCCAGAAGAGACAGGACCATTCCGTTGTGCGCGACCGGGAAAATGCTAACTTTCTTACAACTACGCTTAGGTTTAGGGTACTTTATAATAATATGTAGAACATCATTATTCTGCAAAACCTTAATACTAGATACTTCCATTACTTCCGCTACACTTACACTTGTGAGCTGCTCGTTAACCACTAGCTTTATGTCCGAATCATCTAGGACTGTCGGATTTACAACGTTTATTTTAGCTAGTGCAATAGAAAGCATTAAGTTCTGCATTTCATCTATTAGAATTCTATTTCTGGCCAAGGCAACCTCATAGAGGTGAGCAGTGTCAATTTGTTTCTTCTTGGCCTCCCCAAGGAGAGAGTTGACAGTCTCAGTAAGTTTATTTATTCGCTCTTGAGTTTTTGTATTAATGACTACCTGTCTGTTGTTCGAATCAATGAGCTGCGCCTGAGCGAATTTTACCTGTTCGAAATCATCAAAATCGGGAGTACCGGCAACTACTTTCAGGGCTGTGCCTAAAAAATTCAAACTTCGGACTTGTCTATGGTGGCTGTCTAGGGTTGAGAGAAGTGCCCACAAATGCCTGTTGTCTACCTCCAAGATCTTCCTCATGTGTGATTGCGGGAAAAGATCCATCATTCGGTTGGTATCCTCAATCATCTCAACGTAGGCGGTCAGGTTCGTTGTATGCCTGAGGTACTGATAATTCTGCCAGACGATCACATCCCCGTCCAGAATTGGAATATAATCAGATTGGGTGTAGTCAGTTAGTTTGTAACCCGTCGTCATCGCGGCAAAGAGCAAGAGGAGCAATGACCTGCAAGTGCAAGATTAATGGTTCCGTCCTTAATCATTGGCATGTGAATAACTGTGACGAGGTTCCTACCTAAGGTTGTCCTTATGGACCACCCTCCCATTAATAAGAACCGTAGTTCCCAAATCAGCTTCTACCTTTTCTTCCACGTAGAGTGGTGTGAGTTTATTGCCCAATCTTCTGTTGGTTTTTACTAACACTGTATCTCCCACCTGAAAATTTCGATGCTGTCTTGTTCTGTTCTGCCTTCGTAGTTGTATCTCCTGCGCTTGTGAAATTCTATTCCTTATTTCTTCTTTGAGCTCGGCTGGGGCCGAGTGAATTACATCCAGTGGTGTTTTGTTAATGACGGAGTGGACTGTTCCGTTATATTTTATAGTTGCGTGTAGCATTAGGTCAACCGTGTCCTCAATCCTCGTGTCGAGTTTTAGGCACCTTGCGATTTCGAGCAGGGTGCTATGAAACCTCTCCACTTGGCCATTGGAGGTGCTATGCAAAGGTGGGGCGTTGACTATCTCGACGCCAAAATGGTTTAACAAGATCGACCTTATGGTTTGGGAGTTCAGGGATGCTTCATTGTCACAGAAAATTGTTTTTGTTTGCGGGAAAATATTCATCAATTGCAAAATTGGTGCTTTTATGTCCACGATTGTGCGGGAGGATAATGGCTGGACAACTGCAAATTTCGAGAACTTATCGACACATGTCAAGAAATATTTTCTATCTGTGGAAAATATGTCAATATGCAGAATTTCGCCGGCATATGACGGAATTGGTGTTTCCCCTATTAGCTCTTTTTTTGGGTGTCGGTCGTATTTCGCTTTTGAACATGTTCTACAATTTGTAACCACCTCGTTTGCCAGTTTGGTCATTTTTGGGAAGAAGTAATCAAACATAACCTGTTTGACGTTCTCTTGGGCTGCTCTGTGAGCCCGGTTATGTTCGTTAGTCAGTATTTCCCTCTGTTCGGTAATATTAAATACGTCGGTCACTAAACTTTTTGAATGTAAAAACCTCGTCGCCGGGAATAGCTCAATTAATCTGTGCTGAATGTGAGCCAAAATTGGGAGGTCGCAATGAATCGCATTTACAACATCCGGCTTCACTACACGGCTGATTGCCTCTATAAGATCATTCTTGTCCGAGAAATAAACTAAATGTCGTGTCTTTTTTCCAAATATTATAAATGTACGAGTCGAGGCTGACTCTCCATTTTCAATTATAATTTGGTTTCGATAGCAATTTACTGGTTTCTCGGTTGCCTCGATGGTATAAGTCATAGAAACCTCACTATGAATCGTAGCAGCATCGGAATTCGCTTGCTCGTGTTCCAAGGCGTTTATACTCTGCCGTGATAACGCATCAGCGACAAAGTTCTCCTTTCCTGGTTTGTAGATTACTTGGGCATTGTGCTCATCGATGAATGCCTTCCAGCGTTTTATCTTAGCATTTGGGTTTCGGTCGGATACCGCAAATGTCAAGGGCTGGTGGTCAGTAAAAATATTTAAATTTTTTACTCCGTACAAGTAATTACGTAGGGATTTGAGGGCCCATACAATGGCCAGGAGTTCCCGCTCGTTGGTTGCAAAATTTAACTCCCTATCCTTCAAGGTTCTTGAAATCATTGTAATTGGCCTTCCATCCTGCGATAGGACAGCTCCAAGGCCATAGGAGGAAGCGTCCGTCGTTAAATCGAACGGTTTTTTAAAATCAGGGTACTGTAACATGACGTCCTCCGACGTCAGGATTTCCCTCAACTTGTCGAAAGCTAGGCGCTCTCTATCACCGAATTGTATGTTGATTCTTTTTGATCTGTGGGCACTCACCTTGCCGTTTTCTCCCTTCAGAAGGTCGGTCAAAGGCTTTGCAATGGAAGCAAAGTCCTTGATAAAACACCTATAGTAGCTAGCGAGACCCAGAAATGATCTGACACCGAACAGTGTGGAGGGTTCCTTGTAGTCCCTAATCGCTGCTACCTTATCGGCACTTGTCCTTATGCCTCCTCGCGATATTGTAAATCCGAGGTATTCCACCTCGTCCTTGAAGAAATGTGATTTTTCCTTCGATACTCTCATATTCGCTTCAAACAAGCTAGCCAACACCAAGTCGATGTCCCTCACATGCTCCGCCTCAGTTTCGGAAAAGATGATTACATCGTCGACGTAAACGTAGCATCTTTTGCCAATATGCTCGCGGAGAACATCGTCGATGGCCCTTTGAAAAATACTGGGCGCGTTCTTTAACCCAAACGGTAGTCGGCAGAATTCGTATTTTCCATTGTTGACGGAAAATGCCGTTTTCTCCCGATCCCGCTCCGCCAGCTCAATCTGGTGGAAACCGGACTTCAAGTCGATAGTTGTAAAAAATTTGGCCCTTCCGAAATTTGATAAAATTACCATAACGTTGGGAATGGGGTATTTGTCAGCGATTGTGAGCTGGTTTAACTTTCGAAAATCTATTACTAGACGTTTCTTCTTGTTGCCCGACTCATCGACGCCCTTTTTATCCACCACCCAAATGGGGTTATTGTAAGGAGACTTAGATGGCCTTATAATGCCATTCTTCAGTAAGTCCTTTATTTCGCTATTCACGAAATCTGACACGCCCATAGGATATGGGTATAATTTGGAGTAGATTGGTTCACTCACTTCGGTCCGAATGGTGGCAACGATGTTTGTGTTAAACGGCAGCATCTCGTTTGGATCTGCAAACGTTTTTATTCTTTTTTTCAACATACTTTGAAAGTCAGCCCTTACTGATGGAGGGACTGAAATATCGTCAACTTTTGTAAAGTTAACGTTTTCGCATTTGTAAAATTGGATCGGTTCTGATCCAGAGTCGGAATGTATCTCTTTATTCTTCAGACAGATTGTGGCACTCACTCGCGTTAGCAAGTCGAGGCCGATGATCCCGTCAAAAGTATCAAGATCAGGTAAAATGAAAAAGGTGCTGTCTCTACCAAACATACTCAAAAAGCATTTATTCTTAATATTATTAAAGCCATGTATGGACTTCACAACGAACGGAGTTTCGACCGGAACAACATTTTGTATCTCCTCCAGGGGCTTAATGTAGTTTTTGGACGCCCCTGTATCGATTAACAATTTTACTAATCTCCCCGCTATTTTCCGCTGTACGAACGGTAGCAGGGAATGTGTCCTAAAAAATTTACAGAGTCAAATTCACACTCTGACTCCAAGTTAGCTGCTGCTGCCTCAGCTACAGCCGCATATTCCTGTTCCTGCACAGATTCCTCTTGGGCTATGTGATTTATTCTTTGTCGCCTTTGCCCTGATTGCCTCTCGGAGCCATTTGGTCTCTTAAACGTTTGCCTATGGAACTGACTATCGTTCTGTCTCTGGTAATCTGTCGGTTGTCTAAAACGAGATGTAGACGGGTCCACATCCATTTTCTCTACCTGATCGCGCCTATTGACGACCTGCTGGCCACCACCCTGAGCTTGATAATGGTTCCGCTGGCCCCGGGTGAAGTATGGCGTCTTCTCTCTACCCAAGTCACCCTTCTCATAGTCCTGCCGTGTGTTTCCCTGCTGGCTGTTAATTTTATTATTCACTGATCGTTCATGCGAATGCTGGCCTGAATACCTTTGCGATTTTTCCTCCGAGCTCCTAGCAAAACCTGCTGCAAATCTGTATCTCTCATGATTAGACTCAGCCTCCTGTGCTAAGGCCAACGCAGTGGGCAAGTCAGACGGACGAGCCGAAAATAAAATATCTGCGAGCGGCTTTTTTAAACCCGACACGAACACCCGCAAAGCGTCCTGTCTATATTTTTCGTTGAGAGCGTTTGCTAGTGTGCTATCGTACGTCATGATAGCCTTGTTCGTGAGTAGGGTCAGCTTTTTTTCTACCTCGTCATAGTACTCCAAAAGAGTCATGTTGCCCTGTCGCAGAGTGCTGAGCTCTGTCTCGATTAAATGTAGCGGCCGCTTGTCGGCATATGTAAAATCCAAACGTGCAATTATTGCCCTGAAGTTCAAGACAGTGTTAAATGAGGCTAGCACGGCGTCAGCCGTGCCCCTCACTTTATTCCTAATAACATTTACTGCTTGGAAGTGCTTCGAGCTACCGTTATATTTTTCAAACAATTGGTAGGCGTTATGCGCCGCTTGCCTCCAAGAAACGTAGTTTTCATGTTTTCCGTCAAATTCTGGAATTGATTTCACTATATCGAGGGACTCATCACACTGAACGCCCTCAATAATTTGGATTGGTTCATACACCTCCACTACTGGCTGTGTTAGAGCAATCTCACTGAATTTCTTTTCTATTTTCTCTATCTTCTCGTTGAATTCTTGCGCTTGCAGTTTCAACGCCGCTGTCACTGCCGCTTGAACCACTGCTTGTAGTTCGTGCGCATTCATTTTCTTGTTAATCTCTTGGAAACAATCTACGTTAACTTTTAATTTCTCAAGCCCCTCAAGCACCTCGTCTAACTCGCTATCACTCATGAACACTGACAAAATCGTGGGCCGAAAGCACGATTGACACTGCTGCAGCCGACACAAAACAAATTTCTGTAGCACTTTCTTTATTTTTCACTTTATATTTCCAAGGTTTAATCGTGGTTAACAAGCAGTCACTTACAATTTTTCCATCCTGCGATATTATATCTCCGAAGCTGGTTCCCGTTGGTGGACGTAGTCCTGTCCGGTTGCAATCTCAGGTCTCAGGGAGCTGGTTCAGTCGGTTCACCTTCTTGGGCTGAGTGCTGTTGGGCGCCAGTTATTTTATTTCACGTAGTAAATACAAGTTATTTTATTTCACGTAGTAAATACAAGTTATTTTATTTCAAGTAGTAAATGCAAGTTATTTTATTTCAAGTAGTAAATGCAAGTTACTTTATTTTTACTTTCTCTGGAGCTTAGCTCCGTTCTTATTTGGCTACCTTAGAGAACTAACCGACACCAATTCTTAAGCCTACCCTAAAGCCCTACTCCGTGCGCGCCGTATCGTTTCGCTGATCTTGCAGCTCGTGCAAGAATCGAACGATCGATCGACCATCAGCAGCAATGTCCACGATTCGCTGATCTTGCAACCCGTGCAAGAATCGAACGATCGATGGCCAGCAGCATTGTTTGAATCCGCTGACGGCAGCTACCGCGAAGTAGCTGGGTCGGTGGCCTGCGCTGGCGACGGCGACAGCAGCGTTGTTTGCTTGCACGACAATGTAGCGGGCTGCTGAGTCGCTGGTTTAATTTGTGGCGGCGGGCTGCGACGTCGTCGGGTTAACTTACACACGGATATTGTTTGAAATTCCGAAGGGTTTTGCTATGGAAACAAATATTCTAAGGCCTCAAAAATGATGCTAGAGTTTTCTCTTTACTGCGATTTCCTCTGTCTGTCACAGCGCAGTCAGAAATGGGCGTAGTTTGCCCACTTTTAGGAATAGCTGCTATCGGTCGGACGGGTCTTTGTTAATATGCGACGGACGGAGTGCTGACCAGAAATGAGGGCCTCCTTATGCCAGTGCCAGGAATCTGTTTGCAGTCGCTCAAGCTGTCGAAATCCTTGTGGCTTATTGGAAATGAGTTGTACTTTTTGAGAGAGCGATTCGTGTCGCACAGCACAAATCGCAAGAGAGATTCACGTGTACGGCCCACCACAGTGGTGGGTTAGCTCGCTCTCGGACGAATGAGCGAAGCAAGCAAGCGAAGTGCAATGAGCGCTACGTATATCGCATCTGTTACGCGTATGTAGCGTACGGAGAAAGTGTGGTTGGCCGCTGTAGAGGCGTTAAATTTGTGCTGTTAGGTAGGCGGCTCAGGAATTCCACGAAAATTGATTCCCATTCAGCGCGTTTCGGGAAAAAGGTTTTTATTAATAAAGTTTCCCATTAATATCCGCATAGGTTGACGCGACCAGGTAATCGAATGCGTCTGCGAAAATTGGGTTTTCTCGGTATTGCAGGCATGTTTGCCAGTTGCCTTGCAGCTCGGCAGGTTGTGTGCACGCGCAAGCCCGCGCACCCTCTGCAGAATTTCACGATATGGCACATCACATTCGCGGCATTATCAATTTATGGGCCCCTCCATTGTTGCATTGAACGTTTATTTTGCTGAACGCCACTTGCTTGTGGGAATTTCCAAAGCGAAATCTTGCATATTTGTACGTACCGACTGCTTGCCACGAGTCGCTGCCCAAAGCTGCAATAGTCTCAAATTGTATGAGTCATCGGCAGGCGAAATTCTCCTATTTTTAATTCGGGCTGACTGCTTCCCTGTTGTTTACCATTCTCTGTGTAGTGATAAGTATCTGCAGCTGACGTTTGGTAAACACATACGTGGGCACATAGCATAAAACGCAGATAACAGCCGTGGTCAAACGTACGTCCCCAAGTACATGCATACGTACGTACAGCTCGGTGTACGTGTGTTCGTGGACGTATGTGTATGGGCGTATTGTGTGCCTAATATTTTGTATGTACAGATGTATATACTTGTGATTTGTCGCTTATCACTTGACGTGCATATTTAAAAGATGTGTGGTGTGTGACACTCACATGGCTGTGTGTTTTTATGTGTTCGCATATGCCTAGATAAAAGTGCATTTGGGAGTGACAATCCAGCATCTTGCTCCAATTTCTTAGTTTCTCGAATACCTAATTGCAAAATATTTTGGGAATGTATCTGAAAGTATTCGTATTGATTTCTCCAGTTTTAGAAAAATGGTCTTTCAAGCAACACCGAACTCGCCAGAATCGCATGATTTCTTATCTCGATCGTTCAGAGCATTTACGATTGTGGAAAATAATGAATTTTAAAGCGATATTATAGCACCACAGTTGTATTTACGGCATCTGAATTCGCATGTATTATTTTAGTTATCTTCTAAAGTGTTGGGAAAGCAATTCGATATGGTAAGGCACTTCCGTCTTAAATATGGACTGCGATTGGTTGCGTGTACGAAATCAACGTGTAACATATGTAAATAACGAACTAAAATTGTGCGTCCATCTGTATATACGGACATATGTGTTTGGTTTCGTAGCTTCCCAGTGGACAATTTTCGTTTGAAATAAACAAATACTGCCTTTAAAATATATTTAAAAAACACAATGTGTCTGACCGCGTCTGCACATTTGCTAACTGGGTTGTTTTGGCCTGTGGCTATATGTATATGCAAACCCAATAAAAACGCGTTCGCTATGAATTAATAATGATTTTTAAGCACACATATCAATGATTAGCAAATTCATTAAACGTGTCGGGTTTGATTTAAATGGCTTTTGTTATATGCATTCTTAACGCTTCACCACAAGCTTGATATTCCACAAATAAACTAATACCTCAATTAATGCAAATTTTCGTATTCAAATGACGTGTTGTGAGTTGTGAGATGCACATAACTATTTGTTTTTTGAAGCCATTTTAAGAATTTCAAAAGATTTGCATCGTCAAATTTAAAGAGAATAAATATTTACTATCCCCATATAAGATATAACTCAGTTTTAGTACGAGTCGTACTAATCAGTTTTAGTACGAGTGATAGTTTCTAGGGAACACTATTGCAGACGTCAGTACTTTCCGGCTCAATCTTGTTATGAAAGAAAACCGCAGACCGACTTGTAGATCCATTATAAAGACCTATTGAGATGAAGTTATCAGAAGAGACGAATAGAATTCGTCAATTGAAGAAAAAGTGATCCACATCAACTTTTGCCCTTCAAGTGCTGCAGAGTTCGAAGCATTAGTCCAAGCATCACCAAATTTTGGCTGTTAATTTGTTTGTTTTTAGATTAAAACACCCATACGCACTGAAACTCGATAATAAAAAACAAAAAAAGAGAAGTACTACAAATTCATTCAGTACAGTTTTGCCCGTTATACTCTATATAACAAATGATCGATAGTTCCATTTGACTCTCAACTATACAGTTGCGGTCAAAATAATAGTTGTGCTGCTACTAAATATAGTGCGACATGCTAAATTTGCTGCTTCGCCTTTTTTTTGTTCAACCGTAGGATACTTTTATATAGGCAGAACACAAGAAAAAAGCATTTTTATAATTGCATGCGTTTGTAGCTAATGGTAAAATTTGATTTTTGGGTTAGATTTACTTGGATTTATTGAGCATGTTTAACGTTTTATGGAGGTGGCGCTATTTATTTGATCAAGAAAACGATGGATCAATGTGTATATGTGCGAATCTTGCAGGAAATCGTGCTGCCGTATGTCCGTGAAAAAACGCCACTGCTTTCGGTCTTTCAACAGGACTATAACCTAAAGCATACAAGCAAGGTCGCACGAAAGGTGCTTCGCAAGAGCAGGATTAGGGTTATGGAATGGCTCGCACAATCACCAGACTTCAATACGTGAAGAGAGCAGTGGCTCACTATAATCTAAAAAATAATAACCAACTTTGAGAAGCAGTAGACCACGCATGGAATATATAATACCTAGAGAAATATGTATATGAAAATTTGGTTGATTCAATGCATCGGCTCTGTGCTGCAGTAATAGAGAACAACGCACGCACGGTCACGCAACTACATAGTTATTAATTTGAAGAAAAATTACGTTATGACTATTTAACCACTAAATCTTTTAAAATGTAGCACAATTTTTGTTTCATTTTTATGAAAGTAAAGCGTACTACTATTTTTTTGACCGTCCATATTTTGGAGCTTTTGGCGCATTTAATTTAAATTGAATCAAACTGAGTATAATTCTTAAGTTTTCTTTTATGATTGTATTGTTAACACATATAACTTGTTAAAAAAATACAAAGTAAATATTTGTAAAGAAACGCAGATTATTTTTTTTAAATTTTCTTTTCGTAGTATGCGTACTACTATTATTTTGACCGTAGCTGTAGCTATAAATGTAAATGTAAATACTGAAGGTTGCGTTTTTCATTATTTGGAAGCGAACACATATGTTGGCTAGATTCTTAATTTCGAATTTATAAAAGCATTTTAAATCAAGTGGTCTTGTATTTTACATACAAAACGCGAAAAGTACTATGCAAAATTAAGGAAAGGGTCGAATTTTTAGTAAAAAGTGGTGTTTGGACGAATACAATTAATAAACATTTAAAACTTGCTGCAGACGCTATAAGGAAACGACGGAAAGCTTTTTCTGCATCGTTGACAAACGCTGATGCTATACAAATGTTGTTACCAAAACAAATTACAAAACACCGGAACCTACGACCGTAATAAAAAAAGATAGGTGGACCGCTCGGAGGGCGCTTAGGAGAAGTGGTTTTGTGTCAGCCGATAAACAAAATAAATTTGGTTTATGGGGCAAATATGTACATTAGTGCTCGTTACAAATTTTGAAAAGCACATAAACTGAAGCATTGAAGATTGGAAAAGACTCCAATTTCCAATACGAAACCATCAAAAGCCACCAAATGAAGCACTCATTCAAGGTCAATGGGGGCAGTTTCATGGAGGGGGCTTTTTTATATGGTGGCACGTTTAAACTATTACCGTGGAATTTTAAAGAAAGAAAACTAGATATTTTTAAGACGAACTTACATGATTATGTAGACCAAAGTCCTTACCCCGACGAATAAGTCTTTTTCTAAGAGGACAACGACCAAAAATTCACAACCAAAATTTATAGTAACTGATACAGCCAGCATAAATCCCCGGTCACAACCGATAGAACATTTAAGGGCTTTTGTTAAAAACAGACTGTGGAAATACAAAAGTGCGTCTTACAACAAGGACGCCATACAAGAAAGGTGGATAAACTCTCAAAAAAAAAATAACCGAAAATGTTGAAAATATTCCAAAACGTATGAGAAGTGCTATCAAAAGTACGTCTGTGAACATAATACTGAAAATAAGAACAACAAATCTTCTATAGCGTAACGGGCAAAACCTTGAGATTTCGTAATAGGTATTTCTGTTGTTTTTTGTTATCGAGTTTCAGTGTGTATTGCTGTTTCATTCTACAAGAAAAAATAAATTAACACTCGCAAACATCCGAACAGCTTTGCACGCCACTGTATTCCAAAATGGGCTTTAGCCGGCATGTTTATGGAACACGGACTTATCAGTATAAATGCAGATTTCCACGTCCTTCGAAAAAAGCGTACTCGGCTGCATCCACTTATCGTCGTTCGTTTATGTTCATCTGTTCTATGGCTAATGCATACAGCAATTTTAAGAGCGTTTTACAGTAAGAATTAAAATCAGATAAAAGGTGATAAACTGCTTCTCCTGCAGTGAGTGCGAAGTCTCAGAGTTGACTATCGTTTGTTCAGTTTGAACAAAATACTGTTTGCGTTGGTTTTGCTTTCTCTAAACGATTTTGCATTCAATGGCAGTTGGCTTAAGTCTCAGTTATTGTACGATTTCTATACAGCAAAGCATCAATTGTTGCTGATTTGAACGTTTTAACTGTAAAGGCTGAAATGTTTAGTGCGAATAAATCTGGACCGGAATCAGTAGCAAAAGAAGAATACAATCAAACTGCCACAGCCTGATATCGCCAAATAGCCTAGTTTTGATATTATTAATTTTAAAATTTGGGTCAGACGTACACGAATGTCATAAACTTACTTTTGGCCCGTTTATTGCTTCTTGCCAAACGATGTGCGTCAATTACGTATTTCGTATACGGCTATACACAAAATATAAATTCACAACGTGAATTTGAAATTAAGTTGTACTGATACTGTCGCGACAGCCGCTGTTGTTGTGTTAGTGTGCGTCTTGAGAAATACTCGAAGTCGCTTGTAATCAGTGTTGCCACTTGAACAACTTTTTCCCGACCGCAACCGACAAAATTAAAAATTTGCGTTATCTTTAAATTCATTTTTAAATTACAATTTTATTTTTTTAAATAAATTTTTTTGTACTTTTGAAAAGATCACAAAACGGACCGAAATTCGTTTAAGCGGACCAAAGTAAAAAATCTGATCAATTTTGGTCCGAAAAGACCAAAAGCGGCAACTCTGCTTGTAATACAACGCCCTGGTGATCCCTTTGCGATAGTCTCTTGTTTCGCTCGCTCCGTCGTTTGCAGTAAAGTTCGATCAGAACGATCTGGCTCTTCCTGTACCCGACTGTGGCCTACCGCCGCCGGAATACCAGCTTAGATACAATCTTGGCGGCGAAAAAGCTCTTTTCATCGCATTGTCGTCATCTTCAGGTTTTCGCCTTTTTAATGCGATTTCAAAACATCCAATTGAAATTTCGATGTTTTAGATTCTCAACTATTTTATATATACGAATATTTCTTGTTCGCAAGTGTAGCGCATAACCCGAGTAGCAAAGTAAGATAAATCGATGTTGGATGCCCTTCAGCGTCAACATTTGGGTGGCGTTTTTTTATTCAATGTCCGATCCTGTCCAAGTGGAATCGTCTAGACACGGATCATTTCCAATGGTATATAGGATAGTGGATAGATAGGTCCTTCCTCATATTTCGAACTGCTTTCACCTGACGATACTTATTGTTGTGTTGTAATAACCTTTCTTGCATGGTACTATTCAGATTTCCCAGACATTTCACATCTTACGATTACCTATGCGGCTTACAAAATCTAGCAAACTATATCAGTTAAAATCTAAAACGAATAAACTGAACTGAACTTGACGTAAGGAAAAAAATTGTTGTGGGTATAGCTACACACTTTTCGAACTAAACAAGGCAATGCTAACAGAAGAGCTGAGTGCTTTTGTCTAAAGACATTAACACGTTTGCGGGCGTGATTGACAGGAATGTATTTTCTTTGTTGAAAGCGTCGACATCCACCCCATTACTAAGACTGTCAGCAATATTTAATGGAATTAATCTAAACTTCTTTAAAGAATAATATTTCAAGGTTTCTTTGTTATGTCCGAGGTTTTCAATACTCTCCATTTCGATTTTTGTATTGTTTTTTAATTGTGTTTGTTCTCCAAATTGTTGCACTTTGTCAGTCAAACCAGTTGTGATTGGCAATACGCAGTGGAAAACAGTTGTTTATCCTACTACCAAACACTTTATGAGCTGTGTCGAATTTGAGTTGTAATTATTACATAATAGGCCTCTCTAGTTCCGGTTCATGAATATAAATTGTTGGCAAATCGATTCCATTCTGAGAAGATGCCAATATTCCATGCACTGATATGCCACTCCGGCGCAAATCAATCTTGCCATAATGCTGTTGTTTAAGGGCAGTTGTTACCAAAATTATATTGTGAATATCATAATTTTATAAAGTCCCTTAGTGGTCCATAACACGAGGACGATCTCAGAACTTCTGTCAGGCCGATATAAAGTAGACATCGGCGTGTCAGAGGTGAATATTGGAAGGATCAAGTTGAGGAAGTTGCCTCATGTATCTTTGTTACTGATGCCATTAATTGTCGCACCACTTGTGAAAACACCCTGACCTTCGTATTCCTATCCTTAGTAGCATCGTAGATCACAGCTCATTGTCAATTACAGGTGTTAGCTGCTTATTTTTCTGTTGACCATTTTCAGTACTTCATATTTATACTTGGGGTAATGGTCTTTACAGGCTTGTCAATTTAATGCTTTTCTTGCCCGAACTTTAAATCATATTTGCCAACAAGTGTTGAAAGCCGATTGGCTCATATGGTTCATAGTTCGGGTACCAATGCGAAGAAAACCCAAAGGGAGGCACACGAAAGGAACGCGTACGAATAAGTCATTCAAGTCCGACGAAAACATTTTTCGTGTGCAACTATACCTTCATTTCATGGTTTCTTGTGAGTCTTCTTTATAGTAATTTCTGCGAACGGTGTGCTTGCTTGTAGGGGGCTGTTCTGTTCAATTCCGCGCTCATTCATGCCGCGGTAGGGAACTCATGCCCGCACGTTCGTCTGTGTGAGTGCCCTTTGTGGAGCGTCGCCGCCTCTGCTTACTGTACGCCTTGCACGAATCGTGGTTGGGAAGAGTGCTTCCATCCGCAACATCATCGATTTTTTTCGTTTGTTTATGCGTTATGAGCTCAAAAACAAAAATGATTAAATGGCGGCAGTGCTAAGAGTTCAAGGAGAAATATGAGTACGTTCGTTGTGGCTAGTTGTGTTCACTTATTTTTAGCATTGAAAACAGCCGCTGCTTGATCGCCCTCCTAAATATTGTACCGCACATTATTCGACTTTGCTTGAGGTCTTTCAGTCGGCGTCAGTGTGCTGTTGGTCTGTTTTGGTTTTCACTTGCACACCAGACATTCGTAGCCGGGCAAACCGTCACCTGAAGCATGCACTCTCTGTAAGGTCTTGTACACCATAGACTTAGTAAACTTGAAATGAAGTGAATGTAGTTATTTTGGATTTTTTAATGTCAACTTTGTAGTAACATTTTAACATGTTTTATTGCGATTTATGCCGGGCATTGGAAAAAGTTCCAGATTTCGATTAGATGTGAACCTGGGCAGGAACTGCACAAAATTCTGCAGAATAGTTGTTTTTGATTATAAGCTCGACTCGAAGAGATCCGATCATAATACTTGCAGTCAGTATATACATATGTACAATGGCATATATGAATGGCTAATGATTAGCATAGGAGGAATCGACTCCTTGAACCCTTTCCTATTAGAGATTTTGGCCGTCTAATTCCAGCTGCATTTTAAATTGATCTTTCATCACGTTTGAAAATATCTTGACTAATATTGAATTTCAAACCAAGTCTTACAATTATAAGATATACAAATCAATGTCAGAGATGGACCGAGGTGAACATATTTTAAAAGTTTGAAGTTGATCAGACGTCTAGCTCTAGCAGCCAAGTCTCGAAAGTTGACTACAATTGAGAACTCAGAATATATAAAATAGATTGATAAACTTTTATTCTGCTTGCACATTTCCTTCAATATAATCTGAAAAGGATGCTTTGGATTTTCACACAAATTGCAACTGAGTTGGTTGCACGGGTGCTGGCGTGTGTGGAGGCGACTCGTTCTTTGGTTTGTTCTCGTTGTGTTGTTGTCCTCAAAGTTTAATTGGCAAACGATTAAATCCAATCGGGCTTCTTTGTTCGTCGCTCTGTCTGTTTGTTAATTCACACAGGTGTGCCTTTGAAATCTTCAATCTTCATTATTACTACTTCAGGTTGGGACCTGCTGCATTCACAACTGTCGTCACAATTGTGATACTATAAAATGTTGAGCTTTGGTAGCTGTGTGGGGTGTTTTCATAAAAAACATTTTTTTGAACATTCTCTGGTACTGAAAAACATTAACAAAATTCATATACAAAATGGTGAAATGTTTTTGAAAAATTACCACTTCGTGTTGGACACATTTCTGATTTTCTCCCCTGCATTTAAAAAATTTACCATAACATTTTAAATTTTGTCGTATGGTATATCAATACAGTTAAAAAATAACTTTTGTGGTTGACCGAAAGCAAAAATTAGGTTCAAGCAAGGGGCTTAAGAAAGATTTTCACGCGCCGATTAAAATTTTGCAGAATTATTACCGATTTTGAAGTGCAACACTTGGATGCAGAATTCAATTTAAACTCAACTTCTATGTTACTATGTATGAACTTAGTGTCGGACAAAGCTTTTGCAATTACAATATTATTTAGGTAATAACTTAGTAGTAATAAAGTAGCAGTATATAATTTATATGTAAGAAGTTTCTGGACATATTAAGTTCGTTTTAATGTTTGATAAATACGATGCATTTCAGTAGTTAATGTAAATCATATTTAAAAACAAAAACTACTGTGCTGTGCTGGTTATGCAGTTGAAATGATAAGACTATTCGGAGCGCGCCATAAATTCATCACTAAAATATTTGAAAGTTGCTGAAATGTCTGCAGTTAGTTCGACTAGTGCAGAGACAAAATTTAAGTTCACATCATTTGCGGAAAGATTTTGTGGCGGATCAGTTAAAGTAGACGGCGCGTGAAAAGTTCGGTGAAGCTTATTATTGACGATTTACTTATTTTTGAAAGTAGGCTCTTAGGCTCATTTTAATTCACTGAATCGTGCAGATAAAATCTTTGTAGTGATAATCGAGTTCAACGTGCACCCAAAATTTAACCTTGCACCGATGCGGCATTAACCATGTCCGATGTATGTCTACTATGAGACGACCAAAAGATCAATACCTGCAAGCACTGTCATGCATTAAGACGGTTAAGAATGTGATGGTCTGGCGTTGCTTTTCTGCTCGGGTTCGGGCTTCTCCACCGAATTGCGGGTATAATGGATCAATTTGTTTGCAAAAACATTTTAAAAACGAATGATGCCGTATGCTGAGTGGGAAGTGCCTCTGAATAGAACATTCCCAAATAAGTGTTTCCAGTCCCCAGACTTTATTCCAATCAAAAAGTAGAGTAAGTTCGGGTAATGTGATACGGTCGGGTAATGTTATATAGTGGCTTATATCACAAGTGTGTTGTCCTTTTTCAAAATAAACCTTTTTAAAACATCGTATCAACTAAAAAACTCGTGCTGCATGTTTTTGGATGTATTTTTTTTAAGTTTACAGTCAGTGTGATGAAGTGGTTTGAGTGCTTGCGCAAGTTTTTGGTTATAAAGTAATGTATAAGTAGGGTAATGTGATATGGTCGGGTAATGTTATATAGTGGCTTATATCACAAGTGTGTTATCCTTTTTCAAAATAAACCTTTTTAAAACATCATATCAACTAAAAAACTCGTGCTGCATGTTTTTGGATGTATTTTTTTTAAGTTTACAGTCAGTGTGATGAAGTGGTTTGAGTGCTTGCGCAAGTTTTTGGTTATAAAGTAATGTATAAGTAAGGTATAAAAAAAAATTATTCGAAAGTTCGAGATCAATCAAAAGTAAATCAGTGATTTCGATTATGAGTTTGCGAGGATGCTGTCCTTAGCAAAATTATTATTGTGTTTTTTTATATCTTTTTCACAAAAAGTCAATTTCGGGTTATGTGATATACCAAAAGTTGGGTAATGTGATATAGTACATCACATTACTCGAACTTATTACAGCAGTACTATTTGTATACATAAATTTATCTATACTTTATTTTATAATATTTGAAGTGGAATAATCTCGAAAATCGGTTATGGTTACGTTTCATTTGAAAAAAATCCATGAAATCATGTTTCCCGATACAAAATTGTAACCCTTGGTTTACCCCGTCAGATTGTGATTTTCCAAAAAAAAAGGGAAACACGTCTCTAATTTTTTTAGTTTGGAGTATTTTCACCAAGTTTGGAGCCAGTAGGTCTGTTAAATAACTTTTCTTCGTGTATATCACATTACCCGCCAATGGTATATTACATCACCTGCCACTTTTATCAGACGCCAATATTTAGATATTTTAATTTGTAATTAAAAAACTCGGCAACAGTTTATCTTAAAGAATTAATAATCTTACATATACGAAATAATGCGTCAGTGAGCAGTTTGAGACCAAAGAGTGTCTTTTAATGCTTAAAACAAATATAAAACAAATATATCAAATATATCAAATCATATACACGTATAACAGTTGGGCTGAAAAGTTCGTATCGTTTCTATGAGATGGCACCACTGGAATAAAATCCGTATCATTTTTACGTAGTACCAACCTTCAAAAGAAATGTGTATAAATTTGACAGCTGTCTGATTATTAGTTTGTCAGATACAGCATTTTGAGTGAAGCAACTTTTGTTATTTTGAAAAAAATGGATAAAAAGGAATTTCGTGTATTAAGGGGGGTTTCTACCTTGTGCGGTAAAAAAAATCGATTTTTTTTCATGCATTTTTGGATTAATACATGATTGTAGAATACGCTCCCAAAATTTGAAGTTGAAATCTTTCGAATTACGGAAGCAATTTATAGAAACAGGTAGCGGTGTCGAGCGCGCCGACCTGCTGAAGCAAAACTTTGAACGCGTTTTTCTCAAAACTACATTTTTTGACCTGGCGGAAGTGATTTAGGCCACACGAGTTGAGCAATAGCTACGAAATTTTAAACAGTAATTTATCAAGGTCTTAGCTATGGCACGAACTAGGATCTTCAAGAAATAATAATTTTTTCTCATTAAAAATAGAAATTTGTATTGAAAAAAGTAGGTAAAAATTGAGTTTTTTAGTCAAAATCGCATATATCCTTCATTTTTCATTTGTTTTTTAAAATCCTAGTTCCTGCCATAGACAAAAGGATACAGAATAAGAAAAAATTTCATTTTTGTGTTTCAAGTCATCTCAAACAGCGGCAGGACTTCCGCGAGTAAGGAAGTCCTGCCGCCATTGCTCGATGGCCCCCTCCCCCCCTTTGCATATTTTATCTTGAAACTTTTTTTACTTGTACAATAAACATATACCTACATCTGAAAAAATTTTCCAGTGTTTATCTTAAAAACCTTCCCATTAAAAATGTTTCAAAAAAACATGTTTTCTCGGCCGCACAAGGTAGAAACCTGCCTTAAGGAAACAATATTTTTTGATGAAAAAAAGTGCTACTGATACCAAAAAGTGGTTTGATGAGTGTTATCCGGACTCTGCGCCGGGCGAAGCAACCATTCGTAAGTAATAATAATAAAAATAATAATTGACTGGCACGACAGCCCGCTTACGCGAGACTAAGGCCTAGCTTCCCGCAACCACCTGTGCTGTGCGTGTGAATTTGTACGCGGGTGGAGGGACCTACAGTTTTTATGCCGGTTCCGAACGGCAGGTTGGGAGCTTTTTTCATAAGCAATTTTTACTCCGAAACTCCAGCCACCGAAAGAGAAAACGAGTTTTCTCGTTATTTTTTTTAGGTGTTATTACAGGCAGTATTTGAACCTGAGGTTGCTGCCTTCGACTCGCGGTCCAACGCACTAACCAACTGAGCCACGGCGGCTGCCATTCGTAAGTGGTTTGCTAAATTCCGTACAGGCCATATGAGCACCGAAGACGATGAACGCAGTGGACGTCCAAAAGAGGCTGTTACGGACGAAAACATCAAAAAAATCGACAAAATGATTTTGGAAGATCGTAAATTGAGGTTGATTTGTATAGCTGACACTCTAAAGATATCAAAGGAACGTGTTGGACATATCGTTCATGAATATTTGGGTATGCGAAAGCTATGTGCAAAGTGGGTGCCGCGCGAGCTCACAATCGACCAAAAACAAGAACGTGTCGATGCTTCAGAGCAATGTTTGGAGCTGTTCAACCGCAATAGAAGTGAATTTTTGCGTCGATATGTGACAATCGATGAAACATGGATCCACCACCACACTCCGGAGTCCAGTCGGCAGTCATCTGAGTGGTCTGCACGCGATGACCCGAATCGGCCGGTAAGGTTATGGCGTCCGTATTTTGGGATGCACATGGAATAATTTTCATCGACTATCTTGGAAAGGGAAAAACCATCAACAGCGACTATTATATAGCGTTATTGGAGCGTTTGAAGGACGAAATCGCGAAAAAACGGCCTCATTTGAAGAAGAAGAAAGTGTTGTTTCATCAAGACAATGTGCCGTGTCACAAATCGGGGAAAACGATGGTAAAATTGCATGAATTGGGCTTCGAATTGCTTCCGCATCCACCGTATTCTCCAGATTTGGCCCCCAGCGACTTTTTCCTGTTCTCAGATCTCAAGAGAATGCTCGCTGGAAAGAAATTTAAAGCCGATGAGGAAGTAATCGCCGAAACAGAGGCCTATTTTGAGGCAAAACACAAATCGTACTACAAAAATGGTATTGAAAAGTTGGAAGATCGCTATAATCGGTGTATCGCCCTCGATGGCAACTATGTTGAATAATAAAATCGAATTTTGCCAAAAAAAATTTGTTTTTCTATAAAACGATACGAACTTTTCAGCCCAACTGTTATATCAAATTACCCGAACTTACTCTAATAGAAAGAGGGAAATGCGAATCATGATGATTTTTTTAGAGTTCAGAAAGCCTGCAACAATATTCCATTAAATTAACAATTAAATTGACCCAGTGCTCCGCCGATGTAAAGCAAAAGTTTCAAACTAGGGTTTTTTTTTTATATTTACTTTAACATTAATAACACAATGAACGGCGATCAATATGTAACGATATTCAAAGAAATTTTCTTTCCATATCTCAGCAACCTACAAAGTACTGCCACAGAATATACATTCATGTAGGACGGGGCCCAATGCCACACAAAAAGTGTTTTCTTAGCAAATAGCAAAATTGAGATCCTTCCATGGCCAGGTAATTCCGGCATAAACCCTATTGAAAACTGCTGAATGGATGTAAAATGCTGCATTGACAGTATGCCGAGAAGAATAGGACGAGTCATAAAGTTAAAGGGAAATATTACTATATACAGTGAAATTCCTCATAACCTTACACTCTCCGTCGCAGTGTTTTTGTCCGGGAGAGATGTTATGGTACATGTCCGCTTATGGGGAGGGGGGCACAAAAAATTAGTTTATTTGTATCCAAGTATTTCTCTATTTCTAATTTAATATTTTGTACGGATTTATGAATATTGAATATTTAATTAATACTTATTACATGTATAGGCAAAGTACATACATTGTACAAGTGTTTCCATTTTAGTACTACATAAGTAGTACTAAACTTTGGTTGAAAAAATTTTGTAGTGGTTGATTGCCTAAACCAGTGGCGCATACAGGCGGGCTTTTTGAGGTTCAAACCCCCCAAACACAAATAATGCTGGTACAAAATATGGTTTCGAGTGGAATTCGGCTCAAAAGTTGTACGCAAATCCTCCCCCAGAATTAAAATCCTGTGTACGCTGGTTTTCAAATAAGAGTGAGATTTGTATTATAAGGTAGTACAGATTTCTAAAAAACTGGGCATATTTTTGAATTTTATCCGTTTATGAGAGATTTTTTAATCAAAATGGTTTGAAATATAGTGTCCGCGTCCAGTTATTAGAGCGTCCGATTATTGGAATGATATTCGTATGGAAAACTTAATGAAATTGCTGTGTCTGCGAAATTTGTCCGAAGCTATTTGAAGCGATCCGGTTATATGAGCATTAATTAATATTATTTTTTTTATTTTCATGTTGATTGCTATGAAATAAAACACTTAATAAAAAATACTCAATCTAAATCTTAATAATCGGCTTAATCTTCAAAAAATCTTCAAAATCTTGTGAAAAACTTGGCGTGTTTCTATTTTTTTGGCGGGATACTGTACATCTACATATAAGTACATATGTACATATGTATGTACCTACCTACTCTCTTCAAATTATAGCATTTGTGATGACGTTTTCTACGATATTTGTTACTTGTTGTGTTGTTCTCTTTTTTTCTGTAAAATTGACAAAAAAAAATTAACATGTTGCTTCACTGCTTGTGTCAATGTCGCGCCTTGGATACTGCGCACTGCTCGTTGTTGGCAACTCTCGGCTCGTGACTCGTAATTGTTGACATTGCAATGGCAAAAAATGTATGCATACGCTGCATGTAAATATTGAAATATTATGGGGAATATCGAAAAACTTGATTTTTCATCGTTCAATAAGGCTGCGTCGAGTTTTTAATGTCTGAACTGAAGAGCCGACACAGAAAAAATGCACATATTTATATAGAGGGGTGCCCTATTCGGTAGATTTTTGGATGCTATCAAAACTGATTTTGAGGATTCGCCTCTATGTTTTTAATCTGCACTCGAAAGCACGTACTATACATATGCAAGCAACTACGTTCATAACTGTGCATATGTACGCACGTATGTATGTATGAGTGCTTCAAAGTATACTTGTGCTCATTCTCAAACTATAAAATTACTCCTTAGTCGCACTGAAATAGCGTAATGAATCAAAAATTAAGCTGGGTTGGCCAAGCAGGCAATGGTGAGTTTCGTATTGGCCACTTAAATTGCCGTGTTTGCGTGTGTAATATATGTATGTATGTATGTATGTATCAAAACAACCAGACACCATCGTAAACAGCAGCATACAAAGAAAATACTGCTGCTAAATTAAATTGATGTTCCCCAAGTGAGCCGATGCGAAGAGTAGGCAAAGAGTGAAGGAAAAATGTAAAAACTAAGAGCATGAATTGAAATGAAAGAGCATAAAATTAAAGTCAGAAATACACCCAAGCGTGCGCCAATATAAGTAAGTGCACGTACCCGTCCATACATACATAAATACAAACATGCATGTGTACGTGCGAAGGTATATAGCAGTGCATTCCGAACATTCAAGCGATGAAAAGGTGACGTTGACGGCGCGAGGCAGCAGCAGCTGCTGTCGTCGTCGCCAAAGTCAGCCAGCTCACCACTCTGTCTGACTCCCCGCGCCCGTTTCGAGTGCTCTAAATGTGCTCGCGACAGTAAAGCTCACTGTTATCGACTTGAGTAAAGTGCAGCGAGGTCGAAATTGTTGCCCAACACATCGAAACGTCGACCAGTCGCATAGCTGGCTCGCAAGAGCACTTCGCACACACACACCTGGCAGTTACGAGTTGAAATAGTGAAAACAACTGCAGCGATGAAAACGCCAATGTTGTGTAATGCGCGCTACAGCGAAGCGACTTTGCGGTTGCGGCAAAATCGTGGCTGGTGCAAAATAAATCACCGCCCGACAAGATTATTTTTTAAACGCCAACACAGTGCGTCTGGCATAGTATCGCAGCCGCTTAATTGTTGGTAAGCTGGCGTGTGTGCTGCTCTGCGTTTCCATTGTTCCAAGGAGCGTCGGCGACAATGTTATTCACTACGCCTTGGCAAGTGTGGCATTTGCCTATACAGCGTTGGCACAGCTGTGCGCAAGTGTGAGTGTGCAGCGTGGTGAGTTTACTAAGGTCATATGCTTCACAATGTTCTGACAGCGCAAGTGCGCATAACGAGCGTGCGTCAGTTTTTGCCTCTTCTACACGACTTCTCGCAACAACAAAACTGCAAACAGACACCTCCCATACAATGTGTTTATTTACTTCGATGTGGTATTTGCGATTTCAGACGAATTTCTTGCGTTCTCACGCTCTGTTCGTCTCGCTGTCGAACTGGAAATGGTAAACGGAATTCGTCGCTTTTATTTCGCTCTCTGTGGGTGTTGTACATTAGTCTTCACCGCCACTGTTAACGGCGCCAATACGTCAACTAGTTGTCGACTCATTTTGTATTTTTTACTGACATTCGCCCTATTGCAGTGGTGTGGTGAAGTGTGGTGAAAATCCAAAACTAGTGGCGTCCGTCACAATGAGCCAAATTGAAAAAAAGAAAACAAAGCCAACGAATGAGAGTGAAAAGGTAACAAAGAAAAAACTCATTTTCATTATTGTCAACAATTAACACCGTTATGTGAAGACAGTATAGCAACAGCAGAGAATAGACAGAATACTATATCAACAACAACAACAACAACAGAAGAAGCAATAGCGTTAGCAACAATATCATTAACAACGGCAACATCACTACTGATTGTTCGATTTATCGCAATTTATGCACAGGGCTAGTGTGTTGGTGTACACGGTGAGAGAGTGTGTATGTATGTATGTATGTGTGTTACTGGCGAGAAGTGCGACGGCCGGGTTCAGTATGGCTACAGGAAAACGGGTATTTTTACATGCAAACGTTTTCTTTTCCTTTTCCATTACAGCCTTGAAAAAGCTTTGTTGTATTTATTGTTTAACCAGTGTTGTTCAGGCAGTTACAGTTGCATTTGTTGTCGTTCTCGTTGGTGTTATGGCAGCGTAGTTGCCAGCAAGTTATTGAGTACACTTTCAGCGCGATCAATTGAATTTGCCTGGTTCGTTGGTTGGTGCGTGATAGCAATTTTGTCGGTTGAGTGCCTGCCTGTTAGTACGAGTATACTATACAAACGAATCACAGATGTACATATGTAGGCAATCGGCTTTTGCTCAGCTGCTGTTTATTTTTGTTGTTGCAACAGCAGTTACTGCCTGTTGACCACAATAATTGCTAGCTGATTTTCTGCTGCATCATCAGCGCCTTAGTCAACGCGATTGGCAATAGTCGGCATTATCGCTGTATCAGTGAGTCGAGTTATTGTTGCTGGTGTCAACGGCGTTGTTGTGGTGCCGAAAGTGTGAGTGCAAAAAAATATTTCTAAGGACTGCACAGACTAGACTGTTTTAGATACAAAATTGGGCTATGGAGATGGACTGATTGCTAAAACAACTGCGTAAATCCATACTTCCTTACTTTATTTTATATGTGCACAGTTGTACAACAAATTCCCGCAAGCTGTTCGTTTCCAGTTTCATATTTATTTTGGCATATGCTGCAAAAAAACTGTCTACATATGATAAATGAATTGAATTCATTCATTTGATCAACATTTTTGCTAAATTAATAGTTCTCTCCACAACGTGTCGTACTGCGAGGTTTTTGCCTATAGCAAGTCTCGACACTGGCCAAATTGTTGTTTGCTCCTTTTGCTTGTGTAATAAATAAAGATACATACAAACATAAATAGCTGGTTGTAGTTTTGAACTGTTAATAAAGTCTCCTCGTTCTGTTCTACTTCAATTGCAGTTTGATTGGGTAACAACATTTGTAGCACTTGCTGTGCCAAGCCAACGTCTACAGCAGGAACAACAATAACAATAACAAAAACAATAATAATAGCTACAACTGCTTCAGTAACGAGAGTGTGAAAAAATCCAAACAATATCAACAACTACAGCAGCAGCGAAAACAACAGCAACAGTAACAACCTCAACA
Source organism: Melieria crassipennis (assembly GCA_963668005.1). Lineage (NCBI taxonomy): Eukaryota > Metazoa > Arthropoda > Insecta > Diptera > Ulidiidae > Melieria > Melieria crassipennis. Next base: position 82,180,910 of record OY764961.1, on the reverse strand, counting down.
TAAACACTAACAGCAGCAGCAGCAGCAACAATAAGCGAGCGAGTAAGCAAGAGACAAAGTGGAGAACGACAACAAAAGCGACACTTCGTACCAGACACCACTCATTGGTCTTAAATTTCTCTGCGTTTGCTTGGAATCAACAACAAAATTACAACAACAAAAACTAGACAATCGGTTCATGAACGCTTGAACTGAATCAACACAACAAACACAAAACAACAATAAAAAACTCTTAACTCAAATTGCTGCCAAACCGGAGCAACTGCAGTTAATTCCCAAACATCGAGTTGTATTAAAATCGTTTCCAATTTGCGTTTGCTTCAGAGTTCATTAAAGGATAAAGACACATTTACCATTGTCTGAGTTGATTCGAAGTCGATATTTCTTGGGCTGGCACATCAAAAGTTAATACAAAATTATCGCCGCTGCACTCAGTCATCTGACATTTCGTTGTAAACGTTCTTGGACCATAAGGACCCTTTGCGATCCGATATAACATTGTGCTGTATGAGCGCGTTGTGTTGCTAGACGGAGGTGCTTGAGAGTTGGGAGTGACCCCTCCACCAATCAGCTATAAAAACATAGTAAAACGGAAAGAACAAATAGAGCAGCGTAAACGGGGCCATATCAAGCAGTAAACAAGGAAGGAAAGAAGAAATGGAACGCGAATCCAATCCAATGCAACCCATGTGCCGCTCAGGATGCGGTTTCTATGGCAACCCAGCCACAGATGGTCTCTGCTCCGTGTGCTATAAGGTAAGTAAAATTAAAAATATTGTTCAACAATTCACTAACTTATCTCGATGTTTGTCGCTTAAGGATTCCCTGAGAAAAAAGCAACAACCGCCTGTAAGCAGCACACCCGTTTCAGTTCCAAGTCCACAGCCAAGCCCCACATTCAGTCCAGCCATTACAATAACAAATACAGCACAACCAACAGTGCAAAGTTTACAGCAGCAACACAATGAAATTAAAGAGGTAAGTATTAAGATATACATATGCGTCGTCTGACTTTACCATTATATTTGTACGTTTGTGATTACTTACTGGCTAGAGAATATTTATTACTTCGATGGATCATTCTGTTCCATTTCCTTCATGTAGAGTTGCCCAATTCAACGTTGTCTTGCGTATGTTTAGTGATAGGTTTTAAGATGCGAGCATTCTTATGATCTAATAGCCTATTTCCACCGGGCCTTAAATGCATTTAACGCTTAAATACATTTAACATCGCATTTAAATGCTCAAATTCCGATGCAATTGTTTTTGTATCATAGTGCGTAAACTCACTTTCAAAACTGAGTTAACTCAGTTTTGCCGATTACAGACGTCTAACAGAAAATGTTATGCTAGAAGCGGGAGCAATACTCACAAATGTACAAATTTTGATAGCATGCTTTAAGGCGCTGCAAGAGCTGTACGAACACAAACGAAAGAAGGGATCTGAATTGCATTCGGTGTTGTAGATTTTTTGCCAAGACAATTACTTGTTAGAGTAAGTTCGGGTAATGTGATTGTGGGTAATGTGCGATTCCCGATACACATTGCCTTAAAAGACAATTTTTTTTGGTCTCAAATTGCATACGCCACGTTGAGTGTTATAATTAAATGACACTCATACGCCACGTAGCGCTACGCAAAAAAATGCAATATCGCAATTACGCAGTTTGAATGTCTTTTTTTTGGATTGGTGTCTGAAGCAAATTTGTTGGTCGTTAAAATATCTACAAACTTGCCGAAGACAGTAAAGCGATATTCGAAACGATTTAGGACCTACTTAAGCGACAAACTCGACTAAAATGAGCAAACTTCAAAGACGGATTTCTCTTAAACTATAGCCAATCCAGCCAAACGGCTGGTGGATCTCAACTCAGTATACCTATAGAAAAGTCGCTCAGTAGGTCCCCCCATGTCTCAATTTTCGACTTGCACAGTGTAATTAGAGACGTGCTTCTCATTTTGTTTGGAAAATCACAATCTGACGGGGTAAACCAAGGGTTAAACATTTGTATCGAGAAACATGATTTCATGGATTTTTTTTCACCTGAAACGTAACCATAACAGATTTTTGAGATTATACCACTTCAAATTTTATAAAATAAAGCATACATATATACATTTCTGTATATAAATAGTGTAACAAATGCTGTAATAAGTTCGGTCTAAGTGATGTACTATATCACATTACCCGAATTAACTTTTGCGAAAAAAATATTGTAGAAAAACAATAATAATTTTGTTAAGAAGAGCGTACCTCGCAAACTCATAATCGATATCACTGATTCACTTTTGATTAACCTCGAACTTTGTAATAATATTTTGTTTGTACCTTTTGGGCTTTCAAACTTTATAACCAAAAACTTGTGCAAGCCTACTCAAAGCACTTCATCACACTGACGGTAAACTATTTAAGGAAACACATCCAAAATCATGCAGCGCGAGTTTTTTGGTTGCTATGATGTTTTAAAAAGGTTAATTTTGAAAAGGTCACCGCACTTGTAAAATAAGCCACTATATCACATTACCCGACCATATCACATTACCCAACTTACTCTACTGCATTTTTCGCAAAAATATATATCGTCTGTCATAATCAAAGTCAACACTTTTTTGCCAATAATAAATGCTGAAAAAGAAAATAAAAAACGTGGAACTTCTCATGAGCCCTCTTGACATTAAAAATTCAGACAGCTCTGATATCAATCAGCTGACAACTTTCACAAATGAAATAAACATTGACAAATATTTGTGAAATATATGAATGAAATGAGATGAAATATGAATGAAATAAATTTTCACAAAAATGAAAACGCAGACATTCCTAGACTGTTGAGAAGGAAAGCGGAGTGGTTTTCATGCAGTAGAGGGGCTACAAGAAACCACACATACGTATACAAGGAGATGACGGCGATGGGTATAGCTGTTTCTGCCCAGAAATAAATGCAGCATTTGACTTGACCAAATGAAAATGTAAACAAAAACCAGCTGTTGGAGTTAACTCAGTTTCGGTGGAAACGCTTGACAGTGCTCAAGCTTAACAGAGCCCTTAAATGCAGTTAAGCGCTCGGTGGAAATACAGTATAATACAACTTCCGGGTATCTTGTGTTACGAGGTGTCTCTTTTAATTGACTTGGTACTTTAATAATGTCATTCGGGACTGAATGTCGCTTTGTCAATCCGATAATGACTATACTGTTTTGTTTTTTCACGTTTTGCAACCGATCGTCGCCTCAGTCGCAGGAAGAGAAGCTTTTTTGCACAACAAATGTTTACTGTATAGGGAACCTCACATTAAAAAAGTTTCCATAAAATGTAGATTTCGACCTTTAGAACTTTTCCTTGAATTATCGCACATCTATTTTTTTTATTCACATTTCTTTAGCATGCTACTACTTTTCATCATGCAGATATTTCCATAACATACTGCCATCGCTTCCCATCAAACTTGTTTTCGAATGCTTTCAAAAATGTCAACGAAATTTTTATATTCATTTGACTTTCAATTTTTGATCGGTAGGAAATTTTCAGTTTTCGGTTTTTTATACAACATCAGAAAAAATTAAATCCCATCAGCTAAAACAAAATATGAAAAATCATTCTTGCGCGACTCATTTACAACACCAGTGAATGAAGGTGATAAATAAAATGCACTTTTATACGAAATTCATGTAAACAAAGCAAACGTTTTCAACATTCAACGATACTCTAAACCAAAGCTGCTGAGTCCTCTTGCAATCCTCTCACAACACAGGACCAATCAACGGGAATCGAACGACAAAAAAAAAACTAGAAACTTTCAAAAGATAATCACAATAAATGCCGGCTGCCAACACGACCACTACAAACGCCACAATTGACGTAAATGCTGATGCTAATGCGCGAATGCAACAAGGTGAAGATGTTAGCAAACGATTCGCAAGTAGTTCTTTAACAACACCATCAAAGCCTTCTTCGCCGCCGCTGGCGTCATCGTTGTCCCCGGCGTCAACGCCTTCGACCAGCACCAGGGCCGCTACCAAAGTCACCAAAGTGTTTAACACCGAAACTATAAGAACCGTTGCTGTAGACGGCGTTACCCTTCCTTTGGCCTCTGCCGCTGCCTCGACCACTCTAAATGCACTTAAGCATCAAACAGAAACAAACAAACCGACAACAGCAACCTCACCGCTATTACCATCACCACCCACATCAACGGCAACATTCACAGTTAATAGTAAAAATCGTGAGCACAAATTGTTAAAGTTAAAAAATTGTCTCTTGTTTCATATACCTTTCATTTGTTACCTGTATTTTACAAGAAACTAGGAAGTTAACCAGAGTTGTAGAGGACGGCACTGTGCGCTCGGATGCGCGCACAGCCGCACTGCCAGTAAAACGCAAAGTGAATTTCTCCACTGCAATAACAAAATCGAAAAAAACTGCGACCGCAGGCAGTGTCGTAAAAAATCCTAGTAAATATACTCTAGCCACGTCGAAATCACGCATCGGAGCTGATTCGAAATCGAAGTCAATACTAAAAGTCAAACGAGTGGTTGTGGTAAAGCCAAAGGGTGGAGGCAAGAAGCACAAGCTAAAGGTGGTGCAACAGGGTGCAGCTGCCGAAGCAGAGGCCGCCGCACTCCATGCCATTGAAAAGCAATTCGCTAGAGAGCCAGCAAAAGGTGAAGTGGACAAGGAAATAGACGGCGTGCACATCGCGGCACCGCTGCGCAAAGATATCTCCAGGGCAGCGCTCATCGTTGCGAATGCGAGGGGCAACACCGCTGCCAACAAAGGTACGCCCGTCACTAGGCGTAGTAATACAAGTGGTAACTACTCTACGACCGGTGCCCGCATAATAGCATCGCCATCGGCGCACATACCACCAATACGGCGTTACAGCCCCATTGTCACCACCTCTGAATTCTACTCCAGCTCTCCAACACCAACAATTTACGACGGAAAATTCAACATAGACTCGATTCCGAGCTGCGCCACACTCCCGCTATACAGTCCAAACGTTCAGGATACTACAACATCGACACTTACAATGGCCGACAACGATCAAGATCCGGATGATCCAAACGTGCCTTCGAGTAGTAATAGTTCGGCAAGAAAAAGGGTAAATGCCCATGGAGTAAATCCCCTTTAATCACGTTGCTTGTTTGAGTGGGAAATAAGGCCCCGGTGAGAGTAAAATTTCCCATTAAATTTGAGATAAGACGCGTACATACGTGCATCGAAATTAGTCCTTCTGATGCGACAAGTTACAAATTCAGTCGAATAGGTATTTCACGAAAATTTGATTTGTTTGGAGGCTTCGCTTCGCGCAACTGTGCAATTCGTAGTAGTTTTTGTTACTCGAGGTTGTGATCTTATGAACGCTGCGAACTCAATAAACATAAAGATCAGGAAAGCTAGATGGAACGTAGATAGAAGTATTGTTAGAATTAGTGTCCGACCGAAACCACTTTCTTGGGCCGAAACCGAAAACAAGTTTCGGTTTTTTTTTAATATTCGGCCGAAACCGAAACTTTCTAGTTGAAATAAAAATCACCACATCAAGCATCAAAATCACCATTTTTCAAGTAAATAAAGAACAAACAAACATAACATATATAAATACTTATTAATAAAAACAATTAATTCATTTTTTAAAAACATTCGCTAATATTCAAAATTAAATAATTTATTATTATATTCTAAAAAAGAAGTTTATTTACATTGGTGCATCATCCTTTCACTATATATCTGCTCGGCTGCACTAACTAAGTAGCTGTTCACTCGCTACACAATAAAATTTTAAAAATATTCCAGAAAGTTTCGGTTTCGGCCGTTCGGCCATTTTTTGGCCGAAACTAAAACTGAAACCGAAACCACTTATTTGGGCCGAAACCGAAACCGAATATTCGGTCGGACACTAGTTAGAATCAACATTTTTGTAATAGATTATCTATAAGATATATGAATATATTTTTGTTTGCACTGTTTTTCGTCGTATACACTTGCTGAGAACGGGAATCACGACCATTAGAAGTTTAACCTGATTTTACTTGTGGAAAGCCCTTCGGCATCTAAGGGAGATTTCGGAGTATCTTTCAATTTTCCTGTTCCGTGTTAAATACTTCGCTTGATGCACTACTGCATATTACAGAAATGGAATAAAAACAACAACAAACATTTTGGAAACTGCCTGCTCTGTTATTTACCGTTAACAAGAACAAAATACAATACACGAATCTGAAGTACCTGACCCATTGTTGCGGGCAGAGTCAGAAGTCAGTGTATGCATGACGCTACGGCTTTACAGTTTTTATTTGCACTTTATATATTTATTCAAATATTTTATTTGTCTGGCTTATTGGGTTCATAGCTTTAATTTTGGACTATCCACGTTTAATTGTTTTCCGAAATCTGTTTTAAGCATGTCAAAATCATTTTATGTATGTATTTGTAATATATCAACTAACGGAACGACGAACCTTTGTACTACATCACTAGCATTCAGTGGAACATGATCTCATTTTGGGTTTTTGGGTTCTGTGCACAACTTTTTAGCCCAAAATCATTTGGAATCATATTTGCCACCCACAATTTTTGTAAGATATTTGGGGGGTTTAAACCATCTGAAACCCCCTTTTGTACGCCAGTGCTAGCAATAGCATTGAGCACTGCGGCATACAATAGGTCTGAGCACTTAGCTTGCGATTATAATCGACCCAGCGCGACGATTACTAGAGACGGGTAAATATACAAATACTATCGCGAATATCTTTAGTTTTTGCTTGTAGTTGTTGTCAGCAAATGTTTCTACGTGCGTGGCTAAAAGACAGCTGAATGGCGATTTTTTTCTGCTGCAGTTCTAGACAACATCGTATAGTTGCGTTTGTATTGCACATTTTGGCAATTGGGCGCTCGAAACTTGGCTGTTGGCCACATTGCACGAACGCCATTTTATCATTCTGTAGAGCAATGAATTTAAACAATATTTTCTGTGTTTTATATCGAGCGAGAACTTTACTCGGGGACTCTCGAGTGGTAGCCATAACGAAATTCAAAATCGAAAAAATTGGTTTGAGTTTTCGGACCACGTTTGGTGCTTTATGCAGTTGGAACGTGCGGTTGCATCGGTAAAAATGGCAACATATTAGTTATTGCAATTCCTGACTGCTTGTTGAAAATGGAAAAAGTCAAATGATGGTTGTTTTCGGTTTATGTAACTGAGGTTAACACTTTTTCCTTTTGGTTTGCAGAAAATAAATGAAGAGAACACGGCTAAATCGAGCAGTGAATCAGCCTCAGCTGCTGACCCATCCACAACCACAGAACCAGCAGAAGAAGACAAAGACAAGGAGGAGGACAAAGATGCAAAAAAGAAAAAGAATCGTTGCGCTGAATGCCGCAAGAAAGTTGGTTTAACAGGTGAGCAGATAGACGACAGATCAGAGGGCGGTTTTCGTCTTGTCGCCGTCCTGCAGTTGGGAGTAATTTGTCTTTGGATAGTAATCGCATACTATTAATTGCTGCATTGCTTGCTTGCTTTCAGGTTTTCAATGCCGATGTGGTGGACTTTACTGCGCTGTACACAGATACAGCGACAAACATGACTGCACATTTAACTATCGGGAGCACGGGGCCCAAGAAATCCGACGCAATAATCCTGTAGTAGTTGGCGAAAAAATACAAAAAATTTGAACTTTTGTGCCATCAACTCTATAATATAAATAAATATAAATATTAAATATACATAAAATATAAATAATGATAATATAATTAATACATAATAATAATTATAACAAAAAAGCAACAACAATTAAAAATCGATAACAGCGGCAGGAGAAAACGTAAACCTTCAAGACTACACTTCACCTCAGCCTCCAACAAAATGCAATGCAACGTAACGTAACGTGGCGCAACTCAATTCAATACTACACGACACACAATACGCCTACTCGTTGCCAGCGGGAGGAGCACTCACCAAACATACACCATCACAAGCGTATACACAAACATACATATATACGTACCGAAGCAAATTACAGTACATAGATTTATAAATTGTAAACAGTAACAGAAAAGAGCAGAAAGATTAGAAGGTACAATTTTTCCATGAAAATAGCAACCAACCACAAAGATGACTCAAAGAAGATAACCCGAGCCTACGCTGCGTTGCGCTGCGCTACGCTACGCTATACTAAGCTCAAAGACGGGGCAGGCATAGGCGAAGGGAGCGCGAAGAACAGCGAGAAATATATCCGGAACCCAAGAACTTCAAGCTGCAGTTTCAAGTTTATAGAAATACAACCACAACTATAAACATTTAAATAATTTCAATTAAATCGGAAAACGAATCAAACATTATTAATTATTATTATTATTATACTATTATTATTACTATTATTATCACATAAGAGAGACAGAAATGATATACAAAGCAAAAAAAAGCAAAAAAATGAAAAAACATTAAAAATCATAAAAAACACACACACACAACTTTTACCTAGTTTACTATTAAAAATTGTGAGAAGTAAACACATTTTAAATTAAAAACACTTAGAGTAAATAATGGAAACTGAATGAAGGAGATAAGTAACAGCAAACAAGGAATGAGTACAGTTTAAATGCAAGTGGATTTAATTTAATAAGAACTATATATATATATAAATATGGAGCTGAAAAACAAGTTACATTTAATTGAATTTAGCAATGTAGATTTCTCTAATTTTTCGTTTTTCTCTGTTGCTTTTTTGCTTTAAGCGTTATTTAGTTTTTCCCTTACTACGATGATACTATTATTTACTTTAATTTTTTCTTCATTTTGTTTTGTAAACCGTAAAAACAATAAAATAAATAGCGAATCTGCAATGTTATTGTTAAAGTAGAATACGGTTTTACGTTTTTAGTTGGTTTGAGTAATAAAAAGTTTGAGCGAAAGGCAACACTCGATGTTCAAGCAATTGTATGAATTTATACTGATATTGAATGTGGCTTAAGTGGGGGTTTAGTGTGATTTATGACAAGAAATCTGAACAACTCACAGATTCACATTCAATGTTTAGTTTCGTTTTGTTGTTAGTGGAGTGGGTCGCAGTAGCGCTATCCCAGGAAATTTGAAAATCACTTAAAAATGTCAAATTGAATTCTATTTCATAGAACAATCACCTGCAACTGCAGGCACAGCTAGCATTTGCTTTCCTCTTCCAATCGTTTGGGTTTTAGTGTTTAATTCTAATTCTGACTTTGCTTGAAGTTATCTAATTTTTATTGTTTCCTTATTCATAATATTGTCTTTATTATTCAATACATTTACTAATATGATTAGCTCGATTTATGGAATAGTGGAATCAATTGAATAGAATCGATCGGATCACTTAAATTATATGCATACGCCCATGTCAGGGTAACGACTACAACAGCCAAGATAAGTAAATTGTGTGGATATCGTTTCTGTTTTCCGCTCTTACCTTGAAACCAGGTGTAACTGGTAACCAAATGAAAAAATGAAGCACATAAAGGTGCAAGCAACTTAAATGAGAATACAACACCAATCACTGTAATGAATTACTAAAGTTTTACAACATACCTACGTATGTATAGTTTTTATTGTAATTTTGGAGTAAAATTTGTGTTGGTTTTTGTGCAAGAAGCAGCGAACGGCGTTGAAATTGAAAAAAAAACAACCGTAAAATTTAATAAGCTTGTTTAGTGATACTTCCAAGATAATATTAGAAAGAAAAAAATTATTGCTGCTTGGTTTATTGATGGCATTCAGTTCTGTAATGTTAAAATTGATTTGAATGCTTATCCTGTCCTAGTTAATTTTGTTTTCCTCTTTATTATTTTTATTTGTACTTGTATTAAATTTTTCTCTATATTAAAATAGATATACAAAGAAAGAAAACGTATGTAATTTTAATGCCGAGCGTGTAGAAAGGAGTACGATATTTTAAAAAGAAATTTAAATATACAATAATAAAATTTACACAGACACACACTTTAAAAACAATTAACAAAAACAAATTGCTTGTTCTTAATTTATGCTCGTCCAAGACCACTTGTCGATTTTTTTCATTTGTACAATAATTGGGGTTGTTTAGCGGAAATGTTCGCAAAGGTTTTTGCTTTATTTGCGGAATATTTTGAAAATTATTCGACCAGATCTATTGAGCCATACGACAAAAGACATGTGCTAGGGATCGAATGGTGCATACGGTTAACTGCGCTTGACCGGCCCTCTGCTACTTTGTGCACTACGGAAAGTTACTGCCGAGCTTTGTACTCGGACCGCATGCTGCAGGCTGCGGCCATGTTTCTGTGATGTCAATGGCACTGCGATGCTCTATGGAGTGCGTATGGCTTTGTGTTTGGTGGGTATTTGCACGCAAAGAGCTGATCACATATGTATGTGTGAAGTGCCGCCCAATTCGAAATACCTGGGGGTGCTACGCATTGCTGTGGTGCATTTTGTTGCTTCTGGTCTTATGATTTGCCGGTAAATCCTTGCTTCGTTATTGCGTTTGAAGGTTTTTCGTTTGAACGGGTTTTGCTTTGAATTTATCAATTAAGAACTGATGTGCGATCATTGCTTCAGTGCGACAGCATTAATTTTAAAACACTGCAGCCGAATTCGACTCGATAACTTCAAACTAGCAAATTTTAAATTGGATTTGTGTTCCCGTATAAGATATACATAGATACATGTAATTGCTTGGATATGTGCTATATGCTTTAGGACAGCCAAGATTGAACGGACGGTAAAAGAGTAACTTACGTGATCAATCCTGAACAGAGCCAAATGAAGATGCACAAGCTTAAAGTACATTCGGTACGAGTATGTTTCAAATTATTCACATGCATTGGGACCCGTTTTACTATTATTAATAAATAGAATTATCACTTACTATTACTAATATGTCGAATGTAATTGTAAGCCACAACCTGGCTCCTTCCTCATGTAAACTTTTTGCAACTTTCTCTCTTGTACCAGTAACTTATTTGCGGAATCAAAGTACACTATAAATATTATTAAGTAATTGTTCTACAAATCGATAACCACACTTAAGATGTACTACAGTTATATTTTTAATAACAATTATACGAGCAGAAAAGTAAAAGATAAGCAAATATGAAAGCATGTAACAAATCATTTCAATTTGGATCATTTTGGACAGAACGAATTGGTGAGAACGAATTTAAACTTTAATCTGTACTGCGCACATATGGATATTTGAATTGAGTTGGTGGGTCAACTTCAAGGGGATGCATTTTAAGCCGCCGCCCGGCTTAGAGTAGCAAATTGTGCGTTTTTTGTGCTTTCTGGACCTGCAGTTCTGTCCTGAATTGTATAGTAGTTGATCGCACGCTTTAAATTTTCCCATCAAGTTAGCATATCGGCCGCGGCTGTATTTTCTTTAGAGAGTAGTTGGAAAATCGACGGGACTCCAACTAACTACCTTGAAAGTGAACGAAAATCTTCAGATACTGCGAGGATTCATCGATATGAAAAGCGATGCTCATAAATGTATATAAGTGTAGTTGATGGTAATTACCCCAATGAAGTTTAGTGCCCGTTTTTTCCAGCCAACATTTGTAAGTGTTCTTTGGGAGTATCTTAGATAAAAATAAGGAATAAAAGTTCCTTAAAAATGTTATTTCAAAAATCGAGATGGGAGTGGGCACCATTACATTACAAGGAGGGAATTATCTTCCTGACGCCACAGTATGCAGATTTTCTATCTATCTCAAAGTGAAGCAACTTACGGTCTGAGATTTCCTCAGTGCTGTTAGACCTGATAGCCTGTTGAGTCAAACTTACTGCCTATGACGCAAACATGGCTGCAGACTGAGTTTTATTTCTGTGTTTAAAGCAGTCAAAGGGAAGACTCAGAAGCCTGTGTTATTACTCAGTATTTGTGGAATGTAAGACGAACATTTTGAGCTGTGCCTGTTTGACGAAAATTGGTATTTTATAAATTGGTTTTTATAAATAAAGCAAATTGAGTTAAAATGGTCTTTGTCCAGAAGTCACAAGCTAGGATTAGATCATTGAGCTCAGGCTTTTATATCGCCGCTATGATTTAACGTACGAGTAGGCTAACCGTGAAAAGAGTCAAATTTCGCAAGTGGATTTTCAATTATTATTTTATATCTTAGGTTAGGTTTCACTCAGAAACATTTTGAACCCGTTGTGATGCATAATAGTGTGGTAGATCTCATTGTCATTGTGTGGGGGCAACTGAACTGTGGGGGCACTTCGAGGTTTGACCATTCCATTCTCTGATCCGTAAGCAATCCGTCACCAATTGTGGTGAAAGTCAGAAGGGTTTCAACTTAAAATTAAAAAGTAAACTTTAAATTGAAGATAAACAAAGAGTTATTTTTTCAATTGAAATTTTTAAGTACTAAGTACTATTTCAGACTACTATTGCTTTGCGGAAGGACGTGTTCCTAATCTTCACATTAAATTTAGAATCGTGTGTTTGTTTGGCCCCTTAATTCAAGTATACATATGTATACTATGTATGTTTATACGTTCTACCAAAGAAAAAACAATATGTTCCATACTTTTTGGTTCGACTTATACATATGTGCGAATGTTGAAACGTAATTTCTAAAAAATTTCTATGATCCGCAAATAGTTTGAATGGCTAATGTGAATAGTTCAAATACAAATCGAATATATTAAGAAGTGCTAAAAATGAGTGAAATGTATCTAAACTAATTGGCATTTAGTTATGAGTTGAAAATGTATGATCGAAAATCAAACTGCAAAGCTTTATATTTTTGTTTGTTCATTTGAATGTTCGAACGAGTATTAATCGCGCAAGACAACTTAGCATGCATGTGAATTTATATATTAATAAATCATAAGGAACACTACAGTTAATACGAACAAATCAATTAATATAAAAACTCGAAAACCAACGCTATTTGTAAACTAGAATGAAACTGAAAAGTAAAAGTGTAAAATATAAATAAGGAAAATAATAACAGAAAAAACAGAGACAGCCAGAGGGTAACAGATATATGAATTAAATAAAGAGAATTATTCTGAAAACTTATAAAATAATCAACAGTTTTTATTAGTAGCAATAGAGAGCATTGACATTGTTCTACGATTTGATGTTCCAGTAATACGGAACGTCCAAGACACTCCGCAACAAGTCCCTAACCATTTTTAAAATACCTTCATTTTGTCGCCAAGAAGATTCAATTTGACTATCATATGAAAAATTATTTAAATTAGCCTACTGATACGCCCACCTCTCATACAAAAAAGTTTGAAATAACAGCAATGTATTTCCCTAATCACCAAAAATGGGCGGGGTGCCACGTCTACTTTCTAAAGATTTATATATGAAATATTAAAGCCAGAAAGATACAACATATTATATGACTTGACACAGTTTGAACAGTTGAAGCCAAATGTCATAACCTCTGTAAGTACATATGTATGTATAATTGTTTGTCCTGACTGACTGACTGATTCATCATCGCCCAGCCCAACCCGCCTAAGCTGCAAATATGAAACTTGAACTGTAGGTACATCTTGGAAAATGAACCTCCGCGGAATTTTTTGAAATTCGGGGTCGAAAGGGGCAAAACATGGGTTTAGGTGTTGTATGAGGAAACGCGAATTAATGGGTCTATTGATTGCAAATTTGGTGAAACCCTTGAAATAAAAAATAATTCGACACGTATCTATTTTTTATTTTTTTTTAAATCACAATTTAACGAGGTCAACATTGGGTTAAGGTTCGAATACCGATAGATTACGAAAAAAAACCTGAGCCGATTGGCCTATTGACTTCAAAGTTGGTGAAAACACTTGAAATCAAAAATAATTTGACACGTGTTTCTCTTTTTTTCGAAAATCAAAACATAAGGGGGTGAATCAAGGGCTGAAGTTACCAAGTTTGTATGAAGAACTATGTTTTTTACGCCTTTTGACTTTAAAACGGGTAAAAGTTAGTGAGACATAATGCGATACGTGTTTTGTATTTTTCGAAAAAAAACTGACGGGGTCAACGGTCAACAATGGGTATGGGGAAACATGACTTAATAAGCCAATTGACTTCAAATGTGGTGAAAGCACTTCAAATGGGAAATAATTAGATAAGTATCTTTTCATAAAAATCTGACGGGATTAACAAAGGGTTGATAAAAACTTGATTTACAGGCCCCATTGACTTCAAACTTGCGTGCAAAGCCCTATTAGATGTTTATAAAATCTTAAACTAACGGCATATTTTCCAATTCTTACTGTTTATTTTTCTCGTATACCCACATATCGCTTAATTCATTAAGTATGTTCTACTTGTTCGTTGCATACCACGCATCAAACAGATCACTCAAATTATTGTCTTCCACTACAAAATTGAAAACACAATAAAACTTGAAAAATATAAGGACGAGAGAGTATAGGTAAATGAAAAAATACCAAAATATGGATATGTAAAAGAGGCTGTCATTGCTACCCATCTGGCCTTGTTATTAGACTAAGGCCACATATAAATAATGTCAATAAAAAAACGTAAAGGACTGGATTATGGCTAACTCCATATGTCTCCAATATGTATTTGAAAATGTTAGAAAATCATCATATTAAACTGAGTAAAGCATCTGATCTCGGTAGTGGAGGAAAACTTCATTCCATCAAATACGTTTCGGAATTCGGCGGGTGTGCTTTCTGTTTTGTTTGACATGCTTGTAGAACGTCAATAAAAAGGAGAATAGGCAGGCGAATAGGCGACTGTGGCAAGCAATGAGTGTTGCAACTTCATGTCAATTTTTATTTCTATTGAAAGGCTAAGAAAAACTATTGAACATATTTGAAATGAAATGCCATGTGTTCAATTAACAAAATTCCATTCCGTGACCATCGCCGACATAAATTTTTAATCCAATAATCGACTTGAAAAGGTTTTACAAGAAAATATGTTTGCTAGTCCTTAAAAAGCAGCGGGGGGCTTAAGGCTTAAGCTTATCCCAGCCAGCGAGATCCCTAGGAGACCACGAGCTCGCATTTGGTTGCCAAATATGCCACTGGACACCGATAAACTGGTGACGTATATGCAAGCGCACAATCCCTCCATACCGATGACTGACTGGCAGGTGATTAAAGCGGAGGCTCCGCAGAAGGCCAGCATGTCATTCCTCCTGATGATAACCGAGGAGAGCCTGGCCGCCCTAGAAAAGGCAGACCACAAGCTTCGCTTCGGCGTTCGGCACGCGAAGGTGAAGGTGTTCCGCTCATCCGGCGGGGATGAGGAGGCCATTGATGAGATTGGGGACGCAGAAAAGCTGATGGACGGCGTCAAGCTCAGCGATCCCAATCCCCCCCATACCGACGTCTAAATGGGATTGAAGGTTGTCCAAGTCAACCTCCAACACTCCAAGTTGGCAACGGACAACCTCTCCGTCCTCCTATCGGAGGCGGACGTCGACATCGCCCTCGTTCAGGAGCCATGGGTGCGGGGCACTATGGTGAAAGGGCTCCAACGAGGCGACTACAATCTCTTCTATAAAAGGATCGACGGTAAGCCGAGAACCTGTATAGTCGCAAAAAAGCATCTCTGTATGTTTCTTCTACCTCTTCACAGCACAGGCGATGCCACGGTGGTCAAGCTGGAGGCTGCTGACGGGGTCAGCATGACATTGGCCTCAGTGTACATGGCGCACGATCGGCCAGCGCCCCCGGAGGAGGTCCGAAGACTGGTGGCTGGCTGTACCGGTGCACTGCTTCTGGGGTGTGATGCCAACGCCAGGCACACACTATGGGGGAGCACTGAGACCAACGAAAGGGGTGAGTACCTTTACGACTTCATCATCAACACTAACCTGGTAGTGTGTAACAGAGGTAATACTCCGACCTTCACCTTTCCTAGCTCTGAAGGCTTCAGTGGCTGGGAGGAGGTCCTAGATGTTACACTACTAACTGAAAATGAACTAGTATCTGTGGATAAGTGGAGGGTATCCAATCAGAAGTCCTTTTCGGACCATGCTTGGATACTCTACGACTTAAATGTTCGGGCCGAACCCCCTCCACCCTATCGAAACCCCAAACGCACCAACTGGTCTAGGTTCGCTAGGATAGCCAAGAAGAAGATGGGTAAGGCACCCAATTCAGACATAACCTCGGCAGGAGATGTAGATAGCAGTATCCGACGGTTAGAAAACGCGATGGCCTCCGCGTTTAGAATATCCTGTCCGGTAAAATATTCCAAAAAATCATTTCCTCCCTGGTCGAACCAGGATCTCACTAGCCTCAGGGCGGAGACTCGTAGGATGTTTAATCAGGGCTACTCCTCTGGCAACTGGGAAGGTTACAAGGACAGTTTCAGAAAATACAAAAAAGCAATCAGAAATGCCAAAAGCAAGGGCTGGAAGAATTTCTGTTCTTCAATAGAAACCACCAAGGATTCTGCTAGGCTAAGCAAGATCCTATCCAAGGACCATACCAGCCCCTCTTTTATAAAGAAAGCGGATGGTTCGTGGACAGGTAGCACGCAGGAAGCCTTGAATCTACTTCTAGAAACTCATTTTCCAGGATCTTCGGATGAAGAGCAGGTTTTTGAGCATCAGAGGTCACCTACCACGGGTATTGGTACCGTGATTATAACGGAAGACAAAGTCGCATGGGCGATCAAAATTTTTTCAGCCTACAAATCACCTGGACCGGATGGAATCTTTCCTATGATGCTTCAGGCCACGCAGGAGTGGATAATTCCTTGGCTCGTTGCAGTTTTCAGAGCATGCATAACAATTCCATACGTCCCTTCTAGTTGGAGAAGGGTCAGAGTGGTCTTTATTCCCAAGGTGGGGAAAAGGGGGCACGAGTCAGCCAAGGATTTTCGGCCGATAAGTCTAACATCCTTTGTACTTAAAACCTTCGAGAGGCTGCTCGACCTGCATATTAGGAATGTGGTGAGAAGCAAGCTGTCTGACGCCCAACATGCATACCTAAAGGGGAAGTCCACGGAAACGGCACTCCATGAGGTTGTAAGGACGGTGGAAAAGTCCATAGAACACAAAGAGTACACACTGGCGGCCTTCATGGATATTGAGGGGGCCTTCAACAACATCCGAATAGATGCGATCCGGGAATCGCTAGAATACCTTGGAGTCAATGTAGACATCTGCGGCTGGATAACAACAATGCTCCATTCAAGGGCGATCAGTGCGGAACTGGGAAAAAGTACGCTGATCAAATACCTAAACAGAGGCACCCCCCAAGGAGGAGTTCTATCACCTCTACTTTGGGTTTGTGCCCTGGATAGAATACTAGCTGAATTAAACAGTAGAGGTATCAAAGTTGTGGCATACGCGGATGACGTCGTGGTGATGGCATCGGGGATGTGTCTCGAAGTGATTAGCGATATCGTTCAGGCAGCGCTGAAAAGATTGAGGGCTTGCTGCACGGGCCGTGGGCTATGCCTTAATCCAAGTAAGACTGAACTGATGCTTTTCACCACACGTACCAAGATACCTAGATTCAGATTACCTATGCTGAACGGAACGACACTATCCCTCTCGTCTAGCGCCAAGTACCTGGGGGTAATCTTGGACCCAAAGCTAAACTGGAAAACGAACATCGAACACAGAGTCAGCAAAGCGGGCTTTGCTCTGTACGCCTGTAAAAAGATGATTGGCCGGAAATGGGGGCTCCGTCCGGACCTAATGCTATGGATGTACAAAACGGTTGTACGTCCAATCCTCTCTTATGGTTCCTTAGTTTGGTGGAAAGCTCTCAGGAGAGACTATAACATCACAAAACTGAGTAGAATACAAAGAAAGGTGGCTTTCGCCTCTAATGAGGTCTCCCAAAAGGGTTCGACAAGAGCGTTGGCTTGACGCCACGCGTTCCACACTCACAGCAACTGACGGAAATTGCATTCCCTCGCAGTTCCTTATTGCACCTCCTCCATCCCGGGTCCGAAAAGAGGACAATCGCCACTCCAGTGCAACTTGCTCCAAGTGCTGCAAATCCCGCAGACGTCGGACTGATCGGGTATAAACTCCAAGATCTATAAGATCTCCATCTCGGGTGGAACGGCTCCAGTAACTCTCATGCTCACACAGTTCCAATTCCGGATCAAAGAGCCGTTGACTGCCACCACCCTCTCGAAGAGCAAACCGACATTCTCGCTCGGTTCTCTTGCTTCTTTCGAGTCCCGCGAATATGTATATATGCACCAAAAATTATCCATACACACTCCACAAATTCCCCAACACTCAGAAAAAGTAAATGGCAACTTGGCCAATTTTTAAATTTATATATGTATTTTCCCATATTCCCCCGGCTGTAGCTTAAGCGAACCCCGCAGCTTAGCCGTTTCCTCATTCCCACGATGTCGCCTCAAGACTTATTGTTTACAAGTAAATGACATCTCATCCTTTTGCAGATCAGCCGACCATGGCAGCAGGTGCCTCCCAAACCGCACGGCCGGACCGATCATCCCCCGCAAAGAGGTTATCGGCGCACCCCTAAGCGCACCCACAGCCAGCCAGCCGTGAGCCGCACCACCACCAGCCAGACCTCAGCCGCGTCTCGGCAAGCCACCACCCGGGCATTTCATCAATTGCACTCTGCAATGGCGGCCGCGATGGCTAAATGAGTGCTGTGATTGTCCAGTGATCTGTCGATCCCACTCTAATCCCTTCCTTTCCTTATCCTCTTGTACTGATGTTCCCCCTATTTATGCTCCCCGGCTTCGGTCGTTTGTCTTGTTCAATGTTTCATGTATTCTTTGTTACTCTTTATTCGTACGTCTATCAATAAAGATCACCAACGAAACCGAACCATCCGTGTTTCATTTCCCCGCTCCGCGCATCGATTTCAACAAAAGGCATGCGCGATAACAACGGGGGCGATTAAATCCTGACCCACAGAGGCTCTGAATGTGTTGGCGCACTTACTTCCGATAGACCTCTATATCGTCAACACCGCCACTCTAAGTGCTCTCAGGCTAAGAGAGATAGGATGCTGGAAAAGTAAACCGTATGGGCACGGGTCAATACTAGAACAACTGCAAAATGCACACACTGCGGAGACAGACTACAAAATTCCCACTGTATTCTTCGGGAAAAGGTATGGCATACGAATTCCCTCCCGTTCGGAATGGAAGAAAGGAAGAGTCACAAGTGGGAGCGATACCGAAATCTACACTGATGGATCAAAGATGGACTGCGGTGTAGGAGCGGGAATCTACTCAGAGAAGCTGAGGCTCAGCAAATCCATTCGCCTCCCCAACACAGCTAGCGTCTTCCAGGCGGAAGTTTTCGCTATTAAGGAGGCCTGTAGGATGGTAATGGATGATACCACCTACAAAAACAGCATATGCATTCTATCTGATAGCCTAGCTGCCATCAAAGCGCTGGGCTCGTCTGTTATAACATCCAAGCTGGTGTGGGAGTGTAAGGAGGCTTTAATGGATCTGGCTCATCGGTTCCAAGTTACCCTAATCTGGGTGCCGAGGCACAAAGATATTGAGGGTAACGAAAGAGCGGACGAGCTGGCGAGGGGTGGTTCCGCACTTGAGGAACGGGTAGCGGAAATGGTCCGCATCCCAATCGGTTCCATCAAGAGCGAAATCTCCAAAGGCTTCCTTGCTAAAGCCGATACCAGATGGGCCCGGATGCGTTCCTGTAAAATCAGCAGATCCTCATGGCCAAGGTGCGACAGGAACAAATCAGCCGAATTAATTAACAGAGGCCGACGTGATGCAGCCAGGCTCACCGCTGTCATCACGGGTCACTGGCCCATTGGAGAACATGCTGCCAAAATGGGCATTCCTCATAATACCTGCTGCAGAAGCTGCAACAATCCCGAGGAAAAGGAAACGATCCAACATTTCCTCTGCGATTGCCCGGCCCTAGCAAGGAGACGGTGGAAACTCTAGGTAAACCGACGTTTACGAACGTTGACGAAATTAAAGACTACAAGGTAAGCTTACTTCTTGCCTTTCTAAACCTCTCGAAATGGCTGTAGCGGATAAGTCATCGGGAGTGCAACAACCATTTACCTAGGTTGAATCAAGATAGTGGTTTCAAAACGGCGCATCTGCGCTAATTGGATGCCTGGCGCATCACCACTCTAACCAACCAACCAACCAACCTTAAAAAGCAATTAGTGACCACTCGTTTTTAGCCCATTCGTCACTGAAACGACAGCGACATCAGGCTTAAACTATACTAGCAATAAGCAAAATTGTAGCCAGGCTTCAAACTTTTCGACTTTCCAAATTCACGACTATTTCTAATTATAATTATACACATAATTTATCATTTGAATATTGATTATTTTATGTTTGGACTGATTTTGAACTTTGAAAAGTATGGAACCCAAATAACCATGTCCAACTACTGCCGACATTCATTTAGTTGTAGTGATCTAAAGATTTTCCGAGTGTGTATATTTCGAGAATTGAATTTGCATTCAATAAGCAGCTAAATGGCACCAAAGTATTATTGCCTCATTAAGTTATTAATATTGTTTTGAAGGAGCGTTTATGATGTCTGAGATAACCCAAACCAAACCAATTGAACAATACGTTTCGCATTTGTCGTTCAAGTGCTTGGATACTGTACATACACTGCAACGCAGCCAAAGCAACAAATTTGCGCCTGACACAAATGTACAAATTGTGCATATCGTACGGGCAAACGATTTGCAACCGATAACGTATTGATTTGAAGCGAAACCGTATTCCAAATATGACGAAATCGTTATCGTAACTTGGAACAGTCGTAAAAACAGTTTCGGCGATCAAAGTTTCTCTTGAACCCAACATATTGCGAACTTGCCATGCGGCGGACGAAATTATCAGCACGACGCGACCGCTTATCGCGCTAGTCGCAACTCCTAAGTGAATTTTGTATTCCGGAGATGTGCTGAGTTGTCTACCATTGCGACAAATATTTACATGCTTTCTAGCATGTCTCGTGTCTTTTAAAAGTTGAGCTCGGACTCAATTCAAAACTGCTAATGCCGGAAGCGTTGGCTTCAACTTGAAAGTGTCAGCAGTACACAATCATATGGTTTTTGTGCGTCAACTCATAAATTAGGGGACACTTGTGCGCTTCCTCTAGTCCTGCAATCAATTTAAAACAAATAGCAATATGGGACAATTGTTTCCCTTTTTCCCCGTTTAGAACTCAGCGTTGATATCACACATGGGTTATTCGACACAATTAGTGAACATGAAAATGTTAACGAAGATCTAACAAATTGTAATTGTTGTAAGAAAAACGTCAACAAAAGCATCTGAAGCAGTGGTACGAAAACATTTGGATATGCTGCCTATCTAATGAAAATAGATTCAAAATTAGTGACAGCCAAAATTATGGTAGGTAGTGGTGTAGTTAACACCACTAACCTAACCTAACCTAAAAGGTAGCAGATCCCTATGCTAGACAACTGTCAATGGATCGGTTACTTACCGCATAACAAGTTAAATGCGTCCATTATAATTTGTAAAGCAGAAACAAAACTGAAGGAGCCGGAAGTATTGTGCGATCGAAGACGAGGTTGAGTTTCGGTCTTTGTATATTGTTACGAAAACAATATACATATATACATATATAGGTATATATATTCTCTAAGTTCGCATACTGGATTGTGCTTGAAAATAAAACAACTTCAATTATTCAGCGCAAAACGCATTCCAATACCAGTAATCACTTAATTTATAATTTTACACTTGTTTGTCTTTACACTACTACTATTGCATGTTTCCCCTTTGCTTGATCGAATCAGACTCCCCCTCTGCGCTGCACACTGCTGCCTTTTATACCTGTCTGGTTATCACGCCGACTGTTCTAGCAAATTCCAATTGGACAATGCTCGACCATTCTCGCACAGCCCATCCAACCTTCGCGAACCATCCTTGCCGTATCGGAATTATAGCAAGTTTGCCGTACTCTAAAGTGCGTGCCTAAAAGTATGCCCGTAAAAGCATTCATGCATAGCACAGCAACAGAGTGCCTCATCTTTACAATATGTACAACGAATCAGTCAATATTTTTCGTAATTAATGAATAGTAACGAATTTATGTAATAAATGTTTTCTTATCTAATAAAAGTTGGGCAACTGAATTTAGGTGTTTTGATTTCTCTGCTATGGGCATGTAAACAATTTCATTTCTCACTCAACTCTGTTGCAGTCATCTTTAGCCGACACCAGAAATATCATTATTGAAAATATGCACGTATATATTTGTCTAAATATGTTTGTATGTGCATATACTGATGCCGTATGTAGGTATACGTGCCTCCGTTTAGTGCCTTGAACGTCGTTTTCGGAAACTGGATGCTATAGAATGCAATAAACCTCGGCGCGTTGGTGTTAGTGAAGCAGCGAAACTTATTGGGGTATACATATATTGGCGATTTCTTCGCAATCCTAATCAGTAGTGCTTAGAGGCGTGTTCGCACTGGATCGATAGACTGCGCAGAATTGCAAAATTTGAATCGGCCGCACGTAACAATGCCTGCAGGACAAAAGGGCGGCGAAGCAGCCAGCGTTAAAAATGATGGGCCACGAATGGATAACGGAAAAAGTGTTAAGGAAAAGTTGGAAAGTGACAGCGGCAAACACGAATTGACAAAGTTCAAACACGGTGCGGTGGTGATACCTAATCATGAAATGAAAGTTCCTACGAAATTCGAAACGACCGACGACATACTGGATCCGTTCTGCGATCCCAGCCGTCCGCAGAAAATATCATTTCACGACGTGACCTCGGCGGCCTTTCTAATAAAAGATGGCATTGAAAGAACACCGTGTCCGGTAAGAGGCGAACTGGAAGGCGAAGGCAAGAATGCGAGTGTAACTCGAAACTGTATTATAGGATTTCTTCCATACATATACAACCAGACAAAACTCTGATTAAAAATATTGAGAGTGCTGCAATCCGTACAACGCATTATACAGCTTTGTGTGGATGATTAAGACCAGACATTTTCATTTTTGCTCTTTTAAGTTTCGGATATTTCGGAATTTACATTTAACGAAGTTCGGTATTCAATTTTTGTGTTGTTTAAATGTGCTGACTTCTTTCATTCGATGGAAATTCCTTGTGTTTAGTCACAGTTGCATTGAGTTGAATCCTATGCTAAGTGAATATGTCTGGTTAATTGAACCGACTTATTGCACCGTGTGACAAAAATAAAAAAAATTTTTCACAAAAAAATCCATATGTGCGTGAAGAGACCAGAGACTAGAGACGAAATATAGTAATACTGCGTACTCAGTTTTTCATTTCTACATCCTTTGTCCTTTTAAAAGGACTAAAAAATTTTGAAGGGGATAAAAAAAAAAAAAATTAAAAAAATACTTAACCTCGTTAGAATATGGCGATATGTATATCAAATGAAAGAGGAAAGGCTCAAGAATTTAAATAAAATTTATTTTTTATCTATTTGTAAAAAAAGGATATGAAAAAGGTCCTTTGAAAATTTTAATCCTTTATATCCTTGAAAATTTATATAGAATTTTCTTGAAAAGTAAGTATGTTAAAACCAAAAATCTCCTTGATCACGTTATTATCGCTTCATTGATTTTGTATCTTTTTATTATTCAAAATACTGATACTCAAATAAATTAGAATTTGTGTACTTCATTAGAATTGCAGTTTCCTCCTTTTTTTTAACAACTTTCGAACTAATACAAATTTCGAAATGAAGGATGTAGAAATGAAAAACTGAGTACGCAGTATTACTATATTTGGTCTCTAGTTTCACGCACATATGGATTTTTCCCAGTGTGAAAAATGCTGTCGCACGGTGTTATTACCTGATTAGTAGTTAGATTACTAATGAAATTTTTCCGTTTTTGAAGCGTTCGACATCATCGGAAGCCTACGGCATGGATCTATACTTAAAAAAGGATTTTCTGCAATACACCGGCAGGTAATGTCTTCACGATCTTTTGTGCGATGAGTCCAAAACATTCATATATTCAATTCATTCAGTGGCAAATAGTTCAAAGTGCAAAATATTAATTGTAACGTTCAGACATTTTAATCGCTTTCATGTACAGCAAACTGTAGGCGTATTAAGCAATTCCCCGTCGTCTGCATCTTATCAAGTCATTTGCTAATGATGTATTAATCAATATATGTATGTATATATAATTGAACGTTCATATTCATATTTCAGCGACAGAGAGCGTTGATGGCAGTTTTTAAATGGCAAGCAATTTTATACACGCACAGATATACATACATGCTAACTATATGTACATACTTTGTACACTTCACTATGCATTATAACTCTTAATTTAATATTTCGTTTCGAACATATTTATTTATTGCCTTGTTCAATTTGTTTCCGATGAATCCGTCATCAAATTCAGACCGTGATGTTTTTTTAACGTAATTTTGATGTCACTCCTCGGAGAATGCTTTTCTAAGTAATTGATTCAGCTTTAGAACATGGCAAATTTTTAACTTGATTTCCCTGTCAGAAGCATGGCATGAGATGTTTGTTTTTTGAGTAACTAATCAATTTCGTATTGAACTCGTTCAACTCACGTGCAAACTTTGCTAAGTCAAACAATTTGCGCAAGTTTAAGCTGCAATCAAAACTTTGCAATCAATGTTCTCCTTGCGGTGTTTTGTTTTGAATATTGACTGTGTTAATTTAAAACTAGTTTTTGATGTAATCAATCATCAGCAAAGTTATTGTTTGCCACAGATATGCTACCAGAAGCACCCAGAACTTTCACATTTGTTTTGATTACCGGAACTGAATAAAAAATTTCATTTTAAGGTTTAAGGTCATTCTAGACTAAAATATACATACTCATAAAATTTTGTAAACTATTATGGCGCAAGTTTTATTCATTGATTTCAGGCAGTGTTTTATAAGTTACGAGATGACCCGGTGAACTGTGTACCACCTAAACAAATTAGTTAATTGTAACTCTTCATAAGTGAATATTAACCCAAATTAAATTTCCAACTCCAATTTATCGAGATCGATAATACTTATTAGTAGCATCGTATACGGTTTGAGCCTCATGATATTTCCATTAGCGAGCGACAGCGCTGGTCATCGGTGCGGTTTTCACGTTTGTAATAGGCACTGTAATACTCAAATCTATCGAAGTTTCCTTGACGACTTTACAATATTTAAATAATAAAATTGGCATTAATAAAATCTATTTTCAAAATCCAGTTACTACCATTTTAATAAAATTTAATTAAAGTTATACGGATATTTTGGGTCGCAAATGACACGCCCTAACGGTAGCTGGATTTCAATGTTGTATGACTCATAATACTCATAATGTTATCGATTTTAGTTGCATGAGCGAGCGGGGCACACAGGGGTGGTTTTGGAAGTTCGGGCCCCCCATACCCCTCAAAAACAAACATTTCTGGCAAAACAATTTGGTTTCAAATGATGGTGGGCTCAAAAGTTGTACGCAAAACCCTCCCCAAAATGATATCCTATGTGCGCCCCTGGTATAGCCGGTGCCACGCCCCTTGTTCAATGCCCATCAAATTTTACCAGTAGAACGACACATCTATGAGACGACTGTATACCAAATTTCAATACTGTGCGCAGTGGTGCACACACGGCGGATTTGGGTGTTCAAAAATTCCATTGATAAGCGACTTGCAGTTCCAAAGTTATGCCGAAAATTTGGGTCACAAAGTAAGTGCCACGCCCCTTGTGCAACGTCCGTCAAATTCAATTTTTTAAGTTTTTAAACCTTCCCAAAAACTCAAAAAGAATAATTGAAATCGGCCCAGCCGTGTTCGAGTTTTAGCGAGACTAACGCGCGGCAAATGATTTTCATATATACATACATATATAGAAGAAGAAGACTAGTTATTTAACAAAAGTGTCGATATATAATAATACTTTAGGCGACCTAATTAGCGCAGAAATTTGCCAGCACATTGCTTTATTTTCTAAAAGGAATTATTGAAAAACGAATTACTGGAACACTTACTACTTAATATATAGTTTCAGAATGGAACAATTTTGCAAAACAATATTTACGTTAAAAAAAACTACAAAGGGTGTTTTGTACAACGTAATTGACAATTAAGTCGAATCTATTACGAATCGTCATAGTGAAACTTATCGCTTTGCCAAAAATAGCATTGTTTTTGAAAACCTTATCACCTTTCTTGTAAATAAACTGGTAAATCTGTTTGTCGAACTGTAAACAACTTGTTTTATGCTTTAAACGAGATATAGTACTCGGACTACGTATACATACACCAAAAACTTGCAAAGACCACAAATACATATTGGGCTACAACGCCATCTAGCGGATCGATGTTTACTTCGATTCCAGTCAGAAGCTGGCACGCGCAGCATCGTTTGTTGTTGAGATATGATTTTCGATGAGAATAATTTAGAGGTCAAGAACATGGTCCCCAATGAAAATAGACGTAGTTATGCAAATTATAAAAAACTCAGACGTGCTGGACTATTACTTTGTTTGGCAAAAATGATCTGTACGACGTCCGCTTTCAGAAATATGCGGTCGTTACTCTGTTGCAAAGAAAAAGTTCGAAATTGTTGTACTGAGTTTTAAGTTATAAGTTGAAAGTTATGTTATGGACAACGGTTTTCCTTTTTCCGCACTTAATGTGACTGGCAGCAAATTTTCCAACTCCCATCTACTAAAATTACATTTCGACGGTATTGTCTTATCTAACTAATCAATATCTAATAACTAATTTCTAATTCTTTAGTTTCAAGGAACGTGGCGCCCGCAATGCATTGCTATCTCTTTCGGCGGAACAGAAGAAAGTCGGTGTTATTTCGGCTTCTTTGGGAAACCACGCACAGGTTGGTTAATTCAATCGCATAATTACAATCAATAGCGTGCTGAAACAAATGCTGGAACGTGTTAACTTTGCTCCGCAGGCCCTCAGCTATCACGGCTGGAAATTAAGCATTTCCGTGACGGTGGTGATGCCAAAAGCTGCGCCCATCATGAAAATACAGA
Organism: Melieria crassipennis; assembly: GCA_963668005.1. Taxonomy (NCBI): domain Eukaryota; kingdom Metazoa; phylum Arthropoda; class Insecta; order Diptera; family Ulidiidae; genus Melieria; species Melieria crassipennis. The sequence continues at coordinate 82,153,955 of OY764961.1, read as the reverse complement.
AGTGCCGCAACTACAAAGCGCGTGTCATTGTTGAAGGCAGCGACATGGCTGAGGCGAAAACGGTCGCCATGAAGCTGGCCAAAGACGAGGGCCTTCTCTATATCAACGGCTACGATCATCCGGATATCATGGCTGGCCAGGGCACAATCGGATTGGAAATACTGGAGCAGGTGCCCAATCCGGACGCGGTGATAATTCCAGTGGGTGGAGGCGGTCTGATTGCGGGCATTGCTACCGCCATCAAAGCCCTGTCGCCGAGCACCAAGATCATTGTGAGTATGGCCCTGAACAAGTAGGCGCGACTTCTGCATTGACACACATTCGGCCGCCGCCAACAGGGTGTTGAGTCCGCGAAGTGTCCCAGCTTTACGCGCGCTTTGGAGCACAACGGACCCATACATACGCCCATCAAGAACACGCTGGCCGACGGTTTGGCCGTGCCCAAGGTGGGCTACAACGCTTTCGTGACCGCTCTGCCGTTGATTGACAGAATGGTGGTGGTGAACGAGGAGTGGATTGCGTTGGCCATTTTGCGTTTGGTGGAGGAGGAAAAGTGTGTGGTTGAAGGAGCCGGAGCCTGCGGATTGGCTGCTGTCCTAGCAGGCTATTTAAATGATTTCAAGGGGAAGAGGTAAGCATCCTGCAACTGAAAATATTCTTCCCATGACTCTGCCACTTCAATTCCGTAGGGTGGTGATCTTGCTTTGTGGTGGCAATATCGATACCACGGTTTTGGGACGCTGTTTGGAACGTGGTTTGGCCGCGGAGGGACGGTTGGTGAAGTTCAATGCACAAGCCAGCGACCGGCCGGGCGGCATTTATGAACTATGTGAAATATTGTACAAGCTAGGTGTGTCGATTAAGGACATTATGCATGAGCGAGCGTGGCTGAAAGACGTATATACGGTCGAGGTGTGTATGCATTGCTATAAATCTCTGAGAGTAAAAATAACTGCCTGCGAGAAACCACTCGACCCGGTGTTCGAAATCGGCATAAAACAGAAAAATATATGTACCTACAAATTACGTTGCCTTGTTATAATTGGATTCTTTATACTGGTATAAGAGATATAAGTCAATCAAAATCTTAGAAAATATTTACTTATTTTGTTTCGTGTTTAAAACAAAATATACTTACAATACGTATTAAAACATTCAAAAACTGTAATCTAATCTTGACTCGAGTAAAGTAGGAACACAATCAAAAGACCATTTGTAGGAAAAACCAGTCAAAATCAAAGCTGAAGCCAATTTAGTTTTAGATATGTTTATTGCGATTTAACTATCTAATCTTAAATTAAATAACAATTAGATAATCTGATTATTAAGTACCTACATATGTATTTATTTTGTGTCTGTATTTTTAGGTGAAAGTTATTTGCGAAACACGTGACTGGGCCCACAGTATGGAATTAAAAGATGCACTCAAGAAGAATTACAAGACAGTAAAGTTTTCAGAGGAGCCACTAGCCATACACGATTGTAATTCTCCTTCCACGCGCTCACGTGATTAAAGCTTATACTTGATATTATAAAAAATGTTTATATATTAAACTGCTTATGTAACTTTACATTTTCAATTTTGTCACATTATGTTGGCTTCAAATTCCAAATAGCATCGTAGATACTTAATAATAATATTATATAATATATTATTAATAATAATAAATTTTCAATTCTAAAAAGATTCGGTAGTGTTTTCTTTGTGTGGGTCCTTGTGCCCACCATATTATGAGTTAAGGATTTTGTTTAAGTTCTGGGGGGAGGGCCGCGCAAATGATTGCCAAAATAAGAATATCATAATTGTGTTGTGTGTGAATGTTATAGAATTTATTAAATGTTGTTTGTGTGATTGTTTATAAATTTAGAGATTAAGTTTAAGTGTTAAGTTTTAAGTTTATCGCGGGGCATCGGTGCTCGTTAGCTGAAGTTCGTACATCGAGTACCTGCCGGCTGCGCAAGCTCCCTTCGGGATGGCCAGGGAAAGCAGTTAGTGAGGATGTTCTTAGGAAATGTATTGAAATTCGTATGGACAAAGATATAAAACGAAAAATATTTGTATTTGTTTTTTTTTTTAATTAACTGTATTCGATAACACTGAGCAACAGCCAAAATTTTTCCGAGTTCTAGTAAACCTTTTCTAAAGGATTTTTGGACGCTGATCACAACTGCGTACTTAGTTTTTTGATTGTTTGAGCGGTTTGTAAGTTATTGGATGGCTTGGTTTTTGCTAGGAGGTGTTTTCCACGATTTTTCATCTTTGAGATTTTATTGCATTTATAATATGTAGACAAACACGATAATTTTTTATGACACAATAACGAATCCTCAAGCTATAATTTTGACCATAGTCGATTTCGATTGGTCAAGGGTTAACACGGCTATGGCTCTCCAAAGTTCAATTTTCGCGAATTTTTTATAAAAATTCATTTAAATTCGGAGTTGCAATTTTCAACTAGGAGTTAGTGTGCAATGTATAGTGTAAGGTTGTAACTCAAACTTATAGAACAGATTTTTTTGTATTGCATGTGTCATTCTCGGCCTATACTCATTAGAGTGTAGATGCGACTTCACCTTCTGAACACGTGTTTGTATTGAAATATCCTAATGCTCTTCGCATCATTGACGAAAGTAGCTAAAGTATTTTCGCAAGCGTCAATATTTGTCTTTTCAGGGGCATTAACAAAATTTCAATTGGTTCATTACTTTAGGAGCTATACTAAAACGAGTTGCATCACACAAGTAAAAATTTCAACCATACACACTAAGCAAACTACTTGCTGTTTTTCCATATTTTATTGCGACATATTTTTAGGGCACAAAAAATTCAAAATTCGAAAGCAGAAAATTTTATGAATTGAGGGCATTTATTGTATGTGAGCTGCCTAAAATTGTGCTCCGATATTAAAGCTCAAAAGTAAATCCTTGCTTTTGTTGCTGAATTTATGCATGGAGAACTTACATATTTGTACACATACTCTATTACAAACATCGTATTTCAAAAATTTTTTAATTGAAAGCCCCAACATTCTTCTTTCACTATATGACAATATATATTTTTTGGAAGCAAAATTCTTTTGTGTATTCGCAATCTTGAAAACTAACTGAAAATTTGACTTTGCAAATGAATAACTCTTGCAAATTTGAACCGATTTTAATGTTTTAAATGTTAAATACATAGCTAGAGTATTGTTAATCTATGTTAAAAAAAATTGCATTTAAGACTTCAGGTTTGTAGGAGCTACATGCATGTAATGGTCAGAAAGCATGTAAAACGCCCACCAAGGAAAACCATCAATATTTCCTAAGCCGCTCAAACAATCAAAAAACTAAGTACGCAGTTGTGATCAGCATCCAAAAATCCTTTAGAAAAGTATGGTTTGATTTCAGAAAAAAAATAATGTCGATTTTGTTGCTCTGTGTAATTTGAAACGGAAACTCCTTTTATTTGTAATTTTAAAATCAAAAAACCAAGTCTACTTAAACAAAAAAATTAGCTGATTTTTTAATTTAAGTTATAAAATCTAAAAACGTAAATTATATAGAAAAAATTAGATATGCATAAATAGGAAAATTTCCTTTTAGAAAATATGCGTTCATCGAATTTTCGCGAAAAATCTTTTATCCAAATCCATTTGTCCTGCCCCGAAGGCCGAAAATGTAGTTCCACCGACGATCTCGTGGATCCGAACTGTGACCCCAAATATCCAAGAAGAATTGCATTTAACGGCGTCTCTTCGGAACCGTCCTTGTTAAAAAGGGACATTGCTAGAACGGTGTGTACGGTGAGAGGTGGATTAGCTTTTTTTTTAACCCTTAAATGCATGGGGCAATTATTTTCGAATCAATCTAGAGCAAGCACAAACATGATTTAAATTGATTCAACAGATGTACGAAGGATTTAGGATTGTACCATATATGGTACGCCATGCATTTAAGGGTAAAGTCTGTAGTGTAGCATTGTCGAGTGCATTCGGATCCTCTTTTTCAGCCATTCATATCTGGAAGTAGCGTAATAGAACCTCGGAGAAATACGCGCCGATTTGTATCTGGAAAAATATTTCATGCAATTTACTGGCAGGTATTCGGGCATTACAAGATCTTTGCTTCCCTCTTCGATTGCTTCAATAAATAATTTTACAGTTTCAGGGACTAAACATGCACATGAATTGTATTTTTGGGTAAATGTTGTTTCGTGCATCCATAGGGAGTTGGCAGCTGAACGTACCTGTGACAGTTGTAATGCCGGTTGCTGTAATTGTCTTGTTCTCAATAGCATTTTGGATACCATTACGAAAACGTATTTTTTTTCTTTCTGAAAATTGAAATAAAACGCATATTTTACAGTACTGTCGCATGGCCACTCCATTATTCAAATCAAATAACGATTAGAAGTACACGTAAACTCGGTTTTAAATGCGCGCACGATCACGTAATGACAATTTTTCGTTTGACAAAAAAATATTTCATTTGACTTGAAAATATTCAAAATCTTCAAAGCAAAATATTCAAGCGTTATCGAGATTATTTCGAGAATTTGTCGCTAAAAATTTCTATCGCGAAATGGTTTGTAGGGTTTTGGTGCAGAACGTATTTTCAAACAACAATTTATTTTGACATTTTTTCATACAGCACAGACGGGTTATGAACTCTGACATTTGTCAGCAAAATTACATTAACTGTCAGAAAATAAGTGTACGATAAGTGGCACACTTTATTAATTTCACTATGGTTCCTCCTATCTTGCACACTTTAGTAATTTCACTATGGTTTCTATATCGTTTCGATAACGTTTGGTTTGCTGGGAAGCTCCCTGAATTCGAACTTTCAAAAGAAGAAAAAAAAACAAAAATTAATAATTATGTACAAATAAAAAAAATGTTTTTTCAAAATTTACACGCAATTTGAATATTTGCAAAACTTCGTCTATCCAAATAAATGTTAACCCGAACCCGAGCCTGAAGCTGAATCCGAACTCAGATCCGGAGTCGCAGCCAGACAAAGATCCAAATCCGAATCTCCTGCTCCAGTCTGTAAAATGAACAACATTAATGTGTTTGAGGGCGGACTTATGGAAATAAAACATGACACTCCTGTGCCGACGAAATTCAGTAGTAACGATGAACTTGTAGATCCGAGCTGCGATCCCAGTAACCCGAAAAGAATTGAATTGGACGATGTAACTTCAGCAGCGTGCTTTATAGAAGGAGGTGTTATAAGGACGCCGTGTACGGTAAGAGATGGCTTCGAGGGGTATGGTTCTGGTTCTGGGGTATTGTTGTGATTTTGGCGGTTACGTATAGTATGTGTGTATGCATGAGTGCATTTTGGTCCTCACTTAGAAATTAACCCCTAATATCTTGTCTATTCGACAGCTTTGTACAACTTCGGAGAAATATGGCTTCGATTTGTATCTGAAAAAAGATTTCATGCAATTTACTGGCAGGTACATCGCGCATTACATGATCTCTGCTTCCCTCGTTCCTTCGTTTGCTTCAATAAATATTTTTACAGTTTCAAAGAGCGAGGCGCTCGATACACTTTGCTATCGCTTGATGAGGAACAGCGAAAGAAAGGCGTTATTTCAGCCTCCGCCGGCAACCATGCACAGGTGGGTAGCGTCTTGACGAAATCACGCGGCATTTTTGTTCGACGCCGTGTAATCTATCGGCGCATGAATTGTAGTGTGTTTGGTAAATGTTTCGTGCATCCGTAGGGAATTAGTTATCACGGTTGGAAGCTGAACATACCTGTGACAGTTGTAATGCCTGTTATTTCCCCGATTATGAAAATTCAAAAATGCCGCAACTACAAGGCACGCGTTGTCGTCGACGGTAAGGACATGGGTGAAGCGAAGGCCATTGCTATGAGAATGGCTAAAGACGAAGGTCTCCTTTATATAAACGGCTACGACCATCTACATGTGCTCGCTGGTCAGGGCACTATCGGGTTGGAAATATTGGAGGATGTTCCCAAACCAGACGCCGTGGTTGTACCAGTGGGTGGTGGTGGCCTCATTGCCGGTATAGCCACCGCCATAAAAGCAAAGTCGCCCTCAACCCATATGATTGTAAGCACATGAGCAGGAAATGTTTGAACAATGAGACGGTTGTTGATGAGCCTTTCCACACAGGGAGTTGAGTCAGTGAACAGCCCGGGCTTTGCTTACGCCCTCCAAAACAATGGACCCACATACGCAAAAACGGTAGGCACCTTAGCTGACGGTCTGGCTGTCCCGGTGGTGGGCTACAACTCCTTCTTCACCGCAGCGCCGCTGCTAGACCGAATGGTGATAGTGAAGGAGGAGTACATCGCCCTGGCCATTTTGCGTCTAGTGGAGGAGGAGAAGTGTGTTGTTGAAGGCGCTGGGGCCACAGGACTGGCGGCCATACTTTCTGGTCATTTGGACTATTTGAAGGGAAAAAAGTGAGTGGCTACACACCTATTTAGTCGACATTTACTCGTTCGATTTTCAGTGCAGAATATGCCGTTACTACTATTCAAGTCCACTGTTAAAAATGAGAAACGACTAAAATATTAAAATATTAAGGAATATAGGTTAAAAATCGTACAAATCTCCACAGGGTGGTACTTGTGCTCTCTGGGGGTAACATCGATACAACCGTTCTCGGACGCTGCTTGGAGCGTGGCTTAGCAGCTGAAGGCCGTTTGGTGAAATTTTACGTCGCTATCAGTGATCGACCAGGTGGCATGGACCAGCTTTGCAACTTATTGACGAAAGTCGGGGTGGCAATTAAGGAAGTTAGCCATGAACGCGCCTGGTTAAAGGACGTCTACAGCGTGGAGGTAAAAAGGTCTTGAACAATTGAATATGCTTTAATTCTTTACTCATCCAAGGTAAAAGTTATTTGCGAGACACGAGACTGGGCCCATAGTATGGAGCTGAAAGGGGCCCTAGAAGAACAGTATACTCAGGTAAAGTTCTCGGATGGACCATTACTGTCGCGACGTAGCTAAAAATTAAAACCACCACTGACAAGCAACTCGATTTAAGAAAATATTTAAAATTTGGACAATCCACAAAGTTAACTGCAAAGAAAATACACACTTCCCTGTTATTATTAACACAATCAAAAAATAATGAAATTAATTTTATCTATGTATGTATCTCAATATTTTGTAAGTGCCAAAACGATAAGTATTTTTCGGATTTTTTATTGTTGTAAACTGCATTGCTTGAAAAGGGAGACAACGAAATATTTACCAATCAAATCTTTAATCAAACCATTTTGCTTCAAAGGTGAAATAAACACAATTTTAACACATCAAGTTTGTCTACATGCGTACTACTATAAGTATATACATGCTTTATATAGGGTGTTTTTTTAGAGGTTTGTTTTTCGAATAGAGATAAAACTGGCATTTTGTGGTCAAATCTGGCAACTCTAATGTCATTTATGTTCAGTTTGGTTTGCCATTTCATCATGAACAGGTTGACAAAAGAACAACGCTTGCAAATCGTGCAAATTTATTTCGAAAATAATGGTTCAGTTCGCGAAGTTTACCGCAAGCTCCGTCCATTTTATGGTCGACATAATCGTCCATCAGAGCAATTAATTCAGTTAACCATGGGTCGTTTTCGCACTACGTTTACTCTATGTGATAATACGCATCCGCAGAGACGTCGAACAGTGCGCACCGAAGAAACAATTGCCGCTGTAGAGCAAAATGTTGAAGAGGACCCGAATGAATCGATTCGCCACCGTGCACAGCAATTGGAGCTTTGTCCATCAACTTTATGGAAGATCCAGCTTGTGCGTCGTGATTTTGGTGTATGGGCCGAAAATGAGATTGATCTCGATGCTGATTTTCATCGCAAAATTTTGTTCAGTGATGAGGCTCATTTTTGGTTGAATGGCTACGTCAACAAGCAAAATTGCCGCATTTGGAGTGAAGAGAATCCACATGAGACCCTTGAGACGCCATTACATCCACAAAAACTGACTGTTTGGTGTGCTCTATGGGCTGGTGGAGTCATTGGGCCATACTTCTTCCGAAATAATGCTGGAGAGTCAGTTACCGTTAATGGAGACCGGTATAGAGCCATGATAACCGACTCTTTTGTTCCCGAATTGGATGGCATGAATGTGGATGAGTTGTGGTTCCAACAAGACGGCGCTACATGCTACACAGCGCACGTCACAATCGATTTATTGAAGGAAACATTCGATGAGCGCATAATTTCGCGGAATGGACCTGTCAATTGGCCACCAAGATCGTGTGATTTGACACCATCGGATTATTTTCTTTGGGATATGTGAAGTCGTTCGTCTACGCCAACAAACCAGAAACGTTAGGGGACTTGGAAGCCAACATTCGTGGCGTTATTGCCGACATACGGCCCCAAATGCTCGAAAAAGTGGTTGAAAATTGGACCTGTAGAATTGGCTTTATTCGAGCCAGCCGCGGCGGCCACATGCCCGAAATCATATTTAAACATTAATGGCATAAAATTATCCTTCCAATAAAGCCAAATTGATGGACATTAAAACGATTTCCTTGTGTTTTATTTCAATTCCAAGTTCTATACCTCTAAAAAAAACACCCTATACAAGCGGAACTGTAATACAATATTGTAATGATCCCGCAACTCTTTCCCGCATTCCAGCAAAATAATTAAAATAAAATATGAATATATAAATAATACAATAACGAAAATAATACAGTAACGAAATATAACACCATAATATACATAATTATTTTAGTTATTATTTTGATTTGAATTTCTGGTAGGCAGCTTTTACTGCAAAAAAGCCCATCTATCCACATATTTAAAAAGGACCTGATTTGTGTGTGTTCTTTATTCGATTTGAAGAGCTTAAAACCTCTTATACCCGTGACAAACATCTACTCCAAAAATCATGATAGCACAAAAAATAAAGTCTGTCAGCCGTTTTTTTTCAAATTTATTTGGAAGCAACTGCATTTGTTTTACTACAATCATAATAATAATAATTAATAATAATTGACTGGCACGACAGCCCGCTTACGCGAGACTAAGGCCTAGCTTCCCGCAACCACCCGTGTTGTGCGTGTGAATTTGTACGCTGAATTTCCAGCTGAGAGGACAGCCACCGAAAGAGAAAACTAGTTTTCCCGTTATTTTTTTAGGTGTTATTACAGGCAGTATTTGAACCTGCGGTTGCTGCCTTCGACTCGCGGTCCAACGCACTAACCAACTGAGCCACGGCGGCTGCAATCATTGCACAAAAATTCAGTAGAATATTTTGGAAGAAGGGAAAATGGGAAATAAAGAAAAGCTTTTCAATAAGCAGAAGCATGGACAATGACACCAAACGACATAGCGGCCCTTGGAGTGTTCGAGAGGAAGGTACTTCGTAAAATCTTCGGCCCTGTTCGTATTGGCGACGACTCTTGTATACGAACCAATAACGAGCTGTATAAAGACATGGACGTAGCACAGCAAATTAACATCCAGCGGGTGCGCTGGCTTGGCCATGTCTGCCGTATGGACGATGAAGCTCCGACGAAAAAGGTGTTCGATGCGGTGGTTGGTGGTCGATGGCGAAGAGGGAGGCCGTGTCTCCGGTGGAAGGACCAAGTTGAAGAGGCCCTGTTATCTCTTGGTGTGACCAACTGGAGAAGGCGTGTGCAAAGCAGAGGCGCCTGGAGAGAAGTTTTACGGCAGGCCGTAACCCAATAACGGGTTGTTATGGCCAGTTAAGTCAGTATTTAAGATTTAAGGTTTTTCAATAAAAGATATGATATTAAAACTATTACCAATATACTTGTATATCCAACCGGAGCTCATGCTCAAATAAATATTTTTGCGACATTTTATTTCAATGTTTGATGCGAAAATGCTTTCGCGCTTTTAGAAATAACTGCTTAATTTCATGTTTCTCAGCGTTTCTGTATTGCGAGCTTTGAACAAAAGAAAACTATACTTAATATGTTATCATCAGAAAGAGCGCACATAACACTTGATAAGTAACTAGTTTCACAGTCTATACTTGAACTGCATTGGGCTCGGGTGGTCGAAAAGACCTTCCTTAGCACGCATTGCACCAATGGCACACACAGGATTTAATTTTGGGGGAGTGTTGCGTACAATTTTTGAGCCGAATACCATTTGAAACCATATTTTGTACCAGCAATTTTTGGCCCCCTGTGTGCGCCAATGCATTGCACCGAAGAACATATTTCTTAACATATTGTGACGATAAGGCGCCCTGTCGCTGTGCAAGGCACTAGAATGCTTTTACTGGCATGCTTTCAGGCGCGTACTTTTAGAATGCGGCCGACTTGCTATAATTTCGCTAGAAGATTCGCAAAGATGACTCGCAATGATACTGGAAATTTTAAGTCCAATTGGAATATGCCAGAACGATCTGCGCGTTAAGTACACAAGTATAAAAGGCAGCCGGGTACAGCGCAGAGGGAAGAGATTGGTTTTAGCAAGCAAAGGTGCAACACGGAGGCGTCCAATAAGTAATAAGTGTAAAGACAGTAAAGTGTGAATTTGTAAATAAAGTGATTGCTGGTTGTTGACTGCGTTTAAGAATTGTAGTGTTTTTTATTTTTGAAGCACAATCTAGAGAGACGAATAAGCCTGCAGAACTAATTTTCGTAACAATATTCATGTAGACCTCTAAGGGAGTGATTGTTCAGAAGTATGCCATTTTGGAAGGGCAGCAGTGACTGCCTTCCAGAAGCGCGTGTTTGCTGCACAATTATCCATTTTGCAAAGGATTTCTAATTGATGCTGCAAATCCACCCCAAAGGGCTTCTTTACGGGAATGGATTGAAAAGACGAGAACTTTGAATTGAAAACATCAGACCATTCGTTAATGGTTGCAATACAGTCGGCTGTGTTGCACGCGTTATATATGACCAATCCCAAACTATAGCGTGATTTTTTACAAACTCTGTTTTTGGCAACACTCTTTTTGGCAGCTCACCTGTTTTCGTGTAACATGTTACTGTCAAACATGTTCAGTTTGGTCTATAATTTAACCATGAATCGACTTACAAAGGAACAACGCTTGCAGATTATTGAATTTTATTATCAAAATTCATGCTCGCTTAAGAAAGTGCATTGTGCACTTCTTCCATTTTATGGTCAGTTTGGGCGACCTTCTGAGTCTGCTATTCGGAATCTTGTGACTAACTTTCGCATCAAATTTACATTATTGGACATTAAACCACCAACACGCATACGTAGCTGGACAACAAGACGGTGCTACATGCCTTACAGCACGCGAAACAATGGCCCAATTGAGAGGCGAGTTCGGTGAACACTTTATTTATTTCTTCTTTATTTATTTCTTTATTTATTTTATTTCACGTTCAGCGGAAGTCGCGAAGCTAGAGCGTCCCTGTACATTGAGAGCAGCGGCTGCATTAAATGAAGTGACCAAGAGGCATTTCATCGTGGCACCCATCGACCGCAGCGATTCGCTGAGACAGATATTAGAAGAGCGGTCGTTGAAAGTATAAAATAAGCTACTAGCTACTACTAGCCTTGATCAAAGGAACAAGAGCCGAGCGAAACAAGCCGACGCGAGATCATTAAGTGTAATGACGATTTGACCCTGAAATGGGTAAAGGGCTGCTACAACGTTCCATGGCCTATGAGAGGGCGCATCACTTAAAGTGGTTCACCGCGACAGTATTCCGTCCGTATGAATCTATGTTCCTTGCGTCTTTCTAAATGCCGCACGACGCAGGCACACCACCGCTCGAACTCCATAGGCTGGAAAACGAAACCAGCAGAAGGCGACAGGCTTTAGTTGTTGGATCGGCGCAAATTTGTCGGTCGTTGATTGAAAGGTTCTTGATGTCTTTCTCTGACCATAAGTATTTAAGCTTTTCCGTAACCTTTTTACCGAAAAAACCAGGGTCATTGTCAGGTATACCAAAACACAAGCTGGGATTTTTTAAGGTGAGCATTGGACAAAAATTTAAGGAGAAAAATAGGCGAAAACTCTCTCTTAACAATAGAGGCGGATATTACCCTCCAAACAACCTCTCTTATCCGCATCGCTCCATACGCACAGGACATAAGGTTTAATTTTATCTGGTTAACTTTACTTGGCCCTAGTGTAATAAGGAGCTTAGGGTCAATGGCGATATGTTTACAAAATTTTTTCGGCTGCGAAGTCTGCTGGCCCGAGTGCAAAGAGATGCTCAAACCTTAAGCTAGCTCAGCCTTAAGCTAGAAGAGAATCCTGGAAAGAATTCTGTGGTAGAATACAGAGAAGTACGGAAGTGACGACACTAAGAAAGCTTTTGTTCAAGCAGCCATTTACGCCGAGTCTCGTCCGAAAAGGAAGTTGCGTTAGAGGCGATTCTCAGACTCAGAGACTCAGAGTCAACGAGGTCTTCAGCGAACTCTGTGCCGCAGGAGGTGGTATATTTCCAGCCATGCTGCACGAGGCCCTATGTACATCTAGGCATACTACAAGAAATGTCTGGAGTACAACTATGTATGTGTCTCTCATCTGGAGAGAAGCAAGGGTTGTGCTTATACAGAAAGCAGGTAAAAGCAGCCATCTCTACAGTTAGGATTTTAGACTTATTAGTCTTACGTTACTTCTTTTTAAAACGCTCGAAAAATTCCGTAATTTGTACATGCGCGACATTCTGGGCCTTACGGGTACCACCAACTGGCACCACAGGTACATGAAAGGCAGCTCCCCCGTGATCGCAATGGAATTCAAGGAATACGCCTGAGGTGTATTTCTTAATATAGCTGCGACTTTCAATAACGTAACGACAGATGCCATTTTGGATGTCATTGGAGCGCTGGAGATCGATAATGCTACTCGTATTTACCTATGGATGTAGAGCCTGCTGGAAAAGATAAAACGCGATGGAATGGTGCTGTAGTACTAAAAGCGGTATCAAGAGGAACTCTGTAAGGCGGCGTCTCACACGGATAAAGATAACCATCACACATAGGCTTGCCACCCGTCCTCCATTGTGGAGGACAGTCCTCCAAATTACTCAAATGTCCTCCGTCCTCCAAAGAAGGTAAAATGTCCTCCACGAACACGAAACATGCCGATTTTACTATTTCCTTTGGTAGCAAACACGAAATGCATCATAATAATCTGAGCTGAAATTAACAATGTTTCGTGTAAAAGCAGCCTTAAATTATTGATATTTATTTTGATAAAAATCGGTATTGGTTGTTTTGATATAATTATTAATTGAACTTATTATTATTAATTTTATGATATCATTAAATGCAATATAAGTCTGATTAAAGCAGCAAAGAGCCATGACAAATATTGTATTTATTTAAAAGCAAATAGTCTTTGAAAAGCAAATAAATGTATTTATGTAAATGAATTTATTTATTTATTTTTTAATTGTTTTCGTATTTGTTTTTATGCTTACTTGTTTTGTTATCTGTATGTTTAAATGTTAAAATTGTTGGGAGCTTTTTCTGTATACATATGAACAATATATGTATGTATATCAAAGTTTAAATACATGTACATTGTACACCCGCACTCTGAAAACTAAAAATGTATGATTGTTTATAGTATTTTTTGGTGTCCTCCAAAGCCATTTTAAAAAGGTGGCAAGCTTAATCACACACCACCCGTATACCACTGCTCAAATTTGCTAAAACCACAAGCGTCCTAAGAGATTATTGTTTCACCAGCACTTAACGCCTAAGGAACTCCATCTGGTATCGCTTGAGACCTAACAGATTAGATGCTCGGCCAAATCGGGCATTCAGCTTAACCTAATCTATTGTAACAAATTCTTAGAACAACGTTATACCAAATTTCTATGCTATCAGACTTATTACTCCGACATTATTCAATACTATAGATTTGAGTCCAGTGCAATGCAATGAGCAGTGACATGCCCCCTTGCCCATAAGCAATAAAAGATATTCAGAAACCTTCCCCTGGATATATCACATTGTGTCAATATTTCAGAGTCTATTTAGGACAAACGGACAATCAGGTAACCTCAAGGCGAATTAATACAGGTGACCTCGTTGAATGAGGCGAATTGATTTTTGTTTGGTGGAAAAGGTCTAGATTGTCAAAATGCCTTTGTAAAACTTTGACAGTTTAAAAATGAAAACAGCAAGCTTTGTTCTGATTGGCTGATTTTGACAATCTAAACCCAAAAAACCAAAACAAAATACATTGAAATTTTGTTGTTGCCCTTACGCTATCACCTGTATCAATTCGCCTTGGGTAACCTTTAATTTTTATAAATAGAGATTTACTGCATTAGAACTCGTTCGAGTACCTCATCTATAAATGCAAAGTTTACTAGAAAATGAATAAAGCTCTCTGAATTCGAACTTTCAAAAGAAGAAAAAAAATTAGTAAATATGTACAAATAAAAAAAAATTGTTTTTCAAAATTTACACGCAATTTGAATATTTGCAAAACTTCGTCTATCCAAATAAATGTTAACCCGAACCCGAGCCTGAAGCTGAATCCGAACTCATACCCAGAGCCGACACCAAACCCAGATCCAAACCCAAATCCCAATCTCCTGCTCCAGTCTGTAAAATGAACAAAATTAATGTGTTTGAGGGCGGACTTATGGAAATAAAACATGACACTCCTTTGCCGACGAAATTCAGTAGTAACGATGAACTTGTAGATCCGAGCTGCGATCCCAGTAACCCGAAAAAAATTACATTGAACGATGTAGATTCAGCGGCCTCAATGATAAGAGGAGGTGTTATAAGGACGCCGTGTACGGTAAGAGATGGCTTCGAGAGGTATGGTTCTGGTTTTGGGGTATTTTTGTGATTTTGGCGGTTACATATAGTATGTGTGTATGCATGAGTGCATTTTGGTCCTCACTTAGAAATTAACCCCTAATATCTTGTCTATTCGACAGCTTTGTACAACTTCGGAGAAATATGGCTTCGATTTGTATCTGAAAAAAGATTTCATGCAATTTACTGGCAGGTACATCGCGCATTACATGATCTCTGCTTCCCTCGTTCCTTCGTTTACTTCAATAAATATTTTTACAGTTTCAAAGAGCGAGGCGCTCGATACACTTTGCTATCGCTTGATGAGGAACAGCGAAAGAAAGGCGTTATTTCAGCCTCCGCCGGCAACCATGCACAGGTGGGTAGCGTCTTGACGAAATCACGCGGCATTTTTGTTCGACGCCGTGTAATCTATCGGCGCATGAATTGTAGTGTGTTTGGTAAATGTTTCGTGCATCCGTAGGGAATTAGTTATCACGGTTGGAAGCTGAACATACCTGTGACAGTTGTAATGCCTGTTATTTCCCCGATTATGAAAATTCAAAAATGCCGCAACTACAAGGCACGCGTTGTCGTCGACGGTAAGGACATGGGTGAAGCGAAGGCCATTGCTATGAGAATGGCTAAAGACGAAGGTCTCCTTTATATAAACGGCTACGACCATCTACATGTGCTCGCTGGTCAGGGCACTATCGGGTTGGAAATATTGGAGGATGTTCCCAAACCAGACGCCGTGGTTGTACCAGTGGGTGGTGGTGGCCTCATTGCCGGTATAGCCACCGCCATAAAAGCAAAGTCGCCCTCAACCCATATGATTGTAAGCACATGAGCAGGAAATGTTTGAACAATGAGACGGTTGTTGATGAGCCTTTCCACACAGGGAGTTGAGTCAGTGAACAGCCCGGGCTTTGCTTACGCCCTCCAAAACAATGGACCCACATACGCAAAAACGGTAGGCACCTTAGCTGACGGTCTGGCTGTCCCGGTGGTGGGCTACAACTCCTTCTTCACCGCAGCGCCGCTGCTAGACCGAATGGTGATAGTGAAGGAGGAGTACATCGCCCTGGCCATTTTGCGTCTAGTGGAGGAGGAGAAGTGTGTTGTTGAAGGCGCTGGGGCCACAGGACTGGCGGCCATACTTTCTGGTCATTTGGACTATTTGAAGGGAAAAAAGTGAGTGGCTACACACCTATTTAGTCGACATTTACTCGTTCGATTTTCAGTGCAGAATATACCGTTACTACTATTCAAGTCCACTGTTAAAAATGAGAAACGACTAAAATATTAAAATATTAAGGAATATAGGTTAAAAATCGTACAAATCTCCACAGGGTGGTACTTGTGCTCTCTGGGGGTAACATCGATACAACCGTTCTCGGACGCTGCTTGGAGCGTGGCTTAGCAGCTGAAGGCCGTTTGGTGAAATTTTACGTCGCTATCAGTGATCGACCAGGTGGCATGGACCAGCTTTGCAACTTATTGACGAAAGTCGGGGTGGCAATTAAGGAAGTTAGCCATGAACGCGCCTGGTTAAAGGACGTCTACAGCGTGGAGGTAAAAAGGTCTTGAACAATTGGATATGCTTTAATTCTTTACTCATCCAAGGTAAAAGTTATTTGCGAGACACGAGACTGGGCCCATAGTATGGAGCTGAAAGGGGCCCTAGAAGAACAGTATACTCAGGTAAAGTTCTCGAATGAACCATTACTATCGCGACGCAGCTAAAAATTAAAACCACCACAGACAAAGAACTCCAAACTCAAAACAATTTATTTTTTACGAAGACTCATATTACTATATTCCATATAGCAGAATATTATAAATTAAAAGTATTAAATTTCTGGCATTCGGTAAAGAATAATCAAAAATGGTTTTTCGATCAGAGAGAGATTTTCAAATGTGGTAAAAGGTTGAAGGTGCAAAATTGCAAGTGCTAGAATTTTGGCGTCAATAAGTCAAGTGATTGTGCATTTGTGTAAAATGTGGATAGTGATAGTTTGTTAGTTATTCCCCGATTTTTAGAAAAAATGTCATGAAATTTGGTTGTAAAAAATATGATTGTGTCATTGTACAAAAATGAGCATCGAACCAAGAGCCAATAATAAATTTAGTTTTTGAATTGTTTAATTTTAACCGAAACATTTCAATTTATGAACCAAGAACGGTGATGATCGTTTAACCCATGGCAGAGTTCATGAGTGTTACTCGCGATTTTAACACGTTTGCCAGGACATAAATGATGACCAACATTTTAGCCAACAAAAACAGAAGCAGAAACACCGCAGATTCCATCAAAACTGGGCGGTAATTCATCATATATCAGCCAAAATCTTAATTGAAATTCTTGAAATTTGGTTTTAACATCTCAATAACATATAACTATCGCATTTTAACTGAAAATTTGGCTATAGAAAGACGCCATCTCATCGACCGTCACTTGTGACTGATTTTTTGACTAAAAGTCGAATTTAAAGCGGTACAATAAGTAAACAGCCGCCGTGGCTCAGTTGGTTAGTGCGTTGGACCGCGAGTCGCAGGCAGCAACCTCAGGTTCAAATACTGCCTGTAATAACACCTAAAAAAAATAACGGGAAAACTCGTTTTCTCTTTCGGTGGCTGTCCTCTCAGCTGGAAATGGCAAACCTCTGAGAGTAAAAATTGCCTATGATAAAGCTCCCAACCTGCCGTTCGGAACCGGCATAAAACTGTAGGTCCCTCCAATCCGTGTACAAATTCACACGCACAACACGGGTGGTTGCGGGAAGCTAGGCCTTAGTCTCGCGTAAGCGGGCTGTCGTGCCAGTCAATTATTATTATTATTACAATAAGTAAATAGGTGTGGTAAGTAAATACAATAACAGCGGTAAGTAAACTTAGTTACATACATATTTATGCTAAACTTAATAGCTGTAACTTCAATTCATTTCAATTTAGCAATTCAATTTCATTTGAATATTAATGCAACTCAACTTAATTTACTACATATAATTTTCTAATAAACCAGTTAAACTTATTATCTAACCAATTATACGATCCTGCCAGATAGCAGGAACTCTCTCTTCATCGTACACTTACACGATGCGTGAAATCAAAGAAAATGAACATATTCACACACTTCATATTCTTTGGTGAAATGCACGAAGTTTTCTTTATATTGAAAAAACGTCATTCGTGCACTGTGCAATGTAATGACGAACATATGCGAATGTTGACAAATTTTAAGTGCGGGCGCATTCGTCTCTAATAAAAATTCGCACACACCGTATAATCGCCTACTTTGTGTCATATAAATCACTTCTACTACTACATACTTCAAAAAATTGATTCGTTCAATTCAATTCGTTGAAGACATTCGAGAACGAATTTTATATCATTGTGAAATCTTTGGGGTATAATCATACTCATGTATATTATATATTTAATTACTTTTTTAACAGAATAGAAAGATAATGCAGTACATATGTCTCCTCAGGTATAATTTTTGAAATAGTGCCACTTAGTGAATGCCACAATTCCAAACAAGTACTGCAATGAACGAAATGAATTGCCGGCCGCCAAAAAATGCAACGCCAAAGCTAAGCGCGCTTCGAGTCGGATTGCCAACCCCATGTTTGTATCCTGCTTTTTAATCATCGGGCAGACAAGTGATGGTAGGTGATCAAACGACGCTTTGTCCATTCTACTTATTTAGAAACTAGAGAATAGCCACTGTTCGATTTCTTTTTTATGGGAATTTTATTGTAAAAGGGTTTACTTTAGAAGTTCCATTCACTTACCACAAATAATCTAGGGCTGTGGTATTTTTAATCATCAACAAATGCGTTCGCAATTGCACACATTTTTAAATTCGGGACCCACACGATTTTTCAAATCCGTACAATATATGTATGAACGAATGTACACAAATGAAATTCGTGAAATTGTTTTTCAAAATTTTATTCCCCACAAGGCATCCTATAATATGTTCCAGCATACATATTTCATTACATTTACTTCTTCATATTTCGGGTAAACTTTATACGAATTTCTGGGACGAATTAGTCTTGCGTTGCACGCATCGTGTAATCGTACCTTTGGAATTAAAAATTGAAACACTGAAACTTAAAACACTTCGATTAACTTTACCAGCCACATACAAATTGCAACATTACTGAAAATTATTTGTTGGCTATTCTTTCTTATTAATTTTATATACCGTTAAACAGCTAAGCGCACACAAGATTTCGTTTTGGAGGGGCTCCGTATACAACTTTTAAGCCCAATTTAATTTAAAGCCATATTTATCACCGAACATTTTTGTATTTAGGGGAGTTTCAACCCGTTTTTGGGGGTTACATAAAGCTACATACACTAGTCAGAAAAAGTTTGCGTACAGGCTAGTAAAAATTATGTTATCACCAATTTTGACCTCAAAAATGGGTTCTCTGTTTGCCAAAACTTATCCACATTATTCATATATGCCTTAACTGCACTTTTTGTTCGGTTTTAGATGCATTAAAATAATAATTTTCCATGTATTCGTATTTATTGACGATATACTTACAAAACGGTGCAGAATAAGTTTGGGTAAAAACTAATAACGGGAATTTCCGGTTATGCTCTTTATTTTTTTTTTTAAATTTTTATTCCATTGAACAGTAAACGGACTTGTAAATTATTTGGAACCGTATATGTGATTGAAATTTTATAGAAAGCAATAGAATCCAACAGACAAAAATTAAAAATGGATAAAAGGATGATCTTACTAAAACTTTCCAAAATTGACAAAAAATTTCATGAAATTATGGAAACTTTAGGGAGAGCACATTCGTCATTTCGTCGTCCCAGTAGCAGTGACTTTATAAGAAAAGTCCTGAAAAAACATATTTCCCCTACATAACAGTATGTAAGAAACCCATATTTGGATTACTTACAAGGAGCACAGAATTGCTTTCATAAAAGAGTCTAAAAAACCGGATTTCCGGGACGATGTGTTGTTATCTATGGAAAGTGGGAAAATGTATTATTATCTGATAATGGTTTGGCATATTTGGCATTAAAAGGCATCAACTAATTTAAAGAGGATCCTGTTAATAACAAAAATCTGAAATTAACAGTAAAGCATAGCATATGAGGGGGTATGGTATGGGGCTGCATGTCTAGTAAAGGAGTGAACAGGCTGTGTTTTTTTATTCAGAAATGGTTCCGAGGGGTTATTTACATATTCTAAAAGCCTATGCAAGCCAAGGTTTCAAAATTTTGGATCAGATTCCAACATTTCTTTTCAACTTAACGATGACCTTAGGGCGCAATGCATACGATGTGAAGCTATCTTTGCTATTAACTGGCTCAAAAAAGTTGGAAAAGTTCCTCCCTAGTCACGTAACGTGCATTTAATTAAATATATAAGGGTTGACTTGAACCCTGAGCCCAACAACACTCCATCTTCAAAGATATAGTAAACAAATATAACAATTCAAGGATATAACAAAAGAACAGCTGAAAAACACATAATTTAATCAAATTTATGCCGAAACTTCTACAGGGAGTTCCAATAAGAGAATAATAATTTAATAATTGACTGGCACGACAGCCCGCTTACGCGAGACTAAGGCCTAGCTTCCCGCAACCACCCGTGTTGTGCGTGTGAATTTGTACGCGGGTGGAGGGACCTACAGTTTTATGCCGGTTCCGAACGGCAGGTTGGGAGCTTTTTTTCATAAGCAATTTTTACTCTCAGAGGTTTGCCATTTCCAGCTGAGAGGACAGCCACCGAAAGAGAAAACGAGTTTTCCCGTTATTTTTTTAGGTGTTATTACAGGCAGTATTTGAACCTGAGGTTGCTGCCTTCGACTCGCGGTCCAACGCACTAACCAACTGAGCCACGGCGGCTGCCGTGAAGAGAAGCATATCAAAAAAGTTATTAATTTTTGGACAAAACTTAGTTTAAATTAAATTTTTGCTACATAACCTTATCTTGTACGCAAACTTTTTCTGAGGTGAATTCATAACACATTTTGTTTTTGGCCCTTCTTATACAGTTTGGTCAAGTTTTTGATATTATTATCTTAATGGAATAAATTATTATTATTATTATTATTTATTAGAGCAATATATAATATTACACTAAATTATTAGCACATTAGCTGCTTAGGCCTACGGTGCTTATAGTTAATAAAGTTTATATGTTTAACTATTTACAAAAGATGTTATACATGTTTACACCTATGTGTACAATGATTACAGGCTTTTGATTAAGTTAATGTCTTTTATGAAATTATAAAGTTGTATTACGTTAGCTGCGGTGATATCTTTTAGGTGTGCGGAGGGTTTAGTAGAGCCGAAATGGGATATTCGTTTAGTGGATAGGTTGGGACAGTTGTCAAGGATGTGTAGATGGTTTAGGGGGTTGTTGCAGAAAGGACATAACGGGGGAGGAGAGGCTAGGAGGAGGTGTTCGTGTGTTAGTTTTGTGTGTCCTATTCTTAACCGGATGAAGAGAGTGGTTTGTGTTTTGGAAAGTGAAGAAGGGAAAATTGATTTTTTACATTCGGGGTTGAAGTTGGTGTAGGGGTGATAGAATTGAGCCCAGGAGTTGCGCTGGAGGTGGGAGAGGTGGTTGCGTAGGAGTTTCTGGATATCTTTTGCGATAGGAGGGGCGAAGGAGATTGACGGAGAGAGGTGCATATTCTTGGCTGCTGTGTCGGCATGTTCATTCCCGGGAATGCCTTTATGGCTAGGAATCCATATGATTTTTATTTTATTCGAGTTTTTTATTAGGCTATCTCGTATTTGGCAAAGTAGTTGGTTGCTGTTATATATATTTTTAAGGGCTTGAATAACGGAGTAGCTATCCGTAAAGATGGTGAATCTGCCTTTGGTATTGGATGCGTACTCTACTGCTTTTTGGATGGCAATTGCTTCAGATGAGAAGACAGAGCTGTAGGAAGGGAGAAAGCCACCTGCTACCACAGTCCCGTTATTTTGTACCACTGCGAAAGTAGTGCTGTGATCATTTTTGGACCCGTCGGTGAATATGTGTGTACTGTTTGCTATGTCTTTTCTGTTGGCAAGTTCGTAGAAGAGTTGTTTGAAGGAGTCGGATGAAGTATTATTTTTGGGAAAGGCGTGGAGTTCGGAGTTAATTGAGGTGGGACGTAGGAACCAGGGCGGCAGGCGACTTATCTTGGGGCAGGTTGATGGGGTTTGGATACCGAGGTCATTAAGGCTGGAAATACAATGTCGTATGGCGGATTTCACTTTATAAGTACGTTTATGTCGCGAAGCAGTTTTTAGGGTATCGAACAGCGGTTTGTTGGTTGTGGTTAAGAGCCTAGGAATGAGGTGCATGGTGGTGGAAACTCGTCTTTCTAGGATGGATGGCAGGCCGGCCTCGGCGAGGATGCATTTGGTGGGGGAGGTTGGGAAAGCGTTTAGGCTTCGGCGTACTGCAGTGTGGTAGGGTAGGTAAAGCAGTTTTAGGTGGGAGTTGGCGCACCAGCCGTATATGGGGAGACCGTAATCAATCTTAGACAGCAATAGCGATCTTGTAATATTAAGGAGTGTGTTGGTGTGAATGTGGAGGTGTTTTGAAGATAGATATTTAATTATGTTTAGTCTGGTGATTAGGTTTTTTCGGAGATAAAGGCAGTGTTCTTTGTATGTGTATTTGGCGTCGAAGATGATGCCTAGTATCTTCAGGTGAGGAACATTATCGATATTGGTGTTCATGGTGTTTACTTGTACTGGGGGACAGTTTTTCTTACGGCAGACATGTAGTATTTTGGATTTGTTGCAAGATAAAAGTGCTCCTGAGTATTGTCCCCAGGAGATAATATCTTCTAGTAGCTTCGAAAGAGTATCTTGGACACTATTGATATCTTTAACTTTTGTAAAAAAGAAAGCATCATCTGCGTAAATCCTGAAGCTTAAACTCTTGTACCCGGAAGCGATTTTGTTAACCTGTTCGAAAGCTATAATGAAAAGTACTACCGATAGAGGGTAACCCTGAGGTATGCCGTTTTCGAGGGGGTAGGTGGATGAGAAGGTGCCATTAACTTTGGTTTGGAATTTACGTCCCGTTAGAAAGGATTTTGTGAGCTTGTATAGCTTCGGACCGACATTCCAGGGCTCGAGTTGCTCGAGGACAACATGGGCACCTATACGGTCGAAGGCTTTTTCGAAATCCGTCGACAGAATTGTTACGTGGTTTTTAGTCGAAAGTGCATCTCCTACGTAGTGTTGCAGAGGAAGGAGTCCCTCAAGGGTGCCATGTTGTTTTTTAAAGGCGACTTGATTGGGGCTAACGCGGTTATTCTTGGTGACGAACCACAATAGGCGTTTGGCGATCATTTTTTCAAGGATTTTGCCCAGACAGGACAGAAGGGATATGGGTATATAACTATTGATGTTGTCAGTTGGTTTATTTGGTTTGGGTATTGGGAGTACTGTGGCTGATAGCCAGGTGTGAGGATAGGTACCGGTTTGGAAAATTTTGTTGTAGAGTGATAGGAGGGTATTTTTGCAGGAGGGGGGAAGGTGGCGGAGCATGGGATAGGATATTCTGTCTCTGCCTGGGGTTTTGCCTCTGGCATGTTGAAGAGAAAGTTCAAGTTCAATTGGAGTGAAATCTGTTTCTAGACTAAGGGCGTCGGTTGTTGGTTGTTGTGGGAGGTATGGTTTCGCCAGTGTTGTGTTTTTGCGGTTGGTGAACTCTGGAGGGAAGTTGGAGTTTTTTGCGTACTCTGACCAAACTTTGCCAAAGGCGTCGGCGATTTCTAGGGAGGAGGATAGAAGGGTGGTTGGCATTTGGATGGCTGTGATAGGGGTGGGGGGAAGTCCTGTGAGGGATTTGATGGATGCCCAGATTTTCTTGGGTGTTGAGGATGGGTTGATTTTTGCGGTAAAATCTGCGATTGATGACCTCTTAGCTTTTTTGACACTTTTTTTAAAAAGTGCTTTCGCTTTTTTGTACGCTATTAGGTTGGGGATAGAGGGGGAGGACTTATAGGTGTACCATAGGTTTTGTTTGTTGGTGCGTAGGGAACTTAGACTCTTGTTCCACCATGGGGAGTATTTCTTTAGAGTTGAGGTACTGCTTTGAGGGATAGCTACATTGGCGGCAGATTTGATGGCTTTTGTGATGTTTGCTGTTAGTTTGTGAATGTTTACGGAGTTCCAATCGCTGAAGTTTTTTTCACATAGGGATTTGTATAGGGGCCAATTGGCGGTATCGGTTATGAATTTTGGGGATTTTGGAAGGTTACATGGGACTGAATTGGTTTGGATGACACAAAGAACAGGATAGTGGTCACTGCCGTATAGACTGTCGAGAGTTTTCCAGCTACATCTAGGGCTTAAACGGGAGTCTGCTAGTGTTAAGTCGATGTGTGTGAATGTGTTATGTGTGGAAAAGTGAGTTGGGGACCCGTCATTTAATACGACGAGATTCTTAGTGATGACGATATTCTCTATTACAGTACCACGGGCGTTAGGTTTTTGTGAACCCCAGAGCGGGCTCCAAGCATTGAAGTCGCCGAGGAGGAGGGGAGGGCTGGGATAGCAAGGAGGAGATATCATTTTCGGAAAGGTTTTGATTTGGGGGAATGTAGGTATTGATTATAGTAAATGAGGGGGATAGGTTAAATTCAATGGCTATGGATTGGGGGGTAGAGTTTTGGAAAATTAATTTGTGGGGGATATCACGCCTGACTAATATGGCAACCCCTTGTTTAGAGGTGGTGTTGCTGTAACAGTTGTTGAAATAACCCATGTACTTTTTGGGAGTTACTATTTGACTAATGTTGTAGGGGCAGTGAGTTTCCTGTAGGCAGATCATACTGGGGTTAGTGTCTTTAATTAACATATCAAGCTCATTGTAATTATTAAAGTATCCTTTGATGTTCCACTGTACTATTTTAAATGACATTAATATGTTAAGTAATATAATTTAAGTATAATATAATACTATATAAATATAATATATATATGTATATTTTAAGTATATAAGTAATATAAATTAATTAAATATAAGCTGTGAAGGGTGTTGCTATGGTATGTATGGAAGAGTGTAAATACAGGGTATAAGTGTGTGTAGGAGTAACTAAATGTTGATTTTATATATGCATGTATAGGGCGTTGTTTAAATAAGTTATAAGCGTGGTTTTATTCTTTGTTGTGTGCTGATTTTAACTTTAGGTAGTCTTTTCCAGAAGATGTTTTTGTTGGGGAGATGATGTTGTGGTTGTTGGTTGACTGCGGCGGTGTGGTGCTGGTGAAGGTGGTTGTATGGATTTGTTGTTGTGTCGGTGTTTCAGTTTCCAAAATGTTAGCGGCGTTTGTATTGTTTGTGCTTTGATGGATTGAAGGAGAGAGAGGAAGATGATAGGCGATTTTGCGCGAGGTACCGTTTGGGATTGTTGTTGCTGTGGACGTGTTTTGCGTATCGGGTGATTGAATGTAAATGTTGCTGTGTTGCTGGTTGAAGTTATGTTGCTTATTTCTGTTTTCTGTTTCTGCGACTGTTTCTGTGGAGATTTTAGTTTGGCTGTTGTTGGTGGTTGTGGTTGAAGAGTTGTTGGTGTTGAGATTTTCGAGTGTCTCGGGTTTGTTTGTTTTAAGTGCATTAGCGAAGGAAAGAGGATTGGGTTGGAGGGGATTGCGGGTTTTGTAGATTTTGTTAGCTTCACGCATTGTGCATTTCTCCTGGTATTTAATCTTTAACACTTCTCTTGCTTGCTGATATTTAGGGCAAGAGTTGGACGAGGCCACGTGTTCGCCTGCACAGTTGGCACAGTGTGTTCTTGTGCATGGGTCGGGAATGTGCGGGGGAAGGTTACACGAATAACAGGCTGGGAGGTTTTTACAATGTTTATGGGTATGGCCCAGCTTTTGGCATACTTTGCAGCGCATGGGGTTGGGATAATAAGGTCGAACGGGGGTGTTGATCCAGGCTATGTTTATTTTATCCGGTAATTGGTAGTTGTCGAATGAGATCAGTAAGACTCCGGTTGGCTTTAGAACTCCATCGGATTGGCGTTGGAACTTGTAGACGTTTGTAACGTTGTGCTCTTTCAGACCTTCGACGATTTCATCTTCAGGAACATTGATCAAAAAGGGTGCGTATACTGTTCCTTTGACAGTGTTAAGATTGTCGTGATATTTTCCAGTAATCTCACAGAGACCAGGCAGTGACTTTGCGTCTATAAACTTCTTAGCGTGTTGGCGGTTTTTTAGGAGGAGTACTAAGCTGCCGTCCGGATGTGTTTGAATTTTGTTAATTTCCTTACATATCGAGAGTAAGGCTCTATGAACTGCGAAGACGGAGAAGTTGGCAAGAGATTTGTTTGGGTCAGTGGCTTTTATTGTAACAAATTTCGGGTCGTCTTTTTTTGTGACTGGAAGTTCTGGGAACTCCGCAAACGAGTTGGTAGTTTTTTTACGTTTTGCACGTGGGCTAGGTGATAACAGGGCGAACCTATTATCGCCAAGGTTGGGGGCCGCTGGGGCCATTTACACAAAGTTAGTTTACACCAGTTGAGTGAGCGAAAAGTCCCGTAATAAAACAATAACAATGCACTTTAACACTACGCGTAGGAGTTGCGTTGAGTAGCAATAGAGTAAACAGACGAGGAGCTTAGTGGACCGTTCGCAGTGAATGCTAGACGATGACTGTTAATGGAATAAAATAACTAAGTTTGCGGAAGAAATAAAAAATATTTTGTTTTTGAAAAATTACTTTAAGTGATAGCCCTTGTACGCAAACTTATTCTGACTAGTGTATGTTGTGACGGGTGCTTTCCTTTGGTCTGTTGTGTGAGGTAAAAGATTAGAAATGCAACCCTGTGTGCACTCTAGGCGGGTAATAGATGAACACCAAACTCGCACTGCTGACGTGGTAACCACAGAACAAGAACTGGCGAACTGCTGACGTGGCAACCACAGAACAATAACGAACGAACTGGTGACTTGACAGGAGGAGAGGAACGAAAAACGAGCGAGGTGGACTGACATTGGGTGACGAACTGTGCAACGAGGCAGTCAGAGGAAAAAAAAGGGCGCGAGGATCTGGAAAAGGAGCGGGAGTGCGGAAAAAAAGGAGACCACCACGTGCGGTGCAGCGCTGCCACAGCGCCACCACACCACCACGTGCGGTGCAGCGGCGCACGTTCCGGCAGCCACCTCCGGCCAAGCGCTGCACAGCGCCGACGACGCAGCGCATGTTCCGGTAGCCACCACAGCGCACTCTCCGGCAGCCACACCAGCACCATGTTTCGGTAGCCACACCGTGCGGTGCAGCGCTGCCACAGCGCCACCACAACAGAATTCCGACCGCCACCACGCCTTGTTCCGGTAGCCACACCAGCAGAGTTCGCGCTGCCGCCGCCAAAGTTTGGGCAGCCACCACAGCACCACCACGTGTGGTGCAGCCACCACACCAGCGCACGCTCCGGTAGCCACACCAGCAACGTTCGTGCTGCCGCCCAAAAGTCGGGCAGTCACCACAGCACCTCCACGTGCGGTGCAGCCACCACCTGCGGTGCCGCCGCTGCCACAGCGCCTCCACATCACCACGATTCGGTGCAGCCGCTGCCGCATCGCCACCCGCAGAGTTCGTGCTGCCGCCGCCAAAGTTTGGGCAGCCACCACAGCACCTCCACGTGCGGTGCAGCCACCACCTGCGGTGCCGCCGCTGCCACAGCGCCTCCACATCACCACGTTTCGGTAGCCACACCGTGCGGTGCAGCGCTGCCACAGCGCCACCACAACAGAATTCCGACTGCCACCACGCTTGTTCCGGTAGCCACACCAGCAGAGTTCGCGCTGCCGCCACCAACGTTTGGGTAGCCACCACGTGCGGTGCAGCCCCACCACGCGCACCACGTTTCGGTAGCCATCCCCAGTCGGGCTACCGCCACCACAGCAGCTCAAGTGCCGCAGCGCCGCCGCGGCAAATCACGTTTTGGTTTTTCCTGGGAAAGGGGGCGGGGAGAAACCCCCCTGTGCGGTATCAACTATCAATTGCTTTGTTTGAACTCTTAGAATAGTAACCTTTAATTCATTTTTTTTGGCGTCTCTGTGAAGGCAGCAACAGAGAAACAGGAATAGGTCTAGCAATCAACGAATTTCTCCTGAGCTTCGCCGCATCGCCGAATTGTTTGCGCAAACAACGAGGGATCGCCGATCAGGTCGAGTAAGTGAACGTAATCTATATTTCTTTTTTGCTGCTTCCGCCTCCTAAATAATATTCTAAGTTCAGAATTGTTATCTTTCCTTTTGCGGCTTCCGCCTCCTAAATAATATTCTACGTTCAGAATTGTTATCCGAATGGTTATATTTCGTTTTTGCGGCTTCCGCCTCCTAAATAATGTTTAGCATAAGTATTAAAATGAATAAAATGTAAATAGATATTGAATGTGATCAGCGTCATTGCCAAATGGATGGGTCGGGAGAGACGGAAACGCTCTCGCTAAGGTTGGGAAGGGGAGAGCCGGGGGCCATAGAACACCTTAGGTCCCGATTTTGTGTTGCCACCTCGGTGTTGTCGCCTCACTGCTGCTTGCGTGAACTTATACTCTACACCTGCGGGGTGGACGAGTAGGTTCGTAAGTGGTATTGTCCGTCCGATTGTCCGTAGGTCAAGTTGCATGGCCGGTTGATAGGTAGAATTGTCCGCGGTGTGAGAGTGTCATCTTCTTCTTTTTTTGGGTGTTTTCTAGTAAGAAAAACCCACGTGCATGAATAACTTTGTGTATTGTTGGTATGTAGCGGCAAGTGTTCGAGCAAGAACCCCCCCCCCCCCCCCACAACCCGAAGAGCTTAGACCTGGTACCCAGCTAGCATGCACGCCCGCTCGACATTGCACTACAACCATACCAGCAGGTCCCTTTGGAAGGGTCCATTACATAAATGGCGCCCAACCCAGGATCCATTACAATTTATCTATCTACTCTACAATATTTATTTGATTTTATAATATAAAAGGATATTTTATATTATTGTTATGTTATAAATAACAGAAACATTTTTTCCAATACGACATGGTATGAATACGAAATGATTTAAGCTGGATTTGGTGGTGTGTATCCCATTTAATCGTGTTCCATACCCATTTTCCATTTAAAATACTCACAAATGAGCATATGACGTTATTATTCACTGGAAAGTACTTCTGTAGTGGGCGGACTCCTCCCTTTGCTGCCACAGTTCAAAGCAAGTTTCACTGTTACTTAAATTAATAAAGTGTGCCAGATAGCAGGAACTTTCTCTTCACCGTACACTTATTTTCTGACAGTTAATGTCATTTGCTGACAAATGTCAGATTTCATTACCCGTCTGTGCTGAATGAAACAATTTTAAAACAAATTTTTGTTTGAAAGAGGAAATTCGTTTTGCACCAAAACCGAAACCAAGAACGCAACAACATGCCAGGAAAAACGTGCTGTATCTGCAAGAAAACGCATGACAAGACAGTTTCCATGCTGTAAACGGGAACTAGGCAGTGCTTCCTTCATCTGCACGCTTCATTTTGATGAAGAAGCCGTTGGGAGAAACAGTAAAAGGAAGCGACTTGATTCAACCGCTGTTCCGACAAAAAACTTGCCAGAAGATACTGTCAAGCAAACGTAAGTTTACAGGGTAAAAAAAACATTTTGACGAAGTTACCCTTCAGCAGGTCCCCAGACTTGACTTGTGGTGTGGTAAAAATATCAAGCGACCATAAAATCTTCACGTTGAAGTGCACATTCTGCACACAATCTTTCTTGCTGTGGTCCTGGGTAAAGTTTGTTAACCACGTTAAGTCCCACTCGAATGTAATGGGCTGTGAGAAAGTTTTTATTGGCAAAAAGGCACTGTGGCATATTTGTCTTTAATGTTGAAATCCACTCAAAATTAGGAAAAAAAACTGGAAACAGTGATCCTCTGAACGCATATTGTGAAACCCAGACTGAGTATGTAAACCCCAACTAGTTATTATAATAAAACAAAAGCAATGCCTAGTTTTTACCAGTTGACCGTTTTAATACCAAAATAATTCCAAATATCTATAGAAACGAACACATTGAAAGTCAAGCCATACTTCAAAACATTACATTATGTAAACAACTCAGGGCTTTGGAAAATGAAGTCGCGCCAACAAAATCGATTGTTGACTCGGTCAACAAATTGTTCACCCCAGGACAAATAAGAAAGATGATGACGAAAGCGAATATTCATTGGCAATGGAATGATATATCTTCTGCAATTGCACAACACGCAGCAGGGCCAAGAGCGTACAAACATTTGCAGAAAAAGGGATTTCCTCTACCAAGTGTCTCAACTATTAATAGTTGGATGCATTCAATAAAGCTTCACGAAGGAGTATTAGTTAACATCATTGAACTTATGAAGCACAGCCAGTTATCGCACGAGGAAACGATTTGTATCCTTTGTTTTGATGAAATGAAGATTATGTCCTGTTATGAGTACGACGCGCTAGATCAAGTTGTGAAGACGCCAAGCAAATTCGTTCAAGTTGCCATGATACGGGGCTTAAAAGCTTCATGGAAGCAGCCCATATTTTATGGCTTCGACACAAAGATGACAAAGGCAATTTTGTATGACATAATCCAAAAGCTCAGCAGTGTTAATTTCACAGTCGTTGGTATTGTCTCTGATATGGGTCCATCCAACCAAGCGCTGTGGCGGGAGCTAGGCATCTCCTGTGCTTTAATCATATCTCCAATCAGATAAACAATTGATTTTCAGATAAAACTTGGTTAGCCCATCCAGTAAGTGACGCACAGCAAATCTTCGTGTTCGCAGATGCTCCGCATCTCATCAAATCAATTCGAAACCACATTCTGGATGATGGTTTCGTATATAAAAATACATTACTTACATCGAGAACTTTTGACCAGGTGCTGAGATATACGGCAGTATCCGACGTGTCAAATCTCTGAGAGTAAAAATTGCTTATGAAAGAGCTCCCAACCTGCCGTTCGGAACCGGCATAAAACTGTAGGTCCCTTCCACCCGCGTACAAATTCACACGCACAACACGGGTGGTTGCGGGAAGCTAGGCCTTAGTCTCGCGTAGGCGGGCTGTCGTGCCAGTCAATTATTATTAAATTATAATTAATTATCCGACGTGTCAATAGCATACAAATTAACAGAACACAGTGTTGGCGTTAATCAATTAGTTTTGTAATCAATTAATTAATTTGATTAATTTTAATCAAATTAAATTAATCATGATTAAAATAATCATGATTAAAAAAGTAATCTTAATCCTGATTATTGCTGTTAATCATTAATCATTAATTGATTAACTTGATTAACTTGATTATGACCTAATACATACACAAAAGAAATAATGGGAAATAATGACACAGATTTCTTAAACCATTTTTATTAATTATTCAAAAACTCAAAAAATAATTTCTAATGTTCAAACGCACTGAATTCATATTTTGAAAATATGTTTTCAATTAAATAACCATAGATCTTTACATTTCTGTTTTTTTTATGTTCAAGTTACATTTCATAACTACTCTTTTTTCAAATAAGTCGTCAGATAATTTGTGTGACCTAGGTTTATTCAGCATAGTTGCATAAGAAAACATCCTTTCTACTGAGCCAGAGGACGGCATTGGTGTGTTGTATTTAATAAACACTTTGCCTATAACACGATAACTTTTTAGAAGCTCTAGTTCTTGGCTTCCCTCGGCAAAAAAATTTGAAATGATCATATCCGCTCTCTTTTTAGCATCAACTGATTCTGCTTCACTGCCAGAGTCCGAATTGAAATCAAAGAAATCTTCTTCTCGGTGCCGTGTATTTTTGACCGCATTTTTGACTGTTAAAGGCTCTGAGTTTTCTGATATTTCCTTCCTTACGACTAATTTAAAAAAGTTTATACACTTCTTTTGATTAGCGGTAGTTAGACATACTAGCCACTTTTTCTTAAATCGTGGATAAGACAGGGCTGCAACGGCTGCATGTTTACCAGTTTCACTTGAAAGAGTGTAAAACTCTTCAAATCTTCTCTCTATGCTTTGTAGATATTTTTCAGTAAGTGGTTCACAGAATTTTAGATTTGGAGTCGTCGTGATCTTCTGCAATTTTTTTTTTACAGCGTGCAGACAAGGTAGTAATATTCCATAAAATGAATCATCGCCCTGCAATACGTCCAAAGCGGTTGCAACTGGAGCTGCGCATTGGCAGTATTCCTCAATATATTGAAATTCAGATTCTCGTAGTGGATTTCTTATACCAAGTGCTTTGACTAGTCGAGAGTAACTTGTTTTGATTTTCAGTATATTTTTCAAAGCGTCATAGTAACTATTCCATCTAGTTATGCCAGGTCGTGTTAACGTATGTCCGAGAATGTTATGTACCACCTCAGCTGATTTTGGGCGAGCTCAAATCTCCTCCACAAATCGTTACATTTTTCCATTACTGTGGAATGCATTTGTCCAAGACATGTCGATTTGTCAGTCAACAACCCTTGGACGTCCTTACTAGCAATCAGATTTAAAGTATGCGCATTACACCTGAAGTGAAATGGTAACGAACTGCTTTGTGGATTTTCGTATATTATATTTTCTTCTAACAGAAGATCATCATGTTCGTGTTCCTGTCTCCTGCCGAACTCTCCTTCAAACTCTCCTTCACTCTCCTCTTCTTCTTCTTGACTTAACTCGTTCTCGCTGCCACTTGGGGTTGAAGATCCATTATCTTCATCATATTCGATTAAGGATGTTATATTTACTCCGAATATCTTGAACGCTTTCACAAAATTTGACCCATTGTCAGTAACAGAACATACTATTTTCGTGGGGTCA
Source organism: Melieria crassipennis (assembly GCA_963668005.1). NCBI lineage: Eukaryota > Metazoa > Arthropoda > Insecta > Diptera > Ulidiidae > Melieria > Melieria crassipennis. The sequence continues at coordinate 82,121,405 of OY764961.1, read as the reverse complement.
ATGTCTAAATCTGAAAATATTTCCAGAAGCAAATCTTTTATGCGGTCAAAGGTGTGTGCCCCTTTAAACCGGCGACAAGCCAAAGCTGCGGAACGCCTCTTGTAGTCATTATCAATCCAGTGTACTGTAACACCTAAAAAACTCCTCTTTTTCCCTGACCATATATCAGCGGTAGTGCACAAATATTTCACTGCAGCTAGGTTTTCTTTTATATCGCAAATCTGATCAAATGATTGTTTAGCAATTTTTTTTCTGAGGGAACGTCGCCCAGGTATCTTGATTCCACTATTTGGCACATTTAAATCCTCCATCATCTTAATGAAGTAGTCCATCATCCATCTTAGTGAATTAACGAAAAAATTTACCAAGTTACGATCAAAATTTTCTTGAGTAACAGGTGCTTTTGGAGTTTGCCTTGAAGTTTGAACTGTATTATTTTTGTTCTTCCTTTGCTTATTGTCCTTCATATACTTTCTACATTCCTCTGCTGTTTCAGGGCCACGTTTCCGTTTTAAGTGTCCCAAAAAGTTAGATGTCGTTTTGCCATAGCCTTTAACTTCCTTATTTTGCTGGTCCGAACACTTCATACAAACTGCTACTGTGTTCCTGTCTGTGCATTTGTTTAGTAGAAGTTTATAATAGGTACCGTCAAATAAAGCAGATGAAGAAACATCCGATTCCGATTGCAATGCTACTGTTGAAACCCCGGAATTCTTTGAAGACACCGACGGAGCATTTGAAACTCCACCATGATCAGCATTCATGTTTGTTTTTGAAGTTAATCACTGAGTGGAACAATATCACAAATTTTTGCAAAAGTCAATCGTGTGCAATCGAGATAGTGTTAAAACGTGACTGACCACGTGCAGCGCACCGCTAGCTTTTCTACAAGCACTAGCTCTCTAGCACTACAATACTGTAGAAAGCGAGAGAGAAGAGCTAAGCTAACGTAAAGTACCTCAGGTCCCACCCCCAGTGTCTACATAGTAAATGGTCCATGAATGTAGAGTCTGTGTTGGGTTGTATTATTATAGATTTTATTTGAACAAAATAGTTAATCAAATAATCAAATTAACGATTAATGATTAAGATTAATAATCGTAATCATTTCAAATTTGATTATGATTAATTAATTTTAATCAAATTTGTTGATTATGATTTTTAATCATTAATTTTTAATCGTTAATCAAATTAACTTTGGGCCAACACTGACAGAGCAGCACCTCCAAGTAAAAGGAGTACAAAGACAAAAAGTGAAGCTTGCAACACAATTGTTTTCAAACACCACTGCCAGTGCAATAAGAACCACTTGAATGTGCAGATTTCGTTGAGGTTGTCAATAATTGGTTTGACATTCTGAACTCCAATCTCAGTTCAAATCGGTCTCTATACCAACAGGGTTATGGCAAATCATTACAAGAACAAAACGCAGTGCTCGACCAAATGACAACATTAATGTCTGAGCCCCTGGTTGCCAATAAATCAAGCCTTGCTCGCTTTCAGAAAGGGATTATAATAACAAATACTTCCTTGAAAGATTTACTAAATTATGTGAAAGTAAGGTATGGAATGGAGTACATTCTTTCACAACGCTTGAACCAAGACGTGCTAGAGCATAGAGGGGGGGATTGAACGACCATCCAAGTGCAATGGAGTTCAAATATGGAATGAGCAAGTATTTGAGTCGTTTATTTTGAAAGTGGTTTAAGTCCATTTTTAGTTTTGAAACAAAGCTTATTTTTCTAGTCAAGTTTACAAAACGTATTACGTTATATATTCTAACATGTTTAAGGTCACAAAGCCATAAAAAAAAATTAATACCAGTTAACAATATTTTTGAAACAAATCAAACACAAACCCTTAAATATCTCAATATAAGAAAAATGGACTTAAACCACTTTCAAAATAAACGACTCATTTATTCGGTATATTTTTAGTAAATCGTCGTGTTTTTCATTTTATGACTAAATCAAATTTTATGTAGCAAGAAATACAGAGCTTCTTAGCACGACGCTGAATGTCGAAAATGACGAGACGGATTAGTTGAATCTGGATGAAAAAAACATTTACATACATGCAAGAAAGTGAGGTTGAGGAGGCCGTACAGTATTGTTCTATCGAAGCCGTTCAAACTCCTTCCGGAAGAAAAAGTTTCGACATCGACAGCATATACGAAGACGGAATAGAATATTTGGCCGTGTTCATTTTAAAAAAACTAAATTTAACGTTATTTTTGTCAGACGAAGCGCCATTTACGTGGGTAGACCAATTAGGAGGGGTGGGATTGAAGAAGCCAAATTCTACATTTATGATGTATATTAAACTTTTGGAAGAAATGTTTAACAAAATTAATGGTAGCAAAATTCAAAGTACAAAAAATTTATGTGAATTCCTTGTAAAAGAAAGTGAAAATGTACCTTTGGACGTAACAGTGAAAAGATTATTTTTAAGTGTAGAATACATTTTCGAATTAAAAACCTAAATCAAAATTTTAAAAAATGTTTAAAATTTTAACATAAAATACATTATGTTTTAAATGCATTCAGGAACAAACGAGAAATAGGAACTTTTCTACTTTGTAGTACTATAACGCACGATAAATCGTCACTTTCAGATATGTAATACTCCAACTTCGCATTTTTCCATGCTCTTTCAAGCCTATGTTTTTTATAGACATGCAATGTGTTTGCCCTTAGAAGGTATTTGCAATACATATCAGTGCTAAAAAGGTAATAAGTTGGTATGGTGGAAAGGTTTTCTTTATACAAATGTTTCTGCCACAGACGCGCATATATGTAAATACATATTTCTGGAGTACTGAAAGTAAATTTTAAATTTTGTGCTATTTTAGGGACAACAAAAACAAAAGGTTAATCGAATTGACACAAATAAATTGACACATTGACAATTGCTACTCAGAGAAATAAGTGTACATCATCGTCCTGGTACACTTTATTAATTTCACTATGACTGGGACAAGTGTACTACTTATTTCGACAATTGTCGTACCAGCCATATATGGTACACATATGTAACTACAAAGCCGATTGAACGGACAGGCTTAGTACAATTGGTCCTTTCAATTGCTCCGGACATGTTTAATACTTGATTTGATTTTAAATTACGCTCCTGAATGATTTCAACAAACTCTGCCATAGAAATCAATCAACCGTAATAAATCACAACATAGTGAAATAACAATAAATTTTCTAGTGACATTCCTGGTTTTTAAATTTGTTTTAATTACATACATAACAAATGCTGATGCATGTTGTGAACAAATAATTGCAAACCTCATTTCGGAATCTCTTTTGGTAGCATTGCCCTAAAGTGAAACAACTGAGGACGCACCGGACACAGAGGTCAGCTTAATGGCAGAACCAAATGCAAAAGTTAAATTTGACGAAGACCTCGGCTGTAGTATCAATGCTACGATTAAAACAGCTCAGTTTCCAAAATGCAATGATTGCCAGATTGGCGCCAAAGCTGACCTCCCGAAGCATGTTGCTACCGTTACCAAGCCAGCACGAAGTAGCAAATTTCGCCAGACAGTTATCAACAAATTGAAGTCAATCACGTCCAGAGTGTTTTCCGCAAAAAAAACCTCGCACACCACTGGCAATAGCGAAGTACCCGAAAACAGAGCGGAACTTGCACAGCAGCAGCTACCAAATGCAGAGGCAACGGAAGTATTGAGTACCCAATCCAGTAACCTATCGAACTTGACCGAAGGCGACACTGCATCCGAAGCGTCGCACGCCGAAAGCCTGGTTGACATAGTGGATGAGGCTTTCGTTGACGTTCTCGGTTGTGAACTGGGCGCTGCACCGGCAGAAAAAGGTAACCTCTGTGAAAATCGGCGCTAAGCTCGGTGGACATTAATCTAGTCCCTGCAGATCGGCTGCGTGACGCTGATCGCGATGTACAAAAGTTGCTGAGAGGCCATGTGCTGAAAGTCAATCACGCCCATCCAGTACCCATGAGATTTCAAAGCTTTGCCGACGTAACAGATCCATGTTGTAACCCCGCAAAACCGATACAAATATCCCATGACGATGTGGCTGCAGCGGCAGTCGTGCTTAGCCGCTATTTGGTGAGGACGTCATGTTCGGTGAGTGTGCAATCACAATTTGCGAAGCAAATTTCATTAACTGTCACGCGGTCTCACGTCATCATCTTACAGCGTTGTATAGCGGCAGAGAACTACGCATTCGATTTGTATTTCAAGAAGGAGTTGGAGCTGCACACTTGCAGGTAAAAATCTACAGTATATTAAATCGCTAGGTAGAATAACTTCGACTTTTGAATAACAAATTTGCAAGTTGAGGACGGTTGTCGCCGTTCCTTGTGAATGACGTCACCATCTTCAGCAAAACAAATGCCCAAGTTTGAATTGCTTTTGAGGTTTCCGTTTATAAGAATTGTGCAGTGACAGATTTCCCTACATTCATTTTGATTCGTTTTCAAGAAGCATCTAAAGAACGTGACAACACACAAGTTTGTTAATTCCTCTTAAAATATACCTAAAAAAATATATGTACCTCCAGAATTGTTTTCGTATTCATACAAGGTCGGCAAAAAAGGTGACTTCAATTTTCATCTGCTACGTCCATTATATTTTGGGTTTCTTTTGCTATGTTGGTATACATATCCGCAACCATATGTTGGCATTATCCGCCATTTTACATATTTAGTTGGTTTTTATCAGTTATAAAGTAATTTGCTCGATTTGTTCGTAAGAGAAGAGTCAAGGCCATACCAAAACGCATATCAGAAGTGCTTCGAGAGTGGGAAAAGCGCTGCCACAAGTGTAAAATTTCACTACGAGGGAGATCACTTTGAAGGGGAGGAAATCGAGAGTGATGAATAAGTATTTTTCGAGAGAAAGTGTCACCTCTTTTGAACAGACTTTGTGTATGCCAAATACAAATATGCCAATTTATTTTTTTTTCATTGAAAGCTGGTGCTTCATACGTGTAACACATTTTGGACCTTTTTATCCGTGTTTTCATAATGAGTAGAGGAGTTTGAAGAAATTGTGTTGCATAGGAGGTGTCGCGCCCTCTTAGAACTCTCCCTCATAAATTTTTCGGTAAAAACTAAAGGTGGCCTTCTATTTATTTGGCTTGGATGCTGTGTAACTTATTGTTGTGAAGCTATTCTATTTTAGATTTAAAAATTAGGTTATTCAATGTCCGTCCTATTCCCCAGTCAAGAACATAGCCGAATATGTAAGTTCGCAGCGAGTGTCGTGGGTATGTAATTACACTGTGCGTGAAATTTAACCTAAAAAATTGCAACAAGCAAGGGACCTACTGAGCGACTTTTCTATAGGTATACTGAGTTGAGATCCAGCAGGCGTTTGGCTGGATTGGCTCTAGTTTATGAGAAATCCGACTTTGAATTTTGCTCATTTCAGTCGAGGTGAATATGAAATGAATTTGGACCCAGAATCAAGTTAGAAAAAATTTAAAAAATATATTCAGAAAACACAAAAGTATACATTTTTATATTTCGTTGTAAAGGTAATCACAGGCTACAATATGGTAACAAACTTATTGTACGTTAGTAATGGATTTTTTCGAGAAAAAAATCCGTTAAAAAAAATTTTTATAAAAAAATGATCTTTTCACTTCAAGATTTGTATTAGTACATACTACGTACCAATGTTGCAGATCAGAAGAAAGGTATGAAAAATACCTTTCGTTTGATACCCATATCGTGTAAACCAGTTGGAGATTAAGTAATTGAGGTTTATTGATAAAAACTTTGAACTTTGACCCCGAGCCACGCCTTTTATGGGCGTTTCCCAGGCAAAATTTTTAGTTTGTTAGATGCAGGAGCCAACCCTCTATATAAAAGCATACTAATTTATTTTTTTCACGAGGGCTCGCTATACTGCTTTTATCCCTCGACAAAAGTGGGGTTTTTGGGACATTTTTGTCGAAAACACAGTTTGAATGTATTTTTTTTGCATTGGTGTCTTAAGCAAATTTGTTGGTCGTTAAAATATCTACAAACTTGCCGAAGACAGTAAAGCGATATTCAGAACGATTTAGGACCAATTAGCATTTAAACGTTCGAAGACTTAAGCGACGAACTCGACTGAAATGAGCAAAATTCAAAGTCGGATTTCTCATAAACTAGAGCCAATCCAGCCAAACGCTAAAAATTCCTCAAATTTATATCTTTTGAAAACAAAGACACTATTGTTCCATCGAAATTTCGCACTAGCCTTTTTTACTCCTTCGCTTTCTAATACTTGGAACTTGGATAGGGCCCTGTATGCAGAGAATTAAGATTCAGGCAAAACATTGAAATTGTATAATGAAAATTAAATATCTACTTTTCAGCTTCAATGAACGTGGAGCCTGTTATGCGTTGGTTTCACTTCCCAAGGATAAAAAAAGAAGGGGTGTTATTTCGGCCTCTTGGGGCGACCAAGCGCAAGTACATAATTTACTAATATGTAGATAAAAAGTGAAACCACACCAAACAAAACAAGGTGGAAGGTAGTGCTGTTACTAGGAAATAGAAACACAATCATTGGCGGTATTCAGAATATACAACTATAGTTCTGATACGTTTAAAAAGCATACGGAAAATATACAAATTTCAAAGTTTTTCTCGGCATAGATTCTTGGCCCATGAATTTTGTTATAAGGCCTTATGGTCAACTATCAAGAAAAGGTAGTACTAAAATATATAAATATTTTTTAAAGTAGCCAAAAGTGGTTCATTGCGACCTAGATAATTTTTTATTCATTAAAAAAACCTACCTATACCTACTATCAAAATACGGCACCGCTCCAGCTCCAATATTTGGCCAAAACAGTATTGCAAATTTCGCATTTACTGCATTTTCAGCTTCTGAATATGGACATTTATAATTATACGAGAGCATAAAACAAACAGTTTTTTTTAAATGATAGGTAATCAAACGGAATGGTGTGGTTTGGCCCTTTATGTGTATTTGCAGTTTAAGCAAAGTGTGTGTGCATTTTTAATTTCACTTCATAGGGACTCAGCTACAACGGCTGGAAATTGAACATACCGGTCACTGTGGTGATGCCCAGATGTACGCCAATACGGAAAGTCCATAAATGTCGCAGCTTCAATGCGCGCGTAATTCTCGACGGGAACAATTTCGACGAAGCCGAGGCGATAGCTATGAGAGTTGGGAATCAGGAAGGCCTCGTTTATATTAATGGCTACGACCATCCGCACATAATTGCCGGACAGGGCACAATTGCATTCGAAATACTGGAGCAAGTGCCCAATCCCGATGCGGTGGTTATACCTGTGGGGGGAGGTAGCATGATCTCCGGAGTGTCGGCCGTCTTTAGAACGCTGTCACCGGACACAAGAATCATTGTAAGTGCAAATCGAAATAGAACGAGCCGACGTTGTACTGGGATGGTTTTCGCAAACAGGGCGTTGAGTCGGAAATGTGCGCAAGTTTTACGCATGCCATCTTGAACAACGGACCAGTGTTCACACCGCCCAAAGATTCCTTGGCCGATGTGTTATCCGTACCCAAGGTGGGCTATAATGCCTTTGTAACTGCGGTGCCGTGCATTGATCGAATGGTGGCAGTTGACGAGGAGTGGATTGCACTGGCTATTTTGCGGCTAGTAGAGGACGAGAAGTGTGTTGTAGACGGCGCGGGTGCAGCGCCAATGGCAGCTTTGCTGGCAGGACACCTCGATGATCTCAAGGGAAAGAAGTGAGTACCAAATCAGAAGTCGAGCTGTCCAGCTTTTTGCTTTCTCTCATTCAGAGTGGTACTGGTGCTCTCTGGCGGTAACATCGACTCTACAGATATTGGACGTGTTTTGGAGCGGGGCTTGGCCAATGAAGGGCGCTTAGTGAAATTTGACGTCCTGGTCCGTGACGAGCGCAATGGCATTAACCGACTCTGCGAACTATTGAAAAAAGTTGGTGTAGCAATCCTAGACATTAAGCACGAACCTGTCTGGCAGAAGGACACCTGCACTGTGAAGGTACGCTAAGACTAGGTGAACCCAGAGAACAAAGAAAACTTCTATTTTCATATAATTATGAACAAAGGTAAAGGTTGTTTGTGAAACGTGTCACTGGCCTCACAGCATCGCGTTGAAAAAAGCTCTTGAGAACGAGTACGAGCACGTGGAGTTTACCAAGAAACCATTGGCTCTGCATGGCAAGACATCGGAACAAAAATTGTATGAAACAAAATAAATTATTATTTTTACAATAAATTAATATGAGATGGAAATTTCAGTTGGCCTCTGAACCGGATTCATAGTCTTGATCGTCGAATTCACTTAAGTTTTCTTCGCCGACATCGTCGGCCCGTTTCTGCTTTCTTAGCAAGTAGAGGCGATAGGCCTCCTCCTCTTCTACTGAGGGGTCTATGGTTTCTATGAAGTCATCCTCTCCATGCGGGTACTCTTCTAAGATAGACGGCAGGTGGTCAAACGCCAAATTCCGAGATACGTATTTGTGTCCCCAACCCATGTAGATGGACTCGCATAAGTTTTCATAGGTGAAAGTGTATGCGCCGGGCCAGACATTAGATTGCATTATCAGTATGCGCTCGCATTTATTGGTGAATTTGCTGGTGAAGCGCGCCACCCACGGAATGGTGTACTCGTCGCTCTGGTCAAAGCTGCACGAGTTGAGTATGGGCGGGCCGATTTCGGGTGGATTGAAGCCTTCGAGTAAGCCTTCTTCTTCGCCCTCGCCCTCTTCATCTGCCTCCTCTTCTTCCTCTTCCTCGCCCATCTCCTCGGCCAATTGCATTCTTAACATGCGGGCCAGCTCCTTTTCGCGTTCTTTGCGTGCTTTCTCTTCATCGAACCAAACCACACGTCCTTGATTGAGTATATTTGAACGTACATGCACCCAGCTGACGGGCGAAGTGATCGTGGTCAAGGGCTGAGCTTCATATTTTTCGTTTTTGAGCAGCATAATGTCATTATCTGGGCGAAGCAAAGAAAGAAAGATGACAGTATAACATCAATAATAGCAGACTTGTAGACTTTGATATGAAGCCTATATAGAGAGTAATATATTAAGTAATAAAATTACTTATGTACTAAAATGTAATAAAATTACTTATGTACATAATATATTACTTTTGGCCTCAAAAACGAATTTAACTATACAACTCGTTCGGAAAATAATTTCGTTTTGTTATGAAAATGAAAGACGATTTCCTAGAGAATAAATTTTATTATACATACATATATTAATTATACACAGCTTAATACCTTGATTACACGTAACGAGTAGAGTGGCGAGACAGTATTTCGAACGAGTACTCGTTTCGTCTAAACAGTAAGGCGAGTTGTTGATCGAGTCAGTGACCGAGTAGAGTGGCGCGAGAGTCAAGGCTTTATTACACGTAACGAGCAGAGTGGCGAGACATCACAATGGTAGTAGCAGTAGCGGCTTAAAGGGGGGGGGCGGAGGGGCGGACCGCCCCGGGCTGCGGGGGGCCCCCGAGAGAAGCTTGTATATAAAAATTTAAAGTTTTTCAAAACTTAAACTTTTAAAAAATTATTTGCGCTCTACAATGGTTGTTGAAAGGTTGTTTGTCACTTTTATCAATTGAAAAAGACACAGTGTCGACAATTGACTTTGAAATTAATATACAATAACAAATTCAGTTCAATAAAAGCAAGAAAACATGCTTTCTAAATAACAATTGTTTGCAAATTTTCAAAAAAATGTTCCCTCGAAGATTGCAATATTTAATTTTTGACTTAAAATTTTGTGCAAAGTATGCAAATACAAAATTCTATGTTAAAAATGAAATATCGCAATCTTAGAGTTTGCGTGTTAACTAGTGTAAATTACACAATTACTTAACCTCATTAAACAAATTTACAGTTATTATTATTATTTTTATAATTATTGGTTGGATAACAAGACATCGTCCCGGAAATCCGGGTTTCTTCTTTGATAGACTCTTCTACGAAAGCAATTCTATGCTCCTTGTAAGTAAGCTACTGCTACCGGGTTTTATAAAATATGTCTGTACATTTCTAAACTACTCGACACGAAAAATGCACCTAAAAATAAAAGTGTTTTCTAGACTGGAACTTTGAAATAGAATAAAATTTAGATGTATGAATCTACAGACTGAAATCCAAATCATGTATGTTTTCCCTACCTGACATATTTTTGTCCTGAAACTTCAAAATTGAAAATTTAGTTAAAAGGATTTCTTTCAATTGATACCCATATCTTCATCATTGCACAACCGCAAATATTAAAAAAAATATTTGAAATGTGTAAGTCCTTAAAATTTTAAAGTTTTTTAAAAAGGACTTTGCGCCAGAAAATGAAAAACTGACTATGGAAGATTACTATAAATGATCTCTAGTTTCACGTCTATATCCAAATTTGGATGGGTCTCGGCAAACAAAAATTTTTTTCGCACAGTGCAATAAATGTAAAGCTCGTTTTTATCAGATAATTCTTTCAGGAGATATGTGCTCATAACTGAAACAACAGGAAAAAAACTCGTTTTTCGAAGATTTTTTGAAAACACTTAAAAAAATTTTTTTATTTTCAGTTTCGTGTTCAGCGGTGAAAGTTAGTCTAGAGAACACTTTATCTATGCATGCGATTGGCCCATTTTTTTCGAGTAGTGTAATGATGCACTGATCGCAAAACAATCTAATCCTCCTGCTCAGGTTGCTTAAAATAATGGACAGATTGTAGTAACGATGCAAGATTTTCTGTTGTTTTTTTTTAGTTTTAAGATGGCTTTTTGAAATGACAAGTTTGCTCTCCCAAAAGTTTTCCTAATTTCACGAAAGTTTTTATCAAATTTGGAAAGATTTAGTATGATTATCCTTTTATCCATTTTTCATTTTTTCTCTGGGATTTTATTGCTTTCTATAAAATTTCAAGCACATATATTTTTCAAAATAATTTGTCCCTTTACTGTCCATTTACTGTTCAATGGAATACAAAATTTTCAAAAAAAAAATTAAAAAGTATAACCGGAAATTCCAGTTATTAGTTTTGTACGCAAACTTATTCTGCACCGTTTGTGGGGGCCCCTCAGCCGACGCCGCCCCGGGCCCCCGAGCACCTTAAGCCGCCACTGGGTAGTAGGCCGAGAGAATTGGGATGGCGAGCAAAAGCGACGAGTTGTTCAAACGTATTTTGACACGTGGCGAGTCAGTTCGGTTTTATAATGCACAAAATTAAGTAAGCAACTTGCGCAATTAAACTCAACCGAGCGAAAAGTGGTGTGTGACGAGCGATTCCGCGAATCGCTGCGAAAAAGAGAGAAATATAACGGTAAAGTAGTACTCGGCCTAGTAAACAAAATGTGATTCTAGTGACTCTCTCGCCACTCTACTTGGTCACTGACTCAACCAACAACTCGCATTACTGTTTAGACGAAACGAGTACTCGTTCGAGTTGCTGTCTCGTGACTCTACTCGTTATGTGTAATCAAACCTTCACTAGAATCACATTTTGTTTACTAGGCCGAGTACTACTTTACCGTTATATTTTTCTTCTTTTCGCAGCGATTCGCTGAATCGCTCGTCACATGCGGAATGCTTTACACGCCACTTTTCGCTCGGTTGAGTTTAATTGCGCAAGTTGCTTACTTAATTTTGTGCATTATAAAACCGAACTGACTCGCCACGTGTCAAAATATTTTTGAACAACTCGTCGCTTTTGCTCGCCCACCCAACTCTCTCGGCCTAGTACCATTTGGATTTCTCGCCACTCTACTCGTTACGTGTAATCAAGGCATAACACGGCCTCGTTCTAACACGGTTCACATTTTGCGAGACATTCTCGATTAACACGTAAAAGCCTCGGTCTTACAAGGTATTGAAACAAAAAAAAGGCTCGTTATGTTTCCCTGATTTATACACTTGCATATACATGTATTTATGTATAGGCGTATACTAACTGTCTTGCAACAAATTTAAAGAGTGCAAGACCTCACTTTAATCACTCATATGCATGTTTCAAACTATTTTTTTTTTTTTTTATTTAAATATTAAAGAAGTAATACAATTACAATTTTAACATATAAGGAATATAGCAACTGGCAACTGAGGCCTTCGGCTAATAATAATGTTAAATCTTAAAAAGTAAATCTAATTTAACAAGAAGGTATGTGAATTTGTTAATGTTGCTGGCTGATACTGTTGAGATGAGTTGGTCTATTGCAGGAATATTGAGAGCTGTTCTTAGTCTTTCAATTTTATTGCAGTGGTGAATTAAATGTTGCAGGGTTGATGATTCTTGGTGGCAGTGTTGGCATATGGGTGGAGGTTGATGTTGAAAAAGATGTTGATGAGTGAGGCGAGTGTGTCCCAGTCTGAAGCGAGTGTATGCTATTATTTTTTTATTATTTTTCAAACAATTATTTATGTACATATAGGTAGATCCCGCTCAACACGGCATTTTCGAGGAACGTAACTACCGTGTTAAGCGAGGTCTACCTGTATTTCCCATTCACTAACACCGTTTAGCATCATGCCACGCTAATAAAATCATTCTTTGCTGGAAAAAATTAATCCAAGTGATTTTTGATCTCCTCAAGTGAATCATTGAATTTGTCCAGTTGAAGACAATACACGGTTCCTTTTGAAAATCCACCAACAAGATAGCATCACCTTTTTTAATGAATATCGGCTTTCGAAATAATATGAGCTTGTTTATCTTTCTTACTCGATGATCCTTTGCGTTTAGTAACCTCTTTCTTGGGAATAATTTTCTTGGCGTTTTAGAAGCAAACAGAGACCTAAAATAATTACTATCCATATTTTTGGAAATAAAAAAATGGTCCCAATTTAAGGGGGTATTCTAGTGTAGAAAATCGAACAAATTAATTTTTTTATTTCATATTTTCAAAGTTTGAACCTTTAAAAATAAGCCTCTAAGAGGATTTACGGAAACTCGAACTATTTTAGGAGTTATAGTTAATTTTGTGACGTACCACTCAGACTGCTCAAAATGAGACTCTAAACTTTAAACACGTTTTTCTCGAAACTATAGTACCTATCTACTTTTTTCGATACGGTTGACATGATATCTCAAGATCTAGTGCACCGATTTACTTGAAATTTGTAACAGACTTTCTTAATACTATCAACATTTTCTCGACGTAGAGGTTTTTGTAATATGTTTTCTTAGTATTTTTAAAAAATTACCAAAGTTGAAAAAAGGAGGCAAAAAATTACCTTTATATTCAGAAAGACGCCATTTTGTGAATATTTTTTTTTTCAAATCGGCTATGTCCAGATAATTCTACATCCATAAGAGTTAACCTTATTTGTATGTTTCAAATCACCAGGATTGGAATCACGTCAACAAGAGACACTTTTTTTTCAGTCTCCACTTTGCCCGCTTCTACCGACTTCAATTTTGAATTTTTTCAACTATAATACATTTTTATACTTTTCAATAAAAAACATAAAAACGTGGTCTCTAACTATTATAATGTATTAAATATTTTTGAGTTGCATAGTAACTGTTACAAGAAACAAGTATATTTTTCGTTGTCAATAATGATTATTTTGGGATTTTTTTTACGTTGCTTCATAACTTTTATTCATGCATTTTTTATTTTACGTTACCGATAACTATTATTTTAAAAATTTTTTTTACGTTGCTTCATAACTTTTATTTGTGATTCTTATAATTTTCGTTGATAACTATTATTTTGAAAACAAATTTACGTTGAATTACCACATTTTGGGTATGAATTGATTTTTAATTGTTTCAAACTGACAAACGCAAATTAGCTGCAGAAAACCCATTTCCACCAACAACTAAACAATTCAGAATCAATTCATACTCAAAATGTAGTAAGGCAACGTAAAAAATGTCATCCATAAAAGTTGAAACGTAAAAAAATGGTTTTTTTAAATAATAGTTATCGGCAACGTAAATAAAAAACTCATATTTGTAATACTTTTTTATCTTATGTAAAAACGATTTGTTCTCTGGTTAGGTGAAGAGCACAATTTTTTTTTATATTCCGAACCCCTCGCTTTACAAAGTTTAATACAAAAAATACATAGCCAAAAATTGGAGTAAAGGTAAATGACATCGCAGCGGGTTCTAAGCTCATGAAAGTGCTAGGAAATTGCTCAGAAGCTGGTGTTATTCTTTCATGGTTAAATGTAGGACCAACATGGAATAATATATTTTTTCAAATAATTTTTTTTTGTAAAACCAGCCAACTATGAAGGGACCAATTTGCCGAATTTACTAACACTTAACATTCACTCTGTGCATGGGTATACATTTTTCTACTGCGACAATTTGTGATGGTAGTTGTTTCTTAACAATATAATATATGGTTATAATACTTGTATAATTATTTCCCGAAAGACTGTTTATTATTCTACTCATTCCCATGCAAAATGCACTGGTATTAGTGAAGGATTTAAATAACCATGGATGGTTTACGCTGTAAAAACGAAGCACTGAGTAAAGCTTTCGGGATTTCGGGGCTGCTAAAAACACCCGGGATCTCGGGATCTCGCGATTCGGGATCCCGGGATTGAAGGCCTTAGTGCAGAGAACTTAAGAACTTAACTTAACTATATTTATATTCAAGCAACGCAATGCTTCAGGTAATAACTAGTAAAATATATGAAATATTGTGCATATTTGCAATATGAGCCGCTCAGTGCACAAATCGATTAACTCCATAAAACAAAAAGTTGAGAAATGCGATGAAATAAATTTGTTTTTTTTTAAATTCCCTTTATAATTTAAATTCAAATATATATATTTTGTCGTTTAATGGTGTTAATCTTTACTATTCAGGAAAGTTTTAAATAAATATAAGAAGTTATGACTATACCAAGTGCTTTGACACTTAAATTTAAGATTTTTCAAAAAGTGGAGTTAATCACTCTGTGCACTGAACGGCTCATATATAGGATTACTTTTGTAGTAATATATTATTGGCAATATATTGCATACGTTTTTGAAAGTAATGTAACCATTTCTTAACATATAGTACAATATTACTGTGTTTTGAATTACTTTTAAATATCAGCACTTTTGAAACCCGTAGCAAGTAATATATACATTTGAAAGTGATAGATATGTATGTTCCAACATTGGTTATATTACGAAGTAATGTTTATAAGTTCTAATATCCGAAAAAATGTTTAAGTAAAAAGTGAAAGGAAGAAAAGTTCAACTTGTTCTTATTTTTTACGTCAATTCGGGTACTTCAATTTTCTGATTAATCCAATTATGGAGTAATTATGAATACATATGTATATATTAACACGACAAAAACGAAAGAAAAAACTAATCAAAACAATAATCAAGAAATTAATTAAAAAATGTGTGTCAAATGTTTTAAAAGTGTGTCTCGCTTGTTTGTGATTCAACCACTTCTTAAGTTAGCCAGTTAATCACTTTTGTTATTAGCGAAAACTTTGCATCTTACTAATCAATTATTATTTCGTTTTTATTTCAATTGCACTCACCCACTTCGCCTTCTTCTTCTTCACCTTCACCAGGTTCCTCCTCCTCTTCTTCCTCTTCCATTTCTTCGTCATCAAGACCCTCGTAGAGTCGTCGTTCGCGCTTTGTCATCTTTCGGTAAAAGCCATACGGCGCTATGTAAGTTCCGGCCGTTATGCGCGAAATCATGGCGCGAAGATAATGTTTCTCTTTACCCGGAAAACAAGGATATGAAGTGACTTCGGCTTCCAGGTCTCCGGTCAGAAATTTCTTTATTTTGCGCGACACGATTATCTGCTTCGGCGTCACTATAGGCAACTCGATCCAATCATTGGACACCGCATTCACCACAAAGTACGAGAAACGGTTCACACCTAAGCCCACCATCTCCGGAGGCACATTGAAAACATCGACCACTTCCACCAGTGGTATTGCGGCTGCGGCCGGTAGCATTTTTTCCAACTCCTCTGCAGGGAAGTTCTCCCAGCCGAAGGCCCCGGGGGTCAATTCTGGACCGATGTGAGACGGCAACGGTTTCACCTCATCTCTTTTCAAAATGCTGAGCAGCATTTCACGATGTTTAATTTTCATTTCCTCCATCATTTGATCGTAACGGGTAGTTATTTCCTCACGTGTCAACGAAGCCTCCACCACGTAATAAGAAGCCTTCAAACCATTTATAATGCCCCAGAACCGACATTGTAATATGGATGGGTGGGTTTGTAGGCGGTCCATTGCGCAGGCCAGCTGAAAAATGTCGTCCGGATTGATACCGAACCCACACTGGTTCCAAAAAAACTGCAAGTGTTGAATGCGTTCGCTGAATGTTATAAATAAGCGTTGGGTTTCGCTGATCTCGAGTTTCATATCTTCAATTAGCGCCGACTTATTCTCCTCGGATATCTCTTCGGCACCCAAGTCGTGTGGCTCGGGTGGCATAGGTAGCTTTACAAAAACAATTATAAGTACATGAACTTTAAATTTAAATAAACATAACCTTCGCAAACAGTTCAAGTCCGAGGCATTGGACTATAGCGTAAATTTAAAACATCTACCCCGCAGGACCTAGATTCAAAACAATGCAGTTACACTGACCTTCATAGAGAGCAGGAGCTTCTTGGCCACGCGATACATGCGGCTTTCCTCGTAGATAGCATCCGGCGGAAATCGCTCGGGTAAATGAAACTTCTGTTCGCGCACATTGCGGCTGAACTCTTCAAAGAAATCGATCACGTTTGGGGGGCGCTCATCAATCACGCGCTTGATAATGTCCGATAAATGGTCAAACCTGCGTAATTGTTTATATCGTGGTTGAGTTTCGCCCTACAAGAGAAAAACGAGCCCGGCAAGCTCCGACGTTCACTAATCTGACTTACAAATTATCACCGCTCAAAGTGCTATATTGTTGCAATATCGACTTGGCTATGGCCGTTTCATAGCCAATATTTGGCGGATCTTGGCGCTGGGTTGGAGCCAATCGGCACTCCGAGTTGAAGTAGCCCGTGGATATGGTCGTCGACGACGAGGAGGAGCTCAACAGCACGTGTGAGCATGACGGCTCCGCTTGCAGCTCCGCAGGCTTTTCAGCCTTCTTCTCGGAATGATCGGCGCAGGGGTAAGCGACACCGGTCTTTGAACTCGTGGTCGTGTCGCTTGGGAACCCATCGCAGGAAAGTTTTGAGTCAAAATCCATTTGCAGCAACGATTGTAATTTGCTTTCGGCGATAGACAAAAACTGTTTGTCGTTTTATACGAAATTGTTTTTCGGTTAATTTAAAAAAGTCAAAAAAGTGAAGTTAAGCAATACAATTCAAATGAGGTGAAAAAGTTCTACTGTGCTACGGACCAACATTAATATTTGTGGGCTCATTTCTGGGAACTCGTTTTAAAGTAAATTTCGAACTCCTTTTATAGTCCGAAAAACACTTCCAAGCGAAGTATGCGAAAATAAAAGTTACATGTGTCACGGACAGGGTGGCAACTCGGGAAGTTGCTAGAAGGTCATAAACCATCCTTGACACATGCAAATGTATTACATTCTGTGTCAATGTAAAAAACTGGTTAATTTGTACTGCAGAAACGTTCTGTAATTGTCGTTTATAATAATTAAAAATGTTTCAGTAGGCTTAATCTGACATATTTATATTGCACACTTAGAACAACCAAATGTCAATATAACGTACTGAGAACTATTAAACATTCAATATATAAAACAGAATCATTATATTTTAAACTTGTCGTAAATAAATAAAATATTTTAGTTGGTATCAACATTTTTTTATTTAGTAAATTATTGCAGCTCGGTTTAAAACTGAGCGAGCCAACCCAGTGGCGCACACGGGATTTCATTTTTTGAGCCTAATTTCATTTGAAACTATATTTTGGACTAGCATTATTTGTATTTGGGGGGAGGCGCCAACGGGCCAACTCCCCATATGTTGTTATACATATTCTTACTGCGACTCGAGCTGGTGCTCATTGTGCTCATCAGTCGCTAGCCGGACGAACTTTCGATTTTCCTGGTGATCCTGACCATGTGTATGTTACTTGCCGAACCGCTCTCACCTCCTTCTGGTCATTATAAGCTCCTAGTCCAAGTGTGTTTGCTGCAGCCCGTAGTGAAAGGTAATGCCCCGAACACATAGACGACAGCAGCGACACGACTGCATCTGTCAAAATATCGAATCAGAACAATCGTATGGGAACGATTATTTTGACGACAGCACGACAACACGATCACCGAACACAGATGTCGCCATCGCCAAGCTTACAGCTAGTCTCTACTTCGTAAGCGACAAAACCAAAGCAATTGTATCACTGCTTAAGCGTTTTCTTTTTCCTGGTGCCTTAAGAACAAATAAAATTTGTGAGTATCTCAGTTGGCATTTACGTTGAACTAATTACTACTAATTTTAAATTGATTGCAGAGCGTTTAAATAGATGAAGACGAACGAACAAAATATATGATTGTTGTGCTGCTCCCGTCTTCATTGTAATCACGTTGCCAACTACACCCCGACAATTGAAGCCGACGCCATCTTGCGGTCGCGTGGCCGTGTCGCTGTTGTCGTCTATGTATGTGTTCAGGGCATAAGGAAATTTGCGGCAGAGACAGGATGTGGTGAGCAAACACTATTTTGAACAAAACAGTTTTTTGGTCAACGGACCAAAAAACTACAAAAGTTAATGTTTGTATAAAATCCGCAGAACTATTGTGTACCATCTTCAGATTGAGTCAAAAAGCAAACCTTAAAAGTTATATTTTTTTGTTATTACTAACACAAGTTGAGTCAAATAAAACGTTTATATAAGCAGTGGCGGATCCAGGGGGGTTTGGGGGTTGAAACCTCCCCCCCCGAAATATGTGGATCGACTATAAAACTACATACAAATTAAAATACATTTTATAAATATTAAAGAATTACATTTTAAAACCCCCCCGAAATATTTTTCTGGATCCGCAGAAGCCTGGATCCGCCTGTGCAGAAGGCTTTGGTTCTAAGTTTTCATTCTCACAACATCGAATGTACATTATCGACAATGCATTGCCCTTTGTGTTAGCAATTAAATAAATAGTCTGCCAACTTCAGACTGGTAAAAATTGATCTGTATACAAAACACAAGTATCGTTTATTGTATGACACAATAACTTATCTACTCCAGCTCCAAGTCCAAGTTCATTCATTGTATCTCGAGGCAGAGTATTTAACCTTTACCTGTCCCTTATGTAGAAAACTACGTACGAAAGACTTGTTTAAAAATTTTTATTTTAAAACTTTTGTTGGTATTTTTGTAAAAATTTCTGACTTTATCATTAGCATTATATTACACCCAAAAAAGGGTTTCCCCTTGAAATTTAAACAACTCTGCCGCAAGGCGTTTAACGATTTTCTAACCATGCATCCTGGAAAACAAATAAATATATACGACATAGGAACATTAACCCATCAACCGTTCCAAAGATCGTTTTCACCCGAAAACATAATGAACGGATTTAAGGCGACTGGAATTTTCCCTCTAAATAGCCAGATTTTTCAAGATGAAGTTTTTGCATTAGAGGCCATGATAGATAATCAAGTTAAACCAACTGTTTTGGAAAGTTCAGCTTTTTTCGAAAGACATCTCCATCAAGTTGGGTCTTTGGGAAATAGAAGATGTGGCTGTAATTAAGCGAAATCGAGTTAAAACTGCCAATTCCAGAAAATCGGGCTTCAACTTCACGTTGTCGTACAAAATATATTTTTAAGATTAACTTATCCAAATATTTTGTAAAATAAGTTTCTTTTTATCAAAATTATAATTTTTTTTTGTGTTACATTTTTGTTAACTAGAGGCTTATAAATGAAATATCTATTATTTATTTTATCCTTCGCGAAAAATGAAATATTAAAAAATATATAACGAAATTGTGCTTGTGGGGGGGGGGGGGTACATTTGACAAAATGACATTTTTCAAAAAATATGAAATTATAACGAGCAAACTCTTCTGTATAAAAAAATTACTTTAAATTTCCAAAATTCAATAATCACTTTCGAGAAAGCAACATTTGATTTTTAATCAATCACGTTTCGAGAAATATAGGTTAAAAAAAAGGTGTCAAATGTACCCCAGTTTCCCCTAGCCTAGTTTGCTTGACATAAACGTTTTCACTTCCATGGTAAATACAAAAATGTTGCAACTCCCTGACTCAGATTGAAAATACGTCTTGTATATTGATCGTTTATGAAAAAGGCATACATTTTATTTCAATTTTATTCATTCAGTGGTATACTGAGTACATTATTCGTGATATTGTGTTTGACTTTGATAATTTGTAACAAAAGTAAAAAGTGCGCATAGGTGTACCTAGGATCTGAAGAGAATAATGAAACAATCTTCCCAATATGCGAACCAAAACTCCAAGAATAATGGAAAATTCTGAAATGATGATGAAGCCAGGAGTTGGAATACCACACATGAAAAACTTTGAATTCGTTTTTCTCCAAATTTTTGATTTGTTTAGCAATGTAATCTTGAAGGGACCAATACAAAGTAATGGATATAAGAAAATAAATATTGCTAAATACTTCTAAGGAGTAAGACAAATGTTCAGATTGGCAGGGCGCGAAACGTCGCAATTAACCGTCTGCAACTGACGTGCTCTAATTTTAACAATATTTCTGATCTGGTGGTCTGATGGACACACAAACTAAATTATTTTCATGAAGTTCTTTATTTTCATTTATTAGGCCTTTATTATTTATAAGAAATATCTTATAATCCAATATAAGGTTAAAATTTGACAATTGTTTGAAATTATGTGGTATATAGGTATGTCATACTACCACATCAGCTGGAAAGGGTTAATTTAAACACAACAAATCTGATCGTATATTTCGAATAATAATATCATTCTTAAAAGAAGGATTTTTTTGCAAATGGTGTTACGTTTGTGAGTATACGGTCGATAGTACCGATAACTACGCCAAGTATGGTAAGACCCCAAAAAAATCCCAGTTAATTCGAACAAAATATCTTATTTTTGCTTTGCTTGTGATTTATTAGAAAAATACACTTTAACCATGTTTGCCTATCGCTTATGGGCTTTCGACGTAAGTCAGTGGCGCGATCGGCTCTTCCCAGTGCCAATCATCCCAACTAACGCAATCCTTGATGCTGTTCAGGAAGGCACTTTGATCAGGACAACGCTCCAAAATGGCGGGCTCATTCAACTCCACACACTTCCAGTAGGATGTTGGGTCCCAGTTGTTGCGGAAGATGCGAGTATTTATTTCCTCCTCATTCGTGCAGCTGGGACGTCCACTGTCGATTGCGACAAAAGCTGCAGTCGACGAAATTAAAACTGCCAACACTAGTATCCCTGTTGTTCAAATTATTGTAACGGCATTGTAGAAAACTAACTGCTTGCTAACTTCGTACTTACCGAAGCACTTCATTTTCGTTTTGAAATAAATTGTATCTTAATTATTTGAATCGAAGTCAGTTGCTGGAGTCGGACCGAACTCTTATGATAGTGGAATGCACGTGAACGGCAACATTTATAGGGATGTAAGTGGAAATTGTTGGATACACAAAATCAAAAACATGACTATGTACTTTTCGTCGTAGTTTGGGGCTTGTACGTTTCGAGTGCGCTTTCAGATAATATTTAATTGCAATTTAGTTGCAGGGCCTGGTACATGTGTGCAAATATCGGTTACTTGAGAATGCAATTAATTAATGCTAGTTTTAAAACGGAAATCATCGTCCGACAATTGTCTACTAACTTCACTTAATTGTTACTTTCAAGGTCAAGCCTGTCTGAAACAATTTGCAAGTTTCAAATAACTTGGTATTTTCGGAAAACAACTCTAGTAGTTTTCAGCTAATTTCTAGAGAAAGCAAGCTTGCTCTCCCAAAAATTAAAACTATCCCAAAAAATAAAAAAGCAGAAACTTGCAAGCTTAACTCTTGTTTATACCATTGTGACTTATTGAATATTTAATTTTACCATTGCACCCTTATTTATTACCCACAAGCTCCTGTGATTTTTATTCATTAATTAGAAATGAACAAAACAATTATTACCCATAACGATTTTAGCATTTGATCCCCGAAAAAGGCTTCAAATGTTCTGTAATATATTTGTTCTGACTGAAAACCAGAAGAAGAAAAAAAGAAGCAAAGTTATGTAGTAAAAAGTAACTTGGGGAAAAGTAATTTTCTTACTGATGATTGTTACTCAGGATTACGGGAAAAGGTTTTAAATTACATTCGTTTTTTCGCCAAACGTAATAATATTACGTAGTTAGTTGTATTACGTAGTACGTATATCAAAGAAAAGAAAAGAAATCACACTTCATATTTTTTGGTAATATGTTACTCTAATCACTGTTCATATTATGAAATTCATATTTCCAGTGTGTTATGAACTTCATAATGAATTTCATAACACACTGGGAAAGGGTGTAAGCAAGAGCCTTCAAGAAAGGAAACGTCCGATTTCAAAGTTTCATTTCAGCTCAGTGAGGTCGGCTTCATTTTGGCTCAATCTAAGATTCTTCGCTTTCAGCTGCAGCGGGTAAAGCTGAGCAAGACGGTTGTGGGTCAGCAGTAATAAATACTACCTGAAATGAAGCCAGTCAGCTGATTACTCTGCTAATGACCATGATACCAGAGTCTATCTATAGACCAAAGACTAAGTCTTTGTATAGACTCTGATGATACAATTAACAACGTAGACTAAGGACGGAGAGCCATGAAAATTGGCCTACAAGAAATTACAGTTGTCGTCGAATGATCTCATTTAACAGGTAGATCGCCAGGGCGTCACAAGTTCAAAAAGTTCAGTTTAAAACCGAAAATTTTCTAATAAAATTGCATAGTTGCCTGTTTTTACGTTTCATAATTGAAACTTATATTTTAAATAGAACATCGCTCACAATATTTGTTTTTTTTCCTAACGTAAAGACTGAAAAACAGTACTACAAAAATGCAAAATGCAACCATGCTCATGTAAATTCTTGCTGTTATTCAAATTGGCGTACGTAAACAAAGAATTTGGGAGGAAATTTAAATTTGGAATTTGGGATTTTAGTGATTTATGACGTTGTCAAAAAATGTTACGCCCATTTGGTAGCAAATGCTCGATAATCTCAGTACTCGGGCTAAAATCGTCAATTAAAATTTAAGAGTAAGATATTTATTGGACAAATATTTAATAAACTCAATTGAACCTCTTAGATATTAATAAAATTTATTAGTTTTTGGGACTGTAATAATTACTTGTTGCGTCATTGTTTACTTGTTGGTTTATTAAGCATGTTCCGGAAAAAATCAACATTAATGTCGTAGGGTATCGGAGGTTTAGGAATACGAAGCTATCATGGAAAAAACATTAACCCTTTCGGTACAGCTTTTTACTGAGGAAAGTTTAAATTTTAAATTTTACATTTTAGGCTTCTATGTGGTTATATTAGCAACAATCCATAAGAAATTTTTAAATTTTTATACTCGGACCCTGTATTTTAGAGTGTTTTTCTATGAGAGCAACCACATCGTTGTGGCTGTAATAATTACTTAAACATAAAACTTTTTATGCATAACGAAAATTTGAATATTTCTTCATTTACTTCAGCCAACATTTTTTTTAAACAAGTATCTAAATTGAAAGAAAACGTCAAATTTAAAAAGTTATCTAATTTTTTCTGCTTCTTCTTCCTTCACTATCTCAAGATATACCATTAAAAAAACGTGTATACTTCTCTTCTCTCAACTTAATTATTCAGTTTATTAATTTCGTATTTTTCCTAAAACTTCAAACTATTCTAAGGAACAACAAAAATATAGTATCCACAAGTTTTTTGACCTAAAACAGGCACTGAAACGAGACTATGCCATATGGCATAGAATAACCGAAAGGGTTAACCGATTAAAATTGACTTTTAGAAACAATGTGAAACAAAAATGTATAGACAACCTTCTCATAGAAATACATGGTTGTTTAGTTTGTTGTTTCACTGGCAATATTCAAGAGCGGATTCAGAAAAATATTTTGGGGTGTTTCAAGAAGTAATTCTTTAATACTCTGAAAATGCCTTTTAATTTGTATGTAGTTTTAAATTCGACCCTAATATTTTGGGGGTAGGTTTCAACCCACAAAAACGTCTTGAATCCGCACTGGCAATATTTATCAATGTTGCCAGATGGATTTCAAGCAATCCCCCTAAACTGGTCTATTTCCCCCCAAAAGCTAAAATTTCCCCCCAAATTTATAATGCACACATAAAATGAATATTTCATGAAAATTGCTCATTCTATTTGCATGCAATTAAAAAAGACCCACTAGCCAATATATCTGAACAAGGTGTTGATGTAACAAAAATGCAAACTGGTTGGCCATAGACTTTTTAAAAAGTGTAAATTAAAAATGTCTGTAAAATAGTTCCCCCTAAAATATTTATCATCAAATTTCCCCTAAACAAATAAACACCAAATCTAGGGGGAAAACCCCTAATCTGGCAACACTGATATTTATTCCTGATTCATCAAAATGTATGTCAGTTTCCAAGGTGTATTAATAAAGTGATAGCACTACGGCAACAACAAAAACCCCAAGTATTTTGTTAGTGCTTTTGGGCATGCTCGTTGTCAAAATCAAATCAGAACCCACAGCAAGTGGGCGGCCATTATGACCATTTCGACAATTAGCATGCCCATTCGCGAATAATCAAAAGAAAATCAAAACAAAAAAGTGTGATCAGCTGTGGTGCTACCACTACTTTATAAATTTGCTTTGGGTACATAATAATTCTCAAAGTACATTTGAAATCTACTCGACTAGTTTGAAAGATAACCTGGCATTTTAAGGGCCCATTTAGGCTCCTTGCCATCAAGCACTGTCTTATTGGTGCTATCGATAGTAAAAAAAAAGTACATTCTAAAAATACATGGGGTTTTTGTTGTTGCCGTAGTGCTAACACCTTATTAATACACCATGTCAGTACCTTATAATTTTGCCTTGGCAGTTTCAGAACATTGTCCCAGATCGTTCTGTTTTACGAAATACGCAAACGGCGACGGCTTTATTTATGTGGCAACACTGCTGGTAAATAAAATTTAGCACAAGCCAATTGGTAAAATAACTATAGTTAAACGAACTAGTGTAAGTCCCATACATGTTCCTTTCCAACGTAGTACACTTATATTAGGAAAAAAAGGTAAATTACTGGCTAAAGAAAATGCGACGTCGCGCGGGCCTCGGTGCCATACAACAGCAGCAATTGGCTGCTGAAAAGTACAAGGACAAGGGCACTGACATACAGGAGTCACAGCTGGAACAGATGATCAAGCAAATGGAGGTGTTTCGCGTGAAGTTGGAGGAGTTCGCCATGAAGCACAAGCAGGACATAAAAAAGAACTCGCAATTCCGCAAACAGTTTCAGGAAATGTGTTCCGCCATTGGCGTTGATCCCTTAGCCACCGGGAAGGGGTTTTGGAGTGTACTGGGCATTGGAGACTTTTACTATGAGCTGGGTGTGCAGGTGGTAGAGGTGTGTCTGGCGGCCAACCATAAGACGGGTAGATGCGCACACTTAACTTGTTGCAACTAGTTTTGCCATTGCTGATTTCAGGTGGCCTGATGGAATTAAATGAACTGCGCCGTCGTTTGATAAGTGCGCGTGGTCAGAGTGTCGTACATCAGGAAATAACAAACGAAGATATTCTAATGGCCGCCAAGAAACTAAGCATTTTCGGAAACGGGTAAATACGCGAATTGAAAGATATGTATATATGTACGCAATGTTGGCAATTTAGCTAATCCTATTATTGCACAATTCACACATAATTCACTAGTATTCGGTTTCAGTTTTGTGGTGCATAAAGTGGGCAAAGGCAGATACATGGTTCAATCCATTCCCGGAGAACTGAGCATGGAGGAAACTACAATTTTGACAGCTGCCTCCAACACGGACAAAGGCTGTATCACACAACGGATGCTTGAGGAACAGCTAAGGTAGAAGTGATGTAATAAACTATTTATTATAAATTCAATGTCATTTTGCTTCCAGTTGGGCAGAGTTTCGTGCTAAGCAATCCTTAGATAAAGCAGTAGGCGAAGGTCTGTGCTGGATCGATAAACAGGGCACCGAGGTGAGTTACTGGTTTCCGAGTTTGTTCCCCGGACGATCCATGCAAACGGTGCAATGAGGACCTGAGATTTGAAATACGCGGTAGCAGATAAGTGTCTATATATATTTAAATAAAAATAATTAAAATATATGTGTTTTCGTTGAGATATTTACAAATCTAAAGCTGTACTCAAATAAATTTGCAGGGCTTATAAGTGATTTTAGTTTTTTGATAGAAAAACAATGTGGTTGCGATATGGGGGGACATTAATTGCAACGATTGTATTGGGGGTGTTTCTGCAACCAGGCGCCGAGTAACTTAGTCAGTCATCATCATTGGCATTGTTTTTTGCAGCTTAATGACCTGGTTCTCGGCTTTCAAATTGGCGTTTTCACTTTGTAAACGGTAAATTTCTTTTTCGAATTTCTTTGTAATATCCTCGAGGGCAGCTTTATACCTTAAAACGCGGTAAATATTAAAGTATGGAAAATTTCTTATTTGTCAAGCATACTTCTCTTTAAGCTGTTTATTCGTTAGCATGTAGCGTTGTATTTCCTCCTCATTTGCTTCGGCGCGCCTACAAAACAGCATGTCATTATCAACTAAATTCCAAATCTATACCAACAGTATTTCGCATACTTTCTTATCATTCTGCCCTCATTTAGTATGCACTCCTGTTCTTTGATTTTCAACTCCATTTCCTCCTGCAGAAGTGACGAAATTAGTGAACCCCCTTAATGCTTAAGACATTTGGTCTCACCAGTGCTTTAGCCGCCGACTCAAGTTGGTGTGTTAACCGCTCAACGTCCTTCTGGCTCGCTTTCAACTTTTCCTGAAAGCGATTGCAACGTGTCTCCAGAATTTGATTGAATTTCTTCTGATTTTGTAACTCCTCCTTGAGCTGCTTCCATTAAACGCCGAGTACCATCAGCAAATCAATCAGTTATTCAAGTAGAAATGTTGGCCACTTACCACCTCTTGCGAGTTAATGAGCGCCTTTTCCTTTTCGCTAAAGTTCTTACGCAGATCTTCCATGTCCCTTTCTACCTTTCGGGCCGCTTCGTCCATGACTTGGCCGATGGTGGAAGCCAAATTGTCGCACTCTTCTTTAACCACTTGCTCGCGCTTCTGTGCGTCTTCCTTATCGGCCACAGCGGCCTCCGCAA
This sequence comes from Melieria crassipennis, assembly GCA_963668005.1. NCBI lineage: Eukaryota > Metazoa > Arthropoda > Insecta > Diptera > Ulidiidae > Melieria > Melieria crassipennis. The sequence goes on along the minus strand of OY764961.1, from coordinate 82,094,168 downwards.
TGGCCAGCGCTTCCTGCACTTTCTGGAGAGCGCACTTTTCGCGCTCGAAGCGTTCCTCGATGACGCGTTTCGACATTTTCAACGATTTTTCCAGCTCCTTGCATTGGCGCGTGGACTCCTGCAGATTTGCATGCAACTCCTCTACGATGGCATTGTCGTTTTGAGCTTGTGGCGTGTGTTGTTTTTCTGGCGGACGACAACAGAGATTGCGGAATATGTTAATGTTTGAATGAAATTGACACCTTTAACTAGCCAGCGGTGGCTTATTTCCAACTTTAAGTTCCGACTAACACATTCGATTAAACAAAAATTTTATAATAAAAATGTGTAAAACACATAGCCTCCTTTTTTCTATTCAATATGATTAAATATGTTATGCGACATTTATCCAGATTATGATCCTGATCAAAGTGTATTAAGGGAAGGCTCCCCTGGATTTGGGCAAAAAATAAGGCAAAGTTTGTAATTTTTTTGTGGGATAATGAAAAGGTGTACAAACTTCCGGTTTTGACTATTAAATTCGTCTATTATTTAGGAGTTTAAAAAGTTAAAAAACTTGATAAACTTGACTTTCTAAAAACTTCAAACGCGTGTATCTCGAAACCATTTTTTCCAATCTAACTGAAATCCCTGGACTTGATCTAATGATCCGATTTTCTTCATCTAAAAACTGCTCGAATGTATTTGATTTTCTGTTTGCCTTGAACCAACAATTTGCATAAATAGTTATTTATTTTTAATTTTTAAATGTGGTTGAAATTAAAAAAAGGTGCAAAAAATTTAACTTTTTACTTCAAATATTCATTGTGCAAGAATTTTTCGTTTAAATTTTTTGAGTCTAGTTCAATGCATAGACAATTTTGTTGTCTTTAAGTAATGACAATGCTTTTTGATTTCAGTCCACTACAAGAGGCTGCAGGATTACAGTTCTCGAGCGATGTTTGGCGCGCAGAGGCCTACGGAAATCGCCATTTTGTAGCCGCCATTTTGAATTTCATCAAGTTTTTTAACTTTTTAAACTCCTAAATAATAGACGAATTTAATAGTCAAAACCGGAAGTTTGTACGCCTTTTCATTATCCCACAAAAAAATTACAAACTTTGCCTTATTTTTGCCCAAATCCAGGGGAGCCTTCCCTTAATAGAGCATATTCTGGTAATAAGGAGATGTTTCACACATACAGCGACCGCCGTGGCTCAGTGGTTAATGCATTCATTCGCCAGTCAAACGGTCATGAATTCAATTTCCGATAATGACTCCGAAAATTCGGGGCCTAAATAAACCCAACAATGAAATATTTCTTCGAAATTGAGGTGTCTCTTCGGTTTGTTTGTCGGAGATTATGTGCCGTAAGTCGTTAGTAGCTTCCTAAATTACTTTTACTTTTGCCACTAATGTTATTTTTTTAACTAATATGTGTTGTTCTGACACATTTAATGTTAACGTTTTAATTCTTTATGTATCGTAAAAAACGACATGCAAACATAAATTTTTGACAAACGGATTTTGTCTGATTTCTGAGAAATTCTGGTTGTGAGAAAGAAAATTAAGGCTTCAGGAGAAACACAAAACTATTGTGCTGGTTTAAATTACATACTTAATTAAATTTAATCGTGCGACATTTATTAAAGAAAAAAATAATACTCTGCAATATATGAAAAACGATTTTGGGGGGGAAAAAACAGAACGCGTGCACTAGAGCTTTTGCTATTTAAAAAATAAAACCAGGGGTGGCGTTGACTCAGATTTAGTTGATTGCCTCGTCGGTAAATCCTAGAATCAAGCCTAGTTGTAAGTTCATACCTTCCAAAGCGCCTTCAAGGTTCTTGATGTGCTCGTTGAATTGTTTCTTTTGCTCAAATAGATTTTCAATGATTTGTGTTTGTTTGCATATTTCAGTCTTTTGGGTTTTGATGGTGCTTTCCAGTAATCTAATCGCAGTATCATATTTTTGTTTAACCTGTTAATGAGAGCAGAAGTTTACCAGGAGCACTATTTCATACAAGTAAAACTGAGATTTCATCATAATACGAAAAAATTGACTAAGATTACATTTGGGCATCGGAATAATATGCAAATGTATGGAAGTAAGAAACTACTTGTATGGGAGAATGTTTAGCTTGAGCTCCCACATGCATTGCATGTCTTCATATTTTTGCAGGTGTATTTATATTTTGTCATATATTTTGCATATATCATATTTCGCCGCATTCGTCGTGAGCATACATATACAGATACTAACATACTCATGAAAGGGAGGGAGGGGGAGGGCCATAACACAAGACTGATATGACTAGGAGCGATATCAAGCCAGGAGCCCAATGGGATGACTTCGCTTGCAACAATAACACCATCGTTCACTTTGGCTCAATTACAGCAAGCACATTGCTTTTACTGACTCGCCCGGTCTCTTGCTTTGCTTCAACTCAGCGCTCCTTTATTTGTTTTTGCATCAACCAGACTTTTGCGTCTGACTTTTGTTATTCCGAGACTGATGTTGTTACGATCATTATTGAGGGCGTTGCAGTTTGTGTCTCTTAAATATTTTCTTGGGCAGTGCTAAGTAGAGTATACCAGACCAGGTTACGTTATCAATGCACTCAACTGTTAAATAAAAAATCCTGTATGAAATATATTGCAATATTCAAGGCACTTCATGAGAAAAATTCCGTATCATGCCACACTGCGCTGAAAAAAACTCCTGTTTCACTCCTTTCGTAGCTCGTCGAACTTAACTGGATTGTAAGAAACCAGTATGATTTAATATTCACTATTGGGAACACATCACATTTTAAAATGCGATTTATTAAAAAAGTGAATTAATGATTTGAATCATACATTTTTAAATAGTCTGAAATAGTCTTTCCTTATACAAACTTTATAAGTTGTTGGCCCGTCAGATTTAAATTTTTGAAAAATGAAGTTTGACATCAATAGATCCATTAAATCATATTTCACCATATACAATTTTATGCAATGCTTTGCCCCATTAGATCCCGAATTTTGAAATATTCTAAAATATCCTTTCTTAGTGGAGGAAAGCCTACAGTTTGTAGCTTCAGCTGGGTTTGGTCTGGGTGAAAGCTTGAAAAAATCTGGTGTGCCTATATTTTGTAAATTTCAGTCATACTTGTTTGCATTTAATTCCGATGCATAATTATAACAATTAATTGTAAAACTTCCACCCGCCCTTCTTTCTGGGCGTTACGAACCCATTTTCAAAGAATGTGGACGGCAAGGAGAACGATAGAAACATAATGACCACAATACAGTTTAAGCACTTTACTTACCTCTACAATGGAGTTGGACTTGAACAGATGATTGCGGTAATTTTGAATTTCATTCTCAAGATTTTGTATGGTTTTCCGTGAACTTTTGTTAAGCGACCGCAATTCATTGTTTTCCTAGATGGCGGAGAGATAGAGCCACAACGGCGGTTAGCACCTTAAACCCCGGGTCCCAAGAGGAGGAACTTACCGCCTCTAAGTAGTCAATCTGCTTTTTGACATTCAGCAGTGCGTCGTTTGTCAACTTTTCCCGCGTTGCATCGTCTCTGGACTCGGTTCCATTTGTTGCTTGAAGCGTGTCCGCAACTTCCAGTTTTGTATTGAAGCGCTTATTTTCTTCCAGTATGGCTTCAATTTGATGTTTTAATTGATTTTGCTCATGCTGCATGTGGACGGACGTGCGTGTAATGCGGATTCGGGTTTCGGTGCGTGATTCGGAATGTCGAACGTTCGATTTAAGTGCTTGTGAAAATGTTGAATATTTGTATATTTCTTGAATGAAATCTGACGTACCATAAAAAGTTCCAAGTCAGCCTGTGTCTGATTGATTAAGTTTTCACAGGTTTTTGTGATTCGAGTCAAGTCGCTGTAACGATTTCGTTCAAAAGTAGTGATATTTTTTTTCATAAAATTGCACAGCTCCAATGCTTACCCGCGACCAAGTGGCGCAGCCTGCGCGCACTGAGCTCGAGACATCTCTTCCCATTTCTAGGAGGCGCTGCAACGGGGATCAGCTTGCTCAGCTTAAAATCTTCATGTTTATGCTTGGGACTTGACAGCTCGTGTGCGCTTGACCAGTCCATTGCCGACTGCAGTTGCAATCAACCCTCCTTTTTTTGAGCCTATGTTGTTGCCCCGCGTGGTTGCCATGGTCACCTGCCACCCTCAGCGCACTCACATTCCAGATTGTGAGACAATGGGTAGTGACACTTGAAAATACATACTTGCCTTCAGTTTTGTGTGTACTTACGCACAGCCCAATCTATGTTAATAATTTGAAGCCGCCTAAAATGCCGCTTTTCAACAAGAAATTCGAGTCAAAGCCCATACCGCCACGCACTGCACGCTGTAACATTGGCTCCCCGCCTGAGTCTGAAGAATTGGACGATTTCAAGAGCATTTCCTTGAATTTGGGTAGCAGGGAGTTGCGGTTTGCTGACGGCATTTGGATACATTCCACACGTAGGACAGATGTTGACGATGTGGCGCGCATGAATCGTCGTATCAAAACGCTCGAGGAGGAGAACAACATGTGCAATTTGAAGGTGGAAATCTTCTTGGATTTATTGGCAGAGCAGACCACGGAAATGAATGCTCTACGGAGCGACAAGTAGAATTAAACAATTTGTTAGCGTGATGTTCCACGACTTTAATAATTTGCAATAAAATAAGCAATTATAGTGAAGTATGGTTGTTGAAATACATGGACTAAATATCATTTCGTAGTTACGTGCAAACATTCAATAGTTATTCAGTTTCAACACTCAATATAAGATTACGTTTTAAATTTGTCTTATTTTACTTCTAATGCTCGCTGAAAAGCGGCTAGTGCCATTTCTTTTAATTTCGCGCCTACTACGATGGGGCGATGAAAGTAAAATTCCTCTGTAGGAAAATTACACAGCTGTCGACGTAACTTCAGGTCCTGACGTGCACTCAAAGCTCGACTGTTTGGTCCGCACGCATTTGCAATCAGCTTCCGTCGCTCCAGGTGTCGTGCGCGCTCCGTCACTTGAATACAGGCCACTGGATGCAGGCGCTCTACATTGATTGCCGCCTCGTCCAGTTCTTCCAATGGTTTTTGTGGACCGAAATTGCATTTCGGTTTCTTGTCAACGAAGTCGGAAGTATTTTCATCTGTGTCCATGTTGGTTTGCGAGTCCTCGTCAGCTGTGGATGCGACATCATCTTTAACTTCAGTTTTATTGCGTACTTGTCCGAGTTCTTTATCCAATTTAAGTTTTGATTCGTTTAGCAGACGCTTTGCGTAGTCCTCCCCAGCCATGCACATAGAGATTCCGATGTCAAGAATTACGCGATGTGGCTGCCACTTTTGTTTTGCCGTTGTCGGTTGCTCGCTGGCACTTGAAACAGTAGTTTCTGCTTGACACTTTGTCTCAGCAATTAGCGAGGCCCAATCGACACCCAAAGCATCGCCAACACCTGCACAAAATTAAAAATATATATAAAAACGTGCTTTAAAAGGTAAACAAAAGTGAATAGCTGACCTTTGTTGCGGGCGTCTTCCTCTAGCTCACCATCGGAGATTTCCTCAAAGTCCAGTATCTCGTCTTCATCGGGTCTATCTTCCGCAACGGCTGAGGTAGCGGCGGCGGTATCATTACCATTATGTTTACTAGCATCCTTCTCCAATGTGTCGTCAGGTTTTAATGTTAATTCGGTTATTCTCTCATCGATTTTGCTATTGGACTTTTTGTCTGTTTTATTCAGTATGTCGTCATCACTGTCGCTGATTTCACTCAGCTCGCCGCTGACTTTGTTAGTGTTGGTTGTTGTGCTATCGACAATAGCGGTACTGCATTTCGTGCTCGACTGTTGCTTTCCTTTACCGTTGTCATTTTCTGGGATGATTTCTTCAGCCTCTGGTTTTTCATCGGCTGTTATATTGGTCTGCTGTTGCCGCATTCCGCTCACTTGACCTAATATACCCGGATTTGTAGTGGCATTTGCCGCGCTTTGTGCTGCCGCTTTTGCCGCCGCAACGGCAGTACTAGCTGCTGCCACAGCACTTGCTTGCGCCGCTGCCTTTGCAGCCGCAAGTGCCGCTTGCTGCTTCTTAATCAAGTTTGGATTTGTGTAAGTCATGTTTCGTTTGCTAAGGAAGCGCGGCTTGCTACTATGGAAACCGCCTGCGGGCGGCTGAACTGGCAGAGTCATAAGCGGCGGTGGATGGGGTCTGAAGCCTCCCTGGGTGCTGCGCTCCCCATATTCCAAGCTGCCACCTCCGCCGCCTCGCCGAAAATTTCGACCACCGCGTTCGGTGCGGTGGTGATGCACCGACGAAGAGCTCGGTGTGTTACCGCTTCCCGGTCGTGAGATGCCACTGTCACTATCATCGCGCCATTCGTTTTGCCAGCGCCGTTCAGCTGGTTCGGAGCGTGAAGCCGGTGCGGCCTTTTCACGGTGTGGTGGCACTTCTTGCTGGTCGTGTTCGGGCCAAACGTCGCGCTTCGAAGTACCAGTTCCAAAACCAGAACCGTCATGCAAGGTTGTCGCTTCAATTTTACCGCCACTTGTGCCAGCTCCCTTCTGAATTTCCTCTGCATCCCAGTCGGGCTCCGAGGGTGTACGCTGGTCACGGGATGGCATTTTCGAAGGGCCTAGCGGAACTGTACCGGTGACTCCGCGTTTCGGACCGCCTATAAAACCACCTCGCCCTAACACAGGTGGAGGAGTTTCAGTCCATTCGTGTTCTCTGCCAACGTCCCAATCGTTTTTCCATTCATCCCGTGCACGTTCACGATTGCGCAACAGTCGTTCCCTTTCATCAGGGTAGATGAGCTCGTGTTCCAACTCGCGAAAATCTCTTGTATCGCGCTCTCGCAAGGCACGTGGATCATGTGCTTCGCGAACTTCAACTGGTTCCCGCTCACGCAAATCACGTGGCCAAGGATCGCGTTCCCTAGCTATGCGTGCTTCATCCAGATAGGCACGACTATATGCTCTGCGTTTGAAGAGATTCAGTTTTAATGTTATTTAGATAAATTGCAAAAGGCACCATACCGCTCACGTTCCTCTTCCGCGTATAAGTCGCGCGGATCTCGTATGCGCGTTCCATAATGTTCTACAACTGGGCTCACCTCCCGCCTGCGCACGGCCAGGTACTCACGTTCGCGGCGCAATTCCTCTCGATCAAGTAGTCCCCGTCGCTCAGCCTCCAAATATTCGCGTTCTCGTTCGTACACTTCCATCTCCCGCTTTGAGATATGTCGTGTCCGCTCCACCGCTTCCAGGGAGCGCTCTCGACTGTTGTAGCCACGAGCTGCTGCAATCGCCATGTCCCTCTCGGCCGGGCGAGGCAGAAGACGCTCACCGCGCTCACTAGCCAAACTACCGTATTTTTTCTCCTCCTCCTCGCGACGCAGTTTTTCCCTTGCCAGCCGCTCACGTTCTCGTTGTCTCTCCTGGCAACGCGCCAAAGCCTCGGCGCGTTCCTTGTCGCGCGCGGCTTCTCGTTCGGCGCGTTCCCTTTCTCGCTCACGACGTTCTCGCTCCCGTACCAACTCCTCCTGCCGCAGCTTGTGCTCATGACGATGCCGTTCTATGGAAGGAGTTCGGTCGCGTGTTCTCGTCTGTATAATGATTTTTTCCCGGGACATCAGTTGGTGGTGCATACGTGGTGGACTCTTTTGTCGCTTCACATCTTGGTGGATACGAATTTTCGTGATCTTCGTGGGCGAACGACTGTCACGGTGATGATCACGATCTCTCTCCCTGGCAGCGGCACGGTGTTTTTCTCTTTCCCGTTCGCGACGCTCTTTACTTGCTGCCCGCTGATGCTTCCGTTCAGCGAGCTTCTTGAGTTTCGCTTGTGTGGTGGGTGATAGAGCTCGATGCGAATGTCCACTCAGGGCCGCTGCAGCTGCCGCAGCACGTTTCTTTAGTTTCGCTTCCTTCAGTTTGCGCTTCAAGTGCATTCGTTTAGCTTCCAATTTCTTCTGGCAATGCTCGCGCTTTTCCCGTTTCCTCCTCTCCTCAGCAGAGGAGCTACTGGAACGACGAGCCGACCCAGCCGCAACCTGACGTGTTTTCTTCCGGCGATGGCGCTCGCTGTCTGAACTTGAGTACGAGCTCTCAGATGAATCCGAATCAGAGCTACTAGACGAGTCCGAACTAGACTGAGCTTGCTGCCTGGACTTTTTATAACGCCTCAAAGCCTCCTTCGAACGTTTATCCATTTTTAAATCAATTTAATTTACTAACAATTCCACACCCTAACTTTTGCACAAATTTTCTTAGATTCACTGGCTGGCTGGGTTTCGATTGAATTTATTGTGGCATATAGTTGCCAGTTTTAAAAAATGCGAAACTCTACTAAATACCAGTGCTGCCAAATCTTACATCACTTAAAATGTCTGGTGCTTTCAAGAAAATTTCATTTGCCATGGTGCTTAAACCGGCATTAGCATTTTAAAAAAGCTTGGGCATTATAGTCTTTGGTTTTTTTGCAAGGTGTATTAATTAAGGTGTATTAATTAATGTGCCTTGGTTTTTTGGTTGTTTACTTCTTGACGTTTTCGCAGACCGGAAAAAGGGGAATTTTTTTGAGGCACTTCGATCCAATCGTGTTATACAAGGTGCGTCCCAAAGTAAACAGGACTTTTGCAATAGGGACGTTTCTGGTGGTGCCATCTATGTGTGAGGACATGCGTTGGAAAGGTACATCTTTCATTCACATACTATCTAAATTTCATGACATTTGGTCTAGTAGACGCCGAAATATCCCGCTCAATGTGACAGTATGTTTTTAACTTTGGTACGAGAATGTCGATCGAACAAAGAGCTAATATTAAGTTCTGTTTTAAACTTGGTAAAACTTTTACCGAAACGTTTAAATTGTTAAAGCAAGTTTATGGTGATGATTGTTTATCCCGTGGCCATGTTAATGAGTGGTTGAATCGATTCAAGAATGGTCGTGAAGACTTGAATGACGACGAACACGTCGGCCAGTCGAAATTTGTGATTACTGACGATGCCATCAAAACTGTGCGTGATTTTATCAAAATGCAGCCAAAATCATCATTGGAATTGATGGAAATGGAATTGAACATCTCCAAAACATCAATTGATCGCATTTTAACCGAACATTTGGGTCTCCGTAAAGTGTGTTCTCGCTTCATTCCGCACACTTTAACCGACGACCAAAAAGCGCAGAGAATTGAGCACGCAAAAGACATCGTTCGGGAAGCCAGACGTGATCCAAATTTCTTGTTCAACATCGTAACCGGTGACGAAACGTGGTGCTTTCAATATGATCCCGAAACAAAGCGTCAAAGTGCCGAATGGAAGCACCCAGATGAGCCAAATCCGAAAAAAACCCGCCGTGAGAAGTCAAAAATCAAAACTCATCTCATTTGTTTCTACGATTCAAAGGGAATAATTCATCGAGAGTTTGTTCCACCGGGAAAAACAATTAACGCTTTGTTTTATGTTGAAGTTTTGAAGCGTTTGGTTCATCGCATTCGTCGTATTCGGCCAGAATATCGCGAGGAAGGAAGTTGGCGTTTATTGCATGATAATGCACCGGCTCACAGAGCCCTAGTTACGACCGATTATTTGACCAAAAATCGCATTTTTACCATCAATCATTCACCGTATTCGCCTGATATGGCTCCCTGTGACTTCTACTTATTCGGTCAGTTGCATTTGCCGATGAAAGGAAACCGTTATAAGGACGTTGAGGACATCCAAAAGGCTTGTACCAACATTCTGAAGGCGATGCCGGCCGATGACCTAAAACCCTCATTCCAAATGCTTTTGGACCGTGCAAAACGTTGTATCGAAGCAGAAGGAGAGTATTTTGAATAAATAAAAAGAATTATACAAAAATAATCATCCGTTTTCTTTATTTTATAAAAGTCCTGTTTACTTTGGGTTGCACCTTGTATTATGGGAATTCTAATTATTTTTATTTTTTTTCCTTGTCCACTCCTCTCTCCACAAGACTTGCCATATGTTGGTTATGTTAATCGGTTGTGTTGTTCTGCCAGGGTAGGTGCTTCGCCTGCTGTAGGTTAAATTATGGCATATTTAAATATATACGAATTATAAACTTGTGACTCGAGGAGTATTATAATATTACTATAAGCATAATAATATGCTCTCGCTGCAGATCGGTCAAACGTTGCGCAAGCATGCAAAACAGATACAAGTTTTAATCAACATTTTCAATATAAGGTGAGTTCGTTATAGAGACGTGCCCTAAAGCGGCATTCAGACGTTACGATTTGTTGTACAATATGAGTAGATTGTACTAAAATTCGTAATGTGTAAAGCTAAATTGTATCTCTACAATTATGATGAAATAAACATAAAAGGTGCATAGATATCGCAACATTCAGGGGCCTTATATATCGATTGGAATAAAAGTGCACAATGTTTGCTTGGTAAATGTTCTGATCCATTTATTAGGCAAACGAAATTGTCCCTTACGATAAAGTTACAAACTCAATGCAAATATAGTTGGCAAATTTAATGCAAACATTTTGCAAGTGTCTAAATTGAATATATTACAATATTGAGAAGGTTTGGAATAAATTGGGAAAACACTTACGCATGTTTACCCCGACTTCACAGTGGTTGGTTAACCAACTGTTAATTTTAATGAAGAACCGTTTACTACGTCTATATTGAGCCCAAATGCGTGATTTGGGCAAAATGTCTCAAATGTGAAGCCAAATCACGCATTTCCCCCTAAAAATTCAAATCTACGATATAATTCATTTTAACAAAACGACGAAGCAAATGCGGTAAATTATGACCAATTTTATCGAACGCATCATAAAATGAAAACGCTTTCAAACGCTTTTACCTCTTTTACCGCTTAAAATCACAACAAACGAAAATTATCAAAATGGAAATTTTGAATTGAAATTTTCGTTTGCTTCAAATATGTAGAAATGTAAATATGTATGAAATATATTTGTTTTTAAATATTGCAGTGTGTAGAACTTATGGGCACCAAAAAAGCAACAAATTCCTTAGTCAGCAACCGGAAAAGAGCTGTTCTATGTGCTGTGGCAAGAGGACATGAGCGTTGAGCATTTGACATTAGTTGTCAAACGAAATGTAAACACTTTGAAATGACTCATTTGAAATTACGCATTTGGGCTCGATGTAATTAACCATTCATTAAATGATTTCGGCTTTCACATTGGCTGTTTATATGAACAGCTGATCCAGAAATTATGTGTGGCAGCACTGCTTAAAATTTGCAACTTTGCTTACATATTTGGGCTGCATTGTTCTGACGCTGTTGAAATCAAACCAAAACAAATTAATAAACGATTTCCCGTTTCCGTTTCTTTTTGTGAAAAGTATATAAGTGCCGTACTTTTACGCATTGTGAGCGCTGTCAAGTCAGCTGATTTATTTTTTGGTTAATCATTTAATATTGGCTGATTAACAGTTGGTTAACCAAAGATTCCGAAATCGAAAAAAGAAAGTTAACCATCGGTTAATAAGTTAACCATCGGTTAACAAGTTAACCATCGGTTAACAAGTTAACCATGGGTTAACAAGTTCACCACTGTGAAATTGGGACTAAGCTTGGAAAACATTTACGTTCGTAAGCTGTAAACACGTTTGCTAACCCGCTAAAAAGCATTTTGAATGCGTCTGAACGCATTTGTCTTGTCCACTGGAAAGTAGTGTCCGACCGAAGGTAGATTTTTGGCCGAAGCAGAATATTCAGTATATCTAAGGTATTATAGCCTATTTCCACCGGGTGTTAAATGCATTTAACGCTTAAATGCATTTAACATCGTATTTAAATGCTCTAATTCCCATACAATTGGTTTTGTATCAAAGTGAGTTAATAGCCTATTTCCACCGGGCCTTAAATGCATTTAACGCTTAAATGCATTTAACATCGCATTTAAATGCTCTAATTCCCATGTAATTGTTTTTGTATCAAAGTGAGTTAACTCACTTTCAAAACTGAGTTAACTCAGTTTTGCCGTTTACAGACGTCTAACAGAAAATGTTATGTTAAAAGCAATATTCACAAATGTACAAATTTTGATAGCATGCTTTACGGCGCTGCAAGAGCCGTACGAACACAAACTAAAGATGGGGTCCGAATTGCGTTCGGTGTGGTAGATTTTTTGCTAAGACAATTACTTTTTACTGAATTTTTCGCAAAAATACATATCGTCTGCCATAATCAAAGTCAAAACTTCTATTATTTGCCAATAATAAATGCTGAAAGAGAAAATCAAAAACGTGGAACTTCTCACTAACCCTCTTCACATTGAAAATTCAGACAGCTCTGGTATCAATCAGCTGACAACTTTCATAAATGAAATAAACATTGACAAATGAAATAAATTTTCATAAATATGAAAACGCAGACATTCCTAGACTGTTGAGAAGGAAACCGAATTGGTTTTCTTGCAGTAGAGGGGCTAGAAGAAACCATACATACGTATTCAAGGAGATGGCGGCGATGGGTAAGCTGTGGCTGCCCAGAAATAAATGCAGAATTTGGCTTGACCAACAAAACAAAAAAAGCTGGTTAAACAAAAACCAGCTGTAGGAGTTAACTCAGTTTTGGTGGAAACGCTTGACAGTTCTCAAGCTTAACAGAGCCCTTAAATGCATTTAAGCCCTCGCGAGGGCCTCGGTGGAAATAGGCTATTATGAATTAATATGAATATTTTAATAAATATATAAGGGAAAGGGCTGGGTTGCGAACCAGGCTGGGTTGTGAATCATTACTGTTTTTTCTTCCCCTAATTGACATATCGCCAATCTTTCAACTGTCAAGTTTGTCTTTTGATATGACTGATTTTTTGGGTACACCGAAGTGTAAACACGTATTGCCTGTGGCAGCTACAGACACCGTGTTTGAAAATCGACTGCGAAAAGTTGTTTGCTTTTTTTTAAGTGCTATCCAAGTGACTTTATTTATTCCAGACATGTAAGTGTAATACATACTTATTTAGGGTTTTGATTATATTTTACGATCCAATATTTGTTTTTGTTGAATTATGATTGGAAGTGTCGTTATTTTAAAAGTTTCTAAATTGGCATCGTGGTTGGGCTGTGAACCGTTGTGGGGGCTGGGTTATGAACCACCTCTTTTCGTACTACATTTGTACTAGCACGGTCAAATATCGCCGGATTTATTAAAATAAAGTTATTTTATGTAATTTCACTCGATTTCGGTGAGTTCACTTGAAGTGGGCCAATGCGAGAACGCGTTCGTTTTTCACATGCAAACATTGCGACACCGATTAGGATGAAAATTCAAAAAATTTAGCACTTGCATTCATTGCAATTTTTTGGCCTAAGTGGCGTCATTATAACTTTGTTCACCTCTTGAGGCCTCCTGATTAAATAAATTCTCAACTTATTTAAAAATTATGGGTGTTTCCTTCTTATATTCCGACTTTAATTGGGATGGTTGAGATGGTTCACAACCCAGCCACTTTTTTTGGAAAAGCGAAAATCACGTCCTTAGAAAATTGGACGTAGAGAGTTAAATTTTTATCAAAACGGTAATCTGTTTTCATAACAAATTTGCGTTTTATATTTACCTTTCCAACGGTAAAGTTTTTCGATATCTTTATTCTGTGCAAAGTTAGAGCCAAAAAACAAAACCCGGTTCACAACCCAGCCCCCTCCCTTATATATTTAAATATAGTTTTTCTTTTTTATTTCATTTCTGTGCTCTTAACCAAATATTAAAAACAGTCTTACAGTTCAGTTTCTACCAAGCAAAAACAAACTTAACAAATCAGTTGACAGGTACAAAACTAATAATTCTAATTTAAGAGCTTTATATTGTTACGAAAACTAGTTGTGCTTCTAAATAAAACACACTTAATTTCATAAACACAGTGAACAACCAGCAATCACTTTATTTACAAGTTCACACTTTACTGTCTTTACACTTATTCCTTATTGGACTACTCCGTGTTTCACCTTTGCTTGCCAAAACTGAACCAACTAATCTGTGCTTCTGCGCTGTGCCCGGCTGCCTTTTATACTTGTGCACTTGTCGCGCAGATCGTTGTTGCACATTCCAATTGGACTCAAAATTTCCATTACCATCGCAAGCCATCCTTGCCTTAGAGCAAGCCGGCCGTATTCTAAAAGTGCGTGCCTAAAAGTATGCCCGTAAAAATATTCTAGTGCATAGCACAGCGACAGAGTGCCTTGCACAGCGACAGGGCACCTTGCACGGCGACAGGTTGTCTTATGGTCACAATTTTATACGCTAAAAAAATAGCTTTTCCGCATTTTCGCCGAGGAGGTTGGAACACCTTTCCGTATATATTTGCCCGGCGGCATTTAAAAGCTGTTCGCTTGCCACGCCCGTTCGAGGAGCAGAAAATAGGTCTATAGAGTGTGATTTATGCCCTAAGCTCTTATTCCTGCCGTCACTGCTCGATCATTATGATTTCTGCGAACTTGCAGACTGCCTCCTACTTTTCTGGGGTTTCAAGGCACATAGAAATTTGATAATGGTTGCAGCGGTCGAGCATACATACAGCACTCCATCAGTACGTGCTCTGCGGTCCCTTATTTTTTTGGACAGTGCGGGCAGAAGTGGTAATTTTCGTGCCAAAACCTATGGTGGCACATAACACAGGGTTACTCTCTTTAGTACAGCTCCCAGCTGTGTTGTCACTCCCTAACTATGGCTCTTCTCTCTGCAGCTTTCATGGCGCTCATCGGTTTCGTAGCTGCATTATACTGGCGTTGCATTTTTAATGCCAGTAGATGTATCCTACTAGGTGTGACTCCTACTGCGTCATCTGATACGGTGCGGAATGCGCTCCCACAGTGCAGCCAGTAAATTGACCCTTTTGCATTTTGTGTATTTATGGTTTTGTATTGCATCAGCCCATTGAAGCTGTGTACAATGTAATGCAATAGCGCGTTCCGCCGGCTAGCGCTTTGGTCGCCACGTTCGGCATTTCAGTTCAGCATTTCCGCGTACGCTTTTAGATGCTCTTTGAAAGACATTTTCGCATCTATGATCACCCCGAGATTCCAGAGAACAGGCAGTGATGCGATCTCGTATGTGCACCTTTCTCTCGTTGCCTTGCCTCTGATTTAATTACATATGTTTTGTGCATTCAACAAGGGTAGCAGTTACAATTACAAAGTATAAAATATCGGTTATCTTCCCGAAAGAGTCTATATTGTTCTAGGAAGACTTAAGGGTCGGCTGCTTAGCACCACATCTACCCAATTATTTCAGTATATTTCGGATATCATTGTAAAAGTGTTGCTGTCCCTAGTATGTATTTTCTCAGAATGTCAGATGACCGCCAAATCACTCACTGAAACTATACCATAATCTGGCGATTAGGCAGTGGACATT
Source organism: Melieria crassipennis (assembly GCA_963668005.1). Taxonomy (NCBI): domain Eukaryota; kingdom Metazoa; phylum Arthropoda; class Insecta; order Diptera; family Ulidiidae; genus Melieria; species Melieria crassipennis. The sequence goes on along the minus strand of OY764961.1, from coordinate 82,078,805 downwards.
TTGGAAATGGAAATTTTTTTTTTGGCAGTGGAAATTTTAATGTCGGCCTTAACATGACCAACTATGCAAAAAATACGCCTATTACAATAGTTGTAACTGAAATAATAATAATAATTGACTGGCGCGACAGCCCGCTTACGCGAGACTAAGGCCTAGCTTCCCGCAACTACCCGTGTTGTGCGTGTGAATTTGTACGCGGGTTGAAGGGACCTACAGTTTAATGCCGGTTCCGAACGGCAGGTTGGGAGGTTTTTCATAAGCAATTTTTACTCTCAGAGGTTTGCCATTTTCAGCTGAGAGGACAGCCACCGAAAGAGAAAACGAGTTTTCCCGTTATTTTTTTAGGTGTTATTACAGGCAGTATTTGAACCTGAGGTTGCTGCCTGCGACTCGCGGTCCAACGCACTAACCAACTGAGCCACGGCGGCTGCCCTGTTGTAACTGAAATAGCCTTTCAAATTCTTTGGACATTGATCTTACGTTACCTTTAAATGCATTTTGCAACATGTAATCCAATTATGTATATGTAAGTATCTTTAAGTTCATTTTTGGAATTTGTTTGAATTTCCACTCCTCATTTTCTCAAAGTCTCTAATTGGATTAGACTTATTAAATTAATAAACAATTAAACAAATAAGCCATAGGAGAACCTAACAACTCTTAGTCCCAAATCGCAATAACGTCGCCTAGTGGGAGTCCCAATGCGTCAATGGATTGTTAAAAGACACGTTCAGCGGCTTAGTCTCCCTTTCTCCCGTTATCTACTTGACGTGGTACTACTTCTACTTGACCTCGCGGTTTCAGTAACAACTTCTAACTAAAAATAACCATCGAAAAATACCGATTAAATCAAATTAGAATTCTGGTCAACACTAATATTTAGTGCGCCTGCATATATTGCTTCAGAAAGCCGTAGTTTGGCTTATAAGCCACCAAGAATATATAATAGTTTTCGTTATTTTTAATAAATGTAAGACACGAGACAAACTATTTATTTTGTTATGCTGTGTAATTTATGCGTACATACATACATGGGAATATTTATGCCTGCTTATGCATTTTTATTGAAGCCGACTGCGGACAGTAGCGCTTGTACGAGTATTGCACGAATTGATACTACAGTAAAACCCAACTGTCAGTTGATACTGTTAAGCCAATTTCGGTGCTGCAGCAAACAGAACGTCGATCAACACGGCGACGGCCAGTGCGGACGATAGATATTGATTAATACATAGTGGGGAATGGCGCATGACGGAATGGAAGACGGGTGCGTAGTTTTTATCGCGGCGTTGGCGCGGTAGTGTGATGTTACCGTGGCCGTGCGACGAAGGGTTTACAAATTTAGCTGTTGCGCTTAAGTTTCGATCTATAGAAAATCATAAATTTGTGACGTATAATTGCTTCAAATATTTGGTGGATATCTTTCAATTGCAATTAAAATAAAAACAATATTAAAAGGTATTAAATTTGCAAATTGTAATGCTACATGAACACAACTAAGTAATTTCCGTTCGGATAGTGCCAAAACTGTGTGTTATGTTTTTTAAATTTGAATCTTCTGTTATGAGTAAATGCGCGATTGCTCAGGCACCACGGCTGTTTTTCGAGTCCTCCGGATTGCTGCACGAATGGAGAGTGTTTTCAGAAGCATTGTGTTTTCGCAAGGCACTGAGTTCGTCCGTCAGAAGTGAGATATTCTTCTAAGTTTAAAGCAGTAGTTGCGAGCACTGTGGTTGTATGCACAGTTGCAGCGAGTTATCAGCTCGTAATGTTTAGTTTTAGAAATCGATTCCAGTAATTGGCGAACAATGTTAGAAATTAGCTTGCAAATTTTTGCAAATTTGATGCTACACGTTTGCATTATATAGATGTGGTGGCTCTATGTTTTTTTTTTACACAAACGCTCGCACACACACACACACAAATGTACATTAATATGGGGTTTTGTACTTCTATATGAATATCGGTGGCAATTTTATATGTGCCCAGGGTAAATATAAGAGATTACCACCTCCGAAAGCACACCTTCCAGCACGTTGTTATCGCTGGCTCGAGGGTGATTTATAGAAAAAGTAATTTATTAATAAGCTTGTATTTATGCGGCGATGTGTGTATGTATATACCACACGTTTATATCTACGACTTTTTCCCCTGCATTGAGTTCGAATTGCTATTTAGCAATTGACGTGCAAGCAGTTCAATTATGTGTCGTTAAGGCAACTGCTGCTGCTGCTGTTGATAACAATAAACTGATAAGTCCCCACACAATATTCACGGTTTATTTTGATAACAGTTTGGAAGCCCTCTGCCCATAAAAATACACATAATGATATAACACTCCTAATGCCTTGATAACTATCGACTCTTGAATTTCCAACCCCATTCGCGCTGTTAATGTCACTGTCGCTGTCGCTCTTGTTTATATTGCTTACTGTCGTTATTGTCGCTGTTGAGTCGACGTTGTTTTTGCTGCTGTTATTGTTAGCTTTGTTGACGGACTACTGTATACTGCCGATTGCTGCTTGGGGTGTCCGATCATGCCGCCAACACTTGTTGTACGTGTACCGCGGCTGCCATCGCGCCCGAGCGATCAATTTCACTGCTGCCGGCGGCTTCGCAGTTGTGGATTCACGTACTCGAGCAAATGCGATTATTCTGTCGCACAGACAAGAAACTCCATAGGTAGGTGCCTTAGTGTGATGGTGCGGGCCAAGCGCCGTCGAGCGGTTTATTCAGTTCTATTCGATATTGTGCGAAAATTCGTGTTTTGTGTTTTTGTTGCCCGGCATTAGTTGCCGGGCAATTGTGGGGATGAAGGTGGACAAAAATGTCACAGTTGACACAATTAGAACAGCTTAACAAGTTGTCCTAATACGAGTATTAACGTGGCTTAAATAAGTTTTGCAGTTAAGCTGTGCCTCTTCAAAACTAGTCATCCGAGAAATCAAATCGCAGAGTGAATTAATAGTAAATTTTCGTTATTTAGTTTAATTAAAGATCACGCAATATCAGCACTGCTTGAATCTCCACCCCAGCAGGGTAACTACTGCGAATTCGGACTCAATTTCGGGCTATTCTTAAACCGGGGATTTTAATGACTGAAAAATTTAATACCGGGATTTTAGGATTTAGTCCCAGGGACTCAATTGAACAATAATTTTCTTTGTATACTTTCAACAACGCAAAACCGTTCAACATTACTACATTAAAAAGCTTTTAAACTTAATTGTTTCTAAACATTATATCAGATTTAGTTTTGGTTCACGTTTCTTTATAGGAATCGGTAACATTTCTCAAACAGACAGACTTTTTACCAGAAAAAATTTTCGTTAGCCGATTCGCACTGAATCATTTTGGTTATACTGAAAAGCTGTCAACTCGCAGTTTCGAATCGTCATAAAACTGCCTTTCACACGCCCAACACATATAATTCCGTCAAGTTATTTTCGTTACAGGGCTGTCAATCCAATTATGTATGTATAATCGCAAGTTTTCGCGCGATTGCGGGACAACGAAAATTTACTGAATCCCGAGATTGGCATCGCTAGAATTAACAAATGACTCTTTAAACCGGCACGATGGAATTGCTAGTTATGCCGGATTTACCGGCTAAAAACACCTCCAGTGGGAAATTTGCCGAAGCCTATTAATCAGACCTCGCTAGACGCTAAAGGATAAGTCGTTTAGTAGCCTTCTATAGACATCGACTTCCACTTGATGACTATATACTTTGCTAACTCGAAAAGATTTTTGTGAACTGTTGTCTATAACTCATGCCCTTGTATGGTAGACTTGATGATAGTAGTAGTAGACTTGATAGAATGATTTTTGTGATTTACCTAAATTATTAGTTACTATTTTAAATTATGCTTCATCACATAAACATAAAACTAAACAAACTTTTACCCCGCCAGATGTTGATTTTTGTACACTCAAAAACAACGTTGTACAATTCTGTTGTACGTTGTATTATTCCTGAGTTCAAGTACTTTCTCTAAGTCCAAAGTGAAGGGGCCCCATAAATCAGTTTATCTTAACCCTTTGTCGGTTCTGTCAGATTTTGATTTTCAAAAAACTGAAATATATTGTTACGAAAATTAGTTCTGTTTCCATTCCCATCGCGAGCCATCCTTGCCATATCGAAATTACAGCAAGCCGGTCGTATTCTAAAAGTGTGTGCCTAAACGTATGCCCGTAAAAGCATTCTTATGCGTAGCACAGCGACAGGGTGCCTTATCGTTACAATTTGTATGAAATTATTTTTGAGTTTAAGCTTTTTCACCAAATTTGAAGTTAATAAAAAAAACCTAACCTACCCTAACCCTAACTTCGTCAGATTTTGATTTCCAAAAAAGTGGAAAACGCGTGTAGAATTATTTCTCATTTAAAGTGCTTTTACCATGTTTGAAGTTAATAGGCCCCGTAATTTCATCTTTTTTCACAGTTTCTTCATACAAATTTTTAACCCATGGTTTACCTAAATAAATCTTTTATTTTCGAAGAGTGAAAAATTCGTTTCGAATTTTTTTCTCATTTGAAGTGCTTTTGCTAAGATTGAAGTCAAAATACCTATAACTCATGTTTTTCCATAAAAAATTTTTTCCAACCCTTTGTTTGCCCCTTTAGACTTGGATTTTTAAAAAATCATTTTAAGTGTGTTCACTAAATTTTATGTAAATAGGTCTGTTAGTTCATGTTTTTTCATAGTCTTCTCGTAAACAAATCTTGATCCCAGCTGCGGCATTATAAAAGTGACGCCAACTTTTGTTTTAAAAAAATTATGTTTTTATTCAAAAAAATTCTGTAAACAACTAAACGCGTGAAATCTTGAAAAATTGTTCATTGAAGCAATTGTGCATGTGTGCGTCTGTCTACATATAAAATGAGACTCAATAAATCTTCAATAAAATACCAATCAAGATGTGCTGAAGTAGTTCTACGAAGTAGTTCTATGCACGACATAGTAATATTTATCTTTTCAACCAACATTTTGAGTTTAGTTGGATAATGGAAATTTAAATTTTTCAAGCACATATTTGCAGTAGATACTAGATACAAATTCATAACAGCTCGCATAAAATCTGTCCGCAATCTGTCGGTGGAATAAATGACCCCTAAAGATATCCGCAAAATGTATAAAATGGAAATCCAAATCTGCAAGTAAATAAACAAAGCGCCATAGAATAAAATTTATTACTCGACCTACGTTGGTGGCCTACGATTCGCCTGCCGAACCAAGTGAATGAACAACTGAGCCAGCCAGCCATCAAGTAGGCGAGCTGGAGGTATCCCATGTGTGGAATCCGCGGCGTGTGAGCAGTTTCGTTGCGTGCGATTTGCTTCCTTCACTTTGGCTGTGAATTATTGTGTTTTTGCAACATTTAATTAAATAAACATTTTATTAAATTCTCGAATTAATTTCAAATCCAAAATAAATAAAACACTCGCATTCACACGCGCTCTTTAGGTAATGGCTTGGGTTGGTTCAGTTCGACTTGGCGGGGGATTGGCGATTCGCCTGTGGGGGCGGCATGGTGTAGCGTTTGTACTCGCGCCACACAACATGTGGCATGCGGAATTGCAAGAAGCCAGTTGTAAATTGGCGCTCAAACAGTGCACTATGCAAACGCGATACCTCACCCGACACACGTATGTACAAGTATGTATGTACGAGTATGTCTGGGGACCTGACTATTCGTGTCAAGATTTCAAGAGTCAAGAGTGAATTAAATACAATTGAAATTTATTTAATACAAACAGAAATAGTTGCATCGGCTCCGATTCTTGGATGTTAGACAGAATGGATGCGAAGGCGCTGAGAAGCTTCTGCGTAGTTCTGGTGCCAATACTGTGCTCTCCAACATTTGGGGTATTCATCGACTACAACGGTGAGTTATTAACATTGCAATTTAGCTGACTAGCACAGCATTCAACTTTGTAATACTGTCGGGTCGTTTTCAGCCTTTTTCAAATGACATACTTATAATTTTATAAATAAACAAATAGATATTATGAAGTCAGGTGTTCGGTGGAAATTGTAGTAGCGGGTGTAGTTGCGCCTTTACTCCAAAGATAATCTTGGGTCGAATGCTGACTTAATTAATATCCAAATCAAGCACACTCTGCTTTTGGCGGTTGCCCTCTCAGAAGATATTGACAAACCTCTGGACGTAAAATACTTTTTCATAAAAAGTACCCAACCCGTCATTTGGAAATGGAATATATTTTTTGGTGCCGATCACTCATTTTTCAAGTTCGTCGTACAACTGCGGGAAGCCCGATTTCGGTGTTTAACAGAGCCGACGTAACATGTCAACATACATGTACAAGTGGCGTGTATAATCAGCGTCAATATGTCAAATTGTAGTTTGCTTTGTTTCCTTTTCCTTATAACGACAACTTCCCCTGTGTACAGGGGAAGTTGTAAGTACACTTATTGATGTTTCAGCTGTGCAAACTTTTGTAAAGCGGAATAACTTAATTTTAAAATATTAGTTCGTGCCCCTTCAGGCTTGGTCGTATACAGGGCTGTGGGAAGGTCGGGGCTTCTGAAGCCATCCTGCTATAAGGTTAGATTAGGTACGATAGATAGATACAGTCGGAGGCCTCTGAGGCCCATTATATAACCCGAAAAGAAATTCTAGACATCTGCCAATGTTGATCTCTGTTGAGCTCAAGTCAAGTGCCAAATTATATTGTTCTATTTTTGTAAAAAGGATATTTATTAATGTGAATACAGTCAAAACAGTACTTGATTATCATCACATAATACGCGCTCGTGTTAAAATATGGAAATTTTGAAAAAAAAAATTTTTGTGTAAATGTTTCATTTGTTCAATTACAATCGCATAATTCATTAAGACACAACAAAGTGCGAAAAGTAAATTTTATTCATATACGTAATACATTTTTTATTTTTTAAGAGTTATTTGTTGTGTTGGTTAAACAGAGATTACTTGTAGTATTTGTTGTAGTACTTGTAGTAGTATGTTAAATTTGTCTAATAATGTCTAAATTTTTTCCAAAAAACTCACATTTAAGTTTCCAAACTCTCTGTAGAATAGTTTTTGGTTTTCCATTTTTCAGTGACTTGGCTGATTTCAACTTAGTTAACATATGAGAGTTGCTAAGGTTTATGAACAAATTAAATTGACTTAAGTAATTACTTTCCAAATTTACAGGAAGCTTACATATCCCTCTATCTTGTGGCACTTAAACCATTCTGAAATATATAAAAAATTCATTATAGTGGTTGGCGTAAATTTATTTTTTGCTATTCCTATATGGTTGAAGTAAATTTCTGACTCTTTTTGAAACGAAAGGAAGAAATAAATTTGGTTTCGTTGACGATAATTGACCAAATAATTGTGTGTCTTTTTTGTCAGTCTTATCATTTGTATAAATTATATTTTAATGATTTATGTAAAGTATATTTAAATGATTTACTAGTTATTATGTTCTATGTAATCTTTAGAAAATTCTGAATTAGTTCAGCAACGCGCTGGAAATGATATTCGTCTGCAATGCGGCTTGGATGGTCTGGTGGACGAAAAGGATGTTGCAGATGTTAAAATTCATTGGTACTTCAAGGTACACGCAAATGGAAGCTTTTGCATTGCTGGAAACTTTGCTACATTCCCCCTACATAATTTCACAGCAATGCCACGAAGAGTCGGCTAGTGCGGGCCTCTGCCACGATTGGATTCAGCTGCCGTGCGAAGAGAATTTCTGCAAGCCGGATCTGCTGCTGCGAAATGTGACCGTCGAGTATTCGGGCCTATACAAATGCACCGTTCTGCCGCAGCAGTTCAAAGCCGGCCACACGCTGGACATACAGTTGGTACGCACATATCAGTTGGAAGTCAAAAGTGAGTGCATTTGGAAACCGTACGATTTCTAGACACACACAGTTTGTCTAAATGTGTGATGGTTTGAATTTAGATCGGACAATGACAGTGCCGCAATTCGTTGACTCCTATCCCTTGAATAAGACTGTGGCGGAGGGCGCTCAAGTGGTCTTTCAGTGCCGTGTGAAGAGCGAGGAGCACCCGACCATCAAGTGGTTCAGGCGTGTTGCGGCCCGGAGCAACGTCGGCGTGGAATACGTCAATGGCGTGGAGAACTTCAGTTCGCACATTGTGAACTACAGTGGACGAACGTACGAGCTACTGCGGGCCGCGCGAGAAAAACTTGTCAGCGACGAAACCTACATGAGTAAGCTGATACTGAACGGGGTGCGTCTTCAGGAGCGAGGTTACTACGCGTGCGTTGCAATCAGCTATAGGGGTCACAAGATACGCGAAGCCTTCTTGGAGGTACTCGCTGGCGACGATGTGGACTATTGGGCGGACTACGATACGATTGACGAGGGCTATACGGACCCCCGGGAGTTTTGGATGCTTTTCTTGATGCCACTAGGCTTGGCGATGCTGCCAATAACTGTGTGGGTATGCTATGTGATGTATAAAAAGTGCGTAACCGGAACGAATGCTAAGCGGAAGGAGCAGGTATTCTCGAATGAGGATATGGCCGGAGAGCATTGCATACTGAGATCATAGCTTAGTTCCTTATTGGTTAGAAAGCAGGGATCCAACGCAGAGGTGTGCGCGCCATACAAAAGCATTCCTTAACGCTAACAACCACTCGTCACTAATACCACAGTACGCTTATTAACTATGTAGTTGTATTTGCATATACTTACGTAATAAGTAATTATATATAATAAGTATATATAATAAGTACCATTATCATACCTACCTTTGGGACAAAATTAGGGCTGTGACCGTTAGAAAAGTCAGAACAAGTTGTGAAAAGTAAAAAACTACCACAACCCTTGTGGCAAAGCGCCAATTCCCAACGCGTTTTGACAATATTTACAACTTTATGTTGCCAAAATCTATGAAACAATTTAATTATCTGAACAAACATATAGTGCAAACACAACATACGTTGTGAACATGCAGTAAGTGTTGTGAAAGACATAAATATGTTAAATTATTTCTGATTTTGACTACTTTCTCCAAGTCTGCACTCAATGGGCCCAATAAATCAAGTTCCTCTTAACCCATTGTTAACCCCTTTAGATTTTGATTTTCTAAAAAACCAATTCTTTTTGATTTAAAATGTTTTCACCAATTTTAAAGTTAATAGGCCCATCGGTTCATGTTTTGTTTCATAGTCTATCAGTATATAAACCTTAACCCATTATTGATACCGTGCGGTTTTGATTATCGAAAAATTGAAAAATACGTGTCGAATTATTTTTAATTTTGAGTATTTTCATCAAGTTTGAAATCACTAGGCTTCGTCATACAACACCTTAACACATGCTTATCCCTTTAGACCCCCCAAATTGTAAAAAATCCTGTATTAGCGGTAATTTATTTATTTTATTTATTTAGAATTGTTTTAAAGAAAAAAATTGATTTGATTGAAATTATTAACAATATAAAATTATGGCTTTAACTTGTGGTCTTAAGCTAACTAGTTTGTTTACTTAATAATAATTTAATAATTTTAATAATTGACTGGCACGACAGCCCTCTTACGCGAGACTAAGGCCTAGCTTCCCGCAACCACCCGTGTTGTGCGTGTGAATTTGTACGCGGGTGGAAGGGACCTACAGTTTTATGCCGGTTCCGAGCGGCCGGTTTGGGAGCTTTTTCATAAGCAATTTTTACTCTCAGAGGTTTGCCATTTCCAGCTGAGAGGACAGCCACCGAAAGAGAAAACGAGTTTTCCCGTTATTTTTTTAGGTGTTATTACAGGCAGTATTTGAACCTGAGGTTGCTGCCTTCGACTCGCGGTCCAACGCACTAACCAGCTGAGCCACGGCGGCTGTTTACTTAAGCTATTTTATAAATGAAATGTCTTTATAAATATTATAAAGTCATATTTGGTGTAACTTATTAGCATTCTTAAATTTTCAGTAGTGGGGTTTGCAAGTAATGTGGTAGGTTTAGTGTTTGGTAGTGATTTTCTATGCGCGTTGAAGTAGGTTCAATTGTCTAGAATATGTTCGACGTTCATGTTGGGTAAGTTGCAAAATTTGCATATGTTGTTTTCATTTGTTCATTGTTGTTCATTTGTTAACATTGTATGCCCAAGTCTTAGTCGTACAATTTTTATTACATCTTGTCTGTACAAGTTTGGAGGTGATTAGATCTCGAGAGAAGGTTATTGGGGGTAATTTTTGCTTAGTAGTGGAGGTTGTGTAGAGGGGTAATTCTGAATGCACCTAGCGGAGTTAATAGTGGTTTTTAATTTGCTTTAGCTGATTTCGGTGCGTAGCCAAATACGTACAGACCAAATTTATTTTAGATGTTAGTAATGATTATGTGGCTGAGATTAGTGATGTTGTGTTATAATTGAATTTTTTTGTTAGAAATACATTTAATTATATTGATAGGTTTGTTTAGTGAGTATTTTTAATGGTTAATATGGGTGTCCCAACGGTGTCTTTTGTTGAATGTTATGCCTAGTACCTTTAAATTGTCAACATTGTTTATATTTATATGGCTGCATGTGATGGTTGAAGAGCAATTGTGTTTTCTGCAGATGTGGATATGTTTGCATTTTTAAGGGATAGTACGGCTCCAGAATATGCGCACCAGTTGGAAATTTTGTTGTAGATGGGGTTTAAATTGTAATATGTATTTTTGTTTTTGTTTAGTTTTTATGAGTAGAAAGTCATCAGCGTATCCGAGAAAGTCAATTTCTTTGTGGAGTGATATGACGTTACTCAGTTTGTTGCTATTGTTGCTATTAGAATTAGGATTACAGAAAGGGGGAGCCTTGTGGAATACCATATTGGAGAGGGAAGTTTTGCGAAAATTGTGAATTGATTTTCACATTAATTTTTCTATTCATCATGTAGTTTTTTATATAGTTGTAGATATTAGGATCGATTTGCCATGAGTTGGTCTAAAATGGTATGCACTCCGATTTTGTCGAACGCTTAAGCGAAATCAATCGAGATGAGGGAGACGTGATTTTTGTAAAAGAGGGCTGATTTCCCTGTTTAAAACCCATTTGTTTGAAACAAACCACCAAAGCCTGTTCGCAATAATTTTGTACAGTATTTTAGAGCAGCAAGGATTCCTTTGGTTGGTTTTCTTTGTCACTTTGCATCGCCATAGATTTAGAATCTCGTGCATTTCATTATAAAAAAAAAACAAATGTGCGAGAAGTTCGCCGGGTCAGCTATTAAACAATATTCTTCAGTGCAAAAAATATAAAATGTTGCGAATATGGCAACTCTCTTATCAAATGCAACCCTGTACCGATCATCTCAAAATACAACTCTGTGTTAGTAAGGTTGTGCGGCGATGTAGCAACTACAGGACAAAGGACGCCATATCCGGCCTCTTCTGGATGGACACATCGACGAGAACAGTCGCATTGAGGAAACAAAATAAAATTTAATAGTAAAAATAAGAAAAACGAAACCAAGTCCTTCAAAAATTCATTTTTTTTTTTGTTTAAGTTACTCTGAACAGAGAATTATTCGGCCGATTCGTGTAGAATATAAAGCCATTCACAAATGTATGTAATAAAAAAGAACTGATTGCATGTGTTGTCAATTTTCTCCTGGTTGATTGAGAGATGAATTCATTACGTACTTTCAACATACAATTAAATGCATTTTTATATTATTTGGCATGAATATTTTGTTCTTAGTTCTAAGGTAAGAACACATAATTGTATTTAATACGAAACTAAAATGTATTTGATTAAAAAAGACGACGGATTTAGTTCCTTAGAAAAATTAATTTATTTAAAAATTGCAAACCAAAATACGTACATCTGGTACAAAAATTTGAAGAGTTTACAGTTTATTTCGTCGTAGCTTTAACACGGTGGCGCCTAGCGTGATCACATGATTCCACTAAACGTGCATTCAAAAGAGTAAATTTTTCAAATATGCTTTATATAAAGTTGCTCAAAAACTGTTATCGCAAAATTCGAAAGAAAGGGAGTTCTGCCACATTCAGGTTAACGTAAAGTTGCCTTTGCACAAGGGTGGGCAATGTTTCGTAGATTTGGATTTGTTTTGTTAAAACAATTGAAGGTGTTATGGCCTTGCTTCCATTCCCGAAGGACACGACATGAAGCATTGGGTCAAAATACCTGATATTCAAATCGTTTGTGCTGAAATTCACGCATTCGATATCACCTTGTCGATTTCATCATGGCTGATCGTTTACTCTTGGAGAGTAGCAGTATTTTTAAAAATCAAAATTTGTAGCAAACAAGTTCAAAATTTTTCATCTATGTCAATTCCTTGACTGGCCTCAACATATAATTTATTTTATAAACATATATAAATAGTTTTGTTTGTGCCACTTGATGATATTGGAAATCTATTTAAATTTCTATTTGATGCGTCAATTCCAAGTACATATATTTTATTTACGCATTTGCATCAACATCGCCAATCAACTGGAGCCAATAGAAGAACTGGACCAACTGGGAGTATAAGGACACGACTCAGCCGAGACAGTGAGAATGTCACGCAAACGCGCGTCGTCCACAAGCGCAACGGCGCTCGTGCACCGCAACGACGTGCAATGCCCAAATGTGGAGGAGTATGAATACGAGTACTACCGGCCCGGCTGCTACTGCACGCCGCAAGTGGTGCGCCACGCCACACCCTACACTTGCGCCTATTTGCACGAGTACCTGCCGCAATGGACCACCGTCTGCAATCCCGCCACCTACGTCGTCGACACCTACGGCATGGTGTACTACCTGAGCGATTTCGAATACCAGCTGCAGCTGCCCAATGGGCTCAACGTGGAAACCGAGTTCACCTACCACTACTTCGATAAGAACGAGAACGAATGTGCCGCCGAAGACGAGGAGGAGGCCGTGAGTCCGCGCAAACGCGAGCGCTTCGAATGTGACAACGACACAGAGGATGAAGTCATCGAGACTCCTCGACAGCCCGACGAAACTGTGAAGACGGTGGCGCCGGTCGTCAAGTCGAGAAATGTCTATCGCGCCGAACAGGGATATTTGGTTGAGGAGCCGAATGAAGACCCAGATGCCAAGCAGCCAAAATAGTTCATTACATGTAAATGGAAAAAGTATAGCTATTTTATCTTATATTCAAGCAATTGTCTATATTTTGGAGCATTTAACATGTACCCTTTGTACGCATTGAAAAGAAATAGATTTCCATTAAATTTATCTTGATATAGTGCCATGCCAAGCGTCGTTAAATATTTCACAAATATGTATTTTAGAAATTCCCCCATGATAGAACTATCAAAGCCGTATTTGCCTTTTTCCCCAATCTCGAGCCACGGCATTGTTCGAATGCGACCAAAGAATAAAAACCGTTCGTAGAACCCGTTCGTAAAGTTTCGCTCAAACTCAGTTCGTGTGGTTTGCTCTCCACAACTATGCAGGACTATGTACATGCATCGCTTTGGTTGTTCTATTGTGGGTAACCGAAAGTACGATGTGTGAAAATATATGAAGATGGCTTTCTGACGAAATCTTAACATAAATTAAGCTAAGCAGTTGTTCTGAAATAAATTTCAACGAGGGGGGCATCAATCGGTTTTAACTCATTATTGACTTTCTGAATGCGAAAATGTCAGATTGAGCAAACAGCCGAACCAAAACTGACTGACTTTCTATGTGACGTCACAAATAACATATTCGGAATATAGGTATTACTAGCAGGACCCCGCCCTGCAATCATAGGATTTGAATACAAAAATACTGTAAACACTACTGATCCCGATGCCTTACTCCCATGAGGGTTAATTTTTTGCAGCCCGGCCAAAGGCCGGCCCCTCAAAAGGTATTTGACTGAAGAAACACTTTTGGCCGCAAAGCCGAAGTTACGATTATAAAGGTTATTGCTTAGGAGCGATCGACCGCACATCAAGGTTTCGAATACAAAAATGCTGCAAACACTTTGTTGATCCCAATGTCTTAGTTACTCCCATGAGGGTTATTTTTTTTGAAGCCCCACAAAAGGTATTTGAATACAGAAAAACTGCAGTTCACTATCACGCTCCATGTAATGGAAAAATATAACCAACACACAAATACAATTGACGTAAACACAAGGCTGTCTTGTGGAGGTCCCATGCTCCAAAGAGAAGTGAACAAGGAACAACAAAAAAAATACAATTGAAGGCTTGTGGCGTCACGCAAGACATTCAACGCGAAATTTAAGCTTTTAAAATAATGTTAAGCTAGAAATATAGATCTATAAAAACGTTTTTTAATATGACAGGTACTTTGTACAACCGCCTTCATCCCTCATCGTCCGAAAGTGATGACGAAGGTGAATACGAAATAGCTTTGGACCAGGAATCGAGTTGGACAAAATAAAAAAATATATTCATAAAAAACAAAAATATACATGTTTATATTTCATTGTAAAGGGAATTCCACAGGCTACAATTTGGTAATAAATTTATTATAACTTAATGTTTATTTTTTTAGAACAAAATCCGTTTTTAAAAGTTTTATATAAAAAAAATTTTTCGCTTAAAACTTTTCAGTGCACATTTTGAGTATAATGTTGTACATCAATAGAAAGGTATGAAAAATACCTGTCGTTTGATACCCATATCGTGTAAATAAGTTGGAAATTAACTGTGTTTTTTTGATAACAACTTTAAACTTTGACCCCGAGCCACGGCTTTTGTAGGCGTTTCCCAGGCAAAATTTGTATTTTGTTAGATTTACGCAAATAAGCTCTATATAGCCCAATTTTCCGTTTTCATGAGGGTTCGCCATACTGCATTTGTTCCGAAAATTTAAACGTATATGAAGAAGGTTTTTTGTAAATTTATTTAAAAATCAGTCCACTTCAGTTACTTCCTATAATTAACAAAAAGAAATGAAACAAGTCATTAAGAATTCAGCAGATTTAAGATTTATTATTTTAGTTTAACAATCAATTTGAAACAAGGAACATGTATTATCCAGTAAAGATTTCATATTAAAAGATATCTGAATTTTATTCGTTATCGATTGTCATTGACAGCGATTGAGCTTAGAAACCTCTATCTGGTTACTCAGCACTCTTATCCCTTCATCCGGCACTTTGCTAACTCCTCTATCCAGAGTTAAACTTTAACCACTTCCATCCAGTGGTATATTCACAAACTTGCTTCTATCTAGTGACAATGCCACACTTCTATCCAGTGACATAAATTATATAAATATCATTATCTTTTAATTTACATTTTCTTGGCTTAAGTCCTTGCTGTGATCAACATCGAGTGGAACTTTACATTCAGGCATTTTCTTAATTCTATCATGTGGATATTTATGTATATGTCCTATTACAATTTAAAGCTTTTACGGAACATTCGGTTTAGCTGCCTATTCGCTTAGGTGCATTTTCTGCTTAGCTGCATGATTTGGCCAAAATACTACTCCGCAATTAGCTGCATTTCACTTAGCTGCACTGTTCCGTTTAACAGCCCTATTTTTGAGCAAGTTTTCTTTGATTTGTATGAAAAATACTTCGTTTAGCAGCACTGGAAAATTTTGAAAAGTTTTTTTGGAAAATAGTATCTTAACAAATTTCCACATTTTCGAAATGGAGGCAATGGTTGTGAAATTATCAAAAAAGAAATATTCGCAGGGTAAAATTACCGATTATTTTACATGAAATCATATCAGTAAGAATATTGTTACGACAATAAGTTCCCTAGGCTTAATTCGTCTCTCTGGATTGTGCTTGAAAAATAAAACCATTTCAATTACTCAACGCAAAACGCATTCCAAAACCAGCAATCACTTTATTTACAAATTTACACTTTGCTTATCTTTACACTTGCTACTACTTATTGGACTATTGCATATTTCACCTTTACTTGCTCAAATAAGGACCCTTGTGGTGGCTGGCCAGAGATACACATATCGACCGCAGCAATCCACGCACGTTCATCCGTGTTTTCCACATCCGGATCAAATTTTGGGAGTTGGATGTCGATGATGGAAGGTCGATGATTCAAAGCCTCCACAAGCGTCAACAAATATATTATATATATATTTTCAAAAATTATTTGTTTATTTTTAAGTAATTTGTGTTGAGGTACATTTGTTTTTGAGATCAGAATGAGTATCAGAAATAAACAAAAGAATTCAAATAAAAATAAAGAGAAGAACAAAACATAGCTTTTCCGTGAAGATAGAAACACAAATATAATTCATTAAAAAAGCAAAACAATCAACAAATGTAACAAATTTGCACATAAAAAACAAAATTGGACTTTATGCTCTCCACAAACATTGCCATTACATTTACTGCAAACTGGCTTTGTCATTCGCCTCTTTTTGTTAAAAATCTTTCGTTTTTTATCCTGTTTAACATTTTCGACATTTGGTAGTTAATTTTTGTTGATAATTTGTATGATATTTGTATGGCAGCAGGAGGAAGGTAAATGAGGAGCTGCATTTGCACCAGATGTTGAGAAATAATAGTACGTTAATAAAAGTATTCCGTACTCAATAAAACATTGGATATATATTTCCGGTCAACTGTTTCAAAAATGAAACAACCATAATGTTAAGCCTAATCGAATGTTGCTGAAGAAATCTTTGTAGTTTGTAGTGATGCTTGACCCTAGGTTCGATTCCTTTTCTTAATCAACACCAAAATATATAGGAAACATGGTTTCTGTCGGCGGTTGTGCCTTGAACAATTTTTTTTGAGAATGGGCAAACTTCTGAAAATACCATTGCCTATGAAAAAGCTGACTGCTGATTATACAATACATGAAATATTTTTAGCTACATGACTTTGGCCTGCATGAAATCATTGTACAGTGACAAGAAAAATACTAATATTAGAAAAATAATCAGTAGATGAAATTTACTGATTAGTTGCAATCTTATTTTCATGAACACAGTTATAGACATTCATAGATATGTACCCTAAATCAAACAGAGAACACTATAAAACAGTTTATCTTGGCATTATATCTGTGGTCAAAAGCAATAACCGCCTAAGTCGAAAATTGCTGTTTCGAGCAATCTCGTTTTAAAGTTTTAGCGCGTAGTGTGTTCTTATAACTTAAGCGAATAGGTTTTTATTAATAACTTTATTTTAAAGTTACAAACTCCCAGATTTTACACAAACGTAGAGCACAGGCAATGGAACTTGGTGGCATCCATAACTCAATTTCTTCTTAAGTCGACTTAAGCGGTTATTGCTTTTGACCACAGATATGTAGAACCCCATCTCAGTCACATGAAGCACTATGTATAGACTTGCCGACAAAGGAGCAGTGGGATAATAATCCAGTATGGCTAAATTCCTTTCACAAACAATGATACATCAATATTTTAAGCTGAGCTCTGCCACAAAGAACTCAAAAACCTAGGTACCAAGCATCAGGTAGAATATATTAGATACCAAGGCATGACGGCAACGAAGGCAATGAAAGCCAAGAAGGCTGGTTCTGGGCCCAACCCGTAATCATTGCATTACAATAAATGTTAATAAAACCCTGTCGCTGCGCTATGCATGAATGCTTTTACGGGCATACTTTTAGGCACGCACTTTAGAGTACGGCAGACTTGCTATAATTTCGATATGGCAGAGATTGCTCGCGATGGTAATGGGATGTGCGAGAACGATCGAGAGATAGTGCAATTGGAATGTGCGAGAACAATCGGCGCGATAAGCTGACAAGTATAAAAGACAGCTGGGACAGGACGAGTCTTATTTGAGCAAATAAAGGGGAAACATGTAATAGTCCAATAAGTAGTAGCAAGCAAAGTGTAAAGTTGTAAATAAAGTGGTTGCTGGTTTCGAAATGCGTTTTGCGTTGAGTAATTGAAGTGTGTTTTATTTTTCAAGCACAATCCAGAGAGACGAACTAAAGAAATAATTTTCGTAACAGTATATTTAAGACAGTTCTAATTAGATTAATATTTTATCTTTGCCCTCGTATGTACGCCCCACAGTTTGATAATCGAATAGAAAAACTAGTTGAAGCGCTTTATATGTAAACTTGTTGTAGGGTAACCTGATTGCCTGGCTATGAGGGCCCCACTTGTTGGCGCACATGCTTGGAGAAATCGTGTCCAAATGAACGCAAACGACTACTTGTTGAGCGGTGCCTGTCAGGCACGCTCTTGACAGCCAGCATGACAGCGTAAAGCCAAATTCTGTTTTCATTTTCTGCGCCAACCATAGCATGCCGCTGGTGCACTCGTTTTGTCACTGTTCTCTTCGGTGTGCACTGTGTTTAGTGAGTTGTGCTCGCTGCTGCTCGGTGTGGACGTTCGATGCTTACGATGGTGGACGGCTTGATGTGAGCAAAACGAGCGCACCGAGTGGTAAGCGAATACCTGAAGAATTGAACTTTTGTCAGTATTTGTATTTAAATTGTTCTCATTTGAGGCCACAAGTGAAGCCGTATGAAGAGCGACGCGTTTTGGTTTTCTTGCCACTAGTCGTTCAGCCTACGCCGAGCCATTTCAATCGTCATACGCGTTTAGATTTGCAAGCAAACCGAAGGCTACTATTTTTAGCTGTTGTAAAGATGCAGTCTGCTGTAAACAATTTCGACCGAATTTCGACCGAGATTGCATAAAATTTCGTAAAATACTGCGCGCGCTGCAGCGTCAAAATGGCCAGCATAGACTGCAAATCGAGGCGTGGCACCAAAATATCGGTGTTCATTTTGGGCGGTGCACTGTGCATGGTCCTGATGGCTTACTTTGTTTTCGGCGATAACAACGACGAGCAAGGGCTGCGAAATCTGCGTATGATTTCCATAGTGAGTCGGTTTTAGTATCTAACAGATAATGGCTACAGTTTGAAAGTGAGCGGTAAAGATAACATATGTGTTAATTGTCGGGCGGCGATTTGCGCTTCTGGAATAATTTCCGTTACTGGCAAATTAGCGAATATGATTGTTTACTTTGCAGCTTTTCCGCCACGGTGAGAAAACTCCGAGTGGATTTTATCCAAACGATCCGCACGCAATGCACGACTGGCCTGGTGGTCTTGGCGCACTAACACAGGTATTCAAATCGAAACTTTATTGTGGCATATAATTTATGTGGAATGCCTACGAATCCCGCAAAGTCGCTTTCACATAAACCAACCTGCGCCTCACACTTTTATGTTTTCTATGATCTTATAACATTTTCTCTCACAGAAGGGTAACCTGCAGGCGTACAATTTGGGAAAGAACTTACGCATGCGGTACTATCGATTGCTACCGCCAAACGGCATCTACACCCAGCAACAGGTCCATGTGTTGAGCTCTGCGGCTGAACGCTGCATAATGAGTGCCCAGAGCGTTTTGGCTGGGTTCATGCCGCCATTGGAACACAACAATGTTTTGGTAAGAAAACGCACTATTGTCTTGATCGAACTTGAATTCGCAAGAATTCGGTTTCTATTTCAGCCGATTGCGTGGCAACCGGTGACGGTCAATTCGATTGCACGGAAAGACGATACGGTACGGTAAATAGAATTTTTCCATGTGTTAAAGGAATTTTCATTCGACAAAATTGCTTTATTCGGTACAGATATTGGCGCAGAAGAAGCCATGCTTGAAATATGACACAATACTGCAAAAATTGTATAAGAATCCACCACCTGATTTGCGCAAACTGTACGAAGACAATGCCGAGCTCTTCAAGCAATTAACGAAGCATTCGGGCAAGGTAAGGAACACGACAGCGAGTCTGTTATGCACCCGGTAGCATTTTTAGCACTAGACAGTTTCCCATTTGCAATTATCTAGTTATCGATTTATTGTAGAACGTATCAACAATAATTGATGTGGAACTCTTGTACACGACATTGAAAACTGAGGTCGAGGCGGAGCTGCTGCTGCCGGATTGGACTGAGAATATATATCCTGACCAGATGGAGGCACTGGCGGCGCGCAGCTACTCCCTCTACAGCGAAACGAATCTGATGAAGAAGGTTAAAGGTGGTGCCTTCCTGTCTGAAATTCTCAAGAACATGCTGAATAAGCGCAAAAAAAATTTAAGTCCCGATCGCAAGATATTTCTGTATGCTGGGCACGACATTACTTTGGTGAATGTAATGAATACGCTTAATATTTTGGATCAAACCGCCGCCTTACCCGATTACGCTTCTGCCCTAGCATTTGAACTGCATCACAGCTCGCTATTCAAAGACGACTTTGAAGTTAAGGTATGAGGTGTAGAATACTCGCGTATGCTGCCCATATTCAATTGTTACCCTTGTTCTTGTTAAGATTGTGTACTACTACAACAGTGACGACAAGTTTCCAAAGGAAATAACAATACCCAACTGTGACGTGCCGTGCTCCTTAACGCAATTTAGCGAGTCGATAAGTTCACTTCTACTGAATAATTATGACGAGACGTGTGAGAATTTAACAACGGAATGCAAAAGCTGAAAAAATCGTTGAACTTATTGGAACTAAAGTTAAACTAAACTAATAGTTGAACTAAAAAAACGCTACTTACCCAAATAGTATGTATGTATATATGTACATATTTAAAATTGTAATCTAAGATACATTGTTATTTTTAGTGTTCTTGATAATTCTTCTTCGAAATATACATACGAAGTGCATGCGGAAATTGCACGGTCAAAGAACTACCATAGTTCTTCTTGGTCTTCTTGCGAATTTGATTGACTAAATCTGAAATCATATTTGTTGTACTTATTTTGTTTGAAGGAAATTAATTTAGTAGCGTAATGAATTCCGTGGATATACATATGTAGAATGTTAAAAGAAAATGACAATGAAAGACATTTGTTATGGAAAAATTAATTTCTAACTTATAATGGCGGAATTATTTTAGCATAGCCGTTACCAACCAGAACGACGTCAGCTTGGAGATCAAACCAAGAATAATTGCATGTGTTATTTAGGACTCCAATCCGGGTAAATCAAGAGTTGCATAGCGCAGAGTATTTCTTCAGTGCGGATGGATGGGATGGGTGTCGTAGACAAGTAAAGAAGCTATCCCTGGTAGATCCAGAAAGAGAAGGCGCTTGCGAATGGGATGCACTTCATGACCGAGGATTGGAACAGGCCAACTAGTTAACGCGTTTTAATGGCCAGCCATATTTGTGAAATTTATAATACAATACATTTGTAAGATTCGTGCATATTTACGCTTGTATGTATTTATATTTTCATACATCCATGTTACATTGCAGACTTTCGTCTAACCGAAATGGCAATCACTGGTTATAAGCCTAGTGAAATAAGAAAGTCAATAAGAAAGTTTTCCGATCGAGTTACCTTGTTTTGAAAACTCAATAAGCAGCGCAATTAAACAATCAAAACTACAGTCAAAACCGTGATCCTTTGTCTTCTTTGTACAGAAAATATATGGGAACTTTGCTACCATCAGGTAAATTTACGTCTTCGGTGTGGCTTATTAAGTATATGGCAGCCAGTCCATAAAACAATAACGGCAGACCTAAAAATCAAATCAAACTTGCAATAGAAATAATGCACAAAATACGTGAGACAGCTCACCCAAATTCATTATTTTTAACAAGCGGAAGAATTTGTCTTCCAGCGAGATATCTTGTAAAGTGCGCTTGCTGCAGTGATACTTCATGTAAGGATAACAGCCGGTACGCAAAATGTGGTAATTGGTGCCGGTGTCCAAAGTCCAATTGAAGTGCGACATGCCGCGCTGGTCGTTCTTGACATCTTTAAACTAGGAGGCAATATTGATGCAGTACTAAACAGTTGTCTACCAGCCCACAGATCCTGTGCATACCTTTACGAAGTAAGAGGTCCAGGGCGGCTCTTTGCACTGTTTTAGATACGCAGTCAGCACGTCGGACGCTTTAGGCTTCAGCAAAAGCCTAGTGAGTTTCATTTTCAAATAATTAAAATCACTTTTAATGGTTTAATGGCAATTTTGTCCCCTCCATCCAATGCCTGAACTTTCTTACGAACACATCAGCTGTGTTTGTAAATAGAAAATCAGCTGTTCTCTTCCTGCGCGTTCATTCGCGGTCATTTGTCCCGACGAGCGCTAACTAAAGTAGACGTGCGTATCAACAACAAAAATGTATGTGGTAGCGTTACAGAAAACTCGACAAAATAAAAACAACAGTCAGCTGTGAGCATAAAAACTGTTTTGTAAGTCCCAAAGCACGCGAACAGCCAATTTTGTGGCAAAAACAACACACCCTTAAGTCGATTTAAGAAATTCTTGAGTTAAGGGTGCTAGCATTTTCCTTTCCTAGAGTACATTTAAAAAAAATATATATATATTTTTGAAGGAGAGTCTTTTTTACAGTTCCAATGTGTAATTACAGAGGTCTACATAATTGTCTGTCTTTACAATAGCTACTATTTTTGCAATGTTTCTTTTTGCATAAACATCATTGACTATGGACAAATTCTTAATCCAAAAGAACTACTAACAAAACGCCGTTTTATAGTTTGAAGAAAGAGTTGATTTTTAAACACCTCTCGCTGCATTCATCACTATTTTCTTTTAATATGTAATGTAGGACAGGTCCTGTGCACGTCCATCCTTCAGGCAATTTCCATAGTATAAGAAGAAATTTGGGGCTTTCTTGAAAGTCACTGCGCATTGTCAATTTATTAAACTAAAAACAAACAAACAATCGTTTTAAATTGAAACTCTCTAAAAATACATTTAATCCATAAAACAAGCGGTTTTCTGATCATTTAGAATTGTTTTCTAGCTTTGGTTACAACCAAGGCGAATTGATACAGGTGATAGGATACGGGCAACAACAAAATTTCAATGTATTTTGTTTTTGTTATCTGGGTTTAGATTGTCAAAATCAGCCAATCAGAACAAAGCTTGCTTTTTTAATTTTTAAACTGTCAAAGTTTTACACAGGCATTTTGACAATCTAGACCGTTTCCACCAGAAAAAAATCAATTCGCCTCATCCAACGAGGTCACCTGTATTAATTCGCCTTGGTTACAACGTTATTTATGAATGTCGCCTTAGAAAAAAAATGTTTAATTAGAATGAAAAAACAAAAACAAAATGATTAACATTTCAAGTTTCTTTTGCTGTTGTCAGTTTCTTCTATTTGTAAATTTTCTTTTAGCAAAAAAATAATTTGCATATTAAAGTTAATTGATATGCTGTGTTAATTAATCAAATCGGCGTACACCGCTTAAGTAAGATTAGATTTCCATTTGAGGATTTCTGATAGTGCCGTACACTTTCAATTTGAACATATCTGCTGATTCAAAGAGTAAATTTTGTTCTCTTTTCGTGTGTACTATATGACTGTAATGGCACATTAATTTCAGGTTAAATGAAATGCCAACATTAAAAACACTTCACAGCGTTGTCAACAAATTTGTTCCCCGAAGGTTTTGGTTTCCAGTTGCCAGGTCAGCCACTTCGAAGGCACGCGCTAAGCCGACTGCAGCTCGATTAGCCGACACGGTGGTTCCATGCGAAGTTTTGGACAACGCATGTGTGAAAAATGAGCCCATACTTCAGTACAAGTCCGGTTCCGAGGAGCTCGCTAAATTAGAGGAAGCTCTGAAAAAAATTCAATCACACTGTGAGGTAGTGCCAATTGTAGTAAATGGAAAGGATATCAGAACCGATGAGGTACGGTACCAGGTTATGCCCCACAAATATGCTCATAAAATCGCCGAATTCTGCTACGCCGATAAGAAATGCTTAAACGACGCTATTTACTTTGCTGCGAAGAAACAGAAGGAATGGGACAACACATCTTTAGAATACCGCATAGCGATTTGGGAGCGAGCTGCAGATCTCATGGCGGGAAAATATCGAGCCGATCTCTTGGCTGCTACCATGCTGGGACAAGCCAAGACGGTCTATCAGGCTGAAATCGATGCCGCTGCGGAACTCGTTGACTTTACCAGAATGAATGTCGGCTTCTTAAAGCAGGCCACCAAATATGAGCCAATCAGCCCGAATCCATCTGTGACGCAAAACCATTGGCGTGTAAGGGGCTTGGGCGGGTTTGTCGCCGCAATAAGTCCCTTCAATTTCACAGCTATCGGTGGCAATATGGCGTTTACGCCGGCGCTCATGGGGAACGTTGTGCTTTGGAAGCCGTCCGACGCCGCCTTGCTGTCCAGCTGGATAATATTCAAGATTATGCGCGAAGCTGGCTTGCCCGACGGCGTGGTCAACTTCGTCCCCGCTGATGGACCGACTTTCGGCGATGTCATATCATATTCCAAGCACCTGACTGGCATAAATTTCACTGGGTCTGCGCAGACTTTTAAGAAGATCTGGAAATCAGTAGCTGCAAATATCGACTTTTGCAACCATTTTCCCCGAATAGTTGGTGAATGCGGCGGCAAGAACTTCCACTTCATGCACGCATCCGCAGATGTTGAATCCGCTGTGGCACTGACCATACGTTCGGCCTTCGAGTACAGCGGCCAGAAGTGCTCAGCCTGCTCGCGACTGTACGTGCCCGAGTCACTTTGGGAGTGCAAGGTAAAGGAGCCATTGGTGGCGAAAACGAAAGAATTAATCGTTGGCGACGTGTGCAACTATGATACCTTCCTATCTGCAGTAATAGACACTACAGCTATGCGCCGCGCTACGAAATACTTCGACCTTGCGAGAGCCTCCTCTGGCTCTACGATTCTTACCGGCGCTAGAAGTACAAACTTGGTAGGGCATTACGTGGACCCTACAATCATAGTCGTCGACAACCCAGAGGATTCCCTTATGAAAGAGGAAGTATTTGGACCAGTATTGGCAGTATATGTTTACAAAGACAGTGACTTGGAAAAGGCAATGGACCTGGTGTGCACTACGACGAAGTTCGCTTTGACCGGCAGTGTCTTCGCCACTGATGCGAAATTCCTCAAGCACGCACTGACAAAATTCAAATATGCAGCCGGCAATTTCTATATCAACGACAAGTCAACTGGTGCTATTGTAGGGCAGCAACCATTTGGAGGTGGTCGTCTGTCGGGCACGAATGATAAAGCCGGCGGACCACACTATATTCTGCGCTGGACATCGCCACAGGTTATTAAGGAAACTTTTGTACCGATTACCGATATTTACTATCCTTATATGAATTTATGTAACTAAATACTCGTTTCGAAAAATATTTTCGTATGTATTCGAAAATAAAACGTAAAGAATTAATTTAATGAATTGCAAAATTAAAACCATTTATATATATATTTATAAGGAATAATGGGTTTGAGATGTCCGTTAGGTATGGAGACTTGGATGGTGGTTCATTGGACCGAATTCATTTTCTTCAATTCTGTAAATGATAATTAAAGTAGGGGACATTTTGAATTTCCTTTTCGACGGAAATTCAAGCAATTGAACTTTACGCTTCCGTTTCGCAGTTGATGTTTTAAAAATTAGTGTCTAAATCGATTCACCAACCGCTTCATCGAACAACTAGCGGTGTTCATGCCCTTCAGGTTGAGTCCAAGGTTGATCGCCGCATTCATTTATCATTGAAGAAAATATTTACTGTAAATGAAGACTTGCTACAGAATTTACGACAGACGGCTTTTATAGTCTTGCCATAAGCTCAAAATTTAATGTAATTGTATTGAATGGATGTTATCTTAAATAAAAGACACCATTAATTGATAAACTAACTATTGGTAACATTAATCATAAAGCTGATAAATGGCTTTAGTTTAATGACCTTAGGATCACGAATAGACCGAATCGATGAGTTCACATTTTTGCATTTTGTAATAAAAATATTTAAGATGTGCTGAAGATTCCATCTTTCAATAAAATATACTCAAATATTAACTTGAAAGAACATGCAAGAACAACGGGAAAAATTCACATAATTTGTCGTCGATTATTTTATAGATGGTAACTAATTTAAAAGTTTTTGGTCAGTTTAAATAGACTTCATTGCTCCCTGCAAGTTTCTTTATATTTCTCCAAGAGTCAGCCACAACGCCCTTTTAACACATAGTGGAACACAAAATGGAAATGGTTCGTCCATTTTTCGACCATGTATATGTTGAATTATGTTGGAAATGGGTGCAACAGGCCACCCTTCAACTCATATTCAATCCATGTACATTCGCTCAATATGTCTTGTGGAGTTATGGGAATGAAACTTAACATGAACCGCTTGGAGAACAAGAGTATGGAAGGGTGTATAATCTATCCAAGTGGTGTTAAAGTGCTTTTTCAACTGGCACAGATAAATTGTGAAGTGTAACAATTTAAATAAGATGTCACCGCACTCGCCGTGGAAAGGAGATTATTAATTTTCGCTATAAAAACTCTGTTTCTATTAAATGTATACAAGTTACTCTGTACCTGGGTCAAGGTTGTAAGCTGATAATGATTTAATTTACTTTACGCAGAAATTGGAAATATTTATTAGTACCTTGTACCTGTTATTGAATACGTCCCAACATACGCCCGGGAAAAATCTAAGAAAAAAATACATATTTACATACAAACATATGTACAATGTGTATAGAATAAGTTCTTTATAGTATATGGCATTAAGATGTGGTCAACTTAAGAATCGAAGCCGGCCGCTTCTCTTTCCTACTAAATTCGTATCACACAACTGGGTTTTCCCTGCGCGCTGATCTCTTTAAAAGCAAACAATAACATTGAGTGGAGTGTAATAAATATAGGTGTTCCGATTAAGCGTTCATCAGTTGTGTTTTGTAATCCGTTGACGAAGCGAAAAATGTTGTTCATTCTGGCTGTCGGATTGTTTCTCGGGATTGCTTGTGGCGATGTTGAGGTGACGACATCGCTGGGAAAGATACGTGGAATCGAGTTGAAATCACGTTTGGATGCAGACTTTTACGCGTTCCGTGGCATACGCTACGCTCAGTCGCCCGTTGGGGAGTTGCGCTTCCAAAACCCGCAGCCCATCGCGGCGTGGAAGCCCGGCGTATTTGATGCCACCACTGATGGGCCGATGTGCCCGCAAGTGACCAAAAATCTAACTCTCCTCTCGGAAGACTGCCTGCGCTTGAATGTGTACACGAAAGACACGAAGGATAGGAAACCGGTAGTGGCGTATTTGCATCCGGGCGGATTTTACGTGGGGTCTGCCCATAGCACTTTCGCGGGTGCACAACACTTCATGGACCGCGACGTTGTCTTGGTGACGATCAACTATCGGCTCGGCTCCCTGGGCTACCTGGCAACGGGCACCCCAGATGCAGCGGGCAACGCGGGCTACAAGGACCAGGTGGTGGCGCTGCGTTGGATACAAAGCCACATTCAGAACTTTGGCGGCGACCCGAACTCGGTGACGGTGCTTGGCTACAGCGCAGGCAGTTCGAGCATCGGTCTGCATATGCTGTCGCCGATGTCGAGGGGGCTGTTTCACCGCGGCATTATGATGAGCGCCTCCCCGTTGGGGCAGTGGAATATCGAGGATCAGCAAATGCATCTGGCGGAAAAGCAGGCACGCCTATTGAACTGCCCGACGCAGCCGGTCAGCGAGTTGGTGAAATGTCTAAAACAGGTAAATTTATTTACACACTCAGATAATTAGCTTTGATTATGAATTGAGTATTTGAATGTTTGCAGAAACCCATGATGGACTTTGTGGACACCATGGCGGACATGTTTGATTTCAGCTGGAATCCGATCCTGAATTGGTATCCAGTGATCGAGAAAGATTTCGGCCAGGAACGGTTCTTGGTCGAGCAGCCCTACAAGACGATACAGGGCGGCGAGTTCCACAAAGTGCCACTCATAACCGGTGTGACCGAATTTGAATTCATTTCGGGAGCGTACTGTAAGCGTGCAACCACCGCGATTACCATTCCCTTTAGAAAATTCAGATATTGGTGTATTCATTACAGATGCACTACACAATGAGACGATTCGTAAGTGGTTCAATGAGGAATTTGAAAAGTATGCGCCCATCGCCCTTATGTACGAAAGAGATACAGCCCGATCCAAGGAAATAAGCGCTGTGCTGCGCAATAAATACCTAAAAAATGCTACTCTGACGCTGCCGACATCGTTGACACCGTTTTCGGACTTGTATAGTGACGCGATTATTGGATTCGGATTTCATCGCTTTCTGCAACTCGTGGCCAGGTTCACGCCCGTCTACACGTATTTCTTCACGTACAAAGGCCGTTACAGCCATTTCAAATATCAGAATGAGGTCTATGGTACGTAGAACAGTAGGTCCCCTGCACACTAAAAAAATGCGGTGCACTTTTCGCATAGTGTACTTAATTTTACTCTACTACAGAGTAAGACATTTTAATCGAAGAAATCGTCAATAATTTATTGTGTTCAACAGGTGTATCGGAGTAAGAAAACGTACGAATTGTTTTGCTATAAATTATAAAAGGTATTCGATTTCTACCGATAATCGAAATAATGTTGGATGTTGCAATCAAATTTTAAAAGTGAGAAATTGTTGTGTCGTTTACTCGAAAAACAAAAAAAAAATTTCAGATGTTTTCAAAATTCGTTTTCACATTTGTCAAAGAGTACTACGTAGCCATGACGTAATAATAAAGCGTGATTTGCATCTGGCATGCGCGAGTGGACGCGATTTTTTATCATGCTACGTAGTAAAAAAACCGTATGTCTGTCAGGGGTATTATTGGTTTAATCAAGGGTTTTATTGGACTCATTTCAAATACAATGAGAATAAAGCCTTATTCACATTTTTTGTTCCTTCCTTGAGTTATGGTTGATTTCTGTCGATTTAGCCAAATTTAAAGAAAATGTCATATTCTCAGAATGAACGATTGAATATGTTTGTAGCCTCATTTACACTTTTGTATATATATTTATTTATTTATTTATTATCAGAAAAACAACAATTAAATGCTATTCTACTTTTTTAAGCTATAGCTGTAGTTTTGTATATATATTTATTTATTTATTAATTTTTTAGGTGCGGTGCATCACGATGAGCTTTTCTACTTGTTCCATGTGCCCATAAAAACACCATTATTTACGAAGACAGATCCCGAAAATGACATTATTGAACGTTTAACAAGAATGTGGACCGAATTTGCCACGAAAAGGTAGTTCGCTAATAACCTTTTTATAATTTGCATTTATCCCGATGTTAATATCAAAATTTTTGAGTATGTAATGAATGATATGCGAAAGGACTTAAATATCAACATTTAATTTAAGCAAATTTCAACTTACGTACATAAAAAACGAAACAAAAAAACCCTTTGGTTCGTAAGGATACAAAATCGTACCAATAAGTAACACTTGGCTAAAAATATATAAAAAGGTTACACTGTCTGCACGACGATATTAATTCATACAAATATGTATATAATTCTCACAATATTCCGGGGTCGCCGTTAAATTGTGTGGTGCTCTCCACACACTTGAAAAGATTCCGCTTGTCTTACGCAAGCAATTTAAATGTACTTCCTCAGAGTTTACACCCATAATTGGCACGACAGTCTTATGAGGACTCAAGCCGAGCCTTACACATTCATTCCGGCTGGGCCTTGTTATTAAAACTACAATTAACCGCTGTCCACAAAAACTGAAAAATTTGAAATGATACATTTGACGTACTTGTCAAGCTGACATTTGCAGTGTCCTGTTCCGATTGAGGCCATTAAATATATGTTTTTTTCTTCATTTCCCTAGTGATCCAAACAACCCGACTGACGAATATCTACGCCACGTACACTGGGAACTGTATTCGCCAACCAAGCAGCAGTTTTTACAAATCGGTAACGATTTGAAGATGAAAGAGGGCGGCATTTACACGGAGCGCTACAAGATCTGGGACGATCTGTTTCCAGTGCCGATATCGAGCAATTAAACTACCTTAAAACCTTCAAACACGATTTGCATTTTATTTTACTCACTTCACGCTCCACTTTCACTGTACAACATTGCGACAGTCGACAGTGTCAGAGCGATATTTTGATATTTCAATACAATAAAAAAAACTATATTTCAACAACATGAAATGAATGGTAATGGAACTGGTCTCCGCTTACTAGTTGGTATATATTTAATGTGCATGCTGCTGCTAAGGAGTGTGGCCGTTGATGTGACACACAGCGCCGACGGGGAAAGCGACAGCGAGATGGGATACAACGGCAATTTATACGATGTGTTCAAAAAGCGTCTGGATGAGGTGTTCAAGGAGCTGTACAACAACGTTAGCGACTCGGGGAACGAGGTAAAAATGCTCGAAATACCAGAGGGGACCAAGAAACGGGCGGCGGTCAGCAACTGCCTTTATGAGGAGTTCAAGCGGCGACTGGATAAATTCAATAACGAGTTTATACTAGATTCGGGCAAGGCGTTCAAGCGGCGGAGCGGTGAGGCCGACGAGAGTACTGGCGAGAAGCGCTCTACGGTTAGGGAGTGCTTGTACGAGGAGTACAAGAAACGACTTGACAAGATCGGCAACGACCTGTCGCTAGACGGCGAGAAGGTGTTCGATCGCAGCGGCCGTGACATTCTGGATGCGCTGGGTGTCCCGAGAGCAAAGAAGCAAGTAGAAAAGGACAAGGCGCACAGCACGTCAGGGGCGGCCGATGATGTGGACACGGTGGTGCAGCGCAACTTTTACGAAGACTACAAGAAGCGGCTGGATCAGTTGACTCGTGAACTTTACAAGAAGGATAGTGAACGCTTGCAGCGCAAATCCGCTCAAGGGGATAGCATTAGAACGCCAGCGTCGAGGACATCCAATCAAAACACCGAAGAGGGCGCGAAAAACACTGGCAAGGTCAACCTTTTCAAAAGAGAGCAGAAGAAAGCAGCACCGGCAGAAAGTAAAAGAAGCGCCGTTGATACGGGAAGCGCTTATCGCTATGGCGGCGATACTCTCTCCTATGGCATCGACGTGGGTTCGTCGTATCCCGCGGTGCTGACGAAGGCACTGGAGTCCGGGGCGTTACCGCTCAATGCATCGCCAAAAGGACTCTTGTCTTCGGTTGCACAGAAAATGAACATGTCCACCTTGGAACTGGCGAAGCAGCTGGCTGGAATGACCCATCCTTATGACGCGGAAACCAAAACCGATCCCAAAGTGGCCGATAACTTGCGCAAATTCATCGAAAGTACAGGTAAGGCTCTGTGGCGGAATAAGAGTGGAATGCGAGGTGTACCCTAATTTTCGTAGTGCAAACGAAAGGGTTCAAAGATCAAGAGGCGCCCCCGGCAAAACCCGTGACAGCGCCAGCGGCAACGCCACCCTTGGCTCCGTCGTTGGCCGTGCCAATAACGCCACTGGTGGCGCCTTCGGGCACACAGCAGGAAGCGCCACACCGCGACGATAACTCGGCACTCTACGACAAGTTGCGGAACGGCGAACAGCCGTTGCATGCCTGTGACACCGGCGGCTCGTCGGCCGACAGCGCTGCGTCCGCCCATATATCGTTCGTGCTGGACAAAGTGCTGAGCAAGTTGGAGCGTCTGCAGCAGGAGCGCACGCAAGATAAAGGAAGCGTGGCGGAGAATTGCCTGCCCGAAGGTTGGTCCGGTTGATAAGTTTCGATTCTAAGCTCGATTGAAGCACTGCTCAGGTTTCAGATGCGCCATGCAATGTGGTCGGCTCTTGGAGCGCCTACGTCGCAGGACTGCGCTTCGAAATAACGCCGGGCAAATCGGCTGAGCGGAATTTGGGGCTGGCCGAAAAAAATAACAAACTGCTAAGTATTGAGGCTGCGGACGCGATGCCGCCAAAGGAGCACCGAATCGTCGAACCCGGCTGGAAGTTCATGGGCAGCGCTATGAAAGAACTGGGCGGCCCATTCTTCATGTACACGGAGAGTCGCCTGGACGATATGGCGGTCACATTTTTAGGTATTAACTTATAAATAACTTAATGTAATGCAATGAATGGCAGGGAGGCGGCAAGCAACAGTAGCACGGCAAGCAATATTTGAAAATTGTATATATGTTCATGATATTTTCGAGATGAGAATCAATTTGAAAGGTTAGATTGGATCAGGGCACCATATACAATATACGGCGCCATGTACAATTTTTATTTATTCTACATGGCACAGATATTCAAGTACTCAGCTGCTGCCCCAATGCAGCAATACATTCATATCGAATTTACCGTTGCTGATATTTCAGGTTACTGTCGCACTTGCGGTGGTATTGACACAATATATGGTTCGTGGTCGGTACTGAGGCCCTCGAAAGACTGCCAGGATATATCCACGACGCTCGAGAACCATCGGGACATTTTTCGGCGCTACAATATGGATGCGAAAAGAAAGCAGCGCTACAAGGACATTCTGTACGACAGAAGTAAATACGCGAAGGCGAATTCTGATTAGAACGCCATGTCGAAAGTAAATTTCGTTTCTCGATTGTATTCATATATTTAATAGAGTTGTTTTTATGCTATACAGCACATGGTTTTATTTGATCGCATTCCGCACGATCTGCCGATCGCCTATTTTTAAGACCTATGCATATATCTTGCATATATCTTTATGCTACGCCCAATATACGAACTATTTAAACCGAAAGAAACAACCACCTTCGATGCAAATGATATTTATTTCCCAAAGAAAAAACACGCATTACTAACGAGTGGTTTTCGAAATCAGTCAATTTCTGGCCCACTGGTGCATCATGTGCTCCATTGACGCAATCAGCTGCATTATAAGGCCGGTGAGTAGCGAAACGCAGTGCTTGTCGAGCCCATCGCCTCCTGCGGTTTTGCAGGCGTTCAGTCGGGCGTTCGCATAGTTGAGGATCTTATCCTTGACATCTGGTCGCAGGGACAATACCGACGAATTATCCACACGCTGTTTTATCTTCCGACGGAGTGCCTCCGCACCCGGTAATACCGCGACAGGTGTACTTTGTCCTTTGGTGGCCGCACCACTACTCGGCTGTGCTATGGCCAGGAATTCAGCGATGCTCCTATCGATCGCCTGATCACGAGTTTCGCGCAGCTGTTGCCGATCGTTGTAGTCGTATTCGACGTCTGCGGACTGTTCATTCCCTTTTCGACCGAAACAGTCGATGTGCTGACAAGGGGTAAAACGAGCGTTAGGCAAGTTGTCCTATGCAGTCTCGAAGTGCGCCCAACTTACCTGCGTTAGCACGGCACAAACCACCAGAAAAGCGATTACGAGTTTCATGTTGTGAGCCGACTGATTACTGCACTGCAGTTGAATGATTGCGCGTCGTCGGCAACTCGCGTTTTTATAGCTCACCAATGAGCGTTTGCGTTTTTGGCTCTGATTAAAACAGTGGAATTGACACGTGAGTCTGCTACTTTTGCTGATTTTGCGTGTATTTATTTATAAGCACACTTACATACGTACACAGCGCGAGTTCAACAAACGCGATCGCACTAAGTTAGTGAGTAGGCAACAGAAGTCTTCAAATTGAACTCGGCACCGAAAGGAAATGCTTGAGTAGTTTTCATTCTGACGCATTTCTCGACTTCTGGCTCCCAAAGGGATATAAAGTACGCACAGTATTTTGAAAAGAAGTTAGTTACAAGTTGTTAATCGCCGTGCATCCAGTTCTTGGGCCTTGGATTGAATCCAACTATAAAAAACTGAATGCTTTTTACTACGGCAACACAAATTAGCATGACAATGCAAGACGGGAACCACGAGAACTTGTTCCAACAGCAACCATGGAAGATCTAATCGAACTAGCACCTCTGCATTTACATGCACAAGCCCAGGCGAAGAGGGGTATTCTACAAATGACAACAATATCGGGCTCGAGTTATTTTTGAGTCGCAGGAAGATAAATATTCTTACGAACCAATATCCCGAAATTGCAATACCGAGGGGCAAAATCACACCGCGGTTCGATTTTACAGACATGGGCTGGGTGACAGACAAGAGCTGGGTACGGTTATCACAGACATATCTGATAGTCCAGTACACAGATCCTTACATTTGTGTATATGGGCCGAGGATAAGATACCTTGAGTCGACGGGTAAGTTACTAAGTTCACAATAATATTTCAGAAAGAAAAATATGAGCAACAGAAAGGGGTGCTTACTTCAATCTATCGAGGAACTACTGGAACCGGAAGATACCGATCCTCTCTGATAGTCATGCGGCAATCAAGGCATTAGGATCACACCATATATCCTCAAAACTGGTGCTGAAATGTCTTGAGAAGCTGAACGCTCTCGGCCTTCGGAATCAGGTATGGGTCCTCTGGCTGCCAGGTCACGCTGGTGCTGATGAAAATCAAGTGGTGGCTTAAGAAAAGGTCTCTCTCCATCCTAGCCAGAAAGGATGAGGTAATCAGCAGAGGTAATTCGAGAATTGTATGAGTTCAACGAAAAATAATCTAAGGATTATTAAAGGCATCTTGACAGGACACCGCACGTTGAGCTATCAGCTGACTAAACAAGGAATTCGTACAAACGAATGTTGCAGATTTTGCTAGAAGAATGCTCTGTACATACTTCATAAGTGGTAATTAAAAATTAAGAGGATTAGGAGCGATACTAAGACCCTCTCGGATACTGGACTTACAGATAAACTGTGAGTTTGAAGAGGACACAGTAGATTGTGGTGCACTTTCCTCATCGATAATAATAATAATAAGGCAACCATGGTAACACTGCATTTCTTCACATATTCTGTTTTCATTAACGCTGTTTTCCAACCAATCTTTCCGAAATTTTGATGTTCTGAAACGGGTAACATTATGAAAGGTTCGGAATTATTCTATGTGGCTATGCCACCTCAGTGTCATTCTACCGAAAAAATTGCAAGCGTTCGGCAAGCGGGCGTATTACTTCACAATCTATCTTTCTGATGGAGTTTGGAACATGCCATCGGGGTAAAAGGAAGGCAGGAGTGTCTGTGCATGGACATTGGATGCGACTGGGGCCTAAGAGTACCGTAAGTCCCCACAGAACTCGAAAGATAATTTTGGTAAGATTTTGCATTTTTCGAATTTTCAAGTAACAAACCTAATAAGGTAATCGCAATTAGCTAAGCCGCTAAGTCACGGAAGACTTCAGTCTTCGCATATTATTCCATCATTTATCACTAGCTTCTGTTCGGGAGGATATCGTGATGTGAAAGAAGCTTCCGTTAGTGATGTTATTTCAACTTGTTTTGTCAAAAAATTCTAAAACAAAAACACAGAATTTCAATGTATTTTTCAGCTTTTTATTTATAGTCATCCGTTTTAATAGTATTTTTATAATCATAAATTGTAGTAATATAATTATTAAAGTACTCATATATAATTGATAGCATGTGTGTGTTTTTTGTTTGTTTAAGAAAATAGAACATAACTAAAAACTAACATAAAACTGAATTGAGAATCAATTTCAATTAATTTGCTCCGCATTCCTAGTCGCGCCATTACTGAGCGAAAATGAAATACTAAGTTACACTCCTCAAGACTATACATGCTTTCATGTATTACATTATTTTACATTTCTAGGTTTAACAGTTCCAAAGGAATTAATTTTTGTATATTTATATTGATTTATGAAATAAGAAAATGAAATTTAATAAATATTTCAAAATGAACTAAATCTGCGCGATGAAGAGTTGCAATAATGCTGTTGAGTTTAACAACGACTGCGTATGAGAGCTTAATCAGTTCCATACCATGAGCTATGCTATACTATAGATCAGGAGCGTGAAGGCGCCAGCAAACGCTCTTCTTACTTTTCAAGTTTACTATTCCTAGACTATTAACTAAGAGCGAGCGATAGCTGACGATGCTTCGTGCGCCCCCCCATAACATTGAGGTGTGGTATCGCGTATAGTGTTTGTGTGTATGGTACTCATCATTCATTGTACTTTGCAAACTCAAACACAAACTGAAGTGTGCCGGGAATACATTCACCGCTTGTAGTGATTGTTTTATTTGAAATTTTTGTGTTTGTCAATTTCGGCATTTTACTAACTTGACTTAATTGTATTTTAGTTTTTTCTTTCGCAAAATAGGAGAGGTATATGAGGGGGTAGTTCAAATTAAACATATTTTACGCTGTTGAGTTGGAAGAATAAAGTGAAATTGATGCCAGGTGGCACAATTTTAAGAATATTTCTGCAATTTCATTCAGCGTTCAGTGTAAACGTTTTTTTTTTTTTTTCATTTTTACAAGGTTCACCTCAATAGAAACATTCAACTTACTAGCTTAAACAATAATATTTGCTTTATATTCTCTCTGTTCCGTCTCTGGTGAATTTCGGGTTTCTCCTTCACGAAGAAGCTCAAAAGTGTGTAAGGTAGTAAAAATTCTACAATTATGTTAAGATGAAACATAAAAACAAACAATGACACTCGTCGGACTTGGTTATTCTTAATTACAACTCGAACATACAAAACTTTATAATATACGATAATGATGAAAGATATTGAGTGCTCTAAATGCTTCCATTTAAAGCACCATTTATGATTAACATCACTGCTTCAATCGATACAGTAAACAACAGTTGATTCAAAGGCTAAGCCGATTGCTGCCTAAACAAATTAGAGGCTTTTTACGAAAATCAACAAAAGACAAGGGAAATAGGAAAATCAACGCGCCGCAATTCCAAACTAAATTCAAACAAAGAAGCACCAATACGAGCTACTGGAACTCTGGATCGGAATTTTATGTCGCAATTTAAACGATTAAAACCTCAAACCAGCTGCAAATCGTTGCAGGTAAAGGATACAGACTTGATTTGCGGAACACTTGCATAAAAATAAATATTATTGACAGTGTTCACCCACTCCCTGCTTACAGATACGGCTACAAACATGTCTTGATTCACACACAAATATCAAAAAAGTTGTACAATATCATACAAAATATATATGCACTGCCGTTTTGTGAAAATGTATGTGGCGGCTGTGAAGCGAATGAAGTAGGAAGTACAAAGAAATGGGGAATGTCCGCGCATATAGGCAGGAAAGTGTGCTGCTGTATGCTGGGGGCTATGCTGCTTACAAAATCAAATAATCCAAAAAAAGAAAGGGCAATTGAACAAATGTAGTTAAACATTACATTAGAAGTGCAGCAAGTTGATGTGTTTGGTGTTGTGTTGTTGGGGCAAGTAAAATGCGCACACCCACAACGGTGTGGTGCTATGTGATTCTGTCGTTCAACAAATCAAATAAAAACTAATTTCAATCCCTTCTCACTGATGTGCTTTTGTAAAAAGTATTACTCTGTTATGGACTTAATGTAAACTATAGAATTCTGTCCTGTTTTTTGTTTAGGTGGTAGTTGCATGCGCTTGCCACAGCTCCGGCTTGAGGCTGGTGCTGGTTGTGAGGGATGTGGAGGCTGGTGTTGTTACTGCTCTCTTGTTGTCGTTGTTTTTGTTGTGTAGTTATAATTTTAATTAACAATAACCAAATCGCGCCAAATCTCATCTGGACAAACTGTGCGAGCGTTCACGGCTGCTGCTGCTCCCCGACGAGACGATCTGCTTGTTGATTCCAATATCACCAATGCGCTGATGCGGTGGTAGTTTCTCAAAGAACGGATGGCGTAGAGCATCACCTAATGCGCCGCAAAGTTGACAATATCAAAAGACAAATATAGCATGTAGTACGAGTTTAACTTCAGAAACGGTTACTTTGCTGGCAGTTCTTATGTGGCTTGCTGCTGGTTGACTGTTGCGCATACATACGAGTACACAATACATACTACAACTACTGCTGCTGGTACTCACAGGGTCTGCCGCATCCATGTGCATACCTAAGAAAGAGCATCCTACCTGTTTAGTTTGTTGCGAAGTTGCACTTGCATTGCACACACTGCATCTCTTTTAAGTATTACTTTCAAAATTATCCAAACATTCTTACAAGTCGCAGTGAATTA
The DNA here is from genome assembly GCA_963668005.1 of Melieria crassipennis. NCBI lineage: Eukaryota > Metazoa > Arthropoda > Insecta > Diptera > Ulidiidae > Melieria > Melieria crassipennis. The sequence goes on along the minus strand of OY764961.1, from coordinate 82,041,072 downwards.
CTTGTCAAATGTTAGCTCAAATATTAAATGTACTTTAAATTTGTTTCACGTGTATTAGACGAGTATTAGAAAATACGTAGTTGACAAATATTGTATACACAACTCTCCAGCATGCCACGTAGAACTAGCAACAAATTCAAAATTCACACAAATCGGACAGCCCGCTTACCTAATGCTACTCGTTGCGATGGCTCGTACTCCAACATTTTCTTGATCAAATCAAAGAGTTCGCAATGATCCTCGCTGTCGCTCATTTGATATCTGAACAATGGCTTACAGTGATCGCGCACATAACGGCCGGCGGAGGATTTCTCATCCCAGTCCAACTTACCATGATAGAAGTACTTTGTTTTTGTTTTGCTGTAAAGAACGTGATTACTGTACATTAATTGAATTTCGTGAAGTGAACTGCGCGTTGGTGTATGTAAGCGTGTTTCGCTTTGCATTACCGTGCCATGCGATATGGTATCTGTCCCAGAATGCGCTCCATCATGGCGAGATGTTCGCGGTTGTCGTGCGTTTGGAAGAGCGTTATTCCCAGATACAGTTCAAACAATATGCAGCTGTTCGTGGAAAGTGTAAATAAAGGAGAAGTGTCAGTACTGATTTTTTGGCTCATAGCTGGTTGCAGCGAGCTGGCAACCTACCCAATTGACCAGACATCACACGGTTGCGACCAGCCTAGCTCGAGTATAACCTCCGGCGCACGGTAGTGACGTGTCGAGACGATTGTGCTGTGGTGCTCATGATCGAAAGTGGCCGAACCGAAATCAATGAGACGAACATCAGTGCTTTTGACGCGACGTACCTCGCGATTCTAAAAATACCAGCGAAAATGCGAAAATTATTTCAGTTCAGTTTGCACATACACTATTCAAGACGCATGAATGAGAGAGTCAAATGTACAAATGAGTCGTTCACAAACCAAATCGATTAAGCTCTACTCGTTAGGATATACATGTGTTAACACATTTCACTAAACAAAAAATTCAGCGAAATCACGAACAATTACAAACAAAAATTGTGACAGTTAATCGTTTCGGTTTCTATATGGCTGACATGTTTATGTGCATAAGTTAAACTTACAATCTTATGATTATAATGCGTTGTATACTCCGAATCAACAAAGAGTATATTTTCAGGCTTGAGGTCTGTGTGTGTTAGACGATTGTCATGTAAAAACTTCACTGAATAACATAATTGATAGGCCATGTGCCGCACTTGCTCCAATGGATATGGCTCGTAGTTGTTCTCACGCTAGCAAAAACGTACGTTAACAAATTGAAATGATTAAGATAGAGGTTAGTTGTAACGCGAAAGCAAACACTTACCAAAAAATCGAACACACTTAGGCCTAACATCTCAAAAACGATGCACATGTGGCCATGATAATCGAACCAATCAATCATTTTTACACATAAACTGCAAAGAGAAAACCACAAGGAATGATAAAACTAAATCAACACACGACGAAAGTTTACACAAAAGTTTCTACAAAAGCAATTTGAAAGAATAAATTGAGATTCATATCTTCACGTTTAATTCCTATAAACTGTGTATTGATTTTTCAGGAAAAAAAATAGTATGTGTTTTTTAGAATTCTTTTTGAAAATGAGAAGAGCCTAACTAAGAAGCGACGAATTAATTCACAATAAAATTAATTCGTCATTGCTTACAGCGTAGGACATCACTTCAATTAAAAAAAAAAATGCACAGTAATTGAATTGAACTTATCCATTTCATAACGATTTCATTTTGATGCCATCACTTACTGTTCACAATGTGGATCCTTTTGAGCTATCTTCTCCAAGGCATTTATTTCCAGCTTGGCAGCTTCACGGTATTTCTCCACATTCTTAATGATCTTCAAGGCCATGCAATAATCCCTGGTCAGGAAAACAATGATAGCAATTAAATGAATTCAATTAAAAACGGATATGACGACGTATTGAGTTCATATTGAATATATATGTATACTATATAATTCTCAAATTTCGCAAATGGCTCCTAACCTATTATTTATTAAATTAATTTGTATACACATATTTCTGGCAAGTATTCTGCGTTGAAGGTGCGCGCTGCGCCTACGAAGGAAAATCGAAAATTGCCTGTTTCGAAGTCCAGCCCACTATCTTCTGGCTGGTAGCGCGACGCACTAAGCATTCGAACAGTGGCGATGCTGCAAAGGCCGGTTTCAAAGCTCTGTTCATCTCTGCATCAAATGTGGAACTGTAAACTATATTCGTAAACTACTAACCTAAGGACTGCTGACGTGGAATTGCCGAAACGTGTTGATGACCCGAAAAAATACTAGATGGCAGCAATTCTATTCTGTTACTCTTAGTTTATCTCATTGCAATTTAGTTACTACGCGTCATTTAAAAATTTTATTTTTCATTCACACAAAAGCACTTATTTCTAAGATATTATTTCGAAGTACAGACAGCAAATTTGCCGGAATTACCTTTCCATATCTTTGACTTTAACAACACGTCCGAACGTACCCTCGCCCAGGGTAGCCATGATTTTATCTGAAATTTCGTAAAAAAAAAAGACAACATTGTAATCTAAAAACGAACTTCGAATGTACCAATCGTAGTTTTATAGTTCAAAATGGTTAAATTTTATTCAGTTAATGCCTCATAATTTTTCTTTTTTCTTTTTTCGGAATAGCTAATTAATTAAACAAGTGTGAACTGAAATTGTAACTTGTTTCCTTTTTTGTAATGAAAATTTTAAGCTCCAAATGACATATCCCGTAATAAGTTATTGAAACGCGCGACGAGTTCCATTTCTTAAAATTTCAATAAATTAAACAAGTTTTGCGTGAAAAAAATCAAAAGGACATATGTGAAAAATTGCAAACCGATAACAATTAAAACGAACTTTAAAGCAAATTAAGAGCAACTTTGCAAGGCTCCCCCATGAATCGGGCAAGTATGGCAAACTCAAACGTGAACTTTAAAATCGACGTCAGTTTCAATTAAAATAAAAAGTTATCATATCAAGCATCTAGAGTACAAGACGACTGGAACGCGAGGTGTTCAACTAGAACTTCTTTGCTGCTTCTTCGAGAATTGCACATAAAACCAAGAACAAAATACGCCCGTTTGCAGAACGATGTGCAAATGTACGAGTGGAACCTGTTTAATTATGCGTGACACGGAACGATTCCGGGCGATCTTTCTATTTTTGCTTTTATGTGCGGATATGCGGCGCGAACGCGCATTATCCTGCAGATATTTTTGTTTGCTTGTTGGCTTTTTTCGTTCATTAGCTTGCGCTGTTCTTGCGTATCATTAGGAAAAAAGGAAATAGTAAAAGGAAAGAAAAACAAAAAGTTGTCACGAACATCTGTGATGAAGTATGTCGCCGGTGTGATATATCAAGTGGCCATCAGCATCATCTTGTATGACGGGCTTTGCTGTCTGTTATCGTTAATCGGAATAGATTTTGCGACACGGTAACGAGTAGAGCGAATTTGGTTGAGCGAAAAACGGTGAGGGTGGCGGCGGTGGTGGTTGCAGTTGTGGTGTGTACGGGCAAGCGAGGTGGTCGATCGACGACGACGACGGCGAGTGCGGCAGTTGATGTTGTGGCAGCAGAGCAAGGTAAGGCAGACGGGCAGGCAGGCGGATGAATCGCAGGTCGTGGTCGTGTTCGACGTTTTGCAATGCAATTGGGTTCGGTCGTGAAGGTGTAGGTTAGAAAGAGAGAAAAGAAAAAAAGAAACAGAGAAAAAGAAAAAATCCGATGCGCAGCCAATTGCCAAGAAATCATTGCCGTCATCACGATCATCATCGGCAACGTTGTCCACAACAATTACAGCGCCATCGTTCAGCGTCACAGCATTGCAGGCAGCCATTATTCATTATTCGGTTCGGTTTGATTGCGTTTCCATCCCACGTTGACACCACATTAACATCAGTTCATCAACATCATCCAAAGTCCACAGCAAAACCAATGTTATCCCATCATCACCATCATCATCACCATTTGTTCAATTTCATCATCATCATCATCATCAAGTTGTTCATCATACCCAACATCATGTGATTATCATCATCATCATAATCAGAAAAAAACACGAGAAAAATACGTATCGTTTTTTCGGTAAGAAAATAGTTCGGACAAATTTTTGATTTGGTATGTTTTTACAAACATTGTTGTTTTTGTTTAATAAATGTAAATAGTAGTTAAAAGTATTATTTTGTCTTTTTAAACGTTAAAAATTATAGTAACATAATATAATGGAAGAAAACAGTAACTCAAACTGAACTCAATAAAATCTGGAAAAATGCAATATAGTTATAGAGTGTTTAATAAGTAGTAAAGGGGTTAAGTTGGGCTAAGCCCGCCTAGTTTCTATATAGGTATTACTGAGTTTTTCTTCTTCGGGCAATCTATTAAAATAACGACTTTAAAGGGATGTAACAGATGAAGAAAATTCGCCAAAGCGAAGACTGGACAAGCGGACATGATCCAGGCTGCTGTAAGTAAATAAACTCTTCCCACTTTACCGACTATCAAGAGCCCGAAAGTTTTGATGTTGAATGATTAACAAAATCGATTCCAATATGTTGATGACCTACAATTTTCTGACAAAAATAACACACAGATTGCATAGATTAAAAATCAATACGTCGTCGTATTGACATGAGATAGTCTCGCAAAAAGCAATGAATGCAAATTATGACAAGTTGTCAAACATTTTAATATCTTCTGAAATATTTGAGGAAAATCACAGAGTTTAGAGTTGTTAAAGTATTCCCAAAACACATGCAAAGTAACAGCAAGCGTGCCTTACTTCTAGAAATTTTCGCTATATTTGAATTGTTAGTGATTTTAGTGGTAGTAATGTTAGTGTTAGTGTACATTTTTGGTGGGTGTAGTGATTGTTTCTGATGCGACTAAGCAAATGCAGAACGCAAAACTGTCAGATTTCGCTCGCGAATTCACATCTGGTCAAGCTGTAGCATACAGTACACGCCATTATGCTCGGCGGCCCACACATTTCGTCCGACATTTGGCATAAGCTAACTTCGAGTGCTTGCAATGTGCCGTGCCGTGCAAAGCGTTAGCCCTCTAAACTAGTTGGCAGAACAAAGAAAGCATGAGTAGTGTGCAATAGAAAGGTGTTCTTACAAATGTTGATAAGGTTTTTGGAATGCGAGATCTTTGAAAGAGTGCCGCGGAGGTGGCACTCTTCGACAAGGCTAGCATGTGCTGCTGGCGCTGTTGGTGCTGCTGATAAGCCTGCATTTGCTGGCGCTGATAAGCTGCCGTGGACGACGGCGTGGCACCAGCGGCCGCAGCGGCAGCTCGACGACTGCTTGCACTCGCGCTGCTGATGCCACCGACGCCGTACGAGTAATACGGATCGAAGAGATACGATTTGTGGGAGCTTCCAGCAAGACTGCTGTGCGGCTGATAGCGACTGCCGCTGGCCGAATCCAGCTCCCCTAACAGCGCCGCCGTTCTCGACGTCGCCGTTGGCTGATAACGCTGCGAGCGCCCCGCAGCCAGACGCTCGCCAATCCCGCCAAAGGCTAGCGCGCTCGAGCTGGCCGACTGCCTCAAGCCGTTCGTCTTGATTGTGGCCGTCGGCATATATTTGGCGAGATCGTTGTTGTTGCGGTCTGCCTGCAAGAAACGGCTAGTGTCTGGGATGGACGACTTTGTTGTCGTTGTGTTGGATGTGCTTGCGGTAATTTTTGTGTTGTCTTTGTTTTGTGTTAAGGTTGGTTTTGTCACTTCCTTACTACTCTCATTGGACTCTTCAGAGCTATTCTCCGAGGAGGACTCACTCTCCGTAGTGGGACTAGTTACTTTTTTCGGTTTCGATTTCGTTTTGGCTTCCTCTTTGGCGTCCATGGCGCCATTGTCACCGGCCACTGTCGCTGGCAACGTTTCTATAGCGCCAGCGCCCGTCTGGTTGTTATTAGCATCGGGTTGTTCATTACTTTCCAAAGGCTCTTCACCGTTGTTATTGCCCTTTTTTTGGATCTCCTGCAATTTTGCCTCATCCTGCGCGTATTTAGCTAGACGCTCCTTGATCTCCTTGCGTTTGCGCATTCGCTCCTCAAATTTTCGTGCCTCAAGGAATTGGTTGTCATCTTTTAGGGCAGCCAGGATCGCCGCATTATCGGCCGATGACCGGTCATCCCGAAGTAGTTCCAGCTCTTCCTCATTCAGCGCCTTACTTTGTGCTTGCGCACGCGGTAAATCCCGCCCTGAGTTCTTGCGGCGATGCGCAAAGCGATTTCGCGAATTGGGCACCGTATGCTCCTCGGCATCGTAATGCGGCGACAATAGAGCCGCTGCGGGCTCTGGCGCGGCTATTAAACTCTCGCTCGTTTTATTGCGTCCATAGGTACGCGGTCTCCTAGTGCTAGCCACGTCGAGATCAGCGTGCGGATCACGACTTCTGTCCTGACCGTCAAGCCTGGAGCCGTCATAGTAATTGCTGTAGTCCAGGCCGCTGCGTGGCTTGTAGCTCGAGGCATATTCGCCGTTCCGTGCGTACCGATTAGACGTCGAGGGATATCCAGTGCCGCCGCGCGCGTGCAGCGCATCATAGTCGTCCAAGTAATGGCGATCGTAGTGGCTGCCACCATAATTCCGGCCCGAACGATATCTGCTGCTGTAGTCGAGTGGATAATTACTATCCAGCAGCGCCAGATCGCTGCGTCCACCATTGCTTGTCGTGCTGGTCAGGTAACCGCTGTCGTTGGAATCGCCCAAATATCGGCTAGTTTTATTTTTGGTTAGGCGATATGGCGTGCGTTCTTTGCGATCGGCGGCGTTGAACGAGCTCGATGACAACTTTGGCTTTGTGGCGCTCAGTAGTTTGTGACTTGTGGCCGACTTGGCAAGAGGATTGGCATTCTCGTCGGGCTCGAGTGTTTTGTCACGATCCGTATCGTGATTCTTGCGACGGCCCACACGGTCTAAGATATCTGAATATTTGTTTTCGAGGCGGGAGATCGTGGAGACTTTGCTGGTTGCGGCCACTGTGGGGGTTTTGTCTTTATCCATGTCTTTTCTCTGCTTTTACGAAAGAAAACCGGTGGAAAAGTTAGTGGAAGGGGAACTCGCATGCGATCCTTTAAGAAGTGATATTACAAATTTAAGAATCAGCGTAGGAAGATAGACGTGGTTATCTTTTTCATATCCTTTAATGTCAATTAAAGTAACGAATCTACAGTTTTCGGAATCTTAAACTGTCATTCGATGGAGTCTAAAAATAAACGGGCGCAGAGAAAATAGTTGCATGACATAAACCCACTAAAGGTGGAATATTAATGCTGTTGCGATTCACGAATATCAATATGTGTACATAAAAATGCCGGTCGATTGCTTCTTTCAAAACTGTCAAATTTTAATTGTTCTATAAACATTAATGTTAAACTGACGACTCAAGAAAACTCATACGAATATTTATTTGAATTGAAATTAAAAATAAAACTCTTGTGTATGCACGCTCGAACACCGATTGCTTGCTTAATAGCCGCACCAACACACCATAACATTTCTGAATCGACCTTCAAAATATGCACACACATATGACCACGACCGAATTTTGTGTATAAAACACCGAAATAAAATTGCGATCAAGACACACACACCACAACAGTGGCCAACATGTGTGGGCAAGGCAACAAAGCGAGCCAATGAAAGTGTGAGCTAAAAACTAAACATAAATTCCTTCTGACGAAAACGTACTAAAAACACTCAACGAAATGTGAAAATCTTTGCTAAAATATCTGCTGCATATACGAAACATTGCTACAGTGTTACCGATCGCAGTGCAGCGCAGGAAGCACTCCGCTGTTTGTCAGTATGTATGTCGCATTGTCAAGACCGCGTGTGGGAATCTACTTTAATATTGGCGGACGCTCCACCCCGGCACAAATCGTCTACGGGCCAACGCTAACACCGAAAAATCAAAACCAAGGGAGTCATCGGCATTAAAATTTAATACTTTTCTCTATGCAAACAACGGCTCTGAGCGCGGAAATTGGTCGATGCCGGCATTTGATGTCCACATTTGTAATATCACTTCCAGGACTTTGTACGTTTTCAGCCACATATTGTACTAACATCATCGTCGGCGCGCCGGCCGAACGTGCGCATTAACGGCTTATAGTAAGAGCCAACTGGACTCAGGTTCGAGCGCAAACGATCCAGCGCCGAGACAGCTGTCGAGCTCTTCTGGTATCGTCCTGTGCCGGTGCTGGTGCTGGGTCCGGTGCCGCCGTACCCACCGTAGTAACGTCGGTGCCGGTCACTCATCGCGACGTCGCCGGAGGAAGACGCAGTCTCGCCCTCGCCTTCGCCGTGGCGCGTGTCCTTTTCGCTTTGGGAATTTTTGCTGCTGTTGTTGGCGTTCGTTGGGGTTTTACTGCCACTGCGTTCTCGGGTCACCGGGCTTTTGATATCACTGTCAGTGGATACAACGAAGCATTAGTGACGCCCACCAATCTTTGCAACGCTTCCGGAAATCAAATCAAACGACACTCGGATACATACGATCACCTTTTACCGCACTGGCCACCTTGATCGCTCTCGCCTGCTTTGCGTCACTATTTTCAATTCGATTCGATTTCTATAAATTTGCAACTTTCGATTCTATATGTAATATCTGCGAATTCACAGAGTGCACGGTATATTTGAAATCCCAATTATCGCGATCGGCGCGATCAACGCGAATAACATTACGTCGCAAGAGCAAAAATTAACTGAACGCGCAGCAAAGAAAATTTAAAAAGTCTGCGATTCACAAATAAATACACACAAAAAACAAAATAAATTAAAATAGAAATATTGTGTGGAAATGGCGTGAGTGCCGATAACACTGTGCACAACAAGCGTCGAAGAACAGCGACGCACCGAACAGCGGTGTGCGATGGCAAGGAAAATCGCCGACGAACAGATGGGGGCGTGAAAGCTTTTCCAAGCGCGCTGTTCCTTCGCCTTCGCTTTTGCATTACTTTTGCGATTGTCAGTAAAACTCAATGGAAATTTTCATAACTGCGCCACAAAGGTGCACACAAAGGTGAACACACCGAAAAAGAAGACGAAATTCTCGGGAAGTTCAACCGGACAATACCGAAATAAGTCGCCGCGAACGGAAATATGTGCGTCGGCACACCTGGTGGGGGCCGCCGATCACACACTCGCTTTGAAGTGCGTAACGTTTTTAGTAACCGCGAAGACGAAAGTCTAAGTGTCGAGATGACAATGTCTGCCGCATGGGGCGAAGGAGACGCTGGAAAATCTGAAATACTACATAGAAGGCTTTGAAGAGAAAAATAGTTTTTCTTGGCCCAACATATTCTTCGGAAACAATTTGAGCGAACTGCAGTGAAATCAACGATTGAATTATGTTAAGTGAATAAAACACCTCAAGATTGTTGATTGGCGCAAACATAAAATTATGGCGTGTCCCATATTTTTACATTTTTGTAATGGGTTGGATGGAAAAAAAATTCTATGGAACTTATATTTAAATATGGACGCTCATTTGATCATCATCCCCGAATAAAATACATAAAGCTTCATTTTATAACAATAACTGGATAATTGTTTTTCGCATACAACGGGAATTCCAAGTGCAAGCTCCTAGTAACGCAACATAAACGTTTCTCTAAATAAGAAACACATCGCTCGGGACGTTGTAAACTTTACACCACAGTAAATAAAGCCGGCCTTGCCAGTGTAGGGTGTAATAATGCAAGCGTCCAACACAAAAGAAATGCAAATATTCAACTTGTTTCCTTATTCATTCCCAACCTGGACATACAAACAATCAAAGAATGAAAACAATGCAAGATTGTTTAATTCCGCACACTGAATGCACGGCGAAAACATCAACCGATAGTTCGTTGTGCTATATTACTTCCTGCTACATTGACGTCTCAAGCTAATGACAACTCAATAAGAAGACAACTGAAGAGTTACGAGCTTTTGACTGTTGAATCAAAAATATGCCCGATTACCGGCCAATCGCACTCATCTCTAAGGATGTGTGAATGAATATATTCCTTTATGCGGCCACTTAAAAGAGAACAATGCATAAACCTTGAACTCAAAAACATTCGCCGACGACAACGACTTCTTAATTACGCACTGCTTTTGAAAAATAGGAAAATATTCGGGTAAACCGAGCACGTCTGTGTTGATTCATTCACATTTGAAAGTGTGTCGGTATGTAAATTGGATAGAACAGTTTCCCGACGGGCAGAAAGCTGGAAAGGAACATTGCGAGCCAGCGTAGGGACAGTGGGCGTTGTGAAGCTTTTATCGGCCGAATGTGAGGCTCTCTGTGCGAGTTGATCCACCTGAGCTAATTCATAGACGTTGTTGCTGTAGCTGCGGCACGAGCTTTTTATAAATGACGACTCTTTGAAGCCAGCAGCGCGAGAGAACGAGAGAGCCATACCTGGCTATTTTTAAATACATCTTTTCTACAAAGCACGAGTGTATTTTTGAAAACGTTGACTCAAAATAAGTTTTTGCAATTTACACAATTTAGGAAAAAAATGCCATAATATACGAATGACGTTTGCACTTTTGCAAACATCACTATGCATTTTTATTCATATTTGGACAGTTATTAAACAGTAAGCTGCAAACCGATTGGGAAACTAGTCAGAAATTATAGAATTGCACATTTCGGTATTTTGCAGTTATTACCACTACTCGAGTGGTAATATTTAAATGTATGAGGCAGACAACCAGCCATTACGGATCTGGATAATCGCCCGGTCCTCCTTTACACGTGTCAAGCAGCCACTCATCCTAACCCATTCGGGCGAGTTGTGCTAAACGATTTCACATTTGGAGAAAACTATTTTTAGTGCAGCACCAAAGCGCAGACATAAACGTCACAATTTCAAGGGAACGTCGGCAGCCACAAACCATTTTCACACAACATTCGCCGAGAACGCGTTATTAACATTCGGGAAGAGCAAATTCCATAAGGCGTATTGAAGCGTTTTGTTTTACATAATTCACAGCCACCAATGGCAAATCGCGTACGCGGGGCACTAGTACCCAAAGCAAGAGCGGCGATTGTTCGGAGGTTCGTGCTGTTTTCTGCGTGATCGTGATCGTCGCCGCGCAACTGTCGCAGGACGGACGCAAGAGTCGTCTTCGATTTGATTTACGTTGGGGTGGTGTGTTGAGAGATTCTTCTTTCTATGCGGGCGTAAGTAATTGTCAAAGCACCGATTTTTGACCGAATACTCGCCGAAGTAACGAAAGAAAAATCCCATCTGGGCGCGTTGGCACTGTGTCGTTCGTGTCGGCTACGCCGAGTTGTTGTTTTTACCGATTTCGCTTCTGCTGCTGATGTTTATCAGGTCGTTCGCTCGGATTTCGTCGAAAGCGCTGCAACAGACTGTTGCAGCTTTCCGACAGCAACTGCGTAACGCTGGCCGCTGTGGCGCTACGTATGTAGCGACGCTGTTGACGCGCTTGCGGCGGCGGCGCATCGCCAGTACTTGCCAAGGTGCTGCTGCAGTTGTCCGTCGACCCTGTCAACACAGATGATCGTGCCGACGAGGAGTCGTCGGCGTTGGAAACATTTGTTGTGCTTTGCGTCGTTGCATAGACGCCGCTGTCGCCGCTGGTGGACGTGGACCCATTACTTTGCTCGCACTTGGTTTTCTTTGACTTGTTGGCGTTGTTGTCGGCCAATATTTGTCGCTCGCTTTTCTCCCGATGAAAGCGACTCAAGAACGTTGTGGCCATTTCCTGTGCCCTTCGCGCTTTGAATCACCCGCAGCCACAGACTGTTTCCTTCGCAGCGTTTGCGGGAAATTAAGAATATTTTTATTTTTATAGATATGGCGATCTTTATTTGATTTATGAAAACACCCACACAACAACGTAAACCACAAAGCAACGAACTATTTTACCAGGCCAACAACATTGGTCAACGTCTATTTCAATGCAATTCAGTCATTGAAAGGAAATGAAAAAAAAACGTGATTTCATGAGTGATCAATTAGCGATTCCTTGAAATTGTATTATACAATTTATCCGCAAATGTTAAACGTTTCATTCGGCTAATTCTAAAAGATTTCAAGCAAGGCGCAGTGTTTGGTTCTTCAAACCCAATAAAAACCAAACGGCCGATCGCTTCGATACAGGCTGGCTTTAGAACTCGAAAAATTATTAAGTGCACAATAGGTGTGCCTTTCAACGAACAGATCGTTCTAGATTATTTAGATGATTGAATTGTTTACTTTTCGCAAACTACGAGTTCTGCTCAAAACTGAGTGAACCACACTAAACACGTGTCGACGTCGCACACGCCTCCTCTTGGGCGTTACGGACGTCACACCCTGCCACCAGACGATCTAAACAGACGCCTGGCACGCACACACACTCAACGCAGGGTACGGGCCGGTACATCGGAACCGACTGAATCGCTTTCGCAGGTCGAGTATTGGCCTACTCAAAGAACGCTGCGTATGTTGAATACTGTCTATTTGCCTGCTGACTTGAGATCGTTATACTTGTACGTTGTTCTGAGCGAATATATTAAATAAATGTTTGAATTTCAAGAAAATTAATTTCGCTTTGACCAAAATAGCCTCATGCTCATTGTTGTTATTGCTATTATTGGCGTTGTTTTGTGTTGCTGCTGTATGTGTATCTTCCGCCGTTTCCGCACGTTGGCCAACAGTCTGAAGTGGGATCTGATTTGTGGCGAGGTCTCCTTACGTCAATACACCGAAATGACTTTATATATTTACTGTATTATTAAAAAAAATTTGCAGTTTCAACAGTGCAGAATCTGTTTGTTCGCAGCTGCAGGCCAATTTCATTCCTTACGCTGGAGCATCAACACTTCCACAGAATTAACGACTTTTTAAAGCGATGCATTCAAACAGTCTGCCGGAAGTTGGCAGAGGTAAACAATTTTTCGGACTACTTTTTTACCCGCTTAACACACATTTATGGCAGTCACTAGCCTCATGAAAATGCCAAAATGCTTTCAAACAGTGTCACTCATTTGTTGTTGTATCGATCGTCGATCGTGACGAGATCTTGAGATACTTGTCCGTTTTCCGTAGTTTCGCGAAACGAGAACAATTCACTCCGCTGCGATAACCGTCCGTATGTGCCCCGCCGCAGCACTAATAACATTTCAAAATATCGCCTCGCGAATGGCCACAAAGTGTTCGCGCGCGCCCGTTCGGCGACAGTGCGCTAAGCTTCTGTGGTGGCAACACTGTGGCCGGCGGCTACTACTGTGTTGAAAAATGCTTTTCGATATTTTAAAAATAATTTTGGGTTTGTTGGTCTCAGTTCAACTATTGCCGCTATGCGGTGCTGTCGAGATACAGTAAATTTTTCGAATTTCCGTAGCCAAGAGAGCTGGCGAGCGCTCGCGAATGCCTCCGCTACTGCGTTTGTTTATGCCGGAGATGGCAGAAGCAGTACTGAAAATTTCAAAACACAACATTCCCAGGGGGAGCATTCGAAGACGGCTGCCACGGGCAGTGCTGATGCGCAAGCACACGCGCTGACAGGCACATGCGAGAGAGCGACAGCGTCGAGAAGATCTCCGCACATGTTCGGCAATGTTGCGAGCGGGAATGCAGACTTTTAGTACAATAATTTGTGCATTTGTGCACTCTTTTTCGGGCTAAAGCAAAGCACCGCGTGCCGACGTTTTTGTAACATTTTCTCGCGTGTTCCTACTGGACGCTAAAGTCGTCCAGTAGGAACACGAGGATCTCTCGCATTTCTCGCGAGGAAAATGGAAGATGTTAGTGTCAAAAATGTACGCCATAATTTGTACGAAGACTAAACACGTCGCTTAATTAGCAAATGTCAGCTTCGAGTGCTTACAAGCTAATTTCGACATCTTTGGTGCACAGCGCTCGTTGAAAATTCGCATTTCTTGTGAGCGGCAAACAACGTAGTTGGCGATTTGTATGGCTAGAACACCGGAAAAGCAATGGCGCTTAGTATATTAGGGTTTTTATTTTTATTGTAGTACATCTGAATCACAATGTGGAAATGTGACTGTTATTTGTAAAACTCTTTTAGATTCCTTAAAATGTACAATCCCCGCTTGAAAGGGGGATGGCGTTAAATAATTGGGTTCATGCATGCTTTGTTCTCTAAAAAACAATTTTTCTTAATTTGGAGAAGCTAAACCACATAAAGCACGCACGGAACGGAACGTGTAAAATTGCGTAGAAATTATTGGCAGTCGCTACTTCAGGTTTAACGTTCAATTTTGTGAGAAATGATGCCACACGAACGCTGATGTAGCTGGTTAACGGTAGCACCTAAAGATATGCAAGCATTTTGCTCAAAAGTTCTGACTGTGAGCTGTGGGATCAACAGCAAACCCTCTAATAATAGGAGGCGCAACAGCTGTGCAGCAGCGCAGAGTCGAGCAAATCCCGACGATGCGAGTTTCAGCGACAAAACAAGCCCAATAGATATTTTTGCGCAACGACGAGAGCACACACACAACCACGTGCAGAAGAATTATATATACTGAAAATTGATTGTAAGGGCAAAGTGGGACCAACAAATCGAAACACAATAAATACTGGTAACTAATTGCTACCGAATTCGCTGCATAGTCGTGTCAATCTTTTTATAAACTTGGCTGGCAGCGGTAAAGACAACCGAAAACTATGTATGAGCAAAGTGCTCGCACATCCACACACACGCACACATACACCAGACAGCACGAGCACATGCACCACATACACACCCACAGCCGTAAGTGGAGACGTGTGTACTACTTGCACAGTTGGCGAGTGCGGGAAAACTGACATTGAAATGGTTTGTTTACTTGCCGAGTTTCGCCAGTGTATCTGTAGCGGCAGTCGCGGCCCGCGTGCAACGGTAGCTAGCTGCAGCTGCACATCTCCATAACGTGCGATAAATTATGCCGAAAATTTCGTAGCGCAGCATCTGTACGTCTGCTCGAAAATTCAATCGAGAAAAGGAGAAAAACTGTACTCGCCCGAGCGGCATGACTAATCGCGCTATATTTGTGTGCGCGATCAGTGACGAACGACCCAAAATATGAAATGGGCTGTCTTGCACAGCGCCAACGGTTTGAGGAACTGAGTGAAGGTGGCGGTGCGCCGTGACGTATGCGTAACATGCAATACGCGCAAACTAACGCGCTAACGTTTACATTAGCAGGTTGCGTATACGTCAAATAGAGCAGCAGACAATTCACTATGTACTGGGTAATTAATAATGTTTTCTTAATTATAACTTAAATGTGTGTAATAATCATGGCAATTAAGAGAATTAACATACACTGCGCGTAAATATTGCACAAATTAATTAATTGCGCTAGGACTATATTTCAATACATTTCGGAAGGATCTTAAATTTTGTGTCGTCTTGAATAAAGAACATCCAAATAGGTAAAAAAAACAATCTGTTGTAGTTTTATTTACAATTTCTTTGGTGAGAGCAATGGATATCGTTTGGGGATAGTCGAACTTAAAGTAGTATGAACTATATTCTCAACCGAAGCGGCAATGCACGGCTCTTGAAAGCATCAATTCTGAGTACCTAGTAGTCGTTTTTGTGCCCAAAACAATTGGTTTTCCCAAGTCACAAAGAGATCTTTGTAGAAAAGCCTCAACCTTTTGAAAAAATATATAATGCTGCATACCCCGACTAACCAAAACTATCCCCAGTAATGAAAGATCGTTCAAGATGGAACAGAAACTGAAATTGCGCTGTAATGTTTTACATTTGCCCCGATCCAGCAACCGAATTATTGAACCAACAAGGTCCACAATGTCGCGTGTAAAACTATATAGAGACTTGACCAGATTTACCAGACACCAGATTTGGAATTTGAATAAAATGAAAGCACAAGAATAAGACAACAATCCCAAAAATTAAATTGCAAATTATGGAGTCGAGGAGTGGAAATTCGCCTTAGTCAGCTTGCACTCATAATATTTGACGATTGGGTTGCATCACTGACGCGATATTGCGGCAGCCGGTGACTGCGAGTACGTCTGTAACGGTCAAATGCAAATACGGCGGCGCCAAATTCAAACGCTGTGAAACAACACACCGCGAATGATAATTTCGGCACCGCAGCACACTGCGCAGGTGTCCTGCTTAATTGTCTGTCGGCGTGGCCGTTTTGGGTTATGTCAACAAACTGCGCGAATGGTTTTTGACCAAATACAGTAACGCTAGAATCAGCAGTTAACAGAACAAAGTACAATTGGACAGCCCAGCGACGAGTATTTGAGATTCTTGCGCGAGTAGGTTTTTGCGCACTTCCTCTGCGCCGGCCACGCTCATTAGGAATGCGTGAAGTGTTCGCGCTGCCTGCATTCATTTTAAACGAAAATGGCCGCTTACGGTTGGTTGTGTTTATTAGAATGTTGACGAGCAATGAAAACATATGGGCCAACACCGAATAACATTTGCACGCTTTGCGGCAGGCGGTCGTTAACGGGTTAATCACTTGGAAAGCATAAGCCATGCAAAGCGCAGCTCGAAAGCACAGTTGCAGCAACACGTACGGAACGAAACTGAACGAGACGAACATAAAATTAGATGAATAATATATAGAATCTACCTCGATATAGTGCAGTGCTAGTGCAGATTGGGACATTTGATTTTGCGACTGATTTAAAATAACAGAATTACTTAGTTGCCGTTGCTGCAGTTGCAGTTGTTGTTGTTGCTGCTGCTGGGTGGCCTGCGATATGGTCAGCTGATGGAAGATAGGCGTCGCCGCAGCGAGGCTGCGGTCGAAGCAAACCGCCGACGACGAGGCGGATTGTACGAGCGCGTGACGAGGTCCATGGTGGGGTAAGTGTTGGTGGGGAAGTTGTTGTGGATATTGTTGGTGTTGTTGTTGCATTAAAACTGCACCACCATTTTGCTGCTGCTGATAGAGCTTCTGCTGCAAGTTGCCCACACTGAAGTTGCCCGGCTTTGCGTACAAGTAGGGCTCGAACGTCTGCAGCACTTTGCGCTCATGTTGTTGCTGCTGCTGCTGCGGTGGCTGCGGCTGCACGGGCACGTTGTAGTACAAGCCGACGTGCTGCTTGTTGACTGACGGCTGCCCCAGTTGCAGATGCAACGCGGCCGGGTGTTGGGCCGCGGTGAAGGAGGCTGAATGCGAGAGCGGATTGGTTCCGGCGGGGCGCGCTGCCAGTTGCTGCTGCGTCATTTGGGGCTGGCCGAAGAGAAACGCACACTTCTGCTGCTGCTGTTGTTGCTGATGTGGCGGTAGAGGTTGTGGTTGCGAGTTGTACTGTGTGCCAGGGACAACAAATTGTGGCTTTTGTTGCATAGGACTGACGTACTTATTCTCCTTGTTGGTGTTTTTTTGTAAGAAAGCGGCCAAGCCGGTGGCCATTTTGGGCTGCTGCTGCTGCTGCATTAATCGCTTGCCAACGTTCGTGGCCGAGGCGGTGTGCTGCAATTTGTGCTGCTGCTGCATGAAGGGGTCGGTGGCGCCGCTCATGACTGAGCAAGCGAACGAGTTCCAGTTCAAGAATGGACGCTTCTGTTGTGGGTACGGCTGGGGCGACGCTGCTGTCGTTTGTTGTTGTTTCGACTGGCGCAACATCTCGGATTGTTGTTGTGGCTGCAATATTGCCTGCCGCTGATAGGACTGTTGGATTTGCGACGTGGAATTTGACTTTGCGATCGGATAGTTTTTCTTAGGGACCGATTGTTGTTGTTGTGGCAATTGCGGTATCTGCGACCCAATCGTCGTGTCGCTCGCTTTGCTGGCAACTGAATTTTGCGCAAGTAAATCTTTCGCTTCCGCTGCTTTTGCGGCAGCATTGGCTGTTTGTGATGTGGTTGTTGCCGCCATCGGCGCCTGCGCCGGTGTAGCTGCTGCCTGCCCGGCTGTCAACACCGGGGCAGCTGTTGTTGGCTGTGTCGCTTTGCTATTGTGGCTGCCGCTGTCCATTTTCAACATATCATTCAAGCATTTTTCGATCTTGTTATCGGCGTCCTTTTGACGCTTTGTCAATTCTAAGTTGGCACTGCTTTGCACTTTCGCGATTTTGTGGCCCCCCTCGCCGGCAGCACATGCGGTGCTTGTAGTCGATTTCGGCGGTTGCTGCTGCTGCTGGTTGGACTTGGCATCCGCTGTGCTGGCTGCGCCCGAAGGTATGTGAAACGTCGAGGTGAACTTCGACAAGTGGGGCAAATGGGTGCTACAGCAATTCGTTGCTGTCACACTGCCGGTGCTGATGGTGCTGTTGCTCTTCTCCGATTTGCGCTCAAGCGAAGGCGAATCGGCGGCGGTAGCTGCTAGCGTCACATTGCCATTGTCCGTTGTGCTAGGCAATTTTTGTTCCTTGCTAGTGGACAGAGTTGATGTCACTTTCGATTGCAATAGTTCTTTCTGCTGTTTCTGCTTCTGCCGTATCATCAGCTCGTCGCTCAGCGCCGATGTGGGCTTCTCATTCGGAGCTACTAGCGAAGTTGTCATTGCAGGGGCAAGTGCTGAAGGCGCAGTTGTCGTCGGCGCTGCCAACTGCAATGACTCATGCTGCCACTGCTGCCGGTTGGGTTGCGTTTGCTGCTGCTGCTGTATATAGAATGGGCTATATTTAGGAGCGCTTCCAACACCCAACACGCTCGAACTTGACGAACTCTTTAGCAGGCCGCGCACGGGATGGGTGACTGTGCTGGAAGCGGCTGTTGTTCTCGGCTGACTTATTTGTTTCGACACGCCTGGCACAGCGATGTCTTTGTGTTGCGGCTGGGCGCCTAGCAGTATTGCCGTGTTTGAGGTGCTGCGACTCAGCGCGGGCAGGTGCTTCATGTAGCAGGGAATCTGCGTTCGGCTGGAGGAACGCGCCAGATTATTACTCGCTGGCGCTGGTACACTCTGTGCGGTCACAATGCCCGAAGGCACGTGTGACAGTGAAACACTCTTGTTCAGATTTGTAATGGACGCGCCCAGCTGTGGCAGGCGCTGCGGCTGCTGAACTGCAGCCTGCTGTGGCGCAGCGCTGCTTACTTTCACCGGCACCTTACTCGCGAAATTCGGCGCTGTTGGCGTTGTGGGCGAGTGCTCGTTGCAGATCAGTTTGTAGAGATCCTCTTTGGTCACGGCCTGCCGCACCTTCATGTCCAAATGTGACAGCGAGGCGTTCTTCTGCAGCTTGTTCGGCTTGCGCAGCTCCTTTTGCGCCGCCTCCGCCACAGTCGGGTCGAAAATGGCCAACTTTTTAGCAGTCTGCGCATCAACTTTCAGCGGGGCGCCGCCAGCACCCACGGACGGCGCGCAGATCTTTTCGTAGTTCCAGACGGAACGTTTCGGTGTTTGGCGCTTCTGCGACGAGGCCAAGTTCTCTGTCCAGAAATCGTTCAGAAGCTGTTTGTTGAGCGACAGGTTCGAGCCGGTCGTGGTCGAGTTGTTTTGCTGGTCGAGCAGCGTCGGCATATCCGCCGTCACAAAACCGCAGAGGTTGGGCGCCGGTTGCACGCTGTTGCTTGATGTGCTGCGCTGCAATTTTGTGCCTTGTGCGCTCGGTTGCTGACCCAGCGAGGCGAATATGGACGGGTACGCCAAGCGTGATTTGTTGCCGAACTGTGGTGCCTGCGCAGGCAAGTGATTACCAAAATTTACGGACGACGACTTGGCCAGGCCTGTGTTGGGCTCATAGTAGGTGCTGCTGGTTAGGGGGTTCGGCGCTGGCTGAGCCGACGTCGTGATGCTTTGACGCGAGTTCGACTTGGATAAAGGAGGCTGCCTGCTTTGCAAGCGGTCGTACAGGTCTTCGCACTCCTGAAACTCCTTGTACAACTTTTTGTCCAGGTCATTGTAGTCCGGCAGGCTTTTGAGGTACTTGTTCATCATCTCGATTTCCGCGTCGTAGAAATTAGCATCCATCTTGACGGCGGCCGTCTGCTTTTCCAGCTCCTGTTGTTGCGTCACCAGTTTGTCCAAATCCAGCCCACGCAATGGTTTCACATTGAATGAATTGTAACCAAACTTTGTTGCGCTAACCGGACTGGACACCGGCACAGGTGCGACGTGGTTGTAGTTGTCGATTGTGGACGATGGCTGCGGCTTTATTAAATTTGTTGCTGGCGCTGCATTGGCACCGTCTGTGGGCGCAGCATTCATCAGACGATGCACATTGCTGCTTGAGCTATACTTTGGTGCACGCGTCGGTATTGGGGGCGGCGGCGAGGAGGATGGAGATGACGTGGAGGACAACGACAAGCTCGAGGCCGGACTAGATGCGATGGTGGCCATCATACGGGGCGGCACTGCCGGTATGGCAGTGGGGGAGCTTATCGTGCCGGTGATGGCATTGTAGGCCAGGGGGTAGTTCTTTCGAGTCAAAGGCGGTGTCGATTTGGGACTGGCGGGCAGGAGCGGGCGACTCTTGCGGGCCGCTAATGGCGACGACAGCGGCGAGCAGAGACCGCTTTTCTTCTCCGCTTTACCGGAGCACATTACAGTCGAAAGCTGCGGCGAAATTATGTGGTACGGCGGCCGTTGCAACAGTGGCGACTGGGCGCTGGGCACGGAAGCCGCCAGCACCGGTTTTCTCGGCTTCTCTTCCGGTTTTGAGGGGACTTTCGTCTCCTTACCGCTACCGCTCGGCCGTATTCCACCCTCTGTGTTGGAGTTGGCATTGTCCGGACAGCTCTTAAGTTGCATAATTACTTCGGTGGCAGGTGTAACTGATGTTGTCGACGCAACCGCGTTAATAGCAGCGAGCGCGGCCCCAGACAATGTGTTTGATGTTTCATTGGCAACCGCAGGTGTTGTTTGTTTTGTTTTGCTTGTATTTGCGGTGAAGGACTTTTTCGCATTTTCACTCATTTAGTTCAGCAACGGTTATGGGGACAAATGCTTTCAAAGAATAGCTTCTTCTTGAATGTGCAGTAAACAATGTTAAATATTGTCCACTTGCGGGGCAATTGAAATTTAGCGGACGAACATTTTGCAATGGGGTTAAAAGTTGGTTACAATACCATTGATTATTTTATACCATCGCCAAGGCCGCAGGACCACATTTACCTTTCTTCTCTCACCAAATATTCGAACCATACCCTACTTTTTTATAAACCGTAAAGCAACGCGAATTAAACAATGCCGAGAAACATGTCTAAAATGTGGGTTTTGTTTAAAGTATTCTATGCAAAAAAGAGAAGAAAACTGTCCTTGAACTGTGTCTGTACTGTAAATTTTTAAGCACCTCTTTTGCCTCTTTCGCCTCAACTTGAAGGTAAATTCTATATGTGTAACATTGAACACCAGCACAGCACAGCACTGAACAGACACGTGGCACCTGTGGCGTGCATGCCACAACACACACTGCAACGAACACAACGCTCCAACACATATGACCAACCTTCAGATACTGCTCCGGTATTTTACCGTTTTTCGGCACCATAATTTTCTTGATAATGATCACCTTGTCGCCCTCTATTTTCTGTATCGTTATGGGCACGCCGGGTTGTGGGCGCTGAACGTGTGGGCGCACTTGCTGTCCCGGCTGTACCGCGGTGCGTATGACTTGTGGTCCGGTTAGAATGCCGCCCGGGTTGAGCTTCGGGTGCACCATGGTGGTTGCTGACTTCTGCAGTAGCGCCGGCGCCGTCTTGGGCTTGGGTTTCGGTACTGGCTTCTGCTCCTTGCTGTCGCCACCGCTGCGCACTATTGAGAAGTGGTACAGCGGCTTGTCGTCGTCCAGCACGCTTTTCTGTGGCACGCTCTTCTTTTCGACACGACGCAACACCACGCCTAGCATTGGCGCTTCGTTCTTCTTCACGGTGATGTGCGACTTTGGCGGCGAGACCCTCTTCAGGTTGACGCCCAGCTTGACGCCGACCGGCGGTGGCGTCTTGGTGCGGTGGACCGCCTTGCCGCTAGGTAACTCGCGGTTTACCGTGTCCTCCACGATCTCCTTGATGTCGTCCATGGTGAGCTCATCGCTCTTCGGCAGATAGGGGTCGGTGTGCAGCGTTGGCTCGGGCGCCACCAGAGGTGACGGGCCAGGGAACAAGGTTGTCAGACTACTGCGCCGCCGTTCCATATTGGGCGCGGAGGCGGTCTTCGACAGCGGAAATACGAGCGGCGATGGGGGTACGATAGTGGCCGAGGTGGCTGCGGCCGCGTCTCCAGTGTTGCTGGCCGCGCTGCTGCGCCTGCTCACGTTTTTGCTCGCGTTTAGCGACACAGAAACGCTGACAGAGCCCGCCGAAGCGGACATCGCTGATCCAATGCTAGACAAGCTCGAACTGTGTAGACGATCTGGTGCGGCACTGCGCTCGCGATGCTGTTGATGCTGCGCGGGCGGCGAGATGGAGCGTTCCGGCTCGGCCTCTGACGGCTGCGGCGCGCGAGCGCCACGCACCGCACGCTGCATGCGCAGCAATTCAATCGAGTCTGCAATGGAGCGAAGTTTCGATGCGTCGTAGTCTTCGGCAGACGACTTGGAACTGGAGCGCTTGGCCCTGGCCCCCTCATTGTCACCCGATTGGGTGGTGACTGCGGTCTCATGACCTTTGCACAAATTCGCGTCCGAGTAGAGCTCCAATTGCGGTCGCGCAGGGTACTCAGCCGCAGCTGCGGTAGACTCAGTGTCGTCGAGTACGTCCGAAAGGGAGGTGATGCGGTCGCGCGCTGCGTGCGAGAGTGGCAGCAGTGTGGCTCTGTCGCAGGGACTGGGCGAGTGCGAGCTTCCCGCACTGCTGCGCGCCGTGGTCGCAATTGTTAGCGTGTCAACCGGGCCTTCGCTACTGGTGTTGGCTGCTATTGCGAAAGCGGCTGCCTGCGATTTTTCCGCCTCGGCGATGGCAGCCGCCTTGGCGAGTGCAGTTTGGATTTCAGCGGCAGCGGCGGTGCGCGCGGCCGCCAATTCCGTGGCAGTCATTTGCTTCACGCTCAGCCGGCGCTCTGTGTCGACCAAATGAACTTGGCTGCGTTGAACTCCGCTCGCGGCGAGATCGGGACAGCTCAACGCGATCAGTTCACTCAATTCACTGGACATTTTCGATCTTTGCTGCGGGATGCTGCGCTGTTGCTGGCGGCAGGGCGAGTGCGAATTGAGGTCGTGCAATGTGGTTGGTTGCGTACGTTCAGGGTTCACCTCTTGCGGTCTAAACTAATCTAATTGATCGCTAACAACTCTGCTGAAGCTGGCAATTGACTTGGATCGCGGTCGACCGTTGGTTTTCACATCAACACTTCCTTGCGAACAATTTGGTTTCTGTCGAAAAGTGATTATTCAACACAAAACTGGCGAGTACGAGATTTTCGTTGCTAGTCTCTCGGTGATTGTTTGAGAAATGCGTTTCAAGTGCAACAACGGCCAATACCCAAGGTATGCTTAACGTAAACTTTCGAACAGCGTACTTTGTTTTTATTTCTATTTCAGAGCTTTTTTGTTATTTGTTTTTCTTTTCATTGCCTTTTTAAATTAACGCATCGCACCGTAGGGTATCGCAGGTTCCGCTGATCAATGTCAATGCCTGCAGCACGCTCGCTCAGCATTGGCATTTTCGCAGCGGCAGCGCCATTCACGAGTCGCTTTCATCTGCCGTACGGCACCGACCGTAAAGACATTCGATTTATTAATTCAAACGAAATTTCGCCTGCAATTAATTTGGCAGTGATTCGTGCAATGCTTCTGGCGCCGCCACTATTACCGAACGCTGGCCAAGGGTTTACGCCAACTAGCCACCGAGATGCAAAGGAAATTCTAATGCCATGACGTCTATGGGGAAAGTATACACGGCAACGGAACACGAAATCTGGCACCCACAGCAATATTTCTCAAGCCAGGGGATGTGAAATCTGTTTACATATCCTTCAAAGAAATACGCTGCTATTTACTGGGCGGCGCGCAGCCAACACACATAAAATAGCCAAGCCAAGCAGTCTGTGCGGCCTTGATCTTTGAGATTGCGGCGGTATTGAGCAAAGCGGAAAGACAGATTATATGGAGAATGTAGAAAGTGTGCGTGACAAAAGGCATACACGTTACCCCAAACAAGGGAGAACTAATAAACCCCGATGCAATTTTTTAAACATTAGATTAAACATTGCATTGTCCTCCTCATTGGTGAGTTTCTTCTTTTGTGGGATTTTAAACACCCGGCATCGAAGAACGACATACGAAACTTTTCGCTAGGCAATTGTTGAGGAAGCGCCACCCAAATTAATTTAGAAACATGAAGTAACAAAAAATTAAAATTTAACAAAAGATGATTCGTTCCCAAAGCGACCAGGCAACGTAAGGAGATATAACAAAGCAATAATTTTTTTTTGGTGCTGACTACGCAGGGAACGTCGAATTCGCGACGCTTCGACAAACTAACATATGTATGTCGGTAATTTGTTTGCTTTCTTATATTATTTTTTCTAGTAAAAATTCAAGTTTCTAACAAAGTGTTTGCACTTTAATAAACTTGGTTGGTTTTTTCCTAGTCTTTATTATTTTATTTTTCAGACTTTTTGGAAAATGAGAGGACACTTCGTACGACTCCTCTAAAACTTACAATCGGCATAAGAAACTTTTCGATTGGCAGTTGTTGAGGGAAATGCATTCAACGCATTAAAAACAATATATATCATAAAATGTGTGCAAAATTGATTTGACGGATTTACTGGTTGCAATAAAAGGTTGTCTACTAAAAGAGATGAGAGAAGAAAGGTGAATGTTGCAACTGAAATGCGAGGCGAGGACCGATTCACGCACACCCGAGTCTCAGTGCGAAATTTGCAAAGTCGAATTTATTTATAAACTGCAGCATGTAAACAAAATGTATCAACAAACTCGAAACAAGCGGACACATTTTCAAGTGTGCGTATGTCTTGCGTCTTCTTCGGCACCCAAACTGAATTCGGCTCAACTCAGCTGCACAGGGTTTGGCGGCGCCTCGAAGTAAAAGTAGCACACGATTTTGCATTTTATAATTTAGACGTTTGTTTTTAGATTTATAGGTTAATTTTTATTTGCATTGTCACATGAACAGTTGTGGCAGCTGATTGCAACCACGACATTTTTTAATTTTTATATTTTTGCACTAATTTATTTGCACAAATGTTTCGGCACTCGTTGGCGGCACGCTCACACGTTCGTTGTGTTTCTACTTTTTTTTTGTTAACTTTTATGCACTTCAACGGGGAATAGCAGATTGGTAAAAAAAAAACGCAAATTAACTACGACAGCAGCAACAACCACAAAGTCCAAACAAGCCAAAAGACATGAATGAATCCATTAATTATTAATTAAACGAATAAATTCAGCTGAAGTAGTGAAAATTGTGAAAACAGAGAAAAATTGGCGGTATTCACAATATGTGTCAACTGCTGCGGCAGAAAATATGAATACTGAACGACGGTCTTCACGGTTTGTCAGCACAACGAGATACAAAATCAAGTGGTAATTTTGTACGATACCCTCGCCAGGTCTGGCAAAAAAAGAATCAAAAGCGACACAAGGATTGAAAGACAAAAAGTGTACTGAAAATGCGGCAAGTCTGACACTAAACTACTTTTGCGTTTGGAGAAAATTTCCTTTTATTTTACTGGGCGTCGTGATCACCGCAAATGTAGAAAGAATAAACGTGTTCGGAACAACGGCCCCCCGTATCTGCACTGACCTCTGCCTGTTTTTTCTGTTAAAATCTTTGCAAAGCGATGCACCTCACCAACGTGTGGAATCAAAATTGTTGCAGGTGACAGTCGTAAACAAAACGGTCAGTGCGCTCGATAAAGCGCATCATTTCTGTGTGCTTGGACTCCGCGTGCGCCGCTTCTGCTGTAGAGCACCGCGAGCTCCGCGCGGGCCTTGCCTCGACGCAGGGCGTACGCACGGCACAGCAGCGCGCGAGCGAGCCACAGACGCACACCACCGCGTCCTCCACACACCAGTGTCGGCTGGCTGAGGAAATGCGGTCGTGCGCGCACACAGCGCTTGCGTTCTGAGTTGGAACTGCTGCTGTGCACTACATAGTACTTTCGGATCTGACGGAAAACAAGGAACAAGAACAAGCAACACACAAATCGGAATCTCAGCGGTCTGTGCGCAGTTAATAAAAAATAAAAGACACAATCATGTGCGAATAGGGACCAGAGCGCACCGGACGGGCTGGGGGTGGTTGGTTGCTTGGTTGGTTCGCCGCCTGACGGGTGCCGTCTGGCGTTTGTCGGCGCAACTGCTTGGCTGGTGCTGTTACTGTCGTGTTAATGTTGCTCTTGGTGCGGCAAATTTGTGCGCGGCATCGCCCAAAAAACACACCAAAACGCTTGCGACCAAACACTTAGAGATATGTTTGTGCGTCCGTGTGTGTGTGTAGTAAGGCGCTGCGTTCGGCTTCATTTGGATTGAATTTATTTTAAAAGCACTTTACTTAGTTTTATTTTCATTCGCTTCGTTCGTTCCTCACGCTGCGTTGCCCGAACATTGCAAATATTTCGCCACTGTTTCGGTCTTTAACTTAGTCAAAGGTTTGCTTCTTTTTCGTTTTAAATCTATAATTTCCTTTCGTTATATCATCATATTTGAGTAATCACTTCGTTCGATCAGTGCAGTGCCGAATCTACATCGAACACAAGTCTTGCCCGATTTCTTCGTTCAGCAATGGGTTTTTTTTTAATGAAATCCAAGCATTTAATGATTGTCGCGACTGACCACCGAGAGAAGGTTGGGCGCGTCTATTTTAATGACTTTCCCGATTAACTGACAACAGTTAACACCAGCGATACAGGTCTGAGTTCCAGCGATCGGAACACGACCACACAGCGAGCAACGAATGTGCATATATAATGAACCGTCTATATGTATTTACTTATTATTGCTTATACTCCCGACGTACCGTCGGCCGTTGCGATTCCGTAATACAAAAGCGCTTAAGTATCTTGCAAAACTGATTTTCGTGTGCCGCACACACAACCGTCTAAAGAAGATTTTGATCTTCTTCTGATTTCGTTTTTCGAAATTGAAACGCTTGCGGACTGCCCGATTGCGCCTCTTTGGCGCAATGGGTAGAAAGAAAAGAGGAGAAAATCGCAAAGATACAAACAAATAAACAAAACGCAGACGAAGCAAATCGAATAAAAAATGGCGTGTTCGAAAACGTTGGTGATGATCGGAAGTGTTGTGGAAATGATGCGCGCGCATCCTAAACGAAAAGCCATACACATTTCTGACGACGTCACCGTTTGACAGCGGCTCGCTACACACACATCGCACATTTGCAAGGGAGTTTGAGAGAACTACGGCTATTTGTACGAGGAGAGCGCGAGAGAGGGAAAGTTATTTTTAAACTCTTACACTCACGACAAAATAATTGCCGCGGTCGAACTTATAGTAAATACTTATATTAAGGAACTGGCGGAGCGCACTGTTTTCGATCAAGCAAGTCTCAATTGCATCAATATCAACTCTTCATTGTCCTCAGTTGTACTGCTTTCAATATCCCAAATAGCCCAAGAACGCCACTGAACCTTTTAATCAAAATTTCCACATCGCACAAACAAAGGCTAACGCTTCGAATTTTATTTTGTAGAGTTCCAAAACTTTTCCAACCAAAACCAAAAACCCTTTCATGTCGATAATGCTATCGATTTTTCGATTTAAATTTTTTACCCAAAAACTACACATCGCGGCCCCATCTCTTTTTAAGATGCTTCCGTTTTCAACAATAAATCAATAAAAAGGAATGTTTCATGTTCAGCCACATTTTATCAACAGTAAAAATATCATCCATAAGGAAAAGGTGCCATCCAAAATACAAAACTAATTGGTTGGTTACACTGATCAACAGCAAAATGCCGATTCTGGTTTCGACATCAGTTCTAGGGTAATTGCTGATTTCGAATCCGCAAGCCGTTTTTAACCCTGGAAGTGCATCGTTAATCGAATCGACTAACAAATACTATACTTTTCCATAAAGGGTCAAATTAACGATGCACCTCCAGGGTTAAAACTTAGTTCATATTTTCGCAAACAATTTGCGTGTTAACTTCGACTTGACTTTTTCCACATTTTCGATGGTAATTTCTAAACTTGAAGAACATTTGCAAAGTGCAACTTCACTTTGGTGAATGAGTTCATTTTATACCCTACCCAAACGTACTGCTTAACAATGGCTTTTACGCAGAACAAAGCTTTTCGTTTGTTCAGACTGTAGCGACATGAAAACAGAATATAAATATGTGTAATGTAAAAAGACATTGACCCCATCGGAATCAGTCCAATTAGTAAATGAGAGCTGTACTAGTCTACATAGAAAATTAAATTTGTCTGCCAACCAACCAACCACTGCTTGTTCCTTTTTATTTAGTCTCTGATGCTTGTAATTTCTTCATTACAAGAGCGACGTTCGTCATTACAACTAGTTAGTCGATTAGGCATCCGAGTCCAGTTAGTGTTAGATAAATGATTGCACTGCCACACAAGATACAAATGATATAGTGCACTACTCACAAAGTAGTCATCGTCATGATCAACAAAATACTCATCCACTATCCAATCGCCGGTGTACGGTTCAAACAGAATGTCGCACTGGGCTATCAAGTCAAAGTTATTCCTTCGCCTTTTCACCGTTTTGCGCAGCAGCAGTTCGCGAAACTCGCTGCTGCGATCTCTTTGAACCGACTTCTCGAAGGCATGTCTCTGGAGCAGATTGCTCTGCTCTAGCTTCCGAAAGAACTGAATTTTTACGATCTGCAGAGAGAAGAGACGGTGCGACACCAGCCTTCAACAACGACAACAGCGAACCAACTATTTAAATTGAATTCAATTGAAGGGAGCTGCTGCCGATGTGTGTGAATTCGTTGACGACGGGCGCGGCACATGCACACGAATATGCCGAAGTAGATCATTGATAAGGTAGGAGAAACAATTGATGGGCGATGCTGCACATTTAAGGTTGCTACGAACCTTTGTTTTGGGTCACAGTCACAAATTGATTGCAAAATATCTTTGGGTAGGAATGTTTGTGTTGCACACAGTATTCTGTCTGTGTTTTACTCTTGTAGTGAATTCCAACCCCACGATGGTTCTATATATCGATTCAGCGTATCGATCGAAAACATATATTTACCTAATGGCCGTAGATTGAGCACAAACGTTGTTTAAAAATGAAATCCCAAAAGAGTGGGAAAATAAAATCGAAAGCCAATTTGCCAATCACCGGTTTTTGTGATAAGAAGTTCAGTCCTGTTCCCTAACGGATTCTTAATTACGTAGCGCAAAAATGTCGATATCACCGTTTCCGTCTTTTCCTCACGGCTAACTTGTGAACCAAGCATCCACATATTATGGACCTTGTCAGGTAGATCAAATCAGTTACAATGCCAATAGTGAACTCTTCCTTCTTTCAATGAAGGGTGCAACAAATTGATTGGAGGCCATCACTATGCTCTGACATTCGCAATCGCCAAGCTCAAAACACAAGCAAATACGTTTATTTTTACGAATGCAATGCTGATCCGAGAGATTTCTCATGGGATACGCAGACAGTGGGTACCTGAACTCTCACGTGCATTGCTATTAGCACAAATTTTTAAGTGATCAAAAATGACTCACTTACGAGATAATGGCTGTCATGATCCACCAAATACTCAGCCGCAATCCAGTCGTCAGTGTAGAGCCGAAAGGGCGCTGAGCACTTCCACACCAGATCGCACATGGAGTCGATTGCTTCGGCGCGGCCAATTCGCGCATTTTGAAGTAACAGGGAATCTTGGACTCTTCAAATTCACGCGCAACTATTTGCGACCGTTCCATGTAGCGCTTGAAGAACAACATTTTCGGATGCGGAAGATGAACGCTTCACCGTGAAAAATGCGAACGACAACTATAGGCGGCAAATCGAGGGGAGTGGAGTAAGGCTTACCGGCCGATAATTCGAAACTTGTCGGGAGGACACTCAGATCCGTGCTGACGATTGCTAACAGTGCACTGAGAGCACTGCGAACTGTCTTTTGGCGACAATCACATCGCATGTGTGTGTGATTGTGCTCGGAATCAAATTGGCAATGTCGTTATTTTTATTTGTAATTTTATTTTTAGTTGAAAACATTTTCGAGCGTTGCGATGAAAGCAACGGGCAAAGGTACGCGAACCGAACATAGAATGTAAGGAATATGTAAGCGAAATATTGGGCAGGTGGCAAAGATCAAAACTGATTCCAATTCTAGACTCAAATGCCACTAAGTGTGCGGTAGAATATCGCATTAATGTGCGATTTGTGGTTTAAAATTAAGTTGACTGAAATTTACGGAAGATTTTTATATTTTTTACATAGTGTCTTCGAAATGGAGGCAGAAGAAAACAAATCGACAGAATTAAACTGGTAACGCTGGCGTTCGGATTGTGACGGGCTTTTTTACCGCGGAGTGCCAGCAAATGTCATCCATAGCTATCTTACAGGACTATTTGTTAAACTGACAACGAAGAGAACTATGTATGAATACATTGCAGACTGAGTCTCTGACATGGACTCACAAGACTTGCATTCCTAGAAAATGCTACAAGACCTGGTGGACAGCCTACACATTGCCTTCTATCTCTTAAAGCTAAGGTTCAGCAAGCCCTAAAAAACATCATAACACGAATTATCTAAATTATGTCATTTGTTATTAATGCTTTTCCATAATTTTAAAGAATTGCGATGTTTATAATAGAACGAATCGGATGTGCGACTGAGAAGTAAAAAGGAATTTAGTTGTAGTCCTTCACTTAGCAGGAAAAACCAACATCCAAACACGCCGAGAGCTACAAAAATGCCAGTTGGGCGAGAAATTTGTGCAACTTACCATCAAAAGGTTTGAGTAGACAGACAGTAGTATTAAAAGACGCTGCCGAGGTGGCCGACGATGCACTGCAACGGCAGCTAATAACGTCAAAACAGTACGTTTACGGCAGTGTAGAAACAAGGAGCGCAGTGGAAATCAGCTGGCGAAAGAACTGGGCTTAAGCCGCAGATCTGACCAACGCATATTTAAAGAAAAGCTCAAAGTGAGACTTTTCAAAAACGCGGAGTCTCGGAACTCACTGCTTTGTAACGAAATTAACGATCGAAAGAGCTGATTTGCTTGTAGGATTGTGGTGAATTGCACCTGGGTGTTTTTCACAAAACAAGTTTTCGTGTCGAGCAGTTCGTCAACAAACATATCGGGTTAGGTTAAAGGGGCGCTCCAGCAATCATTGTGATGAATTCACTTGATGGCAAAATGCCCACCAAATTATGGTGTGAGCAGCAGTTAATCGAAAAACCCGTTTTCCAATTCCTTTCTATAGGTCGACACCAAGGTGAAGGTAGGTAGGTGTGGCTGCTCCAGGAGGAGCACACTTAGGCCAGGCGGCCCATTGTGATACCACATGAGATCGAGCATCGCTCACTCGTTAAACCAGTTGGAGCTATTAACGAAGCTTAGTAGACGGCGTATGGTCTTATCAGCTAGATCTTCTAGACTTCCGAAGAAAAAGTTGCCTAAGTAGGTCAGCCTTCTTCTGGATAAAGCAGGACAGTTACATAGTAAGTGAGGAATATTTTCTTCCTCCTCCTCGTCCAAACAGCTGCGACAGAAGTCGTTCGAAAACAGCCCCATCCTTTTTGGGTGGGTACCGATTAGGCAGTGACCCGGAAGGACACCGATCATGGTTCTGATCTGGGCTCTGTTTAAAGAGAGTAGTTCTTTAGAACGTCCAAGATTTACGGTTGTCCAAAGTTGGCGCGCAAGGAGGCTTCTGTTGCCTTCAACCCATCTTAAATTCGTATCGTGTATAGAGCTCGCATGGGTACGAAGCTTAGATGTTAAAAGAGGGACACCGAGCGTGGTCAACTCTTGGCCTAACTGCTCACGAGCTCGTCCGCTCTACAGTTCCCTGGAATATCCCTATGACACCAAGGTGAAAATAAACCAGCAAATCTATCGGGAATAGGTATTGGAACGCGAATTGCTACCATGGGCACAGTGGCCGTCGTGATTGCTAGACATAAGTTCGCTGGATTACGGCATTTAGAGTATTTTACAGGCCAAGGTCTGTATTAAAAATTAACACTGGATGCGCTGACATTCTCTTTGACTCAAGAATGGAAGCGAATAGATCAAGACATTATTCGTACAACTTGTGCATCGTTTCGAATCGTCGTCAAAGCCAAGGGCGATTACATTCCACTGGAATGATGGCAAGTCAAACTTTAAAATGCCTTCCTACATTTTGTCATAAAGATACCAATACAACAAGACATAAAACTAAGCTGTGCTGACACTTCAATTGCGCCACCCGGTATTTTACTACTCAGCAGCACATTGCCAAATATTTGCAAGTGTTTGGGGAAGAAGTGTTCTGTCTCAGGTTGTTTAATCTATGCAATCCATAACAACTTCCTGTCCTATTCCACACTGTTGACAATTTACAATTTGCTAATTCTTTGCGTCGATCGCCGTACCCAAACCCACAGAACGGTGCAAGGTTTTTACAGACAAGTCCAATAGACCAACACTGAAGTCGGTTAAATTTACGGGCATTTTACTACTTGTAATAAATACTCTATAAGCAGTTATTGTTACGTATTTGTTTACTTCTTCTTTTTACTGTTAAATTTGTTGTTCAAGTTACTACGGTAAGGTAAGCTGGGGTTAGTTCTGTTATTCGTTCTATGTGCCTGCGTACAAAATGAAAGTTTTTACCTTAGAGTGCGAACGCCGCAGGTTGCGCCCGCTGTCCCGCTCATCCTTGGCACGGTCCCGGTGGCGTCGTCGCGAGCTCGAATGGGATGTCTCGTCTCTGTAACGATACTTATGGACACGTCTGCCTGACGTGGGTGACTTACGGTGCGAACGTTTGGAGCGTTCATTGCGGCGACGTGACTGAGGAAAGCTGAAGAAGATTTGCACAAAACGCGTTGTAATTATTAAACATTTTCTGTAGTTCAACAAATATCGATGCACAATATGACCTAAAATCATTCAAATCTATTGACGGAAAACTTTTTTGCATTTAGATACACAGAGAGCGTTTGGAAAGTGATTGGCGGCAGTTTGGGGAAGTTACTCTCGTGCTTCAATTGTTCCGTTACGTGAGCTTTCGAAACAATGTTATTAGATATGTTGTTTATTTGCTTGCGTGCTTGCTCCGGTGCGCCTCACGGGTCGAGGGATACCTGTAGCGTACTTCGGCTGAAGCGCTTAATTGCTGTATTTTCTGAACGTTTCGCTCTGCTCGCTCTCAAAACAAAAGTATTTTTCTCACTTGAGGGAAAGTGTCAAATCGAAATACATTTTTCAAAAGTTTTCAAAATTTTTCACACACATAAAATGGCGACTGAGAGTTTTAGAAACAAAATGGAAGTTGTCCCCGAAAATTTCATATCATGCTGCGTGCGGGAGTGTCCGCACGCTGCAGGACTACTTGAGCACTGCGATTGCTGTCCTTGCGGGCTATTTTGGGAAGACCGGACAACCGGGTATGACGTTGGTAAACACAGTTGGCGCGTGGCGAATACCTACAAGATCCAATTCGAGACACACGATTTAACGTTGACCAGGCCGCCCATTTGCCGCCCGAGCAGACATGAGAATTTCCAACACATGCTGCGGCCGGGGAGCGACGATCCACGCAGGCGGGCGCTGTCGCCGACCGCAACCGCATCGGTGCAGGCGACAATGACAGCAACGCATACACTCACACACTTTTTGTATAGCGTTGAGACAACTTTATGTTAAATGTTGCTGCGTATTTTGCGAACTTCCGATAGCGAGTGCGGTCGATGTTAAATCCTCGAAGCCAAGACTTGTACTTTAACCGCACACTTAACACTTTTCGACCTTTGAGGTCATATGCTGCTTTGAAGAAAGCGGAAATTAATGCGCGGGGCGCGACGAAACAATTTCAAGCTCAAACAAATGCAACAGTCGCCCCTTGCGGCACACTAAGTACTGAAAACGCTAATGGGCGAGCATATACAAGTTTAAAATTGTGCTTTAGTATGAAAAATTATCGTCACGCCGCCAGCAGCGGCAATTTGTCGCCTGCGACAGACGGAGCACGCTTTCGGGCGGCAGAAGGGACACAAATTATAATTTCGCTTATTCAGCATAATAAATACGAGATAGTGCAGTGGTCGGTATGGCAAAAATGCAACCAAAACTATCGAATACACTGAGGTGAAACTGCTCCAAACAGCATAGAGACAGACAACGAGATCAATGTAGACCCCCCTGCCTCTGCTGGACCAAATGTCAGCTTTTGCGCATTAAAGCTGAACGGAAATGGTATTGGTACGTTAGACCAAAAGTCGGAGAATTGTGGGTTGCAATCTCGACTCAACAAGCATCAAATAGAGACACAATTCTTCCCCGGGGCTGCTTTTTCAGATTTTACAGTATAAAGAATAATGGGCATTCTCCTCTACATTTTGTACAGTGTACGCAGAGAGCAACAGCGACAAACAGCCATTTGCTGATATTTTTCTGCGAACGGCCAGCCCGAAAGACATACAAACAGCCAGAAGCATAACAAAAGCGGAAGCATTGCTGATAGCGAACGGACTGATGCGGGAGGGATTGGGTGCAAGCGAAAAAGTCTACGTCGAGTGTGCGGCACATAGACGGACAACAACCGCATACAGGGACGGCGCTGTCGCCGGTTACGTTGTTCATCATGTTGAAAAAAAAATATATTCAATGCATGCATTCATAGTGTGCAATTCAGCAAAAATGTTGTTGCTGTCAGTGTCGTTTGAGAGTGCGCTCTGAACTCAAGGAAATTGAGGTTAACACCCGGTGCAGCGCTTTTCGCGCACCCCAACTGAAACCGAAATGTGTAGCACTTGAATAATTCCCACATCTTACGAACGCACGAAAAAATTAACGAGTCATTCTATATGCACCGCACATCAAATCACACATACATATGTACATACAAGTATGTTTTATTGTTTCTTTTGCTTCTCAATAAGACAAACCGACGTTCATTGCTCACTAATGTCGTCGTTAGCGAGCAACTTGCCAAATTGGGAGCATTTCAAGAAAATCAAATAATACAAATCAGACATATTTTTTATTACAGCAAGGGAAACGCTCCCGTTACAAGTTTTGAGCCTACACACAATGCTGCTGCTGCAGCACTATTCAGCGCAACAGTGGCGTGTAACACGATTGCTGGTTGCAGCGCAAAATTTAGACAAGGTAGAAACCAAATGAAGAGGCGGCAGCACACTCAGCAATGGTTTATTTGAACGCAATTTGCACTGGCGACATTGGCGCACAAAAAAGTCGGCAACATTTTGCTCAATATTGGAGTACGAACCAGAAAACTAGAAGAACTCGTTGACCATTTCCAATTTCAACGCCCGTGCAAAATACGTAAATAAGCGAGTTTATTTTTATTTTTCGACTCGTTCGTCATCAATAAACCAACCAACAAAACCGCATCCACATGGACTTGCAAGCATACACACGCACACACAAACCCACTATACATATATATATACATATGTATGGATGAGTCTAAGTGTGTTTGTGTATAATCGATTGCCCATAAATGCTAACGAACCCCAAACGACGACGTCTCCACGGATTGCTATCAGCGTTGAATGCGATCGGTAACAACAAAAGCAAAGGCAATAACTAGTGCGGCTGCTTGGCTGGCAGCCATCGTGAATCACATCGGCAAAATAAACTTAAAACACAAAATTATTTCCATATCAATTCATAGCTGCTGTATTCTGCGACAGACATGCACATGCGCATACATTTATACTCGTACGTACATAGGTATGTATGTGTATGATATGTCTGAGGCGCCGGCGCTTCTATGAATGCCATTTTTAAACGGAGTTGTGAAGGTCGAACCGATTTCAACGAAAATTGAATATTGACAGAAGCAAAACAATAGCGCTATCAGCGTTGTAAGATTTCGGCGGAGAAGGCCGTTCAATTAAAGTGGGCTTAAAGTTGCATAAAATGTATTTCGAGTCTGCGCAGACTCGATGTGGGTTGCTGCACTCGGCAATTGTGCTGAAAAATATTTTTCCTATTGAAATCTTTTACCAAGACCTATTTTGATACCTATTAATCGATTTGGGTTGCATTAAAAATGCCACGCCCCTCGCCCAATGCCTATACAATTTTACTGCAGTTCTATACCGAATGTGATGTGTATTGTTCGCGGACATTTTAGAGCAAAAGCCAAAAAGTTAGTGAATGAAAAGGCAACAAAGGTTGTTGATCTCCCTGACATCGAGACAGATATGACCGTGTAATATGAACTAAACTTGGTAATTGAGAGGGAAAGGGAGATTTAGTCTTCCTGGTATAGGAACACATACCACGGGCACATGCCGTAGATGGGATCCATTCAATTTCTGTACAATATTTCCTTTGTAATGGAAAATTTAGAACTAGTCAAGTAAACGCAGCGGATGTTGACTTTCGTAAAAATTTTAAATTCTAAACAAAATATTAGTGTTTCTAATATTGAAGTTGACGCGAAAGCCCATATTTTTTAATGTACAGTGCGAATATTGCTCACAATACTCAATACACAAAGCATAGAATGCAGCAGCCAATGTCACTGTTGTTAGACACAAAAGGAAAAACAAAATTTTTTAAATGAATAAAAGATGAGCTTTTACGAGTGCTGCGATCGGGCATGCCCACGCGCAAGTCTCGCCGCCAAGCGGCGATCGCGACAGGGTTGCAGCGTTGGCTGGTGGGCCGATTGCACATTTAAATAACTCCAACTGTAATTGGACTTTAATGTATCGCGTGAAACAAAACAAGCAACACATATTAATTAACTAACCGCAACTTGACACCCTTTCGCAAATTGTCAGTCTTACATTGACACAACTTTTTCACAGCAACACACGAATTGACTGTTTGCTTTAACCGTCTCTGCCGCCGAGTTGTAAAGCTTGCAGCCAGACACGCGCACGAACACCGCCGCCCAAGCGCTGAGCGACTCTTGTGCAGCCGAAATTGTTTGATGATTTGGCATGTGATAAGACGGAACAATTTGAAACTTTTGCGTTTCAAATTACCTATCAGTGAGTTTACTTAATTTTATCAAGCAAACTACAATAAAACAAAATATGCGAAACAGCGAGCGGAAAGCAATCACGAAAAACCATAAACATAATAAATAATATTTTTTGGCACCCCAACTCTAACAGTTACATGCGGCCACGTGTTGTCGATGTCAAAACTGAAGAGTGATGGACGATAAGATCATGTTAAACCAGCCACAAACTATTCGAATTGCCTGATAGCCAATGCTCACCATTAATCAATATGACACTGTCCAAGGTACAAATTATTGAACTCCTGTTCGCTAGTTAGCGGTTTTGCATTGATCTAAGACAGACTTTTCTTTCTTTTAGAGTAATTAACCCAATTATTGAGCTGATTCAAGAAGGAAAGTGCGAAGAGGTCACGTTTCACTTTACACGTTGAGCACCCAAAATCAAGCCAAAGTGATTAAATCAAAGACGTTTGTTGAAAAGTGGGTGACGCGGTACAAACAGTTGAAAAATGTTTATGAAAACGAAAGCGATGTCCAGCGATGTTTAAAAGTCATTCCAATCTCCAAATGCTTGGAGCCAAATGAGGTAAAAATAATTTTTACGGGCAATCTTGTTTTGCGTCTATTTTCCTAACTTAACACATCGGCTGATAAGTCGCCGGTCTAATGCAGAAAACAAAACTTTTTTAGTGAAATTCGATTTTATTCATCAACATAGTTTTCTTCAAGAGCGATACATTCATTCCAGCGCCCTAAATAGGTATTTTTTTGAGCGATCATCTCCTCATTCGAGCCAAATTTCTTTCCTGCGAGCATTTTTTTTAAGTCTGCGAACTGATAAAGGTCACTGGGAGCCAAGTCCGGAGAATAGGGTGGATTCAGAAGTAATTCTAAGTTTAGTTCGTGCAATTTGTCATCGTAGCGAGAGACTTGTGCATTGCCTTGTCTGTTAGCAAACGCGGCACCCATTTCGGAAACAGCTGTCTCATGGACAAATGTAATGCAAAATAAAACCCGCACGCTCCTTTGATATCTTGATAGTATCAGCTATCTCCTGCAATTTCACTTTACGTTTTCAAAAACCATTTTGTAGACTTTTTTACCGTTTTCCGGTGTAACCACCTCAATTGGCCGACCACAGCGCGGCGCATCGTCGGTGTTCGTACGATGGTAGATTTCCCGGGAGCAGAGTCCGGATAACACTTATCGAGCCAGGATTTTGTTTCAATGGTGTTTTTTCCCATCAAAAAGCAATGTTTTATGAGAACACGAAATTATTTTTTTCCATTGTTCTGAACACGAACAATGTTGTTTTACTAAAACAATTGTTACTTTTGAACCAAACGTCACAACATCGTAATGAATTTTTACAAGTACCTTTTGAAGGTTACTACTTAAAATAAAAAAATATTATTTCTCGTTTTGTAGCGCTTACTATCAGTCAGACCGGGGACTTATCAGCCGATGTGTTACATTGTTCAAAGATTCAAACAATTTATTTTTTATATTAAAAGTCTTCTGTGGTTCTACGTAATAGCCCTTCGAAATTGGGCCATTCATGAACAATTTCTTCTCTTATACAGAACAGTTGTTTAAGATGGGCATATAGTTTGTAATCGAACTCGCCAATATTAACAGTTAAAAAATAAATTCACAAAACTGATAAAACGCAACAAGAACTTTCATAACTGTTATCCTTTTCATAACTTTTCAAACATTTTTGCCATTTTCAATGTGCTGTATCTTGTTATAGTTAATCCAGTCATGATGAAACTTATATAACATTTAATGGAGGTATTGGTGAATAAAACCCATGGTAGCTTTAAGTGCGCGAATCTGCCGAAATGGGTCTATTGGCGACGACTATCGAATTCAAACCAACAACGAGCTGTATGAAGACATGGACATAGCACAGCGAATTAACATCCAGCGACTATGCTGGGTGGGGCATGTCTCCAACATGGACGATGAAGCTCCGGCGAAAAAGGTGTTCGACGCGGTAGTTGGAGGTCGACGGCAAAGAGAGTGACCGTGTCTCCGGTAGAAGGACCAAGATGGGAAGAAAGCGCGAACAAAGCAGAGACGCCTTTGCGGCAGGCCGTAATCCGGTAAGCGGTTGTTAAGGCCAGTTAAATAAGTAAATATAGTACATACCTATGTACACGTATATATATAATTCATAGGATGTCCCATCTGTTGGTTGCATTTTGAACTAGCGAGTAAATCGAGTAATCGTCATTCTTTGACAGATAATTTGTTTATTGTTTGCGGTTAACGAATATGGATCGCTTTTCGCTCGAAGAGCGCTGGGAAGTGTTGAAATTTTTTTTTTCAAATCAGCTGCTTTGAAAATGTGCACTGGCCACCGCGCAGCTGCCATTTGACTCCGCTAGACTATTTTTTGTGGGGAACAGTGAAGGATAGATGTTATATGGACCTGCCAGCGTCGATTGACGGCTTGAAAGCCAACATTCGACAAGCCATCGGTGAGATAGAGCCGCACACATTGGAAAATGTAGTGAAAAATTTTGTCGAAAGAATGACGTACTGTAAAGCCAGCAACGGCAGTTATATGAATGAAATTGTATTTCAAACATAACGGCATGGATGTACCTTTCCAATAAAAAAACCCGTGCGTTCATTATTTTTCAGCCAATTTAAAATGCAAGTTGGGACACCCTATAATATGGATTAGTCATTATTATTTTGTAATTTCAGGTGGCTGAAAATATATGAACTGTTTCCATTTATTGCTAATTTCTAAACAAAAATAAAAATCATTCACAATTAATTAATTATATTGGAATGTTGAGTACGCGGTTTTTTGGTTCAAATTTCCCAATATGCGACAATTGCACAAAGTGAAAGTACTATATTGTCCGCTGCTTAGCGCAACCCCATTCCAAAAGCGCCGGACCTGGGCGAACGAGAATAAAGATCGCAATTGGTCGAGGTGAAATTTTTTAAAAAGCGACTTTCTGGGCGTGTGTTTAGGTGAAGCGTGCCTGGTTAGCACGTAGTATTGATTTCAATCGGGGCTTGCAAAAGGACAATGTCCCGAAGCATCAGGGCTGGCTCTGCCGCACCTGGATCGAGGAAAATGGCATTATCCCCATAGATTGGCTTTCTTAAACTCCAGACGCAAACCCCATCGAAAACGTCGGGAGCATTATGAAAAGGCAGCTTGCAGCTTGGAATGCCTGTTTACAATTAGAAGCAGCTTTCAAGGGTAACTCGAAAGATTTGGCGTGAATAGCTTCAAAACAACATGCAACATGCGGATGCTTTCGCCTGGTACAAACTGTACGGTTTTTTTTTTTATAACCGTGTGAACGAAAGCGAAGTTTAGCTATCTACAATTTCTTTATAAATTGAAACATCTAAATAAGACTTGCCATCACAAAAAAAACCTTGGCCGAGTATCAGGCGCACACAGGATATCATTTTAGGGGAGGCGGGGGAGAGTTCGAGTACAACTTTTGAGCCCAATACCATTTGAAATCTTATTTTGAACCAAAAATTTGTTTACTGGGGTGTTTGAACCCCCAAAATTAATTAACAGAAAACCTTGGGCTATCGGTATTACAGCAGCAGCTGCGGGGAGGAGGAAGTACTCTTATGCGAATGTCCAGCAGTTCGATGCCAACGTCAGCGCTTCCATGGTGACAGATCCATGTATGAACTGGCCATGGTGCCTGAATGGCCGGGCCAAATTTTTCCGCAGCGCAGATATGTTTCGATCAACCAGGAAGAAACTTAGAAAATCGACTATGCACATTCTCGGACACAGGCTTTTCCACTTTCGGGGAGACTAATTGTTTCTCCGGGTGTTTGGTAAGGATATTCCGCACGTAATCCACAGACATTTGATGAGACTAGCCAAGCGTAGCTTTCACTTAGTTCATATGAGGCGGAGGCTCCGTTCTTTTAGATCTGACTCCTGCAGCATGCAAACATTGCACTAACAATGCAATTGTTATTGCTGCAATTTGACAAATTGGCTGTACTGATTGGCTGTACCAGCTCGATTTCAGAAAAAACGAGTACGGATACAATAAAGACCATTTAAACTTGAAACTTGAACTGTCTTCAAATCATATTTACTTCAATTAATTTTATTTTTTAAATTAATAACAACACCTAAACGAGGAGGAAAACGTGAAAGCACGCGAATTGCATGAGCACAACATTGAGCGGGCTAAACTAAAGCAAGTAAATGAATTTGCTAACGGAATTTCAATGAATTTGTATTGTTTGCAAACAAAACGAACCAATAAATTATAAAGCTATTCCGAGGCAGATAACACGATTGCGTCAGTGAGTTGGAGCAGACACACCGCGCGCTGCTAGGCGAGCCGACTGTTCGACGTATCTCCGCCAGACAGTTCTCGACGACAGCCACACAACAAA
Organism: Melieria crassipennis; assembly: GCA_963668005.1. NCBI lineage: Eukaryota > Metazoa > Arthropoda > Insecta > Diptera > Ulidiidae > Melieria > Melieria crassipennis. Next base: position 81,999,649 of record OY764961.1, on the reverse strand, counting down.
CGCAATTTCTCAGTTATTCGCAAAGAAACAGATGCCAACCAATGTTGAAAGCAAGTCGAAATGTCTGTCTGTCGCGCTTGTAATGCCTAGATGCGGCAGCATAATTTTCAATGTTACGCTGACATTTTTCATCGCATTTTCATTGTACACAGTTGTCGTTTCCAATTCGCTTGTCAACACAATCAACAAATCGCTTTCATAGCAAATAAATCGCAATTCCAGTTTATAGACTTTTGCCAATTTCGGCGTGAATAACAGTAGCGCAGGCTTTATTATGTTTGCGTGTGTGTGTGTGTGTGTGTGTGTGTGAGCAAGTGTTTTTAGATTCACAAACTACCGTTAAATTGAATTAACATGGAAAGTTGGAGTCAATTTGTTTGACCGGTGCGTTATGTGTTCGGCCGAGAGCGTGTGCTAGCAGGCGGAATCGACTGAGCCATAACTGTAGAGCGTCTGTCTACCAATCTTTTGGCTAATGCAAACTAGCAAACTACAAGTTCAACACAAAGAATTTTTTTTTTAATTCAAAATTTTTAAATAAAAATGCCAATTTACCTATTTAAGCTTTCCATTCTAGTGCGCAGTTGCGCTTCGATTGCTCGATCTGTACGCCATCATTTTTGGCTCAATGTGAGACAATCTTTCAATCTGTCCCACATTAAACGCAGTGTTACTTCATGCTTCTTGTTAGCTAAGAACTGCTTCAGTCAAAATCTGCAGCACTTCATAAAGCACAATTTTGTTATAAGTATATTGCACAATCAGCTATTCCTTTAATTCAATTATTAAGTTTCAGTGTGTAGCTTCAAAAACATGGGTCATAGGGAGCAACAAATACCTGTAAAATCGAAGCAACTTTTAATGGCGCATAGGAAGAATGTTCGACGTTCGATGATATAAAAAGTATCACCAAATAACAACAACAATGTCAGAGTTAATGGAAAAGCTAAAAATCGAGTATGAACAATCTAAAAAAATGTCGAAAGATGTGTTAAGGCCTTACAAGAGGGATCCAAACCTTCCTAAACGTGTTGTTGCCGCTGTTGCAACAACTGTTCAAAACAGAATCAAAATTAGGGCAATCCTAAGCCTTGGCATATACGGACACGCAGGCTGCGCAGCGCAGAACAGAACATGGCATCGCAGCACAGATGAAACTGTGTGACCCAGAAAAAATTTGAACTGCGTATACGATTCTCGTAAAATCAGCACACGTGTTTCGCATTCATTCCCTGCGCCACACGCGGCTTGGTAGCTGAACGTCTTAAAAAGTACAAAATAGATATCATACAAAAGAGCAGAGCAAAACCGACGCTTGAAAGTTGTACAGGGACTTTTCGTCAAGAACTGATTGCGGAACAAATTACTTTTTTTTTCTTTAATCAAATACTTAGTTTGGAGTTTTATATTGCAGGCAGAAAGATAAGTTTATCCGAAGTTTAAAAACTCAAAAGCATAATAGTATCGAAAGAAATGTGGGGTTAAAAAAGTGAGGAATGGCAATGTTATGTAAAATAATGCTAGCGAAGTGAGGTCTGCCTTCTATTAACCCTTTATCTGGCCGCGTGGCAGTAATGTTACAAACCCTAAAATTAACTGAAGTTTCACTATTATTGTTAGATGTGAGCATGCTGGGTATTGTAACACAACAGACACAACTGTGCTTCATGTGAAAGCAATCAATTGTGTGAACACAGTATATTTGTTTACTTTTTTCGCGCCAAAAGTTTAGTGCACACAATTTTCTGACAACGCAACAAGTGTTTAATTTGCAAAAAAAGTGGAAAGTGCGAAGTACATTCCAATTTTGTATAAATAATGTGTCTAATTATATAAATAAAGGGGTTTTACCAAGTTTGAGTCAAAATATATAATATTCAGCTTTTATATGGTGAAATACTGTATGTAACATTTCTGTAACAAGGGACATTTTTTGAATAAACGATTTAAAATTCCGTAAACAAAATTTAAAAGTGTTTTTGTAATTAAACAGGAGCTATAGGAAAAAAACGTTTTGGTTTAAAATATGTTGACCGATAAAGGGTTAAGAACTATTATATGCCTCTGATGTTATGGCTTGACTTGGCAGCAAACCACAATTGCAAACAGCCGCACAATTTAACGTCAGCGTTGTGCCAAGAGGGCAACTCTTCGAATAGAGCGTTTGAACGCTATTCGGGCCGAATGAAATCGAAATTACAAATCTAAAACAAAAGACACAGTTTCAAACATAACTCAGTCCCGAATCTGGCGATAACAGGCTAAATCTATCAACGAAAGAGGTGTCTGAGAAGTACTGATGAAGGGAAATTAAATGAAGTTTTAGTATGAAAAATAATTCTAAATAAAAATTAAGCGAATTTTCAAATTTAAGTTAATTTTTTTGTCACTTCATGCCTGTCAGATTTCAACTTAAGCAATTCTTTCGTTTAAGCGGCGCTGATAAAAATCTGACAATAATCCGCATACGAGGCGACGGCCAACCAAACCAACACACTGTGTGCGTGCGTGCCAATCAAAAGTCACAGAGCAGCTGTGCGCGCGCAGCTGTGTAAACTATTGGATTGCTGCGCAGAAGTGTGCGGCGGCGTTCGTGCTTATCTCGCTCGACCGACCGAATGTGCGCCACTTCGCCTCCGAGTCACTTTCCGACGCGCGCCCAACACATTTGGATTTCTGTTGCTGCCAATGTTGCCACTTGAAAAAATTTTTTCCGACCATATCCGACCCCAACGGACCAAATTAAAAATTTGCGATATCTTTAAATTCATTTTAAATTACAATTTTATTTTTTTTAAGTACATTTTTTGTACTTATTAAAAGATATTCACATCACAAAAAGGGACCAAAATTCGTTTAAGCGGACCAGCGGACCAAAGTAAAAAAACCTGACCAATTTTGGTCCGAAAAGACCAAAAGCGGCAACTCTGGTTGCTGCTTAGCTCGCAGCCGAACGTCCGGCCTTGTCGCAACACCCAAAATCAATGCCGCCTCTGCAACCATGCGGCGCAACAAGTGTTGGCCGACTGTTGCTGGCGCTGCGGCTTAATGCCGCTTTTTATGCGGGGTTTCGGCGCAAAAAATTATACAATTATCAATGATATTGTACACAATGCGGCTTGCTGCCATTTTTGCAATTTTGGACGCAGAAAACATTCAGACGCCGGTTGCAATTCTTGAGCACAGCCCGCAGTCGTTGCATTACGAAAAACACAGAAAAACGCTCCAAGTTGGACAGCACGTACCGGCAAGCCAACGCTAACGGTTCATCTAAGCAAACTCGCTGCTTATTTGGAAGCGTGGCGAACCACAGCAGCTGTGGGGAAGCGACAAATCAAAACAGCAAAATTAGTCCAAGTCGCATAGAGATTGCCTTTGTGCTGGCCAAAAGCCCACTGAAGACGTGGGAGCGGGCTGGCTGCTGCAATTGGGGTGCTCCCACCGCCAGCCCACAACAACATCGACTTATTAATTCAACTAAATGACAGGTGAACAGATGAATTAAGTGCATCAATTGATGCAAGCTCCTTCATGGCGCACAAACATGGACATTGGCGCGAAACAACATAGCGGCTTGGCCATGTCTCCAGCATGGACGATGAAGCTCCATGAATGTATTTTACGCAATAGTTGTAGGTCGACGGCGAAGACGACCTCGGCTTAAGCCTGTTTCAGAGCAAGCAAATGGATCATCTGTCCTCTCAGAAAGTGTGGCAAACCAATGCTCTCAGTTTCTTTTATTTATTTATTTAACAAGCCAATGAACATTTAGAACTTACTGACTAAAGGAAAAAAAAAAAAGAAAAAGATCACACAAGTGAGGATAAAAGCTTCAACTTAACCTATGCAATAACAAATTTAATAATGTCCCTTTGGGAAGCGATACATCGAGATCTGGGACACTATTCAGTTCCGCAAGGGCTCTGGCCAGTGGCGCATTCTTAGCATAGTTTGACCTGAAAAAACTGATGTGGAAAGTCTCCACGTGCCGTAGGTTACGTATTGGAACATTAAAAGCAACTTTACGCAATCTATAGACCCATTTAATAGCCCAACAATGAAGGAGCACGCAAGATAGGTTCCCCTAGAGTTTAGACTCAATAAGTTTATAAGGCGGCAGCGGGAAATATACGACGGCAACGGTTCAATAAAGTTCAGCGACCTTAGGGCGAACCGCATACAAATCTTTTGGATGCGCTCAATGCGATTAATGTGAGTCACTTGGTATGGCCTCCATATAAACGAAGCATATTCCAGCCTTGATCTGACGAAAGCCGTGAACAACAGTTTAAACGTATAAGGATCAGAGAATGACGCACTATTCCGACGAACGAACTCCAACATGGCATTTGATTTGGCAATAATGAAATCGATATGACTAGAAAAACAAAGTTTTGTGTCGAAGAACACACCTAAATTTTTGATTTCTTGGACTGACTCCAACAGTGAACCAGACAGGGAGTAGGGCAAGTGCAAAGGGCTGTGTTTCCTAGAATAAGTTACATGAAAGCACTTACTAATGTTTAAGAAAAGGTGATTTCTCGTACACCATGACTGTACTCTGTCTAGGTCAGCCTGTAGTGCCAGCGAGTCTGCCACATTATTAATCGCAGCATAAATCTTCAGATCATCCGCATATACTAGAAATTTTGCAAACGAAAAGCAGGAGCCAATGTCGTTGATAAATAAAACAAACAGCAGAGGATCAAGTATGCTACCTTGAGGAACGCCGGAAGTAGCAACAAACGGCTGTGAAAAATGATTATCAACAGCCACGACACACTGTCTTTTGGAAAGGTATGATTTCACCCAATCAAGAAATGATGAGTGAAAGCCCATACAATTTAATTTCGATATCAGAATTGAATGACAAACTCTGTCAAAGGCTTTAGCGAAATCTGTGTAGATAGTATCTACTTGACTCCCTTCTTGGAAAGCAGACAGACAATCTTCGACAAAAATCGCGAGATTGGAAACAGTAGATCTGCCCATAACAAAACCGTGCTGATTTTGACAAATTGCATTATTGACACAAAACATAAGTTTTTCATTGACTATGCATTCAAAAAGTTTAGACACCGACGTGAGTTTCGAGATGGGTCTGTAATTTGCGATATCATTCTTATTGCCACTCTTAAATATTGGAGTTATTGATGCTTTTTTCCAGTCATCTATAAAAATGCCGGACGAAAGAGATTTGTTAAAGACCAGTAGGAGTGGCATAACAAGAGAGCTGCAATTCTTCAAGAGTACAGCGGAGAGCCCATCAGTATCCGTATGCGTTGAAAATTTAAGATTGTTGATGCCATTTTTAACATCGTCGGCAGTTAATGTCAACGACCCAAAGGTAAATAAGGAGTCAGGACTGAAGGTGTCCGCCAAAACAGCGTTTGCATCAGTAACAAAATTTGAGCTGAAGAACTGTGCGAATAAGTTAGCGGCATCATCCGCGGTTTCAGCGACTTTGTCCTTGAAAAAAACCTTGACCTTGGATACGAGGAACTACAGACAGCGGCGGCTTCATGACGGTTAACTTTCCAAGAAACATGTCCAACAAATTACAACTCCGCCCAAGACTATGGGATCGTTTTCGCTTGAATGTGGTTTGAGGTTTCTGGAACTAATGTGCTTAGCAGCAACCGCCTTAGCTCCTTGGTTTCACAGGATCTAATGTGTTTTCCGAAAGTTCGGTTAGGTTTCAAAAAGATCAAACAAATCCCGATTATCGTACAAGTCTGAATGACAGCACTAACCACAACAAAAATCCACTCACTGCACTCAGCAACGCAGTAATTCGAATTTATGAGATTGCCACAAAAGGATTTTGCAAACAATTCGACAAAGCATTAATCAAGATATGGATTTTTTAAACTATGTAGTAAGAAATGGGTTGGGCGTGGCCTCAATATACCCACTAAATTTTCTTTCAAATAAGTTTTTCACAGTACGAAAAATATTTCAGTGCGACGGTAAAAAGGGCCTAGCTACAGTGGAGGTTATAAATATGTAAGTCGGTAAATATTAATTCAAACATTTGTAGTAGTCTTTCTCTTGATGATTGCTTCACTTTCAGACCTGAAGCAGATCCGTTTCACTTTTGGCAGCGCGACTGCTGTTAGGGTTGAAAATTTTATGATTAATTTAGAAAAATAAATGTATTAGCCTTACTTAGAATTTTTTTTATATTTTAATTTTTTTAAGAAAAATTGGAATGACTTTATGAATAATTTAAAATATTTCGATCAATGTGTGTTATTGAAAATCTTGCGACAACGGGAAAGCCATTAAATGAATGGAAAGTGAAGTTATCCACCAGAGGAAAAATTGTTTTAATTTCAATATTGTTATAATACAGAGAAACTGCCAACGTAATAGCACATTTGATCCATTGTACATACAGGCACAACAAAACTCCAACAAAGCTATCAAGAAAAGCAGCAAACCAAGGAAAAAGAAAGTTCAACTAATCGATTTAAATTTACACTTTACTGCTTCGGTGAACGCTCGTGGCAGGCAAAACATCGAAACGGAACGAAAAAAGACAAAAAGAAAACATAAAAACACATTTAACAACTACAACGATCGCAGCAAAGAAAACCACAAACATAGCGAACACGGCTGAAGCTGAACCACGAGCGAAAAAGTGCAGCTTTAGGCCACAACCAAGTAGTCTAAATGCGGATGAATGAAATATGCTCAACAATTGTACATGTAAAACAGCTTGAGTCGTATGCAAAAACTTTCGATTTCAAAGCGGAACTCTTCAAGGCAGATCAAACGATAATGCAGCTTGGACATGCGATCCCGACAGGTGAACACTCGCATCAAAATTCAAACACGCGCAAACACTAATCTCATGCAAAAATGTAGTCATTTCAAATCATTTCGGCTGACAAATACTCATTTCAGCTGTTGGGGCAGCTCTACGTAGAGCGTATGATACAATAAACAAGGTAAACTAAGTACGGAATTCGGGGTCTAAAAGGACAAAACACGAGTTAAGGTGTTGTAGGAAGAAGCGTGATTGATTGATTTCAAACTTGGTGAAAATTCTTAAAATAGAAAATAATTTGACAAGTGTCTTTTATTTTTTTGAAAATCAATGATGTATTAAAACTTTGCATAGGGAAAGATGATTTAATGGGCAAATGAGAACTAATTTTTAAACATATTTTTACAAAATCTATTGTGGTCAACAAAGGGTTAAGAGAAACTTAGTTTATTGAGCCCTTGGAAAAAGTACTAAAAATCAGAGCTAATTCAGCGCACGTTTTCCACTCTTCAAAAATTAACATCTGACGGGGTCAAAAATTTGCTAGTACTTTATGTGAAGAAACACAACACAATATGCAACTTGGACAAAAGTGCAATTTCATTTTATTCAGTATTTGACCCTTTAAAACGAAAAGTTTTTTTAAATTTGAAACTGTTGAAACATAACTCGCCTTCCGACATTCGGCTGCATAAAATGTATTGAATATTTTGTTTCATTTTTAGGCAGTTGCAAACTGTTGCCCCTTATTGACAGTAGGACAAAGCCAAACTCGTACGCCTTAAGAACATTATTTCTTTGCCTCGGCAGAATTCAGAGAACTGATTATAAAGTACTCTAAAGATGCAAAGATTGGTACTTTTACCATGAGAACGACCTGAGTATTTTGGATGCAACAGCTCAGGGTCCAGACATAGATGCTATAGAAAATTAATGGAATTATCTAGACCCAAAAGTTCGTCAGCACAGCATTTCTTGCAAAGAAGACTTAAAACGGGCATTGCTAGAGGAATGGAAAAAATTGAACTAAACTATTGTGAAAAGTTGGTAAAAAGTATGCCAAATACCTAAACTGATAATCAAGAACAAAGGAATACATACTAAGTATTAATTAGTACGTATTATTAAAACACAAAACGAAAAACTGATATGTACGAGTTTGGCTTTGGCACTGAAAACGTTCCTCTTTCTGTTTTTACTTAAATAATGCTTTTAAAAATGAAATTATTACAGTTATGTTATGTTTCTTGTTTATGAAAGCTAATAAAACTTACTATCTAAAACGTATTTCATACTTTCCATATTTTTTTTTTAAATATATTTGTTTAAGGTGTACGATTTTGGCTTTGACCTACTGAATATATGTACAATCGAATGTATGGAAATTTGCCAGAAAAATCTGATTTAAGGGGTCATTCTCATGTGAAATTTTGTAAAAATTAATTTTTTTTTAACATATTTGGAATGTATCATCCTTGAAGAAGGTGCTGTCAAAATTTTATTGGAAAATTTCAAGTATTTCGGCTTCTACAGACATTTATATAACGAGCGGTCAAGGTTTCTAGCAAGGATTCAATCAGTTAGTCAAAACTTTAAACGTGTTTTTCTCGGAACGCCTTTTTTTGAAATGGCGGGGATGATTTAAAAAAAACCATTCATCCGATCTCTCTGCGATTTTGTCACGTCATTCTACATACTGTTTGCTATCGCCCCTAGTAAATTCACTCTGATATGTTAAAAATTTCATATTTTTTTTCATTGATAAAATCTTCAAAAACAACAATTTTTTACTGCTCTATCTTCCAATGCCTGCCATTTTGTGAGATTCTTATGAAAAAATTCAAATTTACTACTGGCGAGAGGTACGTTCATACTGATTAAGAATTTCTATGAAATTTATGTTTCAGATAATCCTGTGACTCAAAACAATCCCCGCCAGCTGACCATGATGCGGCAGAAGCCGTGTCTTTAATCGAAAAAAAGTGTTTGAAAAAATTAAAAAAAAATTTTTATTTTTTTTTATTTTTGTACCATAACAATGAATAAATTAAAGTGGAATATCTTTTTTTGATAATTTCTCGTATTCACAAAGGAAATAATTTCTGAAAAATGTCCATTTTTCCTGTCCGCGCATGAGAATGACCCCTTAAAACAAAACTATGATATGTATCAATTTCATTTTTGAAATCAGCATATTTTTATTCATTTAGAAACCAATTAGCTTCCGATTTGAATCACTCCTCTATTAGTGGAGTGTGTCAGTCGGAAGCACATGGTATGTCTTCTTGGACACGACGAGACTACTTCCCCCCCTGTTTTCGAGGGTGCTGAAGACGATGGTGCTGAGCAATTTGCTTTTTGGGCGGGGGAAGACCCTCAAAAGGGTTAAAACCCCCCTTTTTACGCCCATTATGGTAACAAAACTCATCTATGGAAAGCTTTTGTAAGGTAATATGGGTATCAAACGATTCAGCGTGTCATTGCGGCCAACATATGCTATAATAAAATCGGACACGCCCACTTAACTAACAAAACAAAGCTACACTATCTGTTTATATATTTGTCATTATAGTGGGCGTGGCGGGAAAACGTATCAGGTGGACATGGTCAATCTCATATAACCTATGTTTAGCCCTATGAAACACAGAATCATTTTACATCGACATTTATTTACATCATTTTCTCCTGACCTCAATATGTATAATGGAAAATGTGTGGGGTGCATTGTTTATGGAGGAAATACCCAATATTCAACGAAGGAAGAGCTGCAAGAAGCTATTTTGCAAGCTTGGGACTCATTCAGCCAACAGCAAGTCCAAAATTTATTTGACTCAGGGTCAAATAGAATTTTTGAGGTTATAGAAAAACATGGAAACATAACCCATTACTAAAATTAACAATACAAATATATTCTTATCAAAAAATTAAATGCGGTTATAATTTTGGAACAGCGGTATTTCCCGTATGTACATTTGTTTGTGTGTGAATGTTGTTGTTGTTCTTGTTGGTTGTTGTCCAATTGTCAAACACACTTATCTAACGGTAAAAGTAGAAACATGTGCTGATGCCCCACAACAAAAGATATTAGTAAAAATCGATTGCGGTTATAATTTTGAGACGGGGTGTAGTAATAAGATGTGGGGCGAGTGTTTAGATGCTGGATCGAGTATGTGCACAAATGTGCGTATCGGTGGCTACTGTGCAGGTGTTTTGTCACAATTGAATTGAATTGAATTGTCACGGCGCAATTGATTGTTGTGTTGTAACACCTTCAACGGTGAAATGATGCAAACATTGTTGCTACGAAACTGAATATATGACCGCCTCGGCAGCCCTAAGGGGGCCCAAGAACAAGCTCCCTGCAAACATTTGTGTTGCACGTGTGACTTTACACCTTAATTTTAAAGAACCTACAGTTTATACTTTTCATTCATCACTTATACGTTTCTCGTTCCCTGCTGTGAGAACAGCGGCTGAGAGAAACGTTTTATTTACAGGGTGGCGCAAAAGTCATCACCTTATCGGCAGATGCTATAACTTTTGCAAATGGCGGCAGAAGTAAATTTTTCTTTGACATTCATTCAGAAACGAAAAGTCACTCTTACAAATTAAATCGTTGAAGTAACGTAATTACGACTTTTACAAAATTTCGTTATTTCGTTCGGAAAATGAGAATTGCTACTGCATTTCAAATAAACACAATTCGGTTTGAATGCGGCACAAAGAAAACTCGTTTCGCGACTTGCTTAATACTCGGCGAACAGTAGGCGGCCACTATGAGCCACTGTGGTGCCGTCCACTGTCAAAGCTGTCGTTAATTGTTGCTGTTGGCTTAATTATGCCAGCAATCGAAGCCAAATACGAGTGTTTTTCGTATTCGTGTCAAAACTATTCGTGGTCTGCACCTGCATTGCAGTGCCAGAATGTGGCCTGTTGGCCTACAACGAATGTAGCACCCACAATATTTGTATAAATATTTGTAACGAAAATTTATGAAACGGTGCTCATTTTGTTAACCGCAGCTGAGAAAGAGATCAAGAACTAACGGGAAGGGCCGTGGCACCAAAAACAACTCTTGCAAAGTCATCCTGTTCGAAAAACTAAAAAGAACCATTAAAGACGGGGATTTGCCACGATTGAGGAAGCATTCAGGGCCATATCAGAAGTTCTTCGAGGATTGGAAAAAGCGGGGATTTACGTTGAAGACCACAAAATAGATTTTGATGAACAAATAATCTTCGCTGTTTTAACAGACTTCGTACACAAAAGTGCTTAATTAAAGCTCAAAATGTAAATACACCGATTGAAATACTTTTTGGTATTTGAATTTTAATTGGAAGCAATTTGATTTATGTCATTTTAATACCGCAGTTACGCCAAAAATGTGCAATCAACATACGTCAGCAGATAGTTTGGCGTGACAACTGATACAAATTTGTCACAATTTCAAGTAAACTGGCAATTTATCATTTCTATTCAGGTTTCTACTTGTTAGCACCGACGCCAGTGTGCCGTGTGTAGGCCGGAAAAGGGCGCCCAGGGGAGGAGAAGCAGATGAAGTAGCTGGGGAGAGAGGAGCCCCGCAAATGAATTGTTGCGTTAAGGCATTTCAAACATGCCTTCTGACAATTAGCACGCCGCAAAGCAACTTCAAGCGCAATGCAATTATTGCACCTCCGACACCTCGCTCTGATTGACGCCTAACGACAGCCAATTATCACCGTTAAGGTAGTTGCTAACAGCGGGCAAGAGACGCGCAGTGAAACTCAGAAACTGAAGCAAATAAATGGCTGCAGTGATTCTTGCACGGCTCCAAAGTTCGCAATGCGCATAGGTGATCCGCTACCAACTGCGACCCCGATCGAGTTGTCGTTAATGGATTTCCGGTTGGGCGTTAGTTCTTTGCCTAACACATTGTAAAACTAATTGAATGAGTTCCACTAATGTCCAATGAATGTCTCTTCTGCTGGGTTGTGATTTGTAGATAACTTCGCTAGTATGGCCACGGTTTGAGAATTAAACTTAAAAAAGGAACACTTACACTGATTGCGGTTGGCTGAAAGACAATGTGAGATGTGAGTCCATATTCCATTCCAAACAGATATTGCACAAACAAATTCTGACTGCCATAGGAAACAGCACACTATGCTTCATATGTTAAACGACAATTTCTATGCAGCAAATTGCCTCCATCACCCAATCTCGCAGGTAACAACGAATACGCACAGATTCATATACAACTTGAACCGAATAGACAACTCCAACCGAACAATAAAAAAACGTGAACTTTCATAACAGCCTGGCTCACGTAAAATGAAATGGCATTCCAAATCCGCAATGTTCGTTGACTGATTGCACAACCACATTCATAACGAAAATTAGTTTTCTAACAAAACAAACTAAACAAAAAAACAAAAACGGAAACACTTGACAGGCAAAAACGGTGACATTACACGCCCTTCTTCAGTTATTGTTGCAGCTAAGGTAAGGCTAAGTCGGCCTCGATAGCTCAGCGGGTAGCGCGCTGGCTGCTCATACCGAGCGCCCCAGGTTCGATTGCTGGCTTGGGCTGGAAAAAACACTCATCTACTTCTATCGCTATCCACATGAAGGGAATGAGAATTACAAGAATCGCACAAGTGCGCTCTTGGCAGGCAATGGCAAAACCTCCAGTGTGACGAAAAAAACTGCCAATCGCTGTTCGGATTCGGCGTTAAACTGTAGGTCCCCTTCCCTCCCTTTCCCCATCCGTTTGAAATGTGTGTTGTATCACATGTTGAAAAAAAAAAAGTGTTGCATACGCATTTCAAGCGGGTGGAATCTGTGGTATCACAACGGGCCCGTTAAGAGGCCTAAGTGTGTCTCATACAGAGGCAGCCACCGCAACCTAACCTAAGGCAAGGCCCACACTACCTTTAAACAAATGGGTTAGGAGTGCACATTATTGTGTGCTGAACCCCGCCATATGTGTGCCACTTCAATAGACTTCTAAGTAGCTCAATCTTGTACACTTTGAATAATTGTAATGAAAGCCGTCGTTACTACCACTTACAATCGTATTGTGCATCGAATAACTTTCGGTTATATGTTGTAGACTTTGACTTACCTAGAAATAGAGAAACAGAAAAAATAAAAACATCAGTTAGTTTGAATACAAGTAATAAAAGAACCTAAAACTAATTGCAGTCGTACCCTTTGCAACTGGATTTCCATCCAGCCTGTGGCCTTGCAACGAAGGACAAACAAATACTAAGCATTGCGTGCATCACTTTCCCACCATACATACATATACACACATAAATATACATATGTAGACCTTCAGCAAATTGTTTAAATATTACAAATTTGGAAAGCGCGCAACGATTAGTGCCCATCGCAATGGCAAATCCAGTGCACTCAGCGGTTGCACGGAAATACATATAGGTAGCGAAAACACTTGAATCTTGCTTTTGCGCGAAAGAAACGCCGATTAGGCACTATACTCGTATGTATGTACATATGTACTTACATATGTGTGCCTGTGTGTGTTACCTTCGCCGCCACGAAGGTAACGCGCAGCACTCATTAGACATGTGCATGGACATGAGCGCATTTTGTAATTAGCAGCTAATTGACGCCTTTGATTCGTGATCTATAATTCACCGATCGTACGCAGTGTTGTCTGCATGCGAGTCGCGCTCGCGCGCCACACTCACACCGGCTGCGGAATACTGATTTGCATAAAAACGGCAATGGCGTACGAGCTGTTGTTGTGGTTGTTTCGCTGCCCACTCTCAGTGAGCTGGAGCTTGAAAATGCGAGCGGCAACGCCGTAGATGGAGTCGAAGCGAACGAGCCAAGTTCAGTCAATGTCTGCCAGGTGAAATTTTTGCAAGCACTCGTCGCGACTGCGAACCGCGGTGCCAAAGTGCGGCGAACAACAGCTGCCGCAGTTGCGACAATAATTGTAACAATGTCGGCAACAAATTTTGAACCGCCTCTCCATGGAAAGCAACTTTGCACTGTTTCCATGTCTTCAGGTTCTTCTTGCAGTTGTTTGCGGGTAAGCCACACAAGTGGGCAGTGATAACAGCTGCCAAGTGCCAAACAAACATGTGTGTGTTCAGTTCGTCTTGATTGATCAAGGCCACGCCTTTTGTTAACCTATTTAAAATTTAATTCCAGCACGAACGAAATACGGCAATGAGTTGTTTCAAAACAGGTAAATCAAAGTGTTTTAGTCGACGTGTTCAAACCCTACTCCGAGAACAAAGTCACTGGGGCAAACACCAAAAACAATTTGGTGTTAATTTTACACATACGGTTTGGCAGTTCTTTCAAATATTTATCTAACCGATATTCAGCGTCGACTTATGCACGGACAAGGATTGCTGCACTGAAGAGCTGAGTACCTAAATAAGTTTCCGCCAAGGCCACTCGAGCTTCTCTAGCATTTTTATTGCCTTTATTTAAAGCTCTCTACATACATACACACACACACACAAACACTTCCATACATCGGCCACAACAATGATCAATTTTTAATAGAAAATGTGAAACATGAAGCGAGATCCGAGCAAAAACATTCGCTACCTCATTGATATTAATTGATAAGAGTCGTCTGAACAAATAAATATATTTGACGGGCGGCAGTTGTCGCACAAAGGAAGTGTTGAAAATTATGCTTTCAATTCAATTCACCAACTCGCCACAACTTGCAGCCATCGCTCGCCAAAGGGTCAAATTAATAAAACGCGCTTCTTCGTGTGCTGCGACCGACAAATGTTTCAATTACTCTGATTAAGAGGAAGCGTCACTCAAAAGAGTTAAAATGGACTCGATCGGACGATTACACCCAGCGGCCAGTTGTGCGTCAACTAGTTGGTGCGTCACTTGGTATGGTCACTTGACACTGATCGCTTTCAATTGGAAAGGCAAAACTTGTACTGTGGGCTGGTTGTTGTTGTTTAGTTATGCGCGAGCGGTATGCCACGCACACACATACACATGGCCTGGAGTCAGTAAAAGCGAATAAAGCTCTTTTTAAACGATTAAGGGAGTATAACTTTTTTGGCAGTAATCTTAACTCACAGGTATAGGTATATCCAATACAGATTTACACAAGAGTCGGATCAAAATTCGAAATGATTTCACAATCACGGAGTTCACTCCAGCCAGGCAACCGCACTCTGGAGCGCAACGGATTTTAACGAACTGCATTTCAATGAGCCTTAACACTAGAAAAACCGGAAATTTTCCATACCTAGAAGACCACAGCGGTAAAATTTTGATCGCTAACAGTATTTATGAGCGTATAGCAAAATATACCAATGAAACTTTTTTTTGTATGCAATGTCATTTTGTATATACTTAATAGGGACATAAATATTGTTACAACATTGAACACACCTATTGTAATAGTTGAATTGAACATACCCCGTTATTTCCACATGGTTTATGAAACATAAACTGTACAGCGTTAGTCTGCACCGGGAATTCTAAATTGTTCTAGCTTTTACCATGAAGTTGTCAGATAATGAGAACCGTATCGCTGTTATAGCGCTATTTAAGTGTGAAATGAAAAAAGGTGATATTTTCAAAACGTTCCGCCCGCTCGGGATTAGTCGCATGTTCGTCTACCGGTGCAGAAAACTGTTTGAGGAGACTAGAGATGTTTAAGACCGCCACCGGTCGGGCCGTCCGCGCACAGTTCGAACACCACAAGTCGTTAAAGCTGTCAAATCAAGAATTCAGCGAAATCCGCTCCGAAAACGGGAAATCACTGCTCGCGAGATGAATATCTCGCAAAAGTCCATGAGTCGAATTATTAAAAAAGACTTGGGACTTGGGGCTTTCAAACGCCGTACCGGACATTTGTTGACTGCAGCTTTGAAAAAAAAAAAAGAATGGAAAAATGCAAACGTCTTTTGGTGAAGCACGCTGAGAACTTGCACAGAAAAATCTTGTTTACCGATGAAAAAATTTTTACCGTGCAGGAAAAATTTAACAAGCAAAATGATAGCACGGTCATCTAAGGAAGCATCGGAACTGAGTCCAAGGGTCGAAAAGGGTCATCACCCAGCTTCAGTCATGGTTTGGTGGGGTGTCTCTTACGATGGGGTCACTGACTTGCATTTCTGCGAACAAGGGGTCAAAACATCGGCCACAGTTTACCAAGAAACCGTTTTGAAAGCAAAACCACTTAACCATTCTTTGTTCCAAAACCAGCCGTGGACTTTCCAGCAAGATTCTGCGCCGGCCCATAAAGCTAAAACGATTCAAACCTGGCTCCAAAACAATTTACCATCATTTATTTCCTCTGAAGAATGGCCCTCTGGCAGTCCTGATTTGAACCCGCTCGATTACAAATTGTGGACAGTTTTAGAGGACATAGTTTGCCACAAAAGATACCCCAACATTGATTCTCTTAAGACAGCTTTGATTCGTGCTGTGGCCAATTTTCCGATGGACGAGGTGCGTGCGGCTATTGATGATTGGCCAGTCCGACTTAAGTCGTGCGTGAAGGCCAAAGGCGGACATTTCGAAAGAATGTTTGCTTTTTGTATACAATATATATCAATAAATGTGTAAACAAAAATTAGCCCAAAAACATTCACTACTTTTAATTTTATAGCATAAAACGTGTGTAACAGTATTTATGTCCCACTAAGTATGTATATTTTATCCAAAAAACAAAATGAAACAATTAAATCATGATGTGTGCACAAACTACTCCACAGAATAATTCCCAAAACGAAAAACACTCTCGACTTGGCATTATTCTTTGACCGATTTCCAATTGAACCTATTTAGGTGGCTCTCATCAACTGTTGAATGTGCTGTTGTGCACTGCTGTTTACAGTGCAAGTTCAGCAGCCAAATAAGGCAGCAACAGTGGCACTTCGCGCAATTAGTCGCACGGCAACGAAATGGAAAGTGATTTCGGAAAAGATTCGTGTGCACTTTGCAGCCGCCGGCTACCGAGCAATGTCGGTAATCGGACGCCCACCAGCCGCTCCGCAGCGCGGTACGTGCAAGTCAACTAGAGAACGGAACGGCGGCAGTACGTGGGTTCATTGATTTCCTATTCGAGAGCGGACAGCGGCGAGCGATGCCTCAGCTGCTCCGTTGCTAGTAAATTAATGAAAAAAAAGGTTAAAATAATAAAGCAGCGACCAGCATTTGTTCGTTAGCTGTGATCATGAATCAAAAACCTGTTTATGCTTCTAAGACTTGTTTGTGGCCACAATAGCTGCCAGCTGTTTCGACGAGACTAGACCGCAAATATTGCGCGGGAAGAAGAAGACAAACCCGAAGCACGAAAATTAAGCAACTGCGCCGGATTTATCGAAACGCAAAGAATGCGCGTAAAATACGACGTTAGAAGGTCGGTCGCTGTCTGCAATCGAAATTAGTCTATGGCCGGCCATAGCTGTGCAGTGGGCAACTGCGGCTCGGCGATGCTTAGAACGAGACGATGCACTCGTGCAGCGTCCGGCCTCAAATATTAATTACAATTTGAAATTGAAGCAAAGCGCTGCTGTCGATCGCGGCCCATTGGCGAACCAGGGAACAAGCAACAGCTAAATACACAGCACCCGGCCAAGAGTGGACCAATTACGCGACCGGACAAGGCCGGACGCCAGCAGAGCGCAAAACCAAAGCAAACTAGGTTAGCTGAAAATGCAACGCGTTGAGTCAGCATAATTAGAGAGCTCCGAGTAAAAGTCGCTCGCAGCGTTCTTCGCGCCGGCGTGCGTTCGCACACTTTCATTCCAGCAGGCAGCGAGTCAGCTTTGTGTTCTGCTCATATTTGCTTCATTTCACTCAGTACTTTTCGTACTAATTGCACATGTCGACATGTTGTCGAAAAAGTGAAAATTATGACACGCGAGCGTGCATGAACGACAAGGCGTAGGTCGAACGGCAAGAAGTGGGCCCGAGTGCCAGGCAACCGCTTAATTTCTGGCTTGCAAAAGTGTCACCCAGCAATTTGCGTTTTTAATTGCGTGCAGTGCCGCAGGGAGAGAAAAGCTGCGCAGGCGGTTAGAGCCACGTACAAGATTTCCCTTTCAGCCTGACGCACGGTTTACGATTTAGCCGACTTCCATTCTGGAGAAAGTGCTCCACATTCGCTTCAGGTTAATTTCGGATGGAGAAGTTTGAGGCCAAAGTACAATAACTAGAAGAACCACAGAATACTTTGTCAAGTGCTATTACAGAAGAATCTTGTGAATGAAAGTTTATTATTTTTTAACATGTTATTGAATTACAAGGTGCAACCCAAAGTAAACAGGACTTTTATAAAATAAAGAAAACGGATGATTATTTTTTTATAATTCTTTTTATTTATTCAAAATACTCTCCTTCTGCTTCGATACAACGTTTTGCACGGTCCAAAAGCATTTGGAATGAGTGTTTTAGGTCATCGGCCGGCATCGCCTTCAGAATGTTGGTACAAGCCTTTTGGATGTCCTCAACGTCCTTATAACGGTTTCCTTTCATCGGCAAATGCAACTGACCGAATAAGTAGAAGTCACAGGGAGCCATATCAGGCGAATACAGTGAATGATTGATGGTAAAAATGCGATTTTTGGTCAAATAATCGGTCGTAACTAGGGCTCTGTGATCCGGTGCATTATCATGCAATAAACGCCAACTTCCTTCCTCGCGATATTCTGGCCGAATACGATGAATGCGATGCACCAAACGCTTCAAAACTTCAACATAAAACAAAGCGTTAATTGTTTTTCCCGGTGGAACAAACTCTCGATGAATTATTCCCTTTGAATCGTAGAAACAAATGAGATGAGTTTTGATTTTTGACTTCTCACGGCGGGTTTTTTTCGGATTTGGCTCATCTGGGTGCTTCCATTCGGCACTTTGACGCTTTGTTTCGGGATCATATTGAAAGCACCACGTTTCGTCACCGGTTACGATGTTGAACAAGAAATTTGGATCACGTCTGGCTTCCCGAACGATGTCTTTTGCGTGCTCAATTCTCTGCGCTTTTTGGTCGTCGGTTAACGTGTGCGGAATGAAGCGAGAACACACTTTACGGAGACCCAAATGTTCGGTTAAAATGCGATCAATTGATGTTTTGGAGATGTTCAATTCCATTTCCATCAATTCCAATGATGATTTTGGCTGCATTTTGATAAAATCACGCACAGTTTTGATGGCATCGTCAGTAATCACAAATTTCGACTGGCCGACGTGTTCGTCGTCATTCAAGTCTTCACGACTATTCTTGAATCGATTCAACCACTCATTAACACGGCCACGGGATAAACAATCATCACCATAAACTTGCTTTAACAATTTAAACGTTTCGGTAAAAGTTTTACCAAGTTTAAAACAGAACTTAATATTAGCTCTTTGTTCGATCGACATTCTCGTACCAAAGTTAAAAACATACTGTCACATTGAGCGGGATATTTCGGCGTCTACTAGACCAAATGTCATGAAATTTAGACAGTATGTGAATGAAAGATGTATGTACCTTTCCAACGCATAGTCCTCACACATAGATGGCGCCACCAGAAACGTCCCTATTGCAAAAGTCCTGTTTACTTTGGGACGCACCTTGTATTACAAATTCTAGATCACACAAGACAGCAGGACGCGCAGCACAGAACAGTGCATCGCAGCACAGATGTAACTGTGTGACCCAGAAAATATGTGAACAGACCCGCACTTTTTCAATTAGTTCTTCAATTCTTGCAAGAGAACGTATTGGCTGCGCGCAGAAAACTGTATTTCGAGTACAACGCTACGCAGGTCTGTGCATTTACGTCCCTGCGCCACACGCGGCTGTGTCGCTGTATACGCCGTCATTTGGTACTGCATTATTTACAAAACACTGTTCTGTGCTGAACTGTATTGCCTGCACGGTCTGCGTCTCCGTATACGCTTAGGCTAATTAATGGAAAGTTGTCCAGATGCGGCCATTTCCCCGGCATAGAAGTGCCGAAATTTTTATATTCATTCAACCATACACACAGTGCAAAATCCGTTGCAGAGTTAGGCGTTTTATGACAGTTGATATGAGACGCACCCATTGTTCATATCGGTAACCCTCAACCGTTGCCAGCCATGGTCAGCGTTTGGCAAACAGTTTCGGCTTGTTTGATGAGCGGAGCCTTGAATAACCACTACAACATAAAACCTAAAACCGTCATAACATTATTTGTATATAACTTTTGGTGTTATTACTTTTATGGATTGCCGCGCCGACGAACCAAAATTCATATTATTATCATTTTACTGTTGAATTTTGACGTGTAAGTTAATACAACTTCTTAGTATTTATTTGACTTTATAAAATAAAAATTAAATAAATATTTGTCGACACTTCTTGGGGTCGTATATACCTTATTTAGACAGCTCTAAATTTAACTCAATTTGGCACACACAAATTTCCATTTAGCAAATGCAACTAGCGCTAATTTCAGTATGAATCTAACTCGATGCGCCATGCAACCCTGCAACCCATGCAACGAATTAATTCACAATTGACGGAACCAAAACAAAAATTAGAAGCTAACAACTGCGAAAGACGTTTGTTTACATTTGTTTGCTTTGAAATTTCCTTTAAAAATTGTGTGCATCAGTAGGGATGTTGAATAAATATTACTTAGAGTTCAATAAAGGTTTTTAAGAACTTTTTTATACATAAACAGAAAAAACATTTCTTCCCTAAAAAAAAAATGTTTGATGACAGCTAAATTGATGTGTAACCTAAACGGAACTGTGTAAACAGAAAAAGCGATAAACTCAATTAAGAACTAAATTTCCGCAATTTATATGGATGTCTGAACAGGACATTAGTTCTAAGAATTTTTATAATTATTTTTAATTATTACTAATTTGAATTATAATTATGTACTTTTAAATATTTCAGATCTATGCTAATTAATTTTCAGCTAACTCAAAAACATGAAAATCCAAATTTTTTAAAACTCCAAAGTCGGGGTTTACAAATGAGTAGAGGTAGCTAAAATAAGCTGCAAGCTGGTTGTTTCATTGAACCGCATCCGATGTGCGAGTATAAAACTTAATCACTTGTCAGCGAAATCCTCAACGAGCCAGGCAAAATCAGGTTTAACCCTTTCGGGACGGAGCTTAATTTTGAAAACCAAAATACTTTTGGTAGAAATACATACTCATACAAATACGTACGCATCCGGGTACATATAATTCGAATAAATATTTTACGTGGGTCATAAGATCTGAATAATTGTTTTGAGGGGCATTAAAAACTGGGACGTATTATCCCAGTAGTCCCGAAAGGGTTAAGGCCCAGAAATCAAATTCCGACTCCTATTTAGCCAAGAAGTCCGCGAACTCATTTCATTCCGGTGTCCGTTAATCTACATTAGCATATCTGTAAATCACTCAAGTATTTTACTGAATAACACACGAAACGCAATTCGAATGCGACTACATTGTTCGTTTGACGGATCCGATGTTGTTGTTTTTTTGTTATCAACTTGTGTACATAAATTAAAAAATCCAACGGAAAACTCAAGACGCCACGCCACGCCATACTCGCATTAAAACTCGACTGCCAACTGTCAAACTACGAATGACATTTGTAAAAGCATAGCCACGCATAAAAATCACGAATTGAAACAACGGAATAGCATACAAGCCAATAAATTCTGTATGTACTATGTACATACACGTCTGCTTATGAATTTATGTATATTCAGCTAAACAAAAACTTAATAGTGCGGTATAAAAAATGTGCTTGTTGCCGTTAAAACAAATGGTAACAACGTTTCATGCAAAGATCTCTGAAAAATCTACACGAAAATAAAATTACTGAAAAAAGTTATAGTCGAAGCGATATACAGTGAGGCAACGCATATTAGAGCTCAGCTTTCGACCAAGCACTGCTGACTGTTTTCAACAAAACTGAAGGTTGTTCATATTCCAGACAAGTGCATCAATTTTCTAGAGACGATTTCAACATTTGAAGACATTTTGGCACACTAAGTAGCTAACTATTTATCGGGGAAGTTATGCTGAGCATCGGCTTCTCTGAGTGCAAATAGCGAAACATTCAACGCATGAGCTACTTGGGGACAGAGAGTGAGAATAACTACTATTACCCATTACTGTCCGGCTCTTTCCTCAGACAACTGCGGCAATGGAAATGAAAGCACCTGACCACAACTGTTTGAATACGCAAGCAATGCAATCGCTAAACCCATGTGGAACGGAAAACTGTTCTCAGAGCGATTGCTCGCCTTAGAACTGGGCACACGTATGGGTCTTCGCTAGCTTAAAGGGGTAACACCACTCTAGGGGCTAAAACAGGCCTAGCTTTGACGATTTATTTCGCCACTATGAAAAAAGTAAGTTTTCAAAATGTATATTGGGCACATATCAAAGTGTGGAAAAATTTGTTTATTATTTTTACTCAAAATTGCGGCGTAAGCGTCATGCTTTGAAATCGCCTTTATTCTCCCCAACTCCCCAACGGGTGGAGGTATTTCTCGTAAAGTATAAGACCTGGAACAGAAAGCAAATACATTTTATAATTTATGTTATTTTGCCTATGGTAGTACAAGGGGTGTTTTCTAAATAATTTTTTGTAGAAATGGTACACTTAAAAAAGTCGGTTGTCGGCCAACAAATTTTCAATAAATAGTTTAGAACAAAAAGGTTTCAATCAAATCAAAAAACGACTACGTACTTAGAAGAAACAATTGTGGAGCTACTGTCAAATTGATCCATGCAACGGTGTTCGCGAAATCTGTCCCAAAGAAAAGAGAAAAGAGCGTGAAAAACTTTGCGAGCAAGGCGTTGTGGGAAAAATCAAAATTGAAGCTGTTAAGGTTTTTTTTGTTTTTTTCTGTAAAAACAACTGGATATTGTTTTTATGCCTCCAACGTATAGTTTAAACCAAAAAACAAAAAATCTATTTTTGCAAAATCCTAGAGTGGTGTTACCCCTTATAACTAACTTTAATTCCAAGCGAAGTGTGAAGGGATGTCTATCTCACTATATGTAGGTAGACATGTTTGATTTTTGAGTTAACGTCAAAGGTCAACCACATAAATATTAAGCGTGGCTGTGAGAAATCGATTGGTTAAACATTAAATTGCTACACCACTCAACAAAATTCACCACTTTCTCAAAGAAGAATAACGTGTTTGCCAGTTTTCCACAATAGATCAACTCGTTACATTATTGTATTTTATACCGTGAACTGAAATGCCAGGGTGAATTCGACACTTGATCGATATAAAATGTAGTTTTATGTGAATATTTGTAAAGAGGATAACCAGCCGAATTGATTTGGATATTGTCCGTCCGGTTCCAAATTATTGACAATATCAAGATGAAGTCCGATATAAATTTGACTGAAGTTCGGCAGATCTTCAATATCAAATCGAATATATTGGATTTCAAAAGGAAGATTATCACATCGTTTTGGATTTGGTGTGCTGAACACAATGGCGTATTCAGTTTTTCTTCAAATCCAAACCTAAAAATCTGTAATAATATTATCATCTTTTCAATCACACAGCAGTTTCACAGCCAAAAGCCGCACTTACGATGTACTTAGAAAGGGATAAAAAACTAATATACAATGCGGATCGTATGAGTAATTGTTTTTAATTATTCGACAGATGCATTTCAATGTCTAGTCTTTTGGAACATATAGGAATTTATCACGTGTACAAACTGGTGTTGAACGGTGTAATATGCGTGAAAAGAGAGAGGAACCGTTTTTTACTGAATGAGTCAGGCGCAAATTTGGATTAAGTGGAAATTCTGAAAACCCAACATATTGGCGCACCTGGAAGGCTTCGGTAGCCGGTGTCATTCTCAACATAGTGTAAGTATTTGAATTGCACGACGAAAAACTGTAAGCCCTTTGATGTTCGACTGTATGGCAACTTCAGTATCACTTCGAGTGGAAACCAAAAGTGCCAAGCATAATTGCGTTGCGTTGATCAGCTTTAAAATTAGCTCATAAGTGCCAATTCACCAAATGGCTGACAACGTCCTAAAAAAGTGCAGCAATTAATGTAGTAATTTTGTCATGAAATAAAGGTAGAAGCGGTGTAGTGGCGGCGAAGACGACGGCAATGGCGGCGGCAGCGTCGACAAAAACCTGTTTGGCGCGGGCAGAGTGGCAAAATCGCGTTTTGGTTCAACACTGCCTGCTGGCTGCTGGCATTGCTGAATGGATTCAAAGTGGTAGCAATATTTGTGCATTTCATTTTGACGAAATCGCAGCCAAATCAAACCAAAGCGTAGCCATTTCAAACGAAATAGAATTATGTGTGTGGTTTATTTATTCGCTTTTATGATTGGCGGCGGCTGTCCTGCAAAGCCAGCTGGTCATTTGCTGCCACCTTCGAGTGGTGGCTAATTACAAAATAAACTTCTCAAAAAGCATTGCTACACACAAAAACTGCTAACGATATTTATAGAGGTGACCAAATCGAATGGAGGTTTCGGTAAATCGAAAGATTTTATGGAGATGCAAGAGACGAGCGGATTTCATGCTCTACGAATGTCGACTCTACTCTTTTATCGAAAGAAACATACATTAATAAAGACATCACACTTTATGTAATGAGAATTAGATGTATGACGGTATGTTGCGAAACCCGAGAACGGATCTAACAATTATGAAATCATGGAATCAAATCTCTGGCAATTAGGTTTTTGTTCTTGATGTAAAACAAGAACACGTGAAGCACGGCATTCGATTATTTATTGGGCAGCAAACTCGTAGTTTATAGTAGACTTGCTTAAATGTGCACAAATATTAACATTTCAACTGCATAGAAATTTACTTTTAAATATGCACTACAGATATTGAGATAAACTATATATATATATCGACATTTCCATACTTTCGCTATATGTGTGGCTAGAAACCCAACACTTGCATTGTTCATATTTTGTTAAACAATGCCTTTTCTTTACAGGTAAATTGCCATATGGCTTTTTTATATTTTCCCCCCACTTTTAATCGAATCAGCAAATAGGTCGATGACCACGACCACGTTCAGATCCACACCGATGACGCATTATGTGTAGCACTCCAATTTTTTATGGTGTAATTAGCTTGAATAATTCGATGTATGTAATTGCCAGATACATGTGGCGAGCAGAGGTCAGGCCGACAGTTGGTGAACACAAAAAGAGTGCAAATCTTCAAATAATGACTGTGGGAACTCAAACGGAACTCGCTGTGTGCGCACGCGAGCTGAAATCAAAACCACCTAAAGTCACAATTTAATTTAAATTTCAACTGAATTACTCACATACACACATATGTAAACAAATATGCCTAAAGACTGCGATGCAAAAACAAACCAGGCCTCTGACAGATTTCGCCAAATTCCCTACTCACAACAGGACAACGATTTGGATGGACACGAATCTCAACGACAACGACCTGTAACCGAGCACTGAAAAACTAACATTCTCTCCTACAACAGCTAACGTCGCAAAGGGTGATTGTCCACCGCAATACGCGGCCGAACATCAAATGAAATTCAGCCAGCAGAAGCATCAGAAGTCGTAAAAACAAAGACGCTGCAACAAGTCAGAAAAGAAAAACATGACAAGGTCGTTTACTCTTTTTCTGTGTGTGTGTGTGTGTGTGGGCGTTTGTGAGTGTGCTGTGCGAATTTACGTGCGAGCGCTTTAGTCACACACAAAAGACGGGGCGGAAAACGAATAATAAACTGAATTAAAAAGCGACGCGAGTTCGATAGAAACAAAATGAAATCCAAAACAAATAATTTATAATCTAAACAGGTCTTTGCTTCCTAGTCGGAAGCAAGTCTAGGGACTTTTGCCTTTTTATTCTATAACTCTAAAACACTATGCTCTCATGCTTCTTCTGGCACTTAGCAAGAATGATTGCAGTGAGGTATGAGATGTTATACATACATATAACAGATTTGTAAAATGTACTAATTAATATTTAGACTACGTATTTCGCTCATGACGAAATTCCCCTACGTTCCAATGAACTTTTGTGATTAGCCTTTCTTTCGTTTTTAGCTGAACCCCTACCTAAACAGAAGGCCTAATCTAGATGAATGACTCCGATACCTTCTAATACGTTGTTGTTCCTGTGTGGACCTTCTTCAAGTGGGATACAATGACAGAGGAAGAATCAAGAACGGCTGTGTAGCGCGAAATTTCCATTACACTCGACGGTATGAATGCAATGTTAAAATTTGTATTTGCATTCGTCATCTTCCTATGTTGAATGCACACAAACATGAACCTATGTGATGGTCTCACAGCACTTAAACTCACTATGGTTAACGAGTTTGTTTCTGAAGTTGAAGCAGAACAAAGAAATGGTCGCTCAATATCGCGTTCGACGCTTTAAACCAATTAATTCCTGAACGCATAAGCCCAATATTGGATGCAATCAAATCTCCCACAATGGAACAGTATAGAATGTGTAGAAATACAGGCGCACAATTTTCTGAAGTCTGTCGCTCGTTAGTCTCCCTTTGATTTCGAAATTAAAACTTATTGTGAAGGTAGATTGCTGCCAATATACAAGTGCGACAAATATTTGCGTAATAATTAAAGTGACTTCGTAGCTGTTTGCATGCCCGGAAAGCGGGTCTTTTAACCCATCAGTGAATTGACCAAGAAATGTTGTCTGCGGCTCGCCAAAAAGTTCTACCACTCCCCTCCCTGAGTACGTCTGCGAGGCAAAATAAAGAACTTAAATTTTTGCGCTTAGCATTACATTTCTTCACAGAAAGCAACGCTGCTACAAGTAAGAAAGATTAAAATGCCCGACTCAACTTAGGCCCGATTTCACAGTGGTTGGTTAACCAACTATTAACAAGAACCGATGGTTAACCACTGATTAAATAGTTTCGGATTTCACAGCGGCTGGTTATCTGAACAGCTGATTTAGAAATTATGTGTGGCAGCACATTGCATAGCATTGGGAGCATTGTTCTTACGCTCTTGCAAAAAAAAAACGACTTTTCGTTTGAATTTTAGTGAAAAATAAAAGTGCCGAGTTTTTCAACCTTAAAATAGAAATTTTTTCAACTGGTTAATTAATTCCTCAATTTCAAATTTTGTCACATTTCACAAATTATGAGTGCTGTCAAATCAGCTGATATAATTCTTGGTTAACCAATGGTTAACCATTCAACATTGGCTGGATAACAGTTGGTTAACCAGAGACTGTGAAATCGGGCCTTAGTCATACAACAACAGTGCTTCTTGTAAATCGTTCACAATAAATATATTTACAATAGTTTGAATATACATATATTTTTTTGCTGTCCTTAGTTTCCAAGTCAGAGTTAAGTTTTAGTCGATAGTGTCAGTTGCATTGTACTTTTCTTTGTTTTCTAATTATATGTATTTACATGTAACATCTTTTCTTGGCAGTCAGTATTTTACGATTTTTAAAAACACTGACTGGTAGCTTAGTAGATTTTTCCTGTACGTTTTTAAATGAGACTTGTGTAAACTTTCAAAATACCATTATGGATACTTTGCACCTGGACCTCTGTCTCTAAACCTGACTCAGTGACTCTTTATAGAAAAAACCGACTTCCGAACCTTCTCTGCACAGACACACAAGCACCCAGCAAACCATTGCAGACCTCTGTATATACGCATATTAAGATTAATAATGTATAGTATGTACATATATATGTATATGAATCATTCAAGTTTCTGGTTCAGCGCGATGTCATAAGCTCTAAGATGTGAGTATGATTATTTACATATATTTATAGCGGAACAAAATGGGCTCCTGCTCAACTGTCAAATCGACAGTTCAACGTACGCCACCAGTCAGCAACGTGCTCTTTGAAATGACTAGTCAATTTAATCAGTTCCGTTATGACGCTGTGTCTGACTCGAACGCACACCACGACACGCCAAATGGTGTAATTTAGCGCGACACTTTGAAATCCCCGAATTGAATTCGTCGCGTCGTCACTGAGCACGGAAATTTACGATGTTTGAGTACATTATGTGCAAATTGGCTGAAATTGCGAAATGGTAACCGCATTGTTCTACATTTGACATAATCAACCAAAAGTGAAAAATTCAAATTACCGCTACAATCAAAATCATGTTATGACAACAACAACGTCTAACTGGGTTACGCGCATCAGAAGAAGTTGTGAGAAAAAACTCCATTTGACAAGGTTAGGTTCGGTTATTGCGGCGGCGAATACGCCTCACATAGACACAACGGTCCATAGTACTACCACATACGTCTGATCCCTTCCTCATTACTGGACTAAGTCCATTGTTATTGCATTAGTCTTATTTGCATGGAGTAGTAGGTCTTTCAATGAGGTTTCTGCTAGACCACGTAGAGAACCCAAAAAGGCGCTACCCAAGACTTCCATCCTGCGCCTTGATAAAGCTGGGCAATGACACAGGACGTGTTCTATTGTTTCTTCCTCCTCTGGGTCCGAACAGTGCTTACAGATGTTTGATTCAGTCAGACCAAGCCTGCAGGCATGCGTGCCTATTAGACAGTGGCCTGTTGTCAAGCCTATCAGCACTCGTGTGGACCTTCGAGAGAGGCTGAGAATGTAGTCTGTTTTGTGTTGAGAGAATTTGGGTCAAAAGATTTTACTAATCGTACAAGATCTCAGTTCCTCCCACCTCTTTAACGCGAAAACCTGAAATTTGACAAGCAAATGCAATTTTGGCACGTACACAGTGACAGTGTGACAGACTTGCCGTCCGGCCGAGCGTATTGTTTGGTCGCTTTAGCTCGACAGCGCTTCTCCCACAGTTTACTTAGCAATTTCAATGCAAATCAAACCGCAATAAATCGCAGGTGTCCAATAAAACCTTCAACACCAACACAACTAGGTATGAAATGCGCCGAATAGTTTCGTCTGCCTGGCATTTTCCGCAGCATTTTGACATGCGTTTTTGACAAAATATTAACTTCGCATTACTCTTTTTGGCACCTCCGACTGCACGCGCTTTTACTTCAGCCGCCAATAAAAATAGAGCTCAAATTTGAAATCGAACATCGAACCGCACACCAACAGCCAAGTTAGGCGCAACAGTTAAGCAGCCCCAGTTAAAAACAAAAAACGCGAATTAAAGCAAAGCGCTGAAACCGCAAATACGATTTTTTTTCTCGATCACCGTGGCATTACGTCCCAAAATGGCAACTCGCGAATTTTTATTGTTGCTGCTAGGTTTTTGTTATGTGAGAGGCGGAAAATGCGAGACAACACAAAACCGCGCACAGCTAATAAAACGGCTAATGTTGACGATGCAGCAACACCTCCACAGAAACACACATCGAATTAAGCAATAAGAGACATTGGCGGAGTTCACGATCTGCAGCGACCGCTACCCTTCGTCTTCGGCTCGTCGTGATTTTTTAGATCAAACTGTTCTACTAGCTATTGTGAATACCGCATTAGCGAGTTTTTGCAAGCCAAATCTACATGTTCGCCACTTGATAGCGACTTTTGTTGAAAGATATTTCAACAGCTGTACAAGTCGTTCGCTCCAAAACCGGAGAACATTTCCACTCGCCGTCTGCAAAGGTTTCTCGTACGAACGTAACTATCAGTCTGTCGAACTGCACACTCGTCAAGATTGTCATTTCCGCCGTCTCCCCGCCTTTGCTACAAATAATAATTGGATTTGTATTTATATTTGCTTATTTGCGTTTTATTTGCAAAAAAATATAATCAAAAGAGAACAAAATTAAACAAAGCCAAAGCGTAGCTAATGCAAATAAAACGTCAACAAAGTAGTTTCAGTCGTTCCGTGGTACTTTGCTAAGCTCTACCCATAAAAGGCAACTTGCTAATTTGCTCAAGCAAATAAGCCATCAATTCTTAAGCCGCTTTAAAAGTACAATCCGATTTCGATCTCTCGGCTACCCCAACAGCACCAACAACGATTCTTACTCGCTCTCTTCAAGCGGCCAGCGGGCCAGTTTCGTAGATTCTGAGGATCGCGCAGAGTCGACTGCGCTGAGGTTAGTGTTTCACAAAAACGAGATCTCGTTCGTGGAGGCGATAAATATCTTTGCCAATCTCTGGTGAACTCCACTTAAACTTACGCGCCCTCCACGGGGGCGGAGACGAGGCGCATTCCGCACTTGCTAATTACTCAAACAACTAATCCACAACGGCGAGCGGCCACAGTGAGCGAGTGCTGAACAAGCAAAAGTCAGAGTGTTTCAATCGGCCGGGACGACTCATTCATACTCTACACCACAGCGAAGAGCCGTCAGCCACATCGTTTCAGTGTTTCTACCCATGCGCAGTGAACCTATGCAAAGAGAGCGCAACTAAAGCGTCAAAAGCAAAAGATACTTTTGAGAAGTAAAAAACAAAACACGGCCGCGCCAAAGCAACTTGCTAAAATTAAAACCAACCAAATCGTTAAACGCAGATGGCGCTAAATTTAAATCATTCAAACGGTTAGCAGGCATCTTCCCAAACACGGCCAATACCAACCAGCAACAATGGCAGCAGACACAATGCAAAAACAACACACAAGTGTCGGATTATTGGGTCTAGGCGTCTCGTCGTGTTGCCGTCAACAATATCAATAAGAAAAATAAAGGTTACGGCAGACAGCGCAGACGGCAGGTCGTGTGCGACTGCGGCACTTCTGTTACTGCTCGAAGCTGTGACTATCGCATACCTATGCAAACATTCAAATAAATGCATACAAGTCGTCTCTCTTCGAATAAGAAGAGTATTCTCGTGTGGGAAGAACAACAATGGCTGTTGTAAGCGGTCTGCAGTCAGATTTGGTCACATTGTTGACAACATTGGAAAATCGTATCTTAGCATCTTAGGTAAATTAATTTCAATTTATGCTATTTCAGCTTGTAAATTACTCACAGAAATAGCAAAGTGACTTTAAAAAATGCTCTGCATAACGTCAACAAAGCGACTCGTCTCACTTGAGCTAACAATCTTTAAAAGCCACTAAAAGGCATGGTTCACTCAAAATCCGGACAATTTCCGAATGATAACATTCGTAACAAAGTTGTTGAAGGTCATAACACCGCATGCGGTTGCATCATAAGATATATTAAGGCAACTGTCGAACGTGGCGAAGTTCAGAACTAAAAACAAAAATGCAGGTTGTCTTATTGCCATAAGGGCTCAAGTGGAAGTGAAAAACAAAATTCAGACCAATTTATAGCCTACACCAAAAACTATTAACTTCCGAATAGCTTTTACGTTCTTTTGCCCTCTTTCCAAAGAGAGCAATAAGTCAAACATTATTGAAAGTTATTATGAAAGAACATTTATTAATTACACAGGGAAACAAAAAAATTTTATTTTTTTCTACGGCAAGGGTTAATTGGATCAATTTGGATATGGATTATGATTATGAAGTTGTTATGAAACACATCTTTAACTAATTTACCCTCATTAACGTGTCTTTTTCGAAGTATACATAACATGACAAATGTTTATCTTTGCCCGAGATTTAAAGGGATATGATCTTGTTCGTAGTTATTGAGTGTTCAAAATCCCAGAGGATTGTTAGCAAATTGGACTGTTCACTCCAGAAATAGGACAAATCCATTTTTTTAATCTTTAAGCTAAAAAATATTCCGAAATAGTAGACAAAATGCTCCTGAGTGATTACAGCGAAGAACAAGGAAAACGGTTCCACCAGGACACCAAGGTTATGGAGGCCGCTGGGATCGCCATATGATGGCAGACACTGTCCGGACCAAAAACACCATAGAACATCCCATACAAATCGTTTTTCCCAACTCTTAATTAAATGATTCATATTATTAATTGTTGTACCATTTATAGCATTTTAGTTGATGGAAATCATTTGATAATTTTAAATAAACGATTTTATATTTAACTATCCAATTTAAATATAAAATCGCAATTTACTAATGATAATATTGAGAAGTACGCTTGGTAAAATATATTAAGTATGTTTATTTCATAGCATAACATGTGCGTTGTTTGAGCTACTGAAAAAGTGCCACTGTTTAATGGATTAAAAACATGAATGTATATACAGGGTGACCATTTAAGATTTGGAACTTGAACTACGCTTTATTTCGAGAATGGAGAGTCTTCAACCCAAACTGTAAGAAATTTAAAAAAAAATTTCAAAAAAAAGATTGGCCTTCAACTCAGTTTGTGGATCAATTTGTGAAGCGAGCTCGTGAAACTGGATCGTTAATGGACCAAGCAACCAGTTCCCTTTCTTGTACAGTGCGCACAGCCGAAAACATTGCTTTTGTAGCCGAAAATGTGCGTGAACATCCATCAACGTCAACTCGCCATCGCTCTCAGGAGTTGAACATTTCCCGCACTTCTTTGATGAGAATTTTGCATAAAGATCTCGGTATGAAGGCTTACAAAATTCAATTGGTCCAAGAACTGAAGGCTCATGACAATCCGGCACGTAACAATCGAACTTTTGGGGACCCTTTTCGAAAATCGAATAATCAACCGAAATTCTGAAGTAAATTGGCCACCTCGGAGCTGCGATTTAAGTCCGTTGGACTTTTTTTTTGTGGGGAGCCGTAAAGGACAAGTGTTACGCTAACCATCCAGAGACGATTGAAGTTTTGAAACATGAAATCGAAGTTGCGGAAAATTCTACCCGGAACAATCGAAAAAGTACTTGAAAATTGGGTTGACCGAATGGCGTACTGTAAGGCCAGCCGTGGCAGTCATATGAACGATATCGTTCTTCATTCTTGAATAACAAAGTCCAAGCTTTGTAATAAAACAGGAATTTTCAAAAAATATTCATTAGTTTTTTTTTTATAACCGATTCAAATTCCAAATCTTAAATCTTATAATAAAAATGTTTTTGATTTGATATTTATTGGTTTTTTTGCGCAATTGCTGCAAATATTTGTACTAAAAAATATCTGACTGAAGAAATGCAAGCAAATATTATCTTTTACGTTTATTGCATTGCGACTTCCGCCAATTTTTTATTATTCACGCCTACACAATTGCGAGCCGCGCCTTCGCCACGCACATTCACTCTTCACTCATAACGCCACGCAAGACATTACATCTACAAAACATTGGGTAATAGCGATACGACACTTACTCTAACTCAACCATCGTGGGCTCCGAAGTGTTGCCCACTGGCTTCTGGTAGTGCAGTCGATGATCGTATCCCCTCGTATAGTGTGGGTTATTGTTCGAGTCCGCCGTGGCTGGTATCTGCACCTTGGTGGGATGTGAACACTTGGGAGCCCACGATGCGACAGCCAGATAGATATCCGTCTGCGGGGGTGGCTCGGGCGAAGCGTGCGCGTAGTAACCGTCTTCGGGATCATCCAGTAGTTTCCTACTATCGCCAGTTGATATTCTGGTCGATGAAGTGGACGTCGGGGTCGTTGCAACACCATCACTGGTGTAGAGATAATCGTTGATAGAATGCGAGATTTTCGATTTCGTTGTACGTCGTAAATGTGGCGAATCATGAGCGACGCTACCGTTGGCTTTGGCGTTGGCGTGCACATGCGCGCTCACTATGAGACTAGCTTCGGTTGCAAGGTTTGAAGGCGACGGCGACGAGTGCACTCTGCGCGCGCCAATCCAAGTGGTGGTCGGCACGATCGTCGTTGCCGACGACGAGTTGCTGTAGTGTGTTGGCTGCGCGTAATCGCGTCGTTGCATTACTTTCGAGAAGTCGACGTAGAGTGGCTCGTCGTTCGATGGTTTGCGTTGAAATTCGTCGTCGTCGGCGCCAGCGACGTCGTCGTCAAAGTCGCGACTGCGCGGCGTGTTCGGGGCGCCGACCGAGCTGTAGAAACTATAGTTACTGGAGGAGGATTGCGAGTAGGAACGATATCGGCGGTAGAACTCGTCCTCGAACGGCAGTCCCTGCGGGAACTTGGTGGAGAAGGCCTTCTTCGTTTGCGGCGAACCGTGGGAGCCGGTCGAGCCCGCGGACGAGCTGCTGCCGGTGCTGCCATTCTTGGCAGGCGCATTGACGCTGGCCGCCTGCTCAGCTGGCGGTGGATGCTGCTTGCGTCGTTGGGCGGTCGGCGTGCATTTGCCGTACGAGCAGTTATGCGAGTTTATAGCGCCCGCCAGGAAGCGCCGATTGTTCAGATTGGGCGACGCCGAAACCGACGATTGCTTCTGATCCTCTTTGTATTTCTTCTTCATATCACCCTTCGGTGTGCCCGGCGGCTGCGGGGCTGGATAGTTTTTCACCGAACGCACGCCATTGCCGCCCGGAGCCGCACAGGCCGCGCTGGGCTGGTTTTCTTTGTGCACCTTGTTCACCGTGCAGTAGGCACGCTTCTGAGATCCGATTCCGCCCGAGGCGCGGGCGCTGTTGTAAGGGCCGCTGCTGACGTACTTTGGTTGTATGGACTCGTGCGAATCACCGCTGCTGCTGACGGCGGGCGACGGCTTGGCCGTCTTCTGGCGAAAACTGACGTTGGTGTTGTGGAAGCGCTCGAAGTGGGGTGGGCGGCGCGCGGGGGGCGTGGGTGGCTGGTTGCGCGCACGCAAATACTGTTTGTTGGCAGTAGGCGGGGTGCAGGGCGGAAGTGGCGCGCGCGGCTTGTGTGCGCTGCCACCACAAGCCCCGGCGCCGCCGTTGGAACAGGTGGTCTCGATGCGCCGCACCAACTTCGGCGTAAGCGGGTTAATTGTTGCTGTCGTGGTGGCAATGCCCGACAGACGCTTGTCGGCCATGCTGCCGTTACCGTTGATGTGGCCGCTGTTGTTGCTGTTATTGTTGTGGCTATTATGGCAATAGCGTGTGCCATAAAAGCTGTTGCGAAATGGTTGCTGACGATTAAAGTTGCTGTTCGTATTAATATTATTATTATTATTGTTGTTGTTGTTGTTAATGTTGCTATTGCTGTTATTGTTGTTATTGCTGTTGCTGTTGTTCGCGAACGGCGAGTGCAAGTAATGGTGATTGCCGCTGTTCGGGGCACCGAAACTGCTGTTGCCGCTTCTGTAGCTATGTTGATGCTGGTAAGTATTGGCATTGTTGGTCGCCGTGCCTTGATTGTTGTTGCTGCCACGCGCCGCTCGAAACGAGCTGTACGGTCTGGACGCGAATTGGTATCCCACCGGCATTTTGGATTAGTCCTCCGTTTTGGATTTTGGATGAATGATTTTGAATTGAGTTAGCGCATTGAATACTTCGAAATAGAACTTCCGCAGCAAAATGCGCTCGCGTATACTATTCTGAGTATTTGAAACTTAAAACTCCGCTACAACGCCTCCTTTGCGTGGGCTATCACATTTCCATTTATCACTAAATTAAATTCGTTGCTTTCTCTATTCATTCCGCGCGACTCTGTTGCACCCGGCCGAAGTAGATTAAAATTGCATTGGTTTAACACGACTACGATATAACACTACGATATTACGCTCATTAGGAATCACACGTTATTACTAGTTCATCTGATCTCATTTCGTAGCACCTTCCACTGCTGCTGCTGCTGTCTGCCAAACGCTCTCCGGTGTAGAATCAGTTCTTGCGTTTTTTGCTCAGCGATGGCCATTGGTTATTGTATATTTTATAACTTGTGATTTGTCGTACGGAGTGCAACTTGCTTTCGAGTTAAATTTCATTGGTACTTTAACTGAAACAAGCCGATGCATTATTTATTCAAGCGCACGTTTGGCCGCTTCGTACTCTCCTTCGTGTATGCTAGATCTGTAGGTCCGTAGAAAATCGGTTGAAAGATTATTGAGGCACTGTTGCACTATTCGCTTCAACACTTGTCGCAAAAATGTCAATGTTGCCTGGTGGTGCACACACTCGAAACAGACGAACGTGTAGCGGCGAGTGCGTTCTGCACTACTGTTCAACGCTGACGCGGCTGTCACACACTTGGCGGTCTTCCCTGTGACCGCATTCATTTAACGAAAAGGTCAGCGAGAAACACGAAAACCTGGCGAAGCAGCCAATGTAATCGCTTTGCTGGGGGCGATTTCTATGGAGGACAGACTTAATTTGCAGCTGGGACAATACTGATCCGATCGATAAGTGTCACGTGACACTGTCACAATAAACAGCAACTAATTGTGCGCTAAGCTACTGACACTACTACAAAACAGAAATTTGGAAAGAGTGTTTGGCAAGTATCAAAGTTTTCGATATTCCGGTTCGATAATTCGATACAAAAATAGCATAAAATCAAACATTTTCAGATCCAAAGCTGTGAGTCAACTAGACGATAACTCGTACCTGTCGCCCAGATGAGACTGCCAGTTTGGTACCGGGCTATGTCGACATAGAAGAAAATAATAGTTAGCAACAAGTGCAAACTATGGGAAGAATAAAGAACCGCTCTCTTCTGCAATTGCTCGAATTTGGCTTGGGTTGAAAACCGAGCACCTTTTCTCCTTGGTAAAACAGCGCAAATACGCATACATTGAACCATGTTGAGCTTGTGAATTTATACACAAATGGCTGGGACCTAAAGTTCTGGGAGTTTTTCTTTCGCCGAACAAAATTTGTTTTCCTATATTTTGTGCTCAAGTTTACGCCTTTTCACGATTCTAAAATTATGACAGTGGTTATGCAAAAAGTATGTTTGACTTTTTTACAAGTCGCGACTTTCCTATCTACGGTTTAATTTTGAAATCAGTTTCGACTGGACTTTCTTATATTCTCGCTGTTAAGGCTTACGAGTTGTCAACGCTTATATATCTCTTTACAACGTACAAACAACACTCACTAATAATTAATTCTAAGTATGTGCGCAATTATCAATGGACAAACATGATCTCGTACTTTTGTGTGTACTATACGTACATGGACAAAACGCACAGACGAAAATAATTATACAAACACATATTCATGGAGGGGAGTTGTGTATTCTGGGCCCGGGCCAATGAGCTGATCACGGCTTGTGTCTGGTCGGCACAATACAATAAATTCTACTTGGTAGAGAAGGAGAGACGAGGATAGAGCGGTCCGAAATAGTAGCGACACGTATTTTATGGTTTATGATTCACAAGCACAACCTTGAAGATCGCTGGGAGTGTTGGCAAGCCATGGAACTTTGTGAACACCGATTAAAGAAGTTAAGAAAGCTACAAGCAAAGACTTATGTAAACGCTTCTCTTCAAGCACTCAAGTGCTGACTTTCTTAAAACAAATAAAGTTTCGACATGTTTCATGCGCTGCACAGAAATAAAGGGTAGGCCATTTAAAGTGGAAGCATCGGGATCGGCAATCCTATAACTTTTGACAGAGCTGAACGCAGTTAGCGTTTGAACCGTGACTCAAAGGAAATGTATACCATGGAGCAGTACACTCCGAAAGAACGCGCTGAAATTGTTCAGCTACACATTCGAAATATCTTCTCAATTATGAATTTCGTACATTTCGTAGCTCCGGTAGTCTTAGTAATGCCTGCCACTCATTCAGACAATGAACAAGACGTTCCGATGAAAATATCGAAACCGTACGGGCCAGTGTTGAGCAGACTTCATCAACGACATCGAGTTATCGCCGTTCTCCGGAATTTATGATGCCCATTGCTCGTGAAAATGATATGGAAGGCTACTGGTTTCAACAGGATGGCGCCACATGCCACACAGCTCAACAAACAATCAACTTATTGCGGCCATTGACGACTCATATAAAAAGATTGTGATTTTGATTGGCCACCTCTAGATCACTCGATTTAACGGCACTCGACTTTTATTTGTGGGATATTTGAAGTCCAAGGTATACGTCGACAAGCCGACCATTCAATTAAAAGCCAGCATACGATGTTAAATTGCCGCTATATCGAAACGTTTTTTTAATGTTTTATTTCAGAAAAAATGCTTCCAATTAAAATGGCCTACCTTCTACGTTCACGAGAAGACAAAAGTAAAGAAAACCTCAAAGGAATTCGGTTGACTCTTGTGCTAAGCAAAACTTGACTAACTGAACCGCTGGTTTACTACAACTTTATGTGTACGAGATCAAATTGCACGTAATTAGCGGCTGTTTCGTCGTTCGATAGCAGCGCGAACCAGTGCAATTCCTAATGGCCGACGAATAAGGCGCGACACGTTCACAGATGAAATTCATTTGGCGTTATGAAAGGCACTTTTTCAGCATTTTATTCAAATCGGCTTATAAATCGAAAGACATTAGGGTAATCGCGTCAACATGAACTTATATGTACGCAGTACACATACAGTGAAATGAGAACGCTGCGAACGGCCGAGTGGTGCGCCTTAAGTTTTGTCATTCCGAGCAAAACATGCCAATGGAATGGAGCGAAAAACGATGAAATAGTAGCAAAAGTTTCGCAAACTCGTTGACAGACAATTAATAAAATGGCTTCATAACGTGCTTTAATTTGCGTCGCGTAGAAGGCAACATTTATTGGTTCTTGGCAGCGAAAAACGTATTCAAAACTTATTTGAATGAACAAACATACGAATTCAGACTACGCACAAATAGCGGCGGAAGGCTTTCGTTGCTCTCAAGCTAATTCGAGTGCCCGTTGTGCAATCGCACAAAAATGTGCCAATAAATCGCACATTTGTCGTCAAGTATGTACGTGTGTTTGAAAAGACAGCCAGCATGTGGCGGAGATTAGCAGCGCGATGTGTTGGGAAGTGGACAAAGTTTCTGTAGGAGTTGATGGCGTGAACGCCAGACGCGCTGGACAGACAACCGACACGACTCTCGGCACCGTTCGCAAGGCGTACGTACTCATAGACACGAAAAGTTCATTGCTACTGCAACTGCGAAAACAATTTCCTTGGTGCATTACAGCTGCCCACTGCTTGCCGTCGCTGTGAAATCCTGTTTTGCCAGCTTGGGGGCAGCGGCGCAGCCAAGTGCCGAGAAAGAAAGTAAGCGCGCTGCGCTGCAAAAGGTTCATTAGTCCTCAGCAGCAGACTCGCTAAAAACTAAACTTTATTATGAGCTTCATTTACGTGCAGCCTCGTTATGAGCGTTCCGCAAGCAATTGGCCACAAAGTAGGATGTGGTGTGTTGGTGTTGTTGTGTTGTGAATGTGCCAGCACTTGTTTAGCAGGTTTTTCGTTTCGCATTCGCGCTTATTGTCGCTTTTATCCAACGCGCTGACTGTATTGGTCCACACACCACACGCCGCAGCGTTGCACTCACTGCACTTTGCGACAAAACCAACACGTTACCTTAGACTGGCGCATACCCTGCCAACGATCAATTCATTTATACACATACAAATTATGCGAGTCTACGTGCAGCGACTAAACCAGAATGAAAAGAAAGTCACTCCAGTATGAATTCTTGAGATTTTACTACGCTCAATCATTGCAGCAGAGGTAAAGGCGGACCGGCAGCGGCGATGCGCACATTCTTAATGCAACCGCCGATTGGTGGGCGGGGGGCGCGCTCAACCAAATTCCGCACTGCCGGAATGCCTCGCTTCATTGCACGTTTATCGCATATTTTAATAGTGAGATATGCGACGAGTGCGAGGTTGTCAGCCCGGGATTTCGAAATCAATTATAATGCTGTGCGTTTTTTTGGACTTTTTATTTTCTGGACCTAAGTACAAGAAACTTTCAATGCGTCAGTGTGCGAAATTCATACAAATAAGTTAATAAAATATGATAATAGAAACATTGTTTAGTCCAATTGAAAAGACCCTTCGAAAAAAGCATCTGAATGGTGCAAACAATTCAAGTCGGGGTTATGATTTAGAAGAGACCATTTATTTGACCAATGTGCTCGGATCAAGGAATGAATAATTTTCACTAATGAAGTGAAATCTCTGAAGCTAAACCTTGTTTACAATATTCAAGAGCCTCAAGGACCTGTAGTTTGAGAGTTTACAGAATCGTTTATTGTGTTTGATTTTAATTGAGTCGGGACTCGAACGAACTTCAACCACTGAGCTTGACGTTGACCTTGTTTTGCGTAAAAATGAAAAGCTTCATTGTGATCCAGCGTCACAATTTGTCAGTTTAGCGATTCAAACTCGAGTCACAAATTTATCATTAGTAGAAATGCACAGACAAAAGCAACTGTAAGCTATTTAATGAACGTCGCTGAGATTTGAACTGAGGTATTCCGGGTCACTAAATCTTGCGCTGACTTTCCATCAGATATGCATACATTAATATACTGCAAGTCTGATCTCAGTAATGGAAAAAAAAACTCCAGCTACACAGTGACCTTTATTATTATTCCGCTGATTACATTCTTACGCTGATTATTATTCTGCTATCATCACAAAGCAGACAGTGCTCAAGCCTCAGTGTTCGCCTCAGAAGCAGAACGCGACACAAATTCCATTGAAATTCGAAAACGAAGTTAACCAAATCTCAAGCATATTTTCGACTCAATTTTCTTGCCGCCAAACTCTGCCTAGTAGTTTTATTATTTTATTAGTACATGTAACGCATACATTAAAATATTTACTGGTTACACATATTACACAACAAGCCATGTGAATAGTTCATTTTAAAATTGAACGCAATGTATTCTCTTCAACTATGTCATTCGCGCACACATTCACTGCAGCGTGCTTAAGACGAAAATACAAGAAACAAACATTTTCAACTCAAGATTAGACACCCAAATTTTTATTGTTGCAATACTTGAAGTCGCAATCACGCAACGATAAAAACGCTTTGATAGCGCGCTCGGCAAAAGTGCCAAAAATTCGCGAAAAACGCCAGCCTACACAGACTTTTCAGGGAAAGCGTAAAAGTGCATTTAGAATGGGGTGGGGGGAAATAGAACAACGCACACCCGCACACACGCGCGCGCCGCCAACTGATAAGCGTGTGCGCCGCTTTTATCTTGCAGACCGCAATTGGACACAAACAAGTGGTCAATGCATTCGTTCTCCAGTCTCGACTCTGACTTGCTGGTTTCTTTCGAGGGGACGTTGCCAGCACAAGACAACACTGACATGGCCGACATGAATTGAGACCACAGTCCAGCAATAGTTTGAATCTCGAGTTCGGGCGAGTTCAATATGTTATCTGATTTGTACTTATTGTGCACTTCCGGAGTCGGAACTCAAGCAACTTTGAATTTGGCCAAAGCGAAGTGCGACTACGTGAGTTTAACGTATTTCTTTCATTTCTTAAATGTACATCATAGATTTCTGAGAATCACAACACTATTCATTCAAGCAAAATAATAGGCACTGCCATATGCACTGAAACTTTTATGCGAAATCGCCATTTTTGTCGTTGTTGTTGTTTTGTGTTTGATTTCACTTTTTAATTCATTTTCCAACATCGATTAGTGCGATGCGCACCTTAGAAACACTTGAAATGGCCATAAAAGCAAAAATCGAAATGAGTCCAAAACAAAAGCGCCGGTCACAAAACGCAAAAATTATATCAAATATTTTTAGTTTTTTTCGAAAACAGCATAAATACACACTTTAATTTTCGCCTTTTAAAAACACATAAGTAAATAATACACGCACGTTGATTCCGTTTTATGCAACAGGCACCTCCATCCGCTTTAAAGTAATCGCATCGACTGAATTTTCAGCACGATACCTCGCTCCAAACAAGTGTCGACGGACTGGCCAACAACAACACGAGCACTACTAAACAAAGCTAAAGTCAAAGTGGCCAACGGCAGCAGAGTAGGTCTTCCTCTTTCAATCTCAAAGAGACAACAACAACAACAACACAATGAACGAAAAACAACGAAAGCGTCAGCAACGACCACAACACATCGACGATAATGTACGCGATCGGCTTTGAGGCGAATTCAGCATGGCGAAAACCACACCAAAAACATTTCCCAGTGAGAGTACCAGCTTGAAGCGTGCGGCAAACGAACTGTCGAGAGCTCCACATGCAGTGTTGCCGCTAAAAAATTTTAAAAAGTCGCAAAAAAAGTGTCAAGTGATCCTATTTTTTTATAAAATGTATATATATACTTCAGCCGCCGTGGCTCAGTTGGTTAGTGCGTTGGACCGCGAGTCGCAGACAGCAACCTCAGGTTCAAATAGTGCCTGTAATAACACCTAAAAAAATAACGGGAAAACTCGTTTTCTCTTTCGGTGGCTGTCCTCTCAGCTGGAAATGGCAAACCTCTGAGAGTACAAATTGGTTATTAAAAAGCTCCCAACCTGCCGTTCGGAACCGGCATAAAACTGTAGGTCCCTTTCACCCGCGTACAAATTCACACGCACAACACGGGTGGTTGCGGGAAGCTAGGCCTTAGTCTCGCGTAAGCGGGCTGTCGTGCCAGTCAATTATTATTATTATATATATACTTCCATTATTTTATGTTTTGAAACTCATTATTTTTATTATATTTCTGAAGGACATAATTTTTTGTGAAAAAAAACGTTTCCCCCTTAAATTAATTGATGAGGAATATATTATAAAGTCCCAATATGAATGTTTTGTATTTATTATGAAAACATTTGCATTTAAGCGCATATGCGTGATATACTTACTTATCCATTGGGAGCATATATGTAATACTTCTATATTGGCAGCAACCTATCTTCACAATGTGTTTTCATTCGTAAATCAAAGGGAGACAAGCGATGAGACAGAAAACACGAAATTTTGTGAATGCATTTCTGTGCGTGTATGACCACTTCTACACATGAACAACTGTCAAACTGCTCGAGGGGCGGTTGAAGTAATTTCAGTTAATTTCGACAAATTTTTATTTTTTTCCAGTAAATTTTTTTTCCGCATGAACGCACTTGACTTTTTACAGCTGTCAAGGTACATTCGTTTATACGATTTCTCGCTCATATTTCACTATTGCTGTACTGTGATGTTGGCGAATGTACCTTGAGCTTAGTGCCAATATAGAAGTATTACATATATGATTGGGAGCCATCAAAATTAATTTAGCACAAATCACTTAGGCAATGCCACAAAAAAGCGCGTTAATTCAGATTAATTTTGTACATTTTTGCTGAAAAACTTTGACATAATAAAAGGGTTGCAAGTAATTTAAATGTTGCCAGAGGTGTAATTTTTAAGTACTTAAGTGAAAAGTTTGAAAAGTTAATACTAAAAGGAAGGAATATTTTGAGTATTTTTAAACACGCAAAAATTAAAAAAAAATTAACTTGACGAAACAACTTTCAAAATGTTCATATAAACTTTTTGATCAAGAAAAAGGGGCAAAAGTGGCATGATTTTAAAGAAAAGTGTCAAAATAAGCCTATTTTTAAAAAGTCGGTGTCAGGTGGCATCGGTCTCCAGAAAGGGTAAATTTGACACTTTAGTCGCACAACGGCAACGCTGTTCACATGTTTTACTACGAATGTAAGGTGGAGAAAAAGCCGACACACAAAAATAAACCAGCTGAGCGCCAATTCGCCGTTAAATGGGAGAGCCGCAAATACGATGCAATGCTTTCAGAGAACGGCCGATCCGTGTATCTTGCAAGAGTTGCCAAGAAATGCCCCCAAATCTTCCGCTGCACCTCGGTCGCCGCCAGAACTGTGCTGCGTTTTGTTTTCACTTGGATCTGAAGCAGTGGCTGTGCCCACTGCTTCGCCTCTTGTACACCAACTGCCAGCCAACGTGTTCGTTGTCTCCCAATGCCGGAAATTACTCATCCAGTGCCTGGGGCGTCCCAAAACGACGCAGCTTTTGGCGCAAGTCGAATCTATCGCAATTCCGCCGCATATGAATGTGAGCAAGTGTATGTGTAGCCGCGAGTTATGTCCGCCACCCTAAATATTACCCAAAATGTGTTACCGATAATGTTTAGTGCAAAGAATAAACATGAGCCGTGTATTAAACAAACAAATGATATCAGTACACGCGAATATTGCTTAGCGGAAGATGTTACGCTGCACTAATCGATAAGCGATTAGGCTGTCTTCAGCATTAGTCTTATGATACAAACAGTTCCTGATAGCAAGTAAGAATTATCAGGTACTTTAAGTTGTAGAGTGCTGTTTTGATGTACAAAACTGGCCGTCTGGATTTACCATTGGCAGGCGACAGTCGGTATACGACTTCGCCTTAATAATAAACTTGTTGAAATGATTAAAAGAATTCATCTTTTATTTATATATAAAACAACAAACCACATTCTCTTGCGATCTGCGTCGCAAGCGACGACAATGGCCTAACACACACACATACCCAAGTGCGCCGCGGCTCTTCCAACTATAATTTATTGTTGTTTGTTGTAACTTCTGCCTTGCTGCCTCGGTTGAAACTATCTCTGAAAAGAGACGTGTTGCGTTGTCGAGAATTTATTTACATATTGAAAGTGTGCTGCATGCGTTCATACCACATCGTAAACGACATTGGATCATTGAACGCCAAACAGCGGAAATAATCGGCACAACAGGTGGTTTGCGTATGATTTTTAATGATTTCATTATTCTAGCTTTGCACCGAGTGCCAGTAGAGCGAGAAAGACGGAAAGATATAGTGAGAGAGAAATAACATTACAGTAGTGGCATACCGTACTTCGAAATTGAATACGAATCTAATTTATTTCGTGGGTGTAGAGACAGTGAGGACGTGTCGGCATTGAAGAAGTGCCTAATTACTTTAGCAGAAGCACAAAATGAAGCTCCAGTTG
Organism: Melieria crassipennis; assembly: GCA_963668005.1. Taxonomy (NCBI): domain Eukaryota; kingdom Metazoa; phylum Arthropoda; class Insecta; order Diptera; family Ulidiidae; genus Melieria; species Melieria crassipennis. The sequence goes on along the minus strand of OY764961.1, from coordinate 81,955,389 downwards.
CATAGTCCATATGCCAGACATAACAACTTGTCATGTATGACATGAGCTGCCAAACATTACCTCTGTGCCAAAACAAAGGTGTGCTGAAGGAGGACAATAGCTAGAACTTAGATTTCGTGCCCGAACTTAGCATTTTTTAGTTACTGCTTTCGTTTAAACGATTTATAATTCTTCAAGGTTACACACTGTTCCTTTTTAATGTTTAAGCCGTCGGACGTTTTCGACAACCAAAATTCTAGCTAAATAAAACAAAACTACGCAGCCACAGACTGTTCACATTCTTTTGGATGTGCAGTTTTCAAACTCTAATGGCATTGTATTGCGGCATTTTGCCAGTCAGCCATTACATATGTACCACTAAAATCGTCTTCATGCCCTATATCTGCGCAAATCAAAATTATAAAATTCAAAGGTAAAATTTCACACCTCACTAATGACTCGCAGAAAAACGCACTCAACAACATCAGTGGCGATGGCAATGGTGGTTGCCGTTACAACAGCAACATCAAAGCTTCACCAGTAGCGAAGTTAAATAATTATGTCACGAACATTTTGTGTCACACAAACTTTAAGGCTTATTCAAAATTTCTTTTCACGCTTTGCATCATTTCATTTTGCTCATTGGGTGTGAACACAATTAAAGAAGATACCACAATCCAATTAACAAACTACCAATCGACAGATCGCATGGACCGTGTAGTTTTACACAAATTAGACTGTTTGGTGACTTTAGGATTTGCTTGTTTTTCAGATGACAATGCAATTGTTTTGAAAATTTTGTTCGAAAAATATGCACTCAATCGCATAAATGAACAACAGTTGCTTTGATTTCGTTTGCACTGTTCATTCGGCCCCACCGGGCATTGAAAGAATATGAAACCAGCGACGGCGCGCGCCACTGTCGGAAGTATGTCACCGCAGCTGGGTTATCGCCAAAGACAAAAAGGTTAGCATGTGACTATTGTCTAAGCGGTCGGCATTACAATGCGCGGTATTTACAGAAAGTCATTATTGACAATCAACGACAATTTGCAGTGGGCAAAAGTCAACGACATGCGACTGCACACAAGTCCACGCACTGGCGCGCAAAATAAATAGGCATTCAGGGGCACACTGTGATCATTTAATGCAATGCATTTTTGTAGTGTGTTTCCTTCTCATTTTCGCCAATATCGGCAAGCTCCGTCCAAACTCGAGTCAATTATTTAAATATGCATTTACGCTTTCGGTATTCGATTTCTTCAGGCAACAACTCAACGTAAACGGAAATCAGATTGAGAGATGCCAAATCAAAAAAAAAATCATTGACACAAGAGCTAGTTTCTTTTTAGTTTATGGCGTCCACTTTCAAGTGCAAACGAATAACACAACCGACTGCGATCGCTTCAAATTGCAAGTGCGCTGCGTTAGAGAGAGCGCTTCCAACTCTTTGCATGTCGACCTTCATTGAACATTTTATAAATGTTTCCCAATTTACATTTCACATCACTCGCTGGCAAAACAACACTTATGCCACCTCATACACAGCTGGCACAACTCAAAATACGCAAACGCCAAATACTGAAATTCAATTTTTCAATTCACACTAGCAAAAATGTTTGGGATTAGCAGACGACACAATACGAAAAAAAGAACAACAATTACACACCCATTTGGCGTGTGCTGTCCAGCTGTCTGTTGCAGAAACTGCCTGGCGTGGCGAGTCGAGGACAGGGTGATCCCAGTTCAATCAGAAAACACAAACAGGCTAAAAAATGAATTGCTAAAAAAGTGAACTCCACTAATGTCTTTAAATAGCATCTTGGCAGGCAGCTGACGACACGCAAAACCACCAACATTGCAGCGGACGTGTGGCAGATTTCCAAAATTGTGTTCAAACACCCAATCTGGGGTGTTGAACGCAGTGCATTTTATATGACCACAAATTCCGCGTCTGTGCGTTCTTTAGTAAAGCTGAAACTGTCAGCCGTCAGCCAAAACAGCCGTCACTAATTAAACAAAGAATCTTCTATTAAAACCTCTTAACGATTAGTTATTGTTTTGTTGTTTCTGGAAAATAGCTGCTTAGCCTTTTCCTTGCAACCACACATTCACAATAAAATGCTAAACAAAAAAAATAAAAATAAAAATTGCATCCCCTACAGCAACCTAGCCCAGATTGTTTCAACCTCACTGTTGAAATGTAAATATTTTGCACTAACAGCCGACTACATCTTCCTGCGTAGCGACTCGCAGCGTTTACACCAATGTCACTTTAATTTCCAGCGCCGTTGTTTCGAGTTGCACTGGTCGCTGCTGTCGCCATATTCAAACGCAAATTCACAGCCCCGGCGAATTTATTAACTATGCACGCCACCAAAATGCATCTTTATATTCCAGATATACATATACACTCGGTGGTGTCTGTCCAGTACAGCTGATGTGCCTATCGGCCGGTCTGCGGGGCCGTGTCATCGCAATTTCAATTCAAAGGCTGCACGTGTGCCGCACATCGAGCAGTCTGCGCCGTGTCCATCTCACACACACTCGGACCGTAATTGCGTTTACTGAATAATGAAATCTCGCGACTATCGGCCGAGTGGCAGCTATCGTATTGTACTCTTGTGCATGTTAATGCGGCGAATCGCGACCAAGTGTTGCAGCCAGGAAAATCTTTTCGCTCTGCATGGGGGCAATAGTTCAGAGATCCATCCAACCGATTCAACTCGAACACAAAGTGGGAATTGAAAATAGCTGTAGATCGTGCAATTTCACTCTCTACTTGTCGCCTCATGAGTTTTGGATTGAAGTGTTGCGCTGCTTCGAGCGTACTTTTTTTGATGGCCCAAAACGCATGCTCCATAAATTCCTTCGATGTTTAAGGACGGTGCATGAGTATGCGGGTGTTTGCGGTGCGCATATTTTTGGCCACCTTTGCATAATGCATTCGACCGAGGTTTGTTGTTATTGTTGATGTGTTGGCTTTAACATAAAAGTTGCATATTTCTTTAATTTAATTTATCCTTTTCGGGCCGCTTCTCACTTCTCATGCATATTAATGACTGCTTCGCGAGTGCGGCTTGCGGAATGTTTTGGTCGCATTTGCCTGCCGGGCAGCGGCAGCAGCTGTCATTGACATAAATATGACACCAGTTATGTCCATTTAAATTAAGGAGAATGCTCGGTGTTTGAGTAACCAAAACGTAATGCAGTCCACCGATCGAGTTTTGTGTTTATTTCGCATTAATTTCATTAAAATGAATTCTTGATAACATTTAAACGCGAGTTCATGAAAAGAAGATGCAGAACCAGGTCGATAGGATGGTTGGTTAGTTGGTTAGAGTGGTGATGCCCCAAGCATCCAATTAGCGCAGATGCGCCGTTTTGAAACCACTATCTTGATTCAACCTAGGTAGATGGTTGTCGCACTCCCGGTGAATTATCCGCTACAGCCATTTCGAAAGGTTTAAAAAGGCGAGAAGTGAGCTTATCTTGTAGTCTCCAATATCGTCAACGTTCGTAAACGTTGGTTTACCTAAAGTTTTCCACCGATCCTTGATAGGGCCGGGCATTCGCAAAGAAAATGTTGAACAGTTTCCTTTTCCTCGGGATAGTTGCAGCTGCTGCAGCAGGTATTAAAAGGAATGCCCATTTTAGCAGCATGTTCTCCAATGGGGAGTGATGACAGCGGCGCGCCTGGCTGCATCACGTTAATTAGTGGCTGCTGTTAATTAGTTCAGCTGATTTGTTCCTGTCGTACCTTGACCACAAGGATCTGCTGATTTTACAGGAACGCATCTGGGCCCATCTGGTATCGGCTTTAGCAAAGAAGCTTTTGGTGATTTCGCATTTTATAGAACCGATTGGGATACAGACCATTTCCGCTTCCCGTTCTTCAAGTGCGGAACCACCCCTGGCCAGCTCATCCGCTCTTTCATTACCCTCAATATACTTGTGCCCCGGCACCCAGATTAGGGTAACTTGGCAAGATCCATCAAAGCTTCCTACATTCCCACACCAGCTTGGATGTTATAACAGACGAGCCCAGCGCTTTGATGGCAGCTAGGCTGTCAGATAGTATGCATATACTGTTTTTGTAGGTGGTATCGTCCATTACCATCCTACAGGCCTCTTTAATAGCGAAAACTTCCGCCTGGAAGACACTAGCTAAGCCTTAGCTTCTCTGAGTAGATTCCCGCTCCTACACCGCAGTCCACCTTTGATCCATCAGTGTAGTTTCGGTATCGCTCCCACTTGTGATTCTTTCTTTCTTCCATTCCGTACGGGAGGGAATTCGGATGCCATACCATTTCCCGAAGAATACAGTGGGAATTTTGTAGTCTGTCTCCGCAGTGTGTACATTTTGTAGTTGTTCTAGTATTGACCCGTGTCCATACGGCTTATTCTTCCAGCATCCTATCTCTCTTAGCCTGAGAGCACTTAGAGTGGCGGTGTTGACGATATGAAGATCTATCGGAAGTAAGTGCGCCAACACATTCAGAGCCTCTGTTGGGCAGAATCTAATCGCCCCTGTAGTTATCGCACATGCCGTTCGATAACGATAGGATAGCCGAAACAATTTTATAAAATTCCTGTTCAGGTTCAAATCTCATTGAAATGCCATACCAAAACCTTTTCAACACACAGATTTTATTGTTTTAGCGAGCATATATTTGAGATGACTTTTGCTATTTCTAAATCTAGTTTTTATGTGTAATATAAAAATAATGGTTATACATAAATTGCAAAAGTTTGTAAGAAACTTGCGGCTTGCTATTTATATCTTGAGTAAATGTATAGGCCGAGTTCATTTAAACTGTCTAAAATCTTCACACAAAACCTTGGTTTCTATTGTTCCAGAACGATGGCCTACGGTGCCCGTTAAAGCGTAATTTCCAATAAAAAGTCTACAACAAATCTGCGCTTAGAATTGGGCATCTGTGGACCCTGTGAATTATACAACAAGCCGTTACACAAGTGCACACATAAATTTAGGAATATGTATTTCTTCACATATCGGCTTCACCGCTGCTGACTGTATTAACTGAAACTGAACTGATTGTTTTTCCGGAACGTGCATTAAAACAGCAAAAGGAAAGACACGAAACATAAATCAATTTGAAATCGAAAGTTGGAGCTCACAAGTGAAAATCGGTACACGAAACGGCAGAAGGAGAGTTAACATAAAAACACTGGTCACAGTGCCACCACAGCAACGGATTTCCAAGTTGTAATTACAGTTCGATACACTTTCTTATTCTGTACGTGGCTGCGTTTGCGAATTATGGGCACTTTTGCGCTGAAAATGCAATGAATGTTTGAAAAATAGTACAATACAAAATTCATCAGTCGTTGCGCTCTGCTTGTATGGAAAAGCACAAATAGCAAAAATTGCAAGGGCTAAGCGGTACAGAAATCATTACATGTGGGTAATGACACACATGTGTGTACTAGAGAAATAAACAGACACCACTGCCGTAATGCCGGATAGAACAATTGAAAATAATATGCTTGATTAAGATGAGAAAGCAGCGACCACATGTCCGCCACTACGAATTGACGGAAACACACGGAACGGCGGTTGTTGCGGTGAATACTCGAAACAATTTTGCTCTAATCGCAACGATTGAATTACGCAAAACAAAAGCAGATGCGCAAACTCCAATATATTTATTCTCAGTTTATAGATCAATTAAGCAGTACAAATCGTGCGTCGAGTTCGCCTTTGAATGAAATTTCGACCAGCACAAGTTGCTTCGAATTACATCACCGCAGCGCGCTGTCTGCGGCACAAATTAAATTGGGATTTCACAATACCCCCAGGCAGTCCCCAATGGATTTGTATAACCACGAGTACCAAATGGCAACAATGCGTGGCTCGAACTATTTTCATAAATGTAAAGTAAACACTACACTAAGCAAGAGCTCCGTAGAAAATCCTGAAATAGAAGAAAATCAACAAAGCAAACAACCAAAACAATTGAAACACTGTGTTAAAGTTGCTGGAAGAGCGGTGCACAAGAACCGGGCAGCACTTTTCGAACGCTGGATTTGCCGCCAGCAAACTGTTGCCACTCGAGCAGTATCCGCAATTTTGCCAAAACGCACCCGAACAAAAGTGGAACACTGGTGCTCCGACATTCCGCTTGACGTTGCCCAAGAGGCGCAGTAGCTGCTGAATTCTACGCATTGGTTTAGCGGGAAAATAACTCGTTGTTGGAAATTGGAGCAGTGTACGATTACACAGGGCAACAAACATCGACTTTTGGTCGGCTTTTCTGGGTTTGACATCAGTTCTAGGGTAATTCGGGACCGCTGATTTCGAATCCGCCAACCTTTTTGAAAATTAGTTTCCGTTTTCGCAAAAAATGGGCGTGTCACTTTTTCGGATTTTCCCTGAATTTTTTCACGTTTGGGATTGTAATTTCTAGACCAATAAACCGGTTGACATCATTTTCACCTCGTTGCATTATCAAGACCGCACGGTTTCTTTTCCGATGCAATTTATTTTTATAGGTTTTAAAATTCCGCGGCAATTGGACCTCAAAGTCCGAAAATATGGAATTTCAAGGCGTTTTCTTTGATGTTAAAAAACAAACACATTTTTCGTAAATCAATTATCGAGTTATGTATAACAAGAAAGCGGAAACATCAAGTAATACAACACAGCCACATTTTTTGGCGTGAGTCCCATTTTCATCGAAGTAATAGCAAAAATGTACCAAAGTAATTTTCAACAGATTTCAGTTTTTTTCCTTTAAAAAGTAAGAGCCTCAAAATATGCAAGTTTTTAATTTTGCTTTGTTTGAAGCAACTCATAATTTTGATGTTTTTCGCTTCTATTCCAGACATTGAATGGAATATATAAAAGAGCATATTTTGAGGCCCTTAATTTTTTAAGGAAATAGTATCAAAAATTATGAAAATGACTATGGTACATTTTTGCTATTATTTCGATGAGAATGGGACTCACGCCAAAAAATTTGGCTGTGTTGTATAATTTCATGTTTCCGCTTTCGTGTTATACATAACTCGATAATTGATTTACGAAAAATGTGTTTGTTTTTTAACATCAAAGAAAACGCCTTGAAATTCCATATTTTCCGACTTTGAGGTCCAATTGCCGCGGATTTTTAAAACTTATACAAATAAATTACATTGGAAAAGAAGCCGTGAGGTGTTGTAAATGCCACAAAGTGAAAATCATGTCAACCGGTTTATTGGTTTTGAAATTACAATCCCAAACGTGAAAAAAGTCAGGGAAAATCCGAAAAAGTGACACGCCCATTTTTTGCGAAAACGGAAACTAAGTTTTCAGTTACAACACTTAATCCAGCACATAAAAGCACATAACACTCTTCAATGCGTCGAAAGTAATTGAAATGCAAGCAGGCGAGGCGACAAGCCAAATGTGTTGCACTTTGTGGTCGTTAGTGATTATGTAACAACAACACACAGGTTAAGTTGGGATGTTTTTTGGGCAACTGTTTAAGCCATCACAGTTTAGCACAATGAAGTTGCTAAAAGGGGTACGTGCCTCCACTTGATGTTGGTTTATTCAGCATTCGAACACAATTTCGATGTTGCGATGTTTTCCTTGTTTCCTTTCTTTCGTTTGTTTTTTAACGTTTTGCACATGCGTTACGATCTGGGTAAATCTAATCACCTAAATCACCTAATCACCTTAAATGACCAAAACCAAGCATTTCATGAAAACATCTGCATGCCACAGCCCCAAATAATGCAAATTAAAATATACAAAGAGCATTACAATACATCGACAAAATAAATATGTAAAAAGCTGTTTGGTTTTTGTTGAAAATGAAAATTCAACGACTACGACTGCTGTGCCTTTCGAAACCCCTGTGAGTCAAAAGCGTTCAGACGTGGGCTGGAATTGTTAATGCCACTTGTAGCATTTAAGAAACACTCATTACAAAACTCGATGCAGCCGCGCAAAAGGTAAATATGCCATATATAGAAATGCCATAAAGCAAGATGACAGGACGTTTCTGAAAATTGTAGCGGTTGCTGCATTGCCGCCGCAGCGCCGATTATCAGGCAAGCACAACTCTCTTTGCATATTCATGCAACATGCACGACGGAGAACGCTGAAAGCCAGTACCAGCAACGGGTGGACAGCCGTTCGGTTGCACTGCAATGCAGAAAACAAAGACACGACAGGCAGACATCAGGGCGCATCTGTCGAAGTAGAGATGTAAACTTGCGATTAATAGAGACGTTTACGCATTCGCATCGGCACACTTGAAAATTGTATGTAAATGCCAATTAAACTGTCAATGGGCAGACAGACACAAGTAAAAAACTGATCAACAAATTGTAACTTGCAAATGTTTTCACAATTTCAAAACAAAACGGCATCTGGGTGTGTTTTGACGCAACCCGAACAAACGCTACCTAAGGCAATAAATCGTGGTTTCAAATAAATTATCAGCTAATAAGACATCGCTCGCTTACAACGCAAAAAGGGATGTTATTTTTATCTCCGCGACAGAAATTTGCGACGACAGTCACAATTAGAATTGCATGAGTGTGGGCTTATTGCGAAAAACTCTTGAATGAGGGCAAGAAAAAATGCGTCGCAAGTTAATGGCAAGAACAACTCGCCATATATAGAAACTATGACAGGAACAAGAACCGAACAAGTTCTGCCAACAGCTACGAGAGACGCTTTTACAATGAACACTGTACTTAAGGCCTATTGTGAGCAGCCCGCAAGACAGGAAGATTCCATTTTTGGAAAACAATGGCCTGTTAAAGTGCACAGGAGGAAAAACGACAGCAAAATCATACAATCCATTGCTTGCAGGCATGTACTGAAACACTGAAAACAGCCGTAAGCAAAATGTATGCCTACGAAAGACGACAGCTGCGCTTGCAGAAAGGAGCACCGATGAACGTGCTTTGAGAGCGTTCGAGAGAAAGATACTCGGCAAGGTCTTCGGTCCGCGAGGGAGATGAGTACCGTATTCGATGGGACAGGGACATTCACATAGTCAAGCGCATAAAAATACTGCGGTTGCGCTGACTTGGCCATGTAGCCCGTATGCCGGAAATGTTCCGGCAAGGCGGGTCTAGAGACGGTACCTCCAGGTGGACGGCGCGGAAGAGAACGAGGAAGTGTCGCAGAACATGTCGGCGCTCGGAATTTCCAAGTGGCGCCAGCAAGCACAAGTCAGAACCGGCTGGCACGCTTCCTTGGATTCGGTAGCGCCAGTTAAGTAATTTCGTAATAATCTTTATGAATTAATCTGGGTGCTTGATACAAAAAACCATCGTTGGAATGTATTTTCTCATTCACGGTTTTTCATTTTGGAGTGTTCAATCGGTTTGAGGTAAAGGAAGATACCGAAACTCCAAAATATACAGACATATACACGTATTCAGCATGAACAAAAAGGTGACGCATGTTCAATTTCAGTGTAAAACTTCAAATTACAAAAGATGCTTTTCCGCTTTTAAGTGTCACCTTCTCAATATTTGAGGACATATAAACAGGCAAATACAAAAGCACTGAAACGATTTCTACTTCTTTATTCAAAAGATCCATTCGTGTGATAGCTCAGCGTTGTCAGAGGCAGAGAGACAAGGGAACTATGAATACAAATAAGTTTTCTATTCATAATTACATCAAATATGTACATTTATGAAAATTTTCTATTTCGGCAGTGTACGAAACAGACTACATGGTATCGCCGCTAATGCCCCGAACACATAGACGACGGCAGCGACACGGCCACGGAACCGCAAGATGGCGTCGGCCGCAATGGTCGCGGTGTCGTTGGCAACGTGATTGCAATGATGGCGGCAGCAACAGCACAACAATCGTACGTTTTGTGACGCTTGAATTTTCCAATTTACGAAAATAACAAATATTACGCATTTGGCTCATGGAGCAGCTGAGCAAAGTATGCAAACAAGCAATCGATGTTGCCAATTTAAGCAGTGATACCAATTGCTTTGGATTTGTCGCCTACGAAATACATAGATACTAGTTCTAAGCTTGGCGAAAGCGACATCTGTGTTCGGTGTTCGTGTTGTTGTTCAAAATAATCGTTCCCATACGATGGTTCTGATTCTATATTTTGACAGATGCAGTCGTGTCGCTGCCGTCATCTATCTGTTCGGGGCATAACGCTATCTGGAAGTGGAACAACCCGCGCATTCTGCACTGAAAGTGAAAGGACAACAACAAATCGTTTGTAGTCTAATCTTGAAGAGCGAACGCCATGCAGGCGTGTGGGGAATTTTCAAGGTAACATCATTAATCACCGGACAATCTTCCCAAGCGGCAGCAACCAATTTCCAACACCTAATCCCGTTAATTTCACACAATTAACGAAACATCGAAACCAAAGCGCAGTTATTAAGCAGTCAATCAACCAGCCATAAATTTCAGTTATGTGCACTTCTTTTTTCTTTATTTCTCGATGGCGGCCGTGTTAACACCGTTTGACACATTTACGAAATGACAGGCGCACGGCAAAACAAACATATATGTACATAAATGAGAAAGTGCCAAAGCACGCCAGGGGAAACCAAGTAACCAACATCGCGCACTACGTAACGACAGCGGGCAAACAAGCGACTGGTAGGCGTGTTAGATTGCGCAAGTGCGCCAATGATTCGGTGATCACTCAATACGCGGTGTCGAAAATGTTGCAGTGTCATTGTTGCTGCCGCTCATACAGCCGTCATAAATCCGGTACATACAAGTAGTGCGTGGCTGGTGGGCGTCTGCGCCGAAGAGGTTTACTTCAATTGCAGGCGCAGCGCACTCATGGAGCTCAGCGCACCGAATGGATGACGTTGAGGGACTGGTGTGCACTGTAGATTCCTTTTGTTTTCTTTTGCTATAGATTTGTATTGTGCGTAATCGCTGGTTATTTTCAAGTTTCGGCCTTGATTTCAATTACGGTTCGACGCTGAAGCCCACCACCCACCTACATGCAGCGGAATAAACTCAAAATGAAATTCAAGTGGCCGTGTGCTGCAGCGCGTAAAAACCCGCAAAACAGACAGAGGGGCGTCCGAGAGCACAAAAAATCGTAGTGACAAAAAGTTTGGCAACTATACGACATTAACCTTAGGACTGCCTTGTGAGAGAATTCATTGAGATGCTGCCACTTTTAAAGCAATTTTAAGCTCGCAAACCTGTTCATGCTCTGCTTGAGTAACATAAGTAACCTAACATCGACAAAATCGCCAGCGTTACCAGCGGTGGCCGCGAGCTGCCGGAAACCGTGACACTGTGCCGTCGTCAAGCTTTCGTTCACACAAAGAAATCCTTTCTTTGTGAACGCGGCATGCATATTTTCTGCCGGCGACCGCGTAGGCGTCCGCGTTGCGGATAGCGAATGAATCAGCGTATTAAAGTGATTAATTCGCGTATAAAACAAAGCCCCGACTGAGTATGGAATAATATGCGAAGCGATAAAACAGTCCAGCAAACAGTTGTGGACATTCATTTTATTGCCATATTAGTTTATGAGGAAAATGAAAAACGCGCGGCGTTTGTTCATCTATATATATAAAAGAGAGTGGCACAGTGGTTTGTGACCGCATCACGCTCAAACGGAACGGCCGATTTTCATGGGGTTTGTTTTGTTCGATTCGTATTAAGTCAGTTCAGGTTCGTGCGAAAAAAAATTCCAGAAAATCTATTGGAAAAGTCGGAAATCTATATATATAAATCCATGCTATATTTGACCGTGAATTTTGCACATTTTTAGATAATAACTTTGGAACCATAAGTCACACATCAATTAAATTCACTACGAACTTACTATTTAGTCATGTCCTTCGACAGAGCGAATGGGGCGAGTATTGGACAAGGGGGCGTGGCACCACCCATACAAGCCAAATCTTAATAATGCAATATCTTTGAAATTGTAAGGCGCACAGCATTGAAATTTGGTATAGCGTCGACCCATAGATGAGTCATTCTACTGGTAAGATTTAATGGGCGTTGGACAAGGGGCGTGGCACATTTTTTGTGACCCAATTATTTCGCTGAACTATAAATCGCACAGCAATGCAATTAAGTACGAACCTACTATTTATTCATATCTTTCGACAAAGGGAATGGTGCGGGTATTGAACAAGGGGGCGTGGCACCGCTCATACAAGCCAAATCTTTAATATAGAATATCTTCGAAATTGTAAGGCGCACAGCATTGAAATTTGGTATAGTGTCGTCCCATAGATGAGTCATTCTACTGGTAAGATTTGATGGGCGTTGGACAAGGGGCGTGGCACAACTTTTGTGACCCAATTATTCCGCTGAACCATAAATCGCGAAGCAATGAAATTAAGAACGAACCTGCCATTTATTCATATCTTTCGACAGAGGGGATGGTGCGGGTATTGAACAAGGGGGCGTGGCACCGCCCATACAAACCATATCCTAATATAGAATATCTTCGTTCTACTAAGTCGTTCCATAGATGAGTCATTTTTACTGGTAAGATTTTATAAGCGTAGGGACATGAGGCGTGGCACATTTGTTGTGACCCAAATATTTCGCAGACCTATAAGTCGATCAGCAATGACACTTAGTACAAACCTACCATTTTCTCCTTCGACAGAGGGCATTGTGCGGGTATTGAATAAGGGGGCGTGACCCTGCCACTATAATTTAAATATGGTTCAAGCGCAATCCATTTCTTTACTAAAACTTAGCAACATTGCTTATTTGAGGGCCTCGAATGCGTTAATCAGTAGCTTCCCTCCTCTTCCTTTAGTTGGTTTTCTTCGTCAATTTGCATCGCCCTAGATTCGCCATTCATTCATTCATTATAACAAAACAACAAATGTCGTGCGGGACGAAGTTCGCCGGGTCAGCTAGTTTCAACTAAAATTCAATTGAAAGGAATCACAATGGGGATACAGCTGATTATATGCAAACCGCAATTGAAAAGTGGCAAGTTATTTATTTTAAAATGCCATACCAAATGACAGGTGCGCACGACTTGCCATCAATTGCAGAATTTCCCAGTCACACAACGACAACATTCAATAATTGACAACACAATAAAGCAGCAACAGAAGTCAAGTCAGTCGGTAAAAAACATAAAATATCATTTAAAAATCGCAGGTTTCAACAATTTCGTATACGGTGAGATCGCCCTCTTGCAAACCACTTGCAACTTTTACCTAAAAAAAGGAAACAAATCAAATAACAATCAGCAGAAGAAGGAATTAAAAGTAAGCAACAACTTTTATCTGAAATCACTGCTGCATTAGTGCGAATCGCACATACCTCCTTATTTTCAAATTGTGATGTGATACGCAGAGAATTGGAATAAGATAAGAAGGCTATTGTGTGTCTGTTGAAGCGCTCAACAGTTCAAATCTCTTAAAATGCATTGTGTATTTAAACATTGAATTGAAGTACTTTCAGAGCGATTACACTGCACAAGCAGACTACTTTGCGAAAGCGACTCGTGCACCTTTTTACAAATATTCGTTACCAATGCCTTTTACCAATGTCCGAATCTTTCGTGTTCGGACATCATCGTCACTGGAAACTTCGATGCGTAATTGGAAATACGGAAAGAAACAATGACAATTGAACATGAAGTTACTTCTGATTAAAAGAAACGACAGTACTGTGAGGTCGTTTTGGGATTGCGAAAATTCGCACCACACAACTCTGATGAGATTTGTTAGAGATTTGAAAGCTTTTTCATAATGAAATGATATCCGAGCATATCGTAAAATGAGAAAATGTATCCAATAATCCCCAAAATGGCGTGAAAATGTAAAGTGCCACCTTTTTTCTTTGTAAAGTCCCACCCCTCTTGTTTCATTGTTTTGTGGTCCTATATCGGTAAAATGACTTTTTATTGCTCGGAATCGTCATTAAAATGATTTTAATATGTTCTTAGTCAACTTTTCTCTAATCCTATCATGAGGAATGAATTAGTTCAGTTTTGTTTATTAATTTCCATATAAATACCGTTTTATTCGTTACCATTCAATTTGCATTTTGCTTTCGGTTATTTTCTATTAAATTCAAATTCAATTCAGTAATCTTCCATAAATTTTCTAAATCATGCATTTGTACTTGAGATTTCTACGTTTTTCGCAATTTTTTAGGGGGTGGCGTTTTACATTAACAAATTTTAGGATGTCGATTTTTAACACTTTGGGAAATTTGCGTATTTACGAAAAATTCAAATGAGGTGTTTCTTTGAGTCATAGCTCTTTAAACCCTCTTTCCAACGGCCATGGGATGGCACATTACAAAGAATTCCCTCTACTCCCACGTAAGTGAACATCACCCTAGAAGAGTTACACTTATGCTGAAATATTTCGCAACAGGCGACAGTCCCAATAAATATGCACAACGCAAGAATCCATCCGGTAGTTGTACAGCCACTAGAATTTTGCACAAATGCCGCACATTATTGCCACTGTCACACAAATCTTCACATACTGTGGAAGAAAATTGATAATCCTTGGCAAAGAATCGATCTTTCAAATTGTACTTAATAATTAAAAAAAATTAAGTGTACATTATATAAAAAAAAATTATTTAAATCAATTTGCATCAATACGTGTGAATGCACTGCACATGGTACTCAGCGTGTTCAGATAGTACTAGGAACTATCTAACTATACATTCACCAAAGTTCGTATTAGTTCATTATAATTATTTTTGTTAATATTGACAAAACAAAATGTTGAAAATAGGGCAGAAGAGGCGCTGCTAAAAGTGAAGGCATAAATAAATCGAACATAATTAAGCAAACCACTGTTAATTTCGCAAATTTCAACCGTCAATAAAATTCAGCCGCAAGAAGGATTACGAGAACCAACTGGGGAAAAACTTTTGCCGCTTGCTATGTGCAGAAAGCAAACAAATATTATAAATTTACTGCGCACCACCCACACGATTGTCATATCGACAAACGAGGATATCTTATGATCGCTTGCGCACCGCAGTGCCAAAGCAGGTTAATTACAAAGAAAGCTGTCGATATTTACAGTTTTTCGTCAACACAAAACGAAAAGGTAAGCAAAAATATGCCTTGCGCCGTATACCCACACACTTCGCAATACGCATTCGCCACTTTTGACAAAACAAGGAAGTGTCACAGTGTGTACGTAAACTAAATGCTTTGCTCTTTATCAATTCGGTTATTGACTTGAGTTTCGTTCGGAATGCAACGCAGTTGGTTGGAGATAAGTTCAACATATTTGCCATACATTTTGTAAAATATTCAGATTATTAAATTATTATATTAACATTCTTCAAGTATGTCCAAGAGAAATTTCAATTGTTTGATGGCAAGAATATGGGTCTGCGGGGTACCTGTAAATTGCATACTCAAAAACTTAATCAGGCATGTGATGGAAATCGATTTCGTACGAAATGGCAAGTGAAAACGATTTGCCGTGTAATGTGTTTCGTTTCGATTCGTTTTGATTTTCGAAATCGAAATAGTACGAAATTCTTGTGATGGAAATCGGTTTTTACGGTTTCATCTCGATTTGAAATCGCAACGAACAACTCGCACGATTTGTAACGAGAAAGAGAGTTCATTTTAGTTATGCAATAGTTGTGAACAAAACATTAGGGGTAAACAAAGAAATGTTGTGCAGGAAGCTGTCTTTGCCTACAGCTCGCTGGTAACCTTCCCTCTGCCAAAAACCTCAACGCGGTAGCCGTGGGGTTATCACCTCTAAAATGTACCGAAAAGCATATTTATTTGCCCGGTAATAAGTTATAAACCTGCAAAAGGATTAATTGGGCAAGCTTTCCTACTACAAAAATATAAATTCGATGTACTTAGTCGACTCTGCCACTTCTAAAGGATTAGAATGATCCCTAGGTGTCCGTCGTTTTATATTTTCTTGCCTTTTCTCCTCAATCTCATTGTAATAATACGCCGCGACGAAAAACTTTCTGGCTTTTAACAATTTTTGCTTTATTTTGTGTAATTAACCAATTGTCAAAAATTCAATTCCACCTGTTTCACTTGTAGAACTTATTCGAAGTTCGATATGAAATCGTTCGATTTCCATCACACGTAAAACAAATTCGTACGATTTGTGATTTCGTTTTCGTTTCGAATTCGTACGATTTCCATCACATGCCTGAATATTGAAATTAACTTAGGTTTATATTATGAAAGTGACAGGATTGCAGAGAATTTTGATGGCATATATAACTGCGCCTATAAATATGCAACAGTTTATTGATAAATTAAAAATGCAAAAATCAAGATCCTCAAAATTTCTTAGTGGAATAGGTAGGTGCAAAAACATTGTATTTCAGATTTTTTGCACAATTTACACTAAATTTTTTTCTTAGCCAGATTGTTAAGTAACCCACACCAGCTTTGGTACATTTTTTATCTTCGATCACTTGTGGAGTTGCTCGCTGTTTGATGGAATTAGGTAATTGCTTGGACGACCCAGTGGCGCCTTTTGTTATTCCAAGGAGCAGCGACAATTTCTTCTCTAAATTGATGCTGAATTGGTATTGGAGCGAAAGATCGCTGCGTCGACAATAAACAAATTACTATCATCGATGTGTTTGGTTCACTATTAAATGCGTTCTTCGTCTTCTGGGCTAATTTTATCGGGACAAAGCTCAGATCGCCGTCATCACCACTACTGCAATCGTCTCCTTCGTCGCTTTCAACGGATTCCATCAATTGCAGCAACTGTTGATCGCGTCAATTTTAGGCATTTCGGGTCCCTATATGCCATTTCGCAGCCGCCGTGGCTCAGTTGGTTAGTGCGTTGGACCGCGAGTCGCAGGCAGCAACCTCAGGTTCAAATACTGCCTGTAATAACACCTAAAAAAATAACGGGAAAACTCGTTTTCTCTTTCGGTGGCTGTCCTCTCAGCTGGAAATGGCAAACCTCTGAGAGTAAAAATTGCTTATGAAAGAGCTCCCAACCTGCCGTTCGGAACCGGCATTAAACTGTAGGTCCCTTCAACCCGCGTACAAATTCACACGCACAACACGGGTAGTTGTGGGAAGCTAGGCCTTAGTCTCGCGTAAGCGGGCTGTCGTGCCAGTCAATTATTATTATTATTATTATATGCCATTTCAATCGATTTCCATGAGTACACAAATAATGTAAAACAAGCCGACAAAAGTGTGTCGTACAGTATAATAGAAGACGAAAAGTATACATCGAAACCCGCAACAGTGTCCTGAGGCACGTTGAACACGTATCAAGATTTACTTTCTAGTCTTCACTTGGCTACTTTCCCATACACTCGTATATGCAAATGAGATTTTTCAAAAGCCCACAACGGGAAGGAAAGGAAGCGTGCTCCCTGAGGAGCACAATGTGAACATTTGAAAAAAACAAAATTTCAGTATGCTGAACAAAGTTAAAAAATTCAAAAAATTGTATTTTCAATTGTACAATAAATAAAACGTGCATACGTGAAAAGATTATCTGACGCTGATGCATGGTGGAATAATAAAAGGTGATGTACATTTTGACACGCCGGATTTGGAACTCCCTCGCTCAATGTCGTATTTTAGAAGAATGGAAAATGGGGAATAAAAAAGCCCTTTTCAATAAAAAGTATTAAAACCACTACACAATTTAAGTAAGAAAAAGTCTCAGAAGTGCAAAAAATATTTCACTTTGCATAATCGCGCTTTGGCATAAAAGCTGCGTTAAAAACATGCTGATGTACGTGTCTAAGCTTTAAAATTAAAATTTTGGAATGAAATACAAATAAATATTTTCGCGAAATTTTATTTAAGTGCTTAATGCGAAAATGCATTCGTACTTTTCAAAATAGCCATTTAACTTTTTCTCTACTTCAACTTCATCACATTTTTTTGAATAAAGTATTTAAATAGTTTGTACAATCGCCATTGGAACAGTCCACGCTAATATTTTTTTTCCTCTTTGATTTTCCAGCTTGATTTTAGCATTAGAAATTATTTTGAAATTGGCACAACAGTTAGCCTAGGAGTATACGGAGACGCAGGCCGCGCAACACAGCACAGGCAGCGATAATTTATCGCTGGCACAGGGCTGCGCAGCGCAAATGAAACTGTGCGACCCAGAAAATATGTGAACTGTGTATACAAATCTCATGAAATCAGCACACGTGTTTCGAATTCATTCCATAAACCCAGCAATACGAGTTATTTGTCTGAATCAGACTTTGAAATAGAACTTATATAATATAATATGGGTGTAATATCGGCTGTTCACGCACTTTTTCAATTAGTTCTTTAATTTTTGCAAGCTAACGTGTCGGCTGCGCGAAGGAAATTTTGAATTTGAATTTAAGTTTGTTTACGAAAAACTCAAAACAAACAAAAATTGGCCTAGTAATGCCCACTTTTTTGTGGGAGATTGCAGCATTTTTAATACCATTTTTTGTTTTTTACTTGTAAAAAAAAAATAGTATCCGTTTTAAGAAGCTTTACTAATTTGCTAAGGGAGCGAATATTGTCAAATTAGAACGAGACGGCGTTCATTGTACATCACTTTTTATTATTGCATCATGACGCTGATGTATCAAAATAAAAATGACAATGATAATAAATAAATAAATATATACAAATTGACCAGAAATGCTCCCAATACCCTTAAATACTCAAACATTGCAAAATTTACAGTTTTTGTTTTTTCATAAAAACGGAAAAATCAAAATGAGCGCTCATTGGTCCTTGTGTATGGAGCGCTTTAATCGGAGCACAAGGAGAGCGCTTATCCTTCCTTATGGATGGAGTGCTCACCGGGAGCGCTTCGCTCCAATGACATGCAATGATAAAACACAAGGAAGGCCATAAGGAACGGGTGAGCGCTCTCAAAGGACTCCTCGAGCGTTCGATTTCCGTTGGGCCTGATTATGATTTACGTTCTAAATATCTCCTTTCTCACTTTAAGTGAAACACTTTGTCAATTTCATTTCATTAACAAATCACTTATGGTTCAAGGTGCACTTGACTTTTTTTTTACGCAGCCCGTCTCTACTTTAGTCTTAGTGCTCGCTATAAATATTTAAGAGGTAAAGGTAAAATCCACTTACGATGATTCCTTTGAGACAGGCGGGCTCACATCCGATTCATGATGACGCCGCTTTACATCCAATCGGTTATGCCTTGTGCGTGGCCTGCAAAAGCTCAAACAAAGAAAAATATTACAATCCTAAGGCAGACTGCCATAAGTCAAAAGTAAAAGAACTTACGGCGATGTAGCATCAGTGGCCAGTGGTGACGTTTCCTCCGATTCGACACGCCTACGCTTATCTCTATGTCCCGCAGAGGAGCGATCTCGGGAATGATGACGTCTACGTGTCCTGGGCATCTGAAATTTTTGTTTACAACAGAGACGCTATTACAGCAGTTAGAAATAGCCCGTGGGCATTGCTAAGAAAAATAGATTTGCTTAGGCAAGTAGGTTGCGTGATTCGCAGGCGTCTTTTGGGTATTCGTAATGATTCAAAACTGCATGCAGTATTGTTTTTTATGTATATATTTATATTGAAATTAGTCAATCTTTGCACTACACTACCTTATAGAATAATTACAGATAAACGAAACAACCTGACAGTAAAACAAGTGAAAATTTTCATGTGCAACAACAGTCTTAGGTGCTGCCGAAATATCACTGTAATAGCATTGTGAGCCTTACACCCTATAATTCCTATAATCCCTATAATCCTCGCTTATAGCTTTCCGATAATTTCCCAAACCATTCAATAGTTTCAAGAGTAATCTGCAAAGACACGTTGCTCAGATGAACATTTACTTGAGATAAGACAAAACGTATTTTAACATCACATACTATATATGTACATATACACTACTGATGCCCTTCTAAATAGAGATATTGAATATTTTCGCATAGGTCAACTTGATCAATTTATGGTCAAGCGAACGCCAGATAACGGCAGCGGAATCCGGAAGAATTGGGTGAATTTATGTGCCCTTAGGCGAAGAGTGGTTTCCTCTTCGGGACTCCAGACCGTAATTAGGCCAAAACAAGCTGAAGTCGACTGCACTTCCTGAAATTAGTAAATGAAGTGCCTAACAGCACAGCTGTAGGGTACTCCATGGAGGAGCAAAAGATGATCGACATGCGCTGCGTGGCAGATGTGTCCGAGGGGTGAAAACGTGGAGCGTGACGACGCCTTTTGACACACGATAATTGATACACCAGCAACGTCGAATGCATTTACGTCTGATAGCGAGAGATGGCCACCAAATAGCACAAAGCACCAATAGCAAATTGAACTTGGCAGACTTTTCGGTAGTTTTGCTTCTATTTCTCTGTCCTATTACCTTTTCGCTTTCGGTTTCTTTCGCTTGTGCGGCTGCTGTTTTTCGTACTCTTCTTTTTCCTTTCAATATGTTGACAAAAACTCGTTTGAGCAACGCAAAAGCTAAAATTGATTTTTTTCTTTTGTGCCTTTTGCGCTTTTGTATTTTCTTTTGTGCTTAACGTTGATCTGTCTGGCTGCGGCACGTTTGCAAAATATTCGCTGCTTTTCAGGTACAACGAAATTTCCTGCAAATGCACGTCTAACTACACACACCGTGGCGTATCTCTATATTGCCGAATATTCCGCAAAAGAAGAAATCACTTTATACAGAGAACAGTTTAATTTGTGCACGAAACAGCGACAAATCTCGATTTTTTATAAATTCACACAATCCTAGTTTTTTTCGTTGCTGTCAAAGTAGCTCGTGACGTCAAGGGGTAACCGATTGACAGTTTGACAGTAGGCGCAATGCCTTCGTTTACCGGTAGATGACGTTGGCTGCAATACACCACACTAGACCCCACTGAATGGA
The DNA here is from genome assembly GCA_963668005.1 of Melieria crassipennis. Classification (NCBI taxonomy): domain Eukaryota; kingdom Metazoa; phylum Arthropoda; class Insecta; order Diptera; family Ulidiidae; genus Melieria; species Melieria crassipennis. The sequence continues at coordinate 81,934,594 of OY764961.1, read as the reverse complement.
ACGGACGGCCCACAGGCCATGGCGCGAGCCCTACGACGTTGCCAGAGTGAATGTTCTACAGCACTGTTGGATACATTTTTATGCCGCTTGCAATGTTCCAGGAAGGCGTTTACAACAACTTGGTCAGAAACAGTCAACACAACATTCTTAACTACATACCGATGGTTTTATATTGTTCAGATATGTGTAAACTATTCTCACGACTACGACCATTAACCCGAAACACTATATAGGCGTGACGGAAGTGCTGTTACAGCATTGGTGTTCACATACTGCATTCGCAACTCATTGAATTGATATCAAAAAACCAACTCGATTATCCTAACTTCATTTACATTGCATATGCATTGAAGACATATTTACATGAAAGCAATTTGCAGTTGCTATCTATCAATTCACCCACCAGACGTGGTGAATTTCAAAGCATCATACTTCATACAAAAACATCCCTTTAGATGTGACCTGTGCAATCGAAAAACGAATGCATGCGAAATATAGACCGCACATAAATTTACATGCTTCACAAGGAACTGCATTTAACATTAGTAATTATCTTTGTTTTGGACGGCACTTACCTCCTCTCCGGGTGACTGTGGCTCTGCCGCTAAATAGGTAAGAGCTAAGAACGGCGACGCGGGCAGATACAATTTCCGCCAAAGCGTATTCACGAAATTTGATACTCGCTTCCAAGTCTTAATGGCCGGCCCCTGAATGCGCGTATACATTAGTTTTCTATTATGATATATTTGGACTTCACCTTCTTCCAAGCGTTTTGCGCGACTTTCACTGTTGCTTCGATGTTTCGTTTGTTTGCTCGCGCAAAATGCTGTTTTTGCTCTCCTGCTTTTACTAGATTTTGTATTGCGCCAGATTTTCAGTCGTTTACGCTTTTCCACTTTGTTCGCGTCCAAATCGAAACAGACGTCAAACAACAAACCGAACGAGAACCAGTTATATAGCTTTGACCCGTTCTATCGTACCCTAACGACCCGTGCAAGCGCGAGCGAGATAAGTAGCTTACTGGAATCGGCCGAACTTTACCAAATGCAGCAAAATCTGCAATGTGCGTGGTTGCCTGATTGAGCTAAAATCGAATTCGTTAACAGGCCTTATCAGAAAACGCAAACACATCACGTCCATATCGTGTTGCTACTTACTCCGCTGTAGAAAAGCCTCAGAGGCGGCAAGTGGAATGGGCAAAAATGAGCGCGCTTGTTCCGCCACTGCGGTTTTTTGTCGTGTTGTTGTTGGTGTTGCGGTCTTTGTATAGTCTTCTGCTCACCTGTGGAAAGTGCACGCGAAAAACAGAAAAGCAAAAACATAGAGCAACTACTAAAGCACCCAGTCGAATTTTCAGCTGAATTGGCCCTTTAACACCGTAAGCACTGGGTCGCAGAGTATACTCACATCGGCAATTTATTTCGCTAGTACTTGAATTCTCAAATTTGCTCGGCTTGCAGTTATTCCAAATTTCATCTGCCTGCAGCAGAATGCAAAGGCGCTTTTCAAATTTTTATCTTGTTTCTCTTTTGCCTCTTTTGTTGTCTGTGCTAAGTTGGCTGCTAAAGGACCAGTTGTGTGTTGCCAGATCTTAAGGTCGAATGCGGGCCTCCCACAGCTGATGATATTAAAGTGAATTATTATCACATATACTGTATCAAAAGACCAACTGTTAAATATCCTTTTTCAATGTTTTTATTTTGACTGTCAATAATTGCACAAGCAATGCAAAGACAAAGTCATTGGTGCACAAACTTTGCCGCATCGACGAAGGTACAGTACGAATCAACAATGCTTTTGTGTTTAATGGTCTGGCAACATTTGGTACACTAAGCACTGGTCATAAGTTTACTTAGGAATTTAGTTGAATAGATTTGAAAAAAACACTAACTAAACGCACTCCAAGCCTAAACGTTAACATCGGGCCCTGTAAGTTGTCTACCTCCCTCGATTCGGTGCAAATTTGTTAACTCGCGCTTTCTATTCAAAACTCTACTAATCAGCTTGTTAGAAAACTAAAAATTCCATAGTTCATATGAATCATAATTATTCGGGCAATAATGGAAAACTGCACAATGTTCACCTCAAACTAAAAATAAACCAACTCGTATGCCACCGCTTTGCACAAAACGTCAACTTTTTTGGTATTTTCGGTATTACATAGTGGCCTGCATGCATCCGTACCATTAAAATATAATGTCAATGCAGTTTTTAATGCATGCATTGGCCTTCACATACTTTGAGGTGTACAAACATACATTGTTAGGACAAATCAACTGATATTTCGCTATTCATTCATTTCGCGGCCGCCATTGTTTTGGGATGGGTGGAAGTAACCGCACATACAACGCTCACTGTTTATGCTCGCTGCTAATGCAAATTTCCGACCATATGAACATTCATTTGCAGAACAACCAGAATCGCGCATGCGTTTTACCATGAAACTCAACGCAAATAACCAAAACAAACTTTGCAGAATGCTGTGAAGCGAAAAGAGAAACACTGTCCATTCGAATTTCTATATCATATGTTTTTGTATAACCGTTGGCACACATTGGATCACTGAACAGTAATTGTGCCCACCGGTTTCCAAGCCAGAAATCGAAATCAAAAATCGAAAAGCAAAAACTTTGTAGACATCGAACAATTAAAACAGCTCAGCAAAAGTTTCTAAACTTTTTTTGGAATACCCCTCATGAGGGCTTTCATTGTTCCTTCGTTAATTTTATCATTTTATCATTACCATTTTATCAATAAATTCTCAATCAATGCTATCAATGGGCATAAACTGACTGATAAAGTTTTCATGGCTCAGCTGATCAAAGAAAGTTGTATTTGAATTTGTATTGACGAAGTTATTAGCAAAATTGCATGTCACAATTTTTAACGACACACTCCTTATATGAACAGGACCTAAAAAATAGCACACTTCTAGTTCCGCTGTCAGTCTAGTTTTTACTAAAAAGCTGTCTTTGAGTTTTCAATTCATTTGAAAATTGTTGCCACTTCAGCAAAATATTCACATTGAAATATCTCTGCGGAAAGAAAATTTCATGAAATCGATTTGAAACTATTTTAGTAGTAGGTAGGTAGTTTAGTAGGTTTTCAAAGAACAAATTTATCGTCAAGAAAAATTGAAATGAAGAAAAATTACTTAATTATTAAATTTTACTGGCTTTGAAATCGAATGTCAAAAATATTACTTAGACGCTATAGCTATATTAAAATATGATGCCTAAATGTATTTCAAGTCTAAAATTATAGACAGATGCCCCTTTTCAGCTTTTCCATTCAGCACCGGCAAAAATGCATCAAATTAAATTATGATGTAAAACATTTGAAGTTATTTATGAGACAATAATACTTCTAAGATGCATTGTTTCGTTTCAACCTTGAAATTTATTATATATATTGAATCAACTTCTTGATAAAAACAATACTAATAGTTCTAAGAAAAGGAAATGCTAACACTTTTATGCTTTTACTGACTACGTGGTGCTGCAGCCAGGCATTATTTTACAATATCGGGAGACTATTTCCCGATTTAAGCAGCAGCTCAAAACCGTTAGTTGGTGTCAATCGGTGCTGGCCAGCATTGAACATCGCGCACTGTTCACTTCCACAGTGCGGTGGAAAGGCAGTCGCAGCTCGAGGCGATGGGTAGGCAGGCGAGGTGATATTCGTGGCACGCATTGAAATACCCCTAAATAACGGTGAATTTTGCACATGCGAGCTCAGTCGAATTTCAGTTGCCAGCGAAAGAGGTCTCAGCGAGGTGGCAACGCGCCGCATTTCCGGTCAACCTGAGCCATTTTGGCAGAAGTTAATGAGAATAAAAACAAAGGCGAAAATTATTCATATGTACATTTTGGAAAACGGAATACAGCCAACAAAATTATCCAATACATCGGTTTTTTTTATGATTTACTCAGTGAGACGAATGTTTTTAGATTTTCTCTTAGTCAATTTCCAAAGCTATCCATCCAAATCACGTGACAGATTTGCGTGGGCAAGTTCGTTGAAATTCCAAAGTCGCTGTGATGAAAGTGAAAATTTGCATGTGTAAAGAAATTTGAAGAAAGTATTGGCACCCCACGCGTGTGTGTATTGGCCTACGCGAGATAATGGCGCGCGTGTTTTGCTCCCAAAAAACAGTGAGGTAGCGAATTAACGAAAAAATTCCCAATTAAACGAGTTCCGCGAAAGTGTCCTGCATTGTCGCCTATGCCAAAAGAAAAATTGATTCCAGAGCAAAATTAAAAACGCAGAAGGCACGTTGCCAAAATGGAAGCTCAATAAGCCCCTCGCCTCGACGGTGTAAGAAAATTTGGTAAATTCAATTTGCACGATTTCTTGCTTCTCCTGGCCATTGGCACCTCTCTATTTTGGTATCCGATTCGCAAAAATCGCGTGATTCATCTGCAGTCAGCATTCGCATTCGCTTTGCACCATGGACACGGCCACGCACGCACACACACCCGTTTCGTCCTTCCTTTTTTTGCTGCTACTGCTCCGCTCTCTGCCGCTCGCCGCGCTCTGCTCCGTTCCGTTCGGAACGCTTTCCGTTTCGCACTCACACAAGTGCACAAACGCAGGTCGCAGACGCATACACGACATTGCCCTGAATAACGGAAGCACGTGCTACTTTCGAAATTGTTACATAAACATTGGCGAAGGTATGGGCGCGGAAGCAGAAACGAAGCACTGGCCCGAAGCGGACAAAGCGAAGTGAAAGTTGGAACGAATTAAGTGGAGTGGAATGGCGGGGAGCTTTGTTGTTTGTTTTAAGGGCGAACATTGAAAGTTGTCCCAGGAGGAGCGGCAGATTATTCGGTAGTGCATGCAGTATGCGTGTATGGTTGTTCTGGCATACACGATGTGATGGATTGTGCACAGAACCTACACACATACATATGTCATTCTGTATATAGCGGAGGAAATAGTGTTTTTGTTCGGGATAAGCAGACATGAAATGTTTACTTCTGCATCAGATTGTATACGGAATTTGATTGCAGAGTCTATTGTACAATTCCCGCGAAACATTATCACAAATAAATAGAATCAACACCTAACATGTAAATAACACTGTGCAATGTAAAGTTGTCCTAAAAGTATACAATACAAAGTGGTTCGTGAACAAAATGTATAAAGGGTGGGCCATCTAGTGGTTATTTTTTTAAATGCAATAAAATGAACAACATTAATTTTTTCCATATATTATGGCGTTGTTAGTAAGAGCAAACATTCCCATTAATTATGGAACACAACGTCGTTCAAGTGGCTACCTCGGGTGGCTTCGCAGTAGCACATTCTGTCACTCCAATTTTCCAAGACCTTGTTGATGGTTTCGGGCTGTAGCCCACGGATTGCTTGGATGATATTGACCTTAAGTGCTTGAATCGTTTCTGGATTGTTGGCATAATATCGGTCCTTCACGGTTTCCCATAAAAAAAAGTCCAAAGGGGTCAAATCACAGCTCCGAGACAGCCAATAGACATCGCCAAGACGGCGCGCGGATAACACAAAAAACGCACTGTTTGGGCTACACAGCACTCACTTTGGAAATAAGTTTTCAATAATTCCAAACGTTGTTCAAGCGTAAATCGACTCATTTCGTTCCGCGGAGGTATTTATGGTACTGACTTTCTGTCAAGATTTCGAGCGGGAAACAGCTGTCAGTGCCAAAATAACATACAATTTAAGAAGAAACCACTAGATGGCCCACCCGGTATTTTATATTCTTTTGCTTGCATGAAAAAACATTTAAAGCCTGAGTGCAACACCTACTCGTATCTGCATACGAACGTACATACACAGAAATACACAAATATTAGATGCAAACAACAACTGCCTAATAAATCTATGAAATATCAGCTGCTAGTCACGGCTTAGCTCGCGCGGACTTCGTAATTTGATAGAAGCACTATATACCCTTCCTGGAGTCCCACTAAGATGTCTCCTTAAATATTCTTAACTCCGAAAATCCATCTGAACATTTTTTCATTTAAGTTTCTTTTTGTAGGTTTTGTGGCTTTTTGTATAAAAAAATTTCTTCAAACATATTCCAAAAAGAAAAGAAAAGAATAAACAAGCTTTTTATAAAGCAGTATAAATATTGTCTTGAAAATCCCTTCAGTGACCAATTTGAAATATTTATAACACTCCATTAGGTCTCTTAGCTAAATTTTAACAATAATTTTGAACGTAATCCTGCAATTTTTTTGCGTCTTTGAAAATTGCAAAAAGCTATGTATTGTTCGTGATGAAGAGTTTCTGAACAAAGTGTGGTGGGGTATGACATACCCCACCATACTAATAACCAGTAGCGGCTTAAAGGGGGGGGCGGAGGGGCGGACCGCCCCGGGCCCCGGGCTGCGGGGGGCCCCCGAGAGAAGCTTGTATATAAAAATTTAAAGTTTTTCAACACTGAAACTTGTAAAAAACTATTTGCGCTCCACAATGCTTGTTGAAAGGTTGTTTGTCACTTTTATCAATTGAAAGAGACACAGTATCGACAATTGACTTTGAAATTGCAATGCAAATTTCTAAATAGCAATTGATTGCAAATTTTCAAAAAATCGAAGATTGCATATTTAATTTTTAACTTTAAATTTTGTGCAAAGTATGCAAATACAAAATTCTAAGTTAAAAATTAAATATCGCAATCTTAGAGTTTGCTTGTAAACTAGTGCGAATTACGCAATTACTTAACCTCATTAAACTTTGTAGACGGCAAACAAATTTACAGTTATTATTATTATTTTTATAATTATTGGTTGGATAACAACACATCGTCCCGGAAATCCGGTTTTCTTCTTTGATAGACTCTTTTACGAAAGCAATTCTATGCTCCTTGTAAGTAAGCTACTGCTACTGGATTTTATAAAATATTTCTGTACATTTCTGAACTACTCGACACGAAAAATGCACCTAAAAAGAAAAGCGTTTTCTAGACTGGAACTTTGAAATAGAATAAAATTTAGATGTATGAATCTACAGACTGAAATTCAAATCATGTATGTTTTCCCTACCTGACATATTTTAGTCCTGAAACTTCAAAATTGAAAATTTAGTTAAAAGTTGAAAATTTAGTCTTTCATTTGATACCCATATTTCCATCATTGCACAACCGCATCATTCCACAAATTTTTCGCACAGTGTAATAAATGTAAAGTTGGTGTTTTTACTCACTGCATCATAACTTTGTAATTTTTCTTTCAATTCTATTGATGTTAGGCCTAATATTTGTTCAAGTAATATATTTGCTCAAAAAATATATAATAATAATATATTTTTCATCTTAGATTTTAAAACTAGGGGAAATAATTTTTTTCTATAAAAAAAATTATCGAAAATTTATAATTTTTTGGTCGAAAAATTCACTTTGTTACAACTTTCCTTTGGGGAAGTTACTTGTCAGTAACTTCCCCAAATCTCATTGGATTTGAACAATCTATATATCACTAAAAAGGATAAAGTATTATCTTCTTCTTGTACGACGGACAGCTCGTGTTAACTCAGATAATTCTTCCAGGAGATATCGCTCCTTCGCTGCAAGAACGTCCTAACTCAAAAAAATTTTTTTTTCAGTTTATGGCAATTCTGTGTGCATCTGCATATGATCTTTTATCTGTCAAAACCACTTTGTAAAATATTCAATACTTTGCTCACAAGACGACATGAAACATTTTTTGCTACCTTGAACTGCCTGCATTGGTAAACTTTAAAATTGAATTTTCTCGGAATGATGTAGTTTTGAGTTATGACGTTCTTGCAGCGAAGGAGCGATATGTGCTCATAACTGAAACAACAGGAAAAAAGCTCGTTTTTCGAAGATTTTTTGAAAACGCTTCTTAAAAAATTTTTTTACTTTCAGTTTCGTGTTCAGCGGCCAAAGTTAGTCTAGAAAACACTTTATCTATGCACGCGATTGGCCCATTTTTTGTCGAGTAGTGTAATGATGCGCTGATCGCAAACAATCTAATCCTCCTGCTCGGGTTGCTTAAAATAATGGCCAGATCGTAGTAACGAAGCAAGATTTTCTGTTTTTTTTTTAGTTTTAAGATGGCTTTTTGAAATGACAAGTTTGCTCTCCCAAAAGTTTTCCTAATTTCACAAAAGTTTTTATCAAATTTGGAAAGATTTAGTAAGATTATCCATCCTTTTATCCATTTTTCATTTTTTCTCTGGGATTCTATTGCTTTCTCTAAAATTTCAAGCACATATACGTTTCAAAATAATTTGTCCATTTACTGTTCAATGGAATAAAAGTTGTAAAAAAAAAATTAAAAAGCATAATCGGAAATTCCAGTTATTAGTTTTGTACGCAAACTTATTCTGCACCGTTTGTGGGGCCCCTCAGCCGTTGCCGCCCCGGGCCCCCGAGCACCTTAAGCCGCCACTGCTAATAACGCAACTTTTTGTGTACCTAAATGATTTTGAATTCAAATTAATATTTTCGACGGTCTAGTAGTCATCGATTTATTCAAAAATTCACCGTACGAAAAAATAAGAGGCAAATACCAGCTGCCCAACTGCTACGTGCAAGAAAAGCTCCCAGTTCAGTATTCGCATTTCGTCGCCGTAGAAAACGAATGCCGTATGTTCCATTGAATTAAATAGCACATACGACAATCGTTTTCGTGGTATCATATGTTCCAAAAAATATCATTATTTTTCTACATCATCATGATTCTGTAAATCCTTGAGATAAGTCGAAGCTGTACCGAAACGTCGTCAGTGCAGCACACAATGTTCGGTTTGTCCGAAAGCAAAAACCTTATACGACTTGCGAAAAATGCGCTAATTTGGGGACCCTGTAATTCGAAATATTGAGGGAATGTGATGTCCTTCTGAAACAAAGTAGTTCCCATATAAAGTCCTCCTCAAGCCAAATTTTGTCCTCTCTAAACCGTTTTAATAGTTGGGAAGCCTAGTTGGAAAAGACAGTGTTGCATACACATTTCAAAAACGGGTGAAATATGTGGTATCACAATGGGCCTTTCGGGCCTCCGAGTGTGTCTCTTACAGAGGCAGCCACCATAACCTGACCTAACCATATACATACATATGTATATATATACATATAACAGATGCGTCGCCAGTATTTGGTAATTGAACCAGGATTTTACTGTTGTTTGGCAATTGAACCATGGAAACAGTGATTTATAAACTAAACTAAAAATAAATAAATAGTGCAACATTCGACTAAATTTTAGTCATAGCTGTGACTAGTCAACAATTGTGGGAAAAGTATGTCGTTTTTAAATGCATATGCATTTAAATGTGTATGTTATGTATATAACATTTCTGAAACCATTGAAGCGCCGAAGGCTGCAAGGCATCAACAAATTTTGATAATGTTTATTGCAACCCGACCTAAGACGAGAAATTCTAAATACTTTTCATATTATTCGAAACCACGAATTTTAACTGTTATTTGATATGGGATATTTTATGAAAATGTATAACGTCAACTTCTGCAAAAATCATTGCATAGAAGCTTCTCGCTTCAGGAGTGGGTTACATGATTACCAGCGGACGCCACAACAGGCTTTTTACAAAAACGAAACACAAATATACCACCCATTGCAGCCAAACTCACACCAACACCACATAAAATTTTGCGCGCGCGCGCACACAGATCCACACATTTGTCTGTTGAGACGAGATCATGCTTACAGCTACCAAATGATGCGTAGAAATGAATATTTGGGAACATACAGAAACGCACTGAATTGATTTTTTCCGCCGTCGAATGAAATTGTAGGAGCACGTAATTTTGCCTCATTTTGCACATACTCGATGGGCTGTAAAATTTTAAGGAGACGCTTAAATTATAATACCGCGCTCAATTATGGCTGTTTGGTGTCTTTGAAACAGACAAACTTAACAAACGGAATACAAAGCAAATTTTGCTTGGTGCGTTCGTTTCAGTATCAGTTTCAGAGGTTCTTTAAAAGAGCTGCGTATTTCCTTACTGTCTTTCCTAAATTATTGCTACATAACTATAGTAAACTTTGCTTTATAGCTATAAAGTCACTCATTTGTTCTTTAGTTATTTGGAAAAATTTTAGAATATTTATTGAAAACAGCGCGACCATGCCACACCTTGAATAGCCACTCCATACCTTTTATAATTGTCCACTGAAAATCCTCTTAAAGCAAAACTGTGAAATATCCTAGGAAACCGCCAGGACTGTCAAGGTTGCATGTTTTCATCAGAAATTATCACCTGTAGGTGTAGAATCATATTTCTCATTTGATTTGCGAATGGAAACACGGTATTTCTCCGTGAGGGGTTTCGGTAGACAGTCGCAAATGGAATGGTGTAATTTATAAGTCATACAAGGCTTCGTTTGCGTTCCTATCTTGCTCAATGAATAGCGCCGAATACCAAGGAGTGTTGGGAAATCATTTACTGCCCTATATCGTGAGCGATTGGGGGAAAAACCTCATATTTTTGTTTCCATCGATCCATTCCATCGATGCTATCAGGGGATGGCTAAATTGGAGCGCTTATAAAAAAATATTGTCAATTTAACACAGTGGTGCAGTTAAGGGCTTTAAACGCTAAACAGTTGCACAAATTTAATGGCAAAAAGATGTTGAATAATCGTCGGCGGGGCTGGGGAATAAAACGCTGGTTGGGTTCGTTTTGTGGTGGTGTTTATTCGATGGAGTCAAAATAACGAAACTAAACTTACATGTACAGTGTACAAGTGAATAATTGACGAAACAAAAAGGCCGGGGAGCAGAAATAGGGGAACATGAGTACAAAAAAAAAAGGAAAAAAAGGAAAGGATAGAATTAGTGATGGGATCGACCAGTGGCGTCGTCAGGGGTGGATTAGGGGGATAGATCCCCCTTGGTGGATAAATTCATTTATCCAATTTGATGTAACAATATAGAGTTTTAAACAGAGACATAAAATAATTATTATCCATATTTTTGGGAATGAAAAAATTGCCCTAATTTAAGAAATTTCTATAATTATTGTTTTATAATAATTATTCCCAATAAGAAATTTTTACGTCGCCTATAACTATTATCATGCAATAAATATTTTTGAGTTGCATAATAACTGTTATAAGTAAAAAGAATATTTTTCGTTGTCGATAATTATTATTTTGGGATTTATGTTTTTTACATTGCTTCATAACTTTTATGTATGACTTTTTTCATTTACGTTACCGATAACTATTATTTTGAGAAATTTTTTTTTTACGTTGCTTCATAACTTTTATTTATGATTTTTTTTTCATTTACGTTGCCGCTAACTATTATTTTGAAAACAAATTTTTTTACGTTGAATTACTAAATTTTGGATATGAATTAATTTTTAATTATTTTAAATTGACAAACGCAAATTAACTGCAGAAACCTTATTTCCACCAACAACTAAACAATTAAAAATCAATTCATACTCACAATGTGGTAAGGCAACGTAAATAAAACAAATTTCTTTCATAAAAGTTATGAGGCAACGTAAAACGTAAAAAATCTTCTTTCAAATAATAGTTATCGGTAACGTAAATAAATAAAAATCATAAATAAAAGTTATGAAGCAACGTAAAAAAAAAATTCTCAAAATAATAGTTATTGGTAACGTAAATAAAAAAGTCATAAATAAAAGTTATGATGCAACGTAAACAAAAAAAAACCCAAAATATTAATTATCCAGAATGAAAACAATATTTATTTCTCATAACAGTTATTATGCAACGTAAAAATTAAATGTCGCAAATAATAATTATAATCAACAAATAAAATTTATGTTGCATTGTTATAGTTACATTGCAATTAATTTCTTAAAAAACTTAAAATAGTTAAGTCCCTGGTTGTAAAACATTTGTATTATTTGCTTTATCTCTTCGGTGAGCACCCACTTAAAACCTCATAGTTGAACCTCCCATTGCTTGCCTCCGTTTTATTTACTTAAAACGGTAAAAATATACTAGAATAATTAAGTAAATAAAAATTTAATATTAAATGGAATCTAGGCCCACTAGTGTCTCTGCGCAGCGCCTTTTTTAATATCGAACATCCAACACGTTTGTGCACTAAAACAAGCCTTACTTTACTTTCGTATAAGAATTCACTGTTGCAATATAGATATGGCCCCAAGTTAGAATATTTGCAATTCTAAAAATAATGTTTTGATTTTCAGATAAGTTCGCTCTGCCTGTGTTCGTATATAAGCAGGATGTAAATAAATATTAGCTACTGCTCGCCCGAATATAGCCAACACGCCGCGCCATCTAGCAAGCGTTTGCTTAGCTGTGACAAAGCCCCCGTTTTGTTCATTCATTTTTTTTGTTTTGCAGCAACAATAATTGCAATTATGTAAAATAATGGAGCCTTCGTGTGGCCGTCGCAAATTGTTCCATTGCAATAAATTTCCACCCACACAATTACACATGTCAACGCCAGAAGCAGACGTTATGTAATATTTAGGTGAATTTTGGCGGTCGGAGAGTCGAGGTGGAATTAATAGCGTCCAGCGTTGAGAAATTTAGTGCAACAATTTATATTTATTTACTAATGTTCCGCTACAGGAAACCGTGAACGGTTATGTGTTTGAGACTGTTTTGGAGCAGAACGTCATGCCGTGGCGATATTAATCCCTTCACGACATATTCAGAACTGCAGAGAATTGTAAATTTGTTGCTTTCAATGAAATATTTAAATAGCAAACACTGGTATTTCCAGCAGTCTGTTTCAATTTGTATTCTTTAGAAGAGTTTATCACTGCACAAGAAATGTGTCACCAAATATTTAAGTGTTATCCGGTCGCCGAACACACAAAGCCAAGTCCCCAGCTGCATAGTCCCCAGCTGGAAGTGCACACAAATGCCGCTACAGTGCAGCAACAAAGCCAGCCGGCTTGCCACCTTGAAATCGTCCGTTGGTGTGTTATACACATCTCGGTTCGTATTTGATCAATGCCAGCTGGGTAAGCCGCGACACATCCACAGCCTGGGTTGCTGGGCGCATAAGTGTTGCACTGATTCTTCCCTTTAAGGACTTTGAAAATTACTTTGTTGACTGTTTGGCGGAAGCAATTTAACGATTTACCGCTTCTTTGTGGCGCATAAGCGATACCTATGTGCGAGGACCGCTTCGACGTAACGAAAACTGAATTCCGCAGTTAATTCCGGTCTTTCAAGCGAATGAAATTTCTTGCACTCTGTAACAAAGAACGAATGGAACTGGACCTTAATGGTCCAGCTAATGCTGTTTTTAAAGCGTTAACGCGTGGGTTACAAGCCTCAACAGAATGCAAGTTGGTTGGGGTTAGGATGGAAACATTTTAGAGATCAGCTGAAATGAGTCGAGTGCAAATCTAATTAATATATTGCCCTGACTTAATACATGAAATAACTGAGCGGTAATAAATCACACGATTTTGTAGACACATTAACCGGTTCAAATCGAGAAATATGTAACTGTTTCATTGAATTTTTTTATATGAGTAAAAATTGAACTGACGTCAGTTTATTTAGTCAGCCTTTAGTTGCCAGCTTAAGCTAAAGCTCCTAGTCTGACCAAGTTCCCTACATTTTTTAGTAGAATATGACAACACAACAACAATCTCTAATGCGAGTCTAAAATGAAACTATTTTTCCTTGCAGGACAACGAATTCGACTTACTTACTTACTTAAGGATCAAGTTAAATTTACAAGTTAAACTTAGTTTTTTTTATTGAAAAAGTCGGAATATACAAACGAAGAGCACCACACCGCACAATAGCCAACCGTGCTTCCTCGATCTCTACCATAATACAAAGCTTTGTCTTTGTGGAGCCCGCTCGGCGCTGGCACGATTGCATCAAAAACCGGAAACCATGCAAACTGCTGTCGATCGCAATGGCGGCAATAGCAACAGCAACACCTCAATTACTGCAACAACCACCACACTTGTGGAGAGTAGCAGTGGTGAACTTCTGTCACTCGATGCGACGGCGACGCGATCAGCATCAACGGTGATACTCGCTCCGATGACGGTGCTAGAACAGCCAAGCGTGTTGCGCCATCGATTGCAAGTGGGCGTGGGTGTGGGTGTTGGCAAAGATGCGGCAGCCACAGCCGGTTACCAACATAAGAACGGCGCAAAGCATAGTCTCATCGATGTGGCCGAGTATCTGGGCAGCAATGTGGAGCGCATGTCGCTGACACCCTCACCCTCACCACAACAATCACCATCGAAAAAATGTCAACTCTCGACGGCACACGCCAGAGCGGCGGTAAAACTGTCACTGAGTGCGGTTGTTGCAGATGCTGGTGCCAGCATAAAAGGAACGACAGCGGCGGCGGGCGTTGGCAGCAGTGATGGAAGCAGTTCCAGCACATCTTTCCACTCCAACTCGAGCTCGAGCTCCCATTCCGCCGCGTCGTCCGTCATCGCTTCACCGATAATCGCCCGTAATGGCAACGCCTTTCCAAACAACTCCAACGATAATATGAGGGACGGAACTATAGGCGACGCTACTGACGAGTGTAGCCGTAAGGCATTACCGCCCCGATCAGCTTCAATCGCTACCTTTGATGAGTATTATCTGACGACGCGAGGCGGCGTCATCACCGAAGTGCCCATGACGCCTCTGCAACTATCATCGTCTTCGTCAAATTCACTGTCGCCTGCCACAACCACCACAACAGCCACCGCGTCGTCGGCTAGCTCCCCCTCCAGCACTCCAATCACTCCCCCAACGAAATCACCATCAATAGAGGCGCAACTACTGCTGTGGCAGGACATGCCACAATATTTGCAGTTTAATCCATATGTTCTGAAGGGTTACCGTCCATTGCAACCGTTCAAAGGCTGCCTGCTCAGCTTGTTCTACTGGCACAACGAAACAATCAACATACTAAGCCATGGTGAGTAGATGTCGCAAACTCTAAAACTACAAGTTCTCTTTTATTCATGTATATAATCCATTTTATTCAGTTGGAAATATAATCAAAAACGTACGTTTTGAAATATGGTATAATTTCATCACTTAAGGGGTCATTCTCATGCGCGGACAGGAAAAATGGACATTTTTCAGAAATTATTTCCTTTGTGAATACGAGGAATTATCAAAAAAAGATATTCCACTTTAATTTATTCATTGTTATGGTACAAAAATAAAAAAAAAATTTTTTAAATTTTTTCAAACACTTTTTTTCGATTAAAGACACGGCTTCTGCCGCGTCATGGTCAGCTGGCGGGGATTGTTTTGAGTCACAGGATTATCTGAAACATAAATTTCAAAGAAATTCTTAATCAGTATGAACGTACCTCTCGCCCGTAGTAAATTTGAATTTTTTTATAAGAATCTCACAAAACGGCAGGCATTGGAAGTTAGAGCAGTAAAAAATGGTTGTTTTTGAAGATTTTATCAATGAAAAAAAATATGAAATTTTTAACATATCAGAGTGAATTTACTAGGGACGATAGCTAACAGTATGTAGAATGACGTGACAAAATCGCAGAGAGATCGGATGAATGGTTTTTTTAAATCATCCCCGCCATTTCAAAAAAATGCATTTCGAGAAAAACACGTTTAAAGTTTTGACTAACTAATTGAATCCTTGCTAGAAACCTTGACCGCTCGTTATATAAATGTCTGTAGAAGCCGAAATACTTGAAATTTCCAAGGATGATACATTCCAAATATGTTAAAAAAAAAATGTATTTTTACAAAATTTCACATGAGAATGACCCCTTAAATGGCCTCCCCGGCTAGCTTTGTCGGACATTATGTCTTTAGCCCAATTGTCGATAACATTTCTCCTTAATCTCCTCAATTGTGCTGGGGGCATTGGCGAAGATGAGTGGCTTCGCGCAACCCCAAAGAAAAAATCGACGAGTATTAAATCGAATTATCTCGGCGCTCAAGTATCAAGTAAAACACCCTGCGTTAGTTAGACAAATATTAAAGTTTGAGATGAGAAATTCTCGTGCCAAACGTCTGAACCTACGCTGCTGGATCTCCAAAGAGGTTATGCCCGATATCATTAAAGCATAAATAATGTTTTACAACCCGCCACATGGTATCCGTCGCAGCGCACATGGATTTGAGCGCGTTAATTGGATTACACAAAAACCAACCATGAACTTGCGCATGTGATTGCTTGCAATTGCCTATAAATCGATGCGCACAAATGGTAGCAGTGACTTGTCTACCGAACCCACAACCCTCAAGACATGCGACGCGGCTTGCAACACACGACCTTCTTGCGAGTCTACTCGTTGTGCGCCATTTCAGTACTGAATAGTGCGGCTACAGTTTTCGCATACCATCCGACATATTAATGATTACAAACGTACCAGTACGACACTCTTTAAGGGGCAATTTCCTGATCAGCGATACAAGAAAGCCATTGTGAGTGAGCAATGCCAGGGACAAAGTGAAACTGTTATCGTAACTGAGTGCAATGCATATGTGGACATGTAAAGGAGGTCCAGTTCAAGTTTCCTAAGTTAAGAACTCTTTGAATTAGACAGCAATAGTTCGCTGAACCACCACTGACAACACGTGAAAATTATTCATTTCTTGCACAAAAACAACTCTTTTCGAATTCGGTATTGTAACTCCAATACGGTCAAAATCCGGAAATATCGATTTCGATGATCAGGTGACATCATTGGGCGTTATTTTTTCTTTTAAATGATTAGAGTCGGAACGGGCAGTAAATGGTGAGCGCTGCAGGTGTATGATAACCGATTATTTTCGGAACAAAATCGAAGGCATTGATGTGGAAGACATAAGGTTCCATCCAGATGGCCCAACTTAGCACAAATATGTTTTGACATTCATAAAATAAAGGATAATCGATTACTAGAAAGCTCAAGAAATTGCGAGGAAGAAGTTCCCAAGCCGAAATTGAATATACATATATATGTACCAAATAAAATTACTTCGTTTAACGTACGAATGAGTCGTCATGTACTTTCAGGTGATTAGTCATAATGATAATAATTGCTTGCGATTTGTTTTCGCAGTTGTTATAACTTTTTATCATAAATCGAAACGATTTGCATTAATGAAATCGCTATTTGCTTTCCTTACATTAGTTTTATTTATGCATAAATTGAATCTGCAGTAGTAGCAAAAGGTGTTCACATACTCGTTAGAACTCAGTTAAAACTAAATGTTTGCGGTTTGTTAGTAAATCTCGCATTTTTTCTTCGGACTCATGCGTGTTCCGGCCGCACAATTAAACTCTTTCGCAAATTCGTCGAAATTCGACAATGACCCAATGACGCGGAACTCGCCCGGCACATGCTGATCGGTCGACGTTTGCAAATGCTTCACCTGTGGGTGCACGTCGTTGCACCAAACCTGCGCGAAACTGATAAAGAATAGCTGCTTGCTGCTGTAGTTCATTTTGGGTAAGACTTCCAGTGTCAGATTCTGCTGTGAGCGCACGGCGTCCTGGTGCCACCTGAGATAAGCTTCGTAGGCCAAACGCACCCCGCCGTTGTCCGCAATGTTTTCCGACTGCGAAACGCTCATTGGAAGCAGCCTGCCGTCGTACACATAGTGGCTGTACTGCTGACTAAAGCAGCGAGTGCGCTCGATGAACGCGCTTGTGGACTTCTCATCCCACCAGTCGTTGCTGTTTCCGTCCTTGTCGAATTTGCGGCCGGTGTCGTCGAAGGCATGTATCAGCTCGTGCCCAACCAATGCGCCCAACGTGCCGAACTTGAGCGCGTTGGGATAGATGTCGAACCACAGATAGTAGGGCTGCAGCAGCGACACCGGCACCTTGATCTTATTCTCTATGAGAATGTTTGCAGGGGTGTACGACAGGATCTCGCCCGCTTCGAGTGGTTTCGGCGGCGCATGTAGTTCCGCGATGGCGCGCTCGGTGCTCCGCTGTAGTATGTGCTTTATGTTCTCGATATAGTCGCTGTTACCGATGATCAGGTCTCCAAATTCCTCGGTGAAGTTATGGTCCTTGTATGAATTTATCTCGAGCGTAAGAGCATCCAGTTTCTGCACCGCGTACTGTCGTGTGCGCAGATCGATCCAGCGCAGCTTGTCTGACAGCAGTGTTTCCTTAAAGGTGTCCTTCAGCTCGGTCCAGATCATTTCGACATCGCGCTCAGTCTCCTTGGTGGTGTATTTGCGATACACCATGTTGTCGACGTTCTTGGCGAAGTAGCTCTTTGTTTTCTCGATGCAGGACTTGTCCTGTTTCTCCTGACTGGTCTCCACATCCAGCATGAAATCGTCCAGCAGGGTGTAGAAAATATAATTGGCGACAATGCGTTTCGGTGTGCGTGCTATGACCTCCTGCAGATTGTCCTGAAACGATTCCGCGTACTCGTAGACTGGCGCGACAATAAACTCGCCGAGAGTGATGTTGACAAATTTCTCAATGTCCAGGGTAGGCGCGTACTTGGACTGCATTTCGGCGACAGTTGTCAGTTTCGATAGTTCTTCAATGCCCAGCCCCAGCGATTCGTCCACCATACCCTGAGCCAATGACACCTGAAAATCGACAATCTCCTTGGCCGTTTGCTTCGCCAGAGTTGTATTAAGATGCAGAAATTTGCGCAACTCACTTGCAATCTTCTTTTTGTAGTGTTCCCTGTACACGCGAGTTGAATTGTCCAAGTACATGGATCGGCTCTCCAGCGGCAAGTCCGCGTACCCGATGTATATGCGGTTGACCGCGTTGTCCCTGAAGTCTGGCATTATGTCAACGGACAGGATTATATCCGTGCCGTATTTGTGTGCTATTTGCGCCACGGTCGCTATCCAATCGAAATCGCGCCCAGTCCATTCGTCGTCGCTCAGCGCGGGCATTTCGCCAAATTCCGCTATGATCGCGAGCAGCTTGTCCACATAGTCGTCGAGCGCGCCAATCTTCGTGCATGACAAATAGAAGTCCTTCACCTTCCTGTCAATCGCCGTATAGTTGAACTCCACATCGTGGCCGGCCAGCAGTTTGGCCACTTTGAGGTCCAGCGCGCTGCTCATTGTCTCGAACAGGCCCGTCGTGAGCGATTTGGCGCTGTTGGCGGGGTTGTTGCGCTTCCACTTGCCGCACGCGAACGCATAAAAGTCCTCGCATGGATTCGCGTTCTCGTCCATCAGGTTGTGTATCGATGCGCGCTTGGCAAGCCGCATTATCTCCTGCTTGAACTCCAAATCATTGTCGCGCTCAGAGAGCTTCAGTGCCAGGTGCGGCGCGCAGCGCACACCCGCCAACAGCGCGAATATGCAAAGCATTCGTAAAGTGTTGTTTACTCGTTCCATGGCGCAGATTGTCGTAGTCAATAAGCTTGTTTAGCGTCTCAAATCCAAATTGCAACTGTTGCGCCGCGAAGCACATAGCAAGTGACACACTTTGACGAGGCGTGCGCGCGCATGTGTGCGTCGACGCGGCCTGTTCTGCTCAAGTGGACCAAGGGTTATCGGCTTTTGCGGTGCCGGACTAATCGACTGCTGGCTGTGGAAAGAGCTTCTGATTGTCATTCCTAGACTCCAGAAAAACGCCCAATATTTGCGCGAATATTCGTGGCTTGTGCCGCCGCGCCACCTGGACTTCTGACTAACAAACAGTGCAAGGGAATCTGTACAGTGTGCGCGCGTGTTAGTTATTGTTCTATAGTTACATGTTAGAAATAGTACATGACTAATGGTGTAGCGCCGCTTTTAATGAATACTAAACTCAAATGCGGCTGCAAACAGTCACGGTTGGATGCGCTCATGAAGAAGAGTTCAATGGAGAAATGGCGCTGACGCATTCGCTGCGAGCGCCGCAATTGCTCTCATCAGATCGCTGTTGTCACAGTCACAGAGATTGTGTGCGCGGGATCTTTCATCATAATTGTTTGAACTTGTTTTTCATTCATTCATTTCGAATACTTACTAAAGTGCAAAAATCCACTGTACGTTTCACTTTGGCTCAATTAACGAGTTGCTGGCGCTCTCATTTCGAAAGCAACTGAAGCCGGGTAAAAATAATAAATATTGTCTTTAGAAACCGGTTTGAACGAAATGATGGCATTTTATGAGAAAAATGCTGACATACAAATTAATAAAATTAAATTGAGCTTGATTATGTTAATGAACTAGCGCGCACGATGCGACGATGTGTCGTGATTGTTGGTACACCTACGGCTGGAGTATACCCACTGCTCGTCTTGTCAATGGAGCTCCTATTGGTTTACCTTGCACAAGGCTTAGCAGGGTATGTCAAACACGATATGAAAAGAGGAAGGCGCGTCCGGTATGAATTGCATTCATTTCGAGCTCGGCCAAGGGAACCAAACTAGCTATGCTCATTTTCGAAACAATTCCCGAAAAATGTGAAATATTGATGCGAACAATCAATTATGCTCACAACCTTCCACGTAGTTACCATGGTAAATACGTAAAGTTTTATAGTAATTCAGACCCATTGTGAACCAAATGAATAAGATTTTCTTTTGTGCCCATTGTATTGAAACATAGATTTCAACAGTTTTTTCACTCGGGGAAAAACGCGAAGGTAGACAAATTAAAAATGCAGTGCTATGTATAAATTAGTCAGACAAACCTTAATCGTAATTGTTGTTATTTCCAAGTGCATTGTGTATTTAAGTTATCTCTCGAGCTGAGTGTTAATAAACCGCATTGAGTGTTGCTGCAAATCGAAATTTTACACAGCCTCAGTGTTTGAAACTTAAGTGAGTTAAAGTTTTATATTTTTATTTTTTTGAATAATTTTCTAGTTAGCTAATTTTATGAATGGCTTTAATTTTCCAACGTGTTATTGAAGATCTTGTGTTATAGTTTAAATGTTTCATTATACAAAATTGTGCTAAATTTCTGAAAATTACAAACTTCGTAAAAGTCTAATTTAAGAATTTTCTTATTTCCAGATGTATTTTGTTTTTGTATCATTGCACGGGTTGCAAGATTCTGCAATTTTTGGAATTCGTGCACCTTGCAAGGGTTTTGCAAGACATCGAGAATACCCCTATTGTATTTGGTTTTTAGAAATCTAAATCTTAATTACTCTCCTCCAGGAACCAAAATAAGGTTAGGACTTTTCACAACTGTATTTTATGAAAAGTGTGCGGCTATACTTGTAGAGTAGGCGGATATGATTCCAGCTTTTTGTGCACTTAACTTGTATGTAATAACGACACAAACAATTTTGTGAAACAAATGACTATGTAACAGTTTACGATTCAGATACGAGATCTTTTGTTAAAATTATCTTTATTATATTTTCATTTTTTCTTGAATGTTAATTTTTTTCGGTTAGTATTTCATCACTGAAAGCATTGAACTTTGCACATAAAGAACACGATGCAATTTCTTAACACCGGATACGAAAGTCTCTTGCCAAGTTTCTTGGTTTCATTAATCGTAATCTTAGTTTGAAGACCGCTCTGCTACAGTGCTAAAAAAAGAGTCTGTATGCAGTAGCGCACTGGGCATGGAGAGATGATCCTTTCTAAGTCGGCTGAGTCTCAATAAAAAATATATGTATATAAATTATAATACAAATTTGTTAACTCTGATACATTCGCGTGCTAAAATTTGTATTATGTAATGGGTCTGACAGTAGGTATATGCTAATACTAAAAACTTTGTACAAATATATTTTTAGTTGTAATATTTTTCCTTTTTAAATATTTTTGAAGAATATTTTTAAAGAACGTTTTTATATATATTATATTTTATGAATGGTCTAATATAATTCCAATGAGTTACTGGCGATCTGAAAAGAAATAAATCAACAGTGGAAAATTAAAGTTCCAAATATGATCGGAGCTTTTTGAATCCGTCGACCACAACAAAAAAGTTTTAAGCTTTCGACCCGGATGAGACACACCCCACAAATCTATCCCGGATGTATAAGCCTGAATGAAGTAATCGTCTGCCATCATCCCCAAGTTAACAGCATGTCGCATCCTCCTCTTTCAACCAATGACTATTTTCGTTGTCCGAAGACGAGTCGAAAGGGTTAACTGCGCCATATTGGCGTTCCGGGCAAAGTATTCGAGTACGCCACTGTTTACATTAACTGCAACATCGCTTCTCTCCACTCGCACATCGCCGCACGATAACATCTTGAACTTTCCGCCTTGTCTAGTTCTAGTTGCTCCAGCGCCGGCCGAGAGCGCCATGAAGCAGTTGCGTTCACAAAGCCGTGCCTACCGCACAAATCGAGCTTCCCATACTCGTACGTTCGCATAAGTGGCAGTCCGTTCTCGATATAGTGAAGTGATCGATATGCAGCCAGCGCTGTGGATCGGCGTGGGGTTGTGGCTGTTGCAGTTGTGTGTGCGCGAAAGTCTGCCAGCCAGTGTGCCGCAAGTGCAGCTGCACGAGCTCAAAATCTCCGAGCAGCATAACACGGAATATGTGCGCCGCGTGATGCGGCTCGCCAAGTCGGCCGAAATGCGCAATTACATGTTGCCCACTGTGGACCCGTGCGACGACTTTTTCCAGCACGCGTGCGGCAGTTGGCCGAAAATCAATCCGACCGATGTCATGAATATGCGCGAAACGAACTTCTTCGTGCTGCTGACCAATACGTACAACCAGAAGCAGTTGCGGGTATTGCAGGAGGAACCGCAGGCGAGCGACAGTCAGTCGGTAGTAAAGGTGAAGCACTTCTTTGGAGCATGCCGACGTTTGAGCCGCAAGCACAAGGAGCGCTACAAGCTGAAGTTATGGGAAATTGCCGAAGAGTTCGGCGAGATGCCCGCGCTAGTGCCGGAGGGCAGCTGGCAGGAGGGTGAGTTCGACTGGCTAGCGACGATCGCCAGAATTCAGAACAAGTACGGGCTGGACATTATATTGCAGCTGAGCAAGCGACAGGACTTCAACAACAAAACAATAAGCAAGTTGTTTATCGGACAGCCGAAATTGAAGCTGGAGTCCAAGGCGATGTACAAGAGCGAGGCGACAAAGTGGCACCGCGACGCTTACAAACTCGAAATTCAAAGGAACCTGGAACAGTACATGGGGGTGAAGGAGGAAATCGCCCTGAGCACAGCAAGACAAATACTCGATTTCGAAGCGAAACTGGCTGAAGGAATTATGGACAAGCGCCTAGGCAAAACGCTAAAGTCCATGACCAAACTGAGAACAGTGGAAGAGATGCAAGGCGCATATGATAACGTCATCGATATAAGAAAGTTTCTTACCATCGCTTTGGGACATGAGCTGAACACCACCTTCTACGAGTATTACCTGGACTACCAGAAGAACTTGATGCGTCTGCTGAAAGAGACGCCGAAAGAGCAATTGGCCAATTATATATTTTATCAATTACTGCAGGTCTTCTTCTTTAATTACGAGGAAACGGACTTGGTAAGGGAAAAGTTGTGCCTCTCCAAAACGAAGGTGTTCTTCGCCAAAATGCTGGACAATATCATATTTCACAAGTACAACAATACGAGCACCGTCAGGGACATCAATTTGATATGGGCGAAGATAAAGGAGACTTTCAAAGGGGAACTGGAGTCGGAGCAACTCGACTGGATCTCGCCCATAACGCGCAAAGGAGCATTGGAGAAGCTGGAGGCTATGAGGCTGGAAATAAATTCGTACGAGAACGTTAAGTTCGATGAGGAATTCAGCAACCTTAATGTTAGCGCCACTGACTACGTCGAGAACGTGAAGAAAGTGCTCGAGTTTGAGACGCAGTGTGCACTCGCCAGCCTCTACGAACCACCGAAGCCCGTCGAGCTGCCGGTTATGTTCTCCTACACCGCGGCCTATATAGCCAGTGAGAATCTGATAAAGGTGCCGGTCATGCTGCTGCAGCCCAACTTCCTGTGGTCCGATTTTTATCCCAATGCGCTCAAGTTTGGCACACTCGGCTACCTGGTGGGACACGAGCTCATACACGGCTTTGACGACATGGGTCGCAATTTCGATCCGGCAGGCAATGAGCAGAGCTGGTGGGATTCGAACTCAACTCAGGCCTTTAACGAGCGCAAGCAGTGCTTCAAGCGTCAGTATGCGCGCTTCCGCTACGGGGGAAAATACCTGCCCGAAAGCGAGTTGCAAGCGGAAAACATTGCTGACAACGGCGGCATCCAGTTGGCGTACAGCGCCTACCTGAAGTGGTTAGCGGATGTAGAGCAGAGCGAGCAAGGCCCGGAGGAGCGCAAACAACTGCTGGAAGCCGAGCGCCTGCCAGATATGGACTACAGGAATAAACAGTTGTTTTTCCTAGGCTTTGCGCAGTACTGGTGTAACGATGTACATGAACACTTCAAGGACAAAGTGTCCTTGGTCAGCTTGCATGCACCAGCGATGTTCCGAGTAACTGGGTCGTTGGCGAATTTCGAGGAGTTCGCAAAGGAGTTTCGGTGCGCGCGTGGCACCACGATGAATCCCCAACAAAAGTGTCGAATTTATTGAACAGGCTTTTAGCGAAAATTCGGAAGTAGGAGTTATTTGAAAGCAATGCAAATGTGTACAGTGAATTCCAATTAGCGACAGACATTGTGTATGAACAATGAAAACAAAATAAAGAATAAGTATGGGATAACATTTATGAAATATCGTTTGACATCTTTTTTTTGCCAAAAGAATTGCTTACAGATCGATTTCATTGTTAGTCTGACCTGCTATCTTGTCACGTATCAAATGGCATAGCACACTGCCAACTGCACACAGACAGTTTTCTATTAGTACTTGACAAAGAAAGAAACAAAAAAGGAAAAAGCCGAGCAACCACAAACCGTTCGCAAGCAAATTGACTGTTTGTAGGAGGGAGAAGCTCGATCTGAGTGATAAAGGGCAAAATATTTTGGGGTGTTTCTTAAGGAGGCAATAGCGTCCACTACTAAACTCTGCAATACTAAAGCAAACAATGCGCACAAACAATGCACAAAGTCAACTTGACGAAACAAGCCAGACAGCTTTTCGGCTTTAACTTAGTGGAGTTTCCAACTTGAAAGGCATTGAAACGCATTATTTGGCGAACTCGAATTTTTTGTGATTTGAGAATGATTACACTGTGTGAAAAAATTTGTGTTCTAACATTGAGTAAAATACCTTATTTCTTATATTAATTCTGTTAAATTGGGCCTGCTTAGCACAAATATGTAAACAGAATTCTTGTAACACGCCACATTTTACAGTTATGATACATTTAATTTCCATAAGTGTAATAAGGACAATATGGCACAATATGGCAAATTTCAAATCAAATCCAAACATGTTTATTTGCCTGTATTTTCAATTTAAATGTAAATATAGTTATAAACTAAGTACACTTAAAGTAGCTCAGGTTTAGTAATTGAATAGAAAATTGAACCATATGTTATGAAAGAAAATGATGAAAAATTAACTTTTCCTTTTGTGAATTGTAAAATCGTCCTGAATTACAAACCAACAGTAATCCGCTAACATTTGGGAATTCTATCTTCCTTGATTACGTTCTTCTATCCGTTTCATATCCTGGTGAAAACATTCACCTTGTTCGTCACTTACCATTCCAAGATTAGGGGCAAGCAAAATCGAAATGGGAATGCAAGAAATATGCATATTTTTAAAGACATTCTGCACCCTATCTTTTCATATTTTTGTAGGAAGTATTTTACTAAAAACTCAAAATTCAATTGTATAAAAAAGAAATAATTGTTCGCAGTTGTTTACTAAAAAGTCAAACGCTGATTATTTACACTTACAATCGGTGCCAAGTCGGATAGACGAACAGACTAGTACTTCGACAGCGAGCTAAGTATAAATTGTATGGCCCAGTGCCGGACATAATGACATTACGCCGCACATTGTGGGGCATAGATTGACCGGTGCCAGTGTAAAGCGATAACTCACGCAACTATCCCACATTGAAGATTAGCTCGAGTTCACACAACTTAGGTACAACACTCAGCTTTGCATCAGCACCGTTGCAGCGGCATAAACAGCGCGTAATTTTATCTGCAATGCGTTCGGATCGGAATGGACTGTAAATAAGTAAAGGCACGTAGCCCTGTGCGTCTTTGGAGTGCTCGTTTGTGGCTGTCGCCTTCGTTTCCGCAGTGCATATATATGTATGTACATACATTGTGTCGCCTGCTTGTGTGTGTGGCTGTTTGAGTGGCTAAAGTTGTCTGTGGTTCTCTGCTTTTGACCTCTCTGTCCACACTGCCGTTGGGCTAAATTTGTTTTTTGCTCTATGCGCCATTCGCTTTTGGCAAGGTCTGGCGTGCACATGCAAAGGTCAAGGCTTTGGTGGACGCATAACAGCGCACACCGCTCTGCCCCCGCAGAGTGAGTGAAGAACTCAAGCGTTCAAACTGAAATAAACCTAAGCAGACATTTTGTGCTGCATAGTGTACTATGTAAAAAGCCGTACTTTACGAATATTGACTAATACATTAACTGCAGCAACAACAAAAAAAATAGGCAATTCGTGATAAACTTCTTCTACTGAACTGCTGAACTCAAGTGTCGCTTTAATGCAGGCAACTACAAATTTGTTTAAAATGGAAACTAGACAACTGGCCTTGGCTGGAACTGTTACCGAATTGCAAGCCTTTTTTTTGTAGAGGATTTTAGTAGAACAGCACCAATGCAAAGAAACAACCAACAGACAAGTTACGAGGACAAATGGCAGTATGTGAATTGAATACGTGGCTGGCAAACTAGCAAATGGAAGAAATGAGCTTGTTTGCACCGTGGCTTAAACTACCACTACCACTACCTCAAAAAACTACTAGCAAGAGCTTTGAGGATATATGGACATTGAGAAAACCTTATGATAACAATTTGTTGTGAAATTAAAAATCATTACTCTTATAAACTTTTATGAGGGACCGAAAATAACTGTTATTTTACAATTTTCAAATCAGAAAGGCATAACGAAAAAATTGTCGGTGGACTTTTTCAAATATACCATTATGATCGTAATGGCCTCAAATTCACAAATATTAAACGCCTTTTAAATTTTAGACTTTTATGATGCTATAAAAGTTAAAATTAACTGTTGTTTTGTGCCTTTTATTATTTCAGGCAAAAATAACTGTTACTTTTGACTTTTATTTTATCGGTCCAAAATAACAGTTATTTTGTGACTTATTTTTTCGGTCAAATACTATCGGTCAAAACTATTGATACAATTTTGTTCATCTCAGCAGACCGCACATTCTGAGATTTAAGACTTGTGCGATGAAAAAAATGGTATCAATAGTTTTTTAGTCGGTCAAACGGCCTTTGAAAAAATTCAAATTGTCTGATATATTTGACCGAAAAAATAAAAGCCACAAAATAACTGTTATTTTTTATCGATAAACTAAAAGTCAAAAGTAACAGTTATTTTTGCCTGATATGATAAAAGGCACAAAATAACTTTTATTTTTGTCGGTAAAAATAAAAATTAAAAGATAACAGTTAAAATCAGACTTTTTTGATAAAAACCATAACTGGTACGGTCCCTGATTTTTATTAATGATGTTATGGAAATTATTTCCGCTGGCCAACGCAGGTGTAGTTCATATCGCTGCATTGTGCCGAAATAAAACACACTGAAATTCTTTTGCGCAGTTCACTACTACTTGCTTTGAAAACGAAACTGCTTGCAGCACCGTTCCCGACTGCATCACCTCGAACCATTTCTACAAAATTACCATGCCCCCTAAAAGTACGCAATGCTGCTGTTGCCGACATATGCCGGTCATTATAATTTGCTTCCTTGTAAATACAGTTTTTAGCAATATCATATAAGTATATATCTTTGAAACATCTTAATCATCTTATAAAAGTGACAGTTTACAATGTACAGAGAGCAATTTTATAGCCGCAATATTACAAAAAAAACTCAGCACATCGTTATTTTTGAATTTGGCATTTCAACACATAATTGGTTGGTTGGTATAATTCGTAAAACCAAAAATTCTTAAACCAACAAACATTTGACATTAAAAAAATTTGTTAATTCAAGTAAACAAAAAACAAGAGCAAAATGAATACGAGAAAATCACGCAAGGCATCCATTGATTTGTTATCAAAAATGGCAGTACGAGTTGTATATTTTTAAGACAGTGTGACCTTAATTCCTTAATTGTTTTATGTGCGATGAGTTAAATTTCTACCAAGTTCTAGGAGACAATCGAAGCATGAAGCAGAAGTGTCGATATTTTTAGGTCAAACTTAAGGTTTTATAAATACTTTTGTACAATACTGCTCGTGGTCAATACATTTCTATATGTACGTGGGAATCGGCTATGTCCGAGATATGCTTGATGAATGAAGAAACGTTTGCAAAAGTTCCAAGCTTCCTCCTAATAGTTACATCTGCGTGTTGCCAAATATCAAAAACGCATTTTTAAAAATTTCATTTATCTGATAAATTAATTCGCTTTATTTAAAATGAAATACATAAATAGCTGAATAGTTATACATAGTTACTGAAATGGAGAGGAATCTATTCACAAATTACGTTCGCGGCATTTCCCCTTTTTTGTTTAATTTCACTTAGTCTTCAATGTCGTCTACAGCTAATAAATCGCACACTTAAACTCCGGATCCATGGGGGCATCGGAGCGGCACTTGAAAACCCACGAGAACTCCTGGAAGTTCGACAATGAACCTATGACACGGTACATACTGGGCGCATGTGAGTCCGCCGACGCCACCGAGAATTTGAAAAACGACTGCACATCGTCGCACCACAGCTGGGCGAAGGCGATGAAGAACAGTTGCCGATTGTCGAATTGCAGCTGACTAAACGTCTCCTTTGCCTCGATGTCGGCATCGTGGAACTTCTGGTCGCGCAGCCATCGCATGTACGCGCCGTAGGCCAGCTTGACGCCTGCATTGTCGGCAATATTCTCCGCCTGCGAAACGTCGTTGGGCAGCTGTCTGCCGCCGTAGCGGTAGTTGTGGTACTGCGCCTGGAAACACTTGCGCCGCGCATCGAACTCGTAAGTGGATTTGTTGTCCCACCAGGCGTTGTAGTTGCCGTCTTTGTCGTAATTACGGCCGTCGTCGTCAAAGGCGTGCAACATCTCGTGCGCTATCAGGTAGCCCAGCGTGGCGTATTTGAGCGCTTGTGGGTATGCGTTGCCCCAGAAGAAGCGCGGTTGTAGCATCGCCACCGGAATTTTGATGTTGTTCTCAAGTATATTGTAGGCGGGCGTAAATGAGAGCACTTCCGGTGCTTCCAGCGGCGTGGCCGGCAGGTGCAGCCGATTCAGTTTTTTGCGGCTGTCCATCATAAGTATTTGCTGCACGTTCTGCACGTAATTGTTGCGATTGATTTGGACGTCTTCATACTCGGCCGTGAAGTTCTCATCTTCGTACGAATTGATGTAAAGCTTAATGGCATTCAGCTTTTCGATTGCGTATTCGCGCGTGGCATTCGCAATCCAGTCCAGTTTGTCGCCGTCCAGCTCCTCGCGAAAAGTTCCGCGTATCTCTTCCCACACTTGGTAGACCTCCTTCTCGGTGGCGTCGTCCTTATAGCGCTGATACACCATGAAGTCGACCAGCTTCCCGAAATACTTCTTAGTCCGATCTATGCACCACTTTGTGACGTCGCCTTTGTCCACGTCGGCCATGTAGTCCTGTAGATAATTCCAAATGACATAGTTGGCCACCACACGTTTGGGTGTCTCCGAGATCCGCAGTAGCATATTCGTCAGATACTGGTCGTCGTAGACATAAATGCTGTCGGGCACCGTGCCGCCCAGCACCTCCTTCAGATATCTCTCCATATCCAGACTCTCGTTGTACATTTCCTTGAGCTCCTTCACCGGCCGGAGCGTCAGCAACTCCTGCAGCGTTAGGCCGAGCCGCGAGTTTGTGCCGCTACGCACCAGCTCCCGTTCGAAATCGATCATCTCCTTGGCGGTTTTCTTCGCCAGCGAACTCTCGATATCGAAAAATCGCTCCATATCCGATACGGTGCTCACTTCCTGCAGCACACTGAGCAGCTTCGTGTTTGAGCTAATCGAGAAGTCCGGCGGCCCTATGTAGATCTTATTCTCGGTGTTGTTCTTAATGTCGCCCATTATGTCCACCGCCAAGATAATCTGCTTGCCGTACTTGTGCTGGATTTTCGCTATCGTCTCCCACCAGCTGAATTCCGACTCCTTCCACTCTTCGCCGTCGAGCACAGGCAGCTTACCGAATTCCTTGTAGGCGTGCTGTAGTGCCACCTTATATCGCAGCTCGTTCTTCGGCAGCAGCTCGCAAGCCTGGTAGAAGTTCTTCACCTTATTCTCCAACACATTGTCGTTGCGCGGCTCGCTCAGCATAAACTTCAGGCGGTGATCGAAGGCCTTCGCTATCACCTGGAATCGGTCCGTCATGATGTGCGTGAGCAACTGTGCTGGATTGTTCCGATGCCAGTTTCCGCACGCGTACTGATAGAAGTCGTCGCACGGGTCTACTTTCGTTTTCATCAGGCCGTGAATTTCGGCCGCCTTGGCGCGGAGCATTATTTGCCTGGCCCACTCCGTGGTCAGATCGTCTTTCGGCGTTGTGGCGTTCACTGTAAGCTTGGCATCGTCAATTGGTACACAGCTAACGTGCTGTAACACACCGATTATGATTGCCACAGCGGCGATCAGCTCTCTAGTGTCGACATTTCCGTACATTTTCCACCAGTGCTTTGCATTTGCGCCCGTCGGCGATGTTTGTTAAATTGAGACTAAGGCCACAACAACGACTTCAGCCTATGGTCAAGCGACGAATTATCTCTGGGCGCGTGTAGTTTTGCGGCAGGTCATCCTGCTATCGCCAGCGTCAGAAATTGAGACGATTTACGCCAGAGTGGAAGAAAACTCGGAGAATTAAAGCGTCGTTTTGCACTGTGCGACAAATATTGACTTTTTGATTATTTGAACAATTTTTCTTGCCTACTGTTCAATCAAAAGGATTTCTTTTACATTCTATAAAACGTGAAATCATATTTTCTTGAATACATAAAATGAAATATTAAAATTAAACTTTGAACTAATTGCGGAGTGATTAATGGAAACATTTTTAATGTACTAGTTCGTTAGTCTGGGCGCGTTGTCTTTTATCATTTGCGTTCCTCAACAATAACATAAATTTTAAGAATAATTTCAACAATATTCACTGTTGGAGAGTTGAGTTCGTTTTATATTCATATTTGAAGAGAGGAAATTTCTGTAGAACAGCTACCACCAACTTGATATCCCTTTCACCTATTTTTTATATAAAATAGCAGTAATGTTATTGCAAATCATTTCCAGTTTTTACACAAAGCAATGGTTGTCTGTACTTTAACTAGTAGGACCAAATTAGTATGACAACAGTGCGTCATAAGTTTTGCTTACAATGCGAGAAACAAATATTCGACTGTCGCAATCGAATTGTTTTATATTGTGTGTTTGATAACATTGAGCAACGTCTCGGGTGCTGATGTCTTCCATATTCTTCTGCCTGTTGATTTTAGTAAAATGGAATTTATTGCCTCAGAGCAATAGTAAAAAGTTTTCCCTTTGCAAAAGTCAATTGCCAAATTTTAAAATTGTGCAGCCCGGTATCGAAGCATGTGCCGTTAAATTGGCCAAAAAAACAATTTTTTTAATAATTGATTGTATTAATTGTAATGTTTACTTTCATCTGTTCTACTTACAGCAATACCGATTATCTACATTTTGGCTACAGTGCCTGGACTTATGCCTTGGGAGCAAGAGTATCGTTTTTTATCTTTTTGCCATCTTTTTGGCTCGGTTGCTCCGTGGTGCGGCAGTTTTGTCTATCATCTTTTCATGAACATTGAAAAAGGTGAGAATGTCTACTATCGGCTGCTGAAGTTGGACATGGTTGGAATTTGGGTCAGCCAAAGCTTTGGTAAGTGAAAAGAGCTAACGAAATAAGTTCACAACTTGAAACATCTATCGCCGAAGGTTAGGCATTTCATACTTCACGCTGCTTTGCAGAACGAACTTTACTTATGGAAATACTTACTTACATAGTAATATTAGATATTTATACATATGTACATACATATATATACCAGCTTTTATTGTTGCTTACTGGTCACATCTTTATCAGAGAAATTTTAAACTTTGAAAAATACAAGCTATACATCAGTCAGAGTGCAGCATTGTTGCCAATTTAGATATTTTGGGGGCAAATCATTTTTTTATTTTGCGATTTGATTTTTGCTAATTATTTTCAAAATATGTTATGTACATAAAATAGCTATTTTAAGTCATAGCTGATTTCACATTTTTAATATGAATATGCCACAGGTTTGTAAGAATTTATTAACTATATAACTATGTCACAGACGAGTGGCCATTATTCAAAACTCCTTTATGTGCCAATACTTTGTAAACACTGGAACTAGTATTTTGTCTAAATTCTTGATGAATAGTTTGTCTAAATTTGTTGTGCGTGTTTTCGTGGCTCGCTGTTCGCCGAAATCAAATAAATGAGATAATATTTATCTCAATTTATTGTCTTAGCAGCAAACATTTACAATTCGTAAAATATTGTTTACTGAACTTTCAGAAGTTCACTGGCAACACTGCTACCTGCCGGCAAGAGCAACTGCTCACAATATCTCATTTATGTGCTATGGCACTGACGACAGAATAACAGCTGAATAATTTATGCAATTTGTATCAGATTCATAAACAAAACAAAAGACGTGTAAACATTGGGCGCAAAATTAATGGAACTCAACACAATACAATGTGAAATAAACGAAAGAAATTACCTGTATGTTGATATTTTTGCATGTCTCCATTTACGTGCTTCTGACCGACACATACTACATAATAGCATTTGTGCATTTAAATATTTGTAATTTTAATTTGGTAAAACACAAGCCCTGACCCAGAATAATTGAGGAAATGACTACCGCTGGTTCGGCCTTCGTTTGGGAACAAATGATACAAATTAAAAACTAATAAAGAAAATGTTTTGTAAGTAACGTCGAGGACATTAAAGGGCCCCAGAGTCATTCCTAGCGAACCCTAAAACCCTTGTTTCCTCTTTCTTCACCTCGGTTATAGATAGATATTGAATTTTTACGTTGATATTCGTTGCTGTTTCCCGTCTAATTTGGAAAATTCCCACACAGCAAGCTATGTCTGTACAGCTTTGAGTATAGGTTGGTTGGTTGGTTCAAGTGGCGATGATCCATCATCCAATTAGCGCGTTGGCGCCGTTTTGATACCACTATTCCCGGTAGGTACACTAGGGTATACTGTGTGATGTCTTCAGGACTATGTATCTATATATCCATATATAAATACTTTATATCCAGTCCGAGAGGTTAATGAAAGAGAGTAGCGAGTTTACACTGCACTTTGCTATCTCCTCGAAAGTCTGAAATATCGGTTTTCCCAGCGTTTTCCATCTCCTTCTTGATAGCGCCGGGCAGTTGCAGAGGAAGTGGTGTACGGTTTCCTTCTCGTCCGGGTTTTCACAGCTATGACAGCTGGTATTGTATGGAATCCCCATTTTTGCCGCATGCTCTCCAATGGGCCAGTGATGACTGCCGTTAGTCTTGCCACATCCCGGCGGCCCTTGTTCAAGAGCTCCGCGGTCTTGTTCTTGTCGTATGTTGGCCAAAGTAGCCTGCTGGTTCTACAGGATTCCGTCCTCTGCCATCTAGTGTTGGCTCTGGCGAAGAAGTCCTTTGAGACCTCGCTCTTGATGGAGCCCAGTGGGGCGTGAACCGTCAGCGCCTCGCTTTCATCAAGAGCGGAGCCTCTGCGAGCTAGTTCATCGGCCCTTTCGTTCCCTTCAATGTTTTTGTGCCCTGGCACCCATATCAGGGTAACTCTGTACCTATGAGCTAGCTCTGTGAGGAGCTTCCTGCATTCCCGCACTAGTTTTGACGACAGAATCGACAATTCCAGTGCCTTGATCGTGGATAGGCTGTCGGAAAGTATGGTGATGTGGCTTTTGTAGGATGTGTCTGCCAGTGCCATCCTGCACGCTTCCCTAATAGCAAGCACTTCCGCTTGGAAAACGCTTGCTGTGTTGGGGAGACGGAAAGACACATTTAGTTTAAGATGTTCCGAGAAGACTCCTGCTCCTACTCCGCACAACATTTTGGAGCCATCCGTGTAAATTGTGGTATCCAGGTTATTAAGGATGTTCCCTCTCTTCCATTCAAGGCGGGAGGGGGTACGGATTTCGTAGTTTTTCCCAAAAGCAATGGTGGGAGTAGCGTAATCCGTAGTTGTAGGTAGGCACCTTTGCCCTTGTGATAGTAGACTGCCGTGGCCATACGGTCTGTCTCTCCAGCAACCGGTTACTCTCAGCCTGAGGGCACTAAGAGTTGCGACTTTCATAATGTGCAGATCAACGGGAAGCAAGTGCGTCAGCACGTCGCTCCCGTAGTTCCGGCACAAGCTGTTCTTTGCAGTCTACCGAGCTTGGTGATGTTATACTCCCTCTTGAGGGCCTTCCACCAGACAAGAGCTCCGTATGATAAAATTGGACGCACAACCATCTTGAACATCCAAAGCATTAGACTCGGTCGGAGGCCCCACCTCCTTCCTATCATTTTCCTGCAGGAGTATAGTGCAAACCCTGCTTTGTTTATTCTATGTTCTATATTTAGCCTCCAGTTCAGTTTGGGGTCCAGAATTACCCCAAGGTATCTGGCACTGGACGAGAGGGGTAGTGTTACGTTCCCAAGATGAGGTCGTCTAAAAGTCGGTATCTTAGTGCGGGTGGTAAACAGCACCAGTTCAGTTTTGCTGGGGTTAATGCTTAGTCCACGTCCCGTACACCAAGCACTTAACCTATCCAAACTTCCCTGAAGGATTCCGCTAATCACATCAGGGCTCATCCCTGATGCCATTAAAACCACGTCGTCCGCATACGCAACCGTCTTGACTCCTCTCCGGTTAAGTTCTGTTAGGATATTATCGATGGCACAGACCCACAGAAGAGGCGATAATACCCCCCTTGTGGTGTGCCCCTGGTTACCCATTTTGTAAGGTGGGCGTTTCCGAGCGTTGCGCTCACCACCCTCGATTGGAGCATTGCAGTGGCCCAGCTGCGAACATGTACGTTGACTCCAAGGTTTACTAGCGATGACTCTATCGCGCTTATCTCTATGTTGTTAAAGGCACCTTCTATATCCATGAAGGCCGCCAATGTGTATTGTTTGTACTCCAGTGATCTTTCCACTGTTCGTACTACTTCGTGAAGGGCTGTCTCCGTTGACTTTCCCTTCAGATATGCATGTTGGGCTGCTGACAACTTATGCTCTACCTCCTTCCGTATATAGAGGTCGAGGAGTCGCTCAAGGGTCTTGAGCACGAACGATGTCAGACTTATGGGCCGAAAATCCTTCGCCGATTCATGGCCTCTTTTCCCTACCTTGGGAATAAAGACGACCTTAACGCGCCTCCAACTAGTGGGGATGTAGTTCCAGGCTAAGCAGGCCTTAAAAATGACCTCGAGCCAGGGTAAAACTGAGTCCTGTCACACCTGTAGCATCATTGGAATGATGCCATCTGGACCCGGGGACTTATAAGGGGAAAAAATTTGTATGGCCCATGCGAGATTTTCCCTATTTATAATATTGCTATCACTGATCGGGGGCAGATTTAATATCTGACGCCTTATCTGCGGTTCCTCCTTTTCGCACCCTGGAAAGTGCGTATTTAACAGCAGGTCTAAGGCCTCCTCTGGACTCTCAGTCCAAGAGCCATCCGGCTTCGTGATGTATGAGGGGCAGGTGTGGTCCCTTGACAACACCTTGCTTAGTCTTGCCGAGTCTTTGGTGGTTTCTATGGCTGAACAGAAATTCTTCCAACCCTTGTTTTTGGAGTCCCTGATCGCCTTTTTGTACTTCCTTAGGCTATTCTTGTAATTTTGCCAGTTACCCGTAGAATAGCTTAGGTTGAATGACCTTTGAGTATAACTTTGTAACTGAACAATCGAACTTGTTCAGTGTAACCGTTTGACCACATGCTGCTTGGAACGTTTCGTTGCAAATCTTAGCATCATCGAAACTAAGATTTCAATTCAGTAAATGAAAAAATGTTTGATGTTTGTAGTGAGAGTTGAATTGATAAGCTTATTGAACATATGTACATATTAGGGATTGCAATTCCGAGATTTTTTCGGGATTGAATATATTATTTTAACGAACTAAATCAGACGTCATTTTCAATCAAATACATTTTATTTTCATATTAAATACATTTCTGTGTTCCTTAAAACTGAGAACAAAATATTCATGGCAAATAACATAAAAATGCATTAATTTGCCAAACTACACTGCTGCACTTTTTGCATTTGGCAGCAGCTTCGCCTTTCGATTCTATCAAAAAATAGTTCCACACAGAATGTCATTGCTGCGCTTTTGATTTGTGTGGAACAAACTTTTTTGAAAAATCTGCGGAATAAAAATAAACTAAAATACTTAAAAAATTTTGCAAACTGGCTTACCTTTCTCCATCATTACGGCAAAGTAATATTATTGCGTTGAAACAAGTTCAAATGTCACAGGGCGTTTGCAATTTATTTTTTGTACTAAATAAGAAGGGTTGCATTTTTCGAAATCAACGTGTCAAAAGGAAAAAGTAAGCTTTTTTTTCGATCCCGGGATCGGATTTAGTCAATCCCGGGATTTTTCGGGACTGAAATTGTCCGGGATCCCGGATTCCTAGTACATATGTCATTCAAACAATGAAAACGACAAATTGCTGCATAAAAATCTAAAATACTTTATTTTATTGACTTTAATCACTATACCTACGTTCTAAATCGGGGGTAAATGTTATAAATAAATAAACAAAGCGAGGAACGTGGCAATTCCCACCGTCTGCCGGCTGCAGATGCAAACCTCAGTAGAATGCACACTTGTGATGCGGATGCATTCGCGTGCCCTCGCGGCACATGAATTCCAGCGCGAAATCTTCAAAGTTCGCCAACATTGCCATCACGCGCACCTGCTCAGGCGCGTGCACGTCGGTGGTGGTTAGCAGACTGCGCCAAATCGAATTCACATCGGTGCACCAGACCTGCGCCAGCCCGATGAAGAAGAGCTGGCGCGGAGTGTAGTCCATGTGTGGCAGCGATTCCAGTTTCAGCAGCGTCTGTTTGTGGCGCTCCTGCTCCAACCAGTTGTGGTATGCCGCATAGGCGACGCGCACGCCCACATTGTCGGCGATGTTCTCGTCCTGGGCGTTGGTTTTAGGCAGCTTTTGGCCGTTGTACCTGAATTCGCTATACTGCTGCTTGAGGCACTCTTTGCGCTCAGCAAACGCTTGCGTGGAGTTGCGGTCCCACCAGTTGTTCAGATTGCCCTTGGCGTCGTATTTACGTATGATATCGTCGAAGCCGTGGGCCATCTCGTGCGCGATGATGTAGCCGACGGTGGAGAATTTCAGCGCCGCTGGGTAGACATCGTCCCAGAGGAAGCGCGGCTGCAGAAACGCTACCGAAATTAGCACTTTGTTGTACTCCGCCGCATAGGCGGGAGTGTAGTTGAGTGTGTCGCTCTCCTCCAACTTGGGCGGCTCGTGCAGCTTGAGACGGTAGTTACGGCCGCGCAACTCCAGAATGTTTATTACGTTCTCGAAGTAATTATCTGTGCTGATGACCAGATCACCGAACTCTTTGTCAAAATCCTCGTTTTCGTACGAGCCAATTTCGAGTGACATGGCCGACAGCTTCTCCAGCGCCTTGTCGCGCGTGCTCTCCGTCAGCCAGTTCGACGTCTCGGACTGCAGTATCTTCTCGAAGGCAGTTTTCAGTGCCGTCCACACCGACCACACATCGGAAACAACGTGCTTGTTGTGCAACATCAGCTGGCGATACACCATGTTGTCCAGATACTTGACAAAGAAGCGCTTCGTCTTCTCCACGCACTTGTTCAGGTGCTTGCTGTCAGACTGCTCTGGCTCCAAGCGGAAATCCTCCAACAGCTCCCACATAATGTAGTTTGCGATCACGTCCTTCGGGGTGTTCTCGATGAGGTTGCACAGGTTGCGCAAGTAGGACTCGACATACTCGTAGACAGGCACGCGGTACGAATGACCCAGCCATACATCGACGAAGTGAGTGACGTTCAGCGTCGGCTTGTACGTCTCCGTCATCTCTTCAAGCAACCTCAGCCGCGTTTTGTCCTCCAAGCCCAGCCCCTCGTGCGGATTCAATGTGCCCGCCGCCAGTTGCTGCTCGAAATCCACAATGCTCGCTGCCGTCTTCGTCGCCACTTCCGGGCTCATGCCCAACACCTCTTGTAGTTCAACTTGGCGCGCCATCTTCAGCCCGATGTAGTACTGGCTGGCGCGGCTGGTCACCAGGTTGTCCAGCTGGCCCAGGTACAAACGGTTCACCTCGTTGTTGGTGAGATCGGCGAAAACGTCGACGCCGATGATAATCTTCTTGCCGTACTTGCGCAGTATCTGCGCCGTCACGGCCAGCCAATCGAACCTGTCCGCCTGCCATTGCTCTCCTTTAAGCGCCGGCATTCCGCCAAACTCCTCTAGCACGCTGAGCAGTTTTTCGCGGTAGTTGTGTCGCACCTCTTGTGTGTCCATGCACGACTCAAAGAAGTATTTCACCTTGCGATCCATGTGGCTCTCGCTGGTGCGCTTCGGCTCCCGCAATATGCGCGCCACACGCCTGTTGTACGCCTTCTTCAGCATGTTGAACAAGCCCGTCTTAGCGTCCGCAACACCAGCCGGATTCACTTTGGGCCAGTTGCCGCAGGCGTATTTATAGAAGTTATTGCACGCATCCACCTCCGGCATCATGTAGTTTCGCATCTCGGCCGACTTGGCCAGACGCACGATTTCGCGCGCGTTATCCGACTGAAAGTCCGGATACACCGTTCGGGCGCAACTACCATGCGCCGAACGCTCCACGAGGAGCAACAGAATACACCACCACCACCGATGTAATCTTCGCGGCATTGCGCTAGTTCTGCGTGCTTACTTGAGACTGACTTTCACGTTCTGGTAGAAAGTCCGGCTTGCCGTTGGCTCGTATGCGGACACATGTTTCAATTGAGCTGCGCTGGGAGAGTCTAATTCGGAAGATCGCTAAGGTTATCGGCTAGCACACACGTCAGTCCATTTTAAAAATCATTGTTTGGCGCTTCACGTGAATCCCTCGAGCATTTCCTACAAATCAACACACACATACGTACATAGTTACGAGTGTGCTGTGTAAATATGCAATATTTATAAACAACAAACGTTATGTTTAGAAAAAATTTCATGGTTGAATTTGGCGACTCGCGATCCGACGACGCTTCCGGAAAATACTTCATAGAGATCGTTTATATGAAATATAAGTGTACAAAAGTTAAACCTGCTTGCGTACGTTTAAGTTGTTGTACCTGTCATTGCGTCAAAGGTGCATATGCATCTAGATATATGTACATACATACTGTATATAGATTAGTATAAATGAATGACTACGTAGTACACGTACGATCTGAAAACGGAACAACTGCGTTCTTATTAAAACAACTAAATTCGTCATTCAAACAACCACACAAAGAGCTGAAAATTTGGCGCTTTGCGCTCTGCAATAACGAATTTTTAATGTGTTTCGCCACAAATTAATTGAACGACAATTTCGCCGCTCAAATAGATCCGCTCACCGAACGCAACTGGTTTGTGTGTCCATTACAACTCATCCAATTATGTTCTGCCTTAGTAATGGTAATCAGTTCTCTCCGCTCCGTGCGCACCCTCCCACATGAATAAAATGCCTCCAGCGGCGGAATGGTAGTCACTTCCTTTTCTTTCTAATACGGAGGATATGAAGTAACATTGCTGACGTAATCTTTTTAAGAAGTAAACTACTCCTTCTCTCCTGACAAGATAATTTTTCAGTTTACGTTTTGTTAAAAATACGAATTTTTCGTAAAACGTCCGATTAACTATTATCGCATATCTAAAACTTATAACTCAAGAGATATGGCGCGTCGTTCCATCAGTTTTGATTTTAAACTGTTTTCTAATTACATTTGCAAACAATACAAACGCAGAATTCTAAACAAGTCAATCATTTATAAGTCGCTTCGCTTATTTCGCCCTGCACAGTAGCCACATTTTTTACCAGCTCTCTTAAAATTTGTTCGCTTTCCAATAATTTTATGAATGAACAAATGTGTTAACACGCCTCGTACAGTATTGGGTGGGTCCATAGCTTCTTCATTCGACGAAAAACGCCTTCCATGAAGAACTGTTTCATGTTTCGGAACAGGTAGTAGTCGCTAGGAGCCAAATCTGGTGAATACGGTGGATGGTCAAGCAATTCAATTCCTTGAATTTAGTCACTTGTGTGAGGACGTGCGTTGTTTTGATGAACAATAATTTTTTCTTCTTTAAACCGGGTTTTTTTCGTGAATTACTGCCTCCAGTTTATTCAAAAGGTTACAATAGTATTCCGAGTTTATTGTTTTACCCTTATCAAGATAAGTATTTAATCAACAAAATCCCTTCTGCATCCCAGAAAACAGTAGCCATAACCTTTTTTGCCGATCGTTCGTGCTTTGTCTGCCTTGGTGCCGAACATCCAGCTTCAGTCCACTGTAAACGTTGTTGTTTCAATTTAGGATCATGATGGTAGATCCCAGTCTCATCCACAGTTATGAAATAACGCTTAAAATCCGTTTTATTCTACATAAAACGTTCGCACTGAGAAATTCGTTTGCGATCGAATTTTTGTTTAATTGTTAACGTATGCGGGACTACTTTTCTGGTACTCCAGAGGTATAGGAGATATACTACAATTCCTCTCGGTAATTGAGCTCACAGATGTACTGTGAGTCCATGAAGGCGGCACAATAAATCTTATAGGTCGCGGTGCACTATCCCCACTAATAATAATAGTGCTATCTATATACCAGGCTAAAAACTTTTCAACTGACCTGTATATAATACTAGGAGGGCCCCGCGGCTTTCCACGCCCGTGTCAAGTCAATGGGCCCAATAAATCAAGTTTCTTCATACAACACTGTATGGGTAATGCCACGCCCCTTTTATACAATGCCCATTCCATTCCTGCAGTCGAAGGGTGTGACCCAGTTTCATTCATATGCCGTACCAGTAGAATGACACATCTATGGGACGATGATATGTAAAACTTCAAAGCTTTCCAACTTATTGTTCCCAAGCTATTCCACATTAAAAATTTGGGTTGAATGGGCGGTGCCAAGCCCTCTCGTCTAATACCCACTCAATTCCCCCATTTAGGGCGCATCTAAATCGTAAGTCTGTACCAATCAAATTGTATATGCTGTATCAAATTTCAATGCTGGCCGATACCTCCTGGTCCGATACCCACCCCATTCCCCCTGTCGAAGGGCACATCTCAATCATAAGTTTGTATCAAACTCCTTGATGTGTGATGTGTAGTTCCAAAGTTATTCAAAACAATTGAGTTGCTTAAAAAGTACCAAGCCCCTCGTCCAACGATCACAATGTTTTACCAGTGAAACGACACACCTAAACGATGGCCCCGCACCAAATTTTAATGTTGTCCGACTTCTCATTCCGAAGATATTCCATATAGAAAATTTAAGTTATATAGAAGGTGCCACACCTACCTATCGGGTCGTATTCGCACTATGTGGTTTACCGAGACTTAGTCAAGACGAACATTCTGTGAAAAATTCAGCTAATTGGCTGTCTAGTTTTAGAGTCTTGGGACCAGGGGCGGATTCAGACAAATATTTCGGGGAGGGGGTTTCAAAAAGTAATTCTTCAATATTTATAAAATGCCTTTTAATTTGTATGTAGTTTTAAAGTCGATCCTAATATTTCGGGGGGCGGCGGTTTCAACCCCCAAACCCCCCTGGATCCGCCACTGCTTGGGACCAACAAACAAACATACATTAATTTTTAAATACAGTATATACATATTTGCTGCAATGACTCGCAAAATTTTTTTATATCATATTGTTTTGCACAAATATACCACAGTTAATTTCTGTCATCATATTGGGCATTGCATGAAGGCGTAAAAGGTGGGCGTGGTCAACCTTATATAGCCTATGTTTACCGCTATGAAACACAGAATCATTTTACATCAACATTGATTTACAGGCATGTACCGTAGCTTTGTTTTGGTAGTTTAGTAGGCGCGGAAAGTGGGCGTGGCCGAATATATTATAGCCTATGTTTGCCATAATGACACGCTGAATCGTTTGATACCCATATTGCTATGACAAATATACCATGGCTGATTTGTTATTATAGTGGGTGTGGTGAAAAGGCATATCAGGTGGGCGTGGTCAATCTTATATATCCTATGTTAACATCAATGAAACACGGAATCATTTGATATTAATACTAATTTACAGACATGTACCGTAGCTTTGTTTTGGTAGTTTAGTAGGCGCGGAAAGTGGGCGTGGCCGAATATATTATTGCCTATGTTTGCCGTAATGACACGCTGAATCGTTTGATACCCATATTGCCTTAGAAAAGCATACCATAGATACGTTTTGTTACCATAGTGGGCTTAAGAAGGGGGCGTGGTCAATCTCATATAGCCTATGTACTATTCCCTCACATAAAAAAATGTTTGGTGTTTATTTCATCTTAATCGGTTCAATGGTTATAGCCTGATTGTGGCTCAAAAAACGTCACACTTGTTTTTATATGCAGTCGTGTCTGGATATAGTGAACTAATTATTGCAAGGCCTGTTCACAGTATTGAGGTTGTTCACTATATCAAGGTCAACATTTTTGTTCAAAAACTCGTTTTATTTGCTCAAAATACACTTTTTGTTTTTTGCTTGAAATTGCTTTCAAAATTGTTTTCAATATTTAGATGCTCTATGTCAAAATTTGGGTGTTCACTATATAGGGTGTTCACTATACCCAGACACGACTGTAATAGTATAGATAAAAAGTATAGATGAACATTTTCTTATGTGACAATTTTGCAAATACGCTTATATGCTAGTTCTACTTGAAATTCAGCTCTAAAAATAGATGAGGTTAAATTTGGATTCATTTTACGAAACTGTAATCTTTCCTAGTGGTCGCCAAATCAAAATATCGGTGTACTCAGTTTCATATTACGAACAAGTGAGTGAAATGCCACCCTGAATTAAGAGTCGTTAACTGGTTTTGGTATTATTACAATGTAACTTTAACTCTTATTATTCCCAACGTGATTTTTTTATTAATGCGATCTAATCTATTCTTAGTTTTTTCTTAAGTTCGGTTAGCTGGCATCCATTGAGGCTTTTGCAGCGTATTAATGGAACGAACAGAAACAGCGTGTGTGTGTTAATAATATTTAAAAGTGTAAATTTTTTCAACAATTTTATAATAATAATATAAGTTTAACCCTTTGTTGAGCAATGTTTGATTTTTTTTAAATTATTGTGATTTCATTCAACTTTAATATTTAATATATTCAAGTCATTATTTTATAAATGACTTTATTTGCCACAATTTTTTTATATTAGAATAAAACCAGTTTCTGAACCACTCCCTTTCTTCCCAATTACGAAGTTTGGGCGACATCCCTGATGGCCATCTTTACTAAACATTTTACATTCCTCTACCTACCGTCGACGCAACAACAACATATGTTTATATTCATGCATACTATACATATATGTATAAGTATATGTGCATATGTCCATTTAAATATTTAGTTTCTGCATGAATTATGTAGACATAGTTAACACTAAAGTAGCCTTGTTTATATACTTAAATGTGTAAGTGTGGGTGGTTTTACTCTAAGGTACGTAAAGGCACCAGTTAAGCTTAGAGTAATTTAAGGTGTTTAATCGTCGGCGGAGCGGTTAAATAAAAGAGCGATCGGTTTTTCGGGGTTGGGTGGTGTTTATTGCTTGACGTGTGAAAAGCGAGTAACAAGTAATACATGAAACATTGAACAAGACAGACGACCGAAGCCGGGGAGCATAAATAGGGGGAACAGCAGTACAAGAGGATAAGGAAAGGAAGGGATTAGAGGTGGGATCGACAGATCACTGAACGACCACAGCACTCATTTAGCCATCGCGGCCGCCATTGCAGAGTGCAATTAATGAAGTAGCCGGGCTGGTGGTGGTACGGCTCACGGCTGGCTGGCTGTGGGTGCGCTTAGGGGTGCGCGGATGACCTCTTTGCGGGATGGTAGACGCTGCGGATGCTTGGATCCCTATCGGCCATGCGGGGTAAACTCGAAGGCAGCTGCTGCGATGGTCGGCTACCGTATGATCTGCAAAGAAGGTGGATGTCAGTTAATT
This sequence comes from Melieria crassipennis, assembly GCA_963668005.1. Classification (NCBI taxonomy): domain Eukaryota; kingdom Metazoa; phylum Arthropoda; class Insecta; order Diptera; family Ulidiidae; genus Melieria; species Melieria crassipennis. The sequence continues at coordinate 81,890,443 of OY764961.1, read as the reverse complement.
GGACATAAAAGTTTTGAGGCTGACATCGTGGGAATGAGAAAACATGGCTGAGCTGCGGGGTTCGCTTAAGCTACAGCCGGGGGAATGTGAGAACTAATTATTTGAAATTGGCCGAATTGCCACCTTTTAGGGAAAGTGATAATTTCGAGAGGGTTATGAGGGATTAATATATTTTGTACGTTATAATAAGATATGTATGTAGTAATATATGTGTTTGTAGGGCTCGAGAGAAGCAGGAGAACCGACCGAAATGTCGGCTTGCTTTTTGAGAGGGTGGTGGCAGTCAACAGCTCTTTGATCCGGAATTGGAACCATGTGAGCATGAGAATTACTGGAGCCGTTCCACCAGAGAGGGAGATCTTATAGATCTTGGAGTTTATACCCGATCCGTCCGACGTCTGCGGGATTTGCAGCGTTTGGAGCAAGTCGCACTGGAGTGGCAACTGTCCTCTTTTCGGACCCGGGATGGAGGAGATGCAATTAGGAACTGCGAGGGAATGCAATTTCCGTCAGTTGCTGTGAGTGTGGGCCGGTTTTGTCGAACCCTTTTGGGGGACCTCATTAGAGGCGAAAGCCATCCTGCGGGATCGAAACGGTTGGCAACAGAGGGGGGAATTTGCCGGTTTGGGAATGAGTTTGCAGGAGTGGTGGGTTCAGCGTGATTTTCCATTAATTCCTGGGGTGGAAACCCTACGGGATTGAGGGCGGCAATCACTTGCGAAAGGGCTTCCTTTAGGGCAGGAAGATTGTTTCGAAGGGCGGTTCCAGTATGCATACGGCGACTTGGTACCTCTGTGGCACATGTCAAATGCGAAGGGGGTACTGGACCGCTTAATACCCAACCGAATACTGTATGCTGAGCAAGTAAGCTGCCACATACATTCCGGTGGATACCTTCGAGCATGATCTGCGGGATGAGATCACTGCCAATCACTACATCGATCTGCGCTGTCTCGAAGGGGTTTGGATCAGCGAGATCTAGCATGGCAGAATGTTGCAAATTGGGAGGGTTTATATTGGAAGGTGGGAGCAATTTCGTAAGCTCTTGGAGCACGATTGCTTGCACGGGGAGTTTCGTGCTCGTTTGAGGGACTGCCAATGTCAAGAAGCATGTATGATTGGCATTTTGCACAATCTGACCGCCCATGCCCGAGATTTGGAAGGGGGATTTCTCGATTGGCAATTTGAGGCGTTTCTGGACCTTCGAGGAAATGAAGGTACGCTGAGAGGCTTGGTCGATCAACGCTCGAACCTTAAACAACTTTCCTGAGTGCTCAATAGACACCAGTGCCGTAGGCAGAAGGGATTGGGTGCCATTAGTGGAGTGGAGGGCTTGTACTTGAGGCGTACTTTGCCTGGAAGATGTGCGGGGTTGCACATCCGAAAGGGGGAAATGAGTTGCGGAGTGGTTGTGTGTTCGTGTTGGAGCTGTTGCGACCTGTGGAGTGGTCGAATGTGACCGATTGAGCGATTGAGAGGGCTGCGCATTGCTTTTGGGGAAATGAAGCATGGAATGGTGCTTCATTTGGCAATATACGCACGTAAAATTGCTTGTACAGTTCTCAACAAGGTGAGATGTCGCAAGACAATTTACGCAGAGATTGTGCTTCTTAACGTATTTTAATCGACTCTGGGGGGTGAGTCTTTTGAAGCTCTGGCAAGTCCGTATGGGATGGTTTGCGTTGCAGAGTTTGCACGCGAAGTCCCTTTTTACTTGAGTATGATAATTTAGGGATTTTTGTGGCCGATTTGGGGGGACATTGGAAGTCGAGGGTTGTGATTGTTTCGGCTTAGAAGGGCGTATAAATTGGAGCCGTTCAAGCACCTCATATCTGCCGGTCAGGAATTCATCCATTTGCGACCAGGGTGGCAGATCCTTCCGGGATGTCAATGATTGCTCCCATAGAGCAAGTGTCTCTTGGGGCAATTTGGTAGAGCATATATAAACTAGCAGCGGATCCCAATTGTCTGTATCTACGGCCTGGGAGTTTAGTACTGACAGACAATTGTTTATGGTGTTTTGGATCCGCTGTAGTGCCTCACTAGTTTCGGTGTGGGCAGGAGCGATATTCAAAAGGGATTTAATTTGAGTGTCAACGAGTATGCGTTTATTTTCGAAGCGGGATCTTAGGGCTTCCCACGCGAGTCCGAAATTCTCATCGGTTAATGCATATTGCTTTACAATAGCACCGGCTTTACCTTGCGTCTTGTATCGGAGGTGATACAGTTTTTGGGCTGGAGTGAGCTGGGGGTGGTTAATGTATACTGCCGTAAACATGTCCCGGAAGGACGGCCACTGCTCATAGCCCCCGAAGAAGGTTTCGGTATCACAAGGCGGAACTTGTAGGCAAATTTCTGGTTCTAGGGGTCGAACCGGTTCCATATGCGCAGCGGGCTGGGGGGACTGAGCTTGGAGCATCTCAATGATGTCCAACATCTGAGCCATGCACAACTCATACTGGTCTGTGCAGGCGTCGATTTTTTGCCTAGCCGACTCTTTGAAACCGTCGGGCTGGCTATTGTCTTCAGCAATGAAGACTGCCTCATGTGCGCGCATAAGCCTATCCCATTGAGCTTGCAGATTTTTTTGCTTAATTTCGACCAGGGATTTGGTCAAATCGTCAATGGGAGCCGATGAAAATTTTGTGCATAATTGCACGAGTCTATCGGACTCAAAAATGAATTTTGCAACACTGGGATCGGTTGCTTTGGGACTAGGGACTTTGGAGCGCGTATTGGGTGGCTCCCGAGTGACAGGAGCTGTCAAACGTGCATTGGTTGACTTTGTGTATCTGGAGGAAGGAGTCTCCATTGTGACAAGCTGGCGTTTAGGGGATCGCTCAGCAGGCATTTTGTTTAAAAAAGCTCGACAGAGGATAAAAAGATTAAATAAATATATGTGTATGTAAATGTAGGGTATTGGGGAAATAGACGTGTAGTCTTACCGCGTCCGCGCGAACGATAATTGTGTATGGGAAGAGTTGGGAATGAAAAAATTCGTTGAAACGAATTTATATCTCTGTCGAGTAAAAAAGTTTACACCCGTGTGTGTAAATGTGTAGGGATATATATATATATGGGAAACAAGTAAATTTTTTTTGTAAATGTGAATGGGTAATAAATAAAAATTTGTATATGGGAATTGAGCAAATTTGTGTATAAATATGTGTATTGGGAAGAGATGTACAAATAAATATTATGCAACAAATGTTATGTGTGTAGTCAAATGTGTATAAAAATTGTTTTTTTTTTTGTGAAAAAGTGAATTTTTTTGTTTGTGATTACGTGAATACATAGGTGTATGTATGTATATATATTTGTGAATAAATATATATATTTGAATATATATATGTATGTGTATGAGTATAAATATGTATGTGATTATTTGTTTTAGTGTGATAAGTGAAAAGTGTCAAAATAATTTTGTGTACAACAAATTTTGTGTGCGAGTGGGCGATATTTGTCCCACTGTATGCACTTGGGGAGGCAGCAGATGTGCAGTGTATGTATATGAGTATGTGTGTGTAAAAATATATATTTATATATATATATGTGTATGTGTATAAATATGTGTGTGTATATGCACGTATGTATGTGTATATATATGCACGATTGAAAATTTTCTAAGTTAAAGAAAATTTTCAATGTGCACTGAAAATGAGCAACTTGGCCCACTGTATCCGCTTTGTGTTTTCTTGTTTATGTTTATGCACTTGGGCCAAGCAGCGAAATTGCGTGCTGCCAAGTGCGTGCGAATATAGCACAAAGAGAAATGCGGGAGTATGTGCAAAGTGGGCGCGCAGAATGTACACAACAATTACTGAGTGAGTGGGAAGCAGGCTGCAGCGGGAGTTTTTGCTGCTTTGCCTGCGTAGGGAATGCGAACACAAAAACGCAAAATTATGCGCAGTAGCGGGATTGCTGACTGCGATGAGCGAACAGTGGCGGAGTACCAGTACGAAATTTTTAACTGGATTTTAGGGAATGGGATTATTATATATATTTTTTTTTTTTTTTTAATATATGTTTTTGTTAGTGTATGTGTAATGTTAATTTTTAATAAAATTGTTTGGGCTTATCTTAGTGGGGCCCAGTGCCCGAGAATGGGGACCTCCTCTATAGCTTTCTTTGTCCACCGCTGTGTTGTGCTGTGTTGTCTGTCCGCTGCTTGTGCGCTGCAATGCTTGCTGTTGTTGTTTGCAGTCTTCCTCAATGTCCTCTTTTGCTCCGTGTTGTGGGTGTGTGTCTGTTGTTGGTATGCGTTCTGCTGCCCTTCTTTAAAGTGTCACAGCACTGTTCAATGTTTAGTTTAGAATTTTTATTTTTAATTTTTTTAATTTGTGCACTGTTTTAATTATTTGTTTTTTGCACTTTTGGGTTGTGTCACTGTTTGTTGAGTTGTCTTTGTGGTTTTTTTTTTTTTTTTTTTGTGTCACTTTTCACTGTTTTTAGTTTTTTGTGTCACTTTGTAATTGTTTGATTATTTTGTAATTGGAATTTGTTATTTGTTTTTTGTTAATGATTGTATTTCCGCGTCGCGAGTTCGCGGTTGGCTCGAAGGACCATGTTTAACGTCGGCGGAGCGGTTAAATTAAAAGCGATCGGTTTTTCGGGGTTGGGTGGTGTTTATTGCTTGACGTGTGAAAAGCGAGTAACAAGTAATACATGAAACATTGAACAAGACAGACGACCGAAGCCGGGGAGCATAAATAGGGGGAACAGCAGTACAAGAGGATAAGGAAAGGAAGGGATTAGAGGTGGGATCGACAGATCACTGAACGACCACAGCACTCATTTAGCCATAAGGATTGAACGAACTTTAGGTGGCTTTAACGCACGCCAATCAAGTAACAGAGAGAAAATATCTTCTGTCAGTTCTAAAGGCACAAGAAGAGTTTTCCGGAATCATTTCACTTGGACGCCGCAATTTCTCGACCGCTTTAAGGGTCGTACACAAGCACATTTGCATACATATGTATGTAAATACGTTTTCCAATGAGCCCTTCACCAACCAAATTGATTAATCTCACTTTCTGAAATCTACATGCTGTAGAATACTACATCTGCAACACTTAAAAAAAACCAAATGAATCAGTTTTATATTGGTGTGTGAACGGCTCAAAAGGACAATACACTACACGCTATAACTAGGTTGGGGCGTGGAATAAGTGGAAATTAAAGCGTGCAGGACTTTAAGTTAGAGCAATTTGCTATACCAGCCGAAAGTGTGGAGGCTTCTAATTGTGATGACAGTATAAATACAGTGCAGATTTTCGACACGGTTTCATTAAAATTTATTACTTTAAATTTGTGTGCAAAGCTGCGGGGCTCTACTAGTTCTCTAGAAAAACTTTAAAGTCAATGTGGCCAATAAATCAATTTTTCTTAACCCTTTGTTGATCCCGTCAGATTTTTATGAAAAAAATACTTATCTAATTATTTCTCATTTGAAGTGCTTTAACCACATTTGAACTCAATTGGCGCATTAAATCATGTTTCCCCATACAAACTCTTAAACCATCGTTGACCTCGTCGGATTTTAATTTTCGAAAAAATTAAAAAAACGTGTGGAATTATTTTTCAATAAGAGTATCTACTTTCACCAATTTTGAAGTGAAAAGGCCCATCAAATATTGTTTCTCCGTACAAACTCTAAACCCATAGTTCACCCCGTCAGATTTCGATTTTCAAAAAGTGAAAAACACGAAATATTTTGCATGAAAGCACTTAATTTCACTAAGTTTGAAGTCAAAAGGCCCATACAGTATTGTTTCTCCCTTTAGTTGACCCCGTAAGGTTTTGATTTTTGAAAAAATGAAAAACACGTGTCGAATTATTTTTCACTGAGAGTACTTTCACCAAGTTTGAAGTCAATAGGCTCATTGCTTCACAGTCTCTCCGTATAAACTTTTAACTCGTCGTTGACCCCATCAGATTTTGATTTTCGAAAAAATTAAAAACACGTATTGAGTTATTTCATATGTTAAGTGCTTTCACTAAGTTTGAAGTTAAGAGGCGTAAAAAATCATGTTTCTTCACACAAACTTTTAACCCTTGTCACCCCTTTGAGTTTTGATTTCCAAAAAAATAAGAAACACATGTCAAATTATTTTTTATTTCAAGTGTTTTCACCAACTTTGAGGTCAATAGGCTCATTAAATCGCGTTCCTTCATACAACACCATAACCCATGTTTGGCCCTTTTAGACTCCAAATTTCAAAAAATGCACGTCTTAGCGGAGGTTCATTTTTCAAGATGTATCTACAGTTTTAATTTCATGTTTGTAGTTTCAGCGGTTTGGGCTGAGCGATGATGAATCAGTCAGTCAGTCAGGATAAACAATTCTGTGTATGGAGATAATCTTTACTTTTTGAATTAAAAATATCAATTTTTTTGCAACCGTAACCGCAGGGTATTGTAAAGGCTAAACCATTCTCATTAATATTCAGAGGTTCAGAATTAAAATCGTTCATCGGGGTGTGGTGTATAGTGGGGACAGACACATTGTATTGCCGTTTGTGTTAGTCGCAAAGTAAAACTAAGCGATTAACTTACTGCGTGACATGGTTTGCCCTCACACCAACAAAATTTGAGGCTTATTGGTTCTATGTCCAATGTGGTATCTATAAGGCAATTTATGAAAGTGAGCTCAGCGACGAAATGTTGAAAATATCTGCATCTAAATCAGGAATGCTTTGGGATTTTAGCACTACACCTGCTAAAAGAGGCCCCCACACGTGACCATGTACACATAACCACGCACGTTGTTGTTGGTGTGCAGGTTAAATATGTTATATGTATAATGCATTGTGCGGAAAAATCGCATTTTAACCGTTTGGCATAAAATTAAAAGCAGTGCAACGAAAGCGAACAAGAAATTGCGCATGCACATGAGGACAACAGAAAATACGCGTAAACATTGCAATAAACTAATTGTCACACTTTCTACTGGCATTTGTTAGTGTTTCAATGGTCAACAAAAGAGCGCGTCGGCATTCAGTTCTTTTAGCGATTATTGAATTGTTGATTGCTGCATGCTGCCGTGTTGCAAACTAAATTCGGTTTATTCGTCACTTTTAGGCGCTCTACCTCTGGTTACTGCGACTACGTTCTGCTTTAGCTATAAATGGAAATGGTTCATTATAATCGCATACAGCTTGCTGTCATTCTGGGGCCTTTACAAGGTGAGTCATTTTATAGCCTCAATCAACACCTTCATACGAATACACTACATACTTATGTACGATATGCATTACGCACATTCTATGCAGCATTATTTCACTTCAGCATCATTGATTTCGAGATGTTCTGTGTTAAGAGCGAAAATTTATTGTTTAAATATATAGTTGGTATTATTAATTCATTTATTTAGTGGACAAATAGTCAATTTAAATTTTCGAATAACAACTACAGATTATGAAAAAAACAAATTTTTTCGCAAAAAGCGAAACAATTCTTTTTCAGAGCCGTGAATACGCGAAAAAAACTCGTTTTTCAATATTTATTTAATAAATCACTCTCGACGGCTGTTTTCATTAGTGCGCGCATCAATTACATAAATCTATAAAGCTGGACATAAGAATGATGTCAAGAACTATTTGCCTATAACCAAATTGTCGAGTGTGTTAAAGTATGTATTGTTAAAGATAAGGTCTATTTTGCGGTGAAAAATTGTACCTGTGTTCATCAGCATGGCTTTGTCTCTGGCCGCTCTACTGTTTCGAATCAAGCGATTTGCAACCATGATTGTATTTCCGGATCAGTTAGATCCGTAAACTGTCTTGGTGTGGTTTCCATTCTATATACGTGGGCAGTCCGATAAGTACTTAGCCCCAGCGCCCGATGGTGCCACTAGTGTAGTACATCCTCGTAGACGGCTACTGTCAAAATTTCAGCCATATTGAATTTGTAGTTTTGTTTTGACCGCGTATGGAAACGAACGTGTTATAAAAATAAAAATTTAAAAAAAATAGCTGCCCCATCCACCGTATTCTCCAGATTTGGCCCCGTGTGACTTCTTTTTGTTTCCAAACTTGAAAAACTCACCCGCCGGGCAGAAATTTGAGTCGAATGAGGAGGTTATCGCCGCCACGGAGGCCTCCAGAAAACGTATTTTTCAGACGGGTTAAGGGAAGGCTCCCCTGGATTTGGGCAAAAATAAGGCAAAGTTTGTAATTTTTTTGTGGGATAATGAAAAGGCGTACAAACTTCCGGTTTTGACTATTAAATTCGTCTATTATTTAGGAGTTTAAAAAGTTAAAAAACTTGATGAAATTCAAAATGGCGGCTACAAAATGGCGATTTCCGTAGGCCTCTGTGCGCCAAACATCGCTCGAGAACTGTAATCCTGCAGCCTCTTGTAGTGGACTGAAATCAAAAAGCATTGTCATTACTTAAAGATAACAAAATTGTCTGTGCATTGAACTAGACTCAAAAAATTTAAACGAAAAATTCTTGCACAATGAATATTTGAAGTTTTATATTTCAATTTTTTGCACCTTTTTTTAATTTCAACCACATTTAAAAATTAAAAATAAATAACTATTTATGCAAATTGTTGGTTCAAGGCATAGAGAAAATCAAATACATTCGAGCAGTTTTTAGATGAAGAAAATCGGATCATTAGATCAAGTCCGGGGATTTCAGTTAGATTGGAAAAAATGGTTTCGAGATAAACGCGTTTGAAGTTTTTAAAAAGTCAAGTTCATCAAGTTTTTTAACTTTTTAAACTCCTAAATAATAGACGAATTTAATAGTCAAAACCGGAAGTTTGTACGCCTTTTCATTATCCCACAAAAAAATTACAAACTTTGCCTTATTTTTGCCCAAATCCAGGGGAGCCTTCCCTTAAAGAAGTTGGAGCATCGCTGGGTCAAGTATATCGAGTTGAAAGGAGACTACGTTGAGAAATAAATCGCAACTTTTCCAAAATTTTCGTTTTTCTTTTGTAGGCTAAGTACTTATCGGACCACCCACGTACCTTGAATGGATACAATCTTATCTAAATAACAGGCAATGTGTAGTTGTTGTTGATGGTGCTCACTTGGAGCCTTTTACTGCCACTTATGGAATCCCCCATTGTAGGAGGAATTCCTGTTTTTCCTACTATTTATCAATGATATCAGTAGCTGTCTCTCGAAGGTCAAGTTCCTCCTTTATGCTGAAGATCTTAGAATCTATACTGTCGTTCGTAATACTTCCGATGCATATCTTCTACAGTCTGAGCTAGACAACCTCAACCAGTAGTGCAATAAAAATCGTCTTTCCTTAAACCTTAAGAAATGCTTTTACATGACATTTTCGAAATCGTTAACGGTTCTTCGGTAAACATATTTACATTGCTAATACACCGCTGAACAGAGTGATCAGAGATCTTGGTGCGATGTTCAACTCAAAATTGCCTTTTGTTACCCATATTAAGTAATTCTATTATCTCGAAGCCTTATTCAATGCTAGCCTTTGTCCGTCGCAATAGTTCTGAGTTCTCTGGTCCCTATATTCTCACCTATACACCACCATTGTCCCGGTTGGTATAGGCATATTTTGTGAATTGAATTGAATGAATACAAAAACACTTCTTTCGCTTTGGCCTCCGTTCCCGTTTTCTGATCCCATTCCTCTCTTCCTCTGATCACAAGTCCCTTGAAAGCAGAAGAACTTCGCTGTCACTGTTGTTTGTCCATGATGTTATTAATGTTATGCACTTGTTCGGCTATTTGGCCATAACCGAACTTGATTTAGTAAATGTGCTTAATTCAAATTAGAAATAGTGCAGTTCACGCAATTTTTCTTTTTCTTTTTGTCTTCTTATTCTGAAGTTATTTCTAATAATTGTTACCTTAGTCTGTAAAGTTCTTACTGTCGAGAAATTTTTGTGAAATAACAATGTAGATGTATGACAACGCAAAAGCACTAACAGAAAGTTTTTATGGACTTTTAAATAAGATCAAATGATAAGGGTAAAAAATCGTTTCTTTAATGTAAATTAATTTTAACTGATTCGGTAACAATTTAACGTGATGTTTACTGAGATGTGAAGTGTTCAAAATTCGGAAAATATTAATTTTTCGAAATTCGAAACTTGAATTAAAACCAAGAGACAGACATTTGCGGAAGTATAAACATAGAGGTGCACTCACTGCCGCACCACTCGGTGTGAATCTCATTTAATATCACTCATACGCACCACACTTACGTTACTCATACGCCTACAGCATTATAATTTTCAATTCATCGTGCATGCATGTATAGTACATCCATACACACACACACACATATTATATCTGTACATATATACGTCTTATATTTGCATACATATAAGTACTACATATGTCTGTTTGTGTTACGTAGATATGTGTTGCAAAAGTTTAAAGCAATTCTTACGAGTATTTCTCATAGTTTAACCATCGACTAGGCAATGCTGCCAACTCAGCGAAGCAATTGTACAGTTGCTTTCATCCATAAACTACTGCAAAATCTTTTTATTTTGCACTTTGCAGGCACTAACGGCGAGTTCTCCGTGGCAACGGCGTCTCTGCTTCGCGTTGCCCTTCACCATGCGGTCGTTTCTGACGCTGTTACGTACAATGGGTCTGGTGGGCGGAAATCCCATAGCGCTGTCGCATGTTTACCTGCAGGTGAGCAACTGGTGCAAGTTGTAAAACAACAATGCCACCGAATAATCAAATAGACAACGAATGTAGGGAAACACATTTGTGGAATGACGGCGTTGTGTGCTTGCGCTATGCGAAACGATTTTCCGTCTTTACGATATTTGCATTTGACGCACATTGCCGGCTGCAAATAAAAGCCAGACACTGTTGTTTATTGAGTAAAGTGACGAGGAGTCGTGCTTTATTGATTGATTAAGGCTAAGTTTGGTAGAGGTGTAGTGCCGTTCTTTGATGCCGAAGCTCCATTGGTATGCGTGTATTTATTTGTCAGTTTTCCACTCGCACATTATCGCAAGAAGACGTATAGCTTCAGCTAATGCAATGATGAAGGCAATTCCATGGCATTTAATTTTATAATGTCCTGCATGCCGCTAATGTTTAACTGACTCAATCGAATAGCTTTCAGGTCATCGTATTGCTATATAAAATGTATAAATACATATGTATGTACGTATGATACAGAGACTACGACGATAACAACTTTTTAATAACTTCCTTCCTTCCAAATTTCTCAAGCCAGTTGGAAGTCGTAAGTGATTAAACACTAAACATTTAATGAATAAAATTCGAAACTAGAATTGTTTATTGCTAGTAAAAACTAATTATACCCTTCCATTTTACATACATAATTATGTGCCGACTTCGTTCAAGCTCAACAAAAGAACTTTTTTTTTCGTCTCGCTTATGGGTCAATGCTTTGAAAGGCAAAGTATAAAATGTAGATTCGAATTTCGTCCCATCCAACTTCAGTCAAAGTAAACGTTTATTTTGACCGCTGCCCACTTGCAGCTCCGAATCCGGGATTTCTGAATAAAAAAAATCAAATCAATGTTTCCGATCCACCATTGGCAATCGTCGTATTCCTTTCAGAGCTAAGTCTGAGTAGATTCCCCAAAGTGACAACTCTTGTGATTGAAATCGATAAAATATTTCGGTTAAGAAAATAAATCATTTTAATTTTTAATTAGAGAAACATTGCGTATGGTTGTCGTCAATGGTCTAAAATGTTCAAATGAAAGATCTTGTTATTGTTAACAAAGATCTTGCGCGCACTTGGTCTGAAGGGAATAAAACTGTGTTCCGGTTTTTCCAATCTACATGAAATAATCATAAAATTTTTTTTTTTACAAAAATTTATTTTTTGTGCGAATTACACTTTATGAGAGCAAGTTGAATGATTTTTCTTTTGGTTCACTGTCGTAAAGGAATGACCAGAAAATGACCAGAAAAACTGGTTGTCGAAGTAATTAGTTATGATCGAAGACGACCACTTGTCTGCTATTTGGAGTTAACGGTACTGTGTCCAAATGTATGTAAATTTCCAAAACTTCAATCTAAATTATTTACTTGATAATATAACTTTAGCCTGACGATAAAAAACCAGGTATTCAGCATTTTCTGAATACAAATGATGCAAGGATTTCTCGCTCAAAAAACATTTATAAGACAACCGAAAATTGTCTCCAAGTTAGGTGCTTCAGCATTTGTCACGTCTTACCTACATAATAGCAGAATCGTTCGAAGCAACATAATTGTGCTAAAATCAGATCCTATGTACACGATCATTGCGATCTTCCAAGACGTGTGCTGCTTTTGAGAATGATCTGTGTGTAAGCCACAACCGGATACCAAAAGTGTTCCGAACATGACATGACACACACTGGCGGACACATTAAACAGAATAATTGGCAGTTAACTAAGCGAACACAAGGCTTTATGTGCCAGCGGCAAGTGGGAAGTATTTGCTTTACTGTTCAATGAAAAGTTCGCAGCTGTCGCTTCGTCAACTGTCACAAAACAATAAACACGCACCTCTAAAATACTTTCGGGCCCTTCAAGGCTTTCAAGCCATTGTATTTCACTTAGCCAGTATCGACTTTAAGCGTCGTCAACTTACTTCAGTTATAAACCATTAGCCACAAAATCGTGGTCGGCTTCAAGCGAGATGTGGTTGTTAGAAAGAAGCCGGACGACAACTGTAGACCTCTGGCTAAATCGCAAAGTATTGCGATTGCGAGTACTATTTTCAGCTAGTCCTCTATCTATACATACCTAAGTATATGTCCAATCACTTTCCAATCACTTTAAATGCCTTTGTTAATTTGTCAGTTGTGGATTTGTGCTTACTTTGCCAGCTTAAGCCATGGGCGTTTAGTTAAATAATAAGCCATTTTCAATACAATTATTCAAGCAATTGCAATTTCCCGCAGGATGGTGTCTCGATACTCGGTGGCGCAATTGGTGCGATGCGCATTCCGGAGAAGTGGTTTCCAGGGCTAGTTGATTTCTATTTGAACTCGCACAACATTATGCACGTGCTTGTCGTGGTGGCAGTGTACTCCATGCACCAGGTAAACCCATTTTATGTATCATACCATTATGTCATCATTTTCCGAACTGATTTCAAAGTTTTGTAATTTGTAATTTTGTTTTCAATTTACTGCAACGTTTATCTATATAAATAAATCTTGGTCCGTTCGGATGCTTAAAACTTGAAAACGACTGGACCAAATTAGATACTTCCGTCGGCGGGTTTGTTCGTAATTGCTACGCGAAGGTTTAGGAAAAAAGAAAAGTCGGGAAAAAGGGGCGTGACGCCACCAGCATATATTTTTAGACCATAACATTGGAACCATAAGCCACACATCAATTAAATTTGGTACGAACGCACTATTTAGTCATGTCCTTTGATAGAGGGAATGGGGTGGGTATTGAACGAGGGGGTGTGGCACCGCCCATACAACTCAAATATTTTATATGAAATAACTTCGGAATTGTAAGTCGCACAGCATTGAAATTTGGTATAACATCGTCCCATAGAAGTGTCATTCTACTGTTAAAACTTGATGGGCGTTGGACAAGAGGCGTGGCAGATTTGTTTGACCCAAACTATCCGCATGATTTTGGAACTGTTAGTCGCAAATCAATGAAACTTAGTACGAACCTTCCATTTAGTCATATCTTTCGATAGAGTAAATGGGGCGGTTTTTGAACGAGGGGGCGTGACACTGCCCATACAACTCAAATACTTTATATGGAATAGCTTCGGAATCGTTAGTCGCACAGCATTGAAAGTTGGTGTACCGTCGTCTCATAGATGTTTCATTCAACTGGTGAGATTTGATCGCGTTGGACAAGGGGCGTGGGACATTTTTATGACCCAACATTCACGCAGTACTGAAAGCCCACATCAATGAAACTGGGTACGAACTTTCCACTTAGTAGCACAATTCTTCTAGAAGAAAATTGTGAGCATTGGATAAGGGGCGTGGTACTGCCTCCATTTTTAAATAGACATATTGTTTGTCCTGACTGACTGACTAATTGATTGATTGATTTATCATCGCCCAGCCTAAACCGCTGAAGCTACAAACATGAAATTTGAGTTAGTAGACATATTAAATTCGAACTTCCTGAAAATACTCTAGATCAAAAATAATTTGACACGTATTTTATAATTATTCAAAAATCAAAATTTAACTGGGCCAAGAATGGGTTAAGGTTTGTTTACGGGAAGACTCCGAAGAAACAAACATGAACCGAGAGACCTATTGACTTCAAAAATTGTAAAAATACTTGAAATTAAAAACAAATTGGGCTTGTGTTTCTCATTATTTTCAAAATCGAACTTTAACTGGATCAACGACGGGTTGATCGAGCCTTTTGACTTCAAACTTGGTGAAAGTACTTCAAATGTAAAATAACTCAATACGTGTATTTCATTTTTCCGATAACTAAAATCGGACGGGGTCAACGACGGGTTAAAATTGTGTATGGAGAAACTGTGAAAAACATGAATTAATGGGCCCATTGACTTCAAATTTGGTGAAAGTACTCTTCGTGAATAATATTTGACACGTTTTTTCACTTTTTTGAAAATCGAAATCTAACGGGGCCAACAATGAGTTAACATTTTGCATGAAGAAACAAGATTTATTGGGCCTTTTGACTTCAAACTTAGCAAAAGCACTTCAATCGGGAAATAATTAAAACGTGCTTTTCATTTTTTTTTTTAAATCTAAATCTACCGTGGTAAACCAATGGTTAAGAGTTTGTTTAGAGTAAATGTGAAAACACATGATTTAATAGGCCTTTAAAGTTCAAAATTTTCTAAAACACTTTAAAACAAAGATAATTGATACATGTTGTTTTTTTTAATCAAAAACTGACGGGGTTAAGAATTTGTATCGGGGGAAACATGAGCGCCCGTGCAAGGCCGCGGGCCGCGTAATCTATATTTTTCAACTTTTAATTTTTGTTTCGCGATAAATTTTCCTGATCTATATTTTCAAAAATGATTTAAAATTTGTTTCAATAGATAGATAGATAGAGATAGAACGCCAGAACCTCTAGATTCGATGCCTTGTTCGGACTAATAAAACACCAGTTCACTGCTATCGCTATCCATATGAGGCAGGCAACGGCAAAAGCTCCAAGTGTAAAAGAAAAACTGCCAACCGCCATTTGGATTCGGCGTTAAACTGTAGATCCACTCCATTCCCCATCCACTGAAATTGGTATTTGTGGTATCCGAACGGCCCATTTATAGACCTACGTGTATCACATGCAAGGACAACCACCGTAACTGAACCTACCATACTTGACTTAAATTTTGTCATTTTTAATTAAGGATTGTTTTTAGCTTATTCGAAATATCTGCACACATAAATATATACTTATGCACTTGCTTGAAAAGTTTAACAACTTGGGCAAATATTTAATTAGCAGCTAATGTATCTCATTGTTCGTTTAGGCAACTATCAAAGACTTTGAATGGATGTCGGCGACCAACTGTAATGCCATCATGAACGTGACCGGCGAAGCAATCGAATCGACTCTGACCTCGAACGTAGAACTATGACCTCACAACATCAACAAAGTGCTGCGCTACGCGTATCGGCAACTGCGTTTCTCTTCAATTAGTTCTATTTGTTGAAAATATACTCCCATGTACATGGCGCGCCCTAAGACTATAAGTATGCAATCTATGCTGCAGCATTGCTAATTTCTCGCGACTACTGTACTAAGTACTCATTGAGTAAAGCAACATTATATTTTGTGCAATTTATTCGGAATAAGAGAGCAATAAATTCTGAGCGAAATTTTTTAATACCCATATCTTGTCATGACGTCACAGAAGCAACCGATATATAGCTGTTCTCTTCATGTACTATGTACTCGCCTCGGTGCGTAAGAGATACGTCTATGTAAAGAATTCATATGTACTTTGACTATGCATGTACTTTCACAACTCGAGCAAGGGAAACACGCAAAAGTGAAATACAACCTGAACTTTAGAAGCGCATTGTGAGCAAACTCCAATTACTCTAACGAAATTTGAGATAGTTTAAACGAAGAAGAGCGAATATATGAAAACAAAAACGGAAACCAAAAACTCTACGACTGTGGTATTACATTTTAAGCTGTAAAAGACATGAAACTTAACTTTATTGCAACTGAACCGAAATCGTAAGTTGTAGTAAGTCGACAAATAATAGAGGCAATAAAGAGATGCAATATGCAATAATGGCGGCAAGGCTAGTATTAAAATTTCCAAACACACTTTTAACGGAACAAAAACATTGAGTATCGTTATTTAACAGAGAAAAATACGTTAACAACACATATATGTATATCTAGAAACTACTCAGCTGTAACGACTAAACGGGGATATACGATTACTCCTCATATAACTGGTAGATTCAAAGCATCACATATGTAAATCGCTGTCGCATGCGCTAGACTGGCATAGAAATGTTCATTTATTCTTCCCATTTCGTTGTAATTAAGTAGACAGACAGTTATTAGAAATTAAAATAAAGAGTTAAGTTGATAAACAATTAGTTAGTCCTCTAACCCCACTTTGCTGGCCAAAAACCAAATTCATATGCAAATATTGTTATTGCTTTTTCGTAGCGATCTTTAAATCAAATTAAAGAACAAACAATTTACAATATCAAAGATTAATTAATTATTATTATTAAAGAGTTATTAAGTAGTTATTATCAACGGGTTGAAGTAGAAGAGAGCAAATTTTTGCATACGAAAATGTTTTTTTGTTTTCGTGATTATATATGATTTGAAATTGAAAAAGTTATGTTTGACTGATTCATTGAAATTGGAAAAGTTGCATGTGCTCATTTTTCTTTTTAATTTTAACGATTACAAAGAACAATGTGAGAGTGCTCTCAGGAAATGTACAGTGATTTTAACCCATAAGTATGTTTGGCTTAACCTAAAAGATATGCAATTTGATTTTTAAGCCGCCAAGGCTTTACGTAAACTCACAAAATGCTGGAGTCAGTCCCAACTATTCGATTATGATATAATTAATGTACTTCGTTATATTTGATATTGCTCTTTGGAGCAAATAAAACGTTTTCCTATTCAATATCTATTCGCTAAGCATCGAAAGGTTTGAAATTTTTCTAGAATATTATGTACGGAGCAAAAGGTTAAACTTACAAGAAACAGAAAATTGATGTTTGCAGTTGAAATCGGATTGGCTTCATTTAATATCTGGCAGGCATTAAGTGGCAAAAAACTTCAATATGAATTTCGTATTGAAAGTTTTTCAGAGTAATGTTTTATTTATGTTTAAGTTAGGAATTATCAATCATGATTAGAAATCATTTCCACACCAAAATACTCACACTTTGAAGTTAACATCCTACTGTTGTTTTCTTTCATTTTGGTGTCATATGATTGTTTTAAATAGTGGATTCTTTCCGAGTCAGGCCAAAACATCACAGGCTTATATTCGGATCTTTGATGCTTATGTGTAACCTAAGCGGCAATAACACGTTGAGAAAGGTTTGGAATCCCCTTTGCAAGTCCTTAGCATGTAGTTCACCACTTTCCAACCAATTTTCCGCCATACTCTGCTTACTCATGCTTATTCTGCCATACTCTGCTTGTGCCTTCGAGCTTTCGACATTTTTGCTTGCCGCCATTGAGAAATATTTAAAATTTATATGTATTTGTCCAAAATTCATTTTTTGGCCAAAGTTCGTTGCTCTAAAAGCTACATACGTGAATCTTAACTATGAGAGAAAACGATAACGGTATTTTTTAATGCACTTAATATAAAGCTGATCGTGTAAATAAGTTGTGCGTTACAAAGCACAGCTGCCATAAGAAATTCCTACATGACAATATTTTATTAAAAAATTATTTGATATAGGAAATGCTAACATTATTTTGTTAATACGTAAATTGATATGAAGAAATATAACTCCATAGTCAGATGTAATCTCATGAAGGCATCAGCAAAATAAGTCTTATTCGAGTAAATTCATTTGTAATATAATAAAGAAAACAGAATCAAGGGTAAAAGTAAAATATATTTCCAATATTTAAAAACAACTTAAACGAAATACAAACATTATTATCCAAAAAAGTGTTTTCCGTACCACAAAACATGTGAATTAGTTTCGTTTTTTTACCTACTCTGTAAAAATTTAAAAGAATTATTTAATATTCATATCTTCATTTTAAATTTTATTAAGTCACGTTTACAAAGCAACCTTTCATATTAAAATGCTAAATTTAAGTTATATTTAATTAAGAATTAAAAATAAAAATAGTCATTAATAAAAAAGTCTTAATGATCTGTTAACACAGAAGAACACAGATTTAAATATCTTGGTACTGAAAACTCCAATTTAGAGCTTTAGCTATTGCTAGTTATTAAGCTGAATTGAATATTCTTGAATCGAATTTATTTATTTTCATTTTTAATTCACACCTTCTCAATATATATTTGGTCTCATTTCAAGTACGCGGAGCACACAACTACTTTCTTTTGACCTATTATGTATCATCCTACTGGACGCACCCACGCCCAGTTTCCATATTATTCATACTTGTTAACCCTACATTGATTGAAACAAATTTTACTTCCTGAAAAATAATGCTTTTGCAATTTTTGGCCAGCAAAACGAATCGAGTGCGTGGGAATAAAACTCAGAAATATTCAGTTTAAATTTAAGTTCATTTCAATTTTGAACGCAGTCATTAAATTGAAGTTGAGCGGTTAAGTAGTGAGCTAGTTTAGGGCAATGACATTGAGCAACAGCCCCAAACGATTTCCTTTATAATTTTTGATGATCATAGCATAGCGTTTATTTAATTTTGAATAAGTGAACTCATAAATGTACAATACATAAATGCATACTTATGTATGTATATGCAAGTGTGTACACATGTACATGCGTATGTTTACCTCATAACTATAGCATTGTAAATTTTGTAAATAGGGCCGTATTATCTAACATAGTATTATTCAGTAGCGTAGAGAGTTAGATTCTACAACTTAAGGAACTGCAAAGCAATATTGACACAATACAAGATTTTGAAACAGATTCAATGGGTGAATAGGTTTGTATAAAAGTTCGAAAGTTGAGAAGGTGTGAAGTTGTGAAGTTGTAAAAGCCAACGGTGGTTGTAACATATTCTTAACGAAACACGACAGTTATGATAGCAACTATCGAAAGTTAATTAGCAAATGTCTTAGTAATGGCATCACAAGTCTGACCATTTCATCTCTAGATCGCATAAATTATAGTCGTGGTGAACGGGAGTTGAGTTTAGGCTTCCTCTTTCTAAAAAGGTGTACACTGCTGACCCAGGGATGCCAATGGCACGAGCAGATTTGAGGGCGAGCATTTGAGAAGTATTTTCATTGTACTGAGACTACGACAGTCCTGTCTCCTAACGTCAACATTCCAATTGTGGTTGCCATGGGCGCGGGCAGTTAAGGAAACAGGGATCACGTTACCCAAATCAGAAATACACACTATTGACTATGGTAACGATTAAGCGGTTTTCTAATACTCAATTTATATATTATGCTCTTGAGTTATTACGCAATACGAAAAGCGGTAACACTTCTGCAGAAAACACTTTTAATTCAATTGAAACGAATAGTATTAGATGTTGGAATCCCCCCTGCCGGGGAAGCTATGCCTAAGGAGGTATCTCTGCTTGCTGGTTTGTTACAAAATATATATATATATATACAACCAACTTGGTTATTTCGGTCTGCTCCGTAATCAGAATGCAGCAGCAGCAGCTATTTACCATTAGGAATAAAAGTGAGATAGTTAAAGTGCTGGCTGCGAGTTCCTCTCAACTCTAAATTCAATTTCCATTAGTCAATAACTTGCTTGTTTCTCTCAACGTTTACCTTAAAACCATACACACATACCCGGAATATAGAAGCAACGTTACCCCTTCCCCGCACACTAATTCACTCCCATTGAGAGCGCCCCGAGAGCCCGAGTGTGCAACCCGCGAACGTAGCGTAACTAAAAATATATTTATATTCATATTTAACAAAGCAAAATTAAGAATACAATTCAACAAATTACATACATATACTTCAGAAAACATGTGCACTTAAAATTGTATCTTAAACGAAACTCGAACTGCAATTAAAATTATCGATTCGATACCTTCTCCCCTTTTCGAAATTAAACGTAGCCAACACCTAAAATGCGTATTAAGCTTTAATAAAATTTACTTTTCGTATTATACACCAACATATTTATAGTAAACAAATATACTTGCGAATAATATATAGTAATTATATTCAAGTTTGAATTGTTTAACGACTCGGACAAACGAAGGTCGCATCCCGCTTCGAATTGTTGTACTTACAGTAGAAGCCAAAGTTACCTACTATACAACTCACAGACATGTGTTTTTGCTTTCGTAGCACCGAGCATCATTTGGAGAAAACAAGTAATGTCGGCGAAATGTTTTAACACTTACATTACACTCATTTACGGCAATTTCTATTCAATCTAAGTAAAAAAAAACAAAAAACGTGAAAGACAAGAACATCAACCAACCAACCAACCAAATAAGGAGCAACAATAGTAGAGGAAATTGAAATAAAATCTGTATTAAAATTGGAAACACTATGCAAATTGTTAATTATATTTGATAGTTTTAATAGTGATCACTTGAGCAAAATGAACGAATTGATTCAATAAAAATTATTATATATGAAAAATATATACACTACATAACACTTTTTGACTGTGGTTTAATCTTTTATTGGGATGTTGGGTCGGCATTGGTATAGAAAAGGTGATAAAGATTAAAATCCACATTGTAAGCTTTATTGACAACGCGGCACTCATATGACGGGTTACCGGGTTTCGGTAATCAACCGGTGGTAATAAATATTGTTTTCCCGTCGATTTTCGCATCGAATGAATTGAACAATCGTTTCGCTAAAGGTTTGTAGATGTTTGTTAGCTATGCTATATCTATGCCGCTAAATTTCCCATTCCCTACTCACCCTGTAGGAAATCGGATGGTCCAAATGTAGTTTTTCAACTGGTTGCTTGACAGTCACAGCTGACCTCAGAACCGACTCGTTTCCTTGGAGCAAACTCACCCTTTTAACGTGGCGGTGTCCTAAGCGATAGTCAATTGTCCACATCTGTATCCATTTGCAACTAGTCCAAAGTCAGTCCTAAGTAAAACAGTGTTCAAACCAGTTGCAAAGCGAGTAGTTTGGAAACTAGTTTATTATGGGTTAGTTCTCTAACCAGTTGAATTTTATAAAGGAAAATAAAACAATGACATTTTTAAATATTCATTTTATTTAAAAAATATTTTTAAAATAACAATATTTCATCGGGAATGAAAAACAAAATATACATACGAGCACGAAAAAATTGCAGCTTTACAAAAAGGTGAACTTGGACTTGACTTCTGCCGAAAATGTTTGGGACCTGCCGCAATCCAATATCCTCGTCATTATTGACTACGCCTGCAATATTTAAACAAATGAATTAATGCATAAAAATTTAAAACAAACAAATTAATTAAGAAATACCTCTTAACTGCCGCTTCAACTTGTTGCTTCATGCTACCACGCAAAATTCTAACTGAAATCATTCAAGGCAAAACGTGCAAGTCGAACGAACTTCGAGTCATAGAAACAAACATGTTCGAAAAATGCAAACATTTCTACGTCGTTGTTGTAACAAAAGTATCGCAAGATCAGACGTAACGGTATTTTATTTATATTTTTTTCACCTCTGTTTCCTCTTTCTTATTTTCATCTGCTCTTCTCGCCTATGAACGCGCACACAGAACGTGAACGATTAGACGCCAACTGACTGACTTCTGCATTCGCTGACAGCTACTTTGACAACTAGTTGTCCAATTGACTTACAAAAAACCAATGAATTTTGGGAACCAGTTGTCTCAGGTCCGACAGGGCAACTACAGTCGTGTCTGGGTATAGTGAACACCCTATATAGTGAACACCTCGATATAGTGAACACCCAAATTTTTACATGAAGTACTCTAAATGGTGAACAATCTAAAACCTCTAAGTGAACAAAATTTTGAAAGCAATTTCAAGCAAAAAGCAACAAAAAACACAAGAAGGAATCAAAAATAAAAGATGGTATTCCCCTAATTTGTATTTTTGCTGTTGATTGTTACAAAATCAGCTGCTGCTTGACCTTAGTGGTGTTTTTTGTCGAGTGCAAACCGATTGTGGTTGAAAGTAGGGTTTTTTATTTTTATTTTAATGATCTCTTGAATTTATATACACAAAGTGTATTTTGAGCAAATAAAACGAGTTTTTGAACAAAAATTCTAACCTATATATAACCTAACCTAACCATAACCTATATATAACGATATAGTGAACAACCTCAATACTGTGAGCAGGCCTTGCAATAATTAGTTCACTTTATCCAGACACGACTGTATTTCAAAAGTACTTTTCACTCATACACTCTTAGAGGACCTATAACCCTATTCTCCAATATTTTAAGTCTAATACAGTGGACGTCCAGTATAACGAACTTTCCATTTAACGAATTTTCGATTTAACGTACAGCCAAATTTTTTCCATTGATGATTCGATAGTACGAACGAAAGTGGAATTTGCTATTCGATATAACGAATATTTTTGTTGTTTTTCACCCCCGTCGAGAAACCTTCGAATTGTTTTTGAGCATTCACATTCGTTACAATAACAATTAATGTTTGGTTTTATCAAGTGAACGGTACCTCAATTGTTTTTGTTTTTGTTAAAACTTTCAAATTTACGTCAAGCTACCAACATTTTCAAATTCTGTTTGTATGCCTTGCTGATCATTTTCACAGGATTTGTTTTGCGTTCGGTCGGCTTTTTTCTTTTAAAAATTAAAATTTCAATAATCAATCAAGAAAAATTTCCATACAGAAAAGTTTACTTGCGGTAAAAAACCACTCGCGTATCGAAGACTTTTTGACTGTACATACATACATAGCAATATTTGTATTTTAAAAATGCTGGAATAAAACAAGATATTTATTTAAAAACTGAATATATGAAACTTATTTCTTTAAGAAAAATGCTTAAAAACAACAAAAAACTGCGATCGATTTAACGAATTTTTCGATTTAACAAATTGGGGGTACAACATAAGATTCGTTATATTGGACGTCCACTGTATACGTAGATAATATAAACACTTCAGCAACACTATTTGCAAGGTATATTTACCAAGGTAGAGGCACTAGCGCAACAACAAAAAACACGTGCAGTTTGTTAGTATTATCGCTCGGTTCATTGTCAAAATCGACTGATAGTTCTCTTGCCAGCATAAAATAAACTAATAGTTAATAATAGAAAAATTGTTTATGTCTGTGGATTTTTGTGCACAAACAGCTTCCAACTTCAAATGGTCCAATTTCGCGTGCCTATAAAGAAGATACTCGTTAACGAAGGACAGTGGTAGCTGCATGTAACGAGGACGACCGGCTATGCAAATAGCCGCGAAAGCAACACAGTGAAGAAAGAGTCTATGAAAAATTAGAAGCCGGGCAGGGCGAGAAGTAGTAAAAATATTGGTAAAACAGTTACTTACATTAAGCGATCATTCACGTTTATATTTATATGAACAATTGGAGTTTAAAAAAAAATACGAAAAAGATTCTTTTATCTATTATATTGCAACAATCTAATAGGAAATCTGACAATGCGGTTCCGACTGAACAAAACGAACAAAAACTTTTGACGATGAATCGAACTCTGATTAGAAAAAAGGAAAAAAAATTTAAAATCAGCAGTCTGGTGCCACTTCCTCATGTACATATATACTCGTACCTTGACTCGTCGTATTCATCAAACTGTCACATGGTTACACTAAGTTATGGACTTTTAGCGTACACTATATAGAGTACACCCTATCAAATATATATCTCCATAATGATCAGATTTATATAGATCGTCGCTGCTTTTTAATTAAAAAAAAAATATTATTAAAAAAACAAATATGTATTATTTTTTTCATAAAGACACAATTTTTTTGAAAACTTTAATGCTAGTCACGAAGAAGCTTTCTCGTTTATGCATGACGTTTTAATAATTTGCATTAAGAACTTTTCGGGGGAATGTATAATAATTTACAAAAATGGCGGCTTGCATCTCCATTCATTCCAATTTGCTTTAAATTTAAAATTGAGGCAACATTTTTATCATAATCTTGTAATGTATTTATAAAACAAAAATCAATTGTTGGCAAGTATTACATAAAAACTTTCTAAAATTTGCTGTTACCATAAAGACAATGTCGTCGTCCATGTGCGTCAATACAAACACTCAAACAAAATTGTACTAAATTTAATAGAAATGATACTCCATTCTTCTTCTGGACTTGGCACCACTGCCAGTAGTGGAATATGGAAAACACAAATAAACGTCAAAGAGCAATTAAAAACTTAAAAGGAGCCGTGGGATAATTACACTGACAGGTCCGTTGGGCTGTCAAAAAATTTGCGAATTTAGACCTTTTTTCCACATTTCTAAACATAGTTCGGCCGACAAGGAAAATACAAAACGGAAATCTAAAAATTCAACACAACGAACAAAAGCACAACGAATGTGTATCAAAACAAAGCAAATTCCAATGGTAAGTGGTCGCGAGGGTGACATTCACGTCGGCGAGCAGTCAGCTCGCAAGAAATACGTACCGGCGACGATAACGTCACATTGTTGCAGCAAAATATGTTGTTCCATTTTTAGCACCACGATAAAACGATGTGTGTATATTCTTCTACTACAGTGCAATTGGTGTTAGCCGCTGACGGCTGCTGACCGGTCGTAACCGTAAATTTGTCTAAGAAGCCGTAAAGCTGCCAACTCCTGCCCGTAACGTACCGAGAGGTGCAAAAGCAAAATGCTGCCCGCAACCATCTTTCGCCAAGTGCAGTGCCATCGCAGTGGCCTACGCAAAAGCCTCACCGACCTGGTGATAGGCCCCAGCTCCGCTGGGCCGGCGGCTAATGGCATCAACTGCCTCAATCGATATGCTGCCGCGACCGGCTTCATACGAATCTCTTTTCTGGACATTAATCAGTACCGCAACTGGGATGTAGCGTTGTTGCGTCTCTATGCTGACTCAAAAAAGAAGTCTTTGCAGCTGCACACCCTGAAAGGACGCCATCTGCTACAGGATGTGATCGACAAGAAGCGCGAGAGCTTTATCGAGCGTAAGAATGTGATTGTTGAGGATATACGGGAGGCACGCACCAAGGTCCAGGAGCGTGTGCGCGAGAAAATGGAGGAGGTGATCGAACGGGAGAACATACTAACCATACCGAATGTGCTGACGGTGGGGAGAGCGATACTGTCGCCCTACATTGGCTATGTGATTGTGCAGAGCGATTTCAGTTTGGCAATGGGGCTGCTCGTGGTGGCCGGTATCACCGATCTAGTAAGTATTAGTTACTTTAATTAAAGTGATTTGATTAAAGTGATTAAAGTAATTTAGTTAAAGTGATGGAATTTGTGATTGGTGTGTTACAGCTCGATGGCCAGATAGCGCGGCGATGGCCCACACAGGCCAGTAAGGCCGGCTCGTTTCTCGATCCCATGGCCGATAAACTGCTTATTGGTTCCTTGGTGGTGTCGATGGGGTATTGCGAATTGCTGCCACTGTGGCTTGCTGGTACTATACTCTTCCGTGATGTCTTCCTGCTGGCGGCCGGTTTTGTTATACGTTACATCAGTCTGCCGCCACCGGTACTGCCTCAAGCATTGAATCGACTTTAGTTAATTGCTGTTGTTTGTAGAAAACGTTTACACGCTACTTTGACGCAACTTATGTAACTGCCCAATTGGAACCGACCTTCATCAGCAAAGTGAACACAGGCGTGCAATTGGCCACCATTGGCATCAGCTTGGGTGCTCCCATTTGGCATTATTTAGGTCGGTAACAATGGCAATGAAATATATATTGCTGCAGCTAGTTATTATATACTTTTTTCAGATCATGCAGCGCTGCATGGACTTTGGTATTTGACTGGCGCCACCACTCTGGCGGCTGCTTTAAGCTACATTTTGAACAAAAACACCTTTAGGATTATCAGAAAACCAGTAAAAAGGCCGTAGGTCTGGTTTTATAAAGGCCAAATAGCTTTGAATAAAATTCAACGCAATAGTGACCTCAGCAACAGCTAATTAAAGATGTGCAGTAGTTCAAGAATTAAAGGGCGAGAGAAAATAGCCGCCTTACAAACGAAAATGAAAGATTGACAAGTAGTTGATAAGCTTTACTGCTACCATAGCGAAGACAACCGCTAGCCAATGTCCTCTAGTTTTTATTGGTAATAATTTTGCAAATAATATTATTGTTGAGTATGACGTTTTATATTTTGTTCTTTCAATTTCTATTTTTTAATTTTTAAAATTTTTTGTTCTTGTAAAAAGAAGTAAATGACACTTTAATTCTAGTAATTTAAGATAAATTACCAAAAACTATAAACTTCAAAATCGCCATACGCAGTTCAACATCAAACTTTTCTATGAAAACAAAAACACCAAATTCAATAAAGTTGCCAGTGGCTTTATTACATAATTGAACAAGCGCTAGCAATTATATTAATATTAGTACTACTAATTGTATGAGCTTAGCAAAGCGGTGCATGTATGTAGTTATCGCAGCTTTTTTGGTTCCACGGTTTCAGCTTTTTCCAACTTGCGTGCCCGTTTTTCCATAAGCCAGAAGTAGATCGTAGGACAGAGTACACGCAAGTAATATGCGATTTTTGCCTGCAAATCACAAACGACGGTGTCTTCTTCACCCCGTACAATAGCAGCGAGTATGCGTTGAGCCACCTTTTCCGGTGGCATGCCGGCCGCGGTGGTTGGGTCCATTTCTAAATACAATGAAAATCGGCATAAGGCATTAATTAACTAATAAGTTGGATGGCAAACAATTAAAAACCTAACTTCATGCAATTCTCTCAACTCAGTCGGTTATCTGACAGATTATTAGTTTTTAAACAAGTTTTACATTTTTAACAAATTTAAAGCAAGCGATGGAGCACAAATATTGTAACCATGGTATAAGAGTAGCATTGGGCATGAATTGAATAGTTGGAAAAATGTTATTTGCTTGATTTGCACGTTCTGGACAAGTAGTGTTTACTTGCTAAGTCTAGTACTTGTTTTTATTTATCCCAAGGCCAAACAGCTTATCTTGGGTAGATAACAAAATTATGAAAAAATCATAAAAATGAGTTCGTTTGTAAAGCTGGACATTACCTGGACATGACTGAAGGTAGAATTAAACATTTTAAGTAAGTACTTACTGCCATAGGCTTTCCCGCTGCCGGTCAGAGCATTCACGGAGAGCTGTGTGCGTATGTAGCCCGGACTGACACACGTTACTTGCACACCTTTGCTGGCCACTTCGGCGCGCAAGGAGTCAGCAAAGGCCTGCATCGCATGCTTCGACGCAGAGTAGGCAGAACGATGCGGAAGCGCGAATTTTCCCTGCACCGAACTGACGAAGCAAATATGGCCTGTCTGGCGTTTAATCATCGAAGGCAGCAATGCTGAAAGAACGACTTAATTAAACAAGGGTTGGTTTCGTATTTTCGGCGTGACTCACCTTTGGTTAGTGCCACCGCGCCAAAATGGTTAACCACCATCACCTTTAGGTCAACATCCACCGCCGCAGAGGCCACATCGGAGCGCACACTAACGCCGCCATTG
Organism: Melieria crassipennis; assembly: GCA_963668005.1. Lineage (NCBI taxonomy): Eukaryota > Metazoa > Arthropoda > Insecta > Diptera > Ulidiidae > Melieria > Melieria crassipennis. The sequence goes on along the minus strand of OY764961.1, from coordinate 81,862,750 downwards.
TGGATCAGAATGTCGACTTGATTATGCACGCTGAGCGCCTTAATGGCGAATGCTGGTATGTCATTGAGTTCGGCCAAATCGAATGGCAGCACAGTGGGTGCAAATGACACGGGTTGCTGTGTAAACAAGTCAAGCGCTAAATGTGGATACTCGAGGCAAAGTGAACGTATTCTATGCTTACCACATCCAATGCCAGCAAATTTTTCTTCACACGCTCCAGTTCATGTACGCGTCGCGCTGCCAGAACCACCTTGCAGCCAGCCTTGTAGAATGTGTGTGCCAACGATTCGCCCAAGCCCGAGCTGGCGCCTGTAATAAGCACCACCTGCGAAGAAATCAAGCACGTATTTTCCGAGTCAAACTAATGCTCAGCACCCACCTTGCCCGGCAGCAAATTGCGAATTTTCTGCGCTCTATATCGTCGCCAAAGATTCAGTAGGATTAACGGCAGCGCTATGGGCATGCATGCCGCACCCAGAATCCAGTAGAACACATTCCAATCGCTGCTGTTTGGAGCGCTGCAGTTATTCGACACATCCGTCTTCATTTCTGCGACTATTTTTGTACTTTGCAATTAATCGATTTGTCCTAATATCACGTGAACTTTGCCCAGCTATGCTACAGCGCGTTTTATAGCAATTCAAACGGGTCTTTTGCTTTCCATTCGCGTCTGTTTTGTTTGTGTCAAACACATGACTGAGGAGCAAACTTCAAAGCCCAGCTGGACGCTCAGCTGTTTTTGACATTCGACTGCGCGACCGCGGCGAATTCTGTGCAAACATTTCATTTTTTTTTAGGAAATCATTACGAAGACTTGTACTCGATATTAAAAGAATGGAAAAATGAGCATTCTGTTGCGCGCCACACGCTGCTGCCAAGGCAGCACAGCACTACTGCTCCTGCCACCCCAGCCACTACCCGCAGTTCTAAGAAGCCATTTGCGCACGACCGGCGCGCTGCTCACGTTCTGGGAGCGCGAAAAGAAGTCTGGTTATAAAACGAAATTGCCTCTGCCTTCCAAGAAACAACTGATTATTGACGGCCTGCGCGAACTCAAAGAGGAGATACAGCTGTGGAAAGAGGAGATAAAGGAGAAGCTGGACAGCGACCCCCTGCTGGTGTTTCGCCCCGGCGAAACCGACATTGTGTTCAATTTCAAAGACGTCAGCTCACTGGACAAATGGGTTGTTACCACGGACAGTGACCACAACGAAGGCAAGAGTACAGCAGTGCTGGAGCTAAGTCCGACGGGTGCCGGCCTCTTTCAGGGTGTTGTCAATTCGGAGCATCTGCGAGATGGTATAATTAAGCGCACGGGTTTCGCGAATATTCGCACTAAGCGTGTGCGAGTGAGTACCAGTTTTGCTTCTCCCAAAAGATTCCGGCATATATATTCTCTCTCTCTTGCAGAAATCCTTTAAGCGCGAATCCACATACGATTGGACACAGTATAATATGCTGGTGCTGAAGGTACGCGGCGACGGGCGCAACTATCTCATAAATCTGCACACAGAGGGTTACTTCGATATCACTTGGAATGACGCCTATCACTACGTGCTGTTTACGCGCGGTGGTCCCCACTGGCAAATAGCGAGGGTCTGTTTTTTTTGCTCACCTTACTGACCACGCATTGAGCTGATTGTTATGCTATTGCAGATACCATTCTCCAAGTTCTTTCTGTCATCCAAGGGGCGTATACAGGATAAACAAGGGCCGATCCGCTTAGATCGCGTAACACATTTTGGGTTTTCGGTAGGTGCCAAAAACAACACGGACGGCCAGTTTCGATTAGAAATCGAATATGTGGGTCTGGAATTCGATCCTAGTCATCGCGAAGAATTCGCTTACGAAATGTATAAAACAGACAAGTATATTGTGGCCACATAGTTGAAAGGCGTCGTTGTAAGGAATGTAAATGATGAGGAAATAAAGTTATTAATAGTAAAATTGTTTTAAATCTTAAGTTTTGTTACGATGCACAAGCTCAACAATAATAAATGTTTTACCCTTTGCTACAAAAGGAAGAACGAGCATAAAAATATGAAAATTATTTTATATATTTATTTACATACATATACTCGTATAATATTTTTTCACTATTAAGTTAAACGTAACTAAGGAAAATATCTGTTTGTTATTAACTGAATTATATAGTCGGTACCATTCATAAATAACTTTTAAAATATTTACAGAAATACAGTGGACCCTCGGTTAACGAACGCCCCGCATAACGAACACTTTTTTTGGGGAAAAAAGTTTCTCTTAACGAACGAAGTTTCGCATAACGACCAACGAAAAAGGGGGAAACCTTAATTGCATGTAAAATTTCTGTCTGTGCTAAGCAACGAAACAGGGGAAACCCCGAATACACATTATAGTGCTGTCTGTGTTTAGCTTTTGTTTCATAATTGTGCATTTTGTTTTATTTTTGTGCATAATTGCCTGTGTTCGTAAAATTAACAAGACGTGTTGAAACAAACAAATGTTCTATTTTCAATTTTGTTTTTATAAAAATTGCAATATAACATACGTAAATGCCTTCAAAAAAAGATTCGGAGAAAGAGAAAAATAAAAGAGCCAAAATAACTATTGAAATGAATGTTACATTCTTTCAATAAAAGTTCAAATTGAAACATATTAGAGTGTATTTTTTTCGACCTGGAACGCATTAATTCATTTTACATTGATTTATATGGGAATAATGGTTTTGCTTAACGAACGTTTCGCATAACGAACAAGATGCTGGAACCAATTGTGTACGTTAACCGAGGGTCCACTGTACAGCATATACAGTTCGCTTTTCAAATGGATACGATTATCCTTGGTGTTCGCGTACATAAAATCATTAAAGTCCGACCGATACCAAATTTGTTGGCCGATGCCGATTAATCGGCCGGAAGGGTGAGAATTGGCCGATGCTGATTAATCGGCCGAAAGGCCGAGAATCGGCAAATGCCGATCCCATTGAAAAATATAACACGAATGAATTTAATCAAACACACAGTCTATTTTACAAAATAACAAAAGGAACTATTACATGTACTTTTTTTGTAATATTCATCACAAATTAACAAAAAAAAAACGAGAAAATAAACAATTAAAACTAACTAAAATTCTGATGTCCATATCAATCGACGAAATGCATAGACATTTCGAGAAAATCTGTGTTTTTAAGAATACCTAGTTTTTATAAAAAACATTTCTAGGAAACAGAAACAGTATCTATAAATCTAAATAAAACAGTATCTATAAATACGTTACTGAAAAGGGGTACGAACCCCTATTCTGCTCTTTTTAGGTAACGTATTTTCAGATATTACAAATAAAACAACCAAATCATCCGTCAGCTCGAAGTTATTTTTATTTTAGGGGTTTACGACGGACGTGTTTAACGTGTAACGTATAATAAAATAAAAATGTAATAAATAAAGCGAGATATGAAAAAGAAACATAGTGCGATTCAGCTTCAAAAAATGAAAACAAAAAAATTAGAGCAGGAAAATAAGTAAGCCGATATTGCCATTGACCAAAAACGGCCGATGTGGTATCGGCCAAAAAAGGCCGATCTTCAAATTATGTACGGTTGTATTGTATTTAGAAATTTTCTATGAATTATTTTTCCTTTTGTTTTACTACGATTTTATTTGAATAAAAATGCGACTGTGGCTGAACATTATTTGAACTGACAAATTTCAAACATTAAAATGGACGCCTTTAAAAAAATATGTTTTCTTTGAGCGGGAGAGTTTTTATTGGACTACTTTATTATTATACTATGGTAGGAAGTAAATAACTCGTCAAAGTTAGGCTTTTTTCGGCAGCTAGAGTGGTGTTGCCCCTTAACCCTTTTAGTGCCGGAGGCCGATATATCGGCTCTTGCTGCACTAGCGAGAAGTGCCAGAGCCGATATATCGGCCCGCGCCTTGTAGCGCTTTACTATTCGCATTGCGGGACAACTCTATCTCAAAATAATTTTGTAATACGTTATAAATGATCTAATTTCATTACGAGAGAATAAAAAAAAATAGTGTTTTGTTTTAACTCTTTGTGGACGTTTATGTTATCGGAACTTTTCGGCAGCGTGTTATGTAAACAACTGTTTGAAGACTCTTGCGAAATAACGTTGCATTGCCGCAGCTAGACGTAGGATCAGTTATTGTCTCCTCGATCGTTGTTGTATATTTCGTCCCAGTTGCAGTTTGAATGCGTAATTTTTGTTATTGCCGTTATTTTCCGCTTGTGTCAAATATTGTTGTTTTTGACAAACCAACAATTAGCAATACATTATTATTAATATTATTCTCTATTTCATCCTTAGTATACTGCTTTTTGAATCATGTAAATATTGTTTCTCGTTTGGTTTTTTTGAGCATTTTCCCAAACCCTAGTAAAACTGTGAAATTCGGCCGGTTATTCTCGCATACGCACGTCTTTTTTTCCCGGCACTAAAAGGGTTAAGCAACAAATTTGCACTTCTTGCTTAACACTCCGATAACCGACAACTTTTTAAACGGCCAAAACCCAACAAGGTCCCCAGGGACGTCTTTTGTAATATTGCATGTAAGGCTTGTAATTGTGTAATGTAGTGTTACATAATGTGTGTAGATGTGTTTGGAAAGCCAAAAGGCTAAGCTTGGTGTATATTTATTAGTAAACATATATGTATTTTTTACTACAGACAGATGTCAAAAACCTATAAAATACAAAATAATTGCTTTTAAACACGCCATAGGTCCCTATGGACCTTGTTGGGCATCGGAGTGTTAAAACTAAACAAACAATACATATTTTTAAAATATGCTAATGCCTTTGCTTTGTTAGTCTTAAGCCAAGTGTGCGCGAAAATATACCGTTGACTTTGCCGTAGAGCGAAAAAATCGCTCTATAAAACCGATTTGATAGAGCGTAGAGCAGATGTAGAGCTCTACTGCACATGCAAAAATTGTGTATCCACTGTAGAGTTTTTAGGGGAGGAAACTCTAGTGTAGAGTGAATCTAGAGCTCTCGTGTAGAGCTCTACGGGGTATATAACTACTCTGCGTCGCTCTACACGATAGTTTTCTCTATCTCTACGCAAAAAACTCTATAGTGGACACGTGGCTTCATTAAAATACTTTGAAAAACTGTTTCTGCCCGACAACTCAACTCATTTGATTTTCGGATATAACATATTTAAAACTAGAGCAAACTAAAATTCGAATTCAGTGCAATAAAACCGTAAAAAAACGCGCTAATTCTGTTCTTTTTGCTATTTGAAAGTTTTCGGAATTTTTTAAATTCCCGGGCCCAGGTGAGAGCAACCCTGAAAACAACTCATCATATGGGTGTTTGTTTATGTTTCTTCGACCTGCGCCGTACATTGAATTTCGCAGCAGTATTTTGCTGGCACTTGTAAGGCTGATACCAAAGACTTTAGTCTTAGTCTTTGCTGATACATTTCGTTTTCCACGGTTACAAGCAGCCAGTTACGGTGTGGCGATTGCTCCTTCAGCTCAGCTTGTAGTTGTTTCGTAGCCACGTGGAATATTGTCATTTTGATATATCCGTAAATTCATATTTTATAAAATTCTTAGAACAGTGTAAGGCGTAAAATGGTAAGTTAGCCGCTTTAAGATCGTCGCGTGCACTTCCGCTCGGGGAGCTGTGGGCAGCATTATCAGCATCTACTGCTGATAGTAATCATTTCATACATGGTTATTTTAATGCATAGAAGACAACGCAATGATTCGTATTAATAGGAGCACTCGCTACGCGCAGACTTATTAAAAAAAAAGTGATTGTCGTGTCGCACCGGGTCTCTCTGCAACGCTCATAATTGGAACCAATTGACTGGTGAACCTTGAAAACTATTTTTAACTGTGTACCACACAGCCCCGCCACACAGCCGCACTGCAATTCATTGTGCTGAATGAGGGTTTGATGCAAATTGCCGGTGCGGTGTTTTGCCATTTAATTCCCTTTGGACGTAAACACTCGTAGACCGAAGCAAAACAAAGCTCAAAGGAATTCGTTGAAACGAACTCTGAGTGATTGTTCGAAGAAGCGGAACAATATTTTCATTTCGCATTCGCTGGCATCGGTCTTATTAAGCTTACCATCATTTTCAACCAAAAGTGAAAACCGAGTAACAGCTTTAAATGCAAGTCAAGCGAGCGTTTCGTAGTTCAACTTAGCCAAGTTTATGAGGTAACGGCAGTTTAGTTTAGTTTTGACGGCACTTAAATCTAAATCACCGAACCTGACCCCTTCTTTCCCCTAAACAAAGATACAAAAACAAGTTCTTCTCCATTCCGCCTTTGCACGCATCCGCCGTCGCGGCAACCAGTGCGCGTTATATGAGCAGCGATAAGTGAGAGAACCACATTCTTTCGGGAAACCAGTCGCAGGCGGTGCTGAAAGTGACAGTGTCGGCAGCCATGCAATGAGCCACCTCGTCACGCAGTCCTGCCGCCAAATGGTCAACCAGTTGCAGCACAAGCCACATTCGAGTACTGGCGGAACAGGCCCGAATGAGATGATAATGAAGTTGCCGTCAGCCATAACCAGAAATACGCACCCGTTTCTTAGGTTGCTTGGGCATGTGCGAGTGCCAGCTATTGTCTTTCATAACATTTAGTCTCTAGTCGTCGTCGTTCCCCTATTGCTGCGTTGGCAGCTTTGCTCAGTTTCGTTGTCTGAACTTTCGGCCAAGATTTCGCAGCAGCGCGTGCTGACAGTGTATCGAAATGGTGCGATACAGCGAGGTACGAGTAGACGTAAAAGGGCTGCTTACGGTTAAAGTTAAAGTTCCAAATATTGTAAATAAATCGCGAAAGGTATTTTAACAGTCGCCGGCCCAACCACAACCTCACCCACCACCTGCATAGAAATGCTATCAGTTTCATTAAGTGACTAAATTGAAGTTGTTCAGCAAACGTTCAATATCACAAACTGATTGACATACCAGAAAATGTGCATACACACATATTACATATGCTTAATAATATCTCGACTGCACAAATATCTGTAGTTTTTAATGAAGAACCAGATGTTTTTTAACCAAAGCATTTTAGCGACACAAATAATAAGAGATGCTTCCAACATCTCTACCGAGTAATATCTTTCATGCCATATTTTTATTTATATATGTACCTATTTTTAATGAGCTTTTTATTTATTTTATTTACAGGAAGAAACTTACCTCTACGATCCTAACTTGCTGCTTCAACTCAATTTTCATCAAAGTCCTGCGAAGTTCGATCCATTCATCTCGGCGGCCCATCCAGGCGAACCATGGCTCAAGGTACGACCGCTCAAGGACGGCGATTACGATCGCGGATTTTTGCAATTATTGTCGCAACTGACCGTCGTGGGACATGTGACACGAACGCAATTCTTGAGTAAGTAGCAGAAGACGTCCAAAATCGAAAACATTTGATGCAAATGTGGTCGTCTGAAATCAATTTTGAGAGTTTTTGGTAAGGTACTTATTATACTCGATTATAATATTAAATTTCGGTATTGGTATGCTGGGCATACTGCAAAATCATGAATTTATGAATTGCATGAATTTAACATTTTCCCACTTAACTTGTTAACATTGTAACGACATAAAGCAGGTAGGAAAAAAATCAACAACGCGATGACACTTGGCAAGGCCAGTCTGATCTAATGTTATTGGTTAAATCTTTAATCGTGTTCATCTCTTGAGAATTGAAGTTGAATTCAGTTTTAAAATTTTACTCCAACAGCACGTTTCTCGCAAATGAAAGCCAGCGGCGACTACTATGTGACGGTGATCGAGGATACGCGCAAAAATGAAATAATTGGCGCCGCGTCGCTGATAATCGAGCGGAAATTTATACATAATTGTGCTGTTGTAAGTTCGACAAAATTCAAAGTGCATGTGGTATACAGGTTATAAATGTAACGAATTCCTTCTGCAGCGCGGCCGTTTGGAGGATGTAGTGGTAAACGACACATACCGCGGAAAGCAACTAGGCAAATTGTGAGTTTCCTTGAACCCACTTCGCGAGTTCGCACGCGATTCTCTCCTTGTTTCTGTTTCTGTCACTTAAGGATTGTGGTAACTGTCACCTTGCTGGCACATCAGCTCGGCTGCTACAAGATGACCTTGGATTGCAAAGACAAGTTGATTAAGTTCTACGAATCTTTGGGTTACGTGCTTATGCCCGGCAACGCCAATTCAATGACCATACGCTACGATGAAGCGCCTGCAGTGCGGCACAACAACACAGCAGCGCATGGTGGCGACTGCAGCAATGGTGCTGATGGTCAAACAGTGAGCCTTGATTTTGCCTCTTGACAATTAGCCGCCAGTACTGCCTCAAAATCGAAACTTTAAAATGTTGCGCCCGCGCACACAGGTAGAGAAGAACAAAGCACAAGTCAAGCCATTTTGATGCTTTTGTTCTTTGGCTGCACGCATTTAAAGTTTGGTTGCACAAAGCGTTTTAAAACTGCACAGTTTACACAATGACATCCCTCCCGATTGGAACTACGCTTTGTGGGCAGTGCTGGTAGGCGGTGGTGCCTCCGCCTGCGATGTTCACCTCTTACTCAAGTAAAAGAAACATCTGGCGGGGCATACAATACAAAATACTTATTTTTATTTTTTATTTTTTCCGATGATTTAAATTTAGTGTTAACCGTTTGATTTGATTCTGTTTTTGCTTGCACGCACGGCGGTTACAAAACAGGTAGTGGTTATATTGCCGTTTAAAAGCACTTTTATCAAATAGCCTATAGTAAAATTGTAAAATTTGTATAGAAAACACATGAAAAATTAAATTGTTTACTTGCTAACATTAACTGAGTTTTCTAAAACATTTGCGTTCATAAAAATTATTTTGCAGTAGCTTATCGGACACCTCTTGTAAGTACGAACACAGCGCATTTTCCTCATTAGTGTTTAATTTCTTGTTAGTTGTATTCACAAACATGCCCACACTTGGGACACTTTGAACGATTCGCAAAGTACTCTTTTAAGTGTTCTATGTGGCCACCATGCGAGCAACCTTGGCACCACGCATACAGGCCACGGACAATCAAGCCACATATGCAGCACTTAGAGGACTGCATCGATTTGCATTTCTGGCAATACCAGCCTACACTGCCGCCCAGCGGTCGACCACATTCGCCGCAGTTCGTGTGGACGGTGGTGGACTTCTGATTGAGTTTACGCACCGAGCGCAACCATGAGAGGTTAACAATATTGCACGCCTCGTTCCACAGTTGATAGCGGTGCAACTGATCGATGTAGCTATGAAACCAGTGCTCCTGAAAGTATACACACAATTTTTGTATTATCAGACGCAGAAATTTTTATAGCGATTTGCAACTATTTATGTACACTAAAAGTTAGTTAGAATTTTAGAAGCGTTTATGCCGATGCGTTAATTCAGGCAATGTATATAAGTTATGCACATAAAATGTGCAGCCAAAGTAGTGGAAAAGTCTTTCAGTTTCAACAACAGCAACGTCGTTGTAGCCCGCATTCGTGTTTTTATATATTGATTTACAAAAAGAAAGCCACGTACTATTAATGATTCTTCGACTGACAATAACTTTCGCGTTTCACCCATCGCAATTAGAATTGAAATTGCTGTCTGAACATCTCCCACATCATTCTGTAGCATTATTGAATCGACAATGAACTGATGTGGCTCCCACATCGGTATAGCTGGTAGATTGGACACTTTCAGCACGCTTGCCACATTTGGAGGCTAAAAATACATTTGAAACTTGATGCTTTAAATAAGAAAACCACTTAACAAGCTTTCTACGCACAGGCGATTTGTCTTTGTTCTCTGCCTTCATTTCCAACTGAGGACGGGCCGCTTGCACATCGTGATGGAGCGCTGTATCGGGAAATGATGTCTTTGTAAAATCAGGCGGACCCACATAGATAAAGCCATCACGCAGCTTATCGAAATTGTCAAAGGTGATCTCACTGAGAACTTGCGTTTCGGAGAGTATCACAGAACCAAAGGGAGGATAGTTCTGTTTGCCACTACCACTAGTGCCACCTGTACCGCCGCCACTAGATGCATCCAGATCCTGTGTTGCGGGATCAATGGTGTCGTCATTGTTATGGTCGTCGTTATGCGCGTTCCGGTCCCACTGCAGGGAATCGTGCACCAACGTGTTTGTTATTTGTGGAGGTCTTCGGGACGCTTGCACATTTTTCTGGTTTGAAAAGGAATTGCGGTGCTCATACTTCTGTTTACTGAATTCATTAGTACCGTAAAGCACCCGAATAAAGTTCCAAAGTGTGGTAGCCTAAGAAGGACAAATGTGGAGAAGAAAAAATAGTAATTAAAATAAAATTGCAGCTTTAGCTTATCATATTAGCTTTATACATTATGTTTTCCATATTTCTTGGTCACTCTTGCATTGTGTTCGCAGATGTCACTCAGTTTGCGCCCGCTCAAAAGTAATTCTTTGGCACAGCCTATAAAGCAGTCGTGTTCCTTCAAATGCATGACATTATCCTGATTCGCGTAGCCCGTAAACTAGTTAAAATATGAATTTTAAATTTTAAAGGGGAAAAGTAGAAGCAGAGGAAAGGAAAAGAAAATAACCGCCTTAAAAGATTTCTTACCGATGGTCGTAGCAAAAAATGATATATATCCGATTGTGCCAAGTGAAACTGCTCAACACCGGTATTGGATCGTTGCCGCATACTGCAAATATTAGCAAACAATTAAAATTTTTATTGCGACAAAAAAATGACCACACAATTTTTTGCTATTTGGCGCTTACGTGACTGAGTTCGATTTAACTACTTGTGCTGTCGTCGCCGGTATCTGTATTTTAATTTTGTTCGAAAATGAAATGTCACCTCTCCGACCCAGACCTGCTCCTTGTGCATTTGCTTTCGACGCTGGCCGAGCTGCATCGCTGAAAGCGTGGCGGTATATGGTGGAGTCTTTGCTCGTGGACAGCAGGCAGTAAGAATTGTCACCGCGCCACGCAATGCCGGTAGTTACGTTTGTGTGATCGTTAAAGGAAGCAAACGGTATGTAAGGTCGTCGTATATCCCATACGTGTATGCTGTAGTCGACGACCAGAGCACAACTTGCGATGTGATAGCTGCGAATTTAATAATAATTTTAATAGCGAGTATAGGCTTGACTATACCGAAGTTTAGCATTACGTGCGTTCCGGCCGCCATTTCACTCTACCCACAACAGCTATGGTGTGTATTGTGTGCTCCAAGGAGGCTTTACCATCCATGTTCCAAACCTTAAAATTTAAATAATTTAACTTTCCCCTTTCGGATTGGCCTAAACAATGATCGGTTCCAATCAACCTACTTAAGTACTACATCCAACTCACCTTAATTTGCTTATCGCGGCTGCCTGTCGCCAGCCAATTCTTGCTAGGATGCCAGTCGCATGTGTAAATAGGCCCGCTGTGTGCAGTGAACTGTAAAATACACTTGTCCACTCTGCGAAATTAGAAGTGTTATGTAAACCGACTTAAAGTGCAAAGCACAACCACCGCTTACCTCCGCATATCCCATAATTGAACGGTCCCATTTTCCGATACGGCCGAGAAGACATTCGTTGTGTGTGGACTGAATTTGACATCGCGCACAGACTCCGAGTTACTGAAGTAGGTGGACACCGATTTTTCATAGCGTATATCAAAGCACTTTATAGTGCCATCTTGTGAGCCGGACACTAGAGTGTGAGGTTCACTACTGTGAAAGGTCACTGTGTGGGCGGTGCGCTCGTGCTCGTTGTACACGAGCAGTTGCTTTTGCCGCCCAAATTTAGAGAGGTCCCACACTGAAACGACTCCGTTGGTAGCAGCCGTCGCGAGAATATTGTTGTCCAGCGAACTCCACGCCACATCGTTTGAGGAGTAGCTGAGATTCTGGTTTTTGCCACCACGCATATTGCACACCTCGTTGAAGCCATCGCTATCGATGGCGTACACCTTCAACACTGCGGTAGGTATTGAGTGGAACAGTTAAATCGCTAGCATGCGTCTACTTTCACTTACGACTTCGGCCCGCGACGGCTATCTGGTTGCAGTCTTTGTTCAGCGCCAGTGCATTGGCGTGCCCCTCCTGGCAAATGCGCAGCGAAATCGTGGTCGCATCCTCGAACGTGCGATCCCGTGATTCCAACAGTTTCATCATTTACTTCCACTTTCCTAAATTGCGCTTTTGCCTGCTTTGCTAGCCTACTGGCGATAAGAGGCAACAACAAATATTCGATTGGGCAGTAGCAGCCGCAGCAAAACTAAACCAGATGCTCAAGTGTCAACGCTTGACGTTTCTTATCAGTGGCGTATTGTTTTTGTAAACCTGCACAGGGTGATAACTATGGGCACAAAAAGAAGCCGTGTTCCGCTTTCGTGCAACACTGCCCGTAATGTGAGCAAGAAACGTCAACACAAGATTTTTTGCAGCGCAAAGACGACAAAGTCGCTACGTCAGAAGAAAGTTAAAGTTGTTGAAAGTGTGGAAAATCGTGTTAAATTGATTAAACTATATTGCAAAACTTGCAAGGATGCACACGGCGACAAACTAAGCCGTGCAACTGGAGGAGACTCGTGGCGAAATCAAGTGTATAAAGTGCGGAAGTGAGAAGCAGTGAAAATTGTTGCTGAGTAGCAATAAGAAGAAGAAGAGTGGAGCAAAGTCGCAGGAAGAGAAATAGAGAATTTGGAGAAGACGAAGCGGAGGGGTGCGCTACCTGGGGGCAAGTGCAAAGGAGCAACAAAGTTTTATCGCGCACGGAGTGGGGGTAAATTTTTCTCCAATTGGTACTGCAAGCAGCTGGTACGAACAATTAGCTGAAATACCTGAAGAACTGCAATAAATTCGCGTGCAATTGCGGGCAGGTCCTAGAACGTGCAATTGCTATCCACCAGCCAGCACTAACAGCTCACCATTTTTGTGACACACTGTACGCGACAAGATCAACAAAATATTCAGCCGACGAGCAAAAATGTGGTCGTTCTTCTCGCGCGACTCCTCCAAAGACTTCCCCTACGAGATCGGCGAACAAGTGCCAGGCTATGAGACGCGCTCTATCTGGACGTTACACAAGGCTAAACGCAAAGGCACACAGGAGGAGGTATCCGTATTTGTGTACGACATTCGCAGCGGGTCAGACGCGAAATGTGAGTTGGCGAAAGCAGCGCTGAAGCGGTTGAAGACTCTGCGCCACCCGAGCATACTGCAATACCTGGACTCGCTGGAGACTGAGAAAACGCTATACGTGGCTACCGAGGCAGTGGAGCCGCTAGGCACACACATCGAGAAGTTGGCATCAGACGGACCGCAGAAGGATCTGTACTTGGCGTGGGGAATTTTTCAAATTACGGTAATTTGCATGTCACATGCTTGGAAGCAGTTAACTGGGACGGTTTTTCATGATTACAGCGAGCACTCTCCTTCCTGAACAACGACGGTAGCCTGAGGCACAACAACGTGTCCGTGTGGTCGGTGTTCGTAAATTCGTCTGGCGAGTGGAAGCTTGGTAGTCTGGAATATGTGTCGTCAGCAGATGGTAATCCCATGCCTCCCATAAAAGTGCCACCAGCGCTGGAGGTGTACGATCCCCCAGAGAAGAATGACCAAAGCAAGCTAAAAGCAGCAACAAAATGGTAAACAAAAAGGGTTTCCTTTCGACCTAAAAACTGGTTTATTCGAAACAGATTTGGAACGTATTTAGCATTGGTGGCTTGCCGTTGTTTTTTTTTAAGGCTGTAAAATTCATTAGTTGCGGTTTAGTTTTATTTTCGCTATATAACAACGTTCAGATCAGTTTTTTTGGTGGTCATGGCGGTTTTGTTAAATGTGCTAATTTATTTTTTTCAGCTCCGTCGATATGTGGGGTCTTGGCTGTCTTGTGTGGGAATCATTCAATGGACCACTTAAAATGCGCTCCAATCTCAAAGATATCGATAATATTCCCAAATCATTGCAATCACTTTACTGCGAGCTGGTTGGCGCTTCACCTTCAAATCGACCCAATCCAGCGGACATTATAACCAGGTGCCGCAAACCTGGCGGTTTCTTTAAAAACGACCTTGTTGATACACTACTCTTCCTCGAGGAAATTCAAATCAAGGACAAAGCAGAGAAGAATCGTTTCTTTAGCGGACTAACGCTGCATCTGGATAATTTTCCAGATAATGTTTGCAAGTGAGTACATTTCTTATATCCATAAATTGCACTCTTTCACAATACATTTGAGTTGAGTTGAATCTCAAATGCAGAACAAACACTAACTTGGAAACCAACGCATTCTTCTTTATAACAATGCTAATGGTTGAAACTTTCCGCCTAAAATTATTTTCAGTAACAAAAATATTTGTAATTACAAATACTTAAAAAATTATTATTCGAACAGTTTTTCGAGTTTTTGGACTATTCTAATTTTAATTTTCAAATCACAACTTAATAATCGTATTCCGATGAATTTACAATCGTTTTTGTCGTCAAAATTGTGGCGTACAGAAGTTTTGAAGTTTAAACTTAAGACTTATGCATATCCCAGCCATAGCAATCACAGAAAATATTTGTACATTTTCGAATAGATTAAAATTCAAATGGCAGAGTGCTTTCATTGTATGAACTGTATTACTCTAAGTCTCAAATGTAACTGATCATCTCTATAATTTGCAACAGACACAAAATACTTCCTCAACTGATCACATCATATGAGTACGGCGATGCGGGTTCGGCTGTACTAGCGCCTATGTTTAAGGTAGAACCAACCAGCAGCTATTGCCTTGAGTAAAATGTAATACATCCACTACTAATTTTTTTCGTCCTTTTGCAGCTCGGTAAACTACTTGACGAAGCAGAATATCAAAAACGCATTGTACCCTGCGTGGTGAAGCTGTTTGCCTCCACAGATCGTGTGACGCGTTCGCGCTTGTTGCAGCAACTGGAATTGTTTATTGCGCACTTGCAGCCGCAAGTGGTGAATGATCAAATATTCCCGCAAGTGGCGCACGGATTCCTCGACACGAATGCCACGATACGCGAGCAAACGGTTAAAGTATGTTCATAAATAGCCGTTTTTTTATTGGCTCTCAAAAAAATTGTGTTTCTCCTCTAACAGTCAATTATTCACTTGGCACCAAAGTTGAATTACAACAACCTGAATGTGGAGGTGTTGCGTCATTTCGCGCGGCTGCAAGCGCGTGATGATCAGGGCGGCATTCGCACCAACACGACGGTGTGTTTAGGTAAAATTGCACCACATTTGCATCCGCAGGTAATACACATATTTTTTAATCAAAATTGTAGTGACGAAAAAACTATGCGTTATAGGTAAGGCAGAGAGTGCTAGTTTCTGCATTTATACGTGCCATGCGTGATCCATTTCCGCCGGCACGCGTAGCAGGCGTTTTGGCTTTGGCAGCAACACAACAATATTTTTTGTTGAGGTACTAAGATTCACTTCTTCATTTCTGCTCATCAATTGTTAATTGTTTATCCTTGTTGATTTTCTACAGTGAAGTGGCAAATCGCGTTTTACCTTCGCTGTGTTCCTTAACTGTGGATCCAGAAAAGTCGGTACGTGATCCGGCTTTCAAAACGATAAGAGGATTTTTGGGCAAATTGGAAAAAGTGTCCGAAGATCCAAGTCTGCGCGAAACTATGGGTCTGTTTACTGCTGCAGAAACGATTTCATGTTCCATTGTGAAACTGTATACATTTTGTATTACAGAAGCCGATGTACACACCGCCACACCGTCGATTGGTAATGCTGCGGCCACATGGGCTGGTTGGGCTGTCACAGCTGTCACTGCGAAATTTTATCGTAGCCAAAGTGACTCCTCGCGGCCACGTCCACCACTGACAGGCCGGAATTTGTCAAAACCCGCATCATTGGGTAAACCAGCACAGGTCCATTTGCATTGACATTGCCATTATTTTATATTGGTTTTATTATGCAGAGCAACCTTCAAGCAGTAGCCTTTCCACCACAACTTCAAGCGTTACGTCGATGACGTCTTTAGAGCACGAAAGCAATGACACTTCAGCGTCGGCATCGGATTATGGAAACAATGACTGGGACAATGAAAATTGGGGTGAAATGGACGTAAGAGCAAACAAATTTTTCACTTTTCACTAATACTAAAATTTGAAATACTTTGCTAAATATTTTTTGTTCGATTTCGCTTAGACATCACAGGACCCTAGCAGTCCAATGGCCGGAAATTCTAATAACGGTCAATTGAATGCAACAAATGCGCTAAACGAAGTCAGAGATGGCTGGGACAATGAAGAGTGGGGTAGCTTAGAGGAAGAACCAGTGAGTGTCCATTTTTTTTTTATTTTTTATTCATAAAAAATTTAATTGAATATATGAATTTCTTGCCAAAACCAGGGGGAAGAAGAGGAACAGGAACAACAGGAGCAACAACAAACGCATTCCCGACAATCACCGCATCAACAACGGCCGCATCAGCAACAACTGCAACAGCAGCAGCTTAATGAACTTATCGAACCGTTGGCGAAACTGAATTCACATTCTGCGACATCACCCTCAAAGCAGCACACCATGAATATTCGACCAAAAGATTTCACAAGCCTCTCAATTACGCAGTCATCAAAAACAACAACGGTGTTTACAAACTGCAATAATATTAGTCCACCGCATATAAATAATTCAACGAATTCGAACGCCAACTGGAATAGTGATTCCTGGGCCGATGGTGAATTTGAGCCTATCGATGAGCCACTGGCAGGTAATTTTGTTTTTTGTTACATATAAAATATTAAAAGTCACACAGATTAGTGCCATTTAAATAATGAAAATTTTGATTTTTATAAATTTTGTTTTATTTTCATTTATCGTTATCTTTGAACACGTTCTCTATTTCCAAATACCAGAATCAGGTTTAGAATCCTCAGAGTTTACTGTATTAACTTCGAACAATTTTTAGCAAAATTAATTCGCGTAAATAATAAAAAGAAAACTGACGAAAGGGCATACAGACCAAGTTTTAGCGCAGATTGTTGTTTTTTTTTTAATAAATTAAAAAGTATTAATTTAATTTCAATTTTTTTTTATTTATTACTTGCTTAAATTAAGTGAAATAATTTATTGTTTGTTTTAAATTTATTTATACTTAAATTCTTTTAGAGATAAATTCAGTAGGAAGACGAAGTAATTGTATTCACCCACAAGCGTTGCTTTGAGTAAACGTTTCCTTAAAAAAATTGTATAAAAACCTCAGTTAATATTAAAGCTAAACTTACGTATTATGAACTTACAATTTTTTGCTTTATTTCGAAAATTTCTCTTACTAGTAAAAAAGTAATAAACAAAAAATTGTTTGTACTAAGGTATGCTAAATATTTTATGTGCACGATTTGGTTTCACATAATATCAAGATCTACGAGTGTTTAAAAACTGCTGTTGACAACTTCTTTCGTCAGTGTTACTTTTATGCAACGTTTATTTGCGGGAAAACGCGTTGAAAGAAATTTTAGGACTTTCAACTAGTAGTCAAAATAAACGTATTCTGTAAAAATTAAAACAATGGACAGTGATTCGACTCCATACAACCGCGGGACAAAATTAGAAGGAGTGGTCAGTTCTTCATAAACTATACGGTATACATAAACTATATAGTATATTGGTATACTAGTTAATCATGGTTTGCTAAATTGAAATCTCCATTTGGTTTTTCTTAAACTGTTGTAGTTTGGCAATGCCTGAGGCTTAATTTTGCAAATTTCGTCATTTTTGGAAAGCTATAGCACCAAATGTGTTGGCTAGATTCTTCAGATTTTTTTTTATTTTTTTTATTTTATTTCATTGTTTTTTACATTTAATCGGTAACGTCAATATTGATTATTCCAAAGAGTAACAGAAATTGTCTTAGGACCCTTTAGTTTTGCAATAAAAACCATAATAATAGATGTATGTTTTGCATTTTTGCAGATTTTATCATTTTTCGTGCTAATTGCATACTTTTAGGCATAAATAAAATAAATTTTGTCGAAAAATACGTGTTTAGACTACTTTTCAAATTGAATTATTTTCTGAGATCGGAAGATATCGGAGGATATAATTACATTATCAGACAAAGAAAGAATGCTTCTTAAAATAAAAAAAAATCCAGGAACATACTTTCACATACTTTTTAGATATTTTCGTCTTAGTTTTGCCAATTTTCAGATTTTTAACTTAGAAAAATATTTTGAATTAAAAGTGAAGTAAAATCCTACGCTTTGCAAATTTTGGGAAAACATTCAAAGCGAAAATGGCCAGTAACCATTAGTAACTTCTTGATAACCTTGTATTTTTAAAATTTTTTTTACTCAATCGAATAAAAAACAGAAATTATGTGTTTAAATTTTTTTGTGAAAAAAGTTTCAACTTTGAGCCGCTTTTGCACACACACTAATTAATTTTTTGCACAGATTTTTTGGCGTTTTCTTAGTTGGAGTTTTACCTTTCAAACGACGTCAAAATCATTAAATTCTGAGACTATAAATTTTTTGAATTTTGTCTATGGAACGAATCACTGTGCAATGGGTTAAGTCGTGCTTACGACTACTGACAGAGTAAATTATAATATTTTTATATTTTTATTTATGCATGAATGGCATATGGATAAATGATTAATTTGTAGCTTGCTTCTAATCAAATCTCGAAGTCATGATTTTGGATTTTCGACTTTCAGCCGCATTTTATACGTCAGTGATATGTATTTTGCTAACACTTTCAGGGAATGCGAAACTGGATGAGGCACGTCGAAAACGCGAGGAAAAGAAATTGCAACGGCAACGTGAACTCGAGGCACGACGTGCGCAACGCAGTAGTGGTCCAATGAAATTGGGTGCTAAAAAGCTTTAAAGATAATCAAATTTTTGTTATGTGTGTATTTTCAATATGTGTAAGTATTATCGATTCTGATACTGTACAACCAGCATATATTATGTACTAACACGTAACGCAATCAAAGTATGAACGCTGGCAGGCACAGGAGCATATAGCACGGCATTACAGCAACGTGAAAGATGCTGAAATTGCGTAAGGCGCCTTTGAAAGTTCTTCGCTTCCACATTGAATGTGGTTCCCTTTCAAAGTATTTTAAAACGAACCTAATCGAAAATTCTGTATAAAAATAACGCAATATAAATCCATAACTATTATTTTTCATTTAAACATGCTTAGCCGTAGGACTATACATTTTCTTAATAAACGATTTATACAATTACAAACTACAGCAGAATTTCACTCTTTATGTAAAATATCCCTTCTTTTTACACAAACTAGCGCACATCAAAACTGTATTTTAATATAAGCCAATAATAGCAAATGAATGAGCATAGCTAGATAGAGAATTTTAATTAACACTAGAACACTTGTGCCGCAGCTGAACCTGACCAACTTTTGTTACCACTTGTCTGCAGATCCCTCACAATTAACTACTTGTTTATAAAATTTATAATTTCGTAATTTAAATTGTAAAATATGAACATAGTTCGATAGTATGTACGCCTCAACTTGCATAAGGAATCTAATTGTACAAATATCTAAAAAAAAATGCTCTAATTTGTTCCGGCTTTCGCTATTGTTACGCGCGATGAATGAACTCATGAAAGCGTATTTCTCTTTAATGTAATGTAACAACCGCAAGTACCGAAAAGATGAAATGTACTCTTTTTGGCAGTTGGACGCAACAAGAGCAGCAAATACACTGAGCATGCATTAATTTAATTGCATCTCTAGCATTGGGTAAATTTTCCATATTCTTTGTGTCGAAAGAATTAACGCAAAGCGACAAAGTTTTTTCTAGAAATATAAATAATTCAATTTTAAGAATTATCATAAACTGATAGGAAATGCCTTCTTGGACTTACACTTGTACAACATAGAAAGTGAACAAGCATGCATATTAACGGAACCCGAGGCCCCATTTGTCCCCATCCTCATCTCCCCTCTTCCACCAACAAATTACCGCAGAAATAACTAACACTGAAAATATAAAAAGTCGAAGGGAGTAAACAAGAATAATACACAAATTACACCCAAAAGAAAATTGTATTTTTTCGAAACAATTTTGAATTTTATCTGTATTTTTATAAAGAAAACTAAGATGCCATTTCACGGTAAACTGGAAATAGAATAGAGAAAATGATAAAAGCACATTTATCTACAAATTTAAAGTCGTAAAGGTTTTAAACATAGCTCTGATCTCACGAGGCACGCGATAATTTTGGTCGGCGGCACTCACTACTCTTCGCCGTTATCGCCATGTGGAATGCCAAATCGCTTATTCTCAACTTTGATTAGGAAACTGCACCACTTGCGCACTGATTTGCCTGCCTGTTCGTCATAAGATTTTCTGTTCGTTATTTTCCAACAAATTTAATCCTACTAAGAGCACCGCAAACACTTTTAAACAATTTTCAAATACGTCTACGCGTCCACATTTTTACTCCAATACAAAAATTCCAATCGAACATTTCAGTGTACATTATTCCATATTTAATAGAAAGCATAAAAACGAAACCAAATAGAGTCAAGTACTTAATTACTTATGTATTTACGATTTCAAATAACATCTCCATGTGGTATAGGGAAGCGATAATTTTTTACTCGAAACTTTAATAGCATATTTGGAAGATGTTCGCTGTAAAACAAGTAACTAGAAGACACTAAATTTACAATTGTCAGATCGTGTGCAATTGCTACACACACACTCACACACACACAGATACACAGTCGATGTTCACACTTTCCCGAGAACAATCTCACAACTTCCAATCATTCGCGCACTTGTGTCGATTTTAAGGCATGACCCCATGCGTGTCACCAGCACTAACTGTTGTGACTGTGTTGATAATATCGCGATGACAATTGTGAAGTGGAAAATCATAGTTGTAAAAGCGTATGCTCAATAAGTAGTTTCGATTTTCTCCTTCTCATTTGGAGTATGTTAAATGTACGTGACGGCATGCCAACGAGAAGCATCGCAATGTTCGATTTTATTTTGAGTTTGGTTTTCTTTTGTGAAGCAGCAAATCCATACAATTATGTGTTTAGAAGAATTTTTAAGACTGCAAAGAAGAATTCATTGAAGTGGTAAAATTAGTACTAATCGCAAACATGAAACAAAAACAAAATATAAGAAAGTCACAAAAACAAATACAATAAGTGTTTTTATATTTTTACAGCTAATGGGAAAGGGATCCTTTATTGCTCGTTCTTGCGCTATGCTAGAGAAACCCGATTCTGGCATTTTGCCAGCTCTCCAGCGCAGTCGACGGATATCATGGAAATACCCATAGAAGAGGCCTGGAAACTTTCTTTCTCAACTTCACAGAGCTTCACGTGCTGCTCAACGTTACCCTGCTTATAAGCTTTGATATTACTTTGGATATATCGCATAGTACGCTCTGCACAAATTAGTCAAAAGATCACGTTTGGCAGCTCGCGCCCGTTTCTGCTCAAATGAGGTTTAAGGTCTTTAACACTGATTTTAAGAAGTTACCTACTCAACTCAAATATGCGCAAACGTCAGATCTTTCCAAACAATAAGCGACATACTAAGAACAGAAACCACAGTACATTTTGAAAGAAATCTGCAGCAAGTAAAATAAAAAATTGTACTATATGTATATATATGTCCATCGTTATGGCCATGAGACCTCACCAATGCAACAGCGACTTCAGAAAAGTAAAGCAAACCAATCACATAATGCTGCCATAAATAACTTTGACTAAGTTGACTGAAGTTTCTCCGTGGCTAAAACTTTTCTATTAGATAAAACACTTTGGGTCACTGACCTTACATTGTAATGTTGTATGCTTGCAAAACGCCGCTCGAATGTACCTGCAAAAGATATGCACAAAGTTCTGGCATGTCAAGTTTTTTGTGGTGTCCTTTGAATCACGCAAAGATATTTCGCAAGTGGTATTTTTAGAGTGCTGGTAATATGAGAAATATTTACGATTTCCGCATTTGGCAAGGGAAAGCCGCAATAGTTGACACATATGTATGATATGTGCGTACACATGTTTAAAAGACGCTACCTTGATAAGACAGCAACCGCCTCAGATGGCGTGATATCGCGAGCATTTTGTTTAGACGAGTTAAATATTTAAATAAAAGCGTAGGAGCTTTCTTGATAAATTTCAAATTATAAAGTGATATAAAAGTATTTGCCAAAGACATGACTTCAGCAATGTGGAATTTCATGTGCAATTCAACATACACTTCACCAATGCCGAATTCAAATTGCACACAGTGCGAAACTAAGCGAAAAGTGAGCACTCCGATGGCAACGCAGCCGATCCTCAATTCAGCGTCAGCTGCAACTAATTTAAAAGTCTAAATCAGTTAGCAGCCAGCAATACATTCATTGTTTGCACAAAAGATCAAAGCGACGCGTTGCTGCAGTGGCGCAATGGCCTTTACACGCGAAACGCGCGCCTTCAATCGAGCATACGATCGCGCATGCGCACGCGCATGGGGCCACATTTTCCTCTGAACGTCCGCTGCCGCTGCCGGCGCGCTTCGACTTTATTGCCTTTGTTACGGAATGCTGCAATTTTCAACAATTACACTTGGAAAATTCTAGATTCAATGGCAAGACTTTTTGTTTATTTTTCAATTATTTTCATACGTTTTGTCGAGTAAAAATCAGCGCAAATTGCTGCACCTGCAGCTGGTGCACCAAACGCATTTAACTATGCGCTATTGTTGGCAAGTCATTACTGAGGTCTACTGCTCGATGGCGAGTCCTAGGGAGGAGTTGTGCTCGGCTGCATGCAATGCATCGCAATACTTGCAGTGTTCTTTCGTAGCTCGTGTCGTAGCTCGCCCGCACAAACATGCGACATACATTATTAATTTTGTAGCACAACAGTTGCGTCTCCCCTTGCTTTGCTGCCGTCACACTCACCTGCGGCGTAAATGAAAAGTTAATTATATTGAAGTTTGCGAATTCAGGGTCAATTTTTGCTAATTAGACACGCTTGCGTATGAGTAACATGATTTCCATACTCACACATCCAGCGACAAACAAACTCATTGGGCAGCAGTCAATTCAAAATAAATCGACCAATTCCATGCTAAGGAAATAGAAGGTAAGTAGTATTAAATTTAAATGCGGACTTATTCGCTTATTCCAGCTTGTTTATGGTCGCCTGTTCCATTAAATAATAGTCGATCCGATTTAGATCGTGTGATCGTAGTGCGGTGCAGCAGAGCATAAACGGCAGTTATAAGAACGAGCGTTTTTGCGTACACATTTTTTAATTTTACTTGATATTAGGGATGGCCAAAATCTGTAATCACAGATTACTGATTAAGATTACAAAGTAATCAGTAATCAGTGATTACTATGATTAATCATTAATCATTAATCATGAAATTCACCACGTAACAAAAAAGTGATTACAGTAATCAAAGTAATCATCGCATGATGGTTATATATATTCAGTGAGTATATTCAGTGTAGTCAGATTATATGATTACTTTTGAATATTTGTCAAATAAAAATTCTTTTAATTGGTTTTATAATGTTTTTTATTTGGACTCATTTTTGCGACAAAACAATATTTCGATTAAATAGAGAAGTTGAATCGAAAATAATAAATGCAATCTATTTAATTTTTGGCCAATAGCTTTGGCCAAAACTCGAATTTCAAAACTTTTGTCAGACAGACGGTTGTACCGTGAGAGGTTTGCCATAGTGGCATAAGAGAATAACCGATGATGGCAGAGTTGTATTATACAACAGAAACATTTCCTTAACCAAGGGATCTGCTTTTATTTGGCGGTGTATTTTGAATATTGTTGTAAAAATGTTTACACATGATAGGTAGGTATAGGTACAGTTTGTAACAAACTCCAAAAAACTAGCGAGAAAAACAAGTCTTGGACCAGGTTTAATCGCTTAAAGTAGGAGCAGTATCGGCTTAACGGGAGGGGCGGACCGCCCCGGGCCCCGGGCTGCGGTTGAAATGGTTGTTGAAAGGTTGTTTGTCACTTTTATCAATTGAAAGAGACACAGTATCGACAATTGATTTTGAAATTGCAATAACAAATTCAGTTCAATAAAAGCAAGAAAACATCCTTTCTAAATACCAATTGTTTGCAAATTTTCAAAAAATTGTTCCTCGAAGATTGCAATATTTAATTTTTAACTTAAAATTTTGTGCAAAGTATGCAAATACAAAATTCTAAGTTCAAAATTAAATATCGCAATCTTAGAGTTGGCTTGTAAACTAGTGTAAATTACACAATTACTTAACCTCATTAAACTTTGTAGACGTCAAACAAATTTACAGTTATTATTATTATTATTACTATAATTATTGGTTGGATAACAACACATCGTCCCGAAAATCCAGTTTTCTTCTTTAATATACTCTTTTACGAAAGCAATTCTATGCTCCTTGTCAGTAAGCTACTGCTACTGGGTTTTATAAAATATTTCTGTACATTTCTGAACTACTCGACACGAAAAATGCACCTAAAAATAAAAGTGTTTTCTAGACTGGAACTTTGAAATAGAATAAAATTTAGATGTATGAATCTACAGACTGAAATCCAAATCATGTATGTTTTCCCTACCTGACATATTTTGGTCCTGAAACTTCAAAATTGAAAATTTAGTTAAAAGGATGTCTTTCATTTGATACCCATATTTCCATCAATGCACAACCGCATATATTTAAAAAAATTTTTGAAATGTATATGTCCTTAAAATTTTAAAGTTTTTTAAAAAGGACTTTGGGCCAGAAAATGAAAAACTGACTATGCCAGATTACTATAAATTATCTCTAGTTTCACGTCTATATCCAAATTTGGATGGGTCTCGGCAAAAAAAAAATTTTTCGCACAGTGTAATAAATGTAAAGTTGGTGTTTTTACTCACTGTATCATCATTTGTCATTTTTCTTTCAATTCTATTGATTTTAGGCTTAATATTTGCTCAAAAAATATATAATAATAATATATCTTTCATCTTAGATTTTAAAACTAGGGGAGATCTTTTTTTTATCCATACAAAAAATATTCGAAAATTTATGATTTTTTGGTCGAAAAATTCACTTTGTTACAACTTTCCTTTGGGGACGTTACTTGTCAGTAACTTCCCCAAATCTCATCTGATTTGAACAATCTATGTATTCACTAAAAAGGCTAAGGTATTATCTTCTTCTTGAACGACGGACAGCTCGTGTTAATCAGATAATTCTTTCAGGAGATACGTGCTCATAACTAAAGCAACAGGAAAAAAAACTCGTTTTTCGAAGATTTTTTGAAAACGCTTTTTTAAAAAAAATTTTATTTTCAGTTTCGTGTTCAGCGGCCAAAGTTAGTCTAGAAAACACTTTATCTATGCACGCGATTGGATTTTTTGTCGAGTAGTGTAATGATGCACTCATTTTTTTAGTTTTAAGATGGCTTTTTGAAATGACGAGTTTGCTCTCCCAATAGTTTTCCTAATTTCACGAAAGTTTTTATCAAATTTGGAAAGATTTAGTAAGATTATCGTTATATCCATTTTTCATTTTTTCTCTGGGATTCTATTGCTTTATATAAAATTTCAAGCACATATACGTTTCAAAATAATTTGTCCCTTTACTGTCCATTTACTGTTCAATGGACTACAAATTAAAAAAAAAAAATTAAAAAGCATAACCGGAAATTCCAGTTATTAGTTTGTGGGGGCCCCTCCACCGTCGCCGCCCCGGGCCCCGAGCACCTTAAGCCGCCACTGAGTAGGAGTATGGTCTGCGTGACCCAGTGTGATCTCCAACGGTTAAACAATGCACCTTACGCCGAGCATGATACAATCAATACAGGTGTATTCACGATAGATATTCTCGCAAACGCTCTCGCTTCTATATAGATTTTGATATGAAAACAGTCTTGTTTCTTTTTTGTTAGCTTATTCTATTTTAAATTTCCTGCGTGCCTATACATCTGTGGAGTTCGGCTTAATTGACTCGTGAGGATTATTTTTTTAGTCCCTACCAAAGCCAGGCCACACAAAAGAGTTTTAAGTGCCACCCAACCAAGTTGTTCGTGGAGTTCAATTAATAAGATAATGCCAATTTCTTCTTTGTATATTTCCCCCTATCGTTCAACTTGTCCCCTAATAAATAGGCAAATTTCCATATAAGACAATGTAATTTTGTCTTTCCCTCGGAATACACTACCTGTAGGGCAAGACGCCGAGATTATAATGCAAATATTTATAAACCGACAAGTTTTGTTTTTGACAAAAATTCGCCTTCATATTTCTTGAAATACTGTTTACATCATTGGTGGGATTTAATTTGATGTCTTAACTTTTCCGAAAATTATCCTGCATATCAGCTGGTTGACAAACGAACAGACGGACGGACAGACAGCCAGACGGACGTACAATCAATCAACGTACAATCGGCAATCAAATAGACGGAAAAGGCTAGATCAATAGCCTTGTAGGCAAATGTTTCTAAAAACAGAGCAACGGCAATAATTGTAATCATTGATTACAGATTATTTGTAATCAAATTGATGATTACACAAAGTAATCATTAATCATTAAAAAATGATTAAAGGTTTTTTGTTCTAATCGGGTGACTACTGATTACTTTTTTTATGATTACATTTACCAAAAAGGGTGATTATTCAAAGTAATCATTAATATCATAAAAAATTATTACAGATTACGATTAATTTGTAATCAGAGTGTAATCATTACGCAAATGTAATGATTATGGCCAACCCTACTTGATATCTTTCGCCACGTTCCACCGTAAGAACTATGTTTTTTTTTGTTGAATTCATTATTCAATATTCTGCCATATTATTGCAAAATATTAAATTATCTTTCTTCAAGAAACAATTCGTTCCTCTTAAAGTCTTCAGGCTAAGTTAACCCTCTAGCGGGCAAGCCCGCCTCCAGGCGGGGTACACCAAAATGCGTTCGCTGAGTAGGCGACGAACTTTATTCATTTAAATATTTCTGATAATGATTTGGAAAAGTTCCCTTTAACTAACGGTATAAATTGTGACCATAAGTGAGCTACTTTCGGTTTTAAACCCATTTGAAGTGAGAATTTTTCGAATTCGGACGAAAATAATTATTTTCGCAAGAATGAGTTTTTCATAGTAAATCTTGGAGTTTGAAGCTGCAGAAAATTTTAGTAAGTAATTTCATATTTTTCTACCTTCTCTGCACTTTCTTCTATGCACCTGAATATGCTGTAATTTCGGCAGCCCCGCCTCCAGAAAACACACCTAACTCCTTTAAACACACCTAGCGAGGAAACGATTCGCCTAAGACAAAAGTTAATATCATTTTCGTCTTTCTCATGACGAAATTAACCAACTGTAATTTTTTTACAGCAATACAAAATTGGCCTGCTAGAGGGTTAAGTGCCTACAGTTATCCTGGAGTCGCGCTGCTTACTCGAAAATTCCTACCTTGCCTATCTCTGTGGTCGACTGGAAAGTACTGACGGAATGTTCGTTCTCGGACCACAACCGTATAGTCTTTTCAGTGGCCATACAAGTTGGAAGTTCACAAACCTATAGGAATCCGAGGAAGACTAACTGTCCTAGATTCAGTGCATTAGTTTCTCAGAAACTGGCATCGCGCAAAGCGAGAGCTACATTTGAAAGGAACAACATTGACAGGTCAGTTAATCTCCTGACGAAAGTAATTAACAAGTCTTTTAACGAATCTTGTCCTAAAAGTCGAGCTCCATGGAAAACCAATGAAGGTTGGTGGGCCCCAGAGCTAAGACAACTTAGAACAGATACTAGACGTCTCTTCAATAAGGCTAAACTTAGCCCAACTGAAGAAGAATGGGGAGCCTACAAGGTTAGCTTTAATAAGTTTACGAAGATTATTAGGGCGGCCAAGCGGGACGATTGGAGGAATTACTGCGAATCCCTCGACAATGTTAACGAGGCCACCAGACTTCGTAAGGTGCTAGCTGGGGCATCACACACCCCTGGCAGCATTAGGAAATCTGACGGCTCATGGACAGAATCGAGAGAGGAGCTTCTAGAGACTCTCATGAGCACCCACCCACGATATTGAGGCGGCCTTTAATAATGTCACCTTAGAGGCAATAATCAATGCACTTAGAAAATTCGAAGTGGACGAGAAAGTGGTGAGGTGGACCAGTGACCACACGGGGCACACCTCAGGGGGGCGTCCTTTCGCCTCTGCTGTGGCTGCTTGTGATAAATATCATCCTCGAGATCTTCGGAACCAGGAGGCTACGAGTAGTAGCATATGCGGACGACGTGACTATCCTGATCCCTGGAATCCTCTGTCCACCATCAGTGATCTCATTGAGTCTGCTATAGGAGAACTCTCCAGGTGGGCAGAGCAGAATGGTTTAAGAGTTAACCCCTCGAAAACGGTTATGGTACTGTTCACCCGGAGATACAAATTACCGGAGTTAAGACTGCCGAATCTTAGCGGCACCACTATCACCCTCTCACCCGAGGTGAAATACCTTGGAATACTCGATTCCAAGCTTTCTTGGAAGCGCAACGTAGAAGAGTGGGTGAAGAAGCGCTTGAATGCCTTCTACATTTGTCAGAAGGCTTTCGGGAAAAAGTGGGGATTGCGGTCGAGCATTGTCCACTGGATGTTTACAGAGATCATTCGGCCAATCTTATGTTACAGAGCCATCGTCTGGCGGCCGGCCATGGACACCAGGTCCCTGACGATGCAACTGACGAAGGTACTGAGACTGGCGGCTATGGAAATAGCAGGAACTA
This sequence comes from Melieria crassipennis, assembly GCA_963668005.1. Taxonomy (NCBI): domain Eukaryota; kingdom Metazoa; phylum Arthropoda; class Insecta; order Diptera; family Ulidiidae; genus Melieria; species Melieria crassipennis. The sequence continues at coordinate 81,834,007 of OY764961.1, read as the reverse complement.
TCAAAAGTACGAGGCCAGGTACAGAACATCAATTAGATTCCTGGACTATCTGATTCCATACTTGGATATTAATACGCGCGCACTTACCTCCTATCCCTCAAGGGAAGAATGGGGACTTGCAAGTGTGACAAGAGACGCCTTCATCACCATTTTCACAGACGGTTCTAAGATGGAGGAAGGTAGAGGAGCTGGTCTCCACTCAGATGTACTAGGGGCACAACGGTCTTTCAGACTTCCGGACCTCTGTAGCATCTTTCAGGCGGAGATTTTTACAATCTGGAAAGCTGCTGAACTAATCCGCGACAGCGGATTATCACCCACGGATATCATAATCTATGTGCATAGTCAGACAGCCCTTAGAGCGCTGGAATCAGCCACGGTGAAATCAAAGGTTCGCGGCATCGGACATCACCGAGTCACTCTCTGCTGGGTTCCGGGACACTCTGGAGTGGCAGGAAACGAGGCAGCGGACGAGATGGCAAGAAACGGGGTCGCCCTGCCTCTCACCGAAGTGGATAACTCTGTGCTCCCTCCGGTTGAGCAAAAATTACATCGAGTCCTCATGGCGGGGCAGAACTTATTGCAGGCAATATGGCCCTTCCCTTTCCTTGAGGAAAACACGATTTGTACTGTCCCGGAGTCGAACCTCTATTAGGGTCAAGGTTCCTGGCAGACTTGGCTTGCGCGGGAAGAGTTGAAATTTCGGTTCTACTCTCCTTCATCAAGAGGTCGAACTGGTTTGCCCTGGACCTAGTTAGCTCCGGAAATAATTTTTATACTACTAGAGAACTACTTTTATGAAATAATAACAAATTTTTAATTGTTGTTGGAACGCACAACGAATAATTGTCCAACTTATTCGTTGTGCGTTCTATTAAAAAAATCTATTCTATTAAAAAAATCTGTTTTGAAGCAGTGATGCCGATAGCCTTGGTTTTGTCGCCTACGAAATAACATAGAGACAAGCTCTGAGATCAGCAACAGCCACTACTGCGGTATATGACCACCGTGTAGCTGTGCAGTCCTCAAAATTATCATATCCATACAAACATTCTGATTCTCAATTTTCACAGATGCAGTCGTGTCGCTGCCGTCGTCTATGTGTTCGGGCCAATAACGTTCTTATGGATACAATTATTTTGCTGACTGCACGGCCACAGGACCATCGTCCGCAGTTGTCGCTGTCGCCGACCTTAGAACTTTTCTCTATGCTATTTCGTAGGCGACATAACTGGCGATGGCCTACACTACTCGGCAAAAAATGGGTTAACTCCAGTTAGAGCTCCAGTGCTTGAGCGGGTTAATCGTTGTTAGACCTGCGGTGATGGCATCTCATTACTCATCCCCGCTGAGCAACTACCATACACCTACATGTAAAATAGAGTCACGCATGCCACGATTCGTCGATTCTCCAAGGAGTCAACCCTATGGCCCTATGGATGGCTTACTCTCTTCAAATTATATTTGAAAATGTACTCTGACAAAAAATGGGGGCTTGGGAAAATTTCGGTGACTTCTGGCTTTTCTCTTAAGAAATTTCTTGACAAATCTGAAAACAAGTTTGTTTGGTTTGTTATTATTTAATTTCGAAAGTGTAAACAAATTGCATTTTCCACAATATCTGGCACCGAAAATGCAAATACGTATAATGTATACATACATATGTACATGCATAATGCATACATGTATTTATATGCGAGCGATGTTACAAAGCAACGAAGGGTTGTTCCTATTGTGGAAGCATCTGGTGATAATCGCTTTCATCGGTTTCACCAACTTGGGGACCTTGATTTATTACATCGCGGTGTGGATAACTTTATTAGATTATTGCAATAAAAAATACTAGATGGATTTTTAACTACACAGAGTTTCATGTAGTCTTTCAAATGCAACTATCCAAAAGCTCAGTAATTTTCAGTTGGGCAAAAGTCCAGGTGGTCTTCTGAGCTCATACACCATACCGCCGTGTTATTTCCGCCTTGTCAACGTTTGCCGAATGCCCCACAAAAGCGTTGTGCAAACTTCACATTTCAGACAACGAACGCTCGCAAACGAACATAAAAGCTAATCAGTAGTCGAGCCCAAAAACTACATACTTATGTACACTCCAACATCCGATACAGTGAGGACAATACGAAAAAATATGTGCAACTTGTACTGCAAAGCATTAAACAACACAACCAAATATAGAAAAAGTCAACATAACGAAAATTACTAAATACAATAGCAACAATTACACCAACACCCTAACGAAAGCACAGCAACAACAGCAACAGCGCGACTTCATTGTGCAAATAGACTCAAACAAAAAGTTACTCACAAATAAAATATGGAAAAGCGACAACTTTGTTGGTTTTTCAAAGTACCAAGTTTTACATTTTAGCGTGCGGTTTCAATAGCACAGCAAAGTGAAAACAACAAATGGAACCAATAAAAAATGTCCACAGCGCTAGAGAATAAATATAATAATAATGGCAGCCAAAAAAAATCCGGTGACTCAGCGGCACATGTGGCTGCGGTTGGCATTCCCCAAAACCACAATTGGACGCAAGCAACGCGCTCGCTCTGAAAACAGAAATAAATAACATAAATAAAGCGAGAAACCAGAGCCAAGCCACACCGCACCGAACCACGCCAAGTGCTCAGAAACAGCTCAGCACAGCGCGCGTGCTGGCCAGGAACTCGCCGCTCACAGCAGTAACCATAAGGTCTGTGGCACATGCCAGCCGCTCGAAGACCATGCACCCGCATTCGACAAGCCAATACACAAACACGCTTGCCACACGCTTGCTTCACTGCAAGCCGGAACACCATAAGAGGCAAACAAGAAATCGAAATGAAGAAAAACAAATTGAAAGCAAAACTCGTCCACCAGTTGCACGCTTCTAAAGGTTTTTGCACCAATGTGAGGTTGGTCGGAAATCATTCGAATTAACACGAGTGGAAAACTAATTATGCGGCCGAAGGGTTCTTTGCGGGAACTTAAAAAATGATAAGCGCTAATAGTGGCAATCGGTACCAATTATGTACATACATACATACATATATGTGTCAAGGCCATCAAGAACGGCCTGGAACGCATAGATGTACTATGCGGATGGCTCAAAACCACGCGATATACATTAGTCAGAAAAAACTTGCGTACAGGCAAGTCAAAATAATTATGTTATCATCAATTTTGACTTCAAAAATGGGTTCTCTGTTTACAAAAACTTATCCACATTATTCATATATGCCTTAACTGCACTTTTTGTTCGGTTTTAGATGCATTAAAACAAACATTTTCCATGTATTCGTTTTTACTGACAATATACTAAAAAAACGGTGCAGAAAAAGTTTGCGTACAAAACTATATTAATAACGACTTTCCGGTTATGCTTTATTTTTATTTTGGGAATTTGTATTCCATTGAGCAGTACTTAAACGGACTTGTAAATTATTTGTACACGTGTATGTGCTTGAAATTATATGGAAAGCAATAGAACCAAAGAGAAAACAATTAAAACAAACAAAAACAAAAATTTTATAATTTCGTGAAATTAAGGAAACCTTTGCGAGAGCACATTCGTCATTTCGGAAAGCCATCTTCATTTTCGAAAAAACCAGAAATTCTTGCTTCTTTGCTACGATCTGGACATTTTCTTAAGAGATTAGATTATTTTGCGATCAGTGCATCATAATCTTAGGCTACTTGTATCCAATATCTTCAGAAATGTACATGAAATGTATTTTATAAAACCCACTAGCAGTGACTTTATAAGAAAAGTCCTTAAAAACATATTTTCCCTACATAACAGCATGTAAGAAGCCCATATTTAGCTTACTAACAAGGAGCACAGAATTTCTTTCGTGAAAGAGTCCATCAAAGAGTTTAGAGAAGCGGACTTCCGGGACGAAGTGTTGTTATCTATGGAAAGTAGAAAGATTTATTATTCTCTGATAATGGTTTGGCGTATTTTTGGCATTAAAAGGCTTCTATTAATTTCAAGAGGATTCAGTTAATAACAAAAATCTGACATTAACAGTAAAGCATAGCATATGAGGGGGTATGGTATGGGGCTGCATGTAGGGTAAAGGAGTGAGCAGGCTGTTTTGTTTTATTCAGAAATGGTTCCGGGGGGTTATTTACATATTCTAAAAGCTTATGTAAGCCAAAGTTTGAAAATTTTTGATCAGATTCCAACATTTATTTTCAACTTTACGATGACCTTAGGGCGCAATGAATACCATGTGAAGCTAGCTTTGCTATTAACCGGGTCAAAAAAGTTGAAAACGTTCGTCCCTAGTCACCTAACGTGCATTTAATTAAATATATAAGGGTTTATAAAAATATAACAATTCAAGGATATAACAAAAGAACAGCTGAAAAAACACATATTTTAATCAAATTTATGCCGAAACTTCTGCAGGGAGTTCCAATAAGAGAAGCATATCAAAAAAGTTATTAATTTTTGGACAAAACTTAGTTTTAATTAAATGTTTGCTACATAACCTTATCTTGTACACAAAATTTTCCTGATGTTAATTCATTATATATTTTGTTTTTGGTCCTAATTTTACAATTCGGTCAAGATTTTGTTGATGTTATATTAATAGAATAAAAGAACTAAGTTTATGGAACAAAAAAAATAGTTTGTTTTTGAAAAATTACTGAAAGTGAATTCTTTTTCATATGAAAAAACTATGTATCCCTTATAAGCAAACTTATTCTGGCTAGTGTATCCTGTATTGTAGCGTCTTCCGAGCAGAGATGGCCAGTATATTCGAAGCTTACAGTTGTTTTAAAAAATATGATATTGGTAGCCAAGTCGTTCTAAAGCTATGTATTTAGTCTCCAATACATCGTACACTGTACTCGAAGCGGATACTGTGCTCTCTTAATGTGCTTACTAACGAGCTGCAACAGTAACTTGTGTAAGACAGGACACAGAGATATTTTATGGATCTGTAGGAAAGAGGAGCTAGCAAAGCCGGGACCAACTCAACCAGGTCTCAGTATTTTCTCTAAAATAGGACCAAATCGGAACTGTCGCAAGCGAGAGACAGAGATCATCACCTGCCCTACGCTACTGACCAAACGCAATCACGATCCGGAAGCGTCGCTATGTTATCTACTCAAGACCACTCCACAATTTTAATTTTTTTTTTTGCTTAAACAAAACAAAAATGTTAAAAGGTTCAATTCTCGATTTTGCCATAGTGCATGTTTTTAAAGATTGCTTGAATACCATTGCACGGATCGGTTTGAAATTATTGCTGTAGTTTCAACTGCTCTTTAATTATCTGCTTATTATATTACTAAGATATTTTTTCAAAATTTACTATTTATTTTTATATAGTTCTATATTCTTTAGGCAATAATATATATATTATGAAACTTAATGGACAAAATTGGTCCAAATACCAAGTCTTTAACTCTACTAGAAAAAAGCCTAGGAGTAAAGGAGAAAAGAATTCCTAAATTGCCTAGTTAGGTCTTAGGTTTGCTCATTAGAGTGGCATTACCACTTATGCCCCGAACACATAGACGACGGCAGCGACACGACTGCAACTCTCAAAATATAGAATCAGAACAATCGCATGGGAACGATTATTTTCACGACAGCACGACAACACGAACACCAAATAAAGATGTTGCTGTCGCTATTCTCTATTTCGTAGGCGTCAAAACCAAAGCAATTGGTATCACGGCTTAAATTGGCAACATCGATTGCTTGTTTGCATACTTTGCTCAGCTGCTTCATGCGCCAAATGCGCAATATTTGTTATTTTGGTAATTGCGTTAGCAAAACTAACGAACGATTTTAAATTATTCATTGTTCAACTTCAACACTTTCAAACAAATACGAACTTATGAAAATTCAAGCGCCAGAAAACTTATGATTATTGTGTTGCTGCTGTTGCTGCCGCCATCATTGTAATCACGTCGCCAACTACACCTCGACCATTGAAGCCGACGCCATCTTGCAGTTCCGTGGCTGTGTCGCTGCCGTCGTCTATGTGTTCGGGGCATTAACTTTAGAAATAGCCAAAACTATTTCGCATAGCAGGAAATCGGCCGGCCTTACGATTTCCAATTATGATATTGAAATGGGCCTTATGTTAGATGTTATGTGCTCCCTTAGGATTCGTTAGCGGCGCCGAAAACTGTTTTCGAGCGAACACGCTCTGCATTCACCCGAGTGCCAAATAACAAAGTGAGAGAATCGCATGAATGGAGAAAAACAAACTTTAACAACAGAAACAGGTTTTTGTAATTCCATTGGAAAAACAGACAAATCAAAACATGCCAGTACTTTTTTACTCAATTTTTTGGTAATACTACCATTGTGACTCTGGTTAGTTCCAGCACTATCTGCGGCTCCGTTCTGCAGAAGAATTCAGCCGCAGAAGAATTCAAGCGCAACTGGGTCAGTTCGCGTTTGCTGCCGGCGTCGATTTTGCATCGTTGTTTCTATAGAATTCATGTCTACGAGTATTTGAAAATAACAAAGCGGCTGCAAAAACGCGCCAAGTTGTGAAATTATAAAAAGAGAAAAGCAACAAAGAAAGTAACGACGCGTCTTCGATCGTCTGCTCTACGGCGCGCTCGCCATATTAGTGCTTCATGTCAATTTGTGATATTGCGAAATTCGGCGACGGCTTTAAGGTGTGTAGACGGCTCATTGCTGTTACTGCTTTTGTTGTTGTTTTCAGTTCGGCGCTTTTGTTTGGTTTACGTTTTACAGTACAATTTCTTATCTCACACATAAAAACCAATCGGCTGACCGACCGATCGACCGACCCAGCGCTGCAGCGCCAACTTGAACACAACAACAAGGCCTTTTGTGTTCACGCCGTGGCGCCGTTCTATTTGCACGGCGGCCAAGCTGGACTTGATTCCTGCGTTCAGCGCCGCGTTTTATTTACACTTTATTGCGATGTTATCTGCCGCAGGGGAATTTCTAGTTCTTCGTGTTGCATTGTGGCAATTTTATTTGCGTGCAAATGTGGGTTTGGTTTCGGTTTGACTGTCGCAAGCGACAGTAAATTCACGATCAATTACGGCAGCAGTGCTCGACAATGAATAAAGCCTTTTGTTATAGGGTAATTTCAGCTTTTCGAATTGTTCCTTTATCTAATAATATGCTCCCGTATTTACAGCAGCAAAACACCCTATCTCTAGTAGGGAAAACTACCAATGGTCGTCAAGTGGGCTCGATGAATCTTAAGCTAGAGTCGAACAAAGCTCAGTGTGGTCCGCAATGAAATGTTAAAGTCATAAATTAATATCTGCCACATTGGGCTCTGAGGGGCCACCAAGTCAGCCAAATAAAATAACTCAATTAGAGTCGTGTCTGGGTATAGTGAACACCCTATATAGTGAACACCTCGATATAGTGAACACCCAAATTTTGACATCGAGCCTCTAAATATAGAAAAAAATTTTCAAGCAAAAAACAAAAAGTGTATTTTGAGCAAATAAAACGAGTTTTTGAGCAAAAATGTTGACCTTGATATAGTGAACAACCTCAACACAGTGAACAGGCCTTGCAATAATTAGTTTTTACTATATCCAGACACCACTGTATATTCATAATTTTTGGCGAAGAATAAATAAAAAGAGTGCAAATTGCTGCATAACTGAAAGAAACAAAGGACATGGTCAACGTACCAAATGGTGAGGAGCCAATCTTTTCGCAGAGTTTTGTATAAAACAATTTACTACTTGGTCAAGCGAGCTACAGTAATAATAAATTAGCTACAGTAATAGTTAGTTGAATCATTGAATACTTTTTTATAAAATTAAAAGTAAAAAGAAACTGATACTTGTATACTTTTTCCGTATGTACGTACATACATATAAGTATAAGTATAAATATATTTTTGAGGGGAAGATAGAGCCAATATAAATGCAAACTTAAAAAAACAAAACACGACATACTGTCTAACGTTGATACAAGTTATAAACAATATTTTACAGAAAAAGTCAAATACAGAATTATTCAACCAATTCCGATGTCGTTATGAAAAAGTTTTGAACGAGTAAGAAGTCAAAAAATGTTTAATGGAAAACGCACTTTGCTACAATTTTTCGTACTCTAGAAGAAAATTACAAAAAAGGGTTCGAAATTCCAGCAATGCGAAGTGCGAATGTTAATGAACTTAATTTTAATGCTCATAATTTACATAATTTATTTCCATAAAAGTGCATCAGCTCTCGAAAATACGGTAAGAAAAACTTCTACCGCTATAGAAAAAAACAAAAAGTAATAGTAAGTAAGTAATATTATTTGAAAAGTGTTTGTTGTACACTTTTCAAATAATCTCAATTTTCTAAATAATCCACTAATGGAATACCACAACGTCATTGGCATTTCCTAGTTTGCTTGAAGCGGCGTACCCCAACACGAGTCCACACTTTACATAACAATAAAACATTGGCGCAAGCATATAAACTGCGATTATTGTAAACACTTCGAGATTCCGACACCAAAAGAAATCGCGAAATTCACGTATGGCATACGTTAAATGTATAATAAAAATACAAACTTGAAGATGCAAATAAGTAGGCAGAAGCAAATAAATAGTTGTATTGCGAAAAAGTAGGTTAATCTATGTACAGGTAGACCTCGCTTAACACGCCCTCGTTCTAACACGGTTCACATTTTGCGACACATTTTCGATTAACACGTAAAAAGGATCGGTCTAACACGGTATTGAAACAAAAAAATGCTCGTTATGTTTCCCTGAATTATACACTTGCATATATGTACATACAAGTACATATGTACAGGCGTATACAAAATGCATTGCAACAAATTTAAAGAGTGCAAGACCTCACGGCAGCCGCCGCACAGTGTCGCGAGTAGGGACAAAAATCAAAAAAATGAATTTCGTAAATATAGAAAAATAAGTTTGTAGTACTGAAGTAAATACCTCAAATTACTAAAATATGAAAACGGATTTAAAAAATATCAATTTATATACCGATGGCAGGCCACCAAACTTGCACTTTGTGAAGGTGGGTGACTTGGGTAGAAATTATTGCAATTTGTTGAATGTAAGTTCGAGGTCTCTTATTGAAAAATTTCCCATGGAACCTTATGTTAAGTAAATATATTCTATAAATATACTATTTTTGCAACTCTGTGGAAGCTTTCACTCTTTTGTTATGCTTTCCATATTCCTTGTACCGTTACTTAAAGAAACGTCAATTCGTAGGAATAAAAGTGCAGTGTCATCAAACTTTAGATAAACTTTAAAAATACTCCTTCTCACTCCTTCGAGATTTTACAGTGTGATATAGCTGAAAGTATGTATTAATAGAAACCATGGACTTTAGCTGCATTCAACATTTTCAGTGGCGTATGCAGTCAAAAATAGGGTCCTTTTTGCAACATGGTTGGCAGGAAAACATAGCGACCACTGCTGCGTTTCGCTTGAGCTATACATTTTTGTTTGTAATAATATGCAAACACCACTTGATTTGGAAAAATTACAAAAAAAAAAGGTAGATTCGATGGAAGGCTTCGGTAATACTGGATGGCTTGCCATCGAATCAAGGCAACTTTCGAAAAGAAGCAAAACTGGTTAATGTCTTCAGAACCAATTATAGCAGTTAATAGGAAAATTAAAGGTAAACATGAAAACCGAAACTCTGATATTATGCAATTTAAAAAAAATTAATTTAGAATTGTGTCAAAAATAGATGTAGAGGGTTAAATTTGAATAATTCATCATCGGAAACCGATTGTCCTAGCAGTACAGATTAAGAAATTGTAATTTTTAATGAAAATATATGCTATACTGAATTAAATAAGAGATGTTATTATTTTCTATTTGGGTTTGAAATTACTTAGATGCGCATAAGTATGAACAGATATTTGTAGATTTTTCAAAATTTCTTTTTTTTATAACAAGCGTATTTGTAAGTTGATCGAAAAAATGGCATATGTGTTTATATTGATGATATGATATGCTGTACCAAATTTCATCAATATTTCTTTTATAGTTTTCGAGATACTGTCAACTTAGTATTTGGTTTGTATGGGAGGTGGGCGTGTCCGTGGGGCGATTGAAGAAATTTTTGGTGTATTAACTTATCTTTATAACAAAATCATATGTACAAAATGTTATTTCTGTACGACTACTCCTTCTATTTTTGTCCCTCGCTACTATGGACTCGCGACACTGTGCGCCGTGGCTCAGTTGGTTAGTGCGTTGGACCGCGAGTCGAAGGCAGCAACCTCAGGTTCAAATACTGCTTGTAATAACACCTAAAAAAATAACAGGAAAACTCGTTTTCTCTTTCGGTGGCTGTCCTCTCAGTTGGAAATGGCAAACCTCTGAGAGTAAAAATTGCTTATGAAAAAGCTCCCAACCTGCCGTTCGGAACCGGCATAAAACTGGGACCTACAGTCCACCCGCGTACAAATTCACACGCACAACACGGGTGGTTGCGGGAAGCTAGGCCTTAGTCTCGCGTAAGCGGGCTGTCGTGCCAGTCAATTAAAAAATTAAGACCTCACTTTAATCATCATCATATGCATGTTTCAAACAATTATTTATATACATATAGCTAGACCCCGCTTAACACGGCACTTTCGAGGAACGTATCTACCGTGTTAAACGAGGTCCACCTGTATACTATTTTATAAAACCAAATGTGACGTTGCTTTTTTAAGGGGGGTAGTCAGGCAGATTTTTTTCAAAAAATCGAAAATTTTTTTTTGCAGTTTTGGTCTATTTAAACCCTTAGGAATATGTAGAAACCTTTCCTTCCTTTACCTCGGAGTGTATCCGAAAGCGATTGAAAATGAGATTAGCTGTAAGGGCTCGCGCGCTCGAATCGCACACCTGGCACGTGAAGTAGAGAGCCATTCATTTGTACTTCAAAATGAAATTTGTTTGGTATGTTTCAGATCATCCAAAATGGAGAAATCGTGTCAGCCAGATTTCAAAATGGCGTCTTCCGGTCGCCCTTATCTCCCCCGGATATTAACGAAAATTTATAAAAAAAATGTTGTTCAGTACTCAAAACTATGTACAATAACATATACAAAATTTTTAATGTGGAATAAAAATTTGTTTAATTAAGCCACAATCATGCAAAACCCACTGAACCGATTTAGATTAAATAAGCACCAAATAATATTTTATGTGGGGAAATGGTACATAGGCTATATGAGATTGACCACGCCCCCTTCTTAAGACCACTATGGTAACAAAACGTATCTATGGTATGGTTATGGGTAAATGAGTGCCAATATGGGTATCAAACGATTCAGCATGTCATTGCGATAAACATAGGCTATAATATAATCGACCACGCCCACTTTCCGCGCTCAATTAACTAACAAAAGAAAGCTACACTACATGTTTGTATATAAATATTGATATCAAATAAGTCTGTTTGATAAGCGTAAACATAGGCTATATAAGACTGACTACGCCCACCTGGTACGACTTCTCGCCACGCGCACTATAACAACAAATCAGCCATGGTATATTTGTCATAGCAATATGGGTGTCAAACGATTCAGCGTGCCATCGAGGCAAATATTGGCTATAATACGATCGGCTACACCTACTTTCTGCATCTACAGAATCAAATGATTCTGCGTCCGATTGATGATAACATCATCATGACATGGAAGAAATCAGTTATGGTATTCGTTTGAATTTCAAACTTTCAAACTTTGAAATGCGATATGGATATCAAATATTTCAGCGCGTCCTTACGACAAACATGGCTTTATGAAAAAGGCCACTGCCATGTGTGAGCCCCCACACTTATAAAATAATCAGTAATTTAGAATGGTTATCGATGCTTTTTTATTAAAACCAACGTTTTTTAAAAACTTTTTTAAGCTACAATCAGGCAAAAACCACTGAACCGATTTAGATGAAATAAGTACCAACAGATTTTGTATGTGTAGGAATAGTACGTATTCTATATAACATTGGCCACGTATATGAGATGGCTGCAGCTGTCTGACACTATAGAAACTGAAATTGGCTCCGTCGTATTTAAACATGAGGTTGATCATACCCGCCTGTCACTATATGTACTTATATGTATGTATGTTTGAACCAGTCCTCTTGAAATGTCTATAATATCTTATAGTTTTTAAGAAATGGGCCATATATTATACTTGGTTTCGATATTTTGAGGTGTATGGAGCGTTCATTGAATTATCAGATATTTTAAAAAATTAATTACGAAGTTACCGTGAGCAAAGCCGCGGGAAAAATAGTATTTTTTAAGAGGCAGTGAGTCATCGAAAATCCAGAGAGAGCTGGCGAGAAGGGTGATAGTCTAAAGACGTCACGAACATAAAGTCACAATAAACACAAGGCGTACAAAAAAGTGCAATCGACGTCATTGACAGTGAGCAAAGTTACTTTAACTGTACAGGTCGACCTACACTTAAGCAGCACCCTTCAGGTGTAAGCGCTAATTTGCCATTGTATTTGAAAGTAATAAATATCAAAAGAATATAAAAATATTTAGTTAAAGTAAATACAGTAAAAAGTATGTAATTTTTTCGTAATATGTATTTAATTTTTTTTAGTTGTGTGCATAAGTACATAGTGTAAATGGCCAACACCCTGCTGGATGAAATCAAATACGATGTACAGTTTGTCAAGTAAATGTTTGCAAACTGAAAAAGGTAGAAAAATTATTTTGAAAAGCTTATAAATATAACAGGAATTGCAATATTTTGAAATTTTTTTAAGATATAGATTAATAGTAATGTCTATTTGATACGCGAAAACAGTGTGAAACTGTCTTCAAACTGTCAAAAAATTCGTCTTCTTTCAAAACCAAGATTGCATTGAAAATTTGGCGCTGTATATTCTGAACAAATTCATGAGATATGTACATACATCATTTCCGCATTCTATTTGTATATCCAAAGCCATTTCCCTTATTGAGATACGGGGGTTTTCACGAACTTTTCGGACGATTTTTCTTTCTTCTCTGTCAGACAGTTTTCTGGGTCGTCCAGGAGCATGATACAATTACAAAGGTAGTGTATTCCGGGAGAAAGGCAGAATGGCAATGCCTTATACAGAGTGTTGGTTATAATGATGGGGAAATTTTCACAAATAGGGGACAAATTAGTACTTGAAAATGGCCTTCAAGCGATAACACAAAATAAGTTATGGACCTTTAGATGGACATATTGTGATACAAAAATAACAGTCTTAAAGCCTAGATGGATACAGTTTGATTTCGGCATTTTTTGAATGATTTAATTGAAACGTAAATTCTTTTTTCGTGTACCTATCAATACATGTAGACATAAGAAAACAAAAAAAAACAACATTATTTTTCATTTCAAATTCAATAAGGCATCGAGTTGACAGCTTTTGGGAGTGCGCCTATTGGGAATACACTACCTTTATAATTGTATCATGGTCCAGGAGATACTTTCAAATCAATCGCCCTTCAATACCCGAATCAAATAGACATTACTTTGATATTATATGAGAGTGAAATATTCAATTAATCTATATTTTTCAAATAATTTCAAAATATTGCAATTTCTGTTATACCTATTATAAGCTTTTCAAAATAATTGTCTACCTTCTTGAAGTTTGCAAACATTTACTTGACAAACTGTATGTAGTTTATAATCCGACTGAAGCAGTGTAAAATATTTAATTACGTTTCGTTTTTGCACATTCACAACACTCAGCGGAGCATTGGAATGTTGATAATTTCCGGAGCAAAGGGCTTTAGAGCGAGTGATGTCAGCACTTTTGTTCGAATCAAGAGAAAGAGAATGCACTCAACGATAGTGTTGATCAATTGGCTTGATAAGAGCGTCGCGCAACACATTTAAACAGTAATTAGCAAATTATCTAATAGTTGCCTTCTAGCAAGTCACGCAACAACATGGTTTTCCAGAGCTGTTTGTCCACATTTCATCCAAATTGGCACATTTATCGCATTTTGTTTTCATTCTGATCGTTCGCTTTCGAAAGATATTTACGTATATGCAGACGGAGATATTTGCAGGCCACCACTTTTGGCACATTGCTTCATGCCCTTACGCTGCCTTTCAAGCAGTGGTGGAATACCAGCATTTGCAACATGACCGACGCCACGATCGTTGCTCGTTGACGCTGGCATTTTCCACTCAACCTCCCGCTCGGAAAACTTGGCGCAGAGGCATCGGTTACATTTTGATTGGCCGCTGATCGCGTCAGTTGAGTGACATCTACTTGAGTGACATCCGTTGAGCTGAACGGTGCAAATTAGCTGGCAGAGGACTGCTTCCATTGTACAATTTTTCGGCGTTCTTCGAGTGAGTCATTATTTGGGTGTGTGCGCCGCATACTTTAGAGTTTAATATTTGAACTTGTTTTGAATGCAAATTAACTGAAACTTTACATTACGCTTCTTAATTAAGGCCTCTAAACTAAAGCTGCCGATGTAACGCTCACTTTTCTCAACTTAGTACAAGAAAATGTTTTACTGACATACATATGTATGTAGGCAGGGGCGTAGCCAGAACTTGGTCATGGGGGGAGTTGGGGTCTACACATTTTTTTTGCCAATTTAGTATTTCGTACTTTTTAAAATAAACTGCACTTTTCAAGCAGGCCATTCTGTGGTGGAATTTTTTCCCGATTTTTAGTCCCGATTTTCTAGTGAACCGAATTTAATGAAATGAACCAAGTTTATGGTGATGATCGTTTAGCCCGTGGCAGAGTTCATGAGTGGTACACACGACTTAAACCCGATTGTCAGGACATAAATGATGACCAACGTTAGCCAACAGAAGCCAGCGGTAAGGCGGTAATTCATCAAAGATCAGTCAAAATCTTCATTGAAATTCTTCAAATTGGATTAAAACATCTCAATAAGATAAATTATAGCATTTTAACTGAACATTCGGCTGTCGAAAGCCGCCATCTCATCGATCGACACTTGTGACTGATTTTTTTACTAAAAGTCAAATTTCAAGCATTAACCACTTCCCGTTTTCGTCTGATGCGGAACCGTGCGACTTTCACCTTTCCAAAAAAATGCAAAAAGTGTTTGAGGACGTAGAAGCGATTAAAAAGGCTTGTACCGACATATTCAAGGACATCCCTGCCGACAATCTTAAACACCCATTAGACATGCTTTTAGATTGTGTAAATCGCTGCTAAATCGATTTTGCCAAACAAATTTCTTATTATTTATTATAGTTTAAAGACCTGTTTGCTAATGTGATTGAAAAAGTTGAATAATTATAGACTATTGGGAGGGGGGTTCTGAGCTAACGAGAGATGCTCCAACAGTAGTTGGTAATCAGTAACTAATAAACGTAGAATAATGTATGAAATAATAACAAATGTGGACAATAGAGATATGCACTAAAAGTGTCAGCTATTATTATTAACTAATCATTCATTGGTGTGTATAGAAAACATTTTTATATAATTCACTACTATAGCTCTCCGAATATTGTATTCTAATCGCTGAGTTATTAATCTATCTCAAAATTTTATAATATAACCACAGAACTGTAGCACCGAACTGTGGTACCGAAATTCTGTGAATCATGTGGTGCTAACTGACAATAAACTATCATAAAGCATCAGTCACGAGTTGATGATTTGCGATGGCAATCACAAAAAAAACCAAATACCCAACGATTAGTTGATCTTCAGCCACAGCAAACTCCGAAGGAATCAACACTAACTTCAATAATATTTCTAATATGTGTGACCTATGTGTTTTGCAATACTTACCACTGAATCCGATCGAATTGAGTCGGTGGTCGCGCGGCTGGTGTGCGCCGTGACACAATTTATTACACATTCGATTAGGTTCACCATCAGCACGAGTGGTTTTTTCAATTTACTCACTTTTGTTTTGACTTTTTTCATGCCTGTTTTTGTTGTGATTCTATTCTTGATGCTGCTGCCTGTTTGTTTTTGCTGTTGTTGTTCTAGCGCGTGCTAGCTGCATTAGTCACCGGTAGCTGGCAAAACGACGCAGCCAAGAAGACGCTGCCGCACGCTTCATCCAGCCAGCAACGATCGTTGTCGCCGCCGCCACCGCCGTCGCCATCGCCATTGTCGCCGTCGTCGTCGTCGTCATCGTCAGCACACACAACGCTTGCGGCCAGTGAGCAAAGCCCGCACGCTAGCTGACGAGCGCCGAGCCAGTCAGTCAGCGAGCCAGGCAGCAGGGTAAACGTACGCCAAAAAGTGCTCAGCAACATTTCAATTCGAACGTTTTACAAACGCGTACGTACGTAAACACACGCGGCAATTCGCGTCCGCATGCAAATTCGCATGCGACAAGAAACATTCCACGCTGGCTGACGCGGCGGTGGGCGCGGGCAGAACGTAAACACCCCACAACCTCGCGTGTTGTAGATATTATAAAAGTGTTCTTACCGAACATAATATCGAGTAATTTCAGCTGTTCTGGCCAGCAACAGCAACAGCAACCACAGCAATAAGAGTAAATCCACCAACAACAGAATGCGGCGGAAAAAACAAAACGCTGTGCAGAAAAGCAGAAAAGCCTCGGACCGCGATCGACGGTGCCACTGGGCGCCTGTTACAGAAGTTGGCGCGCATTTGTTGGCGCAATGCCGTGAGCACAGTTGCGCATTTGCTGTTCCAGTTCCAGTTTGTTGTGAATTTGGCGATTTTTAGACGCTACTAACCAGTTCGAAGTATTTCGGATACAAAAAGGCGCTTGTTGGCCGACCGCTACACCCAGCTGTTGGTTAGTTGTTGGGTCAACCCGCAAGGCATTCGTCGTTGGGCGAGTAGCCACCACAACCGCCGTCGAATTACCGTCACCAATAGCAGCACTACCACTGCCACCAGCGACGTCATTGTCATTACGGTGTGTCGCGCTCATTTGAATTATTTCCTGCTCGTTGTAAATTTTCGACCAGCTGAAACAAAGTGAAATCTTTCTTTAGTATTCGTGCTCTTTTTGACTGTTCTGTTTTATGGTTTTTACTGCTGCTGCTGCTGTTGTTGTGGCTGGAAAACGCTCGCGAGCGCGCGCAACTCCCCGCACCTTACCGCCCGCGGCTCGACACTCGCTCACCGTAGCACGCAGCGATCACTCAGCGCAGTGCGCTGCCATAGCCGTGCAGTGCCGTACGGTGCCGTGCCGGCCAGACACTCGACCGTGTTGCGGCGCCGGGCTCGGGTTTATCAAATTTCGGTTTCCATTTCGAATTTTAATTCGATTTTTGCCGCGCTACAGTGAGGAAGGAAGTGATCGTGATCGTGGCATTGCCGCCGACAACAACAAAACAGCTTTAAGCGTATCTCCAAACGCTGCTTATTGACGCCTTTTCGCAAAGCCCACCTAGCGATCGACTCGTTGCCACACTCTGTCGCGGCGAACGTTGTTGCGTTTCGAAATATCCGCAGCCTACAGCACTCACTTGGCCTCACATCGGAACACCGCCGAGATCAATGCACGCACGCGCATTTTTTCGCTAAATTTTTATTACGTCGTTTTCAATGTTTTTGTTTTCAAATATAAAGGACTCGGCGCAAACGCCATTTTGGGCAAGCGTTGAACGGTTTTGAACTCAGGTGTGGGCCTGTTTGCCAGACGACGATCGTTGCGCATGCGGTTGTTGAAAAATGTATCGCTAACAACACAATAATAAAAAGAATATTGATGAAGAGGCAAAATGCAAATTAATTCAGCGTGTGTGGGTGTGGAAAAAATGTGAAATTTGAGGTTCGAAAGTGATCTTGTTGGACAAAATAACAAGTGGCAAAAAAAATGTTTAAGTTGTTGATTGCTTTTTGTAAAAAGTCACAAACAATTTTGCTTTCGTTTAGTGCGAAAATTAGTCAGCGACAAAATGCATAACAATAATAATAACAACAGCCACAACAGCAACAATCTTAAAAATAATTACAATTGGAATAACAACAATATGATGGCAAATGCGACACAACAGCAGCAGCAGCCGCAGCCGCCACCGCAGCAGCTGCAGCAGCAGCAAGTGCGCATTAGCAACTGGATCTACGACACTAATCGCAGTCAGCAGCTTTTAAATCAAAACACCAACAACCAGAGCACAAGTGCAATCGGTGTTCAACACGAGCAGCACCAACAACAACATCAACAACAGTACATGCCGCAACAGTATATCAACTATCAGCAACGAAATACGGCTGCCAGCATCAATTGCTACTACGCGCCACGCCTGCCGCTTGTGCAGCAGCAACAGCATCGGCAGCAACAGCATTGCCAACAGCCACTGCTATCGCCACAGCAACACCAACAGCAACAGGTGCAGCCCCCGCTGCATTCACCATATGCTCTGTCGCGGCAACAACAGCAACAACAACAACCGGCACTCACGCACTTACCGCATCTTCAGCCGCAACAATCATCGCAGCCACTTCGACGGGTAAGTCGTCGCCACTTTTGCCCCAGCTGCACTTTTGATTTGCCGATGTGCTCGGCGAATTCTTTCGAATTTCCTTTGTTTATTTGTCGGCTTGTTTCGGTCCCCGCCCATTCGTCGGGCGGCGCTTAGTTTCTGCTCGCCGAACGTCTTCAAGTAGGTGGAGTCTGCCGTTTCATTCAACATTTTTATGATGGCTTCTCTCTACACACCGGCCACTCGGGCACAATAGAACATTTATTGGTTTGTGTTATGTTTCGGCCACGTCGCAATGCCGTCATTCGATTAATTGGCTTCAATATTTAAGAAAAGCGGTTGTTTTCAAACAATTTGTTAACTTTGAAATTAAATTAAATAAATACAGTAGAACGCAGTATTGCGCACAATTTTTAAAAAATCCTCATGATACAAAAAGGAAGGTAGTTCCATTATCACAAATTTTGATCAAAAAGCCGTTTTTGAAGTTTGTCCTCATTAACAGAGTTTTTTAAATTGTTGCTGCTTCAAGAATAACTAAGGAAAATGTTTTCTTTTTCAATTATTTACCATACAAATATTGTAAAAGTTGAACATTTGACTCAATATGCAAAAATCCGTTTTGTAAAATAATGTAATGTAAAATAAAGGGGGCTTCGCAATTTTCTGCTGAAAAAGTGGTAGCACATTTTTAAAGCAAAACGGCTTTTTTGTCATGGAACTCCTCACTAACTAATTTAAGTAACTGTGATGACGCGTTAGCTGCCTTAAACACCACAGATTATCGGACTCGCCATAGCATAAAAATTGGATATATATGTATTTAATTATTTATTAATATATATAACATTTCGCCATTAAAATTTTTCTTCAAATCCTTAGAATGTGTCAGATCTCAGCATCACAATATTTACAAGAAGTGCGAACTTTTGCGCATTTTAATTTTAATCTCTCTGGTATTAAATACACCGATCAACAGTGTATCTGATTATTATTTTCCTAATTACTATTAATTGTTTGTTTTGGATATTTTTCCAGCTCTTAATTACACAAAAATAACAATAATAAAAAATGCTTAAATAATAAAACAATTTAAGGCAAATAGTACAAAATCTTCAAAAATAAATATTTTTCTTACTGTTTTCTATTTGACAGGGTTCGAATTTGCATACGTTGAATATTATTATTATCACAATAAAATATTGTTTAAACAAAAAATCACAGTCGCGATCATGAAAGGTCCTTTCACAATTTTAATCACGCGTTCATGATTGATTTCTCTCACGATCGGTGATTTGGTGTTTTTTTATACGATCATGAAGATGAAAGAAAAGATAGGTAACAATTTGCATATGAATGATCAAATGCGAGCCTCGATAACGGGCCAAATAGTGTCTACCGTTAATCGCTTATTGTATTGTACCACTGATGTCAATTTTTAAATCCAATCCGATTACCGGCCCATCAGTAATCCTTGGCGAAAGGTTTTTTTTTATGAATTGCTAAATAAAGCATAATTTTAAGCACTTAAGACATCATAAACTGTTTAGACTCCACAATTTTGTCGCATTTAAGGATATTTAGTGTACCCACCTTTTATTCATGCATTTGAAGTAAAAATCTTTTCGCGTTTTAATGTTTTTTAACACCGCTGTTTTTTTGTTTTTGAGACGAATTTATACGTCAAATGAAGCATCTCATTAAATAAGTGATAACTAAGAGTGGACAGAAGCATAAGTGTTATTTTGTCTATGAATGTTCTTAAATTTTGAAACTTGAAACTCTGGAACTCATTTAAATAATAATAGTGTTAAATCTCTAACGGCATCGAACCAAACTTGACTTTTTCGGATTTAATGCGACATATCGATTCTATAGCCATTTGATAGACATATAATTCAATTCTTTTCACTTCACTTAACAATACGTACTACGGCACAAGAAAACTGCTTGCAAATGTAGTATATAAACCTTTTCGATTCCCTCTTGGATAAAAAGACGAATGTGTTTCAGCACGTTTTAGTTGCATGAAATGCTTCAATGGTATGACTTTGTGATACTACCGCAATACTGTCGCTACAACTAACATTATACCACAGTCGATATTCTAATACTGTTATACATCTTTTTTTATGTTAAAGAAAAAATTGAAACTAATTTGGGCCAGACTCTTGTTAAAAGGCCAAATATTATTATACTGGCAGCCGCCGTGGCTCAGTTGGTTAGTGCGTTGGACCGCGAGTCCCAGGCAGCAACCTCAGGTTCAAATACTGCCTGTAATAACACCTAAAAAAAAATAACGGGAAAACTCGTTTTCTCTTTCGGTGGCTGTCCTCTCCCAACCTGCCGTTCGGAACCGGCATAAAACTGTAGGTCCCTTCAACCCGCGTACAAATTCACACGCACAACACGGGTAGTTGCGGGAAGCTAGGCCTTAGTCTCGCCTTAGCAAATTGACTCTGTGCAACCTCTCCTATGCGAATGCCCTGCGCTTCACTGCATACGCCTCCGATATCCAGGAGCCAGAATGCTAGGCGACTTGGGCATGGCTTCTAAAACGCCACTGGAGGACATTGCCAGGTTCGTTCGACGTTCTGGTTGGTTTCAGCCAACACCGAACACAGGATGACAGGGGCTTTCTTCGGGCATTACAACGGGCCTCTTGAGGCCTCCGAGTGTCCTTGCTGAGAAACTAGAAAGCTTGACACAAAACGCTTATGTTCGACCTCTAATTATACATGTCAATGAAGTGTATCAGAGAACCCAAACAGACTGTGATTTCGAACATGAAACAGAGAAAATTATTCATGTATGTTTCTGTGCGCACAGATCCAAACTGCGCGCGTAGATCGCTAAGCGGGGAGTTCTCAAAAGATGGAAATTAATAAAAAATAATGTAGAAAAAGTGCTGTGGCAATGCATAGTACGTACTATTGTGGTCGTTGGCAAGCAAACGGCGAATTTCTCAAACTCACGGTTAAGTTCGGACAGAGTTTGCGGCATGTTCGACTCTGTTTAAATGGTCCGCTTGAGTATCGTTCAATGGTTGCCGAATTACGTACGGCGGACCGGCAGTTTGTGTCAGTGAACGAAAAGCTGTTAGGTTCAATTTAAAAATAATCTGTATTAAAACCGCAGACAATTGAATTACTCTTCATTAGCATGTGGTATGGATGGTGGATGGTTTTGCACCACTTTAGGCGATGCATCGAATTTAAACTCAAATCCAAATTGAAAATTATTAAAATGTTCGAGTCAAAGGGGGAATATCCACTGGATCGTATGTTCGAATGACTATGTGTGGTGGCAGTTGCTGTCGCTCTGCTTCACATTTGATGCCTCAAAATACTCGCGGGAGTGAGTACTTTTCTTCGCAAGAGCGAATATCAAAGATCAAAACGGTTTTTTAATGTTTGTATTTGTTGTTGTTGTTGTTGTTTTTGGAAATGTGCCGTTCTATTGGTACAAAGCTGCTGACATCATAAACTAATTTTATATGGTTTGCAATAGTTATGACGAAATTCGCGTTCAATTTAGTTCACATGAACAAACAATGACACAAAATATGTGCGTAGATAAGTGCGAATACCCCTTACCCATGACTTATCTAATCTACATGCGAAATTTGGAAAAAATGAAAAGCAAATAAAAGATACAACTGGGCGACAAGGCGACAAAATTGGCAACTCACGATTGGCTAATCGATTGTGAGCTCCGTAAGGAAGCAATCAACAGAAACGCCGACATTTGCACAGTGAGACAGCGATGACGTCTGCAATACTTTCTATGGCATTTTTAATCTTAAAGGTGTACTGAAGATTGTGCCACGCCTTTTCAGCTTTACCCTTACGATTATTGCTTTGTACGGCAAGATATATGTGCCTTGCATTTGCCATTGCACAAACTGAGTTTTGTACAGTATTTAATTTGCGTCCGTGAACATTTTAAGGTACGAAGCCACACTACCCAAGCGACTTCACTCCTTTGCTTTTAAAGAATTTTTTGTGCTTGAAACCTGCACCGAAGCATTGTCTTTCAAAAACGTAAAATCTGCTGAAAAATATTTGCTTCGCTATGACTTGTCCTCCAAGAAGCTCTTGATATTGCTTCGACTTCAGACTCATGTCGACAAAGGTTAAAGACGAATTATTGAAAAATTATGTTTTGAAGGTACTTAGACAAGTCCCCAGTCATCCCATCTAAATCCAACCTATTCAAACGACATTATTTTTCATCGTACTGTGTGATTCAGGACACAAAAACGGACAGAAACAATTTCTGTATAAGGGGCCTTCTATGCAACTGTAGGTTTTCTACTTATTACATGTTTTTAGCGGTCCTCTTTGTCTAAGCTTTGTGGCTTTCTTAACTTTTGCATGAATCAGGTTTTGGGAAAATGTTATTATATTTCATCAGATCGTGGTTCATATGTTTCGATG
The DNA here is from genome assembly GCA_963668005.1 of Melieria crassipennis. Taxonomy (NCBI): domain Eukaryota; kingdom Metazoa; phylum Arthropoda; class Insecta; order Diptera; family Ulidiidae; genus Melieria; species Melieria crassipennis. Next base: position 81,811,203 of record OY764961.1, on the reverse strand, counting down.
CTTGGATCAATCGATCAGTTGCTTTCTTCAAGCTCGAACCAGTTCACCAGATTGCGCTTTTCGGTGCTTGCAGGCGTTCTTTGTGACATAGAATGAGGACATTATAAGCACTGATAAATGGCATCAAGATCTCACCTAATGCAATGCAGTTTTTGTTTAAACAGGCTTGAGGAGATAAGCATTGTTATCGATAACATTCGATGTTTTCTAAACTAGTCACAGCCATATCACCTCTCTTCTCTGTTTCCTCATCCCTACACTCTTTGAAGTGGGCTTCCTTTCGACAAAATGCCCATAAATATTAGTTAGGGGATTTCAGGTGTCGAGAATGTGTTGAGTTGGTCCAAAGTGCAGTCAACTCTATCCTTAAATACACTGCAATAGTCCTTGAACTTTCATTTATTTATGTTAAATCATTATTTGCCACAACTACAACAACAATAGTAATAATATATATACGAACATTAACAAAGCTAACAATAAGAACAAAAGCAAAAAAAACGACAACAACAACAACAATTGCGGTAATAAAAGAACAAAGGCAACGGCGTGGCGCGACTAAAAATTAACTGCCTTAATTTGCGTTCATTTCAGTTTTTTGCTTCTTTACCTTTTATACTTGTTATATTTGTTTGTCTCACTTTTCCTTTTAATATGCTTTAATGGGCACTGCAACTGCGGCCAGCTGTTATCATTAAATCTGTGCAATTACATTGAACCCATTAATTTACGCTTATTTACCCCTTTTGCGCCTCTCCTCCCCTTTGTTTTTTTTTTCAACAGTTTTACTCATCGCATTTCGGATTTTTCAATTTGCCACTGCATCACAATTACTTTCGTTTTATTTTTTGCACATTCCCATTCGTTGTATGAATTTGATTTTGTGCCGGTTTTTTATGAAGTGTATTTCTTTTTGTTATTTATCGCCAACGAGCTAGTACGGAAAAGTGTTTTGTGTTGTTTTTCAGCTTGGTCTTAGTTTACACTGAACAAGAACACATTTCGTTTCTTCGTTAATTAACTAATTATTAACACCAACTAAAGTGGTATAAAACGTTCCAATCGTCGTCATTGATTGTAGCTGTCTGCGGTTCCGGGAGTGTTGTTTTGCTGCCTTGAAAAGCTCTTCAACAATAACACAGTTAGACCAGTGAGATTCATTATGGTAGCACGGGATCTATTCCTTCTCCGAGGACTCGAGCCAACCGGAATATGTTATGAAGCGTATTAAGTCCTTGGCTGTTTAGAACAAACTCCAAGTGTTTCTTCCGATTCCTGCAAAGTAAAGAACAGATACACAAAAAGTGAAGAGTGGTGCTGTCATCGTCTTCGACTCACCACCTTCTGTAGAAGTGGTTAGCTGAATTACCTAAGCCTAACCTTCTTGCACGGCTACTAAAGATGCAGAGTCCTGTGAAAATAACCAACTTGCTTAAGTGTGCTTTTTTTTTAATAAAAAGCAGACTTGTGCGTTTTATTGGTAGGTTTTAGGCAGTTCAGGTAATGTTGGTGTTGGTGGAATACCCAGTTCACCGGTACAATATATCTCATGCAAGGTGACCGTTAAGCTGCTCAGCTCAGAGATTAGTAAGGTCTATTCAGTGTCTTTTATATTAGAACATGAGACGTTTAAGGATGAAGGCGTTTAATTCTACATCCACTTTAAACGTTAGTTCCGACATTTTAGTCTTTACTGACACAGACGGATCTACGGGTGTCTACTCGGGCACACTGTTTCGGACGAGTCGTTTAATTACCCAAACAGTGGAGCATGTTTCAAGCCGAGATCTTGAGCCAAAAACTAGGTGGTTTCGATCGTAACCGGACACGGGAGGAAAAAGAGGCTTGCCTCGAAGTGTACTACAAAGGCGATGGGCCTACACATTCTTGTCGTATAACTAGGGAGCAGATTTCCATTCAAATCCATGTTTGTTTTGGAATGTTCCAACAAAATGAAATTGTTGCTCTAAGAGCAAATAATTCTCGCATACTACCGGTAGTGAATGCGTTGCTTGAAGATAGAGAGAATCTAATGCAAAAAACTCCATCAAGAGATTCGTTCTTTGAAATCCATCCTTAGCGATAAAGATGCTGCGCTTTCCTCGTTAGCACTTGAAATAAAAACTCTGCAGGGTATTGTCTCTGCTAGTGTCTACAAGCAAAACCCAGCTTTTACTGGCAATGTCAAAAACAATAATAACTACATATAACTTGACTACTATTACAAGTCAAACTCATTTTATTGCTTCCTCCTCATCGTCATCTTCGTCTGTTGGCGGTCCTCGTGTTGTTGCTGAGCATATTGCGTCGGGCTCTCGAGCTTCTGCTTGCGCTGCACCGCTACCTGCAGTTTCACAAAGTGCATGCGTCGGTAACGCAGTGAAAGAGAATATGACGTCAACGTCTAATGACGCTCTTACCCCGCCCTCTACTACTGCGCCTGTTACTGAGGCAGTCTCCTGTTGCTGCTTCGTCTTTGGATTCTTCTGAACTTCCACCTGCTCATACTGTGAATTCATCTGTGCACCAGTTGCCCGAGTGGAAATTCGTCACCAAAAATAGCCGTCGAATTGCAAACCAACCTATTGTCGTCGGATCGAATCACAATCAAGAACTATCCATTATGAGATGGTTGCACTTATCGTCCTTTTCCAGTAATGTAACTGCTGCTGTTTAGTTAATCCTCCTAATGTCATCCCAAAACATCTAAAACCTTACTTTCAAAATGTTTCGGGTCTTAGAACAAAATCTAAACAACTTTTTGCCATGAGTTCCCATTTGGATTATGACGTTTTTATCCTCGTGGAAACATGGCTGAATAGGAATTTCTTTGACAACGAATTCTTCGACTGTAATCTTTTAAATGCTTCTCCCAAAGACCGTGATGCTTTAAAAACTGGGCTCTCAAGAGGTGGAGGCGTTTTAATAACGGTCAACCGAAAACACCGCTCGTCCCTGGTGCCATTACCAAATGCGGATACTCTCTTGGATCAAATTTGTATTGCTGTGAATGGCATTTCTAAACTTTTGATTTGCGATTCTTATATACTGCTGGCATAATCTATAAAGCACACGTTGACAATGTTCTTGCTTTAGCTTCTGATCATGAAAATTTATGTTGTCATTGGTGACCCCAACCCAAGTAATATCGAATGGTCTAATATGAGTGATAGTCGTGGGCTATATCCAAAATCTATTACTACTTTTGCTGAAACCTATGTATGGTATGTGGAGCATAATTTTTTAAGTTCTGACCTAATGCAGATAAATAACTTTACTTAAATAACATAACTTATAACTGATAAATAACTTAAGTGCATCGAACTTAAGACCTCATTTTTATTAATGGCAATATGCATTTTCCTTTACTGGAATGCCTTGATCTCTTGTCCACTCCTGGTCTGCATCATATTCCACTTGTTCTCCATTTAGAGTTTTATGAGTTCAATACTATCAGTGTGAACAGTAATTCTACGTGTTTTAATTTTAGAAATGGTGATATGGAGTCTGTAAAGGCCACAGTTGAGTCCATAGACTGGGATTCGTTGTTTACTGCAGTTGAAGTTGCCAAATTCTTTGATATCTTTAAACATACGAGTAACGAAATTTGTAGAAACAACGTACCCATAATTAAAAAGCAATGTTATAAGATCCCTTGGTATACTAAAGACCTTAAGCAACTCAAGAATTTTAGAAACAAATTTTACAAGAAATTTTAATCGTCTAATTCCTTTATACACAGAGATGAGTATCTGCAATATTCGAAGGAGTTTAAATAATTGAGTAAGGGGCTAAAGCGTAATTATGTTCTTAAGTTTGAGTCTGATATGAAATCCAATCCCAACGTTTTTTTGCGTTACGTTAAGACTAAGAAATCTTGTCCAAGCATTCCCTCAGTAGTATTCCTTAATGATATCCAAGCTCATACTTCTTTTGAAGCTGCGAACCTTTTTGCAAATTTTTATAATTCCAATTTTGAACCGGAAGTTGATATAAGTGGTAATAGTCTCCTGAACAATGTTTCTCCAATCAATTTTGTTTCACTCTCTCTAGCCATTGACGATGTGAAAGACGGCATACGGCAAATCAAATCGTCATCTCATACTGATGTGGATGGTTTATCCCGGACCTCTTCAATAGCTGCTACGCTTTCGCCTATCCTCTATTATTGCTTTTTAGTAAATCCCTAGAGATGGGAGAGTTCATTGACGCCTGGAAGGTTACTCTCATAAATCCAATTTTTAAAAGTGTAATATAGCCAACTACAGACCCATTTCCAAATTATCAACGGTCCCAAAATTATTCGAATTTATTGTTAAACAAAAACTTAATTTTTCTATAAACCGTTTGATCTCTGGAAATCAGCACGGGTTCATGGCCGGTAGGTCCACAGTTTCTAACCTGGCAGTTTTTTCTGAATACTTCATATCTGCTTTTCATAGACATGTTCAGGTCGACACTGTGTATACGGATTTTTCAAAAGCGTTTGATACAGTTCGTCACTCTTTGTTGCTTTCGAAGCTACATAGCCTTGAAGTTCATTTTATCTTCTTAAAGTGATGGAAATAATACCTGGCATGCCGAAATTGTGTTGTTGTAATTGACAATGTATTTTCGAATCCCTTTATTCCCTCCTGTGGTGTTCCACAGAGTAGTATATTAGTTGCCGTTCTTTTTGTAATTAGACAACGTTGTCGTTTGGTGTAGTAAAAATAAGTTTAATTTAAATATAAATAAATGTTTCTATGTGACCTATTCAAAATCCCGGTCCCCCTCTGCCCCCTTCCTCCAACATTGGCCGCTGTCATTTAGTGAATCCTACTGAAATTTAAGTTCTTACAATTTATTTGTTCTTAGGCATTAATTTATTTATTGTATATTTATTGTGTTTATTGAAATAAATTTAAGATTTGATATCGATTTATCATTTAGCTAAACTATGACTGGATTATCACAACTTTACGAAGGATGAAGTTACGTTGGAGATCAGATATGCATATTCACATACACAGTCAGCAACAGAGTCAACACAACAATTGCTCATCAATACGTTTCAGAAGGAACGAACCAATTTCGATCGATATAAAGAAATTCATACCATGCATTATAGTGTGTTCCCGTGCTTATTAAATCGCAGAAATCCGGTCATTAGTAGAAAACGACCATTAGTTAGCTTTTAAAAATTCAGCCTCTAAAGGTTTCATTGACTTAAAACGCAGTAAAAATACTCCAATTCAAAAACATTCTACACGTTGAATTTTTTCATTATTTTTAGATCTATCTACTGAGAAGTCGAAAATGGGTTACGATTTTTTATGGAAAACCATGATAGTCTACTGGGTAGCGCCGACCCCTAGTTCGATTACTAGTTCGACTGGTTAAACTTCGTCTGCTTCTATCGCTATCCACAAGAAGTAGGTGAGAATTATAAGAAGTGCGTTCTTCGCGAGAAATAGCAAAACCTGCAAATCTAAAAGAAACTGCAAAAAATCTGTCTGGTCTCTTCACCCATGCGTTTAAAATTTGTGTTGAAAGATATGTTGGAACAACAGTATCAGGTATCACAATGAACCCTAGACCAAGTGCGTCTCATACAGAGGCGACCGCGTAACCTAATCTAACCCAATCTCCTTCTTAAGCTTTTGCATGATTGCATAGAAAATTCTATAAAAATTGGAGGATGTCATTTGGGGAGCAATACACACACTGTGTGTGGCTCTAGTTTGCCACACATGTAATATATGTTACATGCATACATATACATACATATGTCATTTGGTGAGAAGGTATATATGTACATATGAACTATGCGTGTATGTTGATGTTTCTCGCTGGTGTTGATCGCTTGCGTCTATAACTTTGGCCGTTGTGTTCATGATTTTTTTGCTGTAGTCGTTATTGTTGTAGCTGGTGTGGATAATGTGTCTGTGTTTATTTTGTATTGTTGTTATTTGTTTTCGCGTGCGTTTTTCCACTCTCTTTCCTTGATTGATTTGTACGTTTGTACGTGTGTGCACTTTTTGCCGTCGATTTTGCACGTTTATGCATTTGTATGTGCATGTATACATGTTATTGTTATTAATGGAATATCAATTTCAATACCAACCATAATTGCAACTACAAATAAATATGCGTTCCGTTGATTCAACAAAGACACGTTCGAGTTGAAAATTTACGTTTTGTTACTTTGTGTTTGCAGGCTGATTTATTGGTTTGCTGCATTAAATGGCGAATAGCCGTTATCTTTTTTAAGCCTAGCTTATTTTTAAACCAAAAAGTGATTTAACCACATATTACAGAAGAATATTACGCAGTTGTCGTCATGGCCCGTTATCAATGCAGTTAGCCAACTAAGAATCCTCTGAAAGAAAAATTGTCTTCAATTAGCACTTACATCCCATATATTGCGGTGTCTTCAGGTTCTAGAAGCGGTAGCTAAAGACAGATCATTGTGCTTCGTCTTTAATGCTCATAATTCAGGCCAGAGTATATTTTTGTGTTCAATTCTTACAGATCAGACGCTGTCGGTACTTCAGAACAAGAATTGATTTCATGTCCTGAACACATAGACGCCGGCAGCGACACGACTGCATCTGTCAAAATATAGGATCAAAACAATCGTATGAGAACGATTATTAATTATTATAACGATTATTATTATTATAAAGATGTTGCTGTCGTCAAGCTAAGAACTATAGGCGCATAATCATAGTCCCACATAAAAGCCGGCTTTAGTTAGCAATAGACTAAAAACATAAAGTCGACTTTAATTTTCAGTTACCATAGTCAGTTTAGAACATGCTTCTACGAAGCAGCGACTTTTTGAAACAGCAAACGAAAGCAACGGCAACTCTACAAAAACTAGCGATTCGGAGTTACAAATGAGAATTTATTTTCGGAATTATGCCCATACCGTTTTATTTTGTAATCAATTATTTTGGAATATTTGATTTCCTGAACACTAATTAGCAGTTAAAAATGTACGACTACGGTCGAATACTTGTGAAAAGCAGACGGCAGCCTAAAAAAATCGACTGCACAATTTTCCGAGCATTAATCTGCCCATCTCTGACATAAACAAAACAAAGAAACAGCTGATTGATTTGAAAATTATTGCCTACTTTACGGGGTAGAAAACAATTGTATTCTATTGCTGCTTGGTTCTTGAATGTTAAAAACATCAATTACAAACTGAGCAGCAACTTTATCGAGCCGGTAACGACTATAGAAGTCCTCGTCATCGAACTCGAAGGGATCGATCCGGCTTTTATAACTACTTTTTGCCGTCTCAGCACAACGTCGTCGTTCATAATATTGAAATCTCTTTCAATTTCCTCGAAATCAAACATTTTACATTTTTTTTTCGATTTTTTCGTTTTTTGGATTTAGAGCATTTTGAAAAAGTTACATTTCTGCTCATTTTGACTCATTGCTAACTGGTTTAGGAACAGCTTTTGCTTGTTTTAAAGTTAAAGTATACTTTAAGCGTTAAAGTATGCTCTAACTCGACTATGATTGACTTAGAGCCTACTTTATTTAAATGATACTTTATTGATCTTAAAGTGCACTTTATTTCGACTATGACTATGCGACTAGTCTTTATTTCGTTCGTTCAACTTCAACACTTCCAAACAAATACGAACTTGTGAAAATTCAACCGCCACAAAACAAACGATTGTTTTTTTCAATTTTCTTGACAATAAATTAATAATACTGACAGTTTGCCGCAGGGGCGTAGCCAGAACTTGGTCATGGGGGGGTTTTAAAAAAATTGTTTGCCAGTTTAGTATTACATGTTTTTCAAAAGTGCACTTTCCAAATAGGGCATTTTGTTGTGGCTTATGTGACTTAATGCATTAAAAACGAAATTTTTTCCTGATTTTTAGTAAAAATTTCATGAAATTTGGTACACTGGAAGCAAAGTTATTGCATCTGAATTTAACAATATTAACTATTGTTTTAAAAATGTTTAAACTTTAACCGAAGCATTTAAATTGATGGACCAAGTTTATGGTGATTTTTGTTTTTACCGTGGTGGAGTTCATAAGTGGTAAACGCGATTTAAAAACGATTGTCAGAACATAAATGATAACCAAAGTGTTAGCCAACTGAATTCGCGATCACCGTAGATCAAAACTGGGCGGTAATTCATAAAAGATAAGCCAAAATCTTCATTGAAATTCTTGAAATTGGATTTAACCTTCGCTTTACCTATACCCACCCGGGTGATCTTTTTAATATTCATGTTTAATATCTGCACAAATTGTAAGGTAATTTTCAATAACATGAACAAATATTTTTTTTTAGAAATTTTGTTCATGGTTATAAGTAAACTTGAATTTTGTAATTTTTTATACAAATGTATCTGGGTGATCCCAGGCGCTTTCGCTACCATTTTGATTAAAACTCACGATAAATTTTTTATGCGTACCTCATTATCTACTATATGTGTTCAATAAACCCTCTGGAAAGAAATCTTCTAATATTTTCCATAGTCTCAAAATAAATTATTAAAGTTAGGCCTTTTTTCGAAATTCAAACTATCGCCGGAGGAAGATACTAAATACTAAAGTATGAAAAAAATTTATAAATTATTATATATTTATTGGGAGCTTTGCTCAAAATAGCGGCGGAAGTGCCTGGGATCATCTTTAGTAAGGCGAAGGTTAAGCATCTCAATAGCATACATTTATTGCATTTTAACTGAACACATTTGGCTATCGAAGGATGCCATCCCATCTATTGATACTTGTTTTGACCGTTTTTTTGTTTTCACATGATGTGGCACCGTGCGAATTTCACCTTTTCAAAGAATGCATTTGCCGCTGAAAACAAGCATTTTGAGAACGAAGAAACCATCCAAAAGGCTTGTACCGGCATCCTGAAAGACATTCCTAAAAGCCTTAAGCCTAAACGTGACTATTAAAAAAACAAATTAATAATAATTTTTAATAATTGACTGGCACGACAGCCCGCTTACGCGAGACTAAGGCCTAGCTTCCCGCAACCACCCGTTGGCGACTCGCGGTCCAACGCACTAACCAACTGAGCCACGGCGCACAGTGGGGCGTCCGTGGCCAAAAATTAAAAAAACCAAATCTTTATTTTGAAAAAAATAAGTAAGCACGATCGAAGCTAAATCTCCAACTAAGCTATATAAAAAGGAATTTTAAAAAAATTTTAAGTTTTGTAGTCTCACGAAGGTTTTAAACTTTATATATTGCGTAAACACAAATTTAGGGAAATATAGACATTTTACCTTGCGAAACTGAATATGTTTTTTCTTATGGTTAAAGGTATTATTTTAATATATCTGAATTTTTATTTTATATGTTAGGTTTTTACAGTCTGTCAATGCCGTCTTTTGTGTTTTGGTTATTACTGTTCGCTAACTACCGTTATTTGAACGTAGAGTCATTTTGAGCCCTAGTAAAAGTTTAAGTGCAAACTTCAAAATTAAATATCTCGAAAAGCCCTAGGGAGCCTTTCCAATTTCGATTGTTTCACTAAATTACAAGTATGTAGAACACGTATGCAAAGTTTCAGCTGCAGAGGCCTGCAGACCCGCATGTAATTCATTTTTTTATAGTGGCACCTCTTGTACAAATTCGTGAGCTGTTCTAACACTTCGTTCAATAATGTGTGTGACTAACTAATTAAAACACATTTTTTTGCCAAAATTCGTTTTTATTCATCAACATAGTTGCCATCGAGGGCGATACACCGATTATAGCGATCTTCCAACTTTTCAGTACCATTTTTTTTTTTGCTCCGAAGCATCGACACGTTCTGGTTTTGGTCGATTGTGAGCTCGCGCGGCACCCACTTTGCACATAGCTTTCGCATACCCAAATATTCATGAACGATATGTCCAACACGTTCCTTTCATATCTTTAGAGTGTCAGCTATACAAATCAACCTCAATTTACATTCTTCCAAAATCATTTTGTGGATTTTTTTGATGTTTTCGTCCGTAACAGCCTCTTTTGGACGTCCACTGCGTTCATCGTCTTCGGTGCTCATATGGCCTGTACAGAATTTAGCAAACCACTTACGAATGGTTCTTTTTGATGGAGCAGAGTCCGAATAATGTTTTTCAAGCCATTCCTGGCATTGAACAGTATTTTTTTTCATTAAAAAACAATGATAAATCAGCACACGGAATTGCTTTGAATTCATTTTTTTTTAAAACTCAAAAGTAGTGTCACTTAAAGCACTGTAACTTGTAAACTAATGGTCGGATTGACATATAATTTTGACAGTAAGCCTAAAAAGGTTCACAATTTCGAAAAAAAATATTGATTTAGTATTAGTGCCGCCATCTATGTGTCAGTCACACACATTATTGAACGAAGTGTTATGTGTGGCTGCCGGCTCGAAATTTATCTCGACAAAACCAAATAGAATTAATGACAAACTTTTTGAAAGAAAAATATGGAAGAGGTGTGGAAATAGAGAAAAAAATAATTAGTTTACTGGCGTTAAGATTCGACACACGATGGACACAATGCCATCGACTGAAATCAGCATTTGAACGCAACAACTGTGCTTGGCTTGATACAGCGCTTAGTATGCATGCGAGAGAAGAAACTGCGGTATGCAAGAGAAAAGTGTTCACATTATTGTTGTAGGAAAAGAGATTACATTGTACCAGAAGAAGGCGATATAAGTGATTGCAGTGATTCGAGCGATGATGATTAACTAATGTAGTACTTAAATGTATATAAATACTGTTTGATTGTAATTTATAGATTAAATGCTGAAGTTTTCGAAGTCCGATTGAGTTAAATTTTGAAAAAAAATCTATTTTGTGGTAATAATGGTGAGTACAAAATATGATTAAAAAATCTCTTTTAGTTTTGGAGTTATTTTAAATTTAAACATTTTTCTATGGGAGGTGGGCGTGGCCGTGTTCCGATCTTGACCATTTTCGGTTATCATTAACATTTTGTCTTTAAAATCATTTGTAGAAAAATTCGTCTCTTATTTTTGGCTACATTTAGTACTGGATCGCAATAAATGCATGAAATTATTTGTGGAAAATAAACTTAGGAGCGAATTGAAGAAGGGCCAACATGAAAAACATCGAAAACTTAAAAAAATGGGAAAATATACGTATGTAGCGATTAATTCATTTGAGGCTTATACGAACTTTTAAAGTAGGCGTGGCAAACTGCCCATTTTTGGCAGAATTGTAGACTATATCCTATTGATATTTTGTATAAAATTTTATCTTTCTAGTGCTAACAGTGGCCAAGTTATCGAATAAAAAATATTTTCTCAATATGGGGGGTGGGCGTGGCAGTGGTCCAATTTTCACAATTTTTCACATTTTTCTTAATTGGGCTAAAAAATTGGCGGTTGCCAAATTTCGTGAAAATTGAACCACGTTTACTATTTTTGGCCACGCAATATATGGGGACGCCCCACTGTGCGGCGGCTGCAAATTAGTTTCGGTAAAAAAGGGTTTTGTTAATATTCTTTTGAATATTTAAAGATGAAAAGACCTTTTTGCTAATTTGGGAACGTACATACGATGCACAGTGATTGAAAATGTTGAGAAATTATAGGCTATGGGGGGGGGTTCTGACACCCTAAACCCCTCCCTTGGCTACGCCCCTGGTTTGCCGACAGGTGAACCGTTTTCGAGAACACTTATTACACACAAAATGTGAAGTTTTTTTATATATAGTTATGGATTTTGGTGGCCGCCGTGGCTCAGTTGGTTAGTGCGTTGGACCGCGAGTCGAAGGCAGCAAACCGCAGGTTCAAATACTGCCCGTAATAACACCTAAAAAAAAATAACGGGGAAATTCGTTTTCTCATATATTTCCCATATATTTCCCATAAAATACTACCGCTGAAATGACACGTCTAAGCCATAAGCTGTACCAAATATCAATGCTTACTTGATTTATAATTCCGAAGAATCCCTATTAAAAATTTAGGTTGTATGGGCCCACCACAAACATGTTATATAGCTATAAACCATCCTATTGACATCTACTATCACACACAATCAAAATTTTGCCGAAACAATGTTATTACCAAAGTCCATTAGCACTCTGAAACTTTGAATGAGAGCTAATAAGTATTTGAGATGAAAACACAAATCAGAGCGTATGGATTTTGAAAACAGATTAAAACCATAGTGAAATTATTCAAGTGAACCAGGTACAATAACGGCCTCTTTTTTGTATGACAAAAAGAGAGAAATTGGAACAATTACTTGTCATGTCATACTGCTCAAAATAATTAACCCTGAATAATAGAGAATAGTTTCAAACTTGGTGGGATGTCAAACAAAATTTTAAATTTTTAAAAAATTCTAGGAAATCGGTGATGTATTGGCAGCAGCACTTTTAATATGACAATATTTTTGTAGTGTCCATTGTAGTAACGAATCGCAAAAAATTGATCGAGAGTATGGGCTGCACTTCAATGAATCAGAGAGCGATTTGAGGGGTGTTGGGTTAATGCAATAAAGAAACTCTGACAAAATATGTGTCATGTTTTTTTCTATTTATGAAGCAATATAAAGCCGTGTCAAAATCTGGTCTACTGTATACTGTGATTAAAACATAAAAAACTTTAAAAAATTTAAGATCTCACGGCAAATTATTAATAAATCTTATGACTAAACAATTCCGTAGTGAGAGTTTCTTTTCTCATGGAATTACATTGGGAGCATGTTGTCGACTCTGCCTGCCACTACGCATTTTTTACATACGGTATGTATTTACGGTACACCCGTGCATGTACATACGTAAGTACATATGTATGTACATATGTCCAATGCGAAATAAAAGATTTCGAAAAACTGCTGACTTTTAAGACTTCAAGCACATTATTTTGCCATGTAGCAACGCTGCATCGCGCTGATTGCAGGACAAATAAATTTCAATTACAAGAACAATAACAATAACAATGTTATTGGTCTCTTATTTCCTATAATTTCTGTAACAGGCAATTTATGAATGTATCGATTACCTCTATTCCGCCACATTTGCTGTTTGAAGCACAGATTTTTACCGCATAGACAGCGCCTGCAACTCACATACACACACAAACACTGATAGCCGCACAACTTCTGCGTAGATATGTATATGTGTTAGGGATTGCAATCCCAGACCATTTTTATAATGCCGGGATTTTCGGGACTGAAAATCACCATCCCGGGGTCTCGGGATTTTTTAGTGATTGAATATGTTATTGTAAGGAACTAAATCATACATCTTTTTTAATCAACTGCCTGGCAAACCTGCTGATAAAAAACATCTTTCTGGTTCAATACAAGAAGGGGAAATCGTATATAAATCTTCTTCTTACACCTTTTTTCGTGTACGTGTATACTGTCAATGTGACAAGTCCCACTGCACAGTGGTTGCTGCCATAGGCCAAAAATAAAAAATTCAAAGTCCAATTTTTTAAAGTAACTACATAGTCTCTTATATAATCAAGCTTTCTAACGGTAAATTTGTTTTGGTTTGATTCTTGCTGTACTTTCCAAAAATATGTAGCATCAGAATTGACAACTGCGACTGCTAAGAGGCTGATAGAGATGTATCCATGATAGATACTATCTTCCATCTGCTGTTCATAAAATTTTAATTCACGCTCCATTTTGAGTCAACAACGTGTACAGTGAAGCACACAGGATTTCATTTTGGGGGGTTTTGCGTACAACTTTTTAGCCCGATACTGTTTAAAACCACAACTTTTTCCAGAAATATTTGTACTTGGGGTCTTGAACCCCCAAAAACCACCACACGAGTGCGCCATTGAGCCTGTATATATTTGAATTTTGTCGAGCAAAATCTTAGAAACCACTAGTTTTTCATTTAAAAAAACAGAAACAAATTTTTTACCATTTCCTTACATGGGGGCAGGCGTATAGACGCCCATTTTCACAGGAAATCAATGCCAGATTTTCGGAATCACGTGACCAAAGTTTCAGGCTGATATCTCTGCTAGAAGTATTTTTGACCACTATGCCATATAAGTCCGACCACTGTACACTGGTGTAAACAACAGTTAAACTTGCAAGTTTTTACAAAATTCTGTTTGTTTATTTTTTTTTTTGGTTTCATTTCTGGGAGTAAGCTTGGTTACTCTCCTGATTTTAGATACTGGCAAATTTTTTTTGGAAAGGTACCCAAACGCTCTCACTTAGTTTGTACGAATTTGTACAATGTATGTACATATGTATGGAATTTATTTTTTGTACTTTATAAAAAGGTTTGCCTTTTTCGAAATAAAGGTGACAAAAGCAAAAAGTAAGCTATTTTATGTTTCGATCCTGGGATCGGGAGTGCAATCTCTATTTTGTATGTACACAAATTCTTGCTTATCTAATTGAGCAGCAAGAATAACAAGCGCCGTCGAGGGACACCCTCGCCGGCTATGAGCGTTGCCCCATTTGTCGCCGCAATCAATTCCAAATTCGAACTTCAACCCCTAACAGAAATTGCATCCCGCTGTGTGTCAGGCAATTGCATCCGTTGCTGCGTATGAGTACGTGCCAACCCTACCTGCCGGAGCATTGGTGCGGCGTTACTTAATACGCACACGGCTGGCCACAATTGAATTCCAACCTTAAAAAAAGCGCCTCGCTGAATGCGATGTGCCACTTGACGTCGCACTACCTGTTGCTGACGGTAGCGGCCTTCTGTTCTGGCATTGTTGTATTGAAGAGCTCACATTCCAACTGATATATTTGGCATAGTTGGGATTTTGTTGTTGGGTTTTATGTTCATTGTACATTTTTCCTTGTTTGTTGTTAAGAGGCAGTCGGTTTAGGCGACTGTGTTGAAGAATTTCGCGGGCCAATAGGTTAAAGAGCTATTCAGTTTTAATGAGTAAATAACTTAGTTACGGTAAAAGAGGTTAATATGGAAATAGTTTGAATAGTTTTAGGTATCTTAAAGTCAGTAAGTATTAATGTCAAGACAAATATACCCATAAACTGTTGTAATGGTTACATAAACAGGAAAGTCAGTGAATAGGTGCAGTTTTCAGCCTCAATATATATTCAACAACTGAGTCGACTCACCTGAAATACAGATCTAAACGATCTTCCCTATATTTGGATCTAGTCAAACATATAGATAAATAGAATGCGGAACTGATGTATCTCATGAAACTGTTCGGAACTGTACAGCGCCAAATTTTCAATGCAATCTTGGTTTTGAAAGAAGACGAATTATATGACAGTTTGAAGTATAGCTTCATTTCCTTTTTTGATTTTTTACACTGTTTTCGCGTATCAAATAAACATTACTATTAATCTATATCTTAAACAAATTGCAATTTCTGTTATATTTATAAGCTTTTTAAAATAATTGTTCTACCTTTTTTAAGTTTGCAAACATTTACTTGACAAACTGTATGTATGTATGTATGTAACAATCGGATGTTTGACATGAAATTGTCTACTCACTGCAGGAAGCCGTCAGACGGTAGAGCGAAACCCAGTTGTGGGTTACTGTCACATTAACATATTCTCATCTGAGATTGGTTTGGATTTATTTTTAATCAACTTAAACATAACATCGGCTTCAATAATTAGTATTAACGGAAATAATAAAGTAGTAATTCCTTTAATTCAAGAAAATTTTCTAAAATCATATAGTACATATTTTGATAAATTGGATAAATAATATAAGATGATGTATTAAAGATTACGCAAAAAAGCACTAGAACGTCATCTTTTAAATTATAGTTTCAGGCCATCATACAGTCCTCCACTTCATAGGAAACAAAAAACTAAAAACAAAACAAACATTATGAAAATAAAATCCCCGATGCAAACTAAAAAGATGCGGGAAAAGAGCCATTCAAAATATGATCAAAAATAACTCGTGGGGTTGCTCAATCAAAGGATCAGCTGGCATTAACTCCAGCAGGAACTTAACAAGCCTGTATGTATGTATATGTATATGTATCTATGCATGTGATTATATTCGTAAATAATGTCGGGATGTCAGTGAATAGGTCCGCATAGATACTACGTTGCTGCAACAGTGTGACGCGTTCGGCTGCCGCACATGCCTCGGTCTCCTATGCGGCAGCAACACACACATATACATATGCATGTAAATAGTAAAGCGCCAGCAACACTACGGGCCTCTAGCGAACAAAATCACAGCGAAACAACGCAGTCAATGTAGGGGACTTGTTACAGATTTTGGAAAAAACCCCGATGACTCATGGTTGAATTTATTGTGCGAAGCAGTCCTCTGTGTATGAGCTGAAAACATAAAAAAATGAAAACAACTGCACAACAACAACAATCGCAACAACAGGGAAAAATATCAACAAACGACGTGCGCGCCAAATTGCCCCGACGCTAAGAGTAACAGTGCCTATGAGATAAATTTTCACTCTGAATGCCATTGTGCCACCGAAACTAAATGAGACGAGTGTGAATTTGTGTCGAGTGGAAAATTCGCTTCTAAGTGCAGTTTTGAGAGTTGAGTAAGGTCGCCTTTGAGAAGCACCACTCGTTTTTGGTGCTCTCCTCGCCCATTACCTGTGGCGGTATCTTTGTCGTATTGTTGTGCACATGTTTTCTAGAAGAAAGAAGGAAAACACAAACATGCTTGATTTTTCTCGCATGCGAGAAACTGTCTCATATTTTACCATGTCATTAGTCGTTCATTGTGTTACTATTTGACATTTATTATTGTTTTTCGTTTCTACGCCGTCAATGCCAATTCATTCACGGACAGTGAGCGGCAAAGATGCCACTGGACATATTTTTGTGGAATGGCCGAGGAAATGTATGATATATCACTTCTATAGCTAAGGGCTGAATTCAATAGGCTTTAGACGTGTACTATTGAAAACAGCTTATCGACCATTTCGTGCCGAATCATTAAGATATTGTTCAACCGATTTAAAATAATTATAATTTAAAGTCAGGCTGCTATTCGCGTCTGGAAGTTTCACAAAATAAAGGAAATCTTTTGATGAAACTATAAAATTGAAGAGCAGTCATTAGGATAACCTATTCGTTAAAAACTTGCACAATATTATAAAACTGGAATTGTTACTTAGTTGTTCTGTTTTCATATTGTTTCATCATCCATTAGTACTTATCAAAATACGTCAACACACAACTATAACAAAATATGTTTTCAGTCGGACTATCTCAGAAATATAATATATTTTATAACAGTAGAGCTAAAATGTTACGAGAGAGGGGGCTTACCAAACTAACAATGAGCCTATTAGTGCTCTACTATTTTTTCTACTATCGGCTGATCTTTAAGCCACAGTAAATTAGAACGCAACTTTTTATTATCGCTCGATAAACACTTAAAATTAAAAAAATAGTGATTATTTGTTTTCCCATAACGTTAAACTTTGTTTCAGTCTTCGCAAGAACGAGTTTTTCCGATCAATATACAAAATGTCTGTAATGCAGTTTTCATGCGAGTGGCAACGCTGCGCTTCGCACGCTCCGTCGTTGTGTTCGTTGAATAGAGTAAATTTCCAGAAATAATATTGAAATTCAACAACATTTCGATTGTATTCTTTTTAACTGCGAATCAACCACCAAAGGCGAACAAGAGACAACAGCATAATCGCCGCCATCAACAATAAATACGTGCACGGAGTGATAGGAAAGAGGTTTTGTGGTGTGTGGATTTAGTTATTTTTTGCTTTCTGCTAAAGCAACGACGATAGTGATCGAGCGATATATTTTTCATACATTCCCGAATCTTTTCTGTTTCTATTTTGTATTTTTTAATTGTCGGAATTCCCCCAAACTGAACACGCCTACCAAGAGTTGAAGACATTAAGTAAAGTTGTAATTTATCGGTGTGTGCAAAAGTAGAAAGTTTTATGCGTTTTTGGGACTGTGCAAGGGTTCAAGAACGTTCGAAGCCGATTGGGATGATGTGGTGAAAATGTTGCAAATAAAATTTGCGATAAACGTGTAAAACAACTACAGCAGCAACGGCCAACAGAGATTGCGAAACGTTTTTGAGTGTATCGTTTTTGTTTTTGTTTTTATGTTGGGTTAAAGTCGCATACGGTGAGACGGAATTGCAGTCGCAAAACAGAAATCAAGTCTGGTGCCACATTCACTTATGCCATAACGACACTCGACTGGAATTATGAAATTACAAAAGTGTTGAAGAGTACTTTTTACTGCTGCAGCGACACAAAGTGCGGTTTTCGTATATCTACGAGCAACAGCGGAAGATTGTGTGGAATTGTGCGCACTGAAACAAAGTCATAGTGAACGTGTTCCAAAGTGAGACAAAAGGCGTGGAACATTGCTGGGTGTTGAGTTGGGGGGGTGAAGAATAAAGTGAAAAAGTGCCCAAAGTGGAGTAAAGTCGCGCAGTGCAGTGCAGTTAAGTAGCGAAGATTAGCGCAGGGGTGTGGTACGTCGACAACGTCCTCGAGACGTTAAGTTTCATTACAATTTTAAGTGAACGCAGTGTTTCTGGGAGCAGGGCGACTTGCCGCTCACGACATTCGACACAAAATACATCGAGTTTCAGCAGTGCCTTCGTCCCTTGCGATTCTACGCGACGGAAGTTTGCAGTGCTGGTGGCTTTATCGGACCGCCGTCTATGCCGCTCCCACAGCCGAGTGTCCGAACACTGGAGTATTGTAGATACCAGTATTGCCAGAAACACCAATTACAGGGGGCACTTTTGCAACTGTCATGCGACGCATGTGACCGCTGTGAAAACAGTGCACGCCTGCCCCGCGTCCCGCAACCCTACCGCGCGTTGACTACGAACTCCATTGTATATTGTAGCTAGTCAGAGTAATTTTCCCGCATTATTAATTTTTGTTTCGGTGCGAAAATTAAACCAATCAGCATGAAAGTTAAAGTTGACGCCACTAAAAGCAAAATTCCCGCCGTGGTCTCCGCTCTCGAGAGCCCGGAGCGCCGGGAGGCTGTCGCGGCGGCTGACGACGAGGAGCTTTCGATGGCGGAGATGGAAAAGGAAGAGGAGGACGAAATTGATGAAGCCGTATGGCAAACGGCCGACGAGAATTCGAACAGCCAGCAGGCATTCGATATTTTGCCAGCATTATCGGCAATTACGTCGACCACGCCAACAACAACTACGACCCGCAACAGTTTCATGGTAAGTTTGTAAGCCCCGTAGAGTACTCCTTCCTCCCGAAAAGCGAATTATATGTATACGCAACTGCTTTGCAATCTAATCAGTTGTGAAAATTTAATCGCTTGCTATTGATTGTTTTGGAATAAAAGCGGAATTCGCACGAAAAGGAAGAGCGAAGAGGTACAGAGCCAATACGTAATTTCCAAAAATGAAATTTTCACCACAGTTACAAGCTGGAAGGGGCATACAATTAAAAATCATGTCAAAATGATTTTAACACAAAACTAGTTTTCTTACTGATCGGCTATTTCGTTGACGTTGTTGTGCCGTTGCTTGCGTTGCTATTCAACCTTAATATCTACTATTTTATCTGTTTATCTTGTGGATTGAAAAGGTGCTGCAGCGTTAGCGGGGCGGTGTACTTAAGCAGTGATGTTGTTGTTGGCATTGCCTCTACGCCTTCGGAATTTCAATTTACACTTTTTTATTATTGTATGTTCTCTTTTCGACTTCATCGTAGCCATCGTCGTCGCCGTTGTCGTTGCTGTTGCTTTTCGCTTTGTTTCGTATTTCTCCAGTTGGAATTTTGCCACTCATGACATTTCAATGCTTCACTCACACACAGATACTCACGCATGCAAATACAAACGGCGTTTGCGTTGGTGTTGTGTTTTCTGTCATGCGCGGCAAAAATTCCTCATGTTGAAATGTTATTGCAGCTGAAAAATATCGCATGCTATAAAATGTATTCGTTTGCTACACTGTGCTCGAAAAGTTCTTACTGGAACGTTGACGGCTGCAATCAACATGTGCGGCGCAAAACGGACATGGAATTTTGCTGTTGGCGAATGTTCATATGTTTGTTGAATGTGTAAATTGTGTTGAATATATACATAAGTATATGGTGGACGTCATCTAAGAAACTTGAAATGTGAAGAATGGTGACGATTTGCTTAAACCAAAAAGCTCGCCAAAATAAACCTAAAAATATACACTTTAGGCGGACTAAGCCCTAAAGTACACTAAGACTAAATGTTGGGATCTGACCTTAATATACGTACACATGTACATGTGGTCTCAACTGTCTTTAGCCAGTAGACATTACACTACTTTGAACCCCAGAAAAAAGATGGTAAAAATTCATTTTTTTTTTGCCGTAACGAATAACAGTCAATATACCATTTTTTTTGAATATGAAGAATATGATTACGTACTAGCTAATAAACATAAAAAATTATTTTCTCAATTTATACCTCTGATTTTCAATGTAATCCAATAAACAAAGCCTTTTAGTCTTTTATTAATATTTGGAATATATTATTTTTTAATCCATATAATTGTACCCCGAAGGTGGATTTGCAAAAAGTACCCAAATAGGATTACACATATCAGATCTTCAGAATTGTCGAAACCTGGAATATATACATATGTATGTATGTACGTTTGAATATGTTTCAGTTTTGCCGACTCCAGACACCATTTCATGATACAATAGTTACGCTGCTTATGCCGACCAGTCAGCAAAGATAATAATTTACATATTTCACATGATAGTAACTTGATTAAAATTAGGAAGTGAAGTGCAGTCTGCATTTCTTGTAATGAATATTCATTGTTAGTTCAGTTTTAATTAATTTGTGCAGTGGAAGCAAATGTTCAGTCATGTTAACAACGACGACATTCAGCAATGTTTTCAACATTCGTACTGCGATACGAAGTTGGCAAATTGAAAAACAATAATTTTTGGCGATGTCAACAAAACGCCCACCTTGCACTACCTGTGCTTATGCGGTTCCCCAGCCAACACACATCGGCACGACATGTCGAAATATGTATGTATTATAAATAAACTATTAGCTAAGACAACACTCTCCGATTAGCCATAAATTCAAATGTGCAATTCAAATATCGAATCAAAAGCGAAAGGCCAACTTGTTTCGCAGTCGCAATGCACAAATATGTGCCGTGATGTCAATGTGCGATTTCATGCGACACATGTCCAATTATGCACCACAATTTTCACAGTCGTGCAGCAAATATTTACAAACATTCTCGTGCACTTGTAATAAGTTTTATGAAGGTGAACTTCAGTGTGAGCATGGAAACACCTTCACGATGCAACAATTGGAAGAAATTGTGCCTGGCGATGATCCTCGCACTGACCGATGCAATACATACACATATTTTTATGGAGTCATCGATATTTACATATGTATGTACTTATATTATATGCATATTTTGCAATCGTTGCATGCGACATTTGCAGCTCACATATACATACAAATGATCCTTATTTCATGTTCTTAATAGAATTTTTCTAACAAATACCATATAATGCCAATCATAATGCCAATTGGCTGTACGTACCAATATTTGGTGACTACAGTATATGTAAGGTTGTACATAAGGAAATACCAGGGACCGTAACAGTTATAAGTTTTATTATAAAAATCAATGTTTAACAGTTATAAGTTTTATTATAAAAATCAATGTTTAAGAGTTATTTTTTGACTTTTACTTAATGACTCAACAAATGACAGTTATTTTTTATTTATATTTTAAAAATCCTATAACAATTATTTTTAATTTTTTTCTTATTAGTCCACAAATAACAGTTTTTTCCGATTTTTATTTTAGTTATCCTATGATAACAATTATTGGTGACTTTTATTTAAAAAAGTCATCAATAAAAATCATTCAGTGACTTTTATTTATAAAAGTCATCAATAAAAATCATTCTATGACTTTTATATTTTAAGTCATCAATAAAAATCAGTCAGTGACTTTTATTTTGTAAGTCATCAATAAAAATCATTAAGTGACTTTTATTTATAAAAGTCATCAATAAAAATCTTTCAATGACTTATATTTTTTAAGTTATCAATAAAAATCAGCCAGTGACTTTTATTGTTTAAGTCATCAATAAAAATCATTCAGTGATTTTTAATAATAAAAGTAATCAGTAAAAATCATTCAATGACTTATATTTTTAAGTCGCAATATAAAAGTAATTTTTTTTTACTGGATTCATTAAATATCGAAATGTATAGAGTAAGTTCGGGTAATATGATATGGTCGGGTAATGTGATATAGTGGCTTATTTCACAAGTGCGTTGAGCTGTTTCAAAATTAACCTTTTTAAAACATCATAACAGCTAAAAAAACTCGTGCTGCATGATTTTGGATGTGATTGTGTAAATAGTTTACCGTCAGTGTGATGAAGTGCTTTGAGTAGGCTTGCACAAGTTTTTAGTCACGAAGTTTGAAAGCAAAAAAAATATTATTACAAAGTTCGAGGCTAATCAGAAGTAAATCAGTGATATCGATTATGAGTTTGCGAGGTACGCTCTTCTCAACAAAATTATTATTGTTTTTTTATAATATTTTTTTCGCAAAAAGTCAATTTCGGGTAATGTGATATACCAAAGTTCGGGTAATGTGATATAGTACATCTCAGTACCCAAACTTATGACAGTAATACTTTTTGTATACAGAAATGTCTATATACTTTATTTTATAATATTTGAAGTGGAATATTCTCAAAAATCTGTTATGGTTAAGTTTTAGACAAAAAAAATCCATAAAATCATGTTTCTCGATAAAAATTTTTAACCCTTGGTTTACCCCGTCAGATTGTGATTTTCCAAAAAATGAGAAACACGTCTCTAATTATTTTTGATTTGGAGTATTTTCACCAAGTTTGAAACTAATAAGTCCGTTAAATAACGTTTTTTCGGGTATATCACATTACCCGCCACTTTTTTCAGACGCCAATATTTGGGTATTTTGATTTTTAATTAAAAACTCGCCAACAGTTTATCTTAGAGTTAATAATCATATATATACTAAATAATGCATCAGCGAACAGTTTGAGACCAAAAAAAGTGTGTTTTAAGGCAAAATGTGTCGGGAATCGCTGTAAAACAAACAGGTATATCACATTACCCGAACTTACTCTATATATTCCTGATCGGCTTAACAAGACCTGTCCTGACAACTCTGTTTCCTGGAAGAATCATAACTTTTGCATGCATTAATGAAAATTACTTTTATATTGCTACTTGAAAAATAAAAGTCATTGAATGATTTTTATTGATGACTAAAAAAATAAAAGTCACCAATAATTGTTATCTTAGGACAACTTAAATAAAATTGAAACAAAACCGTTATTTGTGGACTTATATGAAAAAAAATCAAAAATAATTGTTATTAAAGGATTTTTAAAATAGAAATAAAAAATAATTCTAATTTTTTAATTTTTCCATAAAGATTACAAAAAAAAAGTTTATTGCCAAGTTTGATTCTCCGTGCGAAAAGACATGTATTGGTATTTTTAATTTATTTGTATGACTTTTCCTTCATAGTAAATTTTTCAAATACATATAGTTTTCATAAATAACTGTTATTTCCGGTCCCTGGTAAATACGTATGCAAGCGTATTTCGGTTTATTACAAAGTTCCCAATGAAAATTTAAGTCCTAAAAGCCAATAATTTCTTAAAGCTTTTACTTCTCCTGTGTTACTTTTCGTTTTATTTGTTCAAAAGTGGGACATGAGTCAGAGCCCTAATTCTATTACAGAAACACTTTTTTTATTATATACTTATTGTACTAATGTAGCGGACTGCATTGTCGCCCGGCAAATTGGTCGCATAATGAAGTTGACTGATAGACCACTTGCTGCATATTAAATGAGTATTTGGCGCCACGTAAAAGTATTCGTGTGTCATCAAAAAAGGGCAAAGTTGTGGTTCGAAAGTTGCAAAATCGAAAACCGATATAAGTTATTTTGAACCAATTAGCAAATTTTAAAAACGTTCCCTAATAAAGTTAATTAAATGAAGATTATGAAGAGGTGTTTTAAATACTTCCTTGGAGTTGCAAACAATGTTTCCTTTGCATTTAAATAGTTTATTTCAGTCTATAGAGTATACCAACAAACTAGGCATAAAGAACTAACGAATACAAATCGTACAAGGCTTTCTTAAAATCTATGGATCTTAACTCAGCCGTAGTTCTTGTAATGGCCTCATTCAATGCATAGTATTAGCTCTATTAAAGAGCGGCAATCAATGATACCAAAAATAATATTAGAGAGGAAAGTAATGCAGGCGGGTGGTAAGTTGCGGGCGGGAGTCTGCGAAGGAAGGTAAGAAGCAACTTTAATTTCATGGTATGGAGGCATATTCAAGCTGAGATCTTACAAAGGAGCTGTAGGATAATGGGTTTTTGACTTCACTACTATTTTTGTTAATGAAAGCTGAGGAATCATTAAATAGTTGACATAAATCTGATTCGTATGAAAGCTGCAAACAATAAGTTATGTTACAAAATACTACAATACAATACGTACTGAAGTAAAGTTTTAGACTTTATATAACTATGATAAAATTAACTCCGTTAGTGCATTAAAGCCACAGTGTGTAGTTTTAATAAGAACCGGATAGGTAAACTTCAAATCGTTTCATTGTTGTGGCCAGACAAAGTCGCTCTTTCCTTTTATACTTACCTTACTTAGCCTGTCGCAAAATCAGCCTAACAACAAATACCACAACCAAATGTCGTTTATCTATCAAATATAATATGTGGTAGAAGTCCGAATGGTGTGAATACCCAGCCATCTGCTTTCATATGCGATTTATGATCTTCATTTGGCTACCAAGGAAACACTATCTATCATTAGTATTTGCATTGTAAAAGCCACTTTGCTACTTCATTTCATGCATTTAAACTTAAAGCCATGTTGCTTTTGAACAACAACAACGCCAGTGGCAACCTCGCCAACAGCATCGACAACAGCTTCAGCACCGCATCCGAATGCATTCCGAAGAAATCGCTTTTTTATGTTGAAGATTTAAATTCCATACAACAAAATATAGTGCTTAATGGATTTTCTGCGCGTCTTTTTACAACCACCCGATTCGAATCGTGCCGAGGTTGGCTGCAGTTGCACTCTTCGATGTTGGCAATGGAATGCCAAGCTTGAATCTTAGAAAATTCGCCGGCCAGCTGGCAAGGCGCAACGCTGGGCGGGCGAGTGCAAAAAACGTCGGAGGGAGGGAGCGCATTCTTAGGTGAAAACCACATTGCACTTGAACTCTGTTGGTACAAAGTGTCGAGAAGGCAACAGATACTGTGCTCGCTCGATTCGTTTTTCAGCGCCCACAGGTTTTGCGAAGAGATTTTGAGATTTTAACCTCTGCTTTTTGGCTATTTCACCTTAGGAATTTCCGTTACTTGGTTGTTGAGTGAGTTTGGCACCGCTCGTTGAGCAACATTTCGCAGCTCTCTCAATTCTTGTTGCCACTCGCCAAACACGTCAAGTTGCTCTTGCCGTTAGGCTGCAAAAAAACCAAAACAAATTGACAGAAAAAAGGTTGTGGAGCCTCCGTATCACACTCTGCAACCACAAAACGCCGAACAACCATCTCACACCACACGGGCCAATAGTAGTGGGCGTTTAAGTCATACGAGCGCCTCCAGCAATCCGCTGCGAAAGCCACTCGCACTTGGCAAAGTGGGCAAAGTATGTGTTTAATTTAGCTGGAGCTGAATTCTTGGTAAAATGAATGAGTCATCGAGCAGAGCCAGAGTCGCAAGTTTCGTTCATTCATTAAAAATGGAATTTTACGTGCACGTCTGTGCTGGCGAAAGGTTTTATTGTTGTGGTTGTGGTTGTCGTCTGTTATGTGCCACTGATACTACGGCTCCCTTTGTTGTTGCGTTTTATTGAATATTTACCCGGCGTGCGTTTTTCACGTAAACACATCTAAATCTTCTCATGAAGGTGTAAAAGCTGGTATTGCAATTCAACTATTGTGAACAATGGCAATGGCTCTCGAAAACTGAACAGCCTGCTTCTTGGATCCACAAAATAATTGACATTTATTTATTTTTCGGAAATGCGTACCTAACTTTGCAACACGATTGGTCAAAATAATGTTTGCCACGCTAGTCGATTAACTAGTCTCAAAGTATATTTTAAATAGAGTCCGACCGATTAATCGGCATCGGCTAGTATCGGCCAATAAAATTGGTATCGGCATCGGCTAGTATCGGCATCGGCCAAAAAAATAGAATCGGCATCGGTCAAAAAAGGCCACATCGGCCGTTTTTGGTCGATGATGCCATCGGCCTATTTTTCTGCTTTCATTTTTTTGTTTTCATTTTTTGTACCAACGGGTACTAGATACTGTTTCATATATGTAAATGTTTCCTAGAAATGTTTTTTTTTTAAACTAGGTATTCTTAAAACACAGATTTTCTCGAAATGTCTATGCATTTCGTCTCTTAATGTGGATATCAGAAGAAGGGGCATTTAATTTGTCAATCTTCTTCTTCTTTTTTAATTGGAAGCATTTTTTGACAGGCCTTTTATTTTTTCCAAATTTGTTTTATGACTTCTTCCCACTGCATCTGTACAACGGGTCGCAATTTGAGAGTACACATTTTAATATAAAAATCGTAATTTTAAGTTGAATAAAAAACTAAATTTGTATGCAATATTTACATTTGTCACTATTTTTGTTTCTCACTCAGTTTCTGTCTTTCTAGTAATATATCCGACGGTTTTAAATTAAATTTCTGTACTAACGTAAAAATATTTCGGGGGGGTTAAACCCCCAAAACCCCCGTGTGTGCGTCACTGCCTGTGACTATATACTATACATGTTTTTTATGTAATCCTGATTTTTATAGTTTTACAACTTAAACCTCAACAGCGGTTATTCAGAAACATTAGGAAGAAATTTACGTCCCTGGCATTACGTTATTACACTACATTATATAGTTGATATGGAAAGAAAATATATGCAAAGAGTAAACGAAAGATAAATAAAAATACCATAAAAATTGTTATACATTGTTATACTTTGCGAAATATTTACACTAATTTGAACTTCGGTTGCTGTACTGTTGTACCTTGTTGGGTAGAGAGTGCCCATATAAGGAACTGTCTCTTAGTCAAGGAATTGTGGTAAGTTGGTACTGTATGATTTAATCTCGACGAGTGTACCAAACAGAATTTTAAACATAGTAATTTAGGTCCTTTATATATATGTATTAGGGACTTACTGTATTTACTGTGTTACGAATTTTTATTTTTGAAATTTACATCAACATCAACGCCACTCGATATAGCAAAGTAATTGAGAATTATCGATACAAACATTATCTCTATTGGCGTTTGCAAACACCAGGCATTTTACTCCGAAAACATTTTTACTCACACACGCCGGGCGAAAATGCCGCGACTTATTCGGTAAGCTGCACCTGTGCCGGTGTCTCGTTCTTATCGGCTTATTGTTGCTGTAGTGGACTTGGCAAACAATGAATTACTAGAGTTTTTCCTATTAATTTAATAAAAAATATGATTTCCACTTCCAAAAATACACGCTTCCCTATTGCGTTTGTCTTAATGTCGTTGCAAGGCGTCAGCAAATTTATCACAAATAGCCCGCAATGGCTGGCTGAGTGGAGAGCCTGAGGCTACTTGGGCTGTGTGATAAGAGTGACGACATTGCGCTCTACTTCCTACCACGATGATACATCACAAGCCATTGACGTCAAAAACGCTTACAGTTCGGAGAAAATATTTGTTTACGATTGGAGCATATCAGCGTAGAAAAAACTACCCAGCCGCTCAGACAAGTTTCTTTGAATTCAATTTGTTATCGAATGCACGATTAAACCGCTGCTAAGCAGAGATAAACCGTCGGGTTTAACGCACATACCGAATGAGTAAAGTTGTAAAAGTGTGCATTTGTGTGTGTACAGGCACAGCTGAGATGTGGGTTATTTCTTTTATCGGAATCATGGTTTTTCAACATACGTCACTGTACCATAAGCTGTTTTAAAACAGGAAACAAAACCGTATGCATATGAACACATCCATACATATGTATGTCATTACAAATCACTGACTTCTGTACCGCCTTGAAATTTGGTTGAATAACACTGGGAAATTGTATTCGCACTTCCCTCAAATTAAACCAAACCTTGCACTTACTTTAAAGCCTTGAAATCCCGTTAAATTGTGCTATATACTTGTGATTGTTTAATTTTTAGGCAATGTTGCTAATGCCAGTTATACCGTAAATCCTGTATTGTACATCGTGTCTATTAATTGTTGTTTAAATTGTTTAAATTGAACTGAAACTGCAGGCAAAAACGCGCGCCAACAAGGCGATGCCGGAACAGCACTATGAGTACCCTTATCTGCCGCCTTTATGGGGTTGAATTTGTGTAGCGTAGATAGTGTAATTATGGCATCTACATTGCGAAGGACAAGCATTGAATTCCAATTTGGCTGTCTGCCTCACGATAAGACTGGACTTGAGCCACGACATTAGGCGATAATGAATTTCGTTGTTTTGGATACAAATTTTGCATTGCGCCACTATTCAAACAATGAACCGATTATATTGCAAATGTGTTTTTTTCGTCATTTATCTATACCTTTTATGGGCACATGGCGCTTTATCAGTGCGAGGTGTCGCCGATCGGCGCCACTTGCACCTGGCCGTACAAGTACGCCAACGAGCGATTGTATAATAGTGCCTGCAATTCCATGAAATTAGAATTTTTGACATTTAAATTTAACTGATTATGTCACAAGTGGCAAAATGGCTTTTTGGAGGGAAACGAAACTAAAATATTTTGAGCAATAAACACATTTTTGATAAGACGTGATAAGTCTTTGTTTGCATTGCTATTTTAAACTGTACTGATTTTTTCTTAAGGAAAGAAAACAAGGAAATATACTTCAAATATAGAAATTATTAAAATTTCGCAAAAAGTTGGGCTACCAAAAACCTCAAATCCGATCAACAAGCTCAAAAATTTATTTTATTTAAAATGAGACTGTTTTATTTTATATCGCTTGACTTTTCATTAAGCCTATAAATGCTTTCTAAAGTGAATTGTAAGTGTGAGTGATATATAACCATATCATATACTATACAGTATACCGGTCGGAATCGGGATATATGATCGACAATGTGTGTATATATATGTCAACCCAAGATATTAACAGCGACGTAAACATAATCCGGGTTCTTCTCATGCTGGTTCGCAAAATAATATACAGTCCAGAACGAGATTGCCATCTTCCCAAGCAAATACCACTAAAAAAACACACGCAAATAAATGTTTCGATTTTTTTCGAACTATTGCACAGGCACTCCGCTTTAAATGTTTATCTCTTACCAATGCGAATTTCATCCATAAATCACATTAATAAACAAATTTATGAGGGAAATTTTTGTTCATATGTATGTTTATTTTATAATATTTTGAGGATAACTTTATAAATACAAAAGTGTTTGAACCCAAACAATTGTGCGCACCCGGCCTGAAAGGGATACATCTTTATAATACGTCACCTGTGTCCATCAATTGTATAAACTGAATACTAAAATTCGCGTACGAATTTGTACAAAGTTGCAAGGGATCTACGGTTTTACACTGATTTTGAACGACAGCTTTTTCATTGGCTATTTGCCATTGTGAATGCCGAGAGTAAGAATGTAGTGGTTAAGTCGGAGCTCGAACAGTGCTTCTTAAACTTGCGATCCTTAAACAGTCTAACCACTAATCCGATTCAGCCAAACATAAATAAATTCTTCAAAAGGCAAAACATTGAAACTAAAATTGCTTACTAAAAGCTCCAAACTTAAGATTCCGAAATGGCCGAAATCAATGGATTCTTATATATAAAAATATATGTTGGGAACTGAACGTACATACTTGACAAAATTAAGTTTTTCAAAACGAATCTGTTTCAGTTATAAGTAAGCAAGGAATACTGTAGTAAAGCAGGAAAAATAAGTTTAAATTGCTTTTTGTGCAAATTGCCTCTAAATATGATCTTGTTAGTTATGATTTATGACAGTAAGAGAATTGAACCCAAGTATATGGGTTTTTTTTTTTTCATTTGCTAAACTTTTTTACATGTACTGTATTTATACTTTGAAGGTGCTCCCGTATAATCTGCAATACTTCTTATAGCAATCCTGACACCGAACAAAATCTTTCACGTCTCAAATTGAAATCTTGTAAGTGCGCAAACGCGCCCGTGTAAACGTTCAAGAAAAACTTATGGTTATCTGCGTAAACTACGTCCAGAATGACTTATGCGCCAAATGCCCGAGACGTAACTTAGTTTGACATGTCAGCTAACCTATGTCGATTTTGTTTCTATGTTAACCCATTGCTGCCGGGTACCAATTCCGCCCATACGATTTTGATAAAACTTCATACACGACCTAGAAGTGACCCAAAATGATCAGAAACAATTTCAGCTTTATATCTCTGCACGTTGGTGAGATATTTATTAGGTATTTTGTACCTTTTACGCAGCAACGGTAGCTTTTTCCATACTTTGTGAAGTGATCAGCTAAACACGTGAACAAAAGTTGTATTTTTTACAGGTGAGTTAGGAGGCAGATTTTTGTGAAGTTCTAAGGCCGCTACATTTCGCCACAATTTCCACCTCCGGAAAATTCACGATTTTCGGAGTCTGGTAACTCTAGCTAGATGGCGAAACTTTAGGGTGACCTTCACTAGGTTAAGGTAGTTCCATCTTTACCCTAACTATCCCTATCAATGGTTTTGAGAGATCTCAAACATTGACTTTTTTGTGATTTTTTTTAACCCGTTTTTTTTCTACGGAAAACGCAATCAGCTGATGGTTTCGCTCGGGAAAGTGTTGCCACTCTGTTCTGAATGAATTAGAAAATAAATAAATTACTAGAATTTGTTAAATATACAAAATGGAAAGAAATTCGTATTATTTTTGCAAATACATGAAAATACAATACACATACATGAAAATATGCCGTGAAAAGATTTAATTTGCTTGTGAACGAGATGGTAATAACTTAATGGTAATATCTTTCAATCTATCAACAAGAAAAATCACCTGAATTCTAAGTATATCTTTGTGGAAACTAAGTTATGGGTAATCGCTCAAATTTCTAAGCTTACGGTTACGGTTAAGTTTATGTTTTGGATGTTACTTAGATCACACGCTTGCAAGACGGCATGTCAAACAGTCGCCTGCTAGTTGAGACCCGCATTTGTTAAAAAATGTTGTGAAGGGAAAGAAGTAAAATCTGAGGCTGAAAACTGTGCACGGAAAATTCCATGTTTTAATTGTGCAAAATTTGAAGGAGAGACATTAAACAAAATATTGTACAGTATACAGTGGCAAATGACTTCACTCATGTGCGTTCGCCTCTCAGCTTCCAGCCCCATCCCCTCCAGCATTTCCACGTTGAGATTCCTCGGTTTTGAGTTATGAGTGCAATATCTCACCATTGGCACTAATTTCCACTCATATTTTGCTTTAATTCGCTGAGATAGGCGGTGGCGCGCTCACAGAGACTTCGTGCTGCGGTCGACCGCACGACGACGACAGCAGCGAGTTAATTTCTCGATTTCTTCGCTTGAGCATTTCATATAAAAACGAAATTTTATAACGATGACGCATTCAGTTCGTCTAAACAAGTCGATAGAGCGAAGTGGTCAAGTGCGCGCAGAGTCACGTTCAGTCCGCCACTGTGCAATTTTACGAGATTCGAATACGTCGTCGCGTTGCGTTGTGCAAACAGTTCGGCTTCACCTACCCGTACAATTTTTAAACGCGTCTAAACCGGAAAAATTGCGCAACTAGTGAGCTGCACGGCTTCAAAACATTATCAAAAATTCAGGATTTCCCGTGCAGCGTTGGAAAAGTGGGAACAATTGCAAGACGGCAGTGTAGTTTTGAACTGCAACCGACAAGTGCATTCGCAGACGCAGATACAGTTGGCGCACTGCCGCAAAACACAGATACTGTAGCTTCGTAAATGCGACGCCTGTGAATAGTGCGCGAGTGCATCTGAGCGTCAAAGCAGCTGAATTGAATTGAACGAAAAAACTCGGAGCAATACAGTTGTACAACAACAGCAAGAACAACAGCGTCAGTGAGAACGTGTTAACACTTTATTTATAAAACGTTTTTCGCCCGAAATCGCATTTGAGTCATCGGCTTTTGTTGGCGTTACCTGCGCGGCACCTTAAACCAATACTAAGCGCGGCGACTGCTTTTCAGTAAATACTAGATACTAAGAGAGGAACGTCGCGCTTCATTTACATATGTATCGTTGTTAATTAATAAGCTTGTGTTGACTTGGCGCCCACGTAAAATTATCAGCAAGCAGCGACCGGAAGTATCGCGCTAGAAAACGCAGGCACACAGCTTCGACGCGAAAGGCGGGAAGATTGCGAAACCAAGAAAGCAAGCTGCAGCCCTAACATGACGCTGGATAGTTACAATATTTTCGGTGAAGATTATCTGAATCTGCCGTTTAACATGCCGCTCTCGCCGTTGCCAAAAGTGGTAAGCATCCAGAACTAGCCCCAACCATGGTGCAACAAACAAGGTTGACTAAGTACGGGGAAAAATGCAAAAGATACTACGAAGTACTACTTGGAAAATGCAACCATGCTCTTTGGGTCTCCCAAAGCAAATGCTCGCTGTCATTTAAAACTGGCGTACCGTTGGCGTACGTAAACAAATAATTTTGGAGAAGGCTTTCTGTACTTAGTTTGCCTTGTTTATTGTATCGTGGCCCGAGCGATATTACAGCCCCACCGCCCTCCACCACACCGCAGAACTTTGTATGAGTAGCGTAACCGTAGCACAGCTCCTCATCAACGTGGTTAGTTGTTTTTCGTTGTTCGACCTTATCAGTAGGTGGAATGCATTTTCTAGAAGGGGTACTTATTAATATTTACGTTAACCTACGTTTCACTACAAAGTGCGCTCAATATGAAATGTTCACTCTTCTGCGAGCTTAACTTGTAATGTACCGCAGAAATTCTGCGGTACATGGGTGCCTATTAAGTACCTAATACCTAACGGATTAATGGTTGTGGCCATTAGAAACAAACGACAATCCACTCATAGATCGATCAGCAGCCTTAGCATCAGACAATCAGATGGAGGTTGAATCTTTGAGCATATCTGCCAATGATTCTGTGCCTCTCAATGCTGATACCGTTAAGGGCATAAGAGTTGTATGGTCCAACTGCGGTTATGCGACAACCGAGTTTCTATGGAGGGGCTGAAAGTGCTCGTCCACTCTTTAGTATTCGATAGATAGTTCATATCACAGTGACTTCCAACGAACAGTTTCATCCGGCTATAGAAGTACAGTCGTGTCTGGGTATAGTGAACCCCATATATAGTGAACACCTCGATATAGTGAACACCCAAATTTTGACATCGAACCTCTAAATATAGTTAGAAAAAAATTTGCAAGCAAAAAACAAAAATTTTATTTTGATCAAATAAAACGAGTTTTTGAACAAAAATGTTAACCTTGATATAGTGAACAACCTCAATACAGTGAACAGGTTTGCAATAATTAGTCCACTATATCCAGACACCACTGTATGGTGATTGTTTATCGGAAAAGTTATGGATTGCAAAGGTGTTATTGTGCGCCTTTAACTAATAACAGCAACGCCATAATCTCAGCTTGAAGCACGTGATAACGATCTGGAAGGTACGATCTCGTATGTACGCGATGTTAATCACTGACTACTTTGTCACAGAACACATAGTGGGGGTTTTGGGTTCACACCCCCAAATATCTGTTTATTACAAAAAAAATTTGGGTGGTAAATATGATTTCAAATGTTATGGGACTCAAAAATTTTTACGGAGCCCAACCATTCAAAGATAACACCACGTTTCCTTCCTTCCACACTTCAATCCAATGGCGAAAAATTCCCCTTCCACGTACATGAAAAAACAAAAAAATAATATACTTACTTGTTTTATCGCAAAAAACTTATCGCATATATGTACAAATATTTATACGTACACACATAAATGTATGCTTATACTTATTTACAAAGAAGTAAACAAGTGAATTCCTTAAAAAAAAAGTAACATTTTCGACTAGCCTTTTAGTTAAACTTCGTCGACGTACGAATGTGGACTACATTTCAGTTGATTCAAGAACGAAATGAATTTGTGAAAGGGCTTGTCTATAAAAAGCTCATTAGCCCCATTTGAAGACGGTATTGGCTCAGTTCAGTTCTACTAAATGGAATGGCTAGTTGGAGATGCCTTGACCTCCTTAAAGCTATTTGTATTGAGCTGTAGTCCCTTATCTCAATTGTAGTATGCACTAACAGTAGGGCAGATAGTCGGCGAATAGTCGTTCTTACTAACGTTTTCACATAGATCGTTTCAAACCTTTGGGCGGCGCTGCTTCGCAGCAGGTGCAGGACAGACAAACAGTCAATCAAAGAGAAATGCGAAAGGCGCACGTGCCGCTGTCGTGACAATTTCTAGTTTTTATTCAATCGTAGGACAAAGGTTGAATACTTTTGGAAGTTGTAGCACTTTTTGCGTCTTTTGCGAACGTAGCCGCACATAAACCTGTTAGGGAAAATCGAAAAATGTCTGTTGTTTTGCAAAATTGAGCAGTTGGCTAGAGAGAGGACGGAATGAAGGGCGACTTGGTAAAGCGCGTTTCATGCGAAATTCAAACCTTCACGATACTGGCGTATTCGCCGCGCATAGCTGTCTCTACGTATAAACGGGTTCGTTCACACATTGCAAATGCGCAATCAGACCGACACCCCTTTTGGGCTGCTACGTGTCATTTGATAGCACACCATGCCACCTGGATTTCGGTTGATGTCGGATAAGGGGGTCAAACTCCATGCAAACTTCGACATATAAACAAATAGATAATGGAAATATAATTCGATCAGAAACCGATAGCTCTGCTTTAAGTACATGTCGCTTGTTAATGAGAGTTTGGCACAACTGACATTTAAGGTTTCATTACTACTGCAAACGGCGTAGAATCAATTGTGGGGGGTGAATTTGCATGAAATGAAATTATGAAACCATCACAACTGCCGCCGATGCACAATTTTAAATACAACATTTTATTAATTTCGTCGCTTAATCGGCAAGCTTTATGCTTGATAAACTCAGCAGAAACTTGAATAGCCTTCTAGAAGGGATTGGAATCCCGTTTAGCTTTTCTTTGATATTAAACATGGTTATAGTTATAAAAATAGAATTTCTAAGAATTAAAGTAGTTTAATATAATAATGTCTTTTCATATATTTATGGGGTCTATGCAATGGATATTTCAGACTAGTTATTACAAATTTTAAATACGTATAATAGACAGTAAGTGAGTATTACTACTTCACAAAGCCTTCTTAAAATGTATCATATTTGTTTGACGAGTACCGTCTAGAAGTACCGAAAAATCGATTTATAATAGGGGTACCGGTTAATTCGTGCGGTTTTCTAACAGATGGCAGAGAACTTGATTTTGTGAACAGTGATTCACTTTTACAAATATGTGTTGGAAAGCTATTGTCATATAGTTTCAGAATCAGTATCTGTCATTTAGCTGAAGCGTAAACAACAATACTTTTTTTTACTCTGAAAATGTCGAATTTTGTGCCGAATAAAGTGTTTTTGCGGGGAGTACTTCTTCATTACTTCAATATGAAGAAAAAGGCTGCCGAAAGTCATCGTATTTTGGTGGAAGTGTATGGTGTGCATGCTCTAGCTGAGCGTACGTGCCAGAAGTGGTTTGCACGGTTCAAAAGTGGCAATTTTGACTTGGAGGACGATGAACGGCCCGGACAGCCAAAAAAGTTTGAAGATCACGAATTGGAGACATTGCTCGACCAAGATCCATCCCAAACGCAAGAAGAACTTGCAAAATCACTTGGCGTCGCTCAACAAACCATTTCCGATCGTCTAAAAGCAATGGGAATGATCCGGAAGGTAGGCCATTGGGTGCCGTATGAATTGAAGCCAAGAGACGTCGAACGCCGTTCACGTTCACGTGTGAACAACTGCTTCAACGGCACAAAAGAAAAAGTTGTTTGCATCGAATTGGCACTGGCGATGAAAAGTGGGTCCATTACGATAATCCACAACGTCGAGCAACGTATCGATACCCCGGCCATGCATCATCATCGACGGCCGTTCAGAATATTCATGGCCTGAAGGTTATGCTGTGTATTTGGTGGGACCAGCTGGGTGTGATCTATTATGAGCTGTTGCAACCGAACGAAACGATCAGAGGGGAAGTCTACCGACAACAATTGATGCGTTTGAGCCGAGCGAAAAACGGCCGGAATATGCACAAAGGCACGGCAAGGTAATTTTTGAACATGACAATGCTCGGCTACATGTTGCACAGGTCGTCAAAACCTACCTTGAAACGCTCAAATGGGATGTCCTACCCCATCCGCCGTATAGTCCAGGCCTTGCGCCATCCGATTACTATCTCTTCCGATCAATGCAACATGGCCTGGCTGACCAGCACTTCTCCAATTATGAAGAAGTAAAAAATTGGATCGATTCGTGGATAGCGGAAAAGCCGGCCGAATTTTTCAGAAAGGGTATTCGTGAATTGCCAGAAAAATGGGAAAAAGTTATAGCTAGTGATGGACAATACTTTGAATATTAAATTTTTAACCATTTTTTCACAATAAAGCTTCAATTTTCCCAAAAAAAACCGCACGAATTAACCGGTACCCCTATTAATTTTTTTTATTAATAGAATTTTAGTAATAAATTATCCTTTTCTTTTATTGTGCAACTAGTTAGTTAAACAGAAATCTGTTTATTTATTTTATTGTATTTTTCTGATATCTGTGACTATTTATTACGATTTTTCGGAATTTGATCTTTCGGAGTTGGGATTAAACAAAATTCAAATTTTTTAAACAACATCGCCATCTAAAGCTCTAAGCCCTTAAGTTCTACTTGTCACGCAAAATCAAAAAATTTCGTTTTAGTTTCGAGAAAAATGAATAATTGCATTTAAGTATAATAAATAATTATTTGTGTCAAATAGCGCAATATGTATCTGGCGAAAATCAAACTTTCTCCAAAGCTAGCAGCACATCGCCCACATAAACCGCACATTAAACCATCCGCAAATGGAAAGTACTTGCCAAAAAGACAACTAAAAGCCGAAAATATAATAAAAACCCGCCCGCGCGGCGAGCAAGTACGCAGCGACTCTCTTTAAAGGACCAATCAAACGAATGACTGGCACGAGTGCATGCGTGGGCAGCTGAACTCGAAAACGACATGTCTAACAATTTAATTGAGAAACAATAGATTGCACCCAAGCAGCAATGTTATAAGTATGTCTATGTATTGCCGCACACACGAGCAAGTCATAGGAATATGGACACGTATTTTGTTGGCATTCAACAAAGTGGTGAAATGCGCAAAGCTCGTCGAAGGTGCCCACTTGGTGATGCTGTCGAGTGCCTACTGGAGTGCACGTACTGTGGATGTGCAAATCAAAATCTTAACGGCTAAGATTAAGCCATTCAAATTTCACAATTTCGCGCAAGCGCAGTGGTCGGCAGAAATGTCGGTGCGATTGGAGTCAGGTTAGGTCAAGACATTTTTACAGTGCTTAGCGACTGCACACGCCAGTGAAGTTGATGGCCAACCAGTCGCAATTAGAACATGAAATATGGTAAATCATTTCGTGTGTGCAAACGATGCGTGTATGTGTGTGTGTGCATGTTGCGAGTGCACTGCAATTCTTTATTTAACACATAAATTAAAGTTAACGAAAATTATAATTTAGGTATGTATGTATGTATAATATTTATAAGTGGATACGCCTCTCGCTAGGCACGTGAGAACACCAGCAAAGACTTTCACGGCGACGACGGCAACTGTTGCGCGTACCGTTACGCTCTTTGCAATTTGCACCAAAAAACAGCCTTTCGAAAATTGCTAATTGGTGTTTAAAGAAATATGTATTTATAATAAGCGTCAATGCGCGGCGTGTGGAATCAACCAGAAATTGCGCACGCAGACATGGGATCGGAGAACATTAAACTGTGCCGTGCACAGTAAATTGTTTGGACTTTAAATGATTTTGGATTGGATTTTATATTTATCGTTTTCCCAGTGTAGCTACTTTGCGGGGTTGTAATAATTGGATTTCTTGCGAACTTTATGTGATTAATTGGTCATCGTGGCATGAAAACAGTTCGATTCATTCTCATTGCTTATTTAAGTGTTTAATCCAAAGTCAGTGTGTGCGCGTGTGTGTGTTAATTACACGGAAGTTAATGTTTTCCTCTGCCTGCCACTGCTTGGTCGCTACCAAACCATTCTGGCTATGCAGTTTTGTATAGGCAAGGACACGTTTCGAAAGGCCAAGTGTGGGTAATGCGAACGATAATGTGGGTGGGTGAGTGTGCTTTTAGCTAAATATAAGCTGCTGCTGCAGCTTCTTGTCAACTCCATTTGACCTTCGACGCCCCTGCTGAGCATCACTATCATTATGCAATGCTTATCGCCGCAAAATGCAATCTCATCAGTTCTAACCTCAAATACGTCTCATGCTGCCGCGGCCGCTGCTTTCGCTGTCTGCGTTTATTCACATTTGCGTTGATGTGCACAGCGTTCGTGCAGCCCTCTTTCGACGTGCAGCTCTCAATTCTAATGGAGTCCATGCAATGGTCATGGTCAGCAGTCGCAGCCACTGCAGAAAAAATTAAATGCAGCAGAAAAATTCGCAAAACCCTGAGTTTATAGCTTCCATTTGCCGCAGTCGGAAAAAGAAAGGAAAACACACAGCCAAATCAATAGCGAAACTGCATGCAACCCGTAGCATTGGTTTCCACCCGTAGACATTGGCCAGTTTGGCTCGGTTTGGCTTGGCAACAGCGATCGCCATTGCCAATGCACCATTCATTTTTACATCAATTTGTTGCTGCTTCTTCATTCCTTGCACCCTGCAACCATGTGCCCTTGCTCAGTCGCACACACACACAGTCGCATACATTCGCTGTGCGGAAATTTCAATTCAATTTGTCGTCTATGTGTTTGGGTGAGCACAAATTGCAGTTGTTGGCAACATGACAGCAGTTTTTATTGCCGAAAACAACAAAGCGCGACGAATTCCTGGAAAATGGATATAAAATTAAATTGAAAGCAACAACAACCAGCGGCGAAATTTCAGTAGTAGTTTGAAAGTTTTAGCACAAATGCTCAAATGGAAAGTGAAAACAACTTTTATTCCCGTTTTCCGGCGGCCAGACGGGTCGTTCGTGCGTTCTGTCGCGACAGTCTGCAAGCTTAAATGTCCTCCCCTCTCGTTGTGGTTGCAATTTCGGTTTGTGCGATGCAATCGCGTGCAAACATACATATGTATACATGTAAGTAACAAATAAACGAAATTCATAATGTCGCGACGCAACATTGCCAAAAAAGAGGGAGTGCTAGTGACTGCAATGGCCCGTGGAAGCAGCTGTCGGCGCTTGAGGCGTTGAAACATTTATTAAATAAATTTAAAAGAGCTGCTACTAACGCATTCTATCCACACCGCATACCCTATGTATGTTTGTAATAGCATATCATACAATATATGCATATATACCAGTGTTGGTCTAACATCCAGTATTCATATTTTTCATCCATCTATTAGAAATTAGATAAATATTATTTCGAATAACAATGCAATCTATAAAATTGTATCTAGTTAAATTGAACGCCCAAAGCATTCCCTTGGATTAGCCGCCAATGTTGCCACAAGGATGCCATTCATGATGCCGATATACCGCAAGCCATTTTTTGCTTTTTTAACTATATAAAAAATACCACTAATGCATAGCTGATAGCTGCGACACTCGATTCGTGCACATTCTCGAATTTGGATTCTGAGTTTTTATTAATTTAACTTGTTCAGAAACTTTCTTCCATATCAATCGGAACATTGTACGGAACACATGTACACTTATGTAAGTCAAGGGTCTTTATGGCTGTTTATTATATTTTATTTTATGCACTTTTTCACCCTAAATCTTTCGGTAGCCTAGCAGTTTCGCGTCTGATGTTGGTTCCAAAGTCTCTGTTTTATTAAAACTCTTCACAAACCAGATATTCCCCCACAATCTAGCCACACGAACAAGGCTGGCGCCTTTCAGGAAATGGTACAGTAAAAAGACAGGCAGTCAGCATGGCTGACAACAATCATTTCACCATGACCAAGTTGTCAACAGGACCTGTTCTAAATAGCTGTCTATGATTTGGCTGTACAAATATTCTCATGTTTCATGCATGCTAAAGACCGAATCATTCAAGATCTTGCGCAACCAAATTGCTTCCAGGGATTCATAATTCTTGAGACTAGTACGGAATCCGAAAATTGTTGCAAAGTTCTCCCTTGTTCCCCTTATGTTTGTCTTTTTGGCGCAGGAACACTCCAAAGTGAATATGCTGGCTAAAAGCAATTGTTTCTATGCACGAGAAGGACGATGGAAAGTTGTTAGAAACGAACGCGAACTTGATTAGAAAAATTCAAAATAATTAATTCAAACCCTCTATATGTAAGTACATCTTTCGACTTATAAATTATTTATACATTGTTAATACTCTATTAACACCGTCTCCGTCTCCCGATACAATTTCTGTCGAATAGAATTTTTTCCACAATTACTCAGTGATTGCATTGAAAATCACGATTCATTTGCTGCTGCTTACTCGCATTAGTTGATGCGGCTACATAGAGAGGATTTGCGATTTTATAGCCATGCTCAGCAGTTAATTACCTTAGCATTGAAAC
The DNA here is from genome assembly GCA_963668005.1 of Melieria crassipennis. NCBI lineage: Eukaryota > Metazoa > Arthropoda > Insecta > Diptera > Ulidiidae > Melieria > Melieria crassipennis. The sequence goes on along the minus strand of OY764961.1, from coordinate 81,770,466 downwards.
AAGGCGTTTTTATCGCATCGCAAATGAAAAATAAAATATAAATAAATGTGTCCAATGCAATGTTTTCGATGTTTGATTTACAAGTCCAATGTGACGTACAGTGACTGTGGGTTTTGCAATGTGAATGTTGCGCGTTCAGTTACTGTCTACGACTTTGCAGCAGTAATTTGTTATGTGGAGTTGGCTGAACCAAAGCTTACCGTTAATGCCTGGTCTAGAACCACTTTCGCGAGACGCCTGTAATTTTGTTATATTGTCAACAAGAAACTTATAATAGAGTACAAAATAATAATAATTTCCTTATCAGTAACATTTCAGTTCTTCAAGAAATTCCGCAAATTTTTTATAATGAATGTTTTCATCAAAATAAGGTTGGGTCCAGCTCTACACAACAATAACTACCAACCACCTTAGCAATTGTGGCATGGAAACTTTTATCTTCATACCTGCTCGCATAGGTATGTGCACACATACGTACACACTTAATACCCTAAACTGCGTAATTATTATTTTTTAATATTCAAATGGCCACGCAGGCAAATCAAAATGGGGCAAGCGAATAGCAAATATGAAAAGTCAGTGTTGAAATTCAAATTTCTGAGTAAATAAAGCACACGGCTTGTGCGCAAAAGTCCATATTTCACGCTGTCGCCCTGAAACGTCACGAATAAATTCGCGATTTCAGCAGAACTGAGGCGACGCCGGCGCAGAAGCCCACCCAAATTGCATGGTTTCGCTGTTTCTGTTGTTGTTTTTATATGAGAACACAGTTTACTGAACTCTCGTCGAGTTGTTTTGAAATATTGTACAAGCTTCTGTCCAACTGGAAACCGAAAATTTATTTCAAGCGCTTTCCTGTCGACCATTTAAGGCGTCACCACACCCCTGTCAAAATGTTATTGATTGCATGCTCGCTGGCAAGGAGTGAGAGGCTGCGCACGTGTCCTGCCAGTGGGCGCCGCCTCTTCCAACAGGTTAAAACATGTCTGCGAGTGTGTGCATATGTGTGTGTGTGTGCAAAAATGCCGAAATGCCGTCTTCCCTGACGCTTTGCATATGTACACTCGCTCGTTGTTGGGTTATCTCACTGCGAAACCGAATTCGTTGACGCCTTAAGTAATTTATTGCATCGTCACTGCATTTTTGGCTGCAGCTGGACTTGCATAGCGCTGTACTGTACGCATACCGCACGAGTTGTAGAATGCGAAACTCCAGCCAGAAGATCGGTTCGCCTGCAACACAACCGAAATTCGAAAGCCAAGTGAACTGCGCTGCTTTGCTGCAATTATCATCGGTCTCGAGCAGTTTTCCACCCGCGCTCCGCATGCGCACACATTCGCATCTGTTTCAGTATGTTTTCATGTGGCTCTTAGTCGCTCCCGCACCGCCCCAACCCCTTCGCAAGTTTCCATTTTCAAGTATCCGCATGTACGTTTTTTAAAACGCCTGCTCATTATTTACAATAAATAAATAGCCGCGCAGCATTTGCGTAGGTTTTCTGTGTTCCCCTCGGGCGCGCCCCACTTCAACACTGGCCGCCAAACGAAAAACAGAACGTTTGACCATAAATGGTTAACATGAAATTCAAACGATAAAAGGCGCTGGCGACAGCGGCGACGACCACGGCAATGGCAACGACACCGGCGGTGGTGTTACTGACTGACAATATGGCGACGTCGGCTGTCGGCCGACGGCGACGGCACTGTTAATGCCGCCGCTGCAGCCATTTTGCGACACTGCCGGCGCTGCCGTTGCCCCTTGCGTGCACACAACAAAGTCAATGACTTTTTTGCTCACATTTCCCTCCACCGTTGCCATGTTTGTCGTATTTTTTGCAAGTGTGCTTTGCAGTGAAATATACTATAAAATTAAATTCTAAATTTTAGTCACGTTATTATTTGCAAGGAAAAATAAATAAACGCCAGCACTCGTCGCGGCTCTTTTCGGGGTTTGCTGTTCGTGTGCGTGCGGATGTGTGTTCGGCTGCTTAATTTGCATGAACAAATTCTCCGGCTTTATTCGAGATTATGCTTATCGCCAGCGCATACTTTTTAAATGCGTTTTCAAAATATGTATTTTATAGCTCTCAATACTTGTCGGGTTTAATTGTTTGTTCTCCACTCGAGCAAGTGCGGGCGTCTTTATTTAAAATAACTTTCATCATACTCATTGTACTGCGGCATTTGCGATAAAATCATAGCTTAGAAATGCTAACAAAAGGCTCTTGTCAGTTATGGTCGGGCGTTTGAAGAACTCGACATTGTTTTACTATATTTGTTGTATGAATATCGGACAATATCTCTATAGAAGAATTAGAAAGTTAAGGACTTGAACACTTCACTGCTTCAGAAACAAAATATGATTCACAAAAACATTGAACTAGACCGTGAAAAAAGTGTGTGAGACTTAACACCAGAATGCCCGTCAATCCAATCTCCATTAAGGGAGTGTTCCTGTCTAGAATTCCGATTTTAGGCTGTTTTTCAAAAAATTATTTTGGAGCTACAAGGCAACATGCAATATTCTGGTTTTTTGCTTGTTGTTCCTTATTATTTGGAGAACAGAAACTCATATTTGTGTCAAAAAATTTTATTTTCTAAGTAAAAATTTTCAGTGGTCAATGTGACCTTGTCACGCTGATTTTCACTGCTGGCCGATAAGAAATTTCGGGAACCAGTAATGTGAAACAGAAATGGGTATGCAATTATTAATCTGCAATAAATTCCGCGGATGCTAAACCACAGTTTTAGTCAAAATGTTAATTAGAAACAAAATGGCGGCCATATGAAAAAAAATTGTGCAGTTTTGCCACCTTTTTTTACCTTTAGAGTGCTTGAAAATATATTTAACAATAATTTTTTGATGAAAACTTTGGTTTAGCATCCAATGAAAACTATCTAGAACATTTTCCCAAAATTTCAAGTCGATACCTCTCATAGTTGCTGAGAAAAGTTATCGGCCAGTACAAAAAATGTGGTTTCGAGAAAAACGCGTTTAAAGTATCATGCGCAATGTATCAGCGGAGCAAAAAGAGCTGAGATTACTTCAATTAACATGCAAAAAAGTGGGTACTGAGTTTGCGGATTGAAAAACGACTTTGGGGGGTGATAGTATATAGTATAAGGTACAATGAAACGCCAAAAAAAAAAAATCGATTTTTTCAAATTTCTACCCGGGAACACTCCCTTAAATGGCCTTGTGGAATTATGTTACAAAATAGGGGTAAACTTTATTGTAAAAATATTTTAAGTGCATCTATTTTATTTGGCTTTAAAAAATAGAAAATGTTATAGACGATTTTCCTTCATAATAAATAATAATAGCCTAGCAAATAATAAAACACTTCGAAAGAGTTATTTTGATCTCCTTAGGCGTTCTTATTTCATAAAATCTCCGCACTATTGCACAATACTAGAGCGTTGGCTTTATTTATTTATTAAAAGGAAGTTTTTGGTTGTACATTGTCTTTTAAGCACATAATAGCATTTTAATAATCACATTTAGAAAACTTAATATAAACTAAACTAGTTAAAGTTAATCGGATATTTAAAAGTGTGAAATACAGAAACGCAACACGAATTTAAAAAGTGACTGGAAAAGGTTAAACAGAGTAGGTTCACTTTTTTCCTGCAGGAAACTGAGTAACATTCTTATATAACATAATTTTGGAAAGTTAAAGGTATAAGTCTTGAATCTACCTACCCAAACACCTGTTGAAATTTCCTTACAGTTTTAATTGAACCCGCTAAACTGAGTACATTTTAATGGGTCACGAGAATAAGTTCACCTCGAAATGTGGACTGATGCAGTCCACAAACGAAACTAGCGCTTTGGTAAAATAGACTTTATTTAACGTTGTTCAACAACGAGTATGGCCAACTTAATGAAGCATGTCTTAAGAAATTCGTGTGGGCATTGACTCTGAAGGTAATTTAATGTAATCGAAAAAAATATGCTCCCATGCTGATTAAATTATTAATTCATTAATAATTTCATTATTAAAGATTATCAAACTAATGTCTAAATGCTTCAATTATCCTGACCCGCCGACCCCGTAGCCAGTGTTGCGGTTAAAAAAGCCGAATGCGCCGGAATTATTTTTCTTTCGAATTTAGCAAAAACATTTTTTGAGCGATTGAAAAATTAATTTTTTGAGTGCATGTTTAGTGTGACCATATGGTCACGCTAGGCGCTACCGAGTTAATAAAGGTACGCCTGGAAATGAAGCTGCAAGGAAATTTGAACTGAGTTTTGGCTAGGTATACTCAAGATCCATACCATTAACGACTTAATATCAAAAACTATGTCAAACTTGTGTTATATAGTCCTCTACCCATTATTCTCTGGAATAAAGAGTGAACTTATTGCGGGCGCCCGGAGTGTATCTCGAATTTAATAATATTTGATTTTTAACCTTTACAATACTTCTATATATTTATGACAAAGTGTATATGTATGCATATTTCGAAATACACTACACTTGCTACCTATTGTTATCCAAACTTTAGCTTCTGATTCTTAAAGTTTTATTAGAATTTAAAGTTGACAAGTTGGTTTTTGTCGAATGTGCGAATATCAACCGATGAACTTTATTTTTTCTAACAACTCAATATGAGCAGAAATTTGCCGTATGTTTATGTTGCGTGTGTTTGTGTTTACAACTGCACATAGCTATTCGTACAAACCCCAAATACAAAAGATTGCCGCCACTACGACATTTCGCGGTCACTCTCTCAATGGCATTTCAAATGGGTTTCAGTTTGAATTGCTAAAATTCATCAGTTGATTAGTCTAGGGTCAGGATGCAACATTGAACCCTACAATAGAGGCTTGTAAATGTATTGTAAAACCAAATAAATTGCACATACATACATACATTTGTGGGTATACAGTAACCATCAATCAGCACTGCAGATGTCTTTTAAGCGTAGAATCACTTGGCAATCAATGCAACAAGAACAAATGTCATAATTCAATCGCAAAGAAACCGACCTCCATACCAACACAGACATACGCGACATATCAAGAAATAAAATATTAAAGCAGCGCTGAACCGCTGCCGACACCGAAAACAGCTCAAAGCTGGTGCTGGTGATTCGTATGGAAGAGAAATACAAGTACTATGTATATTTGTGTGCTGTCGGTATGTTGATTGGGGCTCATTACGTCATTGCCTTGGTTGAAATTATTTTAAAAATAGCGCAACACGTCAACGCTCAACGTTTTTGTGTCTTAGTTGAAACGTCTCGCCGTAGCTTTGGACGCTTTTCAGACGTTGACTGCCCGACTTTTTGCCGCTGCAGCACCTTTCGGCGTTAGCGTACAGCACTTTGCCATTTGTGAGAAACACGTTCGTGCGACGACTGGCTGCTCTTTAATTATGCCGCTCTCGCCATAAACGTAGTAAACGCTCCAACTAAATTGTTAGTTTGGCGTTTGGTAAAAGCGAGTCAGAACAGCGCCAGAGAGGCCGACGCGACGCATCGAAGACAGTTGCGGTTGGAAGGAAGTGACAACTCACTTTTTATGTACTTCGAACTTATCGTCATGACTTTGATTATTTTGTCGCGCTGGTGCTGTCGCCAATAGCTACTGGCATTAAAAGCAAGCCTATTGTGTGTGTGTGTGTGTGTGTGCAGAGGGCTCAGGCAGTGGCAGATGTTTGATAGTAGGCGCAGCTCCTAATTGACCCCAATGGTCCAACTGATACTGTCAGCGTTGCTCATATTAGTAATATAATAAATGAACAGAAACTAAAGATTGTGTGAAGGATGAGTTTCTAGTTTTCTAAAAGATATATGTATGTACGAAATTTTGCAGACAATGTTAACATGAGAAAATTTTAAGTAGACATTTGTTCATAGTTCACAGAGATTGTGAAAAAAATATTCGTGTAGAAATTTGTTTCCATTAAGGTTGAACAGCCTAGCAAAGGAATACGAATCTCATAACAACTTATTGGAGCATGAAACATAACTATAGAGCTTAACCCTTTCGCTATTTTGTTGCCATATGGCAACATGCTACTTTGTGGACGTCAGCATCCTCTATGGTTGCAAGAATACATTTTTTTGTTGGTCTTTCGAATAGTTTGAAGTTTTAGGAAAAATACGAAATTAATAAACTGAATATTTAAGTTTAAAGAAGAGAAGTATACACGTTTTTTTAATAGTATATCTTGACGTAGTAAAGGAAGAAGAAGCAAAAAAAATTTGAGAACTTTCTAATTTTACGTTTTCTTTCAATTTAGATACTTCTTTTTTTTAATTTTGGCTGAAGTAAATGAAGAAATATTCAAATTTTCGTTATGCGTAAAAAGTTTTAAGTTTAAGTAATAATTACAGCCACAACGATGTGGTTGCTCTCATAGAAAAACACTCTAAAATACAGGGTCCGAGCATAAAAATTGAAAAATTTCGTATAGAATGTTGCTAATATAACCACATAGAAGCCTAAGACGTAAAATTTAAAATTTTAACTTTCCCCAGTAAAAACCTGTAGCGAAAGGGTTAACAATTATTTTACGTGGTGTATGCTAAAGGAAACTGGTCCTCCCTTCGGCAAAGTTTCGTCAAAGTCGAGGTTGTCGAAGTTCAATTGTGTCAAATAATTCCATTTTGCACTTTCCTTCTGTTAATAAAATGTTAACTACATATTTGCACAAATAACTGAAGGGAAATGAGGTGCAAATTCGGAGCTAAAGTTGGAGAACCTTACTTGTATTTGCACAAATTATTTTGCATGCTGGAGCGGCAAAGTTGAAAGATACGACAGTGTTGCAAGCGGAATGCCTCGGCCTCACAGCACAAAACCGCCGCACACATTTTGCGGTATTGGCGAAAATAAAGCGAACGATAAGAATGCAAACAAAAAGTTCAAAATTTATAAATAAATAAATAAAGAAAAATGTGTGTACGAATGTGTGTATGTATATATCGCACACATGAGCACATTTCGTAAAGTGAAGAGTAGTATTTCATTGTTTTGCCTTTCATGAGCAGGCAAGCCCACTTTCTAAAATACATTGAGCCACCTTTTTCGTGGTAAAACAATTTGTAATTTTTATATGAACATCGAGCTGCAATAAAAGTGATTTCATTTCGCATGCATAAAATTCCACTGGTGTGTGGCCGAACTCGTGTGCAACGTTTTTAGGGGCAAACGTGATACTCACAGCCAGCCAACCAACCATAGACTACGTCCAACCACCGGTCCATCTGTCGGCCCAGAGTGCCGCATTCAATGAAACCGTTTGGGCGTTGACAACAATTTTGCACATTCGCGCACCGCATAATGGGCACACACGTGACTACAAACATGTCGCATTGGTTGACTGGTTAAATAGTACGTTTTGCTGTGGCCTTTTTTCTAATTAGTCTTCTTAGCATTTGATGTTAGTCGTCATTAAATATGTTGCAAACAAAAGCAATCGACAGCGGAGATAAACAAATACGAAACACCTGTCCGGCCGTATGAAAAATGTTGGCAAAGCAAAGCGAAAAAATCAAATCACATAAAAAGTTTGAACGGTCCAAAACCAAAAGAAAGGAAATTCAAAGCTGCGAATATGCTTAGTGTCGGTACTTAGGCACCGCAGAGCGACGAGCTGGCAACCTAAATCGCACCAGATTAACGCGAAACAATTGGCAGCACTCGGGAAAAATTCGGCGCAAGGAAGCGGCCGAAAAAAGCATATGTATGTACATACATATATAAGACACATTTCGAACAAGCTAAAAGCACGAGAACGACGAGCGCAAAAGCCAACAATATAATAAAAAGTAACAAAACACTAAAACTAAAAATAAAGATCAAATCATCTACGTGCGTGCATAGGTATGTCCATGTGGTATTTGCGGACGCGGAGCACATGCAAAATTCGGTGCGCAGAGCTGCTATAATGCGACGGTGCCATCCTACGGACATATGCATGAATGTACGAGGAACGTGATCCTCTAGGAAAAGAACAGCAAGTAGCAAGTGACCCGGGTGGCGTGCGTCGTGTGTCGTCCCACAGGCCGAATCGGCTGAAATTGTCATTGCCAGAGAGCAGCCCACTGCCCGGCGATTCAATGATTGTTAATTGTCTATAGCACACCGTATAAAAATATATACGAACGTATATGGGTATTTATGTGCATAGAGATTTGTGGAGTGTAGTTGCTGCTGTGTCTCTTGTTATGGTACTTGCTGTTGTTGTTGTGTGTGGGTTTCGGCGAACCAATTCAATTGGCGAGTGCGAGCAAGCTACACGTTCGGCGCTCTCTGCAGAACGCAACAGCGACAAAAGAATTGAAATAGAATTCGAAATTCGTTGATTTGAAAATTTCCACTTTGCAAATGGCGAGAAGAAAACTAAGAATTAGTCGAACACGAGTATCGAGCCCCTGAAGTGCCGCTGAGTGTCGAGTGCGAGAAATTGTCGAGACAACGGCTACGGATGGAACAACGAAAAGCGCTTCAGCGGGTTTTTGCATCCAAATCATTTTTATGTCACATTCGATAAAATTGCGCGATCGCTTACTTTGCCGAAACGGATACGGAAGCAGCTGCAATAACGATTTACGTTTTGCAAATAAAGCAAATCTACAAACAACCAACAAGCAGAGAATTTTGCTTGAAAATAGCGCAGCGTGGGAAGGCGGTTAAGCAGAAAATTTTGTAACGATAATCCCATAAAGCTCGGAAAAGAAGACGAAAATTCTACTGCGAACGAACAACGAAAATACTGAACAACAAATTTAACGTATAGCTTCATCGTTGAACTACTTAAAAAACTACGAAAATTAACGAAATTGCATAATTATATAACAAATAAACGTGAATAACTAATTGAAAAGTTCACCTTAAACGACCAACATCGCAGAAAAGGAAACAGTACAACACCGGAACGCATTGAAAGCACGTCTGGAGTGGTACAGCATAAGCGTTTTAAAGAATTATAACGGCTTTTACGAATATAAAACACGGAACGATTCGCTGTAGAACGGAAATTGTTCGAATAGTACAGAAATAGTCAAAACGAAAATATATTGTCGCGTTGGGCACAACATTGAACGGAAGGACTGTGCAACGGAACTATCTTGGAAATATTTATCGCCTTATTTATTGTCTACAAAATGCAAACTAGATAATCTATACGAACGCAGAACGTAGTCGATAACATTTGTAACACACATTCGCCACATGTTTTTATGTTTCGATTGTCTTTGAATAACGACTTTCAAGAGCGCTGACCGATTTTAAGCATTTACACATTGTATACACCTCGTTTTGGGAATACTGCATAACGGACTAAATTTCTATAGCGCATCCGTTATTATGATTTCGTCAAAGATAACGCGCACAATAGCTCACATTGCACAGATCACGAGTCTTGGCACGGAATTCGCGCATGTTGAAGACGGTATTTCTGACGGATTTTTTAAGCAGAATACTTTGAAGAGATTTGCCTTTAATAAAATCAAACCTCCAGAGTTTTGGGGCTAGCGAAGGTACCAGCCACTTGAAAATGAACATTGCGCTCTTTGAAAAGCGTGGAGTCATTCAGTAACGAACGAAATAGTTTAATGAAACATCGAAAAATAATCGCAAATATCGAACTTTTATAACAAGCCAATCCAATTACGAAAATCGTTTTGATCGTAAAAACGAAACTTGAACGGAAAGATAACGTAATTTAGAGAATTTAAGCAAGACAATTTTTGAAATCTTTTCTAAGAAAAGACACTCACACGTCGACCACACTTAGTGTAGACAGCGTAAATACTGCGAAAAATCATCTGTATATACAAAATAAATATCTATGTATATCTATGTATGTTTTACTTTTGTTGTTTCGTTAAAACATAAAAATTGCATTGTTGAAATATTTATAGACGTTTAAAAACTGTTTGCCCACATAGCTAGTGGCTTGCAGAGATTCACTAATAAGTTACGGAAGACATAAAAGCTAAGCAGTAACGAAACGAAAGTCGAAATAATATATGCACAAATACTATATATAGCGTAAAACACATATAAACAAACAAATAAATATTAAGGAAATTAAAACGCCAGTTTACAAAAACAAAAACAAACAAACAACCAAAAACGAGAAAAAAAAATCGTTTAAATGCACGAAAAATATTCGTTTAAGTTATAAAGACTTTGAGCTAGTCATTAGCAATTAATATATTTAGGAATTTGTACCCAATACGCGTGCGAATAATCCGCCCACTGTTGAGCCCAGAGAGCATAACAAAACAAAAGCAACAAATACAACAATTAACCCATACGTACATAGTTTTACACCGTAAGTACGCAAGAGAGAAAAACCATTTATGAAAAAGTTCAATTACCACCCGTACCCAGCGTATCAGCCAGCGCGCAGCTCACAACAACAGCAACCATACCAGCCAGAACAGCCATACGGGCGTCACAGTCACTTGAGCCAACAACAATTGACGCGATTCCCGTCTTTGCCGCCACCGCGCCCTTCTCAACCACACTCGCTTCCTACGCATCCTAATTACCAGTCACAGCCACAGCAGCAACAGCAACAACTAGCACTGCTGCCACATCCCAAACAACAACAGTCCACCGCCGCGCTGGCTGCCAGTTTCGCTGTTACCAATTCCGCCGCCACCGCGCAAATGTCTTCGGCGGCCTCCGGCAGCTTCGTGCCAAACCCGTACGGCCATAACGCGAATTATTCGCATTATCCGAATAATCACAGCGGTAATGATGGCAGCACTGGCAATCAGCCGCGCCATTTGCCATTCGCAAATAATCAAAATAATGGCTTGCAGCAATTACAACAGCATCTGCAACAACAGCAGCAGCAGCTGCAGCAACAAAACTTGCAACGTTTACAGCTGCAATGTGCAACACAGCAGCAGCAACAGCAGCAGCAACGACAACAGCAGCAACAACAACAACTGCAATTACAACAGCAACAACACCTACAACAGCTGCAGCAACACTTGCAACAATTGCAACAACAACAACAGCCACAACCGCAATTCTATACCAATAACCGTAGCAACAATTGCAATGGCAATCATACGGTACAACAACAACGTACACCAACAATCGATTTGACGAGCAAAATGACAGCAGCAGCTAATGTCGCTGACGACGATGATCGCCTAACAATGGACGCGCGCGAAATTGAAAATTTTCTGGCGAACGAACTGTTCATGCAGCAGGTACCCATCGTTTTGTTGTTTCAAATTGAGACTAGGATGGTTTATTGTGGGCGCAACCAAGCATTATTCATCGTAGGCCTAGTATCACATTGTAGTGCTAAAAAATCTTAGCAGCTCTGGGGTGTTCAGGTGACTGAGTAGCCAGTATTGATCCAGGCATGTATTGATCCGTGTAGGGTGCTAAATGCTCTCTAGTGCAGCTCTCCGGTTCACAGTCAGACAATCGGCGGTTCTGATGGGGTTTATTTTATTGCCAACTAAACAATATTTTGTTTGTGTTGCCAAGCCTCTGTAAGTGTTGCCCACTGTGCAGGGTCGTGTGACCACTGGTGTGGCGCATTGTCTAATTAAAATAAAAATCCTCACCCATTCATCGAATCATCTCTGTCACCCACAAAATTCGAATGTGCGCTTTTGGCATCACTTCAATTATTTGATTTTAATGCAAGTGCTACACTTTTCAGTACACATCGAGCGCTCTGTGTCGCTATCCGCTTCTGTTTGGATACACCTCCTACATAATATTTCAAGCACGCTCTGAAATAATCAGCTATATAGTATACTTATATCTAAATGGCATTCGCTTTTGAACTGCAGTCGCTGGCAGTGGCGGTTCCCTGAAGTGATAATGAAACTGATGTTTTCATATCAACTCATAATAAAACCACTTTGGGCTTGGTTTTTGACTTTTGACAAGAGCTAAACCTTAGTATTTTCATGCATTGATGACCCTATAAATTGAGATGATACTAAATAGTGTTGCCAAAAGTGATACTTAAAGTGAAAGTACTCGGTTTTGAAAAAAAGCGGCGGCATTCGATTTTTCACAATACTCTATGTATTCTGAGTATTCAAAAGTACTCAGTCTGGATACCTGTATTCAATATCGGAAAGCACTTTGTATGGAATTGAAACAGTTAAAAAAGGTCAATAATTTAAGAACTTGTGTTGTATAGAAGGTGTTGGCTCTCATGGAACACTGCCTCATACATTTTTCTGGCAAAAACTAAGTGGGGCCTACTATTCGCTGTCCAACTTATAGTTATGATGCTATTCTGTTTTTTATTTAAACACTGAGTTTTGCGGGCGGCGCCACACCCCTTGTCCAATGTCCGCCGTATTTCCTCCTGTCAAGATTCATTCAGAAGAAGCCAATTTGGTAGGAAAACTTATCTGCGGTACAAATGCAGTATAGCGAACCCTCATGAAAAAAAGATGAAAGACAATTTTTTTTTTTGCTTAAAACTTTTTATTAGTGCATTTTTGTATCTAATGTTGTTCATTAGTAGAAAGGCATGAAAAATACCTTTCGTTTGATATCCATATCGTGTAAATCAGTTGGAGATTAATTGAGTTTTTTTGATAAAAACTTTGAACTTTGACCCCGAGCCACGCCTTTTGTAGGCGTTTCCCCGGCAAAATTTTTAGTTTATTAGATTCAGGAGCCAACGCTCTATATAGAAGCATACTTATTTATTTTTTTCACGAGGGTTCGCTATACTGCATTTATGCCTTATCTGCAAGTAGAAAAACCGGTGAAAAAAAAAACTTTAGAACGTACTGCGATTTGAATTAAAAAACAAAAAAAGCACTCATATTATCACAGACACAAGTTTTCCATACGAATATCATTCCAATAACCGGACGCGGACACTATATTTCAAACCATTTTGATTAAAAAATCTATCATCAACGGACAAAATACAAAAATATGCCCAAACAGTTTTTAAAAATTTATACTATCCTGTAATACAAATTTCACTCGTATTTGAAAATGAACATTTGAAATTAAAACAATCAAAAATTAGTACTGCTTTTCAACCAAAGCAGTACTAAAACTTAACGACGTGTACAATGTATTAACCCTCGGATGGACTTTGTCGTCTGGCCAGACGAAATGGTTCAAAGAACTAAAAAAAATCACAGATTCACCTCCTTTTTACAGTGTGTTTGTGGGTAACTTAGTAAGTATATATGAACATAATTTGTATATATATATGCTTACATACGTTGCCTACCATATAAATATAATAAACTGCACCTGTCATTGCGCTTTGCCTTTGTCAAAAGCCTCACCCAGATTTCGTCTGGCCAGACGACAAAGTGCAAATGTGTAGTAACTAATTACTGCCCATCGAAGGGTTAAAAACAGTATTAAAAACACAATGGCCGCTGTGGTGCTTCAAGAAATGTAAAATGTCTCGTCTTTCAAGTGTTACGAAAATTCGCCAATGTGCCAATACAGTAATGTGCCACAGGTCGTAAATGCCGCCATTCGCAAGTTTATAGAATAACAGCTGTTTGGTTCTACCTGTTAATTTTCAGGTATCGGCCTGATTTGTGGCCCACTATTGCCTCATGTTCTTAAAGCCTGCAGGCGGACCAATTACACCAGCAGTCACACCTCAACAACAAACTCTACTACGTGCTCATTTACATATATTAGCAAAGCGCTGCAACTTCTGCAGTTCTGTAAATAAAACGAATTCATTTGGTTCTTCCCGCCACATCGTCGCAATCGCATCGAGTATGTTTCAATGTTGCTTCACTTACGCTCACTCGATTGCGACACAATGGCTATGAAATGTGCACACTGTGTTATTGTTTTTAAGTAAAGTACGAGTTTAATCAATAAATACTTGCGCATTCATGGAACAATTAAGCGCGCACAGAGCGCAACAGAGTCGCTTGTCAGCCAAGCTACCACCGCCTCGTCCGCTTAGACGCGAACAATTTGCGCATTTTATATACTACGCGTATATATTGCACAGTACATATGTATGTATGTAGTACATTGGACATACCTTCATACAGGCAATATTCCGCAGTACGTTCTCTAGTACGCAGCGCGCACATTGCAAATGCCGCTAAAGCGCGCTTCAACATTAAGCATACTTAATTAACTTTTATGAAATTAATTTAAACTTGTTGTTGTGATGCCGCATTCGATATTTTACATACATACACACAAAGTAAGTATGTGTGACACTTTCAAACGCACAGATCGTTTGGCAAGCATGAATTTCGCGAATTCGACGAGTTCACTATTAAAAAAAAAAACAATATGCGGTTGTCTAAGCGAGAACCGTTGAAGAAAGATAAAAATAAAAAATAAATAAAAACCAAAGCAAAATTCAAGCTGCAAATTTGAAGAAAAACATGTGTGTAGTGAAAATAAAAACCAAAATAAAATGGCAAAATTCGCCGCGAACACAAGAGAAAACAACAACGCGCAAATGAAAATACGTGAGAATTGGGGAAAACACACATATTTTCATTAGTACACCGGAAAAAGCTTATTATCACTCTATCGGCCAATATTTTACTGTTCTATATACCGCTACAGACTTTTCCACGAATCGATGGTATGACGAAAATTCGGATTGGCGGGGTTGCATTTAATTTAAAAACGAGTGGCTTGATGTGGGCGTAAATAGCTTAGTGCTATCGCCTACGTCGTAGGTATTTCACGTACATGTGTAGATTCTAGCGTGAAATAATCTTGGCGTGGCGAATCCACACACTTGTGAATGCTCGACGAGGCAAATTTCTTATAAAACTTCTTCCGCGGTTCTGAGCGGGTTGAATTGTTGTGTCAAAGTCGGGAAGTGTCACTGAGCCAAAGCTGATGAAAACTCTTTAATGTTTTTTCTTAGTTCAGGTCAAGGAAAATTGTTCTCCCTTCCTTAACCTCATGGTTTGAATTATAAATCGTTATATTGATTTGGTTTATTTGACAATATGAACATTTGAAAAATATGAAACTGAAAATATGAACATTTAACATCGTTGCCTAATGCCAGCTGCAAACTAAGTGGACAACTTTTTTGTAGAATCTCTATTATTTATGGGCTGTATGGTGTTGATTGTTGGTCTTTCATGAACTTCGATTTTTTGTTATTTCCACTTTAACATATCATAACCCACATGTAAACATTTGGGTGATGATATGTTCTCGATATTTGCTAATGACGTTTTTGTAATTATTTATCTTTTTGGCATATTTTCAGATTGTGGAAGGCATTCAGAGTGGCGTGCCCACCTTGACTACGTCCACTCTAACGCCAACAACTCTACGTAGCATTGAGGAGACATTTATCCAGTTGACAAATGATCACTCGAATCCCCCCTATCAGGCCGGCTTTATTCCACCACCCATCAACACCACATTTCAATCCTTCCCCGACATCAACGAGCCAGAGTCCGAGGAGTCGCAGACTTCGTGGAACAATTCGCAATTGAATGAGGAGAATTCGCTGGCGACAACCGATACTTGTAAGCACACTTGCTAACAAATTCGTATACGTAATTCTAGCTTAATATCGTCTAATGAGGAACTTTTCTTCAATTGCAGCAAGTGCCGCCACCGACAGTACCTCATTCCAGAATGGCCTCAACGGCATGAGCAACAATTCACTTGCTACCTCAACCACATCGTCCAAAAATGATTTCACTCTAATTTCCAATGCCATCGCAGGCGAGGCCGCTGGTAAACACGGCAGCCTGCTGTTGGGCAGCACAACAGCTAACAACAACATCAATACCTCAAGCAGTGCCACTAATGCCGTTACACCGGCGCCAGTGCGCCGCAACCAAGGCGGGCGCCGTCCAACGAAATCGACCAATATGACACCCGAGGAGGAGGAAAAGCGCCGTATCCGTCGTGAGCGCAACAAGATGGCCGCCGCCCGGTGTCGTAAGCGCCGCGTCGACCAGACCAACGAGTTGCTCTGTGAAGTGGACAAGCTGGAGAAGGTACGCGAGACGCTGCAAAAGGAAGTCGAGTCGTTGAAGTTGACCAAAAACCAACTAGCATATATACTGGACGCGCATCGTCCCACATGCCAGAAGATTCGCCACGATCTTCTGAGCGTGCGCACCTACGACGGGCTCATAGCGCCGGCCAACAACAGCAACAGCAACGACAGTACAATCATCGGTGTGGACACGACGCTCTCCTCCGCAGGACGCAGCGGCTCACCCATCGATCTCAAACCCATACTGATGGGCGACAGTGTGCTGGAAATGGTGCCGCTCATCAAAAACGAGCCGCTGGACAGCGCGTTGGACTCGAACTCGTCGCTGGACCACGAAGGGCCTCCATCGCCGAAGCGCCTGCTGCTCTCCAGCAATAATCCAATGGTACCGCCGGCATTGCCCAATGTTGCCACACTGACCGCCTCGCTGGCCGCTGTCGCCTCGGCGTCGCTGAACACGCCTATCGTTAGTACGGCGCCGGTGAGCTTTGGCAGTTTCGTGTCCACGCCCACTACGCTTACTGCACTGAACAAGCTGTCGAATGGCAGCAAGCAGCGGCCCAACTCGCTGCCGACGATGCCGCGGAACCAAGCGCAAACGCTGGCGCTCAGCGTTCAAAACAAGCCGCCCACAGACATCAACGGCGTGGCCATACAGACGCCATCCACTGGAATGTTCAATTTTGACAGTTTGATGGATGGCGGCACTGGACTGACACCCGTTTCCGGACCGCTGGTGCCGACGTGTTCATCGCAGAACAAACACCCTCTTGAGCTGACCACGCCTACCAGTGAGCCGTCGAAGCTAGTGAGCTTATAACAATAAATGCGCGCGACGGACGACGACGGGCTGCTGAGGACGAGGTGATCGTGAGGCAGCGCAACCGCCGTAGCCGAAGTTAATTGAAATTCTTCTAATGTGGTATTCGTGTTAGTGAACCGTTGAACGCTTTAAGCTGAGCTCTAAGCAAAGTGGGCTTGACAGAGTCAGCGAACCTTAAGACGCAATTAAGTGGAAGAACTACAATCTTACTGTAATGTTTTATATTTTTTGAATTTGTCAAAAACTAATCGATGCGAATGTTTTATATTTCATATTTTTAACGATTTTAATTTAAAGAAATTAAAGTAATTTATACTTTGGCATTAAACGATTAACATTAAGCAGAGCAACAAATAATAGCACATTAAGCTTCTTTCTTTGTTATTTTATTTGCTATCGGAAATACTTTTGTAAAAAGTATTTTCGTAAACAAACTCTTTGGAATCGACAAGAACAGAAACTACTAAACGATTAAAAGTTTGTATTATTAGGTACCTTCAAGAAATGTCTACTATGTATTGTATATTTTTATGTTGCATTGTTTTTCTATTATGTTATTTATAAAACATGTTTTTGATATCCTGCTTCGTTCTGTTTAATGATTAGAAAGAATTTTCCGTTCACACTTATTGTAACTTTTTAATTTAATGCCTTATATTAACTTGTCAATTGTCACACTGTGGTTTGTTAATTTGTGCAATGTACGCAATGCGCTTTTGAGTCGCAGTAAACAGCAGGAAATTATAAAAATGACAGCCAACACATTAGCGAAATGTTTTATGTTTTTTGTAATAAACTAAACAAAAACAGCATTGTGTTTAAACTGCATAGAAAGGCCTTGTGATATTTTAAATAAACGAAGTAAGCAACTAAAAATCTTAAATTTTATTGTATGAAATGCAATTTTAAAATTACTTTACTTAAAACAAATTATACTAAAACCGAATTGACTATTCTGCAAAAATTGTACTTTAAAACGAATTGAAAGAAGGAAACATCAAAAAGCTTTTTAAAAATAATCAATAAATAATTGGAAATGGCCTTTGACGAAAAATCAATCAATTTATATTGCACATTATTTAGCCAATATTTGCTTTATCGACAAATCAAAACATGAAAACCACTAAAGCATTAATAACATTTTTAATTGCTGATGATATTGAAAACGAGAAGAGGTGCCACACGGCTGTGCAAACGTAGTGATTGCATTGCATGTGTGAATGCAGATTTCGTTTCGATAAATTGTCGCGAGAGTGTCGCAAGTCAACTTTAATTTTAATTGTTTGTAAGCCGGAACAATGATATACGTATTGTATTTTTGGAACGCATAAATATTTGTACGCACGTACATTGACAAAAATCTACCGCTTCAGTGAAAACGCAGCAAGGTCGGCTTGGGGTACGAGTCCACTTCGGAAAAGAATGCGGTCTTGCTGCAGTTTACCCGCAGACGGCACAACGGCTGCCTTCAGTGCACACGTAGGAAAAGTTCAACATTTCGTTTTTTCTCACTAAATAAAGCAATGTTTATATTTTTCTAAACAAAACGAGATGAAAAACAAATGTGAAAAAGTATTTTTGCTTGAGATGCGGACGAGCAGAGAAAAGTGCTGATTTAATTATACGAAAAGGAAAACTTATACCTAAATCTGACGAAAGAGGAAAAATCAATAATATATTAGCGATAGAATATATTTATATATACATATATACATGGAAATATATGAAACTATAATTTTGCAATAATTACAACTTAAGGCATACACCAAATTCAACCAAACTAAAAAACTGAGAAAACTAAATAAAAACACACAGAAAAGTAAATTAAAGTTGGTTTACGTGGGGGCAAATGAAGCTGGATACATATTTTGGGATTCAACACATATTCGTGCGTTGTCACCCGGCTCATTAATTTTCAACATCCAATCAATAATGTTGTTATGTATAAAGTTCTATGTAATGTTCAGGCCTACAAATTTGATATTTGAAGTAAAATACAAATATTCAGGCTTGCAGCTCTATAATATGTATAGAACGAACTCGACCGAACGACCCCAAAACTAGCGATGCCACACTAACGACCTACGAGCTACCGCAATACCGTTACCGTGGTTTGTTTGTGGTAAATGAAAATAAATGCTACGAAAGTTTTCTAAATATTGAGATGTAGGTACTTGTACAGTTGAAGATTCCGAGCTATAAAGAATTAGGAGGGATCATTGCTTTGTAACTATAAGCGATTTGTAACAATTTATTGTATCAAACAGAGATTAACGGAAGGTTGGGAACTTCTCAATCAAAACATTTTTCTGGTAAAAGATTTCGACTTAGAAGTTACTTAATGCCGCATTTCAATTCTACCTCTTGAAAGCTTCTGGGCTTTTCACTTTGCTATCGGATTTCTATCTGTGGAACTAAAAGTTTGAAAGCTACGCCCTACTAGGAAAAGTAGTCTTTTGAGACTGTCTTACGATTTTGTTCAACTCCTTCCATATTTTTCTAGTAAAAGCGATTTCATACCGAATTTGTATCCGAAATCGCTGATGCTTGTATTTTCATACAATTTGTGCCATGCCCACTTCGCCAAAATCACAAGCATCAAGCCGACATCATGCAGACAACTAGACAAATCAATGTTATAATTTCCGAAGAAAAACCTGACAACTAATTTTTTCAATTTATAATTATCACTCATTAGATTAATACATATTCGACTAATATAGTAAGATACTAATAGTTGAAACTACAGTTCCCGGAGACTATTACAAAATTAACGAACAAAGTAAATAAAAAAAGAGGAGAGAGAGGAATAGAGAAATGGCATTGTTAAAACCAATTGTAAGAAGAAAGTTTTGAGGATCAACTAATAATATTGATAGGCTGATAAATCAACTTTACACAGTTAATACTTTAAGATTGCACGTGTTACAGCTCCAGTCACTCGAATATAGGTATATAGTAGTACCTTAAGCCGCCCTAGAACGTATTATACACATTGTACATGTGCACATACATGCATTCATATACTAGAGCATATACAGTCGTGTCTGGGTATAGTGAACACCCTATATAGTGAACACCTCGATATAGTGAACACCCAAATTTTTACATGGAGTACTCTAAACAGTGTACAATCGAAAACCTCCAAATAGTGAAACAATTTTTGAAAGCAATTTCAAGCAAAAAGCAACAAAACACCTAAAGAAATAAAAATGAAAGAGGGTATTCCCCTAATTTGTATTTGTTACAAAATCAGCTGTTTCTTGACCTTAGTGGTTATGTTTTTTGTCGAATGCAAACCGATTGTGGTTGAAAGGGGGCTTTTTTATGTGTATTTAAAACTTTGTGAACGCAATAAGCAAACGTATATTCGCCAATTCTTTCAATAGGCATACATTTAAGTATGTTTTCCTACTAATTTATTTTAATGATCTCTTGAATTTATATACACAAAGTGTATTTTGAGCAAATAAAACGAGTTTTTGAACAAAAATTTTAATCTTGATATAGTTAACAACCTCAATACTGTGCCTTGCAATAATTAGTTCACTATATCCAGACACGACTGTATAGGTAAACGCAAGTATTCTGGATTTAAGGCCGCTTTAAACCACTTTAGATCACTTTTGGCTTCCCTCTCATTTCTCATTCTGCTTAAAAATTCAGCGCACGGTAAAAAAACGCTTTGGAGCACACAGAAAGGAGCAGGTATTTCGCTATATAACAGTCAAAACAAACACATATACATACATGTAACAAGTAAATGTGTTTAGTCGGTTTCGAGTCGACTCATTCATACCCTGCACCGACAACAATCAAATGTCACTTGAGATGTTATCTAATATTGTAAAATGCATAATTTTAGGATATTGTGATTTAGGATATATATCTTGTCACGACAATCCAGTGTCGGGAAATAAATAAAATAAATGAAAAAATTAAAATTAAAATGAGCGGTTCGCAATTGTTCCAATAGTAAACAACTATAACGTAACATATTATTTTCGTCAAAATCAACGGATTCTTATGACAACTCTGCTTAAAAACTATTCAAATTTCATCCCGATTTCTTTAGTCGTACAAGAGCTATCGGGTGGAATGGTCGGTTGACAGACGGGCGATTCTCCTTGTGATCCTGATCATAATTATACCTTTGAACGTTCCATACCGATAATATTTCGCTTTACAGACTCCTGGTTAATAAGTGTATGTATATGCCCTAAGATCCCAGCCAGGGTTTAAAAACAACAAATACTTAGACATGTTGAAATAATTACACAGGGGAACACTGATTTTGCGGCATGTAAATTTGGTCTGCTGAACACGAAAATAATAGTGCTTTTGTTGAATTGACGCTGCTTTTTGAGATAAAGGCAATCTGAAAAAAAGAATTTATAGGCAGAGTACTACTTCATAATCATATGTATTCAAATTGACTCAATTAACCCTTGCCGCAGAAAACCAATTTGTTTTGTTCGCCTGTGTTATTTCTCGCCCAACCGCATTATAGATCTTTCGTCGGAATGTGTGGCGTTGGACGCTGCCAATGCAGGGTACCCAAGTAAGATCACAAAACACCAGATACAAAGCCAACAAGATAATTCGTGCCTTTGTGCGGCCACTACTCCTCTCGCAAACACTCTCCATTTCGGCGCGCCAACAATAATCTGTCGAACATTTAGCCAGTCTTGCTGATAACTGCGAAGAAAACGAGTGCGACGCAGAGCGCACAGCACCTCATACCGGACGAACATTTCGCACACTGCTACTAGGCGCCGGTATTGGCATCGGCGCAACTTGTCGAGCGTTTCACTTAGTTTGCGAATTTGCAGCGACGATGCATGAAAAGGCACTCGTGAAATCGCATACTCGGAAGTGCATTGTGAAAAAAAACCAAGTAGTGAAGACGAATCCAACTTGTGAGGAATAAGCTCAAAAATGCCGACACTGCTGCGCGCTGTGCTAAAAACGCTGGGCTGGGGCGGGCGGCAGTTGCGAATGTCGCCGCGCAACGTAATTCTGATCACTGGCTGCGATTCGGGACTGGGGTAAAATATATTTTACATAGCTACCTATATATGTATGTACATAGGTATTTATTGTGTGAAATGCAACAGCAAAGTTATCTTTCATTGTTTTCATGAAATGAAACAGATGTTTAAGAAAGCTAGCGGCTACCTACCCGTGAAGCTTTTGGTTTCTTATCGGAAGAAGTAGCACTGAATGTGGAGACCTGCACGTGATGGTGATTGACCCCTAATATAATTGTGCAGTGACTTCACTTTTTAATACCAAAATCAATTATTTGAGTTGTTGGTCATTTAAGTGCAACAAATCAGTCAACTATAACCACAAAACTTGCCACAAATGAATCGAGCATGAAACTGTACATCCCCTTGATTTATTAGGGTTGTAGAGCCAGTTAAACATACAAATACAATATGTAGATATGCAATGTTTAGATATTCATACAAAGACACATTTGCATATGTACGTAAGTTTATAATCTTTCTTATTTCACATTGCCCTTATTTTGTGTGGTGTGGTTTGATGTGTAAGCAAATGACGTCATATACAGTTCACAGTTCAGTTCAAAAAAATTTGAGGAAAATAGATTATTTCCAAAGATGAAACTCATCAAACGTAAACCAAACCAAAGCCCAAATAATTTCACGTTCGAATAACTTGTCTTCGCTAAACATATCAACCACGGTCTCCAACCGTTAAGTGGTGTCAAATAAAATTTTCAATTTTTATGGGTTCCCTAATTTACAGAACTAGTGGTTTAGCATTTGAAATTGTTATTGTTAATTTGTATATTAAGGTACGAGGTGTTACTTGTAGACCATCTATGGCCGATCTCGTTACTACTGCACGTTTTAGATACAGTTAAATCGTTTCTGAATCCGAGCTAACCACCGTGGAAAGTCGTGGAAATATAAAAATACTCTTTCACTTTCGTGCATGATTTCATTTGCATTTGTTATCAATATGCAAGAAAAGTAATCGATCGAAAGAAGCACCGGATCGAGATTAGTTTTTAATTAGACTTTAACGGAATTTTTAATCGATACTATATCGTAGTAGAGCAACAATGAATTCCATCATTTTTTGCCTCACAGTCATTTGCTAGCGGTGTACTGTCACTCGTTGAACATGACCGTCATTTCCGCCTGTCACAATGCCAACTCAGAGGGCGCACGTTTGCTACAGAACCTCAACGATCCCAAACGCATGATTACCATAGAAATGGATCTGCTCAGACATGAAACAATCGTGCATGCCGGCCGCCGCGTTGCTGAGTTGTTGCGTTCGAACAGCGACTATCAGTTCACCGCTTTGGTGAACAACGCAGGCGTCATGTGCTTCGGCGAGTTCGAATGGCAGACGTGCGATCAATTTGAAATGCAGATAAATGTAAATGTGCTCGGCGCGATGCGGCTGACGAAGGAAGTTCTGCCGCTGGTGCGCCAACACCGCGGCCGCATCATCAACATCACCAGCCACTGTGGACTACAAGTGAGCAGTCGCTTTCGTCTGACTTAGCTACTGGCTCGATTACAATTCTATCCCTTTCATGAATTTCCAATTGCTACAGGCGTTGCCTACACTAGCGCCATACGCCGCATCAAAGGCAGCTTTGCGCTTCTGGAACGACTCGCTACGCATGGAAATGCAGCAGTACGGCGTGGAGGTGATCAACTTCATACCTGGCTCCTTCGTCGAGTACAGCAACATCTCAGCCAGACAGCAGGACCATTCCGAGATCATGAGCAAGGCATTCACGGAGGAGCAGCGTCAGTTCTACGGCGCCTACTTCGCCCGATTCAACGAGTACTTGGCAATTATCTCCGGATTTAAGCCGCCTAACAACTACCGCGACCCAGCGCTGCTGGAGAAATTCCAGGACGCCTTGACCAACGTGCAGCCGAGGGCGATGTACATACACGAGCCGTGGCGGTAATTGATATCCACCGAATAAACTTTTTCAAAGTGGAGAATCTAATTTGGATTAAATTCTTCCAGGTATAAAGTCTATCGCACCCTATTCCGCATTAGCCCCTTACCGATTGTGGACTGGTTGACAGTGAAGTTCTGTGCGATGCCCACGTATCAGCAGGTCAGGGCCGCCGCGTGTCAAGAGCAGCATGAAAACAATTAACTGCTGACTGTTGCTGACTTTAGTGCATATCTACAGTTTTTCCTGCGTTTTATATTTTCCCATATTTAAATGATTATGCAAATGTTTAGGCATTTATTGTAAAAACTTGTGAAACGGTGCTATTTCACAGACAATTCGTGTATAAATAATGATAGGATTACTTTTGTATTATTGGATTGCGGAAACACGCACATGCACAATGTTTTAAACAGTAACTATGCGATCAACTGATTAATTAAAATGCTGGTGATTATTTTCTTTAACTATTCAAATTATCACAACACATTCAGTTTCAATCAAATATATACGGTTCAATTATGAAAATGAAGTTGACTCATTAGCTAGAATATTATTTGAACAAAACTCAATGTAATCAATGTAAAATTCAATTTTTAAGCTAATCAATAGTTTCGCCCAATGAGACACAACGTTTCATTAGACATACATATGGAGTTCACCGAACGTGTCAATTTATTCATTAACTCACACGTCTGAACATCGAAAAAGTTCGGGACCCCCATAGCTTCGGCACAATTGATTAAACATAGTTACAATAACAGTGCTTAATCAATTATACATAAATTAATCATTTCGTGCACTAAAATGTTTTCTAATAACCATCAGTTTTCGAACCAATCAATAATCAAATCAAACAAAAAATATTTAATCGGTTAATAGAGTTAATTTTGGCTTATCAGGCAAATTAAATTGACCGCAAAAAACGACCAATGATTTTTGTATTAAAGTTTTATGAAAGTTGTCTTATAACTAGTCTCAGACCTCATCGATCGCGAATGCTTCATTAATTGCCGGCCAATAACTGATAAAATAAGGAATGACGGATCAATCAAAATTGCAATTAACCACCTAATCGCATAGACTTTAGCATAATATTAAGAATTGGAAACATTCTCATTCCAGTTTTTTCTGGAGTTCTACTCCAGGAAAACCCAAATAGAAAAACTGTTCCAACACTCGCATTGCAATTGTTCCATTCTGGTCTCACATCCACCACTTCATTCGTAATGTGCATTTTGATTGGGATTGGGGTTTGGATTATTCCAGTTTTCGTCTAAGCTGATGCTGGAGCCGCCACGTCCGAACGCCGCCATCAAGTAGATAAGCACCACAAATGCCAACACCCCGCTCAATGCCAAGAACCAGGTGCGACGCCAAGGCGGTCGCGATGACGGCGCATAAAAACGCCTCGACCAGCGCGCGAAAATCTCCGCGGGCGTCCGTCGTTTGTATTTGTTTTCGTCACGATCGGAGCCGCCAATCGGCGACTGACGCGGTAGTAACGGGCGTCGACTACTGGCTGCAAATGTATTCAAGCAAAAGGACTCATTCGAGAGCTTCTGGGGAACTGGTTTGCACTCAAAATGTACCTTGCACGTCATTGGCCGAGGGTGGATTAAATGCGTCCATCAGCAGCACGGAATGGGGGCTGTCGTGTTTCATGGATGACGACCCGAAGGCACCGTTCGCCTTCGAGCGCTCCATTCCGCCAGAATGATGCACTTTGGTCACGTTGCTGACAGCTACTGGCGCACCAACAGCGGCAGCGGCTTGCTGGGCCGCCGAGTAGGGCTTGGCATGTACAGCTAAGTGGTCGTCAGCAAGCTGTGCGAAATTTTAATATTAGTAGCACTTAATTATTTGATGCTAGCAACAACGTCATTACCAGTGCCAATCCTAGGCCGTTACGACCCCAGTTCACTTGCGACAAGAACGCCTTGAGGACATCGGCCACTGGCGAGACCAGGTTCGATGTTGGAAAGATTTCCGTATCGCAAATGGGGCACAAATGCCCACGGGGCGCAGTGTTGGCAGGTAACGCCGACTGGCGCGCATTCAGGCAATCCCAATGAAAAACATCTGCAAAGATTAAAGAAATTCACAAGACGCAGGATAAAATGATGCCGAACGTCTACTTACGATAACAAACCAGGCGCACGCACTCGCCCTGTTCCAATGTTGTATTGCAGAGAGTGCAGTTGGAAACGTAGTCGCTGTCGCGCAACCATTGCAAATACGATTGCACGATGCACTGCGGGACAGGAGAATAATTAGTGATGGTTCCGTACCTAAAATTTGCACACCGCAAACTCAGTCACGGAACGTACCTTAGGATGACTCTGCACCATACAGTTCTCGCACACATTCACCCGATGCTCGAAACAGAACTGATTCGTCACCTGCCGCTTTGGACACTTGCAAAGACCCATCTTGTGCCACTAATTGCGCTGCCAATTGGTATAGCTTTATGCTCGTTATCGTTCGTTTACTTTTCGTTCCTACAATTTAATTTTTTGCTTGCTATTCCAGCCAAATTTAAGGAAACCTTCCTGCAATTTCCGTATTTTGTATTTTTTTCAGATGTGTGGAATTCATTTTTTGACAACGTGGACTTTGTTCGCTTTGACAGTTGCAATTCGCTGCGAACGTGTAATAAACACAAAATCGACCATCGATGAAATGTCAGAATGAGTTGTGTGGAGAACCGCAAAGTTTGTAGAGGAATGCGGGGTTGTTTAACGAAATCGCAAGTACTGTTAAAAATAACAATATTAATATTGACCTCACCCAAACGACGACATTTACAGCTCTGTCTCTTTCTACTTCAATCAACAATAGCCAGGTTTTCTCCACTCAACGCGGTAATCAAATGTTTCAAGCAATATTTATCAGTAATGCTATGAATGGACATGGGAAAAACATGCAGAGTTTCGACAATAAGCGTAGGCGTTATAGCTTCAAACTCTTGAATTTTACTTTAGGTATAAATCAATAAATGCTGACCTGTTCTACTTTTGCGGTCTCGAAAATTTTTGTGTCACTAAAAAACCTTATAAATATTACCTTTCAAAAATATTAAAATTAACGTTTATGTAAGTCCCATCACCAAAAACGCGAATACTAAACTCAATTTCCATACCAAGAGATATGAAATCGTCACAATTCGAGAGATTATTATTTCCGAGAAAACATACATATTCTGTTATGTAGTACGAAATTAAATTTTCATTGTTGGCTACTATATAGCCACATCTATGCGAATACAACTCTTAACAGTTTTATGATTTACGACATTTATCAGAACCTCCAAGTGGCTTTCATCTGCCGAAAGTGAATAGGAGAAGCTCCGCCCCTATGGTAACACAATGGGCCACAAGGCATAAGTGATGCCTAGAGGCGGCCACTTAACCTACCTACACATGATTTATGTACACGATACTAGTTTTAAGCACTTCAATCCAACCAATCTGTCATGTACTGACATTTAGTAGGCATAACATCACCGCAATTTGAGCAATTTCTAATGACTGGACAAATACCGCAGGGCATCTGCACCAATCCCGGAGACGCCAGCGGCGAGTTAATAGCACGGTACACAAACGAGCCGTCCTGTGTCATAATACGCTCAGCGTTGCCATCGTAAACGACTGTCTTCAGAATGGTCTCCAAGTCATCCTCATCCAGGCTGACCTATTTGGGCAAAATAGTAACTTTCCAGTAATAATTATTCTATTGAAGCTGCCCGGGCTTGCTCACCTTGCTGATACCCAAATCGGATATAAATTTATGCACTTCCTTCACTGTACAGCAAGATAGCTGCTTGAATACCAAGGGGCCATCGCGTTTCTTTTCCGCATTCTCTCGCCGCATTTGTAAAAAGCGCAGACATTGCTGGTTCAGCACATCGACAAATTCCGCCTCAAAGTCTTGGTCCTGGTACCAGGCACCACCCGTTATGGAACGGTCTGGCTCCAAATTGTACAGCATGTAAACCTTCTTTTTACTGGCCTAAAAGCGTGATTGTCAACAGATATGTTTAACCAGTTTCAACTACAGCTAATTCCCAACTCACATTCACCGATTTAACGGCCTTTATAAGTTTCTTTGTTTCCAGATTCTTCAAAATTTTGTTCAATTGTGTCATGTTCAGGTTCGATTGCATGCGGATATCGCGAATCCAAATTCCTTTGTTTGCGCCTTCTTCAATAATGCTGTAAACAATCTTCTCCTCGTTGTCGGCCTCCTTCGGCAGCGCACTCTTTTTGGGATCTTTGGCGCGATAGATGAGTTTTTCTCCCTTCTTCAGTACCTCTATGGTGCCTTGTTGCAGCAATTTGTTGAGCCCTTCTACACGCACTGATGCGGTTACGTCCGGCAGGCCCTTTACCAGATCATCGTTGGTTGCCCCGGCCGCAAGGCCTTGTATGAGTGCCAAAAGCTCGTGCGACACATCAGTTGCCATTGTGCGCCGTCTGAAATTATGCTAAAGCCCAGATCGGCATTAAAACCATTTGCCATAATGTTCGAACCCTTGCTTCCCCAAATGTTTGTTTCGTTGTCAACTCAATTACACAGAAACATTACATATTTTGACGTTATGCAAAACCAGTGAGGCCATACGACTGAATCTACTGATTCAATCTAATGCATACAAACGGACGGACATGGATATCTCTAATCTTTAAACATTGGGAACCATGGGCCATTACATTTTCTTACTTTCACGATTGCATTTCCCCACTCACCCTATGCTAAGAAGGAAGAAAAAAGCGAGACGTCAACCAAGTCGGCAACTAAAGTCAAAAACCTTCTGCGAGCAGCTTGGAACAAATCGGAGCTTTATTCGATTCTTCGGAATTTTACAACAATGCCACTCACTGGCGCTGCGACAGCGGATGCCGAAGATTTCAAGGAAGTCAGCGAAACGGAGTATCAAAAAGTGCAGAGCAAGACCAAAAAGGTAAGAACACGCCGCAATGGTGTAAAAACTCGACTGGCGACTGCAAAACAGAGTTGCCAGCAGCGTGCAAAAGTCCAACTGACACTGACAATTGCAGATCGGCTACGCGGATGGTGCTGTGGACGGTCGTGAGACGGTCTTCCAACCTGCCTTTGACAAGGGGTATGCGGACGGACTGCGCACAGGCTTTGAGCTGGAAAAAGTCAAACAATTTTACAAACACTTGACCACAGCGCATAGCGGGGAGTTGCACGAAGAGAGACTAAAGTACAATGAGCTGCAAGTACAAGAGACTTCCGATAACAAACACTTTCAATACATCCAGCACGAAGAGACTGATATTGATGTAGTTTCCGAAGCGCAGCAGAAATATGTGGACGATCTCCTGGCCAAATGCGAGCGGAATTTACCACTGACAATGAATTTATTGGCGTCACAGAAAAATCATTAGTTGTTTGGAAAAGAATTTAGTAATTATTTAATAAACGGCTTCATAGCAATAGGTTATCGATCTCGGTGTTCTGTACGTTTTTGTTTACAAGTATAGACCCTCGGGCGTGCCTTCTTTCTTGCGGTAGAGCACACTTTCCTTTGACTTCTTAAAGTCCTCGTTGGTGACCTTCATGCGCCGTTCACGCAGCGCCATCAGTCCAGCCTCCGTGCAGATGGCCTTAATGTCGGCGCCCGACAGATCATCTTTGGCCATTATCAGTTCACTGAGGTTAACGTCCTCGGCCAGAGTCATGCGGGACGTGTGTATAGTAAAAATACGTCGCTTGGTTTTCTCATCTGGCAGGGGGAATTCAATTTTTCGATCAATGCGACCAGGGCGAATCAGTGCGGGGTCTAGCGTCTCAATACGGTTTGTTGCCATGATGACCTATGAAGACAAAATCATATGTTAACTCTTTTTTTGCCTAGTACTACCCAGTACGTACCTTGACATCGCCGCGCGAGTCGAAGCCGTCCAACTGATTCAATAGTTCCAACATAGTGCGCTGTATCTCTCTCTCACCGCCAGAGTTCGAGTCGTAGCGCTTCGTGCCCACCGCATCAATTTCATCGATGAACACAATGGACGGTGCGTGTTCCTCTGCCACGCGAAATAGCTCACGCACCAGTTTCGGGCCATCACCCAAGTACTTCTGGATCAATTCCGAGCCAACCACGCGCAGGAAAGTCGCCGATGTCTGATTAGCCACCGCTTTGGCGAGCAGTGTCTTGCCTGTGCCCGGTTGTCCATACAGAATCACGCCCTTCGGCGGCTTGATACCCATTTCCTCGTAGTACTCAGGATGCGTTAGGGGCAGTTCGACAGATTCCTTTATTTCTTGAATTTGTGTATCTAGCCCGCCAATGTCGGCGTATGTTTCCTGCGGTGCCTTCTCAAGCTTCATCACCGTCACCATCGGATCCGTGTCATCGCTTAGGACACCCACCACAGCGTGCACCTTATGATTCAGCAGTACTGAACATCCCGGCTCCAGCTGGTCTTTATCAACGAACGATAAAATGCTTACGTAGTGCTCCGAACCCACCGACGTCGAAACAATTGCATGATTATCGTCAATGATCTCTTCCAGGTTGCCTACGGACATGGGTGTACCGCGCAGGTCATCGACCTTGGAGCGCTCTTCCTCGTTTTTCTCGTCCTGTGGCTTTAATCGCTCCTGGTTGCGTATGAATTCATCCTCCATCATCAAATAGTCCTTAATGCGCTCGAGCTTCAGAAGCTTCAGGCGGCAACGCGTATGAGGCGTGACTTGCGGCAGTTTCATGGCCGCATCTGGTCCCTTGGCGCGACGTTTCTTTTTTCCCACGCGCGTCGGAATTGGTGGCTCGTACTTCTTTTTCTTGTCTTTGTCATCTTTCTTGTCGCCAGCGCCGCCCTGGGCCGATTGGTTTTGTCCCTGTGAATTACAAACATTTCATTACTAGTTTTTTACATACTAAACGGAAGCGTTTTGTTGTGGGCTTGCCATGTCTGCTTTTGTGTTGTTCGCTCAGAATTCTTTTAAAATTCGCAATATTTCGATGCAATCCGGAGCCAATAAGCCAAAACAATTTTCACTAGTCATTCACTTTGTCGACTGACTGAAGTTGGTTGCGGTAGCAAAATACCGCAAACACTTTTCAACCGTACTGTACAAATGTGAAATCGGAACAAATTTCAGATCACGTACATTTTGTTACAAATTGTATGCTCTAAACAAATAAAACTATTACCAATTACTAATTATTAAACTATTACTAACCCCAACGTTTTTTATTTGTTATATTTTGTACATTCCGCAAGTATTAAGTGTAATTACACAATTTCCGAAAGCACCACGGGATATTGTCGATTGTCAGCTGTCATCTGCGACTGTCATTGGTGCGCAGTGCTTTTCTTTACTGCCAACGCGTTAGGAAATGGTGTTGCTAGACAATTCTTCGGTAAGATTAATACAAAAATGCAACGATAGCATAAAAAGAATTTAAACATTTTTGTTTGTAGTTTATCTTACGGCTGGAGAAATTTGCGAATGCCGCCAAGCAAGACTCGTCTTTCACAGTGACGTTTAAGCGCTGTAAGTGTCCATGCCGGTTTCGAGCCTCCGTGCATCGATTTCACCTTGTTTTCCTTACCAACAGACAATGGACACGATCGACCCAAACCCCGAGAGGGCAGACCGCCCTTAGCCGAGCCGGAAACTTATCTGTGCTTGATGCGTGCGCA
Organism: Melieria crassipennis; assembly: GCA_963668005.1. Taxonomy (NCBI): domain Eukaryota; kingdom Metazoa; phylum Arthropoda; class Insecta; order Diptera; family Ulidiidae; genus Melieria; species Melieria crassipennis. Next base: position 81,739,057 of record OY764961.1, on the reverse strand, counting down.
AACCAAGTCAAGCAAGGTGCGTTGGGCCGTGCCGATGGTTCCCGTGCTTATTGGAATATTTTTTTTAGAGCGTTTAACGTTACTCCTACTGAAATTCCTTAACTATTTGATTTGCAGATATCAACGGTTGTGCGACAGGAGGACGTGCCCAAAATGATGAATATGTACGCTCAATTCATGAAAAGCAACATGTACGGACTGAAGCGCGTAAAGAAGGTTAAGAGCAAAGCGAAGGCGGCCAAAGGATAGGAAATGGAGTTTTAGCCATTAATTTAGCATTTAGTAGCGTCTTTCTTTTTTTACCACCCAATAATGAACGTCAACGGAACAAACATATACAAAACGGGACATGCGCTTGGTTTAATTAATAAAAGTGTTTCATTTTTTAACTGGTGTAAAAAGATCTAATGCACTCAAGACTTTATTCGCTCTCCTAATAATTCATGCAGAGACTTTATTCCTAAACTACAAAATAAGAAAATGCTCCTTTTGCTAAAATACGAAGTAAATGTAACACAATCTGGTTTAATCCTTCTTCGATATAAGTCCTTGTTTTTTTAATTGACGCAGAGCGCATTTAGCGGCCGTACATTTCGCAATGCGATAATTACGGCCGATGCCACGGAACGTGCCCTTGCAGAAGACGTCGACAGTGACACGCACACGCCGACCATCGGCCAGTTTCTCCGGTTTGCTGAAAAGATCAAAACGAAATTGAATTCTATAATCCAGCTGTGTGCAAAGCATAAAATGCATACCCGAATTTGGCCGTTTCTGGCTCCAGCTCCAGCAGTTCTCGAATCGGAGACTTTGGCACTGAATTACTGAACTGTTCTATCTCCGGCTTCATCATGTTACTATACACCTCCCACACCACGTCCAACGACATATTAGAATCTAGGAAAATAGCACCAGCAATTGACTCGAAAACGTCACCTAAGGCTTTTGGCACCTCCACGTCCTCGGCATCGTCACACTCCTCCTCTGACAGCAGATAATACTGCAAAGACAATGATACAACGTCAAGTCGTCGTTCTACACTAACAAATCTGCCTGAAAGTATCCCACAAATGAACTTAAGATATTGTCGGTTAAAATGTTTAAATTAAGGCTTTTGTAAGATATCTTTCCAGGCCCGCATGTTTTGCTGCTTTAAGTGTTTCAACCTCTTCACTAATGCTGTGCCCGTTCTCATTTTGTATGCGCACAAAACGGTCGATGACCTCATTCAGGCCGGGCGACAAGTGCCGGAAATATTTATGAAATCCGTGTCGCACTGCCAACGACGCGAATATAGTGTTGTTCACCAATGCCGACCGCAAATCTGTTAGCGCGCCCGGCGAATGCTGCCGGGGATCTTCGTATAGGTGGCGTGTTATCAGGTAGTCGAGCACAGCATCGCCCAGAAACTCCAGCCGCTGGTAGCAGTCTGTCAGCCGATTGGGTGAATAACTGGCGTGTGTCATGGCCTGAAGCAGGTAGGAACGATCGCGAAATTTGTACCCCAGGATAGCTTCGAACTCATCGAAGCCGTCCAACATTGATTCCAGCTCCTGTTCGGCGTTCGGCGAGTGATGGAGCAGCGGGCTTTTGGGTGGCGTCCATTCGTCGTAGATGGTGACCATGTTATCGGCACCTGGCAACGTGCTGCCGGGTGTTCGTGGCTTCTGCGCGTCATAAGACACACGACCAAAAGGTAACACCCGTATGCCCAGCCAGGCCATGAAGAGCAAAGCGCCGCGGGAGCCACACTCTATGAGGTAGGCGCCGATAAGTGCTTCCACACAGTCCGCTACAGATTTATCTGAAAATAAATATGTTTGAGTTTTCGAGCTCTCATTATTTAACAATCACGATAATGGCCGCGGCTTAGTTATTCGTGATTTTGACAAATTAAGGAGGGAGAAGAAGGTTCCACATAAATACAAACCTGGAATGCTATGCTGTGTCACCAGGTTATATGGAATGAAGCATGTAAAATCGTTTCCTTCGCCACTTTCATCCAAGCCAGTAACTTCTTCGGTGTAGTTACAATCCTACAATTAACAAAAAATTATATAAAAATAGTTAATATTTGCTATTGTAATTCTCAAACACTTACATCAGTGAAGAGCCCCAATTTGTCGGCCTTCTCACGCACAAGCGCACAGATTTCAGTGCTGCTCAACTTTTTAATATTCGCCAGATCAACGAGCTTCCAATGGTGCGGCGGTATCTGTAAAGCATGTTCGATGAACAACTAAAAGCAACTATAAATATTCAGCTCACCCACCTTCGCCTCGATTAGCGCTTTTTCCAGCTCCTTTGGCACGTAATAGCAAGGTGGCAGCCAGTTGTCGTGCGGCTCGAATTTTGTAGCAATCATGTACTCGCCCAGCATTTTCCTGCGTCCCAGCCGATACAAATTCAAATTAGCCACCTGCTTAGAGCGCAGATGACTCAGCTTGCCCTCGTGCACATTTTCGTAGGTGATGTACAAATACGTCGTTATGGCGTACTTCAGAAACGAATCTCCAATTGTCTCCAAGCGCTCTAAATTTATGCCGTCGTTAGCATTGGACATGGTCAGTGCTTGCAATATAATACTGGGGCTGGGCCCCGGGTGACCTCTCAGGTCTGGCTGATAGTCGAAACTGAACTCTTTACTTTGCAAGGTGTTGCGGAATTGCACCGCAATCTCCGCGCCACGCTTCTGTCCTGCACACTTTTGTGCCTTCTCGAATTTTAGCTTGATTTTTTTTGTATAACCATTGTCACAGGCTTCGATTTTTAGCGCATATTTGTCATTGAAATTGTCGAAAACATCGCCACATCCCTCGATCGTAAAAAGCTCGTCCGCATGCGTTCTTACATAGTCAGTGTTGAATCTTTCAATGTCCTCAATCGTCAGCGCAGTGATTCGCTGACTCAGCAGTGATTCTAATTGCTCTGCAGTAGCATATGGCAGCATTTTGAAAAAGTTCTCTAGTACGGCAACGTGCTGCGTGTGCAGCATGCTGTACTCCTTCTTCGCCAACGAAACCGGTTGGTTGTATTTGATAAGCATGCCCGATTTTCGGATGTCCTCTTTGAGTATCTCAGTCGATTTAACGAACTGGGAGATAGACGAGTGTAGCTGTTCCTGGATGCTCGGCTTCAGATCGTCAAAGTTGTATCCGACCAACAAATTTTTCGTTTTTTGATAGTTGCGCTCATTGGCTGTGGTGGCTTGGATGATCGACATCTGTTTGTTGCGTTTTTCAATCTCTTGATCGGTTTCAATAGTTTCCGCCTCGTTTTTGGAAGTAAACGCGATGCGGAGTGGTCCCAAGTCTTCGTTGTCTTCATCATCCGTGTAATTGGCGTCATTGCCATCGTAGCTTGAGGCAAAAGAATCTTCCGAATCGTAGTAGGCGAATGATTGTTTCTGAAAATTATTGGAGTTCGCAGTTTTTTGTAGCCCCTCACCGTTTTGCTCTTTATTTGGCTGGGGCTCCTTGACATCCCAGAAGGTGGGCGAGCCGTAACGCATCTGCTGGTCACCTGTGTGGATTGAAACTAGTTATTGTTAGTGCTCCACATTTAGGAAGCGTTTAGGTGCCTGCACTTACAAAAGCTAACATTCGATGGGAGATACTTCATGTACTCGTCTTCCTCTTCATCGGTCAAGTCTGACTTTTTGTTGAAATTCAAATCGTTGGCCATATCGTTAGACCAAGTGCCTATTTCTATAAAGCTATTGTCCTGCAAAAATTGATAATTTTATATTAAATAACTTTATTTTGAAGTTTGTTTCTGTCAAACTTACTTGCAATTTCTTCTCCCCCTCGATGACGATTTCGTTGGCACTTTTCTCTGCATTATTCTTGACATCAATGCCATTTTCCTTTTCACTAGCTCCTTTCTTCGAATCCTTTGTTTCCAGCGTCTCGACTTTCTTTTCTTGTGTTCCGCCCGCCTTGTTCTCCTTCGATTTCTTAAGCACTTCCGACAAACTCCAACCAAAGTCGAGCATTGGCCATTCAAAATCCTCGGAGATCTGGTGCTGCCCCAGCCCTATGTCAGTTGAAACCTTCTTGCGGATGTCGTCAGCCAGCAACAGTCCGTTGATTCGATACAAAATACAAGGAAGACAAACGGCGGTGCGCCACAATGACGCCGGAAATGGGTGAACTGTGCATAATTCCGGCACAAGAATCTGCTTTTGCTCTAAATTTTCGCGCTTGGCGCGTTTTGTCTCCTCCGAGCTGGTGGGCAGTGCTACACCCTTGCGATTGACATAGCGTGGTGTCAGAAAATTTAAGCGTGCACTAGTGTGATCCACATCCAGCAGGGGTTGCTTGGTGTTCTGAATAGTCAGTCCGTATTTGAGAAAGTAGTAGTGCTTAAAGGTGCGATAGTTCTCGCCAGGGAAGCAGCTCAGCGGCGACAGTTGTGGGCAGATCTCCGCCACATAAAAGTACTGCGGCTGATCCTGATTGCGATACCAGGGCATCACTACTGCATCTTTGAATTTGTTCGCATCGAACTCCAGAGATTTGCGCGCCTCATCTGACACTGCAGTGGGCATCATGCCGGTGTTCTTTTCGATCAATTCCAAAAATTCCCAATCAATCACCTTGCCTGCATCCGTTTTGACAGTGGGAACGATGAATACACAATTCTCGGTCGAGTCGGGGTCGAAGAGCATCAGGAATTTTTGCAGTCGCAACACGTTCGTGAATGTGTAATTGAGGAAGCTGTTGATACATCGCACTTGCTGCTCTGTCAGCACAATTCGTTGTTTGGACAGCACGATGGAAACTTTCACTTCACCGGATCGAGTAAATATTGGGAACGAACTGACTTTTGGAATTCTCTTGAGTGTCAGTATGCCGAACCCTTGCTGGGCGTCTTCGGGCGGGTATATTTTTCGGCCGCGGGTATTTTGTTCCTCTGGTATTGGGCATTGTAGCGTCAAGTCAATAAGATACAAGTAGCTCGCCGTACCTGCGGTCGGGCGGCATTTGCAAAATTCAGACGCGATCTGTAGCAAAATAAATTAATAGATTGGTGAATTAATGTTAGTAGTTACCACCTTGGGAACCTACCCGCTTATAGTAGTATTGTCTGCGCTTTGTGGTGCCTGGCCTCGGCTCTGCATTTTCTTGCACAATTTTCTCATCCTCCTTTTCTAGTTCAAAATTTTCCCAGTCTGCTTCCACGGCTTTAAAGCCTTCCTTGCCGATCGGCTGTAAATTATTATCCAGCTCTCCCGATTTATGCAGTTCTATACAAGCTTGTAGGGCAGCCATTCTTCTAGCCAACACGCGTGTCGACATTGGAAGACCCTGTAACAATATTAAACGAGCATTAAGTTTGGATTATGAGCACAGGCCATGCAAACCGCCCTTTTTTATTAGGATAATCGATTTTTGTAAGAAAGTAAATGCTCAACGATCACATTTTTCATCGACTTACCACAATATCGTATTTTAAAGGTGAATTTATTGGAAGACGTATTGTGTACTGGTAGACTTCTGCTCCGTTTCGCACAGTCGTTGCACACCGCCACAACGCGGTAAGCTTAGTGAACGTGTCGCTGGGCAGTTTGGAGCAATATTTGTTGACCAAAGCAATAGAGGTGCTCAAGTCAACGGAAGCCCCAGTCAACAAATGTGGCAAGGGCTTATACGGCTCAACACAGTTGGTGAAAAAATCCGCTACTTGATGTTCCACTTCGGGAGGTTCGGTGTTAGCGCATTTTTGGAGCAACATCTAAAGCAAAAGACCTGTAATACATGTTTCTTAAGGCAAATTCAACATATCCACATTTACCTTCTCGATCTCTCGATATTGCGCCAGCTGATTCACAATGCTATTCGTTGTGCTCTCCATCTGATACACCTTTGCTTCGAAAATAACGTTGCGCATGTTTTGCTGCCCATCGTCTTTTACGAGACACTGAAATCGACGCTTTGGCTTTGGCGGCATGACTGCTTCCTCTTTAGCAGTTGGCACTTTACACATAAAGCTGGACAAAGAGCTGGCAGTGGATTCGTTCAAAGAAGAGTTTAATTGCGATATGGTGTCGTTTAAGTTCAACACTTCAAGGTCTTCGACTAAACTCACGTGAAGGGACTTTAAGTTAGATTTACTTTTGGTATAATAATTTTCATTTGAGTTACCTAAATTATGCAACGGCCCACATAGAACATCATTTGTGTTAACATCTCCATTCTTAGTACCCTCAATAGCTGGTATTTCATCTTTGATCTCTTTCAACGTGATCTCAGTCGCAGTGGGTGGCTTATTAGTGATCACTTCGGGATTGAGTATCTTCACAATGCCTTTCGAAGAGCCAATTGTGAATTTATTCGATTTGTTGCCCTCACCTTCCTCTTCATTTGATGAGTCCGAATCGATGGTGTCATCTTGATTTTCATCCAGTCTGCAAATAAACCTATGGCTGCGATCACTGAGTTGCTCTTCGCAGCCATTTGGCCGACTGTCAAATGTAGGCGATACCAGGATGACGTGATAAGCCGGTGCCGCTCTTGCTCTTCCCTTGCACTGCACGTAGCTACGATAGGTTGTCGGCGGATCCCATCGGACAACCAGATTGCATTTAGGCAAGTCTATGCCCTCCTCTAGCACTGATGTGCCTATCAGCACGTTGCAGTCGTGCATACGAAACCGTTTCAGTACTTCTTCTTGCCGCCGATGCTCCACTTCGGCTTCTTTCGGCTCGGTGATGGGATCAGCAACACGGTCGGTGGTGAATTGGCATTTGAGGAACTTAAGGTCGGTGTCGTGACGGCTCATTTCCGTCAGCAGATCAAACAATACACGTGCTGTGTAATTGGAGTTACAAAAGAGGATGGCGCACAGCGTATCCAGCGCATCGCTGTTGTCTCGCAATTGGCGGCGGGTGAAGGGCCTTCGTTTCACCCGACCCTGCGCGGTATTGTGACGGCGGTGCGGAGCTGCATTTGCCTCTGGTTTCACAAACGCTCGCGATTGAACGTTACGCTTTTTTAATTCTGCAGGCGTTGGTTTAATAATAGGATCCAGATTTTCGATAATCGAACGTGACTCTAGTTGTAATTTGGCTGTAATATTTTCGACGTTCTGGCAGCTAAATTCTACTGTGCGTCCCAGTTTTAAGAAATCCATTTGATCTAGTTCCTGGCTCATTTTTCGGATTGTTTCATTCTTTGTGGCAAATTCTTCCGGTTTAAACAAGCGTAAAATCTCCAGCAAGCGAAAAACTTTCGGACTGGAATAGCGTTCCACAAGTTCCTTGTGGTTAGAAAATTTTCGAAAAGTTTGCTCGCAAATCGCATGGAATTCAAACAGCGCCGTGTTCACGACGCATAGCAAAATATAGTGGCGCTCGTGCGGCGTTTTTATTTTCTGTTTTTCGATGCGATGGAACATATTCACAGCCACACGATCCGCACACCAAGGTCCCATTTCCTGCAGGACAAAAAGCATGGTATCCAGAAATTCTAGCGGTTCTTTTTTGGGATCGGGAATGTCTGCAATAAAATAAGTTGTAAGCTCGGATTCCTCTTCACTTCGAAGTGTACCTTTTAATTCTTCTATATACTCATCGGTGCTGTATATTTCAAATGGATCATAGCGATGATCATTTAAAAATGCTTTGCGCGTACAAATTATTTCTTCCAGAACAGCTATCAGTTCGTCCTTCTCATATGGTGCACACTGTACAATGTACTCATGGGGCTTGGAACAATATCTGATATATATATTTATCAATTTTCGCTACAGTTTTTGCACTAACTCGCCAAACATACCTCAGCACAGTAGCAATATCGCTCGCTGTTTCCGCCTTGCAATGCACACTATCCTCGAGGGCACCAAGCATGGCGCTCAACTCCTGCAACGAGCACTCAGCACTGTGCAGCGGTCCAGCCAGGCTGAAAACTTTGGGCATATCATCTTGCCGCTCATTGAAAAATTCACTAAAAATTGGCCTTATTTCACGGTGCACATGGAGTTCGTGACAATCCTCCACAATGAGAATGTGTACTTTCTCCAAACACAGCGTTCCACTGCGCAGCGCAGCCAGGCAGCTACGAGGATGCACAATGTACAGCTGATATCCCGGTGGCAACAGCTGCAAGGGTGCACCGGCCTCATGCGTTTCTTGAAACACTTTCAGATCAGTGAGATGTTGCACCAACGTTGTCATTGATGGCACATTCTCGTCACATGATAAATACAAACTGAACTTGCCCGCGATGCGCGCTGGCCGCGCCAACTCCTGCAGCAGCTTCAGCACAATAAACTCTTTCGATGATTTGTGGCCCAGACATATCATCACGTTACGCTCATATGCAGCCGAGAGTAGCTCGATCTGGTAATCACGTGGCGTGAAAATTGTGGTGTGAATGTTATCACACCAATGAAACGACATTTTGACAGCATATAAAATTGATTTAATCAACTCGTACAAAAAATGCGAACTAAACGAAAATCGGGACTCCACAGAAAGTGTTGAGCCGGCAAAACGAAAAGTATCACCGATCAGCTGATTATGGCCAACGGTTCACAATAGTTAATTTAGGTGAGCTATGAAACGCACCACAAAAAGGATCCAAAGTTGCCAACTCATATATATAGTGTTCTTTTTATATATCAGAACAAATGAATGAATTGCTTATTTCTGTTAGTTTTAAGGGTTTGGTTGCTGCTAATCGAATACGTTGTATTATTTCGCATATACGCAGTAATGCGCAGATCTCACATCAGCCGAAGATATTCTTGAGAAGTTCGCTCACTTGCCGATTAGTAATATTCTTATTAATATTTGATAGTGGTAACCCTTACCAAAAGTACCTTTGGCACAGTGTTGCCAGATCAGGAGATTTCCTCCTAGATTTAGGAGATTCCTGGCCTTTTTGGAGAATTTTTAGGAGGAAGAATTGTTTAGGAGAAAGTTTTTGAGATTTATATTTTATGCTAGGGGATTTTTCTGATTTTTCTGATCCTTTTAGGAGATTTTTGAATAACGAAGTATGATGTATTGGGCAGGGGCGGATTTAGAAATTTGCCGCCCCTAGGCAGTTGGTAAAATTGCCGCCCCCCCTATTTAAAATTTCTTGAATGGTGGAATTAGTTTGGTGCGAATAGTTGTTTTTTTTTTCTTGCGCATTCTGTATTCTGTATGTTTATTTTCTTGGCTAGTATAAATCGCTTGTTGTTTTTTGTTTTTTTGCTTGGGCATTCTTAATTTGCTTGTATAAATCGGTTTTTTTTTGTTTTGCGCATTCTGTATGTTTATTTTCTTTCCTTGTATAAATTGGTTTTTTTTTTTTTTTGCTTGCGCAAAATGTATGTCCATTTGTATAAATCGATTGTTTCTTCGATTCAGGCATTTTACACTTAGAATGTTGGTTTCCCACGAATTCAACAAGTTTTCAAAGTTCCCGCTAAAATTTGCCGCCCCTCAATTCTTGCCGCTCTAGGCGACTGCCTACAATGCCTGTATGGTAAATCCACCCCTGGTATTGGGAACACTGGCAACAAAACATATTTTGGCAACTATTTTAATAGTCAAAGCATCCTATTGTGTTAAAAATTTGTAAGATTAGAAAATGTAAACCCGTTCTATCTCGTTCTCACTTATTATTGTTACAATTAAATCCCGTCAAAAATAGCACTTTTTATTTAATTCATTTGTTATATGTTTTGTTTTTGTTAAGTTTTTGTTGTTAAGCTGAAGATGAATAAAAACGGCTGCATTAAAAAAATTATGTGTACATATTTTTATTTTTTATGAGTAGTTTTATTCTTTTAAAATGACGCAAATTATAAAACAATTTTAGGAGATTTTTTTAACTTTTGGAGGAAACTTCGATATTTTTTTTAATTTAGGAGAAAGTCATTTTAGGTATCTGGCAACACTACTTCGGCAATGCACAGCAGTAACCCTAATTACAAGGTGTAATTAAAAAACAAGCGGACTTGAGCTTGTATTTTTTTGTGTTTTAGGCTTTAAAAACACTAAAGAGACGTGTTGGCGAAAAGAGAGTGATCATGGTAAAGACGGCAGTAAAGGAGACGGGCTTCGTTGTCGAAAAAATCATCGATAAACGCATTACCGCAGAAGGAAAAGTGGAATACTTTATAAAATGGCGAGGGTATCCGAGGTTAGACTGCTATTTCACCGTTTGGTTCGTAACTTCTGAGAAAATGTTTTTGTACTTTCAGTTCGGAAAACACCTGGGAGCCGGAGGAGAATTGCGACTGTCCGGCAATGATTCAAAAGTTTGAAGAATCGCGCGCCAAGTCAAAGAAACGCGGCGAAAAGAAACCAAAAGTTGAGGAAATACAGAAGTCCCGTGGCTATGAACGGGGGCTGGCCATAGAGCAAATAGTTGGAGCGACCGATGCCAATGGTGATGTTTCTTATTTGGTGAAATGGCAGTTTTGTGACGAGCTTGATCTAGTGGCTGGTGCAGACGTCCGACAAAAGAACCCGGAATTTGTGATTGACTTTTTCGAACGTCGTTCGCCCTTCCAACGGGTGATTAACGAAAGACTGTTGGGCGTGCCGGATGAGCTGCGCATTATCAATGGCAACGAAGAGGCGGGGCAAGCAGCTGCAGGTGGAAGCCAATCAATTGATGTCGCACAGGAGGGCGATGTGGACGGAGTTACAACGGCTAGCCGAGTGCAGCAGGACCTAAATGATGGCAGCGTCAGTGGCAGACTCGATAACGCCGCCGTCTCATATTCCATTCCAGTGCCCGGCGTAGGGAATATTGCGATCGACGTGCCCATTTTACAGGGCGGTGTCGACATGCAATGAACTTACAAACGAATTTCAAGCTTCCTCCTTATTATATGACAAATTACGGCATTTGTGTGCACTTGGACACATTTTTGATTTGAATAATCTGATGCAGGAGCGTTTTACTACTTTTCTGCAACAGCTTGGCGCGCAGGCAAACATATGAGGTTCATCTGATTAGCATTTAAGGATTACAGAATAAAAATACTTGCGTATGAAAGACATTCGGTAAAAAAAACATCATTTTATTAACTTATTCAATTTAGTACACATTACATTTCGTCGTGCACATTATCTAGATTTATGCCGCCAAAATCGCCTCGACGAAAGTGTTTAATAAATCGTCTTGCTGCTACTGTGATGTCTGGCATAAGCTGTAGCTGACCATCCGGTCGTTTGACTTTTCGATTCACGCCCAATTTATTGGCAAACGCAAGTAATGCTTCACCAATATTATCACTCGGCTTTTGTAGGCCCATCAATGCAACGTATTCAAAACGACGTTGGTTGTTAAGCTTATATAGCAAATAATCGGCGATGAATTCCTCGCCAACCAGATGATCCGGCACGCAGCCGACCAACGCCAGCTTCATGCCCATTTCATCGTCCACAATGCACGGCTCTATAATGCCAGGCGTATCAATCATGTACATTAAAGGGTCTTCACTTATTTTGATCCTTTCCAGAACGGACCGCGTCACACCAGCAGTGGCGCCCACTTCAGTGGCAGCCTTTTTGTGCAGATGTCGATTACGAAGCACATTCAGCAGAGAGCTCTTGCCCACATTGGGTACTCCAACTATCATCACATTTATGTCCTTCATGCCATTGCGGTTATATCGGTCTGTCGTCGAGATGAGGTTCTGTGCTAGCGGCAGAATTCGTCTGATACCTGCACAGGCCGGATCCTTGCTGTTGGTGAACACCACATGGTTTACTTTCTCTCGTTGCTGCAGCTGTTTCAAAACCTTGCGTTGCTCGCGTATCTCTAGCAGATCCTTCTTGTTAAGCACCAGAATATGCGGCTTGGTACAGCTGCCCGTGATCGTCTGCCGGAACTCGGGGTTGCGTCCGGAGAACGGAATGCGCGCATCGTGCACTTCAATGACACAATCTACACTCCGCACTTTCTTCTGCATTTGCTTTATGCCCTTTCCCATATGACCAGGAAACCAACGTATTCCCTGTTTGCTCACCAAGTTGTAAGCCTCTCGAAACGACATTTTTACTGCATCAGCTGTTTTTGACGTGCGGTAGTAAAATCAAAGGGACGTACAAATGTATAAACAATTTTGTCACTGAACCAATTTGTGGTAAAGTTTAGTAAATTATGAAATTACTTTTTTTTTACGAGAATTTAGTTTGAGCCATAAATAAATGACATACAATTTTCTTGTTTGATCGGAAACGGCAAAGTGTACTTGAACAATATACGGAGCAAGTGACCCTTATGAAAAAACAAAATTTGCCTACACAGACCTCTTTCTTACTTATCTAATGAACCAAAAACATTTTGTGCGAAATACCGACAGGTGGCGAAGTTTGGGGTGACAGCTTTGAGTTTGTGCGAACAATTCTCAATCCATTCACATATGGGTATCAAACAAAAACCTCGGGGGCCATCTTATACCAGGTATAGACTGCGTATCCAGAGGTCTAGGAAGCATACTAAAATTCCCCTTGGATACTGAACTCACTGACAGTCTTTGAAGTCCAAGAAGGGGGCACAATAGATCTACAGGTCGCAGTGCATTATCCCCATCAATAATAATAATAATAATAATCAAACAAAAGGTATTTTTTACATATATTTGTCGATTTACAGCAGTAGGTGAGCACTACCAATAATAAGTTACCACCTTTCAGAATAGGGTCTGGGAAGAATTAATTGATTTAACCTTGCTTTCTGAGGCACACGACGTTAAGGTTGAAAGTATCGGACGGCTGTTCCTTCTCGGATCACAGCCGAATACTCTTCGATGTCAATTTTGACGTGGTTTACAAACCACCACCTCAACCAAAGGAGTGCAAACTGGGAGAAATTCGCGACCATCGTTCGTTCAAGACTGAGGCCGAAACGTTTCGCCCCAGTCACAGACAAGCGCGCGATTGAGAACTCCTAGCGGGCACTCTGAACGCTGGTTTTAAGTCTTCCTGTACGGTAAATGGAGTCAAGAGGAAGTACAGCGACAGCTGGTGGAATCCTGAGCTTCGACTACTACGTCAGGATATCAGTCCACTTTTCAATAGAGACAAGTTAAGCGGGGAGGAAAGGGACTGGAACGCGTACCGATCCAGTTTCAACGCCTTCAAGAATGCTATTTGTAAAGCCGAAAGAGAATCATGGAGAGCCTACTGCAAATCCATAGAATGTGTCAACGAGGCGTCCAGGCTAAGGAAAGTTCTGTATAAGCCGCATTGCGCTCTTAGCTGCATCCGCAAGCCGAACGAATTATGTACAGTGAAGAATCGCTCGAGACTCTAATGGAAGCACATTCCCCAGTGTCAGGTTCCTACTGACTGTCGCCACAATAGTGGACAAAGATAAGGTCGAATGGACCATAAGGTCGTTTGACCCCTACAAGTCCGCATGTCTTGACGGTATCATTCCAGCAATGCTACCACAGGTCGGAGACTGTATTCTGTGACCCCTAGCAAACATCTTTAAGGGATACATATAAGGGAATGCAGTGCCAAAGCAGTGGAGAGAGGTCAAAGTCGTTTTTATACCAAAGGCAGGAAAATCCAGCCATACTACGGCTAAAGAATATAGACCTATCAGCCTTTCCTCATTCTTATTGAAAACGCTGGAGAGGCTGCTGGATAGATATATAAGATACAACCGGGGATCAGCTTCTGAGCTCTGCAAGGCACAACACGCCTACCTCCAGGGGATGTCTGTAGACAGTGCACTACACAGCGTTGTTGACCCCATAGAGAATTCTTTGGCCTTAAAGGAGTACACAATGGCTGCTTTCCGCGATATAGAGGGAGCTTTCAACAATGTCACCACTGAGGCCATAACTGGAGCACTTCGTGCACACAGTGTGGAAAGCTTCGTTATCGATTGGGTTGAAACCAGGCACCGAAAAAAACTGTTTTTTACAATTTTCAAATCAAAAAGGCATAACGAAAACATTTTCGGTGGACTTTTTCAAATATACCATTATGATCGTAATGGAATTATGAATAAAAGATTCTGGAGTTTGCTCATCCCTGTGTGGAAGTGCATTCCCTGAAACTATCAAAAGAGGCCAAATATCTTGGCATTATTCTGGACTCAAAACTTTTGTGGAAGCGAACCATTGAAGAAAGAATGATGAAGGGACTCAATGCGCTGTATGCCTGCAAGAGGACCTTTGGTAAGAAATGGGGATTATGCACTAGGTGGCATAAGACAGAGCAGGGTTCATATGTGCTACAAATAGAGCTTGGATAACCACGTGCGATTGCAGGATTGCACATACCCTGTAGCCAGCACTCAACACGAGAAAAACTAATAGCCTTCTGTTCCTCGAAAGGCATGCTGTACGCTTGGTCACGGTGGTAATCACAGGCCACAGCGCTATTGGTGTCATGTTATGCAAATGGCGTTTGGCGACCTGCTATGCCACTGCCCATCACTACAGAGACGACGGCTCCAGACTCTTGGGGCAAGAATCTTTGATGGGCTTGCGGAAGTAGCAGATGCACAGATAACCGATCTACACAACTTCCTCCTCCAAATGGTTCCCAATAGATAAAGGAAGGACCCCGGTTTTTCCTGAAAAATGAAGGGATTCACAATTGACCCCACAGGGTTTCTGATTGGAAGTGCTTGCCGCACACACCTCTGCCGTAACCTTCGTTTTCATTGGCGCAGTCTAACTTTAGATTCGTGGTATGCCGGGCTCCAAAACGTTACCCCTTCAAATACTTTTATAGAGTAGCAATACCTTCCTGATTCTTGAATGTAGACTGTAATGAATAATTTTAAATCGTGTAGATGCGTGTCACTCAATGCGCTGTTCTCTATAGTCACTATGTATTCGATACTTTGAGAAAGGAAAGTGGAACACACACAATTGCTCTCTAACACAGATATCATGACTTCATATATATGCAGATTCTACAAATACTCAATAGTTATGTAGACCACACAAGAAATAATAAGAAATTACAAATATTATTTTGCAATCAAGTGAATTTTTTTAAATCAATTCATACATATTGGCACTTAGATGAACAACTGCAGTCTTATTTATATTTTCAGCTTATTTGTAAGTTTTTGGTATTTATTTCTATTAGTTCGCTATCTTTCTTCACGGTAAATTTTAGCAGCTTTTGGTAGCTTGTTAGCATTTTTTTCCAGTAGCACTCCACGTCTGTCATGCGTAAATGCTGCCAAATGAAATCTCGCCCACGCTCAGCAATCTCTTGCGCCAGGCCATCGTGTTCTATGAAAAACTGTAAAATTTTTTCCAGGTCGTCCTCATTCGGATAGTTGTTTAAAGGCACATAATGTACCCAAGGTTTCAGTGCAAAGTAGAAAAATTCATTCCACTCATCACCCACGTGGAACACCAGCGATTTGCACAGAAATAGGTGTTTCAAGCGGAAACTGGCCGCAACACCACGAAAATTGAAGAGGTATTTGTATCTACAATGGTGCTCGAAGGACACCTCTTTCGCAGGCTCTGCATTGAGTGTGTCTTTTGGAGATTTCCATGCCTGATTTTTAGTGTATTGTGCGTCCACCAGATCTGGTCTACGTCGGGAGAGTAGCACAAGTGAGTCACGTTCGTCTGAAGTTCGTGAGCCACGGAAAAATCCAATTGACCGCTTGTCCGCCCACGGTATCTTTTTAGCGATCTGGCTAATGCTTTCGCGCAACAAATCCCAACGGCCAATGCCTGTGGGATGCAGTGAAATGGCCGGCCCACCTGCCCAGAAAGTCCACGCGGGATACATTATATCCAAGTACTCGTTGGTTTTTGAAAACGAAAACACCGGCCCTCTCGTTGCGCCAAAAGTGGCACGCAATTGCGGCCAATCGCGCGTATTAACCACCAGGTCCATGTCGGGCAATTCAGGCAGCAAGTTGAGTAGAAAGTGCTCAATTCCAAGACAGCGTGCTGGGAACATGCAGTCAGCGTCACGATAGAGGCGGTGCTGCAATATCTTGTAGCGTGTACCGTATTTGGCAGCGTGCGTTAGCATCTGCTTGGTGACACCATCCTTTTCGTATGGCTGCAGATCAGAGGAAATAACCTCCGCATGGCAATCACACGATACATCGTTCGTATCCGCCGAACAAGGTGTATAATCCTTGAGCGCGCTCTGTACTTTGTAGTAAATCACATTCGACTCTGTTCAGAGGTAAAATTGCAAAATATATGTATGTACCCAGGTTTATCAGTCAATAAATAGAATAACTTCATTACCTTCTTTATAGGTGTTGGCCTCGTAAGGCGCTCCCTCTTTGCACTTTTCGCGGTTCTCAACTGTGCACTGGCCACTTTCAAGCGTTTCCAAATTGTTAGCGTTAATTAAATATAAAAACAAGTATAACAACAAAAATTGCATCCTGGGACGGAATTGTGTTTCTTCTCAAAATTCAGGCAAATAACCGGAAGAAATGCAGAACCAAAACAAAACAAACACTACAGTCGTTGCCATCCATCCCTGAGGTTCTGTTGCCATTTTCGTGTTCTTTGGGCAACAAGTTTAAGAATTGCGTGAATTCATTCATATAACGATTGTAATGTAAATTAGTAATAAACACCATTGATCACTTACACGTATTTGCTATACATATTATATACATATATATAGATTCAAGACGAAATGTTGATATTTTTCTAGCCTTATAAGTTGGATTCCTATTGCTTATGTACAAATTAAATATATTATGCCATTACTATACTATTAAGACATTAAATTTTGGGATCATAAATCCAAAAATCCCGGCTGTTTTTAGCAGTCCTGAAATTCCAGGGTTGATACTTCGAGGACCTGGGATTTTAATGTTCACTATGTGCTTGGTTTTTGCAGCATAAACCATGTTGGTGATTAGAATTCCTGAATAAATTATTGAATGAGTAAAATAATAAACAGTGTTTATTGTGAACAGTGTTTATTGTTGTTATAGTTGTTAAAAAATAAATAACTTCACAAACTGTCGGAATGGAAAATTCTACACCCCATACAAATTGGTGCCTTATAAGGGGCGGTATAAGTTAGAGGACTGGATTTTCGAAAAATATATTTGAAAAAAATTATTGCATATTGTTCCTCCATTTTACCAGAATTACACCAAGTTCTGACAATTTTCTAGCACATGATGTTATTACTCGATGCGACGTTATTTACCTTTTACTCCAGCCTCCACATATTTGGCTATATATGTTTTATTGAACTTCATAAAGTGAAGGGTTCGGAATATTAAAATCGAAAATTGTTCCCAAAATTATGGCTCTGTTCTTCACAGACTGAAACACAACTTGCAACTTACTGTAAGTATTTTGCCATGTATAAATTTAATGGCTTTGTTTTGATTCGCGATATTTTTATATAGCTTTTGTTTAAATAAAACCTCTGTTTTATATAAAAACTGTTTTATTTCATAAAAATGACAGTTGAACAGAAAAGTGTGTGTTCATTAAATCATTTTTACTTGCTTCTATAATTTACTGCTGAAAAAGTTACTCAAAACAAAATCCCGAAATCCCGAGATTGCCATTTTTAAGTCACGAAATCCCGGGCATCCAAAATGCTTCGGGATTGAAGGCCTTTTATACTATGCAATCAAAATTCAGTTAAGGGAATAGTGCTGCCTGCTTTGATTACATTTTTGTGTCGGCAAAATGCATCTCTGCATTATTTAATTTGCCATCGGCAGATTTTCTTTCCACCACTTCCGAAACGAAATTCGAGTCACCATTATCGATTAAGCTTAGCAATGCCGTGAAAATAAACGAGTCCGTGTTCAAAAATAAATAAACCTCTATTAAAAAACGCCAATTACAAGCAGCAAACACTGTGGAATGAAAAACAAACGAAGTTCCGTCCGAGGAAGCAATTTGTAAGCACTAGCAGCCTGGAGATTGCAAAAAGTTACCTCGAGTCAGCCATTGTTCATAATTTACGTGACAACAAATCGACCGAAACAAAAAACGAACAAGTTAACGAGGAATAACTGCACATTAGTAAATTATACAACAGTGGAGCCGCAGCAACAGTAAATTGCAGCAAAAGTAATTTGGCAGTGTCGTTCACGCGAAGAGGCAGCCGCAGCGTGTGCCCTAAATCGCCTGAAGCACAACTATCCCCCCGTCCTCAAGGGCGAACGACCTGACCTTCCCAGAGCAAGTTTGTTGAGAAAAGTGCTTGAATATTTAAAATAAGCAGGTAAATCCTCTCATACCAACGTCTTCACTGCTGATGTGTAGAAAACTTTGGTACGGCGCACTTACGACATATAACACCAAATTGATATTTAACTATTTCTTGTAGAGTTGCCAACGTTAGCGCTCATTGGTTTAAATTTTTGTACGTATTTCGCTTTGACGCTTACACTTTGTGAAATTCGTGAATTCGTTTTTGGTGCGAGCGTGCTTCATAGCTTTCATTTTTGTTTGCTAATTTCGGTTTTGTGTTTGCTCTCTGGCCGATATCTCTTTGCCGTCCCATTAAAAGTAGTAATTTCTATGGCTCAGTGACTGCTTTGCTGTCGTTGCCTTGTATGCGTATACTACCTGTCTCCTTGCTACCGCGGTAGAGTGTTGTATGTACGTGCAGTGATAGCGAACTAGAGCTAGAGCGATCATATAAACATGATTCCTGACACTCCGGAGCAGCCGTGTGCTGGTCATAGATGCAATGGTTCAATTTGCGAAATGTGAATAAGAGCGCGTCACTGCTCTTGCTGCCAAGTTCTAGCAGGCGAATTTTGTAATTTCATATCTTGGTTTTGACTGCTGTATCATGCAGCATTCCTTTCTGCTCTACACGAAGTAATCAATATTTTACAGTCGCTTTTCCCAATCTGCGATTTTTTACTTTCATTTTGTTCTTTGGATTATTGGTGTGCTACTATTAAACCATCATGCGCACTAATTTATCATGCTCCTTGTTAAAAGTCGGTATATTTTGACCTTGGTTTGCCGATTTCGGAAAATGTTAAACTCATTGTTATGATAAGGGAACCCAACCTTGTTAATTTGGTTTTGAACAATCTAATAGCTCACATTTAATTACACTGATCAATAGCAAGATGTTGTTTCTAGTTTTGTCATCAGTTCTAGGATAATAAGGGATCGCTGATTTCGAACCCACAAACCGTTTTTAAAACTTAGTTTTCGCAAAAAAAAAAATAGGTGTATTACTTTTTTTTCAAAACCAATGAAATTTATTGCCCAGTTTTATTAATGAATACAATTAATCGTGGGTAATTACATATGTATATGAACGCACAACGTCCAAAATTTAAATATTGTCCGTGCTGTTTTTTGATTCGTAAATAAATGCATTAAGGACACAGAGTTCATTAAAACGCATTAGTAATGGGAACGGGTTTCCGTAAAATATATCCCTCGGGACGGTGTTTTTGTTCACATTATTTACCGCTACCAAATATTTGCAATTGTTTAAAACTCTTAACGCTCTTAATATTAATCAACTTAACGATCGAGACTAATTTTGAGGAGTAATTAAGTAAGATATATAATATTTAAGTTAATTTTATTCCAAGTAAAAACGCTTACAAATATGTTGGCTCCTTCCCACTCTAAACTTTGCGTAAAAAATAAAAACCTAAATTACTAAAGCTTAGTTTATTTATGTTTTTGGCAAGTCAAGTAAATTGCAAATAAACAACTCAATCGCATTCGTTATTTGGGCGTTGAAAGAGAGAGAGAGAGAAGTATGAATCAGCAACAGCTTTTATTATTGTTGTCGAACTGCGGTTTCCGCTAAATTTTCAACCTACACACGGTTTCGCGTATAAATATATATATATGTGCTTGTACATATATGTATATGTGTGCATACATGTGCATAGTGCATATATATGTATGTATAATTTGCATTTTAATTGTGTTTTTGCACAGCGTTGTCTAAAGTTTGGCTTCAAGTATGAGTCAAGCATTTTGTTGTTCTTTGCACAAAACCAGTTCTTTGAAAGAAGCTGGCAGCTTTAGAAAAAAAGTTGAGCAAACTAGCAAATTTTCGAAAATAAGAAATTTGCATTAAAACGTATGTAACTAATTATATGTCTGTAAACATTCGAGAAGCCTAGAATTAGAATATATAACATATATATACATATAACATATATATAACATATATATTATTGATTAGAATATTATATTATTATTAGAATATACATATACAGTATAATCTCGATAATCCGGACAATTAAAAACCATGCACTGTCCGAAATATCGAAATGTCCGTATTACCAAGATTAAAAAAAATCCATAAAAATACTATTGAACACACATGCAACTTATTTTTTATTGAATTAAAATTGTGTTTACATTTTTAATGATTTTAAAAGAAATTTGTAATTTTCATTTGGCGAAGTTTTGTTTCATTTTTCTTTTTGTATGCAGCATCTCTGAGACTTGCAAGTTTTAAAATATCCCCTGCGGAAAAATCCTGCTCTTCTGCATATTTAATACACGTGTTAAATGCAGATATAGCTTCAGAGTGCAGAATTCCTGGATCTTGGTTTTCATTTTCATCGTGATTGATGTTCTCGCTATCGTCTTCTTCAATTTCATCATCACTGAAATCAGTGTCGTCCACTTTATCCACTCATCAATCTCATTATCATTATAAACATTCGGGGATATTTCGACAAGTAGGTCAACTATTTGAGTTGAATTACTGGGGCGTAACATCGCAAGGGGCAGATCATCATTTGAATCCTCGTCGTAAAGAATTGTTTTAAAACACTTTTTAAGGATACCTTCATCCACAATATCCCAAGCATTTGATGCTAGAAATGCAACGTCTTTTAAAGTAAGGTTTTTTAAAGAATCCATTAAATTATTTGTTGAACTGGACAAAAGATGAGATAAAAAACTTTTACGATAGTTCATTTTCAAAATTCGTATAGCATTTTGGTCCATAGGTTGGATAAGAGCCATACAGTTTGGTGGCAGAAACATAACGCATATGTCCTTGTCAAAGTTTGATAATGATTGTGGATGGCAAGTCGCATTGTCTAGCAGTAGAAGTGCTTTAGTTGGCAAATTCTTTTCTTTTAAGTATCGTTTTACTTGTTTTACAAATGATTTTTCAAACCAGTTTTTAAACAGCAGCTCAGTCATCCAAGCATTTTTGGAGTTAGCATATTGTAACGGTAAGTTCACTTTCTTAAACGCCCTTGGATTTTTGGATTTTCTGATCATCAATAATTTAAGTTTATTTTCTCCCGTTGCATTGCAGCAAACAAGCAGGGTTACTCTTTCTTTACCAATTTTACGTCCTGGTGCGGATTTTTCAGTATGCAATGCAAGCGTTTTTTCTGGTAGCTTCCTCCAAAACAGTGCAGTCTCATCCGCATTATAGACTTGAGAATATGTAATGCCCATTTCTGCAATTTTTGTGCGTAGTTTTTCAATGAAGGGTTGAACAGCAATAGGATCGTTAGATAACTTCTCGCCAGATATTTTAAGAAATTGTATTCCATATCGTGAGCGAAAATTATTAAGCCAACCATTACTGGCCAAAAATTCGGCATTTGCTCCATAAATTTCGGCACAGAATAGCTTTGCCTTCTCTTGAATGATCTCAGGGGAAATTGGTGCATTGTGTTGTCTTTTATTTACAAACCAATTGTATAAGCGCTCCTCCATCAGTTGGTATTCAGCAGACCGCATAGTTTTGCGTTTACCAAGGCTGCTTTCTGTTTTAGCAATGTAACTGCAACAAAAAACACGATTGAGTGACTTATGTGTGTATTAAAAATTTTTCACAGTCTTACTTATTAATTTTTAATCCATTTAATTTTATGTCGGAAATTGTAGATTTACCTACATTGTACTCCACTGCCAGTTGACGAAGTGATTTTCCACTACTTAATTTGTTTAGAATTTCGTGTTTCTGGTCCATCGTTAAGAATGTACGTTTTTTCTTAACTATGGGTTCCATTGTTAATATATGATGCAGTTTACACAGTTAAATTAAAATTTTATAATTAATTAACACCACTTAATTTTATTCAACCTTTTGTTTCACACCTGAACCACCAAATGACATATTCTGAGTACAAATGTGCTTGTGTACATTTCTATGCATTGCGACCGAAGAGAAAGCATATCGTTTTTCTCTCGAATTTATTGTTTTTTTATGAAAGCACATATTTATATAGAAAACGTGGACTCCCCGTAAAGAAGCAAACAAAAACTAGTGTCCGGATTTTTGAGGTAAATAAAAAGTGTGATGTCCGGATTACAGAGTCTACAATGGAAAGCACTTGGGTGTCCGGATTACCGCGTTGTCCGAACTAGCGAGTGTCCGAATTATCGAGATTGTACTGTACATACATATATTATTAAGGTGATTTAGATCTTTGTATATAACACTAAAGCATGGAGTTAAAATTACTTTCTTTTACTCACTATTTCATAAGTACTATCTAATGTTATGTTTATTCGCATAAACTTCTAACTTTATCTCGTCAGATGTTGATTTTCGAACACTAAAAGATATGCGTTTAATTATTTCTGATTTTTAGTACTTTCCCCAAGTCTGAAGTCAATGGGCCCAATAAATTGAATTTCTCGTAACCCATTGTTGACTCCGTTAAATTTTGATTTAAAAAAATAATAAATATGTTTAGAATTATTTTTGTTTTGAAGTATTTTCACCATGTTTGAAATCACTAAGCCTATTAAATCACGTTTCTCCATACAACACCTTACCCCTGTTTTGCTTCCATTGTTTCAAGTGGACCAAAGTTAAAATTTCATGTTTGTATTAGCTTCAGCGGTTTGAGTTGGGCGATGACGAACCAAATTATCTATTATACACTATGCCATGCTATACCTTTGTTCGGGCTTCTGATTACTGAACCTAGTCAAAAACCAGTGACCGTGTTCTTAATCGCCCTTTGTTGCTGCTCAATAATCGTGCTTACTCATATGTACCGTTGTGCATAAATATGTATGTGTATGACGTCTTCGTTTCATAGCCCGCTGCCGCCTTAACTTTATCGCCGAGTGTGCAATCCATCTATGCCTCGGCGCATTCCACTGGTCATTTCGGGGCGCCTACAGGTCTGCCAGTCTAGATATGCGCTCCGAATATGCTCTAAGAATTATTGCCTGAGGACGCATTCCATTCCATTTTGTAACGGGTATGTGCTAGTTTTGGACTAAGCAAAACAGTGGCAGCTGCTCGGCACAAATCAATTTCTCGACATACATATGTACATATATATATGTATGTAGGCGAGCGATTTTTATAAAATTCGAATGGAGACATTAATCTGGTGTATATTTTCATTTTCCTTGCAACTATATTTGGACGAGTTGAAGGGTCACCTGTCTGCGTATAGCATTCAACGACAGTTGTGCGCCTAATTTGTATTATTGCTTAAAGGGATTCCTAAATTTTTAATATGCACATGTATGTAGAACAGGTTTGGCCCCTCGCAGTACCTTTATTGTGGAAAATTCGCTGCAACAGAGCGCCTTAAACTGGCTTGAGGTATTGTACAAATGACTAAAGCCGAAGAAATCCGTGCGACTAATTTGCCTGAGCAAATAAAATTGCCAAGTTGTAAAAAACCCACTATTTATTTGCTGTAACTGATTTCATAAGATTTTTCGTTGTTTATGGTGTTTGTTTGTTTTTATTTTCATTAATGGGAGTGAGAAGGACTGTTTTTTGATATTTTGGCGGCAAGTTTTGTGCCTTGTTTTGGCGCGTCACATTGGCAATGCAGTCTATAAATACGACGCTGCTCCTTTTAATAATGATTAGTTAAAGGCAAGTCATCGTTTATTTGAACAAATTAAATGTTTTGTTTTGTTTTGGTTTCGTTATTGAAGAAGAAGCCAGACTGATTGTTATAACTACATTCAAATTTTTTTATTGTAGCTCCACAGGTTTGCTAATTTACAGTACATTGTAATTTGTGCCCATTCATTGAAAGACTACTCCAAGTACTGCAAACGTTAGCAATTCGTGAGTTACCTTCGTTTAAAATGTAGCGTTTTATTAAAATCACCCTCATGTTAAATATTTCCCTGTTCGATATGCTCCTGTGCAGGGTTTGGGTTGTGCTCATGCCGTGCCCTTCAGTTTTTATTGCATTGAGCTCGTTGTGTAGCGCGCATGCTCACATATAGTTTGCTGCGATTGCAGTAAACATATTGTGGTGAATATGGTAAGAGATGAAATGCGCTCGGGAATATACTCGTAGCCTCTGAAAAGGTCCAGTATGCCGTTTCATAATGTTAATTTTTCTTGAATTTCTCGAATGCATAATAAGTATAGGTACTCGTATATGTCAGTGTGTCATGACACCGAATCCTTGCAGTTTTATAGGCGTACTGAAAGCAAGTAGTAATTAAATAGGCAGTGACTAATTTTAACTCCCACACTTAAACTCCACTGATTCTTTTTTTTTTAGTTCCCTTTGAAACGCCTTGCGTCGTCATTGTTGCAATCGACAAATAAACGTGACTTGATTGCAAATATTATAATTTGTGTGAAAAAATGACGTTCTTAACATACACACAACTGCATACATACATACCTACATATACATATCTATTATATAGTGTGGGTGGAAATATTTCAGATCGAATTGGGACATTGCGACGTACTTGGGAAGGCTTATACGATAAGTTATTGTGTTACTAAAATATACATGCATACGTATGTGCATATTTATGTATGTAAATATTTTAATAAATCATTATAAGATTTGTTTACATGTTTGGTTGACCAAAACCTAGTCATGTATATATTTAATATTTAACATTTATACAAATGTATGTATCTGGCCTGTTCAGATTGTATGAAATCTAAAGAATGCAATGACAGCATTGTGTTTACTTAAGTTACATTTTTAATTGCCTTAAGGTTCATTATCTAACTAACGGAAAATCTCACAAAAAATTTAATTTCCATTAAGCTAATTTTTTGCGAGTGCTATCCAGTTGTCATCACACACTCTACAGCTATTATCAAATAAATTTAAACCGATCTAAGTATATATGTATGAGGCGCTTCATTTTCGGCCATTCTCCCGAAGCAATTTTTATATCTGCTCCTACAATTGTTCATAATTGAGAAAAGAAACTGGTTATCAAGATACCACACAGTTCTTATCTATGTTTATTGCATGAGCTCGGAGCTTTTCAAAGGGACTGAGTGCTTTTGAATAAAAATCGTTGAAAGCATAAATCTTTGCATATGCGGCATTTACAACATTTAGGGAATCAATGCAAGAAAACCGAGAAGCACTGAGCACTGAATGTCGTAAATTGTTAGCCAGTAAATTGTAGCCTCACGATCTGTTAATGTGACATTTGCTGGCATTATTATTTGTGTGAATCTTTCTAAGAATTTTTGTTTAGTTTTACTATCATTATCATAATTTCTTTTTTCGGAAGCAGCCTACAAGTGACGAGCAACAAAAGCAAAAAAACAAAACATTTCTTTCATTATCTTTTCCATTTAGGAACGATATGTTGATCGTGCTGAGTGGGGCTCGGGGCCAATAGTTTGCTACTTGCTTCGCATTTCCAGTGCGTCGTGTGAGCGGAGTGCACGCGTTTTCTTCTCGTGCAGCGGTTTTAGTTGATTGCGGGCGGTGTTGTGGTCTTGCCGTCGCTTCAAATAAATGGTTAACTGATAGAAGTCGTGCTGCGCAGACATACCTTCATAGGCATGCACATATATGTACATATGTGCACATGGGATGATGAGGCGTACGCCCGCTGATTAGCGCTCGCACTTGCGCTGCCTTGCGCTCGGTTTACTCGCCTTTACTCTGTTCTTCGTGTATGCGAGGGGTATATTTGTGCGGCCGCATGGCAATCATCTCGTAAAATGTAATTCACCACTTTGGTGGATTCGAGTTAAGCTCGGTTCGCAGCTGTAAAACACCCTGCAATCTGCTGTGGGTCGTGCTGAAAGCTCGCGCGCCACTTGCCGGCAAGAGCACGCCTCCAAATTCGAGTCAGCTTTGACCAGATACAGCGTGCTCCACTTTTTGCGCGCTGTGTGTGAGCGAAGGAGAGCAGCGCAAGGCAGTGAGTGCTTCCGCGGGTCGTTATGCTGGCGCTGGTCAAACTACTGGGGCAGATGACGAGCGCTTTACAAAGCGCCTTGAAGCGGCGATAGAGACGCACAAGGGAGAACGGCCATCGCATCGATGCGAAACTCAACATAGCGCCGTCTAGCGCAGCATAACTTCGGCATGAGCATTGGTGTCGTACGGGTGGAGGTGGTGTCTATGCTGTTAATCGTGTTCCATTTGTGTATCTGCGCGGTGGCTTTTTTCAATGAAGCGTGCGGATTTGTGTGTCGCTTGAATAAATGAAAAATTTCATAAATTTCACACATATTACGAAATTTTGAAAGGTCTATTTTTGTCGGGAGTGCCGCAGCAACGATTCGTTAAATCTTCGATCCACTCGCGATTTGTGTAATAAGTGGTAAAAATATATATTTTTATGCTCCCTCTTGGAGGGCAACGGTGGTGTGTGTTTGTGTTGAATGGAAAAACGCAATTGATATCGACCATTTTTTGTAAAGAAACTCACCATAGCCTATAGTGCAGTGTGTGGGCCGTGTGTATTTGAGTTGATATATTCAGAGTGTCACTGCAATTTCGTTTTCTGTCTACACGATAGCAAAGCAAATCAGAAAGCAACCAAGCAATCAAAAAAGCCAAAAGGCAAAGATGTGATATCAATGTATATGCATGCAGAAAACACCCTTTTTCGTGAGGACCACTGAAGGCTGTTCATTGAAACTGCGTACCTAGAGAAATTGGCGCAATCTCAGCCACAAGTGAAAAGTTGTCTCCAAATTGCGAGTGAAAATGATTACAAATTTTCGAAAGCCCAAAATATTTGGTAAAAAATAAGTTTTGTTGTTTTGTGCAATTTGAAATGTACCCAGGCTTCAAGTGAATCTTTGAATTTCATGCAAAGTCTTGAAAAGTGTTATAACTAATTGTTGAATGTCGGATTATATTTTCGTGTAATCTTTGGGCATACAAATGATGTACATCTATTTGCAAAAGGTAAATACCATTGAGACGCAAGATTATTACAGTAGAAAAATACATAGAAATCGAGTTTCTTATTGCCGCTGCAGACAGATACTACTGGGCTGGTGAGTTGGAAAAATCGATTTTCGTCGTATTTAACCGTCTCGGTGCGTCCCTCACGCCTGTCTTGCCGCATTTATCCATATCCTTACCAGCTGTGTGTTACGTTGTCGGCTTACCACACATTCGTGCGCAGTTTTATTTTTTAGTTTTCCTCTTGTTTCTTTTTTCGCGTTGTTTATTTGGGTCATTGTTTTCTCCATTATGCTGGCACATGTCATAAATGTGGAAGTGATATTTTGTAGAGAACAAAATTCGTGTTTAGCAATTACCATGAAACCGAAACACAATTTCTCAAATTTCATTCCTCGTTTCATTCGAATTCCAAACGTGGCTCGACAGATATAACTAAAGCTGGAAATGTGTATGTCTTAGATATTTGTTGCAGCTTTGCGGGGTTGCGTTCGGCGCTATTGCTTGTATCATGTATACATACAATTGCCACATCTGCAATGCACTTGCAAGTGCAGCCGAACTTGAGCACTCATTGCCACAAAAATTTCTCGCTCACATACCACACGTGTGCAAAATCGATAAAGCAAATTACTTACTTACACTCCACTGGCGAAAGGCAAAACCACAGCCCACAATCAGCAATTGCCGACCGCAGTTGCACTGTGCACTGTGCATTTTGTTCAGTAGCCAACAGACAAGAATTGCTTTTTGTTTTAGAAAAAGATTTTGAGTTGTATTCGTAAATGAAAAAGGGAGAACATTTTTCCCCGTGCTTGTCTGCGTGCAACGGGGTGTGGATGCTTGCCTTTTTAGTGAAAATGTAAAAATATCTGCAAAAATCGACCAGCTTTTAGGTATCGCCAACGTTGAATGACTCTGCTGTGAGGGGTTGATTGTAGTTTAGTCAGGGTGGTTCAGCTTTAGTTATGTGCAGCAGAGCTGGGTGTGGAAGTTACCCTATCCAATTCACATGCACGGCATTTGCACTACGCAGCGATGGTAAATAACGCTTGTGCAGAGTTCAAGTTGTGTAAACTTGAACTTACTCGTTTTATTCACTACATTGCTGGAAATTTGTGCGCCGAGTATGGAGCGCACAAATGCATCGTCTTATTGCATCTACCGCCGATTACTGTTGATATGTTTTCTGCGTTAATTATAAAGCGTGGGCCATCTAGTATTTTTTTTTTAAATCGTAGGTTATTTTGACACCGACAGCTGTTTCCCGCTCGAAATCTTGACATTGCGTTTTTTTGTGTTATCCGCGCCGTCTTGGCGTTGTCTATTGGCCGTCTGAAGCTGCGATTTGACCCCTTTGGACTTTTTTTGTGGAAAACCGTGAAGGACCGATATTATGCCAACAATCCAGAAACGATTCAAGCACTTAAGGCCGATATCATCCAAGCAATCCGTGAACTACAGCCCGAAACCATCAACAAGGTCTTGGAAAATTGGAGTGACACAATGCGCTACTGCGAAGTCAGCCAAAGTAGCCACTTGAACGAAGTTGTGTTTTATAATTAATGGGAATGTTTGCCATAATACATGGAAAAACAATTTAATTTTTTTTATTTTATTGCATTTTTGAAAAGAAACCACTAGATGGCCCACCCTTTACAAGTATAAATCGTTTGGCCTATTTGTACACTACTCGGGCGCTCTCGCAAGCATCTTGTGTCTATTTATACAATACAAAGGTAGTAATTAATAATATGTTCAGCTAATGTATCTGGCAATAGTTATAGCAATTTTGGTGTATTGACTGATGATCTCGATGGTCCTTTTAAGTTTTTTGGTGCGTTGTCCAGTTTTTTGCGTTTGTTTGCCCCTATGACTTGGACTCTTTTCCCCCATCGCAATTTTCATCAATTGCATTTTGATTTCCATATTTTGTATAAATACCGCACTAACAAATGTATAAACAATAAGTAGAATGTGTTCTTTCGCATAAGAAATTATTGTCTGATGATTCAAGATAGTGGAGTTATTATAAGACATAATTTGCAAGAAGACATTCTATTACTTACGATTATCCCATCGGAATGTTGTAGATGAATATTCTGAAAAAGAAGAAAAGTCCAGGTCCTTCAATTTTAGGTTACAAATCAAACGCGAATTTTTCCCTTTCCTTTTTGATCTGCACTTCATTTTTTACGATTGTAAAAATAAATTATTGTTGAATGGATAATTGTGTTTGCTGTTTGTAATCACTCTGTATAGTTCTATGTTGTAAGCTGCCAAGTCATCTCTTGTAATTGATCTTGATTCATGTATTAACATAACCCAACTGGTTGATTATGTGTTTGTACTCCATTTGCATTAAGTAGCTGTGATTGCAAATCAAAGTTACAACGGTTTCTTTCTTCAAAATAGTTGAAAAGACAAATACTTATTTTGTAGATTGTCGCTGCAAATGAATTTCGACCACTTTTAGTGTTAAGGCGCATTAACCCTGAGTACCTTTAATTTGTTGCTACACATCTCCGTCATCAATTATTTATTTTTTTTCAGATTTTCTGAGTGACTGCTATGCCTTCATACAATGCTCGCATAATACAATAACGAAGACCGCCTTGAAAATATTTTCGCAGTCTGTTTTCCTTAAATGGCACACCTTAGCTGTCAATAATTGCTTTGTAAAAAAAAATGCACAACAAGAAAAGAAACCTGACTCGCAAATGGCTTTCGAGAGTAGGCAACGTTGCTCACTCGAATAGGGCCGCATGCGCGCTCACACATTGAACCGAGTAGGAACATTTGCGTAATAAGACACCCACAGATCGACTTAAATAAGACAAATTACTACTCGGCGCAAGTTTTCGCAGCGACCATTTTCAGAGTTGCAAAATCAACTTTTTGAAGAGTGACGTTCCGCATTATTTGCAACAAAAACACGAATGTTTGCATTACAGTACAATAGAATGGGGTACAGTCTATGGGTCTAAAGGGGGCAAAACATGGAATAAGGTTGTGTATGAAGAAACGTGATTTAATTGGCCTATTTATTTCAAACTTGGTGAAAATACTCCGAACAAAATTAGTTTGATGCGTGCTTTTCGTTATTCGAAAATCAAAATTTAATCGAGTCAACAATGGGTTAAGACTCGTACACGGGAAGACTATTGACTTCAAAGTTGGTGAGACACTTGAAAAAAAAAGAATGAAACAAAGTTTTTTAATTTTTTTGAAAACCAAAATTTGGCGGGATCAATAATGGGTTAAAAGTAGTGCTTTAAACTATCCAAACTTCGGACCGTCCGGACAGTCCGGTGTTTCGAACAGTTGACTTCATGTAAAATGATGCAGTTTTTATGCGCAGTGTGTATTTTTTAGTTCATATGAACTTTCTGGACAGTGTTAGGAAAAAAGGTGAATATTTGCAATTTTGCATTAGAAAGTCACGTTCACGCTCGGAGAGTTCAAGTCCGATCAAAGCCAGAGTTGGTGGGTGTGTTGCAAATCTATGCGACGTCAAAACGGTTGCAATCGGTAAAACCACTTTGGCGGTATGTGGCAAAGTGTTGAGAAAAAGGATGTAAAAATCGAATGTTCAATGCACTGCAGAAAGTTCATATGAACTGAGAAAACACACTATGCGCATAAAATATGTATAAGTTTGTATAGGGAAACATGATTTAATGATTTGTCTTCAAATAAAATAAAAGCACTTCAAATGAGAAATAATCTGACGGAGTCAACAAAGTATTAATAAGTAGAACGTAGCCGCCCGGCCCTGCTAGTAAGTAAGTAAAAGTGTTTCAATGGTTTTATTACTGGAACTCTGGACTGAGGGGCTTGCGTTATTCCCACAGTCCTCAGTCTGCCCGGTGTCCAATTTTTGCCAGCCTTCGTCCTCGGACCATCAGACCAAATAAGGAAATGATTTTGAGCTTCGTAACTTGTGCGGGATTGTGTAACTTTCGTTCCGGCAGCAGCTCTTACAACGCACCCAACATTGGCATTCACGTGATGGCTCCGCAGTGTCACAGCGATTCGCAACTTGCCTCTCTGGCCTACTAAGTCGCCAAGCAGCCGGTATAGGCAGCGACGGCGATGGCTGCATTGTTGCCAAACAACCAGTTTTCACCATTTCGCCGTGCGCTTCGTGCAGTTTGTCTTTGTCTAGGCTGCGGCCCCACTATTTACCGTTTTTTTCTCAAGCAAGCTGGCCGACTCGGTCGACGACAACCGCATTCTTCGGATTTCGCTCGCGCACTCGAACGAGTTTTTTCACACTTTCGCAATTTTTAATTCAAACTCCACTTCTAATTATAGTCAGCGGCGTGAGTTTGGCTTTCAGTGCGACCAAAATGGGTGCTGAGGCTATTTGAGTCGTGTCATTAGGCTGAACTTGTGGAAATGCACTTTTACTGTTTGGACGACTGTTTGGGTAGTTTCCACAGAGATGTGATTCGAACGAGTCGATATTATTTGGTATAACTCGTATTTGTGGCGCACAAAAGAAACCCGACCGTTTCGTGGTATTCCACTCTTGATTATTGTGTTTGTTCATACAACCGTTCGGGTTACTTTGAAAACAAATGTGGTTTCGTAAGTGTTGATAACTAACAAAAATATTTGTATGAAGCTATCAGCTTTTTTCCTTCCAAGCTAGACTCAAAGAATACTTCAAAGAAGTTTAAATTGTCCTTTTATTCACAGATGCATATAAATCTTTCCATATGGATTTGCCAAGTCATTCCAATTTCTAGATCGAAGATGAAGCTTGAAGTTAAAGATATTTTCTAAACAAAATAAAGAACGGTGATAATTGTGTGACAGCTAAACGAACGGGCAGGACGGGTTAAATATGTATTTTATTCTGTTCAAAGTGAAATTTATGCAATATCTAAGTTGCAAATATTATATGAGCCATTAAAGCTTTAAATAGTTGTGAAATAAAATCGAATAGTGTGGTTTTGTTTGGAGAAGCTTAACTCCTTATTCAGGGTTTCGGGGCATGGTAGGTGGATCCGTCTAAGATCAGGAACGCTAAAGGAATATAATCACTAAGCTGTGCTGTGTAAGCGCTGTCTGGGGATATGACAATCCAAGGCCCGTTTCCGCAGTGACTGGTTACCAAAGCCAGAACTATTTCATCACTGGTTAACCTTCGTTTCGTGATTAAAGTTAACAGTTGGTTAACCAACCACTGTGAAATCGGGCCTAAAAAAGATTTCGTTTTTTGTGAAAAATAAAAGAGCCCCGGAAGATCCTATAAAATTGCAAAACTTCTTTAACTGTTGGAAAATGAAAAGGCATTAATTTTAAAATTTCTTCAATTTCAATTACTGACAAAATTTACAATTTCGTGCGCTGTCAAATCAGCTAAATTATTTCTTGGTTAACCGATGGTTAACTATTCATCATTGGCTAATAATAATAATAATAATAATTTCTAAATCAGCTGTTCTTCTGAAATCCTGTATTTTTGCATGAAATGGAAGGCTTTAGCCCACTTAGAATGATTCGTGTTGGGCGACAAATTGTTGCCATTTTGAAGGTACTTCTCATAGATATCCTTGTCTCTATCGACAGTCAAGAGAAGCTTGTCTCTTGAGGCAAATTTTTCATCAGCAAAATCCTTCGCCATAAAGAGAAACAGATACGTGGATAGTTGGATACATAAGAACTACCCAACCAACCTATCGATTTATGTGGCCTTGCATTCTTCTTATGCAATTCATCTCTTCTTCTATTGACCAAAGTTGGCCGTACAGGTCCGAGTTAAGAGTTTGACCGTACTGGAGCCAACTCATCGCAGATGACTTCATGCCAATCCCATCACAAACATAGCAAAACTTTTCTGACCGACAATCCTATCTTACAGATTACTAAAACCATCTATTGAAAAAATTAAGGATTTCGTTTACTATACCTAGGAATAATCTGATTGATTTTTGTTTTTTAAAGTCATGTAAAATTTTTGCTTGAAAATTTTCTCCAATTTCCCCACACAAACCAATACACTAAGTCCTTCACATTTCTGTGTCAATTTCCTTTTGTAAACTTTTGTCTGTCGAATGGCTCAGTGGTTCGTTGCGTTTCATTTTGATTTCTTGTTTTGCCTATTGCCATGACAAGTTCTCCGGGTCAGTCGGCGCTGATAACGCAGACGTTTGTTTATTTACGCACACAAACACACAGACGCAACACACGCAAACCAGCTGTAGCCGAACGCACTCAGACAGACCAATGCGCAGTAATCAACACCTGACACGCACACATGCCTACTTGACACACACACACACACACACACACACACACACTCATAAAGAGCAAACTCTAGCCACTTCGAAAGCGGTGATTACGATTTATGAAAAGCGGCGAAAATAAAGAAAATGACAAGAATAAAGAAAATATGAAAAGCTCATCTTTTTGCTACTTTTATTTTCCTGTTTTCGCTTGCGCAAACACATAAACGCATTTGCCTCTGTGTGTGTGTGTGTGGCGTGCAGCAACAATGCCACAACATGACAAGTGCTGCCGCCGCTGTTGCCTTTATCTCCACAGCACAATCAAAGACAGGATATTTGCCTTCCTGCAACACTGCCGCCCACCCGCTCATAAGTTTTCCCATTTCCTCTCCTACGTGGCGTGTCATGCGAGCGCACAAAGGCAAAGCACGCAAGTGAAAATAAGCAAAAAAAAGAGCAAAAATCATAGCACAAAATTTATGAAATGTCGAGCAGAAACATTGAACGACTAGCAAATGTGATGAAACTTGAGGCAGTCAAATAACTTGTGTCAGTATAAAAGTGGAGTATTGGGAATGAGAGAGTATGTGAGTGTGTGTGTGTGTGTGTGTGCTTTGAAAGTAGCAAATAAAGCGGCATTAGAAACTCATAGATCTGCTCCAAAGGACTCGAATGCTTTCAGTATCAAATATATATTGAATATTCTTTGATATATAAAGTAAACGTTCGATCAAATACTGAACCAGTACGCAAACTATTTTCAGGATATCTCAAGCGTTTCATTATGTGGCTTTAATGGCATTTAAATGGTTTGTGGGCGAGATTTGCAGCGCTGGAAATTCATAACAAAGTCATAGCAAATATTGGGAAAAAAAACTCACACAAATCAGTCCAAGTGGTTTCAGTCTATTCACAATAGACAACTTTAGCCGTGCCTCAGCCACAATAACAACAACGAGAACCGCTTCCATTTAGCTAAAAGCATACGTTGTGCCGCAAAATGCTTGCCAGAGGAATCAACAAAAAATAAGAATAAAAAATAAATAAATTTTTTAAGCCAACCAAAGCCTGCAGCAACCAGCCGCAGCTGAAGTGTCACACATGAGACCACGAGTTTATTTCGATTCACTGCACCCAAAGGCTGCCTGGGCCGGCGCAGTGCACCGAGGTTGCACGTTACCGCTGCTCGATAATAAAAATTCTATGGCAGATAACAAAAGCAGCTTAGGCAACAGCAACACACCAGAAATATCGATGCGCGACCACATGGGACAGTGAACAGGGGGGCGTGGGGGGGGAGGGGGGGCGGAAGACGGTCGAGCTGAATGGCGCATGAAAGTGGTGGTTAAGAATAAGGAACCATTGTTGCCAAGATGCAGCAAACGGAGAGTTGAAATGTATTCGTAAATTTTACTTCGATTGAAATACTTCGAAGTCTTTGCTTGGAACAAATCAATAATGGGCTTTGTGTTGCTTTATTGGTGAATTTCTATTGGTGAATTGTAAGAGGGCAGCTTCAATCGATGTTGTTGACGGCAAGAATTGAGATTTGTAAATATTTTACTTATTAAAAAAATTGCAATATTCTCAAATATTCTCACGAAGCTTAGCACATTTTCAAACCTCCTTTAGTCGTTGTTGTTTTTTTTTTAAGAATTTATTTGGTTGCAATTTTTTCTACCAATTCTATTTGTCTTTTTTGAATATAAAAAAAATGAAAGCAAGCCAAAGCTCTTTATGGCTGCAGCGCTCATAATGAAAAGGACACATTTTTGCAGCCGCCAAACTTCTCACAAACAGCGCAAAATCCCTCTGTCATGCTGCACCTTCGTAATTGCAAAGCGAATATGGCTGAAAGTGCGCCAGTTGGAGCTTTGTAAATGGCGCTCAAAAATTGCGAGCAACATTGCTGACTGACAAAAACGAAAATGAAAACAATAGCAGCGGCAGTAGCAACAAAATTCCGCCAGGCAGCGTAACTCAAATTGCAATGACGCAAAGAGGCAAAGCCGAAACCTCGAGAAAAATGCACATATTTTCATAAACAAAAAAAAATGCAAATTGTTGTTGTTGTATGTTTCAAGAAGGCTCTAGCGGCAACATGGGCGTAAAAAATCACCCGCCTTCATTCTCTCACTTTGCGCGCTGCAGTTTGCCTGCAACTTTGCTGCCCGCTGCCCGCTTTCGACTGGCTACAGCGGCAGCGACAGCGGCAACTTTAAATCTGACAGAAAGTGGAACAAGCAGATTCTGGCTTTGTTTGCTGCATGCCACCGCATACGCGGCGCTGCCGGTTGACGTTTTTTTCGTTGTGCTTTGGTTTTGTGACGCGCTGTCTGTGAGTTGTCCTGCTGGTAGCTGGCCGCCTTTACGCCCACTTTGCCGGCAGCATTTTTTCAGCGTATGGTATTTGTGGTATTTTCAGCAATTTTTCTTTCACTCAGCGTCTTTTGCTTTGTGCACTTTCGGTCTGGTCGCTGATCGCTGGTTTCCTTTACACCAGTTGACTGCAGGAGCCAAAGGCTAAAGACATATTTTCACATATAGGGGAAGCTTAAAGTTCATAAATAGTTAGTGGGTCTGTTTACATGTAACCGATAATTTAAGTAACGAGCAACACGATGCAACCATGTAAGATGCAAACTATGTTCCTTTATGTAAGTTTTCTAGTTGTTCAATAAACGCACTGCCGAACAGACATGTTTAATCGAGTTTTTCTCTAACAGGGTCTTTGGTTGCAAATCAACAAATAAAAGTTAAAAAACATAGTAAAAATACGAAAAAAATTTAAAAGGAAAAAATTCGCATTGTCTCACAACTGTTCTTCCATGAATGCCATAGACTGTTGAACTAGGAAAATCAATAACCTATTTAATGGCAACAACAATAAAATCCACTGAGATTTTGATTGATGCGATCCATGGAACTCTGGGTTCAATGAATCATACTCAAAAACTGCTGGGGGCTTTCGGAAGAACAAACAAGAGAAATGTGATTAGTCCACCAGAATTTCGTTGTTGCTGTAGTATGACAAATTGTCAACTATTGTGAATGCCGCAAACGTTTTTTAAAGGTTTCCCAACATTACAAAATTCAACTCGTTTTTTGACTCGTTGAAACGCGACACCAGTCAAGTTGTTTCAGTCTTCCTCCCAGTGTCCGGTGTCCAATTTTTGCCAGCCTTCGTCCTCGGACCATCAGACCAAATAAGGAAATGATTTTGAGCTTCGTAACTTGTGCGGGATTGTGTAACTTTCGTTCCGGCAGCAGCTCTTACAACGCACCCAACATTGGCATTCACGTGATGGCTCCGCAGTGTCACAGCGATTCGCAACTTGCCTCTCTGGCCTACTAAGTCGCCAAGCAGCCGGTATAGGCAGCGACGGCGATGGCTGCATTGTTGCCAAACAACCAGTTTTCACCATTTCGCCGTGCGCTTCGTGCAGTTTGTCTTTGTCTAGGCTGCGGCCCCACTATTTACCGTTTTTTTCTCAAGCAAGCTGGCCGACTCGGTCGACGACAACCGCATTCTTCGGATTTCGCTCGCGCACTCGAACGAGTTTTTTCACACTTTCGCAATTTTTAATTCAAACTCCACTTCTAATTATAGTCAGCGGCGTGAGTTTGGCTTTCAGTGCGACCAAAATGGGTGCTGAGGCTATTTGAGTCGTGTCATTAGGCTGAACTTGTGGAAATGCACTTTTACTGTTTGGACGACTGTTTGGGTAGTTTCCACAGAGATGTGATTCGAACGAGTCGATATTATTTGGTATAACTCGTATTTGTGGCGCACAAAAGAAACCCGACCGTTTCGTGGTATTCCACTCTTGATTATTGTGTTTGTTCATACAACCGTTCGGGTTACTTTGAAAACAAATGTGGTTTCGTAAGTGTTGATAACTAACAAAAATATTTGTATGAAGCTATCAGCTTTTTTCCTTCCAAGCTAGACTCAAAGAATACTTCAAAGAAGTTTAAATTGTCCTTTTATTCACAGATGCATATAAATCTTTCCATATGGATTTGCCAAGTCATTCCAATTTCTAGATCGAAGATGAAGCTTGAAGTTAAAGATATTTTCTAAACAAAATAAAGAACGGTGATAATTGTGTGACAGCTAAACGAACGGGCAGGACGGGTTAAATATGTATTTTATTCTGTTCAAAGTGAAATTTATGCAATATCTAAGTTGCAAATATTATATGAGCCATTAAAGCTTTAAATAGTTGTGAAATAAAATCGAATAGTGTGGTTTTGTTTGGAGAAGCTTAACTCCTTATTCAGGGTTTCGGGGCATGGTAGGTGGATCCGTCTAAGATCAGGAACGCTAAAGGAATATAATCACTAAGCTGTGCTGTGTAAGCGCTGTCTGGGGATATGACAATCCAAGGCCCGTTTCCGCAGTGACTGGTTACCAAAGCCAGAACTATTTCATCACTGGTTAACCTTCGTTTCGTGATTAAAGTTAACAGTTGGTTAACCAACCACTGTGAAATCGGGCCTAAAAAAGATTTCGTTTTTTGTGAAAAATAAAAGAGCCCCGGAAGATCCTATAAAATTGCAAAACTTCTTTAACTGTTGGAAAATGAAAAGGCATTAATTTTAAAATTTCTTCAATTTCAATTACTGACAAAATTTACAATTTCGTGCGCTGTCAAATCAGCTAAATTATTTCTTGGTTAACCGATGGTTAACTATTCATCATTGGCTAATAATAATAATAATAATAATTTCTAAATCAGCTGTTCTTATAACCAGCCACTGTGATATCCGAAACTATTTAATCAATGGTTAACCATCGGTTCTTGATTAACGTTATTAGCTTTGAATCAAAAAGATGCTCATTAAAAGGTGTATTCTGTAGTAGGTAGGTTTATTCTGTAAAAAAGTGAAACCTTCGATATGTCATATTCTTGATCCCATCCATAACAAACAATAGTAATGTCCCACATGGCATCAAGCTTTTTTGATAAACTGGTTCAAACGCAGGGGGGGAAGTTTGGGGCATCAAGATTTTTTGCACCGTAGGATAATCTGGTTCAAACGCAGGAGTTTGGGGGTTCAAAACTCCCAAACACAAAAAGATGGTACAAAATAAGATTTCCAATGGTATTGGGCACAAAAGTTGTAGTCAAGCCCCTCCCAAATAAAATACTTTGTGCGCCACTGAAATAAACCATGAAAAATATTTTAGTTGATATATTATACATTGCAGAAAAATATTACACAAAGTAAATAGTTTCAGAATTCAGAAAAATACACTTATTATAGTATTCAGAATGAGATGTGCAAAAAATCATGAGTAACCTAATTTTGATTTCATTCAATTTTTATGTGAAAACGTAAAATAAAATATTGGAAATATTGCTGTATATATGAAATCTCGTGTTAATTGCCAATTTCAATTTTGACAGCGAAAAGCTAGGGCAAATTTGCACTTGTGCTATAGGTTTTTGGTATAGCATATATTTCAATAGGGTTACGACTGCTTGTTACGAGCACGCTGCAAACGAATTTTGCAAATGCTCCGAAATATGCCTATGCAAGATCATTTGCCCTGGATTTTGATACCCTTAATGTTTAACAAAAATATGATGCAATTTGTAAAATGCAAGTAAATTTTTTTTTAACCAAACCAAAAATTTCCTTCATTTAAATTACTCTGTTATATACTTACTTTCTTATTTACTTACTTAACTGGCCATAACAACCCGTTAACGGGTTACGAAAAAAAATACAGCCGCAAAAGCTGTCTCCAGGCGCTCCCGCTTTGCGCGTGCCTTCTCCAGTTACACGACAAGATAGGGCGTCCTCAACTTGGGAGACACTGCCTCCCTATTCGTCGTCGACCTCCAACTACCACATCGAAGAACTTTTTCGCTTCAAGCTGGAGCTTCAACGTCCATAAGGGAGACATGGCCAAGCCAGCGATGTTAATTCGCAGTGCTACGTCCATGTCTTTATACAGCTCGTTATTAGGTCGTATACGATACGATAGTCGTCGCCAATACGAACAGGGCCGAGGATTGTACGAAGTACCTTCCTCTCGAACATACTAAGACTCGCTATGACGTTGCGCGACAGTGTCCATGCTTCTGCGTCATAAAGGAGCACTGGCCGAAAAAGCATCATATAGAGTGCAAGTTTTGTCGGTCGAAAGAGATCTCTGCTACTCAGTTGCCTACCGAGACCGTAGTAGGCAAGAGTAATCCTTCACTTTATCTCCAGGCTGACATCATTGCTGTTGTTTATGGCGTTGCCAAAGCAGACGAATTCCTTGACAACCTCAAAAGTATACCTGCCGACGTAAGACCGCTGCCGCTGCAAGTCCCTGCGTGTGGACAGCATATACTTCGTCTTACCCTCATTGACCACCAGACCCATTTTGGCAGATTCTCTTTCTATTACTCTGTTATATATTGAAACAAACTGATTGTTGGCACAAGCCACCACTTAATTTCCAATCGCAAGGTCTACTTTTACCACCGTACGCTGAGTTGCTTAGTTGACATGTACATAGGTATATCGTTTCCCTAGAATTTTGCACTCTGTGCAATCGAGTGTGAAAACTCCTAATTGTCGGGCCATGCTCTGCACCCTCGACTCTGAATAAAAAATGGGCATTCACTTTCCCTAAACAATGGAATTGGTTAGGCGTTGCATTGCTGGTTGCCTCAGTGAATGACCCACTTTGGTAGTGCAAACTAAGAGCTCATTATAAACCAAAAAGAGAATTTCTTTTACTGTTTACATCGACGGTTTAAAAGTTACGTTATGCTTTTGCCACTTGTGGCGTTTATCTTACTCCGGTTCTGTCAAGAATAATTGTATGTGTTGAAATGCATACACGAGTTCTAAGCAAACGTTCTCATAGCGCTAACCTAATTTGTATGTAATTTTTCTGTAGTTT
Source organism: Melieria crassipennis (assembly GCA_963668005.1). Lineage (NCBI taxonomy): Eukaryota > Metazoa > Arthropoda > Insecta > Diptera > Ulidiidae > Melieria > Melieria crassipennis. The sequence goes on along the minus strand of OY764961.1, from coordinate 81,698,873 downwards.
CTACTTTCTTATCTCATTTGGGCTTTATTGATTGCACCCTGCTTAATCGTGCAGTGTTTTCTTGTGCCGTGAAATATACCACTTACTGAAATAAACAAACACCATTAATATTATAATGACAGAAAATTACAGTTGTGTGTATATAAATTGTTTTCTGTTATAATGTGACAATGCTGAGTAAAGAATTCGAATTATGTTAATATTGAGCCTTAGCTGAGTTAAACGCTCTGTCGGCCTCTTTAATGTTTGATTTATCTGTCCCTAAACACATATTTATTTCCTTTCTAAACTCCCAGTTCCCCTTTTAAGTTTAAGTCTTACTCATTTGTTAATTAGTCTGAAAAAATTGTTTTCAAAGACTGAAATGACATAATAAAAGAAAAAATTATATTAAATTAATGAATTAATTTTATAGAAAACATTTTCTTGTTTATACAGTTGTTCCAATGAAAATCCTAAACCAAAAAGTCGAAAGCCATTCTGCGATCCATATTCATTTATCTATTCTGATCATCACTCTTCGTTCATTTTTTGATTTGCTTTGTGCAAGCATCAGAAATATATGTGTCAACATTATCCACTTGAGCAGCTCTCATATCTTACACCATTTAAGTGTTTCCGTTTACGAATGTCTACTTCTGTATTTATACTCAAAGAGAAGTAAGAGTGCGCGCAAACACTCGTAAAAAGCGGGTGCTCTATCTCTGTCCATTACTTCTGCTTCATTTGAACATTTGTGTCACTTTTGTTATGAATGCTTGCGCCATAAAAAAGGATCACAGTCAGACATTACGAGCCGCACCCTACGCTCACGGTTGCACAAAAGAGACGAAAAATCAAAAAGATATCACAAGTATGAAAAGGCAATAAGAGACGTAAAAGGTTGGACACCAAGGCGCACAGTGTCGCGAGTAGGGACAAAAATCAAAAAAATGAATTTCGTAAATGTAGAAAAATAAGTTTGTAGTACTGAAGTAAATACCTCAAATTACTAAAATGTGAAAACGGATTTTAAAAATATCAATTTATATACCGATGGCAGGCCACCAAACTTGCACTTTGTGAAGGTGGGTGACTTGGGTAGAAATTATTGCAATTTGTTGAATGTAAGTTCGAGGTCTCTTATTGAAAAATTTCCCATGGAACCTTATGTTAAGTAAACATATTCTATAAAAATACTATTTTTGGAACTCTGTGAAAGCTTTCCCTCTTTTTTTTTGCTTTCCATATTCCTTGTACCGTTACTTAAAGAAACGTCAATTCGTAGGAATAAAAGTGCAGTGTCATCAAACTTTAGATAAACTTTAAAAAAAGACTCCTTCTTACTACTTCGAGATTTTACAGTGTGATATAGCTGAAAGTATGTATTAATAGAAACCATGGTCTTTAGCTGCACAAACTTGCACGTTTTTAAGAAATTCAACATTTTCAGTGACGTATTCAGTCAAAAATAGGGACCTTTTTGCAGCATGGTTGGCAGGAAAACATAGCGACCACTGCTGCGTTTCGCTTAAACTATCAATTTTTGTATTTAATAATATGCAAACACCACTTGATTTTGAAAAATTACAAAAAAAAAGGTAGATTCGATGGAAGGCTTCGGTAATACTGCGTGGCGTGCCATCGAATCAAGGCAACTTTCGAAAAGAAGCAAAACTTGTTAATGTCTTCAGAACCAATAATAGCAGTTAATAGGAAAATTAAGTGTAAACATGAAAACCGAATCTCTGATATTTTGCAATTTAAAAAAATTTTAATTTAGAATTTTGTCAAAAATAGATGTAGAGGGTTAAATTTGAATAATTCATCATCGGAAACCGATTGTCCTAGCAGTACAGATTAACACATTGTAATTTTTAATGAAAATATATGCTATACTGAATTAAATAAGAGATGCTATTATTTTCTATTTGGGTTTGAAATTACTTAGATGCGCATAAGTATGAACAGATATTTGTAGATTTTTCAAAATTTATTTTTTTTATAACAAGCGTATTTGTAAGTTGTTCGGCAAAATGTTTGGCATATGTGTTTATATTGATGATATGATATGCTGTACCAAATTTCATCAATATATCTTTTATAGTTTCCGAGATACTGTCAACTTAGTATTTGGTTTGTATGGGAGGTGGGCGTGTCCGTGGGGCGATTGAAGTAATTTTTGGTGTATTAACTTCTCTTTATAACAAAATCATATGTACAAAATTTTATTGCCGTACGACTATTCCTTCTATTTTTGTCCCTCGCTACTATGGACTCGCGACACTGTGAGGCGGGCCGTACTGCTGGCCGTATACACACGTGTATGTAGTCGTATATATGTATGTATGTAGGTGCATTTTGTCATTTCCCAGCAAAAATTTTGAGCTCTGGTAATGCATAAAGTAATCGAGAAACTTAGCTCCACCGCTTACCTTCTCGAATACATAAGGCATTACATTAACCTAGGCATGTCATTCGAAGTAACCGCTTACATGTAATGGCCATTTTTATACAATAGAGAAATATTTTGTGGACAGCCGAAAGCGAGATTGATGTTTTTGGTGGGAAAGGTACTCGACAATTTGAACGACGTATTTGGACCAATAGGCAGCCGCCGTGGCTCAGTTGGTTAGTGCGTTGGACCGCGAGTCGCAGGCAGCAACCTCAGGTTCAAATACTGCCTGTAATAACACCTAAAAAAAATAACGGGAAAACTCGTTTTCTCTTTCGGTGGCTGTCCTCTCAGCTGGAAATGGCAAACCTCTGAGAGTAAAAATTGCTTATGAAAAAGCTCCCAAGCTGCCGTTCGGAACCGGCATAAAACTGTAGGTCCCTCCAACCCGTGTACAAATTCACACGCACAACACGGGTAGTTGCGGGAAGCTAGGCCTTAGTCTCGCGTAAGCGGGCTGTCGTGCCAGTCAATTATTAATTATTATTATTATTTGGACCAATACATAATTCGATCCCCGGCCTACAATAAAAACAGTTGCAAATCGTCAAAAGATGCGGATTATTTTTCAATTTCGTAATTTATACATGCATGCACTGCTAATATTTTGACCGTAGTTGTATATACTACTAAAATGGAGCGGTAAAAGTAAATAATTACTTTCTGTAGTCACTTATGCTTTCTCAACAGACTTACGTTTTATAATATTTAAGCTTCAGTAGTAAACTAGCTGACCCGGTGAACTTTGTCTTGCACAACATTTGTTTTTATTTTTTGATAGTGGAATACGCGAGATGGCGATGCAAATTGACGAAGAAAACCAACTAAAGGAAGAGGAAGAGCTACTGATGAACGCAATTGAAGCCCACAAATCAGCAATGTTGCTGCAAAGTTGCTGTCAAGAAATGGACTGCTTGAACTATGCCAATTTCAAAAACCAATTTTTATCATTTTTACTTACGCCACGCCTCCTTGTTCAATACCTGCACCATTCCCTCTGTCGAAAGGGAAAATCGTGGGTTCGTACTTAGTTTCACTGCTGTGCGACTTATAGTTCAGCGGAATATTTGGGTCACAAAAAAAGTACCACGCCTTATTCCCAACGCCCATCAAATCTTACCAGTAGAATGACTCATCTATCGGACGACGCTATACTAAATTTCAATGCTGTGCACCTTACAAATTTGAATATATTCCATTATAAAGATTTTGCTTGTATGGGTGGCGCCGCGCCCCCTTGTCCAAAACCCGCCCCATTCTTTCTTTTAAAGAACATGACTAAGTAGTAAGTTCGTAGTGAATTTAATTGATGTGTGACTTATGGTTCGAAAGTTATCGTCTAAAAATTTGGGCTGGTGAAAAAGCGCCACGCCCCGTTTTCCTAAAATTGTCTTTCATACAAACCTTGTTCTGACAACTACGAATACAACAAAAAGACAGCAACCGTTCTCAAGTGATTCGCGGTCAAACATGGCAGGAATTTTCCGACTTTTCCAATAGATTTTCCGGAAATTTCTTTTCGCATAAACCTGAACTGACTCAAGACGAATCCAACAAAAAGTGTGATGCGCTTACACACACATGCATCCACTTTCTTCTATATATATAGATTTCCAAACTGCTCACTGAACTGTGTCTGTGTATCGACGATGCAAAACGATGAATCATTGATAGGTGAGGTGAGTTCAATTCAAAGATGAATGTTAAGTGCAGATAACAAGAGCAACGTTTCTGAATGTTGGGCGAGCAGTGAAGTCGTTTCAGCAATCAATTAAAGCAAAGACACAATTTTCTCTCTGTTTTGCTCAGAGCTATCTGCACTGGTCTGAAGCGTGTAAAATTCGATTTGGTTTAGAGCGTGCTCGTTCTTTGCGCGTTGATTCCCTGTTAAATGAGCTTTGAGAAAATATAAAATATTAAAAAATAGCGCCTACTTGAAGATTGTCTGCATATACTTACCTGAGCGGCTTTGTTTAAATGTTGGGCTCATAAACTAACATAAAGACAAGTCTTTACTTTGTTGCTTGCACACTTTTGCGCTGAAAAGATTTATTATTGTCGGATAACCTTGAACTCTGACGATAACTGCTGTATTTTAATGTCTTACGCATGCAATATACAATCTTTGGGTTAACGTTTCCTCTCTGGTTTGCAGGTAAAATCTTTAATTATTTGTTTGAATAACGCAATACTGCTTGTATTAGCCGGAAATGCGTGAGAGTGTGTCTTCATAATCAGCCGGTTAACGAGCGGTTTCAAATTGCTGAACATTTTGTGATATGTACGTATGTTCATATAGTATATGCAATGTGGCAATACATTATTGATTTGCATGCTCAAGGCCAAGAGGTTGCTGGAAAGAGCAGTAGGGTCATCTCTTGAGTGTTGACCAAGAAAAAACTAAGAATAATAATCCATACGAAAGTGGGCTTTGCTGAATTACTGCGCACGTCAATGTGACTCACGTTCATTCAAAAATGTTTACAATACTTTAGTTGCTCCCAATTGTTTTCACGCTTTTTGTCTACAACTAAGGACTGTCCACAAAAAAACTGATCCCTCTTCTTTGATTTTAAAAATTTTTTGGGAGCGCACCTCAACAGTAGGCTTTGCTTTTTCAAAAAAACTAACTGCATTTAGTTTCATTTTGATTTTAACTCTCGAGCGAAATGGCAGCGAACGAAATTCAGCAGCGAAAAAAAACTGTGCACACTTTGAATGAAATCCTACATGGACCCAAAAAAGGGTAGCAAAACATGTGGGTGTCGGTGGTGCAACGGTAAAAAGGGTTGTCAAAAAGTTTAAGGAGCACCTCTCTGTTGAGAGGGCTTCAGGTTCTGGGAGAAAGGCTGGTCCTGCCAACGAAAATTTTGCCAATGCAGTGAAGGCGCATTTAAGAAAAACCCGAATGCATCCGTCCGTCATACAGCACTCATAGTGGGAGTATCAAAAAGTTTTGTCCAAAAAACTAAAAATAATGCTCAACTCAAATCATACGCTTGTATCGAGTACGGAAAGTTCCAGATAGAAGCGATGACAAGGAAAATCAGGCCAAAAAGCGAGCTAGAAAGTTGTATGACCAGTTGCTTACAAAATTTGTGTGCTGCGTCATGGACGATGAAACATACGTTAAAGGCGACTTTCGACAATTGCCCGGGCAGCAGTTTTACGTTACCGCAGCTAAAGGAGCTGTTTCTAAAAATTTAAAACTAAAAATATGTCCAAATTCCCAAAAACACTTCCTTGTATGGCCAATCAACTAAGAAATTTACATCAAAGAATGCTTGAAGAAACAGCTTTTGCCATTTTTAAGAAGCCACAATGTTTCTACTTTTTTTTTGCCAGATTTAGCCACATCCCACTATTCCAGAGCAGCCTTGAACTGGTATAATGACAATAATGCCAATATTGTACCCAAAGAATGCAACCCACTAAATTGTCCAGAATTACGTCCCATTAAAAGGTATTGGGCAATAGTAAAGCGGAACCTTAAAAAAATGTGGTCAAAAATGAAAATCAGTTTAAAAAAAGTGGAAGGAGTCCGCTGAAAAGATCGCAGAATCAACTGTGCAAGACATGATGGAAGGAGTAAAGGGAAAGGTTCGGGCCTTTTTTAGAAAATAATCAGTTAGCTTTTTTTTTGCATTGTATCCTATTACTTACACTTAGAGGCATCTTCATACCAACAATTTTCGATTTTGCGTGAATACTTCCAAAAATATACAGATTTTTTGAGGGATCAGTTTTTTCGTGGACACTCCTTAAATACATAAGGTATTTCTTTGTGATAGTCGCAATCGTTAAGCCAATACCGTTTTTCGTTGAGTGTGGCTTGTGCCGATTCAGTTATATGGGCATTTTAAAAATTGGAGCAAACAGCACTGTCATTTAGCAGACTAATTTAAAGGAGTGGCTCAAAATCTGAAATTTATACTTGGCCACTGTCAATAAAACCTTTTTAAATGAAAATCTTGGCAGCGTTTGGCGCTTTAGAAATTTATTTGACATGCTATCGGTATTACCAGGACTTTGTCCCGAATTTCGATCACGAGCAAAAGCGTTTAGTCAGTTCTCATTACTCAATAAACAATACACTTATCGTCTAGGTTCATTTCGGCACCAGCGCCACAGCTGAATTCTCGTGCGAATTCAACGTTGTTGCTCAAAGGCCCATTGACGTCGTATCGCTCTGCTGTGTGCTTATCGAGCGGCAGAAACTCTGGCGGCGGCTCTGCTTCATACTTGGCCTCGCAGCGTTGCTGTGCAAAGCTGATGAAGAAGAGCTGAGTGTTTGTAAAATTGACGCCTGCCAACGTCTCCTTTGAGAGCGTTATTTTGTTGCTGGAATCCATGTCGTCCAGCCATGCCAAATAGGCGTTAAAGGCCACGTTGAGACCGGTGCTGTCAGCTATCAATTCTCTCAGTTTCGAGGCATTACGAAATGTATCGGGATTATTGTACAGATAGTTACTGTATTGCATGCGGAAGCATTTGGAGAGGTTGCGGAAATTCTCCACTGTGGATTCGTCCCAGCGCATGGCGCTCATAGGATGGTGGTTCCAGCCCTGTTCGTCGAAAGCAGTGGCCAGTTCGCGCGCGATACTCTGACCCACTAGTGCATACTTGAGGGAGTTCGGGTAGTGGTAGTGGTAGAAGGGTGGCTGCAGCAGGCCCCAGCCGGTAATGACTTCACTAGTCATAGGCAACAATTTCATGCGCACGTCCGGCGCCTCGACGCTGTCTAGCGTGAAGGCAAAGTTATACAGGCGATTAAGTTTCTCATTTGCGTTGAACTTCATGACCAGCTCCAGGCTGTTCCAGAAATTAAAAGGGTCCAGTTGCAAATTACTCAAGTCGAAATTTTCGTAGATTGGGAAGCTCATCTTGAAATTGGAAAGTTTTTGCTTGGCGGCGTGACTGGTGTTTTCGTCTAGCCAGCCCACTTTGAAAGATCTGCTAATGCCTCCGTACAACAACTCCACATCGGTCCGAATCTCGCTGCGGGTGTATTTGCTGTTGTACATTTCGCCGAGCACTTTGGGAAAGTATCGTAACACTAGCTCGGCGCAGTTTTTGCGTCGGCTGATGTTGTCGCCCAGTGGGAAGTTAATAACGGCGAGAGCGCGGTAGATGATATAGTTGGCGAGCGTGGGCTTGCTGCGGTTGCGAATGGTGTGCGCCAAGTGTTTAAAATACTCCTCGGAACGCAAATAGACGCGGTCGTTAATAGAGGAGTCGAAAGTGATGTCAACGAATTGCTTGAAGTTGATGCCGTTGCCGAAATGCTGCGTGAGTTGTTGGAGCGTTTGGCGCAGATAACGCACGCTTTTGCGGTTGCCGCTCAAGCGACTCTGGCCAGTTCGATGTTGTACGCCATTTTCTTCTGTCGTCGGCATCGAATGTTCTCTGCGCATGTGCTTGCACAATTCGAATTCGAAGCTGATGACGTCGCCGGCGAAGCGGCGGCCCTCCGCCTCCTTGAGCGAAAACCACGACTGCATATTCTCGGCCACGTCCTTTTGCAGGTCGTTGTAGACCTGGTCGCGCATGTCGACCTCTTCGTTGGCGATAGCGCTGCACAGGTGCGTAGGTATCAGGGTCGATTTGGGCTCGCCCAGGAAAATGCTGTTGTCGCGTATGGTTTGCAGGTTCTTGTCAATTTCCAGTCCTATCAGTATATCTAGGCCGTAGTGGGCGCGAAGTTTCGCGACCACCGGTATCCAGTTGTAGTTCGGGTTCCAGTTGGTGCCTGCAATCAGGGGCAGGCCGCCATACTTTTTTACGAAATTGATAAGAAAATTCGTCCGCAGCTGGGACGAGCTCTCGACTACTAAGCAGGACTTGTAGAATTCCTTGATTTTACGACTACTGGTCGGCTCCTTCGTGGTGATCGGTTCATCCAGTAATACCTGCAGGTCTTTGTTTGCGCGCAGCTCCATTTGGCTTTGCACGCTTATCAGTTCGTCTGGCTTGAGCGGCGGTTGATGATCAGGCCATCTGCCACATGCAAAGTCGTAAAAGTCCTGGCAGGGATCGGCTTCCAGGTTCATATATTTGAGTATGTCCTTAGCCTTAGCACTGCGTATGAATGTATGCTCCTTTTCGGGGCTATTCGCCGGCGGGGTTGTAGCATACTGACCTCCGACCCTGCCAAGCAATGTCGTCAGGCATAGTAAAAGCGTTGCACTACCCACCGATTGTGACATTTTCACACAGCGATGCCAGAAACGTGACTAAAATATTTTTATGAAATGAGTTCTCTAAGACTCCGTTTGTTTTGGCTATTTTTTATTACTTTTAATTATTATTATTCGCTTCAACGTTGACTAGCGATAAGCGGTCGAGGTTTGACAGTATTGTAATGTATATAAAATATTTCAATGCGTGAATTTGGCATTGGCTCAAGTTCTCGATTTGTTCATGAAATTCTGACAGCGAGTGCAAGTGGTGGGGGTTATCAGTTGAGCAAAAGTATTCATTATTCTGGTTTTATTTTTTAAAAGCTTACAGAAATAATTTTTCAAATTAATAAATAACACATTTGTCCGGCGGATGCATGGGCACACCTGCAGGACAACCGAAATCTCTGGCAAACTCCAAAAAATTGCGCAACGGACCATTGACGCTGTAACGCGCCAGTGTGTGCTCGGCCAGCGGGGTAAAAGCCGGTGCCGGTTTACTGGTCTGTTCGGCTGTGCAGTGTGTCTGCGCGTACGCGATGAAGAACAACTGGGTGTTGGTGAAGTTCAGCTCTGACAACGTCTCCTTCGAGAGTGTGGGAAAGTCGTTGATCGGATTAAGAAAGATAAGCCAATTCAGATATGCTTTGAAGGCGACGTTGAGGCCAGCGCTCGTCGCTATGACCTCTCGAAGCTTTGTGATGTTCTGAAAGGAGTTGGGGTCGTTATGCAGGTAGTTGCCCATTTGGCGTCGGAAGCATTCGCTGCGATTGCGATAAGCGTGCTCCGTCTGCCAATCCCAGTTACGTAGTCCCGAGTAGTCAGACGTCCAAACCAGGTCGCTGAACGCAGTGGCCAGCTCTTGCGCCAATCGCTGGCCCAGCACTGCGAAAAGAATGGCTTTCGGGTACAGCTGGTGGTAGAGCGGCTCCTGGAGCAAGCCCCAGCCGATTTCGATGTGTTTGTTTTGCTCGCGGTACTTGAGGCGCGTCTCGTAGGCTTCCACTTCGTCGAAGTATTGCGGTCGTCCGATGTCGAAGATGCGCTTGAACTGCTGCTGCTGATGGTGGGCCATCAGAGCGGCCAAGTTGTGCCAGTAGCTCGTGCTGTTAATTTGCAAATTATTCGGCGTCAACTTGTCGTACGCGGCGAGGGACAGGCTCATTTCGGACAGTTTAGTTTTGCCCACGCGGCCGGTGTCCTCTTCAATCCAGGGTTGGTTAAAGCTCTGCTCGAATGCGGATTTCAACTTGTCAAACATGACGAAAGCGTCCTGTTTCGAAACCACGTTGACGAATTTCTTGTAGTACATGTCGCCTACGACCTTGGGAAAGTATCGTTTGGACATGTGTAGACAATAGTAGCGTCGGTTGGTGGGTCCATCGTCGTGCGGGAGGCTGAATGCGGCCAGCGCTCGATATATGACGTAGTTGGCAATGGTTGTCTTGTTATGCTCCTTCACGGTTTTGATCAGCTGGTGGAAATACTGCTCGGCGGTGAGAAAGACCGGCTTCGCAATAGGCGTGCCATAGCTAGAGACTACAAAGTCAATGTTGTTGTTGAACTGACGTGTGAGTTCGCCCAGCGTCTTGCGTGGGTAGTTAGGATATGCCGTTAAGGGGACGGTATGATTGCTTTTGGCAGTGGATTGCATGGCCGAGCACAGTTCTAACTCAAAAGTCACTAGGTCCGCTGCCAACCTGTGAGCCTGCTCCATGTTCAGTGAGAGCCACGAGTGCAGGTTTTCGGCCACCTCCTTCTCTACGAGCACGTACTCCTCGTCATGAAGGTCGAACTGTTGAGTGCCTTCGGCATGGCACAGTTCGCTTGGTATAAAAGTGCTCGGTTCGCCCACATAAATACTGTCCTCGGCGGTGTACTTATGGTTGACGTCGACTTTCAGTCCAACTAGTATGTTCATGCCGTAGTGGAAGCGCAATTGCCCAATCACCTGTTGCCAATTATAGTTGTTACTATACGCCTGCCAACTGGATCCGGGCACCGCTGGGAAGCCGCCATAGCTCTTGATGAATTCACTGAAGAACTCCTGCTGTGCTGGCCCATTGCGTTCGGCAGCCACACACGACTTGTAAAACTCCTTCACTTTACGGCCATTGATGCCGTCTTCTAGGGTGACTTGTTCTTGCAGCATGGTGCACAAATCGCTGTTGATTTTGGTGTCCAAATTGCTTATGGGCGTTGCGTTAATTGCATCTTTTTCGCTAAAGTGATACTTGTTCCAGTTGCCACAGGCGAATTCGTAGAAGTCGTCGCATGGATCGGCTCTCAGATTCATGTATTTAAGCATTTCTTTGCTCTTTCGTAGGGAAATGGTGTCATCTTTGTTGAGTATGGGCTCGAAGTTGGCGGCATTTATTTGCGCGTGCACCAGAACTAAACCCAGCAAACTACTCAGTAGTGTGATTTGCAGCATACTCGCGTTACGATGTAAGTTCGCGTACTAAATAGTCTGGGCGAAACCAGTTTTGAAATGTTTTAATTGCGGACTGAATTCGATAAGCTTAGTGTTTGCTGGATGTGGATTAAGAGGTTATCAGTTTTTGAATATGTTTCACAAATCTCTGATCTCTGAAATGATAAAGCTCCCAACCTGCCGTTCGGAACCGGCATAAAAACTGTAGGTCCCTTCTACCCGCGTACAAATTCACACGCACAACACGGGTAGTTGCGGGAAGCTAGGCCTTAGTCTCGCGAAAGCGGGCTGTCGTGCCAGTCAATTATTAATTATTCACAAATCTCTCACGACAAGTGAATAAAAAGTGAGCTCGGCGCAAGTGTGAGTACACTAAGAGTGAGTATGTACATATAATGCGGATGTTCATACATGTGTATACATACATACATAAACCTATGTGTTTTTGTGGTGAAGTGCTGCTGATATTCGACAATTTCAGGGGAGCCGTTTTTTGTATTTGTTTACTTAAAATACGCAAATGCAGTAGTTTGTGATGAAACAACTTATTTGGCATGCATTTCTTTTAAGCAGGTTTGTCGTAAAAGGATGCTTTTTTAAATATGAATATTGTTATGAAAATTATTTCAGTCACCTTAAGGCAGGCTTATTCGTTTCTCTGGATTGTGGTAAAAAAAATAAAACACACTACAATTCTCTCACGAAGTCCAAACTACACCTTTTCAACCTCAAAATGAGAATATGTTAATCCGTAATGAGAATGTGTAAGTTCATAATGTCAAATATAAACTCGTAATGGGAATGCGTTAGTTCAAAATGAGAAATATAAATTCATAATGAGAATGTGTAAGTTCATAATGTGAAATATAAATACATAATGGGAATACGTAATTCAAAATGAGAGAAGGAAAATTCAAATTGAGAATGCGTAAGTTCATAATGAGAAATATAAATACATAATGGGAATACGTAATTCAAAATGAGAAAAGGAAAATTCAAAATGAGAATGCGTAAATTCAAATTGGGAAAAGGAAAATTTGAAATGAGAACTATGTAGTATAAGGTTTATTTTTAGTAACTTTTATTATATGATTTCAAAAATAATGATTTCAAAACATAATGATTTCAAAACATAATGATTTCAAAACATAATGATTTCAAAACATAATGATTTCAAAACATAATGATTTCAAAACATAATGCAAACAAAAAGTGCTTAAAAATATTTACATCCCTACGTTCATATCCTGTAAAGCAAGGCCATTTGCATGGAAAGTTGGGGTGTGCTGTACAGCTCTGGCACAATCTCCACCAGTAATGGTGTGCTTTGCATTATCTATTATTCCCTCAAGATACTTTAAACGTTGTTCGCATACTGCAGGAGCGTGGACATTAGGAATGCGCAAATTACACTTCACTTCATTTTTAATTTTCTCATTTTGAATTTACGCATTCTCAATTTGAATTTTCCTTTTCCTATTTTGAATTACGTATTCCCATTATGTATTTATATTTCTCATTATGAACTTACGCATTCTCAATTTGAATTTTCCTTTTCTCATTTTGAATTACGTATTCCCATTACGAATTTATATTTCACATTATGAACTTACACATTCCCATTACGAATTTATATTTCTCATTATGAACTTACACATTCTCATTTTGAGGTCAACCTCAAAATGAGAATATGTTAATTCATAATGGGAATACGTTAATTCAAAATGAGAAATATAAATTCATATTTATTATATTATATTAATTCAAAATTAGAATATTTTTTTTATAGTTTTGCGCTTGGCCCCATATTTGCCAATGCCAATCGAAACTATTTGGGCCAAAATTAAAAATGAAGTGAAGTGTAATTTGCGCATTCCTAATGTCCACGCTCCTTCATTATGCGAACAACGTTTACAGTAATTTGAGGGAATAATAGATAATGCAAAGCAAACCATTACTGGTGGAGATTGTGCCAGAGCTGTACAGCACACCACAACTTTTCATGCAAATGGCCTTGCTTTACAGGATATGGACGTAGGGATGTAAAAATTGTTTAAGCACTTTTTGTTTGCATTTTGTTATTAAAATCATATAATAAAAGTTACTCATACTAAAAATAAACCTTATACTATACATAGTTTTAGTTCTCATTTTAAATTTTCCTTTTCCCAATTTGAATTAACGCATTCTCAATATGAATTTTCCTTTTCTCATTTTGAATTTACGTATTCCCATTATGAATTCATAGTTCTCATTATGAACTTACGCATTCTCATTACGAATTTATATTTCTCATTATGAACTTACGCATTCTCATTACGAATTTATATTTCTCATTTTGAATTAACGTATTCCCATTATGTATTTATATTTCTCATTATGCATTTACGCATTCTCATTTTGAAGTTGAAAAGGTGTAGCAATCACTTTATTTACAATTTTACTATTTCTACTCTTGTTACTCATTGCACTACTCCGTGTTGCACCGCTTGCTTGTACCAAACTCTTCCTTTTCTACTCTTCCTTTTTTTGCTTCTCGCGCAGATCGTTCTCGCACATTCGAATTGGACTAAAAATTTCCAGTATTATCACGAGTCATCTTTGCGAATGTTCTAGCGAAATTATCATACCCCTAAAAGTATGCCAACGCAAGTCGTATTCTATTTTGCCCTCCTTGCAAACTGCACAGTGACAGCAAACATTTTTGTCACAATATTTTAATTTTAGTTCAGATAGCCAACGTTCTAGATGTTATGGAGACCTTGTACTTTAACTTAGTATATGTTGAAATTAATCTTACTTCAAAAACAATTGGTCTAACACTTTATCTTTGTTTATTGCAGGCACAATTTCAAACTAAATTTCTATAAAAAAAATTTAAATCGAGCTTTGTGACAACACCAGCAAAGTCAAATGATTATAGAAATTCATTAGTGTTGAAGGCCAAAGATATAAAAGAACGGGTTCCTTCGTCAGAAGTAACGATCAAAAACAACCAGCTGAAGCAAAGGAACTCTTGAACACGGTATGTCAATTACATAAATATTTAATCACTTTACTAATGAATTTTAATGGCTACGGACAAATGCATTTAATAACGCAATTGAAAAATTCAGATTTTTACATTTAACATTATAAAAAAAAATGCTTAGAAATTGCAGTTATTAAAACAATTAAAAAGGCAGTAAGGATGGATTGATATGTTTGAGTAAACAATTAGTTTATGTTTGCAATTGTATTCGTCATGAACCCAATATTTGGTCCGAAAATGTAAAAGGAGTTTTGTAAGTTGCAGCACATTGTTCACAATTTCATTTTCAAAGTTTTGTTTAATTTAGTCCGCAGTTGGAGGAAGATATACGACAGTCTGTTGCGTATGTCCATAAATAGTAAAATTTGCTTTGGTGCCATATTTGTCGGCCATATATTCGATTTTTTCCGTAATTGTCCGCAAGTTGTAATAATTGTATTATGTAGTTCGGTTCCCTGCAACGAACAATTCTTCATCTGATGTTTTCGGATCGTTTAAAGAAATCACATGATCATGCATGCCGCTGGGCTCAATATCACTCAAAAACGAACAATCGAAAGACTTGAAAGTTCAAAAATTGTGTTTAACTTGAATATTTACCTAATTGTATGAAGGACTTTTATGTGTGCTTCGAATATGCATAACGCGAGAATCGCCAATTGAAGATGCTGTGAAAATCTCATTAGCCCTTTCTTGTGTTCAAACAGAGTTTGCTTGATCTATAATTTTTATCTTAAAAATCTCTTTAGTAACATCCTGCTTTGTCAGACCCAAAAATGAACTGAACTGAAGTTCGTTTCCAGAAATCAAATAAATTTGTGGAGCTTGACGTTTTGGGCATTCTAAACCCGTTTCACAACTTGATGGTAGGCATTTTAATAATTGGTGGAGAACAGAAACACTCAATATAAATGATTAATATTTGTAGTTAAATTCAAGTTTGCTTTGGTTTCAAAATCCTCATATTACACTAAATAAAAAACAAAAACATTTTGAGCTACTATTGACTGAGTTATACAATAAGAAAATGAATCAATTATAAAAATAAGAGATTTGAAAATTCCTCATTTGAAATCAGTTTATGTCAGTTTAATTCAATTTATCCAGAATACTAGCAGGCCCGACGGATTTACACGCATGATTTCAGTCAGTCACTATGATTTTTTTTTATGTTAAGTTATATTTATTCGCATAGATTTCTAACAAATTCGTTTACCTCGTCTGATGTTGATTTCGAATACTGAATAAGAGATGCGTCGGATTATTTTTGACTTTGAGTACATTTTCCAAATCTGAAGTCAATGGACCCAATAAATCAACTTTCTCTTAACCATTTGTTACCCTATCAGATTTTGATGAAAATACTGGCGTCAGTGATAAACAAGCGTCGAATTATTTCTCACTAAGAGTACTTTCACCAAGTTTGAAGTCAAGTTTGTTCTTGTGTTTTTATGTATACACTTAACCCATTGTTGATTCCGTTAGATTTTGACAACAACACCTTTACCCATGTTTTGCCTCTTTAGACCGCGAATTTGAAAAAATCCCGTCTTAGTGAAGGTTCATTTTCTAAAGTGGACCTACAGTTAGAATTTCATGTTTCATGCGATGGTTCATCTGTCAGTCAATCAATCAATCAGTCAGTCAGAACAAACAATTATATGAATATACGAGTGGATTGGACTTGCAAGCTGATAAACGGTAATTTAGCAAGTAACTTTTTTTATAAATTCTTTATAGGAGGAGGTGTGTACAGTACCTACCGCACTTACTCTCGAAGGGAGAATAGGGTCACTGTGAGCCTCTTCTTTGTCGTTAGGTATGCAATGCTCAATCAGTAAATCAGATTGGCTTCTTGATGTAATTAAATGAATCTGATAATTCGACTTCTGTTAAAAACTGGAACTTCCGCTCGGCTGGAACTTCTTCAATAATACCGCTTTGGAGCTCAATGCTGAGTGGAGTACAATTATGCTGCTAGTGTGTTGCACTTTTTAAGCTTTGAAATACATTTGTTGGTGTGCGTTGTATCTAACCAAATTTTTCCTGGAGAACAGAGTGAACTGTTAAAAAACTTTGCTTTGTCAATTTTTATTATTTTTTACAGTTTTAGCTTAGTTAAATCCCAAAATGTTTTTCCGTTGTCATTCGTAGTTGCGAATTATAACTAATTTTCGTTCTCAGTTGTATTCCGTAAAATCACTGAGAAATGAACGTTGATTGCAGCTGCAGTTAAAATGTGCCCCTAAATGTGTACTTTGTGCTTTCAATAACTTTTGTTGCTGCCAATAAATGACTAAATGCGATTCCATTCTTGCAAGATGAGATACATTAGTTGTTTACTGATTTCTTCTTCTTTCAAAAACACGTTTTGCAACTTGATTTGTTTTAACGTTCAAATATTCACTTCCAAGTAAAATATTAACTTTTTCGCTAGAATACAGCTGTTTGGTTCTAACAAACTCTGGGCAACTGAGAATGCTTCTCTGTTTAAATTAACACAACGATTTGTATTTGAATGCACTTTATTTGCTGCATCACATAAAACACTCAGTTTACAACAGTAGTCATTTTATCCAGCGGCCGATTTTAATGCGTTCGTTCCCAATCTGGTTTCAGCTGAGAAAACAGGTAGTTTTGAAAAAGTGTATCGCGCAATATATCCAGCCTTGTCTGCTCTATACTGAATTACGAGCTTGTAGGGGTGTGGCGTGCGGTTTGTTGGTTCGAACGTGATAGTTATGATGCCTTCTTTCACCAGTTCTTCGGTGGCTGTTCCAGGATTGTTCAGTGAAACGATTTCGTTTAGCGAACTTCCGGCTGGTTCATGGAGGCTGGGAAATGTGGCCAGAAAATGACAACAACAACAATTTATGATTTGAGTTGATCTCCCGCTATCGCAAGGGCTTACCTTAAGTTGTTCAGGTTCTTTGTGTCCGAAAGCGCGTTTCCGATCAAATACATTATCCCAACTAGGCACTACAAATGCATTGAAGCTTTGAATTAAATGACTGAAACTTGAAGACTGTCTTTTCAAAAGCATTTCGTTTAGACGCTCACCAATGTGTTTGCCATGATTCTTATGTGTCCGCAGTTTAAAATACACTAAGTGCGGAATATGCTGGCAGTTAGAGACGAACTTAATCGCCTTGGCGCAAAAACACGTTTCTTACGTCGTCGGTACACTAATGGCGCAAAAGTGATTTCGCACAACTTTATACCTACTTCCGTGGGTGCTGTTGGGAGGTGTGATTCAGTGTGCCCATAAACAACGAAATGTTGTAGTTGTTTGGTGGTATAACATAGTTTTGCTTGAACGAAGCAGTAATTGCTTTTTCCAAACGAAAACAATTTATATAATTAAAGGTAGAATTGACTGTGCGTTCACTTTTCTATGCTCTTCACTGAGTTCTGTAGGGTATGAACACTAGAGAAAAATAAAGAATTGTAAAATTTATTTTGAAGGAAATACTTAAATATTATTTAGGCTAATGGCCACCTCCGCTGTTCCTAACGTATTTTGGTGCTCTAATTTTGCACATATTTTTCGAAATTTTTGCTTAATTATTCGGTTTAGCCCTTTGTGCGGCCATTATATCCACAATATTGCATAATACAATTTTAAAATTTGTAACCAAAATTCAGTACTTAAAAAATATGTATTTAAATCGAAGTTTCAAATAGAAACTAAAAATGCATCTTAACAAAGTTATTTAGTTAAAAGTCTTTATTTCAAGCCTTCAAAGTGACGGCGTCGATAGTCCAACGGGTAGCGCGCTGGCTTCTTATACCGAGGCCCTAGGTTCGAATCCCAACTCGGGCTGGTGAAAAACTCGTCTACTTCTATCGCTATCCACATGAAGCAGATGAGAATTACAAGAACCGCACAAGTGCGCTCTTGGTAGGCAATGGCGAACCTCCAAGTGTGAAAGGAAAATTGCCAAACAAAAAAAACCGCCGTTCGGGTTCGGCGTTAAACTGTTAAACACCCTCCCTTTTCCCATCGGTTTAAAATCTGTGTTGTAATACATGTTGAAAAAAAACAGTGTTGCATACACATTTCAAACGGGTAGAATTTGTGGTATCACGATGGGCAGTAAGAGGCCTAAGTGTGTCTCATACAGAGGCCGCCACTACAACCTACCTACCTAAGACTACAAACTATTCTAAGGAATACAAATATTTCGATTCCTGGAACCATAGAGGTCATATACGTCGGGCGTGTACAATGTTGCATGCTGCCAAATAACAACCAAACAAGAATTAATCGAGCGGCGTTAATCAGTAAATTTGTACGATTTGACGTTGTTAAGACGCGAGTCCTTCCATGCTGAAATAGTAAGCTATAAAGAATAAAATAACCATCCTAATCAAAAGCTCTCTAAATCCTAAAACACACATAATGCCAGCACTTGCTTAAAATTTTCCTTATACTTACAAATTTCACCTTAAAACCTTACAACTCAATCTTGTGACTTGGACACTCAGTGTCCAAAAATGTATTTTGTATGGAAATTTAGGCTTATTATGAAGTTGTTTTATAAAAAAGCCAATACTTTGCTTATTTATGCACATAATTTAATGAAACAAGTATTTATTGTTAGAAACAAAGGTGTATTTAATTGAAAAATAAAAATCATACAAAGTTTTAGTTTTTAACCGCTCAAATGGGTTAAATTCTCCACTGTCTTTTTGATGCGTTTTGATTTGGTGTTGACGTTGTTGGAGTATTGTCCGCATCTTCATCAATATCTGAGTCCGTATCAGCGTCGACATTATATTTTGTACTTAATTGTGCATAGCACTTTTCAATTGTCCTTATTTAGTGTTTGGTGCATGTCGGAGGCAATGGTCACAAACTGCTGTTGTTTTATTGTCGGTTTTAACAGTTTTGCAGGTTTCACACCACCGCACAATGATTCGTTCCATAGACAAAATTCAATATAGTTTCAGAATGTAACGATTTTGATGTCATTTGAAAGGTAAAACTCCAACTAAGAAAACCCCACAAAATCTGTGCGAAAAATTAATTAGTACAAGTGCAAGAGCTGCTCAAAGTCGGAACTTTTTTCACAAAAAAATGTAAAGACATGTTTTCTCTTTTTTTAATTTATTGATTTAAAAAAAAATCGAAAAATTTATGGTTAGCAAGAAGTTGCTAAAAGTTTTATAGATTAAGAACTGATGTGGGCATTTTCGCTTTTAACTTTTTCTAAAAATTTGTAAAGCTGACTTTTCTACTTCACATTTAATTTAAAATATTTTTCAAAATTAAAAACCTGAAAATTGCCAAAACTTAGAGGAAAATATCTAAAAAGTATTTGAAAGTGTGTTCCTGGATTTTTGTGTATTTTTGTATTTTAAGACACATTCGTACTTTGTCGAATAATGTAAACACATCCTCCGATATCTACCGATCTCAGAAAATAATTCAATTTGAAAAGTGGTCTAAACACCTAAATAATTTTTCGACAAAATATATTTTATTTTAAAAGTATGCAATCAGCATGAAAAATGAAAAAAAAACTGCACAAATGCAAAACATACATCTATTATTATCATTTTTATCGCAAAACTAAAGGGTCCTAAGACAATTTCTGTTGCTCCTTACAATTATCAATGTTGATGTCACTGATTAAATGTTAAAGTCTCAGGCATTGCCAAACTACAAAAGTTTAAGAAAAACAAAATGGAGATTACAATTCACCAGACCATGATTAACTAATATACAAAATTTTATTGAGTACAGACCACTTCTAATTTTGTCCCGCGGTTGTTTGGAGTGAAATCACTGTGCACCGTATCAAAGCCAAGAAAAGAAAATTTAAAAAATATTTGAAAATGAACTTATTTTAAAATAAAATGTATTATGAAAGCCTACCTGTACTGCTGTACGCGATCTAGTTACTGCAGGATTCCGTTTGAAGTCTATCAAATCCATTGCAATTTTTGTTGTAGAATTTTGACAACTTATAAACAAAGCTATAATCTATCCGGCTACTAAAAACAAAAACTTCCCAAACCCCCAAAATTCAACATCAAAAAAGAATATGCGCACTGTGTGCCCAACTCACGGTTCTAGAGTTAAGCAATTGCATGAAAATAACAGAAAAATCAACCGACTCAGTGCATTTATTTAGTTAGGGGTCTTTACAATGTGTGCAATGTGAAAGCTTAACCACAAGTGGATGCTGTCGTGAAGTTTTTCAAAGCACAATCGATACAGGTTTTCACCATGAGTGTTGTTGCGAAGCGCGCTTCCGCCTGATGAATGTTCGCGTAGTTATCGCTTCGCTCGGATGCCAAAACTCTGTAATCATTGCTGTATGCATAATTAGTACCAGGAACTAAGTCAACACAAGTTAACTTTAAATTGGTCGAGCATTTTAAATACATACATAAGTATGATATTTGAACATCGGTTGCAGTTCGCATGCGTTATGTTTTCTTTTGCAGTATTTTGAAGTGAAACAAATTCGGTCAAAGTAAAACTTTTGCAGAGGGGATAATGCGTAAATTCTTTAATTTCGTACCGCAAACGTATGAGTTGTGAAAATTGCAATCATTTAATGTACGAGTTAAGATTTTCGTTCGCGGAAAGAGCTTTTTGACGCATTACTTTGCAGCATCTTGAGTTGTTGGATTATTATTTGTGTTTTCGTTGCAAGTCTCTTAACACTTTAGTTTTAAATATAAAAGTTAATCGTAAATTATGCTAGTCGTTTTTCTGTTTAATATTTTTGTTTGATCACTGCAAACATACTCACGTGTATCCCCTCTTCAAAATTTTATTTTCAGACCAGAATATTGTTTTGTAAGTCTGCGCGCCTAAACAGTATGCAATACAAATAAATTACAATACAAAGTGTACACTCATAAACGCTCATAAATGTTGGTGGTGGCTAACGTCTTAATGCATTTATATTAACTTTTTCAATTACCGTCTAAAGACATTGTGTGTGTTTGAGAGGCGCCACGCAGAAAATGGCCGCACAGTAGTAGCACAAAATACCAGATCCGGGACTGAGGGCATAGAGCTAGCCAACGGAAAACAGGGAGCGCGACTAAAGGCAGCAAGAATCTCACATCCAAAAATGGGCGCCAACGTGTCTCAGCTGGAGCGTGAAATCGGCTCGGATCTGTTTCCACCCAACGAGCACTACTTTGGGCTGGTGAATTTCGGCAACACATGCTACAGCAATTCGGTCCTGCAGGCACTGTACTTCTGCAAGCCCTTCCGGGAGAAGGTGCTCGAGTACAAGGCGAAAAACAAGCGCCCTAAAGAGACTCTGCTGTCCTGCCTGGCAGACCTGTTTTACAACATAGCGACGCAAAAGAAAAAGGTCGGCTCCATAGCGCCCAAGAAGTTCATAGCACGTCTGCGTAAGGAGAAGGAGGAGTTCGATAATTATATGCAGCAGGACGCACATGAGTTTCTTAATTTCCTTATCAACCACATCAACGAGATCATATTGGCGGAGCGGCACGCCAGCAAGAATGGCGTGAGTGCGAATGGTACGTCGACGGCCAGCAAGTCTTCATCGTCCACATCGACTTCGACCACCGCCTCAAACTCGACTTCAAATGGCACCTGTACCAACTCGTCTGGCTCGCTAAATGGTGTGGGCGATAACGCCTCAACACCGACCCAGTCGAATGCAGCCAACACCGACCCCACGTGGGTGCACGAAATCTTTCAGGGCATACTCACTTCGGAGACACGCTGCCTGAACTGCGAGACGGTGAGCAGCAAGGATGAGAACTTCTTCGATCTGCAGGTCGACGTAGACCAGAACACATCCATCACGCACTGTTTGCGTTGCTTCAGCAATACGGAAACCTTGTGCTCCGATAACAAATTCAAGTGCGACAACTGTTGCAGCTATCAGGAGGCGCAGAAACGAATGCGCGTGAAAAAGTTGCCCATGATTTTGGCGCTGCATCTGAAACGGTTCAAGTACATGGAGCAGTTCAACCGCCACATCAAAGTCTCGCATCGTGTGGTGTTTCCGCTGGAGTTGCGACTCTTCAACACTTCAGATGATGCGGTAAATCCGGATCGGTTGTATGACCTGATGGCCGTTGTTATACACTGCGGTTCGGGCCCGAATCGTGGCCATTATATAAGCATTGTGAAGAGCCACGGTTTGTGGTTGCTGTTCGATGATGATATGGTTGATAAGATTGAGGCTTCCACTATTGAGGACTTCTACGGATTGACATCGGATATACAAAAGTCTTCGGAGACCGGCTATATACTGTTCTATCAGTCACGGGATTGCGCTTCATAAGGAAGCAAATAACTTCGAATTTTATATGTGTAACTTTGTGATTGTCACATTTCTGTTTGCATTATTTGAAATCGAATTGAACACACAATTTCGTAGTGTCAGGAACAATTGCATGCGTAGCTTTTGCCTACTCAATAATGTATTTTATGTAGAGCTATGTACAATTATTATCTATCTGCAAAAAATATTGGTTGCTTTGCTCATTGTGTTGCGAAGTTTTCCTTGTTTAAACTAAACGTTCAATTATGGTGAGAATTTGGTTCGATCAATAAAAGACAAATTAACCGTAGGTATCCTTTGTATAAGCAAACGTCGGCAATGTATGTCATAAGTACGGTTATAAAAATGTTGCATATATTGTTTAAAACATTACATTGTTGTTTAGACTTGACAGTTATTTACTACTACCAACTAAATTAATTTAAAATACTGTGTATTGTATGCGTTATTGTCAGAAATTATGTAATGAAGAAATTATTTATAACTGCTTCAGAATATACAAAAAATAATAAAATATAAAATGATCTGCTACCTTGGTATTGAATTAATTGCGGATATCGAATGGAAAGTTGCCTGTCACTACAGTGGCAATGGCGCCCTTAATGTACATACAATTGCAAATCATTACCCACATAGTACTTGTCGTTGCTGTAATTTAGAGCTATGGGGTTTAATGTTTTAACTATAACGTACATTAATCTTGTCAATGGCTTGGTTGAATTGGAATTTTTAATTAAAAATGTTTGGTTGAGGATATTTAGAAATGGGTGTTTGTATGATGCTTCGATGACAACGAAGATTAATCGATTGTCATGCAACTGCTGCGAATAATGATCTAACCCCACATGATCAGTCAGACATTTAGAGTTTCAAAATGACTCGCAAAAACTGTGAAAATTGTTTATGAAATTTGCCATTGATATTTCCTGGAAATTGCGCGCACTTATCGATTGAATTAGTTCTATTGTACATAGCATGAAGTAATGTCGTAAGCAAGTAATGATCAAGTCGCTCGTAAGCAAAGCGCTTTCCGTATGTTGCCTGTTCCTGAAAGGTCAAAGTAATAAGATTGAGAAAATGTAGTTGTAAGCACATGAGCTGCTCCGACTTTGACGGGGGCGCCAGCAGGTACAAAACGACTTCTGTAAGCCGTCATAGCCTTGAGAAGTCTAAACAGAGCGCGTTATCTGTTCATTCACTTAGTTAAGGCCGAGCGAAAAAGACTACTACTCTATTTCCATAGCCAATGCTTATCAGTACATGCTTCGAAGACCTTAAACAAATTGCTAGTAAAGTAGTTGATGGATTGGTTTAAGTGAAAGTGTCTGCTTCCTTAAGCTAGTGTATTCGTGCGTACGACAACGAGTTTAGCCGCAACATTTGACTCTAATGCAAGTGGCAAGTTTTCCAGAGGGGACTGCCAATGCGAATGCAAAATGCAACATATACGCATACATCGAGCCATTGCAATTGAAAGATGCATAAATACAAAGTGATATATATTCCGCAACTGCCGTCGAACAGGTTCAACTTGCCATCCATGATTGCTTTTTGAGGTTTCGAGTAACCATGATATGCAGTGGATTGCGTCGTTTGTCGTTTCTCGTTGTTGCATGATTGGTTACACATTTTGCTTATGAATACACATACTCCCTACACTCTAAAAAAGGTCAGAGTATTTCGGACTATGATTTGCAAATTCTGTTGTGTTTTGAGCTACTGAATAGTTTGCTTCCTGTAAAGCGTAACGCTCGGATTCTATGTTTACCAGAGCAAAAGTGTCTTAGACTTTTGGGTGTAAAAGTGTAAAAAAATCAATATCTGCAAACCAACCTGAAGTCACACTGGAATATTCAGAAAATTAAGTGGTTTGTAGAGATCTAATGCGGAAATGTCTGAGGTTCAATGTTGAAATTGATTTTCGCTAACGCCGCGCAAGTAAGCCTGTTTGTCCACAAGTGCGAAAATAATTATTATAGGAATCCTGTTACTTGTGTCAAAAATGCGGATTTTTTGTTGCGACATATCCAATTCTTATGAAAATTTGTCCACCGTCCTATACTTTGCGGAATTTCATCATATTCTGCTCCATTGCGACAGCGGCGTCGCACAGTGTTGCGGAGTGACAAAAATAGAAGGAGTGGTCGTGAAATTTGGTATATAATTATTGTATGAGTAAAGAACTTACTGTGCAAAATTTCAATGAAATCGGACCAAAACTTTGACCACCCCCCATACAACCGGATTTGGGAAAACTTCATATCAACAATGAAAATTATCTTAGTTCACAAATGCTACATTCATAATATTTGTATTTTAATATAAATTTATTTATAAATGTGTATATAGATAAAAAAATGTGCTCATTTCAAAAGTGATTGAAAATAAAATCTCGATAAATTGGTCCACAGCTGCTCAAAAGTTGCTCTCAAATCTATATCTATGACTAAAAAATCTATGACTGGCCTCCACTAATTTTTCCATCGAAATATTTCTTTCGAACATACTTACCCCCTATTGCCAACCCTTAATGAGGCTCCCATACAAAATCATAGTTTTTATAAAGTGGGCTCCCATTGCGTTTAGATTGCCTCCAGACGTACCATATGTAAGACTGACCCCCATTTATTTTCCCTTCCGAATGTTTTTTCTATACACACCTAACCGCTTTATCCAACTCTTAAGGGGGCTGCCATACAAATCTAGCCATTTTCAATTGGACTGGCTCCACACTTGTAAATGTAAGTAGTAAAGTAAGCGAGGAAACATCGTATCTCGGAAACTACTGAACCGATTTGAAGGATTTATTCAGCAATCGTCAACATTCCTGAGTGCAAAAAATACAAAATTAATTAAAGTTCAAAAATTCACCACCACCGGCGCGTCCCATACAAGTGAAATAGTTAAGTTGTCAACTTTTGGGTTTGTACGAAGCAAAAATCAAAGTGTACTGTCGAAACTTCATTAACCCCTCTATTTCGAATATAATAGCAATCGTAATTGATTTTCCGAAGCTATCTTCAACAAATTTTTCCATCAACAACATAGCATTAGTTGACCGATTGCTATTGGCAGTCAACCAAACTTTGGAAATATCTCGAATTTGCATTCAAGTCTTCACTGAAAAATGCCAATAACTTCCATTCGCGCAAATATGCGCAGCTGAAAATTTTACAACATAATGCCAAAACAAAATATCAATAAAGTTAAAAGTTTTTATTTACTGGTTTTCTTTGTTTGATTTTTTTCATAACGGTACTGTCCAGAGGTTAGAAGAATCAGCAAAATTTTGAACTTGGCAGACCTAAATTATATTAAACTTAAGTCAACAGATAGTTTTAGGGACTTCCTCATAATTGATTTTGAAATTTTGAACCTCAAAGTGAAAGCAAAAATGTGCTGTTTGTTTTTTTTTCAACGCTGTGACAGTGTACTTTAAGAGCTCATAACTTCTATACTGTCCAATATTTTTTCTTAAAACTTCGGATTTTTCTTAATTGAAGTATATTCTAAAAACCATCTTACTAAGTTTTTTGTGGTTATAACATTGCATTTTGGCATTTTTGTCACTACTCGCAACACTGTTCGTCATGGTCGGAAAACAAGAACACACATTGCTATAATCCTTGTAGCAAAAATGGCCCCTTTATTTTGAATTTCATCGAAATTTTTAGAGTTACGTTTGCAGCGCTGCCGTTATGGCGCATGCACTGAAGCTGCTTTCCAAGATGAAAGCTAACTGCATGTAATTGCTTTTGAAATAGAAGATTGCACAGTTTATAGAGAAATATTTAAAATTTGCTTAGGCATGAGGTACGAGACAATAATTGCAAAATAATTTGGGGTTTTCTATCTTAGATTAAAATGCTGATGTTAAAAGTATTACTAGATGTTTTATTTGTTTGAGGTTCAGCAGTAGGCAGCAGCATTTTCCGGTGCAAAACTCTCGAAAAAGCGGAGGACAATGAATTGAATGTTTTGAGAAATGTGTTTTGAAATTTTGAATACGTTTTCAGTAAAACGACTAACTGATATTTGCCTGTGTGACAAGCTGCAGATATTTTCCGGCTTTTTGCGAATATGTATGTTGGCATAAATCGTTTGTGCTTTTAATATACATTACTCACCATGCGGCCATTGATTGTGAAAATTATTTCTGACATCTTGTTGAATTTTAAATGAATTTGGCTTAATCACTTTCCAGTTGTGCGCATGAAGATTTAGTAAAAGTGAAATGGCTCTCAAAACACAGGTTTTTCGTGGTCGTGAAATGGCATACAGATGCGTTTGCGAAGCATTACATTTGTTTGGTCATCGCCATATGAGGAAGTATGGACGTGGCCGTGGCTCTTTAACGCTATCGCAGCGCCCATTGTGCCGTCGCATAATAAAAACCACCACTAAATTGATTAGCATAGTAATCTTGGTTACAATGATTGGTATTTTCCTGATTTTTTATACTGGCCTCACGTCTCTTTCAGGGTGTTACAAGTTTCATACCGCACTAAACATGCATGCATGTATTCTTAGTGCAGGGTACAGTCACCGTGGCACATGACAACACTTTGACTATTTGCATATTATGAAAGTGAAATTATTATCCATAGTGAGAGGCAATCCTTCTGTAATGTGAAACAATTTACAGAAGGAAAATAATTGCCCCCCATCTCACGTGGGGGTTTTCGTCGGTGGTTGAAAACATGTGTGATCGCTTTCAAACACAACTACTTAGTATTATGCAATGTCTAATTTAAATAGCACTTTGGAAATTGAAATTTTATTAATTTGCGAGAAAATACAAAAATATTCATTCCCCTGGCGCATACTAAATTATATTAAACTAGCTGACCCGGCGAACTTCGTCTCGCACAAAATTTTTTTTGATAATGAAATGCGCGAATGATAATGATAATGACATTTATGGCGATGCAAATTGACAAAGAAAACCAGCTAAAGGAAGAGCTATTGATTAACGCAATCGAGGCCCACAAATCAGCAATGTTACTGCCAAGTTTCAGTAATGAAATGGACTGCGCTTGAACCAGATTTAAGTTAAATGGGCGGTGCCACGCCCCCTTGTTCAATACCCGCACAATGCCCTCTGTCGAGAGGGATAATGGTAGATTCGTACTAAGTTTCATTGCTGAGCGACTTATAGTTCAGCAAAATATTTGGGTCACAACAAATTTGCCACGCCCCTTGTCCAACGCTTATAAAATCTTACCAGTAGAATGACTCATCTATGGGACGACGGGGCACTAAATTTCAGTGTTGTACGACTGACAATTTCAAAGATATTCTCTATTAAAAATCTGTCTTGTATGGGCAGCGCCACGCCCCCTTGTTCAATACCCTCATCATTCCCTCTGTCGAAAGATGTGCATAAATGGTAGGTTCGTCCTTAACTTCAGCGAAATATTTGGGTCACAAAAAATGTGCCACGCCCCTTGTCCAACGCTCATCAAATCTTACCAGTAGAATGACTCATCTATGGGACGACGGGTACTAAATTTCAGTGTTGTACGACTTACAATTTCGAAAATATTCCATTATTAAGATTTGGCTTGTATGGGTGGTGCCACGCCCCTCGTCTAATACCCGCCCCATTCCCTCTGCCGAAGGACATGACTAAATAGTAAGTTCGTAGTGAAATTAATTGATGTGTGACTTATGGTTCCAAAAGTATCGTGTGTGATGTGCTTACACACATACATCCACTTTCTTTTATATATATAGATAGATATATACTGTAGATAATCATAAGCATGTGCGACCCTGAATTGTGTAGCATACTTTTAGGCAAATCGAAATAAGATGCCCAACGCCAAACGCACTACCAGCGAGAGCTCTCATCAAAACGTCCGTGCCCTGGGTTACACAGCCTTCTGCCCCGAACACAAACTCGACGGCAGCGACACGACTACATCTGTACAAATATAGAATCAGAGCAATCACCACGAACACCGAATAAAGATGTTGCTGTCGCTAGTCTCTATTGTGTAGGCGTCAAAACCAAAGCAATTGGTATCACGGCTTAAATTGGCAACATCGATTGCTTGTTTGCATACTTTGCTCAGCTGCTTCATTAGTCGAATGCGTAATATTTGTTATTTTTCAATTGCTTTAGCAAAATTAACGGACGATTTTAAATAATTCATTGTCCAACTTCAACACTTCCAAACAAATACGAACTTGCGAAAATTCCGGCATCACAAAACATATGATTGTTGTGCTGCTGCTGCCGCCATCATTGTAATCACGTTGCCAACTACACCATAACCATTGAAGCCGACGCCATGTTGCGGTCGCGCGGCCGTGTCGCTGCCGTAGTCTCTGTGTTCGGGGCATTAGTTGCACTCAGTCGGCATGCAACCAAGAACTCATAGAGACGAACTAGCACATACACATACACAATACGCTTGCGTTCCACATGCAATAAGTAAATATATGTACTTGTACAATAAAAAATCAACAAGCAAAACGAAATGAAAAGGTAATTTTTAGCGAGTTGTTTTGCCATTTGCTGTCCACTGCTTGATCGCTTACTTTTGTTCGAGCAGTAAAATGCACAAACGCCTTGCATCACGAAGTCGACGCATTGACCAGACGCCGCCCTTTGCACGCAGCGGTATGGGGCTGTGCACTTTGACTTTTTCCCGTCTTCATTCAGGTCGTCGATTGAAAGCTTATAGAGAATGAAAGGCAGCAGCACTTATATAAAGTATGTATTATGTTTGTCTCGATTCGAAGTTGCTTTGCGTTTTTTGCTTCTTGCACTCTACACTGGCCAGCCAGGGAATGTTCTGTTTAGACAGTCGCAGGAGACGTGTTAGGATGGAAAAATATATACATATGACGTCATCATCATTTGGGTGCTGTGCGCGACAACTTTTTTATGGAATAGTTTTTATATGATACTAACTAACCTAACCGTGAGCGTGGATTGCATCCTCAGATTTAGTTTAGATATGTTTGCCCGCTCGGGGACCTAGATGGTCCCTTGTGCATTACATCACCTCTGAGGAGGAATTCAACACATTTTTGGGCAAACCAATTCGACCTATAGAGTCAGTTGGGGGAAATGCAAACATTTTTTGCTTTTTTACACAAATACTTCGAAAAACTTAAAATGATAGAACACCCTCTCAATTTTCGAAAATTAACAATATTATTAAAAAACCATGAGGTATTGCATGAGGTGATCAGTAACTTGCTCTTTAAACCCATGAAGCGCAAAAGAATGGTGTTTACGTTTACCCCGTAAACACCATTCTTGTTTTCATCTCCCTAAACTATTTTGAAAATTCGGGGGTAAATGGGAACAGTGCGTTCGCTCCCTGAAGCTAAGCAAACTCGAATTCGCTATTGATTTTTTTCCTGCAGTATGTTTTCGCAATGTTTACATTTACACCATAAAGCATTGTTATGGTAATAAAATATGGCCTGCAAAAGTTTTCAAAACAAAAACAAGGTCTTATTTAAAAAAGGTACACATTTTATTCAGTTCTTTTTTTTAATATAGAAATTACAATACAACAACAACAGTTAGGTAGGTAAATGAACAGTAAATTTACTTTTCGTTGGTGTAGACAACGTCTTTTCCATTTGCAGAGTCCTCTAAACTCGAGTTTTTTGTTCATGTTTTCTTTAGAAGCGGTTTTTTAGATTCTAAAACAGACTTTCTCATAAGCTTAGGGATTTTGTTTGCTATCTTTTTGGCTTCTGCTTCCTTGAGTCGCTTAAGAACCTCGTTCTAAGTCAAAACTTCGCCATACGTAATTTGCTTAAGTTTGGTATTGGCCTTTATTTTCTTACTAATAACATCATTATCAGCGTTTTCGACATCTTTTGCGTCGTACTCAACAAGTGGCTTCTTTTTACATACATTCGTGGTATTCTGATCACTGGAAATTATACGAATCGAGAAGGCTTGTAGAAAAAAATTTTTACATTTACCCAAACAAATTTTTACATTTCCCCCAAATTACTGGGGGAAATATTCACACGAAAATATCAATAAAATAACTACAAATTTAAGGAAAGACATCAAAAATTTTAGTTCCTTACACTCACTTTTTAGTATAAGCACTTTCACACACGGATCGTTAGCCTGGGAGTGCATAAATGCCGTTTTAAAAACCGAACATCGTTTCTATCTCCTCTGCAGTTCCTGCTGTCGTGGCTGTTCGAGAGAAACTGTTTTATGGGGACAGGCCCAATTACAATTACAGTGTTTAGTGTTGACTCCAATGAGGTGCTGTAGAGTAACTTCAGCCTATTTCCTGAAAATATGCCACTCTATTGTTATTGTTTTGTACTGAAGATTGAAGGGCATGTCGCAGACTGCAAAAAGTCAGAGAAGTCTGACTGAATAACTCTCACTCTTTTTTTGTGCGCGTAGGCTGAATTGCAATAAGTTGATGTTGCAATTGGTTCGTTGCTGTGTTGTCCTTTAAAGCGCCATTCCGCTCATCAAAAAAGGAACACAAGATTTATTCGCGAGAAGGAGATGGTGAAGTGACTTCACCAATGCGCTGGATGCGAGTTCGTAGCAGTGCAAGAGTGTGGAGAAGCCATCTTGGCGTATAATTATAAAATAATTAAAATTTAATCGAGTTTATTATAGTTACCCATTGACAAGTTGACTTTGTAGAAAAAAGAGAACATTTGTTCTAAAAAAAGTTAAAAAGGCGGATGTTTATTTCATGTATAAAGAATGTAACGTTGAAGCAAAATAAACACATAATCGATTTAAATAATTACACAGCACAACAAAAAACCACTGTTTTTCTGTTGCATGGAGTTTTTCTACTGTTTCTTACTAATTTGGGTGCGCTGATTTCGAATCTATCCTCAGATTTTTTCTAGCAGCTCTAGTTTGTGAGATATAGGTACCGTGTAATTTTTTCAGTTTTTCCTCTACTTTTTCCATATTTTTGATTGTAATTTCTAAACCAAAAACCGATAGACATGATTTTCACCTTATCGCATTAACAACACCGCACGGCTTCTTTTTCGATGCAACTTATTTTTATAAGTTTTAAAATTCCGCGGTAATTGGACTTCAAAGTCTGAAAATATGGAATTTTAAGGCGTTTTCTTTGATGGTCAAAAACATACACATTTTTTGTAAATCAATTAACGAGTTAGGTGTATAATGAAAGCCGACACATCAAGCAATACAACACAGCCAAATTATTTGGCGGAATACACATTCGCATCGAAATAATAGCAAAAATGTACCATAGTCATTTTCAGTCGTTTTCCTTAAAAAATTAGGGGCCTCAAAATATGCTCTTTTATAATAAAAAAATATTTTGAATTCCTCGAAACAAAAAAAATTAAAAACTTTGCATATTTTGAGGCTCCTAATTTTTTAAGGAAAAAGACTGAAAATTACTATGGTACATTTTTGCTATTATTTCGATGCGAATGTGTATTTCGCCAAAAATGTTGCGTCAGTTGTATTGCATGATGTTTCTTCTTAAGATATTTATATACTTCGTAACTTGATTTATGAAACATCTGTACAATTTTCGCCATCAGAAAAAACGCCTTGAAATTCAATATTTTCCTACTTTGAATCCTTATTACAACGCCAATTTAGAACGCATAAAATTGATTAATATCAGAAAAGATGGCGTGAGATGTTGTTAGTGCAACTATATAAAATCATGTCGATAGGATTATTGGTTCAGAAATTACAGTCGAAAACGAAGAAAAAGCCGAGGAAAATTCGAAAAAGTGACACGCCCATTTTTTGCGAAAACTAGAGCTGTTACATAAAAACTGAGTATGGTTTTGAAAACAGCGTGAAAAAACGATTCAGATTCATGTAAAAAACTCCATGCAACAGACATGCTGTTGTGCAGTGTTATCATTCGCGAAAACAAAATTCATTAAAACATAATCTTAGCATTTGGCGGAGTCCGCTAGTTATTTTCATTATCACGTTTTATGACTTTGTCGAAAAATGCTAAATGCTAATACAAGTCCCTCTCTTTCAACTTCAATCCAGTACACATTTAGAAACATTTAAATGCTTTGCAAACGACCGTTTGTGGTCCACTTAAAAATATACTATTTTCCTCTAAACATTTTCTGAATCTATTACTTTTATCAACTGACTAAAATTCATAAATACTGTCATATGTATTACTCATAAATATGTGTATGTGTAGTAAAGATTTATGTATGATTTGCATAAATTTGCTGAGTACTCGTCTACCGTCAGATACAAATATACTATAGCCCTATTCACAATCTTGTGCAAACGGTCTTGTATCGCATTTGCAAAATGGGGTAGCATTTTTTACTTAACCCTAACAAAATACACAGAGAAGCATTTACTACATCCTAGTAAAATATGCAACACTTAGAAGCCATAGTTTATATTTACTACGCAAATGCAACACCGAATTGCAAAACGGACAGCTGATAGGAAAAGGAAAATCAATAGGAAATTGAAATCAAAAAACCAATTAAACGGGATAAATCAAACAAAAAGTGGAGTGAGGAGGATATAAATAAAATACTTGATTATCTCCAAAAAGCTCTGGAAATAGAAGTCAGGAAAATCATCGGCTGTTTTTAGCAAAAACTCTGGTGTGAGTGCTGCTGTAGCCGGCTTCATAGAAAATAGCTGCTCTGTTTTAGATTACATTTACTCAATACGTTTTTTATTTTATTCAATAATAGGCACCAACGCACAGTGATTCGACTCCATACAACCGCGGGACAAAATTAGAAGGAGTGGTCCGTTCTTCATAAAATTTGGTATACTAGTTAATCATGGTCTGCTGAATTGAAATCTCCATTTGGTTTTTCTTAAACTGTTGTAGTTTGGCAATGCCTGAGGCTTAATTTTGCAAATGAGGCTTAATTTTGCAATTTTTGGAAAGCTATAGCACCAAATGTGTAGGCTAAATTTTTCAGATTTTACATTTAATCGATAACATCAACATTGATTATTCCAAAGAGTAACAGAAATTGTATCGGGACCCTCTGGTTTTGCAATAAAAACGATAATAATAGATGTATGTTTTGCATTTTTGCAGATTTTATAATTTTTCGTGCTAATTGCATACTTTTAGGCATAAATAAAATAAATTTTGTCGAAAAATACGTGACCACTTTTCAAATTGAATTATTTTCTGAGATCGGAAGATATCGGAGGATATAATTACATTATCCGACAAAGAAAGAATGCTTCTTAAAATTAAAAAAAAATCCAGGAACATACTTTCACATACTTTTTAGATATTTTCGTCTAAGTTTTGCCAATTTTCAGATTTTTAACTTAGACAAATATTTTGAAATTAAAGTGAAGTAAAAGCCTACGCTTTGCAAATTTTGGGAAAACATTAAAAGCGAAAATGGCCACATCATTTCTTATTCCATATTGAAAGTTTAAGCAACTTCTTGGTAACCATGTATTTTTTAAATTTTTTTTACTCAATAGACTAAAAAACAGAAAATATGAGTTTAAATTTTTTTGTGAAAAAAGTTTCAACTTTGAGCCGCTTTTGCATAGACACTAATTGATTTTTTTCACAAATTTTTTGGGGTTTTCTTAGTTGGAGTTTTTTCTTTCAAATGACATCAAAATCGTTAAATTCTGAGACCATACATTTTTTGAATTTTGTCTATGGAACCGAATCACTGTGCAACGGCCCAAATATTCTATAAACAACTTATAGAAAGAAGTGGTATTCGCTCAACATGGGAGCTGATTCGGTGGAAGGTAAGGCTTCGTTCCGCTCACAATTGATTGCAAATATTTACACAGATTTGCAATTTAAAATGCACAAGATTGTGAATAGGGCTATTCAATTATCTACAAGGAGCTCTGCGAGTGCTCCTGCTGTAGCTGGTCGCATTCATAATAGCTGTGAATTTCGTGTTTTGCAACAAGTATTGCAAACAAAACAGACTATGGCTCACAAATGGTGGCAAATGTTTGCAATCTCAAATGCAAAAGATTGTGAATAGGGTTTATATGTGCATTTAGTTCGCACTTTTCACTTTCTTCCTACGATCGCTTATAGCTGCAGCACGAGAAGCTCGCTTCTTTGCAGGCGCGTAAATGCAGTTAATAAACGGCAATCGAGCCCCTCACGCCAGCAAACACCACAAATACGTATGTTATGTATGGTGCACACATGAGTAAATATGTATGTAAATACTCGTACGTGCAGGGGTATATAGCAGGCATGGTAGATTTAAATGTATTGAATTTGCTCAGCGTTTTATGCTTCAATTGCTAGTAATTTAATTTAATTCCCATGATAAAAAGTCGTCGCGTTGCTCTTAAAGCGAAAGAGAGGAAAGCACATTCGAATAGATTGCTTTTCATATTATACACTTGAGCACAATGAGTAGGAATACTGCTGAGCGAGCACATTTTGTGGCGATATGAGTATGCTGACATGTTTACATATAAATCTCAAACAAATGGTGGAAAATCAGCTGCTGTTATTGTCGGGGCCGAGTACTTGGCCACTATCGGCTGAAGTAGGCTTCATGATAAACTATAAGAATGTGTTACTCATGTCTGAGCAATGGTTCACAGTTGCTATACAAATTTCAAGTGCTGTGCGGAAATGCAGAAAGTATTGGTTGGATTTTTTTTAGATTTTAATTTTAATTGTACAAAATTGTGTTTCAAAGAAATTGTAGCGTTTGTAAAGCTGTTTGTCGAGTTAAAGCAAATTACCTTTTAACAATGTGACCTGACTGCAATAGTTTGGAAGCTCCTGCTTCCATTTTCATAATTCCGATACTCGCTTTCCTTTTAAAGCCAAGGCAGTGCTTCCATTCAAGCTGCACCCTGATTTAAAATAAAAATTTTGTTGGCCGTTTTGAATTGAATTGAATAATGTGTAAAGTCAATCGATATTTATGTCCGCCAAAGTCTTAAAATTTTAAAAGTAATGTGTACATAATTATCCGACGTGCTTCATTAACACATTTATAGTTGCTACAAATCGAGCGTCACTCAATTTGTGTCAAAATTTGTTTTATAAATCTGAATGCTTTTAATAGCGGTGATTTATGTATGCACATATTTATCGCGTTGTATTTGTATTGTAGAAAAGTGCAGCTGTGCGTCGGTCGGACCCTTACCGCACTTCTATTAAATTCAGCGATATCAAGCAAGTTCCGCAGTCTCAAATTTCGAAATAGACCGCCACACACACGTTATCACGATTACCCTCTGCACTTCCCATATGTGGTGTCTTTGTTATTCCTTGAAGAGGGCGCTTCTAACTACATTCCTAAGTACATATGTACATATGTACAAGTGTCTCAGCAAACCGTTTTGGTGCTGACGGAAAGTTCCTTTTTGTCATGGGCGTGGAGTTTATGGCTGACATTGAAAACCAAACAGCAGCACTTTTGTTTACTTGCGTCTTTGACCCTCGCTTGAGGTTCGCGTTTTGTTTTGGTTTTCTCGTTTCACGTTCGATGACGTTTTGAGCATGATCGGAAATGTTGTTTTGTTGTTATGGTTGATTGTCAGTGTTCATCTGTCTTATCGCTGCGGTGCAGATACCTTCATTGTTCTTCGGCATACGCAGATTGAGCCGCGTGTTGTAGCACTCGAAGCACAAACCAATAACTCTGCGCTTTTGAAAGTGGTCAGCACGAATATTCCGCACGGAAGGAGGTATGATTTATGACCACTGAAATTATGACCTCAGACATTGTGCACAGACACTGTGCAGGCACTCGACAGCCGCACGCCCTCAACAAACAGATAAGCTACTCTACACACACAGAAGCCTGTACGTGTTTTGCTTTCGTGTGTGTGCGTAGTTCATTATCAATTGCAGTTGAATTGACTCGACTGCGGCTAGGCGACTATCGCTGACTGTGCCGCCCATTGTCGGCTTGATCGGACGTTCCATTTAAGTGCTCCTCAGCGGTGAAGGCAAACGACTGGTTCGTACGTGCGGTTCTGGGCGTCTATCTGTTGAACTTTTTGGCTTTGCTCTAAAATGTCGGCATTTGTTTGATTGGCGAAGCTCTTTTCGTAGTACAATTTGCATTTCATATACAATCCAAATTTAAGTAGCACAATCTACATATTCGACAGTATTATGCCCTACTATTCGT
Source organism: Melieria crassipennis (assembly GCA_963668005.1). Taxonomy (NCBI): domain Eukaryota; kingdom Metazoa; phylum Arthropoda; class Insecta; order Diptera; family Ulidiidae; genus Melieria; species Melieria crassipennis. The sequence goes on along the minus strand of OY764961.1, from coordinate 81,662,386 downwards.
TACACACAAGACCCATTTGGTTTTGATATATTTGTGATTATTTTATTGACATATGATTTTGATGTCAATATTTTGGATGCCAATTATTGGCATGATTTGACTTATAATAATGAGAGTCAAGCATGAATCGTACTCGTTAATCGCTGAGGGCTATATTAACCCACTTGCGTAGAATACGAAAAAATAAATTCTGAAAGTAAGTAGACGGGAGGGGCGTGGCGGCTCTTACTATTTTCCTACACATTACGAAATTACAGCTGCGTGCGCATCTACACTCTCTCGTGCCTGCAATTGTTATATGTAATGAAGAGCCCTCGAAAGCGTATTTCTAATGCAGTTGCACTGCGTACATTCACGCACGCTGGCCACCAGCATGGATACATACGAGTACACGTGATATAAGTTGCATGGGGCATGCCGTTGTGCTCTCCAAAGCACGCAGCTTTGAGAGAGCGGATGAGTGCAGTGTGCGCTCGTGAGTACCTCTCCTGAGCAGTGATGCCAATTTGGTGCCTTTCTCGTCATACAAATAAAAACCTTCTGATGTATATTACATATAACTGTATAAAATTCCACAAACCACTTTTTTTTTAACCAGTGATATAAACTAGATTTAATAAATTGTTTTTGTATAGAAAAGAACTCGGACTAAGAATTTATGGTCAATTGGACGTAATCCGCCCATTTTTAGGCAGAGTGAACTAATGGAAGTTGTTTCGATGTACTTTCTTAACCATTTATGAGCCATATTAATACGTAACATAACTTATTTTTCAGGTTTGTTTCTATTCCTAAAATTAAGTTTAACGAAAAAAACACATTTCACAATATTTTTAGTGTGCGTTTTTGTTTTTATCATAAAGTCTAAACGAAAAATTAAACTTTTTATAAATGTGGCAACACTGCTAGGGGGTGTGCTTTGTCTGTTTTTATTGTATAACCCCGGCACTCTCACTTAGCCGCAAGCTCGCAGAGTCGATTCCAGAATAAAACGATGAAAACAGAAAGTCGAGCACTAATACATGCACACATCACTGTTTCAATAGCCTCATCACCGCCAACGTCGCACAGTGCAACGACTTCATAGAACCCGAGCCAAAAATGGTTAACGTCGCTCAATTTCGATGAAACTTGGCGAGCATATTTTTGTGGTTAAAATTAAGAAATTAAAAAAAAATCACTAAAATAGGACTACTGCCACGCCAACCTTTGAATTTTTGAATATTTTGTTTAATATTCGTGATCAAATTATTACATTTGGTAGATGATATCGATTTAAAAGTTAACCCCAAAAATGGACGGCCTACCACGCCTATGTGCAAATATGTAAATTGTTTCCGCAAAAATCGATTAACAAAGAAGAACAGTTGCACAAATTGAACACTATCATGCTGCCACGCCTATTTATCAAATAATGACCTATCATAATACTAATTACAAAATTATATAAAATCTGGACATAGAAAAGTAATTAGAAGTCACAATAGGTGACTAAATATGTCTACTAAAAATAAAAAAAAATATTGGTATCAATACAGATTCTGAAAGGTGATAAAAATACCTTTCAAACAAGCCCAGATTGAGAAATCGACAATAACTCTATCCGATTTTATGACGAATTTAATTAAATTATTCTATGTATATATTGAAAAATATCTATTTTGAAATTTTGGGGGGCTCCAAATCCGACTTAGAGCTATGGTCTCTTGAGCAAAATTTCTCAGAAACACCTATAGATTACGTTTTTGCTATACGCTTCATCAAAAAAAAATTAACCCGCCCTAGTGAACATATTTCAATTATAAAAAATTATTTATATTTTAATTAAAAGAAATAATTATTAATTAATTAAATTAAATTAAAAATTAAGACGACCACATTCATTCGAGTTGAAAACACACAACCTGTTATGAATATAATTACATATATTTTTTTAATTTGTTTGAATGAAAAAAGTGACTTTAACAATTCAGAGTGCTCTTCTTCAAAGTATGTAGGTGCAACTGCGAATTTTTTTTCAAACTTTAAATCCAAATATTCCAACTTGACATACAACAGCTCCGTTTGTAAAGGCGTAGCAACTTTACTAATGATAAATCTACCCATTGCAGCCATCACTTTCTTGCCACTTTTCTTGTGCGCGACTTGCCAAACTTCAGCTTCAAGCTTTACATATTTGTACTGAATGTGCCACTATATAAATGTATTTAGCAAGCGGAGTAGTAGTAGTATTCATACCTGTAGTATTTTTTGATGAAATAATTGGCGAAATGTTTTTTGATGTACGTATTTTTGTTTTGACTCCCAAAGTGGTTGATTATTTGCACTTTTCCTCTGAAAGATCGCACATACTTCAGAGTAACAGTACTCAGAAGATGGTGATGAAAACAAAACAAAAACAGTCTTGTGAAGTTGTTCTAATTCCATTCCAATTCTTCATTGCATATGTCGTTTATGAATGTAATAAGTGAAATTAATGAATAATAAGTGAAATGTAGTAAGTACTTATAATCACATAGTACGTAAAAAATTCACTTCGTTCTACAAGCAAATTTTTTCTCCTGAACGTTCAATATTGTTGACCTGTAGTAGCTACAATAGTTCAAGTATTGAGATAATATTTCGAATTTGTCTTAATGGGAGTATTTTCTACCGAATGTAAAAAAGTTTTTCCGCATTTTGAACATCGAATTTACGTATTTTTGGCTGCACTCGTTTCACTGTGCGTCGTTGGCTTTGTTGACGTCGACAACGGCATTACCCTCGCCAACATCGACCCCATAGCTGTGTCGTGCCGTTGTCACTTTGGTCGTCGCCGCCGTTTCTGTTGCCTGCAACTTTGCTACGAGTTTTTCGTTCTCGGCTTTTTCGGCCTCAGTCAGTCTCCTTGAGCTAGCGAAACTGTGAAAGTGTATGCACGCGTTGTCTTCGTCTCGTTTCTGAAATTTCTTCTTTGTTTCATCGGTGGTTTGCATCTGGCAAACAAACTTCAGAACTTGTTGTTTATTGTTTGAAATGCGGATTGAAAATCGTTTTCTCAGACGCGCGTTCTAGCTAGCGGCGCTTCCAGTCGAGCGCAATTGCCAAACCAGTGTCAAAATCAACGTTCGAGAATTTCCTTTGTGCTTCCCCCCCAAACCATCGAGTGTCTCGGCGTCTGGAGCAAATGACGCAGTTTATCCCGAGTGAAAAAGTGAAAATACTAAATAAAAGAAAACGAAAATGCAACAGTAAACGTTAATTGTTTTGCAACGCGTGCAATATGTGTGCTTAATTGATTACAATGAATAAATGAAGTCATCCAGTTGTTATTCATGAGAATTCCAAATAAACACAACGCACTGGGCAGCATTAGTGCGACAACCAATTTAACATACAGTGTTTCTAAATTATATGTATGCAGCGGTAGACATTTTGGTAAAATGGGATTAATTTCGCAAAATATTTATGAGTTCCCTTTAGTCAGCCGTTAAAAATGTTCCGAAAAAGAATTTGTTGAATTTATATCTCATCTCATATCAATTTTTTTCATATCTTATTTGCTTAGAGTGCGACAAGATAAGATACCCATTTTGTATGGTGTTGAAACCTTAGCGGATAAAGTTTGAAATTCTTTTTGTCAGAGTCATCGAGATTCAACGGTCTATCTTAACTAAAGTGCAGTTATAAGTGTTGTTAAAAACAAACCAACAAAAATATTCTTAAAAAAAAACATCTTAAACAATATTTAAGTAGTTAAATTACGAATATTTGGTGCTTTACTATTGTTTAAAATGAGCCGAAAGTTCCGCTTTGTCGACAATTGAACTTATGCTTGTAGTACCTACTTGTAGTAGAATATATTTGAATTTTTCGTACGACATGACAAAGTAGTTGACAACATCTTCCCAAGTACGCACTGAACATGTGGTACACACTTATAAGTGGTCCGTCAGATGGAAGACAAATGTTTCCGATTCGCGCATTTGGCTTTTGACTTCCATAGTTTTAAACTGCAGTTCCATGTGTGGCATCTGGTAAAAGAAACATTTTATTTTCAGCTGGTGCTCGAACATGCAACTTTTTCACTAAAAATCCGTCACACCAATTGCGCCAAGCTGACCAAATTTGTTTTACAGTTTAGTAATAAATACACTTGGAAAGCTTTCATCAATAAATGCTTTGGCCAGCAGTTTAAAGAATATTTCGGAATTTTGAATTCTTCAGTTCTTCAGTGAATATTAATTGTTCAGAGAGAAGGTTAAATATTGTTATTGCTGTTGTTTCTTGTTAATTGTTCTTTTAATTGTTCGGTTCTGGTGAAAACGACTCTGTGTTTTTTTAGTTAGATTTTCCCTGGATTTTCTATCTAAGGCATTGCTGACCTCTGTCTTCTCTAAGTGTCGATTCAAATTGGAGCATTTCTGTCTGTTAGACTGGTGGCTGGACTTTTATAGAGTGCACTACGGTACGTCCATATTGTCGAAGAGCTTATCTAGTACATTATTGCATCAAGAAATATATCTGAAGTATGCATTTAATTAAGTCGATTTTCTTGGAGAGCGTGTCGTGGGTTCGAATCCTGACTCAGCCATAACAAGGATGCAGCAGAGTCTGAACGCAGCCATAAATTGTTTTATGCGAGGCTTCATTGTCCTGTTATGAACATACATAGTACATACATAGTAAAGGCAACTTACGAATTATAAAATATAATGAAAAAGTAAGTTAAAGCTTCAAAAGCTGCTTATCTACATTATTTATTTATGGTTGTGTAATTTGAAAATGATTACATCAGCACCCATTCAGTCATTTCTTTCCGCAATCACTTCTACGAACCGCTGCCCTTTCGAAACTACTTAACCAAAAAACGATCAACGATTGTCACACTTGTTCAGCACAAACCAAAAACAATGCAAGCTTATTCAATGGTGGCAAAGTATTTTGAGAACTCTCCCCTAACAACAACGTTAATAGAGTGTATCGTATGCGCTGGGATTCAAATTCTTGCATTGATTTCTGAAAAACGTGGAGAGCAAATATTCGATAGTCAACAGTGCAATCAACTAAATGCGGCCGTGCAGCCTCGCCGCGGGCCAACTGCACTTGACAGCACATATTGACGGCCAGAAAAGTGCATGACGGCGATACTGTTTGCGCCAATCGCGCGGCCACCGCTGCACTTTTATGCTCATGCACCGCTCGCCTGCAGCGGAATTCGATTTTTGGCGCGTTTGCCGTGCTCCTTACTTTCTATGTTATGTTTGTGGCTGCTTGTGCTTTGTTTATGCTGTGCTCACTTTGTGGTTTAATGCATTCGCCGAGTGGCAGCGGTAACGGCATTGATGTAAAGCATCGCTGGCAGCAGCCAAACGGAATAAGCGAACCAGCAGAGCGCAAGCACAACACATGTGGCGGCCAATGTAGGCCAGCGCGTACATTGAACTGAAGTTACTGCAGGCGCGCCAGCACATCTTTCCGTATTGAAATTCAGTTCTATGCTGACAGAATTTGCGCTACTACTTGTTCACTACAAATCTATTTCGGCAAGTGGTGACAGTTATTGTTGTCGATGTCGCTTTATAAAACGTAAAATTTTTTGCTGCTGTTTTTCACTTCCCCAACGAGTTAATTAAAACTAAGTTTTCGATATAACTTCTAGGTATGTTATACAGTGTTAAGAAAAAATGCTTGCGACGATAATCACACTTCTCCTCGAAGGCCGTTCGAATGTTCGAATCGATCCGGAAACTGTACTTTCCTGCCTTAGTCAAGCCTGCTCCCCTCGTTTACTTGGGCCATAGTTGTCCTATACCCCAAGTAATATTCATCCTAAATCACCCTTTTTTGGGTACTAAATGAAAACCTGTTTGACTCCCTAATGAACCGTCATCGATTTCGCCCTTTGATAAGTCAATTGCGTCAACAAGGAATGGGGAACCAGAGATGTTCAGTCCCCTCCGATGTAGAGCAAGACAGTGACTCATAAAATGAACGACATCTTTTGACAATCCTAATTTAGGTATTAATAAGAGCTTAAAGTTGATTAAGAGTTAACGTGAAATGACGTTCAGAGGATTCATCATGTGAATGGAAAGTACCTCATAACACACACTATGTACATATATTCAAAAATTGCTTTAAAGGCAAACTAATTAACGAGGACCTAAACATAGTTTTCTCATATGAAATATGACATAGGAAAAGGGCACTTTGGCATTTGCAAGATCTCTAAGTATGTACAATTTTTCTAAGATCTTTTATAAGTTGGAACTATAGACAGACTATTTGAATCAGCCATAGGTTGATGTTTAACGCTTGCTGCCCTCACAGTCGATTCGAATCCAAAGTTCAAAAGTGATTGAACTCACGTGTGTCGTTGTCGTTGTGTTTGAGTGCGTGCGTACATTTGTATATTTGCCATTAATTGCCTCGCTATGCAATCATGCTGGCAGTCCAGAGGTCCGAGGCTGTGCGGCTCCCGTGGCCACTTCACTCTACTTCACTCCAAACGCCACCCGGGCGGCTGCGAACAGCGCACAGAGTCAATGTTTATTTTTGCAGCTCCTGCATTAATTCGATCGGCGGCAGCGGCAGGTAGAGTGCAAAATGCCAATGCGGACGCAACATATCGGATCGACAGCAGCACCGCATTGCAATTTCGCATAATGAAGAAATGAAGAATAAATAGAAGTACGCGCCGCAGAATCGCCCGTCGACTGACGATCGCCACGATCGACTCCGTCACAACCTCCTAACCGCGCGTACGCCGCCCTTCTGCACATTTGTTCTTGGTTGGTGGCAAGTGCGCACCGGTATCGCGCCAATATCAACAACAATTTGTCATGCAGTCAATGCGTTTGGTGTGCTTTGGCCGCAGCTCAAGCAGGAACTCGTAAACTCTATGAGCCGCGCCACACGCTGCTACGCGCATGAAAAACAAAGCAAACGCGGCAGTGAGTGGGTTTGGTTAGGGAGATGTATTTTGATGCGCGTGTGTGCGCATCTCATTTGCGCCGATTGTGAGGTACAGTTGCAGCGATCGGTGCTTTTTCTTCGAGAAGGCCACTGGCCGCTGGTTGGGCTCTACTTCTTCCACTGCTCAGTCAAAATAAATTTATTGTGATTCATATTGCGAACGATGTTGCCACAACCGTCCAAGATGTGCGTGCATTATTCACAACTATAAATATTTGTATGTACATATATAGAAGGAAATGCAGATTCCGATTCCAAATTCCTTGGGCAATCATGTTACTCTGAGGTGTGCTGTGGCATGCTGACAGATAAACTGTCAACAGGTCAGTTTACTTTATTTGGTGATCGTTGAGTTGGGACTCGAATTCTTCTTATGGTCTGACACACTAGTTTCTGAGTGATGGGCACCTTCTACATTACGAATACTTAAATTAATGTCAAATTACTATTTTTAATTTCATACTTCCACAAATCAGTTCCGACATATTTTTGACGGCCTTTGCAACAAGCTCAGAACCACGATTTGAGGCGGTTATGGTCCGTAATGGACGCAGACAATGCAAACTGAAATGATTTTTTATATGACTATTTTAAAGTCCCACTACTCTGCAAGAGGCATTGCAACCTCGGTGGCCACGCAAGAAGACTAGGGCTGGGCCCATCTAGCCAACGATTTCTGCCGTAGCTGCAGAGACATAGAAGAGGAAGAAACCATTCTACACTTCCTTTCACCTGCCCAGCTCTTTTCAGGACTCGCAAAAACACTTAGGTTTTTACCACACCGCCAACCTCGCCGATATATCAAACGTCGACACCAAAGGCCTAATACACTTCATTAATTGTTCAGGGTGGTTTGAGACCTACTAATATGAAGGGGACAACTATCCAGTGGCATCAAAATGGGCCTAATTTTGGCCTACGTGCGCTCTCGTGAGGGCCGCCACATCTACCTACCTACCTACCCTACTCTGCAAGAATGCAAAGGTTAAAAGTGTTGTTATAGGGAATACTTTATGGATATTTAACTTAAGCCCACCCACTTGCTTAAGAACTTTGCCGTATGGAGACTATTCTATTTATAATCGCGGCTCGAATCAAAAAACTCTGTCTGTAGCACGTACTGCATTTGAGCATCGTGTCAGGGAAGAAAATCTTCAAATCTTTGAAATGTCTGAATTTAAAGAATTTGAAATGGAATTTAAAGATTAAGAAATTATTTGCCTAAGCAACCTGGTCGAAGTTGTATAATGACCTAGAACTAAAAAGTAAACAGTATGAACCATTTCAAGAGGAAAGAGAATACATTCAGATCATTGATTAATATAATCTAATTTAATCTAGCTAATCCTAGATTCGAGGGAGTTGCTTGCTCAATTATTAAAGACAGTCTTCAGAATTAGACTGCAAGTGGATCGAAATGTGAAGATGTGGAATTTTTGGGGAACGCCTACGAGAATCACTCACTCTGGATGACTACACACTATAGCGATGTGTCTTCATTATCTTAATGCCCAACCCTCACCTGAACACTTTTAAAATTAGAAACTCACACAACTTAAACGTAGCATTTAAGTTTCATAATCATCTTGTTTTCGCGCAATCCATTACCTTCAGAATATGTTGAATAGCGTTTGGCTGCTTGCCAGGAAAAGTTGCCTCATTCTAAAGTCTGTGCAGTACGGTGTAGTGGCGGACTACGTTTTCCGTTGCATGTTGCGAAAAAAGGAAATGCTTTCGGCATTTGCTTTCCATCGGCGCAGCGGTCTGTGAAGACTCATCCGAATGCCGTTTCTTTTGGTGCTTTTATTGCCAGACACTTTGGGAGTTGCGAGTGGAGTGGGGAGCGAGACAAAACAAACTTGAAAACATTTGCACTGTCTTGCAAACATAATGAGACTTGGTGTCTCCTTTGCCATGCGACCGGCAGCCAGTCAAACTGCCAGAGAATCAGACAGGTCGTCAGGCGAATGATTCATATATCCTTGTGCGAATTCGCACTAAAACACGTACATTGCGTCAAACGAGCAGCAAAAAATACTTAAAGGCGTTGGCGTCCTGTTGATGGCGCCGTTGGCTGAAGTGCACCACCACTAGACGTCCGGCTCTCGGTTGGCAATTAAAAAAGGAATATGCCGGAATAAGACAGAAAACTACAGACTTTCTCTTTCATCTAACCAATGGCGCCAGCAACTTCTGGTTCGACTCTACTATAGCAGTCACAAAATTGTTTCTGCAAATGCAATGCATATTTTGGTCTAAACGATTTGGCCGAGCCATTGTTGGGTACTATTCATAGTAACCGCAAATCTTGCGTTTAGGAAGCTAGTCTAATGATTAATGAAATAGGATAGTTGTGAGATTCGAGACTATTGGGAAGTTTATTTTTTAGTTAAGGTAACTAAATAAAGTATAATTTGATGAATTCCGCATAAGTTCGTTTTTTCCGCTCCTCTTATAAAATTTGAAATACGGACTTTTTGGAAAATATTAAAAATGTCTCTAATACTCCAATAGTCCAGCCAATCATAATTTCACTTGAATTTATCGAAATTTTAATATTCGAAAATCATTAACAATTAAAGTCTTTACGTGCAATCTGCTGTTGGAAGAAAAAACGTGCAACACAAGATATGTTGATGCGCTTTATGTGGCGGAAAAATTTGAGAAAATACAGTGTTTGCACAAATTCAGTTCTCAACCTGCAATGTTAAATCGAGAAGATCGCCATTACTGCGTGTACCGTCTTTGGGGACAACAGCAGAATACTTTTACTTGTCTTCAACTAGTCATAGAATGAAATAGTACTCCAGGCTTAACGGCAATCAGTTTTGTATTATTGGTAATTTTAATTTAAACGATATTTCGTGATCATGCTTAAGTGATTCTTGCGCTCTTACGCCCACTAATGTCAGCAATGCATCTGAGTTGTATCTAGCCGATAATTTCTAAAGTTGTGATCTCAGTGAGATCAACGGCTTTGGTAATAAATTAAACTGCATTCTGGATTTAGTTTTTGTGACAAGTAATTTAAACCATAAACTAGCTGAATGCTTAGATCCTATTTCACCACCTTCCTTGCATCATGTTCCCCTTTCAACTGAACTCAGTCAGTTGTATGCATTTTCGCTGTAAAATCAGTTTTAATTACAATCTTTGTGACTTTCATGCGATTAACAATTGCCTTCTTAACCTTAACTGGGCTGTCTTATTTTTAAACTCAGATACTGATGTTTGTTTGGAAATCTTCAAGTCTAAAGTGTTTGAACTTTGTAAACAATTAATTCCAACTCACCAAAGTAGAGTTTACAAGTTGCCGTGGTATACCAAAGAGTTAAAACATCTCAAAAACCTTAGAAATAAGTTTTATAAAAGATATACCTACACACATTTTTTTATTTTTATTTTTTTATTTATTTTATTTATTTACACTTACTTAGTCTATGTACATGAATATACTCGTACTTACAGACTAAGGCATTAATTGTTCCTATTACTTTAATACTTATCAATATTATCGGAAGGAATTTAATTGTCTAGATAAGTCACTGTACAATCTATATAGCTATATCTGTAAGCACGAAACCAACATTAAGAATAATCCTAAGTCCGTCTGGGGTTTTATTAAATCCAAGTAGCTACTTCGAGTTTTCCCACCTCAATATTCTTCAATGGTAAATCTGCCAACTCGGCTGAAGAATCTGCTAATCTTTTTGCCGAGTTCTTTAGTTCTAGTTTCGTTTGTGACGTTGACCTTAAGGTAAACAGTTCCGTGATGTCCAACTCTTCTTTTTCATTAGGTTCACTAACTTTAACATCTATCGATATTGAAAATGGCATTTTTAGGATGAAATCCTCTTCCCAAATGGATTCTGATGGTGTTTTAGCCATCCTTCTTAAACAATGTTCTTCACTTATTGAGCCCCTTCTGCTTATTTTCAATAAATCTCGCTCATGTGGGTGGTTCATTGATGCCTGGAAGAAGGCAACTATAACTCCAATTTTTAAAAGTGGGTGCAAAAATTATGTCTCAAACTACAGACCCATTTCTAAACTCACTACTATCTGTAAGCTCTTTGAGGGTATTGTTAAGGAGAAATTAGTCTTCTTAGTTCTCAACCTTATTTGTCCTAATCAACATGGCTTTATTGAAGGCAGGCCCACTTTTTCTAACTTAGCCGTGTTTACTGAGGACTGTATTGCCGCCTTTCAGGGAGGTTTTGAAATTGATGCAATCTATGCAGATTTTGCCAAGGCTTTTGATAGAGTTTCACACAAAATTGTGATCTCTAAGCTGACACGACTGGGTTTCTATTCCAGTTCTCTCCGGTGGATTGGGTCCTACTTGTCTAACCGGTCTTGTACTGTTACTGTGGATAACTGTTCGTCTGTCGCTTACGTGGCCTCTTCGGGGGTGCCGCATTTTGGGACCTCGTCTATTTCTCTTATTCATTAATAATATTTGTTCTTGTTTCTTATCGTCGAAATGTCTTCTTTACACAGACGATCTCAAAATCTATATGGTTAGGAAGTCTTTTCTAGACTCTATTGCCCTTCAGTTGGACCTTGACAGGGTCCACTCTTGGTGCATCCAAAACCGCTTGTTTCTAAATCTTGAACAATGCTTCCATGTTATCTTCTCTATTAAGGATAACCCAGCTTGTAGAACCTTCCATAATTCTGGTTCTTTTCTAAACAATGTCAGTGAGATTAAAGACCTGGGAGTCTTTTTTGACTCGAGATTGTCTTTTTCCACCCACATTAACTTTATTGTTTCAAATTCCTATTCCATGTTAGCTTTTATTTGTCGTAACTGTTCGTCATTTTCCGTCCCTTATACTCTTAAGCTACTTTTCATAACATTCGTTAGGTGAAAATTAGAATATGCTGAGTTTATTTGGCGTCCCTACCATGCGTCCTTCATTAATCGTATTCAACGTATTCAAAAAGTTGTATTCGCTTTCCCCTCGTTCTCTAAAATTTAATGAACCTATCCCTTCCTATGGTTCCCGTTGTGAGCTTATAATTCTTAAATCTTTGTTTTCTAGGCGCTCTTACTTGTCTTGTTCGTTTATTGTCAATGTCCTTGACGGAACTGTGGATTGTCCTGCGCTTTTGGAAAGAATAAAGTTTAGTGTCCCTTCTCGAGCACTTGGACATTTTAATTATTTCCATCTTGGTTTATCCAAAACGGAATATAGGACGCTCTCAGAACTTAATCGCATTCCACACTTAGATCTCTCTCTCTCTTCCCAATAGTCTTAAGAATTATTGTTGAATTTTTTAATTGAACTATATTATTTTGTAATATTCTAGTTCTTATCGATGGTCTGTTAAATTTTATATTTTGTTTGACTGGGTTATAAATAAATAAATACACAATTTCTTAGTATTTTAGAACGAAACCACAACATTTAAATTGTTTTCTCGAGTGTTGTATCTATGGAACTTTTTAAAAGTTGTCAATTCCGCTTCGATTGGAAGTGAGAATTCATTGAGATTGTTTCTTCACATTGCAAATTTGCTTTTTTTATATGATCAATCAATTCTTTCCTATCTATAATTGCTTCAAATCTTAGTGAGTTTTAATTATGAGCGGATACGAACCATGTTTTGCATTTATAAGTAACTCCAAATGGCGTGTTCTGTTCAGATAATTTTGCTTAGCATCAATTACTCATCCTTGAACACTTGCGTGCAATGGTTTCATTCGGTTGAGGTAAAATACACTTGAGCTCATTTCTGATTGGCAAAGGAAATGGCACACCATGGCAAGATGTGATCTCAGCTACCAAAAATGTCTGCTTGATATATTCGTCGCCATGGTTCGGCCACTGGCTGCAATGTTCTATTGACTACACGTTCACGTTCCTCAGTACGAAAATTGTACATACCTACATATCCCGTACATTTATACCTACATATTGTATGTATATTTGTTTCGGTTTTGGTTTTTTGAGTTTGCCGAAAAACGGTCAAAATAACCACAACTAAATGATGAAATATTTTTATGAGCCAAGATCTTAACGAATTAAATTCGTAATGAACTTGTGCAGACTTTAGTATAAATTATTTGGGTGTGTGCGTGAGTGCGTGTGTGCGGCTGTACGTATACATTGTGTATGTTTATTTTTTGCGAGAATCGATTATATTTTTATAATTTGAAAAGTGAAAATTTGTCTTGAGAAATTCTGCGGCCATTTTGTTTACAGTATACACACACAAATTGTGTTGTTATATATTTTTAGATTGTTTAATATTGAGCTGTGCCTGATTTTCGCTGTGTGCGCTTGTTTGGTTCTCTGCAGTACTCGAAGTGTTTTGCTGGCTTCGGCAGAGGCGTTCCACTTGGCTATCCGTACGAACACGTATGCAAACCTTCAATGCGAACGCATTTCAAGTTGCCTAAAAACGAGAAACTATTGCAGCGGTGTGAATAATTTATTGCAGTTCAAAAAGCACACCGCGGTATGCACATAAATTCTCGGCCACTGCCAGACACTTCAAAGGACACAAAATGCAATTTATGGCGGCTCCGGTCTGTTGATATTTGCTCTGTTTTGGGTGCAATTTTGCTTCAGAGAGAAAGCACTAAGGACATACGAGATGTTGTCGCCTCGTAGAGTGAGTTGTTCGAGAATGAGTGAGGAAACGCGGCGATAGGTGACGGGTAATGCGCCAATCAAGCGTGTTGAATATGTATTGGGGACACAGTGCTGCCGTGCTTCGGGCCTATTTCAGTTTCGATCGCGCCGTTGCCTCCGCGCAATACGCGACAAGTAGTTAGTTAACTTGCTGCACAAAGTCAGAAGCCTTGTGGCTGCGACTGCAGTTTGTAAAAATGAATACCAAAAATAATTCAGCTCATTTACATGCAACATGCACTGTGAACACTGCATGTTGCGAAAAGGTAATAAATTCCAAAACATGACCGATGCACACGCTCCTTCAAACACCAAACACTGAGCGCGCGGCAATGCCATTCGCGGCCAAAAGCTGCGCGCAGCCTAAATTTAGACCTTTATCGATGTGAACAAGTATAGTAAAATGGTTTGTATAGACACGAGAATGCCCACAGAAATATCCACAAATACTGCAGGGAACTCATAAATAATTTAGAACAGACAAAATCGAAAATTTCTAAATCAACGCTTCGGTGCACGGACCGAAGTGCAATGCGTATCAGAAATTTGAAAAAAAAACTTTATAAATAGTGCAACTCAACACAACGCTAACAACTTAAATATCCAGAAAAGAACAACAACAATAATACGAATAAAAATAAAAACATAAATTTGAAAGTGTGGAGAAATCCAAGAGAAAGAAACCAATATTGAAAAATACGAAATATTGAAGCGAGTAAATTATTGGTGCGTTGCAGTCGGATGCATTGAATCCAGCAGTGCAGCGGCGCATAGTGACTAAAAATATCTCACACAAGACGCTGCGGCATTGCGGCCGCATTGGCCAGCAAGTGAAATCCCGGCCAAACAAGCAGAAGCACCGCGTTGGTCTCGGGATAAAAACGCTGAACTCGCAAATTAAAAGAAAGAACTCTTCAAACGCTAACAACACGATTGAAAAAGACTTCTTCCTCGCACCAATGCAAAGCTTTTGCACGCGTCGATCACATCGTTAAGTAGCAGCCTGTAGCGAGAAAAATCGGCACACATGTCGCTAATGTCCTACGCCTAACCTAAATGTTGTTAACTTTATTCGCTTTCCTAATGAAATTCGTCGACATTTCCAAGCTGCACGGCGAGCAGTGCAGCTGCACCGACGCCAATGCCGGTGCTGACCTCAGCAGCGCCAGCAGGGCTCAGTGCTGGCAGCATGGCGCTGCCGCGCATAAGCGGGGCGGCGGCAACTCGAATAGCAGCAGCACCAGCAGCGGCTGCGACAGCAACGCCTCCTCCACCAAAGAGAACTTTTACTTGGAGCCAACGCTGGAGCAACTGCCGCAACACAAGCCACAACAGCAAAACGAGCAGCAGTTGGCGCAGCAGCTGCAGCAGATACGCTACTATCAGCAAATGCAACAGCAGCAGTTGCAGTTGCTGCAGCAGCAGCTGCTGCAGCGACGTCGCCTGCAGCAGCATTTGCGCGAACAGGGCATTGAGGTGGGCGCCGCGCGCAACTCCACCTCACCGGCGCTGACATGCAATCAGCAATATTTGGTGCAGCAACGGCTGCAGCAGCAGCAGCAGCGACAGCCGCATCATGCGGACAATGGCATTTGCAACGGCAACAACATCGAAGAAGATGATATTTTGAATAACAACAACAACGACTACAACAACGTCAACGGTTACTACGCCAGCAATGGATACGCCAAAGGTTTGCTGACAATTGTTGGTATTTTGTGTGGCTTATATGAAGGAAAATGTTGGCACAGCCGAACGGTGCCGACGATCGTAACATTTTTTTGGCTTGTGCTATTTGTTGTTTACATAACGGTGTCTTTCTATAGTTTAATTGTGAGATTTCGCTGTTGACACGCCAGCATTGAGTTTGCGCCAAGAAAGTAATTTTAAACATTGCTTTTTGCATTCTTTGTAATTTCTGTTTTTTTGGCTCTGGTCACCGCTGGGGTGCTGAATTCGTTATTTCTTGAAAAAAATGTATAGATAATTTGATTCCGATGTTGTCGGTATTTGCAGCTGTTCAGAGTTTTTCACTTTGTATACATTACATTAACCCATTGCTGCCTAATGGGTAAAATTTTACCCATGAAAATTGATTTTTTTAAAAAAATCACAAAAAAGTCAATGTTTGAGATCTCTCAAAACCAGTGATACGGATAGTTAGGATAGTTATAAAAATCACAAAAAAGTCAATGTTTGAGATCTCTCAAAACCAGTGATACGGATAGTTAGGATAAAGATGGAACTACCTTAACCTAGTGAAGGTCACCCTAAAATTTCGCCATCTAGCTAGAGTTACCAGACTCCAAAAATCGTGAATTTTCCGGATCTGGAAAATGTGGTGAAACGTAGTGGCCTTAGAACTTCACAAAAATCTGCCTCCTAACTCACCTGTAAAAATACAACTTTTGTTCACGTGTTTAGCTGATCACTTCACAAAGTATGGAAAAAAGCTACCATTGCTGCGTAATGGGTACAAAATACTTAATGTATATCTCAGCAACGTGCAGAGATATAAAGCTGCAATTTTGTTTCTGATCATTTTGGGTCACTTCTAGGTCGTGTATTTTGTCAAAATCGTATGGTCGGAACTGGTACCCGGCAGCAATGGGTTAAAGCTGGGCGGGCAATTGGTCCATATACCGATTACAGTGCAATTATTCAACTATAGCTGAAGAAATTTACCAAGAGCAAACCAACTATGTTACATACAATGGCGTTCAGATAGTGAAGACCGGGGAGCGATGGAGAAGTATTTCAATGTTGTTATTTAAAGAAAGTTAGGCGGAATGGGAGTTGAGACGTCAAAAAGTCGTTACAGTCCTTGTTCCTTGTAGAAAGTACAGAAATTATTAAAATGTTTGGAGCCATTTGACTCTCGTTTTTGTGATATGTTTATTACTCATGGATGTTATTTTAAAGCAACGACGGATAAAGCAACGTACAAAGCAAAATGAATCAATTACATCGCGGAATACATGAGCCCATGATAGTTCATATAGCTCTCGTACTCAGTTGCTCTAATTTATATATTCTTCACCTTTGCAGCTTCAGAATCTCACTCCCTCTCTCTTTCACAGTTTAATTGCACTTGCCAGCTCAAAAAACGCGACACTTTGATTAGTTAATCGATTTCTTTCTGAGAAAATTGCTCAGATGAGAAACTTTTATTTTAAAGTGAGTTGTGCAGTTCGGCAGGGCGAACCGTTGCACTCTTTTCATTTTTTTCCGCTATTGGTGCCGCTGTTGTGCTGCTTATTACGAGACATTTGCCGACCCTCATTTTCTCCGTTTTGATTTTGTTTGTTTTTATCTGCCGCTCTAAATTCTGTAGTTTTCATTGTGCCAGTGAAGCAAGTCAATTACGAAAGGGTGAATAACGAATAACTTAAATTTGCTGCCATGTGAGCATGTCAACACGCCACAATACAGACCCATCCATACTCAATATGTATGTATAGTCCATACTCACATACGCTTTACATATACCAAATGTGTTGTTTAACGTATACATACATACATATGTGCGATGCGAAGAATTGTCAATGGTGAAGCAAAGCTAAAAAAAGGGGGAGACATCCTACCAACATGTGTTGGCGTACTTAATGAGTATTTTCAATTTCTCATATTTCAATTTTGTCTCGCATACGAAAGCAAGTAGAACAAGTGAATGATTTTATTGTTTCCCAAAAGTGTTCGTAATTTTTTAAGCACTATGCAAAGTTATAAGTTTATAAAATTTATTAAATAAATTTTATTTCATAATTTATAAAATTTGGTTTTATAAATTTGGGCACTACGCGTTTGACTCGTCATCTGGCTACCGCATTAAATACACGTAAAAAATCTTAAAGTACCGTAATAGCTGTTGTACACACTGATAATGAAAAATTTTGTCATTTCGTAGAAGCCATAAAAGTTGTGACCGTTACTGCCATCTAACGATTGGCAGTGCAGTTGCCACCAACTCTTTGAATTTTCCTTTTTTTTAACTGTTTCCACTGTTTTTGAAAATTACTAAGGGCGTTTTTCCCAACTTCTGATAATTGCAGGACAAAAATTCCGACGTGGCATGACAGAATTCTCAACAAGCAACGACATCAACAACAAATCGCATCTATCACAACCGCTTCAAAATTCACCCCGTCATTTTCATACGTATCATCAAACGAACCAACAACAACAGCATCCTCATCAACATCCCAACTCTCCTCAACATTACGCAAACATTAACAAGCATTTTACTCACGCTCTAAATCAAGCGCACAACAACAAGAACAATCAGCAAACGCTTCCATTAAATCTTTCTGCAAACATTAGCAAACACATTACGGCCTCAGCATCCGCGTCAGCAACATCACCGATTGCCGCGAACGCATCTTCACCCACATCGGCTGCACATTCCCCATTGCATTACAAGAATCCATTAAACAGCCCCAACAATTCGCCATTCGCCTACGCCTACTACGGCGAGCAGCAGCAAAAGTACGCTGCCAAGACACCAACAACCGCAGCAGCGACGGCCCAGCCACACAAGTTGCAGCAACATTTGCATAGCCACAAATTGCCGAATTGCCTGACGCAAGCGCAATACCAGCAACACTTGAATGATCGGCTACTGCAGCAACAGCACCTGCAGAAGCACCAGCAGCAGCTGCTCTGCGCCAAAAATGCCGACGACGAACTGAGCGAGGAGAGCCTCAAACAGAATGTTGCAATAGTACTGAACAATCTGGACCGTTACAACAACGCGCTGCACAGCATCATACTGAATGAGCAAGTGAGCAGCAACAGCAGCGTCTTCATTGACGACAGTTTGTTGGTGGGCAGCGGCGCAAACAATAACTTTCTACTGAGCACTAACAGCAACAACGTTGATATGGCCGCGCTAGCGTCACCGGAATCGGATTACAACAGTAATGCCACGACGCCGGGGTCGCGCCACAGCATGCCGCTCGACAGTAATCTGCTGCAGCAGCAACAACAACATTTGGTAGGTCTTGCCAACGCAGCTGCGGCAGCGCTAGCGTGTGGTGGTGGTGGAGGTGGTGGTTTTAATATCGGTGGTGGTGTTAGTAATGGTGGTGGCTTCTTGGGCAACAACTTGAACTGTTCGATTGCCTCTTCGCACGATTTCACTCATGACAATTCCGATTATCAGTGGCTATTGGACTGCGACTATCGGGATGGCAGCGGCGGCCTTCAGCGCAGTATTTTCTCCTCGCTGTCTGCGTCATGCAACGGCGACCTGATCTTCTACAACGATTTCTCGAAGAAACTGGACGCCAATCTTGCCGAAGTGGACATGGAAAGCTTTCGCGCCGAGGACATACTGCTGCATATGCCCTCCTACTGCAAGGACATGAGCGGCAACAATCGCCTGCAGCAATCGCTGCTAATGCAGCAGCATATGCTGCCGGCCGGACAACAGGCGCACATGCTCTCTCAAACATCCCTTACTTCCAACAATGAATTGATCGACAACTCCATTTGTAAGTCGGAGTTACTCTTCTCGCCGGTGAAGGAGTCACATCTGTCCGAAGACTCGTTGGACCTGGATGCGTATCCAGAGAATGAGGACATCATACTCACCTGCAAGGCGAACAAGGACAACTATACGATTGCCTTTGAGGGAAGTGTACTGTACTCGGATGATAGTTTCTATGGTAAGAATATGAAGGATTTTACCTCCAATATATTGTATTTTAAATGGCATTTATTCAACTGAAATTTATATTTTCCACTTGTAGCAGAGCCCACAGAAATTGCCGCAAAGAATAAGCAGAACTTCATAAATTTGCATAGCAATCTGGAGGATATTGTGAAGCGAAAGTCCTTGGAGGTGTCAATGTCACGCTCAGAGCAGGCATTTACAGCATGCAGCAAACTGCAGAAAAGTCACACTGCACAACTGCAAAGGTATGTAAAAACTTGCGAAGGCATTTCTTTCGTTCGTTCGTTAGTAAGTAGTTAGTGCTGGCGTATTTTGCGGTGGAACGGAGTGGGATAGACGATGTTTAGGTTTTTTTTTGCATAGCAGAACGTTATCGCACTTTACTCACCTTTTATAAAAGGTATAATGTATTAATTCGCCAAATGTCAGAGAACATGATTTTGGGATGTTTCCATATCAACGCTTATTCTGTACACATGCAAACACACAAATCTAAGTGTGTTCTAATAAAATCTGAAATTTTGAAATTAATTAAGCTGAGCTGAAGTATAGAGAGTATATTATGGATGATTAAGAACGACTGAAATTCCAAGTGCTTTTTATTTTCACCGCTTTCCTACGGGGTACATACTTTCCTACGGGTTGCATACCGCATGAGTATACTGTGATTTCCGTTGTAATAACACTTTGCAATTTGTAGATGATTCAGTTGCTTGAAATTTCAGTCGTCGCATAAATGCTACAGAAATAATTTCACTGTGGAAGCGGCGACGCACATTCACCGCCATATGCAGCTGGGGTCATATCAATTGAGTTCAATTTAAATTCATTGCCTGCGCACTGTACATGGCAAGAATGGATAAATGAAATTGGAATGATAAAGTATACCATGCATGCTTGAATTTCCTAAAAAAATTTGTGGTTGCTTACTGCACGGTTACATTTCGCACTTTCGATGAGAGCAATATATTTCTGCAAAGTCGATGTATGCATTTGAGGCAAACTATGATTACTGTGTTTATTTCTTTAAAAATGTTGAACAATCTAATGGGACAAAAATTAGTGTAACAGCAAGTTTAGTCAAAAACTGCACTGAACGGTACGTTGGTACGTTGCTGTGTTCGACAAATGCCAACAAAGTTTGTGAATCTTTAGCTGTAGCTTAACTTTTGCTTTATCTTTTTGCAGATACCCTTCGGGCAACAACAACGCAGCAGATATTATAATACCCATACTCCATGCCCCATATTGCACGGTGCGCCAAAGCCGAAGCCTTCCCAACTTACGTGAACACAAAGATGCAGTCGGATGCCAGCAGCAACAGCAACAGCATCCACGTCCACATCCACATCAACAACCACAACAGCTCAATGTCTCACAAGCGGTCAGCACTTCAACCATGGATTGTTGTAAAGCACGCAACTTACTTCCCATGTGCCAGATGCCCATTTCGTGTAATTCGACAAATGCCTCCTTCTCGGAGCGCGTCCTAACACAATGCCAACAACAGCAGCAGCATCAACACCAACATATAGAACATATGCATGAGCAACAACTGCAGCAGCAACACCAACGACAAAAGCATCGCTGCTGCTGTGCGGTCGTCAATACAACAGCTGCCAACAGTCACAATTCCTGCGCGTCTGCTTCGCAGCAGAGGAATGCTCCCATCTCGGGCTCGGCGTCGTCCGGAAGCTCCAATCCACCCGCCTTCAATCTAGTCAAGCTATTCATCAAGCAGAAGAGCAACAACTGCTCCGCGGAAGAGCAGATAAGCGCGCACACGTGCATGGATGTATCGTCGGGCTGCTGGCCCTCCAGCGACGCGGCAGGCTCGAGCAGCAGCTCGTCGCTGGAGCAGCGCTTGCGCAAAAAGAGCATGAACGACTCAGGCAAAGGCTCGGCACTAAGCAGACACGACGAGGAGGAGCGCGATGATATGGACGATTCGCCGTTCCGCGTCGAACCAAGTGCGGGCCATCCCACGCCTACTCGCCGACATCTGCGCTTGCGCAATGATGCGGTGTTCTATGACGAGGATCCCAGCTCGAGTTCGACGAGCGGCTCTTTGACCGCGACCAACTCACCAGCACATCGGCGACGCAGTATGCCCCTCCGCAATCCACAACTTTGCCAGCTGGCCACGCAGCACAAGTCCATAGGGACGACGTGTAGTCTGCAGTCGTCGGAGGGCAGCCGTAGCAATTCGGAACAGTTGACGCAGGTCTATGTTTCGTCGGGCACAGGGTCTGCGGGCACGACGTTGGAACGCAGACGGTCGCGTGGTGAAGAAGTGAATCGTATTGTTTCGGCAGCGTCTAGCTCGGAAATGATCACGCGCTCCATGCAGACATCGTGCGGCTCGTTGAGCACACGCAGCAGTCTGAGTGACCGATTCCGTTGTGTGCCGCCCTCATTCCTAGCGAAACTCAACAATCTTGGCGAGGAGCGACAAGCGCCTATCTATGTGATCTATCCCAATTATGCGCTACCCGATTTGGGTTTTGTGAAGACTAACTCGTCGGCGGACGTGATCTTCTCGCCATTCAACTACAAAACGGCAGTGGGTGGTGCATCGTCCGCTTCAGTGTCAGAGCAAAAGAAGCGCTTTAGCCTGAACGGCAATGAGGATGAGATACTTAAGACGATGGATTACAAGCATGTGGTGGACTGGCCGTCGCTGACCACGCTCTTGCCGGTAGACTATCGTCGCCGCTTGAAACACATTCCCGAGGTGAACAGGTTGTTGCCCGATCTGGATGTTGAGTTGTCGCAGCGACCACTCTTTTGCATGACGCCGCCCATTCGCCGCAACCGGCCGCACATCTGCGACTGTGCGTTGTTCTTCCAGCAGCAGACACAGATACCCACCGGCGAGGAGGGTTCATCGAGCTCAGCCTCTAGTCAGCAGCCCAGCTCAGGCTATCGTGGTTCGTCCACACTTCTGGCCGACTCGACGGAACTCGAGAGCGTCGATCCGCTGAAGCAGATGTATGTGTATCAGTACGAACAGCAGCGTATGGACTCGGGTGTGGAGATGAGTCCCGCCTCTGGGAAGACACCACCGCAGCCGATGCCGCGCGGAATACTGCGAAAGTCGTCGTCGTCGCAGTCGGCGAATCGATCCAAGCGCAATTCTATGATAGAGGAGCAAACAAAGTTGACAAAGCTGGAAAAGAGGCGTAGCTTGCAAGAGCCGCCCTACCGCCATGCCATCGCCTCGTCCGAGGAGCTGAGAGAAGTGTTCGAGGAGGAGTCCGAGACTTTCACATTGCCACAGCCACGTCAGGAGCGTTTGTCGCGCAAGGAACTGGATGCACGCACACGTGCCGAAAATTTCCTCTCCTCCCTGCCCCGTTCCGAACTCAAGCACTATGCAGAAATTGCTGCCATACTAGAGTCCTCTACGGAGTATCAAGTCGAGTACGATTCGGCGGCGCTAAAGAAGGAGGTTAGCCGCGCGCTAAGTCAACAAAAGAAGGTGTCCTTCAACGGTTTGGAAGAACAGAGTGAACAACATAGGATGCAGCAGCAGCAACAACACCAGCAGTCGCTGCCGCCGGATGCACGCCAGCGCTTTTCCACGCCACCGAACTCGCCGAATATCTCTATGGCGGTGGGGGGACTGCGGATGCATGGCGGCGATCCGGCGACGCATCGCTGTTCGCAGCCTGAAACACAAGTCGTCATGTCCGAGCGCAAACGACTTGCTGCACTGGATGAGAAGGAGAAGCGGAAGATTGAGAGCAACCGCTTTAAGCGGCTCCAGATACAGTGGGAACTGATGAGCAAAGACTCAAGCATGCTGAAGGAACTTGCCAACGCGCAGCACACCAAGAGCGGCGGCTCGACACCCACCTCGGCTACAGTGACAGAAACTTCGTCCGCGGCAGCGGCAGCAGTGCCCAAATCGCGCATTCCACGGCCCGTGAGCTATCCGGCAGGCAAGTGAGTATTTGTTCCAGTAGTATCTATGTAATGTTTAACTTCTCGTTTCAGTTCAGTTTTAAAATTTATTTAATTATTCTTTGTACATACTTGTATGTGAATCTATAGTCTGTATGTTTGTACTCATTTGTCTCTTTTTTCCTCCTCTTTTTATATTTTCGTGCACTATTCTTCGGCGAAAATACGCCGACAAATTTTCCTGCACCATTATTCGTTTTTGTACATTTTTATTTGGTGAATTTGCATGTTGACTGTAGAAAAAATTCTAACAGTGTTAGCAAACCACAAATAGACACAAAACCCAAAACTACTAAACCGAGTGTATCTCCACAAATTGCCAGAATCAGCGTACAGGAAGTGAGCGGCAAAACAACGCGGTCGCCCAGTCGGATTGTACCGCCGAAGCGCTACAGCATGACGAGCGCACCAGGCACAGCGACATCGCCATCAGCTATAACACCGCCCGGCACAGCGCGCGCACGCACACCGACCAGTCGTGCCGTGGTGACAGCCCCGAATACGCCAAAGCGACGTGTGCAGTCGCCAAGGTATGTGTGATGTGTTAAGGCACATGCGTAAACGTTTCGATAATAATTTATGGCTAATTTTGCTCATTGCAGGACGATCCCCCGAGTGCGATAAAGCAACGTTGCCCTTCTGTTAACCTCCTATCACCATTGAAAGACATAGATAGATAGTTGGTATAGATTGGAACTGATTAAGTTTAGTAGCAATGTGGCAGGAACGCACGAGCGAGCCAGCGAGAGAGAGAATAAATAAGTCATTGGAGTAAATCATACATCCAAATCTACATACAAAGTTATAGTTATATCCATTGACCTTACACGCAAAGAGTCATTAGAAAAAATAAAAAGCAGCAACCCAAGTAGCATACGCATCGTCAGGGGCATGGAATGCAACATAAAATGGTCTACAATGTTTTGTGCTAATTGTTGGCGGCAAACGCAATCGCAACCGATATCCTAAAAGTGATATTTTAGCTGAGAGAAGAGAATGCCTGTAGTATTGTAATTTTCTTTTTAGTTGCTACACCAACTAAGCGGTCTTTGTTAAGTTAAAAATCTGATTTCGACTTGTAAAATGTATTTGAATAATCGTATGAATATACATATGTATGCTAATAAAATAATACGACCATAAATTATTTATATACCAACTATACCTGCAAACCTAAATGCATATTATCACATTTACATTTGTAAACGAAGTGTAGTCGAAGAGAGTAAATTGTATGCGGATGCGTAGAATATTTAACTAATTTAATTGATCACTTCAACCAACGTGTACCATTTCAAAAGCGGCCCCTGCAGCGGCGGCAGCAGCAGCAACATTTAACAATTCAACTGTATAAAAAAGCATATTTTGTATTAAACGCGTATTGCGCACTACCAAAGCAAATGAAATGTAAATGAAATCATTACAAAACTTAGCTCAAATCATGCAAAGTATTGCCTGAAGTATCTACCGAAACGCCCCAACATAAATGTGTGTGTCGAATGTGGAATCCGCAACCAAATACAAACGCGCCCGCACATTCACTTTCGCCTGGTGCAGCGTGTAATTATTTGAAATGAAATTTAGCCTTGTAACTAAACAATTATCGTTTATTTAGACGGTAAGATGAATTGAATATGCGATTTTTACATATTAATTTCTGCAAATGAAATGCCTTGGAACGTAGAAGATGTTTTGCGCTTACACAGTATTTACTTACAGAGTATTTTTCCGTTTGCGTCTAGCTGACGTTGAGGGCTCCGAACTTTGTGAATGGGTTTGGTAACGAATTTGATTAAGAACTAAAAGTCTGCAGACTTCTCAAGCAAATGTAACTTGCGCACCCAATGAGATAGGAACAATCACAACAAAATGAAACACGGTTTGCAAATATTATTAATCCCAAGTCTACCAAGAGGAGCAGTTTTGTTTCCTTTTTTACAATTGCTTTTATCTTCATTTTGATAAATTAGTTGTACTGCGCTTTGCTACAAATTGAAAATTTCTAAGTTAATTTCTGTGCTTTGCTTTTTTTAAGAAAGCATTTTATTCATTTGCTTTGGAATTGTCCATTTAATATTTTCACATATTTGTATAACCCTTAATTGTATGTCGATGCTTTATATAGTACATATGTATGTATATCCTATACAAAAATATTTGCAGAACAATTTATCACGGAGAGTAAATACGAGTAAAATGCAAACGGAGTAAAATGTAAAAAAAAATGGAGGAGCAGATAATTACAAAGAAATACATTATTAAATAAAAAGTATTAAGTAAACAAGAAAACGTAAAATTGTTTGTATTTTATTGGGAAAATTGTTTGCCTATTAAGGAAGTAAAAAGTAAATAGTGATATCAATCAAGGGGGCAAGTGTTTGAAAACAGAAAAACTGTACATATTGTACAAATACAATAATGATTTGTTCGCGATTCTCGAAAAGGATAACTTGAACGAAAACATTTCTATTGTAATACTCCAACACATGGACGACGGCAGCGGCACGATCACCGACCGCAGTTGTCGCTATCACCAACCTTCGAACTATTCTCTATTTTATAGGACAACAATAAAAAATTTGTTAGTACTTTAAATAAGATTTACTAGTTCTAAAAATGATTACACATTGTCATTTGTTTCACGTTGACTATGCAACTATAAAATGATTATAGATGAATGTTTAGTAAAGTGTTTAGAATAGTGCCGTCTTCAATCTGTTTGGGCCCTGTGAGGATGGGTTAGTTTGGTAAGGTAACTTTGCGTTATTCCGAGTTGCAATATTAATTTTGATAAAGAATTTTGATAAGAAAAATTCAAGTTCATTGGTGCATATTCAGGTTAAGTAAAGTTTTCATGAGGAAACGATTTTTAGACAATTCAATCCAACTCTATTAGTCTCATTTAGATACATATGTATATGTAGTTGGTTGTCTTAGAGATTAGAGATTGGTGCCTGTAAATATAGCGTATTCCCGAAAATTGCATTCAACCGAAAGTTTTCATTCGAATACGCTGAATAGTTTGTGTTTTGAAGTTTATTGTTTACGACGTGATTTTGACGTTCAGTGCAAATGTCGCGCTTATTGTCATTGGCTTCGATTCGAATCAAGTCGATTTGGAGTTGTTACGCTGCTTACATTTTCCGTGCTTCGCTTCACTGCATTTGATTGACCCCATAAATGTTGTTCGTAATCTTGTTGAAAACATTAAAGTGACGCCCGTCAGTAATGATTAACACCGATTGATTGCAACATCGACCACTTTCAGTCAAGTTAAAAAGTGGGGAGGAATAGAAACCAGCCAGTCGTGGCCGACTCATTCGTACACTGCAATGCTACAACATTTTGACGAATAAAGAAGGCTAACCCTTTAAATATGTTTTACAATGGGCTAAGGAGTTCTCGTTCCCAGCCCATTTCCAGTTACTAATAAACTGAAAGGAACCGATTTGCTTAAGAAATGTGTTTTCTTCAATTGAAATCATATCAGAAAGAGATCGGTTATCGGGCGTACAACCCAGAGAACCATCAAACGTCTGAGTTCCCAAGTTGAAGTATTATCGTGCCATTTCGTTGTGGCCAGCCCTCGCAAGCCAGTGCAGGGCATCAGAATGAAACGCATTACTTGGTTGCTGCGCGCACATATTTCGCCACAATTCAATGCGTTCGGAAGCGTAGTCGATCGCCAAGAAGCCAACGACCAGCAGAGCCGAACACAGAGGCGCCGTTCAACCGGATCAAATGGGAAGGGCAAATGCTCGGGGCCGGCAAATAAGGAAGCACAACTAATAGTGGCAAAGATTGATTAGTCATGTGCAAGGGGCGAGTGGCGAACAACGGCTGTCCCGCTTTGCGGTTCCAAAAGTTCTCTAAGAACAGTTCAATGCTTGCACTGTTCGAATGATTTCACTCGCACTGACAATTTCGAAATCGATTTTCATATGGCGGCAACATAATAGGAACGCCGCGAGGCAAGAGAACATTTGCTCGCTTCGGCTGCCCACAGCGGCATTCAGCGATCATCGGGCAGCGTTCATTTCGATTGAGTTGCGTTCGATTGAGGCTATGGGCGAGTATCTAGTGAGCATCTGCCAGTTCATAAATGCGGTAAACAAGCTGGAAAAGAAAATAGGAAAAACTTTGGTGGTGATCGAGAGCTTGGCGGCCGTGCGTGTGAGAGTGTCTGTTTACGACTGAATGTTTTTCCAATCTGTTTACATGTGGCAAAGGCAGTGAAGAAAAAATTATAATTATGCAATATGCGTGTACGTAGAACAGTGAATGTCGTAGAGAAGCTTCTTGGAAGTACTGGCGGTTTGGTCGCACAGTGGGCGCGCGAGACGTGATGTGAATAAATTAATGAGGTGACTTTCACACTTTAAAGTCGGAGACATGACTAAATCAGTGTTTTGAATAAATCAAATTGTTTTTTGTAATGTTTATTTCTGAATGAATTTGTTTGAATACTTTATTTGGGATTACTCTGAAAATGTTTCTAATATATATTTTAAATATTTATATTTATTAGGCTTATAATAATTGATTAGGCTTCAAAGAATGATTTTACTAAAAAGAGGTAAATCATCTCTTCGCATTTAACAAATTTATTTAAAATTTAAAATATTTTTGAAATCAAAATTGATTCATAGTGTAAATGAGGTGCAGATTATTCGGCTTAGACTTGCTGTGAAGAAAATAAAGTTTTTATATATGTATTAAAAAAAACGTATACTCTACAAAACTCAACTACATAAAGGCTGAAAAAACGTGCAAGTCGTTGGCATCAGGAAATCGCAAAAAAGACATATACATGCTCTAATGATTCCAAGGTCTAGTTGCCACAGTTTCTATATCGATTCCGAACGGGTTTCGTGGGCAATTTTACTCTCAGAGGTTTGTTATTTCCTGCTGGTTAGGCAGCTGCCAAATAGTTTTGATTGACGACAGGGATTCGAATCTTGGACGAGCTTCACTTCGTGCTAGCGGTCTAACGCACTGGACCAGCTCAGCCACGGCAGTTGATAATTTCGTTTCACTAACGAATTCTCGTTTGGCATTTGAAAACCTTGACAGGGAGTTTCTTATAAGAATATATAGAATTTTATGTTTTCGGGATCGCACAAAATGGCGGCCTTAATTAGTTAAAAATTATCACATATACGTCATATGTCTGTTTGTATATTCGTATTTATATGACTACTACAAATCCATAGGTATAAATAGATTCCAAGCACTTGTGAAGAAGGTACTTTGAGTTTTTAAATTGAAATACAGTCGTATCTGGGTATAGTGAACCCCCTATATAGTGAACACCTCGATATAGTGAACACCCAAATTTTGACATCGAGCCTCTAAATATAGAAAAAAATTCTCAAGCAAAAACAAAAAGTGTATTTTGAGCAAAAAACGAGTTTTTGAACAAAAATGTTGACCTTGTTATAGTGAACAACCTTAATACAGTGAACAGGCCTTGCAATAATTAGTTCACTATATCCAGACACCACTGTACTACCAAAACATGTTCTAAATTTTTACATCAAAAGTAAAAAGTAAATAATTTAATAAATTTAAGTAATTTAAAGGCTTTGTATGCGAGGGCCAAGGCGTCGTACCAGTAAATATATACATCAAAGGTTTGTGTACAT
The DNA here is from genome assembly GCA_963668005.1 of Melieria crassipennis. Taxonomy (NCBI): domain Eukaryota; kingdom Metazoa; phylum Arthropoda; class Insecta; order Diptera; family Ulidiidae; genus Melieria; species Melieria crassipennis. Next base: position 81,633,503 of record OY764961.1, on the reverse strand, counting down.
CATTCGGCCGAGTGAACTTGGGCATCTCGTAAGGCGCGCAAATTTTTACTGTACACTGCCAATACGGTAAGAATAATGTACAACATATACACATATATATTATACATGCATCACATGCATTGATACTCGTAATGATGCTTTCGAAAATAAGCTACTGCCCACAGTTCGGAAGGAAAATAACGCACCGATATAGGTAGTTGGGTTTACAATGAAAAGCGAGTGATTCTAATCATAAAATAATTGGAATGATTTGAAACCAGTAAGTATATCTTAAGCAGTTAAGTAAATATGATATACATTATTGAACAACAGTAGGTAAATAATAATTCAACAAAGTAATTCATAAATAAATATACACACCTACTATATGTATTATGTGTTTGTTTGCTACCTTAGAGATGTTATGGGGTAACTTCACTTTAGGAACTTGCAAAAATTGACTTTTTGGTTTTTGGCTTAAACTCTACTTTGGAGTCATAAAAACAACAACCAGTTGTTCTTACAGTCAAAAATTCATTTTAAAAGGTTCAACTCTTGACTTTGCCACTTTGCTCACTAGCTTCACAAGTATTTTTCTCGAAACCACTTTTTCCAAACTGGGTGGACAGATTACTCGAACATTGTTGCATGGATCGATTTGACAGCAGCTTCACCATTGTTGGCTCTAAGGTAGTACATAACCGTTTTGTGATAAAATAGAGACTTTTTTGATATACAAAATTAACTAAAAAGTTTTGGGCCAAAACTTAATACATATTTTTTCTAAAAGTGCACTATTTCTACAATATTATTTAGAGAAAAACCACCTACGTACTACCATAGACAATAAATCATAGATTACAAAATGTAGAGTTCGACCCATTCCCACTTTTTTGGCCGATGCTGATGCCGATTAATCGGTCGGAAGGTCGAGAAACGGCCGATGCCAACTCCATTGAAGAAATAACACGAATAGATTCAATCAAAAACAGTTTATTTTACAAAAGAATAAAAACAAAATATGTATATTAAATATACATTTGTTTGTAACATATTTCACACAAATAACACAAAAACGAAGAAATAAAAATAAAAGTTAAATTAAATTAAAAATAAAAATTGAGTTATTCAGCATTAAAAAAATTAAAAAATTGGAATCATAAATTAAAACAAGAAAATAGGCTCATGTGGCATTGGCCAAGAAAGGCCGATGACGACAACAATTTTTGTGGCCGATACTAGCCGATGCCGATTAATCGGTCGGACTCTAATAAAATGTATTTGCTGTTTGTTCCAGGTCCTATATTTTACGAGAAACTCAGCCCGTCGGTCCATGTGTTTGGGAATCAAAAAATAAGGTGTTCAAAGCGTGGCGCTTCAGCCGCCATTTTGAATATAAATAGTAATAAACAAATTGTTTGTCATACTTTAATATGTGCGTAATATGGGTACATTACCCTTTGAAAATAAATCGTCATATTTCCTCCGTAGTTGGGAAATAAATCATCAGAGTTAGGCCTTTTTTAAATGGTTTTTTGCTGCGAAATCAGAATTTTCATAAAACCTTAATTGTTTCGAATATTTCGTGGAATTAATTGGTGAATGATTGCGGCGCCAGAGGGCGCGCATAAATTCAAATCAAAATTGTTGGGCATTCAGAAATGAAGCGGAAACCAGTCGGGCACACTAATGTGCGTATGCGCTGTGCGTAAGCGCGAACGACTGTTGCGGGATCACGCTGCCACTTCAACGGGGCTCGGCACGTTGATATGCAGCTGACGAATTGGGGCATCAATTCAATTTCACCCGATTGTCATTATTACGTTTTGATTGACTGCTAGAAATCGATATTGAAATGTCAAAATATGTGTATGACCGCGATCGTTGCGGTTGAATGTGGCGGAATCACAACAACAAGCGTAGGAATATACGTTTGTAGCTACTTAAGTAAATTGCGCTTTGCGGCCGCACTGAGAGCTGCCTAATGGGCGCATAACAACAGCAATGCGACTACTGTGCCGCGAACGACGCGTCGTTGTGCGCGTCCGCTCCCACTGTGTCGACTTCTGCTGCCAACCCATTTCGCCGCCAAAGCTCACCAACGCACAGCGCAGCGCAGCACTGGCAGCGGTGCCAGCGTCTCGCACACAGTGCGCGCGCCCAGTCGGCTCAACCGCAGCGCATTAGCTCAACACGAAATGAATTAAATGTATTTATTGTATTTTGCGTGAGTGTTTTCGAAAAAAATATATCTCGTCGTTGGTGGTTAGTTCGCTGGTTGTGCTACTCGCGTGCGGTTCGAGCAAAGAAAAATCCGAGTTGTGTGGAAGCGTTTCAACATTGTGTGTCTAAAATTTTCCTGGTGAACGCGCGCCATTCCAACAGGTTTTTAGGTACGCGTTCAGTTAGATCGATTCGCATAGTGCCATTTTTTGTGTGCCAATTTCGAGTGTGAGACCCAACGCGGCGTATGAGCAACCGCCAACAGCCGTTGCCGGAAAGTTCGTTTCGCATTAACGGACTTTCGGCCAATGACATCGATTCGCTTGTGATCTGGTTTTCAAGGTGTTCTATATGTGACGATTTGGCAGCCGCCAGTTACGCGCTGCCGGTGATTCATGCCGCCCATCAAATTATAAACAAATCGCGAATTAGATGAAGGATCCTGTGCAAAGCAGCCGCACAGCCGCTTGTAAACCAAAAGCGTTCGAGTGATATTGAAAATTCGTTTTTCTATTCTGCTCTACGAGCAGTGGAAACGGCAGAGCCAACACACTTTCGAGCGTTTTTAAAAGTTCACAACATGCGGGCAGATTAGCGGAATGTTTACATGCGAATAAAAATTATTGCTCGGCTATTTAAATTAAAGATAATCCGTTCCAAGCACCTAAAAATAAGCTAGACGCTTGTTGGAACGAAAAGGGGGGAAAACATTTCCGTGGATGCTTGTGAGTGCAGAGTTGTACCTTTCTAGCAGTGCAATGTGTATATTGAGCAAACTTGGCGCTTGCCATGGCGCAGCAAACTTGTGGAATAGTTTACCGTTTGAGGTGGATAGTAAATTTGACGGCCTTAACTTATGGCAAGCTCATTGGCCTTAAACTTCGCACAACGTTTGCGTCTTCAATCCGATTTTCGAGTAATATAAACAATTTTTTAGATTTAAAAACATTCGGCATCTCGCCGAAGATACGAGATATAGCGAGATACAAAATATATATAAGCAAGCAGACAATTTTCTCTTTTGGCATATGAACTACGAAAATATTTGTTCTAAATATAAAAATCTTACGGTTGGCCGGTTGCAGAAAACGTTTACTTATAAGTAGGGATCGGAATTCTATGCACATGCATATTTTATTGGCATTGAATTTTTTGAATATTTTGTCAAATTTTTGCGTATTTTGCATATTTAACTTTCATATTTAGCCGTATTCCGCATAAGCATACATATAAACATACTCATATAGACTTATGCTCTGCTATGCAAACCCACAAGAGCGAAGGAGGTGTGCGCGTGTGTAAGTAAGAGGGGTAGGCGGAGGTCAATTTGCACATTAAGCTTATCACAAGATTGCTTGACTGGCAGCAATGGTCAGATACCAAAACGTTATTCCGCAAAAGATGTTGTTACGATCATGACTGATTATGCTTCACTTTTCACTTCTGGTGTCGTTGAAAGGTCGTTTTCTTCGTTCAAAAACAGTTTTGGGCAAAAGAGGTAAATGCTGACGGTGAAGAACATCGAATATATCCCTCTTATTTTTGTTATAGAAACTGAGTTAAGGTTTTGTGTTCTGGATTTTATATAAAGAGAAAAGTAGTATTATGTATTGGTATTAATTTTTCGCGTAAACTTTTACAAATTTATCTAAATTCCAGGAATATGAGCTTCCTGTTGCCCGCGGCTTTGCTCGTATAAATTTCATTGAAATAATTTTTACTCCCAATAGTATTTGCCCGTTTAATCATGGTTTTCCATACAAGTTCTTAACTCTATGTGAACCCTGTGTTCAAAACGTGTCGAATAATTTCTCATTTGAAGTGCATCCAGCAAGTTTGGAGTCAATTGACCTTTTACATAATACTAGCTGACCCGGCGAACTTCGTCTCGCGCAACATTTTTTTTGTCATAATGAAATGCGCGAGATGGCGAATGGCGATGCAAATTGACGCAGAAAACCAACTAAGGAAGAGGAAGAGTTACTGATTAACGCAATTGGGGCCCACAAATCAGCAATGTTGCTACTAAGTTTCAGTAAAGAAATGGACTGCGTTTGAACCATGCCAATTTCTAAAACCAATTTTTATCATTTTTACTTATGCCACGCCTCCTTGTTCGATACCCGCACCATTCCCTCTGTCGAAAGGGAAAATCGTAGGTTCGTACTAAGTTTCACTGCTGTGCGACTTATGGTTCAGCGGAATATTTGGGTCACAAAAAAAGTACCACACCCCTTTTCCAGCGCGCATCAAATCGTACCAGTAGCATGACTCACGGGGGGTTTTGTGTAACTTTGTTGAGAACTTTGAAAAAGAATAAAATTTAGATGTATGAATCTACAGAATGAGATCCAAAGCATGTATGTTTTCCCTACCTGACATATTTTGGTCCTGAAAGTTCAAAATAGAAAATTTAGTTAAAAGGAGACATTTTTTCTCTTTCATTTGATACCCATATCTTCATCATCGCACAACCGCAAATATTTAAAAAATATTTGAAATGTGTATGTCCTTAAAATTTTAAAGTCCTTTAAAAAGGACTTTTTGCCATAAAATGAAAAACTGACTATGCCAGGATACTATAAATGACCTCTTGTTTCACTGCTATATCAACATTAAGATAGGTCTCGGCAACCAACGTAAAGTTGGTGTTTTCACTCAGTGCATCATAACTTTGTAATTTTTCTTTCGATTCTTTCAAATGGTGTTGGGCTTAATATTTGCATAAATAATATATCTTTCATCTTAGATTTTAAAACTAAAGTAGATAATTTATTTTATCTATAAAAAAACAAAAACAAAAAAATGGTCGAAAATTCACTATTTTACAATTTTCACCCTCAGTAATTTCTCCAAATCTCATCTGATTTCGACAATCTGTATATCTCTGGAAAGACTAAGGTATTATCTTCTGACCGACGGACAGTTTGTGTTAGTTGAATGATTCGCTTACGAGATATGTGCTCATAACTAAAACAACAGGGAAAAAACTGGTTTTTGCGAAATATTTTCATAAACGCTTCTTATAAAAAATTTTTGATTTTCAGTTTCGTGTTTAGCGGCCCAAAGTTAATCTAGAAAACACTTTTATTTTTAGGTGCATTTTTTGTGCTGAGTATCTATATAGTGTTGTTGATGATTGAATATTGATGATTGAATAAATATGCGAGGGTTATACATTAAAATTCTGTCAAAGATATTGCGCGGGGGGCGGGGTTAAACCCCAAAAACCCTCACCTGTGTGCGCCACTGGTTGTACGACTTAAAATTTTGAAGATATTCCATTATAAAGACTTTGCTTGTATGGGTGGTGCCACGCTCCCTGGTCCAACACCCGCCCCACTCCCTCTGTCGAAGGCAATGACTAAATAGTAAGTTCGTAGTGAATTTAATTGATGTGTGACTTATGGTTCCAAAGTTATCGTCTGAAAATGTGGACTGGTAAAAAAGTGACACATCCCGTTTTCCTAAAAATTTCTTTCATAAAAATCTTTTTCTGCCGACTACGAATACAACAAAAAAAACCAACCAAATCAGTCCAGCCGTTCTGAAGTGATTCGCGGTCAGACATGGCAGGGATTCTCCGACTTTTCCAATAGATTTTTCGGAATTTTCTTTTCGCATAAACCTGAACTGACTCAAGACGAATCCAACACAAATCCAACCCAATGGAATTCGGCCGGCCCATTTGAGTGTGATGCGCTTACGCACATACATCCATTTTCTTTTATTTATATAATATTTATCCATGCGAACGCTTAACCCTTTGTTGATCCTGCCAGATTTTAATTTAAAAATGTATAATACGTATCGAATAAGGTTTAATTTCAAGTGTTTTCACCAAATTTAAAGTCAATAGGACCATAAATGTATGTATTTTATGTATTTTCCTAGTCATTCCTTACCTGATCCGTTGTTGTTGTTTTTTTTTTAGTATGATATTTTCACCAAGTTGGAAATCAATAAGTCCATTAAATCACGTTTTTCCATACACCACTTTAATCTATGCTTTGCCCCTTTAGACCCCGGATTTTAAAATATACTTCCATAGAGTCCTTTTTCGAAAATTAACCTAAATTATTAAATTTCATGTTTGAAGATTTAGTGGTGGTGTGCATGTTTTTTGCATATATTCTGCACACAATTTGCATATTTCGGTAATAATTTTTGCATTTAACTCCGGCCCTGCTTATAAACAAAAACCTTGGTTGCTTGTCAATGGATGTTTTCAATGTTGGAGTTAGACAAATTTTGGCGATTGTGAAATGATACGAAATTATTCGTGCATTTTGTTCATTGGGAGCAACTGCTCTAATGTGTGAAATAAGGACATGTTGGCAGATCGATGGTTTGTTTGTTAACGTCCTCAATTTGTGAAGATCTTTGAGAAACCAAGTCCACTTATCGGTTTGTAGAACAAGATTCCATAAATTCCTGAATTATGTACTTCTTGTAGTCTTTAAGGTATAATTTTGTTTGTCGCTGTGTGATCTAAACTTCAGAAGTCGAGGTTTTGGCATCTTGTGCAGAAGTTTCTGTCTTTGATTTAAATCTTTGAATTATAATGGTTAACTTTAAAAGGCAACAAATAACAATTATTATTATTTTTTTTAATATTACTCGAGAAATCCACGCTCAATTCATGCATGCATTATTTGGATTGGGAGACAATTTTTGTTAGTGCATTTTATATATGTATATAATTTGTGCATGTACATAGATTTGTTTGTGTGTACATATGTTTGCCATTGCGCTGTCGTTTAATTTAGTTGTAGCAGAATATGCCAACAATACCCCGTTTAATTTTTATTAGGTCAATACAACAAAACAGGCTCAGCCAAATGGCGATGCCAATTCCTTTTATGGCCAACGCGCCCACAAGTGCCAATTTTAGCGATTCAGTACAGTATGTGTGCTGAGCGTTCCACATTCTCTGCGCAATGTGATATGCGATATATTTTAGTACAAGATGTGTACTGGTAGTAGTGCCAACAATACTGTACAAAGCAATTAGTTTAACTAGAATCAGAAAGATGTATGGTTGCAGGGTACAGTCTGTTTCAGAAGAAAGTGTTCGAGTTTTTTTCGAAACTACTCAATTTTTATTACATTAATATACAACACAAATGCAATGGTGCAATTTATTAATTAGCACTAATTCCCGCCAGCATTGCGAATGGCCTGGCACGTGACTTGCGAGAAGAGCACGCCAAGTCATGCTTTGGGTCATTGTCCTCAAGCAAGAACCAATTTTCGTTATCGGGTCCAAACATCTTCTTGGCCGATTTTAACCGAATCAAAATTTTGCATGAAAGCTCCAAGCACCCAAAATCGCTCTCTGAGAAGCATCCTCAGACATTCACTTTTAGAGGGTGTTTGACAATGCGCTAAATGCAATCATTAATATGAGCTAACCAGGCACGCTTCACCCGAACACACACCCAGAAAGTCGCGTTATCCGAAAAAATTCAATTCGACTAATTGTGATCCTCATTCTCGCTCACCGAGCTCAATCTTTTGTGTACCATAAATGTTGTGTAAGTTGATTGAGGTATAAGCGGCCTCAGTAAATTTTAAATTTTCTCAATTTTCATCTTGATAACTGAAGCTGTAGCGGGACTATGTTAGGTGGGATCGGTGCTTCGTCCTTGGCGTTTGGTGACTTTTCCTGTATTAAAACCGACTTGTTTTATGGTACACAACATATTAAAACAGCTGATGTCAACACACTGAGTGGCTGATCACGTGTCTAGTATAATGCAATATTAAAAAAAAAAATCGTTTTAGAAATAAAACTGATCTTGGGGGCTATTTTTTCTAATATTGAAAGAACTGAAAAGTTTGGCAATGTGTTATTCAAGACCTTCCGGTATTAAGTACAAGTACAACAGTCTGACATGGTTACACTGAATGGATGAACATCGTCGTCTTAAGGTTGGATTAGAGAAAACTTGTGGGAAAAGCATCAAACGCACAATAAGAACGACCAATTCATTAGTTACTGTCCTTTACTCTTAACGAGATTTCAAAGCGCACCGCTGCTGAGTACATGTGAACAAGGACATAGAGGGAAATTGTATATTCAACGAGCTGGGAGCTACAAAGCATCAATGCCACGAAGGAAGTTCGAATATTCAGCGCACGCAAAAACACGCTTCCGATACTTGGGCAGACGCTTCCTGAGGTGCTTAGCAGACCTAGAGAGCACACCACCAAGCGACATTGACTCTTCTCATCAACTGAAAGCGCATAGGTGAAGCCCTCCCTCGTAGTAGCACAAGGGGCCAGAATGCCTCAATGATGCCATAGAGGCGGCCACTTAACCTACCTACGGACCTAATTTAATGTGCTTGTGTCTTTTGGGCTACAATAAGGACTAAGTTGTCGCTCATAAAAGAAATACTTTGTTCAGGCACAATGAACGAGGGGAGGGCGAACAATGTTGCTTTAAATGGAACCAGTTGTCAAATCTCTTACATTCGCTTTATGAAACCGAAGACGAAGTATGCATCAATCTATTTTCTCTGTATTGCCTCCAACTTGTTTACCATCTCGTTCCATAGTAACCATATCTATAACCGGTTCAAAGAGCCAGCCGTACCGTCCTCAACGTACTGGAGAGTGCAGTAATGCACTAATCAAATGGCATTGTGTCGGCAATGAAACGTTGCATCGGCGCCCTTGGCAGCACGCGCGCTGGCGTTCGATTTGGCAGCTTCTCGCTTCTCGCACAAAGTGGCTGAAATTCGCAATGAGCCCACACCACTAGCCAACTCAATGCGAATGTCGTATATGTAAATGATTGTTAGCGCATTTTTAATTAGGTCTCGCGTTCGAGCCGCACGCGTCTATTGGCCACAAGCGCTCTGGCGGTTGATAGGAAAACGCAGTCTACTTCGCAGTTGACCAGATTTGGTAGGGCGGAATTTCACTTTGTTCGCAACAGAAAAAAGCTCACAAAACGTGATATAGATACAAATAATTGACTTTTTACGACTAGTTTAGGCAGCGGCAATTAAATCGCTTTCGTAGTTCTTTTTCATATTTCATGTTGTGACGCATATGTAAGGCGTGCTTGCTCGGCTGCCTCTTCGCATGATCAATTAAGATCGCATTTGAAAAGTGTTGTTGTACAGGAGGAAGCAATAAACTCGTCGCTGTTTCCGCTTGCGGGTGAGTGGGTGTGCGAAGTGGCCGAAGGTGCTGAAGTGCTATGGCGGCAACGCCAAGTGGGTCGCCAATGAGCTATTAAAAAGACATGAATCAATTAAAGCACGGCAAATATGCTGCTTCTGGTTTGTGGTGATTGCTTGGCAGCAAATAATTTGCACCCAATGCTTTGGCGTTTTAACGATAAACTTAGCATTGAACTTGAGGAAATGAGTTGCAATTGGGAGAGAAACCGACGACCAAATTCTAGTGGCTGCGCGCTGGCGCAACGCGTAAGGCAGCAAAAACAGTTGAATGAAAAATCGTGTTGATTGCTTTCATTTTGCTTGGATATGAAAACGAAATTCACGTTAAGTGTACCAAGAATAGTTCTGAACTGTCCAACACTAAAATAACACAAGTGCAACAATATTTGTAAACATTTATACCGACCAGTGCTACGTGTGTTTAAAGGGTTAAACACTAAAAATGTGCACTTCGTAGATATTAGTGCGAACCAGCCTTCATTCGCACGATATCTGTCGCACACGATTTGGTATGTATGAGTAAGTAATATACAGCAGCTGCCAAAAGTGTTTACGAGATTTTGTCGGTCAGGAAGTTCAAGGAAGTTTTTACATACAAAAAATTACAAACGAACGAGCGAACAATTTGAAAAGAGCCGTCTTGAGTATTTCGTGTGGCCTTTCCGATTTCTTTTACAAACTTTATGCGATTCGGAGGACTTTTTACTAGGTCGATCGGTGTTTCTGAAGTTATTTTCTACAATGCCTCTCCTTTTTAAGACGGACCACAGATGACCTATCTGTTTGTGTCAGGTGATTGGGCATGGTCACTTTAAAATGTTATTTGTAATTTTTTGTCCACCTTTTGCTAGCTATTTGTCTTTGTCGTGCATGAAAGTAGTGAAAGTGAAAGGACTAGAGACCTGGTTTAATTTGCTTCTAAATTCCTTAAGAGTTCCCACTTCAATTTCATAGAAGCAGCCCAAGCTTCAAGCGAGCGGCATCTCAGTTTGTTCCATATCATGGTCTTGGATTTCAACTTGCTTGTCTAACCAAGTGCTATGTTTTCCATAATACCCTGGACAATATGCATAATTTTTTTTTTCAACGAACTCTCCTTTCGTCAGTCATCAACCGGGCGCTTTGCGTAATTTTTAGCAAAATCCAATCTGAGCTTACGATATCGATTATTCAACAATGTGTTTTTGTACTGATCCTGGTCTCAAAAAAAATTTCTTTTAAAGTCCTTTGAACAGTTTAAGCGTGCACTTACATATTTAATTGATTTTGTGTCACTTCTGTGGTGTGTGCAGCAGCGTCAATGACAGCAATTAAAATCCATCTTTGCACAATACTCCAAACTGCCAGAGATAACTGTTTATTTCGACCATTTTCTTTCAATCTGGGACTTAAGTTCAGCCGTCTTTAGTTTTTAAGGGGGTAGTCAGGTAGAATCGACCATGTTTTCAAGAATTTTTTTTTCATACAAATTTTTATTCCACATTAAAAATATTTGTATATGTTATTGTACATAGTTTTGAGTACTGGACACAATTTTTTTTATAATTTTTCGTTTATATCCGGGGGAGATATGGGCGACCGGAAGACGCCATTTTAAAATCTGGCTGACACGATTTCTCCATTTTGGATGATCTGAAACATACCAAAAAAATTTCATTTTGAAGTACAAATGAATGGCTCTCGTTTGAACTATAACTGTAAAAAAATATTAATAAATAAACATTTAGTGCAATTGTAATGTTTTTTCCTCTTTTTTGCTTGTTTTTTGTTAATAATTGTGTCATAACGTTGTTACATAGAAATGGACAATAATGATCGTAGTTCACGCGATAGCCAAATCTTTTCTGAAAATATAAAAAAAAAAGTTTAAGCAAATCGGTGCAGTAGATCGGCCGTAATCGTGTCAGCCAGCTCAAAAAATACTGTTTCACTTCACGCGCCAGGTGTGCGATTTCGATTTTTTTTTTTAAATCTACCTTACTACCCCCTTAATAAAACCGATTGTTATTTCTTGTTAAGATGAATCACTATTAATCTTTTTTGGCATTTTTTTTAAATATTTTTGGCACATTTTTTATCTTATTTTAAATTAGAAAATTTCGTAAGCGTCGTATTTTTAATAGTTCGTATTTTTAAAAGGAATATATGAAAATAGGTCCATCCAAATATTTCTCATGCGAACATGATCGTATATGTTCCAGTTCGTTACATGATAATGTGAGTGATCGATCAGTGATTTACAAAATTAAATTTAAAAAAATAACTATGAAAATCGAGGAGACTGTGCGGAAAGTTTCAAAAATCTTCTATTTACACCAGAAAAGATTGCCATTGCCCTACTCACAACAATTCTGTAGTTAGTCTATTGATTGGGATATTAAAAATTTGCTAAAGTCGGTACAAAACGTTCAGGAAAATTAGAAAAAAAACAAGAAAAAATCTGGTTATAATAAAAGAAATGTAAAACCTGGCCAAACTGCAACATCATCCTCCTCATCCGGCTGATTTAGCTCTACCGATTAGGTAAAAAAAATTAGCACGTTTTAGCCACTAGTTCAGTGAATTTGTATCGTAAGTGAGAAACAAATATAATTCTCCATGGCTTGTGTATTTATCCATTATTTATATTCATCTATAGTAGTTTATATTTATTTGAATGCATTAGAGAAATCCCAAGCGATATAACCGAACTCGAGAGATCGTCAAGTCGAAAAGGAAGCGCGCGGGCTCCCTGCCCACTTGATCGTGTGCAGGCTCGTTAATCCAAACGCCGGGGATCTTCGCCAAAAAACATAAACACACAAATTATAGCATCGACCGCATCGGAACCAGCAACAACACTCATGAACATCTGCTAACAGCATCAGCCGTTCGGCCTGCAAATCTTCTACGCGATCCGCACTCGCCGCGCATCGTTGTGTGAACATTGGATTTGTTTACGCGTGTCGCGGTTTTCCGGTTGCGCTGCGAAGGGCCGCAGTCGCGGCGCGCGTGCAGTGCGTGTGCGAAATTTGCACTTGGGAAGAGTCGGCGAACGAACGCCAACGCAATGACGACAGCAACGCTGATTTGGAGCTGGGCGCTGAGTCTTTTGGGTGAGTGCATTTCGCAATAAAAGTTCGGGCCTGACATGCGGAAAGTGTGCCGCATTTTATGGCCGCCACTGTTGAAACGATTTATTGTGCGTAGTTCAAATAGTCAAAGTATTTGCCATCGCAACAAAATTTCAATTACACCCGTCTGTTTCCGCCCATCTTTCGCAATTAAAATTCCTTTCTAACATTTTACATTTTGATCAAATTTATGATTTAATGTTTATTGTGTGTATTTTCTGGCTGCTGTGTGCTGCTTGTAATATACAACAAATATACACATATTTTTGATTTACTTAATTTAATTTAGTTGAATTTCTTGGAAATATTTCCGAAATACGTAATCGTGGATATTTTTAAAATGGCATGACATGGTGTCTGCGACACGTTTAAGCCCGAATACAACACTTTCTAGAACAGCTAAATAACAAACCGCGTGAATAATTATAAAACAAAAAAATACTGCATAAAAATCAAGAATTTACTGAAGAGTCTTCGAGGAAAGCGAAATGAGCCAAGAACACCAACGACAACAAGAAATCGACATGCGTTTTATTTTTAGTCGCAGCACGTCACACACGCGGGGCGTATGCGTGATTAATAATTTGGTTATGGCAATTTTTAAATTTGCTCCTCCTGCCTACTGGCCACTTAGCGCGAACATAAAATGTTCAGCATTTCGTTGAACTGTGCCGTGGCACCGCACCAAGGACACTGGTGTCGCTCGTTGGCCGACGGCGTCTGCGAACTTTGGCTGTAAATCAAACATTTATGCTCGGTGCTGCACATCATGTCCATCATCAGTCGTAGGCGTCATCGATGCGTATTTGGCGTCTACGTTAGCCAGCATTACTTTGGCCATGAAATAGGAAATTGTTGCTAATTGTTCTTGGCTTACGAAGCGCTGAGCAATGAATTGTGGGGTTTCAAGAGGCACCAGAGTTCAAGAAAATTTGTTAAAATATAGAAATACTGACGTATTCGTATCGCCGAGATTGTTAAAGATTTTAATCGAATGTTGAAATCGTGCCGTATTGCAGTGAAGGGTTAGACTCTGTGTTTTCAAATTTTAAACCGATTTGCTTTTATGAACATTCAGTGTTTCTTGCCATATTTCAGAATCGTTCAAGGGTTTGTCATGAATGTAAATTCGGTGTAGTGTCATTCACAACGACTTCGCTTACATCTTGGCTATAGTCCTACAAAACTTGCGATGAACTGAGTCGATTGAAAACAATTATTGCCAGAAGCTAATGGGTTTTAAAAGTGTAGAGAACCCAAGTTGGAAAAACATAAATCTAGCTATTTTTAGCGATTTCTTTTATGATAACTGTCTCGGCTTAAAATATTAGTGCAATCGAACTAATTATTCACCGTAACCTCTAACAAAAACTTAATTTTTTGTTTAGTCATTTGTTTCATATTTTTTTTACGTACTCTAATCCAATTATTCAATTATTCAAAGATAAATTTTTTTTGTAGGTTCTCAGTTTTAGGAATAATACGAAATGAATAAACTGACACGTTTTTTAATGTCATATCTTTAAATAGTAAAGAACGCAGAAGCAGAAAAAATATATTTTTAATTTGACTTTTTACATCAATTCAGATACATTTTTTCAATAATTTTAGCTGACGTAAATGAATTGACAACAACGAAATGGTTGCTGTCATAGGACAACATTCTAAAAAACAGGGTCCGGTAATACAATATAACAAAATGATTACGGAATATTGTTGATATAACCGTACCTAGTCTTCTGAGCGATAAATTTCAAAATGTCACTTTTTCTAGTAAAAAGCTGTAGCAGAAGGGTTAATGTCTGTCATGTTTTGTTTCGAAACTCCCGAAATTAGCTCCGCAATGCAAACATTGCCTGGCTTGCCGGGCATACATTAGATCATGACAGTAAAATATGGAAACGGCCAAAAAATCGGTGACCACTCTTACAGTCGTTGTATCACACACTTATAAGGTGACCATGGGTTCGAATATTTATACGTTGAGATTGAAATATCAACGACAATCTGTGAAAATTTGAACTTGAAGCCAAATGACAAATCGAATGGCCTTAATAATGGCGAATGGTATATAAGAATAGCTTATTTTTGCAAAAACATATCCCAATATATATGTAGGTATGTACATATGTGTATCTATGTATATATTATTAGTTTTGTCTAGAATCACCAGAAGACAAATTAATTGCTAAGTTGCAGTTTAAATTAGATTTATTGCGCTTATTTGAGCTTCAACGACAGGTGGTGAACAACAGTAAAACAGTAAAAACAATACTGACATATTCTACCATTTCAATGTAGCTATAATGGTGTCACTTCGAATTTTGACATGTGGCAACAATTTCCTGACGTTTTCGATTCACAAATGTATGAAAATGTGGGTTCCTTTTCTGATGTTTAAAAATAGATAATTGAAACAAAGTAAGAACGGAAAATCACAAACAAAATGTTTGCAAAAGATGTTTGTGTGCGCGTACGGAGAGCTGCCTGTTGGATTTGTTTGTGAAGCTCTCGCAAATTTCTTGGGGCGGCTACTTATTAATGTTTGTGACGCATGTCTGCAATTTTTTGATTTTGTGATATTTTTAAATATTGCAATAGCAATTAAATTTCAAATAGTATAAAAACTGCAATACCCACATTCACATACACATCGATATATCGACTTACTGAGACATAAATTAACATATTAAATCGATGCACTACTCAAATGAAAACAAATTAACAATAAAGTGCAATATTTGTCTTTATTCATTAAGTCTGGATAGTCTGAAAGTCATATTATTCCATTAGATCCCGGTACCAGTTGCGCCCTCTAAGCTTTGGATACAATATTATTTTCGACTCGACCCAAAACAATGTCTAAATTAATTTAAGCCCGCGATCTGTCTAAACTCATTTTGTACCCAATGGCCCGTCGTAGGTGCAATTCTTCAGATTTTTTGTAAAGTAGCCCCGAAAGCACAGCGGGTAGCGCGCTGGCTTCTCATACCGAGCGCCCCGGGTTCGATTCCTGGCTTGGGCTGGAAAAAACACTCATCTACTTCTGTCGCTATCCACATGAAGGGAATGAGAATTAAAAGAATCGCACAAGTGCGCTCTTGGCAGGCAATGGCAAAAGCTCCAAGTGTGAAAGAAAAACTGTCCATCGCCGTTCGGATTCGGCGTTAAACTGTAGGTCCGCTCCCCTCCCTTTCCCCACCGTTTGAAATGTGTGTTGTATCACATGTTGAAAAAACAGTGTTGCATACGCATTTCAAACGGGTGGAATCTGTGGTATCACAACGGGCCCGTTAAGAGGCCTAAGTGTGTCTCATACAGAGGCAGCCACCGCAACCTAATCTAACCTAGCCCCGAAAGAACTGTTAGGGAAAATTCTTACTAGTTTGTAAATAGGCAACTGCTTTTACATTTATTCGCCAAAAATTTATGACATTTAGCGTCAGGTAACTCCACCTAGATGGCTTAAAACAGCTCAAGATAGTTCTATCTCGACGCGACTCCCCCGAATTACCGCTCTGAGAACCACGACAAGTCCAATATGAACCTAGCTATATCCTTGATGCACAGAGAACTGCGTAAAACTGAGAAAGACTGGTGAGTCAAGAAACTTAAGCATACTTTTGGCAAGGCAAGGCCATTGACACATGAGGTGGAAGACGGTATCTCCCTCCTCCTCGGAGCCACAGCCTCGGCAAAAGTCCTTATGTTGCACACCTAACCGTTCCGTGTGCCTGAAAATTAAGCAGTGCCCCGTAAGCGCGGAGACCGTCGTGCTATTGGAGTCACGACCGCGTCTGCCCGATCTAGTGAGTTCGTCGGCCTCGCTGTTGCCCTGTGACCCGAAACCCACCAAATCGTCACACGTGAGTTTCCAGCTAAAGTGAAAACGTAGTTGCGGCAATTAAGAACTAGCTTTGATATAGTAAACAGTGCTTTGATTGGCGTGGTTCGGAGAACCCCGGTAATCGAAATGGCTGACATTCTCCTGACATTGCCGTATAAAGCCAAGACATAATACAAGGCTGAAGTCCACACCTTCATCCCAAGGCCTCTTTACAGCAGTAGAGAGCACAAGAAGCAGGTCGGTGGAGAAAGGACCCAAACTTGCGGCGTACCTCTCCTAACGAGCCTTTGTATTACCTATGGAAGAGCCTATAATACGGTTCGAAGTTAATTTCCGACAGAGCCCCAACGATGTCGATCCGATTTCAAGAAACGCAGCCAGTAAAAACTCTTTGTGAGACAAAGCTGTACCACCGATCGGGTCCCGGAGATTTAAAGGGGCTGAAAGAGAAGGGGCTGATGATGAGAATTAGTAAGTATAAAGGAGCAAGAGTGAATATCGGCTTGGACGAGCACAGATGGACTGTGATCAACCTTCTATGTGTTCCTCGCAAAAATGGGTGTGGAGAAGACCCTCTAAGGTCTCGGTGCCCGACTCAGTCCAGTGACCATCCTCTTTTTGGATACAGTCGAGTCCTAACGGGGACATCTTGAGAATTTTGCAAAGTCTACTAGTCTCGGAGGAGCTACTGATCTCTTAACAGAAGTTCCTCCAATTTTGTGCCGAGAAGATACTAACAAGGAATTAACATTGGAATTAAGCAATGTTTGCTCATTACCCCGATTCCTAATCACTAAATCAAATGCGATTAAAAACTCACCCCGCTCGTTGGTGTCCGTACTACCCTGTTGGCATGCGCGCCGATTCCTTGGGGGAAGCCTCTGTAGCCAGAAGCTTCAGCATCTCATGAGGGGGTGAAGCTCCGTGCTCGCGCGCCATATAGCTAGAGGTGATCCAACAATCCTCAGAGCACACCGAAGCTACTATCGTGGTGTTATCCTCGTCAGATAACCTGGGAAATAAAAAAGCGTTAAGCTTGCTTTTGGTAATAATGCACGTCCTAAGTTTACCTCGACCTTCCATATACACTACACGATAGCCAATAAGATGAAGCCCGCAAACCGGACCATTGATGATTAAGCATCGACGGTAGCGGGTTCTTGGTTTCCGCTTAGCACATAGCCCTAATATACTCTGAGTGAGATAGTATCGAGCCCGTAACTTATCTCACCCTGGTTGGCTTTCATCGGGGCAAGCGACTCCTCATTTGTGATGATAAGTGCTTCATGAATGTTAACCTTTGGCTCGCTTACCTTTACAACCTTCCAATTCCGGGTCGGGAGGTCAAGGTTGTTTGAGCTGCAGCAAATCTAGAATTTCGTCCAGAGAAGAGGGTTCTGCTGAGATCCAGGCCTTGGATCGTAGGCGATTGGGGATATGGCCCTTAGTGACGGTCGCAAGCTTAGCGCTGGGTCAGACCTATCTCAGCTTTTCTATCGCAAGCCTGTAGAGATCCGCTGAGCGTTGAGCAGAGCATGCGATGAACGCAAGGAGGCCATGCAAGGGTTGACACAAACGTTCATGAGGTAGTGTGTTCAGAGCCAGACCGAAGCTAATTGGGAGTCAATCTCAACCAAACCTATGCCATCAACTCAATGACGACGGAGCAGAAATGTACCCTAAGGCCTGCTGAACGGAGATGAACTGTAACCTTAAACCAGAGCCGTTCACCCTGGTGGTACTGGGCAATCAATTGTCAAAAGATAATGGACATGACATGTCCACTATGACGTCTTTTTGCGTGGGCGTAAGTCTGGTGTTCGAACCGAAAAGTAAAGAGCACCAGCAGGGGTGTGGGTATAGATCATTAAGCGTTACCCAGGATGTCCCACGCGTAAAAATTTACGCTTCATCTATCCTACCCACCAAATTCAATCTTTCAACTTATGAGTTATTCAATCTCTCTTTTCGTGACAACAAGCTCTATTCATTCCTCTTCGAGATTTTTTCCAGTACCTAATTTTTAATAGGGTTCTGGACTTTTAGACGTATTAAACGTGCCCTAATTAAATTGAATGCCATCATCCTTGTGCCGTTGCAGAAAATTTTTGGAAGGAAAAGTGAAATGCTTGGTGACATAATGTTTACAATTATAACGATGATGGTCCAAAGTTTTATTTTTTTTTTAGTTTTATGGACGTTAAAGATTAAAATGGTTGTTTTCTGATTGAAGCAATTATTCGATATAATCGAGACAATCTCGAACAATTCGTGAATAGGGATGGTTGATCAATTAATTTTTGTTAGTTTGCAGAGTTTTTTAATACTTCAGGTCGTACAGTAGTTAGAGCCTTTGCCGCCAGGGATATTAATTTGTCACCATATAAATCCTAAGTACAACAGTGGATTAAATTGACGACAAATACGATTACATGTATACATTTCCCGCAGATATATGGAAAATCAAAAGTGTTTCGAAACCCACTAAAAGAGCTTTCTGTTTGTTGTTTTGCAGCTGTGTTGGCGGCCAGCGTAGCTGCCGACACCCCGACTGGCTACTTTCGTGAGGTCTGCAAGTACCGAAAGGGGAAATTGGTGAGCTTGTTGCAATGGTTTGTGTACCGTTCATAATCGATGTTCCCCGCTGTTCCAGCTGCAGCCTGTGAGTGAATATCGGCGTCGTTTGTATGCTGTGCGCGAACAAATGCAGATTCGCGCATCCCTGCAAGGTCCCGAAATAGAAGCGTACATACTTCCCCCCTACGACGAACATTTGAATCAGGAAGTGGCCAGGCGCGATCACCGGCTGCAGTACCTGACTGGCTTCACCGGCGCGCATGCCTTTGCCGCAATTACGCTGAAGGGCGCCGCTCTGTGGGTGGAAAATCGCTACGTGCAGCAAGCGGACGGTGAGCTCGACTGTGACTGGGAAATCTATCGCATGAACGATACAGTGAAAATCAGCGATTGGTTGGCCGTAAGTACACACGTCGAGGGAGAAGAAAGATTCTTTAGTTATTAGATGAGAACACTTGTACACCCAATACCTAGGCACATCTCTATCCGGAGCAGCGTGTTGGAGCGGATCCGCACATAGTGCCCCACCGCTTGTGGATGCAGTGGGAGGCTGAATTGAGCAACAAGTTGCTGACGTTGACCAAGATCAATAATAACCTCGTCGATCTGGTGTGGGGCAGCGAGCGCCCGCCGCCGGACATGGTGACCATTAAAGTGCAGGAGCGCCAATTCGCCGGCGACCGATGGGAGGACAAGGTCACAGAGCTGAGGAAAAAGTTGCAGCATCACAAGTGCGACGCAATGATCATAACGTCGCTGACAGAGATTGCCTACTTGCTGAATATTCGCGGGCGCGATATTCCGTTTACGCCAGTGGTGAAGGTAGACAGTGTTTGTTGTTTGATTTCGTTTGAACTGAAAGTAAAGTCTAATATTTACTGTATGTTTTGTTTGTGTACAGTCTTATCTCATAGTCAGCCACGATGAGATCTTCTTCTATGTGGACCGCTTCAAGATAAATCTCGGCATTGACTTGCACCTGCACACGGACTGCTTCAACGAGCGCTGTGTGAAGTGAGTTTGCACAACAATCCCGTTTGAATTTATTTTAATTTGATTTGTGTTTTGTAGAATCAAAGAGTACTACAAGGTCTGGAATGACATACGTACATATGTTCAAATCTGGAAACGTGTACTCGTACCGGCACCCTGTGTGCAGGATCTAGGCGCGTCTGAGGCGATTTTCTCAGCATTCCCTTTGAAGATTGTATACGAACACATGTCGCCCATAATTTTTATGCGTGCTCAAAAAAATCCCGAAGAACAGCGCGGCATGCGCGAGGCTCACATCAGGGATGGTGCTGCCATTTGCGAAGCCATGAGTAATCTGGAAGTGAGAGTAAGTAAGATGCTCTCTGTAAATAAATTGGGGTTCATAAATTAAAAGCATTATTAATTAATTATGATCATTCCTGCACCGGCCTTGAGACTCGCAAATAAGAAGCCATAAATCTAGAAAACAAACCATAATTCATAATTGCGTACGAATCGAATTTTCAGTGTTAAAAAAGAAAGAATTTGTTTCGTAAATGTTAGTGTTTTGCACGATGAATCAAAAATCAATCTAGATCTAATTACTATTATTCTGATTTATTCCAAGAACAGGTTACACTTTCCGCTTTCCTGCATTTTCCTTTTTCTATTCCATTCAACTTATGGTTCTCGTATTTTTAGTTCTTCACTGAACAATGGACGGAGGAGAAAATAAAATACGAAATCGAACGTTCACGTCTGTCGCAAAATCATGCCCGCGGCCTGTCCATGCGGTCGGTGATCGCCTTCGGTGAGCATTCATCTTTGCCGTACTACATTTCCAGTAATGTAACGGACATTGAGGTGACTGATCAGAGCTTACTGGTGATTGAATCCGGCAGCCAATACTATGAGGGCACCACGGACGTGTCGCGCACCTTCATTTTCGGCGAACCGACGCCAGCCATGAAGCAAGCCTACACCAATGTCCTGTCGGGTATTTTGCGATTGACGCAGCTCAAGTTTCCCTCCGATTTGAAACCGTCCAAAGTGGATGCTTTAGTGCGCAGTCCGGTTTGGGATGCCATGGCTGATTTCCCGCAAGCGACGGGCAATGGTATAGGTGCCTATGGCGCTGTAGAGGAACGTGAGTATTGCAATCGCAGGAGACGCAATCAGTAAATAAATGTGATTAACGTTCTATGTTTTACAACAGCACCAATCTCTGTTGCTTATGGCGAAGATAGCTCATATCACTTCAAAGAAGGCTATTTCTTCTCCAGTGGTGAGTTCTTGATATTCGAGTCGTATACCGTAAGATCGAAGATAATGATTGGTTTTTCCCCTCAGAGTCTGGTTACTATCGGAGCGGAGAGTTTGGAGTTAGGCTGAAGAATGTACTCGAAGTCGTGGATACCGGGCACACCCATCCGTCTGGTGTGAAATTCTTAGCATTCCGTGATGTGACCTTTGTGCCTTACGAACCGAAATTGATCGATGGTACTCTGTTAAGTGCGATGGAGGTGAAGATGAATAATACATCGCGATGCAGCAATTTACAGATAATACATACAAATTGCACTGATTTTGCAGAAACGTTGGCTCAACGAGTACAATGCCAAGATACGTGAGCTCATTGGCGAAGAACTGAAGCGGCAGGGCAACATGCAGGCCTTCTACTGGATGATGAACAAGACACGGCACATACGCGAATATCTGCCCGAAGAAGAGTACCGGGCGGCTACTGGTGCTGGCAACCGAATACGCAGTTTTCTCACAATAACGGTGCCATCGGTTTTGCTGGGTCTCACAGTCTTCGGCAGCTTCCTGCGATGGCTGCTATAAGGAATTCGGCGCAGCATGAGTAGAGAAATATATAGTAAATAGTTTGGAATTAATTCTACATATATATGTTTATTGTAGTAGGCACAATTCGTATTACAAAATATGAGTGGATTTGAGACTAACATTACATGTAGGCCTGTCGTTATAAGAACTTATGTATTCTAATTTATATGCTATGAAGATGGATAACAAAATGTTGTGATTCAAACAAATCGTAAACGTATATACGTAGTAGACCGGAAGGGAAGAAAATTAACCTTAATAGTCGTAAGGCTGTAAATTTGTGTACCTAATAGTAGGCATTGTATCAAAATGTATTATTTTTGTAATAAATTCTTAAGTGCACCGCGCACTTCCGCCAATAATTTTGACCTCTGAAAATTGTTATTGAACGCGGCAGTCGATGAGTTCGAGTTTTTCTTCTTTTCTCAACAGACTACAAGGTGTACAGCTTTCAAATGGTTTAACTTGTAGATTTGTAAAACCATCCCGTGTGTTCCTAGCAGCTGGCCTTCTGCACATGCTGCTTGGTCATCCACGATTAGTACTGCTTTTTGGGTTCCTTTCAAGTACGAGTAGTAATTTTAGGATTCGATTACAACAGATGCTGGAAACCGAAATTTTTTTAAAGGCATTTAGTGAAATGTTCTCTATAGGAAAGGCATGAAGAGTCTAGTCTTCGAAATATCTTATGTTCTGAAAATGTAAACTAACAATAACTTTCGTCTGCTTAAACAGTTTCAGGAAGATTAAAGGTTTAGACTTAGGCTTTGAGGTTTAGATTAAGACTTGGAAAAATGTAAAGTAATTCAATGTAATGTTTGCCTTGTGGGTTCCATAACTGTTCGTAAATATCTTTGCATGTAGTTTTTTTTTCAATTTCAGCTGCAGAAGTAAGTGACTGAAGGCTTAAATCTCTATGAAAAAAGTTGATTTTTCTTAAAAATAAATGAGTTTTATGAACTTTTATCCGTCGTATCGCCCGCTGAATGACACAATGTATCGATTTGTAGAAAACCAGTTGTCGTTCAGGTCCAAAAATTCCAGTTCTCATGCCTTGATTTCGTTCCCCATCACTTAATAACGTAGCATGATCAAAATATACTAAGAATTTATACATTATTTTCCATTCAGAATCTGGATTTAAGCTTCCACACACACTTTTGTAATACGTGCATTTCTGCGTCAGCAATGAACTCACAAATTACTTGGCTATCGAATACACTAAAAGCCAATAATACTCAATCATGATGTCAGTAAACGACTCTATCGGACTGATTTATCAATTAAAATTTCGTTGTGCTCTGTGAAA
The DNA here is from genome assembly GCA_963668005.1 of Melieria crassipennis. Lineage (NCBI taxonomy): Eukaryota > Metazoa > Arthropoda > Insecta > Diptera > Ulidiidae > Melieria > Melieria crassipennis. The sequence continues at coordinate 81,610,439 of OY764961.1, read as the reverse complement.
CCAAAAAATACCAATGAAAACAAAAGTTAATTTTCTGATAAGATTAACTCTTTCGTGCCTAAGCCTCAGTTTATTGACATTCTTGTTGATTTTTGGCAGTTGCGGACTGCTGTTGTGATTAAAAATCATCATAATAATAATTATAATAATTGACTGGCACGACAGCCCGCTTACGCGAGACTAAGGCCTAGCTTCCCGCAACCACCCGTGTTGTGCGTGTGAATTTGTACGCGGGTAGAAGGGACCTACAGTTTTTATGCCGGTTCCGAACGGCAGGTTGGGAGCTTTATCATAGGCAATTTTTGCTCTCAGAGGTTTGCCATTTCCAGCTGAGAGGACAGCCACCGAAAGAGAAAACGAGTTTTCCCGTTATTTTTTTTAGGTGTTATTACAGGCAGTATTTGAACCTGCGGTTTGCTGCCTTCGACTCGCGGTCCAACGCACTAACCAACTGAGCCACGGCGGCTGCCAAAATCATCATAATTTTAGTAAATGTGTTTTTGTTTTATAAATATGTGTTGATATTTTGTGTAGAGAAACTAATTTTTTTATTTGATAAATGGTCTACAATATTTTAGTGTGTTATTGATTATCTTCTGGACTTGTGTTACCCTGATTCGGACAGTTGTGCGCGCACGGTCTGAAAGGGTTAAGATGGATGTGTGCGGAGCATTCGGGTGCCTTTGGCAATTTGGCGCTATCGAAGAGTTAGTATCAGCGAAGCACTGTTCGAAGTTGGTGCGACTCAGGAAGGCTTCCCTCAGAGAATAGCGAGAAACTTGTCTTAGATCAGCCACTGCCATGGAGTGGTGATTTGGCGTTGTACAAAATGCTGAAATTCGTAGATCTCCTTGTGGCCGTAATAATTCTGAAATACGCTGCGCTCGTGCGCTGCGACAAGGTGCAGGAGGTCGAGTTGACCAATAACTGGACTTTAAGAAACCAAAACAGATGTAAGTGCCGAAAAGTGTGACTCACAAAAGCATCCTAAAAATCGGTTAGCATAAAAATGCGCAATTCGTGTAAAGTTCGGGCAGTGTTGAATGCATTGACTGTGATTACTGTGCGAAGTTTACGGTTGTACTTAACTCATAAACCCATAAACTAGTGAATAATTGAGAACGAAAAATGTTATGGCCACAATTACCGCAATGGCCTATAATAAGAAGTGCCTTTATATGATTGAATGAAATGTATAAACGGTGGGAGACTCCACGGTGGTTGACCCAGTGTCGACTGGTGCAACGCACACAGTGAAGTGAAGTAAGTGAAGTGTGGTGAAGTAAACAGTGCTAGTAAACAGTTTGCACAATATTTCACCGCCGGGCAGAAGAATACAACTTTGGAATCGGCGTGCCGCACCGTATCGGCTTATCAGTCTGGCATGGTCGAAGATAATTTCAGCAGCCTCAATCACGCACGGAGGCAATCAAAGTTATTTGATGATAAGATACCCGTGAGCCAAAAGCATGTCCCGCTGAAATTCTGTATACAGTCGTGCACATGTATACAAAGCAAATAAGAGTGCTAGCCAGGTACACGCAGGTTTTTCCAAATGTTTCCATTTTCAATATTCACAAAAGTTAGTAATACTTTTAGGTTAGGGTTAGCTCACATAGGCGAAGCTTGGCCCCAAAAAGGTAATGCCGATGGTTGACGGATTGGTCAGGTCAACCAGAAAAGAGGCTCTAAAGTGGCGAAGTCTCCCATGCACCAAGGCAGGACAATGGCATAATCTTAAGATGCGAAACATCCTCTTCCGAACTGCAGCTGCGGTAGTGCCCGTTGAAGGGGAGATCCAATCGCTGAGGGTCCTTTTCACAGGTCCCACCACCAGTTCAGAATGTTACTTGTGAAAAAAAGGTTAAAAAAGGGAAAATCGTAATCAGTTACCAGCTGCGAAGGGTGTAAGGATCTTGGTGGGAAATGAGTCCCAATTCGGCGAATTGAATATACAAGGAAAATACACAAGCCTAGTGAAAAAAACTCACACCGAAAATGGTTATGGTAAAGCTCTACAGGGTAAAATAGAATTACAGTCGTGTTGGGTATAGTGAACACCCTATATAGTGAACACCTCGATATAGTGAACACCCAAATTCTGACATGGAGCCTCTAAATCATGAACAAAATTTTGAAAACAATTTCAAGCAAAAAGTGTGTGTTGAGCAAATAAAACGAGTTTTTGAACAAAAATTTTAACCTTGATATAGTAAACAACCTCAATACTGTGAACAGACCTTGCAATAATTAGTTCACTTTATCCATTGACGAGTGTGTTCGCTCGACTTGGTGGTACTAAGATCAGCGATATTGACGACCCTACGGATGAACTTGATCAATACTTCAGGAGAACTGCACTTAATTATAGAACACTTCTTTAAGCTCTGTTTTTTTTTGTAAAAGAAACTTCATTGAATTTGACTTTATTCTCCAATTTTATCCTGAAACAACTTGAATATGGTAACCAGTGCGATGCGATATTTACTGATGTTGCAAAAGCCTTTGATCGGGTTAGTCACAGCATCGTACTCAACAAACTTGTTCAGATGGGATTCCAGTCGAGCTTCCTTTAAGGGGCTCGCTTCCTGCCTCACTGACAGAACTCAGTTCGACCGCATAAACAGCACAATGTCGGATGTTGTAAACTTTACCTATGGAGTACCTCAAGGCAGTCACCTAGGCCCACTTCTATTTCTGATATTTGTTCCTAATGTCTTTTTGTAATCAAAAAAGGGTATATGTTTTCCTAAAGTTCATACTATTAGCTTTCATTTGACGTAAAAATCATCGCCATCTTTGAACTGCGTTTAAAAAACTCGAACTTCCCGGGAAAAATCCCTTGGCACTTTTTCATGTACTGAGGTCCTCTATCAAATGAGATATGTTTGAGCTTGTCCCTGGAAATTTTTTACAATACAAAATTGGTAATATTACTCTTTCACGAATTATGGAAAGAGGATCTGGGAGCTATAGAGCACATAGACTTTATGATTGCCAAAGCAAGGTCTATGCTCGGGTTTGTAATAAGAAACTCGATTGAATTCTATGATATGTTTGCCCTCAAAATCCTATACTTTTTTTTGTTAGATCCAACCTCGAATATTGCAGTATAATTTGGGATCCTCTCTATTCTGGGTATTCCTTAAGAATTGAAAGAATCCAAAAACGTTCACCTTCTGCACTGGAATGATGACGTGCCCGAGTACCTGCCTCTTACGTGGGCTGCCAACATTGGAAAATCGTTCAAAATTGTATTCTATAATGTGTATTAGAGACGTGGTGACATATCACATTAATTGCCATTTTTTTGCTGCATACTTAATACTTTTCAACTTTCCCTCGCAGTACTTAAGATCATGGAATATATTTCGTATTTCCCGTTGTAGAACTAACTACTTCTTGAATGGAACTCAACCGCTGTTTCTGACACGTGAATGAGTTAAATCGTCAGTTGGAGCTATTCGCAGAAAGTAGGGACAGTTTTAAGTTTAAATTAATTGCATTGCTACATAGTCAATACCGCTTATAATTACTTCTATTTAAAATAACTTCTAATAATCTATATATGTAAAAACTAATTGATGAATAAATAAACAAAAAGTGCGAGCAAAGTGACATTTGCGTTTTTACGAATGGATGAATGGCAACAACTGGGATCCTTTCCGCAGAACTAAGCCTAAGGTGAACTCTGCATTTTGTAAGCCATGAATCAGTATATCAGGCAAAGATGCTTAAGCTGATTCGTGCAGCTTATTGATTACCAGGTGTCTGATAAGGCAATTCTTATACCTAATTAAAGGCACCGTTCAGCAATTGATTCTAACCCTAAAATAGATTTTAAATGTGTCCAAAAAGGTGTGCGCGTAGAATACTTATAAATTACTTTGATTTGTGTTAAGAGATTGGGGATTGAGTGGTTAAAAGATTAGACAGTCGAACGTTTAGTCGGTTATTTGATAACCTCAATCATAGAACAAATGGAATTAATAATGTTACGTTCTCTGTGGATTGTGCTTCGAAATAAAACACACTTTAATTCTTAAACGCAGTTAACAACCAGCAATCACTTTATTTAGAAATTCACTCTTTACTGACTTTACACTTGTTACTTATTGGACTACTCTGTGTTGCATCTTTGCTTGCTAAAACCAAACTCTTCTCTCTGTGCTGTACCCGGCTGCCTTTTATACGTGTGTGCCTGTCGCGCAGATCGTTCTCGCACATTCCATTTGGACTCAAAATTTCAAGTATCATCGCGAGTCATCTTTGCCAATGTTCTAGCGAAATTATAGCAAGTCGGCCGTATTCTAAAAATACGCGCCTAAAAGCATGCCCGTAGAAGCATTCTAGTGGCTTGCACCGAGACAGGGTGCTTTATCGTCACAAGTTTAGTCAATGTAGCTCTGAAGAAGCCACTGAGCAGCGATGCCAATAGGGTTTTCAGCTTAACCTTCCTTTGCCCCTAAAAATAATTACGTTCGTTACCTTTGCGTAGATTTCTACGCATACAGGATTTTAGTACCTACATTTTTAGTGTAATATCTAAAGGAAACGAGTACAAAATATTTTTTTTATTATAATTTTTTAAGAAACAAATAACAAAAGAAAATCAATTTACATTAGCTTTTCTTCAATATATTTTACACAAACATTTCGATTATGTTCCTTCTAGCAGATAGATTTTTCTTCTTCTTCATTAGTGATATATTTTTGTTGATACGTGGTATTTTTTCTTTTCATTTTGTTTTATAAAAAATCAACTCAGCTTTTGCTTTCTTTGCTTTGTTCTCGAGCATAGAAACGCGATATAAATGTAATTTTCCGCCAAAATGTATAAACACGCCAAATGCGTAAAAATCTACAAAAGGATAACAAGGATCACTTTTTTCATGAAAGCTCCAAAAAATGTTTTCTTCAATGGGAACCCCTTTTTAATGTAAAGTAATGCAAAAAAATGCTTTTACAAAATTCCAATAAACGGTTTAAAATTACAAATTTTAAAAATAGTCTTTCGTGCGTAGTTTTCTACGCAAGGGACACATAAAGGTTTTGAAATCTCTTACTGAGACTAAGAATCTAGGGGCATGTCATATAAATCTCAGCATTGCCAAGTCCTATGCCATGTTAGCTTTTGTGAGACGCAATAGCTCCGACTTCTCCAATCCCTACACTCTCAAACTGCTTTACACCTGCCTTGTCCGTTCAAAGTTAGAGTTTGCCTCGTTTATTTGGAGGCCATATCACCATTGCCACGTGAATCGCTTGGAACGTATTCAGAAGGTTTTCTACGTTTCGCTCTGAAATCATTACACTTTCAGGATCCTGTTCCATCTTACTTTTCACGTTGTAAACTCATAAATTAAAAAACATTGCAGGACAAAAGATCTATCCTATCTTTGTCATTTGTTTTTGATGTTATTGGCGAGTTGGTTGAGTGCCCTTCTCTCTTAGTGAGGGTTCACTTCAACATCCCTTCTAGATCTCTCCGGCATTTTGATTTATTTAATGTTGGTTTCGTCAAAGCGAGTTATGCTTTAAATGCTCCTATTGTGTAAGATCTAATAGAATTTAATAAGATCTCGAAGAACTCTTTGGTGGACTTCACTACATCTAAAGCAATATTTTTGAGCTTGTTGAACTCTGTTTTTAATTAAGTTATCGATTGTAACGTAATATTATTTTGTTACTTATCCATTATGCTGTTCTTTATTAATCAGTAATCAAACAATTGTTCTTTGACTAAATGAAATGAAATGAAATGAAATCGGAGCACTGATCAAATTAAATGTGTTCACTGAAAAAATTAAAATATAATTTTATTGTGTTTTAAAAATGCTTTCAAATTGTGTTTTTCAAAACCTAGATTTTATATCTTCTTATACAATATAATCTTCACCTCTCTTATAATACGCCGTATGCTATAACCAGGACGTCAAAAACAAAATAGTTATTAAAGACGACAGTAGTGTTAAAGTTCAGCATAACTTATTCAAAAGTGTACGTTCAATGCCGAACTTCCCGGATCGAGTACTGTGAGGTATACCACAGAGCACTTTTGCTACTTAAGCATAATGTTATTGAACGTACTTTGAACGTGGTACAGACTTTCGCCATATCTTGTGCATATATAGATACTTATTGTTTCTCCAAGTCCGGTCACAGTTTTTATAAGCAATATGAGTTAGGCGATTGATTTATTGTAATTTGTATTTTTGTAATTTGGTTTCCTATTAACAGCCATTGAGATAAACATTGCTAAGATCCCTTCTGGGGTGTACACCGCCTTAAGTGGGCTTTTCGGCGATGTCCTGGATTCTAAGAATGACGTCAACTTACGATGGATTGCTTACGACAACTGGACATACTCGAAGTCGTTCAATGGTAAACTTACAATTGTAAGCTCGTGGATTTTTCAATCATTTAAGTAATTCTTGCCATTTCCCAACAAACGCTGCAGTGAACCAGGACGACTTCAAGCATATACGCTCGGTGAATCTGACACTTCATGGCATCGACACCGTGGCCACTGTGCGCCTCAACGATGTGGTTATTGGCGAGACGAACAACATGTTCGTGCGCTATTCGTACGACGTGCTGCGCTATCTGCGGCAGAAAAACGTGCTGGAAATCGAAATCACATCCCCGGTGTGGGCAGCTAAGCAGTTGGCGGATATGCTGTCGGCCAAGGGCGCCAACACGCCGCCAAACTGTGAGGCCCAGCAGATGCGGGGCGAGTGCCACCGCAACATGTTGCGCAAGATGCAGATGAGCTTTGGCAGCGCCTTCGGCTTGGCGGCGCCCTCGATGGGTATATGGTAACGCCCCCATTTCACTGCACCCGGCAGAACCAATTCTGAAAATGTGCTTGCAGGAAACCAGTGACCTTGGAGTATTTTGAGGTGGCCATACTGCGCGACATTGACGTGGCCGTGCATCGCAGCGACACCCATTGGACCATGGATATACAGGTGTTTCTCAGCACTGGCATCAGGCAGACTTTCCACGGCGACTTAAGCTTTTATGCACCGTAAGTTGCCACTAACATTTTAATTTCAACTGTTTTTATTATTTACTGTCATGTCAGCACCCTGTTGGATGAAAACCCTATAGTGATAAAAAAACGTAATATAAGCTACATTTCGCCGGTAATAAAATTGAAAGTAATTTTGCGAAAGGTAAATAAAATATTTTTTACCAAAATCGTTTTATCCGAAATGCGTTTTTTACCATTTAGGAAAAGGTGAAATTGTGGTGGCCCAACGGCTATGGTTCGCAGAAGTTATATCCATTGATTTTCACCTTCAACTCCTGGCTGAGCGAAAGTACACCCAATGTGCAATCGAAGAGTATTTCACAGAAATCGTTGGAAATCGGATTCCGAACTGTGGAGTTGGTGGAAGATTTCGATGGTAAAGTGTTTACAAAATGTGCAAAATAATTTATAGATGTATTTATTGGTCCGGTACTTTACATTGCTTTACTACTTGAACAACTGTCTAAATTTAAATCAGAATCATTTCACCTCTAAGGAGAGCCTCTTGATATAAGCAAGAAAATGTGTGGTGAAGATGGGCCTTGGATTTCTAACGCCTGCTACGACAGAAGATCTTTATAACAACCTTCTTGGGTTGAGTAATATTGGCTATCAGAGCAACAAAATTGCATGAAAGCCCTATGGCCAGTCCAGACTAAGTTATAGGCCACTTTTTAAGGTTTTTTATTTTTCGTAGACAGAGATCGACCTACGCCCTTTGCTGAATACGCACATACGCCCATTAGTTCGCTGTGCTACCACAGACAAAGCGAGATGCGCTTCGCGCAAGGTCTGTGGGGAACTGTACTCGCTTCGTTCGATTTCTGAATGAATTCTTACTAAATGTTGACTGATTTGAACTTACGTCTAAAACCGTGTGCCTTTAGAAAAACTTGGTATTCAGTGGTGAATCTTGTGATTTAGAATCTCCCACTCCTCATTGATATAGCTGCGCCAATAGTATCAACTGCCAAGAAGTAGTCCATTATGCTTTACTGATGCTGTGCTCCTCGGTAAAAGTTAAACCTGGGTAATTTTGTATCTTTCTAGAATATGGACGCAGTTTCTATTTCAAGGTAAATGGATACCCGATATTCATCAAAGGCGCCAACTACGTGCCATCACATATACTTCCTGAGCTCTCCACCGACCAAGATAGAAGTTAGTTGCAAATGCCACATTCAATTATGTAAATTATTTTACTTAATCGGCCGAAATGCCAATTTGGCCTTTCAGTTAAGCACATTTTGCAATCGGCCAGAGATTCGCATCTGAATTTGATACGCGTTTGGGGCGGTGGACTCTATCAGTCGGACTATTTCTATAGCATGGCTGATTACTATGGACTACTAATCTGGCAGGACATGGCATTTACCAAATCGACTTATCCGATGACGGATGAGTTTGTTGAGTAAATAGAATCGACTACTTTTAATGAAAATCACAAACTATAAACGCACACGAACTATGTCACTCTAGGTCGGTTCGCATTGAAGTCGCACATAACGCCAAACGCATCGCCTATCATCCCAGCCTGGCGCTAATTGTGACCAACGACGAGATCGAGTTGTTTTTAGTAAAAAATAGAACCGAATTGGGGCACGATGCGGACCGTTTGGAAGCCGACTACAAGCAATTATTTATGGGCACAATCAAACATGAGCTGAATATCATTTCGCGCAGCGAATTCAGTCCCCGTCCAGGGCCGATGATGTCGACGCCCTCGAACGGAATTAAGGAAAGCACAATAGCCGATCCGCAAAGTCCCAACTTTGGGGATAGTAAGTCGTCCGCAAGCACAAGTCTGACTTATGTATTCTATGAAAACCGCTGTCGTTGCAGTTCATTTCTACGAGGAGGAAAAGGATGGCTGGAATGCGGACATCTACCCTCATGCGCGCTTCATCAGCCAGTATGGCTTCCAGAGCTTGCCCACAATGTCCTCGTGGAACCGCTCGCTAGGCAAAGACGACACCATACTCGAGCTGATCAAACATCGCCAGCACTCGCCGTCAGGCTTCAAGCCAACCATGCAGCTGATAGAACGCCACCTGAATTTCGTGGAAGACCTGACGGACAATGTAGAGGCGCTGATCTATTTCAGCCAGGTAGCGCAGGCGATGGGCACGAAAATTGCAACCCAAGTCTTTCGGAGTCAGCGCGCCAACAACCGGACGATGGGCGCGCTCTACTGGCAGTTGAACGATGTGTGGGTAGCACCGTCGTGGTCGAGCATTGACTTCTACGGAAACTACAAGGTGCATAGCCGACGAAAGCTGTGATGAAAAACAGACCTAAATGTGCCATTTGGCCCTCCCACAGTTGCTGTACTATTGGTCAAAGGACTTTTTGGCGCCGATCTCCATCATCGCGCTGTACGATGAAGCCCACAAAATGGTCAATGTTACGTTGACACGCGATGAAATTACCGAAACTCGAGATCCGCGCGTTTACACTGTCACCATCAACACCTATCTCTGGTCTGAATTGTACCCAAAGAAAACCATAACACGCGAAGAAATTCTGGTAAGTGGAGAGCCAGCAGCGAAAGCTGTTCACTTAACCCTCAACTACATGAATTATGTCCATGTTTGCTAAATAAACATAGTTTTTTTGTCTCTTTAGAGCAGAAATCTAGTTAAAAACATTCTCTACTAAATTCTGGCAAAAATCTTGTATTTAGTTGCTATTTTTAAAAAAATATAGCGGGGTTCAATTTGAGGATAAGAAGTACTTCAGTTGAAATCTGGCAGCACTTCTCGAAGCACAGTTTTGTGACATATTGGTGTGCTAATTTTACCAATACTATTCTCAATTATAGTTGAGTTTCATGTGAGTACTTTCAAAAATATGGGCAACAGAGAGCAACGAACTTCGGCAAAGGAATTGAATTTTGGTCAAATACCTCCAAAATGCAAGCAACTCTTCATGGCGCACAGAAAGAATGTTGCAAGTTGGAAGTTTGATGATATTCGATATGAACAATAACAGAATTTAGAAAGATATGTTAAAGGCTTACAAGGGGGATTCAAACCTTCCTGAACGTGTCGTTGCCACTAAAAATAAAATATCTCCATCAACTGTTCACAGGATCCAAAGTTGAGCAAACGCCTTAAAAAGACGCAACAAATTGTTTTTAAATTTTTTATTTTAATCAAACATCTGGTTTGGACTTTTATATTGCAGAGAGAGAGATAAGCCCGAAGTTTGAAAACTCAAAAGCATCAATATATCAACAGAAATATTTAGTTTGGCAGCAAGTGCGCTTGTGGGGTTAAAAAAGTGAAGAATTCATTTTTGAATGGACAGTAATTATGGCGTTATTATGTAATATAATGCTTAGCGAAGTGAGTTCTGCCTTTTATTAAGAACTATGATATGCCTCTGATGTTATGGCCTGACTTGACAACCAACCACTGTTGCAAACGACCGCACAATTTAACGCAACATATTTGGTGAGCGTTGTGCCGAAAGAGGACAACAGAGCGTTTGAACGCTGTTCGGCCCTTATGAAATCAGAATAAACCCTTTCGGGACGGAGTTTAATTTTGAAATCCAAAATACTCTCAGTAGAAGCATTGTCATGCTATGAAAGTTGGGGTTAGAAAATTATATTGGATGCTCACAAATTCTGAAATCACCCCTTTATGCGGGAACACCGAAATCGAAAAAATATTTTGCATGGGTCGTAAGATTTGAATAATTGTTTTGAGGGGCATTAAAAACTTCCTGGGACGTATTATCCCAGTAGTCCCGAAAGGGTTAAAGAAAGCAAAGCACACGATTCCAAACAAAACTAAGCTCCGTAGAATGTGACAGAACAGACTAAATCTATCAACGAAAAAAATTGTCAAGTACTGATGAAGGACGTAAACTCTAAAGCGCGATTATTTTAGTGTGAAAAATAATTCTAATAATTTTAGTTAGTTTTTCGTTTAAATATAAATTAAACAATGCCGTGAAAAAGTTTCAATACGAATTTTCACATTTAAGTTAGTTTTTTTGTCACTTCATGCCTGTCAGATGTTAGCTGAAGCAGTTCTTATGTACATACATACTTATCACGTTAGCACGTTTTGAGGCGGAGCTATGCGTTTGAGGGTTAAGTCGCCAGTGTCCACGACTACTTTTAAATTTCGTCGTTAAAACACCAAACTCTTTTGTAAGCATTCAAATCTAGTAATCATCAAATTAAATCAAATTGCAGGAATCGAACTCCGTGCAGCAGCGCTTCATACCGCTCCACACTGTGATTCCGAAGCCGTTCAACGCGGCCAATTGCTTCCTGGAATTCGTCCTCAGCGACTCCGATAAGCAGATACTATCGAGCACTTATTACTTTCCATCTGCTATATCCAAAACCGTTGGCATATCGGATCCCTATTTGAGTGTGAGTAGAGTCGCCACTTCGTACGAACTGCATTATTGTGGGGCGGTTTTTTTCAATTTTCTCACTTTCCCGGCAGGTGGATATCACGTGGCGCTACTGCAACGAGGACACGTCGTCCGTGATGCGTGTGACCAGCTACAGCATAACGGTGCGTGTGCAGCATCCAGCGCTGTTTGTATACATCGAAATCGCGCATCCGCTCATCGAAAAGTATAAACTTTCGCACAACGGCTTCTTGCAAGTGGTGCCAGTGAAAATCATACACCTGGAGTACGAGCACGCCTCGCAGTGTGTGACCATCACCAACGACAACATCAAAGTGCTGACCATCAATCAATACATGCAGAAAGCTATCAAAGTCAATGTGACCAACACGTCCGCCACCAAAAACGATGCAGCCGGGAAGAAAAAGCCATAAACAACATAAATTTATAAAAAATATGTATTTTATTATTAAAAAAAGGCATTTACTTATGTGTGCTCTGTTGCAGTATATACACGCACACACAATCTATATTACAAGAGATTACAAAATAATAGCACTGAGTATGAAGCGACAAATATACACACCCAGCGACATTTTTTTTAATAATGTTCACTTTAATTAATCGCGTTGCTAATTAAGTTTAATCGCAGTGACGGTACGCCGGCCTGTAGTTCGAGCTCCCTAAAACCAACAAAGTTGAACTTCCACTTGTCACCTGACTGGAAAGCACATCAACAATTGGATTGGAACTACATCATCAATTTAACAGTGTCCATGTTCAAGGAAAGCGCAGAGATAATGACAGTTTTTCCAGTACCAAAACACGAAGTTTTACAAAACTTACTGAAGGTCTTCAATTCAATGAAAACTTCGCAGTGTCTAAACAACAGTATCGCTACTTTCGTCTTGTGTTTTCATTCCATTTTGATTATTGTTGCTGTTTTTGAAAAAAAAGTGGTTCACGAAAGATAAGTTGGTACGGTATAATTGGACTGTTGTTCCATTGTCGAAGCACTCTTCAAGTCTAAAGTCCAATTGAGGATTATAATTTTCTCGATCAAGAAAAATAACAAAAAAATACACGAAAATATGTAGATAGATTCTAAAGTCATATGTATATACATACATACACGGTGGACGGAAAGTTTCTGCATTCAAAAAAAAACCGTTGAGGATAATTTGTATTGCTTTTCAAATTTTTTTTATTTAAACCACTAAATCATATCCAAGCATAATTCAATTGATCATTAATATTGTGTATATGTGCCATTTTTTTCGTAACACTCTAGGACTCGCTCTCGATAACTTTCGCACAAGACCGACGTTTCGGCCAATGATATGGCATCCCACTCTTGTTTTACTCTCTCAATGAGTTGAAGTCTATTGGTGAGTTTTGGACTCCGAAATACTGAATCTTGAATCCTAGACCAGAAATGTTCAATAGGATTAAAATCTGGTGAATTTCCCGGCCAGTCTTCCCATACTAGCTTTAAGCTAGTATACTAGCTTTAGACTTTTAGCAACACTTATTGACTGTTTCGCCATATGACATCGCGCACCGTCCTGCATTAAAATCGCTGTAGATATATGAGGGAACTGCTTAGGATTTTCAAACCATCACATTATTGGGGATTCCCCTATTTCGTTTTCAAATAAAACAAGCAATCAGAATTTTAAGTATATTACAATTTAAACGATGTATGCAGAAACTTTCCGTCCACCGTGTACATACAAAGTTTATGTTTGTACATACATATACAACACTGTACAGTAGTGTGATGTTTGTTTCATTTGTCATCTATAAAAAATGTTCATTCAAGATCTGTTTTAGTACTTGTAACACTAAATACTTTACAGTTGTTCATAGTGAAAGAAAGTAGTAAATTGATTAAAACGCGTTTTTGTAATGACTGTAGCTAAGTTATTGCAGCAAAACTAGATTATGGTTTGTTGTTTTCTTGGTTCACTGATAGACGAAGAAGTTCCTTGAGATTCTCATTGTCAAAACAATTCAAAATCTAATACAAAAAGTCTATCGCTGTGTTTTCGTTAAAAATGTGCAGTTCAGAGTTTTCGTATTTTGACAAAAATACAAAAAGTCGATGTTGCAAACATGATATTTTAGGTCGCAGTGCACATTCCCCGCCAATAATAATAATAAACATGATATTTTTTTACATATGTATGTATAGAAATAATATATTTGACGAGGAATAGTGCAGTGCGACCTGAAAGATCTATTGTGCCCCATGTGAAGATAATACTTCCAATAAGATAAATCCAAAATATTTGTTTGCATAATGAAAGCAGCGGCAAAGCTCAAATAAAAAAGTTCATAATTCTATCACTAATATTAAGCAAGTTATTCCAATATTACAGTTCATTTCGTATGGGAGGTGGGCGTGGCAGTAGTCCAATTTTAATGCTTTTTTGTAAATTTCTTAATTTCAACCATGAAAGCAATCTCACCAAGTTTCATCGAGATGGGACAACGCTAAGTATTTTTGGCCACGGCTTATATGGGATCGCGACACTGTGCGACGTATTGTAAAATCGCTTATAGGTATATGTTCGACTGAATTGAGGTATGGTTACATGTGTTGTAAATAAGACAGAGTCAATAGTGCCTGCTTTAATTCAGGCATCCCGAAAAAGTTGTATGGCTCACATTTTTCTAGTGGAATCAGCAAAGCAGAAGTGTAATTCATTTGTAGCTGATTTTCAAACATTTTAAGCGTATCGAGTCAATGCACATTTCATATGAGTTCTTACATTTAAAATTTTATTAGTTATAAATTTTCAAAGCGCTTTGAAAACCAGCTGATGGTGATGTCAACTCGTACTGAGCATTTTCAAGTAAAAAGCCATCGACACTAACAGCTGATATTCATTAGATGCCCAAAAAGTAACAAAAAAAACAGAGAAAAAGCACATTTTTCAAATCGTTTTCAGTCAAATCATTTCAGAAATCAATGTATAAACACCTGGCTCGAAAGCGTTTCGAGTCAATGCTATGTAATAGAGACTAACATAAAAATCGACCGGAGGTTTTTCAGTCGGTGACTATACTTCCATTTACTATAACACCTCTTTTAGTTTTACTTTTTCCTCATACACAAAATAATACAGACGTGAAACTAGAGTTGATTCGCAGTAGCATTGCATATTCATTTCTTCATTATCTAAATCGTATTTAAAAATTTCAAGGAGATTTCGAAAACAGAAGGAACATCTTTGCCTTTTAAATAAGTTATTTGTTTTGAGTTTTCAGAACCAAAAGATGCCAAGAATGTCCTACGTTATTGACGGGGAATCTATTAATCCATCACCCAGTAATCAACGTGTTCAATGCAAGTGCAAAAAACTCAAAAGTGCAAAAGAAAAACTTAAGTGTCGAATGGACCAATGGCTCGTTCAACATCCGTATCAATCATCAAGTAGACGGACATAAATAGGCAGCCATTTCATATCGGGTTACTGTGGTTTGGTTCCAAAACTAAAGTAATAACGATTTTGTATGGAAACTGCCACGCCCACTTGACACTTACATCGAAAAAAAATACAACTGCAAAAGGCTGTCTATGAATTCGAAGAGAATGCCGCACAGTGAATGTAGTCGGTTGGCGTGTTTAACCTCACTAAGCCTGTGCTTGCCTTAACCCATTGCTGCCGGGTAGCACTTCCGCCCATACGATTTTGATAAAATTTCATACACGACGTAGAAGTGACCCAAAATGATCAGAAACAATTCAATTTTAGCTTTATATCTCTGCACGTTGCTGAGATATTCATTATGTATTTTGTACCCATTACGCAGTAATGGTAGCTTTTTTCCATACTTTGTGAAGTGATCAGCTAAACACGTGAACAAAAGTTGTATTTTTTACAGGTGAGTTAGGAGGCAGATTTTTGTGAAGTTCTAAGGCCACTATGTTTCGCCACATTTTCCACCTCTGGAAAATTCACGATTTTTGGAGTCAGGTAACTCTAGCTAGATGGAGAAATTTTAGGGTGACCTTCACTAAGTTAAGGTAGTTCCATCTTTACCCTAACTATCCCTATCAATGGTTTTGAGAGATCTCAAACATTGACTTTTTTGTGATTTAAAAAAAAAATCAATTTTCATGGGTAAAATTTTACCCATTAGGCAGCAATGGGTTAATGAAACACTGAATCTATTGTCTCGTTGTAACCGGCATCCACCAGGTGGGGGTGGGTCAGCCTAGACGTATTTTTCACAATACAACATGGAATCATTTCACATGCATACTTATTGTTTTACAGAAATAAACAATAACAAATGTTTTCTGTAGAAAGCGTTGTAAATTTTTGCAGCTTATGGCCGTACTGCAGCTGATTTGCATTATTACAATGGGCGTGGGCGGATGGGTTTTGTACCTATTCCGCCTGGATCGGATCAGATTTTGGCAAGAGCGGAGCAAACGTGCAGCATTGCTAATTATCTATGAAATTAATATACTTTGGATATAGGTACATAGATGACAGCTGTCTCGCATTTGACCGAGTCAAAAGTGCTGCCTTGGTGTTTCGTTTAGTTCTTTACAACACATAAACAATATGTTTACTTTTCCTTATGGTCGAACTGCTATAAACTTTCTCATTTAATATACGATTTGTGGCTCATCCCAGGTCTCTGCCTCATCCCAGGTCTCGCAGCTCAATCAGGCGATATGTCGGAGTGTTGTCAGAATCGAAAGTTTGCAGAATTCCATCGTTACGCATATCTTGAGAAGTGGGAATGAAGAGCCGCTGCGTTTATTATCGCATCGGCACCAAACCAATTTTTCTCATAACATCTGTCTTCGGAGCGCCGGTTGTTTCTTGGCAAAACAGCTGCTGGTCGCGAGCGCACATCAGCCGACGTGGTATAAAACAAGTTGCTCGCGAGCTTCGGGTTATTTGCGCTTTCACCACCGAGCGGCGCGTTGGGCGGTATGCGATTTTCTTGAGTGCGGCGCAACGAGTAACGAGCGAAACGTTTCAAGGACATCTGAAAATGGCGCGGTCGGACAGTGTGGTGCTCCGTCGCTTCGAAAGTCTGGCGTTGGTGCTGATTTTCCTGTTTATCGCGGCTAATGGCGAACTTGTGCGGGTGGTCGAGCTGAACGACAACTGGAACCTGGCGAACAGCAACTTGAGTAAGTCCATTGAATATGGTGGAGCGAAGGCCGCGGCGTGTAGTGACTTGAGCTCTCGTTTTGTTTCACGCTCTCAGCAATCCAGAGAAGCAATTTGAAAATTCCATCGGGCGTGTACAGCGTCCTGTACGGCGAAGATGTGCTGAAGTCCTATAACGATGTCGAGATGCGCGGGATGGCGTTCGACAAGTGGATATACTCGCGCACCTTCACAGGTGGGTAGCTGCTACAGGGCGCAGGACGAACTGCTGATTCCTGGGCCGCTTCCAGAGCTATCGGGCGCTTTTGATTTTTTTGTTCGTTCTATTCTCTTCTGTGCTCTTCTGTGATGTGTCCCAGTCAATGAGGCGTTCCTGGACCAAGCGCGCTTTTGCAATGTGACCTTTTATGGCATCGACACCGTGGCCGTGATTCGGCTCAATCGGCACGTCATCGGGCGCACCGATAACATGTTCGTGCGCTACTCGTTCGACATTACGAGCCAGCTGCAGCCGGATAACGTCTTGGAGGTGGAAATATTCTCACCCGTGATTGCCGCCCGGGACAAGGCAAACGTGCTCAAGCAGAACAACACCGTCGTGCCGCCGACCTGCCCTTCCGATCGCTACCACGGCGAGTGCCACGTGAACATGCTGCGCAAGATGCAGGCGAGCTTCGCCTGGGACTGGGCGCCGGCCGTACCCTCCATGGGCATTTGGTAAAGCAGAAGAGGGAGGAGCGAATCTCGATGGCTTCATGAAACGTGCACTTGCAGGAAACCAGTGGTGTTGGAGCTGTACGATGTGGCAATAATTCGGGATGTGGACGTGATAGCCTCCAAGAACGATACACACTGGAACATGCACATTCGTGCCTTCATGGACGTCGGCGCACAAAAGGACTTTTATGCCGAACTGAAGTTTTACGCTTTGTAGGTGTTGGCCAAAGTAATTCTTGAGCGATTTTCCTCACTCGTTCTTTGTGAAATTGCAGTGGTCTCATTGAGGAGCCAGTCATTGTGTCTGATTATCGAAAAACCCACATCAGCAGCAAAAACCCAATGATATCCTTCGATTATGCCATCCCAATAGTGAGTGTTCAAACTCGTATACCTCTTTTTAAATATTTGCAATCTTACGTGGCGTTGATAATTCTGATAGAGCAACATTGTACGTTGGTGGCCGAATGGTTATGGCGAACAGAAGTTGTATCACTTCAACTTTGTTTTGTCGTCCTGGTTGGACGACAACGGACCAAAGTGGGACCGGCTAACCATATCGCAGAAGGCGATTCGTTACGGCTTTCGTACTATTGAATTAGTGCAGCAGGAAGCTGTAAAAGGTATTTGTATATATACAAATTTCAGCAACAGTGGTATTCATGCTTGGTGACAGCCACGACAGGCAAAAGAATAATTTTTTCCGAAACAACAACTACATTTATAGCGTCAGATTAACCACATCCAATTATTCGTTAAGCTGTTGTTTAACTCTGAGTCGGATCAGAAATAAACAAAAAAGTCACTTTTGTAGTAGTTGCCATATATCGTGAATACCGCCAATGTATTATGTGTTGAGAGTGAATTGTGATGACAGAACCAAATGATTAATGTTATTTTTTCGCAAACAGGAAACGGCTTTAGTTTTCTGTTTAAAGTCAACGACTTGGAGATGTTCATGAAGGGAACCAACTATGTGCCGGCGCATATTCTGCCAGAGTTGGGACAGGACAAAGAGCGCAGTAAGTGCAAATTAGAACAAAATAAGCACATTAATACAAAAGTGAAATAAAAGGCGGTTGGTAAACCAGCTGTATGACCGAGTTGTTCCGTACTAATTTATTCACCCTAGAAAAGTACATATTTAAAAATGCAATGTGGGTCACCAGGCGAATCGATGTCCGCCATGCCAGTCCCTCAGCAAATCTGTCTGTCTAATGGGTGCGATCGCGCTCACTTTAGATATTCGAATGAAAACTGCAACAGATTTTGTTTTTAATTTAATTATTTTTTATCAAAACAACAATGCAATACTTACAAATAATAATGCAATCATTATTGTACATCATAAATACTTTTCCTACAAATGTTGTGCTTCCCTGCATTGACAGCGCTACTGAACATGAATCCAACGTGTTGTAACACATGCGGGGAAAAACAGTGTTGCGTACACATTAATAAAAAAAAAAAACGGGTAAAACATGTGACATCGCTCTCCTCTCCTCTCCTCCCCTGTCTCCCATGGGCATAGTACAATGGTCCGAATGGACTGAGTGCTTTGGAAGGCTTGTAGCCAGGGGGGTTTCAGAAAAACATGTTGGGGGGCGGGGGGGGGTTTCAGAAAAATATGGCGGGGGGGTTTCAAAGTAATTATTTAATATTCATAAAATGCCTTTTAATTTGTATGTAGTTTTAAAGTCGATCCTAATATTTCGGGGGGCGGTTTAACCTCCAAACCCCCCTGAATCCGCCACTGTTTGTAGCCTTCCTGCTCACCCATCACATCATCATGGGTTGTCTGCAAAGGCGTACAAAGTTGGTTGGAGAACGAAGATATGTGCATATATTGATTTATAGCTTCTAATCAAACACTTTAAGTCCTGGTATTTAATGCCGTTTTATTGGTCCTTTACATATATATGTATCCAGTTGTAGTAATTTATTAAATGTATCTATTTTTTTGTGAATGTGACTGTATCCATGCTGATCGTAAGTCCCCGTTTTAATGAAAACATTTTGATAAGCGACGATTCCGTCTTAAAAGATTAATAACATTAGCGTGACTTGATTAAAGCTGATTACAGCCATTCATAACATAGAACTGATTTCTAATATCTCCAACTTTTTTCCCCGGTGCAGTTAAATTCTATATGGATGCTATGAAAGAGGCGCATATGAACATGGTCCGCATCTGGGGTGGTGGCATCTACGAATCGGACTACTTCTACGAACTGGCTGACCAATACGGCATCCTGGTCTGGCAGGACATGATGTTTGCCAACGCCATGTATCCAGTCACCGAGGACTTTCTCGCATCGGTGCGCACGGAGATCGCCCAGGTTGCGCGACGCATTTCCTACCATCCGTGCATTGCCATATACGCTGCAAATAGCGAGAACGAGCTGGCCTTGGCCAAAAACTGGTTTGGCACGTTGCGCGAATTGAAACGCTACGAGAACGACTACCGCGAACTCTACATTTCGAATGTGGTGCAGGAGCTAAAGATCGTGAACCACATCTCACGACCGCCTCCGCTGGTATCGACGCCGTCCAATGGCAAACGGGAAGAGTTCTACAACTATGTGTCCATTAACCCGCAAGATTGGAAATACGGAGATGGTAAGTGCTGGCTAACGAACATGCCCTGCGTGCCTCTAGTCGACCTGTCTCGTTTGCCGTTCTTGTAGTGCACTTCTTCGCGGCAAACGAAAACGGCCTGGACGTGAGCAGCTTCCCCACGCCCCGCTTCGTCTCCGAATACGGATTCCAGAGCCTTCCCCAACTGGAGTCGTGGAAGCGCGTGCTTGGAAAGGGCGACGACCTGATGGAGCTGATGCGCCACCGCCAGCATCATCCCATGGCAATGCTGCCGATCGTAAACCTGGTGCGCTCCTTCCTGCCACTGCCCGTGCCCAAGGACAAACGCTATACAGAAGCACTGATCTACTTCAGCCAAGTCACTCAAGCCATGGCCACGAAACTGCAAACCGAGAAATACCGCAGCCTGCGCGACACTGAGCACCGCACCATGGGAGCACTCTACTGGCACTTGAATGACGTCTGGGTGGCGCCGTCGTGGTCGAGCATCGACTTCTACGGCAACTACAAGGTACACTCGCGCGCCGAGTCCATTCATTCCATTCCTTTGGCGAGTCAAGTTGAATAATTTTTTCGCACAGCTGCTTCACTACTGGGCCAAGGACTTTATGGCGCCAATCACCGTGATCGCGCTCTATGACAGCAAGGAGAAGACCGTCAATGTGAGCGTGGCCTGCGATAAGGTAGAGGTGGTTGCTGAGGGAGCAGAGATCACGATGAGCATTCATATGTGGTCCGCTCTGCATGCAAAAAACAAAACCAGCTGGCCCGTAATACTGGTGAGGCGCCTGTGGTTCGATGAGAGACGAACTCCGGTTCGACTTAACCTTCTTTTTTTGCATAGAAACCGAATGGTGTGGCAGTTGAAAAATCGATTCCGATAGATGTGGCCTTTGTCGAACCGTACACTACGAAGAACTCTTTTCTGGAATTCACTCTTCAACGAACACCTGAGGTGATCTCGAAGACCTACTTTTTCCCCGAGCCTTTTCCATCTGTCACGGGAGTGGGCAATCCAGACATCAGGGTGAGTGGCGAGCAAAAGCTTGGGAGGCAATCTTCGCTCGAAAATCTAATTTACATTTTTTCAGGTGGACGTTTCTTGGAAATTCTGCATTTCTAACAACAACATCAACAGCAACAGCTATTCTTTGAAAATCATCACAAGGAAACCGGCCATTTTTGTATACATAGAGATAATACACCCACAAGTGGGCAAGTATAAACTTTCACAAAATGGTTTCATGCAATTGGTGCCGGTGGAAAAAGTGGAATTGAATTTCGACGCGGCATCGTGTATTATCATCAAACAATCCGATGTTCGTGTAACCACAGTGAATGAATTCATCTCAGCCACGAGTGATTGAGGCCGGAGAGTCTGAATATGGCCAGCTGAATTTGTAACATTTGAATGAAATTTGAAATTTTATAATGTCTAATAAACACCAGCATGGACCATTAAATGATGCGTTTATTTTACATTTAGGGAATGCATAAATATGTGAAAGTTGAGTTGGTCCGAGATGTGCAGATAAGTTTTGAAATAATAGGAAGTTCTGGGAAGAATTTGCGAGCGTTTTGTGTTATTAAATCATTATATATGTAAGTCAATAGGTTGAAAAAGTTGCATTCTCTGATTCAATCGTTCGTTTGGAAAATGTGGTTGGATTGGAAAACTTGTAACTATATTAAACGCCCTCTCTATGGGAGCTTTTTCGATTATTTTACAGTCTAACCTGAATGGTTTTGCCGAAGATAACGCTCTTTAAGGCTTTATAGCAAAAGTATAGATTGATGTATTATCAACGATATTTAAATTTGTCTGCGGCTAACACAAAAGTATTTACCGAAATAAGTCTACAGGTAAATGACGGCGAGATAAAGTATATTGAGGATGCTGTTAAAAGGTGCTGTCGTGGTTTCCGCGTTAGGTGATATAGTAAAAGGCGATAGACGTAGTAGACAGAGGTCGATGGCGAGCAGTGGGACCACGTCACCGTAGGAAGGAATAAGTTGGGAGGTCCCGTCATTTCGATTTGATTAACTGGAGATGAGTGTAGGCCTTAACCTGGTATCATGCTCTAATGGAAAGTTAACCCTTTCCGGTCAATTTCCGCATTTCTTGAGATAAACATTTTTCCTTCAGTATATTGACTGTCATTGAACATTTTAGCAATAAAATACAACAAAATCTCAAAAACATTATTTAGGTTGAGAACTACAGCACAGTCAATTTTGTACGATATATCGTACAATGGTCCGCAAAGAAGTAAAAATTCATGAAATTTTTGTTTCGTTTTTTTAAGTTCTATGAACATTTAATTGATTTTTTTGAAAGAAAACATAAACTATAACAACAAAAAATCAAACGTACGATATATCGAACAAAGTATTGTACGATATATCGTAAAATTTTTTTAAAGACCCGGGAAATTTTATTTACAAGTTTTATGTATCAACTGAGATTCAAGTTTTGAAATTGTTTAGCTTTTTGTTACAAAAAAAAATTACATATTTAAAAATTCCTCCGCAGAAGCACCGACACTTGCTGCTTTTTCAAATTCTTGCAAACCACAGCTATTATGATTTATATTTTTAAACAGGATGGTGCAAAACAGCCTACTTAGTAGAAATGAGGAAATCGTTCCATAAAAATTCTTAGACAAAATTTTACGATATATTGTAAAAATTTCCGGAAAGGGTTAAGAAAGCAGTAAAAAAAATGTATCGGTGACTTCAAGACAAAGCCGGACAAATTGCTTACAAGAGACCGAAATAATCCGCCCATCTTGCTTGTATTGAAAGTGACCATCATGCCTATATGGATTTGGGATCAGAGGGTCTTAGCAGGTTTCATACCCTATGTACAGATTCAAAGACCGGCTAAGTAACTATTCTGTGGGTCAATTTATATTTTTGCCTCAAACTATTAAACATATATTTATGTAGTTTCCAGTCATGAACTCCATTGGCACTTTTCAACTGGCAATTACGATATTTTCTTTTTTGTTTGGCTGTTATAGCGGCTGAGTAGATTGAAGAGAAGCTGACCTCCACTTAGATTCCGTGGCGCAAAAAGAAAAGCAAGCACCAAATGTTCTTGTAATTGAGTTATGCCGTTGATGCGTGGCTGTGGAGGCGGAAAGAATCAACCAAGCGTTAAGTGTTTCGCTGCAGTGGGAGAAATTCACGTACATGCAAATTTACATATGTACCGTACATTGAAGTATTTGTTACACAAAAACTGTTCACTACACTCAAGCATGTATGAGCGGTTGTCTACACTCAGAAATAAAATGCTGAAGCTTTCCGCAGGTTTCGAGTTTATGCCATCTTTGGGGATAAACAGACATGAGTAGTTACGTAATTTCAATAAAGAAGAAGAAGATAGTTATTTTTGGCTTGAACAAGCAAAACTGTCACATCGAGGCCGGCGTCTTCGATGACAAGCGTGGCCGGGCACCTAACGCGTTGATTACCGGCTTCTTGTCGCGCAAATTGGAGGTGTTGAACCAATCGATATTTTGCGTAAAAAGTTCCCTGGCTTTGTGATTTGATTAAACTTATGAACGCAATTAAAATTCTCACAAAATTCCAAATTATTATTACGACAGTAAAATCGATTTAGAAATTTGGTA
The DNA here is from genome assembly GCA_963668005.1 of Melieria crassipennis. Classification (NCBI taxonomy): domain Eukaryota; kingdom Metazoa; phylum Arthropoda; class Insecta; order Diptera; family Ulidiidae; genus Melieria; species Melieria crassipennis. Next base: position 81,586,935 of record OY764961.1, on the reverse strand, counting down.
CAGATACTGCTGTATGTACTATTTTCAGTAGAGTTTTTCATATAGAAGCAATTGAAAAAAGTGTGACCCCTACTTCTTAATTAAATAGTGGACCACAGTTAGTTTTATTTGTTTAGATTTATGAATGAAGTTACACCCAGAAGGTGAAGCTTAAGCTGATGTTTAAGGTTACTAAAGATATCCAAACTTCATTCTTAATTTTATAGCAAAAAAAGTGAGTTTAAGTTTGGGGTAGTTTGTATGAAGAAAAACAAACCGATCTTGATATATTTATTTACCCTAATATCAACTTTATTCATTATTTATTTGCTGAGAGATTGGGAAGATATTGCTACGTCGTCATTCCAACCTTAGGAAAACGTACCTAATTCTTAATGTCAGCTAAATAAAGTGTATTTTTAATACACCTATCATTACTAAAAATCACTTAGCGAAATGTAATTAACGCGATTTGAGTGCATATTTGTTTCGTTTTTAAACGACTCATTTTCGGAGAAGAGAATTTTTGAGTGCACCGCACACCGCAAACGTATAAGAGAGCTACATAAAGAGAGAATGGGGATAAGAGTGAGTAATTTAGATGCCGGTTTAATGTTATCAGCGAAAAATGACCAATAATCATTTGAATCAGCGGCGTGTAAGCGACACGCTATGAAACTTGAAAATAGAAGCCTGAGATAGAAGCTTTGAAAGCGTGTTAACAAAGCGTGCAATACAGACGAGTACTCAGGTAAAATAAACAATTTACATACTTGGAGGCCTTTCATGCCCATTGTGACGCCCGAAGAGTGTTTCAAGCCCCTGAAGGCAGAGTATCTGATTGTAATAGAAATGCAAAGATGAGTGAGTACATAGCGTCCTAATATACTCAACATATTTTTTTACAGATCTTTCGATATAGAGATATGTAGAGTACGTCTAACATCGGTCATAGCTGATGCTGGAAGAGAGTTGTGTTTCCCAGTCGAAAATTATTTATCACTTCTTTCTGGACCTTTGCATCTGTGCATTCTATATCGCGCCTCATATGTCAGTCGGAGTTTGCAGTGCGGCCGTGCTCACCGCTAACACACACACACACAAGTCTCTCTTATACGCGCACATGCTCGAGTAACGAGTAGCGATCGTTATCACAAGTATCTGTGAGAATAAATAATGTTAGCTCTGCGTTCTTAGCACTTTGAAGCTCCATTCAGTTGCTATTGCGCCGTCTCCGGGCTGGTTTGTGGTTAAAATTAAATTCGGTGCGAAGCTGTTTAGATAATCTCCAGTTTTTTCGATACTTCGAAATGAAATTTTTCGCAAAGTGTAACCTTTTGGGCGCCGTTCTTTGCATATTGGCCTTTGTATTTGAAAATGTCGAAGCCGACTCGGCGTACGTACAGGTCTTGAACACTAATTGGATTTTAACGAATGGCAGTTACAGTAAGTAAAATAATCAAAAGTGTTTTTTGTGCGCCGACTTCTTGGCAGAACCTTCACAGAAATTGCTAAGTTGAATTTTATCAAGCACAATAATCGAAACGATTAGATTGTTTACAAAGAAGATCAATAAATGGTTTAAAACGAGTGTGTTTATATGCGATTTTTTTCATTTTTTTTATATGCACAAAAAGTGGCATAAGTGGTGGGTTCATTAACTAACGGCGTGATAATAGGAAAAAATGGTGAAGGTTGCAGATAGCTATCGGTTTATTATCAAAACAAATTGAAAAACAATTTTAAAAATTAACGTACTGCATCATAACAAATTACATCCGTTATCAGTTAATTGTGACAAATTCAAGTAGTGAGCCACTAAAACTATAGCATTTGTAATTTACGAGAAGTGTTTGAGAAACAAATCAGTGTAGAATTGCAGAGAGTTGCAAAAGGCAGTTTTGAGGCAGGTCCAAGCAGTAGTAAAACTGCTTGATGTGGTGGAATAGCTTTCAACCATTAACGCTGGCAAAATGTCAGGCAAAAAAATGAAGAGTGTAATAAGCTTGTGGTGGATACGGGGTGGTATGCTGATCTGATGATGTCTGCTGAGTGGAGCTTCTTGTAACCAATAGAAAGCAAATTGCCATGTCCATAAAAAATTCACAAACTAGTGGCGAGTAAAAACATGGTCGACAGTAGTTCGGAATAGTTTGGGCTTTTTAGCCTAGAATGCACTTCTCCCTCCCTTTGGTACGTCTATGGCTATTTGACCTTCATCCGTCTCTCATTATGCCACCCTAATCAGTCCCCCGCGTATCAAATTGATACGCAACAACAAGCGTTATTTTTCGAGTATGAATGTGACCAAACATGTTTTCCACTTCACTTCATATTATATTTTGCTGATCTGATCAAATTTGTCCAACACTTTTAGCCTGATTCAATTGAAAACAACGCCTGCGACACACACTAAGCGAACGGTAAAAAAGAATTTAAAATCATCTTCTACTAGAAAGTTGTAAGGATGAAGGATGTATTCTAAAGTTTTAACACACAGCCATGCAAGGTTCCTAAGGAAACATATTCTCGATAAAGATGATCTGCATTAACAAACTATTATTAATACATGACATTGCATTACATTAGAAAAAAAATTATAATTATTTTGTATGGTCATATCTTCTGGATTCAAAAATATGGTCTTTTACGAAAAATTGCAAATTGACTCAGTTCAATTGTTGTATCGTTAAAGCTAAATTACGAAATTTTGTAAACCACATGACATTTACATTTTTTCGAATTTTTTTCCCGCAGTGTAATTGTTTACCAGTTTTGCTATATAAAATTACTGTAACAATTTTTCACGTAAATACTAACAGTATTAACAAATGTCAATTTTTTATTAGTTATAATTTAAATTAATAAATCATTGCAAGTTTATTTATTGTTATTAATTAATTTGTTTTTAATTATTTCTGCTTTATTCAACTATAAAAAATCGTCCAAGTATTCCAGTATGCAGATGTTTCTAAACATTTGAACCACTTTTTTGAAATCTGGTAATTTTAGTTTTTAGCGAGCTTTCGGTAACATTTGTTAAGCAAACTTTTGGAATATTTTAATGCAATTTTATCATGTAACTTGTTTCCCTTATGCCATGCATTTAAAGCATAAATAGAAACGTATGTATAAAAGCCATTTTAGATAATTTGCGGCACTCTCATATCGCACACCCACTTCAAAAGTGACACAACTCAAAATTTTTCATTTTCGAATTTATGTATTAACAGTGGCGGCTTAAGGTGCTCGGGTGCCCGGAGCGGCGACGGCTAAGGGCCCCCACAAACGGTGCAGAATAAGTTTGCGTACAAAACTAATAACTGGAATTTCCGGTTATGCTTTTTAATTTTTTTTTTTTTAAATTTGTATTCCATTGAAAAGTAAATGAACAGTAAAGGGACAGATTATTTTCAAACGTATATGTGCTTGAAATTTTATAGAAAGCAATAGAATCCCAGAGAAAAAATGAAAAATGGATAAAAGGATAATCTTACTAAATCTTTCCAAATTTGATAAAAACTTTCGTGAAATTAGGAAAACTTTTGGGAGAGCAAACGTCATTTCAAAAAGCCATCTTAAAACTCAAAAAAAAAAAGAAAATCTTGCTTCGTTACTACGATCTGGCCATTATTTTAAGCAACCCGAGCAGGAGGATCAGATTGTTTTGCGATCAGTGCATGATTACACTACTCGACTCGGCCGCTGAATACGAAACTGAAAATACAAATTTTTTTTTAAGAAGCGTTTTCAAAAAATTTCCGAAAAACGCGTTTTTTCCTGTTGTTTCAGTTATGAGCACATATCTCCTGAAAGAATTATCTGATTAACACGAGCTGTCCGTTGTTCAAGAAGAAGATAATACCTTAGCCTTTTTAGTGATATATAGATTGTTCAAATCAGATGAGATTTGGGGAAGTTACTGACAAGTAACAAATGAAATATCGTTCTCCGTTTAAAACCATCATGATCGACGGTAGACTTCATGGTCCTGCCTCGCTCTCTATACACAAAGATATGGGCATTACTTCAGAACGGAAGAAAAACAGTCGTCTTTCATAAGACTAAATATACTGCCACTTTTTATGACAATGCAAATGATTTTTTTCGAAATTTGTGTGACAAATTGTGCATGCTGTTTCTTATTTACTTTAGTAGAAAATACATTATCTTATAATATTGCCAAGAAAATTAATTCTGCTGGCCAAAGCAGTCCTCGTTCGTTTCACTGAATTGTGCCCAAAATAAAACAGTTGGAATTCCTTAACGCAGTTAGTCACTCCCCAGTAGTTAGTCACCCACTAGTAGTCACTCATTTGTCACTTATTTCACTTCACTTTCACTACTCACTTGCACTTGATTTATTTACTCCGTATTGCACCGTCGCCTGTCAAAACCAGACTAACTCCTGTGCTGTACCCGGCTGCCTTTTGTTCTTGTACTCTGACCGGAGCGCGACCCGTTCTCGAACACTTCAGCATCGCCTCGATATATGCAATGCTGTTGACGCCGACACATGCCCGTCCAGTTTTTGTTGCGTCAAGTTGCCTTGTGTCAAGTTGCAATTAAGCCAATAAGTCGCATTTGGATTCGAATTTATGTAGAGACTTGCATAACGTGTAATGTTTAAGCCGGTGGGAAGAATATATGTAGGTAGGATCTGAATTTAATTCGTTTTGTGTGATTGTTCGCGAGATGTACTGAGGAGTATTAAAAAGAAGAAGATTCATATTCGAAGGAAAATAGTGAGCTGACGACGAAGCCTTTTTTTGGTTTAATTGAATTTAAATTTGCGATAGAAAAGAAAGAGGCTACTTCAGGATATTGTCCCAGGTTTTTGGTCGCAGGCAACTTCAGTTACGATGTTTACTTTTGAAGTCTCTGCGACATGGATAGATTATAGATATAGATTCTTGTATTGTGTTACTAACCTCAGTGTTTGTACTCCGGATAAAAAGAAATGCATTGTTGCTTTTTGAGAAAAAGTTGTATTTATCTTTTAATTTTAAATTATATCCCTTGCTGAAAAAACTCACACAATTTCTGCAAATTGGACATTTGTAATTGGTTGGTTTTACTTTGCAGTTGACTTACAATTTGACGCCGTTAAAAGTTTAATATTGTTTGAATTAAAAAAAAACTGAAATAGTTTTGAGTTTTGTTTGGCTTTACTGCATTCTTCCAACCTTACATAGCGACAGCTGTCGAAAAGTGGGCCACAAGAAATTCCGTACTTATCGAAGTAAATGTAAGTTTAGTTTAGTAAATTCTTTCAGATGAACAGAATTGGTAAGAAAGCATTTTTCACCGAAAACCGCGAAATGACTGCCATACTATCAGTAAATAACAGTAAAGATTTGTTGTTTAACCCATTTTCGGCCGCTACCAGAAATATCCAATATTTTTTTAATTCCTTTTAAAGACTTACATTTAGGACCTTAATCAAGAATATTTTTGGATTTTTTTTGTGTTTTTTTTTACAAATTTTTTTTTATAAATTCAAATAAAATAAAAACAAATACAAGGTGCGTTCCAAAGTAAACAGGACTTTTGCAATAGGGACGTTTCTGGTGGCGCCATCTATGTGTGAGGACATGCGTTGGAAAGGTACATCTTTCATTCACATACTGTCTAAATTTCATGACATTTGGTCTAGTAGACGCCGAAATATCCCGCTCAATGTGACAGTATGTTTTTAACTTTGGTACGAGAATGTCGATCGAACAAAGAGCTAATATTAAGTTCTGTTTTAAACTTGGTAAAACTTTTACCGAAACGTTTAAATTGTTAAAGCAAGTTTATGGTGATGATTGTTTATCCCGTGGCCGTGTTAATGAGTGGTTGAATCGATTCAAGAATGGTCGTGAAGACTTGAATGACGACGAACACGTCGGCCAGTCGAAATTTGTGATTACTGACGATGCCATCAAAACTGTGCGTGATTTTATCAAAATGCAGCCAAAATCATCATTGGAATTGATGGAAATGGAATTGAACATCTCCAAAACATCAATTGATCGCATTTTAACCGAACATTTGGGTCTCCGTAAAGTGTGTTCTCGCTTCATTCCGCACACTTTAACCGACGACCAAAAAGCGCAGAGAATTGAGCACGCAAAAGACATCGTTCGGGAAGCCAGACGTGATCCAAATTTCTTGTTCAACATCGTAACCGGTGACGAAACGTGGTGCTTTCAATATGATCCCGAAACAAAGCGTCAAAGTGCCGAATGGAAGCACCCAGATGAGCCAAATCCGAAAAAAACCCGCCGTGAGAAGTCAAAAATCAAAACTCATCTCATTTGTTTCTACGATTCAAAGGGAATAATTCATCGAGAGTTTGTTCCACCGGGAAAAACAATTAACGCTTTGTTTTATGTTGAAGTTTTGAAGCGTTTGGTGCATCGCATTCGTCGTATTCGGCCAGAATATCGCGAGGAAGAAAGTTGGCGTTTATTGCATGATAATGCACCGGCTCACAGAGCCCTAGTTACGACCGATTATTTGACCAAAAATCGCATTTTTACCATCAATCATTCACCGTATTCGCCTGATATGGCTCCCTGTGACTTCTACTTATTCGGTCAGTTGCATTTGCCGATGAAAGGAAACCGTTATAAGGACGTTGAGGACATCCAAAAGGCTTGTACCAACATTCTGATGGCGATGCCGGCCGATGACCTAAAACACTCATTCCAAATGCTTTTGGACCGTGCAAAACGTTGTATCGAAGCAAAAGGAGAGTATTTTGAATAAATAAAAAGAATTATACAAAAATAATCATCCGTTTTCTTTATTTTATAAAAGTCCTGTTTACTTTGGGTTGCACCTTGTATATATGTAAGTACATAGTTTTAGTCAAATAATAATCAAGCATGAAAACAAACAATTGTTGGCTTATATATGTACATACATGACGACTTCTGGCCAATGGTCGATTTTTCGACCATTGAAAAGTACGCGGTGCTGAGAGGTAAACATATTTTCATAATCTTATGGATATCAATTGATTGTGGTAATTTGGTCTTTAGGCTTCGTAAATAATCAATAATAAATCAATAATTTGAAAAGATTATATATTTTTCAGAATATTCAAAATATGACTAAAAAAATGTTTTTTGTGCCTTCGCCAACATCTCTAAATTTATCGTTTTAAAAAAAAATTATTATTTCGAGGGGTTACCAAAAGACCAAAGCTATTTTCTGCATCAAAAGTTCAAAGATATAATGTCTAAGTGCAGAGCTACTATCCTTCAAAGTGGCTGGTCGAAAAATCGACCAGCGGTCGAAAATGGGTTAATTAAAATCGCTTTTATTTTCTATACAAGTATACAAAATTAGCTCGCATTAAGAATTTTGCAAATCTTAAAAAAAAATTTTATAAAATTTTGAGGAAATTTAATTTTGAGGATTTGGAAAATGGATGACTGTGGATGACGGTGGATGACTGGGAAAGGGGGGCCCACATAAAATTTCTTTTGATGTAGAACTCAAAATCATCTTTTTAATTTACAGCAAAAAACAAAGTTAAGGTTCCATCGAGTGTCTATAGTACCTTGTATGGCGAAGAGGTTTTGTCTTCCTACAACGATGTCAACTTGCGTTGGATCGCGTACAGCGACTGGAAATACTCCCTGGCATTCACTGGTTGGTGCAGCTTACTAAGACTTAGTTTGAGACCTTCTGATGTTGATTGTACTTTTCTAGAGGAGGTCAAGAAATCGCGCATGATCAACTTAACGTTCCACGGCATCGACACTGTGGCGGAAATTACTTTGAACCACCAGTTCTTAGGACGCACGGACAACATGTTCGTGCGCTATTCGTACAACGTGACGAACATCCTTCAGGAGGAGAACCTGCTCGAAGTGTACATCAAGTCGCCGGTGAACGTGGCGAACGCGACCGCCGCAAAGCTGCAAGCGCTCAACGTCGCCGTGCCGCCGTACTGCCCGCCGGCGAACTACCACGGCGAGTGCCACATGAACTTGCTGCGCAAGATGCAGGCGAGCTTCGGCTGGGACTGGGGCCTGGCGGCACCGTCGATGGGCATTTGGTAGGCATGACAATTGAGCGAGTGTTGCGCACTGCGGCAATTAGGCCGAGCTAATTGAACTGCTTCGACATTGACAGGAAATCGGTGGCCTTGGAGTTCTATGAGGTGGCGCTGCTGCGCGACGTCGACGTGGCAATTAGCAAGAACGACACACATTGGAACATGCACATACGCGCTTTCATGGACGCTGGCGGAAGCGATGACTTTTTCGCCGTGCTGAAGTTCTACGCAGTGTACAGTACTCAGCTGGCGCGGCCACCGCGTACCTACCCGCAGACGTGCCGATATTAACTAATTTGATCATTGCTTTGCAGGGAATTCATGGACGTGGTCGTCATAATCGATGAATATCGCACTAAGCGGTTGTCATACAGAAATCCCGTGATCACGTTCGACCAAGCCGTGCCAATTGTAAGTTAGCGTAAGCGGGTTGAGGGTATTTCAAAGATAATTTCCGATTTTGTGCGCGCAGGACAAAGTGGAGCTTTGGTGGCCAAATGGCTATGGAAATCAAAAACTGTACCCGATACACTTTACGCTGCAGGCGTGGGTCGACGACAGCGGCCCGAACTTACGGGCTCGCACAACGTCCAAGAAGTCTATACGCGTTGGCTTTCGAACCATCGAGCTGGTGGAGAACGAAGTGAAGGAAGGTTGTCATCGTTTTGTCCCTCTTATGTACTCCGCCCAAAGCTGTTCTTCTTACTAATCAGCTTGTGTTCGCAGATGGCGGCAACACGTTCTTCTTTAAGGTCAACGGAGTAGAGATGTTCATGAAGGGCACTAACTACATACCTGCCCATATTTTACCCGAAAGTCTGAGTGATGAAACCCAAGGTGAGTCTGCGATCAACACTCGATAAAGAATGTCATTTCAGATATATTTTTTGGCAGTGCAGTTCAGTACCTGCTCAGTTCGGCAAAGGAGCAGCACGCGAACATGATACGCGTCTGGGGCGGGGGCGTCTATGAATCGGACTATTTCTACGAACAGGCCGATTCCAACGGCCTGCTTATTTGGCAGGACATGATGTTCGCATGTGCCATGTACCCCGTTACCGAAGACTTTCTCGCCTCGGTGCGTACGGAAGTTGCGCAGAACGCGAAGCGCATCGCTCACCATCCGAGCATCGCAATATTCGCTGGAAACAATGAGAATGAGGCTGCACTGGTGCAGGACTGGTACGGTACAGCGGGTAATCTGGAGCGATTTAAGCGGGAATACCGCATCCTGTATCTGGGGAATGTTCTGCACGAGTTGAAAATATTGGAGCACAGCTCGCGTCCCAGCCCGTTGGTATCATCACCGTCGAACGGCAAACACAGTGCCGAATACAACTTTATATCGCCATTTCCTCAGGCTTCTGACTATGGAGATGGTGAGTTTTAAAGCAGAAGAATTCTGTATTTATATATCTTTATGTAATACATACCAAGATAACTTTTACGTTGGCCGATTCGAGGTACCATGATACCACCTGTGCTTAAAGATTCAAGCCGAGAGTATGGCATCGTAGCATTTTATTTAGGTGTCCATGGTGGGCGGATTACTGTTTGATTTCTGGCAATTACGTACAAATACATTTATACATACTGGTATTTTACTATTGAATTTTGCAGTCCACTACTATTCGACGTTTGAAAATGCTTGGGATGCCACTATCTATCCATCACCTCGTTTCGCATCGGAGTATGGATTTCAGGGGCTTCCCAGTATGCAAGCATGGAAGTCGGTCATGGATACGGATGATGACCTTCTGGAATTGATGGATCATCGGCAGCATCATCCCTTGGGCATGGCCTTGATCGTAGCTTTGGTGCGGCTACATCTTCCACTTCCACTTCCCGAGGACGACAACTACGCAGAGGCCTTGATCTACTTCAGTCAAATTGCTCAAGCGATGGCCACAAAAATCGAAACCGAGCACTACCGCAGTCTGCGCGACACGGAGCGCCGCACAATGGGTGCTCTGTATTGGCAACTGAACGACGTTTGGGTGGCACCGTCTTGGTCGAGCATCGACTTCCTCGGCAACTACAAGGTTCGTATAAAATCTAAACGCATCGAACGCAACTCATTTAACTAGAGAATTTCTATAATTTAACAGCTCCTTCACTATTGGGCTCGGGATTTTATGGCCCCAATCGCCATTACAGCGCTTTACAATAAAACGACGAAGACTGTGGGCGTATCGTTAATCTGTGATCTTCTGGAAGTGAATTCTGAGGGCCTGGAAGTGACTGCGGGTGTATTTTTGTGGTCGGAGCTGTTTCCGAAAAAACAAACTACTTGGCCTGTGACTTTGGTAGCAGCACCAATGACCGTTCTGACGCTTCTTGCTAAATTGTACTCAATTTCAGAAACCGAATGGGGTGCAGTACGATAAAATCATACACTACGAGGATATATTTAATGAGGAATTGACTGATGAAAAGTCATTCGTCGAATTTACGCTTCACAACGCGACCAGTGTTATTTCACAAACGTACTTCTTCCCAACATATATCAAGGCCGCCGTGGGCGTGCAAGACCCCCTAATCGAAGTGAGTTGACTTTGGTATCGAGAGTTGGCCAACATTTTTCCTTCCTGGCCCTTTTTTAGGTGACGATATCCAATTACTACTGCGTGCAGAACGAAGTCAAGCGAAATGTGTACAGCCTGAGCATCTCCGTCAAAAGGCCCGCAATCTTCGTATACATCGAAGTCCCCAAACTGAGCCAGTACAAGCTGTCGCGGAACGGCTATATGCAGACAGTGCCCATGCAAACGGTGCGGCTAGAGTTCGACACTTCGAAATGTACAGATATAGCCAGCAGTGATATCAAAATATCCACTGTGAATCAGTACATGTAGGCTTGCTGTAGTTAGACTAAGTATTTCTGTCGAATTTATGTGGTTGATTCTGATGGTGATCTTGACCAAAAATACTTATAATTTGAATAGCAATGATAGCATGAAAAATATTCAAATAGGAAATGTGCCTTTTTATAAGTCACCTTTCGATGACAGCGGAGCGGACGCTGCCTACTTTTTATCCATCTTAATCGTTAGACCATCGTCGATGAAAAATGATACAATTGTATAATTTTATGTTCCTGGCTATGCTGATAAGGACTTGGCTTGATTTTTGAGAGTGTTATAATTTAGTATTCAAAATAACTTTCTGTGCAGCATTAGGTTAGATGTAAGACGAGTTAATTGCACTTCTCAGTTCATTTTTAACTTTCTTCAGCTTCCCAATATGCATTGAAGCGTTTTGTATTGCCATTTTTATATAGTTGTATATTTTTGTATTTACGATGCAACGGCATCATTGAACATGGATTCAAAAGCTTCAAAGCTCCTTTTCATTGTGGGCCGAGATTTTTTTATGATCTTCTCAGGCTTCGATAGTAAGGGATGGATTCTGAAAATTCTGCTCGTCTGTAATGAACCTTCCTCTGGAATACTGGAATCCCAAAAATTAGAAAAAATTTCTTCACATACTTACAGACATTATAGAAACTGCTACTACTTCTATTGAATTAGTGTATTTATTCTTCCTAGTCGATACAGTTTTTGACCCGTTTGAGAACGGCAAACATTGCATTGTATGTATAGTATGTAGAATTTGCTTAATATATGTATGTATAAACTAACGGTTACATTGTTTGTAGCGCGGTGACTTGCATAAGTCGTAGGTATGTGGGAGATGTTGGGCGAGCGAGACTTTAAAATAAATATCAAATAAATAACAAAGCAATATCGTGTGAGGTGCATCTGGCCGTCCGTCCAGTCAGTAAACGCAGCGGAATGTCGGAATATTGCGTATGCGGGTACTCGGTGCGCGTGTGTGCGTTCGCCTCCACTCATCTGTCGAAGGTTTGTATTTGCACCTTGGGCGGTGTGTAGCCGTCGGGGTATGGCACGAGTTGATTGTTCAAAACGCGCGCATTGCGCCAGGTCTTCACTTTGTCCTCGGGCGTGTCGGGCATGCGCACGCCCTCGATGACGGTCACGGCCGGCCCGTGAACAATGGCGGCGGTGGGCAAAGTGGCCGCCGGAAGGGTGGCGGCGTCGCGCATCACAGGCGCCCGGCGCACGGGCGCTGCGCCTACGGCAGTCGACGAGGTCACCACTACTGGCGGCGGCACGTGGCTGACCGGCTTCTTGGCGCTGTGCGTCGCTTTCGCAGCGTAGTAGTTGTCCTTTGTGATCAAGTTCTGCGGCCGCGCGGCGCGTTCGTACGATTCGGTGGCGCCGCTGTAGTAGTCGGCCAGAGTGCGCAGTGCAGCGTTGAAGATTGGCCTAAAGCCGAACTGAACGGGGAAGGCGGCTGGCGTGTATTGGTCTTGCACTTGGCGCAGATGGCGATTGCGTTGCTCGAAAGCCTCCAGCGGCTGCCAGCTGCGCTTCACCGGCTGGTGCAGTTCACTTTGTTGCTGCTCCGACTCGGTACCAGCTGACGGAAATGAGAAGTTGTTGTCGCGCTGGCGCGGAATGTAGTCGACGTTGGGTCGTGCGGCCTCGCTACCACCTGCACTGTTGCGGTACACGTAGCGCAGCTCGTCCGACTGTTGCCACTGTGGATATTCGTCTGCCTGGAAGCGCAACTTGCGCGCATGCTGCGAACGCCTGCTGCCCAATGACGCGTCTGCTGCGGGCTGTGGGCTGTCACTTTGCCTTGCCTTCAGCAGCTGGAAAGCGATCTGTTGCCGCTGACGCTCTTCGGCCTCCAGGCGCCGCTGGTTGTACGCCTTGCTCTGCCGCACCAGTTCGCTTTGCTTCAGCAGCGCCGGGCTGTGCTGGAAAGTGAGCGGCGCGCCCTTGCGCTTGGCGGAGGTATGCTCGTTGTCGGTGGGCTGCTGCACGTCGGCGCTGCGCACAAAGTAACTGCTCGTGTCCCCGAGCCGGCCGCGGCGCGTGTCCCTGCCCACCAGCAGCTCGACGTCCTCGCCCGTGTTCGACTTCACATTGACAACGCGCACCTTTTCCGGGTCCAGGTTGCGTCCGAAGCGCAGCTCGGTGCGAATCACTGCCGGCTGGTAGATTTTCGGCTTGCCGGTGATCTCCGCTGCATGTGGCGTTAATTGGGCGCAGCTGGGCGTTATGTACGACACACTTAGTGCGAACAGGAAAAGCGCTGCAATCGTTGTCGGCGTTGCTGCTGCTGCTGCTGTTGCTGTCGGTGCTGCTCTTATTCGCTTTGGCTTTCGTGTGGGTGACATGTTGCGCACGCGCTGGAAAATTGCACGAGAGGGAAATTGGTGTTAATCAACTATTTGTGGCTGGTTGTGGTGGGCCACCAGATGTGGTTTCTGCCGCGATTTTCATTTGCCCACAGAGTGTGTAATAATGCAAAATTTGGTGTGTTATGCGACTTAATAAGCGGAATGTGTAGCTATTAAGAAGATAATTGTGACTAACGATTACCTGAAGTGCGGAAGCAGATGGAATCTTGCAGAGAAAGCGAGTTGGTTGTGTTAGTCCGGGTATGAAGTTTCGTGAGCGCTTAATGTAGGTGGCAATCTGCAAATGTTTTCACAACTGATGAAAATTAGAGGCACAGTGTTAGCTTTGGGCGGCTTTTTTCATTTCCATAATTTAATGTTAATGATACTTTAATGTTAATGATCAATAAACACCACACATTATTTGTATGTAATAGAAGCATTCTTCTTTAATATTAAATATATGCTAAGTTTGTGGCTTTATTGCATTGTCTACTTTTCTGCTGTCTGTCTGTTCTACATAGACTTTTGAACGGCTAAGCGGGCACAAGTTTAATTTTGGCTTTGGCTCAACTTATAGGGTAATAATATATTTTAACAACGCACTACTAATGGGCCCTGGTTTAAAAACAGTTTTTTCTGGCATATGTTCCTCTGCCACCGCTGGAGACCCAACAGGGCTAACAGGGTAAGTCTTCATACAAGTATATAGCAGTTTCTGTACAAAATTGTATGTATTTCGAGGTTTACTCGTTCAAGAAATATAGTGAAAAACAGACGCTCGGCGGACGGATGAACAGAAGGACAAGTATTGCTAAACCGATTATCGTTTTCCATACTCTATTTATTCGTATATCATACCACTAACCATGGCGATAAAACGGAGGTGCATTTTGGGACAAACATCCATACAGAAGGACGAATGGTGGACGACCAAACATTAAGCGAGCCCTATTCGAGTTGACGAAGGTTCAAGTCATCAGAAGGACGGTCGATGGGTACATCGTATAGAGAGAGAAAAAGGATCCCTATTAAGTGGACTGTCTCTGCGAATTTCCAAACGAGCGGTTAGCTGGGATCTGCCATTGAAGGTTTTCAAACCCTGCTGAAAAAGACAAAACTAAGCTACATATACATACATACTATCAAAGAAGAGCAGAGTGGTTAAGCCTCTCTTTGAGCGCTTGGTTTAACTCTTAGGTAGGGAAGGGTGTGTGCGGCAAGACCGCACTTCCACCCGGAGGCCAAAATGGCCCATTGTGAATCCCTTCTTATGGCATTCTGGAGCTAACCAATAGTTTCAGTCAATGGGAAACCAGTTCGACCTCTTAATGAAGGAGAGCAGATTCCAGATTTAGACCTTAGGCGCGCAAGCCAAGTCTGTCAGGAATCTTGACCCCAAGGTCCGGTGATGACTCCAACGAGCTGTCGAAGGAGGTACGACTCAGGGACAGTACGAATCGTGTTTTCGTCAAGGAGAGGGAGGGCCACAGTGTCCGGCAGGTGCCGCAGTCGGTCCTGGTTCGCCATGACGACTCAATTTCCTTTTTGGTCAACCTGTCAATATACATATACAGGGCAGACATCGGAGGAAACACAGAGGTATCCACTTCGGTGGCAGACAAGGCGGCCCCTCTTCTTGCCATCTTGTCCGCTGCCTCGTTCCCTGCCCCTCCTGAGTGGCCCGGAACACAGCAGAGAGTGACCTGGTGGTGCCCAATGCCTTGAAGTGCGGTACGACACCTCTGCACTACCTTTGATTTCACAACAACTGATTCCAGCGCTCTAAGCGTCACCTGACTATCCACGAAAATTGTGACATCCGTAGGTGGTACCCCACTGCCACGGATAAGTTCGGCAGCCTTCTAAATTGCATAGATCTCTGCCTTAAAAATACCGCAGAGGTCTGGCACTCTGAATGACATGTGGGTCTGCAAAACGTCTGAGTAGAGACCATTTTGGAGCCGTCGGTAAAAACGGTGATTGAGGCGTCTCTCGTCGCGCCTGTCAGCTTGCATTCCTCCCTTGTGGGATATGAGGCTAGTGCGCGCGTGTCGAAATCCAGGTATGGGATCAGATAGTCCGTGCAGGAATCCAACTGATATCCAATATCCGGCTTCGCGAATGACTTAAGAATTCCAGAGTGTCCATAAGCGTGTTGCCTGGGTGATGCTTTTGACAGTGCCTGCTATTCCCATAGCCGCTAGTCTCTGCACCTTCATCAGACAATGGCTCCGTAACTTAGGATCGGCCGTATAATCGCGGTATACATCCAATGAACGATAGTCGGCTGCAATCCCCACATTTTCCCGAAAGTACAAATGTAAAAAGCATTCAGGCTCTTTTTCACCCGCTCTTCCACATTGCGCTTCCAAGAGAGCTTGGAGTCAAGTATGGTGCCAAGGTATCTTGCCTCGGGTGATAGGGTGAGAGTAGTGCCACCAAGTTTAGGCAGCTGGTTTAACCCTTACATTAAAAACAAAAAATTGCAGCTGTAAATATGAAACTTGACTGAAACGCAAAGCGATGCTATCATTCCAGCGGCGGTGTGTGTTATGTTGTTCGCCTAATTGCGGTGCATTGCGGATCGCATTTTTCTGGCCACAAGAACGCCACACTTGATTGCGATTCGAACCCACAAAAGGGGTGTTATTGCATTAATAAAAGCCCAAAGAGCGGAGTGAAAACAAAATGAAGACATGCAAATATGCATGCATTCTATACGTTAAATGAAAATATCGGCGTTTCCACTTTCGGTTGTTGTTCGAATTCGGTAATTTGACTAATCTAATAACGTTCACGCTAACCACGTTTCGGACGCGTTTTATTGATATTGGCGTTGTTATAGTTGTTTTGATGCATCGATAAAGAAAGCGAAGCGGTAATTAAAGCCCAACTAGTGAATGGAAGCGCAGAAAATGGTGCGGAGAGACACGAAACGAAAATACTGAATGATGTGCATTGCATGCGGCGCCGCTATTATTAGCCAGACGGCCCGTACGCCAAGCGCTCGGCAAGCGACTGTTGGCGTAATGTTGTGTCTGCATCGTTTTGCGTGAGTTTGTGCAGAAGAAATTGGATCGGCGCGCCGCGGCGCAAGGAAAATGTATTTAGTTTCGTTTTGGTAGAAGAGCGCGAAGAGCGAAGCACGCACTGAACTGACTAAAACGCCCGACTCGGAAGTATTCACTTCAGACGGCGTAAGTGGGTGGCGCAGAACTTCAGCACAGATTAGAGATGTTGGGCCGCTTGAAATTGAAATGTGCAATGTTATCAGCTCAACCCAGTTGGGAGTGAAATAACCACTAAACCATAGTTTTTTGCATGCCTTGGCGCCTGCGTCCGACCGACTGTCCGTCGGCCCGCCAGTGCACGCCTGCACTGCCTACCAAATTTCGCGCCCAGTCAAATGAAACACACACATACACACAACCAAACAAATCCGCCGCTCAAGTATTCGCTCTCGGCTGCTGGCGACTTGTGCGCCTCTTTTATGCTTTTGTTGTTATTTCAATTTCTGCTTTGCAGTTGGCGTTTTTCTTGCGGTAGTCAGTAAAACTTTCACTTTTGCTATCGCGACGCGGCGCGTTCAGCTAAGCTAAAAGCGGCACAGCTGTTGTCTGAGGCCGCGTCACCCGGCAGGGGCTAAAGTTAGGGTGGCGGCTTGAGGGCGCCCGGTCGTCGTTGGTGGGGCAGGCACGCTTGGCATGTCTCTAAATGGCTAATTCTTATTGTTGTTATAAAGTTCTAAGCGTTAAATGAGAACAGCAGTAAACAATTGCCATCATTTACTGCAGACTCGGTCCAGGTCGCGACGAAATACCAAGAAACAGTCGTCGTAGTTGACACGCAGCGACTTGGCGTATGTGAAACGATAAAGCACTATTCTTTGATATATACTCAGATATTTCCTATATTCAGGGACGCAGACGAGTCTGGAAGATAACACTTGCGTTCAGCTTAACTAATGTGAAAAATTATATAAAATTTCATCTGAATTGATTAATTGCCGATATTCTAACTAGAAACCGAAAAACCAAAACCATACAAAATTGTAGACGAAATGAAAATAGTGAATTGGTCACACGTCTTATTAGAACAGGAAAATCCTGATGAAGGAAACCATCCGAAATTACTTGCTTTTGTCAATGTTATCTACACTTCTTCTTGTTAAAATTCTTCTGTTTTAAAATTTTTCCTTTTGGGAATAGTCTGTCTGGATTGGAATTGCGCCCATAAAACCTGAAATAAGAAGTCGAAAGAATCGAGAAAACATTTGATAATAAGACCATCGTTATAAAAAGAAACGTTATTAGGACGAAAGGTGTACAGAATATTGACCAACACCGATCATGAAGTATATAGAAGGGTTTTTTAATTTTTATTTACAATTTTTTAAAATTAGCTCTTTTGCTTTTAAGAGAGTTGGAGTAAAGAAGCTTAACTAAATACGCATTGACGGTGTAACAATAAAAAGAGTTCAACGAACGGAAAATTGAGTAAGGTTATGCTAACTGTGAGATAGCTCCCTGACGACTTCTTACCGATGCCAGTTGGAGTTTCGTTTGGGAGAGGTAAAAAGTAATGAACTGTAAGAGCGCGAGTATATGTTACGGGTTTAAATAAAGGCTTAATGCTTCTGAAAGTAATAAACCAAAAATGTCTTGAAATCAATTCAGTAAATATTGCTTGTTTTCGGTTATTATTAATGTTGAATTAATTCGATAATAATATATTTAAGAGCAATAGTAATATATAGATCTTATCTATAATATATGAGACCAATTGGCGCAAACAGGGGGTTCAAACCCCCAAACACAAAAATTGCTGGTACAAAATATGGTTTGGTATTTGGCTCAAAAGTTGTACGTAAACCCCCCCAAAATGAAATCCTGTGTGCGCCACTGATGAGACCGATGCAATAATCCGATAACAATGTGGATATATAAGAATGATCTCAAATAAATGAAAATATATAATACTTGAAGCAGCTAAATCGAATTATTTCATTTGAAATCTAAGGTTAAGTTATCGATTTTTATTGCTTTCTGAAATATTGACAAACACAAATCGAATAGAGAGACATTTGGGCGGCCGCACAGTGCTTTAATCTTATTCGTCAGATGTTGAACTCTGCAACCGGCACGCCTTCTTTTTTGCTCGCCTAAACGCGATGCAATGGATGTGCCGCTACAATCTGCAGCCCGATACAAAGAGCCACAGAAGGCCAAACACAATGGAGCGACATGCTGTGTGCGCGCTGGCAATGCGACGATTGCTGCATCAAAAACGGGTTTTCCTCGTCACAAAAAATCGCTGTGCAAAAGTCAATGAAACGCTTCGAAGCAGTCTGCTGTCGTTTGTTTGATTTTCAGGCTTCGGGTTGTGGTTTTTTTACGGTTTTTGGGCCGGTGTCCGTTGGTTCACTTTTTGGTTAATTACGAAATGAGTCAACAAACACACAATCGCACAACTACAACAGCAACAATAACAGCTGTGTGTAGCGGTAGCAGTGGCAGCGCGGCCGCAATCAGCCTCAATGTCACGGCTGATGCGGTGCCGCTGCTGGCGCAGCCGGTTTTCGGAGTTCGCTGCCGCACTTTCGGCCGCTGCGATGCGCTTCCGCTCATCTGGCCGAGTGTGTGTGCGGCTGTGCATATTACATCAGAGTTCATTTTAAACACTCGCAGCGGCGCTGCCCGGAAACTTGTGAACTTAATTGTGGCGATTTAAATTCGAATCTGAGATGTTCGCATTTTGGCAGCTGGCAACTGCGCGAGTGCGTGCTATTTTGTAATACGCCTGTCACACTGCCGTGCACTGCATACACAATTTTGGCTGATTTTGCTTTCCAGCCGCTTGTTGTTGTTTTCTTTCCAATTTCGTTTGATTGCACTTGGCGATTGCGTCGTTGCCACTTTTACTATCATGAAGTGATTTTGGCTGTGTCGTTAATGCCCATTACGTGTGCCGGCCGAGTATAGTAAGTGGGCATGCCGAATGCGTTTTGTCGTCACGCCTCTTCAGCTGTCAGCCGCCCAACAGCACGACACGCTCTTTCACCCTTTCACGCACTCGTGTTGCGCGCGCGCAATGTCTTCCTCGATAGAGTTGGAAAGCGGATTTCGAGGAAATCACACTCGCGGCTATGACCGCGGACAACATTGCCTCTAATAGCCGGCACACGCATTTAATCTGTCATGTTTGATAGATAAGTGTCGCGCCGAAGGAGAAGAAGCAGCACTAGATGCAGCCGACACCTCAGCAATCGGCCGACAATCGTAGACCCGCAGCGTATCGCGCACAGCGACTGATTTGTGATCGTTGTGAGGTGGCTGTGTGTGGCTGTTACGCCGCGAGATGCAAATGTTGGCGTCGCCAAGGCTGCTGTCATCGCGCCGGCAATCGGCCTCAGCATCAACATCGGCGTCGCCTTCGTCACATGTGCAATTGTTGTAATGTTTTCACTTTTACTGTGAACGGTGAATTTTTTCCCATAATCAGCTCGCTCCTCGCCGCACTTGCTCGAGCACTCAGCGCGTCAAGTCGGCAAAGTGCGCGGCAAAATTTTCAAAATTGTACTTAAGCCGTACGAACGTTTTGTGGTTGTTATTGTGGCTGCTGTATTATTTCTGTTAAGTTTTAATTAAAATTATGATTTCATTATCTTCTTTTTGTCTTAATTACACGTGCGACGTATAGGTGTCGGACAAGCGAGTGTGCATGTGTGTGTGTGTTTGTGTCTGTATGGTGTGACGGTTCAAATGTTCGCTGGTTGCCCGTTGAAAGTGAAAATATTGTTAATGCCTTTTTGTTGTTTCTCGTGCTTACTTCTTTTCGGTCGTTGTTGTTATTATTGTTGTTACCGTGTTTGGCGTGCAAAAGGCCTTCGCTCAATTGTCACACTTACATATGTTCGAGGTGGCGTGTGTTTGTTGGAGCGTTGGGTTCAACGGCGATGTCAGATTGGTGGGATGCCAATGCATTAAGCTCTTTGTTTTGGAAGATACAAATCTCATCTTTTCAGGGCTGTTGGCACACTCGCACTGTGACGAAAACTGTCACAAACAAACATCGAAAATATTTTAGGACATACGAAAATATGCCCACACATGAATCCCGCATATTCATTCATTTTGGCATTTTTAATACTCTACAGAAGTCAGGTTTTACGTCCATGAAAGCTAAGAACTGACAACTTTACTGTGCGAGGGGCATGTAAACGATATTCGTGGTGCCGCACGTTAATGACTGCTTTGATGCCCATAACATAGACAGCCCGATTACGAGACTAAGGCCCAGCTTCCCGCGACTATCCGCCTTGTGTGTGTGTGTGTGTGTGTTTGAAAAGAGATTTGGTAGCTCTTTCACAGGGCCGAAAGAAATATGTTGTTTCTATGTTTTGGTGTTGGCTATGATGACGGATCGAACTTGGGTTCGACAAATAGTGGTGTACTGCGCCCTTTGAGAACCAAAATGAAATGCGTAATAAAACATAACTTGTGTCTGATATTTCTCAGTAGGTCGAAAAGGAGACTCACTCAGGTTTAAGTTTGTTGAGATACAAATGTAATTTAAAATTCAATAATTTAAAAACAGTCACACAAAAGTTTACCTAATGGATTTGTTTTCTATGCTTTGGGGTTTGTTTTTACTTCTAGAATATAAAAAGGAGGTCGTTGGCCCTTCTCTAACGCCCGCTACTTTTTCCGGTTGAAGAACATATCTCCGAAGCCAGTGATTGATTATTTAAGTTGTATTCAAAATTGTGAGTTCTGTGCGGAGTATGAGGTACATGCATATAGACAAATATTGAGAAATTATATATAATTATTCTTATACATAATTATTCTGTTTTTTGCCCTGGTTATTGTTCTGGAAGGCAATAAGGGACCGCAATAAGTGGTACAAACTTTGGTTACAAAGTTTCATATTAATAAAAAAATACTCATTGAAAACTGCTCACTCTATAGTGATGTCAAAGTTAATTCCTGTTGATTTGTGTTAGTCGTTAGGTAAGGTTGAAGAGACTGTCTGGGCTCGGGACTTCGGCTCAAAAAATTGCACGCAGCGCTAGACTTCGCATCGTATATACGTATGTTCTTAAAATCTGTCGTTGATTCTACTTTTGTGATTGATTCTTAGAAATTAAATGGCATCTTCTGAAACTTCTTTACGTTTTAACTTATCCCATTTGAGTCGTCACTTCGCGCATAAACCCTAATTTTGTTGAATTTTTTCGTTTCGCGTTTTAAAGTTGTAAGCTAATGGGCCGAAACTGTATTTTATTGGTAATTTAAAGTTTATAATCAATTTGAATTTCAGTGAATTTCGAATTTGAGCGCAATTAAATTGTATGCATATGTGTAAAATTTCACTCTACTGGACCAACCAAGTGGATAGTAACAAGACGCTTTCATAAATTAAGCAATACTAGAGTTAGGAATACAGGCTACGCTCTCAGGTGAGGTGAGCTGGTCAGCTTTAATTTGGCGATTAACTACTGAATTGAACATTTTATTTTAAATTTAATCTCACGAAGTCAAACAAAATTTTGTTATTATTTAGTTAGTTATTTTCGTGAAAGCACAAAATTAATGACTCGTTGTTATACCACATTGGGATGGCGTGGCTTAACCTTTTGCGGCGCTGGAACTACGAGGATTCCGATGTGAACAGCGCTCATGGTTTTTTGTCTATAAAATTTTCCGCCTAATACAACAAATTTTTCGTTTCAGTTTGTAAAAAGGTCGAGATTAATTTTGATCCATGACATTTAATTTTTGCCAAGTGAGTGAGAATGAATTTCACTTTCTAATTGTCTGGAACAGTCGCACAGTCCTTCTAAAACTACCTTAACACAGTACTTTCGTTTTCCACAGGTTTTCCCAAAGGAATTTCACTCACTTTCAAAATGTTTGTATTGTCGGTTAGATTCTCCGCAGTAAAAGGAAATCGAACGTTACAAGTTTCCGACAGTCTCGATTGATATGCGGCAGATCACTTCACGAACCGAAAAGCAACTGAACGAAATTGAAAACTTTTGCTTGCAAGTAAAGCGAAGCCGCAGACGGCGCCGAACAAGACGGAAAATATAAATAAAATACGACTTGGCCAAGACGCTAACGACGCTTGCAGCGCGAGCGTTTGGCTGTAAATATGTATGCATGTGTGTGTGTTTGTTTGTTGTAATGGGTATGTGTGGTGGATGGATAGCTACACTCGACTCACAAAAGTGTGCTTTTGTTGTTGTTGTAAAGTTGCAGATATGAAGCGAAAAAACCCAAAACACTACAAAACTGCCGTAAATATGGAAACCAAAGTTTTTCGTGCAAGCAACAAAAACGAAAAACCGAAAAATTCATGCAAAACGCAGTGGAACAATAACGAAAAAGCTGCAACCAACAACAATGGCAGCAGCGACCGTCACTGGAGCGCCGTGAGTGCCGAAAGAGCGCCGCCACTCATTATTGCGCAATTGCGACATGAACGGCGGCGCGCGCTAAGCAGCAGCCAAAAAAACAGACAGTGCCAACATCTCTGAACAGAGACAGCAGCAACACCAACCAGCCAGAAGCGCTCGGTCCCAACTCTGAGCGAGCCAAGTCGAGGCGCTCGGTGCGCCCCAAAAGCCGCGCTCAGCAGTGCAGCGCCGATCGGCCGCCAAACTTTGAGATACAAAAAATTTTTTATCACCTCACTTTGCCTATTGCCATTCTGAAATTCGCTGCTGTGAAAATTGCACTCGAACATTTAAATTTTTTCTTTTGTTTTAATTGAGATTTTCACTTTCACACATTCATAAATTTTCATGCATGTTATATGGATGTATATTTTTAAATACACACGTCTATGGTTTTGAAAAAATCTAGTATCGTTTTTTGGCTTAAACAATATCCAATTGGTCCTATAGTAAAATAATGTACGAGGTTCAGTTCTGGATTCTGTCACAGTGTCTCGGAGTGCATATAAAACTTTAAACCACTGTTTTATAAGGGGAGGGCAGATAAGACACCGCCACGGATCAATGTGACGTTTTGCCCAGTAACTTTACAATTACATTTACTAGCCGTAGCCGTTTTTTATTTAATGTAAACTTTTTTGCAAATTATTTGCTGCTTATTTATTGACATCTTTTATATTTTTAAAACTTCAACAATTTTACTGAGTTTAATTTAGAAAACCACTCCTACGTGGTGCCATAGGCTCTGTTTGTCCGACGAAAAGTTAAAAAGCCAATTTCACAGATAAGCTCTGCCACGGATATTTTGTATCTCTTCAATAAGTGAAAGTCAAATTTAGACTTTTTCACTACTAGAGTGGTTTTACCCCTTAAAATACAATTATTTTTAAATTGTAATAGTTAACACCAGGGGCGGGTTCAGAAAAATATTTTGGGGGGGGTTTCAAAAAGTAATTCTTTAATATTATTTAAAAACCATTCAAAAAAATCGCTTTTAATTCGTATGTAGTTAAAAGTCGACCCTAATATTTCGGGGGGGGCGGTCAATCCTCAAATCCCCACCCCCTGAATCCGCCACTGTTTAATACTTATACTTATGCATTTGTAAGATAATTACAATTATTAAGGAGAAAATAAAAATAATACAAAAATTAAAAATTATTAAAATTTTATAAAAATTAATTAATTTATTTCATAAGTCTAATGTACATTAAGTAACTTATAGACTAATAACAGATTAGTATAAATTATTTAAAGAGGATGTTTGAACTCTGTTTTAAAGACAATTTAGAAGATGAAAAATCAACAAAATTATAAAACGAATCAAGTTCCGCCAGGGGCGCGAATTGGACATAATTAGTACAACAGCGGGCTAGATTGAAATATTCATAATTCATAATAATACACAAATTTGTGTACCTATTAAAGAGTATATTTTTCGAATATTCAAATATGTTAAAATTGCATTTAAGCTACATTTCACAATAAAACGACTTAACCCCAAATGCTAAAATTTGTACTACTCTCCTAAACTGCAATACTGTTAGCGATACCATCAATGTGGCCACGTGTCAATCAGCCCAGGACGATGATACTTAACGGCGCGCGCGCCCCTTGCGCACAAAGCCCCTGCGCTCGCCTTCTACCGATATGCCGCTGTAGTCGTCGCCCAGCTGCACGTTCGTCCGCACCTCCTCGCCCGTCTCCGGGTCCAACTCTTCCTTGGAAGTCATGTCCAAGGAGTCGTAGTGCGTCACAGGCTTGATGAACTGCACGCCGCTGGCGCCGAAGAGTATGCAATCGAAGTGAAACTCGAAGAGTTGACTCATCAGCACGTTGAGCACGAGCGAGAGACAGACCTGGACGTTGCCGCCGTAGGCCTGTATGTCGTAGAGCCGCAGGCAAGCGAAGACCGGCAGCGGCAGTAGTATGGGGATGCAGTAGGCGGGCGGGTTGCGTGCCGAAAAGCCAAATGTCGCGATGGTCCGCTTGTTGTGATTGATGCGCAGCTTGATGTCGAACTGGACCGCGTTGTATTCGACAATGACGCACACTGTAAAAGCAGAAATAAATAGCTGTACTAAAAGTGGTATTCGAACTGGAAATTATTTTGTAGGAAATTGTTGTAAACCCTCTGAAACAGTTATAAAAAATATATACATACGTATGAGTAAAAGGAGCAACACATCCCACCAAGCAAAATGAGAGAAATAGGCAATAATCGTCAGTGGCAACAAATTGGCGAATCGCCGATTTATTGCCGCAGCGACAAATTAGCAAGATGTCCCGTAGCAACAAAAACCAAATTCTATGCAAAGGATAGAATTGAAAAAAAGGAAGCGCCATGACAAGGAGAACAACTAATTTAACTTTTGAATTTTGCCAATTTTTACTTTTTAAATAAAATGAAAATATTACAAATACATTTGTTCAAAACACTTATTGCTTAATTTAGCAAGTCGCCTAAGGCAATAAAAAAGCTATATGAAAATGACTCGTCAAGGCGATAAGAAAACGACTCGTCAAGGCGATAAGAAAACGACTCGTCAAGGCGAGTTGCTTTCGGCGGACGTTTTAGAGCGACTGGTGATACGAAATCGATACGCTGGCGATATTACCGGCGATAAATTTTTTGCCGGGAGCGAATCGTTTTCTTATTGCCGGCAAGAAAAAATGTCTGGTGGGATAGCTTTGAGTTTTGTGCGTGGAACGAACAATTTTAGTTAATAGCAGAGAGCCACATCAGACTATAGCAGTTGAAGTCTTAGTCTAGGGAACACCGAATAATCGCTAAGAATGTGCAAAGTGGGTGTCTAGTTCTTCCACAAATAAGACATATCACAACACCGAAAACTAAAAAAGTTGCAATCCCATCGGTTGAGGTAGTTGCAAAAACATTAGAGACTTCTCATCAGTTAGTAGCTGCGGTGACCTTAAGGTCATCCCGTAAGTGGAAGGTTTTGTAAACTGTGTTTATGCTGGGTCATGTTGCAAAAAAATCTAGAACCATTTCTGATGGTTTTAGGTGTCACACTTGTTAGCTTGTCGTTCTTTCAATACTCGAATGCATTTTTAAGTGGCCAAGCTAAAGCTTTGTAAATGGGTGCGGGAGAGGGATTACAAATAGATTTGTTGTAAATAAAAATTATTTGTATGTAAAATTTCCTATAACCGATGCAGTCTCTGAATGTGGTAGGGAAAACAGTTTTAAAGCAGATGTGTTGGTTTATAGAGCATACTTAAAAGTTGTCTACACTGCTTTAGTTAACTAAAATTGTTACACTTGGGCTCAAGTCAGATGCGAATCCCCGGTATGCAACATTTAATAGGCACTAAAGAATTGATGAAAGCACTAAAGGCATTTCCGACGTCGTAGAAACCTTTCGTTTACCAGGGGCGTAGTCAAGGTCAGAACTCCTGACACCCGAACCCCCCATAGCATATAATTATTCAACATTTTCAATCACAATGCATGCTATGTATGTTGCCACATTAGCAAAAAGGTCTTTAAAAAAATAATAACACGTTTTTTTTTCAAAACGGACTTGTTTTTTAAATAGACTCTTTCAGGCTCAATACAGTGATTTGCATCGATTTACATGATCCAAAAGTATGTCTAGATTGTCGGCCGGGATGTCATTCAGGATGTCGTTACAAGCCTTTTGGATGGCTTCTACATCCCCAAAGGCTTTTTCATCGGCAAATGCATTTGTTTGAAAAGGTGAACGCATCAGATACAAATGGGGAGTGGTTGATGGTTAAGTTACGACTTTTAGTTCAAAAAATCAGTCACAAGTGTCGAACGATGAGATGTTTCGACAGCCAAATGTGTTAGAATGCGATAAAATTGTGTTATTAACGCGCTTGAATTCACTGAAGATTTTGGCTAATCTTTGATGAATTACCGCCCAGTTTTGCTGGAATTTGCGGTCATCGCGGATTTCAGTTGGATAACACGTTGATCGTCATTTATGTCCTGACAATCGCTTTTAAATCGCGTGAACCACTCATGAACTCTGTCGCGGGATAAACAATTATCACCGTAAACTTGGTTTATGAATTGAAATGTTCCGGTTAAAGTTTTATCAAGTTTAAAACAAAAGTTAATATTGGCTCTTTGGTTGATGATCACTTTTGTACCGATGACATAAACGTATGACGACAACTATGACACTTCAGACGCAGTAACTTTGCTCCCAGTGAACCAATACAATTCATTCAAATTCGACTAAAAATCAGGAAAAATGTAAATTTCCAATGCACTAAGTTGAAAAATTCAGTTTACTTTAAAAAGCACGCAATACTAAATTGGCAAGAAAAATTATTTTGAAATCTCCCTCATGACCAAGTTCTGGCTATACCAAACGAGTTTTCGAAGAACCTACGAGTTTGCTGTATTATATCCAACTTTTTGATTCACCCTATCGGGGGTTCTAGATTTGCGCACTCACCACGCTGATTGAAGGTGTCGCCCAGCTGCAAGCCCAGACAGCACATGCACAAGAACTCCGTGCACGAGCAGGGATTCCACAGCTGCGGCAATTCGACCAGATTTCCGCTGGGCTTCGAGGGCTTCCGCTTATTGCCGGCCACAACGGGCATGTACTGCTGCGGCTCGAGCTGTCTTCCCGAACTCGGATCGTAGATGAGGAATTTCCTCGCCTTACCCTCGCCCGACGCCGCAGGATGTCGGCGTTGGGTCGCACTGGTCGGCGCCGGCGACCTCACGTTGACGCCGCGTGCAACGTGCCAGTGCTCGAGCAGCAGCAGCAATGGGAACACGACCTTCGAGAACAACTGCATTGTATTTGCACAACTCGTGTGTGGGTGCTTGCGTTTGTTTTGAGCTGCTAACAACTGCGGGGCTGCGCTCCGGATGCGGCGTGTACTGGGCCGCAAGTGTTCGGACCAAATGCGCCGCTTTTGCGCAACGAAACTCGTTGTTTTCTAATTCGACGCTGTGTGTTTGGGGTCTTGTGGTGAAACACATTCTATGTGGCGCAGAGCAAATCGTGTGGAAAAACGAATTGCTTGGGACAACGATGAGATCGCGCTCAATTCGTGTCAATGCTACTGCACCGCCAACCCGACTCGGCGCGCCAGGGCCAGGGATCGCGCGGCGGTGGGCGTTTAATTGAATAAAACATTTGCGTTGAACTCTACGCATGTATGTTGGTGGTATGTAGTATGAGTGCGTGTGTACATATGTGCATGTATGGCAATAATGATACGTATTAATTAATAAATAATTGAATTTTTAATAACTTCGCCGTCGAAGCGGCCTTTCGAAATGAGGGGACTTTTTCAGCATTCGTACATACTACACACATGTACTCGTATTTGTTTATCGAAAACGTGCAATAACAACTAAAATAACAATTTAATTTCTTGTTTGTGTTTTGATGTCAAGTCGTAGGTGAGGCAACCTTAGTTTTAATTACCTAAACATTTGTGATAAGTTGACCCAGAAAGGCAGCCTAAATTAGTTCTAGTACGCATATTCAAGTACCTACGTTCGCTCATATATATTGCACTACTTATGTATTTGTAGCTACTTGAACGTTTGTTATCGTTGTTTTGCAGTCATGAGCCGCCTTGCATTTTCAAAAATTATTCAGCAAAATTTAAGTGTTGTGACACAAATTAACGTTAAAAAATAAATTTAAAAAAACAATAATGCATACGCACAAGAAACCTACAGAGAGCCTACCTACAAACCTACCTTATTTCATTTTATCATTATTTTTGTTAGAATTATGTATGTAAATTTATTTGAATTAAATAAAATTTTTTTGCAATGCAAGTATTGACTACTTTTGATCTTCCCCTTTAGTATACAATTGCCTTCAGCCTGCAACGTAACGCCACGCATATCCCAATTTGACCGGCTGTGATATTTCAGGACTGCACACAAAATATGCACGAAATATGCAAAATATATGCAAAACATATACACTCCATCCAGGTCGAACCGCTGAAGCTACGAGTACAAACATGAAATTTGCAGTGTAGGTACATCTTGAAAAATAAACCTTCGTTAAAAAGGGATTTTTTTTAAATTCGGGGTCTAAAAGGGCAAAACATGGGTTAAG
The DNA here is from genome assembly GCA_963668005.1 of Melieria crassipennis. Taxonomy (NCBI): domain Eukaryota; kingdom Metazoa; phylum Arthropoda; class Insecta; order Diptera; family Ulidiidae; genus Melieria; species Melieria crassipennis. Next base: position 81,558,133 of record OY764961.1, on the reverse strand, counting down.
GTATTGTATGAAAAAAGTTGAATTAATGAACCCATTGATTTCAAATTTGGTGAAAACACTTCAAATAAAAAATAATTCGACACGTATTTTTCAATTTTTCGAAAATCAAAACTTAACGGGGTTAACCAAGGGTTAAGGTTCGTATACGGAAAGACTACGAAAAAAAACATGAACCCATAGGCCAATTGACTTAAAAGTTGCTGAAAACATTCAAAATCAAAAATAATTAAACAAATATTTTTTACTTTTGTGAAAATCTTAATTTAACGAGGTAAACCAAGGGTTAAATGTTTGTATGGGGAAACACAATTTTTTGGCCCGTTTGACTTCAAATTTGGTAAAAGTACTTCAAATGTGAAATAATTAAACGTGTTTCTCAGTTAACTAAGGGTTAAAAGTTTGTATGAATAAGCATGATTTAATGGGGTTTTGTCTTGGTTAAAGTGCACCAAATGATAAATAAAACGAAATTTTTCGAAAATCGAAATCTGATGGGGTCAACGATGGGTTAAGAGTTTGTATAGGGAAACATGATTTAAGGGTCAAAATACTTAAAATATGACGAAAGCCATTTAAATAAGATATAATTAGACAATTATTTTCTCGTACGAATCTGACGGGGTCAACGAAGGATTAACACTATGCCGTCCGGCGACACCACAGTGGCGTCGTGAGCAAACTAGCGGCCAACAGCCGGCGACGCCACAGTGGTGTCGTGCGCGAATTATATAAAACAAACAAATTTTGTATGTAGTTACGTATGTATATCATCGAAATTTCATGAAACTAGGGGAACAAGGTTGAGAACTTATGAGAACTAATGATGAGATTAGTAAAACTTAACAATTCATAATCTCCCGAAAATGTCAAAAACGGCCGGCGACAAGCCAAGTAATCCGGATTAGCAGTGCCGGTGCCGGCGCCAAGCAAATAAATAAATATTTACAAGACGTGCGGACGCCAAAGTGTTAAGAGAAACTTGATTTATTGAGTCCATTGACTTAAAATTTCTGTGCAAAGCCGGAGGGCCCTGCTAGTTGTGGAATGAAATTTTTTTTAATAAAAGTATGAAATTCTTCCGTGCAAAGCCGGGGATAACTGGTAGTATTTCTTATACTTATTCCAGGAATTTAGTGAAATTTGGGAAGTTCAAAAAAGTTTAAAAAACATTGTGTTTTAAATAGAATTAATTTCTTAACTTGAAGTCCAAAAAACAAAACCTTAACTCTAATAATAGTAAAACTTCATAATTAATTATAATGTTTATTGTAATTAATTTTAAATAAATAAATAAGTAAATAAAAAATAATAAAACTTAAAATTAAATGTAAAAAATTAACTTCTTATTACAGTAAATAACTAAAATTTGCTCCAAGTTTTCTACGGTCAGCATATGCCATGCCTATGGTACCGTGGAGCTTTAATTTATTTATTTGTTTGTTTTGTCAAACTATGCGTGCATTGTATATGTGACATTATGTAAGATGCGAAAAAAAAATGCAAAAGCAGAATCGACAAATAAGCACATAGCCTCTTAGAGGGTTCAAATTTCTTCCAAACATGCCTGCCCCCTTTTTTCAGCTCTTGAAGTGTCCGCATGCAAAAAATTCGTGAGACTTTTTTGAAATAGACTTCACTTCTCACAGGTTATTTTCCAAAGCACTCAGTTTTAATGCTGTTCTATTACAAAGATTAACAATGACTTTCAAAATTGTTTCTACTAATATAGGCTGCCACCTCACTGGAACTCATCGGTCGTGGACAGATGTGCTTATGCAGATGTGTGTTCGTGAGCGGTAATCCTTGTCAATAACAGCAGACCTGAAGAACTTGTGAAACACATTGCTCTTTCGAACACAATAAGTGTAGATACGTCCGTATGTGATAGCATTCTTTCTTCTTTTTATACAGAAGCTCAAGTAGGCTGAGCGCCTAAAAAGTGCAAGTTTTGGCGGTCAACTGGTCTTTCTGGCAATTGCTGCGCTTAATTTGCAGGCTGTCATCATCAATTGAGGTACCGGTGGCTCTAAACTAGATAATTCCGTAACAGCTTCGAGTGTATAGTGGCAGCCCATCACCTGGCACTTCTTGTTCCCCTATTACGTACCGCCTATAGGTACACACTTGATGCTGCACTCTTTTGGGGTCATACCCATTTCAGTACATGCCCATTCAATATGAGCGACGGTTGTATTATCGATATTTGTCTCAGGCAGGACCTTCCCCTTCACAGTGGAAAACAGCATGATAGCTGCTCGCCTCTCTGATGCACTATTTATGTTTGCTCAGAGTCAAAGAACTGGGGCTGAGCTTTTCCATTTTTTTTGGAAAGTGTGTCGAGCCCACAAACCCAGTCAGAACATAGAGTCGAGGAGATCCAAAATCACTGCAACATTAGTTCACAGAGTGGGGAGTGCCAGATTCCCATTCAGCAGGCGTCACGGGGAGGTTTTGTGTCACCTTGCCAAGACACAAGAATTGTTCTGTTCCTGGTAAAGTTGAACACAGTTAACTCGTACGCCAGATTTGCTTTGCTCAAGCAGAGACACATAACAAACTGTATCCACTTCCCCACAGTTATGGTCTCGAATTTGCATTCAGAGCGTCGAACGGCGGTCAGCAACCCAATTTCGCCGCTCATCATTCCAGTCCGCGCTGCTCCAGTTGCACACGCCTTGATACTTTGATCTCGCTTCAAGTTATTTTACTCACGTCGACCGACGCTCTGCCGCAACTGAATTCGTACAACCCAATCGTGTTTTTTTTTTGGGCAAAATTTAATTGATTCTGACGTAATGCGATGAATGCAATTGGGAAATAACAAATAGCAAGACGACAACAACGACAAATCTGTGTCAGTTTGAAAATGTCTTCGTGACGCTGCGCGGCGGTTCGCATTTTCATCTTCCGCGGCCGCAATAAAAGGTGGTAAAAGAAAAACGGGAAATAAACGAAAGGCACACAAAAAGTGCGCGCGTAACGTGCGATACGAACCGACGATTTGTGTGATTTGCTACACTTACAGTTGTTGCCATTGTTATTGCGGTCGGCGCTGTTGTTGTAAGTTATACAGACATACATAAGTCGACGCTATTAACATTCGCGCGCTTTATGCTGCATAAAAGTGCAATTTAACACTGTGCGCCATTTTTGCCGCCTGTGACGCTTTTATTACCAAACAACTCGGCAGAACAACAACAATAACAAAAACACAAACAACAACAATCAATATAATAACAATGGACAATTGCCACTATTGACGTGCAGCGGCGACAACGAACCGCCGCGCGCGCATTGTCGCTCGCTTGACATCTGCCGTCGCCGAGATGTTACACAAAGCCCGAGCTCTGGCGACTGGCCACTGGCCACTGGCCCCGGAGAGAAAAACGACGGCACCACCGTTAACCCCAATTTGAAAGTTACCGAAAAGCGGTCTTCGATTCGATTTTTAATTTGTGCATTTTGCTAATCGGATGATATAAAGTTGGCGTTCGGTATGGCACAAGCGATCCGTGTGGCGGTGACGTTGATTGATGGGAATCGGAAGCAGCGAGGGAGAATGGCAAGTCCGGCGTTCACAGCACAAACGACCAAATTTGCATGCTGATCAGTCGCAGATTTGTTAAACAAAGAAAGACAACAACGTGAATGTTTCGCTTTCGCAATATCGGAACGGTGAGTGGAAACTGGACCGAGTTTGGCTGTGACAATTTTTTGCTTTATGATGCAACAACATTCACCGAGGAATTGTATATATCTACACATGTTAAGTATTGGATATTGTGGAATATATTCTTAAATTAAAAATAATACCTAATTTATGAATAATGTATGTGCATATATAGTGTTATATATAAATATATGAGACATTTTCTAAGATGGTAAGAGCTAAACCAAGCCAAATTACCAGTTTTGCTCAAATAGTATGCCGTTCAAATTAAACTATTATTACTGACTTTATGGTCACCTCGGCTATTCTTGACGTAAATACTTATTCTGTGGGTCCAATTTTGTACAGCTTTCCGAACATATTTGGCTCGTTGCCTGCTGTGACTAGCCTAATGTAGCCTTGAAGTTTGTGAATATATAATATTTGACTTTCTCCCGCTCACAAATCACATAGTCTCACAAGAAATATTCGAGTTGTGTCAAATTACACGATCTGGTCCAAATTATTGAAATTTATTTGAATAAGTTGATCGACATCGACCTCGCACATTGGATGGATGTGATGTAATGTAATTCCGCCTTGTTGGAATCACATTTCGTTTGGGTCGATGTTTACCATGTTTTGAAAAAAAACTCGTTGATTGCATCGCATTGTTGACATGAATTCTAAGTACTAATAATCTATTCCAAAAAGTAATGAAAAAATAACACACTGAATTACTGAGCGGAATTTTGTTAATCATATTTTGAACTTTAAAAATATGAGCTATACAAAACCATTTAATGTAATAGGTACAACGCTTAGATGAAATATAAATAAAAATTAAATATTATAATTTTGCATTCGGTGTCTAAAATATGCTTTCAAGCACTTTGGGTATTAATTTCACAGCACAACAAAAAACACTTTTTTCTGTTGCATGGAGTTTTTCTACTGTTTCTTACTAATTTGGGTGCGCTGATTTCGAATCTATCCTCAGATTTTTTCCAGCAGCTCTAGTTTGTGAGATATAGGTACCGCGTCATTTTTTCAGTTTTTCCTCTACTTTTTTCATATTTCTGATCGTAATTTCTAAACCAAAAAACCGATAGACATGATTTTCACCTTATCGCATTAACAACACCGCACGGCTTCTGTTCCGATGTAACTTATTCTTATAAGTTTTAAAATGCCGCGGTAATTGGACCTCAAAGTCGGAAAATATGGAATTTTAAGGCGTTTTCTTTGATGGTCAAAAACATACACAATTTTCGTAAATCAATTAACGAGTTAGGTGTATAATGAAAGCCGACACATCATGCAATACAACACAGCCAAATTATTTGGCGGAATACACATTCGCATCGAAATAATAGCAAAAATGTACCATAGTCATTTTCATAATTTTTCATACTTTTTCCTTAAAAAATTAGAGGCCTCAAAATATGCTCTTTTACATGTTCCATTTATAGTCTGAGATACAACCAAAAAACAAAAATATTTTGAATTGCTCGAAACAAAAAAATTAAAAACTTTGCATATTTTGAGGCTCCTAATTTTTTAAGGAAAAAGTATGAAAAGTGATGAAAATGGCTATGGTACATTTTTGCTATTATTTCGATGCGAATATGTATTCCGCCAAATAATTTGGCTGTGTTGTTTTGCTTGATGTTTCTTCTTAAGATATATACTTCGTAACTTGATTTATGAAACATCTGTACAATTTTCGCCATCAGAAAAAACGCCTTGAAATTCAATATTTTCCTACTTTGAAACCGTATTACAATGCCAATTTAGAATGCATAAAATTGATTAATGTCAGAAAAGATGGCGTGAGATGTTGTTAGTGCAACTATATAAAAATCATGTCGATAGGATTATTGGTTCAGAAATTACAGTCGAAAACGAGGAAAATTCGAAGAAGTGACACACCCATTTTTTGCGAAAACTAGAGCTGTTACATAAAAACGGAGTATGGTTTTGAAAACAGCGTGGAAAAACGATTCAGATTCATGTAAAAAACTCCATGCAACAGACATGCTGTTGTGCAGTGTTTTTGACTGTCTGTGAGCGGTCTTGTCGATATGGAGTAGTTTAAAAAATACATTTATTACCTACAACGTTCGTACCTACCACATAGCCGAATATTCTATACCATATTGTATTACCCGCCAAGGTTTTTAATGGGCTGTTTATGAGTATTTACCAATTTTCAAAAATAACTACGACAATTTTCATCAGAAGCTCTTTCTACTTGATTTATTTAAAAGCCAATACTATGATACCAAAAATAAAGGTAAAACCGCTGTCAAATTTTTTTACACTACATGTGCTAATTGCCGTTCTTCATATTCGTCATTCAAGCTTGAGTCATGATGCCACTTCGATATAATATTGAATTAGGGCTATTTGATGAGGTTCTAAGGATTTTAACATCTTTTTTAAAATAAACACGGAATAGACTTTTTATTGTGGCTAATTTGTTTTGGGCGAAAGTATGAAAATGTGAATGCGATAGCAACAGCAGATAATACATTGCAGTATCAACTGCTAAACACGCAACAAAGCAGTGAATGGTCTTTGTAATTCACACCGCACGCAGTAATCCACCGTTCCCGCATGAAGGGTATTGTTGGGAAACGGAAAAACGCTATGTTACGAAAATGTTGGCAGATAGTGCGGATATTGTATTATTATAGAATTTTTCAACCACCTACGCTGCGTTTTCGTATCGGATTGTTAATTTTGGTGTTGCTTTGACGGCTTATTATAGATAGATTTTTGATAAAACATGTTCAAGGGACGGTAGCACATTTCCAAAGGAGAACGCCAACAAAAAGTTTAGTGTCAGATGCGCAACATGGTAGCTGAAAAGAAGCATTGGCTCTACCTTTATTTTTTGTACCATGACCAATACTTGACATATGTCATATTTTGAATTTGATTCAATTTGGACTGAATTTGATTGTAATATACACAAAAAACAAAAAAGTATAACAGGTGCAATAATTTTATATGGGAATTGCCATGGAAGCGGATGTGTTTTTCTTTTAAAATATCTGCTTTCAGCTGCAGTAGAACGGAAAACACTTTGTTTTCTCTCTAATTCTTATACCTGTTTGAACTATGATGTGATGCTGACAAGAGAATCTACGTTTTGTACGACTTCCAAAATTGGTGGCTTACCAAGTTCTCTTTCTACTTTTTCACCTCTTGCACGAGGTGAAAGAAGCGCTATGTGCATCGCGAAGACCAAAAAAATCGGTTGGCGTCCTTGGTTACGCATTTTCACTGACTCACCAAAATTGGTTTGGGTCATGGCTTCTACAGTACAACAATTGAAGTTCGTTCACAAACCACATCTTGCACTGACTGCAGTAAAAAATGCCATAATTTGGCAATATCGTAAAATTTACTATAGATACGGTAACGGAAATGCACGAAATTATCACAAGATCGTAAATTAATAGGGGTATTCTCGATGTCTTGCATACATGCCCTGACATCGTGCACGAAATGCATAATTGACATGGCCATGCATTTCGAGCAACGACACAACAACAAAATACAAGCAAAAACAGTTTGCATTTTTTGCATGTCATGCTACGCAAAAACCCTTGTTTTGTGTGCGACATCGCGATTGTGCGACAGCCATTTCATTTTCTTCGTGTGCGCAAGCGTATTTTCTTTATATTTGGTTTTATTTCAACCTTTTTATATAATTTGCATATATGTCTTGCTTGCAGGTAGAAATGGATCAACCGAAAACCAAATCAAAAAGAAATGTAGAAAGTTTGCGGCATTTTTGCAATATTTGCAATATGTGCTTTTTTGTGCGTTCTCGATGTGTAGCATTTTCCAGTCTTGCACGGTTGAATTTTTACGAATTCTTCCTCCGTGCAAGACATCGAGAATACCCCTAATGATTTCCTGCATTTGTTTAGAGCTCTTTTTTGGTCATTATAAACTTGAACTGTTGAGGCTTCTTTCGTGTTCTCCGGTATCGGTGTTGCCGAAAATTCAAAATACAAATTATATTTGTACATTTGTACAGACAACCAGCAGAAAATCCGAGGTTAGCTGTTTATGTTGATTATACAATATAAATGCAACTTTTGTAGCTTGTGCTAAATTTTTAGCTTGTTTACAGTAACTAACGCCGGCTGAAGACAGTGACGAAGGCAACGAGGTTTGTTCGATTCGACGGGTGTACATCAATCCCATCGTTCAATACGCAGCCAGCAGAGAGGATCTTGAAAAGAACAATGCGGTTATTAAGAAAATTGACGCACTGCAGAATGTTTTAAGTCCGCATACAGTCGAGTTGTGAGGTCCACATTCAATATTACACATTTATAGAAGATGAGTTTCCTTGGTATATGTTGAGGAAAAGTATGAACGCTCGCGCCAATAAAATTGCAAGTGTTTCCGTGGTTTGATAATTCGCCGCATCAAAATCAAATATAGAATTACTGGGCATGCCCAAGATTTAATACCCATACATCTCTTTTAACACTCCTCTCTTTTTAAATTTCACGCCATTTATGAATATAAATATTATTGCTATGACATTTGACTTTTGACAACAACTAGGAGGTTTCCAGCGAAAATATAGAACCTACATTTACTATATTAACTACGGTCACAGATCTCGACAAATCTCTATTTCGATTGCCACTTGCATATCCTGCACAAGATGCGAGTTTAATAAATTTGCATCGAGTGCGAGCGGCGAGGTGCACAACATTCAGTTTAAATAACGAGCGAGTGATGCGAAATTTGAAGTACAAACGCATAAATAAATTTACAAAATTGCTCAGAAACGGAAAAATGTGGGTGCGTCTATATTATGCTCTGCAGTGTATATGGCGCACTCAAAAACTGAAACTGCCAATTTGAACCGGGTTTTATACTGAAAATTGAGCAGCACCATGACCAAAGCGCCGAAATAAATCGAAAGTGAAGATCAAAACTTGGAACAAGGTGGGACCCTGCAGCGTTTCGTGCATTCGCGCTTTTAGTGGTTCCATAGTTTAGTTGGCCTTTCTGTTTTTGCTTGAATGTTCAAACTTTGGTATTAGACCAAAAATCAAAATGGGCAAAGTTCAAATGACCACAGTCAAACAAAGTGTTAAGGACAAAAGTCATTAGCCGATGTCGCAGTACTCGATTCTCAATAGCATCGCTTATAGTGTCAGAATATTTATTGTGAGTGTCCATAAAATTTTGTATTTTCTTTAGTTAAAGGGCTAACGAAAGAGGTGTACTAATGCGAAGCATTATATGGGTTCGGAAATTATTGAAAGGTTTATCGATTGACTTGAACACGGCCGACATCACGTCCCGTCACGCTTGATAAAATTATTCTTGAGTACATATTTTGAAAAGAGAAAGCAAATACTAAAAGTGAAAATTCAGATGCGAACCATTGAATACTTCTTGGTTGGTACCCCATTAAAATTGCCGATCTGTTCGTCGTCACTGTGACCGATTGATTCGGCGTCTACCATAACTACTGAATCTCGTTCTGAAACTTGGACTCACTTCGAGCTCCTCAAAGCCAATCCAACCAATCCAACTTGCAACCTGTGTGAATGGATTTTGACGCTGATTTATCGAATGCATGAAATTCAGTACCTACATATGTACATACATACGTCGTAAATAATAAATATGGTCAGCGCCCGCCTTGCGGTGACCCGACGCCGGTGGTTGTGATCGCATTTCGCCGCCTTCGATATAGTCAACTTGCCAATTCCGCCAATCGCTTTCGCATTCGTTGATTTAAATTGAATTGAATTGGAATTGAGTTGAATTGAATTGAATAGAATGGAGGCTTTTGCGCGCTTCCAGTGGCTTTCATGCTCGCATTAATACGCGCAAAATCCAGAGCGAGTGTTTTTTATTTTGCTTCGGGCTTATGTGTGTGTGTGGTTTTTTCAACTTGTGCGATTTGTTGCTGCGGTCGCGCTGCACAAAAGTGCGGAGTTGGCTGCGGTGCGGGGGCCGGTTGATTGTTGCAAGTTTTACTGCTTTCACTTTGTTTTCATTTTGCACGCGCGAGCTGGCAGTCGAGAGCTTAAAATGAAATTTTCCACGACTATTTAAAAAATGCAAAATGTCCTGCTGGCAATCGCGCCAAAACTTTTACAAGGACTCAAACAAAACCCTTACACGTTAGCTCACATGAACACATGCCTACCTGCAGTACATGTGTTTGCTTGCACGTATGTAGACACCAATGTACACACTATACATATATACCCGCCGGACTGGCTTTGTAGCTGACCGATTTTTTATATTTCCGCGCTCCAATTTAATGTGTCAAATTAAGAACCCTAAAGGAAAAATCATTTCAGATCGGACATCCGTATAGCACCAATTATTCGTATTACATTACAGTTTCGAAAAACCGTAGTTGTCCAACCGGCCATAACCACCGTTACCGGGTTACGGCCTGTAGCAAAAGTTCCCTTCAGGTGCCTCTGCTTTGGTCAGACCAAGAGATGATAGGGCGTCCCAACTTGGTCCTTCCACCGGAGACACGCTCTCCCACCTTTTTCGCCGGAGCTTCATCGCCCATACGGGAGACATGGCCGAGCCAGCGTAGCCGCTGCATTTCACTGTGCTCCGTCCATGTCTTTATATAGCTCACACAGCTCGTTGTTGATTCGTATTCGATAGTCGTCGCCGTTTGGGAGAACTTCATACAATATATCTCTTTAAGAGTTTCGAAACGTCTCTCACCCTAGTCAACACTTAAGCCAAATCGATTTCTCAACGGTGCTTTGCTTATCTGTTAATTTTACTGCCGTTCACGGTTGCCGCTTGACCAAAATTGTGTTAACCAGATTTTTCTAGAAAAGTAATCAAGAGATGCACAGATGGCTCCCTAACGGAGGAAGGTACCGGAATCGGGGTATACGGACCGGGGATTGGATACTCGGAACCTACGGAAAAGCAGACCACCACTTTCCAGGAAATATACGCCGGAAATATACGCCATTGAAAGGTGCGTTCATTTCAATCTGGTGAGGAAGTACCGGAACCGGAAGATTGCGATCTTCTCTGATTGCCAAGCGGCAATCAAGGCATTAAAATCCTACCAGGCATCCTCGAAACAGGTGTCGGAATGCCTTGATGAGCTGAACGAGCTTGGCCTCCACAATCAGGTATGGTTCTATGGGTTCCGGGTCCCGCCGGAATTGATGGCAATTAGCAGGCCGACAGACTTGCAAGGAGGGGAGCATCTACCCCCTTCATCGGCCCAGAACCCTTCTGTGGTTAAGGTAAAGGAACCCTATCCATCCTTTCCAGGAAAATCAACCAGGCCTTGAACATTCCAAGATGGTTATTGGCTCTTACAACAAGAAAAGGTTCGAGGAATGTATGAGTCTCTCATAGAATAATCTAAGGATTATCACTGATATACTGACAGGGCATTGTAGATCGAATTATCATCTAACTTAACTAGGCATAAGGGGGAACGAACTCTGTACGTTCTGTTTGCAGGATAATGAAACTGCAATACACATACTAGGCATATGCCCTGCGCTAATGCACAAACGAAAGAAGCACCTGAGTGACTTTATTATACCAGGTACGAACTGCGTTTCCAGAGGCTTAGGCAACAAACTAAGATTCCTCTCGGATACTGGACTCACCGACGAACTGTGAAGTCCAAGAAGGGGCACAATAGATCTCTTAGGTCGCAGTGCACTTTCCCCGCTAATAATAATCAAGATATACAAAATGTGACCATATACTACATGAAATGAAAACAAAGTTTCCGTCGTTCTTACCTTTGCTCTGGGACAAAGTTTTGATTTGGTCTCGGGCGGAAAGGTCGAAGCAAAAACAAAAAAAAACATCATCCAAATCAACGCTGTTCATATCAATCACATGACGATATGTGATGCATACATTTTGTTCCCACCCATGTTAAAATATCCGAGTAAAAATACGTAAATTCGGATAATTTATCAACGTATAGTTGGAATACTTAAATTGATCACAACAAAATACATTACCAAATCCAAAAACATTAACCAAATAGCCAAATTTCAAGAAATAAAATTAAAAAAAAAAAAGTGGTAACCGTGCTTTCATTGTGCTTGCTTGCTATCAGAAGCTTTAAACCTGGAAGATTTAGTTGGTCTGGACAGTCGGGTGGTGGCGCTCACCATTTATTTTTTCTCTTCATCTCCAGAGCTAATACCGTTGGACAAGAGGTGCCCGCAGCCACCCGAGCGTGATTAGGAAAATTCCGAATTAAACTTTAGTGCCGAATATATGTAGGACAAAGCTTAACCTTAGAAGGGGTAGGGGAAGGAAATAATTAGACTATGAACCTCCACAAAGGGCGGAGCGCGGCGGACGGAGATAATATAACTGCATTTATGGGCCCCAAATGAAAATAGCGGTGACTTAACGAGTCCTCGCTACCTTATCTTCATTCTGCCTGCCTGCATCGGCCTACCACACCGATGTTAGAGAGATGCGTCATATAATATATATTTAGTCATCGGTGGTGTTTCACAGGAGTCTGTACTTGGCCCGACGCTGTGGAATGTGATGTATGACGGGGTGCTACGCCTGAAGGACCAATAAGTGCCAAAATTGTGTACTTTGCAGACGACATTGCAGTGGTGGTGACTGGAAAGTTTCTCAGCGACATCGAGGCGACCTGCAACAGCACTTTCAAACTGGTACAGGGTTGACTGTCCTCGGTTGGACTGCAGCTTGCGGAGCGCAAAAGCACTTCTAATATCCAGTAGGAAAACAGTGGGATATGCTTTATGCGGCGCAATTATGGACTCCGGCGATGAGGGCCAAATCGTATCGAAATCACCTAGAGGCAGTGTACCGCATCAGCGCGATTAGGGTGTGCTGCGGCCGTTTGTGTGCTGGCAACAATGGTCCCTATAGACATCCTGGCGGAAGAAAAGCAACAGAGGTAACGGTAGAACGGCTCTCACAAAGGCAGATGAACGCACGTCTTGATTGACGACTTGAGACAATGGACACAGCGGGACATGGCAAAGTCAATCAACATCTCACGCAAGTACTTACGAGACACGAGTGCTCGAGCGTGTCTCTTCAAGTATGGATACGAGGAAAACCCATACTGTGAAGTGTGCGCCAACGCAGTTGAGGATGCGAAGCACGTGTTATTCGAGTGCAAGCGTTACCAGACGCAACGTGTTCACCTGGCAAGAAAACTGGTCTCGACACTCGATATAGAGTCGGATTAGGCCAGAATCTTTCCTTGTGTTGTTATCCTGGAAAGCGGTTTCCACAGGTATAGAAGGAGGGGGAGGTTTTTAGATAGAAATCCGGCATACCGAGGAACTGGTGTTCCGGTATCTTTCGAGGATTTTCCACATCCGTCAGAAGACAAAAAAAAGAGGGCCATATTATGAGCATACGTACACATACCCTGAGGACAGATATTGGCCAGTGAAGACTGATTTGAGTCTGCTTTCTGCTGGAAGTACAATTTGAAATGTAGTGCAGACCTTGTTTACTTCATGGGAAGCGTCAACATTCAACATTTGCCACTTTAGGTGCATCTTAGACAATGTTGCTGTAGGTTTTTGTTCGATTGGCAGATACAGGGCATAAATAAACAATGTCAAGTAATTCACATTTTTTCTGTTTTACTTAATAACTAGTTCGATACCACGCAGGCTCATTACTAGAAAAAAGAGCCTGTTTCATGGCTTATAGCAGAACAACTTCACTATCCACGACAGTTGTTACGCAAACGAGTGATAGCCCTTATCACAGTTCCAGCTCGGCTTCTTTCTTTGTGGCGTAATTAAATAAGGAAATTAAGCGCCTTCGGAGAAGAATCGTTAATGTACTTCCTTAAGTGTCCATAACAACCCGTAACCAGGTAACGACCTGCTGGAAACCCCTTTTTCAGTTGTTTTCGCCGAGAGATGCTCCGACCGACGTCGTCGACTTCCAACCACTACAACAAACATCCTTTTCTCCCATTTCCATTTGATATGTCCAAGTCATCGTAGCCGCTGTATGTCGATACACTCTGCAAGACCTTTTGCTATTATAAAACCCTTGAATATACCCAGTAAACCAAACGATATCGAAACGATATAGAAACGATATCGGTAAAGTGGGAATTTTTCTCGTTTTCGAGTATTGCTGAAGTGTCTAAAATGATATCGAGAACGAGAAAAATTACACTATCGTAAAGATGTCGAGAATTTCGAAAATCTCGATATCGTTGCGATATTGAAATTATCTTATCCAAGACATCGTAACGATGTCGAAAATTTTGAAAATTTCGACATCATTTCGACAGCGTCATTTTTCTTGTTCTCAACAGCATTTTGGATACCATTACGAAAACTTATTTTCTTTCTGAAAATTGAAATAAAACGCATATTTTATATTACTGTCGCATGGCCAGTCCATTATTCAAATCAAATAACGATTATAAGTACACGTAAACTTGGTTTTAAATGCGCGCACGTTCACGTAATGAAAATTGTTCGTTTGACAAAAAAATATTTCATTTGACTTGAAAATATTCAAAATCTTCAAGGCAAACATTTCAAGCACTATCAAGATTATTTCGAGAATTTGTCGCGAAAAATTTATATCGAGAAATTGTTTGTAGGGTATTATCCGAACCAGCGTTGCCTGAGTCGTAGAGAAAATAAACAAAAATAATTTGTAAAAATATGCTCTTCACTATATCCCTATTCACAATCCTTTGCATTTGAGATTGGAAATTTGTGCAATAATAAACATTTGCCATCATCTGTGAACGCCTTTTGCTCCTCTTTTTCTAACAGCTGTCAATTTTGCAATTCCGTGTTATATTTGCATAGTAAATATAAACTATGGGTTTTAAGTGTTGCATATTTACAACGGTACAGCAGAGATGCATTCTGTATATTTTGTTAATGTTGAGTAAAAATGCACCAATTTGCAAATGCTACAATGCAGGACTGTTTGCACGAAATTGTGAATGGGGCTTATCTTACTTTACACACTTAGTTCATACTTCATGGATATCATCAGCAGTGTTCCTACAGGGATTGCAACTAAGCGAACATGCCAATTTGTAGGCGTGTGCAGTGCACACGTACACATGTACATTACTAACTTACATACAAACATACATATGTATGCGTGTGTAATATATGTGCACGCATACATTTTCCTAATTAAACAAAAATAAGCAATTGAAAGGCGCAAACTTGGCGCATTTGTTGTTTTTGTTTTTATATTCGTCGTTTTTTCGTGCTTTAGTTTTTTGCCATTACTTTTCTACAAGTGCCGCGCCCACTCGGTCCCAATTCGCACATTTGCATTAAAATTGAAAAACAACACATCGGCACAAGTGCACACATGTATGTGTGTGTAAATACATACATATATATACATATATACTACATGCATGTACATGGGAAGGCTGCGCGGAATGGCATTTACACTGCTCACACTTGATGTCACTTTTGGCTTTATTGTTCTTTACTTGGCTCCGTTTGTTGTTGTTGTTGTTATATTTTATTTTATTGTTCCACATCTGGCAAATATTTACTTAGGCCACTCCACCCCTCCCCCTTCCCAATTTCATGATATATCCAACAGTTGCGTGCAAAATATTAGATTCAGATTAACAAATATTTCTTTATGCGATTTTGGCTGCGCAACGAATTAAAAATCTCACCAGATCCATCGAAAATATCTCTCCAAATATTTTGTCCTTCATTCATTTCGTAGAAGTCGTCAATAATAAAAATGTCAGCTTTGGTTTGAACAAGGTTTATTATTTTATCATTCTCGAGTGGGAATGATTTTCTCAGAGCTGTACGTGTGCTGAAATGTGCGTGTACGGGTATTTTCGTTTAAATTTTAATTTCAACGCTTGATTTGAGTTTCGCAGCTATTTGCATATGAAATTTATAATAATTAGTATTTCCTCGTAATGCCACCGCCTACACACACACACACACGCATACATAACCACTTCTTCGTGGATGTGTATGCAGTATGTTATTGTTATTTCGCTCGCAGTTAATGCGGAAAAGTGCTTAAAGAATACTTAAAAAAAATATTACGCGTAAGGTCACTTATGCGCTGCCAACTGGCAGTTTTCGCTAAATCGAAAGCGACGCAGTTTTAAATAATTTTATTAAATTCAGATTAATTTAAACACACTACACACTAAAGTAGTAAAACGTTTCCTACTGCAGCTGTCCTTCAGTACGACAAGGCAAAAGTCTCTAAAAGCAAAATAATTTTCTACAAAGAGCTTTCAATTCATAGCTTCGAATTCGCTTAACATTTTCGGTTCATTCCATTTACGATTCAAGGCGGTTTGATGCAAATCGGCCTTGAGACCACTCTAGCGGCCGAAAAAGGCCCAATTTCGACGATTTAGTTTAGAGGTATAGTAAATAAACCGCATTTCTTTTTAGACGATTTTTTTCGTTCGTGCTTGATTGAGCCATTCATTGAAATTGCTTTATTTTTTAACTTTCAAAAATGTATAATCTCGCAACTAGTTCCTATCGGTAGGTGGAATTCTTTGTTAATAAAATTCGGTGAATATTGACCAAATTCATTAACTCTTGGACAAAAATAAGTAATAAGTAAAATAAAGAAAAATCATTTGCATTAAACTATAAACAGCTACTTTTATAAAAATTTCAGGATGGTGCAAAAGTGATCACTCTGTCGGCAGATGCTATAACTTTTGCAAATGGCGGTAAAAGTAAATCCTACTTTGACATTCATTCATTCATACATTCATTCATAAACAAATTGACTAGTTATTTCTAGTGCTTTCACCACATTCAAAGTCAATAGACCCATCGTTGACGCCGTCAGATTTAGATTTTGAAAAAAAATTAAAAACACGTGCCGATTTATTTATCATTTGGAACATCTTGGCCAAGTCTGAAGTCAACAAACCCATTGAATCATGTTTCTCCATACAAACTTTTAACCCGTCGTTGACCCGTCAGGAATTGGTTTTCCAAAAAAATTAAAAACATGAAACATTATTTTTAATTTCAAGTATTTTACCCAATTTTGTGAAGTCAAAGCTCATTGGTTCATGTTTTTTCGTAGTCTTTCCGTAGACGAACCTTAACCCATTGTTGACCCCGTAAAATTTTGATTTTCATAAAACTAAAAAAACACGTGTCGAATTATTTTTGATTTGATGTATTTTCACCGAGTTTGAAATCAATAGGTCTATAAAATCACGTTTTTTCATTCAACAATTTGACTCATGTTTTGCTCTTTTAGACCCCGAATTTCAAAAAATGCCGTCTTAGCGGAGGTTCATTTTTTAAGATGTATCTACACTTCAAATTTCATGTTTGTAGCTTTAGAATCAGCCAGTAAGTTACAACTACTGCATGTATAAAGATGTAAGTACAGTGGTGTCTGGATATAGTGAACTAATTATTGCAAGGCCTGTTCACTGTATTGAGGTTGTTCACTATATCAAGGTCAACATTTTTGTTCAAAAACTCGTTTTATTTGCTCAAAATACACTTTTTGTTTTTTGCTTGAAAATTGTTTTCGATATTTAGAGGCTCGATGTCAAAATTTGGGTGTTCGCTATATCGAGGTGTTCACTATATAGGGGGGTCACTATACCCAGACACGACTGTATGTACTTATCCTAACGTGAACATTTGGTGCTTTAGTGCTAAGGAAGCAATTAAGCATTTTATGTTTTTTAATTCAAAAGAACCTTTAGATCACTAAATATATCTGGCACAGTTACCATCGAGTTTCTAAGAAGTCATTAACTAAAAAATCATTACATCCCTCATAAATATGTAAATTTTTTTTATGTGTTGATAGCGACGTGAACCTTTTTCAAATCAAATAAAGCTACCTAAGTATTTAAAGCTGCTTAATGGTTAAAAAAAAATATTTATTAAATATTTATTTTATTTATCGCGCAAAAATACTTATTGCATACAAATTGCTTAAGCTTTCGTGAGCTGATATCGTAAGCAGGCCTCTAGGTCCGTCCGGGCTTTTCCTAAACGTTTTCTGTTTATTTTTTTTTCATCGCAAGCACACATCCATACATACATGTATACATGTGTACATGCGAATTTTGCGCCATGCATACAAATTGTAAATACATTGTATGTATGTATGGTGTTGAATTTGTCGGACTTGAAATTATTATTCCATGCAATTATTTAAAGCAATTTGTGCTGTAAAGGAAAAAAATCGCATACTCTGCCATTTAACTCTTTCATCTTTACTTCACACATAAAGTGTGAAATTTCCCTTTTTGTTATTGGTCAATGAAAACGTATCCAACAAGAGTATAGAAGCACTTTTAGGAAGCCACTGAAATGACCCTAAAAGTAGGCGAACATGGGAAAACACTCTCGAAGTCATCAAAGCGCAAAGAAGCTGGTCCTGTAGCCCATTACTCCGCGTGACAAAATTCAACCACTGGCTTCATACACGAAAAGTGTATGCTGTTTCACTGTGGGTCGAGATATCTTCCGACGTTATACTCGTAAATACAAACATGTGTACTAAAGTTAGACAGCAATGCCACATGTTGCATGGAGAAAGTAATAGTACTCTATTCTCTTACTAGTTACACTTAAAATGGGCGAATTATTCAATCTCGATCACCTGTTGCTGTCGGCAGGGGCGTAGCCAGAACTTGCTCATGGGGGGTTTAAAAAAAAACTTGTGTCAATAATACTAAATGGTTTTCTGAAGTAAACTGAACTCTTCAAAGCGGGCATTTTTAAGTGGTGCCACCCATATGTGACTTAGTGCATTGGAAATTTCATGAAATTTGGTTCACTTTAAGCGAAGTTATTGCGTCCGAAGCAATAGTATGTTTTTGTCACAGGTACAAAAATTCGATGCTAATTTGCAAAGAGCAAATACAATACTAAGTTTTGCTTTAAAGTTGGTAAAACGGCATCGTCCAAAAAAAAAGAATCGGCATCGGCCTTTTTTGGTCGATGATGCCATCGGCCTATTTTTCTGCTTTCATTTTTTGGTTTTCATTTTTTGTACCAACGGGTTCTTCTACGCCTTTTCAGTAATGTATTTTTGGATACTGTTTAATATAAATGTTTCCTAGAAATGTTTTTTTAAAACTAGGTATTCTTAAAAACACAGATTTTCTCGAAATGTCTATGCATTTCGTCTCTTAATGTGGATATCAGAAGAAGGGGCATTCAATTTTTCAATCTTATCCTTCTTTTTTAATTGGAAGCATTTTTTAACCGGCCTTTTATTTTTTCCAAATTTGTTCTCTGACTTCTTCCCACTGCATCTGTACAACGGGTCGCAATTTCAGAGTAAACATTTTAATATAAAAATCTTAATTTTAAGTTGAATAAAAAACTGTATTTGTATGCAATATTTACGTCACTATTTTTGTTTCTCTCTCAGTGGATAAATGTGATATATTATTTTTTTAATACATGTTAATGTATTGGAATTCTGAATTCTCTTGTTATTTTATTTAGTTTTAATTATTTCTTTTCTCGTTGTTTTGTTATTTTGTGATGAATATTACAAACAATATGTAATAGTTCCTTTTGTTATTTTATAAAATATACTGTGTTTTTGATTGAATTCATTCGTGATATTTTTTCTATGTAATCGGCATCGGTCTCGGCATCGGCCGATTTTCGCCCTTTCGGCCGATTAATCGGCATCGGCCAAACTCTTCCTTCCGGCCGATTAATCGGCATCGGCCAAAAAATGTGGTATCGGTCGGACTCTAAGTTCTAGTGTTAAGTATGTTAGAATTATATTAAAGAATTCCAGTGCCTAACCCGCGCAGTGGGTCGCCCTGAGGCGAAATGAATGGAAAAAGGTTCGAATTGAACCCGAATTGAATCACTGAACTATTGACAGCCATCGTCCATTCATTCACGTTATATTCATATCGAGCTAATTATATAAATTATGTGGAAGTACATATGTATGTGACCACTTTGGGTCAAACTATATACGTTATTGCCGTATTTACGTTTCGCACAGGGTAGGGCGCGAAGTTTACATGAATCGCGGTGTTGACTTTTGTGTGGCACGTTGCTGTTATTAGTGCCAAGAAACGAACGTTCAACACACAAAAATCTTCCGCTGGCGGCATCATTAAAGCTGCATGCGGCCCCGAACGAAAACACGCGATTTCCACCAAAAAATAACAAAATGCTGAAAAATGAAAATCGCAGCTGAACGGGAAAAATTCCAGGTAGAAAATGTAAGACAACAAAACGAGAGGAGCGAGGAGCCGAAATGCACGCAACACACGCGAACCGGGCGCAGATGTGCCGCCGAAACGGCAACATACCGCAAATTCGGAGAGCTTCCCCTGCAGCGAAAGGGGTGGCGGAGCATGGCGCAAACTCACCACTGTGGTTAGGGGGCCGGCGCTAGCGCTGGCGTGATTCCGCACGGGGTACGCCGCGTGTCGCTTGCAGCGAGTTGCGAACTGAGCGCAACTCACCGCTTTTCGTTTGGTTGCTGTCAGCGCAGAAAGACGGGACTGACCTAGTTTAACACTTTCCGATAGATGCTAGCGGGGGAGGTGGAGACGGCCGTGTCTGATATCAGATTTGGTTGCGTCGCCTGCATGTGTCGAAATTGCATATGTGGCTATGCGGTTGGCGAGGGCGGAGGAGCTGCGGGCGCGGTGGCGAGCTGGCACGCGCTGCCGCTTGCCGTTCGACATTTGCCCAGCGCTGATAGGTTTATGTATTATGGGTTTAGCCGAAACTAATGAAGAAGATAATAAGTGAGGAAATGGAAAGCTGCGTAGACGACGACGAGTGGCGAATACAGGCGGCGGTGGACGGGAAGCCTTGGCTGGCGACCGAATTTTTCCACTGACGGTGAATTGGCGGTGCAAACTGTTTAAAGCGATGTTCAAAGCGCAACCCCATCGCTCGGCATTGGTGCGCGTTGCATTGCAAATTTCAATTAATTTCGCTTGAATTTCTTTTGGAAAAATGCAGGGAAAATTGCACAATTTTCTTGCGAAAATTGAATGCACAGCAAAGTGGCTTTTATTGGGAAAATAAAGGAGCGTGCTGAAGGTGCTCGTGGGGAAGGTTGAGGATGAAAACAATTTTCAATTAAAAACCAATTGTGTGTAAAAGCAAGAAATAAAAAATACCATATCGGGCGAGCAAAACGACGGAAACAACACGAAACAAAGCAAACACAGCAAAAAAATTAGCAACAATTGCAGCAATGGCTCCAGCAGCAGCAGCAGCTCAGTAAAGATTCTGTTAACTTGATTGCATAGTTACCACGAAAGTGTGGCAACCTTTTATGAAAGTTTGCAGCAGCGACGCCGGCACTGCAGAGCGCCATGGCCGGGTTAGTTTCTAATACAATGTGCAACAGTCGGGAATAATTTGCAAAGGCATACACTGCATACACATTCGCCATATAAAAATTGAACGCCATGAACATCCCAGCGAAAAGGTTGAGTACTGATAATGTCTAAAGTCATCGAGAAACTCGAATCCATCGCTTACCTTCTAGAATAGATAAGTCATTACATTAACATAGCCATGTCATGGAACGAGTTATATAAGTTTTTCTCAAAGATTGTTTATATAATCACTTCTAGGAATTGAATAAATAATAATTGAATAAATAATAAAAACTATATAAATAATTTTTTAATTTCTTTTAATTTTTTTTTAATTTTTTAATAAAAAATCCATTTAATTTGTAGCAAAAATATTAACCCGAGAAAAATTCCAAATATTCATTCCATCCATGCTTCCGTTTCATGCATCCGTTTTCCTTGCTGATTGTAGAAAGAGCGTCCGTTGTCTCCTTTATATGTTTCTGAAAATAATAAAAATTTAGATTTAAAAAAATTATGGTAAATGAAATAATTTCTTATAACGATTATACAAAAAACTCTGTTGCGTATACATAAAAATAGGATTTCGAGTTATAAATACAACTAAATAATACAATTAATGTATGCAGGGGCGGATTCAGAAAAATATTTTAGGGGGGGTTTCAAGAACTAATTCTTTAATATTCATAAAATACCTTATTATTTGTATGTAGTCTTAAAGTCGATTCTAATATTTCGGGGGAGCTTCAACCCCCAAAATCTCCCCTGAAACAGCCACTGAATGTATGACAAGTCCCATACAATGATACCATCAGTTTCTTCTTCTTCTACAGCCTCTTTTTATTTTCCGTGTAATTTGACTGACTTGTTCTAAGCTTCATTGACCTACGCACAAAATTTTCATTGATTGCTTGGTTGTGACTTCCGCATTACTTGTAAAAGAAAGAATAACTCACATAAATGTTGTTAGCATCCTCCCATAATTATTTGCATTACCAGCAAGTAATCAATCAAATAATCATCTGAGCGAAAGAAGTATCTAAGCGAAAGAATAATCCCATTATTCTATAGAAATGTTACTCATAATTGGTTACATAAACTGTTAGTGGTCGCTCTGCCATTTAAGTAATGCATTATGTAAGCGGCTGCGATCACAAGGTGTTACAAAATCGTCAAAATGTTTGCTGGGATATAGCACACACGCACACGTATACACACAGCCATCGATGCGACTAGTCCCGGTTCGCTAAACGGTTGCGATGACGAGTACATCACTCAACCATATATCGTGACAAAGTTCTGGCAGATCTCCACGAAAAAACGAAATTGAAATTACTGAACTTCTGAGTTGTAATTGTATTGTAATTGTCAGTAGACTGAAATAAATAAAAAATAATATAAGTGGTTAGTATGTTGAATTACATGTCGGGGAGTCGTTGGTCTCAGATTCAACTAAATACACAATTTTGCAACTGCAAGTGTAGGTAATGACAAAACTCAGAATGTATGATAATCAGATCTTTTTTTTTTTTTTTTTTTTGCAGTAGGTGGAAAATCATTGAAAGCCGGAGTGCGAGACTTTCACTCGCTAAAAACCACCTGTACGCTATCCCACAGACTCCACGGAACCACGAT
The DNA here is from genome assembly GCA_963668005.1 of Melieria crassipennis. NCBI lineage: Eukaryota > Metazoa > Arthropoda > Insecta > Diptera > Ulidiidae > Melieria > Melieria crassipennis. The sequence goes on along the minus strand of OY764961.1, from coordinate 81,535,475 downwards.
GAAGTATTACTTCGTGGGGGCAGAAGAAAAAGACCTAGCTGTCCCTACTCCATTGGCGACGCCGCTGCTCCGCCATTATGCTCGCGGCCATACTGCTTACGGCCCCCCAGTGGTCCTCCGACGCTAGCATGTGGCTCACAATGTTATCAGGCATCAGCGCTACACCTACCATTTGGCAGGCAGCCTGTCTCGCCCGGGCGTATTGCGGGCAATCGAAGAAAACGTGCTCGGCGTCCTCTGGCACTGCACAGAGCTCGCACGTGGGATCGCTGTCGTGGCCGAGCCTATGCAGGTAGGCCCTGAAGCAGCCATGTCCGCTCAGAAGCTGCGTGATGTGGACATTGACGTCTCCGTGTAACCTCCCACACCAGCTGGAGATGTCGGGGATGAGCCTATGCGTCCATCGGCCGTTCGGTGCCTCGTCCCAGCGGGTCTGCCAAAGCCGCAGGCTAGCTAGCCTATTTCGCTGCCTTCTTGCGCCACGCTCATCCTCGTCGCCATCTTGCTGCCTAGCTATTGCTGCTTCCTGCGCTAGAATGTCGATCGGGCACAGGCCTGCGATGACCAGCGCTGCATCCTCTGATGTTGTGCGGAAGGCACAGCTGACTCTTAAGGCACACAACCGGTACACAGATCGTATGCCTTGGCCATATGACGCGACCTTAAGTGCATCCGCCCATACTGGCGCTGCATACAGCACGATGGATTTAACCACTCCTGCGAGCAGTTGTCTTCGTCGCTGCCTCGGGCCTCTGGTATTCAGCATTATGCGAGCTAACGCTGCACTAGCCTTTGCGGCCTTTCCGCATGCATATTCCAAGTGCTCCTTGAAACAAAGACGGCGGTTAATCATCACGCCTAAGTATTTTAGCGATGGCTTAGACGCGACGTCGTGGTTGCCAACCTTCACGACTGCCACCTCAACCACCTTTCTGCTGCTAATGAGCACGGCTTCTGTCTTTTGCTCGGCCAGGCTAAGGCCGGCGGCTGAAAGCCAGCTTCGTATTTGCGCCACCGAGTTGTTTGCGGCCTCTTCAGCCTTCCGCACGGTCTTGGCGACTATGACAAGTGCCACATCGTCAGCAAAGCCAATTATAGTGGCTTCGGGGGGTAGTGGCAGACGGAGTACGCCGTCATACATTATGTTCCACAGTAGTGGCCCGAGCACAGATCCCTGTGGCACTCCCCCTGTGATCGCATGTTCACGCAAGCCGTCCTCCGCTTCGTACTGCAGCCTCCTATTATTAAAGTAGTTGGCTATAATGCATCTCAAGTACAGCGGTACATTATAGCCCTCGAGGTTTTGCAAAATAATGGCCCAATTTGCCGAATTAAACGCATTTTTGACATCTAGCGTAACTACCAGACAATACTCTTTCGTGCCGAACCTCTAGCGCTCTCCTGCGATGGCGTTCTTTGCAATTTGGTGGACCTTTTCGACCGCGTCTGTTGTCGATCGGGCTTTCCTGAAGCCAAACTGGTTTTCAGCAAGCCCCCCACCTTCAGTTATCGCCGCGTCCAAACGGTTGGCAATTATGCGTTCAAGCACTTTGCCCGCGGTGTCCAACATGCACAGAGGCCTGTAGGCTGATGGGTCGTCGTAGCCTCTGAACTTTCCACAGATCTGGAAAAACGCCCTCGCGAAGGCACGCACTGTACATGGAGGCAAATATGTCTGTCCATTGCGCGATCGCCACCCTTAACGCTAGGTTTGGGACACCGTCCGGACCCGGCGCTTTGTTGTTTCCAATCTTTTCCATGGCGCTTAGGACCTCTTCGCACGTCACTGGGGGTGGTGGCACGCCTGCCAGGTTTTGTGCAGCATAGGTAAGCTTCGGCTGCTCTGGAAATAGGGCTTTCACAATCCTGCATAACTGCTCAAGGCAAGTTGGAGTGGGTTGTCTGAACCCGTTTAGTTTTTTCATGACAATTTTGTAGGCGGCGCCCCAGGGGTTGTTCTCTCTTTGACAAGAACCCAATGTGAAAGATTGTTTTAGACGTTCTCCCTGACATTACGCCAAATCCGAGAGTAACCGAAACCAAAATAAATCGACACGCACGTGGAGACTCGCAGGTGATATAAAACTGGCATTGTCAAGAAGATTGGCATCGCCATAATGATCTCAGCCTGCTAACATGGTAGGCAAGACCTCGGTAGCAGAGACCTGTCCCGACATACATATGTTACATAGCTTGAACCAGGGGCGTAGCCAGAACTTTGCCATGGGGGGGATTTAAAAAAAATGGATGACCAATTTAGTATTACATGCTTTTTAAAGTAAACTGAACTTTTCAAAGAGGTCATTTTGTGGTGGTGCCACCCAGTGCATTGGAAATTTCATGAAATTTGGTTCACTGTGAGCGAAGTTATTGCGTCCGAAGTAAAAGTATGTTCTTGTCAGTGGTACAAAAATTTGATACTAATTTGCAAAGAGCAAATATTAAGTTTTGCTTTAAAGTTGGTAAAACTTTAGCCGAAAAATTTAAATTGATGAACTAAGTTTATGGTGATTATCGTTTATACCGTGGCAGACTTTATGAGTGGTACACGCGATTTAAAAACGATTGTCAGGACATAAATGATGACCAACGTCTTAGCCAACTGAAATCCGCGACCACCGTAGATTCCATAGAAAATCAGCCAAAATCTACTTGAAATTGGATTCAACATTCGCTTTCCTTATACCCACCCGAGTGATATTTTTAATATTCATGTCTAATATATGCCATCTGTATTTATCCAATGTAAATAGTTATGATTTCGACTTCTAAAGTCGTTTTCAATAACATAAACAAATATTTTTTTGAAAATATTACTCATGTTTTGTTTTTATTTTTGTTATTTTGTATACCGAATACCCACACAGGTGATCCCAGGTGCTTCCGCCACCATTTTGAATAAAACTCACAATAAAATAAAAAATAAAAAAATAAATAAAAAAATTGTTCAATAAACCCTCTGGAAAGAAATCTTTTAATATTTTCCTTAGTCGCAAAATGAATCGTTAAATTTAGGCATTTTTTTCGAAAAACGGACTATTACCCGAGGACGATACTAAATACTGAGGTATGGAAAAAAAGTATTTATTATTTACTTATTGATTGCGAGTGAGTGCGTTTATGGGTATTGGTAAACGACGCATACAAAAGTCTTTGGTAAGGCGAAGGTTACGCATTTCAATAACATAAAAGTATCACATTTTAACTGAATATTTAGCTATCGAGAGACGGCATCTCAACGATAGACACTTGTGACTGATTTTTTGACTAAAAGACGAATTTAACCATCACCCACTCCTCGTTTTAACCTGATGCGGCATCTTGCGACTTTCACCTTAGAAAAAAAATGCATTTACCGATTAAACAAACGCGTTTTGATGACGTAGAAGCCATTCAAAAGGCTTGTACTGCCATCCTGTAGAACATTCCAGCCGACGATCTAAAACACTCATTAGACATGCTTTTAGATCATGCAAATAGCTGTTTTGAGCCTGAAGGGGACTATTTAAAAAACCATATCGGTGTTACAAAAAATTGTTGATTATTCTTTTAAATGTTTAAAGGTAAAAAGACTTTTTTTACTAATGTGGGAACGTATATACCATGCATAGTGATTGCAAATTTTAAATAATTATAGGCCATGGGGGGAGGTTCTGACACCCAAAACCCCTCCCTTGGCTACGCCCCTGGCTTGAACTATAATGGACGCTTCGTCTTGTGCTGCTTCCTGTTGCGAACACAACGACATATTGGCCCTAAGGGTGTTTCAGAGAACGATATTTTCACAACTACGAGCAGTATGGCTTATTTAATGACCCGGACGGACTCGAATACGTCACCCAAATAGATGCTGAAGTTCCAGTATTTAGATGTAGGTAGAAGAAGTAGGAGTAAGAAGCAGGAAGCATTAGGCCGAAGTAAAAGTTCAGTTCATAAGCTTAACCGTAGCCAGATAAATGTGTACGACAAAGAACTACAACGTACAAGTGTACATGGAAAAAGCGAAAACTGTCTTCATATTGTTTTTGTATTCGGAAGGGCGATATGCAAATGCATTTGAAACGATCCATTGAACGCATCAAATAGATATGTTAATCAGTTTTTCTTGTTTCAACAGTCGAGCAGGTCGCTTTGTTGGACATTTATATAGAAATGTCAATTTTATTGGGCATGCATGAATCTTTGAGCCCGTCTAGTAGACGTGGCCAACTGGGTTACGTGCATGCACACACACACACATGCATACGTACGCACATATATGTATATATATATATATGAATATATGTATGGCACACATGGCAAATATTTTCGAGGCAAGTGAGCTCCGTGAGTTGATCAAAGAATGCACGAGCGATTTTAATTTGTTGCCGCCTTTTGCCCGATTGTTGCTGCTCGGGAAATTTATGAAAAGTTCATCAAAAAGTTGAAAGCGCACAAAAGTGAAGAGCGGCTAAAAGGAGTTGCTGCCGCAGTTGGAGCTTCAGTTGAATTTTTTTTCCGTTTCCTTGCACATTTTGTTGTTGACATTTGCCATAGTCAGCACGCAGCGATAAGAAGTTTCTGCCTCAGATTCTCCTTTATAGCTGAGACGGCGTTGATGCGCAAGTTAGTAGTTTGCCACAACCACAACAACAACAATAGCAATACCGCCAATTCAAAAACGGGCCGAGATGCAAAGTGCTGCCGCTCGTCACAAAGTACTTAAAAGTGCACCACAGCAACAAAGTGGCCAAAGATTGCGCCAAAAATGCAAACGTCGTGGAAAGTGACAGCAGAGACAGAAATGAACTTTCGTCCCTCCGTCTTTCGTCCTTGGGATAGGGGGAAATTTTCTGTGGCGGTTGGAAAAGAACGTGTAAAGTGAATAAATTAGCCAGCGAGATTTCATTTGTTCGGAGTAAAGTTCGTTGAAGTATGATGGTGTGTTGGTGTTGTTTTTGTTTAGTGATAAGTCATAGTTCAAAACATTAAAGTACAACGAAGGCCGCACGCTCACCGCTGTCCCTCAGTTGCTTACTTCATCAGTCATTTACATACTACCAGTGGCGCATGTAGGATTTTGTTTCGGGGGGAGGGGGGTGTAAATTTGTTAAGAATTTTTAAATAGAATAAAATTTAGATGTATGAATCTACAGACTGAGATCTAAAGCATGTATGTTTTCCCTACCTGACATATTTTGGTCCTGAAAGTTCAAAATAGAAAATTTAGTTAAAAGGAGACAATTTTTCTCTTTCATTTGATACCCATATCTTCATCAACCGCAAATATTAAAAATAATATTTGAATTGAAAATGAAAGTCCTTTAAAAAGGACTTTGGGTCAGAAAATGAAAAAGTGACTATGCCAGGTTACTATAAATGACCTCTAGTTTCACACCTATATCAACATTGGGTCTCGGCAAAAAAAAAAATTGTTTTTCGCACGGCGTAATAAATGTGAAGTTGTTGTGAAGGTATTTTCTAGTGTCCGACCGAAACCACTTTTTTGGGCCGAAACCGAAACCGAGTTTCGGTTTTTTTTTTTAATATTCGGCCGAAACCGAAACTTTCTAGTTAAAATAAAAATCACCATATCAAACATTTTTTTTCAACAAACGAATTTCGCATTAAATAAATAAAGAACAAACAAACAAACATAACATAAATAAATAAATACTTATTAATAAAAATAATTTATTCATTTTTTAAAAGCATAAACATGAAAAAATCACCCTTTAGTACCTTACTCGCTAATATTCAAAATTAAATAATTTAATATTATATTCTAAAACAAAATTTTATTTACATTGGTGGCATCCAAATTACTCCTCCTTTCACTATATATCTGCTACACAATAAATTGTAAACAAAATTTCTAGAAAGTTTCGGTTTCGGCTTTTCGGCCATTTTTTGGCCGAAACTGAAAACGAAACCGAAACCACTTGTTTGGGCCGAAACCGAAACCGAATATTCGGTCGGAAACTAGTATTTTCACTCAGTGCATCATAACTTTGTCATTTTTCTTTCGATTCTATTGATGTAGGCTTAATATTTGCACAAATAATATATCTTTCATATTAGATTTCAAAACCAAAGGAAATAATTTATTTTATCTATAAAAAAAACATTCGAAAATTTCTGATTTTTGAAAATGGTCAAAAAATGCAATTCAATCTCATCTGATTTAGACAATGTGTATATATCTGGAAAGGCTAAGGTATTATCTTCTGGCCGACGGACAGCTTGTGTTAGTCGGATGATTCGTTTACAAGATATGTGCTCATAACTGAAACAACAGGGGAAAAAACTGGTTTTTCGAAGATCTTTCGAAAACGCTTCTTACAAACATTTTTTGATCTTCAGTTTCGTGTTCAGCGGTTAGTCAAGTTAGTTCAAAGTTAGTCTAGAAAACACTTTTATTTTTAGGTGCATTTTTTGTGTCGAGTAGTGTTATTTATGATTGAATGTTGATTAAATATATCGCACACGCACTACAAAAGTGACACAACTCAAAATTTTTGATTTTTCAGGAAATGCAAAAAACTGTTTTTGAGCTAAATAAAAATTTTTTTTAAATAACGTATAGACCGTTCAGTAGAAAATCCTTACAGATTATGCTTTAGGATAAGTTACAAGAATTTTTTTTAATTTTACACTAGAAAATCCAAAATTTTGAGTTGTGACTGTTTCGATGATATTTTAATTCAATAATTACGGAATTATTTTAAGTTATGTCACTTTTGCTGAGTTTTATAATTATAAATGACAGTTAAAAAGTCGATAGAAAATTTTCTAAAATTCGAAATTAATTTTTTACTTTAAAAATATATACTAAAGTTGTCAGAACTTTGCTTAAAGTTAACTTCAACAAAAATTTATTTCGTCAAAAGTGTCACAATTTGAGTTGGGACTCTTTTGCATTGAGCTGCAGCGATCAAATATCATCAAACTTCTGACATGAAGAGAGACCTAACTGTATTTTTGGAACAGTTAACAACAACAAAATATACTGAGCTTTTGCTTATTGGTAGATTGATGCATTGTGCACAGTATTAACACATAAACCCGAAAATTAAAAATTTTGAGTTGTGTCACTTTTGTAGTGCGTGTGCGATATATGGGACGGTTATAAATTAAATTTCTGTACTAACTTGAAGATATTTCGGGGGGGTTAAACCCCAAAAACCCTCCTCTGTGTGCGCCACTGCATACTACATACCTATACCGGTCACTCTTCTCTCTAAGAGTTAAAATCGATGACAAATAAATTACTTATAACATTGAGCAATTTAAAGAAACGTATACAAATTTATAAATGTTGAAGGCATTTTAAAAACTTGATCAAATTTATCTGGGAAAGCTAGGAGACAAAGCTCCACTTTACGAATCTAACGATTTGTGTCGGAATAAAAAAACCTTATATTTCGCAAAAAGCGAAGATATTTAAACTTTCATCTTAAGTACAAAATATTAGGAGCACAATATCGGCCAAATGTCCGGTCGTTGTTATTTTCGATTTAACTTGTTATGACGATTGCGCATAATATCGGCTGATTTTATCCTATAACTGTCACCCGCTGCGGTTGCAGAGGTGGTTCTACTTTTTTCCGGATATGCGACGTTATCTCGTTTGGAAAAATTTTACTCGTTTGTTGTGAATTTTGCCTATTTCAATGCACTGCGAGTGTGTGCCAATCCATATCTGAAAACATAACATAAAAACATAAAGTTTACTTTGCAACTGTCATTGCAATGGCAGTCGCATGATGACAGCTCAAAACTGCAGCGAAATTGAAAATGACTCCACTTGTTGAAGGACCTTTTATTGGTGCATGGACTTATTTGTATAAGTGCATACATATTGATGGCACACACGCAGATTGCCGATGCCGTGCTTAACTCTTCCCCACACATAATTGGAGAATTTATTGTTTTCCAAGAACTTTAAACGGTTCGCGAAATTTTCATAAAACTTGTTATAGCTGCCATTTTGCGGTTTCTTCAATTGTTACCAATTTCAATAACAGTCAAGAAAGAGAAAAATAAGCAACGAGCAAAAACACCAAAGAAAATATAAAGTTGCCAGTTGCAACTAGGAACAACGCCCCGTCACTTGGCCCGCACATGTGTGGCGGGGCTTGGAGCGGCGCACACACACACACAAATAAAGTTGGCTGTGGAAATTCCTGCGCTGCGAAATTGCAATTACGAATATTGTTATTACACTGCGAAAAATACTCGAAGTAAAAGCGGCGTGAAGAGCGGCAATCGTAAAAGCGCCACGACGATACGACGCCAGCCGGAGCGCGGCTTTAGTGCGCCCGCTACAAATGAGCCAATATCGGCCAGAAATGATGGCACCGCGGATCAGAGTTTAAGCGGAGTTGAAAAATTACACCGCGACCCCCAACCACAGTCAAGTTGTCGCGACGCGATGCGACATTCTGTTGCATTGATGTCGTAGTGAATGGGCAAAGTTTGTCTGTTTAGGATTTGCTGGAAGAGCGGAAATTTTCTATGCGTAGCGAAAATGCTTGTCAAGTGATTCGATTTAGCGGAAAGTGGAATGGCCCGCACCGCACTCGCTGCAATGTAGATGTCAATTTTAATATTTAATGCGACTTTGAATGGGGCAAGGCAAATGTTAACATACGCCGCGATTACGCTGCATGCTCGTCTCGTTGGTGAGGTCTTTCATCGCCGGTTTGCCGCTTCATTTTAACAATCAGAAGTAAAGATAATAGCGCGAGTGTTAAAAGCAATAAGTAAAACTCGGGGGCTGCTAGCACGGCCCACCATTCACGGTAGCCTAGTTATAAAATATTAGTTTCATTCTTTTAGTTTATACAGAATAGTTTTCTCAGAGCTGGCAGAGTAGTTATTTGTCAGAAACTACTCGTATGTTATCTAGATTTGCCTAACTTAAAGCGTAGTGAATTTTTGCCATTTAAGTAAACTTGTTTTTATAAGAAACACTGCGGACTTTAAGATTTAATCCCTCCTGAACCAACAGGAGATCAAAGCTCTTCCTTAGGCCTTTCGGGAGTACTGGGATAATATGTCCCAGCAAGTTTTTAATGCCAATCAAAACAATTATTAAATCTTACGACCCACGCAAAATATTTTTTCGATTTCGGGTTTCCCGCATAAAAGGATGATTTCAGAATTTGTGAGCATCCAATATAATTTTTTAACCCCAACATTCATCGCATGAGAATATTTCTACTAAGAGTATTTTGGATTTCAAAATTAAACTCCGTCCCGAAAGGGAATAAAATACGCGTCGAGTTATTTTTTATTTAAAGTGTTTTCACTAAATTGTAAATCAATACACCCATTAAATCGCGTTTCTTCATACAACACCTTAACCCATGTTTTGCCCTTTTAGACCCCGAATTTCAAAAAATCCCTTCTTAACGAAGGTTCATTTTTCAAAATGTACCTACAGTTTAAATTAAATGTTTGTAGATTCAGCGGTTTGACCTGGCTGAAAGCTTGAAAAAATCTGGTGTGCATAGTTTTTGCATATTTCGGGCATATTTTTTGTGCATATAAATCCGATACCTAGTTATCAATAAGAACCATAATTCTGAAGGTTGACACATGGTTTCATTTATTCATGTTTATTCATATGGTTTTACGTGTACAGGTATGACCAAATATGGACAAATTTTCATCAAGATCGAGATTTCATTAGACATTTTCCTGATCTTTATCATCCACCTGTCTAGGGATTTGATTTCTGTAGATCGAGTTCTAAGCTGGTTGCGAGCCTACATAGATGTAGTTTCATGAGTCCTAAGCAATTTCACTCTCAAAATATTGCTAAGCATTACTAACATTATTTTCTGCTGCTGGTTACCGAATTGCACTTTGCCTGCACAAGTGATTGCCGCTGGCAGTTAGCAACTCTTCTGAGGTTGCCAGTCGTACTTGAAATGAACACTGCCGCGTGTGTCGCACACAGACGCGCGCACCCACGTGCCGGCGCGAACCTGCCCAACTGCACACTGCATTGATTTGCCATTTCTTATTGCCATTATTGTTGCTGGTTTTGCGCCCTGCAGGTAGCTGCCGTTAAATGCGAGTACAATAGTTTTCCAAGAACTATGTAAACATGTTGTTGTGTTTTGCTCCAAATGGCGTTTCTTTCGTGCTGCGAATGGCGGGCGCTCGCCTCACTTATTTTGTATTTTTCCGCCTCAGCAGCAAATTCAATAAATTTTCGATTTGATCGCGTGCGACTTTTAATGTTCCGCTTTCAGAATGGAAATTGATACTTTGTTGTTGCCGTTACATAACGAACGACACGTGTATGTGCCACTGTTGCGGCCGTTGTTGCCTGCCCCCATTGCCTCGTACTGGTGGAAAAGCTAATAAGCCAGCACAGTTTTTGTTGTATCTGGTTCTATTGTTTCCTGGGAATTTAATTAAGATGAAACTACATAATGACGGCTGCTTCCATTGTCACTGATTGATAGTGAACGTAGATAGACTTTTCAATTGGATTGCGCCAAATATTCGCTCGACTAATTTTTATTACTAAGTATAGATAACACATTTTTTAGAAATTACTGATGATTCGATTTTTGATAAGAACTCTCGAAATTGTTTAGGTTATAGCATCTGCCAAAATTGTTGTCTATTGTTCGTACGGCAAATAATTAAATTTTAGTATCACTTAATAATCAAATTTGCCGAATTTTATCCATAAAAATAAATCAAAATCATTACAAGAAATTCACTGTAATGGTCTGGCGGAGTCATCGGGCCGTACTTATTAAAAAATGAAACTGGCATTGCCGTGACTGTCAACGGTGAGCGCTGCAGATAAGCAACGTTTTGAACGACGTTATATTATAAATTTAATGCCATAAAATATACTTTAAAAGGAAAGAAATTGAGTCGAACGTTCTTGTTGAAAGACTCCTGCTTTTGATGATTTCTGCGAAGTAAGAAGTCAACTGCACTGAGCGAATTTATAGCATCTGCTATACATGTTTGTTCTCAAAAGTGTCAGGTCAGGTCATATTATTCAATATATATTTTCGATGGGCACACAGAAAACCTTTAAATCACCGCGAGGGGAAACATATACCAGAACCATGAGGGATTTTGTTCAACATATCAGCCCTGAATAGGTCAACGAACTGCCAATGAAACTTTGAGGCACAGTGACATTTTTCTCTTTTCGCCACTAACCTTCCAGCGCACTGAATCAACAGCAATTTAAATGAAACATTTTTAAATGAAACACAACAAATAAATGAAACGGATGCAATGTAATACAAATTTTAAAAAAAGTATTAACACATATGCGTTGTTATTCGAGGTGTTCAAGGCGCAAAGAAAAAATTACAAAACGTTAACATATGTAAAACAAATATTTACAATTTCTTTATTAAAGTATTTCAAATACTTTTGAATTTTATTTGCGAAATTTTATTTTCTTTTGTTGATATTTTGTTGATCCTCAGAGAATTCTTGAAATATTTAAGAACAACTTTTCTGATTAAAATTTTTTTTTTTTTAATTTCAAAGATTGCAGAATTGAAAAGAGAAATGGGATTTGAAATCTTGAGCAAATTAGCAAAATTAATATATATAAGGAGAAGTTTGCTTGAGAAGCAGTTAAAATAAATATACGCAAAGGTTACAAATTCTAAATAAATAAAGTACTGTTCTCTTACAGAACGTTGTTGTTATCTTTCAATTAAAGATTAAGTAAATATTAATCTGTTTGAGCTTACATTTTTTTGAACCTTGAACTTTGCGACTTTAATCATCCCACGTTCCTTGATGATTTTGGAAACAATCAAAGTTTGAGTTTAAAGGAACTATTCATGGTATTCGATTGTCAAAAGTTGATCCTTTTATTCGATTTTTAAGTAAAGAAAAAAATCAAAAGCATTAATTGTTAAGGCCTTTAAGCTTTTACGAATATCTTAAATAACGATGCATGCTTTCAAAGTTACATGTGGTATTGGAAATATCTAACTGTTAATTTTTTTCAACGAGCGCGTCCAAGTTTTCGAATTATGAAGTATTTGGCACAAACATTGAAACGACGTTAATAGAATTAACGACAATTCGTGCTCGTAAATTAGGCAAACGCGCGCACTTTACGCGCAATAAACTTGTAGTTTTTTATTTGTTCTTTTTCAATAAAACAAAAATTAAAAGTTGGTTTAATAACTTCATTTAAAGAGCGCAGAGATAAGGCGGCAATAAAATCAACACTACAAAACATAAGAAACTGTGGCAATCGTGTTTATTGGCGTGCGCATGCAACAATTAAACGTGCGCCACACCCCCGAGCCCACCCATCGGCGCACACGTCCGCCCAGCAACTTGGCCAGCAACATCCCCCACACCGTCGTACGCGTGCATGAGGATGGGGCGAGAGGAAGCGCGCGGAAAAACAATGCCAATAAAATGCGAGCGAACCCACCGCGGCCAAGAAATTAACTGAAACATGACATTTTACATGTTGTAAAATTATTAACAAATATGCTGAAATGTGGCGCAGAGGCCGGCGGAAGGGCGACGCGTCGCTGGTGGAGCAGAAATGAATATAAATGTGGCACACAAACGTACAAACTCAGCGAGAACGAGACATAGTTTAGTGCCGCGCCCAACGACCATCAGCGAAATGAGCCAACGGAGCGCAAAATACACGCACTCACGCACACACACACACACACTCTCACACACTCACACAGGAGGTCAAGAACGCACTCAAAAGCCCTTTGAGAGGGAACTAATACTCGGAAAGTAATGTCGAAAAATGTAAAATTAGTTTCAAATAATTTCATTTTGGCTTTAAAAGTTTTTGAATTTAATATGTGTAATTTCTCATTAAAGTTCTAACATAAATTTAGTTTCTTCTAAAGGAAAAAGCTACTGACTGACCTGTATATGAACTATTTTGCCGGCCAAGCATCATATGTTATGTTTTTACTTAGCAGCTTATGAGTGCTGAGTGCTCATGTACCCCGGCTCCTTCTCGGCTGGCACGTCCTTTCTCCGAGTACATAATATGTAGAATTATGACGCCACTTGTGGCAATCCGGCCAGTCATAGCAGCGACGATCAAGTGGCCACCACTTGCCAGCCCAATTGCCTGACTTTTTGTTTGCTTCGTTTTATGGCAGGGAGAGGCGCGCAGGAGGAATGACCAAAGCACCATAGTTTTTGGAGTGGAAGAAACACGCATATTTAATTAGCTCAGATCTGGAAAAAGGACAGCCAAAGCAGCGCCGCACAAATAGTTGGCCATGAGAGCGCTCACTCAACAGGAAAACACAGCCGACAGCGGCAGCGGCAGCGGCGACGGCGGCGGCCACTTGAGGCCTGTCGCCTGCCGCTCCGATTGCAGCGCCTTTGTGTGGCTAATTCACGCAAACTTTCAAGCTTCCGTTGGGCAGTGTGTGAATTTGGGTTGGTTTTTTGCAGTGCCTGGCGTTTTTTGCGACCCGACGGGCGTACCCACTGCGCAGATGTGGGCGTGCACGCAAATAAATCGTTTGGGGAGTTCGAGTGCGAGCTGGAGTGCGCGCGGGCGAAACTATCTGAGGCGCTGGCGCTGCGTGCGTTTTGCTTTATTCCGCTTTAAAGATAAGGTGCGTGCGCGGCGCCGTGCTTTCGGCCGGTTGGCCTGCTGGCATATTAATATGGAAATCAAGCTCACTTATCTTAATTAGCAATTCAACATGAAACAAAACAGCAACGGGCGCACGCACCACGCACAATGCGCAGCACAACTCACCAAACCCCACCTCTGAGAATACTAACGCGCATTGTACGCGAGAACTCGCCAATAACAACTTTCGGATAAGATAAAAATGCACACCGAATATACATATCTCGAATTAAATGTTTCACAAGGATATGTGTCGACATGGGTAAAGGCTGCAACCGGACTTCAAGTGTCAATTTGAGACTATTTATAACTTCAACAGTTCATAACTCAATTTTGTTTTTTAATTAAAGTCACTTCAGATTTCAGATGGTTTTAATAAATATTACATCCAAATTAATTAAGTTTCGTTTCGTTATAGACTCCCAATGCCCTTAAGAGGATCTACAGAAAATCTTCCTAATTTGTATTCCAGTATCAAACTATTTGCAATTTATTTGTATGCATTTGTCATAGTTTTTCTCAGTCATCCATAGAGGGTTTACATCGAGACGAAGAAGAATTGAAAGAAGAAGAATTGAAAATATGAATATATTTATTACAAGCAGATTTCGTCAATAAAGCATAGAACAATTGTTAGCCGTATTTGTTATTTGCTTACACCTCAGAATAAACGGTTTATGCGAATAAACCCCTTGACCTAATAAAAATTAGATTCTCTTAACCCTTTCGACCCCGAATTTTACCTTGTGTCTCGATATTACTTTTTGGTATTTAAATCATGAAACATTTGCCTAAGAAGTGTGCACATGACACTTTGATAGAGTTCTAGAGCTAGTTTACTTTTGAACAATTTTTGCTTAAAACTGGTTAAATAAATTTTGTATCAATATTTTTTAATTACAGAAAAATTATCTAATATTAATGGAAAAATACAAAATTATCACTTTTCGATTTTATTTAACCATTATTAAAGAAACAGGATTTTGATCAAACGCGCCCAATTCGTAGACTGCAATTAGAACACAAACTTTCCCTAATATCGCTGCAAATTATTGGAAATAATTTTGGGGATAACAGTAAAATTTTTTTCATTTGCTTTGAATTCACTTCTAAAAATATTAATTTGTTGGTGCCTACTTAAATTAAACCCATAAATCAATCGTAGCTTTTGCTATAAGATGACAAATAGATGATGTTGCTCTCAGGCTACTTTGGGGTCGAAAGGGTTAAACTGTTTATTCGGCGGTAACTCTCAATGTAATCATTGTGTCAAACATGAGCGTGGTTTGTCAAATAGTTTGTTTAGAGCATAATTAGTAGTCACTTGACTTGGTCAAGTCAAAAATCTACAGAAAGAAGGACATAAGGCTGTTAGAATCATTCAGAAACGAACAGATTCGTGGACAACAACAACATTGTATATTTTACAATGCGTCATTGCATAGAGCGACAGTTGTGACCGAATTTCGGAAGAAAGTCACAACATATACCATCGATCAAGCGCCAGATCTGGGCCCATATTTATATATAGCAATGCTTGTGGAAGGAGCTGGAAACCACTTCGAAAACGCCTATGGAAACTGTTTCGAAGACGGAAAGACAACGCTGGCACTTGTGTTTCATCAAACAAGGAAACGAAAAAATATGTTAATATTGATAGATAAACTTATATTTTTAAGAAACAATTATTACAAAATATTATCACAAACTATGCGTTCGCGACTGCTGCATCCCTCCATTTTAAATTTCGACGAGCTTCAATTATGCGAATATATTTGAATATGTTCGAATTGATTAATTTAAATTTTCAAAAGAGTTGTAAATAAATTCTGCATCAGTGATACCCCACTCCTGTTCGACGCACTGTGCAAAACTGTGTGTTGAGTGAAATTTTGCTCCGTTCATCGGGCGGTCGCCACCAGACAAAAGAAAGGAAAACTTGTTGCCACGACCCGCGCGGTTATTCATTGGAATTCATGAATGTGGGCTGCGAAAGTCGCGTGTGAGTTTGGCTGTATTTATGCACGAGCCGTAATAAAATAGTAAATACAAACATACACATGTTTTCATATGCAGATGTCAACGATTCATGCCCACACCTCCACGCACACTTACTCGTGCATACGTGTCTGCGTATGCAAATGTAAAACAAATAAATGTAAGCATGCCAACAAACAGTGACTTATGTAATATGCAAGCCAAATGCACAACCTCCCGCACATTAATATATACTCCCACATATACACTCCACATACTCGTACATGGTATTATAATTCGAAGGGTTTGAGGGGTGTTGTTGCTTTCGTTGCTTTCGTGCCACATTGCCTGTCGGCGAAAACACACAGAAACGCTTGCACAAAGCGACCAAGTAAGCAGCAACGTGGCTACAACAATACTAATATTGTTATTCAAAAATAAAAACAATAACAAAAATGCAAAACCTCGGCAGCATTCGTTGTCAATTTCGCATGTACGACACGCGTGCTCCAGCACAGTTGGCAAAAATGCAATTTTCATAAATAGTTTTGTTGAAAACTCGAATAGCACGAATATAAAAATTAGTTAATCTCGCTCATAAAAGGTTAAAGGGTTCAGTTGAACATAATCAATGTCGGATAAAATTCGACGAAATGCTCCATGGGGGCATTTTCTTGTAAGTATTCGTACGTTCCTAGTCGTTTCTTCAGAAATAAAAATTACATTTATGGCATTTATTGTCAACATCTGAAAATACATATATGTACGAGTGTTACAGTGCGAGCTAGTTGGTTGAAAGACAGAGAGACGAACGGACCATCATATGTAATGATCTGCAATTGGCCGTCAGAATTCCTACAGAATGTGCCAATCAAATGCGGCTCTGGTGAATGTGTCATAGTTTTTGCGAATGACGTCAAAAAAGAGTCCAATTCCATTTCCATTTCTAAAAATGGCAACCAATTCACATAACAAGATTACTTTGCCGCACCTCGTGTATTTAATATGGGGCAGTGGCGCACACGGGAGATTTGGGGGGTTCAAACCCCCCAAGCACAAAAATTGCTGATGAAAAGTGTGATTACAAACGGTGTTGCGCTTAAAAGTTGTACGTAAAAGCCCCCAAAATGAAATACTGTGTGCGCCACTGAGATGGGGTATGAGTTCGGTGACCATGCGTCCTGTTTTTTGCGAGACCGTACTGTTTTTCAAACGTCTGTCGTGCGTAATTTTTGAAAACAGAAAAATCTGAAAATGTACTGTTCTTTTGATGATGAAAAAAATTTAAGTTACTTAAAAGACCAAACTATTAAATCAATATTAATAAAAAAAATTCAAATATAATTGTACCTACCTAGAATTTGAGGAGTATTTAAAAAAAAATTACTTATTAAAATGAATTTATAGTTCAGAAAAATATCAACAATTATAATATAATATTCTATTATATTTTTTTTATATTTTTATTTAAAACAGAGTGATTGTGATTTATGTATTATTTAAGTTTAGTTTGGATGAAGATATTATATACAGTGAAATTCTTCATTACGGACAGTCCTTATAACCGGACAGCCCTTATAACCGGACAAATTTCGTAGACACAGCAATTTCATAAAGTTTTCCATACAAATATCATTCCTATAACCGGACGCTCTAATAACCGGACGCGGACACTATATTTTAAACCATTTTGATTAAAAAATCTCTCATGAACGGAAAAAAATTCAAATATATACAATACGAAACGAGTTTTTTGAAAATCTGTACTACCCTACAATACAAATCTCACTTTTATTTGAAAATGAACATTTGAAATTAAAACAATCAACCATTACAAAATTTGTTCACCCAAAGCAGTACTAAAATTTCAACGACTTGTACAATGTATGTACTTTGTCTATACATGTAATAAATATTAATTAAATTTTCAATTTTCATAAATTAACAAATATTAAATAAATAAACGAGAAACACCTGGATACAATTTAAACTAATTTTTTGTGCCCCCCTCCCTCTTAAGCGGATATTTCCCATAACCGGACAAAAACACGGCGACGGTGAGTGTCCGGTTATGAAGAATTTCACTGTATATTTATTTTTGTCTTTTTCTTTTTTTATTACGTCAACATATGTATATAATTTGAAAAAAATTCTTACAACTTCGATTGATATTTATGGTCACCGTAGGTGAAGTTATGAAACTAAAAAAAGTTAAACGAATTTATGCCGAAAAAATATTCACTGCACAAATTGATTAACTCTACTTTTGGAAAACTCTTAAATTTAAGTTTCAAAGCACTTGGCATAGTCATAACTTTTTATATTTATAATAACCTTCCTGAATAATAAAGATTAACACAATTAAACGACCAAATTTGTTTGGCCATTGAATACAAAATAAGGTAATTTCTAAAAATTCGTGTACTTATGTACTTCATCGCATTTCTCAACTTTATTGTTTTATGGAGTTAATCGATTTGTGCAATGAACAGCTCATATATGTATCTCTCAGATTGTATAGAACTTTTCCATGTTTTCTGTCAAAAATTGAGTTTGACTTGAGTGCATTAAGTGAAATGTTTATAAAGTTGACTGCACGCCATGTTCTTGTAAAAAAACCTTTTGCTTTCACCTTCAAATGAAAATAGCAGGTGATAAGTAAATACTTTATTCTTTATTATTTATTGGATTAACAATTGGCATACATGCATACAATACATACATATTGTATTATGGTATTTTATTATCGTTGATTGGACACTTCAAGCTTGAAGAATGATAACTAATAATACTTTTCGTAACATTTTCGTGTTAACATCGATTAATCTAAAAATGATGAAAATATTTATGTATTTATGTGGGTATACAATAAATAAAATGTGTGTATGAATAACGGTGCACATGGTGACATCCAAGTGAGAAGTACTTCTCGGTATGGATGACATCTCACTTTGGAACTTGAGCGATAAATGGAGTCGCCGCCATTGGGCGCGTCGGTGCCCTACCACCAGCCGCCCTTCACCTTGTGCAGGATGGTCTTGAAGACGGGCACCTTGACGGGGAAGGGATGCGGCACCCTGACCGGCACGTACTTAACTACCGGAAATGGCACTCGCTTCTCGACGGGCACGGGCACTGGCTTCTCCACCGGATAGGGAACCACTCGCTCCACGGGGATTTTCAGCTCCTTCTCCACCGGCACGGTCACCTGCTTCGCGACGGGTATGTGTATGGGCACCGGCTTGCGGACGGGCACAATGACAGCGTGCGAGACAGGTATTTGCACGGGCTCGCGCACGGGCACGTGCACCTTCTTGACGACGGGGTAGGGAATGTAGTTGATGACGTCGGGCGGCGCGTGGGAGTGGCCGTGCTGCTCGGGCAGATAGTTAGTGGACTCATCGAAGGACGGGCCGCTGTGTCCACCGCCACCGCCGTCGCCTCCGGAGTGGTGCTCGAACGAGTCATCCGCGTCGGCTGAGGCCCCGATGCCGGAACTGGCGTGTGCGGAGCCGTAGCCGTCATGTGGCGAGAAGTACTGCAGCGTTGGTTGGTGCTGGTGCGACTGGTACTCCTGTTGCTGCTGGTGCTCGTATGTGGCACCGGTTGAAAGTTCATCGTAGCCGGAATTGTGCTCGTAACGATGCAGAAAATTACCATCGGAGATTTTATCGTTCGGCTGCAGCTGGTGCTGGTGGTGATGCTGCGGCTGGTGGTGCTGAGGTGTCGACAATGACGCCGTCGACACAGCGGAGTACGCCGAGGCCGGCGACGAGTGCTTGCCGTAGCCCAGCGAGGGCAGGAAGCCGTCGTGCCTGCCACCTGCTGCGTGCAAATTGTAGCGCGCCGTACCGAACGCTTCCCCGCTAGCGCTGCCCGTGCTGCTGATGTGCTGATTGTTTTCACCGCCGGCGTATGACGAGTATGCGGCTGTGGCTGCACCCGAAGCGCTGCCATAATCGCTTTCATGCTGTTCTTCGTAAATTGGTATCTGTTGTTTGGGGCTGCCGGTGCCCCCGTAACCGTTGCTAATGTGCCCCAAGCCCGAGAGACTTGTGAGCCCATTAAACGACGACGCCACCAGGCCGCCGTCGCCGTGCGCTCCCAAACCAAAGTTTTTGCTGCCGTCGCCAGAGCTGCTGTAGCTGCGACGGCTGGGATTGCGGCCGGTGGGAGTATCGCCGTCATTGTGGCCGGCGCTTTCATAGTGGTAGCCCTGCTGCTGTTGTTGTTGTTGTTGTTGGTGCTGCTGCACCAGCTGCCGTTGCAGTCGTTTTGCATAGACAAGAGCCATGTTTTTGTGGGCACGGCCGACATGCACTTCCGTCATCGCCGTCGCCGATGCTGCCGACGTTGATGAAGTTTCCGCCGCCGCTGCTGCCGGCCCACTGACAATTGACATTAGTGTTGCTGTTGCCACAGCGAGTAGCACTTGGCGCTGCAGAGCCGGCCGAACGAGGACGGGCAAAAGACCAAAAATGAAATACACAAACAAAAATACGATTTAGTTAGTTGGTACAAGTTTGACCGAGGGACGATGAAGTGCAACCAAAGAGGCGCAGTTGGCTGTCCAACATGAGCACAAATGCGAACAGGACAGGCACGGACATGAGTGTGCGGCTGAATTATGTTGATGATGCCGTGCGTCGGCTGCACGGCTTTCACGGCTCACACTGGCTAACGCGATTGATTTAAGCCGGACCCGCTATGGTTCGCCGCGCTCCTGCCGGACCACTTGCAGAGATCCAAATTATGGCTCTTTATCGATTTTCAATGGCAGCACGAACCCGCATGGCGAATGGGTGAGTGAGTGCGTTCCTAACATGTTGGGTGGCTGTGCGTGGCTGTGGGTGTGAGTGTGTGCGTGCGATTCGGAGATAATCGTTCCCAGGTGCATTCACACACAATTTCATGTTCCGAGCACGCTGACCTGAACACTTTGGTGGTCAGATGTCGAGCAACAGGAGAATCGGGTCAAGTGAGTGAATTGCATTTCCTTTTTGATGTCTTAGTAAAGTTATTGCTTTTCACATTACTGTGCAGAAATTTTGTAATTAATCAAAATTTAGTCTTACACAAAATAAAATAAGTTATTGTGAATTTCTTATCACAAAAAATTCATATAAACCCCACTGTTGATTCGTCAGATAAACGTTTCTGCGTTAATTAAGAAAACCGATTTGGGATGGATTTTAAGTTCTGACTTGTAACAGTTCTAACAATCTGACAATGGACAGAAAGCATATATAATAGTTCTTATAAATACAAATTAATTAATATGGCTCATAGTGGGTTAAGTGAGTGCGCCTTACTTCTTTGCAGTAGGACAGATTTCAAAAAAAAGGTGTTATTTTAGTTAATAAAAACATTTTTATGGTTGCCAGAATACTTTCACAGAGCAACCTTTATAAAAAGAGAGGATCGCGTCATTTTCTTAATCAGTTCTTAGTTGAAGCCACTGAAATGATTATATCAAAAGAAGCTCCGCTATCCGAAAGTTTTGAGTGCTGTTAGTCGGTAAACAATTAAACGGACGGATGGATATGGCATGATCGATTTCCCTGGTGGTCCTTGCCACAAATACATAATTTTCTCCGAACCAGTTACACTTAGAAAAGGTCCTTCAATTGCAGTATTTTCATTTGTAGTTTTGATTCGGAGTAGTTGATTCGGAGTTAAATATCATAGTCGGTGGTTCGTGGTCTGTGGTTGTTGTTTTTAAATTTTTTGATAAAAACTTTTTTCAATCTCAGAATTTAAAGGAGTTTATAAAATTATATATCCCTCGTGGATATTTCTAAACATGTTTCTAAACGATCAGTTCATATTGAGTTTCCTTAAAAAATGAGGAAATGTAACGTGTTCGGATGAAAGGGTCGTGACTCTAGGTTGCTATAAAGTCGCGCCTTGCACTTCCGAATAGCGAACTAGAAGCACTTCGTAGACAATTATTTCACACTCAGAAACTTGTCCTTTGGTGGTGAAGTCAGGATTTGAACTAATCATCCTCTGGCTTCTGGTACAATGCACTCACCAAGCGTTGGTTTTATTTGAAATTCAATCACAGATGTTTCAGTTCTGATTTTACGCTACGACTTTAAGGCTCTATGGACGCTGGCTTTCGACGTGAATTACAGCAAGTGTGCCCAATCAGAATTTTCACTTTCACTTTCGTTTTAATCGGATGAATCGCTTGGCAGGGCTTTTTCCCTTCGCGCTTCTTAAGCTGTCGGCACTCACCCAGCACGTTCCAGCCATCTCAGGTGTGATTTGTTGTGTTTCCTTGCCACAAGTCCGTCAGTCAAGCAGCTGTCGCTGTTCGTGGTGGTGAGCTATTTTCCCGGAGCGACCTTGGCTGCAATTGTGTAACAAACTGAATGCGAATAACTCTTCAACTGCCTGGCGTTTTATATGAATTTCTGCGCATATCGCAGTTTTTACGAGGGATTGCTGCGCTGTGTGGCTCCGAGTTTCATTGGCTGCTCGCTTTCGGTGCGGCTGCAGTGCTGGCGCCGTTGGACGTTCCAGCGATTTTGCAAAGTTATTGCACAATATTACGATTACGATTCAAATGGCACACGGCACTGGCGTAGAAAGGCACCGGCGCAGACAGGCAGGCAGGCAGGCTGGCTGGCAGCTGGTAGGCATTGTAGACAACAAAGAAACGGCTCTCAAAAGATTATTGGGGAGCTGGAGGCGAGGGAACGTGAGGAAGTTAAGAAAGTATTTGAAAATGTAAAAGTGTTTATTGTTGAACAATTATTTCGAAAGGGAAAAGCGAAAGGAAGTTATGCCCAGTGGCGGTTCTTTAGTGCTGGTTAGTTGGTTCCAGTGGCGATGTTCCGACATCAGAATAGCGCACAGGCGCTGTTTTGGTACCACTGTTGCCGGTAGGTGCCATTTGGTATGCTAGTATGTTGTCTCTCTGGACTATGCGACTTTTATATCCAGGCCGAGAGGTTGATAAAGGCGAGTAGCGAGTTCACGATGTACTTCTCTATCTCTCCAAAATTGTTATACAGGGTGGACCATTTAAGATTTGGAATTTGAATCGGTTATAAAAAAAAACTAATGAATATTTTTTGAAAATGCCTGTTTTATTACAAAGCTTAAACTTTATTATTTAAGAATGCAAAACGATATCGTTCATATAACTGCCACAACTGGCCTTACAGTACGCTATTCGGTCAACCCAATTTTCAAGTACTTTTTCGATTGTTCCGGGTAGAATTTCCTGAATGACAACTTCGATTTCATGTTTCAAAGCTTCAATCGTCTGTGGATGGTTAGCGTAACACTTGTCCTTTACGGATCCATACAAAAAAAGTCAAATCGCAGCTCCGAGGCGGCCAATTAACTTCAGAATTTCGGCTGATTAT
The DNA here is from genome assembly GCA_963668005.1 of Melieria crassipennis. Lineage (NCBI taxonomy): Eukaryota > Metazoa > Arthropoda > Insecta > Diptera > Ulidiidae > Melieria > Melieria crassipennis. Next base: position 81,512,498 of record OY764961.1, on the reverse strand, counting down.
TCGATTTTCGAAAACGGTGCCCAAAAGTTCGATTGCTACGTGCCGGATGGTCATGAGCCTTCAGTTCTTGGACCAATTGAATTTTGTAAGCCTTCCTACCGAGATCTTTATGCAAAATTCTCATCAAAGAAGTGCGGGAAATGTTCAATTCCTGACAGCGATGTCGAGTTGACGTTGATGGATGTTCACGCATATTTTCGGCTACAATAGCAATGTTTTCGGCTGTGCGCACTGTACGAGAACGGGAACGGGTTGTTTGGTCCATTAACGATCTAGTTTCACGAGCTCGCTTCACAAATTGATCCACAAACTGATTTGAAGGCCAATCTTTTTTTTTAATATTTTTTTTTTTTTTTCTTACAGTTTGGGTTGAAGACTCTCCACTTTGGAGGTATGTAAGTTCTCAATATTTCCCAATTTTGTTCAAGCGTATAGCGTCCCATTTGGTAAATGTCAAACTTTTAACTAAATTACGAACACAAATTGAATGACATTTGGACTGCCATTCTCGAAATAAAGCGTAGTTCAAATTCCAAATCTTAAATATTGTATATTGACCGGACAGGCTGTGAGGGACGGTTTCATTCTCGTTCGGGTTCCCTCTGATGTGGCAGCTGTGGTAGTAAAGGGGTCAGTGGTCTGTGATGACTGCAGGTATGCAGTATTGCCACATCCTGGGCTTTTCATTCTACCCAAATCTAACTAAGCTCTAACCCCAGACATCACCGAAAATGAGAGCTTCATATTGGATTCGTCGTGGATCCCAGCTTTTGGCTTAAATAAGCTTTTTCAGAAATAAAACTTCATCTAATCTGAACCTGAAACAAAATATTCTGGCAGAAATATAGAATTAATCACATAACGCTGACTAGGACTTCTGATATCTGTTCTGACTCTTTATTCCATTCCATTCTGCAGTAATATAAGTAACAGTACACAAGGCAATTCACCAACGAGTTAGGCAGGCGAAGAGGGATTACAGATAGAAGAGTCTTAAAGTATTTACCTGTCATATTCGATGCTTTGCAGTGCACCCTGCTCATCCACTGGGTGTGTCTGTTTCATATAATTTAGATTGAACGTGTATGAAAAATTTGCTAGAGACTAAAACCTTGGGTACCGAAAAAGCGCATTTTCGAAGGGAACTGTATTTTGTTCCGATCGCGACCCTGCGAGTTCGACGCAGTTTTGTGTACAGAAAATTATTTTACTAGTTTTATATGGTTTAGTATTATAGTTTTAGTATTATAGTTTAGTTATAGTTTTATTTTTCATATTCGATGATGGCTGTAGCACAGGCCGAACCTGGACTGGACTCGATATCAACGCGTAGTCAAACAGCAGGTTGATATTTTTGGATAGTTAGTGCGTTGGACCACAAACCAAAGAGTTGGGAGTTCGAGTCTCCACTCAACTACAATAATACCAAAGAAATCAATTTTGAAAAGGCCCTATACAGCTGACCCAACCAACATCAGTATTCTCTTTCTTTTCTGAGAGATTCTCTTATCTTATGCGGCCGAAATGTTGAACGCCACTGGGGCTTCCTTCTTTCACCTAAATTAAAAGTGTTACGCGATCACTTCCAGTCATAATCCAAATGCATAACAATCATTTCATTCAAATGAAACCAGTTGATTTTCATGGTGTTACTGTTGTAGTTGTTGTTGTTAATGTTGTGCCTGTTACGTTTTGGTTTTTGGTTTTATTGCTGCTGCCGTCGAAGCGGTTGCGTTCGCAGGCGGCAGCACCGCCAAGCACTAATGAAGTTCAAAGTCAGTTCGCTGCATGCAACACAACTCCGAAATAAACAATTGATGCAGCGGCAACACTGCCACAAACCACAGTGTGAACGGCAAATACGGCAACAGTTGTGGCAGTAGCAACAACCGCCAAAGCTAATGCTAATGACGATCGCTGTTACTGTGGCACGGCGGAGAGCGAGAGCGGCACCAGCTGCTGTAATCAGTGCGCATGCGCGCACGTTTACTGCGACGGGAGCTGAGCCAGCTGTGCACTTGTTTCGACTGCGGTTGCGTTGCGTTGCTCGTAAAGTGGCAACATTGTGAGCAATGCCAAACTGTTGCACGAGGTGACGGCCTTGTTTGCCCACTCGTGCGGCGGCCAGCTGACTGCACTTCATATTGTTTGTTTGTTGTTATTGGTGCCTGCTGTTGGCCGAAATTAAAGTAATTGTTTCCACTTGGTGATTCGCAGATTTTTGCGCGCTGATAAAATGCAGGCGTCATTGTAAAAGTGTTCGAGGCCCGAAAATAGGCGCTGGCTGTTGCGTCATCGGTCGGCGGTGACCGACTATTCCGCCCGCTCGGTCGATCGGTTGGTCGCATGTGGTTGAAGAACTAATTTGTCGCGGGTTAGATGTCAACGTTTATAGCTGTCTTTGACATTTTGGTCGCCTGCGCATTTCACTTCCCCACAATTTGACTTTTACCTTCGCAATGCGGCGCCAACTTGTTCGGTTGCGCGCTGCAGTGAGCTCGTTTCGGTTGCACCTGCTCTCGGCCGTGGCGGTGGCCAGCAGCTGCGGACTGCCGCCGACTGGAGTGGCGCAGCGTGAAGAGCACTTAAGAGCTTTCGAGTAATTTTTGTGTTGATCCGTTGTTGTGTTTTTGTTTGCGGTTACTTTTATTGAAGAAGGAAGTAATTCGAATTGAAAAGTTTTGATGGCGTCCGTTTACTTTTGCTTTGCTTAATTGCTGTTAAGGTTTGGATTGCTCCGCTTTGTTCGCTCCGACTGTGTGCGGCGTGGCTTTGAAATTGGTTGCATGTGCAAATTATTTACCCATTTCGGTTTTTTTTTTGGTTAAAATCGGCCGTAGTGTGCTGGCAAGCGAAAACGTGATACGGTTAAGGGGTTTTGCGCCAAAAAAATTTCTAGAAATATGCGCCACCTACCACACACACACAGGTAATAAATTTACTAAGAAGGTCAACCGGGCTTGTGCCTTACCTGATTCCTCTCTTATTCCGCTCCTCGAGCTGATCACACCAGCGATGACCAGGCACCTTCTACTTGATTCGAATACAGGGTTTACTTTCATAGAAAAATAAGAAAAAGTAACATAATGTTGCCCATTCCAACTGACACGCAAATGGGCGATTTACTTGAACGGAGAATTTAAAATTTTTTGTGAAAAGTGGACTCAATAAAAATGCTATCGAACTTAGAGTTAATAGGCAATGAAATCCAACAGGAGCACATTTGAGTTTCTTTGTAAAATGAAATTTTAATGAAATCAAAATATGAAAAGAAGAGAAAAACACTGTAACATATATTCACACTTGAACCCTTACTGACAAAAATCAGTAATTTCGCAAACTTAAAAAATTAAAATGGTGGACTTTGGAACCTAAAAGGTGAGTGTTCAATTTCGAAACAGTGAGCACATCTCCCTTTACAGTGCGCCAAGTTAATCCTGTTAAATAACTCCGTTTTTTTGGATGCGATAATGCCTTATTTACCCTAAGACACGTTACTAAGCGTTCAATAGAGTGCAAGTTTTGTTAGTCGAAAGAGATATCTGCTATTCAGTCGCTAACCGAGAACGTAAGGTGTGCCCACTCTAAATCGGCACTGAGTTCTAATATCAATATTTTCTAAACTTTTGATCGCATATGCATAGAAAATGTACCGTTCGATTTGTGCTTGTTCTGTCTATACGTGTTCCAAAATAAACAGTTCGCAATCATTTTTCTGTCTGGCAACATGACAAATAACGAAGTGAGCTTAAGAAAGCGTGTGTACAAATTTTACTCTGAGCATGAAAGTTGTGGCAAATTATTTACTGTAAAACATTTTTTGCAAGAAAATGTCGCGAAGAAAACTGCCTATTCCATCATTAAAAGATACGAAAGTGGTCTGCCAGTAGAAAGAAAAGTTGGGAAACCACGGAAAGCTCTAAAAATGCCTCAGAGTAAAGTTGAAAGCTTAAAGTAGATGTTTGATCAAAAGGATGGAGTTTCTCAACGCATTGCCGCAAGAAAATTGGACATATCGAAAAGCTATGTTGCAAACACTTTGCGTCATAAAACCAACATTCGATATAGAAAAAAATATAATATTCCGAAGCGTACTTTCCAGCAAATTACTGCAGCAAAAGTAAAGTTTGGTCGACTTTACAGAAAATTCTCCCATCACGACTTCATATTGGACGATGAGTCTTAGTTTACTTTAACGAAGTCGAAAGTAAATGGAAATGACGAATTTTACTCATCTAACATATCCTTGGCTGCGACAGATGTGAAGTTTCAAACAAAAACCAAATTTGAAATGAAGGTACTGGTGTGGGTAGCTATGAGCTGCAAAGGATTGTCACGAGTCCTGGTACGTCGGTCTGGGTACGCCGTAAACACAAAAACTTACCTTAACGACTGTATACGGTTGCGGTTGTTGCCTTTTATTAAAAAAATTATCCGCAAGGTAATTATGTGTTTTGGCCCGACCTTGGCCCATCGCCCACTATGCGAAAAAGTGTTAGAGTTATTACGTGATGAAAACATAGTATTTGTGGAGAAAGAAGATAACCCTGCGAATGTGCCAGAAGCGAATGTGCCAGAAGATTTAATTCAACGCAATGGTGTTGTTGAAAATTAGTTTCTTTATGTATATAAACTACAATTAATTACCAACATTTCAATAAAAAGCATATTATTCTGCGACAATGTTTACCCGAGTAATTTCATTTTCTATTCAGTGCCGATTTAGAGTGACCACACCTTAGTAGCACCTATTGGCAAGAGTAATACTTCGCTTTATCTCCAGGCTGACATCATTGCGGCAGTTTAGGGCGGTGCCAAACGAATTGCTTAACAACTTAAAACGTATACCTGTCATACCTCATTTACCACCAGACCCATGTTGGCAGATTCTCCTTCGATTGCCGCAAAGGCAGCGGTGATATCTCGCTTAGTACGCGCGATGACGTCAATGTCATCGGCGTAGGCAAGCAGATGGACACTCTTGATGAAGATTGTGTTATTACGATGTACACCGGCCTTGCGCAGAACACTCTCCATGGTGAAGTTGAAGAGGTCGGATGACAAATGATAGCCTTATCTGAAGCCTCGAACGACATCAACAGGATCGGAGTGGTCACTTTCAATCTTGACGGAGCTGCGTGTATTGCCCACCGTCTCACGAGCTTTACAGGGATACCAACTTTAGAAAATCCCTTATAAAGCTATCGAATGTTGCCTTGTAATCGATAAAGAGATGGTGGGAATCGATTTGACTCTCATGAGTCTTCTTCAGGATTTGGCGAAAAGTGAATATCTGGTCGATGGTGAACTTGAGTCGCTGGATAGCGACCTGGACTTCTTCATAGTTGGGTGGTGGCACATTTCACTCTCGTCATCAATTAGTGCCGTCTTCACATTTTCACCACCAATGGCGGTATTGTTCTCTTCGTCGCCTGCGAGCAGCCTAGTGAAGTGCTCCTTCCACAACCTTTGGACACCCTGCGCATCTGTAACCAGATCCATTCAGAAGGTAATCCCTTGTATTTTCCAACAATATATGAATTGTTCAAATCAGATAATGATTTGCGGTAGTTAATGCCCGTTGAAAAATAGCTCTTACTCGATATCCTTTCCTGAATGGTGGCCTTATATATAACACCGTGCGACAGCATTTTCACACTGGAAAAGATCCATATGAGCGTGAAACTAGACACCAAAAATAGTAAAACTGCGTACTCAGTTTTTCATTTCTGCATCCTTTGTTCTTTTAAAAGGACTTCAAAATTTTGAAGGGGATAAAAAATAAAAAAATATAAAAAGTACTTAACCTCGTTTAAATATGGCAATATGTATATCAAATGAAAGAGGAAAGGCTCAAGAATTGAAATAAAATTAACTTTTTATATATTTGTAAAAAAAGGATATGAATAAGGTCCTTTGAAAATTGTAATCCTTTATATCCTTGAAAATTTCTATAGAATTTTCTTGAAAAGTAAATATGTTAAAACCCAAAATCTCCTTGATCACGTGTCAAAATTTCATTACTCTAAATTTATTGGTTCGAAAGTTATTTACAAAAAAGCGGAAGCTGCTATTGTGATGACGTACAAAAATTCTAATTTATTTGAGTATCAGTATTTTAAATAATAAAAAGATACAAAATCATTCTAATTGAAATGTATTCGTTTGCTTTGCCTCTTATGTTTACCATCGGTATCGCGACATATCGACCAACAGTATTCTGTCAACATGTGGCAGGTATTTGTTCCTTTACAGCGATTTTCCATAGTCGCTAGGTCCTGGTGGAACCGCTCCTTTCCTATTAAAGCTTGATTTGAAAGAGAATTATAAGAAAAGTATTCAAAAGTTAAGAAAAGCAGAACCTTAAAACTAACAATGCAGTGTCCTAATCGAAATATGTTTTGTGTTGTATGCGGTTTATTTGTGCCTTTAAATAAATCGCGCAAAATTTCGAAACTGCGAGCAATATTTTTTAATAAATTTCGTACCAAACTTGTGGTACGTGCCTGAAGTTGTGTGCGACTACTGCTATCAAAGTTTACTTGGATCCAAGAATGATAGCCAAAATTAGCATCCCATGAAAATTAGCTACATGTTGGTAAAACGATGGTAAACATAAGAGGCAAAGCAAACGAATACATTTGAATTAGAATGATTTTGATCTTTTTATTATTTAAAATACTGACACTGAAATAAATTAGAGTTTTTGTACGTCATTACAATAGCAGCTTCCGCTTTATTGTAAATAACTTTCGAACCAATAAAGCTAGAGTATTGAAATTTTGACACGTGATCAAGGACATTTTGAGTTTTAACATACTTACTTTTCAAGATTCAATTCTATAGAAATTTTCAAGGGTATACAGGATTAAAATTTTCAAAGCACCTTTTTCATATCCTTTTTTTACAAATAGATAAAAAATTAATTTTATTTAAATTCTTGAGCCTTTCCTCTTTCATTTGATATATATATCGCCATATTCTAACGAAGTTAAGTATTTTTTATATTTTTCTTATTTTTAATCCCTTTCAAAATTTTGAAGTCCTTTTAAAAGGACAATGGATGTAGAAATGAAAAACTGAGTACACAGTTTTACTATGTTTGGTCTCTAGTTTCACGCTCATATGGATCTTTTCCAGGGTGAAACATTTTCTTAATTTTTGTCGGACTGTGTAATCACTGATTTTTAAATGTGATTTTGCAACATATGAACAATCTGCTCATGTTGCTCGATATTTTGTGGAGGAGTGGAAGAAAGTTCACACCACATCGCACTCTATTGTGACACTTTTTGGAAAAGGAGAACGTCATTCAACTAAACCCTCAAATCCGGATCTTCATCAATGTGCAGATTAAATTGCATCACTTCAATTGAATCCAATTTTTTATAGTGCTGAGGAACCACCACATGAGCACTTTTTACCAGCACATTAATTTTTAATTATGCTGGAAACATGCAACATTGTACTTAATTTTTTAAGACAACCGAAACTCTCTCCAGACTATGTCTTGCAACGCAGCCATACAATTTCTTCTAATTCGCACTGAAGTGCGTTCGGGCGTTGTGCATTTTACAAATTGTTGATTCCATGGCCGGTTATTATAAAAGTTTGTGTAATTAATTCAGCTTTATAATAAAAGTTTCATATTTACCGTCAAATATTACCGTTACAGTGGCAGCGGCGTCAAAAGCGCTTCTCCTGTGCCGCCCGAGGTGGAGTCTGCTGCGGAAGTGCCAGCAGCACTCGAAGCCAACGCAGATTGCACATAGCACGACTAATTAAATTAAGTTTACGCCTTTGTGTTTTTCCACATTTGCTGCTTATTTGCAATGTGTGCGCCTCGAGTGCTCGGTTTCGGGTGCGTGCGGCTGTGTGTTTGCCTGTGTGCGCGCAAGAATGCCTCGCCGCAAATGCCAAATTTTGCAGCAGCATTATTTCATGTTTCACTTCATAAAGCATGAGCATAAATATTTGGAATATTTCAGCTAATTAAATTATGTGAGACTGGTTGGCCAGCTCGTGCGCTCTATTTAATTTATCGCAGTCGGCAGGCCACAGTATTGGCTTCTTCGCCTTGCTTTGTGATCTGTGCAATCGAATGGCAATTTACAGCCATCACTGGCGAGTTTTAAATGTTTGGTTCTCGTTTTTTCTATTATTCAAATCGGAACAAATGCGGTATAACGAACCCTGGTGAAAAAAAACCAAAAATTGGGCTATATATGTAGAGCTTATTTTCGCGAAACTAACAAACTGAAAATGTTGGCTGGGAAACGTCTATAAAAGGCGTGGCTTGGGGTCAGCGTTCAAAGTTTTTATCAAAGAACCTCATTCAATTTCCAATAGATTTACACAATATGGGTATCAAACGAAAGGTCTTTTGCATACCTTTTTATTAATGTACAGCATTAGATACGTAATATGTACTAATAAGAAGTTTTAAGCGAAAAATATAGGTTTTTATACAAATTTTTGAAAAACGGATTTTTTTCTAGTAAAAATTCAGTATTAAGGTGCAATAAGTTTCTTACCATATTATAGCCTGTGGAACTCTCTTTACAATGAAATATAAAAATGTATACTTTGGTTTTTTCTGAATATATTTCTTAATTTTTTTCTAACTTGACTCTGGGTCCAAAGCTATTTCGTATTCACCTTCGCCATCACTTTCGGGGAATGAGGGCTGAAGGGGGTTGTACAAAGTACCTGCCATATTAAAAAACGTTTTTGAAGATCTAGATTTCTAGCCTTACATTATTTTAAAAGGTTAAACTTTTCCAAACAGCCATTAAAACCTTTTTGGCTTTTATGGTATTGTGGCATTGAAAAGCTTTCAATTGTATTTGTTATATTTTATATTATATTTTTCAATTACATAGAGGGTTATAGTAAACTGCAGTTTTTCTGTATTCAAATATGATATGTGATTGTAAAAGCTCGATCCTAAGCAATAATATTCATAAGCGCCATTTCAATATTGCAAAGAAATGCTTAAAACTCATTTTAAATTTAAGGTATCTTGGAATTTTTAATGATTTACAAAATTATTTTTTTTTCAGCTCCTTTATTATCAATCTTTTTGAAAGTTTAAGGAACACAAAAAAAATTTTTTTTTTTAGCATATTGTCTCTTATATAGGTGGAGCTTAAGTCGCGTAGAAAAAAAACACATCCTCGATTGCGGACACTTAATCTCCGAATCGGCTAATCTGAAACAAAAAACAAAAAAATATTCATAATTATTAAGCTTTCGGACACAGGAATTCACCAGAAAAATAATAAAAAAAAACGCTAAAAATAAAAGAATAGGAGCTTTTTGAAAAAAAGTGTCAAAAATTGACAGCGTTTTTCACCTTTTTCCCCAGAAAAACTACTTTAAATTAAAAATTTTTCTTCAATATTGTGGTGGATTCTTGTAAAAAAATAAGTTAATAAAAAGAACTAAAAAATTGTTTTTAAAATCGGTCAAGCCGATCTGGAGATTAAGTGTCCGTAATGGAGGATGTGTTTTTTTCTACGCGACTTCACCTCCACCTATATAAGATACAATATGGATACAATATTTTTTTTTGTGTTCCTTAAACCTTCAATATATTGTAAAAAATATTGATAATAAAGGAGCTGAAAAATAATAATTTTGTAAATTATTAACAATTCCCCTTTCTAACGTGCCATGATACCTTAAATATAAAAGCAAAAATTCAAAACTTTCAAATGTTTTATATTTCATTGTAAAGGGAATTCCACATGCTATAATATGGTAAGCAATTTCTTATAACTTAGTAATGGGGGGTTTCGAGAAAAAAATCCGTTTATAAAAATTGTATATAAAAAAACGTTTTCTCTTATAACTTCTTATTAGTACATATCACGCATCTAATTTTGCACACCAATAGAAAGGTATGGAAAAGGCCTTTCGTTTGATACCAATATCGTGTAAATCGATTAAGAATTGATTGAGTTATTTTGAGAAACACTTTGAACTTTGACCCCGAGCCACGCCTGTTGTGGGCATTTCCCAGGCAAAATTTTTAGTTCGTTATATTTAGCAGTCAAGTCTCTATATAACAGCATACTTATTAATTTTTTTCACGAGGGTTCCCTATACTGCCCGTGGCACGTCACTGCGTACAAAATGGACAGGTTTGTTGCACTTTGCTGCATTCGGAAACAAAATTAAACTAAACATCTTATAAGCGATTCAACTTGGCTAAATCAAATCAAATTAAATTTCATTAGCAAAATTAAATCGAGTAAACTGGCTTTCAGCGCAATACAATGCAGCCAGCAGCGAGACGGCTGACCCCTCCTCAGCTTTTTCTGCGGCGTCAGCGCGGCCTTGCTGCACAGCGTGCCGGCTGTCAGCACATTTTGCCGCTCTGCCCAACATCGCATCGCGGCAGTGGACGAACTAATTAAATTAAGTGCGCACCTTTACGTCAGCGTCAGCGCTGTCGTCGTCACCATCGGCAAAAGTACGCGGCCACGGTGACGCTGACTTGGAAGTGGAAGCGGAAACAAAAAGACAAACTGTCAGCCGAACAAACGGAAGCAGAAAAACACAAACACAGATAAGATCGCGTGTTGTTTGCCGGCTGCGAGAGCGGCGAGTGTGCGCAGCAAAAAATGCCACCAATGCTGAGCGCACAGCAACAGTGCCAGCTGCGGCGGACCAGAAGGAAATAATGACACGGCAAGTGCAGGAATGAAGAAAATCTGTTGCGATGCACTTTTAGGAAAAATGCCGGTCGCATTTAGTGTTTCTTGTTGTTGCTTCGTTTTTTCGTCGCGTATATTTGAAAACACCATTTTAAAATAAACTAAAATAAAATTACATTTTACTAGCAATGTTATGCAGGGTGACCATGCAAAGAAACATTGCAAAATTCATTAAAATTGAAAAATGTTTATTCAAATTATTTATAGAACTAACTGTAAGGAACAAGTAAAAAAAATACAACAATTCATATGATATGCATTAAATAATAAAAATAAGCAGAACACAAACTTAAAGGCGTTAAAAAGTGAAAGAAATGGAAGCAATCAAAGGAACTTCAGTTTTAACTTTTTTTATTTTCAGCCGTAATGCGATTGTTTCAAGTCGTACGAGGTCTGTTTGTTGCAACAATGAACTGAGTGCAGCATCCAGACAAATTCACGCTCATTGTGTTGCGTTCGGGTTATGATTACTCGGGTCGTATGGTTACTCTGTTAACGTAGACAAATTTTTTTGTACTTGAGTGAGTGCAACTCGTCTGTGTTGTCATTAACTCAATTCAATTTGGAGAGAGCATCTTTGTCCCGGCACTGCCTTTTACCTTTTCGCATTCTCACTGCACTTTTCACATTTAACTCAGAATTCGATTTAAATGTGAAATGTTCAAAAAACGCAAAATACTTGCAGCAAAAATTACCAGCACACAAACTCATAATTAACAGTGGTTCAGAGCACGGAAACTGCGCAATAGATGCTCCACGATAGGAACAGCGAGTGACTAGGCCCACCGAGTTGGCAGCTCCGCGGTAGGAGTGGAGTGCGCGAAAAGGAGAACACGATGCGAACATCGCGTTTTTCAAATTCAATTTGCGCAAAAGTGAAACATGGGAAAACGTTAAGCAGAACCCGGCTGCAATCACTGCGCTCCACGTCAACTGCTTGGCAATTTTCCACAACTTGGCATCAATATGAAAAAAGGCGCAAAGTAAACGTAAATAAAATATCATTAAATTAGAGTCATTCATTTGCGGCGAGGAGGACCAGAGCCACCAACCCAACAAAGTTGACAAAGGCGCCTAGCCTTACGGCCTCAGTCTGACTTGAATACTCGTAGATGTGTTCACGCGTCGAGGGCGCGCACGAGATTACGTTTTAAGGGGCGCGAATTTGGCATTTAGCCACTATAACATAGTTCTTTATGTTTATTGAAAATACTCTAAGAATTTAAATAAAATTAATTTTTTATCTATTTGTAAAAAGAGGATATAGAAAAGGTCCTTCGAAAATTTGAATCCTTTATATCCTTGAAAATTTATATAGAATTTTCTTGAAAAGTAACTATGTTAAAACCCAAGATCTCCTTGATCACGTGTCAAAATTTCATTACTCTAACTTTATTGGTTCGAAAGTTATTAAAAACAAGGTGGAAGCTGCTATTCTAATGAAGTACAAAAATTCTAATTTATTTGAGTATCAGTATTTTAAATAAAAAATAGATACAAAATCAATGAAGCGGGAATAATGAAATTTTGACACGTGATCAAGGAGATTTTGGGTTTTAACATACTTACTTTTCAAGAAAATTCTTTATAAATTTTCAGGGATATAAAGGATCAAAATTTTCAAAGGACTTTTTTCATATATTTTTTTTACAAATAGATACAAATCAATTTTATTTAAATTCCTGAGCCTTTCCTCTTTCATTTGGTATACATATCGCACTATTCTAACGAGGTTAAGTATTTTGAATATTTTTTTGATTTTTTATCCCCTTCAAAATTTTGAAGTCCTTTTAAAAGACAAAAGATGTAGAAATGAAAAACTGAGTACGCAGTTTTACTATGTTTCACGCACATATGGATTTTTCCCGGTGTGAAAAATGCTGTCGCACGGTGTTATCTGTCAAATCTGTTGGATTAAATGTCATTACTTGAAATATAATACTGTAAAATTATTATGTACAACGTACATATTTATGTCACTTTTAATTGATTCATTACAATTAATATTAGAATTTATTTGTTTCTGAATACCTTTCAAAATTACAAATTACAAAATTCCATTCAACACTAAGGGCTTTTTCTACAAAGAAGTATTTGTTAGAAAATGAGTACTTGGGTACAAATATCGATTCGACACTGAGTACGTTTTCATAATATATAAAAGTAGTGCTTCGCTATTGAGTACTTATCTGATACTTTGTATGGTACCTACATTTCGATACTAAAGACAAATATTAATTCGGTATTTACAGAATGAAGGAAGGGAGCGGACATACAAGGTAAAGTCTCTGATTGCGTTCAACCTGGCGAACGCCAGAACGATCCTTGTCCCTGTCCAATCCAAGCTGATGCACAGCCTCCGCGCGGCCCTTCTGGATAGCTATTTGGCATCCGCTGAATAGTGAACTAATGTGTGCAGCGAGTCCAATCCCCAGGACTTAAAATTTGGGTTGTGCGCAGGGTTTGGTGCCCGCCACGGAAAATCGTATACCAATGAAAGCCAAAAAGCAAGCCTCGGAAGGAACCCACAACGTTGACGACCACAGCAAACGATTCAAGGACCATGATTTGAGGATATGCACCTGGAATGTCCGGACCCTCTATAGGGAAGGTGCCTCTATCCAACTGGCGGAAGCCCTCACGAAATGTAAGGCTGACATCACCGCCATCCAGGAAATGCGATGGACAGGACAAGGTTGCTCCAAGCGAGCAGACTGCGATATCTACTACAGCTGCCATGCGGAGAAGCGCGAATTTGGCTGCGGATTTGTGGTCAGCAAGAGACTTCGTCACCACGTCTCTCGGTTCACTCCGGTGAACGAACGGCTGGCTTCGATCCGCATCAAAGCTAAATACTTTAGCATCAGCCTAATTTGCGCGCACGCCCCGACGGAAGAGAAGGACGATGCGACCAAGGATGCCTTCTATGCGAAGCTCGAGGACGTCTACGACAGGTGCCCGGCCCACGACGTCAAAATTGTCCTCGGGGACTTCAACGCAAAGGTCGGGCGAGAAGGCATCTTTGGCCCCACAGTCGGGCAGTTCAGCCTCCATGGGACCACTTCGAACAACGGTCTGAGGCTGATCGATTTCGCCGCGGCACGAAACATGGTAGTTAGTAGCACCAGATTCCAGCACCTCGATATCCATAAGGCGACCTGGTTATCCCCCGATCAATCCACCCGCAACCAGATTGATCACATTGTGATTGATGGAAGGCATGCTTCTAGCATTCTAGATGTGCGCACGTTCCGAGGACCCAACATCGACTCGGACCACTACCTTGTTGCAGCCAAGGTACGCATGCGTCTTTGCGCAGCGAAGACCGCACAACCTAGTTTGCGAAGAAAGCTGGACATCAGTAAGCTGCGATCACAAGGGGTAGCCGAAGCCTATTCCGCTCAACTCTCTAACCAGCTCGGTCGCTCCCCCTCTCCACCTGATGACATCGGCGGATTATGGGCTCACTTATCCCACTCTATGCGCGCCGCCGCAGAAAATGTCCTTGGTTTTCGACGCCCACCACCAAAAAACCAATGGTACGATGAAGAGTGTCGCGCAGCCACTGCAGTGAAGAATGCTGCCTACAAGAAGACCCTGCAGTCGGCCGCCACGCGAGCCATGACAGAAAAATACCGGGAGGAGAGGAAGAAAGAGAGGTGCCTTTTTAGACGCAAGAAACGGGAGCAAGAAAGGCGCGAGCGTGAGGAAATCGAGGAGTGCAGGAGCAGGAATGACGCCCGAAAATTCTTCCAAAAAGTTAAGCGTCTCACGGAAGGATTTAAGACCGGGGCATCTTCTTGCAGAGACGAAAACGGGGATCTGGTTACGGATGCGCAGGGTGTGCTGAGGTTGTGGAAGGAGCACTTCACCAAGCTGCTCGCAGGCGACGAAAGGAACAATACCGCCAGTGGTGAAGATGTCCAGATGGCACCAATCGACGACGACGGTGTGGATGTGCCACCGCCCAGCCATGACGAGGTCCGGGTCGCTATCCAGCGACTCAAGAACAACAAAGCTGCAGGGCCGGATGGGCTACCAGCTGAATTGTTCAAGGCCGGCGGCGGTGAGCTGATTGGGTGCATGCATCAGCTCATTTGCAAAATATGGCTGGAGGAACGAATGCCCAACGATTGGAACCTCAGTGCCCTTTGTCCTGTGCTGAAGAAAGGCGACCCAACAATATGCGCCAACTACAGGGGTATCAGCCTACTTCCCATTGCATACAAGGTCCTGACGAGCGTACTATGTGAAAGATTAAAGCCACTCGCCAAGGCGCTGATTGGACCTTATCAGTGCGGCTTTAGACCTGGTAAGTCCACCATCGACCAGATATTCACTCTACGCCAAATCCTGGAGAAGACCCATGAGAACCAAATCGATACACACCATCTCTTCATCGATTACAAGGCAGCATTCGATAGCCCGATAAGGGATCGCCTATATGCCGCATTGTCTGAACTTGGTATCCCTGCAAAGCTCGTTAGACTTTGCAGAGCGACGTTGAGCAAAACGCGCAGCTCCGTCAAGGTTGGAAGTGACCTCTCCGACCCCTTTGATACCGTTCGAGGATTCAGACAGGGCGATCCTTTGTCCTGCGACCTCTTCAACTTCACCATGGAGAGTGTTCTGCGCAAGGCCGGTGTACATCGTAATGGCACAATTTTCAACAAAAGTGTCCAGCTCCTTGCCTACGCTGATGACATTGATGTCATCGGGCGTAACAAGCGAGATGTCACCGCTGCCTTTGCGGCTATCGAAAGAGAATCTGCCAAAATGGGTCTGGTGGTAAATGAGGGCAAGACGAAGTATATGCTGTCTACACGCAGGGACTCGCAGCGGCTAGGGTCGAGGCCGACAGGTATACCTTTGAAGTTGTCAAGGAATTCGTCTACCTTGGCACCGCCATCAACAGCAGCAATGATGTCAGCCTGGAGATAAAGCGAAGGATTACTCTTGCCAACAGGTGCTACTACGGTCTCGGTAGGCAATTGAGAAGTAGAGACCTCTCTCGACCAACAAAACTTGCGCTCTATAGGACGCTTATCTTGCCCGTGCTTCTCTATGGCGCTGAAGCATGGACAATGACACGAAACGACATAGCGGCCCTTGGAGTGTTCGAGAGGAAGGTACTTCGCAAAATCTTCGGCCCTGTACGTGTTGGTGACGACTATCGTATACGAACCAATAACGAGCTGTATGAGCTGTATAAGGACATGGACGTAGCGCAGCGAATTAACATCCAGCGGCTACGCTGGCTCGGTCATGTCTGCCGTATGGACGACGAAGCTCCGGCGAAAAAGGTGTTCGATGCGATGGTTGGAGGTCGACGGCGAAGAGGGAGGCCGTGTCTCCGGTGGAAGGACCAAGTTGAAGAGGCCCTGTCATCACTTGGTGTGACCAACTGGAGAAGGCGCGCGCAAAGCAGAGGCGCCTGGAGAGAAGTTTTGCGGCAGGCCGTAACCCGATAACGGGTTGTTATGGCCAGTTAAGTAAGTAAGTAAGTAAGTATTTACAGAATTCGTTTGACTACTCAGAATTTATGGTTTCAATAGAATTACTTAGCTTCTTCTTTACGTTTTTTTTACTTTTCAGATATGCGGGAATTGAAACCATGAATACTTTTTTGATCATTTGTATTGGAACTTGAAGATAGAAATTGCAACAAAATTCTATATTTTTTCATGTGCAATTTGTTCAATTTAAGTGTTGTGGAACTCACTTAAATATTTTATGTGAGGTATGTGTATACCTCTAAATACTTAGAGGTTGCAGCACCCCTGCGAGAGCTACTGGCGTTCAAACAGGGTGGTCCGGTTCAGTGTGTGTCGATGTGCTAGAAATTGATCACAATAAACTTTCTGTGTGCCCGAACCGCGTTCAACGTTAGACTGGAGTACCTTGGTTTTGGCAACTTGGCCGTACCAATGCACACACATCGCTCAAATCGACTTTGTCTACGCGCGTCGTGTCACAGCGCTTGTCTGCCCCACGGCCTGTCCGTGCGACCTGTGCCGTAGACGCGATGTGCTGCGCCGTGTCGTTCCTTCACAAGGCAGCAATTTTGCATAAGTACTGCTGTCCCTACGCTCGTCCCTCCCATACCGCCCAGTTGGTGCGTGTGTGTGCGAGTGTGCATTCTGTTTGCTTGGTTGGTGTCTGAGATATGTTTGCTGTTTTGTGGTTTGGCTCCTTTGTCATCCCCTACGCGCCACATGCTTTACTTGATGTCTAAATTGCATTTTATTGCTACATTCTTGTTACTCTTCCGCCCATTCGCCCACCATCAATGTTTCACGTTCATCCCTAACGAATTTCGCTTTGGTTCACCACATCTTTTGCGAGTTGTTCCCGGCACACTCTCATACGGACCGTGTATGTGCGACTGGAGATGGCCACAAATTCGAGCGGGGCTGAGGAGGGCGTTGACTGCTCCTCTATGCGCGCTACAATATGTTCATTTGCTGCGTGCGTGTGCGTGTGCGGTTTCCGTTGATGTGGCTGTAAATTTTATTTATCATTTGGAATTTATTATGATTTTTATGCAGACACTTAAAGTGACTTTGAAGTGACTTCATTTCGACGCACACACGCAAACACGCGCCAATGTGTGTGTGCGCGAATATGTCGGATGTTTTCATAAATGACGTTTGTTTGCTAAAGGAATTTTACATTAAATTAAATACCGAACCAAGTTTAATGGGCTAAAGAATTTCAACAACTCCATAGTCTGAAGTACTGAAGAAAAAAATCCAAACGTTGTCACAGTCGTCAATGGCGTTGCAGCAAATTGCGCAGTGCATTTATCGGGTATCAGAAACGCTGAATATTTTGGGCCAAGTGGCATTACGCGGAAGTGGATGTGACAACTACTCATTTTGGGCAGACTTTTGTCAAATTTACTTTTCTCTCTATAAGAAATTTGTATAGTAGTAGTGTGCTTAGTTACATATAATTGATTGATTACGTCCGGACAAAAAGCTAGAAACTTAGAGCAGTGCTGGTAACCAGATGAACGGAATAATTCATAATGGATGAATGAGCTCACCCATGAGTTGGTGAAAAAGGGTATTAACACAGGGCTCTATACCATAGGATCTATGCGCGTAGAATGGCACCTCTCGTTCAGTGATGTCTGCAGAAGCTGTAGTGATGAAGAAGAAGCAGGGACGAAATAAATCTTTTGTTGCAACTTTTTGTCTGAGCACAAGCTAAACTATCCGATTAGTTGAACTTAACCACCGAATAAAAGTGCGGCCTGTACTCCATACGTCCTTTACTAACTTCCCTTGCCTAAGAGTTCTGACTTTGTCGTATTAATAGACGCCATAGCTTCGCAGACTTACTTGTCTTTTCAGAAGAACTGCAGTTGGATATATTAATACATCAAAACTAGGTATTTAATTCCCACACCTCGAAAAAAAACCCCATATGTGTAAAGGATTAAAACCTGCGGAGTTATTCTGAGAACTCAATTCGTTGACCACATTCAAAAGAGCTCGAAGACGTAAAGAACATATTGAAAGTAGGAATGTTTCTGATCGTTTTTATTACTGGTTAAAAACAAAAATTGGAAAATTGCTCGATTAGATTATATAATGACTTATATGATCCCAAATGATTCCCTTTAATTCTGCCTGCCAGGCGGCTTGAGGTGCAGCACAATATTAGCTACCCACCTGTCTAAAAGTATCGACCCGGTTTTTGCCATATGTCACAGTGTACCTCCTACACTCATACGTCGATACGAACATTAATTGAATTTGAATTGTGTATGAGTTATTGCAAAAACGAAATCGGACTGAGCTAAAACAACGCTAAAGAATGGCTAAATCACCATTTAGCTCGTCTGCGTCATTCCACGTTCAACTGCTCCAAGTCAGGCAATATTCGGCCTGTCGACAACTTTTCAAATATAAATAGTACGAAAGTTTCCATAAATTTTTCACGAGTATCTCTGCCCATCTTAAAATATTTTTACTGCTCTTTTGCTTGTTTGCCTTTTTATTGTTATTGCGATTTGTGTATCTTGGTTTTGTCGCCGCATGGCTCCAAACTTAAATGGCGATTGAACGGACAAGGTTGACATTCGGCCGCAATTATCCACATGGCGAACATTTTCCCATACAATATCTGCAACTATGAGAACATATTCAAACATTAGATTCTATTGTGCTGCGTTATGATCGACCATAAAGATTTAATTGGCTTCTTTGGGATAATTTCGGCATATTTCTGACATGCCAATCACTGCATTTGTAGTTTTGAAAGAGTTCAGGCGCATTCTCTTATTTGATGTAGAAACCTACTTTAACCCTGACGAAAGTTGTACAATACATTACAACGTACAACGTAACTTCTAAAGTAAAGTTCAAACTTGTCTGGTGTGGTTGTGTTTTTAGTTACAATAAATATACAAACACTAGAAAAGAGGCAGCACTGGCGTTGGAGGCCCTTGACTGAGGAATCGTTTAATGGACTTAGAATCATAAATCTTCGCTTGGTTTTGAGCAACTCAGGCGATCGGATGAGTATTAAATATAATAATTTATTATGCAAATTAGGTTAGAGTAGCAGCCTTCTTCTGAAAAATTCTCTTAAGCGCATAGAGATGACACGTTGTGGTACCACATTGGGTTGACGTGACTCTCGCTCAAAAGAGATAAGAATTCCAAACACCATTTACAAAAACTGTTCCATTTCTTGTTCTTCTGCGGAATGACAATCATGACGGAAGTTGTGTGGCAACTCCTGTCTTTTAGCGTATCTTCGTATCTATTGGGTAGTGACGCGTGAGAACAGGAACAACCGTACTGATGGAATGGTTTCTTGTTCAAATATGCCCATTGCCAAAAAATGTCGCAGATCGGCCAAATTTTGTGTGTGTCTTGAACATTCCATTTCCATTTTATTCACCCACAATATTACAATTTACATAGCATATGTACATATTTACATAATAAGGGGTTCAGGAATTACATACTTTCATTCTCAAGATTGATCTCATTAGTAAGGGAAAGGGCTGGGTTGTGAACCATTACTGTTTTTTCTTTCCCTAATTAACATATCGCCAATCTTTCAACTGTCAAGTTTGTCTTTTGATATGACTCTGCTTTTGTGGTTACACAGAAGTGTAAACACGTATTGCTTGTGGCAGCTACAGACATCGTGTTTGAAAATCGATTGCGAAAACTTGTTGGCTTTTTTTTAAGTGCTATCCAAGTGACTGTATTTATTCAAAAAATGTAAGTGTAATACATATTTATTTAGGGTTTTGATTATATTTTACAATCCAATATTTGTTTATGTTGAATTATGATTGTAAGTGTCGTTATTTTTTAAGTTTCCAAAATGGCATCGTGGTTGGGCTGTGAACCACTGTGGGGGCTGGGTTATGAACCACTTGTTTTTCGTAGCACATTTGTACTAGCACGGTCAAATATCGCCGGATTTATTAAATTAAAGTAATTTTATGTAATTTTACTCGATTTGCGATGAGTTCACTTGAAGTGCCCAATGTGAGAACGCGTTCGTATTTCACATGCAAACATTGCGATACCGATTATTTCATTATTTCATTTATTTCATTAATTAGCCAATGAATACAGTAAAAATTCTTAAGGCTAAGGATAAGATTAGGATGAAAATTACAAAAATTGAGCACTTGCATTCATTGCTGTTTTTTTTGCCTAAGTGGCGTCACTATAACTTTTTTTCACCTCTTGAGGCCTCCTGATTAAAGAAATTCTCAACTTATTTAAAAATTATGGGTGTTTTCTTCGTATTTTCCGACTTTAAGTGGGATTTTCCAGATGGTTCACAACCCAGCCACTTTTTTGGAAAATTGAAAAATCACGTCCTTAGAAAATTGGACGTAGAGAGTTAAGTTTTAATAAAAACGGTTATCTGTCTTCATAACAAAGTTGCGTTTTGTTAACATCGGTGCTTGCCGTCACCGCACACCACCTACCTCTATACTTACCTTATTCTTATATGTTATATACTTTGTACAACTTTGCACTTTACTTTCCTTTACTTTGTTATTTAAAAAAAATGAAAATCAAGTTATAAAACAAAAACTATTTGTCATATGAAAAAAATTAATAAAAAAAAATCATTGTTTCACGTTCCTCAGAATTCATCGGAAGTATTTTTTTAATAACGAAAGAAACATTGGTCCTTCGAGCTACTGCGGACCCGCGCCGCGAAACACAAAAAATTTTAAAAACATTGAGCAACTAAAAATTAAAAAGAGTGTGTGCCAAAACTCAAGTGCACGCAACACCAACAACCACGAAGACAGCAATAAGCAGTGGGGCAGCAGCATAGGCGACAGCAGCGAGCACTACGCGGGAGCACCATTATACATTGCCTACCCCCTAGGCAATTACGTGAGTCGTTCCAGTTTTAAAATAACTTATATTAAAAGACGGTTGGAAAAATTCCTTTTTTCTCTATATATAATCAATATATAGAGCCAACCCGTCAAACTTATACATCGGTCTTGCGGATGTACATAGCACTTATGTACATGTTCCAAGCTGTTATGGCTCTCACCCATAATTATGCAAGCCAAGTTACTCCTTCAACAGCTCTGGTTGGAAGGCACAGATTGGGATGAATGTGTAAAGCCCGGTTCCCTCATAAAATGGAACCAATTTATCAAAAATTTGTCGTCCATCAATGAGATCGAAATCCCCCGATGGGTGCGGTTCTCACCCCTAAAGAAAATCCAACTCCATGGATTCTGCGACGCTTCAAAAAAGGCATACTGCGCAACTTTATATCTGCGCACCACTGATATCGATGGCAATATATCCTGTCATTTATTCGTAGCGAAAGGGAAAGTTGCACCTTTGCAAACAGTTAGCCTTCCGCGTTTAGAACTGTGTGGCGCCGTTCTACTTTCCCAACTCTCTAAATACATTAGCGAAACTCTCGAATTAAATCCCGAAGACACCTCCTTCTGGTCGGATTCACAAATAGTCCTCGCTTGGTTAGAGAAACCTCCAAGCATTTGGAAGACATATGTTGCCAACCGTATCACCCAAATTTTAAAAAATTTCGCTAACGCCACATGGCGGCATGTCATCAGCAATGACAATCCCGCCGACTTGGGCACTCGTGGGTGTAAGCCTCAAGAACTTTCCAAAAATCCACTTTGGTGGCATGGTCCCAAATGGCTTCAATCCCCTAAAGAAGTCTGGCCGAAATCAACTACCGCCAATGCTGTTCCACCTGAACAACGGGAAGTCCAATTTCATCTCGCAATAGAAGATCCATCAGATATCCTCGATCGATTTTCCTCCTACCCCCGAGCCCTACGTGTCCTGGCGTACGTGTTCCGCTTTTACCATAACGGATTCGCTAAAAGGAAAAACTCTCCTCTAGACCTAAATCCATTCGTGTCTCAGAATGAGATTCATTTCGTTAAAAAGTGAGGCTCATAACGTTAGCTCAAACACGTTTTCATCACACAGAAATCGCATTATTGTCCAACAAGGTCCCCATCCCCAGAAAAAGCAAGATATTAACTCGCAATCCTTTCCTCGACAAGGACGGCTTACTTAGGGTTAATGGTAGATTAGCCCAAGCTACGCTCACTTACAATGAACGACACCCGATAATCTTACCCGATGCTTCTCGATTCTGCAAGTTATATCTTGAATTCCTCCATAATCTTCTCCTACACGCTGAACTTCGACTCATGTTTAGAATGGCTCGTCAAGAGTTTGACATTCCCCGTCTGAAACGATACAAAGACAAAAGGTACAATCACAGATTATGGCAGCTCTCCCGCCAGAACGTTGTACATTGTCAATTCCTTTCTCGACAACAGGTGTTGATTTTGCCGGCCCGTTCCAGATCAAAGCCTCTCAACTTCGAACGGCAACCTTTATCAAAGGTTATGTCGCAGTGTTCGTGTGCTTTTCCACTAAGGCCATACATTTGGAATTATGCTTTAACCTCACCACTGAAGCATTCCGCGCTGCATTTGCAAGATTCGTTGGAAGACGAGGCCTCCCCCACAAAATCATGTCAAACAATGGCACAACCTTTATTGGAACCCAAAGAGCCCTGAACCGTGAATTCCTCAAATTCTCTAAAGAGGTATCCCACGACATCCTTAGAAAGTATTCTTCACAAGGAATCGATTTGGTTCGCCTCATATGGGCGGATTATGGGAATCGGCAGTTAAAAGTTTCAAGATTCATCTTAAGAAAACTACCGGCCATCATAAATTCAATTTTGAAGAGTTTACCACTCTACTAGTTCGAATTGAAGCCGTATTAAATTCCCGACCTTTGTCCCCACTGTCTCAAGATCCAGCTGATCTGTTAGCGCTTACTCCAGGTCACTTCCTGCGAGGTGCTCCTCTCCTGTCACCTCCCGAACCCAACTCGGAAGATCTATCCTTAGTCAACCGATGGGAGAAGCTGAAGGTTCTTCACCATGAGTTCAGCCGGAGATGGAAAGCTGAGTATCTCCATGAGCTCCACAAGAGACACAAGTGGCACCATCCCCAACAGGAGATAGAACTGAACCAGTTAGTCGTCATCAAGGACGAGCTGCTGCCTCCCACCGAATGGAGATTAGGACGGATCATCGCCCTACATCGAGGACCTGACGACCACGTCCGAGTGGCCGATGTCCGCACACAATCTGGCATACTCACACGCCCGATTGTGAAATTATGCGTTCTACCCACCGTGTACAACCCCCTTTTTTTTTCTTTATTATAAATTCCTTAATAATTTTTCACGGGCATCGCTGCCCATCTCTCATTATAAGACACTAAAGTCCGGTTCTTCTATTCTTTCTCCACAGCTCTACCATGGAAGATATGCATCGCTGCCAAATCTGCCATCGCCCTCATCCCTTGAGGTTCTGCCGCGGGTTCATTGCCATGAACCCCGGCCAACGCGACGACGTCGTATATGCACACAGCTACTGCCGCAACTGTTTGGCCTGGTCCCGTGATACGGAGGCGTGCGACTCGCCAAACAGTTGCAAGGAATGTGGGTTAGCACATCACACGATGTTGCATCCGAT
Organism: Melieria crassipennis; assembly: GCA_963668005.1. NCBI lineage: Eukaryota > Metazoa > Arthropoda > Insecta > Diptera > Ulidiidae > Melieria > Melieria crassipennis. The sequence continues at coordinate 81,488,724 of OY764961.1, read as the reverse complement.
TAATACCCTACAGCGGACGGCACATTACAGACCACAACGGCGAGATGCCCAACCGGCAACGCCACCCTTCAACACCACTCCGCAGCGAACAGCCCATTCCGCACAATGCAGGCGAGACGCCCAACCGACGATGCAGTCTACTAACCGGGCGCAAACCCAAAGACGCCGCGAATTCCACACGACAACACAGTCCTCGCGCCAACGTCAACGCTCCCCTTCTCCTAAGAAGCGGTCCTCGCGTAACCAGCAGAGATCGGTCCGTTCCAGGGTGCGAACCACGCCCATACATCAAGCATCCGCCAACGCTGCCAGCATACCATCGCGTCGCCAACATCATTCGGCCGACCACGCCAGACAAGGCATAACTACGAGCCAATTATGGGGACGAAAGGCTCAGATGTTGGTGACACAGGCTATTAAGTCCCTGACGGAGTTGAGGGGGGTCTTTTAAATGCACGAGTGCATCGGGCCCCAGGATGTTAACATCGGTGCTTGCCGTCACCGCACACCACCTACCTCTATACTTACCTTATTCTTATATGTTATATACTTTGTACAACTTTGCACTTTACTTTCCTTTACTTTGTTATTTAAAAAAAATGAAAATCAAGTTATAAAACAAAAACTATTTTTCATATGAAAAAAATTAATAAAAAAAAATAATTGTTTCACGTTCCTCAGAATTCATCGGAAGTATTTTTTTAATAACGAAAGAAACACGTTTTATGTTCACCTTTCCAACGGTATCTTCGATTTTTCGATATCTTTATTCTGTGAAAAGTTAGAGCCAAAAAACAAAACCCGGTTCACAACCCAGCCCTCTCCCTTACTTATTCTACTATATCAATATTTTTTAGTTCATCTACTTTCCAAAAATGCCAGCAGTCGTTGTCCATTTTCAAAACGTAAACTACGTTATTACATGACCTAACTATCTAATGTGTCTTTAACATAACGCCGCTTGAAAAAATTAAAAAAAAATAAATTAAAAAATGACAAAAGAATGCAAAATGGTGGATTTACTCGATTAACGCAAATTTCGAAACAACACTCGAAAAAACTTATTTAATTACTTTATTGTGTACTCTACCCAATTATAAAATGTATGTAGTAGGTACTTATATGTAGACATATGAAGTCGTCCAATTTTTTCAATCGAAAAACAAAAATGTAAAATAAGAAAAGGTCCTATCGCCGCTTCGGTTACACTATGAAACTTGTTTGTGTGCTAAATTCATGTTCCTCACACACAACTACTCCCCGTCTGACGCGTCTGCCGCTTGAAGGCAACCAGTAAAGTTTGTAATTATGCAGGCGTATTATGCAGTTCGGCCTGTGCAGCGAGCGGCCGTCGAGCAAAATACAACATCCGCTTCCGGTGGCAAGAGTAAAGTTTATAAGCTGTAACCAGAACAAACGACAAAACAACACAACGCAGCAGCAGAGCACAGCAACACAACACAACAAGCGACAGTCCTCACTTAAAGGACATCACACGGAGTGTGCACTGGGAGTGAAGTGAAAAACTGCAACGAAGGAGCCGAGCAGCGGTGCAATGGTCTCGTCTCGAGTTGAGCCGAGTGGCCAGTGCTGCCAACAACAGCCGGTGACCGGCGGCAGTAGGCACAGCGGGACGAGTGCACAGTTTGCTGCGCTTGTGTGTGACATTCACGCCAACTTGACGTGCACAGTAATTTTCTTTATCGGTCGCACCTTTTTTCGGGTTTGTCCTTTTTGCTGGCCAACTGCGCGTTGGGCATTTCAAGTTTTAAAGCGCGTTGCTGCATTGTTTTTCGCACGCTTGTGGCTGCCTGCGAGCGAGAGTGTTGAGCGTGACTGGTGCGCAAAAACGTCGGCGTCGGCGCGTAGTGAGCACAACTAATGCGCGCAATTAACACAACACTAATTACAGTATTACGACAATAAATAACTGTGAGCCTTGTGCCATTACTAAAAAAAGTGGCAAAAATTACCTTAAACGAACTTAAAGCCTCCGAATGCGACGGGTTTTATTTGTTTGTGTCATAAGTCCTCGTCTTAAATATTGGGGAGCAAAACATTGTCAGCTGGCCGAATTGTTTCATAATTAAATTCTGCAAACATTTCAGAAGCCAAGAAGCAACTCGTCCGATGCTAAAACTCAAACACACACTCCGCCCTGTGTGTGAATTAGGGATGAGCCGGATATGATTTTGACAAAAAAACTATTGATACAATTTTTTTCGTCTCGCACATTCTGAGCTATAAGATATAGGTATGCGACGAAAAAAATGGTATCTATAGTTTTTTAGTCGGTCAAACGGCCTTTCAAAAAATTCAAATTGCCTGATACATTTGACAGAAAAAATAAAAGTCACAAAATAACTGTTATTTTTGACCGATAAAATAAATGTCAAAAGTAACAGTTATTTTTGCCTCATATGATAAAAGGCAAAAACAAACAGTTAATTTAAACTTTTATAGTAAAAGTCTAAAATTTAAAAGGCGTTTAATATTCGTGAAGCTGAGGCCATTACGATCATAATGGTGTATTTGAAAAAGTCCACCGAAAACTTTTTCGTTATGCCTGTTTGATTTGAAAATTGTAAAATAACAGTTATTTTTGGTCCCTGTAAATGATACAAATATTGGTTTCCTTGATTTTAGAGACAAGCTAATCAATACGCTTTTAAAAATACCACAGAGTTCTAATGGTTGTGACTTTGTGCTTGATAATAGAAACTCACAAAGGCATGTTAGATACATACCGACAACAAATGTTCAAGTTGCTCACTACCAGGAAAAAATTCCACCGTTTTCAAATTTCAAACGTAAAACATATTTTCTGAAGTACAACAAATATTGCTATAGACAAAAAATTATAAAATTCACATCATATCGATGTCAGTATTGTATAAAAATAAACCTCCACTGTGCATGTACAGATCTAGGCCTTACAGATCTAGAGGACTTTCGAAGGAGCCAGACCCTACATCTTACCAAAGATCTAAGGAAATTGTTGTTGAAAAGTGCAGTTGAAAATTTGCAGTTTATAAGCAAATTATGAAACTTGTTTTTATACTAGAAACCAAACGCCACAACCGCAAAGAGATTCGCAGCGTACTCATCTATGCAGCTGCGGATTTTCCAAGCGGAGGCGGATGCGGATCTTTCAAAACTGCGGAACGCATCCCTAAACGACCGATAAGCGGTTATGAACTCATACACACACACGCGTGCAACGGTTAAGCCAATTTAAAACATCGTCCGGCCGAAAAATGCACAGGCGGCACGTTGTCGCCGCTGTGTTAAGCTCGCTGCTCGCTCCATGGCCCACAACTAACCACACTCTAAATATTTCATTTGTATTAGAAATTATTATTTAATGCAATAACACAACAACACACACACACACATACCGACGCGTGGATTTAGCCATGGTCGTCCGTAAGCTGGTGTTTTGTTTGGTTTACAGTGCAGTGCTCTGGTTTTTGAGAAAATTCGTTTGCATGTTACATGTGGCTGTGTGTGTGTGTGTCTGAACCCTGTCGGAACTGAGACAACCAGTTCCCAAAATTCATTGGTCTTTCAACTGGTTTTTTGTAGTCAATTGGGCAACTAGTTGTCCAAGTGACTGTCAGCGGATGCAGAAGTCGGTGAGTTCGCGTCTAATCGTTCACGTTCTGTGTGCGCGTTCATAAGCGAGAAGAGCACATAAAAATGAGAAAAACGAAACAGAGGTGAGAGAAGCAAAAAAATACTGTTAAGGCTGATCTTGCGATTGTTCTGCTACAACAACAACGTAGAAATGTTTGCATTTTTCGAACTTTATGTTTCCATGACACGAAGTTTGCTCGATTTGCATGTTTTATCTTGAATGATTTCAGTTAGAATTTTGCGTGGTTGCGTAAAGCAACGAACTGCAGCGGCAGCTGAAAGGTGTGTATTAATATATTTATTTATTTATTTATGTAATTATTTATTAATTCATTTATTTATTTATTTATTGCAGGCGAAGTCAGGATGTTGTATTGCATCAGGCCCCAAATAGTTCCGGCAGAAGTGTGTCAACAAGTCGAAGTTCATCTTGGTTCATCTTTAAATGCACCAAAATTTTTTTTATTCGCGATGATTTTTTGTTGTTATTTTTAAATATTTTTAAAATAAAATAATTACTTAAAAAATTTAAAAAATTTTAAAATATTTTTAAAATAAAATAATTATTTAAAAAATGCACTGTTTTATTTCCCCCATAAAAATCGAGTGGTTAGAAAACTAATCCAGAATAAACTAGTTTTCCAAACTAGTCGCTTTGCAACTGGTTTGAAAACTGGTTGCTTCGGACTAACCTTGGACTAGTTGAAATGGATGCAGACGGGGACAATTGACCGTCGCCTAGGACACCGACATGTTAAAAGGGTGAGTTTGCTCCAAGAAAACGAGTCGATTCTGAGGTCATATATGACTGTCAAGCGACTAGTTGAAAAACTAGACTTGGACCAGTCCGATTTCCGACAGGGAACTTTCGTCTCCGTCTAGCATTCCGGCCATCTGTCCCGCTCCACAGTTATCTGGCTCTATGTTTACGTTAGTTTTGCATTTATTTTCAGTTTAGTGCCATTGCAAGCTGTTGGTGCGCTTAATAAATTTTTAAATAACCGCCCCACATCTCCCAACCAAACAATTTGCAGTGTAGCTCAACATCGAAAACAAAAACAAATTTCAAAAACAGTGAAGACTTTTTCAGCTCGTTGGCATTTTAAATTATAAAATAATGAATTCATAAAACTTTAATATTTTTCCTGTAAAATTTCTATGCCACAACACTTCGTTACGGTCATTTTTTAACACCACGAAACAAATACTTTAAGCATTTAAGGTTTAACAAAAGCAAAGAACATTATCGATCGGTGAATTCAGAGCAAAGACGAATATCAGACTTCTCCAGAAATCAACTTTAATAGGACCGAATCAATTTTTGAAGGCGAGCTTGTTTCTTAACTATATTCGGTAAGTTGTATTAAAATTCAACGTTGTATCGAAAATTTGCATTATGCGCTGATCGTGAAACTCAGCTTTTTCTCTTCTATCGAACTATGGAACAAATCAATGCCTGTAAAACCAAAATAAAAACCGCAAATCGGAAAAGCATTAAAAACACCTTTATCTTTATTTCTCTCATATGTAAATATATGTATTCAAATACATACCTACAAGTTTTTTTTTTTAATTAATTGACAGAATAAAACTATGATTGGAAATTGCATCCGCAGCAGCTGAGATTTTACTTATTTAGTTTGGGTGCTAATTGAATTAAACATTTAAATAAGTAATGAAACAAAACAAATCAATTAAATTCATTAATGAGATTGACCAACTATTGGTTGGAGAAACTCCCATGGCACATGTGTATGTAAACAAATGTATGGTATGTACACTGTAAAAACAGCATCGAAAAACGTGTTTTAAATTGTTGGGTAAATCAACAGGACCGCAAAACTCTCGAATGGTTCTGAATAGTTACGTTTTATTTTTTTAACTAAATTTTTTACTTATTTAATTTTTACTCAATTTTTTCTGGGTATTTGGACCCTAAATACCTAGAAAAAAATTGTATTCTTCTTTGGATTTCTCTTTTGAATCTTTTCTTTGAATATTCATTGCTTGGATCAAACACAGGGATCTGTTTGGATTAAATTAAAATAACTAAGAAAAAAATACGAATCGCTTTCTCTTATTCCAGATTTTTTTTTAAGTACAGTGGTGTCTGGATATAGCGAACTAATTATTGCAAGGCCTGTTCACTGTATTGAGGTTGTTCACTATATCAAGGTTAAAATTTTTGTTCAAAAACTCGTTTTATTTGCTCAAAATACAATTTTTGTTTTTTGCTTGAAAATGTTTTTCTATATTTAGAAGCTCGATGTCGAAATTTGGGTGTTCACTATATAGGGGGTTCACTATACCCAGACACGACTGTATTTATCCTCGTAAGGGAGATGTTGGAACGAGGCGAGGTTTGGAACATAAACTGAGTTTTCAGTTTGGGTACTAAACAATAGTAGACTATTGTAGACTACTTAGAAAAATAATTATTCAAATTGATTTAGATCTAGAATAATTCTGTTTCCTTACAAACTAAGTACTAAAGTAGGTAACCGCTTTTATAATATTTAAATTTCATACTCAAACACCTATGGATTGAAGCTAATTATGTTTAAGGAAATTGTGTCTCGCATGTGATCTTTCATGAGGCAATCTGGGACCATTGGTCGTTCATTTTATAAAAACCGTTTATTTTGTGTTGCAGTCCACCCTTCATCGGTAGACAATTTTATGTCGATCTTACACTTAAGATTGCTAGGAGAATTTTCAGTTTGTATGAGGATCACAGGAAGCGTTGGAAACAGCGTTTGAGTTAATTCGCAATTATTGGGATCGGCCCTCTATGTAGTTTCACACTTGAAATGCAACTTTAAAGCAGCAACGTTGCAATTTGTAAATTTTTTGTATATTAAGGAATTATAATGATCGTAAGTTATTTAGCTACCTGCAGGAGATAGGACTAAATGGGCAACTGTAGTTACAATCATAAAGGGACAATCATAAAGGGATGCTTTCGGAGATCTTTTTTTGAAGATCCTTTATTTGGGGGTCTTCTTTTGTTTGGGTTTTCATGTTTGAAAGCGATTCGAACGTCAATGTTTGAAGGATTCGTTTTGATTGCCCATATTTGGGTGATTCGTATTTTGGAGGCTATTCTGTTTTTGGAAATCCCTGTTTAGGGGCTACAACTATCATAAATACCCCACATTTATCAGAAATAATGTATCATTTAGAACAAATAATGTCTTTAACTTGAAACACTGTTAGTCTTGGCTATGCCGGCTTGGACATGTCACCCGGATGTTTGAAGCCAACGGCAAAAAGGACTGCCGCGGGTCGATTGGAAGACTCCAGTTGAGGCAGCCCACTTTATCAACTCTTACTGTGACACACTAAGAAGTCTTGTGGCAGACACAAACCGGGTAACTGGCAGTAAATAAGATGGAAAGTTTTAAAACTCTTTTGTAAAAATAAAATTCTTATTTATATACATTTCGTGCTTTAAAGTACTCTTCGTATTTACATATTCAAATTTGTGTAAAGTGCAGTCACGTGTACATATACATATATGTATATATTATGTATATGTAGCGGTGCGTGTGTGTAGGTTGGCCCAAATCAGTTAGTAATTATAATAGATTTATGCGAGTTAAGAAATTGCAATTGACATCAGTGCGCAATGTGCTTCCTTCTGCATTCATAACAATGGCAAAATGACGCGCACTTATTGCAATTTTAGTAAGTTCCCCCCTTCCCCCCACAGCGCACAAAGTGCACACAAATTTGACACATTTTTGGCATTTCTGGAATATGCAGACACAGAGGACACAATGCCTTACAACACTTTGGCCGCACAGCCGGAGAGACACCAACACATAATGGCAGCCATTTCAAAAACATAACAAAATTAATTATTTGCGAGTTGTTTGCGAATTTCTGTTCTCGAAGCAATTAGGACAGGGGCTGCCGTTGTCATGCCGCTTACGTCGCCCCCAGGCCCGAGCCCGGAGCCGCGACGCTGCTGCATTTGCTTATGACAGTGACAAATGCCGTATGTGCATAATATTTAACACATTGTACACGCACACACACACACCGCACACACTGGTGCACGCGTGTGCCGGGGCCAGCAAAATGCCACTGCAGCTTCAAATCGAAGGATTTAACCTCCAGCAGCTGTGTGCGGCTTATTTGTCTGTGCCGCGTTATGAGTGCATGTGCGTGTATGTGCTGTTGTTGGGTTGGTATGTGCGATGTTTGTTTTCGCTTTTGACGGGAAATAATAATTTAATATTAGTCGGTAATTGCGGCCATCAGATACTGTCGGTTTTTCTCCTGATGGCAGTCAAACGATAAGCAACTCAATTGTTGACGCAAAATTTATTGTAAATCCAATTTGAAGGCCTCAACGTAATTGCAAAGTCAAATTGTTTATTATGCTATTAAAATTAAATTATGACATGTGCAGAAGCTGGACCATAAATGTGCAAGCACTGAATGTCTCGCGATGCAATACAAGTACATAAAAATGTTTCTTTGGGGAAAATGCAACAAATGTATGAAATATATTCAGGTAGCACTGCATATCGTTCTTCAGTTTCGAATTAAATGACAAGAGAAGAAAGTACAGTTTTGGAAATATTTGAAAATGTTATTGTAAAACATTTAGCTGAGTGCTTTTCAGTGTCAGTGAGGTTGTAACGATGTGGTAACACCGTACATCCAACCAAATGTAATGACACGTGGCAACACGGTAAAACTGGATAGAATAAAACTTCACTTTGGACTTACATGGCGGCCGTGACGGTCGGGCCATACTTTTTCTGAGCATCTGCTCTTTGGCTGCCTTTCGCTACTTTTTCTCGAGCAAGCTCAATTTCGACGAGGAGGCTGCCGAAGTATTTATCGAGGATTGCTGGGTTTACAAACCAAAGTCGACCAGCACCACATCAAGCAGGAACGGAAGAAAGCTGAGCGCGCAACGCAAGTCACCCCCACCGGCGCTGCAGCAGCCGCAACCATAGCAGCAGCATCAGCAGTCCAGTATTTTTCGATCCGGATTTCATGTCTGCTTGGAACGACAAAGAGGTCCAGGAGATTTTGGCCGACGTTGCCGAAAATCCCGAGAACATCGCGAAACACAAAGCATATTCCCACGCAGGAGCGAACGAAAGACGAGTGCCCTAACCTCACATTAAGCATTACCCAGGCAGTGGCAGCACAACAACCACATCATCACGCCACTTTGCCGAACGAGCGGCAACAACTACAACCATACCATCACGCCACTTTGCCGAACGAGCGGTAACAACAACAAAATCAGCAAAAGCATAATGCAATTGGCACTCGCTTTTGAACGCAGCACGACTTAGCGCAGCAGCAGCAGTAGCGATGACGACGACGGGAGCAGCAGCATTAGTGACGTCGACGTCGCGGCACGTGAGTGTTGAAGCAGACAGTGAGAATTGTTAGTGGAAGTGCACGAGGTGTAACGAAGAGGACGAGTTCGATAGCGAAAAAAAAAAAAAAAAAAAAAAAAAAAAATGTTGAATCTGGAATTTAGGAATTACAATTGCTACAATAACATTTTTCTTTCTCCTACAATCAACTGAACAATTTTTACACCAAGCTATATTTTCATACAGTACAACGTGTGTACTGATACATTACATCACTCAATGACTGAATTCGAAGTCACATTCTCAAATTTATATTTAGAGTTCATTAAAGCAACCAAACGCGTTCTACAGAGCCGACCACTGTCAGCTAACACAATAAAAATTGAAGAATACAAAAACCTTCTTATTGAAAATTATAATTCCATATTAATATATGCAAGTGAGCACACTAAAGAATCTTCATGTGGCAAACAAAGTGCTAAAATTTTACGGTGTAGGGCACTATTACTAAAATGTTTCAGTAAACTAAAATGTAGCATAAGGGTACCACAGTACACAAACTGTTTAGTTTTGGTCGATAAAGACATTTGTACAGATACCGAAACAGACGACGAGTTCAGTGATGCCAGATCGGAACAAAATTCCGAAAAACATATCAAACGTTCCTCTTCTCTACCGTCTTTGACAGACACACTAAACGTGCTAGACACAAATTGCTCAGCTACGAGTTCACCAAATATCCCTTTTCTAATAAACAATTACGCGTACAAGGTCGAAATGGCCACCGTCGAACAAAAGAGATCTTTCATAAGCATGTGTGCGTCAATGATCCGTGAAAACTACAACGGAGATCCTCTGGCGTTGGAGTCTTTTATAGATGAAATTACATTAATTGAAGACTTGACTGATCCCAATTTGACAGACACTTTTATAGCATTCATCAAATCCAAGTTAGAAGGCAAAGCTCGTGAGGCATTACCTACCACAATTGCTACAATTCTTGACATTAAAGTCGCTCTACGCTCTCGAATAAAGCCTGATAATTCAAAGGTAGTCGCTAGTAAGATCGCTTCAATTCAAGTTATAAATAATAACTACTCCGATTTTGCAAAGCAAGTTGAAGAACTATCTGACTCCCTGGAGCGTTCCTTGATCGTTGAAGGAATAACTCAAGCTAAGGCACATAACATGGCTACAGAACAAGCAGTTAACGTTTGTCGGCTAAATGCTAGGTCCGATCTTGTAAAGTCAATCCTAGCATCTACAACTTTTTCAGACGCTAAAGATGTAGTAGCAAAACTGATTACCGAGCAAACAAAAGAAATAAAAGAACAGCAAGTGTTAGCATTTCGCACACGTTCGAATAATACTACGAACAACAGTTACCAAAATCGTTCACGATACTTCAACAACCGAAATTATAGACCTAATAATAACAACAGATTCGATAATAACGAGACCAACAGACGTTTTGCTAACCATAACTTCAATCGTCCTCCTTACAACAATAACTTTAACAACTACGCTCGTACTAACGACACGCGTCACAGAAACACAAATGTACGGGCTTTAAACGCGGAAGCCCCTCAGCAAAGAACGCTGGGGGAGGAGAACAGAGAAACTTAAATTTTATAAATCCAGAAAAAACCATTTATTGCTTAAACCTAAATTATGCTGATTTTGTTGAAATACATTGTATAGACTCAACCAAACTGTGCAACTTTCTTGTTGATACACAAGCTGATATTTCGCTAATCAAACTTTCTAACATTAATAAATATGCAAAAATTAATAAAAATGAAATAATCAACATCACAGGTGTGACTTCACATAAGGTCACGACCCTAGGTACGATAGCAACCAACCTAGTAATATCTGACTATCAAATTCCTCATACTCTGCATGTCGTACGAGACGAGTTTAACATACCGTCCGATGGCATATTAGGCAAAGACTTTTTAAAATTAAACGAATGTAACATAAGTTACGAAACCAATTCTCTTTCATTACGGATAGGCGATCTGAAATTTGCTCTACCAATTAAACATGGAACAAGTTCCAATACCCATGTTTTCCCATCACGGTGCGAAGTTTATCGCATTTTCAATCTGGGTAAATGCGATTATCCGGTTTTTATCGATTCTCAAGAAATTTGTAATGGCGTTTTTGTAGCTAGGTGCGTCGTTGACACCGCTACTCCAATTTTAAAAGTGGTCAATACCACAAATGAAGTAAAATACGCAAAAAACTCGAACCTTGAAACAGAACCACTTTATAATTACAACGTTTACAAAATTGGTGATCCCAGCACAGATTCTAATCGTTTACGTGACTTGTCGGGGATATTACAGAAACAAATACCAAAACATGTCGGAAGCAAACTACTAGAGTTATGCCTAGAATATGCGGATATATTTGCTTTACAAAATGACCGAATGACAATTAATAACTTCTATGAACAAAAACTTAGACTAATAGACCAGACACCTGTCTACACCAAGAATTACCGTTTACCTTATTCTCAACGAGAGGAAATAAATAGACAAGTTGACAACTTACTAAAAAACAATTTAATAGAACCTAGTTCCTCTAATTATAACAGTCCATTAATTCTTGTTCCAAAAAAGAACCAAGACGGTCAACGAGCCTACCGCATGTGCGTAGACTTTCGTGCGGTCAATAAAAAGCTGATAGCAGATAAATTTTCTCTTGCTCGTGTTGACGATATACTCGACAATCTTGGACGAGCCAAATATTTTTCCACATTGGATCTCTTCTCCGGATTCCACCAGATTCCATTGCACACAGAATCACGAGACATTACTTCATTTAGTACCGATAAAGGAGCCTTTCGTTGGAAAGTTTTACCTTTCGGACTCAACATCGCTCCAAATTCTTTCTCTCGAATGATGGCAATTGCATTTTCGGGCCTTTCGCCAAATCAAGCATTTCTTTATGTAGACGATATCATTGTCATTGGCAGTAGCGAAACTCATCACCTCAAGAATTTATCAACCGTTTTCAATACATGTAGCAAATTTAATCTTAAACTAAATCCAATTAAGTGTAACTTTTTTCAATCAGAAGTAACGTTTTTAGGCCATAAGTGTACGGTGAATGGGCTGTTACCAGACGATTCAAAAATAAGCGTCATTCGGAACTACCCAAAGCCAACTGATAAAGATTCTGCTAAACGTTTTGTAGCGTTTGCAAACTACTATCGTAGATTTATTCCCAATTTTGCGACAATGGCAGCACCATTAAACAGCTTAAGTAGAAAAAACGTAGAGTTCATTTGGGATAACGAATGCGACACATCGTTTGAAAAACTGAAATTAGCCTTATCCTCCCCAAGACTACTTCAATATCCTGATTTTAATAATCATTTTATAATTACAGTAGATGCATCTAAAATCGGATGTGGCGCAATATTGAGTCAAGAATACAATGGTAACGATCTACCAATCTGCTTCGCTTCAAAATCGTTTAATAAAGCTGAACAAAAAAAAGCCTATAATAGAGTTAGAACTACTAGCCATTCACTTTGCCATAAAACAATTTCGACCATATGTGTATGGTACGAACTTCACTGTTCGATCTGACCACAGGCCTCTAGTTTATCTCTTTAATATGAAAGATCCTTCTTCAAAACTTTCAAGAATAAGACTTGAACTCGCGGAGTATGACTTCACTATCGAATACATTAAGGGCAAAACCAATGTAGGTGCCGATGCACTTTCTCGCATCTCCATCACCGATTTGAAAAACGCAAGTAGTAGCGTTTTAGCGGTAACAACGCGTAGAATGGCAAAACAAGCATCTATACCAAAACCACAAAATCCATCAAATAACAACAAAATTGACAAAATACTTGTCTACGACAAATTTTCATTTGACTTCGCAACTAAAATACCAAGAGTACGATCGCAAGTTGTATATAATAAAAATAACAAAATTTCGAATGTTCGCGTATACGCTCATATTAAGTTTAAAAAGATACTATTGTTGAATGTTGAGATTGTTAACGAAACACTGAGTTTAGACGATTTGCTTTCGAGGCTACAACACGAAGCCGGCAATCACAATATAAACAAAATAGAATGGCCAAAAGATGATATCATTTTCAAATATTTTTCTGTAACAGAGTTCAAAGAACATGGAAACAAAATACTAAAACATTTAGAAATACTATTAATAGACCCTATAGAAATTGTACTGAACAATGACAAAAAACACCAACTTATGACTATCTACCATGACGATCCAATCTCCGGAGGACACTGCGGGACGAAAAAATTATACGCTAAAATTAGAACAAAATACTACTGGAAGAATATGACGCGAGACATTGCTAAATTTGTAAAACTATGCAAACAATGCGTTGTTAATAAAGTGAAACCCGGGGGTAGAGAAGAACTGGTTTTCACACCAACCCCAAACAAACCTTTTCATATTGTTGTCATGGACACAATAGGCCCATTACCTGAATCCTTTGCGGGTAACAAATATGCTATTACTTTGATATGCGATTTCACAAAGTACTTAGTCACGGTGGCAGTACCTGACAAAAGTGCTAATACAATTGCCAAAGCAATTTTTGAAAGTTTCATATTAACTTATGGCACAATGCATTCCCTTAAATCCGACTTAGGAACGGAGTTCAAAAATGAAATTTTCTCAGAACTAAAAAAATTATTACATATCAAACACAGCTTTTCAACAGCTCACCACCATGAAACTGTTGGAACTGTTAAACGTAATCATCGGGTATTCAACGAATATCTTCGATCATATTTAAACGACAATCCTTCCGACTGGGATACATATCTCAAATATTTCAATTTTTTTTACAATACTACACCGAATACCGTTTTCGACAACAAGTTCACTCCTTTCGAACTAGTTTTCGGTAAGAAAGCAACATTGCCACATGAAGTACAACAAAAAGCAATTGATCCTATTTATAACGTAGAAAATTATGCTAAAGAAGTAAAATTCCGTTTACAAAAAACACATTTGTTGATTAAAGAATTAATAGACAAACACAAATCGAGAAATAAATTGTACTACGATAAATATGCGCGACCGCTGATAGTGAACGTAAATGATATGGTGTTAGTTGAAAAAGAACCTTATGACAAACACCATAGCATTTACGAGGGTCCTTATGTTATAAAAAACATTGATGGATGTAATGTAACACTTTATAACAAATGCAAGAAGAAAAACAAAATTGTTCATAAAAATAGGTTAAGAAAAATATAATGTATTACAAGTAGTAGTAAGAGCTCTTTATTACCTAAAAAAAAAAAAAAAAAAAAAAAACATACTCAGTATTAGGTTACAAATTTAGTCGAAGTTAAGAATTTCTTTTTTCAAAAAATGTATTTATTAAGAATTGGGCAAGTGCCTAAGAAATGTATTACAAAAACTTGTACAAATTAGAATATTGTATTGTAACAATAATGGATTGATGGATACATTGAAGTATGTAATAGAATTACTATAAGTATACGATTATAACAAAGGAAACGGAAGGGCGGAAGGAGTGGCCACCCTGGCGTCTTTTCCTTTTCCTTTGGAAAGAAGGTGTAACGATGTGGTAACACCGTACATCCAACCAAATGTAATGACACGTGGCAACACGGTAAAACTGGATAGAATAAAACTTCACTTTGGACTTACAAGGTCTTGTGCAGCCATGGATTCGTATTGCAATCGATAGCCGATTATCGCTGCTTCGCATACTTCATCAGGAGCTAAGAAGCTTAATGGCTTTGCAACTGAAATTCGCACATATTAGTCTGGCTTGTATAGTATACAGGGATATTGAGTCTTTCTGGCATGGAAGCATCGATTGGGGCCTCTGCCAAATTTTGTAATCCACATTATCTAGAAAAATAACATCAAGTTAAATGTGCAACTTGCTTATCATCGGTAAGTAGCCTTAGGCCCTTAAGGATCTTGACGATTCCCGATAGAATGTGGCAAGTTTCTTTGTCAAAGGCCACAATGGACAGTGATTCGACTCCATACAACCGCGGGACAAAATTAGAAGGAGTGGTCCGTTCTTCACAAAATTTGGTATACTAGTTAATCATGGTCTGCTGAATTAAAATCTCCATTTTGTTTTTCTTAAACTTTTGTAGTTTGGCAATGTCTGAGACTTAAATTTGCAATTTTCGTCATTTTTGGTGAGCTATAGCAACGAGTGTGTTGGCTAGATTTTTTAGATTTTACATTCAATTGGTAACGTCAACATTGATAATTGCAAAGAGTAACAGAAATTGTCTTAGGATCCTTTAGTTTTGCAATAAAAACGATAATAATAGACATATGTTTTGCTTGTTTGCAGTTTTCTCAATTTTTCATGCTGATTGCATACTTTTAGGGACGAACAAAATAAATTTTGTCGAAAAATAGGTGTTTAGACCACTTTTCAAATTGGATTATTTTCTGAGATCGGAAGATATCGGAGGATGTAATTACATTATCCGACACAGAAAGAATGCTTCTTAAAATGAAAAAAAATCCAGGAACATACTTTCTCATACTTTTTAGATATTTTCCTTTTGAATTTAGAAAAATATTTTAACCCTCATCCGACGTTCAAAAAAACTCACACATAAGATGTTCGGGTGAAATTTCACCCATGTGGTGCTTTGTATTGTGTAAATGATTTCTGTGACCAATTATTATAAAAAAACCTTTATTATCTTTACATACATTTATAGATAAATAAGTAAATACATTTATATACATATTTAGTTACAGTTGAGGCAGAGGTTAACTACTATTTTGTGTTCACCACATATATACTTATTGCAAGAATTGCAAGTAGAATATGCCTTTCTGTCTTTTTTGATGCAAAATTGGCACCGTGTTCCAGTAGATGTTTTTCGTTTCTTTACGCCTTGATTTTCTGACGATCTTTGCGTAGTTGGCTGCATTGAAATTAGAAGTCGACACGAAGACTCCCCTCTGGGTAACGTAGCTCTACGCAAAATCTCTGGCTTAATTAAACTCAATCCTAATTCTTCCAGAAAAATTCGCCGCTTATATTTTTTGTTTTGACATATGCATTCACTGCTGAAATGTCTACCATGTTACAAAACAAGGCATATGGCCAGCGATTAGTTTTTCGTTTTACGCTATAGTTGCCAACCAATTGGTCCAAAGTATCAACTCCTGCTTTTGTCTTATTGTAAAAATGTATCATTTCGGGCAGTTTTTTTTCGCCTGCCGATATTCCCTTGTCATGATGAAAAGTGCTCAAAACGTTAACAAGCTTATACTTTTTTGGAACGTATTGAACCAGAGATATAGCATTACTGAAGAAAAATGTGCTTGAGTATACTGACCGCTGACGAATTGTGTTCTTGTTTAAATCAGGCAAAAATGTTTTATTTGAACTTACCGTACCAATCAAAGTATTCTGTTTTTTTAGTAACTCAGTGGCAAGGTTGTAAGTGGTGAAAAAATTATCGCAAATAATATTACGACCCTTTAGGTCCTTCACTAGGTCCAGAACAACTCGTTAACCTTGATTTCGCTCAGGCGCAGCACCAGGTGCTTTGCCAGTATAAAACTGCGTATTACAAGCAAAGTTAGTTTTGCTGTCACAAGGAGCCCATATTTTCAAACCATATTTTGCGGGCTTGCTTGGAATGTATTGTTTAAAGGGACATCTTCCGCGAAAAGTGAGCAATTGTTCATCTACTGTGACATTTTCATATGGTGTATATATCAGTTGTTGTTGTGATATCCACTTTTCCCATATATCTCTAATAGGTGCTAACTTATCACTGACTCTAGGTTCTTGGCGAGTGTTTTTGTCATCGAATCGAATAACACGTGTAATCATCTTAAAGACATCTTAGACATTACAGACCGAAAAATTGGTCTTCCTGTTGAATCATTCCACAAATTGTCAAGAGATTCACCGTTTGACTTATAAACACCACTCAGTATTAATATTCCAATATATGTCTGTATAAATATATCATCCACATTAGTCCATGAACTGCCAAAAACTCGAAAACCTTCAGCATTAGTTTTGCCCGTTATGATTTTTAATATTGGTAGGCTAAAGGACAAATCAAATGTATCCTGTATTGCTGACACACGGCTTGCAGCACACGAGTTATACCAACTTTTGTTGAAATAATATTCTCGGCTCTTACTCTTCCGTGAAGCGTGGCGGACTCATTGGGCCATACTACGGTTTTGTCTTTGGATACGAATGCCGATTCCTGCTGCACTACGTGATTTTCCTCTTCTTGGACACAGTCATCACTTGAAGAATCATATTCATACAAAATAGTGCCTGGGATGTAATCGTCCTCTGACTCCGATGCAAAATCAATTGACTGATCGCTTTCTTCAAGAATCTCTCCTATGTCAATGTTACGAAGAGTCTATAAATAATTAAAATATCTGAAATTTTTTCATAAAGTTAAGTATTATATTCGTACTTACTTTCCGCTGTGAATTCATTATTTATTGTTGTTGTTGTTCTTGCATAACACAGTTAAAATAGTAGGCGAAACTTTCACTTGTTTTATAAAAACAAAAAACAGCTGAGAACTTTCGTTGCAGGGACGTATTTTTGTGGAATATTTTGTATGTGTTGCATTGAGTTTCCATACAATTTGCATATGGGTGAAATATCACCCGAACGTCGCCCACGTAACTTTTTTTGTAATCACCGTTATAATGGAAAATAAAAAACGTTGTAGACAATTTCTAAAACTTATGTTGATTTGTTACAAATACAAGACACCTTAACCCGGCATTGGTGTGGTGGGATATACCATACCCCATAGGTTGTATTTTTGTAAATAACACGGACATCAGTTTTATGCGGGGACTATTGCTTCTAGTAGCTGTTTATAACAGTCCAACCATACACATTTGCTGTCTAAAAACAACTTAAGTGTGACCAGATTTGAGTCACATCCCGCTAAAGTTCATTGGGGTATGACATACCCCACCACACCAATAACGTAACTTTTTGTGTAAATGATTTTGAATTCAAATTGTTATTTTCGATGGTCTAGTAGTCATCGATTTGTTAAAAAATTCACCGTACGGAAAAATAAGAGGCAAATACCAACTGCCCAACTGCTACGTGCAAGAAAAGCTCCTAGTTTAGTATTCGCATTTTGTCGCCGTAGAAAACGAATTGCGTATGTTTCATTGAATTTAATAGCACATACGACAATAGTTTTCATCGTATCATATGTTCCAAAAAATATCATTAATACACAAAAATATCATGAATCTGTAAATCCTTGAAATTAGGCGAAGCTGTACAGCACTCGATGTTCGGTTTGTCCGAGAGCAAAAACCTTATACGACTTGCGAAAAAATCGCTAATTTTGAGACCCTGTAATTCGCTCCTCTTTCAGGGTAGCTACCAAAAATTTAATGTCACATAACTATATATATTTCATTTTTAAAACAGACTATGTTTTTTGGAAAATTATATACAGAAATGTTTTTAAACCCCATTATATGAAGTCAACTTATAAATATCGGTACTTTTCGTTTATTTTTGTTATATTTGATATTTTCTTTTACAAATTGCTTGCACAGGAAATGCTTTTGTATTTTCTTGCGTAAAAGTAAATGAAGAATAATATAAAATTGCTATCTTTTATATTTGTGTTGTTTCGTGAGGTTGCTGCTATATCATGTCTTGGGGTATGTCATACCCCACCACACCAATAACGTAATTTTTTTCCACCACACCAACGCCACTTTGGACAATATATAGAAAAGTTATAGCATCGCAAAGTTGAAAATGGGTGAAAAATCACCCGAACGACGGATTAGGGTTAAATGAAAAGTGAAGTAAAAGCCTCAGCTTTGCAAATTTTGAGAAAACATTAAAAGCGAAAATGACCACATCATTTCTTAATCTGTATTGCAAGTTTTAGTAACTTTTTGGTAACCACGTATTTTTCCAATTTTCTTTACTCAATAGACTAAAAAACAGAAAATATGTGTTTACATATTTTTGTGAAAAAAGTTTCAACTTTGAGCAGCACAGATTTTTTGGGGTTTTCTTAGTTGGAGTTTTACCTTTCAAATGACATCAAAATTGTTAAATTCTGAGACTATAAATTTTTTGAATTTTGTGTATGGAACGAATCACTGTGCAATGGCCAGATTTTCTATCTCCACGGTGTACTGATGTGGATATAGAACAACGAATTAAAAGGTACAATAAAGTCTTAACGAAAACAGTATTAAATGTGAACTGAAAGAGGCAAGATTAGGATTGGTTAGAGTGGAAGCTTAACAGGGATCATTTAAGCCAACAACAGAGATTTCTTGATGAAGCCATTAGTACTGTTAATATTTCCGTTGACAAATCCGACGGGCAAAGCCTTCTTTTAGTCAAGGCAGATCTTTTCTCTTGGTACACAGATTAGCAGCTTTGTTTAAGGATTACGATACTCGTTGAGTATATCCGTCAATGGTGTATCAAAACCTTTACCGTTATTGGAAGTGCATCACCTCCTCTGTTTCGCCTGTTCCCAGAACTGTTTCGAACTTGCAGTCACTTAATCATAGTGACTGCAAGTTTCTCCGGACTGTCTGCACGAATTGTTCCCACTCCAGAGTGCATTATTGACCACCTGGCTGAAGAAATATGCCTCTGATAGCACCAAATTAAAGGAAACCCTGTCATCGTTTGCAGCGTAAAGAGGCGTTGAAGTGGAAGTGTTGAACGATATAATTGGTTGCTGTGGATAGCTAATTTTGTGGTTCCTTGAAATTTAGCATTCAGTTGCATATGTTTATAAACTCTTATTTCCACGAATAAAAGTTGTTGCAATGCGTTATGAGAAAAACTTAATGTAAAACTCTGAAACCCTTTCAACATTTTCTTTTTTCACGAATATGCGCCCGAAAACGACAACATCTTCCCGTGTGCCAAAGTCAGAGAAATTAAATATCAAAGTAATATGGAAAACAAATTTTCTGGAATCATGAATATGTAGAAAAATCGAGCAAATGTTAGAAGCAGTTAGGGAGGTAAACATATCCTGCGAGTACTCAGAAAACAACTAAGAAATCGAGACCGTTTATTATTCGCTTATATCGGCGGAAGCGAATGATTCAAATGTTGCTCGTTGCAGCTGCGTACGCACCATTCGGCGCGCTGGCTTCGCTTTCTCTCGCTAACTTTGCAACTTTTCAACTTCCGGTGCGCGCGCGCTGCTGCGACGCTGCAACGGTAAACATGTGAATTTATTTTCGTTGCACTTCCGCTCTGAAGCACTAAGGTGGCGCTGTCGACGCGCAACGTTTCTGCACCAGTCATAACGACATTTACGACGGCGACGAATGCTGTTGTGTCATGCCATAGTTGTGCTTGTCGTCTGCTTTGCCTGTTGTTGGTGGTCGGCTACGGCATTCGCAGGACGATCGCGTTGCATAACAGGTGAACGAGGCGCGCCATGTTGTGGGTGAGTGGGTAAGGCGCAAAGAGGAGCGGGTGTGGGTTTTGCTGAATGTTGTTGTTGTGCACGTGCGCGCACGCTGCACCTCACATTCGTGCCACAAATGGGAATGTTGCATGCACCGAACGCAAACAACACTGGCTGCTGGGAAAGGCGCGACACGAGGCAGGGCAGCGGTCTGTGCCACTTCTATCGTTTGTCATAGACACTGCAAGGACTGTTGTTTACCGTGTTGGTTGGTTATGTCGTTAGTCGCTGCAAGGTTACCGCACCAACTTCATAAAGTAAACAATGCGCCGTTTATTACTTCATATGGGACACGTTGGCCGGGTACATAAAAATGGCGTTTCGGTGGCCATTGGCACTGCAACCACGGTTGTGGCTGTTGTTGCCGGTGTGTTATGCTTGTCTATTACTTTTGTCAGCCAGTTGCGGTGGCACCGCGTCAACAGAGCGCCACCAGCCATTGCGTTGACGCAGCAGTAGCAACAGACAGGGGACCAATTAGTGCAATTCCGATTACAATTGGCATTGAATTAATGCCAATGCCAGTTTCAGCGACTAGTTGAGCGAACTTTAGAATTATTTCGAGTATCGCGAATTCATAATTTAAAAAATTTTTTTTGCTATATTTTGCATATTTTTAAATATTTTTTTAATAATTTTGTGCTGTACTGGACGGTAATTTTGTACTGTACTGTTCCTCACTACTCTGAAGTACCAACAGTGGCACAAACAGAATTTTATTTTCGGGGAGGTGGGACTTTCAAGCCCAACATCATTTGAAGCCATGTTTTGCACCAGCAATTTTCGTATTCCGGGGGTGTTCGAACGCACTCCTCCCCCCTGTGTGCGCCACTGGTGCCCAGTATGATCGCGATCTGTCAACCAGATTGTTTACATCAGTTTTTACAACTATATAACTAAGGACTTTTTAATGAAGAGTGAACTGAAACTCTTCATTAAAAAGTCCTTAGTTATATATGTAGTTTAAAAAACTGATGCAATCTTCAATCACGAAAAATATCTCTCACGAGTATGTTCAGTCGATTTTGGGTAATGGCTTCACGCATTCGAAAAGAGCTGAATTTTTCAATTTCATAAAATCACTCAACGGAATAAAAACCCAACCCAACACCAAGCTACCAATTTCCAAAATTTTTTAAAAAGTAATAGCATTGAGAAATCATGGCTGGTTAAATCTAGATGCAATACAGGTATTATTAGATCTGGCTAAATGAGTACTGTGCTTGTTTAGTGAACTGTCCATCCCACCTCTAATCCCATCCTTTCCTTCTCTTTTTGCACTCATGTCCCCCTATTTGTGGTCCCTGGCGTTGGACATTCCTTCCGTCAAATGTAGACTATTTCCACGTGTATGTCATTCGTAGATCCGCCGTCATCAAATAAACACATCATTCTCCGAAACCAACCGTTCCGCCGCGCTACCTCTCGATTGTACGATAACTAGTGGCGCAGTAGTAGGTGAAATTTTCTTAAAAAATAGTACCGTTAGCAGACCTTTTTTGACATGCCGGATCGCAACATAAGTCTATGAATTTGAGATGTAAACAAGTCGACAGCTATCAAAATGGGGGACAACATTTCAAAACAAAATTTCTCAAAAGTTGATGCAATGTTTATTGTTTTCTTCGATATTCCTAGTTTACGAGGTGTGACAATTAAGTAATGAGACTGATTCCATAAAAACCGTATATTTAAAAATTATTCTATAACTCTGCCATCCCCTGCAAAGTAGCCCCCTTAGGCAACTACACAACGGAACGCTTCGACTGGGATGTCCGCGAGTACCCTCGTCACGGCCGCCTGGATGTCCGTAGTCGACTCAAAATGGGTTCCTTTGCCCACCGATTTTGTTCTAGGGAACAAAAAAAAGTCACAGGGTGACATATCGGGCGAATAAGGCGGCTGTTGCAACACGGCGATCCCTTTAGAGGCCAAATACTGGGACACGCTGAAGCCGGTGTGGAACGGCACGTTGTCGTGATGAAGGATCCAGTTACGAGCGATGTCTGGGCGCATCCTGTTGACTCGTTTTCGCAATCTTTCGAGTACTTGGCGATAGTAGACTTGATTTACGGTTTGCCCCGATGGAACAAATTCTTTGTGGACGATTCCACGGCTATCAAAAAAAGCAAAATTTTATCGCGACGCGTTGCTCTTGATTTTGTTTATCCATTTTCGTGACGAGCACCACCAACACACGTCTACTCAACACGACACATCAGGCGAACTAAACAAGCTAGAGCGATGGTAAATATATCAATGGAGAGGGGAAGGATGCCGGGGAAGGGAATTTCAAGGTCGCAGGTGTACCACAAGCGCCGCAATAAAATCAGTCTCATTACTTAATTGAGACACCTCTTATTTCATTATGAGTTCGATCCAGAGGACAGACGGTCGACGATGTACGAGTATGTATGCAATTAGGTCGTATAAAAGCGTTGCAGACATATGAAGGCTGAAGAATATAGCGGAAAGCTGCCATAAAAAGTGTTTCGCCGACTCGAAACAAACGTTCTTGCATCAAACGAGGGCTGTGTGCTTTGAGGACGATGAAATAAAATTGTGCGTTTTATTTAACAATTCCCGGTAAAGTATTGACAGAATGTTTGTTGGGCAGCCGCATACACATTTATTTTTTTATATTTCAGCACGTAGTCCTCGTTGCTCCCGTCTATCTGTCTCTGCCTCGCTCCTCCTGGGCGCCAGCATGCAGAATGACCGAAGCAACCGTTACGGCTGCTGCAACGACTATGCGACGTTTGGCATTTTGCATGCTGTGCATCCGCATAGTCGTTTGTGACCTAGAACAGGTAGACCGGAAGCCATTCTCCGAATTGAATTTTACTACTGCGAACGTGCCACCCGCTCCGGCTTTTGTTGTCTGCTGCAGTTGTGGTTGCTGGCTGTTCTTTGTTGTGTGCGGCATGTGGCGTGTTGCGCTGAGCTGAGCTGCATGCACACGGCTGCAGTCTCGGCGTCGCTACGCCATAATTTTGACATTTGTTGGCGCGCTCGCCCCGGTTCACCTACACAGTGCGCCATTTTGCCACTTCCCTTCTGGCACTCGAGCAGCGTCGTGTGTGACATTCAAGTAAAACCCTGTCTTTAATTTGTCGTTAAACAAACATTCTCGTTCGAACACATTCACAGTTTGGCGTCTTTTTGTGTCTTTCGAGCCGCAGCTGCACATTTTCAGTCTCGCCCGCTTATTGGCGGCTGCCAAGCACGACGCCGTTTCGGCCTTTTTCCTAAAGCGCCTCTAAATGTGTGTCGCATGTATGTGTTTCCGAAGTGTTTGCTGGCTTTATAGCCAAATCCTGTTGCCACTCTCACCACCGAATTAGTAACTCTCTTTTTTTCGTATTGCAATTTTGTTGCTTCATTGCGGTCGGGGCGGAGCGGGTCGCTTCGGTGTGCTGTGCACCTGAGTGTATCGGCATTTCAGCCAATATTTGTGCAAATATGAATGAAAATATGAACATGCTTGCGCGCTTATTTACTTTGGGTTCTTCTGTTCCCACTTTCTCGCTTTTCCCCCAAATTTTTCTTGGGGTTGTCCTGACGAAGGGTACGAATAACTCGCATTCTGGCTTCTGAGTAAAGAATTCACCAAATAATCGGCATGGAAACACGTCGAAGCGAATTTCCGACTTAAAAAATCAGCCGAAGCAGGAACAAATGGGAGTGAATGATGCTTAAAATGAATTTTTACAAATTTCTAGTAAATACACTGCCGCAGGTCAGAACACAGAAATCGAATCAGCTTGTACGTCTCACTTTAAGCCTTTCAGGTATTTTGCTGGCAAAAGATTTTCAAAAACACTCATTGGAACATTTTTGAGCATTCATTAAATTATCCAAATGAATATTTTTTCGTGATATGCATACTTAAAAGTGGGTCATTTCAAGAGGACTAAAATATCTGACAGCTGACAGCTGATATCGACTAAGTAGACAGAAAAAACGGTAGGGGAGGAGGGCCGGGCTCAGGTCACCAATGTTGGTCTGCAAACTTTAAAGCATTTGAATATTAAATTATTAAATTAAACATTGCGTTTTTGAGTTGCTATGAAATATTAACCTTTAGTTGTCCACCCTGAGTCCCAGGGACTCACTAGAAATTCTTCTGTTCTCTCAGTGTTCGTTTTGTCTATCATTAAGAAAGTGAATCTTTCGGTATGCCATGCGAGTTCTCCCCTGTTTTTATTTTTTTTATTTATTTTATTAAATTCAGTCTATGAATAACAAGTTCCTACAGACTATAACAATTTCCTTAAATACTAAGGCGCTAAAATTAGTTAAAGGCAAAGTTAAGACACTCTAAGAATTTTGATTTCGAAAGCGCAAAATCGTGGTCCAAGGACGCAGACAGTCCATTGAGCTTGACCAAAGCTCTGGAAAGAGGAGCATTCTGCGCGTTAGTCGTCCTCACAAGGCCGACATAAAACGGCACAGGGCTCCTAAGGAATCTTAGCGGCGAATTAAAGGATATCCTGCCTAACAGAGCAGGACAATTAACAGTACCATTAATTATATCGAACACGAAGGAAAGTGATAGAATACTTCTCCTACTTTGAAGGGACTTTAAGTTAATGAGCTTAAGCCGCGCTATATAGGAAGGGAAGGGATCCACGAAACGAAGACAGCGCAGGGCGAAGCGAAGAAAAACTTTCTGAAGGCGCTCGATACGATTAATGTGACACACATGATAAGGCCTCCAAATGAATGACGCGTATTCGAGCGTATTTGAGCGGAGTTTGAGTAATCGCTTCCAGACTCGAGGCCATAAAAATCAAAAACCTACACAGCACTAATAGCAATATCCTTCTTTGGGTGTGCTAGGCGCACACCCACACATAGAAGCCCATGCACCGTAACGTACCAAGTAACATCAATGATTATAGACTTATGAACCACTTCCGTTCAATTTTCGTAGCGAACACTGCTCAGCAATCACAAAACGTGTGGAGGCTTAAAAATGCATACTGTCCGTAGACAGAAAAGAAAAAGGAAAATCCGAAAAAGGCAAACATGTAAAAATGGATACACTGGCGCGACAGGCAGCTGGCTGCTCCGAGGGAAGCTTGCCCTGCCTACACACATGCATGCATATGTATGTATGTTACATTGTAAATTGGCTGTGTGTGTGTGTGTGCGCACTTGCGAATGTCGTCCGCCTTTGTGGGTTTTTTGGCGAGACGCCTTGCCACATCATTCGGGCGCAAGTATAATAATGCGAAAATTAGTATTGCATTAGTGCGGTGAATGCCTATAAAGGCAAATAAAAATTTATGAGACGCGACGTTGCGCAGCGAGGCGACTGGGAAGGCGAGCTGCTGTGGCAGATTACCAGGTGCAGCGCTTAAACGACGCGTTGGCAGTGGCGGTGGTGGGTGCGGGAGTTGGGCCTACAATTGTTCTTTTTTGCTCAATAATAGATTCGTTTTGGATACAATGCTGCCTAACTGTATGAAGAATTTTTGTAATGTGCCGAACGAGAACTCAACCGGAAGTGCGGTGGTGGGTTTGGGCAAAAATGCCACTGCCGTCGACCGCAGCCGCATGTGCATTATTTGCAATTGTGAATTAATAAAATAGATTTAATTAGGCTGTGTGCATGTGTGTGCGTGCGGCCTGAATTCTCAGCTATGTAAATGTCGATTTACGTGCAAGCGGCAAACAACCGACAAATGCGCAGCTGTCGGGTTGTCGCCGCGGGAGCATGATTTCATAATTGCAGCAACCGCAGAAACCGCTTCGTTAATGCTGCAACTCATTTGACAAACTGGCAGTTTGGCGACTGGAAGCGAAAATGCCGCAAACATGTCCAGCGCACCAACTGTCAATCATGGAAAATTGCGCACGCACACACAAACGAACACTAATCACGGCTGCCCACCCGCATACAAATTTATATGGATCCCCCGAAAATTATGGGCCAAAAAGGGTTGTGCATGGATGGGCCTCGGCGTGAAAAGCTTAAAATGGCTGTAAGCATTTGTTAAAGACTGCTGCCCAAATTTGCAACCACTTGGCAGTTGCCAAGAATGAAAATGACAACAGCAAAGAAGCAGCAAAAAAGTGGCGCAGAAAATAGAAAAACGATTTGAGGGGTAGGGGTCAAGGGGAGAGCTGAGGAGCTGACCATTACTACTTTGACTTGAAGATGCTGACTTGAAGTCAAAAAAAGGGGGATAATTTTTGGACAAGCAAAAAACTGTAACAAAAAGCGTTAAATTTACAGGTTGCACGCCCTAAAATATCAAATTTCAATGTTTTGTCTTGTTTTACATTCTTCTTTTCTTTTCTCTCACCAAATTGTGACGATGTTCCTAGGCGTCAAGAGAGCTCAATACTCTACTGTCTCTAATGAGCTCTGTCGCACGACCCTGGCGGTGGTTCAGAAGCTGTAGATGGGTTTGTGAGGCTTTTGTTCAAAAGTTCAAATTAAACTCCGTTTTGAGGCGTCATGACGATTTAAGAGAATTTAAGAGAAGAAAGACCATCTAAAAAAAGTCATAAAATGGATTTACGCCAGTTCACGCCATTCGATTTTAATTGCCTTTCTAAATTTGGTTATTTGTCATTTTCATTGATTAAAAAAAGTTCATTTTTGAAAATTCGCACAAAAAAATTATTTTAAAAAAATTATAAAAACCGATCAGCAGTCCCGCTGCTATCAATGTAGTTTTAATAATAAAAGAAATTAGTAGCCGATCTACAACAACACATTTTCTACAATTTTTTTTATACCAGCTCCTAAATTTCATTTTTCCCCTTCATACATTTTTGTAGAAATATATACGACTTTGACAAGCTATATCTCCTAATCTCGACAATTTTTCTATAAAGTATTTCGGATCCAGCTTAATTAAACAATTACCTTTAACATGATACTACTTTCGTCAAAATCCGCGAGAGTTTTTTTCTTATTTTTGTCCACTCTCGAAGCACTGTGCTTGATATGGATAAACCGGAGTTCACATGGAGTGGGATATTTCTTCCTGCTTGGTTGCTTCTTTCAACAAAACTGATCGTTTCAATGAGGATCACACATTATGGAAATGGCCAGAACATTAGGAACATCCGACAAGGAGACATTTTGTGAGTTGAAAGCACTGTTGTGAAATAATATACAACACTCACAAAATGATTCTTCTGACCCTACTTTTGCCACATATTACTGATTCACATATTACTTCATTCATTCTTTGTTGACAACGTTGTGCCGTTGTTTGATTTTCGGCAATGAATCTGCACACAAATGTGTCTTTTGCGTATGGTTTGATATGAATTTATATTTTCTGAGGAATTCCAATTGTAATGTACTGCTTCAGAGACTCTAAGAATTGGTTTATTGCAGAGCATTCTGAAAGGTTTTATGATGTTTTAAAATGTTCGCTTTATATTTTTTGGTATTGGCAAAATCTTGGGTTGTATGAGCAGTCACAGGAAGAAAGATTTTCTTTATCTGGTGTTGGCGTTGTACTTAAGTCAGGACTCGATCCCATCAACTACTGACTCACTGTGTTTTTGTGTTTGGAGTTTTAGAAAGAAATGTGACGCCCCTGTCTTATGTGTGCGAGAACCCGGTGCTGATGACAATGATGACCCAATAACTTTGCCAACTTTTATTACATCGCTGGCGCACAGCGCTGCGCTGTCGACGTCAGGAAACCGTAATAATAACTTGGCACTAAAGTTTAGAGTAGTGATTAAGTAAGTTGTTGTTGGGGTGCAATGATTTGTTGTCCAGGTTTATATATACACGTCAGTGGTTGCTGTAGGGCAGCTACGGCATCAGCTCTTGTTTTCCTGGCCCAGCAAGTGAAACTGTTTGAAGCCGCTTAACAACCAAAGTAGGTGCTTAAATTATTTAGCAAAGTAGCACAACAACAAAACAACAACAACAGCGTTGGTTTTGCTTTAATATAGCAACAATCCCCGACGTGGCAGTTCATAATTTTCCAAGTGAATGCTCCCGTCGCTCGCTGAGGGTCGAAGGAGGGTCGATGGCGCTGTTCGCGCTGCGCGTTGGGTGTCGACGGCGACCAGGTGATAGCGCCAGATGTCCACGCCGTGTTTTGGTAAATCAAAGTGTTGCCAAGCTGAAAACACACTATACCACTTAGCACTTGCCACTTATGCAAGTTCAAGCGACACGAGCGGAGTGCCGAGACACGAGCCGAACGCGCCGGGCGCAGCATCAAAAATTAATCAATGCTTTTACCGCAATGTTGTAATTTTCGGTCAGTCGTGCGGCTCTCTACTTGACTTGTTGCCTTCCGATTCCGCTTTCGCCTCTAACGCTTCGCTCGCAGCACTCGCTGTGCAGCTGGTAAAAGGCTAAGGGCGACAACAGCGGGCGGAACAAGATTGCACAGAGCATAAACCAAAAACAAAAGCGCAAAATAATGAAGCACACCTTACGGCACTGACTACAAGCGCGCACACACCCACACACACACACACACAAGCGCACTTGGCGTGGTCGCCATGGTTTGCGAGTTTCGAACTTTTTGGAAATTGAAGTTGCAGTTGTTGTGTAGGTTCGAGTGCCTCGAACTTGGAGTGGCTGGCGATAGGGTTGAGCACGGCCGGGGCAGGCGCACACATAAATTGCGACTCAGGTGCCGGCAAAGAGTTATGCAGTGTTTATTATTATGGTAGTTGGAATTTTTTATGTAGCGCAGTGGCGACGTTCACTTCACACTTTGGCGGCGCTCGTCTGAAATTGTATCATTAGCCGAAAAGTTCGGGGCGCGCGCTCGCCGTCTTGAGTTTCCCGCTGCTCGGGCGGCCAACGGGCGGAGGCCTCATTGGGAAAGTGTTTTCTGTTTGCTGCTCGATTAAGTTCATAAACATAAATTGTTGCGAAATTATGTCTTATTAGCGTCAAGTTAATGTGTGCGCAGCGCAGTGCAGTGAGCGGACCGATTCGAATCCTACACCCGGGCAGGAGGGCGTGATAAATTGCGCATAATTCTGCGAAAGTTGTTACTTTTTGGTGTGGCACTCGCTTCACGGCTGCCATCACACTTCTCGTTTTCGCCAGTAACTCATACGCTAATGATATACCATTGCCGCATTGCCGGCCGGGTGTCACTTCTTGGTCACATTCTCGATTGCGTTACTTGCTTAACTTGCCAACTTTGTATCTGTGAAAATTCGCTTCGCGGAACTAAAGTATGAATATCAGGTCAATAGTGCAAAGAAGAAGATATACCCTGAGCCTTAATTCATTTAAGTGTTATTTTTCCATTATTATGTGGTTTAGACTCTTAAACAAGTGAGAGTGTTTTGGTATCTACATAGTTTCTATATTCTCTATTTGATTCCCGGAAACATAACAAATTGTCAGATCTGGTGATGCAGTTGTTTGGTTGAAGGTTTTTGACCTTATATTCAATCAGAATTGTTGCTCGAAATATGTGAATTGTTCTTCCTCAAATCCAGTCGTTTCTCATGAGTTGTAGTATTTCTTATTGACCGTTTGCTTCTCTAAAATGAAGTTTTGATACCAAACCACGAATATCGAAACAACAATTATCATTTAGCTATTAAAAATAAAAATGTTTAATACTATTTAGACGGAATGTACGACTTATATTAATCTAAACAACTTTGGAGTAAAAACATGCACTATTCAAATCATTCCACCTTAACCTACTTCGGAAAATACAAAGCCTGCACCACAGTCACAGGTGCCTACAAAGTCTTCCTCCGTAAACATCCACTACCATATAATTTTTTATAGAAACTAAAGTCCACTCCTTCGTCCCTTTTTTTTATTAGGACTGATCCTGCATTACAAAAATATTTCAATCTGCTCACAAAACAACCGCAATCACTTTCAGTGTGAAGAGCACATTGTAAATGTTTACTTTGCCATTTTGCGTTGTTGCATTTAATGCAAAATCGTTGTGTTTTGTGTTTTTATCGCAACGACACATCGATTATTTCTTGACTGGCGTCAACTAACAAAACACCTTTATTCGAACTAGTGTCGTTCGAATTAATGGACGCAACACGAGCGGCCCGAGCGGACTACTTCTGGCCGGCGGCTTTTTGCTTGCGCCGCCATTATCGGTGCAATTATAGCTTTAACACATTTGCCAGGCAAACTTTCGCGTCCGCCACGAGCGGATGTGTGTGTGTGTGTATGGACACACATGCGCGCGAGCGTGTCGAGTGCGGCGTGCAACATGGGGAGTGCAATAAAATGCACATTGTCAGCTGACAATAACTATCAGCCTGTTAAAATTCCCACAGTGGCCGTGCAATAACAACACCACAATTACGCAATTAAATTGTATAAATACAGGGTGGCTTGTCGTCTGTGGCGTTGGGTGCCGCGGGCCGGCAATCGCGATTTAGTGTTGTATGCGCCTCGCTGGGTGAAGTGGAGGTGGAGAAGACTCGTAAGGATGAGAGAAAAATGGGAAGCGTCAAATGGAATAACCACACACGTGTTCAATGGAGAAAGCGGTTGATTAGTTTGGGGGGAAGAGTGTTTTACGCAGTGGTTGCTGCGTTGGAATTCAGTTTGTGGAATGCGGTTAAGGTGTGACTTAGACCGGCTGGCATTAATTAACAGAAAATCGATTGTGCGATTAGTCAACGAATTCTTCTTGATCGATATATATGTAGCTGGGTAGAAGAAGCTGCCCTCAGACCGTGAAGGTCAATAATTTGGCGCGATACTTCAGGACTTCCTTTTAAACCATTCAGAATTTATTACGAGGCATTTTAAGTGATTGATGCCAATCTTTGTGATGCCGGCAAATTAGCTCCGTGGTAAAAAAAGTAATGTATACAAAATGATGTACAAAGCTGTTTGACTATTAATTTTGGACAGTTTAATTCTAGGCGCACAGCTACTTTATGAAGGGATGATATAATTGGGTAGCAACATTTGAGCGCTTGGTCGCCATTTCTTAGCAGGGCTCAGGCGTTTCAGCTAAGGTTCCTGTCCACAAGTACCTTATTCTCTTTGTGCTCTTAAGTGTCTTTACCGGAAATGAATGGTGGCTTACGTTGTATGTGGGAGCAAGCAAATATATTCAAATATAATCACTCTTTTTAGTCTTTTGTGCTGGCGTCGAAGAATGGTGGAATGCTCAAATGAAAGGTTTAAGATAAGTTCACAGATGTTAAAAGAAGTGCCTCCCTCTATTTTTCTTTAGGGTATTCACAATTTAGTGGCTTTCCTAAGCGTGTCTTTTGGCAATTTCTGTGCCCCGAAGTCCAGTTTACTCCTGTTTCTATCCTATCTACCTATGACACATTTTTACTTTTATTTTTTCACATTTGAAAATCTTCACTTACAAAGTCGTGTATTTTAGTCCACAGAAATATTGGTGCCATGACCACAATTGTTAAAATATATATTTTATCTTAACAACTGGTTTTTATAAAAAAGACAACAGTTAGTGATGGGAAAAAAATGAATTAATCGATTAATGAATCATATGATTAATTGAAACAGAGTGATTATTAATTGCAATTAATCGAAAGAAATGGAAAATAATCGAATAATCGAATAATTTTTTAAATATTTTCACTTAACCGTGTAATTTTAAAGTATGTTAGTATGTAAATTTTTACCAATTGCCTTACAAAAACAATAACAATGAATTAATAAATGAAAGTAAGTACATATCGCTCCTTCGCTGCAAGAACGTCATAACTCAAAACTACATCATTCCGAGAAAATTAAATTTTAAAGTTTACCATTACAGGAAGTTCAAGGTATCAAAAAATTTTTCATGTCGTCTTGTGAGCAAAGTATTGAATATTTTACAAAGTGGTTTTGACAGATTAAAGATCATATGCAGATACACACAGGGTTGCTATAAACTGAAAAATTTTTTTTTTTGAGTTATGACGTTCTTGCAGCGAAGGAGCGATATGAAAGAAAGAAATATATATTTGTATTTAATTTGTTCATTGCAGAGTGTTGATATAATAGCTTTGACAGGCGCGAGATCGTGAATCGGTTCCTCTTTTCAGTGGCAGTTGCTTAAAAAAAAAGAGCCGCTATGGGCCCATAAATCAAATTCAACATCGCATCAGAGTGTCCGTCTCAAGCTTTTATTTTGAGCGACAAAAATGAAGTGATACATTGTCTTTCGATTATTTTAGCATCTAATCGATTGACGTTTCGATTAATCGAAACCGATTTTTCGATACAATTAAATCGTGAATTGAAAGAAAAAAATCGATTATTGTGTATCAAATGATTAATCGTCCCATCACTAGACAACAGTCACTAAGCATAAAGTTATACGAATCTATGAATAAATTAAAAAAAAATTAAAATTAAAAATGAAATTAAAATTATGATATCTGTTTCTATACTGTTGAAGCTGTTGTTATTGTTGTCTTTGTAATTTTATTGGTTCGTGTCAACGCGTCTGGAAGGCTTAATGAAAATAACCCAAGACAAGTGACATCGGTGTTATTGACCGACATCGGCGCGCGGGTATAACTCGTAGAGTACAAAGCGACCAGAGAGTGCAAGCGCGCACAGAAGCCATTTGTACTTTTTTCTAATGTCAAGAGTTTCAACTCAAACTCGGTTAGGCGCCCAGACAGACACCTCGCCAATTATGTAATTTGTGCGCATGTGTGTGTGGATATTCCACTGAATGCGCTATGAGTTCCTGGTTATTATCGAAAGTGAAAGCAAACGCGCGGGCTGTCCTCTACATGGCAAGGCGACTGCGACTTACCGCAAAAGTTGATTCACTTTACACCTTCACACATCTCTGACTGCACTGGACCACTGCAGCGCCGTCATGACACAGTCACCCAGGCAGAGTCGTTTGTGTCTGCCGTTTGCTTTTGTCTTCAGGCCGCCGTTTACGATTACTCACATTTGGTCCATACGAAAGAGTTATGGGCGTTTTTATTATTCCATAAACTATTTTACATGAATTCCATTTATAATCCTTGTTGGCTGTCAGCAACTATCACGTAACCCTCCCACCCGACGTGCTTGTTTGTCGGCCATTAAAAAAGTGCCAAATAAAAATGGCGCTTTTCACTTTTGTGCTTCAGAGATTTATGGCCAACTCATTTAGCGCTTAGTGCCATTTCCTGTACGTGCAGCAGCCCACTGCGCGTAAAAAGTGGCCTTGCTGCTGGCATATTTTTGGGCGCACTTCTGCTGGCACTTATGCACTCACTTGCACTGTCGTCTCGTCCTCGTCCTTTACGCTGCGCACTGCCGGCTGCTTGTGTGCTGTTAACTCAAACATGCACTGAAGCGGATAATTGCCACTAAAGTGCGCTTGAAAAAGTGTTGCCATTTTATGGCGCACATTGCCTCCTCCCGCCATCCGGCTGGCGCTCATGTCACACGCCGCACCACACTCTGCATGCCTTTTTGTGGCGCGTGCGGCGTGCCGTCTGAATGTCTGGCTAGATTGTCCACATATTGAAGCGGCGTTCGGACACGCCCATAAGCTGCCGCGTTGACGACACAAAGCACTCAATGTACCAACTGGCTGAACGATAGTTTTTGGGCGACTTCAGCCGGGGCAGGACTGGCTATGGCGCTGACACTTGTCCAGCAATTAACAAAGTTTTACACTTTCGGCGAACTTGTTTGCTTGTCGTCCAAAGTTGCCGACGGCTTTGCGGCTACGGAGTTCGGAACACCTGTGCGTTGATAAGTATGACATTTCAGGAAACTGTTGACAATGATTAAACTTTTAATAGGGCGATTGTTTGTCTTTTTTGAAGGTGACTTTAGTTATTATCGAAGTTTGACGAAAGTCACCACAAATTGAAAACTCAACATTCAATTCTATTCCCACTGACTAAAGTGCATTACGTAACTAAAACTGATTGTAGCCAGTTTTGTTCAGAATCGATTAATTCGGTCAAAAAACGAACAACAGTATGGAGTGGTTAACGGGTACAACTCAATGAACCTCCTGATTCCTTCGGAAACACCACCTCACAGATAATGATCGCAGCTGTGATGTAAAAACTGCCAAACAACATTAAAAACAGAAATGACTTCAACTCGGGTTTATATTTTACCGTAGAAAATGCAGTAGGAAATTTGGCTCACCAAATTCGGTTTTTATATAAAACAATTTTCAGTGAATTATTGGTATCTCTTTTAGCAGAAAGTTAGTTTTGTTCGAATTCACCTATTCTCGTAGCTATGGTATTCTGATGTTTGTTCTTTTATTTAAAAGGTGCCTGAACAATCAGTTTGCTTTAGGAGCAATCGAGAGAAAGGATTTCCAGAGTGTTTAATTCGATCTGTTGATCAGCTTTTAGACAAAGCTTTTGAACATAGTTTGGCGCACAAAGTTCAGCGGAGGACCCGAAAATAATCGATGTTTCCAACTGGCCTCAGCACGCAAACTTCTGGACACGTCCAAGATCCACCCAATTGCGATCTTGTCGCATTCTGGCAATGTCTTTTTCCGGCTGTGTGGGTCTGTCTTTTATCAAAGCGTTACCTTTTTTCATCATTTCATTTACTGTGACTACAATAAATTACAAAAGGTGCCACTCAAACTCTGACTACGACCGCAATTTCGAACCCCGTTACCGACAGAACTGTCGCAAAATGTGTTTCAAATTCAATCTTTTCGTGCGAAAAAGAAATTTAAATAAATACAAAATTTTTGTGTCAGATTGCGTTGAGCACTTCGTTAAACATGTGTTCACACTTGTACGAGTACGACCATATCAGCAAAAATAGATAACAACAAATCAGATCCGAACAGCAAATAAACGTGAGTTTAACTCTTTGGGAACATTTCCCACCCAGAGGTGAAACATTACAACAAAATGCGGCGCAAGCAAAGCAGAACTAGTCAAGCTTACGAATACAACAACTACAGCGGAGCACGTAAGCAACGGTTGGCGGTTGGCAAGAAGCCGCGGCGAGCCGCCACAAATTGTAAAATATGCGACAAATCAATGACAAACTGTGCGAGCATTTAAATACCAACACAACAACGACAATAAAGGCACAAGTGCACAGGAGCGAAAGCGAAAAGCGTCCTGCCGGAAAGGTGCGCAGCACGCCAACTTCAACATACGTCAGACATGCGTGACGATTTAACAATCCCAAGCACCGAGGCAGACAAAAATCAACAGCGGCAGCGGACGACAAAAAACACGCGCACGCCAAAAAGACAGCAACAACAGCCGTGACATGACAAGAATTACAACTGTAAAAAAACTGACAAAAGCTCGCGGCGAGCCAGAGTTGTCTGGCGAGCAGGCGAAAGTGTTGCGGGGGAGAGGAGCTCGGATTTGGGTATTGAAAAAACCCCTGAAAGGCGTTTGTGCAGAAAAAGTGACAAGAATGAAGCAACAAAAATGGTTTGAGCTCCACACTGATTTATGTTGTGGGCAAATGTCTGTTTTGATTGCAATACTCGTACACCTGCAGCTGTTAGCTCGGTCGTTTATGCAAACTTAATGAAATAGAAAAACATCAAACACCGCAACAAGAAACGAGGCATCACACACAGACGCCAAACTGCCAGATTTAGTTAGCTTCGAGGGAAGAAATCTGTTCAATAATTAGCCCCAGATGTGGTTAAATCACAGATCCAAAATACATATATCAAATTCTGAGCTTCATTTTTGTTAAAGTTGAAATAAGTTTATACAGTAACAAAAATACTTTGCTTAAGGACTTTGAATTTCGAATTACTTATGTTTTATTTAAAAAATTTCCCATTTACTGCTTGAAAAATCCAATACAACAAGAATTTTTTACGAGCCAATGCGCTGGTCCTCTTCCTGTTTGTGGAAAAAATATCATTGGTCCTGAAAGTATGCAAAGTTTAGAAGACAGATGATGATGTTTGACTTGAGTCCAACGAGGTTATATGTAAGTGCAAGGAAAAATTTCCGCAGGGAGACCGTTCAATGCTTATTGAGGAGCGCCAAGCGATAAACAATGATTTAATCATTTTCGTCAATAAAAGAAAACTAACACCTCATCAATTGCTAACCACATGAAACGGTGAGCAGCAGATTTTCTTTCATTTTCACAATTTAACACTCCATTGAATGTGATTGCAGTGGCGTTTTTTGCTCATTTCACCATTATTGGCTTCATTAAATTAGCAGTGTGGCATTGGCGCCGAAGCGACCTGTAGTCGGACGAATTGCCGCCAAGTGCCTATGTGGCTGGATTAGTTCAAAGATCACACATGCGAAGGGCCTTTGCTCAGCTACAATCGAAAAGGAAGTCACATGTTGCACACATTTGGCGCTAAAAGTAGAATATAATCAAAATAAAATCAAAAACATTCCCATCAGAATTGGCTTCATATAGCCAACCATACCACTACGCATCATTTTAATTAATAATTGACTGGCACGACAGCCCGCTTACGCGAGACTAAGGCCTAGCTTCCCGCAACTACCCGTGTTGTGCGTGTGAATTTGTACGCGGGTTGAAGGGACCTACAGTTTAATGCCGGTTCCGAACGGCAGGTTGGGAGCTCTTTCATAAGCAATTTTTACTCTCAGAGGTTTGCCATTTCCAGCTGAGAGGACAGCCACCGAAAGAGAAAACAAGTTTTCCCGTTATTTTTTTTTAGGTGTTATTACAGG
Source organism: Melieria crassipennis (assembly GCA_963668005.1). NCBI lineage: Eukaryota > Metazoa > Arthropoda > Insecta > Diptera > Ulidiidae > Melieria > Melieria crassipennis. The sequence continues at coordinate 81,451,634 of OY764961.1, read as the reverse complement.
CAGTATTTGAACCTGAGGTTGCTGCCTGCGACTCGCGGTCCAACGCACTAACCAACTGAGCCACGGCGGCTGCTGCTACGCATCATAGCTTTTCTAAATACTTATGAGTACTTTTGCAAAAACGCAATTATTATACTAATTGCTTAACGTGGCCACATATTTCGGAGAACTGATTCGCCTGCAGTGCACAAACATTGCCAACAGTCTGAAGATGTGCCACACAATTGCCGCACGCAACGAAATCGGCCGCAGCAACCTCTCGACTGTGCGTGAGTGCATTGCGAAATGGCAACCGAAATGCGAGCAGCGCACACGAGACAAGCTGCCGACGACCGTAATGCGTCATATTCGGGTCGGGTCGAGATTGAATAAAGCGCATAATTAACGTGTAGACAACGCTCGCAGTGGGCGGCTGCTGGGGCGCAGCAAATTGTCCTTGCGGATACACACAACTAAGCAGATGCCGACAACGCACCGTTGTTAGCTCCAATTTGCCTAATTTTGTTAGCACAATTTTCATGTTTGACTAATCGATTGCCAATGGGACTGGGAAGGCTAACGGATTAAATTCACCGCAATGGCCGTAATGACAAATAGACGAGCAGACTTGCAGCTGTAATGGCGAGACGGAGGCGCTCGCAATGGCAATGGCTGGTTTTTGTTGCTTACTCACAGTGATGACTCCGCAGTGTATTGTTTATTTTTAGACATGACTGACATGAAGAATTGCGCCACATGACACAGACTGCGTCTCTTAAGATTTTATAAGTAATGCTTTACGACCGTAGAATTAATTGAATAATAGTTTTAAATTTAATTAAAAATGTGTTCATTAAAAAAACGAATTTAGTTTTAAATCAACTATGAACCTAGAATTGAATTATTTTGTTACTTAAAAAACTTCCCAATCAAGTTAAAAAATTTAAATTTTTCAAATTATAAAACGCAATCAGTGAATTTGTTCGTTGGAACAGCTCCAAAATGTACTTAAATCTCTTAATATGCAAAATTAATTTGAAAAATTAACTGTTTGCCAAAACTTATCGAAGCAATATCCCTCTTGCTGATCATTGGCGTCCCTCTTGCGTCGGTCAAACATTTTTTTTTTGGTTTTTTTTTTGACTCGAACAAACGCGCAGGGGATGACCCCTATTAATGCGAGACACTGCGTTGATTCAGGAAGGATATAAAGGTTATGAGATAGGGTTTTGTGAGAAGTGGTTGTGGACTATTGACTTGAACCCATCGAGATCATAAGTGCTGGGGAAAATATCCGCAGGGAGACCATTCCACAACCGCGCTGTACGGGCCAGAAACGAACCTTCTCTGTAGTGCGTAGTACGCTGGAACATCGTTTCAACGTGGAATGCATCGAATGCTCCAGTGTTCAAACGGATTGCCCGGGGGAATACCCGGAGTGATGGCAGCAAGCTGCTCATCTCCACTGAGCAATTACCGAAAAAGTATCGGTAAAATAACACCACACATGCCACGTTTCGACGATGTTCTAAAGAGTCAATAAAGCTGGATGCCCTACTGTCCCCTATAAGTTTGATCGCACGGTTTTGCACCCGGTCCAGGAGCTCCAAATGGGTTTTTGAAGCCACCGCCCACAGGTGCGAATTAGGTCCATTTTAGGTCGGACATAGGTGGTATAGATAATGCGGAGATCAGACGGAGTGAAATATTTATTGCACCGCTTTAGGAAGCAGAGACACTTGGCTGCTTCTTTCGACACGCCAAAAATATGATCGTTCCAAGGAAGATCGTTCTTAATGGACATGCCCAGAACATCAAGAGCTGCCGATTCCGCAATACCCACACCACCCATAACCAGGGATGTCGTTTGTGGGATAACAGGCAACATTGGGTCTTGCGAGGATTAAAATCGACCCTGTTCGCTTGACCCCACTTGGAGATTGTTTGTAGGTCGCTATTAAGTGTGTCATTCATACGGCGCCGTTCTCTCTCAATCTCCACAGAGCTGGGGCGCTTTGTGAAGGAGTATGAATGACAAATGGTGCTGTCATCCGCAAACGAGTAGATGGGATTATTCGTCGACGACAATAGGTCGTTGATGAAGATAAGGAAAAGGGTTGGAGAAAGGACCTAACCCTGCGGCACTCCCGCGGGAATGGTTTTCCGAGGCTATGCCGTCTATTACAACACGAATAGAGCGATCATACAGACGCTGTCTCCGAAAGCCGTATTGGCGGTCATTTAGCAGTCTATTGTGCTCCAGATATTTCAGTGTAATCTTTAAGTTCAAACACACACTTGAGCATTTTCAGACAAACCAGGCCATAATTGTACAAAAAGACACCCCTACTCAAAATAGGCCGGAACTTAACCAAAACAGTAGTTGTTGTGCTCCGCCTGATGGGGCGATACGTTGATAAGTTGCCACACCACGACTTCTGTCCGAGGAAAAAGAAGAAAGGGTCCTCCAAAAAAAATCTAAATTTAACTAATCGCAAGTAGGGCTTAAGTAACCATAACTCTTGACATCAGGGAGACCGCTATGTTGATGTTTGGAACTGAGCCGGTAGGGAATCCTGGCGTTGCAATTAGTGACTCACCTCTGAAGTGAGATTTTGTAGGCAAGGATGCCATTTTCTCAATATCTGAGCATCGCTTGATAACATAGTGTGACGAAAATGCAGCTCGCTCTGCGCAACTGCGAGCCTCTTAGCATAGACAACATTGAACAAACACTTGTCAGGAACAACAACATTGCATACTTTTCGGTACTTGCAGGAATTATCGCAGAGACGGTTCGAGAATGAGTAAGGTAATCGTATAAAAGACAGCCGGGAAGTCAGCGCGAGTCAGTTTGGTTTTGACAAGCAACAGTGTGACACGAATAAGAAAAGTGAAGTGACTTTCGGCTACGGTGGTGAAATGCATTAAAGAATTCAAGTATGTTTTATTTTGACACAATTTAGTGATACGAACTACGCCTACGTTGGCTAGCAAAACGAATTTTCAGGCGGAACATTAAAGTAAAGTGATTTTTTAATATATTTATTGAAATATGTATCTACTTTTTTAATTCAATTTATGTTGTATCCAATTTATATTAAAAAATTACAGTTAAAAGGATGTTAGCGTAATGACAAATTAGTATTAGACGTCGACAGCGACGAAATCGCCAGACTACAAAAATACAAAAAATCTTTTTGGGCTACAACTACAACTTCTCGGTTGCCCCTCGTTGACTAGTTTCTTCAAAAATGCCTATTAATTGATGATGTTGGGAGGCAAAAGTCTGCCGTTATTAAAATTGCACCTGAAGAAAACATGAATCAACTTCAAGTCAGAGGCATCCAAGAAGGAGAAATCGCAACAAACAGGAAAGAAAAACTCTCGAAATGTAAATATGCTCCGTCATATTTGCATAACTGCGCTCCGCTTCGGAAAAGTTGTGTTTACGTGAATCGGGCGCATTCATGGCCCAGCGCTGGTATCTGGCGCACGGACCACGCCCACACACACCCAAGACACACGCGTGCTGCACGTTGATTTGCAACATATGCAACGTCGACCTCGCCAGCGCCGCCGCCGCCCGCGTGCAGCCGGTGCCGGATGCATTCTGTAAATTTGCAGTCGAAGTTTACCGCAAGTTTTGCTGCTGCCACTATTCGTATTTTTCTTGATTTTGCCAGCATTTCCAGTGCGAGCAAAGTTTTGATAAAAGTTCTGTATTAACTTCTGGCGAAATGTTGGCTCTCGAGTTTCTGCGCCTGGCAGTTAATCAATTGCAGATGTCAACTGTGCGAGCGGCGAGGTGAACGTTGCGGTGGCGGCGGCGGTCGGTTTTGGCCCACATGTTGCCACATTCGGGAAACACAAATTGATTGATAATTGCGTGATTTGCCTTTGGCTGCGTGGCAGCTGAAAGAAAATTGCAAAATTTTTCCACTTTTCATTTCAAGTTTTAATTAAATGTGTTATTTTCTTCAGTGCGCAAAGAAGTAAATGTAAAATTTAAAACTTATGTTAATCGATTTCACTGCGATCTCGTTGGCAAAATTCGGCAACTAATGTAAATAAACTAAGTCAAATTTAACAACAGCAACCACACCGAAAAAATAACAATTTGCTTTTGTTTGGCCAAGAGTTTGGCCAACTTTGCACATAAATCGCCGCAATTTGACAGCCAACTTTCTGGCAGCTTTGCCCACAGCCCGCAGTCACTTGGAGTGCCCTGCTGCAGCTGGCCGTCATTAAGTTACAACACGCACAGCGCCGCCCACGTCCCGCGCCACACACACTTCCCACGCAAAAAACTCACACACACGCAGTCGTCATCAATAATAATAAACGTGCAGCTATGTGTGCACCGGACGCCACCAACACGGCGACCGTGTCGCGGTTCGCTGACGTGCTGACTGGGCCATCATTCACGCGCGCCAACACATCGCACAGGAGCAGACAGCCAGCAGCCGGCAGCAGCAGTGAAGGGCAACAACAAAAGTGGAGAAAATCGGGGCACTTGCAGTGTTGAAAAGTTTATTTCATTGACATTAAATCAAATTGAGTGGATGAGCGCGCGGCGTCTGACCGCCATGACAACTGGTAATGAAATAACTTTGCCGTCCCCTCGCCGCGCACAGGTGTACCGCAATCGTCGAACACAACATTTGCCGGAAAGTGGAAGCGAAAAAGCGCAATCGAAGGCAATCAAAGTGAAATTGTGGCTGTGGTTGTTCCAAAGTTCGATGCGGCCAATGTTAGCGACGAACAGGTCCATTAGTTAGCACAGGTGCGAGCAGCGCCTCGCGCTCCCTATTGGACCAGCAAACGAATGAGGGCCAAAACACACATTGTAGTCGTCGACTTAATGCTGAAAGCACTTAACGCCAATTTCGATTTTTGCAACTTTCAATCGCTTTCATTGAATGCTCCCTGGAATTTCAGAGAATAATGGAACAAAACAGATTTAATTTTACATTTGAGTGTGTGTGCACGATCCATTAGAACTGTGCCCAGCAATTAAAAGTTTAAATAAATGAATTAGTATACGAGTATGTTTTTGGTTTCTTTTAAACGAGCTAACGGGCAGGGGATACCCCTCTAAATTCGAGGAAGGATATGGATGTTGAGTGAAGAATTTATGGACTCTTGCCTTGAACCCATCAAGATCATAACTGCTTGGAAAAATATCTGCAGGAAGACCATTTCACAATCGCGCTGTACGGTCCAGAAACTAACTTTCTCTGTAGTGCGCAGTGCGCTGGAACATCGTTTCGACGGGGAATGCATGGGCGCCAGTGTTCCAACGAGTTGCCCGGGGGAATACCCGGAGTGATGGCAGCACGCTGCTCATCTCCACTGAGCAACTACCGAAAAAGTATCGGGAAAATAACATCACACATGCCACGGATGCCCTACTGTCGGGATACCCTACTGCCCCCTATAAGCTTAATCGCATGGTTTTGCACCCGGTCCAGGAGCTCCAAGTGGGTTTCTGAAGCCCCCGCCTATAGGTTCGAGTTAAACTCCATTTTAGGTCGAATATAGGTGGTGTAAATAATGCGGAGATCGGACGGAGTGAAATAGTTTTTGTACCGCTTTAGCAAGCCGAGGCACTTGGCTGTTTCTTTCAACACGCCAAAATAGTAGTGGTAGTCGTGAAAATCGGTAATCGAGTCGCAGCCGAACTGAATTACACCTTGCAGACGCCGCCGCTTATTGAACGTAGCGCCCGATAATTTCATTTTCATTGTCATTTTTATTTCAAGTCTACAGTCATTGAACTTACAGACTAAGCAAACAACAATATAATAACTTAAAAATAGAATAACAATAAGAATAACGTCATTTATAAAAGCAGTTCAAAAGTGATTTTAATTCTTGTTTGGAAATGGAAAGATCAATGTTAAGAGAACCAGAGATCTTGTTTCGAATGATAGTTTCATATTTGGATTTTTGCGATTTCGTTCTGTACAACTTTTTCAGCAGAAAATTATGAAGCTATTCAATTCTTTTTTAACAAATACTTTTTCTGTTAAGCTGTCGTTTTTATGAATTAAAGCAAAATTTTATATAAAATGGGTTCTTATTTAAAGTTATAAGAAATTAGTGTAAAAATATTGCGAACCAAGACAAAACCATTAAATTCATTCATTTCTTTAAGCAAAACACTTACAGTAAGTTAAAACTTAGTTTGTGGAGATCAGACGCATGGTTTAGGATACAATTATTCGATTCTGATATTCCGAACACCTCACTTTATAAAGTTTAATGAAAAAATACTAAGCCAAAAAACTGGAGGCTGGAGTAGGAGTAAGTGACGTCGCATCGAGTTTTAAGTTCACGAAAGTGTTAGGAAACTGCTCAGAAGCTGGTGTTATGTTTAGATGGTTATTTTTTGAACCGACATGCAACCATTTATTTTTATAAATATTTTTTTCAAAAAACCAGTCAACCATTAAAGGGCCTATCTGTCGAATTTCCTACTACGTAACCTTCACTCTGTGCATGCGGTATAGAATTTCCCACTGTGATGATTTGTGAAGCTATTTATTTCTCAATAATCTATATACATGCTCGTATAATTGTTTGTCCTGACTGACTGACTGTCCTGACATACACATTTGCATCATCGGCGTGCAAATGTGTAGAGTATTTAATGTGTAGATAGTTGGAAGCGCATTCGGTCTGCAGAACGACTGAAGCACAGCAACGAACGGCGCACAGTGTAACGACTTCATATAACCGGTGGTAAAAAATTGTTAACGTTCTCCACTGTCAATGAAATTTTGCAGTCATATTATTTTGGTCGCAATTAAGAAATTTACCGAAAATCATTAAAATAGGACCACTACCACGCCTACCTCCAAATCATATACGCCAATGTACCAAATAATGGCATGATATACTTTATTACTACATATAACCAAATCTGGACAAAAATCTGGACCAAATCTGGACATTAAGAGAAGTAATTTAGACTCACAATATAACATATTTCATTCATAGCAATATATACAGATACAAAAATTTATTTACAATCCTAAGCCAAAACTATTCATTTACACTTTCGGATTCGGTGGACATGAAATTTTCAACATCTATTTCTAAAATATTCGCTACGCTTTCGTCAGGATTTTCTTCATATATACCTAATATACAAGGTGCAACCCAAAGTAAACAGGACTTTTATAAAATAAAGAAAACGGATGATTATTTTTGTATAATTCTTTTTATTTATTCAAAATACTCTTCGATACAACGTTTTGCACGGTCCAAAAGCATTTGGAATGAGTGTTTTAGGTCATCGGCCGGCATCGCCTTCAGAATGTTGGTACAAGCCTTTTGGATGTCCTCAACGTCCTTATAACGGTTTCCTTTCATCGGCAAATGCAACTGACCGAATAAGTAGAAGTCACAGGGAGCCATATCAGGCGAATACGGTGAATGATTGATGGTAAAAATGCGATTTTTGGTCAAATAATCGGTCGTAACTAGGGCTCTGTGAGCCGGTGCATTATCATGCAATAAACGCCAACTTCTTTCCTCGCGATATTCTGGCCGAATACGACGAATGCGATGCACCAAACGCTTCAAAACTTCAACATAAAACAAAGCGTTAATTGTTTTTTCCGGTGGAACAAACTCTCGATGAATTATTCCCTTTGAATCGTAGAAACAAATGAGATGAGTTTTGATTTTTGACTTCTCACGGCGGGTTTTTTTCGGATTTGGCTCATCTGGGTGCTTCCATTCGGCACTTTGACGCTTTGTTTCGGGATCATATTGAAAGCACCACGTTTCGTCACCGGTTACGATGTTGAACAAGAAATTTGGATCACGTCTGGCTTCCCGAACGATGTCTTTTGCGTGCTCAATTCTCTGCGCTTTTTGGTCGTCGGTTAAAGTGTGCGGAATGAAGCGAGAACACACTTTACGGAGACCCAAATGTTCGGTTAAAATGCGATCAATTGATGTTTTGGAGATGTTCAATTCCATTTCCATCAATTCCAATGATGATTTTGGCTGCATTTTGATAAAATCACGCACAGTTTTGATGGCATCGTCAGTAATCACAAATTTCGACTGGCCGACGTGTTCGTCGTCATTCAAGTCTTCACGACCATTCTTGAATCGATTCAACCACTCATTAACACGGCCACGGGATAAACAATCATCACCATAAACTTGCTTTAACAATTTAAACGTTTCGGTAAAAGTTTTACCAAGTTTAAAACAGAACTTAATATTAGCTCTTTGTTCGATCGACATTCTCGTACCAAAGTTAAAAACATACTGTCACATTGAGCGGGATATTTCGGCGTCTACTAGACCAAATGTCATGAAATTTAGACAGTATGTGAATGAAAGATGTACCTTTCCAACGCATGTCCTCACACATAGATGGCGCCACCAGAAACTTCCCTATTGCAAAAGTCCTGTTTACTTTGGGACGCACCTTGTATGAAGAAATATCTTGTGTAATTGGGGTTTTCTCACTTTGCATTTTCCTATGAGTCGAAATTATTATAATTATTAGTATTTGAAGTCCCTCGTGAATGTCAAAATATTTCACTACTTCTATCAAGTGTACTAAAATTGTATGCGCTGTGGTAGGCATTGTATACCAAGAGTAATGGTTCATGTAAACTACAAAAGTATTTTTAAAAGTATTCAACAATTCTCCATATTAAGTAATCTGTTTGCAAGTTGACAGTGTTCGCAATATTAAAGAGAATTCTTTTATTAATTCGGGTTTAATGTTAGTAGATTTCGCTGTTACACTGTGCGGCGCGCTGAGCGCAAAATGAAAAAGATTAAAGCGATAAAAGCGGGTGCCGCCGATTGTGGTCGGTTTCAAGCACACAAAGTGCCCAGCCAGACAGCGAGTGCTCAGCTATTTCAAGGATCGTCCAACCCATAGCGGCGGCCAATGCAATTCTTGCACCTAACGGCATAACAACGGAATGACAACAGCGGGGGCGGATGGTTTCAGTCGGCAGCGTTGCTGCAAACTGGGTGCGAAAACGTCAGTAACTCTCGAAGATTTTCCACCTTCTGTGGGAATGGAATAAAACACCACGCATCACAGCAGCCGCAGTCGCAACCGCAAGAACGCAATTGCGCTTTTAATGTCTGCTGTGCTGCGCTTTTAAGAACGCCGCCTTAAACGTTCAAGTGCGCCGCTGCCGTTGGCAGCAACACAGCAGACACTGTGCGGCAGCTGTAGGGAGAAACAGCAGGACAGACAGAGACACAGCCACTGCAGCGAATGGAGTTCCCCGCAAGCATTCCATACGTGGGCACTTCCTTTTCTTTTGCAGGTTTTTTTCATTCCATTCATTTCTTTGCTTTGATTTGGCTGAGCACACAGCGCAGCGATTAAGATGTGCGTACATCGCTGTTAGTTGAAAATATCTTTATTCGGAATTTGTTTTTTCCACCTCTACCGTATGTCCAACAAATTTTACTTCCCTCTGTTCACACGCTACTTCAGCGCAGCAGGGCAATTTACTTTATCGGAAAGTATAAAAAATGTTCAAAGTCATCCGAATTGGCGGCCAGTTGCTTAGTTGCGGTGGTAAAAAGTAAGAACCTAGCTTTCCTCCTATTATGGTCCACCTCCCGGCTACTTTACTTTGGCCATGCCTTCTCCAGTTTGTGACCCGAAGAAATAACAAAGAGGGCTTCCTTTACAGAGGAATTCACGGCTCCCTCTGCGTCGCGAACTTTTAACTGCAACATTGAAAGAAGTCGAAGGGCGTCTTCCAGCTTTGCCTGAAACGTCGAATGGTATCGCGTTGTGCTGGCTCCGGGCTTAAGATAAAAGTCTTTTCTAAAGAAATCAGTAAATGATGAGAGCAGTTTTTATTATTTGAGCTCAACCTAATCGCTGCAAAAACTTTAGTTAAAGTGACAAACGATTCAATTGAAGAAATTAAATCCAAAAATTGTAACAAACGATATACAGTCGTGTCTGGGTATAGTGAACCCCCTATATAGTGAACACCTCGATATAGTGAACACCCAAATTTTGGCATCGAGCCTCTAAATATAGAAAAACATTTTCAAGCAAAAAACAAAAAGTGTATTTTGAGCAAATAAAACGAGTTTTTGAACAAAAATGTTGACCTTGATATAACTAGTAAACAACCTCAATAAAGTGAATAGGCCTTGCAATAATTAGTTCACTATATCCAGACACCAGTAGTAATAAAACAGTGTATTACAACACAAGTTTATAACAAACTAGCTGGGCCCCGCGGCGGCCTGTAGTTCCAAAGATATTCCAAACATTTGGGTCGCCTGAAAGTGCCACGCCTCTTGTCCAACGCTCATGAAATTGTAGTGAAACGACACACCTAAACGGTGGCCCTGAGCAAAATTTTAATGTTGTCCAACCTATAACTCCAAAGATATTCCATATTAAAAATTTAGGTTGTATGGGAGGTGCCACGCCCATCTGTGGGGTCGTACTCGCACTATGTGGTTTACCGAGATTTAGTCAAGACAAACATTTCGTGAAAGATTCAGCTCAATCAGCCGTCTAGTTTTTGAGATTTAGTGTCGTGTGACCAACAAACAAACAAACAGACATTCATTTTTATATATATAGATGTGTCGAAAAAGTCCGTTCAAACTTTGACGGAGCTGTTTGTGTTTCCCAGTGTCGTTTTTAATAGCTTCACGAGATTCGCAGGAATACCGAGTTTAGAGAATGCAGCCTATAGCCGATCGCTCATACACCGTGTAATCGCTACATCAGTGATAGAGTAATATCGATTCGATATAATTCTCGAGGTTCCTTTTTCAAGATTTGACGAAATGCAAAGCGCAGCACATAATTCAGTTGGTTCGAACCGACTTTAATCTTCTTTGCTCATTTACACTATCTCCCACCTCTATGAATCTTGAATGTGGGTTATAGAGATTTTGTGATTTGTTTTGCAACTGAATTCTTGTTGCGGTTTTCATTTCCCTGTCTAGTATTTACTGTTTCCATTACAATTTACTTTTAAGAACATTTTGTTGTAATGCCTTTTGATTGTCAAAAGCGAAATGCAAAAGAATTAAAAATAGTTATATATGTATGTATATGTAGGGATCACAAAAATTGCTGATGCAAAATATGGTTTCGAATGGTATTCGGCTCAAAAGTTCTACGCAAAACCCCAAAATGAAATTCTGTGTGCGCCACAGCATACAATTTAAATTATAAGTATATTCATGGCGTTTCTCAAAACCGTATGTTTCATAAAATTGAAAATCAAAATGAATTTGAATTACAATTATCCGATCAGATATTTCATTCTGAAATTCAGAGCTACGGATTTCGCACGAATTTTGTCGGGTTTGGGGAAACAATTTTAAATTTGGGGCGTAGCTTAGTCATAGCGGGAGGTTTTTAACCCTTTAACTGTTTAATTTTGTTTCGAAAAACTTTTTCTGCCTGCTTAATTATTTTCCAGCGAAGACGAGTATACTCGACATAAACAGAGTAAAATGTTTCTGCCCGTAAATGTATCCAATTATGACTAAAAATCAAACGTTGCGTGTTGGTTTTTTAGAAAATATATATATTTATTCGTTATTAAGATTTTCAATTTCAATCCATTATAAAAAAAAACGAACGAATATTTTTTGACAATTCCTGTTTTATTACAAAGCTTGGACTTTGTTATTTAAGAACGAAAAACGATGTCGTTCATATGACTGCCACGGCTGGCCTTACAGTACGGCATTCGGTCAACCCAATTTTCAAATACTTTTTCGATTGTTCCGGGTAGAATTTCCCGGAATTTTTTTGGAAGTAAGTTCTCAACATTTCCCAATTTTGTTCAAGCGTATAGCATCCCATTTCGTAAATGTTAAACTTTTAACTAAATTACGAACACAAATTAAATGACATTTGGACTATTATTCTCGAAATAAAGCGTAGTTCAAATTGAAAATCTTATGTGGACCACCCTATAGAAATTAAAACAAAAGCAATAAAAGACCAAATGAATTTCAAGAAATCTAAAATACAAAACTCTTTCTCAGAGAAAACAAATTACAGTTGATTCGTTGAATATTAATACGAATGCGATTTTTTTTTTCTTCACGACGAGTATACTCGACATTATGCGAAAATTTTTCGTTTCGCTCTGTCGAGTATACTCGACATAAACAGTTAAAGGGTTAAAAATTTTGTTTCCAACTTATATATATTAGTTAAGCTACTGTGTTATTATTTAATTTTGTAATTGATAAATTTAAGTTTAATTCCGATTGGAGAAATTTAATTATGATTGAGGTGTAATCAATTAGTTCTTACTGCACTTATTGCTTACTATTCTAAATAAAATAAAAAAATAAATAAATAAAATTTGTTATTACGTGCTTTTTAAAGAAAACTGCACTTTTCAAACAGGGCATTTTGTGATGGTGCCACCTACATATATGTGATTTAGTGCCTTCGAAAGTTACTTTTTCCCCGATTTTTAGTCATAATTTCATGAAATTTGGTTCAATGGAAGCGAAGTTATTGCGTCTGAAGTGAAAGAATGTTTGTGTCATCGGTACAAAAATGAGCATCGAACAAGGAGCCAATATTAAGTTTTATTTCCCGTTTGGATAATTTTTTTATGTGTTTCCATAGTCGCAAAATAAATCATTAAAATTAAGTCTTTTTCGAAAAACGGACTATCACCAGAGGAAGTAACTAAATCATCGTCAACTCATTTAGTTTCGATCCTCTTTCGTCGTTTACCTCTACTTCTTATCTTCGTCAAACAATTGTTGTTCATCATCACATTCGGAATTAGCATCAATTAAGGGGCAAAACTTTAGCGGCTGAAAAAAGGTGTAATTTTAAGGATTTATCTTGCGACTATTAAAAATATTAGAACATTTCTTTCCAGAAGGTTTATTGCACACATACTGAGGTATGGAAAACACATTTTTTATTGTGACTTTTATTTAAAATGGCGCCGTAATCGCCTTGGGTCATCCGGGAGGGTATTTGGTAAGTGACTTATACAAAAATCGTTTGTAAGGCGAAGGTTAAGTATCTCAATTACATCAATTTATCATTTTAACTGAACATTTGGCTATCGAAAGGTGTGGTTTGCAGTTTGTACGGCACAGACTAAAAGCCGAATTTTAAACATCAACCATTCCCCGTTTTCATCTGATGCGGCATCGTGCGACTTTTGCATTTGCTGAAGGACATCCTGGCGGACGATCTAAAACACTCATTAGATATGCTTTTAGATTATCTAAATGAGCCTGAAGGGGAAAATTAGAAATAAAAATTGGTTTTGCCGAAAACTGTGCTCTTATTATTTTCTTAAATGTTTAAAGGTGAAAATACCTTTTTGCTAATGTGGCAACGTCCGTACCATGCATAGTGATTGAAAATGTTGAATAATTTTTGGCTATGGCGGGGTTCTGACACCCAAACCACCCACACCCCACCTTGGCTGCACCCCTGACTTGTATACATATACACATTTATTTTTACATATCTCCGAATTTGTTAAATTTCATATTTTTACTTGTGGTATTAATTTACAATTAATTTTTTGGCCTCATTATTGCACGGCATTGATTCATTCATTTATTTAAAACCCACTCAATTTAAAAAATGTATTTGTGTGTAACACGTTAACGAATTAATGTCATTTGGAAGTGGAGTCCTTTAGTTTTTTAATGAATGATCAAACAACTTATCAAAGTGCAGATAACATTGCCGTATTCTTGCCGAAAAAAATTATGAGTTTAGATAAAAATGCCTAAATTAAATCAATTGAGGCAAATTTAGTTAAATAACCTCTCGACTTCCGGTCGACTTTAAAACCGCATAAACATTTATGAATACTAAAGAATCACTTTTTGATATCGTCCCTCCAAAATATTTTTCTGAATCCACCCCTGCTTCATGTTAATGTGTATTTTTCCAAATAAGTTTATTTCTAACTACAGTGGTGTCTGGATATAGTGAACTAATTATTGCAAGGCCTGTTCACTGTATTGAGGTTGTTCACTATATCAAGGTCAACATTTTTTTTCAAAAACTCGTTTTATTTGCTCAAAACACACTTTTTGTTTTTTGCTTGAAAAAAACTTTTTATACAGTATCTTTTTAAACAGTAGCTTTTTTATACAGTATAATCTCGATAATCCGGGCAATTAAAACCGGACACTGGTGTCCGGATTACAGAGTCTACAATAGAAATTGAGTGTCCGGATTACAGAGTCTACAATAGAAATGAGTGTCCGGATTACCGCGTTGTCCGTATTAGCGAGTGTCCGAATTATCGAGATTATACTGTATATATTTAGAGGCTCGATGTCAAAATTTGGGTGTTCACTATATCGAGGTGTTCACTATATAGGGGGTTCACTATACCCAGACACGACTGTACTTTAAAATATTCGTACTCTGAGCTTACAACTGGAAACGTATGCTTTTCTTTTGTGGTAATAAACTGAGTGATGATTGCAAGTTATTGCTTTATATGATTTGCCACATATGAATCGCAAGCGATTTGAAAGAAATTTCTGTGAAAATACAAGGTGCGTCCCAAAGTAAACAGGACTTTTGCAATAGGGACGTTTCTGGTGGCGCCATCTATGTGTGAGGACATGCGTTGGAAAGGTACATCTTTCATTCACATACTGTCTAAATTTCATGACATTTGGTCTAGTAGACGCCGAAATATCCCGCTCAATGTGACAGTATGTTTTTAACTTTGGTACGAGAATGTCGATCGAACAAAGAGCTAATATTAAGTTCTGTTTTAAACTTGGTAAAACTTTTACCGAAACGTTTAAATTGTTAAAGCAAGTTTATGGTGATGATTGTTTATCCCGTGGCCGTGTTAATGAGTGGTTGAATCGATTCAAGAATGGTCGTGAAGACTTGAATGACGACGAACACGTCGGCCAGTCGAAATTTGTGATTACTGACGATGCCATCAAAACTGTGCGTGATTTTATCAAAATGCAGCCAAAATCATCATTGGAATTGATGGAAATGGAATTGAACATCTCCAAAACATCAATTGATCGCATTTTAACCGAACATTTGGGTCTCCGTAAAGTGTGTTCTCGCTTCATTCCGCACACTTTAACCGACGACCAAAAAGCGCAGAGAATTGAGCACGCAAAAGACATCGTTCGGGAAGCCAGACGTGATCCAAATTTCTTGTTCAACATCGTAACCGGTGACGAAACGTGGTGCTTTCAATATGATCCCGAAACAAAGCGTCAAAGTGCCGAATGGAAGCACCCAGATGAGCCAAATCCGAAAAAAACCCGCCGTGAGAAGTCAAAAATCAAAACTCATCTCATTTGTTTCTACGATTCAAAGGGAATAATTCATCGAGAGTTTGTTCCACCGGGAAAAACAATTAACGCTTTGTTTTATGTTGAAGTTTTGAAGCGTTTGGTGCATCGCATTCGTCGTATTCGGCCAGAATATCGCGAGGAAGGAAGTTGGCGTTTATTGCATGATAATGCACCGGCTCACAGAGCCCTAGTTACGACCGATTATTTGACCAAAAATCGCATTTTTACCATCAATCATTCACCGTATTCGCCTGATATGGCTCCCTGTGACTTCTACTTATTCGGTCAGTTGCATTTGCCGATGAAAGGAAACCGTTATAAGGACGTTGAGGACATCCAAAAGGCTTGTACCAACATTCTGAAGGCGATGCCGGCCGATGACCTAAAACACTCATTCCAAATGCTTTTGGACCGTGCAAAACGTTGTATCGAAGCAGAAGGAGAGTATTTTGAATAAATAAAAAGAATTATACAAAAATAATCATCCGTTTTCTTTATTTTATAAAAATCCTGTTTACTTTGGGTTGCACCTTGTAGTATAACAATGTGATTTGTTTAAAAAAAACTAAAATAAAGTTGTTATAATATTTGTGCAGTGCAAAATAGAGAATGGAGAAAAATTATGCATTCCAGAGGCAAAGAAAAAAAAGGCATTCTCTCCCTTCTTAATGAAAGGGGAAATTCAACGATCAACCTCGGCGCAAAACTTGCTTAGTGCTCATAATTTAGTAGAACTGCACTCCATGTGTGCTTAAGAATAATTGGTTTTAAAAGTTAAACAACTAAATCACTTTCTCGACAGCCCAATAAATCAATGAAAATCGTGCAACTCTTGTGCGAGTTTTATATTTTAAGAAATCACTACCAACTACACTGAGTTCAAGGTTTAATAATTACGAGTACATTTTCAGCGCTCAATGCGGCAGCAACAAATACATAAACAATATAGTTTTTTTTCGGGTTTTTTTAATAGTTTTCGTGGACAATAAAGTGCGAGTCAGCACCGATTTTCAACAACTGCAATTACAAGAATAGAAGTAGCAGCGATAACGGGACCAGCCGTTGCAGCGGCACAACATAATTTCTATGAAGTCGGTGCAATTGCAATAAAGAACCACTTTGGAACAATTCAAACATACGCAACACGCCGAACACAAACTGGGCCACCTTTGGCTCTGGCTATGGGTGCTTATATGTGCGTATGTATGTACATACATTCCACTACACATCGACAATAAACCGTATTGTAGTTAGCAGTGACAGGCAGAACAATGGTGGCTGCAGCGCGAGCGCAACAATAACACTAACTGCGATTACAACGGCTGCATGGGCGCCGACACTCGAACAACGCGGTTCAGTTTATCGCTCGAAATCGCGCGAAAAAATTCGATTGAATGCACTTTTTTGCGATTAATGGATTGGAAAATGTTTGTAGTTAGTGCCGTGTTTACGGCGCTGCTGCCAGTGGGCGGTGGTTGGTCGCGAGGCGCGCAATGCTGGATGGATTCTGATTGCGGCTGCTGTTCGGAAAAGTTGAGCTTTGTGCTCGGCGCTTAAGTGGGGTTACAATGCGTTCTCCGCTCGAGGCGGCGGCAGTGGGGCCGGGGGCAGCAGCAAATAGAGCGCACTTTATGCGGCCTCATTGAGAGTCGCGCTGGCATATGTGCGCTGTGTGTGTTGATTGGCTGCAATTGAGGATATGTGCATTGGCACTCGATGAGGGCGCACAAGTGCGCTGCTAATAGGCACCGACTGTCGACTCGGCTGTCGGCGCACATCGCGTCGGGAGCAAATACGTCACAACCGAAAGTCGAGTGCCGGGGCGCTGCAGTGTGCGCATAATTTTCACGAGCATCGCCCACGTGCCTTCATATTTCGCTGTCATCATGCGCCTGCCCCCCCCTGCCACTCACAGTTGCTGTGAATTTTTTATGGATTCGAAATTGTAAGTGTGTGTGTGTTTGCGTGTTGATGTAATGCAATGATATTTATGAGCGCCATGCATGGTTGCGATATTTTGATGGAATTTTTTATATGAACGGGTGTTGGACGAGTGCTGCACTCATCACATATCGGCGCGCGACGGAAATTGAGTGTAGGCGACGACGCGAGTTCATTAGATACCAAAAGCAACTATGGACTTAAAAATAATAGAAATACGAGCATCACTGGCGTCGCGTACTTGACTGTACTTGACTGCCTTGAATATTAATATTGCTACATGTAGTACCTATTTGAGCCGATGTTTGAGTACTTACATACATACTACATATATCAAGCTGATAGCAAATTTTCATGCTGCATCTTTGTAATAAACATTTTTAATAAAACCAATTTTCAAGCCCATTTGAACCGAAGCCAAACATTCGTCTTATATTTTAACATATTTGCACCGAAAGTGTACTTTGCATACATTTTTTTACAAGAACGCATTGATCTAATTTCAATGCTTTTATTTTATTGTGTATGTGGGGCCTTCTTCGTTTGGCATAAAACAAATGTGCTTATTTTTTCCATCGTTGTTCTCACAGTCCAACTTTCCTTCTGCTTACTCCTGTCCTCATGTTCATGTCCTCCTTTTTGTCTCTTGCCTGGTGACTCTCCTCAATACCATAGAAACCTATTTTCATAGTTTCAGAGCATTGTACGAGTAGTTTTGAAAAACAAAACTCACCAGCAGCGGTTTTGGTTGAGTTGAAATAAGTAAGTAAGTATTATTAAAAATTGTTTCACCTCTTGCAGTAATTTTTAACAAATTTTGCGCAGGGCGCTTCGGATAAATACATTAAAAACTTAAATAAATTAAAAATTTATAAACCGAAATTTGATACAAGTTATAAATTTTACATATGTGTGGTTTTCATTTTTTCATATTACCGGTGACGCTTTAGGCCATGAAATAAAATAGGAACTTAAACCGCAAACTTAGTTTTAAAAACGGTTTGCGGATTCGAAATCAGCGACTCATGAGCGACGATCAGTGTAATCAATATTTTTAGGCCCTCATTATTTAATGGTTAAAAACAGTTGTGTGCGAGATACGACAGATAGCCTTATTGCAGATTTAAGTATATTATGATGATTAGGATTTTTCAGTTGTTCAGTATTATTTGATTACTTATAACTTTATATTTTGACTTGATTAGTTGATAAGCACTCAAAATTAAGAAGATAAGAAGAAGCATCTAAGATTGAGATAAGCAAATAACTAGACATTTCCCAGCTGTCCGTATCCAATAATTGCGCTGCACAAAGGCAATTTTCATGCAATTGTTTGTTTGTGTATGTGTGCACGAGGCGTAAACGCAAACATCTCATACGAGTTTGAAATGCCAAAGCAGTTGGCAAACAGCAAAGTGTCAAGTTCAATGGAGCTAATGCAAATGCATTTTGCATCGACGAACACAGCAACACCAGCAGCAACATCGGCATCATTATCGCCATCATCGGCAACACAATATCCAGCACAATCGACAATGCCAGCGCAGCAGCAACGCTAACGCCCGCAGCAACATCAACAACAACAGCATCCACAACTACCAGCAACAACATCAGCTCAATAACGGCCATTGCGCACTGCACGCCGGCTGACTGCCGCGCTCAATGAGCGTCTGCCATGTCACTTGCAACACAATTAAAACTTTTTCGAAAGTTAATAATGCAGCGAAAATTTACGCCAATTTTGAGTTTTTGCCGTCAAAAGTTGAGCGACTTTATTGTTACTGGCTGCCGGTAGTTGGCCGCGGCTGTTATTCTGGCTGCTTTCTGGCATAAAATTACATTTCGTTTGGCACTTGGTGCAAGTGAGCAAAACAAACCCAACCTCACCAAAGCTAACAAAACAATTTAAACCAAAGCCAACTGAATCAACCGAACGCAGCCGAACCGAAATTAGTCGGCTGTGTGGAGCAGCTGATGCGACGGCGAGCGGACAGGTGTGGTAAGTTGGCTGTGCTGTGCTGATGCTGTAATGCGGCGTTGTTTGGCTTTCGTTGCAGCTTATTTGCACTTTGCCGCCGTAATTTGTGCACCAAGACAGCTGCAAATGTTGCGGCAGCGTTTTGCCGAATTTCGCCAATAAGGATTCCAAGTTTTTCGAACTTGCCACGCCAATTTATGCAGCCAGTTGCCGACTCTTTAATGTGTGCATATTTGTGTATGTGTGTGTGTGTGTGCAACTTCCCAGTAGGGTTTTGTTATATAAAGCATCATTAGCTCATTATACCAAGGAGTGAAAAGCAATTGGAATGGAAGCTTAACTTGTTTTTGTAAGTACATCGCTGCCTTTTCTACTTTGCGAAACCATGCTCACATCAGGCGGTCATTATTCTAAAAAAGTAATGGAAATTATTAAAATGCACAGAATTTTCAAACCAAATTTCAAAGCAAACAAATGTTCACAAACGTCTTTCGCTGCTGTCAATTATTAATTTTTGCTTTGGTTCCGTTAATTGTGAATGAATTTGTTTATCGATAACAGCACAACTCAAGGTTGCATGGCGAATCGAGCACAATTTATGGTAATTTTAGTGCTAATTGCAACTAGCTAAATTGAGATTTTTGTTTCACAGATTGATTTCAATTTAGACATAAATTGAGAAAATGTCTAAAGTGCGCAATTTAGCTGGCTGTCTGTCTAACATTTTGCCAATTTAGCCTCAATTTAGGTCTAATGCAAACAGCAAAAGCGATAAACTCATTCAAGAACTAAATTACCTCAATTTATTTGGCTGTCTGAACAGGACATTACTTTCAAAGTGACAAAATCAATGGCCGTCATTTTGTACTAATTTTCCAACTGGGTAGGTGCGCATAGCTGAGGATGTTTTGATATCCATTTTGAAATGTTTGCACAATATCCACGTGTGCCGTGGCTGTGTGTGATTTTATGGCGCACTTACGGCGCTTACATGCACATGTGCGCCTAAAATTTGGCTACGTAAAATGCTAATCCATGTGGATGCATTTAGCAAAATTTTTCATCAGATAATTTTCGACGTTGCGCTCCCTTTTCACGCCTGAAGTGCAATGCGAAAGGCAAATGCAAAGCGACGTGCCTGAGGGGGTTTGACAAAGGGACGGCAGGCAGTGGAAAGCAGAACAGTTGCAACTTTCGTCACTTAGTGCCTTTGTTAATTACACTGCTAAGTGCTCTGCAATGTAAACCTATCGGCACATTTGAGCAACACAACCTAATCATCAATAAAAACATTACTTTTGTTTTTCAAGATATATCTGATATAGATTTATCTGATATAGATTTATCTGATATAGATATATCTGAAGAATATATTGTAACGATGAGGCACCCTGTCGCTGCGCTATGCATGAATGCTTTTACGGGCATACTTTTAGGCACGCACTTTAGAGTGGCAAGGATGGCTCGCGATGGTAATGGGATGTGCGAGAACGATCGAGAAATAGTCCAATTGGAATGTGCGAGAACTATCGGCGCGATAAGCAGACAAGTATAAAAGCGGCTGCCTTTTATACTTGTCTCTGCAGCGCAGAGGACGAGTCTGATTTGAGCAAGCAAAGGGAAAACATGCAATAGTCCAATAAGTAATAGCAAAGTGTAAATTTGTAAATAAAGTTATTGCTGGTTTTGGAATGCGTTTTGCGTTGAGTAATTGAAGTGTGTATTATTTTTCAAGCACAATCCAGAGACGAACTAGAGAAGTAATTTTCGTAACAATATTTAATAGGATACTTTTACACTTGAACTATAAAATACTTTCCAGATCGCTTTCGGATTAAAAACGATTTGCAATTTTCAAAATGACAGCTTCAATAGACTCACTTCGAAATGGCGAAAACAAGCTTAAGGGGTCCTCTACTCTCGCGGTTTCGAAAAATCGATTTTTTTTTTGGATAATTTCAATCTATATGTATCTGAGAATACGCCACAGAAAGGATTCCGTGAAAATCACATTTCTTTGCATTTTGCTGGGAACCGAAAGGTACCCGTCCCCTGCAAATTATACAACGTAATTTATCTTTAAACGCGTTTTCCCGAAAGTAGTGTTTTTTTGACTGCCGAGTAAGACTTTTTATAAAAGTATTAGTCCGATTTCGATAATTTTTTTTAATTGTTCAGAAAACATCCCGAGTACGATTTTCAAAATTTTATTTTGTTCCGTTTTTATAGCGCCTAATAGGTCAAAAAAAGAGGTGAAAATTGGAATTTTTTACAAATGGTTGCATAACTTTTACACAGTGCAAAATAAAAAAATTCTGTCTCGGGAAAACATAGTCAACGTTACTATGATTGTAACGAATATCAAGTTTCTGATTTCAGATCACCCCCACAACACAACATTGCTTAAGCGGGACCATTGCAGTTTTAAAATCCATGTCATCAATGACATTTCAAGGTCGCGGGAGTTTTTTTTTCCTCTTCAAAAATGAAAATTTAAAGTCAAAACATGTATTTCTAAAAATAAAAAAAAAAATTTGTATTGTATGCAGTAGATCTTTCGTAATTAATTCCCCAAATAACAGCTCAATTTCTTGCCTGAAGAGTAGAGGACCCCCTTAAGAATTATTGTTTCTAAATTGTCTACAAAGTCTTACAATTTCTAGTGAGTGATGTAATGCTTTTACTTCATACAAACAAAATAAGTTCTTTGTCAACATCGCTTGTGCCAATAGTGTGCGTACTTTTCCCCATTGAAGCGAAATATGACTACGCTCCTGTGTATTGTTAGGGTGTGGCTGTGAATATTTACGCATCTATGTTCTACAGGTGGGCGAGCACACATGCTTTCGACCAAAAAACTAATTTTATGCTCAATGTGCAAAATGCTAAACTAAATAAATATTTAATAAACCAGAGTCTATGTATGCCAAGTCACATTTGGGGTCAATTTCGGCCCTTTAACTTCAATGTTGCAACTGAACTTTGTGTTCTCGATAATTAAACACAGCATTGTAGCTTCTTCCAAGTAAAAGTTGTGGACACACAGCAAACTTCCAATTGACTTTAGCAGGCCGTACACGACAAACATATTTGTAACATTTTCAATTGTAAGGATTGCAAGTTTTTGAAAATTTTCAACTTTTGACGATTATGAACTTTGCAAACATGTCAAGTCTGAGCCTAGAACTTAAAAAAAACGAAAATATGATGACACAGATTTTCTGCAGAAAGCTGTTGAGCACTTAGACAAATTTAATAAAGCGTTGGTAAGAGATGCAGCAGACGTGTTTGGGAAAGGGTGGGCCATGATATATCGGAAGCTGAACGAGGAACAGCAAAATGTATGCCAAACGCAGAAAAAATAAACTGTCCTGATAGAACCCTTTTTATTTAGCTTTACTTTTGTTCAAGTTGAATAAGAAGAAACAAAAAAGTTGTTAATATTCTCTGGTATTAGTGCCCGTCTTTGCCCAGCAAGCTCTCCGCTTTTTACCATTTTGACTGAATACATTTCCCTGAATTGAGGCGCAGGGGTCGACTTAAGTCAGATGCTTTTGACAATTTAATAATTACTGACAACAGTCATTGAGCATAATCGATAGTAAGTTGTAAGTAAGTGTCTACCACTTCGCGCAAAATTATCCAATAGACTCTGAGAAGAGTTTGAGTTTCAAGTTTAGTCCTTCTGCAGCACATCCATGTCTTGATGTTGCCGCACATGCCTCTTTCCTCCTCATTTTTCTCCTTCATTCCTCCCAAAACAGTTCATGTACGTATGCAAATGTTTACATACAGCCGGCATGGCAAAGATTTATGCGCTCATTTTAAAGGTCACGTCTGAATGCAACGCGCCCAAAAAGCCACCGTCAAACGAGCGCGCAAAGTTGCAGCTGCTGCTGTCGGCACTCGCTTCAAACCGCAAGCGATTTACTTTGAAGCCGGTGTGCGCCGCCCACCCATCAACCCATCAACTCAGTCAGCCGGCGAGCAGTTGAGGCGCACAAAAAATGCGAAAGTCAAATGCGCCGCACACCAGCTCGGCAATCAACTTTTTGACCGGCAAAAACGCGGACCCTACATGAAAAGTTGAAAAGCTTCAAAATAAAATTGCAAATACTATGAAATATCGCCGCAGTAAAAGCGCGACTAAGGAATAACAGTTTCAATCTGTAGATGGGCGCTTGTGTAGCACATTCTTGGTGCGACCGCGACCGCTACTTTCCCATATGCGAGCATTCATTCATTCTCGCACCGACTCTTTTTCAAAACGCAAATCATGCGAAACTAAATTTTAGGGAAAAAAAATATCGGGAGAAAAATGACCAGCGCCGTTGTGCGTTGCGCGCTGAAAACCACAGTTTGGAAGACTTCTTGATGCTGTTTTTGTTGTCGTTGCTCGAAAAAATGCAACTTAATTTCAATATAAATAAATCCTCGCCTTGCTGCCTGCGCCTGTGAGTGGCAACATTGTAGGGGTTGAGAAAGAATGGGGAAGGGGAGCGTCCACAATTTGCCTGTGCAGTTTTTTGTGCAATGCTGCCACTGCTGTCGGTTCAAGCGGTGACCGGAAGCAATCGTCGTCATCGCCGCATCAGCGTCAATGCCGTCGCCGTAGCCAGGGTTGCCACATACGGCGCCTTGTTGGCATGTTGGCATGTTAACAGAAGCGGAAGGTTTTGGGCACAAGTTGTTGTTGC
Organism: Melieria crassipennis; assembly: GCA_963668005.1. Classification (NCBI taxonomy): domain Eukaryota; kingdom Metazoa; phylum Arthropoda; class Insecta; order Diptera; family Ulidiidae; genus Melieria; species Melieria crassipennis. The sequence goes on along the minus strand of OY764961.1, from coordinate 81,427,709 downwards.
TGAAATTTCTCTTATTACATTTACTCGTACATCATTGTTGCACTTGCATTATGTATGTGGAAGCAAACTTATGTTAGATTACTAGAAAGTCAGCAACATAGGTCAATTCTTGCTTTACTGTTATTGTTGTTGTTGCTATGGTTGTTCGTTGAGGCTTTGTAACATTTTTATTTTTAGGTTAGGTTTTATTGTTAACGCTTGTGCGACCGTTCTTGGCGTTGTATTTTATTATTTTGAGCGCTGCTCCGGTTGTTATTGATGATCGGTGAGTGTGTCAGGAGTCGCTTTGTTGCTTTTGTGTCTGATGCATTGTCGGCTGATTTCGCTGTCACGGTCGTTGTACACATTCGTGGCGTTTAGTGTTGCTGTCCTTTTCAATTATTTCCACGAGCAAAGATTTGCTGTTGTTGTTTCACTGCATGAACATTTTTGCTTCGACCTCAATTGGCAATTGGCCAAATATTCCACAGCAGAAATGTGTCGTATGTCATGCTGCGAAGGCCAGATACGAATAAAGTAGTTTTACAAAGTAAATGTGAATGCGGACTTTCGACGCAGAACAAAATGTATTATTTGAATTCCTTGCTATTTTAATTAACCCTCTAGTTCCCAAGAAGGCCTATAGACATCCTAAGCTTAAAAAATTCTGTAAATTACACCTTATGATTTTTTTAGCTGATCTTACACGTATGGAAAGGGGAATCTCCATTTTATAAAATAAATGTTGTCAGATAACGCTGGCACATGCACAACGGCAGTAATTGTAAGACAAAGTTGAAGTTTCGTGAGAAATAAACTTTTTAACTTTCAGGACCAAAATATGTGAGGTATGCAAAACATAAATGTTTTGGATTTCAGTCTGTAGATTCATACATCTACATTTTTTACTATTTAAAAGTTCTGAAAGTTCAAAATCGAAAATTTAGTTACGAGGAGACAATTTACCTCTTTCATTTGATACCCATTTTTTCATCATTGCACAATCGCAAATATTTAAAAAAATATTTGAAATGTGTATATCCTTAAAATTGTAAAGTCGTTTAAAAAGGTTTGTAGGTCAGAAAATGAAAAACTGACTATGCCAGATTACTATATATGACCTCTAGTTTCACGTCTATATCAACATTTGGATGGGTCTCGGAAAAATAAAAAAAAATTTCGGACGGTGTAATAAATGTAAAGTTGGTGTTTTCACTCCGTGCATCATAACTTTGTCACTTTTCTTTCAATTCTATTGATGTTAGGCTTAATATTTGCTCAAATAATATATCTTTTATCTTAGATTTTAAAACCAGAAGAGATCATTTATTTTATCTATTAAAAAAACGATTCGAAAATGTTTAATTTTTGAAAATGGTCAAAAAATTCAATTTTTTACAACTTTCATTGTCAGTAACTTCCAACTTTCATTGGCAGCCGCCGTGGCTCAGTTGGTTAGTGCGTTGGACCACGAGTCGCAGGCAGCAACCTCAGGTTCAAATACTGCCTGTAATAACACCTAAAAAAAATAACGGGAAAACTCGTTTTCTCTTTCGGTGGCTGTCCTCTCAGCTGGAAATGGCAAACCTCTGAGAGTAAAAATTGCTTATGAAAAAGCTCCCAACCTGCCGTTCGGAACCGGCATTAAACTGTAGGTCCCTCCAACCCGTGTACAAATTCACACGCACAACACGGGTGGTTGCGGGAAGCTAGGCCTTAGTCTCGCGTAAGCGGGCTGTCGTGCCAGTCAATTATTATTATTATTGTCAGTAACTTCCCCAAATATCTTCTGATTCGGACAATCTATATATCGTTGGAAAGGTTAGTTAATTACCTTCTGAATGACGGGCCACTTGTGTTAGTCGAATGGTTGGTTTACGATATATGTATGTGCTCATAACTGAAATAAGAGGGAAAAAACGTGTTTTTCGAAGATTTTTCGAAAACGCTTCTTAAGAAAATTTTTTGATTTTCAGTTTCGTGTTCAGCAGCCGAAGATTAGTCTAAAAAATACTTTTATTTTTAGGAGCATTTTTCGTGTCGAGTAGCGTAATTAACGGTCACTGATGATATTTTTTCACTATTTAATCATTTAATCATAAATAGAAAAATTATTTGAACCAACATTTTGATACACCGCAATGTAAAAAAGATCATTTCAATGCAAAAATTTATACTAAGGCGTAGTCCGCGGGGTTAGATGAGAGAACTAGTCTCCCCTAGTCCCTTATTTCATGGAGTAGATTTATCGACATCTGTGTGAAAAGATAACAAAGCATTAAAACAATAAGAACCGCAAATATATACTTATACACCTATACCGATTTTTTTAGTTTTCCTAGTTTCTACACCCTCCAAAAGCAGTGTATAAACTACCCCACGATACACTACCCCTCGCCTTACCCCCACCCCTTTTAATTGATTGTCTATTGCACGCAGAACTGAAACTGTTACCCGTTATTTATGTTTACATATAATTAAAAAAAAAATAAAAATTTAAATTAATTTTAAAAAAAAGTCTTCATATGGAATTTTGTTGGCTTTGTTTGCCAAGCAGGCCTGTAGGCCTGCTACTTTCTACACCCTCTATCACGCCTCCTATTGACATGCATTTTTTCCCCCGAACAAACATTGCTTCTCCACCACAAAACTATCACTGGTAATTTTTTCAACAAGATGAAAAACTTGGGAACTAGGGGTTAACAAAAAAATTGTGTTTGTCTTGAAAACAAGGAACTGCTCAGATTCGGTGCAAACTAATTACATGTTGTTCATTGAACAAAATTTCAGTTGCCTTCTTGCGAAACCTCTAAAATATTTATCTTATAAAAATGTATAGATTACAGTCCATGTTTGTTTACTTAAGGATCTGGAGCGTTAAGATACGATTTTTCAGAACAACCATGGCATGTGTAAGCTTCTCGATAAATTTAAAGCCAAATTAAAATACACAATGCTCAATAGTTGTCATAGAGATTTACACTTTTGCACTCGAGCCATCAACGTTCCACAAGCGCTGTCAACATTAATTTTTCAAATCTATGTATCTCCCTTAACTTTCTTATTTCGATTTATGCTCGTACTTTTGTTTTTAGCTTCACACATTTGCAGGAATTTCTAATAAGCACTCCAGGTGCTGTCAGGCAGTCATGTTCCGACTGCGCCTAAAAATACGCCCAAAGCAAGAAAGAAAAACTAGACGCTAATCCGCAGCGGCCTTTTTGGCGCAGCAGTAAGCACACATCACCAGGCAGCCAGCTCGCCTACGAGACGCGCATTATTTATCAGCGCCCGAATTATTATCTCCGAAACGAGCTCAAGCGGGGTTAAAGTGCGATATTTTATGGCAGCAAACGGCGAACGGCATTACCTGCCGCGCCTTCGCCAACGCGGAGGGTAATGAGGTGAGATTTTGCCACAATATATAATGATTTAGGTTGGTTTGTGCCTGGGCGAATGGAGAAATGAAACCGGAACGCAAACACTTACAGTTACGTACAGTTTGAAATTATCATAAAATACAAATATTCCATTTCCACAATTTGATGCAATTTAAAATATGTTAGCGCTTGGTTTGTAACCGCACAGAGGCAGTACCGCTCTGGCTGACGACTGTGCACGCCGGACGGCAGTGGCGTGTCCAAGGATAAGTTGCAAACTGCCAGCAGTTAACTCTCCAGTTCCCAAGTTTTTAATCTTGTTAAAAAATTACCAGTGATAGTTTTGTGGTGGAGAAGTAATGTTTGTTCGGGGAAAAAATTGCATGTCAATAGGAGGCGTGATAGAGGGTGTAGAAAGTAGCAGGCCTAGAGGCCTGCTTAGGAAACAAAGCGAAAAAAAATCCCATATGAAAATTTTTTTTTTATTTAATTTAAATTTTAATTTTTTTGTTTTAATATATGTAAACATAACAATAATATATGGTAACAGTTTCAGTTCATACGCGAAATAGACAATAAATATAAAGGGGAAGGGCTAAGGCGAGGGGTAATGTGTCGTGTCGTTAATTATAATTAACACTCATATAATTGACACTCATACGCCACGTTGCGCTGCGCAAAAAAAATGCACATATCGCAATTACACAGTTTGAATGTCTTTTTTTTGGATTGGCAAATTTGTTGGTCGTTAAAATATCTACAAACTTGCTGAAGACAGTAAAGCGATATTCGGAACGATATAGAACCTATTAGCATTTAAACGTTCCAAGACTTATGCGACGAACTCGACTAAAATGAGCAAACTTCAAAGTCGGATTTCTCTTAACCTTCAAGCGGGCGCGCGGTCATTTATAACGGCAGCGGTTGCGCGTAATCGAAAAGACCTACCGGATATATTAGAGAAATAAAGCACTAATTATACAATAATCATTTATTTTTTTGTACACAGATATATTATTATTGTATTTAAAGTCTAATTGGTGAAAACAAGTAATTAAAAAAGGACAGGCTACTAGAAATTAGAAATAGATGTGACGAGTAATAATAATGTTATGAACGAAAATGTATTCAGCACGGTCGATTCGACACCGCGCGCCAGCTTGAAGGTTAAACTGGAGCCAATCCAGCCAAACGGCTGGTGGATCTCAATTCTGTATACCTATAGAAAGTCGCTCCGTAGGTCCTCCCCATGTCTGAATTTTTGAGGGTAAATTTCACGCACAGTGTTATTTACGCTTTTCATCCCAAGCAGGCCTACAGACATTCTATGGTTTGGGTTAGGTAGGGGGAAGGTGAAAATTTTTTTCATAATTTTTTTTATTTTCTCAAAGAACACATTAACAGCTGCTCACCAGTAATTTTTTTAGTTTTATTGAGGCTTACAATTTATTTAAAATAACACAGGGCAACAAATTTCGACTTTTGGTCGGCTTTTCTGGGTTTGACATCAGTTCTACGGTAATTAGGGACCGCTGATTTCGAATCCGCAAACCGTTTTGAAAACTTAGTTTCCGTTTTCGCAAAAAATGGGCGTGTCACTTTTTCGGATTTTCCCTGACTTTTTTCACGTTTGGGATTGTAATTTCTAGACCAATAAACCGGTTGACATCATTTTCACCTCGTTGCATTATCAACACCACTCGGTTTCTTTTCCGATGCAATTTATTTTTATAGGCTTTAAAATTCCGCGGCAATTGGACCTCAAAGTCGGAAAATATGGAATTTCAAGGCGTTTTCTTTGATGTTAAAAAACAAACACATTTTTCGTAAATCAAGTATCGAGTTATGTATAACAAGAAAGTGGAAACATCAAGTAATGCAACACAGCCACATTTTTTGGCGTGAGTCCCATTCTCATCGAAATAATAGCAAAAATGTACCAAAGTCATTTTCAACAGATATCAGTTTTTTTGCTTTAAAAAGTAAGAGCCTCAAAATATGCAAAGTTTTTAATTTTGTTTTGTTTGAAGCAATTCAAAATGTTTTTTATTTTCGCTTGTTTTCCAGACAGTGAATGGAATATATAAAAGAGCATATTTTGAGGCCCTTAATTTTTTAAGGAAATAGTATCATAAATTATGAAAATGACTATGGTACATTTTTGCTATTATTTCGATGAGAATGGGACTCACGCCAACAAGTTTGGCTGTGTTGTATAATTTCATGTTTCCGCTTTCGTGTTATACATAACTCGATAATTGATTTACGAAAAATGTGTTTGTTTTTTAACATCAAAGAAAACGCCTTGAAATTCCATATTTTCCGACTTTGAGGTCCAATTGCCGCGGATTTTTAAAACTTATACAAATAAATTACATTGGAAAAGAAGCCGTGAGGTGTTGTAAATGCCACAAAGTAAAAATCATGTCAACCGGTTTATTGGTTTTGAAATTACAATCCCAAACGTGAAAAAAGTCAGGGAAAATCCGAAAAAGTGACACGCCCATTTTTTGCGAAAACGGAAACTAAGTTTTCAAAATAGTTTGCGGATTCGAAATCAGCGGTCCCTAATTACCCTAGAACTGATGTCAAACCCAGAAAAGCCATTTTGCTGTTGATCAGTGTAATTGTTGTTTCTCACACAATTTCAAAAATAATTATTTGCTCACTTTCTCACGAAACTTCAACTTTGTCTTAAAATTACTGCCGTTGTGCATGCGGCAGCGTTCACCGACTACATTTATTTTATAAAATGGAGATTCTCCTTTCCATACGTGTAAAATCAGCAAGAAAAATCATAAGGTGTAATTTACAGAATTTTTTCAAGCTTAGGATGTCTACAGGCCTTCTTGGGAACTAGAGGGTTAATCTTGAATTGTGTTGAGTGCGACCAACAGTTATTCACAAAAATCCATAAAGACTAATTGACGTAATCAATAGCAGTCTAGACTTTTTCTACTTAATTGGGAGCACAGATCAGAGTCAGTTGACATTGCTTTTCGCAATTATTAAAATTTGTTTCCAACATTTAAGTGCACAAATCGAAGCTGAGGACAAGACGAAAGATAGAAATGTCGGATTAATTGTTTTTGCATCACATTTTCAAGACATAGCTTACTCAGTTACACCGCTTAGATGCGACTTAAACTGTTCATGTTAACAGCGATTGCTACTCGAGAATAAAAGAAAATACATTAATTGCAGTTTTTCTGGTAGGGTTTTTGCAAAGAAAATATATTGTTACTTTTTTTAAAAATAAATTTATTTATTATTTTGCCATAAACGAACTGAGTACTCATACTATTTGTGAGTAAGAAACAACTAACAAAACATGGAACTAGCATACGATCCACTTTACATAAAAATGCACACAGCTCTGGAAGAAATTAATTTGAAACAATTTGAAATGTTATAAAAATGGCGAAATTTGAGCTGGGCTGAGGAGAAAACCTTCCCGAACTGTTGGGAATACAAAACTGAGGGTTTGAAGGGCCCACAAAAGAAAGCACACATCTACAAGAAAATAGAAGCGGATACGGCGGCGTGAGGAATACCTGTGTCTGGTCAGGATGTGAAGTATGAAATACGTTTGCGTTGCCCTCGCAATAGTAATCGAGCTTTGCAAGTCTCGACACTTAAACCAACAAAATATAAAGAATGCATTCTATTGAATTGAGTGTTTCAATAATTTTCATTGGTTGTAACAAGCTCTTGTCGAATCTCAAACGTTATCACCAGGGAAAGGATTTTTTGGAAATTACCTTTTTTGGTTGCTGCTAAATAGAGCATTTGTGATTGAAAATGAGCACGAATTTGGTCCTTTTGATTAGAAATATACCACTTTTACTTTGCCTTTTTTGCCTTAAAAAGGCAGTTTGCCTTTTTCACCCATAAATGCCTTTTTAGTGCCTATTTTACCTATAAATGCCACAAAATGCATTTTTCAATTTTCAGATTTGTCGAGCGCCTTTTTGTTTTTCTTTCGTTTTTAATATTTTCCCACTTTTGTTTCGCAAAAATACCTTGAAACTAAAAAAAAATTAAGTGGCAACATTGCAATTTCGTTAACTTATCGATTACATTGATTTGATCATTCCTAAGCCAATATTTTTTTTTGGGCAGTGGAAAATTTAAAGAAAAAAACATACCAAAGGTGATACAAGTACGGCTTTTATGCTTTTATATGAGAAGTTAAAATGAATTTAATGAATTTAAAATATGTGCCTACATTTCAATTAAAATATCTTAGTTTTAGGTTTTAAACTATCTTTGAAAACCTTGATGTTCTTTTTCTTTTACAAAAAACGAGGTATAAATATTTTATGTTGCATACGTCAGATGAAATAAAATTATTAAAAAATACATACCGTTTCCCCTATTTTTAGATTTTCTAGTACCTATTTTTTTCTTATTTTTAAATGCCTGTTAACAGTTTTTAATGCCATATCTTGCCTTTTTATGCAGTTTTTAGTGCCTTTTTCTGCCTTTTTGGCAGTTTTTAGTGCCTTTCCGTGCCTTTTTTTGCTATTTTATTCTGCCTTTTTTATAGGTTTTTATGTCCTCAAAATCCTTTCCCTGGTTATCACAAACCAGCTGTTGGAGCCAACAACATTTTCTATTTCTACGCTTGAATGCATTAAAACGCTTGGCGAAATGAAATCATGAAATAGATTATTCGCGCAAATCAGCTCTAATAAAGAACTCAGAAATCTTAGTAATATAAGTTCTTGTTCTTCTTCACACATTGATTTATTTATTTTAACGCTTTTGTGAGTTAATAAAACAAATTTGTATGGGGTTCAAGGACACAGCGTCCAACTTTAAATAAAACTTTTGGAGTTCAACTTATTTGATCTTAGCAACAACATATTCTCCCAATTTGGCAAAGAAGTTCATAGCACCGATCATCCGCTGGGACCCAAATATACTGTAATCTTTCCTGCGCAGTGAAGGAACGCGTTGAAAATTCCGCAATCATTTCCACACAACTTTTTTTATGAAAGACAATAAACATAGACAAGTTTTTTGTTCTCTACTTTTTAAAATGGCTAATAACTACTTAGTCGGTAAGCTTAAAATACAAAAAATAGCTCATATAGAACAATACATATTTGGTCCTCTTTCCCCTTAAAAGTTTATTGAGAAATTTTGCGCACTAAAGCGATCACTTAAAACAGGCTTTTGAGTCCTCAAGGTGAATAATTATAATTTGTATTCCTTCAAAATTAAAGATTTCGATTTTCTCAAATGATTTTTTGCTTGCCACTTCCTAAAGGGATCACAACAACTAAAACAACGTTGTTATTATAGACCTAAGTCGTTGTTTTGTACATACATACTTAGGCGGTAAGTTCGGGTAATGTGATATGGTCGGGTAATGTGATATAGTGGCTTATTTCACGAGTGCGTTGACTTTTTTCAAAATTAACCTTTTTAAAACATCATAACAGCTAAAAAACTCGTGCTGCATGATTTTGGATGTGTTTGCATAAATAGTTTACTGTGAGTGTGATGAAGTGCTTTGAGTAGGCTTGCACAAGTTTTTGGTCACGAAGTTTGAAAGCATAAAAGGTAAAAAAAAAATATTATTACAAAGTTCGCGGCTAATCAGAAGTAAATCAGTGATATCGATTATGAGTTTGCGAGGTACGCTCTTCTCAACAAAATTATTATTGTTTTTTTATAATATTTTTTTCGCAAAAAGTCAATTTCGGGTAATGTGATATACCAAAGTTCGGGTAATGTGATATAGTACATCTCAGTACCCAAACTTATGACAGTAATACTATTTGTATACAGTAATGTATATAGACTTTATTTTATAATATTTGGAGTGGATGAAGTGCTTTGAGTAGGCTTGCACAAGTTTTTGGTCACGAAGTTTGAAAGCATAAAAGGTAAAAAAAAATATGATTACAAAGTTCGCGGCTAATCAGAAGTAAATCAGTGATATCGATTATGAGTTTGCGAGGTACGCTCTTCTCAACAAAATTATTATTTTTTTTTTATAATATTTTTTTCGCAAAAAGTCAATTTCGGGTAATGTGATATACCAAAGTTCGGGTAATGTGATATAGTACATCTCAGTACCCAAACTTATGACAGTAATACTATTTGTATACAGTAATGTATATAGACTTTATTTTATAATATTTGGAGTGGAATATCCTTAAAAGTCTGTTATGGTTAAGTTTTAGATAAAAAAAGTCCATGAAATCATGTTTCTCGATAAAAATTTTTAACCCTTGGTTTACCCCGTCAAATTGTGATTTTCCAAAAAAATGAAAAACACGTCTCTAATTATTTTTGATTTGGAGTATTTTCACCAAGTTTGGAACTAATAGGTCTGTTAAATAACATTTTTTCGGGTATATCACATTACCCGCCAATGGTATATCACATTACCCGCCACTTTTATCAGACGCCAATATTTGGATATTTTAATTTTTAATTAAAAACCTCGACAACAGTTTATCTGAAAGAGTTAATAATCAAAGATATACTAAATAATGCAGGTATATCACATTACCCGAACTTACTCTATAACAGTAACACTGTTTGAGGTTATGAGTTCAAAGACTTTCAGACAAAAAATTGTGACACCAAAGCAGTTAAGAATGGACATAACTCTTTGATTGTCTTAATAAGGTTTTTACTACGATCCACGCCTTCTTCTACACATTTTACACCACATGGCACATTTCCATCACCGGAATAGAACTCGAGGAACTGGAAGATTGAGCACTTTTGGAATGTAATCTGAATGTAATTTCCGTTAAAGTGCTCACTTCGTAGAACCGCCACTGCCTTTCACCCACAGATATGCCGGGAAAGCCCAAACAAATCCAAGTAAATCTTTATATTTCACGCAAAATTTACTCTGAAAAGAGATGAAAACAGGAAAAACACTTTTATTGGCACGACTGGGAAAAGGAATAGAATGAAAATAAAACCGCGCATGCACTCACACATCCACTCATTCTCTAGTACATCCATATGCCTATGAGTTCAAGCACACATATATACGTACATACGCTATGTGATATGTATAGAGTTGGTGAAAAGCGGCAACAAATCCTTTGGAGAACTGACAACCACCGAGAGCCCAGGCGGTGTCTGTGGCGCATGGCGCCTAAGGCTCGCCGCACACTCGCGGCTAAACACACTCGCTCGCAACTAATGCTAACATATTGTGCGCGCCCGTAAGTAGGCAATATGCGCTGCCCATGGCCGCGTCAGTGCCGGTGCGTGTGTGTGTGTGTGGAATTTTCAAGCTGGCAAATCTGCAAAGACACCAAGTGATGGCGGCAGAAGTGGCACTGGGAATGGAAATAGGACTGAGGCAAGCAGCGGCACTGACGGCGGCGGCGGCAACATGCGCGATAAAAGCGGCACACGAGCCGCTACTACTTCACGTATGTAAGCTGGCTGAGTGTCTGACTGACTGACTGACTGGTTCGTTGGCTGGCAAGTGGTTGTGTAATGGACTAGTCAGCGCCACGCAGCGCAATCAGTATATCACTTCGTCTGCGCCATTACGCTGAGTTGCGTCAAGTCGAGTTGGGCTGCGTGCCCCGGCGTGTCTTACACAGACCGTTTACATTTCGGTTACGTTTGCCGCGCTCAACGCGCTGGTCTGCACATTTCACACGCGGCCATAATTCAAAAACAAAATTACCATCAACTGTTGGCGTTGTCGTTGCTGTTCACCTTCAACGCGTTGTTGTTGTTGGTGAAGGCGCTGCTGGTGATGTCCTTCCATTCGCGCGCATTTTTTCCATTTTCCCTTCTATTGCTGCAGTTGTTGTTGTTGTTGTTTGTGCCATTTTTCAGCGCTAATCTAATACAGGGTCGGCGCTCGCTGTCTACGCTTCAACGCGAACGCTTCAGTGCGTCTAGTGTGGTGTGTGCTTTTGCGCACATTTTTCTACTTTTTCGCACCTGCCGGCGCTTAGTGTCTCTGCTTTGATCCTCGCCCGATGTAGCCCGGCGCAAAGTTGTGTAATCTAATGTCGTTTCCTTATTTCACTCTACGCCAGAAATTAAATCGACGCACACAGCGTCGAGTCCATGCTGCGCGCCCCCATTTATGTTTACCTGTTTACTGGTGTCTCTGTGCGGAAAGTGAAATAAAAATTACGTAGAAAAGGTGCTGCCGCCCGGTGGGATGAAGGCAGCCGGCTGCGTCGGCAACACGAGAGCGAACCGTCCCACTCGAGGATAATTGTATTCAACAAGCTGTGGGCATTTAAGGCATTTCATTTTAATGAGAATTTTTTGCTTTATTAACTGCGAGGATATCCCACGCGCTTGGGTTCTTTATTTGGCCGATTTCGCGCAAGCGCCCGTTGTTGCTGGCGCCGTTGTTGCGTGCTATCGTTCAAGAAAAATAACATCATTACACGAGCGACTTAAGACGCACAAAGCTGCTCTGTTCGCGCCCAGAAGGCAGGTTGTGTCGGGCGCATTTGCCTCAAGCAGAAATTCGATAGAAGCGATGGAGCGGAGAGTGGCAAAAAATCTCGATTTGGCCAGCCAACCGGCAAAAAAAATAAATGTAAAATGGTCGGAAAGTGGCAACAAAACATTGTAGCGACAGGCGACCAGCGGGCTTATATAAATTGTTTCAGCTATAATCCATCTCGCACTTAACCCACCATAGCATGTGCTCGCCTCAAGGTCGATTGACATACAGACACATTTTCAAATGGAAAATGTTTTGACAAACGCACCAAAGCAAATAGTGTGAACAAATTTTGTGACTATTTCTTTTTCTAAAGTGAAGGGTTGTAATATTTTTGAAATTAAAACGCCAAGAATTGCGGCCGCAAAAATGTTTGCTAAAAAGTGGGTTTTTTGCAGCTAAAACTTTTTAAGTTTGAATAAAAATCGCTTTAAAAACAAGTAGGACCGCTTCAGTGGATTTCGAAAAACTTAATAATATCCTACACACAGAAAAACTTAGGTCGCACAATAACAACACAATTCGGTGAAGCACCAACGGAGCACCATGCGACATGAAAGGGGTTAAGCAGGCTTGCCAGACTCATTTCCATTATATTGTATAACAAGTTTCTCATAAACGATCGGATGAGGCAGTTAAAACATAAAATATAAATAATTCATAACACTTGAAATTATTCTTCTGGTGTGACCAACTGGAGGAGGCGAGCGCAAAGCAGCGGCGCCTGGAGAGAGCTTTTGCGACAGGCCGTAGCCCGTTAACGGATTATTATGGCCAGTTAAGAAAGTAGGTAAAATTATACCACAATTCACAATTAAATGTATAAAAATGCAAACACTTCAACATAAACCAAAATTGATTTCTGTAAGAAGAAATCTTGAAAATTACACAGCGCTAGTCTGATAGCTTGCAATGCCTGCGAAAACTAATGCAGACACTTCCGCTTTGATTTTGTTTTTGTTTTTGCATCCCGGCCCGTCTCCCTCTCCGAGAATGCCGCGCGCGTCTGCGAAAGGTTAGCTGCAATAAATTCTTTGCGCTCAAATAATATATTTCATAAAAAACTCAAAATGAGCAAACGTAGCGCAAATTTTTTGTCTTGGGAAATCGAAAGTCTTCTTTGTACTTGTGGGAAAAAATAAACAACTGTAGGATGGTTTATATGAGTTTGTTCTATATTTGTTGTATGTTTGTTTATGTTCATTTTCCTCATGTTATAGTGACTTACCGCCTAGACGGGTGCTTGCGATGACTTGTCTCCACGCACTATCCTTTTTTCAAATTCTTGGAGTCTTCGTGCGCCAAATCAAACACAATTGGGTGCTTGCGCAGTTCCAGATCTGCAATCAATTTAAAATGTAAAATATAAATGTCAACTGATACTGATTTCTTAAGGCACCAGGAAAAGTAAAACGCTTAGAAACAACCGACGCGTTGAAGGCACTTAGGGAAGCATGAAGTAGCAGTGTTGCGATTCAAGCGGTTGGTGCTTTGGTTTTGTCACCTACGAAGTAGATAATAGCTCCAGTGTTGACGACAGCGACAACTGTGTTCGGTGTTCGTGCTGTCGTCAAAATAATCGTTTCCATATGAAACCTGCACGAATTCGGATTGGTTCAAATATAGTTTTTCAACTGGTTGCTTGTCAATCATAACTGACTGCAGAACCGATTCGTTTCCTTGGAGTGAACTCATCCTTTTAATATGGCGATGCCTTAAACTGTCCCCGTCTGTATCCACTTGCCAATCCAAAAGCAGTCCTAAGTAAAACATTTTCTAAACCAGTCGCTAAGCAAGTAGTTTGGGAACTAGTTGTTTGTCTGCTAGGTCTTCAACTGGTTGCTATGTGACTCATTTGAGAGTTGCTTGATTTTGGATTTGGACTACATTTCATGTCTAACCAGTTAAAAAACAAAAATAAAATAATATTTCAAGAAATCATTTGATTTAAAAACATATAATTTGATTTCAATTTACCATAATTATTTTTTTTGTTTATACTTTTTTAAATAAATAAATAATTAAATATGTATAAATAACTAAATAAATAAATACACTAATGAAAATAAACAAATAAATATAAATTTATAAATAAGTAAACAAATAATAACTTAATAAATCCATACGTATAAATAAATAAAAAATAACAAATTAATTAATATGAATAAATTAATAAATGTAAAAGAGAAACAAATAAATAAGTAACATAAAAAATTAACATTAATCAATTCATATAAATAATATAAAAGGGAAATAAATTAATTAATAAATAAATATGAATTAGTAAATGAAAAGAATAAATTAATTAATGAAATAATAAATAAACAAATACCTTTTAAAATATCAAAAATCCGTTCTTTTCCGTGCGTTCCATTTACATTGAAGTCTAATATGTATAATTTATATCGACAGAACCGCGCTGGTGTTTTTTTAAACTATGCTCGACAATAACATAATTATTCAGTTATGTTTCCATTTATTTCTTCATTTATTGTTTGCTGGTTATTTTCAACTTAGTTTGCTTATTATTTAGATTTATTAAATTTATTTCTTTTTGTTTTCTATGTCGTCTTATGGTTCTATTATTCTTAACTTTCTTCATAAAAAACACAAACCACTCTTTCCACAATTCAATGTTGCACGTACCCAAGCAAAATTCCAACAAAAATCATTCAAAAAAAAAAATATAAAAAAAAAGCAAACATTTCTATGTCGTTGTTGTAACAAAAGTATTGTAAGATCAGACCTGACAGTATTTTGTTTATTATTTCAGCTCTGTTTTTCGTCTTTCTTTCTTATTTTCATGTGGTCTTCTCGCCTATGAACGCGCACACAGAACCTGAACGAATAGACGCGAACTGACTGACTTCTGCATTCCCTGACAGCTACTTGGACAACTAGTTGTCCAATTGACTACCAAAAACCAGTTGAAGAACAAATGCATTTCGGGAACTATCTGTCTCAGGTCCGACAGGTAACGTTCTGATTCCATATTTTGATAGATAGATTCCGTTTGTGTTCGGCGCATTACAGAAAATTTTAGTTAGTATAAATGTTTTTTCATTTTTAAGTTACTCTTGTATGGCTTAAAAATGGAAGAACCATGCCTCAACTGGAATCAATTCTTCGTTGGAACACCTACATTAACCATACCAAATTTTAATTCGATATAAGTACTTACCTACTCGTTCAAGAGCTAAAGGCTTGATTACACGTAACGAGTAGAGTGACGAGACAGCAACTCGAACGAGTACTCGTTTCGTCTAAACAGTAAGGCGAGTTGTTGATTGAGTCAGTGACCGAGTAAAGTGGCGAGAGAGTCACTAGAATCAAGCCTTAACTTGTGAACCAGGTTACTGAAAGCCAGACGAACGGGCGGGCAGAGGAACGAATTTTGCTAGATCGATTTCCGAGGTGATCCTGACCAGATATTATTGCAATTATTTAGTATTGTAATGTGTGAAAATGAGGTTCGTTTTCCAATTTTGATGTCTGTAATCAGCGCTGGTTTTGTGCTCGACAATTATGAATCGTCCAGTTAGTCAGTCGGGACGAACAATTAATTATTTCTATATTAAGTATGTAGACAAATGTTGTGTATGGCATGTGTGAAAACTAACTCGAAAATCGAGCAACGTATTTCTAAAAAACAGTTAGTCTCAAAGTTTAAATAATTTTGAACTGGTTTTTATTAAACGAAGCAATGATGCATTTACGAATTCAATATCTTGAAATTTCTCCTGTTGAGTGATTGATCCGGTTGATTGATTTGCCACAATCGCGGCGCACAAATCGACACTACACTTCAGTTTTCGCATCTGACAAGCTAAAGCCATGGTGCGAGCTGCCTCCGGAGAGCGACGACGACGAGGACGACGCTGACAGGTGCGAGGTCGCCCCTGATGGTCAGGAGTAGCCGACTGTAAGCGTCAAGCACAATGGCGACCGCGGCGAAGTGCGAGTGACGGCGAGTTCGCAGCGGGAAGGCGGGCGAAGCGGCAGTTAACTGGCAAACGGCGATCGAAGCGGGCGCGGTACCGACGAAGCGTGAACATTTCCCAAAATAATTTAAAATTCCATTCCTTCACCAAATTTAATTGTTTGAATAAACAAACTGTTCCCTTTAATATATAAATAAAAAGAAAATCGTTTCCTTTACATGGTTTTCATTATTTTGGAAAATTAAAATCTGGTGGATCAACGGTGGGTACAAATTTGTATGGGGAAACATGATTTAATAGGTTTTTTGACTTTAAACCTGGTGAAAGCACTTCAATGAGAAATAATTAGGCAAGTATTTTTTCATAAAAATCTAACGGGCTGAATTAGTTGTTGGTTGAGTGAAACTTGCTTTATTGGGCCCATTGACTTTAAACTTACGTGAAAAGCCGCGAGGCGGGGGAAAGAAGAAATTATAAATAAAAGGTAAGAAGAAACGTTTAATAAAAGGAAAAGAAAAAGTGATCTGTAGCTTCTCTTTGCGTGTAACATTTCCACTACGCCTTACGCGTAGTGCTGCTCCAACCTGCTCCGCGCGTCTCGTCACTGCATTCGCTTCGTTGACATTGCGTGTATGTGTGTCTGTGCGATATTACACGGAGAGAGATATTATATGAGAAGACAATCCACATGATGCACCGAAACGGTCTTACTACTGATATCACATATCACATGCGAACAATACGGAAACTGCGGCGCTGTATGTGTGTTGTTGCCCGTCAGTGTGCGGCAGTTGTGCAAAGGTCGAAGTGCCGTTTGGGTGCCGGACATTATTAAAGTCGATGAGTTGTTGGGATTATGATAATGAGTTCATTAAATCACGCACAGACACCGTGCGAGCGCTATCTGACTGACTGGCTGCCGAGCGAACTGAGGGCAAACTGTTGGCTGTTCTGGCCAGCTTTTTTGGGTTTGCTGCACGCAGCGCCTGTTGCTGAAATCGTCTCGACCCCTGTCTCGGTGCTATAATTAATTATTAAGATTACATTTAACGTATTCACTTTGCGGTTTATTGATTTGTGTGTCTTTATCTGCGCATTTCACCGCCAATAACTTCATGCGTGTGTATGTGTGTGTGTGTGTATATGTGTGTGATTGGCTACGATTTATTGCGTGGGTAAGGTGAATTTATTGTTGGCAGCAATTTGATGCGTGTCGTCATTGCGCCGCATACCTTTCAGTTAATTACTTTGCAACATTTTCCTCGTGCGCTTTTAATTTTACACAAAGGACGCAGTGTGCCATAAACTGGTTTCCGCTGACAAAGGGCGGCCAGAGCGACAGCAGTGACACGGCGCCCGAGCTGCACTGAAAGCAGAAGAAGTGCAATTTGAAAGCGCAAACAAAGCGACACAGCTCAACGCCACTCAGCGCTGCAGCCGAAGTGGGCCTAGCAACCCGGCCCGCCCCGGCTGCGTCGTCCTCTAATTATGTTTGTTTGAAGTGCGGCACTTCATTTGCGACGCAACTCTTGACTTTTGCTCATTTACGGCGTCTTAGTGACACAATGTTTCGACGGTGCCATGGCGACACTGTCGAAGAAGGAGTAGCGGCTGCGGGTAGGCGACAGCCACAGGTTGGAGCGCGCAAGTGCCAGCATCGGTGTGCGCTGAGGTGAGGGACGCGGCAGCCGCTGTTTCCATTTGTTCTTTGTTGTCGACGCGTGTTTGTGTTGTGGTTGCGCAGTCAAGGTGATGATTGCTCATAATTACTCGAATGCAAATTGCAAACTGCACACAGCCGAGGTAGGCGACGGCGCCAACTGGGGAAAGAAAAATTATAAAATAAGCGCACTAAAATGGGCAACTAATTACAAGATGCAGCGCAAAGGGGCGACGTTCACAAAGCGCACATCCCTGGCATGCAGTTTGTGTTCTTTTCAAAGCATTTAATTGCTTCAAATTGGCATCTACAATGCAAATGGTGGAGCGGGCGAGGCACAAAACGGCTGCAGATTTTCGAAAAGTGTTCATGTTATGCAAAGGAATCTTACGAACAGAATTTCGCCATGAGGCTATTAAATGTTTTCATTAAGGAATAAGTTTGCAATACTATCTGTCAATAAAGTGACGGGAATCTGTAATTCAAATTTGTTTTTTATGTTTTCCACCGCAATTTGGTAGCACTGTACTTAATTATTGTGCCAAACACAATCTCGATCTGTCAACCATTTACAGTAGCTCGGTAAATTTGTTCACCTCAGTAGTGTATTTTTAGGTAAACTTAAATTGAATTTCTTAAGCTAAACCAATTTGATCCCACAGACACGAGTTGAGGACAAAAGACGAGTTGAGCCCGAAGAAACTACATCAAGGTCTCTCAAAAATCGAGATGACTCGAGACTCTTTGCTTTCATTCAATATTGGAGTTTATTTGGCTTTACTGAAACATTTTCGTACAAAAATTGCTCAGCAACAACCAGATTTATAGAAAAATAGCGCCTTTGCATAAAGCTACGGTTAAGGGAGAATTGAAGTGAAAATTAAAGTATCCAAATTTGTTCGTGACATCAGTACATCACAGTGATTCGCTCTATAGACAAAATTGATAGGTGAAACTCCATCTAAGAAAACCCCAAAAAAATCTGTGCAACAAATTAATTAGTGTGTATGTGCAAGAGTCAAAGCTGCCTAAAGTCGAAACTTTTTTCACAAAAAAATGTAAACAAATGTTTTCTGTTTTCAGTCTATTGAAGAAAAAAGGTCTTACAAATTCATCGTTAGAAGAAGAAAACTTTCAATATTTCTATAATATATATATATATATTTTATATTATATATATATATATATATATTATATATTTTTCTTCAAAATTTGCAGGGCTGACGTCTTCTACTTCACATTTAATTTAAAACATTTTTCAAAATTAAAAACCTAAAAATTGGCAAAACTTAGAGGAAAATATCTAAAAAGTATGTGAAAGTATTTTCTTGGTTTTTTTTTTTATTATTGTATTAGAAGCATTCTTTCATTATCGAATAATGTAAACACATCCACCGATATCTTCCGATCTCAGAAAATAATTCAATTTGAAAAGTGGTCTAAACACCTATTTTTCGACAAAATTTAATTGTTTCATCCCTGAAAGTAAGCAATCAACATGGAAAATGAAAAAATGCAAATGCAAATGCAAAACATACATATATTATTATCATTTTTATTGCAAAACTAAAGGGTCTTCATTCAATTTATATTACTCTTTGCAATTATCAATATTGAAGTAACCGATTAAATGTAAAATCTAGCCAACACATTTGTTGCTATAGCTAACTAAAATTGACGAAAATTGCAAGTTTAAGGGGCACAACTAGTTTGACCGCCTGAAAAAAAGGAGATTTTTGTGATTTTTGAATTTTGTGAAGTATTGCTTCGAATGTTTTAAAATTTTGCAGATATATTTATGCATAAATAATGAATACAAAGTAATTTTTTCAAATGAAAATATTCGATTTTCAGCAAGTTATCCGCCATCTCCTGAGTCTTCAAAAAAAAAAGGTTCTCCCACTGCAGCAGTGATTGTAGCCTTCGCAGTGCCTGAAATCAAAAAAACCAAAAATTTTACTTAACTAGGTTATATTTCCTATACAATGACCCTCGGTTGTAAAAAAAAAATAAAAGGCAACAAAATGGCGGTTTTTTGAAAAAAAAATTCAAATTTTGCTGAAAAATCTGATGGTTTCTGGCCTGGCATAATTATACTTTTCATCCTATCATTAAACTGGAGGGTCATTGTATGGAAAAACAAATACACAATAAGCTAAAAAAAGACCCAAGTCGATCGGATGATTTGTTATCAAGTTACAGCTGCGGCAAATTTGAAAAATGTAGTTTTGAGAAAAACGCGTTTAAAGATAAAAGTACTGGTTTCATTGTACTGAGAAGCTGCTATGTAGAAGGCTGTAACTCAGAAACTATTTAAGATTTTCACTTAAGATTTTAATATGTTATTTTTAAAGGTATATATTATCGAAAAATGCAAAAACAAAAAAAACGAAATTTCCAAAATTTCAAACTAGTTGTGCCCCTTAAGTCTCAGGGATTGCCAAACTACAAAATACAGAAATCAGAAAAACAAAATGGAGATTTAAATTCAGCAGACCAGGGGCGGATTAAAAAAAATTTTTCGGGGGGTTTCAAAAAGTTTCTTTAATATTCATAAAATACCAAAAATTCCTTTTAATTTGTATGTAGTTTGGAAGTAGATCCTAATATTTCGGGGAGTTCAACCCCCAAAACACCGCCTGAATCCGCCACTGCAGCAGACCATGATTAACTAGTATACAAAATTTTATTGAGTACAGACCACTCCTTTTAGTTATGTCCCGCGGTTGTATGGAATCTAATCTGTGCATTGGTTTCAAAAGTCACTTCAAAACAACACAAACCAATACAGGTCCTGGATTTAAAAAATCAGTACAAAATAAAGGAATCAACACATGTTTTGGTTGAATCACCACAGGCTCCCACACCCACAACACCATCGAACAACCACCGTATTCACTACATCTGATCCCGTGTAACTCGCAACTACAATAATGACTACGAGTACAATTAAATACTCGATTTGACTCAACTGTAGCCATGGAGCAAAATTCATTGAAGCAGCTTAATGCTTAATGGCTACAAAATAGTTTGGCATAGAAATAAATTCACGGTAATTTATTGACAGAATGCATTTAAAGCGAAATATCCATCGAAGGGTGATATACATATATGTAGTGTTCCATTGTTTCGCCTTGAAACAAAAATTAATTTTTTTTCTTTTAATTTTAGTCGGTTTATAGTTGAAAAATCTTGCTTTATTTTATCTATTTCCTTAACACTTTATTTTACTTCATTTGGTCGTTCTTAAATTCTTTATTTCTGATCTACCAATCTTTTAAATTCCAACTGATATTAGAAAAAAGTCACAGTCGATCAAGCATTGTGAGCTGACGACTTACGTACTTTTGAAACTTTGTCGGAACACTAAGAATAAATTTCACACATCCAACGCCGGCATTCGCTTCATTTCATTTCAAGTCAAATCCCTCAAAGCCAACACTAATAAATTACCCTGAAAAATCGAGTAATTTTCCTACTTCAAAACTCGGAATGACTTTTGCGAGTTCAAAACAAAATAAACGTTTTTGAATCCTTTGCATTACAAACTTTGTCCTAAAATAAAAATAAAGCGAAAATAAAAGAATAGAATCGAGTACGAGCGCCGGCAGAATGTAATTGATTTCTGCCCGCAACTTTTTCCAAAAGTAATTTTACTGCTTCACTACGCTTGAAGCATTTCCTCAAATTGAATTTTACTGGCGTGCTGCCCCGCTCGCGCGTCGTTCAGCAGCGAAAGCCAAAAACACGACACAACCTCAAGCAGCGAGCAGTCGAATAGTCCTAGAGAGAAGGAACGACATATGTATATACAAGCTCACATACAAATATACGTACACACACACACACACACACACATAATAGGGAGGATCGCTCCATTCCGCGAAGAATTTATTCAGATAAGCAAAGGGGGAAAAAAAATAATAGAATAAGCAGGAAAACCAAAACCAAAACGGTTGAAAATATACGTCAGCTGCTCTCATCTCACACAGGCTTTTGCGTTCCATGGAGACGAAAAACCGGCCAATGAGGAGCGTGCCTCGCGACCGGCACTTGAGTTAACCAATATCGTTTAAGCCAATTGATGTGGCAACAAAGTCGAATTGAATGTAAATTTATTCCCGCCCCGCGCTGGACTGCTGTGGGCGAAAGTCGAGCCCACGCAAACGGCCGAAATGAGTTTGTCCAAATTATTAGATTTAATGAGCAGAATATAATATTTCAATCGGCGGCAGCTGCCTGCATCAGCGGCGAAAGACAGCGGCTGCCACTCGAAGGAGCAGCAGGATTTATTTAAATATTCCACGATTTCGATCGTTTAAAGTAATGTGGAAACATTTGTATATTGCACAACATTTGTACGGGCACCACTGGGCGTATGCGCAACATTCGACATTGGCCGTCCGAGCACGCAACGATTTTAATATCGTACTTAGCAAATATCTCCTAGCCGGCTGGCACTGATTGCGCGCTCGGCCTACTGTCGACATAATTACAATACCTCATACTTCAACAACAATCAGAGTTGTGGCTGTTGCTGGTTGGCTGCTATTGAAGGCGTAATAAATTGCTCTTCATACGTCATTAAATTCAGCTACGTCGCTGCGAGCAGCCGGCCGGCATTAATACAATATAAACCGCTCGCATTAATGCCAACCAACCGACCGCTCAGCCGGCACTCCTCCTCCGCCGGGACCGTCTCGCATGTGCTGATTAAAGAGAGCACCTGTGTATCGGACATACGTGTGGCATGTGCCATCGACATGAGCTGTGTGCGAACAGGTTGTGTGCTGGAAACACGGATTGATCATTGTGACATGATTTGTTGTTGACCGCAGAGCACTGCGACCACACGCTCGGTTATGAGCGCATCTTGACACACATACACACACACACACACACACGTACATAAACGGCTATTCAATTAAATTCGTATTACATTATTTTTATTTTGAGTACACAGATACTGAACTTATTTCGTATGGCAATCATTTCGACATAGATTTCGTCGTAGTCAGAGTCAAATGGTTTATGAGAACAACTAACGTTGTGTTCAGCAGTGTTGAACTTAATTTATTGTAATAGAAATATAACTAACATATAGACATACAACAAAGACTAAATGACCACTTGCTACATGAGTGGAAAAGCCTCAGGGTTTCATGCCAAAACCTAATGTCGTGTTTCAAGTATTTCCATGGATCTTAGGTGAAGAAAATTTCTTTATTATTGATACTACCCTCTCTCCCTCTGACCAAAGGCAACCGCCTTGCAGATTGACAAACAAGATTTCTAGTAAAAACACCATACAGGACCATTGCGTTAGTTCCTGAAAAGGTATGGGTTTGGGATTTTCAGTGTTGAATAAGTAGCTTGTTGACTGTTGCTGTAAGAAGCCACATACATGTAGAATGAATGAGAATAGAGATATACATATTCGATCCGATTTGTGTTTACTTATGATTTATTTATATAAAAGTTTTATATGCAAAATTTTAGCCAAACGGGTATCGAAAGACGTTTAAATGTTGGTCTGTGCATAGGTGAGCCTATGATGTTGTATGTTTAGACCAAATCGCCCCTTTCAATGTCTCCGCTTATGTAGTGTAAGCCGTTAGCAACAAAAGCTTTTGTCCTCTTGTTGCGCAGCAATCACGGCCTCGGCCCTTTTTTCTTTTTACGTTGTTTCGTCACTTGATCATCAGACGGCAACGAAGCAGCAGCACGTAAGCAACAATAAAACATAAACGAAACGCATCAACCGTGGGTTCCTACTTTTTTGTGGCTTTTGGTAATTGGTGTCCATCCCGTAAGTATTGCGCCGCAATATTATATGCATCTCGTTATTGCAATTTTTCTAATATAATTCGATTTTCGCTTTTTCGAAAAGCGAATTGTTTAAATTTTCGAATGACATTTTCAGAGAACATAGGCAAAGTATAGCAATTACAATCTACTGAAACCATGTCATAAGTTTTCATGAAAATTATCGCAGAAAGCCTATTGGAAATGTTGTTACCAGTGGGGGACACAGGATTTCAACTTAAAGGCTCAATACCAGTTAACCATACCATAAAAAAAATCCAAAAATTTATGAAAAATACTATATTGGGGGTGTTTGAACGGCTTCCACCCTTGCGTGGGCGACTGGTTGGTACTGAAGTATCCAGCTGGTGCGTTTCTGAAAAAACACCTGCCATGAAAATATCGATAAGAGAATGTTGCGCATGCTCTATTAAACTAGTTGCACTACTGTGACCTATAAGGAAATCTCAATCAGTTCGAGCACCTGCTTGTTCCATGGCGAACATGACGTCGAGAAGATGGAGGTTGAACGGGGTGAACTAATCCCTGCATCGAAAACCTATGCATTTGGCTTGGGGCCATAGTAGATAAAAAAAAAAAAATTCTATATGGAAATCGATGGGCGATCTAAGCACCCCTGTGATGAAAGGACTAAGTATGTAGACTAAGTCCTGTCGCTCGAGAAGGCGAACACAAAGTAGAAGAACCTGAAGAAAAAAGTGTTTAGCGAGCCGAATTGCGACTATGCTTTGTTAGGCACTAATTGTTGTATGTGTAGCAACTAAAAAATAACTCTACTACGAAATCGCTGGAAAAAATCATTGAAATATTGCGAGCGCTTTTGATACCTGGCAAAAATGGGTTCATTACTTTTCACTTCACTTAAACCTCGATTAATTCAATTACTTTTGGAAAAAAGATTTTTCCATTATACTCGGCCAGCGTTTGATGTGGTTTCTGTAATGATGCATGCTTCGAACGAACTGATTTATCGCCCGAAAGTCACCTGCATGAGTGTATGCATGTACATATGTGTGCATGTGCATGGTTGATGCAGGTCAAGCGATCCAGCTGTGCAGATATTTGTGTACCAAGAGCACTCGAATTTAAGGCCGCCTAAGTGTACTTGCGCACAATGTGCCCAAAATGAGACGCCTAAAGGTAGACTACAAACACTGTGGCACTGTGTATGAGCAAAATGGGATAAATGAGATAAAACGAAATTTTTTGTTTTATGTGCAGCGCTTCTCATTTAAATTGTTGAAACATTTTTCAAACCAAATCAAAGTTTTGCATTTTCTATATTTGCCGATTCGATGTTGCAATAATTCGTTTAGTTTCGAGCATTTAATCGCAGCCACGGCAGCGCAAAACACTAAATCGCTTAATTGAGTTCAAACTGAAAGCGTGTGTTCATAATATTTTCAGTTGGTTGTTTTTCGTACGTTGTGTTCAGTTTTTATTCCGCCGTCGCCGTTTATTTGTGCTGTTCGATTTTTCGATTTTTTGCTGTCGAGTTGCGGTTGTTTGGCCGAAACGGACCAGGTCAGTTTAGTCCCACATCAATTACAGTAATTGTTTTGGTTTTGAATTGAGCCCTTTTACTATAAATGATTCTCCATCATGGCGGACACAGCTCGAGGACCTGCAGTGAGCACTGTGCGCAGGAAATCAGCGCGAAATATTTATTTTCCATTTGATTGCTATAACTTGGGTTTTGATGAAAACAAAAATCTGTACTGGGGGCAATCACTCAAACTAAATGGCTGCAACTTTTGATTTTTGGAGGCATTGGTATGTAAGTGAAAGGACAGAATAATGGGATTGAAAAACAACTGGTGACCCAAATGGTTTACGAAAAGCAATAGTTTCATATTTGTTAAAGTGGGCAATTTGCTTTACACCAAATTTAAGTTGCATGCCTGATGAAGCTGGTTGGTGCGTTGGAATGCGCGTTTGACGGAGAAAATATTCAGAAACAGGGTTTAAGAATTAAAACTTGTGGAGACCTGAATTAATCGTATCAATGTTGGTTCGTTCGTTTTCCGCCAATCAACGCAATGTTTTTTATTCCGTTAAATGTTTACTCTTGTTCCTTGAAGAATTTGCGAACCGACGAACCACCAAACCGACTCCATTCCGCTTTTATATATTCCGCTCTGCCGACGATACGAATTATTTATGTTCATCATTCTTTATAATTTTTGTTTTTAAATATGTAATTTAACAGAGATATAAAAAAAGAATCTTCAACATTTTTTTTTTATAAATATTTGGATGTTAAATAACTAACTAAGCTAATGAACAGCTTCGTTCAGTGAGGAGAAGCGAGGAAAATTTCAAAAATACTATCCAATTATTTTCCCGATTCCTCCACACATTTTTTGCGCGTTGTTTTTTTTTAACATTTACATTAAATTCCTAGAAAGCGCAAGAATCATACAGTGGAAACACTAAATAAAATTATCAATAAACAAATGTTTACACCGGCAATGTTAACAATGGGAGAAATGCAGCTGCTGCTGCCTATAGCCATAAGAAATTAATGCACACAAAGTTTTGTACATACATACGCATGTCATTATGTCGCAAAGTATCCCTGCAGGAGCAAAAAACTCAGTTACCAAAAATAGCTAACCAAAAATTACTAATTTGCAAGATCACACAACTCACGAGTGAAGCGGTACATTCGACTACATGGCCGGTTAGATGGGCTTCTGAGGAACACGATGAATTGGCGATCAAAATTCGAACCCATTCAGCTATCACCGAATACCCATTCATATACTTTACTTGATTTCTTTTGCGAACTCTGGCTGCAGCACAATGCCTTTTTTTAATCTCCATTTCATGTGCCAATGCCAGTGCCTTTCCAGAATTGGGCTAAACCTTTTTGCCGCACGACTCAATTAGACTGAAAACAGATTCATCACGGAATCCTCATGGCTCTCAGCGCAATAATTCAGGCGAGCTATTACAATGAACTGCGAATGCGTGTTGAAACAAGGAAAGCTGCCACTTTAACCTAATCCTAACTAAAACTAAACTTACCCAACACTTTCGAATTCGTATAACACACGTAAGCACACATGCATACATATGTACATCACACACATGCTTACGGTTTTGCATGTTGGGCCTCATGACAGATATGTGATCGATTCAGATTTGTGATCGACTCTCAAATGGACACAGTTGAACATAATTTTTCATTTATATAAAGACATTAATAAACTAGAGAAGGTGAAGAAGAAGTGTCAAAAACAATCACCTGACAAGCAAATCAATCAGAAACGGCCACTATAAATAAATCCACCAAATCGATTTGGCATTCAATCAACAATAAAGCCAACTGAATGGAAGAGTCATCTTGAATTTAGCAAACCTTGAAGTATTTGCATCAATAAAATAAAGGAAAATTCGAATAAGAAAAGAAAAATGTAGTATTTAATTTTAATTTATTTATTATTATTTATTTAATTTAAATAACATTTCCTGCAGGGATAACTTACGCACAAATGTTCGCAAGTACTACTATATATGTGTGGCTGCAAGTGTGCGATACAACCATACAAATGTTTTTTAATAGTGATTTAGTAGTGGTTGCGGCATCTCTAAACGAGCGCATCGTGAACGTATTAATTAATTTTGCATCCTGCGAATAACGAAACTTTGTGTTCTAAAGCAAACAACCAAATTTTAGTTGCGTGAACACTGTGCAGCTGCTTTGCTTGCGCTGCTCTTGGCGTACACACTTTAGAACTTTAGAACTCTAGAACTGATATCGACGTTTACACGTTAGAATAGCATTGGAAAAACGGCAACATTGACGAAACTGGATTTCAGCAACGAAATATCGTCATACTCATATGTATGTATGTATGTGTAGTGCTTGGGGCCATTTCAGTGGCTGTTTTTAGATGTTTTTGAAGGCAAAACTTGAAGCTTTTACTTCGGCTGGCAACTGCTATCGAGTTAAACCTCTTCACTTCCAAGTATTTCCAACTCTTGTCCATTGCCTTGTCAGTCAGATAAGACAGCAAAGTCCCGTATGACTCACCAACATCTGCAGAATCTCTATGTGAAGGTCGTTTCCTGGAGTTTATTAGCTGACAACAGGAGCAACCGTGGTGCCTGCGTGTTTTGGACATGATCAACCAAGTTGACAAGCGTCCTTCTACGCATGAAATCGTATCCAATTTCTTCTACATATGTATATGTTTAAAAGAAATTTCAATTATCTTATATTACTTAACTTATATTAGAGTTGATTACTTATAAATTACTGAAATTACTAACCTATTCGTAGTGCCACGTCGCACAGTGTTGCGAGTTCATATAGCGGAGTGACAAAAATAGAAGGAGTGGTCGTACATAAATGAAATTCGATATACAGTTATTATATGAGTAAAGAACTTACTGTGCAAAATTTCAATGCTTTTTTCGTACAAACCCAAAAGTTGACAACCTAACTACGACACTTGTATTGGAGGCGCCCTCTGGTGGTAAATTTTTTAACTTTAATGAATTTTGTATTTTTTGCACTTAGGAATGTTGACGATTGTTGAATAAATCATTCAAATCGGTTCAGTAGTTTCTCAGATACAATGTTTCCTCGCTTACTTTAGTACATTTACATTTACAAGGATATAGCGATTAGGTGTGTATAGAAAAAACATTCGGAAGGGAAAATAAATGGGGGTCAGTCTTACATATGGTACGTCTGGAACCAAACTGAGAGCAGCGGTAGCCCATTTTCTAAAAACGATGATATTGTATGGGAGCCTCATTAAAGGTTAGAGATAAGAGGTAGATATGTTCGAAAGAAATATTCAGGAAGAAAAATTAGTCGGAGTCAGTCCAAGCTTTTAACCCTCTAAGAGCAACTTCTGAGCAGCTGTGGCACAGTGCTTCGACTCCATACAAAATTGGGGCCAAAATAGAAGTAGTATTCGAAATTCGCTGAAAATTTGCAAATATGTAGTTAAAAAAATCGAATATATATGTTATAACCGATTATTTTATCACCACCGAGCCCAAACCGCTGGAGCTATAATAATGAAATTTGGTCAATAGTTGTATTTTAAAAAGTCAACCCTTAAAAGGGAGCGAAAGGAGGTGGTGAAACTTATATGGACGGACATTGTTTTTTGGTCGGATTGTTTTAAAATTTTATATATATATACTAAAAAAACAATAACAAAATACGTATTTCAGCGTTTTTCTAAATTCGACATTTAGAGGGTGGAAAGAGAGCGTTGAAGTTGCTTAAAGTAAATAATTTTTTGTTTGATATCCGTAGAGCTTAACATGGAGATGACACAGCTATGAATATGCAATGCACTTTAATTTATAACGGCGAGACTATTAATGAAATTATTCTTCAAAATTAGACCTTCCTCATTTTTTTAGAATAAGTATATCAGCATTAAATCACATTTTAGCAAACAAATTCCATAATAATAAAAAACAAATGGGATAATATGGCTCACATTGGGTTAAGCCAAGCCGATTTTTTAAAAGAACATTCATAATTCGCGGCATTGACTTGGTTACACATTTTGGTCGCAATTTTAACTTAAGCAATTTCTGTGAAAAAATCATACATTAGTAGTACAGAAATATAATATTATTTTTCAAACGCGCAAAAAGACCCAAAATTTTTTTTTTGCTGACGAATTGGAGTCCATTTGATTTTAATAGCCTTTCTAAATTTGGTTATATTTCATTTTTATTGATAAAAAATTTGTTTTTGAAAATTCGTAAAAAAATATTTACACTAAGCAAAAAAAAAAACGATCAGCTGTTCCGCTTCTATCAATGTAGTTTTAATATTAAAAGGAAGTGGTGGCCTATCTACAAAAATATATTGTCTACAATTTTTATATTATTTCATTTTTCAACTTCATAATTTTTTGTAAAAATATATTCGACTTTGACAGGATCCTATCCCAATCACGAAAAAAAAAAGATATTTCGGATTCAGCTTAATTAAACAATTACCTTTAACATTATACTACGTTCGTCAGAATCCGCAATAATTGTTTTTCTTCTTTTGTCCACTCTCGAAGCATTGTGCGACGGGTCTCCTAGCAACATAAGTTCATCCTCGGCTATTCTGCGCCTCAGACAGCCGCCTTGCTCTACCGTATCCCACCAACCATTTCGTAGGTCGGGATGAAAATTGTGTGTGTTCTGGTTGAACAAGATCCTGCCCCGAGTCAGTGTACTCAGTTCAAGACCAGAGACAACCATGCAAGGATTTAAAAACTTCGGTATTATGCCTGTTGCAACAAATTTGAGTGAAAGACTTTTAATGGCTCTTCCGCTAAGATTTAAAACGAATTTTATTTCTCATATTTTCAATAGCTTTGCGTAAAAGTCGGCAACGACTGAAAACTTATTGGAATGAACGACATACGAAAGCGAACGAAAGCGAAGCGTCCAAAAGAGAACTGCTACGAGTTATCGTAAATTAGGGAAACACAAAGCTTTAAAATCGACTCTGTATCGAGTCAGTACTTCTACTCAGTCCGAATAGTAGTCAGCAGCGAGACTTTTATTTGGTATCGCAATAACGAAATGAACTTTGTAGCTGCACATTTATCGACTCAATACTTTAAAAGTCATTGTAATACGTTCTACAAAATAATTTTACAAAATTATACTTCGAACGGCAGCCGCCGTGGCTCAGTTGGTTAGTGCGTTGGACCGCGAGTCGAAGGCAGCAACCTCAGGTTCAAATACTGCCTGTAATAACACCTAAAAAAAAAAAATAACGGGAAAAACTCGTTTTCTCTTTCGGTGGCTGTCCTCTCAGCTGGAAATGGCAAACCTCTGAGAGTAAAAATTGCTTATGAAAGAGCTCCCAACCTGCCGTTCGGAACCGGCATAAAACTGTAGGTCCCTTCCACCCGCGCGCAAATTCACACGCACAACACGGGTGGTTGCGGGAAGCTAGGCCTTAGTCTCGCGTAAGCGGGCTGTCGTGCCAGTCAATCATCAATCATACTTCGAAATATTTGGGAGTATATGTTTTAAATTAAACACACGGCCAGTTAAAAAAGCTTTTTTCGATAGCAAATATAAATTTTAGCAAAAAGGATCTTTAAAAATAAGTAAAGTTGTTGTCGATAACAACCCGACGTTTTTAAGAATCACAGATGTGATTCCTTAAAATCGCGATTCTTTCCATCACTAATTTTTAAAGTATTTATTGCTTATACATAAATGAAGTTAGACAATGTCGATCGTTCTCTCATGAGCCAAACGGGAATGGCCAGAAGAATGCTTTCAGCAGCAGTCGGTGTATAGTTTCCCATTGTAGTTACAGTAGTTTTGAGCGTTTTGTTTACTCTGCATTGATTGCCAAATAAAATAACTATTGCAAAATTTGCGACCGATTCGCCCCTCCTATACGAGTACATAACTGCTTTTGCCTAATTGTTTTTGCAAATATGAATTTGGCATTTCAATTCCATGGCGAAAATTCTAATTTCAACTTGAATAGGCAGCAAGAGGCAGGTTATTAAAAACTTGCCAGGTCGGCTCAATAAAATGCCGAATTTGCTGCTTTTGTGTGTGTGTGTGTGTGTGTATGGAGGCGCGCATGCGTGTGTGTGTGCGTATCCTTTTGATTATTTCGCTGCCGACGAATTGCGAAAATGGTAAACTTTTTCAATTTAACTGAAAAATTCTGCATTCTGGGTTGTGCGCCTTGCCGCCAACAATTTCGTTTTAGTTCTTTGCACGTTTCGTAGCGTTTTCAAAATTTTGTTTTGTTTCAGTGCCTCACAATTTTTATTTTCGCTTTTTCCTAATGTTAATCTCTGCTTGGTGAAATATGCGAGAATTTCATTTGGTGCATTAAATTACTAAAGCGAGAGACGCACTTGGACCGAATGCGCCACGTGTGTGTATGTGTACGTATGTATATGTATGTACATATGTGAATGTGTTGGAGAGAGGGCGGGGGGAGATGTGTTTTTGTTGGTTTGCTGAAGTGTGGTTAGTGCATTTCATTACAGGCCAACCATTTTTGCAATTCGGCGTGGCCATATTTCTGACCTCATTTATTTGTCTTTTTGTGTGTTGGCTTTTACTATTTGCAGTGACGTATACGGATTAGAGGTTGGTAGGGTATGCGCCTATATATGCGCATATGAAAACGAGCAGCATGTGAAGTTACGGTCGTTGAATCGTCTGCTAACAGGCTGGTGCCCAAAACAGAAAGAGGTTTAAGCTGACCTGTTTTGCAAGCAGTTAATCAAAATTCGAATTTTTAATGAAGTGCATGGCGGCTGAGATGTCGACAACAGAAACTAAACTCTATATGGTCAAGGAAGGTGCTTAATGAAGACCAAAGAATCTAAAAAGCATTAGGAAATCTCCTGACGAAAAGACTGTACAATGTCCCACACATGATGTGTGTACCCAATCACATATCTACATACCACAGGAAACAACTGAGCAGACAAATAATAAAAAATTATTACTTCTATCACTGCTTGATTGTCTTCTTGAAGGAACATGGCAGCGCAACCGATGCGGGCAATAATGGACTGAAAACTCAATAAAATCATCATGACTTTGAATAGACGCCAGACAACGTCACTTAACACAGGTTTAGGCAATCGGACTAACAATTTTTATAACCAACCCGACATGATTTTCGTCTCTAAAATATTGAATTATAAATATGAATAACTCAGTAGGTATTTTGGGTCACCTTCACCAACTGATTCATAACCGAATTTCAGGAATAAATGATTTAAAGTACTCTGGCATTGAATTCAAGGTATAACAGAGTAGTTGAAGGCAGAAATATAGAAATAGTGAGTTTTTGTTTAAATTTGTATTTTTTTCGCTGATGGCAGTTACAAACAAATAAAACGTCGCCTGTGTCTTCCAACACCTCCGCCACTTCCCATTTTCTCCGATTTCTGACTGGTGCACCGCATAAAGTGGCCGAAATATGTTTGTATTTAGTCGCTCAAAGTGCATTTAAAATTCGGCTGGTGTACCAAGTGAGTAAATAAACGAGTCGGGTCGAGGTTTCAATGCACTGCAACTAATGAACTGTTACTGAGAGGTTGATTTTAGAATGGCAGCACCAATTGAGGCACTCAATCTGTGCATATGCACATTTACTTCTGTATGTAGCATAGTCGTAACCAAGGGAGGTGTCTGAACCCCCATGGCCTATCATTGATCAATATTCTCAATCACTGTGTAGCAAAACGGGTTTTCACTTTTAAAAATTTACAAAAATAATAACAACACAGTGTTTCTGGCAAAACCGATTTTTTTTTCATAATACTACTCTTCAGACTCAATACAGCGATCTGCATGATCTTAAAACATGTCGACTGAGCCTTTTAGGGCCTCCTCCAGAATGTCCTTCAGGTACAAGCCTGTTGGATGGTTTCTGCATCCTCAAAACGTTTTCTTTTCGTCAGAAAATGAATTTTTTCGAAAAGATTAAAGTCGTATGGTGCTGCATCAGGAAAAACGGGGAATGGTTGATGAATAAAAGGCAACTGTTAGTCAAAAAACCAGTCACAAGTGTCGATAAATCAGATGGCGTCAGTCAACTTGTGCAGATCAAACCGTCCACACACTTTTCGATAGCCAAATTCTGAGTTAAAATGTGATAAATAGACGTTTTGTAAATGTTCAATTCCCTGTCCATGAATTTCAATAAAGATTTTGAGTGATCTTTGATGAATTCACACACAGTGTTAATGGAATCTGTGGTGATTTCAGTTGGCCAACATGTTGGTCATCATTTATGTTCGTAAGACCGTTTTTCAATCACTTATACCAATCATGAACTCTTCCATAAGTTAAACAAAGATAAACAGTCATCACCATAAGCTTGGTTCATCAATTGAAATGTTCTGGTTAAATTTTAACCAAATTTAAAACCAAACTAAATATTGGCTCTTTGTTCGATGATCACTTTTGTACCGATGACACAAACATACTTTCACTTCAGACGTTTTAACTTCTCTTTCAGTGAAACAAAAACTATGAAATTTTGACTGAAAGTCAGGAAACAAATGTAAATTTCCAATGCAAAGGTGGCGCCATCAAAAAATGCCCTATTTGAAAAATACAGTTTCCTTTAGAAAGCACGAAATACTAAACTGTTTGGATTAGGAAGTTTTTTGCCTGTTGAGGCACCATGTTTCTAAAAAAAAACAATAAAACAACAAATCAAAGTGTTATTTGGAAGAAATCTAATACGGTGGAAGGGTGCCACTGTTTTATGCCGCATTCGCGCGCCAAATTGGTCGAATTTTTGTCGGCGATTTCTTTGCTCCTGGACGATTGTCATTGACGGCGGACAAGGCAGCTGCTACCATACCAAAATATAATCAAATATTTAAATGTGTGTGTGTAGAGTTCATAGTACAATGCCTATGTGCGGCCGTTATGTCGTCACTTCCAAGCCTCCATATCTGCCTTGCTCGACTAAATTGTGTACTGGTTCATGCGTGTTTTTCTTGCTGCTGTTTTAGATTTTCATACTGCTGTATTTAGTCAGCTTAGTAAATATTTAAACAAGTGTCCTGGCTGCATTCGTGCCGGTGCTGCAGCGCTTTTCCGAAGCATGTCAAAGTTTAAGCCTTTCCGCAGCCGCCGCGTTAGCCAATGAGAGACAATAAGGCGGAAACACACAGTTTTATAAATTGTTGGAAACGCCTATTAAGTCTGTCAGTCCGACTTCGGCGGTTCACGTTGCGCGCGGTCGTCGATCGATTTGCGTGACATTGGAAACTGAACGACAGCGACGTTGCGATATGTCCCGTTTTGGTTCGACGTGCGCCGGCTGATAGTTCAACCGAACGCACAGTGATTCGACTCCATACAACCGCGGGACAAAGTTAGAAGGAGTGGTCTGTTCTTAATAAAATTTGGTATACTAGTTAATCATGGTCTGCTGAATTGAAATCTCCATTTCGTTTTTCTTAAACTGTTGTATTTTGGCAATGCCTGAGACTTAAATTTGCAAATTTCGTCATTTTTGGAGAGCTATAGCACCAAGTATGATGGGTAGATTTTTCAGATTTTACATTTAATCGGTAACGTCAACATTGATAATTCCAAAGAGTAACAGACATTTTCTTAGGACCCTTTAGTTTTGCCATAAAAACAATAATAATAGATGTATGCTTTGCATTTGTGCAATTTTTTTAATTTTTCATGCTGATCGCATACTTTTAGGGATAAATAAAATACATTTTGTCGAAAAATTCAAATTGATTTATTTTCTGAGATCGGAAGATATCGGAGGATGTAATTACGATATCCGACAAAAAAAAGAACATACTTTCACATACTTTTTAGATATTCTCCTCCAAGTTTTGCCAATTTGCAGATTTGTAATTTAGAAAAATATTTTGAATTAAAAGTGAATTAAAAGCCTCAGCTTTAGAAATTTTGAGAAAACATTAAAAGCGAAAATGGCCACATCATTTCTTAATCTATATTGAAAGTTTAAGCAACTTCTTGGTAACCATGTATTTTTACAATTTTTTTTACTCAATACACTAAAAAACAGAAAATATGTGTTTCAATTTTTTTGTGAAAAAAGTTTCAACTTTGAGCCGTTGTTGCACAGATACTAATTAATTTTTTGCACAGATTTTTTTGGATTTTCTTAGTTGGAGTTTTACCTTTCAAATTACTATAAATTTTTTGAATTTTGTCCATGCAACGAATCACTGTGGAACGGTGCGGTTTGGTTGAGTAACTGCATACAGCCGTACAAGCAATTTGAATTTTTAAAATCTGAATGACATGGCGACATGTGGCGCATTAGCCCACACACAAGCACACACACACAAAAGGTATTCAGATGCAAATATATTGAATTTGCGTTGCTGGCAGTGCTGTCCGGCAGCGCCGAAACACATTAAAAAATGTCAACAACCAATTTCATAAAACCCGCAATTCAGCAAAGAAATCAACAGCAACACGGCAGCGGCCGACAGCCGAAGGCAATGCCAGAAAAAAGCATTAATTTGCTGCCAAATAAAATTTCAACCAACACAGCACAACAAAAAAGGGCCACAAAAACAATTTCACTCATATGCGGCCCGGAGTGGGCCGAACGCACGACCCCCAAAAGGCAATAAACCCATTGGCGGGCGCGATGTGTGCAGCAACACTGACAATCGGAAGTGGTACGTGGCCATTGTTGGTGGTGTTAGTGCCAGTCGCATATTCGGTTACTGGGCTTTGTTGCTCTCCACTTGTTTATTATTTATTTTCTGCAGTTTTATTGCGACATTGTGTAGTTTCAATTTAGATCTGAACGTTTCGTGCATTTCAGTATTTGGCCACTGTTTCGAGCTGTTTCAGAAATAATGAATTTGTCGTTGCGTTTATTTTGGCCATAATTACTGAACAGCGAAAATGTCCTGTTCGCACACATACTATGTATTGTTCTATCTATTATGGAAACAATGAAATATGTATTTGAGCGGTTGAAGCTTACAAATTGACCCCGAATGGCGAAATTTCATTCATCGAGAATGGGAAACTACAATTTAAAATTGAGAGCTATAATACGTAGAACTACAGACTAAACTAATTTTAAAAGTCAACTTTTGCTTGCTTTTAATTTAACCCTTTCCGGAAATTTCTACGATATATCGTACAATTTTTTTAAGATTTTTAATTTGATAGCGAACGCATTTTTTATGGAACGGATTTTTATTTTCATTAAGAAGGCTGTAACAGAATGATACAGTTTAGAAATATAAATCATTATAGCCGTGGCTTCACAGTATGAGTGCGT
Organism: Melieria crassipennis; assembly: GCA_963668005.1. NCBI lineage: Eukaryota > Metazoa > Arthropoda > Insecta > Diptera > Ulidiidae > Melieria > Melieria crassipennis. The sequence continues at coordinate 81,391,672 of OY764961.1, read as the reverse complement.
TTTGTAAGCAGCTTTTTGCAATTTGAAAAACCAGCAAATGGCGGTGCTTCTGCGGAGCAATTTTTAAATATTTAATACTTTTTGGTAGCAAAAAGCTAAACAATATCAAAGTTTGAATCTCAGTTGATTTGTAAAACTTGCTAAAATTAAAATTGTTTGCGTCTAAATATTTTTCCCGAGTCTTGAAACAAATTGTACGATATATCGTACAAATGACCACAAAGGTTGCAAAGCTTTGTACGATATATCGTACAAATGGAAGACAAAGGTTGCAAGTTATGTTTGCATTTTTTGTTAAGTTATAGGTTTGGTAACAGCATTTTTCCGTTTGCATGCCTGCCACGCCCATCTGGAAACCACGTGGCTAATAAAATTCGACTATTCGGCAATTTTCGATTAAAAATAAGAATTACTAGACGATTTTTGTTTTACTGGGCAGGCACAGGTTATGTAAGGTTAGACATGCATGCTTGCCACTCCCATTACGATAATAAGAATCGTATATATTCAGTATCTGTCTGTAAAGCTATACGAATTTTAATTGATTTTGTGTTTTATTGAGGGGAAAAGGGCTTTGCAACAACAACAACGGTTATATAAGGCCGAATAAATTTAACTCACTTGTTTATATATATAACTTATATAAGTCGATCACAATGAAATCACGTTTTGAGTTTTTGTTGTTATAATTTATGTTTTCTATAAAAAAAATCAATGAATTGTTCATAAAACTTAAAACAAAAATGTCATGCATTTTTACTCCTTTGCGGACCATTGTACGATATATCGTACAAAATTGATTGAGCTGTAATTCTCAACCTAAATAGTTTTTTAAATTTTTTTTTAATTTTTAAATGTTCAATGAGAGTCAATATTTTTAAGAAAAAATGTGTATCTCAAGAAATGAGGAAATTGACCGAAAAGGGTTAACTACATTTAAACTGCCATCTTATTTTGACAGTTTATTAATTTTGAAAAATTAAAGAGCGCTAACCGCATGTTTTTGTTCATCTTTGATTTTTTGCTTGAACTAACTTTTTGAGCTCAACCAATTTGCGAATGAAAACCAGAAGAATTATTATTATATTCGTTGCATAATTTAATATCTGTAGAGAAAAAAGTTTCTTGTCATATTATTCTTGTTGCCTATTAGGTTTTGATGATAAAAATGAAATTTGGTTGAATTCCTGTATGTATGGCGGAAGTTTTGCGGAGATTTGCCATATCGCTGCGGTCGAAACGAAATCAGTTTCATTAATATTTAGCGTTGGCCACCACAGGAAGACGAACCTAGATCGAGCTGTATGTTTGCCAACAATAAACATACTTTTAATGTTATTTGCGCAATTCCCGTAGAAATCAAATGTTTTAACATCAAAGACACCATTGAAGAGTGAACTAAAATGCAGAATCGCTATAAAATATGATTTTTGCGTTGGATTCATTTCCAATGAGATCAGGAAGAATTTTTTTTCAATGAAATAGACCCAAATTCTTGCAAATTCTTCGGAAGACACTCCGCTTTCTACTTCATTCCATGTGAAATAGTACCCTTTTTGATTTGAACAGAATAGTTCCATCTACGAGAAGTTCCAATCTACGAGAAATTAACGATGCATTTCTGCAATGTTATGCGGCGAAGGGCTAAGTATCGGATTAGAACAAAATCCAGCATTGCCATGCACAACACTCACACTGAAAATTGGAAACACGCTTAGACTGAGTTTTAACTCGCACTGAAAAATTTATCTTTAATACTCTTTACACTTTAATACTGTAATTAGTCCTTAATATACCGTAAGCCAGTTCAAGTGGAAGTGGTTCTTTTCAAGCATTTTCCATCACATTTGCCAATGTTTCGGTCGATATAGCGGCGATTTCACGTCATATGTTGGCCTTAAATTAAACTAGAGTCCTTGGCTGGTCAACAATACCTTGGACTTTACATATCCCCACAAATTAAAGTGTTGAGCCTTCAAATCGTTTGATTTAGGTGACCAGTCAAAATCGAAATTTTTTATATGAATCATCCTGGGAACAATGCCCGCAATAAGTTGATTGATTGTTGAGCTGTGTGGCTTGTGGCACCATCCTGCTGCATCCACCAGTAGCCTTTCATATCATTTTCCCGATGCCCAATTCCTGAAAAAGCCGATAACTCGATGTCGTTGTAGTCTCCTCAATACTGGCTCGTACGACTACGGTATTTGTATTGGAACGTCTTGTTCGTTGTCTGGATGAGTAGCTAGAATTACTAATACCTTACCTTAGTTAAAAAATGTTGCGTGCAAACGCCTTATAGTGCTATCACCTCGAGCACTTCTAGCTTAATTTTTTTTGCGAAATGCACGTTTAGTATTCATAATTGAGAAGTTTTTTGAATGAGTAGCTGAACTGTTTCAGCGCGTTCTTTCGGAGTGTACTGCTCCATGGTATACATTTCTTTTGACTGACGTTTCGAGTCGATCTGACAGCTCTGTCAAAAGTTATATGGCTACCAATGCTTCCATTTTAAATGTCCTACCTTCAGAGGCGGATTCAGAAAAATATTTTGGGGGGGTTTCAAGAAGTAATTCTTTAATATTCATAAAATTCCAAAAAATGTCTTTTAATTTGTATGTAGTTTTAAAGTCGACCCTAATATTTCGGTGGGCGGGGGTGGGGGTTCAACCCCAAAACCCCCTGAATCCGCCATTCTGTGAAGAAAAACATTGTTATAAACTGAACGGACAAGCACACTGCGGCTTTTTAAACTCAATTTTGAGTGCCATGATTTGGAAAGTGAAATTGTTTCTTTATATTGGTTTTGTATTAATCTTTTTCACATTTCAATACATGTCCTCAGTCTGTACATGCATCTTTCAAGCGGTCTTCGAAATCATGTTTTTGCAAATTTTAAACCTCGCCATAAAAATAAGTTGTAAATATTTATAAATCGTCCATCATTTTAGTAAAAATTTAAACCATCACATTTTTGTACATACCGCCAAATAGTTCCTAGTTGGCGACCCATCAAGGTCTGTGCCGGTGATTTCGTTTTGGTATTTCTCTTTGACGCATCATTATTACCATTTTTAACTCCGATGACACTGTCTGATCTGCTTTAAAAGCTCCTCAACAATGGTGAACATGCTCTGGGCGCTCCGTGAAGGGTCAACATAGAAAACTAGGAGTTGTTCATTTTTTTTACCAAATGCTCCTTCATTTGGAAATCAAATTTCATTATAAATACATACCCGTTTTTAATGGATGCAAAACATTGGGCTGATTGCGCTTGGAGTTGTGAAAACTGATGGAAGCGTAATTAAAGTTTTCCGGAAAAAGTTACTCACCGTAGTACTTGACGCTTGTCAGAGTTTCACTTTGTGCATTCAGTCAAAAGTAAAAGTGATGCTCGTCCAACAGTCATACCGGCAAATCGCTAGAGGTGCATTGCGAGGGCAGCGGCGACGACAACGGCAGCGAGATTTCTCAGTTACAAATTGCGTGCATGCGTTATGCGGCACATTTGCCACATGCGGCAAGATTGCCACAATCCGCCGACAAGGGACGCACACCGCCCCACACACAACCGGGCAGCAAATGCGCTGCAACATGTGCGCCATCAGGCGGCTGTGTGCAACAGTGGCCGCAGCACTCGCTTTCGATGGGCTGTAATCAAAGCTGGCGGCATGATGCGCGTTGCAAGCACAGCAGCGTTGCGTATGAAACTTGATGCGGGCGAGCGCGAGCGCTTGAATGTCATTGTCACTGCCAACAGTGGGAAAGCCTGAATGCGTAACAGCGGCTTTGGCTGCGGTGGAAAGTGCAGCCGGTTAGGTAACGTCACGTGTCCGCACGCCAAGGGCGTTCGCCGTGACCACTGTCCGCCTCACCCCACGGCATATGAAGGGGCCCGCCCACGTAAGAGAGTCCAAATGAAATGAATTCGCTTAGTTTCATTTTACAAGTGCGATATTTCCACTCAAGTCCTGTGTGAGTAAAAAATATGAAAAATATCATAAATGTTTATTAACTCATACAAGTTCGTTCAGTCTCTTCACTAGCTGCGCTGCAATCGACTTCAGTATCTAATTTTACAATGTCGTAAAAATATACCAAGAGAAATTTATTAGGTTCACTAAAATGGCGACAAATTTTTAGATAAACTGGCTGAGTTCAATGGACTTGTGAACTTAAATGAACTTAAAGTCTGGTTTTATGGAGTCATTATTCTTTACTATTAAAAGTGTTTCAATACGTTTTGTAAGTATTTTTCGTACTCTGCACGGTTGCTGCTTTTGTTTGGCTATTTTAAATAACTACATCCCCATTTACAACGAAAACAGCAACAAAAACAAACTCCTTAACTCCTCCATAAACCATCAAGTTGTATAGGTTTGGGTAGGAAGGTTGTGTGCAAAGGTACATTGTGATAGTGGATAAGTCCATCAGGCTTTTTGCGAGCCAAATCAATACGAACTCTTGGTGAGGCCGAGCCGAGGTTTGACCTTCGATTTGTGCTGCATTTATAATACTCGGTCCGCCAGACGTATTTTATTTATATAATAATGCAAAAACGCAAAAACAAAATATTAGGTTCGAAGTCGACGTTACTGGAGAGGCAGCTATGTAGTGCCATAAGAGGTGTTGTATCAATGATTATATAGAATTCTATAGCTCGGGTTGCATTGTTTGCATTTGCCTCCTTCGTTTTGTCATCTTTGAACCATCTGATTGGTTGGCGAACGAAGGGACATGCCTAGGTCGATTCTTGTGATGATATTGATTACAAATATAAATATTAGCTGACTAAATCCATTATTTACTTAATATCAAAAAGTCAGCGGGTAACCACGCATGAATTCTTTGTTACTTAACTTCTTCCTCAATCAACAATTATCGCACAAAGTGCTGGCAGTTTTCACAAAACGTGCGTATTCTGTTCATTATTGTTTTTTAACGCAGCCGAACTGAATATTTTCTTCTGAACTTTCCGTACTTTCATGGAAGAACTCAATACCGAGTTCGAGTTCTGTGCACCCACTCACAATCGCATCAATTTGAACTGTGTCTGATTTGTTACATAAGTACCGGCTGAATCTAAAGCGCAGCGAACTGCTGCAGCATGCAGATATCACATTTCAGCTTCCACTGGCGGCGACGACTGCAAGCCACGGACAGCAGACGAAGCAAGCAACCTTAGGAAAAACTCACTTTTACCAACGAAATACGGCTTCGGCGCGTATAAAAGTGAAGGGCCCCAACGGTGGGCGAAGCAGTCGAAGTAAAATTTCGCACCGCGCACAGCAGACGACGCGCAAGGACTGCACCACTCGAACAACCGACTAATATCATAATTAATATTAACGACATTAACAGGCAGACCAGCACCGGGAACAGTCGCTTCTGGCTCCTGCATAGCGGCGGAAAAATGTTGTCACTGCTACTGCTGCTGTTCGTGCTGCCGTCGACACGGCCAAAGAGCGCGAAGGCCAGCAATTGGTGCAAGCAAAATGACGCAGTCTCGTTAATAATCCATGTGTGGCTTGTGCTAACGGCGGCAATGCGCAGTGCGGTCGCAATAACTGCACCAGTCCACACGACAGCAGCGGCCCACCGCGCCAGCAGTCTGTTCGCGCCCGCGCCGGACTTTGCAGCCACAGCCGACTATTATCGAACGACGGATGACGCGGCGGTGCAGGACGGCGCAGAAGTGCCGTTGTACGGCAGCTACGTGAGCGGCGCCGACAATATGGCGGCGACAGTAATTACGCGCAATCAGATGGAGCAGTTGCGCTTGCGCGCCGACGGGTTGCGGCAGCGAATCACTTCCACCGGCTTCACACCGACAACGCTGACGGCCGCGGGGCGGCATTATGCGGCGGGAGCTGCCAGCGCCAACGACAATGACAATCGCGGCGATGGCGTTTATGCACAGCCAGCGGCGAAAATTGATTATGAAAGCGGTGCGGAAAATTTCGAGGGCGGCGACGAGGGCGCCTACGCGCTCTACGGCTTGGCGGCACCGACGCCGTCGCGCGATTCGTCTGCCACGCAGCACCAATTGGCGGATGGAGCGGCGGGTAGCCGGGGTCATGTCGATGTCGGCGAGGGCGGTGTCGACTCGTTTGGCAGCAGCGATGCTGCGTATTTCGACGCGCATACGCAGGCGTTTAAAAATTACTTTTTTCCCACTTATGGAGTCGAGCAATTTTCAAGTTACAACCAGCCAACCCACCTACAACATCAGCAGCAAGAGCGACAACTGCGACAGCAAGCTGCGCCACAAGCACTGCACGATGCGGTCGAAAGCGCAGAACACGACGCCGATGTGCTGCAGCAATTTAATAAACGCGCAAATATCGAAAATCACGCAAATGACGAACAACAACAACAAGTGCGCTACTACACGGAGCAACCGCACCAGCAGCTGCAACACCTACAACAATTGCAACAGCTGCAACAATTGCAGCTGCAACAGCATTCAGCGCCGTCATCGGCTACGCGCAGCACATATGCGGAGCAAGCGGTGGAGCCAACGCGGCTGCACTTGCAGGTAGTGCACAATGCGGGGCGCAGCGTGTTGTCGGCCAAAAGTAATTTACACGCTGACAGCAGCAGCAGCAGGAGCAACTCCATCACGAGCGACAACACAAACCCCCGACACAACGGCGAACCCATCGCCGACAGCCGGGACGCACAGTCGCAATTCTACTACACGCACAGACGGCCACACCGCAGCCACGTCGATGGCGACACACACAACGGCAACGACAACGTCATTGACGACAAGCACAACGACGACAGCGACATTTTACACAACCAGTATCCGCAGCTGTCACACGCCACGCAGCACCTGCCGGCCCTGCCGCCCATCACAACCACTGTCCACCACACGCACGCCAGCGCCGCCGCCGTCGCTGGGGTTCCACTTGGACGCCACGTCGAAGTGACCAGATACGTGCCCACGGTGCAGTCGTACGAACGGCAGCACGTGCCCTTCAACCAGACGGTGCCCATCCAGATCCCGAGGTCCATCGTTGCCGCCATACCACGCCCCTACCCCATCCACGTGCCCATCCACAAGACGATCGCAGTGCCCCAGATCAAGGAGATCCGCATTCCGATTGAGAAGGTGAAGCCATTTGCGGTGGAGCGACCAGTGCCGTTCATAGTGGAGCGCCGAGTGCCCTTCCCGGTGGAGAAGCAGGTCGCCCAGCCCGTCTACTACCCGTACCCGATCCGCGTGCCCGTCATCAAGACGATCGTGCACAAGGCGCCGTCGCACGGACACGCCCACGTGCACGCGCATGCGCACAACCCGCACGCGCATCATCACCGGAACCTGCACCCGCACCTGTCCCTGACACAATACCATTCGCAGCACTCGCTGCCGCTGCACTACCACGCCGGTCATTTGGGCTGATATCGGCAAAGGCTGCCCAACAACCGCCGAAAGAATTCTCTCACAAATACCTACACGTCTTTTTACCATTTCATGTAAGATTTATTTTCACGTTAAATTTGAATAAAACGCAAATCACACTCACTCGAGTGACGAGTACAACCATGGTTGATGTGGCCTACTTCGCAGAGGTCGCAGATGGGCCCATTACGATTACACACGAAAGCGAGAATGTAGAGCAAATCAATTTGATGTGTAAGTACTTAAACCTAAGCAAGTCTCCAATGTTGAATAATTGTAGGTCATTCAAGTCGTTATAGATTCTATATAATATAGAAGTGAAAACCTAGAAGTTCTCACCATCGCACAGTGGGGCAGCTGATACTGATTTTGTCGCTTAATTCACACAAGTCACCCAGTGTTGCCAGATACCAGAAATTACTTTCTACTAAATCTTAAAAAAAATACTGAAAGTTAAAAAAAAATCGCCTACAATTTTTTTTATAATTTGCGTCATTTACTTCTCATAAAAAAATAAAAATATATAGGTTCATATAATTTTGTTAATGCAGTCTTTTTCTATTCATCTTCAGCTAAACAAAAAAAAACTTAACAAAAAAACAAAACAAATAACAAATGAATTAAGGGGGGTAGTCAGGTAGATTTTTTTCAAAAAATCTACAATTTTTTTTTGCAGTTTTAGTCTATTTAAACCCTTAGGAATCATGTAGAAACCTTCCTGTACCTCGGATAGTATCCGAAAGTGATTGAAAATGAGATTAGCTGTAAGGGCTCGCGCGCTCCAATCGCACACCTGGCGCGTGAAGTAGATGATGTTGTTTTGAGCTGGCTGACACGATTACGGCCGATCTACTGCACCGATTTGCTTAAACTTTTTTTTATATTTTCAGAAAAGGTTTGGCTATCGCATGAACTACTATCATTATTGTCGATTTCTATGTAACAAAGTTATGACACAATTATTAACAAAAAACAAGCAAAAAAAGAGAAAAAAAACTTTACAATTGCACTAAATGTTTATTTATTAAGAGCCATTCATTTGTACTTCAAAATGAAATTTGTTTGGTATGTTTCAGATCATCCAAAATGGAGAAATCGTGTCAGCCAGATTTCAAAATGGCGTCTTCCGGTCGCCCATATCTCCCCCGGATATAAACGAAAATTTATAAAAAAAAATTTTTTCAGTACTCAAAACTATGTACAATAACATATAAAAAATGTGTTAATGTGGAATAAAAATTTGTATGAAAAAAAATTATTTAAAAATATGGTCGATTCTACCTGAATACCCCCTTAAACCAAAAAAGTCCCCTAACATAAAATATAAATCTCCCAAACTTTCTCCTAAACAATTCTTCCTCCTAAAAGGCCAAGAATCTCCTAAATCTAGGAGGAAATCACCTGATCTGGCAACATTGAAGCCACCTACTCATTGTATGTAATTTTTTTTTAGTTAATGACTTAGTGATGAGTTTGTCTGCGCATTGAGTAAGGAATGCAGTAGTAGTGGTTAGGGCCACGTCATGCGAGCTTTTTGGCTTTGCTCCAATGACGATCAGATCAATATTGAATTGCTCGTTAAGTAGAGAAAGATCACTTTCGATATGGTCAAACTCTGAATGAAAGAAGAAGCTGCAGTAGCCTGGAAGATAGAAGCTCTTCTCCATAGGGGGAATTCACCATTCCAGACCCTACCATACAAGTTTGACTCAGCCGCATGTGATGTGGTTTTTTTTAGCCAAAAACAATACCGTTATCATGCTGCAATCACCGTATTCACTTATTTATGAATTTCTCGAAAAGAAGTAAAAAGTAATGTTTTCAACGCACATCGTATAACTGCAAATTCCACCTTGGAAGACCTGTGCTTTGAATAGCTAAAAGCTCGAACAGGGTCATTTCGGAGAGAGATGACTTAAAAGCAACATAAAAATGAAAAACGCATAAAAAAGCGTATCTACAGCATTGCAAATTGCAATAAACTTTCTCTAAAAACACACTTATTTTTCACAACAAGGAAAGAAATCAGGGCCATCCTTGAACCCTAAATATCTGAAACTCATTAGCAATCTCCCAAACGAGCGCAACAAACCGCGCGAGTAGCAGAGCAGACTTGGTCATAAAAGCAACAAAGTATCGAAAGCACATTACCGTCGCCAGCCCGTAAACGAGCGGCCGAGCAGCCAGAAACCACGCGAAAAATGCCGCAAGACACATTAAAATTTATTAATAATGCAATTTGGCATTGAACGAAGTGAATGGCGGAGCCGGGCCGTGCGAAGGGATGCAGCGCAGCGCAGCAGCATCGCCGCAGGGCGGGCGGCACTTTGGCGCACACAACACACAACAAAACAGACGAGTAAACAAACAAAAGCTGGTCGCATAAATAATGAATCAAATAAAGCATCGGCTGTAACTGGCCAGCGACGAGCTTGTCAGCAGCGCGCGCCGCTGCAGCATCGATACGACTGAGCGGAAATTAGGCGCACAAGCTTCGTCAGCACTAGCCGGGCTCGGCATTTCATTTCGTGTCATTACGTTTTATTTGAGTTGTTTATCAGTTTGCTGCGTGCATTGTGGAATTTCCGAGCAATTAACGAGGTCACCGGCAGCTCGAAAAATACCTCATTTCGGAGGGTGAAGAGCTGATATGGCTGTGGTGGGACAATGATTTGATTTTGATGAGACGGTGCGCAAAGGCGAAATTAAATCCTAATGAGACTGCGAGGAATTCATACGCACGCAAAGCAAGGATTGTGGGCAGAGACTGCCGCTGCCGGCGTTGCCGTCGAGTTGCGAAAGCGTTTGGTTATTAATAGCAATGATAATTAACGATAAATATTTCAGTGGTAATTTGTATTTGATTTGCCTTTTAGCGCCGCAAGACATGAAATGGCGCAGCGTGTGGCTGACAAAGTGCGGCTGTAATGACCGCATTGGGCGCTTTGCCAAAACAGCCACGCACACGCACTCACATACATACACACAACTATCACAATGAAATTGGTATAAAATTCCCGTAGAAGTGAGTGTTTTTGTCGGTTCGCTAGTTTGCCGTCTCCACCCAACTTGTGGCGAGTGTTGCAGTCGGGCACAAATTGAAATTCACCGCCGCAGAGAAAGAGAACGAAATTCATTGGAAAAACTTGACCGTTCAAGTTTGTGACGTTGCTTCACATGTTGGATTATCAACTGAATTTGACGGTGTCATTTAGTTCCGGTAGTGGCCGCCTGCCTTGCAAATTTATGCATTTGCGGAAAAACCATTAATGGCGGTCGTTTTATTATTCATTTGCTGTCCTACTTCGGACTGCGTTCGTGCTGCTGCTGCTGCTGCTGCTCGAGTGCATCTTACGCAAGTTTGGCGAAATTAATTTGTGGACTTTCGAGCGGCAAGTTTTCGGCAACTTTCCGGCCAACTTTGCTCTCATCGATGGGCTCTGTGAGCAGCTCAAGAGTGCGAAGGGTCTGTCTGTCTGTCTGTTTGTCTCAGTATAGGACAAGTGAAAACGAAAGAGCGTAACGGCTAGCACTATAATGAGTAGAAATATCAAAGTCCGGTATCTGCGAATAAATTATTTAATTGAATTATTTTATTGAAAGAAAAGAAAGCGGAAACTAAAAGTACTTGGCAAAAGTAACTAAAAGTTGTACCAAAAATTTACGAAAAACATCCTGGTTGTGGCTGTTATTAGGCTTTTTTGGCATTTTATTTACAAGAACAACCAACCAGGATAGACGGAGTGATGATGATTGTGACTAATTGGTTGACCACTTTGGCTGTTTGGGCAGAGGTGATACTGTTTCATTTATTATTTTTTGCTAAGTATTTTTATTTAATTTTTCTTTAGACTTTTCTTTTTTTCTTATCGATTACACTGCCGTACGGTAAAATTAGTCAGAATATTCGGAAAGCTAACTTTTTTCTCGGCCGTCGACATACAACATCCAAATTGTACCAGCGAACTTGAAGTAATATACATATATATGTACATATTCTTATACATATAGTACATACATACATATAGAGTCCGACCGATTAATCGGCATCGGCATCGGCTAGTATCGGCCAATAAAATTGGTATCGGCTTGTATCGGCATCGGCCAAAAAAATAGGTATCGGCCTGTTTTGGCCGATGCCACATCGGCCGTTTTTGGTCGATGATGCATGGGACTATTTTTCTGCTTTAATTTTTTTGTTTTCATTTTTTGTACCAACGGGTTCTTATACCCCTTTTCAGTAATGTATTTTTAGATACTGTTTAATATAAATGTTTCCTAGAAATGTTTTTTTTTAACTAGGTATTCTTAAGAACACAGATTTTCTCGAAATTTCTATACATTTCGTCTCTTAATGTGGATATCAGAAGAAGGGGCATTTAATTTTTCAATCTCATCCTTCTTTTTCAATTGGAAGAATTTTTTTAACAGGCCTTTTATTTTTTCCAAATTTTTATTCTGACTTTTTCCCACTGCATCTGTACATCTGTATTTGAGAGTACAAATTTTAATAAAAAAATCGCAATTTTAAGTTGAATAAAAAACTGAATTTGTATGCAATATTTACGTCACTATTTTTGTTTCTCTCTCAGAATTCGGAATTCTATTGTTATTTTATGTAGTTTTTAATTATTTCTTTTGTCGTTGTTTTGTTATTTTGTGATGAATATTACAAACAATATGTAATAGTTCCTTTTGTTATTTTATAAAATAGACTGTGTTTTTGATTGAATTCATTCGTGTTATTTTTTCTATGTAATCGGCATCGGCATCGGCCGCTTTTCGCCCTTCCGGCCGATTTATCGGCATCGGCATCGGTATCGGTCGGACTCTACATACATACATATTCCTATACATATTCTTTGGTTGTGCCTAGATTAGGTTGGTTTGATTAGAGTGGCAGCATTCACATAACAGATCAACGACGTGTCTCCCTATTTATGGCACTAGAAACCACGAGGACTTAACTATAATTCTGTCTATCTTCCTTTTAGAATAAACAAAACTCTGTAAGGTAGGTGTTTGCAGTCTTTTCTTGGCTATTAACAACCTCAACAGAAATGGTTGTGTAATAACTCCAATCTTACAGGATATCTCCTCATTAGGTGTTCCGTTAGAACAGCACCTCCACTAGGCGCAAGAAACAAATAAGAAACGCAAACTAAAAACTGATTTTCGCGATTTTCAATTAACGTATCAAATCATATCTTCGAGCTAGCAAAGCTAGCCAGCTTCACTTTTTACAATTAGGTTGAAGACAGCAGGAAGAAGTGCATAATTGCAATTATTTGATTTTTAAGACAAAAAAACACACACACATACGTGCTGGCCGAACTTGGAGCAAAGAAGTTTTAATTGTGTCCAAGTTCAAATAGTTGAACGCAACTAATGAATTTGTATGCATTGGAATATGCATACTCGTTAGCCTTTACATATATACACACACACACAGATGTATATATACTTACAAACAATTATGTATGAGCTGAAAGTAATGGCCACTGCAACTGCAAGTTGGGCGCTCACTAATTGGCGAGTTTGCCAAATGTTGTCGCTGCACTGTGAGCAGAATAGCCAACCAAAGTAGCAGCCAGTAGCTCGTCGTCCCTACCGCTGTTAGACGCGCTGGACAGGGCTCGAACGGGCACTCATTGCGTATGCTGGGCAGGAATGCAGTAACGCTTGCAATCGGGTCCGGCACAATGCGCTCCAAACTTATTGGCAGCTAATGAAATCTCATTTAATTGACGCACGCAGCACCTGCTCGGCGTGTGGATACTGGGAAAAATGTTAATTGCACGCCCTAAAATATGCTAAATAAATTTTCAAATGTCGACAGAATTTTCAAATGCGAGCGCGATGGCTGCTCGCTGTATCTCGAATGGAAATCTTTGCGCAGCACCGACTGGAGAATGTGGCGCAATTTGTTCGATTTTACCGTTATTGAGGCGCGCATAAAATGCTGCTACGCTTTGTGTTATGTGTTTTCAAGATACTTTAGCAATCGTGCGGGCGTGTTTTTGGCGCCCACTGCACCTGCACGGCTGCAATAATTCTGCTAAATTAAGCGCGCTCAACGAGCGCGTTCTGGCGTTGCGTTTGGCGTTTAAGCTGCCAAACAACATTTCCTTTTGCTCCGTTGCATTCACGTACCGTTAAGTGCCGAAAGTGCGCACCAACCAAAGTCAATGCGCGCTATTGTTGTGCGCTGCACTGAGGCGCAGAGTAGGGGTTTGTAACGCCCCGGAAGAGGCGTAACCGGCATTGGGGCAGAAGAATCCATCCATTACTCGGCTGGTTCACCCGATAGCTCCTGAAACAATACAGTTGGCAAGACTAAAGTTTGTACAACTACTGCTGGCACTCCAACAAGGAACCCATATTTACTTGCTGGGCATGGTTAGCCCACTTTTAAGTACAAAAAACGAACATTTTGATACTTATTAATCTAAACAATCGATTAACTTATGAATGGTTGTAGCACGCCCCTTAATACTATGAACCACATTATTGTTTTTAAATAAATTGTTACTATTTTTTATGTAAGTTATGTAAAAAAAGTATGTTTTTAATTTTTTAAAATATTTTTCTTTGAACTTCTCGTTCCAGGTGTAGTGTAGAAATAAGTCGGTCAAAACCGACTGCAACTCTGCTCCTTGTTTTATTTTTATCACCACGCGGCCCCCTTTTGTTGGCGACACAATCTTTTTGCCACTACAGAAATATTTTTTCGTGTGCTTGACTTTTTTTAGCTCCTTTGCGGAAAGTGCCCATCTTCAGGGGATGCAGGAGCGCCGTTTTTCTTTGCTTTTAATCGTTTTCGGATATCAACTCGAGAAGAAAATTTGATTTTCATTGTTGGTTCAATTGTTATGGGGAAATAATAAATTTCGTGCAGGCAGCGGCAGCCTTCAAAGCTGAAGCGAAATTCAGTGCGTCGCGGCGCAATCACACTCGCCATCGCTAAGCGTTGCGACTTTTTCGCAGTCACCGAAACCAGTCAATGGCACATTTTCACAAATTGGATTAAATAAATTCGTTGATGGTCGTTGATGGTGTTGGACATGGGTTGTGCTGGGCGCTCGGCATTCCTTGTGCGTTTGATTTCAAATGCCACGTGACTTCGACGGTGTAGTCGCAGTAAAGTCGAGCGGGCGAGAGGTTTGAGAGGAACGGAGCACACGCTATGATGCAACTAATCTGGCATCTTCTAAGAAGTCAAAATCATTACCGCTCAAGTTCTTATCAGAGATGGAGAACCCAAGGAGAACCCTTTCACACGTCTCGCTTGGCTCCACGTTTCGTTGCGTAAGGCTGCTACAAACCACTGAGCGAGAAGTGTTATGTGAATTTTTCGTGGCTACGACTTATAATTGCATAAGATTGCCGAGATGGCTGCCATTTAAATGTGACAATTAACTTATCAACTAATGGCGCCTTTGAATAAGATGAATTATGTTTTGAATATTGGTTTTAAATTTGAAAAAATTACTCTCGAAAGCATTCAATCCGTAATATTGACAAAGTTAAATAACTTTTGACAAATCCATTTCGTTTGTAAAGTTCTAATGATTTGAATTTTAAATTTGCAACTTGGAAAAATTAAGTTGGATTTATAAAAACGACCCACAAATCGCAGTCTATGAAAGGGAGCTCAGAAGGTGCAAATCCACTTACTAACGCAGCGCAACAAAGGCAGCAACAAAATGGATGTCCATTCGCTTTATCACAGCAAAGCTGGGTGAGGTCGTAGGTAATTCACGTCAGGCTATTATTATCCTGAACGAGGAATCCTTAGCCCCCCTGGCTGTAAGAAAGGGTGAAATAAATTTTTGCTTCCCCCCCTCGATCTTGCGCGTAAACCGACAGGATACCAACATGGTAACGGACACTCAGGCCATGGAGGTATCAGAGGTGGAGGAAACAGCGTGCATCACGTCTGAGGAGTCTACGTCGTGCATGGACCGGGACCTGTTCGGAAGACGAATTGCTGTTGTTCCCCCACTCCGATGATGCCTACAACACCATCATTGCACTGTCGGACCCGCCAGCCGGTGATCATGAGAGTGGTGCAGATTAACCTTGCACCACACCAAAGCGGCATCTGCCGCACTTCTCCTCCGACTGACAAATGAAGGAGAAGAGATAGGGCTCGAACAAGAACCTTGGATTTGTAACGGGCACATTCGCGGTCTTAGCACACCAGGATACGAGATTCTGCACGCAACCTGTCGAGGTAAAAGCAGATCCTGTATCCTCATAAAGAAAAAGATTAATGCGTTTCTTCTAGAACGTAGCTGCGGCAGTGGAAATTCCTGGCTTCACGTTATGGGTGACATGGCCCATAACGACTCTGAGGACCCCCACCGCTACTCCTGAGAAGGATAGTGGAGGCAGCGAGGGGTTCAAACCCCCCAAATGCAATAATTGCTGCTACAGAATATGGTTTCAGATGGTATTGTGCTCAAAAGTTGTACGCAAACCCCCGGCCCCCAAAATTAGTATATCTAAGTATAATGTTTTAGATTCAAAAACACATAAATTCAATTTAATTAAATATCCATATTTTTCTTATTTTCGTTACATATCAAGGCTATCCTTAAATTTTTGCAGTTTGATTGTGTTAGTATTGTTGCGCAGCAAAAAGCTCGCACAAGAAATTTATGTCTCTTCTCATAATTTATATCTTCTTGAACTTGTTTATTTGCTCGCAGTAGAGCAACAACAGCAACGACCGTTCACAGAAGAGATTTAGATGATTGTTTGCTTTCCATAAATTAAATTTTTTATTAATGCTGCGTTACTATTTTTGTTGCACTTATGCCTTTTTCAAACACACAGTGGGCCAGTCCGTCGATGATAATTTGAAGCGCCGTAGAAGGTGGCTGCTGGTGAGCTTTAATCCTTGCTGTACTAACACTGCATAAACAAAGTTTGTCTTTCGATGACTGTCCGAGCAAAATATTTGTATATTTTCGGCCACGCGCAAAGACACGAAAGTGGAGTCACTGCTCTTCGTTTCTGTCATGTGATCCATTAGTAAACCGCAGAGAAGCAGCGCCTGCCCCTGGGAGACAGATTCAAAACGCCGTTTAATTTTCGCACAGACACTTTGAGAAATTTCAATATCAATCAAATGAAAATGTTTTCTTACACCTTTCGCCGACAATGACGACGACAACGGCGACAGCGATGACGAGAGATTTATCAACTTTTCTCCTAATTACATCCGGCAACAATGCGAGCATATCGCGCGTGAACATGCAATCACTAACATGTAACGAAAACAACAGAAACAACACCGACGACAACACCAAATGCGCCAAACAAGAAAACAAAACAGGACGAAGAACGAACAAGCTGAGCGCAAGGACTTTGCCGAACGCGCTGCCGCACATTATTCACGCTTAAAAAGTGCAATAAAAGTGCATTTTATTTATCGTTACGCCAGAAGCTTTCAGCCCGCTTACGGCACCAGCACAGCGCCCCACCTCATCCCGGTTTATTCCTGCGACGGCAGTGGTGGCCGCGCCGACGACATCGAACGCTAAGCATGATTTAAAAGACAAAACAGGCAGCGGCGGCGGCGGCGGTGGCTGTGGCGACCACATGGCGGGCGCGGCGTGTGCAGCGCAAACAAGTGGCACCTGCTACGCGGTGCGGCGGCAACAACAACAACAACTCGAGTGCGACGAAAACAGTATTTTATCTTTGCTCAGCACTTTGCCACGCTGAACAAGCGCCGCGGCGTGCAAGTGTCGGTGCGGCATGCGGCGCCCTTGAACGAATCTTCACTTTCCAATAAGGAAGCACTGCGCGCGGCGGCAGCTTTTGTTGCGTGTGTTGCACACAGAAATGCACCGCGCCAAACGAATTCGCCACCACATTATGGCCCACGAAGCGCGCCAATGTTGCTGCAACATTTAAAGCGCAGCATTGTATGGAAATTTGCGAAGCACTTTGGTGTTTAGGGCTGCGGCCGCTTTATGGTTCGATTACAAAGGGGGGGCGTAGTGCTGGAGGAGGGAGCGGGTGCGTCCGGGGCAACACTATGCTAAGAAGTTGCAGAATACTTTAAACAAGTTTGCATGTCATCTTCACACACACACACACACTCACACACACACACACGCACATTCGCCCGCCGACACCTATTGAAAGGACGCGCGTTCGCGCTCGCTCATCCATCATCTCGCATTACATAAAGTTGCGAAAGTTTGCAAGAAGTTTACACTTTATTCTGTTTGAAAACGGCTTAAGCGCATTTTAACAATTGCAGCGCGCTGAAGCGCCACGCTTAAATGCCAGCGTCGCTCGTTGCCGGCGCTGCCGCGCTCTGCTGGTGCTCCTGCTCCTGCTTACACACTCGAGTGCGGCGCCACAGTTTGGCTTCGCTGAGTTTTAAATCCTTTCAGCAAGCCGCTACAGCGTTGTCGAAAATTCGCATCGTTGGTTGTGACTGAAATGCACGCGGCACACACACTCGACGATGGCGCTGGCCAACACTATGGATTGAAGTTCGGAGGTTGGTCTCTTGAGGCGGATAAATAAAACATGCGGCGATGAGCTGATGGACGATAATTTAATAATGATCGATACTAAACTGATGAACTGGCTGTGTGTTGACTGAGGGTGTGTAGATCCAAACGTTTCCTTATCTATGTATAACGAAGTGTGGATGGTACCTTGGACTGGATCAAATCTTATGTAAATAACTTTGTCAGGAAGTATGCGTTTAGTCTGGTTAGCTGCAGAGCAGTAGTACTGTAAAAAGTTTTGAGACTAGTCCGAATAGGAAGGCAGAAGAATTTAGTCTGATTTTATAGAGGAAGGACCCTCGCCGGATGTTTATTCTAATCGTCGGACACAATCCATTGGCTTCCATATAGCCACCTCGGGCATCATCGAGGGTAAAACTGTAAGGGTATTTGTTAAGGCGGATAATTATCCGCATTAAGTTTACCTTGCAAGACGGAGGTGACGGAAACTATAACCCACATACATGTTCGACTACTTGCTCGAATTGTTCGACTTTTAGGATTGGACTTAGGCGGTTATTTCAAACTAAACAATTAGAATGAAGACGAATCACTTAATTTAGAAAAAAATCAACTTTGACCTTACTCGAATTAGGCTATTAAGGTTTGTAGCCACTGATATGTAAACAAAGAAAACCAAAAAGAAGAAATAGCTCTCGATCATGTTGGCTGCATCCTACTGAATGAGCAAAAAATGAGAAAACTCTGAAAACTCTGACGCATGGAAAATTTTTTTTTTTTCAAATATTGTAAAGAATCGGAAAAAATCCAAACAGATGGCCAACTTTGCACAGCTGTATCATAAAATGTACTTAATTGGTAAATACTAGATTGTTCATAAAGTCTCTTCTTTAAAATAAAGACCATCGTTTTTCCTATTTTTCCCCAACGCCACAGTTGAAGTTGAAGCGTTGAAGCAAATAAATTTTTTATTTCATTGAGCGTTATTCGTTGCCATTCCTCTTGCAGCTTTTCTTCTAGTACTGGGACACTGGTAATAGCATGTTTCCTTATCTTCCGTTCCGAAACTTCCCAAACGTGTTACGCCTCTCAAACACCAAATTTCCTACTCCAGATGCAGCGACATCGCCCCACACCATCACATACCACCACCATGATTGACAGTAAAAACTAAGTGTTCTACATCCATCGCGCGAAAGTACTTGGACACGAGAAACGATTTCTGGAAGAAAGTCTTATGTACAGATGAATAAATATATAATTTATTTGGCAGCGACGGGAGAGCCAAAGTTTGGAGGAATACGAATACCAAAAACAAGAACATTATTACAGCCAAAACAAAAAGCATCTCAAACGAAATCAGAAAACTGCAGCAATTTTATATGTAAATTTTTCGATTTTTCTTCCAAGATTTTTGATGTACTGGAGCTTCAGCGGCTTAGCCTCCGCAAGTATGAACCCATTGGGAACCAGATATTTCCATCATTTGATTTTAAAAATTAATATTTATTATTGTCTATAAGTCTACTTTTATAAGTCGTTTAGAAGAAACCAGCCAGCCAGATAGCCAGCTGTACTATCAATTGTGCGGCACTGCGTTCTGTTGTTTTTTGTTAAAAACAACAAAACACATAGCGCCTGCACCGTTTCACATATCGTTTCCCCGCTTAAAATAACAACGTCGAAATTTTGCCAAACAGCACACACACACACACAAAGTGAACGGCAAAAAAAAACCAACCGGAAGCGGCTGGACACAACCTGAAGCCAGTGTTGCCAGATCAGGAGATTTCCTCCTAAATTTAGGATATTCTTGGCCTTTTAGCAGAATTTTTAGGAGGAAGTTTAGGAGATTTATATTTTATGTTAGGGGATTTTTCGAATCCTTAGTGGATTTTTGGGAGATTTTTGGATAACGAAGTATGATTGGGAATATTGGGAACACTGGCAACTAAACATATTTTGGTCATATAGTCAAAGCCCCTAAAAATTATTATAAAATTAAAAATTTGTAAGCTTACAAATTGTAAGCTCGTCTTATCTCGTTGTCACTTATTGCCGTCACAATGAAATCCTGTAAAAAATTGCACTTTTTGTTTAAATCATTTGTTATATGATCATTTGTTATATGAGAAATTTAATTCCTTTAAAATTACGCAAATTATACCAAAAATTTTAGGAGATTTTTTTTTAACTTTTGGGAGGAAATTTCAGTGTTTTTTTTTAAGATTTAGGAGAGTCATTTCAGCAACACTGCCTGAAGCGCAAAACGCAACTCGTGTTGTGTTTTGGCTGCTTTGGCAAGCAGCAGCACGGCTCTTGGCGGCATGTAAATCGAATCAAGTCATTCAATAATATTTACGGCTTCTGATTTCTAAGCCACTTTTCGCTTTTCAATTCGGGTGGAAGATGGGGCTGCGCGATGCCGGGCTCGATCACTGCAACGGTTCGAGACACAGCAAAACTTTCATTCAGTTGAGCTGCGAAAACTTTTATCGGCCTGCAGCACTTAAGTGGCAGAAGACTGACTTCTGATTAATCTCCATCTACAAGACGAAAACAGACAAGTTAATGAAGTTTCACGTAGTTCAATGCAATTTAATAAATTATTTGATTTATTTGAACTTCGTACCACCTTTAATTGATTTGGTTCTACCTCTTTATATGCGATTATTGGCCCTAATAAATATTCCAACTCCAATACATATAGATCGACAATATTGGTATGGCGTACGTTTTCGTTTCTTTTGATTATTAAATGAAAGTCGTATGAATGTAGTTGTTTTACATGATGAAAGATAAATGCAGTTTATATTTAATTCAAAATTCTAGTCACCGTACGCCTAAAACAAAGTCGCACAAAACAAATCGCTAAGAAAAAGACCGCACAAGAGCAGGTTTGAGTGTAATTGCTGCAATTTCTGCATCTTTTGATCAAGTCTTATGCATTTGCTACGAGTATGTAATTTCACTTAAACAAAATGGTAGCAGCGTTAGGAGTCACTTTAGTCAAATCGCTCATTTGACTTAAACAATGTATTTTAGTTGCTTTGCAAAACTCAATTGCAAAAACGAACAGATGAAGACACCAGATTTTGCTCGAGACTAATTTGATAAACACCAAAGAAGTAATAAACAAATTTGCATCAGAAATAAGTTCAGACTTCTTTGAAAGTTTGTGCTTGTAATGGCTGAGCGAATGGGATGAACGCTGTACAAAAGTAAATGTTTTAATTCATTCTTACAGCCATAGTCTATCGACAAAATTCTTGCTGCAGTGTGATCCAATAAATCTTGAAGTTGCTGCAGGTTTGCAACTTTTTCTCGTATAACAGAAGATAACGGTTAGCAAATCGGTTTAGCTTCTTGCTCTTGGAAATATGGTGAAAATGTAAAGTACTTTCGTTCGTTTGTATGTCATGTATCAAGATAATGAGAATAATGGTTTTAAGGTCAATGGTTTTGAAGCCGTTAAAAGTTTTTCTAGCTTACATTATCCGTGAGACGCGAGAACAAGGATTTTTTTGTCGCTATGAGCGAACCTTAATGCTTTCACAAGTTTTGCTTCTGTCCTCTTTCGCATCGAACGTAATCCCTGAAGATATGCAGTGTAGATGTGCTCAGATCCATATTCGTTAAGTTGCATGCATCGAAATAATTCGATTGCTACTGGATTCTGCTGAATCAAATACAAAAATTGCTGGTAAAATATATGGTTTCCAACGATGTTGGGCTCAAAAGTTGTACGCAAACCCCTCTCCAAAATGAAATTCTATGTATGCCTCTGGTATGAGCGGTGCCACGCTCCTTGTTCAATGCCCATCACATTTTATTAGTCGAGTTGTGTGACTAAATGGTAAGATCGGACCAAGTTTCATTGGTGTGCGATTTACAGTTCCAAAGGGTTTAAACGTTCTCTGATTCAAGGTAAACAAAACCTCCAAAAAATGATTCAAATCGGTCCAGCCGATTTCACGTTTTACCGAGACTAACGCACGGCAAATGATTTTATATAAATAGAAGAAGAAGATGGAAGAAGATAGAAGAAGAAGATAGTATAGTACATATGTGTTGTGTTTATTTTTATCATATTCTGGTGACTTACCATCCAATTGAATGCTAATAGAGACTTGTTTCTTTTAAAAGTGTTGTTTGTCTCTTTTAAAAGTTTTTAATCCGTATGCGCCAAATCAAAAATTCCAGGATTCTTGCGCACTTGCTCTATCAGTCCTAGTATCTATTTTTGCGCTCCGCAATCAATTTAAAAATATATAAATCGTAATCCGTAATCTATATACAAGCAATTGTTTGTTCTGACTCATTAATGTGTCATTTAATTATAACACTCAACGTGGCGTAGGACACTCATACGCCACGTTGCGCTGCGGAAAAAAATGCACATATCGCAATTACACAGTTTGAATGTATTTTTTTTTTTATTGGTGTCTTAAGCAAATTTGTTGGTCGTTAAAATATCTACAAACTTGCCGAAGACAGTAAATCGATATTCGAAACGATTTAGGACCTACTTAAGCGACGAACTCGACTAAAATGAGCAAACTTCAAAATCGGATTTCTTTTAAACTAGAGCCAATCCAGCCAAACGGCTGGTGGATTTCAATTCAGTATACCTATAGGAAACTCACCCTGTAGGTCCCCCCCATGTCTGAATTTTCGACTTGCACAGTGTAATTAGACACGTGTTTTTCGTTTTTTTGGAAAATCAAAATCTGACGGGTCAACAATGGATTAAGAGTTTGTATTAGGAAATATGATTTTATAGGATTATTTACTTTAAATATGCTGAAAGCACTTTAAAGGTGAGCATTAATTAGATAATTATTTTTTCATAAAAATCTGACGGGTCAACAGGGGTATTTGATTTATTGGGCCCATTGACTTTAAACTTACGTGCAAAGCCGCAGGGAGCTACTGGACAATCAAAACAGTACTTACATGACGGTCGCACTCGACGATTTCCATGATTTTACTGACATTTTTGATAATTGGGCTTCCCGAGCCTGAAGCATCTATGACATCAAAATTACCTAAACTGAATCGACAAAATCAAAATTGCGCGTGGTTGGGTGTTACAGTACTAAATTCGAGTACACAATAAACGCTATTCATTATTTCTGCCATTTGTTCAAATTTTCGCATTTATCAAAGAAAAACTGAATAACGTATTTGAATCCTAGTTTATGGTTCCAGGTATAAAACACCAATTGCCAGTGCATCCGGGTGTCTACTCCAGTCAGATAGTCAAAGTCTTCTGTTCTAACTATTGCAATATGGTTTTAGCTCAAATAAGTACGTTAGCAAGCGGATCTTAATTACAAAAATAAAAATTAAAAAGTACGAAGAAAAAAGGAGTTTGGCAGTGCGAGCAACAACCAAACAAACAGCGTACCCTCCACCCGTTGTACTCGTGTATGCGTGTTCGTATGTACGTACATATACCTATATAAATGTATGTACATAGGTATGTGTGATGGCTCTACTCTAGACAGCCGTCTGATTGCTTTCATTTTGCGAGTCTGCCTTGAATACTAACCGGCCGTCCTGACTTTCCGAGAGAAAAAAATAAAGGAGAAACCGCTACAAATCTTAACATGGACATGTAGGTATGTACTTATGAATGTATATATATATATTACATATGTACGTAGATATACCTATGTATTTATGTATACATACTCGTATTTATGTACATAGAGATTTGCAAGCGCTCACCGCTGCCGAAGCAAATCCACAAGAATTTCAGAAAATGCACTTTGAAGAGTTTAATTTGGGTTTTGAGTGCTTTCGCTTCTCGCTTATTGTGCGCTTCTTTTTTTTTGTGGCAGTTTGTTGTTGTGGTTTATTTTTTTTTTGTTGCTGCTGATGTGTTTTGTGCGCTCCTGTTGATTATTTGCCACTTTTTGCCAATGCATATCGGGCATTCCTCAACCGAGGCAGCAATTTGCAACGCTGTGGTTGTTGTCGTTGTTGGCGCATTTGAACGCGCCGCTGAAACTGAAAATGCAGCAGCCGCACATTGGGGCAATGGATATCGGCGCTAAATAAAAACTGAAGGTACTCGAAAGTTTTTGGTGCAGGTTGTTGTGCAATGAAGTAAAATTATTCTAATTTTCATAAACTGCAGACAGTCAAGTTTTGTTCTGCGGGGGAAAAATAGCGCGAGAGCAGCGCAGTTTTGCCTCCATGAAGACGAAGATAGGTACATATATGTACATACATATATACGAGTATGTAAATAGTGATATTGTGATTCAGTTCAGTGATTCAATTCGCATGTGACGAAATTGTTAAGAAATCTTTCTGTACATATTTTGTGTATTTGATCACAAACAAAAAACTTAACTGAAGTACTTGAAATTGCATTTGTTTTTCACTTCTTAACCTATAACTATCTAAAAACAATATACTAATGTCCCGTAAATTAAGTGCATCAAAATATAGCAACTTACCCACAGTGCGCCGTCGCGCCAGCACTGTTGGTGCGGTTATTTTAGAGAGAAAAAAAACCAACTATAACGATTTCTTTGAGGGCAGCGTGGCGGCAGGTTTGCGGAGAAAAATTACCAGAGCGAGATGGAGAAAAGTCGCAGTTTAACCCTCGGATGGACTTTGTCGTCTGGCCAGACGAAATGGTTCAAAAAATAAAAAAATCACAGATTCATCTCCTTTTTACAGTGTATTTGTGAGTAACTAAGTAAGTATATATGAACATAATTTGTATATATACATATACTCACATACGTTGCCTACCATTTAAATATAATAAACTTCATCTGTCATTGCGCTTTGCCTTTGTGAAAAGCCTCACCCAGATTTCGTCTGGCCAGACGACAAAGTGCAAATGTGTAGTAACTAATTACTGCCCATCGAAGGGTTAATGGAGAGCCGAGTCGCACACCTACGCGTGAAGCGTTGCAGTTCGTCTTCTTTTAATGATTTGTTGTTGTTGTGGTTGGCAATTGTTGCTTGCTGCCGCTGCTGTTGCTGCAATTACATAGGAGTTTGCTATTATTTTAGTAATTTGCGCAAAATAACAGTTACATTTACACAGCAACACGTCGCAGCCGCCGCCCGGCGCGTCCAATCCCGACAGTGCCGCATGCCGCTGCGTCTTTTTATTTACTAATTTTTGGCGTTGCTGCCTTCACTGCACGTGCCTTGGCGGCTGTTGTTGTTTTTTCGCGCTCGACTCTGAGCAGAGGTTTTAATTTGTTAATGGAAAGTGAAGTGGCAAACATAAAACGCACTTAAGTTTTTCTCTCGGCTTTTTGCTTTTCATTTTTGCCGCTTTTTGCGCTTTTTTAGTAGCTGCTCCGGCTCTGCGCAGTTTTTTCCTGCCAGCTTTTAATTTTCATTGCTTTGGCTTGGCATTTTAATGGGCCGGTGGGCGGCGTCGGGGAAGTGAAAACGGGCCTTTAAGCGTAATTGCAATTAATACAAAACGCCTACACCCGTCTTAAAGTTTGATTTCGCCTTGGCGTGCACCTGGCTGGGCAACTTGTGCGAAACAATACCAGTAACCAGTAACATAAGCGTTGGCAAGTAGAGCTCGTGTTTACTGCTAATTCTGCACTGGATGTGGTAATTAATTGAAAATTGTGCCACTGAGCGACAAGAAAAAGTTAAGTTTAGGTAGGTTAGGTCAGGTCGGGTTAGTATTTGAAGAAGAAAATCGGAAGAATTATCTTTACCAATGCGATTTTGGTAATGGCCAGAGGCTAATTTATATATTTCAAATTAAAATCCCAAAATCAATCAATTTAGCAGATATTGCGATATCGTGGCCAATGATGACCAAATTGTAGTCAATGGCCAAAACTTCAGTTTCGAGAAAAACTTTTTCGAAGTTTTGTTTGGCGCTTCGTGCGGCCGAGAAAACGCGCACTACCGTCTAGTTGCATTTTTTAAATGGCGAACGCACTTTCGCATAAAATATTTAAACAAGTGTATGAAAAATAAAATCAACAAAAAATATTTGCATTTATTTTCTTTTCAAGCTGTAAATGATTACTATTATTTGTTTTCAAGATTACGGTATCTTTAAAGATACAATCATTTGACCCATTCGAGACGACGATTTTTTCGAACACGGTCCCCAGGAGCGAAATATTTGTTTTCTTTGTATTGTTTATGTAAGAAAGGCTTCAGTACACAGTAAAACCAATGCCAAATTTTGTTTTCCTGTACTTTACAAATTTCATTAGTTCCAGAAAAATCGTATTTCGACGACTAGTTTACTCAGAATAACTGATAATTGTACATTACTGTTATTGCACACACGGTGTGCAGGCTGTCTTATAGCCTCGGAAATCCATTGCATACACGGTGCGCAATCGGTCTCGAATGGGTTAAAAGGCTCTTAACTCGTCGTTAATGATCCTAACCCACCCAAAAGCATTCCATTTTTATAAAAAACCTAACTAAAATCTGATGAAAACATTTTCTTTAATAACTTTCTTTTATATTTCATCTTGCTACACATCATGCATTATTAATTTTTTTTAAATTTGTATTTGTTTTTATCAAAATCAGTATCCTCTGGAATTTAAGGGTTACGATTTTTTTCTATATGTTAAATTCTAACAGTGGACTGTTTTACATTTAGGCAGTTTATCACGCATAAAATATTACTTTTTTAAATACCTTTTCATGAAAAGGCCTCAATTTATTCCCCATTACCCCTGCTTCTGAAATACAATATTGAGCTAAGGAAGTGTCAAAACTCGGCTGTCACAACGTACATCACCTTTAATAACACTACTCGACAAAAATGGGTTCATCGCGTGCTCCTAAAAACAAAAGTATTTTTTAGACTAATCTTCGGCTACTGAACACGAAACTAAAAATCAAAAAATTTTCTTAAGAAGCGTTTTCGAAAAATCTTCGAAAAACACGTTTTTTCCCTCTTATTTCAGTTATGAGCACATATCCCGTAAACCAACCATCCGACCAACAAAAGTGGCCCGTCGTTCAAAAGGTAACACTGTGCGTGAAATTTGCCCTCAAAAATTAAGACATGGGGGGGACCTACTGGGTGAGTTTTCTATAGGTATACTTCTATAGGTATACTGAGTCATACGCCACGTTGAGTGTTATAATTAAATGACACTCATACGCCACGTAGCGCTGCGCAAAAAAATGCACACATCGCAATTACACAGTTTGAATGTATTTTTTTTGAATTGGTGTCTGAAGCAAATTTGTTGGTCGTTAAAATATCTACAAACTTGCCGAAGACAGTAAAGCGATATTCGAAACGATTTAGGACCTACTTAAGCGACAAACTTGACGAACATTATCAAACTTCGAAGTCGGATATCTCATAAACTAGAGCCAATCTTACCAAACGGCTGGTGGATCTCAACTCAGTATACCTATAGGAAACTCGCCCAGTAGGTCCCCCCCATGTCTAAATTTTGGACTTGCACAGTGTAATTAACTAACCTTTCCAACGATATATAGATTGTCCGACGGGCCACTTTTGTTAGTCGGATGGTTGGTTTACGGTATATGTGCTCATAACTGAAATAAGAGGGGGAAAAACGTGTTTTTCGAAGATTTTTCGAAAACGCTTCTTAAGCAAATTTTTTGATTTTCAGTTTCGTGTTCAGTAGCCGAAGATTAGTCTAAAAAATAATTTTATTTTTAGGAGCATTTTTCGTGTCGAGTAGTGTAACTGCACCATGATTATTTGTAACATGAAAGTAATATTTTTACAATTATAATCTTTCAGTAAAAAACGAATTGATGTTTTGGAAATATTGAACTAGAATACCCCTCACGTAGAAATTTCTACGGCTAGCAAAAGTTTTTTAACAAAATGTATTTTTTTCTTTTGAATGTG
The DNA here is from genome assembly GCA_963668005.1 of Melieria crassipennis. Classification (NCBI taxonomy): domain Eukaryota; kingdom Metazoa; phylum Arthropoda; class Insecta; order Diptera; family Ulidiidae; genus Melieria; species Melieria crassipennis. The sequence goes on along the minus strand of OY764961.1, from coordinate 81,363,900 downwards.
GTGACCGCAATGATCCAATGAAACGATAACATCGAAACCATTGATGTAAGGATTCGTTAATCCGACTAAATGCTTTTGAGGTGTCTTTGAAGATTTCCAAGAATTGCTCTTCTATCACGTCATATGGTAGGAGGTTATAGCCCCGTACTATCATTTATTCAAATTAAGTCAATAAACAAAAGGCTCTTACAGACTAAGTGAATGATAACAAAATGAAGCTAGTCTTAAAATTAGTGAACAAAAAATATCAATGAACGGAAAGAGCAAGAGAGGGAATTAACTTAGCGCACGGTTAAGCAAATTTAAAAATAATTCAGCTGATGATTACCTTTAACCTTAAAACCGTCTTTTCATGTTTCAATGCATTTTCTAGAGCTGAACAGCCGGGTGGAAAATGTATTTACTATTTGCGGATAGTTATAAAAATATATAAATTCTACGAAATTCTCTAGGGAAGCCCAAACTCAATAAGGATAATACAATAAATGCAACAATGTGAGAATGTTTAACATTTCTGTGTACAGTTGGTTCAATTACGGTCGGCTCAGCTCAAATATTAAAGTCTCAGTTAGTGGCTACTACGCTACTACGTACTACGCTATCTGATGCATGGATGTAGCCCCCTCCCCCTAAGTTCCCTAAGTTAAAAAGTTAACTTATTTATTCTGATTTACCTACGCGGCGGTGTTTGTCCTAATTTCTGCTGCTTCGAACTGCTTTTCCAGAACACCTAAAATTAAATCAATTTAATCCTAACTTTATCAGTTCTCAGCCCAGCGCAGATGACGTGCTGTGGCCCACTTGGCGACGCTGGCAAGTGAAAATTTCCGCTGCGCACACTTGCTCGTACTTCGGCGCATTTGAGATAACCGCCACAACTGCTGCCAACGAGCTGTCACCAGAATAAGACGTCGATGACAACGACGTTGAAGCGGCAGAAAATGCGAAAATATCCTTACAATTTGTAAATTGAATTTTGCTCCGACTGACGTTCTATCTGTCCGTTCGCCTGCCGTTTGTCTGTTTGCCTGCAGCTCAGAAGTGAGTGAACGAGTTTATCGGACGATAAAGGCGCGCGACGTTTGGGTAATCGAACCGTAAGAATGCTAATGGAAAAGCGACACCAACGTGCCCATTGTGTTGCCAGCATTTGTGGCAGTCAGGTGTTTTTGTCTGTCAATAGGCGCGCGGCGCGGCTCGGTGCGACGGAGAGATTCATTGCCTTTCAGTTGCAAAATATTGCAATTTTTATTTGCAATCTTCTGCGGTGCCGCCTTGGCTGCCTTCGGCGCGGCTTTGGCCTCGTCCGTTGCGGGCTGTCGGTGTGTCCTTGGCAGTCGCCTAGCGAATGCCGTAAATTCAAATTGAATTTTCCACGCTTTGCGTTGGCATTTAACACTTCAACAATGTGAATTCGTCAGGCCAGGCTGTCGGTCAGCCTTTTGCTGCTCGCCACCAACACTCGCCTTCCTTTGCGTATCAATAGCAAATCTACAAGTTTTTGCTTTTTATTGCCTTCCGCTCGTGTTTTGCGTCCTGCATTTCTTTGGTTGGCTTCTCGCTTTGAATAAATTGGCGAAGCGTTCCGCCTTTGCGAATGCAAAGTGCACTTCCGGCAGCTGGCGCCGCTGCGGCGTGGCGTCGTTACTGCGTCCCGTAATGGCCACCGGAAGTGCGCTTTCAGTTTTCACATTTGCAAATGATTCGACCGCCTGGTCCGAAGCGTATTCGCTTTGTTTATTTATTTCCCTCTTAACACCGCCAACCACATAAGAGCCTCAACATAATAATGCCTTAGGGATCATTCAGCACGTAATCAATTACGCAATGCCGCTATTGCTCGATTGTAGACATGCTTTCGAAGATCCGCATGTTTTTAAATATTTCTCAAACCTAATCGAATGTCGGAAGCACTTATAGGATTGCGAACTATAAGTTAACAAGTGATTTTTTTCTCGTAAACATCCGCTAGATGATTGAGTCTCTTTCTTAGGAATAAAGTTTAGATCGCCTTCTCTTGATGCAAGTGATCGGGGTACATTACCCAAGCATCAGGCTGAGATCTTGTATATACGAGGTCTGCTCAAAAAATATTGCGAATTTTGTGTTTTTTCAAAAATTATTTATTTATTCATGAATATCCTTCTAACCTTCATATTCTTTGACGCATTTTTTGGAATAGGCAAAAATTGAAGACGAGCCAAAACACGTCCAAGCAAAACAGCTGTCAAAAATTAACTGAACAATCAAAATGATCGAACTTGTCAGCATAAGTGAGGGACATGAGTAGCAACATAACGCCACAAAACAAAATCGAAAATCGAATATATGTTACCCGCGGAAATTCAAAATTCGCCATACTTTTTGAACAGACCTCACATGTTCTCAGTTTTTAAATTACACTAATCAACAGCATTTACAGCCGCCGTGGCTCAGTTGGTTAGTGCGTTGGACCGCGAGTCGAAGGCAGCAACCTCAGGTTCAAATACTGCCTGTAATAACACCTAAAAAAATAACGGGAAAATTCGTTTTCTCTTTCGGTGGCTGTCCTCTCAGCTGGAAATGGCAAACCTCTGAGAGTAAAAATTGCCTATGATAAAGCTCCCAACCTGCCGTTCGGAACCGGCATAAAAACTGTAGGTCCCTTCTACCCGCGTACAAATTCACACGCACAACACGGGTGGTTGCGGGAAGCTAGGCCTTAGTCTCGCGTAAGCGGGCTGTCGTGCCAGTCAATTATTTTAATCAACAGCAAAATGCCATTTCTGTTTTTGACATCAGTTCTAGGATAATTAGCCATTGCTGATTTCGAATCCTCAACCATTTTTAAACACAGTTCAAGTTTTTGCAAAATATAGGCGTGCCACTTTTTTCAGGTTTCCTATAAAATTCCAACTTTTTGATTGTAATTTCTGAACAAATTAAATTAAATCGTTGCACTGTGTATGCTATGACCGCCTTTGGTTTTATGTAGTTTTTTGGCAGCCACAATGAGTCAGCGGGCCAATTGGATCATGAATCTGAGGCGGAACTCAACAAGCATTACAACCACATTTAAAAATTATTTCTCCTAGACTAACATCGAAATAATATCCGTCTATTTTGTATGCCTGAAAACTTTAACACTGTCATACCCAGACATTCCTTGGTCACACTCAGGAGATGTCTCTGCGAGAATAACCAGAACCAATGAATGGTTTAATGGGCTGTAGAAAAGAAAAGACATTGATGAGGAGATCTTCATATATTTAACACACTAAAATAGCTGAAAATTTAGTAGCAATATTTACAATACAAAAAAGTTTTAACCGAGTAAATGATTAATTAATTGGGCAAGTTTTTCTTTCAATTTAATATTTTAACTTTAACTATTGTCATTGAAATTATGTGCCTCCAAATTTAGGTTTTGTAACATAACGATTTCTTCTGGTCAGGATGAAGCGTATACAGAGCATACTTCATGGCGAACCAATACTTAACCGAAAGCAAGCATCATAGCAAACTGAAAAGGAAAACTCTATCGAGTTGGAACTGTTGCACGGCTTCGATCCGACTAACATTTGTCGTGTCTCGATTTTTGTATTTCTCTTTGCATTTATTTCTTCATTTTGCCTCAACTCTTCTCGAGCAGCTTACGAGAAATGCTGCAGAGATTAAAATCAGAAGTAAGCAAATCAACGTCGTAGCCAATGGGCTGAAAGAGGCAACGCCAAGCGAGTGAAAAGTCTATTTGCCATGTGCTACTTCAATATTTACCTTGGCACCACGTTCCGACTTGGCATTGGCACTCCAACTGTGGGCGCAAGTGGGTGGCCGGCGCAGTCGTTTCAGTCGCTATTTCACAATTTATTGTTGTTTTTACGCAGTTACGCTTCGTCCTGGGCTTCGTTAGTATGGGTGCTGCCAGCATTTACATTTGTATTTTTCAATATGCATAAAGCATATCATGGAAGTTGTATGCGGCACTATAAATGATTGTAGAACGAGCTCATTGTCTGCCTTACAAATTCTCTTACATTTATTTAAATATGTTTATTTGTATGCTTCTTGCGTTTCTGATGCCTCATTTGAGAGAATTAAATTGTGTCATCTCAGCATGCGAATGAAATAAAATCTTATACTTTAAAACTATTTTGTGCCTGAATCAAACATTTTAGAAAATTTTATTATTTTATTGTTATTTTTTTCGCTTTTTTTACATGTTCGACCATTAATTATTTGGCACAAAAACAAAACTTTTTCTTGTCAAGAAAACAAGTCCAAGATCCTTCGAAACTTAAAAGCTCTTATACTGCTCATTAAGATGTGTGGGCGAAACTACGCCCTTTATTAAATGCCCTTTCCTCCTTCCTCCCTTTTCCCCTGTCGAAAAACATGACCCAATAGTAAGTTCGATCTTATTGTCATTGATGTGCGACTTATAGTTCCGAAATTATATACAAAATTTGGATCTTTAAAAGAGTGCCACGCCCATTATTAAACGCCCATGAAATATTTCCAGTGGAAAAATATGTCTACATGGGGACACTGCATAAATAAATAAATTAATTAATTAAAATGCTGTACGACTCATAATTTTACTCCATAGTAGAAAGGGTTGTATAGCTAGCGCCACGCCCTCTTACCAACACAAAAAAAAAACAAAAATGCCAGAAACATTTATCCACGACACTAATCTAGTAGATTAGACGATCTAATCTAGTAAAATTTACATCGTATCGACCAATTTCTTGCGTTTAGTACAATTTCTTGGGTCATAAAATGACCATAAGGTCAAATTTGTATAGATGCTCATTTGCACGTAAACCAGTGCTGCAAATAAAATTAAATGTAGCATATATTCAAATGACATAAAATCAGTCACTGAGTCCAAATGAAAACAAATCTTCACCAGAAATAAGGAAGTGACGGCACTTTAAAGTTAATTTTTCATCAAAAATTACCCCATGGTAACGGAAGTGTTAAGGAAATTTTTAAATACGCGGAGAAAAGATAAAATAATATGTATGAAAGCCCCTAATTAATCAGTTGGTCATTACTTTGAAATATATATTAATTACAAAAACTTAAAGTTATATCCTTCCTGAACCAACGCAATACTTCGCATTAATAGGGGTCATCCCCTGCGCGTTTGTTCGTGTTTAAAAAAAAAAAAAATAAATAAAATATAAAATTAAATGAAAAAAATTCGCTATAAAATTTAAATCCTAACATATTGCATTCATGTAATTTTACATCATTATGAAAATGAATATTAGAGCATTAACGTCCGAGAACTTATTAAACAATATGTTAGGTACTATTGTGACTGGCAATGTTATGGTTATGAAACGAAAATAATTTGTTCCGACGCCTTAAAGCGAGGGAGTTCGTGGAATAAATTTGTTGCATATTAGATCTTTATAAATAATATTTGGATATCTTAAGTCTTCAGAGAGTTGCATCCTCAGTTCAACCGTCTGAGTATGGAGTATGTATGAGTTGATAAATTGATAAAGAACTCACAAACTCCCTAACCCATCCCTCTACAACCAACACAAATCTCGTCAAGGTCAAATTGTATACTTCCCACAATAGTTTCGTTCTTCCGTGCGTTACAAATTCAATTCCGTCAGTTGTGGGTATTTTCACTTTTCGGTTCGCTTGACTTCGACACTGATAAGGAAAAAGATTGACGTTCAATCGATTTAATAAACTGCTGTGATTTCCATAAAACCTCAACTCTTTACCACTTACTAAAAATTGTTGAGACGAATGCGAAAAATTGCGGAAAATTTCAACAATTCCACAAATCAATAAAAGTAAAATAAATATTTGCTCCGCTGAGCAGTGCCGCTATGACTTGAGGCCGCTCCAGACTTTAAGTTGAAGATGCCATAAATCACTGCAATCGCGTTTAGTATGCTGCACGGACTCGTGAGGAGCAAAGTGTTCGTTCCGGTGTATTCCGCATCAATTCGTCTGCATTTCGGACTGCCGAATTGCTGCCTTCCGGTCAGGCGGAAACCAGCGCCTAAACTCAATAATAATTCCAGCAATGACAATGCCCCATGCCGAAAATATATTATTTCGCTTCATAAATAAAACACAACACTTGCGGCGCGGCAGTCAGAAAAGTCAAAGCTGTTCACAAATAACAAAAGCCGCCAACAAGCAACAACAACAACAACAGCGAGCAACGGAAAGACCACAACAGCGTGACGAGTGTGTCCAACAGACTGGACTGAGCTGCAGTGGCCTGGACCGGCCTGAAGGGAAGTGAAGTGAAGTGGTGACGACAGAGGCGACGGTGGCCGAAAACCGAAATCAATGCGACGGCTTATTGAAAGCTGCTTAAAGTGAACGCACGACCAGCTGGCGGTGTGTGCGGGCGGAACGCGAAGACACGACCGGGCAGGCGTGCAACACCGGCGGAAGACGATAGATATGTATGTATGTATGTGAGGCGGCCGGGTCCACTTTTTCATGCAATGCAGCAGTCACCGCTACCGCCGATTTAGGATGAACATTAGTTTACGTTGATGGGTTTTGCGTGACCGAAATCTTAAGACAACGACCGGCGAAGAGTCGTGTCGGCGTCTGAGGGGCGCGAACGCGACGGCGGCAATATGTGCGCGGCGCGGCGCAGAACACCTTGAACCACCGCCTGTCGTGCTCCACGTAATCCACCAAATGGCCTTGACGAGTGCGAAGTGGCAACGCACATTTTTCTCTGGAATTTGTTCGTTTTCCGGTGAATTTCAGTGGAAATAAAATAAATGAAACCCAAAAACGTAAGAGAGAACACGGCAGAGCTTGGGGCGCAGCCACGGACAGGCGACAATGTCATATAAAGCGCGAAATATCGCTCGTGCGGAGGGCGGAATGTAAAGCGGAAGTGGACGAAATAAGGATGAAGTGTATTAACGCTGCGTTCCGTGGCTAAAAAGAGAAATCGACACAGCTTGTTGGCCGCGTGCAGTTGGCGCGGTGGGGCCGCTGCCGGGCAACAGTGGCCCATGCTGGCGAATGGGCGGTTTCGTATATGTTGGGGTGACGCTGTGACAATGCCGCTATTATTGCCGCCAATTTATGTTTGACTGATAATATGACTGCGTTTTCATTCGTTGTCGCTTTAAGTTGATCTTATTTTGCAATTGTTACGAGCTGCGAAATATGAAAGAAGTTTCATTTTTGGGGTACTTGAGTATGTAATGAATTGTTGCGGTTTCATGTGAAAAATGTCGTTTTAAATGCTTTTAGGTACCTAAACCCTACCAAAGCAGTAGCTGTGCTTTGGCGAATTTCGGATAACCGAATATTTAATTATTGAGAATTTTAGTATACAAACTTCGTTTGAGATAATTCTGACAAATTGCTATATATATCTTGCAATATAGATTCGACATTGTCCAACACATCCTTTTGCATGTGGAACCATCACATTTCTTTGCAGTAGCGCACACAGGATTTAATTTTCGGAGGAACGGGGTTTGCGTATATCTTTTGAATCAATTGTGAAGTGAAACCACATTTTACATCAGTAATTTTTGTATTTGGGAGGGGTTCGAACCCCCATAATTACCCCCTGTGTGTGCCACTATTGGTTTGCGCCATTCTCAAGGACTCGTTAACACATATACAAAATAGTCAGACCTTTTGCTCGACGCATGATTGTCAACAAGTTTCTTTTGAAGCCTAAAGTTCTTCGGAAATTAGCGGACATGGGACTCGTATGATTGCATTGATTTTTCAGGTTGCGTTGAATGTTTGGCATTTGAATGAAGTGTCTCGAATAAATTACACTTTTCATAAAATAAGTCTAAATTGAACCCTTTACATTACACACACACACATACATTATTACACCACATATGAATGAGGTATTCTGCATTTGTTTATGGAATTGTTCAACTGATACGCTTTCATTTGGCCACCCAACCACCTCATTGCCGTGTTAATTGCATTTTTATGTACTTACAGCCGGCCATCCAACGGCAAACAATAATGTGCACCAAAGGACCCTCTTCGCTCGATATGTGAGTGACAGACTGTGCACTGCGTTGCGGCCGCACGAGCACTCGGATCTGCTGCGAGCCATGCCTCTAACGAGTCTAAGATGCGCTAAGAGTGGACACTGCCAAAGTCAACGCGCATAGCTGACAAAGCCTTAATAGCATTTCGCCGAGCCAGCAACAACAGTCCAACCTCTACTCGGCTGCAGTTTGGGCAGTCTTTGTTGGACATTTCCCCGGCCAGCACAAGCAACACGGTCAGCATACTTTTTGCCCTTGACGTAATTACAATGGAGTGGCGCAAAGACAACACTGTCGCTACGGCAACTCTCGCAGCACAGAGCGACAACAACTGCAGCAGCTAATGAAGCATCCAAGCGGTCGCTGGCTATATAGGCCATGTAATGGTGTAATAATACCCTTGTGGCGTTGCGCCAGATGCCAACATATCATCAACTTGTTACGCAACTCCGCTCGTGCATCGTTAATGGGTTAATGGATATGCTTGTCACACGCAGAGGACGCCGCCAAGTGCTAGCACTGAAGCCGTGTTTCGGTTTATCCGATTTACATACATACATACAATCCAAAGCAATGAATAACGATTTACTAAGGCAATCAAATCAAGGAATATACATACATACTCGTAGATCGTGATTGAATGAATTAGGTAATCGAAAAGATCGTCTATCGTGTGTTTAAAAATTATGTTTGTCACATTCAATGAAGAGTACAATAAGTATAGGAAAAATATTTCTTAAATTTATACAGCCCGATTCTAAACAGAAATTCCGCGGGAATTTTTTCTCTTTTCCCTTCTCTCATATTCTCAATGACATCTCCCCGGGAGATTTTTCCCTTTTCCCTTTCCTCCTATTCCCAATGAAGTTCGAAAAGGGAGATTTTTTCGTGCGGAAAAAGTAGGCATCACCAATATGTAAAATGGCGGAAAAGCTGTGTCTTTTCTCGAGAATTATTCCGCGAACTTTATTGAAGGGAGAAGCACGCGAAAATGTAAGTTTTCTATTAATTTTTATATTCTATTAAGAATAATTTCATGAAATACTTGATTTTAGGTCGAAAACAACCAGCAAGCACCAGCTCCAACGCCTTGTAAGCCTCATGGAAGCAAATCCTGGCATTGCGCGCGGATTTTTTAAAGGCGATAGAGAAGGACTCGCGAAATTTTGGCAAAATGTTGAAACGGAGCTCAATTCAGTGGGACCTCCAGTAAAAAATATTACGGAGTGGAAAAAGGTATTTATAAGTAGTTGTGAAGTCTTAAAATACTACTGCTTTATGGATTTTAGGTGTGGGCCGACCAAAAAAAATATGTCCGCCAAAAAGCAGCGCAAAATTTAAAATTACAAAAAGGCACTGGTGGAGGCCCAAACACCCAGCAAAAATTTTCATCCCTTGAGCAGGCGATTTATGACCTCATCGGCATGAAGGAGTCTGTCGAAGGAGTATCTGCTAGCGTATTTGGACTACAAACTGAAATAAACGTAAGCCTCGAAGCTTCAACGCAAATTCAGGATGTGTCCATGAATATGCTAGACGACGAACCTCAAATGCCTGCATGCCATTCGCCGATTGCGTTTGAAATAGAAAAAGAAAAAGCTGCAACCAGGAAAACATTGGCTAGAAATTACCAAAGATCTTCTTCTTCCGATGCCCTTGCAGAGGAAATAAATATCCAACGAGATATAGGCGAGACTTTAAAGTCTGTGGCGGTGGATTTAAAAGAGCAACACCAAAGCACAAAACAAATCTACAAATCTCTGGACAGACTATATCATTTGAAGAAAGCGTATTTCAGAAAAATTGAAAAATTAAAAATCGAGAAGATGGAAGAAATGAAACGGCACAATAATGCTATGGAGAAAATAAGACTGCGGGAAGTGGAGAATAAAATTGAGACTACTTGAATTAGAGGAGCTGAAGTTTAATAATAATATGTAAATATGTAGATATGTTAAAACTAGCTTGAATTTTTAAAGTGAAGTGATCTGAATTGCCTGCCATATTATTTGTATCTTATTTTGTAGTTTTAAGGCTTAAAAAGTGAATTGACTGTAATAGTTATAAGACTTCAAAAGTAAATGAACTGACCAAATATTATTTTTGTTTTTATATTGAATTTATTTTTGTGTTATTTTAAGAAGACTGAACTTTTTATAAATAAATACTGAACTATTTACATTAAAATTTGTATTTTGCTTGGAAGTGTTATAGATCGTTTCCAATATTGGCTCTAATTCTTTGAGCTGCAGCCAAATACTGGGAGGGCACTGGAGGGTCCACTTCATTTTCCTGAGTGCCTATTTCATTTAGTGTTATGTCTGTTTCGCTAAGTGTTATGTTTGCCTTATAGTAAATACAATTGTTATGTAAGGCACAACAGACATTCACAATTTTGGCTGCTTTTTCAGGAGTGTAGTGCAACACCCTTGCACCAAGAAGACATCTCCAACGATTTTTGAGAACTCCATTGGTTCGTTCAATAACGTTGCGGCATTTGGAATGGATTTAATTGAATTTCATTTCAGTTGATCCATCCGCCGGAACTCGATGTGGTGTTAAAAGCCAAGGCTGCAACGGATATCCTGCATCTCCTGTTGTAATAGATTAAAAGAGTTCACACTTTTCTTACTGACTTGTTTTTTAAAGCATTTCACCTAAGAGCCAAAAGTTTGTTACTCCTCGCAAATATTCCTGTTCAAAGTGAACACGCAACTCGCTGACATTCCATATGAATGAGTCGTGGCAAGCACCGGGATGGGAGGCATCGACGTATCGAATTCTCAGCTTGTCATCACAAACCTGCAAATATTTCATAACACTTAACACAAAAAACAACGACTTAAAATAGAACCGAGAACTTACCAGCATAACATTCAAACTATAATTTCCCTTCCTATTATAAAAGAGGTGTTTATTTTGGCAGGGAGCAACGATCTGGACGTGTGTTCCGTCAATGCATCCCATAACACCAGGAATACCGTGCTTAACGTACAGGGCTAACGCAACTTCCCTTTTTTCTTCGTTTGTCTTGCACACTTTAATCCATTTATGGCATAAGTGGGTTTCAAATACTTCCAAAACTTCTGTTAAAGTTTTGGCAAAACTTGACTGGGCCAAAGCAGCATCCGACTCTTTGCCAACCCCCGTCTGGTAACCGCCTTCTGCAAAAAAACGCAAACAGCTGCTTAATTTAACCATTGGCGGAATTCCGAACTGTTTCTTCACCGGTTTCAATTTGGCTGTAAGCACTTCCAGCAAGTATAAGAAGGCAGGTTTGTTGACTCTATAATACTTCTCGAACCTATAAAAACAGATAATTTACTAATTTCAAGAAGTTGTAATTTTGTTTGTGATTACAGCCACTGAGGCAACTCCAGCGGGTTAATCCCATCACGCAAGTGCCTTCTCACAATCCGTTGCTGCTGCATCTGCTGCTGCTCGTCATCATTTAACTCCTCCGCTAGCAGTCTGAAGGCTATGCTGTGCATTTTTCTTTTTAAAATCTGAAAATTTTCACTTTCAGCCCAAAATATGTTTGCGCAAAATTAAACGTCAAGTGCAAAACAGCTGGTTTCGAAATTCGAATTCTCTCTCCCTCATTTTTCCTCTCCCCGGGAGTTTAGGATTGGCGGATTTCTTTCTCGAGAATAATTAAATCCGCGAGAAATGATTTCCCCGGGAATATCCAGAATCGGGCTGATAATCTCCACTAGCTGGGCCCCGCGGCTTTGCACGCAAGCTCTCCTGTTTCCCACGATGAAAAAATTAAATTTAGGACTACCCTCGTTGTCAGGAGAAAGTTTAGCTTTTCTTAAACAAAAATCTTAATTCTGCTTCTTCAGAATAATTCTTCCCAATTTATTACAAACAGAAACCAGACACTGCAAGCCAGACAAAGAAGTTGTAGGTATAATTTGAACTAAACATCATAGAATCTTTTGTATCGGGTGTTTTTTTTAGAGGTATAGAACTTCGAATTGAAATAAAACACAAGAAAATCATTTTAATGTCCATCAATTTGGCTTTATTGGAAGGATAATTTTATGCCATTAATGTTTAAATATGATTTCGGGCATGTGGCCGCCGCGGCTGGCTCGAATAAAGCCAATTCTACAGGTCCAATTTTCAACCACTTTTTCGAGCATTTGGGGCCGTATGTCGGCAATAACGCCACGAATGTTGGCTTCCAAGTCCCCTAACGTTTCTGGTTTGTTGGCGTAGACGAGCGACTTCACATATCCCCAAAGAAAATAATCCAATGGTGTCAAATCACACGATCTTGGTGGCCAATTGACAGGTCCATTCCACGAAATTATGCGCTCATCGAATGTTTCCTTCAATAAATCGATTGTGACGTGCGCTGTGTGGCATGTAGCGCCGTCTTGTTGGAACCACAACTCATCCACATTCATGCCATCCAATTCTTTGCGCAAAATCTTCCATAAAGTTGATGGACAAAGCTCCAATTGCTGTGCACGGTGGCGAATCGATTCATTCGGGTCCTCTTCAACATTTTGCTCTACAGCGGCAATTGTTTCTTCGGTGCGCACTGTTCGACGTCTCTGCGGATGCGTATTATCACATAGAGTAAACGTAGTGCGAAAACGACCCATGGTTAACCGAATTAATTGCTCTGATGGACGATTATGTCGACCATAAAATGGACGGAGCTTGCGGTAAACTTCGCGAACTGAACCATTATTTTCGAAATAAATTTGCACGATTTGCAAGCGTTGTTCTTTTGTCAACCTGTTCATGATGAAATGGCAAACCAAACTGAACATAACTGACATTAGAGTTGCCAGATTTGACCACAAAATGCCAGTTTTATCTCTATTCGAAAAACAAACCTCTAAAAAAAACACCCTATATAATAGAAAATGTATGAACCAAAAACTTGGGAAGATGGATTGGAGACAAGTGGCAAGTTCGCATTGAGTTCCAAGTTCAAAGCAGTAGCGGAGAGTAGTTTAATTTCACAGTCGCTCTTACGAGTAGAGTAGGGTTACCACAAATCTTCAGTCATCGAACGAGACACAAATCATTTGAGTTGAGCGAGACACAGAAGTAAACTGCCCGAAACCAGAACATTTCCCAGGTGTCAGATGTAAGTACAAAAAATCATTTATGTCATCACCCAAAAATACATACTTCTATGTTGGACATGGTGCGTGCCGCATGCAACAGTTTTGAAAAAAGACTTAAGCGTGTTGTGGCAAGCAAAGGTCAAACAATAGAGTAATTGTCTCTTAAATCAAATCTTTATACTTCAAGTTATAATTGTTAACCGTTTCAACTTTTCCAACTACTGTTTTGATCAATAAAAACTACTTTGTTTTTGTATGAACATATACTGGTCACACTGTACATACGTATATTATTATCACACATAATTTTATATACATATGAGTCGTTTATTTTGAAAGTGGCCATTTTTCTTATATTGAGATATTTAAGGGTTTGTGTTTGATTTGTTTCAAAAATATTGTTAACTGGTATTAATTTTTTTTATGGCTTTGTGACCTTAAACATGTTAGAATATATAATGTAATACGTTTTGTAAACTTTACTAGAAAAATAAGCTTTGTTTCAAAACTAAAAATAGACTTAAACCACTTTCAAAATAAACGACTCATATATTTATATATGAATTTGTGTTTTTTTTTCAACAACCGAACCGCCGCACATTCGATAACTAGTTACTGTGAAATACTTTAACCCAATAAAAAGCAGATGTTGCAGAATTACTTTTACTCACCCTCCAGCACCAGCACTTGAAACCATTCTAAATATTTGTATCATCACTGCCGGGACACAACATTACTAAAGATGTATAAAAAATATCGACAGTTGGCAGGAAAGCAGTGCTGCTTATCAAAGCTTTTAATCATTGAATGAACATACAAGCAGAAATCATACATTAATTATTCCTTTTCAAGATTCAAATCGGCGGATCAATATCAGCTAAATAAATGTCGTATGTGCTGCATAAATTGGCACACATTTTCTGAGACTGAAAAATTGTGAGCAAAGTGCTGAAGAGACTTTAGCAGATATCGGAAATACTAAAGAAACATGTTTGACAATCGCCTTTTATCTGCAATTTCAGTAAAATTGTTGCCTCATCTATGTTCGTTTTAGGCGCATCGAGACTTTCCGGTAAAATCCTATATAACGTTATGAACGTTAGTACAACAATATTGCTACTTTTCGTGTATCTCCCGCAGAAGTGTGCAGAGCGGGCAATTGACAAACAAAGCAGACAAATGTCCTGTGCAGCACTTAATGAGAATCCGGCAATCCATTTGAGGGGACGTATGCGGCACAGACGACAACGTTGCACTTGCAGTTCGAGTGTTTTTGCGGTGGATGGTGGTTGGTGAATTCGTTGCTGGGAATGCTGCTGCGCTAACTGTGATGCAATTAAATGCCGCATTTGTGTGCTCATATGGACCACTTAAGAACAAACCGCAAGTTACATTCGCATATAGTTTTACAAGTCCACCTGTCATGAAGAAAGGAAGGGCAAAATGCCTCCAAGCATTCGATTGTCATATTTTTTTTTTAATACTAACGGTACATTTTGAGAGATAAATGGAAATGTAAAAAAAATATATTTCAAAGCTATAAAGGCACTCAATTTACTTCAGATAAATAAAACAACATACAGTTTTTTTCGTAAACTTAGTAATTATTTATTGTAATAATAATTATTATATATTAGTAATAATTTATAATATTAGTAATAATTTATTGTTTGATCATTATTTGAAGTAATGCCGAAATTGGCATTGAATTTCTTTTCAGCAGAAAAAAATCACCTGTAAATGTAGAAACAAATTTCTCAATACACATAGTAACAAGCTGAAGCATTATGTTAAGTGAGTTTTATTGGATCCTTTATTATTACTTGATTCCAGTCTGTAGTCATGAGGCGTCGAGCGAATTCCTCTTAACACTAGAAAGATAAAATTTTATACAAAATATCATTAGGGTATAATCTATAATTTTGCCAAAAAAGGGCATTCTACCACGCCTACTTTCAAAGTTCGTTTAAGCCTTAAATGAATTAATCGCTACAAATGTATATTTTGCCATTTTTTTAAGTTTTCGAACTTTTTCATGTTCGCCCCTCTTAAATTCGCTCCTAAGTTTGTTTTCCACAAATACTCGTATTTGCATGCATTTGTAGTGCCAGCCGGTCGAGTTAAATTACGCGACGGCAGCTACACCTGAAATAGCTCACGCATTTGTACGAAAGGTGCCACTTTAAAAAAATGAATTACATGCGGATCCGCAAGTCTCTGCAGCTGAAACTTTGCAAATGTGTTCTACATACTTGTAATTTAGTGAGACAATCGAAATTGGAAAGCCTCCTTAGGCCTTTTTGTGATATTCGCTTTTGAAGTTTGCATTTAAACTTTTGCTAGGACTCAAAATGGCTCTACGTTCAAATAACGACAGTTAGCGAACATAAATAACTAAAACAAAAACAAAAGCATTACCAGACTGTGAAAACTTAAAACATGAAATAAAAAATCAGGTATATTAAAATAATAACTGTAACCATAAGAAAAAACATCTTTAGTTTCGCAAAGTTAAATTTGTATTTTTCCTTAAATTTGCGTACAGGAAATATATATAGTTTAAAACCTTCGTAAGACTACAAAACTTAAAATTTTTTTTAAAATTCCTTTTGATATAGCTTAGTTGGAGATTTGGCTTCGATCGTGCTTACTAATTTTTTCAAAATAAAGATTTGATTTTGGATTTGGCTACGGACGCCCAACTGTGCGTCGTATAATCATTTATATGCCAAAGGTTTCCCACTTCCGCACATTTTGACGCTGCAAAGATGGTACCGGAAAGTCGCGGTGGATGAGGGCATTCTGACGACATCCATTGATTACATGCGGCAACTGACTGATTTGACGTACAATGACAAAATATGTGTACTGTCCTTTGACGAGATGAAGGTGGCAGAAGTATATGAGTACGATCAGAGGTCAGACTGTGTGCCGAAACCAGCGAATCATGTGCAGGTGGTGATGGCGCGGGGCTTGCGGAAGTCATGGGAACAGCCGGTCTTCTTTGACTTCGTCCTTCCAATGACGAAACAGACAATGGAGTCAATAGTTGTGGCACTAGACCGAGCTGGTTTCCCAGTCGTGGCAGTGCACAGTGATTCGACTCCATACAACTGCGGGACAAAATTAGAAGGAGTGGTCCGTTCTTCATAAAATTTGGTATTCTAGTTAATCATGGTCTGCTGAATTGAAATCTCCATTTAGTTGTTCTTAAACTTTTGAAGTTTGGCAATGTCTGAGACTTAAATTTGCAATTTTCGTCACTTTTGGTGAGCTATAGCAACGAGTGTGTGGGCTAGATTTTTCAGATTTTACATTTATTCGGTAACGTCACCATTGATAATTCCAAAGAGTAACAGAAATTGTCTTAGGACCCTCTGGTTTTACAATAAAAACGATAATAATAGATGTGTGTTTTGCTTTTCTGCAGTTTTCTCAATTTTTCATGCTGATTGCATACTTTTAGGGATGAAAAAAATAAATGTCGAAAAATAGGTGTTTAGACCACTTTTCAAATTGAATTATTTTCTGAGATCGGAAGATATCGGAGTATGTAATCACATTATCCGACAAAAAAAGAATGCTTCTTAAAATAAAAAAAAATCCAGGAACATACTTTCACATACTTTTTAGATCTTTTCCTCTAAGTTTTGCCAATTTTTAGATTTGTAATTTAGAAAAATATTTTTAATTAAAAGTAATGTAAAAGCCTCAGCTTTGCAAATTCTGAGCAAACATTAAAAGCGAAAATGGCCACATTATTTCTTAATCTAGTTATATTGAAAGTTTTAGCGAATTCTTTGAAACCATGTATTTTTTAAATTTAAAAAACAGAAAATGTGTTTAAATTTTTTTGCGAAAAAAGTTTCACCTTTGAGCAGCTTTTGCACACACACTAATTAATTTTTTGCACAGATTTTTTGGGGTTTTCTTAGTTGGAGTTTTGCCTTTCAAATGACATCAAAATCATTAAATTTTGATAGTATACATTTTTTGAATTTTGTCTATGGAACGAATCACTGTGCAGTGGTGTGCGACATGGGTCCTGCAAACCGCAAATTTTTTAAAAGCCTGAACATAACAGCGGGTAAGTAGCTGATATTGACAATTTCTGTTTGATTTTCAATATGATTTAAATACTTTACATAAGCCATGGTTTCCACACCCGTCGCATGAGGACGACAAAATATTTACATTCGCCGACGCGCCTCATCTTAAGAAGCTACCATTTCTTGGACAGTGGCCTTATTTGGAGGGGCGACTTGCTAACACCGCGGAACGTAGCTGACTTGATGAAGCACACAAGCAAATCAGACGCGTCTATTACATTCAAACTGACTGAAGAGCATTTGTCAGTCAAAGGGATCGGTATGTTGTGATAACTATAATAATGGGGTCAATCTAAATCACGAAATTCTTCAACATTTCCCGGTCGGCAGAAAGTAAAATTAGCTGTGCAACTATTTTCCAACACCACCGCCGCTGCTATACGACGTTGCTCCTCCTTAGGGATGGAAATGTATAAGCCAACAGAAACTGCCGAAATGATCCAGCTAGGCAGTCATATTTACAAAACCTTTAAATTGCACTAAACTTAAGAAATTTAGGCAATTGTTGTTACTTATATAATTTAATTGTATTTTTGAGGAGGAGTGTGTGTATCCTCACTGTATAAACTGTTCGAAGAATTAGCATGCTTTGTTTGAAATTAAATATTTGAAATTTGAATTGAAATATTTTTTCATTCCTGAAATAAACTTCGTCCTGTGAATATCACATTTGTTTTTCTTCGCTTCTCAACAATCAACATCCAATACTAAATTCATCAATGCACACTTTGGTCACTCCGGAAAGGTATTTTTCTTTCACTTTCAATTTTAAATAAGAGCTATATGGTTTTCTATATTCACAGGAACCATACGGCATAAATTTTTCGAGACAAGATGACGTGGCAGCGCGAATGAATGCGTTTATGTCGTCTCCAGTGATTCCTAATAGGAAAAGCCTGGAGATTTTTCAGAAAGGCGTTTTGATGACAAACGCGTCATTGGCAATGCTGTATAAGTATGTTATGTAAAAGAAAAGTACAGCGTGGAGTTCCTACTGACCCAGCGGCTCAACCAAGATGTATTAGAGCACTTTTTTCGGCTATCCGCAGCAAAGGTAGTCTAAAGGACCACCCTACTCCCAAGGAGTTTAAATATCGTAACCTATTGTTAAATGAAGGGACCATAAGTATTATGCTGATCCCTCACGGTTAATTGAAAACTGTAAAACATTGGTATTTGCCAACAGTCTCTGCTAGCAATATGAATGTAAAAACTAGTTATAAACAAAATCAGTATGTATAACTTTATCATCAAACGTGAAAATCGGTTTTAATTGAAAAATTCAAAATATCACACATAATACTCTGCACATTTACAGTCACAATTAGCACGTTTTAATCATTTTGTGTATTTACTAAAATTGTATTAAGCCTTTTAGGAAAAATCCAAACACAAAATCCAATCCACATCATTACAGTAAGGTTAATTGTTTCCTTTATTATCATAATTTGCTTCAAAATGATGAAGGTAATGTGTCGCAGCCTTCAATGATCAATTTCAATTCGCAGAAGCATCAATTTCCAGCAAAGCTAAATACCAAATCAGAAGCAGAAGCATCAATTTCCAGCAAAGCTAAATACCAAATGAAATTCAAATGGTATTTCTGTTTGAATTTTCATAAGTCGAAACGCAATCTTTGTATATAATAAGCAATTTTTATGTTTTTATAAAGAAATTTGTATGTATTTTCATTTTTTCTCAGCGTTATGACTAGAAAGTGTATTTGCGGCTGCAAGGAAGTTGAAAGTCTTCATCGATTTCCGCAGGAGGCCACGCTGTAAGTTATTTGTTTGTAAATTGAAACGTTTTTTATGAACGAATTTAGCCCAACGCCGGAGCAGCCGGAGGCTGTTTTTTAATCCGTAACGCCAAACGGTTTGTTATGTCGCGTGTTTTCATTACTACCAGTGCTATAAACGAATTTATTCCTATTTAATTGTGCTCTTTTAAGATATTAAAGTGTTTTTTACGTTTTCTCAAAGTTTGCCATACAAAAGTTCATGTGCAGACTGTTCCCGTGTGCAGCTATTTTGATCAGCGCTGACGAATGTTATGATAAAGGAACCCGGGACCACCATATAACTGCTCAGTTACTCAACAAATCTCGACGCACGATATACAGTTACTTATATTCTATATTTTTGATATTTATAATATTAAGAAAAATCAAATAAAACTAGTTATGACGTAATAATTGTTATAAAGTCATAATTTTTTCAAGTTTTTAAAGAACACATTCGCTCCATTTGAAATTTACAAAACTACGCTCAAAGTGAAGCACGGAAATAATAAGGTAAAATTAAATAAATTCAATCATCCAATAATGGTGATGGTTTAGAATGCATAATATTATATAAAATATAGTTTAAATTTGGTCTGCATTGAATGAAAATTGCTTTTCTAAGTCATTTATTATTTTCTGTAAATATGACAAGAAAAATTTTTTTGTTTTCTGTAAATATTTCGTATTTGTAATGTAATAAAATACACTTTTTAGTACAACAGATGAGGTTTGGGAAAAGACTGGTTCGCAAGGCGATTCCAGATTTAAATTTAAGATATAAAGCCACTGCGAGCAATTAAGATATTAGTTTAGGTAGATCAGGAACAGATTTAATTGTATAGGGTGATTTTTAGAGGTTTGTTTTTCGAATAGAGATAAAACTGGCATTTTGTGGTCAAATCTGGCAACTCTAATGTCATTTATGTTCAGTTTGGTTTGCCATTTCATCATGAACAGGTTGACAAAAGAACAACGCTTGCAAATCGTGCAAATTTATTTCGAAAATAATGGTTCAGTTCGCGAAGTTTACCGCAAGCTCCGTCCATTTTATGGTCGACATAATCGTCCATCAGAGCAATTAATTCGGTTAACCATGGGTCGTTTTCGCACTACGTTTACTCTATGTGATAATACGCATCCGCAGAGACGTCGAACAGTGCGCACCGAAGAAACAATTGCCGCTGTAGAGCAAAATGTTGAAGAGGACCCGAATGAATCGATTCGCCACCGTGCACAGCAATTGGAGCTTTGTCCATCAACTTTATGGAAGATTTTGCGCAAAGATCTTGGCATGCGACCTTACAAGATCCAGCTTGTGCAAGAATTAAAGCCGCGAGACCATGCAATACGTCGTGATTTTGGTGTATGGGCCGAAAATGAGATTGATCTCGATGCTGATTTTCATCGCAAAATTTTGTTCAGTGATGAGGCTCATTTTTGGTTGAATGGCTACGTCAACAAGCAAAATTGCCGCATTTGGAGTGAAGAGAATCCACATGAGACCCTTGAGACGCCATTACATCCACAAAAACTGACTGTTTGGTGTGCTCTATGGGCTGGTGGAGTCATTGGGCCATACTTCTTCCGAAATAATGCTGGAGAGTCAGTTACCGTTAATGGAGACCGGTATAGAGCCATGATAACCGACTATTTTGTTCCCGAATTGGATGGCATGAATGTGGATGAGTTGTGGTTCCAACAAGACGGCGCTACATGCCACACAGCGCACGTCACAATCGATTTATTGAAGGAAACATTCGATGAGCGCATAATTTCGCGGAATGGACCTGTCAATTGGCCACCAAGATCGTATAATTTGACACCATTGGATTATTTTCTTTGGGGATATGTGAAGTCGCTCGTCTACGCCAACAAACCAGAAACGTTAGGGGACTTGGAAGCCAACATTCGTGGCGTTATTGCCGACATACGGCCCCAAATGCTCGAAAAAGTGGTTGAAAATTGGACCTGTAGAATTGGCTTTATTCGAGCCAGCCGCGGCGGCCACATGCCCGAAATCATATTTAAACATTAATGGCATAAAATTATCCTTCCAATAAAGCCAAATTGATGGACATTAAAACGATTTTCTTGTGTTTTATTTCAATTCGAAGTTCTATACCTCTAAAAAAACACCCTATACATATACATACATAATTTTTAAAATGGCTTTAATCTGAAGATGATGAAAAAAGGTAACCTGCAGATCACTGTCGTCATCATTTTTCGCTGGTAAGGATGGGGCCTGGCTTGAAAAAATTGTCCAACGTTCGAAAAAAAGTTTTTTTGCCGTTATAGCGAAACATTTTAGGCCGTAAATCGAAAACGTGCCTTAATTGAAGAGGGCCGTTATAGCGAAATGCCGTATAAAGAGCGGCCGTATAGCGAGGTATGGGTGTATTATATAAAATATAGTTTAAATTTGGCCTGCATTGAATGCCAATTGCTTTTCTAAGTCATTTATTATTTTCTGTAAATATGACTAGACAAATTTTTTTGTTTTCTGTAAATATTTCGTATTTGTAATTTAATAAAATACATTTTTTAGTAGAACAGATGAGGTTTGGGAGAAGACTGGTTCGCAAGGCGATTCCAGATTTAAATTTAAGATATAAAGCCACTGCGAGCAATGCAGATATTAATTTAGGTAGATCAGGAACAGATTTAATTGTATTAGGTGTGGATGATTTCGTGCCGCAAGAGTTTTCATTGGATGATGAAAAATTAGCGAGCGCAATTTCTTCAGAAGAATTTGCTTCCTCGGGCGGGGTCCTTAATTTAGAGGAATACAAGGGCACTTCCTCTATTTTAGATCCTCTTCCTTTGTCATCATGTGCATAGTCAAACCGCAAGATACGAGGGTTGCCTTTTATGTTTCGGGATTTGGCAACTCTGGTGGTGCAATCTGGAAACTGACAGCTGTATCGTAAAGTTGGACATTTTTGAGGTTATAAGTACTCAGAACATTTTGACATACGAGCGCTATTTATATTATTTACAGTGAGTTGAAAAATTCATCTCGGCCCAAAAATGGAATTAAATCGTGAACGTTTTCGTGCGATTATTTTTTACAACTTTCGACGTGGATTAACTCTGCAACAGTGCATAGATGAACTTTATTTAAGTGAAAAGAAAATTGTTAGCAGAAGCTAGATACTTGCGCAATGAGGTAAAACGACTGAAGAAAAAGAATCAATTGCAGGATATAGTTGCGGGAATGTAGGGAATTACTCGATTTGTCTGTCCGAAGTGATGATACAAAAATTCCGACGAATATCTGAATGAGCTATGTAGTGAACTTCCTTCACATGTTGCGTTTTGTTTAAGGAATTCTCTAAGAAATAATAAGCGCCTTGTTAGGGGTTGTCGATACGACAACAATTTAAAAACCATAGCTCTGGGGGTATATTTTCTATCACCTATTGCGTATAGGAGTTTGAAAATTTGCTTAAATTGGCCTAGTGAACGAACTTTACAAAAGTTCGTTTCGGGTTGGCCACATTCCCCTGGCTGCACTTCTAGCAGCATTAAGGCTTTGCAATTCAGAAATCGTGGCTTCACTGAATTGCAAAAATTCGTCTCAGTTTCATGTGACGAAATGTCCTTAAAGATGCCTCGGGCTGGAAGACTTCGGCGATGAAAACCGCACTTCCAGAACGGCAAACAGTGTTATGACAATAATGGTTCAAGGCACTGGTGGGGAGCCTTGGTCTCAACCACTAGCGTACATCTTTGTACATGGCACGTGCAAAGCGCAACTGTTAAAAAAAGTATATTTTTTAAGCCATTACGCAACTTCAAAAAATTGGCCTTCATCCTTGCCATTTCGTATGCGATCAGGGGAGAAATTTTGTTAATTTCGCTAACCTGCTAGGAGTTTCTCCTGATCGACCATATTTTTTAGTTAATAATGAAGAAATCGTGTTCTTTTACGATTCTCCTCATCTCCTTAAAAGTGCGCGAAATTGTCTCGAGAACAAGAAAAATGTTATTTCATTTCATAACCGCCAAGTGAGTTGGGACGATATTGTCTATCTGCAAAACGCAGATGCGGTAAATGATTTGAAATGCATACCTAAAATAACTTCTCAACATATGCGGCCCTCAATTTTTGAAAAGATGCGTGTGCGATTAGCTGCTTAGGTGTTCAGTCACACTGTAGCCTCAGCACTGAATAGCTCTGGAGATGTTCCTCCTTCCAGAGCTGCTTCTTTTATAAACACGGCAGAATATGCTTTATTTTTCAACGATTTATTTGATGTTTTCAAAAGTACATAGTAGCATTGCTTGTACCCCGGCTTTGGGAAGAGCATATTCTGGTTGTATGGACCAAATTATTTTTTTGAACCAAGCCGAAGCTTTACTAAAATCCATTAAAATTTGTGATAGAGAAGGTAAAATTATTACAAATACCTTCTCTTATATTAATGGATGGCTTCAAAATATAAGTGGCTTGCGACGATTGTGGCGCACATTGTCACAGAAAGGTTTCTCCGGACTGATGACAAGGAAACTTTGTCAAGAGGTACTTGAATATTTTTTTTGGGACGATAAGAAGAGGGGGTGGAAACAGCGCGAGTATCACGCCATACATGTACTCGTGCTTGTTTAAAAAAGTTGGGGTCTGCAATACATAAATTTAGTTCCAACGGGGAATTGTGAGCCATCACCAATCACCATCACTAGTTTGTCCACAAATGCAGTGCAAAACGTATGCAGCGACGTTTTGGTCCAGGATAGCTCTTGGTAAACTTTTCAATGCTTGCCAAGACCTGGGAATTCAGTTTTTGAAAATATACAAGCTTCAACTCAATTTTTTTGAAAAAAATGCACTTCCATATGTATGTGGCTATATATTTATTTATTTGTAACAAATTGTTGTGTTATTTATTTTGATGTGTACAATAAATTATTTACTGCAGAAATATGTTCAAGTTATCTTTATAAATAAGCAGGTAAGAAAATGGGGAGCAATTGCGCGAACTAGGGTAATTTATCTCTTATTTTATCTGGTGACACTCCGAAATTTCTCTTCTATTTTCTATATCACTCCGAAACTCCACTTTTTCAGAATTTACACTCTTTACATGAAATATGAAAGTAAATAAACAATGAGTTGTGTTTGCACCTTAAAAAAATAAAATACATTTAAAATAAAAGTTATTAGGGCAAACGACAGTAAAAAAATATTCTTATGTTGTTACACTAACAATAGCTCCATTTTTTATGAAAATTGTAGGATTTTATTTTATAAATTATTCCTTATCGATATATTGATAATTCCTAAGAGAAAAGGAGATTTAGCGTTAGCTTCGCAACAACGGGGCACCAACTGAATCTAGTGGAGGCGCGCCTAGGCGGCCAGTTATCCTGTCCAACCACACACTGAGAAACAGCGGCACCACTGCAAGAATAAATGGGAACCGGCCAGCCTAACTGCAAAAGTGCCGCATTTACCTTGCCTTGACCTGTCTACTCACCGATCGCCAAATCACACAAAAGCTGAGCGCCGCGCCCGCTTTTATACACAATATTACATTGGAAAACATGGACGCCATCTTGAAAATTGTACATTGGAAGTAAAAATATTTGAACCAGTGGAATAACAAATTCAAAGACGGTGTGCAAATAAAAAACAAATAATACTAATACAAAAAAAACAACAACATTAATAGTATGTATTTCATACAATAATGATAATATAATTATTTCCCAAAAAACTATTATTTTCCTCATTCCCATACAAACTATACTGGTTCAAAAATTGGGAACTCAGTTCCCCATTGCACAGGATTAGGGTGTAAAAACCATGCACAGTTGACTACATATTATCCCTGCTTAGATAAGGTACGTCTGCGAGACGTACGCCTTTTGAATTTTCTGCTCTCTCTCTCTCAATCGTCAATTTTAATTTAATTTTTATTTTACTAAACAAACGATATTTTACTTCAAAAATGATTTAATGTTAACAGAAATTTATGAAATAAGTGATCTCAATAAGAAAATTATCAATATTCCTTCTAACAACACTGTTAAAAGGATATAAACTAGCATACGCCTCTCAGACGTATCGTTATCTTTTCAGTACAAAAAATAACGTTATCTAACTAGGGTTATATACAATTTTCAGCAAAAGTGAATATCTTACTGATAAATAGACAAATATGCATCTTCATGCATTTTCAAATAATTGCAAACTTTAAAAAAAAATCATAGCAGGCTGTGACAATTCGCAAGTTTTTCAATCCAAAATTCATTCACAAATTCCAAATTTCATTCCATTTTTTCCCATTTATGCGTAAAGTACGCCATTATATTTAAATGAATTTACCTTGTAAACCAAAAAAAAATAAAAACGAAATAGGTAGGTCAGTTTGTCGGGCATTCTACTGTTAAAAATGCACATAACGGGTGTATACTCGTAAAGCACACACAAACGGGAACACGCATTGGAAAAGTTCGGAAGAAGAGGGCACTTGATAATTTGCCAAGATAGAGGGCTGTGGAATTTCGACAGTTTATTTTATATACTGGACCTTTAGTATTGAATAAAATGTTGCCATATAATTACTATTAAAATATTTTATTATTTCATTTCACAATATAAATACAGCTGATCTAAGTTTCGTTGAAAATTATACAATTTTGTATCCACTAGAAAATTTGACTTTGACACAATATACAGAAATAAAGAAAAAAGTGAGAAAATCGTCAATGAGATTGAATCAACTAAATTTTTGTCTCTACATAATAATAATCGCTTTGACAGAAAATTTGGATTTTATGTTAAAAAGAAATAAAATGTGTTCAGCGTTTTGTTTACAGAGTTTTGTACTACGTTAAGTTCAAATTAAGTTGTTCGATTTCCATGCTTTAGAAATAAAATTATACTAAAGATTATTATGAAATTTAGACGAGGAAACGCTGCTGCGTACTAACACATCCAAGCATTTTGGCAATGGGCCTCAATTAATTAGCTTTAAAATATTAGTTCGAAAAAATAATCTTTGAAACATTTTATGTAAAGCAAGATTTAATAATGTTTGCAGGATTGTATAAACAAAAGATGTGAAAAAAATACTCAGTGTGCAAAAATGCAAGCAAATACTCAACAAATTACGTCGCTCGGATGAAGTCCGAAGCGACACTGAAACTGCGCTCGAAACAGCACACAGTGGTTGCTGTCATAGCTAGAAAAAAAAATTCGAAGTTCAAATTTTAAAATTGAAAGTAACTAAATCAAGGCGAATTAATAAAGGTGACCTTGTTGACGCAGCTGATTTGTTTTTTTTATTTCCCCGCCAACTTGATTGTCAAAATGGTTTGTTTACATTTGTGTTTACGATATCTTGCGAAAGAGACAAAACTGGAGTAATTGATAAAACTATAGAATTTCAACAATATACAGTTTTAGGATACTCATATCCTTTAAGGGGGGAACTACCTTTAGAGGCCGAAAAAAAGGTCATTTTTACAGTCGATTTACAGGGAAATGAAAACAGTTCTTTTCAAATCAATATAATATATATTTACAGTGATGTCTGAGGTAAAAAAAAAACATTTTTGTAAAAGTGAAAACAGAAATTTAACAAATTTTTCAATGATTCTGTAAGTCATATCGCCGCTGACATCGTAAATTGTGTAAGTGATGCTGGCCGCAATTTTAGTCTGAAATAAAAAACCAAACATTTTCTTACTCGAGAGGGTTTTCTATCGTCGATGAACTAAAATTTTTACGAAATTCGAAAATTAACCCTCTAAAACAGGCTTCACAAAAAAAAATTAGGATTTTCACAAGAAATTTTGTTATATATGCAGTCAAAAAATGTCTAAAAATGTTTTGTTTTTTAAATCTTTAGTTTAGGTAGAACAATTTTTTATGCTCTTTAAAATGAATGCTAGATAATGAAAATCTGTTCATTAGTAATTTTATTATCACTTACACAATTTTGAAAAACATGGTTTCGAGAAAATGCCGTTTAAAGTTTGCGGATTCTCGCGGCGTCGATGCTCGGCGCGCTCGGCGAGCTCGGCGCCAGTCATTTCCGGGATGCATCTCTTCCACAATTTCGAGAATTACCTTTTGAAACTTTGACACGATATTCTAAGGCAATATACCTATCGATTAAAACAATAAAAAAAAAATCGATTTTTTGAAGTGTCTAAAGGTAGTTCCCCCTTAAATAATTTAGGTTTTTTTATATTTTCTTTAACCCTTTCGCTATTTTGTTGCCATATGGCACATTGCTATTTTGTGGACGTCTGAGCCCTCTGTGGTTTCAAGAATACACTTTTTGTTGGTCCTTAGAATAGTTTGAAGTTTTAGGAAAAATACGAAATTAATAAACTGAATATTTAAGTTTAAAGAAGAGAAGTATACACGTTTTTTAATGGTATATCTTGACATAGTTAAGGAAGAAGAAGCAGAAAACTTTAGATAACTTTTTCATTTGTCGTTTTCTTTCAATTTAGATACTTTTTTTTAAATTTTGGCTGAAATAAATTAAGAGCGTTTTCCAAAACGTTTATGTACAGTGTAGTAATACAGTATGAATACTGTATTCATACATTGCATCAATACAAAATTAATGCTTTGTATACTTATGCTTTGCAACCCTGTTGGCCGTTTGGAACGCTTTTTTTGCTTTGCATCACTGTCAAATAATTAAAGTAAACAATGACAGCAATAAGAATTTTGTGCCAACAATTTTTGGATTTGTGCGATGGAAAAGCGTCAAGCAGCCAAATTGTCGCTGCTATTCGCCTAAAAAAACGAAAACGCCTAGCGCTGCTTCTAAAATCAGGCTGAATCTATTTTTTTGATATTTTGTAGCACCTTTTCCCATAAAACATTTCGCTTCTTTCGCCTGGCGCGGAAATCAGTTTCCATTTTCAATCTTTCGTCTAGCAGCAGTTTTTTCCATACGTGTGTCCATTTTTTAATATTGAAAATTTATTTATTATATATATTCAATACCAGTATTACTAATAATTTAATGTTTATTAGCAGAAACTACTTACTTCTCTTCGTTTTCAGCCATTTTGTATACATATTGCATCAGCTTTTTTAGTGATGCGCTGGTTGCTTTTTATTGCGTATCAATAAGATCAACGATACTTTTTGGAACACAGTAATAATAATAATTGACTGGCACGACAGCCCGCTTACGCGAGACTAAGGCCTAGCTTCCCGCAACCACCCGTGTTGTGCGTGTGAATTTGTACGCGGGTGAAAGGGACCTACAGTTTTATGCCGGTTCCGAACGGCAGGTTGGGAGCTCTTTCATAAGCAATTTTTACTCTCAGAGGTTTGCCATTTCCAGCTGAGAGGACAGCCACCGAAAGAGAAAACGAGTTTTCCCGTTATTTTTTTTTAGGTGTTATTACAGGCAGTATTTGAACCTGGGTCGCTGCCTTCGACTCGCGGTCCAACGCACTAACCAACTAAGCCACGGCGGCTGACTTTGGACCACAGTACATCGTCAAAAATTGCAGGGTTGCATTTTCGAACATGGTACTTTGTTCGAATACAAAGCAACAGGCGTTTTGGAAAACGCCCTAATGGTCAAACTCCATAAATTGCGTTTCATGCGTTCGGGGTTGTTGCGTCATTGCGTTATTTGCGTTGCAAATGGTCAAACTCCATAAAGTGCGTTTCATGCGTCAGCTTCTTCTTCTTACGTCAGCTGATGCTGTCAAACTGCTGATTGATTTCGTTGTGCATTGGGAGAAGACAAGGAAAATTGTGAAAAAAACTAAATGGAATCGCTAAACGACGTTATAGACTTTAGACTGATTTCATTTTAAACACAATAAATGCATATCGAGCATTGCAAAAAATGAAAAAAGAAATTCAGTTGAATTCAATTTGTAGCAATTTATTTCACAGGAATGAGCAAAATGCGATATACAACGAATAAGCTATCGAATTTCCAATACAGCGAAGACTAAGTTTCGTCTCTCAAAGAATTATGCTACTTTTTAGGAATTTCTTCACATTTTATGTTAAAATATTGGATTTAAAATGTTTCTTAACTGTATTTAATAGCTTTTGTGTAAAATAAATGCATTCGACTTTTTCGATAACACAAGTTTGTTATCGACTTTACCATCCACATCCACATTCATGCCACATAATTTATGACATCTTTATGAGCTCTGTCAGCTGTTTGACGGCGTTAACGCAACCACCGCAAGAGAAAGTTGAAAATAGTTCAACTTTTGATGCGTTGCGCTGCACGTCATGGAGTTTGCTTCATACAAATACACTGATTCAACTTTTTTTTGCAACGCGAGAAACGCAACGAAACGGATGAAACGCACTTTATGGAGTTTGACCTTAACCACCAAATCAACCACGTCAAAATTCATTTAGTTTTTAATTAAAAAAAATTTTTTGGGGATTCAACCACGTCAGAATTCGTTTAAATTTTTCAATTCAAACAAATTTCATTTGGATTCATCCACGGCAAAATGTTTTCAAATCAGTTAACGCAAGGCATACGAAAACGCAACCAGACAGCGCAATGATTAGATTGATAAGCTGTTCTTAGCAAATTTGTTGAAGCGAAAGCGATCGTCAACGAAAATATGTATACACACAAAAAATAAGCGCGAACAAGTGAAATTGTGTTTTTGCTTTTGTTGGCTTTTTTGGTGGTTGATTTTTTCATTACGTGTGAAGGCAACGCACACAATTTCGCGAATATTTTCGAATAGCGTATGGGACCTGCTGCGCTGGTGCAAGGCGAGTCGCAACAACAATATCAACCAAAGTATACTCTAAGTAGCGACACTCTTTTTTTGGAGCTGTCAGTGGTACACTAAGTCTGTTTGAATGTGTTACCCCGATGCGATTTTCTGTTGGTTTTGGTAGTAAATTTAATACTTAATTTTCTTACTACTTTTTCGAAACAAGCAGTAAGCATTTTTTGGGAAAATAAATATCTTTAGATGGATACGTATTTGTAGTTGTAATTCAATAGGTGCTAATATAATTAACTGAAACAGAAAAGATTTGAATAAAAATTTTGAAATTGCTTTTGTGCAGGCAATTTGATTATGTAAACATTGAACATTCGGAATCAATGTCAATGTAATTTTGCTCCAGTGCAAGGAAAAATGCTAGCGAAAAAGTTATTTCTTATAAATTATGTCAAGAATTTTAGTTAAATATAATTTTGTGTATCTTCGTAACTCTTAATAAGCACTTAAAATTTGTTTACCAACATATATTAATGTTCAACATTTATATGCGCTATTTTTAAATCGGAATGCATTTGAGTTCGGAACGCATTTGAGTTCAATTGAACATTTCTGTACCTATGGCTGAATATTTAAATGTAGCTAAAGTGGTTAAAATAATCAAAACATTTGGAAAATTATCCATTTAGCAACATTTCTATACTCAACATGTGTAACAAAAATATCAACTCTACATCAACTTCAATTGCCACCTTCACCACAGAATGTGTAAATATTCACCACGAAGACAAAGATGTCATAGTTTACAAAATTGTTTTTACAAATGTGCATCGCCGGCAGCGATAATCGCCGGTCTATATCAATCTGTATCCCTCCTGGCTAAATCACCGGTGCACTCACTACACTTGAGCAGTGGACGATTGCGATGGACCTGTTTCCCACTCTGTGGACGGTGCTGGAATTCTGTGGATGGTGCTGGCCGACGAGAATTGTGTTGCCGTTTGGTGCTGACTTATTGGCCGACGACCAATCCCACTTGCTCCGTCAGCCGCGGTGGCTCAGTTGGTTAGTGCGTTGGACCGCGAGTCGCAGGCAGCAACCTCAGGTTCAAATACTGCCCGTAATAACACCTAAAAAAAAAATAACGGGAAAATTCGTTTTCTCTTTCGGTGGCTGTCCTCTCAGCTGGAAATGGCAAACCTCTGAGAGTAAAAATTGCCTATGATAAAGCTCCCAACCTGCCGTTCGGAACCGGCATAAAACTGTAGGTCCCTTCCACCCGCGTACAAATTCACACGTACAACACGGGTGGTTGCGGGAAGCTAGGCCTTAGTCTCGCGTAAGCGGGCTGTCGTGCCAGTCAATTATTATTATTACTTGCTCCGTCAAACGCTGCATAAAGGTAGTGTCCCCCACCCACCAGCAACAGCACCGGCGTCGTAGTGGGGCCCGCGGCTGAAGCCTGAGTTGGTCACGCTGAAGGAGTTGTCCGCAATGGAGCGTGGTCCGGTAATGGTGAGTGCTCACAATTATACACTGTCGGCCGTGCATAATTACATACCGCAATCCAATGCAAACAACACCCAATAATCAACAATTTGGAGTGCAATTGGTACACCCTATTCGCCGCCGTAGTGAGTAGTGAGGCGCCGATGCTGTTGCTTTATGCAGCGTTTGACGGAGCAAGTGGGATTTTATTTTTTAAGGAAAAATGCCAACTGGGAACACTCACTGGGAACCGCTGCGCTTGTCGAAGAATATGGCACCTGTACTAGCATCCGCAAAATGTCAATGATGGATAGCAAAGTGATGCTGGTTCTCGGTGGAGATCGTAATCTTTTGGTAAGTTAGAGTTCAAACAAGTATGAGAAGAATAGGAAATCACCTTCATATCACATTTGCATCCATATTTCCACAGATTTCTCCTTTAGCGATGTGAATGGCAAGCAGGCTGCAGCATTCCTTAGCGTATTGAACTTTAACGAGCCCGGCAGCCTGTAAAAAGCATTTAAATTGTGCCCATGCAGATGTTGACAGAAAAGCGTTTCACTTTTTTATTTCACTCAACAGAAACGGATGCAGCAGTTGCAGTAGTGTTATTATACGATATTATAGTTATAGTGTTATTATAATATATTTTTACGATGAAATTGTAAAATTACAAATTGTTTTGCAATTTCCACACCACCCAGGGGGTATGCAAAATGGCGCGTTACCGATTTTTTTGGGTGTTCGGTTCCCCAGTAGGCATATTTTCACCCTTACATAAAAAAATAATATTGTGCATATATACATAGCAATTACATATATAAATAATAATGAAATTTAAATAAATATATAATATGTACATAATTAGACTGAATTATTAAATTTAAATATATAATATGTACATAATTAGGCTGAATTATTAAATTTAAATAAATATATAATATGTACATAATTAGACTGAATTATTAAATTTAAATAAATATATAATATGTACATAATTGGCCTGTTACTACAAAACTTTATCACAGTGAGCTGGCACAAATCTAAACAGAAAGTCGTGGGGAAAAGAAAATATAGTAGGTACTATTTAAAGTTAACTTTGAAATCGCCTTGAAAAAGTTATAAATAAAAATAAAATTTAGTTAGCAACAATGTTTAAATACCCATCACCTTTTTAGAGCGACAGACAGACACTACTGAGTTATATTAGTTTTTAAAAATGTACATGCTGAAAAAAAAGGCCATGCCGGGAAGCTAGGCCTTAGTCTCGCGTAAGCGGGCTGTCGTGCCAGTCAATTATTAAAAAAAAAAAAATTATTACATGCTGATATACAAAATCAAAACTAGCAGACAAGAGCGGACACAACGGACGGACGCCCCAAAGGGAAGTGTAACTCAATTTATTGGTGTTAAATGCTTTTAATGCAAAATATGTTCTGATCCTTACGAAGAGGGCTTTCAGAACATCTGGATTGCAGTTACTGCAACAAAAGTATGGCTTTATATCACCCATTTTGCCCAAGAGGCCTTCACTCAATCCAATTAAGTGACAAACTGAATCAAAATTTTGACAAAAGCGACAATTTAAATTGGAGATGAATGTAATGAATTGTGTTGGGGGTCGCACAAGACAACACTTATCATATTGTTTTTCTAATGAGAATACAAATTCCTCAGTGACAACTTCATCTCCAAAGTAAGGCAAAGGCTCTAAGCATTTATGGAGTTGATAAAATTTTAAATATATATAGCCACATACATAGTGTAGAGCATTTCTTTGCAAGAAAATTGATGCATCTACATGAATATCAACTTGCACATTTTCGAAAACTGAAATGCCAGGTCTTGGTAAACTTTGAAAATTTTGCCAAGAATGATCCTGGACCAAAACGTCGTTACAAACGTTTTGCACTACATTTACGGACAAACTAGTAGACAAAAGAGGTGATGACTCACAATTCCCCTTCGTTATAACATTAACATATTGTAGTCCCCAACATTTCTTAAACAGACACGAGAACATGTATGGGGTGATACTCGCGCTGTTTCCACCCCCTCTTCTTATTGTCCCAAAAAAATGTTCCAGTACGTCTTGACTCAGTTTCCTGGTCTTCAGTCCGGGAAAACCTTTCCGTGACAATGTACGCCACAATCGTCTTAAAGCGTTTATATTAAGAAGCCAACCATTAATACAAGGTGCAACCCAAAGTAAACAGGACTTTTATAAAATAAAGAAAACGGATGATTATTTTTGTATAATTCTTTTTATTTATTCAAAATACTCTCCTTCTGCTTCGATACAACGTTTTGCACGGTCCAAAAGCATTTGGAATGAGTGTTTTAGGTCATCGGCCGGCATCGCCTTCAGAATGTTGGTACAAGCCTTTTGGATGTCCTCAACGTCCTTATAACGGTTTCCTTTCATCGGCAAATGCAACTGACCGAATAAGTAGAAGTCACAGGGAGCCATATCAGGCGAATACGGTGAATGATTGATGGTAAAAATGCGATTTTTGGTCAAATAATCGGTCGTAACTAGGGCTCTGTGAGCCGGTGCATTATCATGCAATAAACGCCAACTTCCTTCCTCGCGATATTCTGGCCGAATACGACGAATGCGATGCACCAAACGCTTCAAAACTTCAACATAAAACAAAGCGTTAATTGTTTTTCCCGGTGGAACAAACTCTCGATGAATTATTCCCTTTGAATCGTAGAAACAAATGAGATGAGTTTTGATTTTTGACTTCTCACGGCGGGTTTTTTTCGGATTTGGCTCATCTGGGTGCTTCCATTCGGCACTTTGACGCTTTGTTTCGGGATCATATTGAAAGCACCACGTTTCGTCACCGGTTACGATGTTGAACAAGAAATTTGGATCACGTCTGGCTTCCCGAACGATGTCTTTTGCGTGCTCAATTCTCTGCGCTTTTTGGTCGTCGGTTAAAGTGTGCGGAATGAAGCGAGAACACACTTTACGGAGACCCAAATGTTCGGTTAAAATGCGATCAATTGATGTTTTGGAGATGTTCAATTCCATTTCCATCAATTCCAATGATGATTTTGGCTGCATTTTGATAAAATCACGCACAGTTTTGATGGCATCGTCAGTAATCACAAATTTCGACTGGCCGACGTGTTCGTCGTCATTCAAGTCTTCACGACCATTCTTGAATCGATTCAACCACTCATTAACACGGCCACGGGATAAACAATCATCACCATAAACTTGCTTTAACAATTTAAACGTTTCGGTAAAAGTTTTACCAAGTTTAAAACAGAACTTAATATTAGCTCTTTGTTCGATCGACATTCTCGTACCAAAGTTAAAAACATACTGTCACATTGAGCGGGATATTTCGGCGTCTACTAGACCAAATGTCATGAAATTTAGACAGTATGTGAATGAAAGATGTACCTTTCCAACGCATGTCCTCACACATAGATGGCGCCACCAGAAACGTCCCTATTGCAAAAGTCCTGTTTACTTTGGGACGCACCTTGTATAAGAGAAGGTATTCGTAATATTTTTACCTTCTCTATCACAAACAATAATTGATGTTAAAAAGGTTTCGGCTTCACTCAAAAAATTTATTTGGTCCATACATCCAGAATATGCTCTTCGCAAAGGTGAAGTACAAACAATGCTGCTACTATTGAAAATATAAAATAAATCATTAAAAAATAAAGCATATTCTGCCGTATTTATTAAAGTAGCAGCTCTGGAAGGCGGCACCTTTCTAGAGCTATACAGTGCGAACATTGCTGAGGCTACAGTGTTACTGAACACCTGAGCAGCTAATCGCACACGCATCTTTTCAAAAATTGATGGCTTAATATGCTCCAAAGATAGCTTATGCATGCATTTAAAAACGCTATCTACCTCTGCGTTTCGCATGTGGATGAAATCATCCCAACTAATTTTACGATTTAAGAAACTGACTGAATTTTTCCTATTTTCAAGGCAATTTCGCGCACTTTTCAGGAGATGAGGAGAATCGTGGAAGAACACGATTTCTTCATTATTAATTAGAAAATATGGTCGATCAGGGGAAACTCCTAACAGGTTAGCAAAATTAACAAAATTTCTCCCCTGATCGCAGACGAAATGGCAAGGATGAAGCCCTATATCTAAAAAATATATTTCTTCAAAATATGCGCATTGCATGTACCGTGTACGAAGAAGTATGCTAGTGGTTGTGACCAAGGCTCCCCACCAATACCTTGAACCATTAGTGTCACACTGTTCGCCGTCCTGGAAGTGCGATTTTCGTCGCCAAAATCTTCCAGTCCGACAATAGAATCTGTACTTCTTATATATTGCATATGCGTCTTTAGGGACATTTCATCGCATGTAATTGAAATGAATTTCTGCAATTCAGAAAAGCCACGACTTCTGAATTGCAATGCTTTTATGCTGCTAGAAGTGCAGCCAGGGGAATATGGCCAACCTGAAACGACCCGCCGTAAAGTTCGTTCGTTGGGCCAATTCAAAGATATTTTTAAGCTCCTATACGCAATGGGTGAAAGAAAATATACCCCCAGAGCTATGGTTTTTAAACTAACGTCGCATCTACGACCTCTACAATTTCTGTTAGTATTTTTAACACTATTCCTTACACATATGGCTACATGCGAAGGTAGTGTGCTACATAGCTCTTCTAAAAATTCATCAGAATTTTGGTTATCTTCAGTACGGACGGACAAATTTTAGAATTTTAATTCCTGCAGCTCTATATCTTTAATTTTTAACTCCCTTCTTCATCTTTTCACCTCATTGCGCAAATTCCTATTTTCTGCTAAAAGTTTTCTTTTTCTAGGAGTCCCTTCACTTAAAAATCTGTCGGTTTGGCTTTGCACACCGACAGCTGAAAAAGAAGGAAGTGGATCTAAATTAGAGGAAATGGCTTTGCATTCCTCGAAATTAAGGGACTCATCTGAGGGGGACTCATCTCTTCTGAAGTGACTGCGCTCGCTTTTGTTTCATCGACTGATGAAAACTCTTGTGGAATAAAATCATCCACCCCTAGCTCTATAAAATCATTTCCTAAGCTACCTATATCAACATCGGCACTTCTCACTGTGAGCAAGTTATTTAAATTATTACTACTTAAATTTAAGTCCGGGACAGCGGTCGGTTTAAGTCTCTTCTTCAACCGCATCGCTTCCGAAAAATGCCTTGAGCAGGCATAGAGCTTGTATGAAGGTGTGGGCTCCTCTACACCGAGAAGCCGAATCCACTCATTTCGCCTACAGAAAGAATAATTGAATAAAAGTGATGCGTGCATGAATGGATGAATAAGTGATTGAATTTACATTATAAATGAATGTTAGGAATGGAAATGTTAATGAATTATAACAAAACGTATGTATGTGCAATAAAAAAGCAAGATTGTGCGCATATCCCAAAGAATTAGTAAATTTTTTAGTACATAAAAAATACGCACAGCATAAGTTGTTACATAAAGCACAAAAATCAAAAAATGTATTTAAAAACCAAAAAAAAACCAAAACCAAATAAAATATAAATTAGCATTCAAAAATGCACATCCACAGTATAATTTACTATAAAGCATAAAAATTAAAAAATTTAATTGAAAAAAAACCAAATAAAAAAGCAATTAGCATTCACAACCATCACCATAATTTGAATAGACTGGCTTTAATTTCACCTTTTTTTACAATGCTTCACTGGGACGTAACCTGCTATTTTTAACGTAGCTGAAGAGCGTTCTTTAAAAATTAAAAAAAATAATGTGATAATGTTATATACTTGTGTGCTAAAATTTTTTCAAAAGTCATAAAAATTTTCTTCTCTTATGAAGAATAACATTAAAAAACAAAAGTACATTTTTACAATATAAAAAATCGTACGAAAATATCCCAAATGGTTTGCGATCTCGTTTTTGAGATACTGAAAAATAATAATTTAGTTATAACAAAACTAAAAAAAATTGTTTCTTCCCAAAAAATAAGTCATAAAATAAATTTTTTCAACTGATTTTATTAAAATGATATATGTAAAAGATGCGTGCTTCACTGTAGCGTAGCTCACTTATTTAGTGACCATCACTGAAGTTGTACGTGCTGATGAGAATTCCCGAGCGATGCGGGACAAAAGCGAGCTCTTTCTGCATTGCCCAAGAAAGTCCTCTATTTTTTAGTGTTCACGTCGGTGCCTGCCGCCGCCGCGCATAACCTAAATTCAATATTTATTGTTATTACCACTTTTTTCAACGATCACTACACTGAACACAGTTTAAGAATATATAGTCAAAATACATACATAAATTTTCACGAATATATTTTATACAAGATAAAACCAAGTTACAAATATTATACAAAATATTGAACACAAATTTATAATTTATAACCACATTTTCACACCACCTCAATCACAATTCACAATTACGTTGTGCACACTGAATCGTAACCAATAAACGCGAATTATAACATTTTACATACGACATTGAGTAATTTTTATTTAGTGCGCGACAGCGAAGTTTGCCTTCACAAAGATTCACTGAAATATAGTCAAACCGTTTCTGCATACATTCAGAACAAAAACTTACAGATATTTATTGGACTCCTCCGGAAATTGGTGAAGTCCCACACCTTCCTTGCATCCACAGATACATTTCCTAGGCATTGCGCTGCAAAAATA
The DNA here is from genome assembly GCA_963668005.1 of Melieria crassipennis. Taxonomy (NCBI): domain Eukaryota; kingdom Metazoa; phylum Arthropoda; class Insecta; order Diptera; family Ulidiidae; genus Melieria; species Melieria crassipennis. The sequence continues at coordinate 81,326,047 of OY764961.1, read as the reverse complement.
TGGAAATAAATTAGAAAAATCTGTATAAATTAATAAACACATTTCGTACTTACAAAATTTCCTTGATGCAGCCAACGTTTGTGCAAAAATATAAACGATGAATTTCAAATTACAACTGACAATGACTTGTGGTGAATATTTCTTGCCGGGCAGAGTTGCTTTTGCAAAACATTCGAAATTAATTGAAATTGTTTCATAATTATAATTGGAAGGCAACAAATTTTTGAGATAAATATTTAATTTTCTTTTCCCTGCTCATGCCAGCATAAAAAGTCAGTGCCCGAAGCATAACATCGTTTTAAACTACACTTAAGAAATTCATAAAAACTCCAGTTTTCAGGGTTTGTCAAGAGCCCGCATACCTAAAAGTTAATGTACTTATTCACCACAGTGACAGTTTTACACGTGAACAACAACAATTTGACAGGAGCCTTCAGAAAAAATCGACGTCCGGTTGTCAAAGAGTGTCGCTACTTAGGATATACTTTGATATCAACATCACAGCTCGCAGTTGATGTGCGACTGACCACATCAACATAAAGCAAATTATGAAAGCTGACTTCGAATTAACACGTTCGCGGACAGTAAAAATTTCAGTGAGCTGCAAAAATAGACAGGCTATTTTTGTGGAAAGCACTATCTGAAATCTGATTACACATATATTGTTAGAGTTGTCAGATTATCATATTTCAACCGTTATACACAATGAATGCTATAGCATTCACGACGATATAGATCAAATTTTTCAACTAGAGTGACGTGAATGCTATAGCAGTCATTCATAGAAAACATGAGAAGAAGAGGTTTATTATATTTTTATAAATTTATTTATTCAACAGTAGTTCTCTCTTCGTGTATATATAATAACTGGACGCGGACACTATACTTCAAACCATTTTGATTAAAAAATCTCTCATAAACGGACAAAATTCAGAAATATGCCCAACCAGTTTTTAAGAATCTGTACTACCCTATAATACCTACAAATCTCTCTCTTATTTGAAAATGAATATTTGAAATGAAATCAATCAGTGTTTAGGCCAGTGGCGCACAAAGGATTTTATTTTGGGGTGGAGAGTTTGCGTACAACTTTTGAGCCAAATACCACTCGAAACCATATTTTGTACCAGCATTTTTTGTGTTTGGGGGGGGGGGGGCGGTTTGAACCCCAAACCCCCGCCTCTGAGCGCCACTGGTTTAGGCAATCAACCATTACAAAATTTTTTCAACCAAAGTAGTACTAAAATGTGAACACTTGTACAATGTGTGTACTTTACCTATACATGTAATAAATATTAATAAAATATTCAATATTCATAAATTCGTCCAAAATATTAAATAAATAAACGAGAAACACTTGGATACAATTTTAACTAATTTGTTGTGCACCCCCCCTCCCCCATAAGCGGACATCTCCCTTAACCGGACAAAACCACTGCGATGGTGAGTGTCCAGTTATGAAGAATTTCACTGTACACCGAAAAAAAATAAAATAATATGAAACTACTTGACGAATCAGTTGCTAATTACTTTGAAATGTATATTCATTACAAAAATTAAAGTTTATAAAAATATAAATGAATAAAAATTGGCTTTAAAATTTGAATGCTATAGACTTCACGTCATTTTGCATCACTATGAAAATGACTGCTATAGCATTCACGTCCGCGAACGTGTTATGAAAAGTGTGCCGAAGTCATCGCGAATATCTTCGAATAGCCGAAGTGCGTATGGGACCTACTGCGCTGGTACACAAATTTGTGCGAGTTGACACCTCTATGTGTTTATTTGCTTAGTGGTTTGAGCCATAATTGCAAATGATGAAACATTTTGTCAGTAAAGAAGTTTACAAAAGCGATTTCTATGGTGATACATTTGACATCATAGTAACGTGTCTAATTCAATTGAATTAAATTTTATCAGGGACCCAAAATAACAGCTATGAATTTTAAAAAATTCGAAAACGTTGCCCATTTTTGAGAGATATTTATAAATGTTGGACAATAATTATTATGAGGGAAAAAATACTTTTTTCGCCATTTCGTAACTATTATTCGTGACAAATCTTTTTTTCTATTGCCTAATAACTAAGTATTATCAGCAACAAATATTTTTCCCATTGCTCGGTAACGTTTATGTTTGAAAAATTGTTTTCCGTCATCGCGTAACTGTTATGAGAGAATAAATAATAATAATAATAATAATAATAATAATTGACTGGCACGACAGCCCGCTTACGCGAGACTAAGGCCTAGCTTCCCGCAACTACCCGTGTTGTGCGTGTGAATTTGTACACGGGTTGGAGGGACCTACAGTTTTATGCCGGTTCCGAACGGCAGGTTGGGAGCTTTTTCATAAGCAATTTTTACTCTCAGAGGTTTGCCATTTCCAGCTGAGAGGACAGCCACCGAAAGAGAAAACGAGTTTTCCCGTTATTTTTTTTTTTAGGTGTTATTACAGGCAGTATTTGAACCTGAGGTTGCTGCCTGCGACTCGCGGTCCAACGCACTAACCAACTGAGCCACGGCGGCCGCTGTTATGAGAGAAAAATATTTTTTACGTTGCTCGGTAACGTTTATTTTTAAGAAATATTTTTTACGTTGCTCGGTAACGTTTATTTTGTGAGAAATATTTTTTACGTTGCTCGGTAACGTTTATTTTGTTAGAAAAATTTTTTCCGTTGCCAGTAACTATTGTGAATGGGACATATTTTTTTACGTTGACTGATAACTATTATTTTGCAATATATATTTTTATGTTGAAAATACCGGCAGACAAAAGAAAGAGATGTCTGATCGGTGAATGCGACTATACTTTTTCTATGGAATTAGGTTCGCTGATCATGAATTTGATGCCAGACTAACACCATCAACCATCACTTTTGGAAAAATCGCGAATCTAAAATCGAATCAATGATTAAGTTTTGTATTGTGTGGGTGGTGGGTGCCAGCCCCTTGTCCAGTATCCGTCCCGGTAGAAGGCGGGTAGTCGGCGGGTAGGGAAGTCCTTAAACGTGATGGATACCCAACTCTGACATCGAATTTATGATCAGCAAATCTAATTCCATAGAAAATTTATAGTCGCACTCACCGATCAGACATTTGTTTCTTTTGTGTGCCGATATTTTCAACGTAAAAAATATATTTGCAAAATAATAGTTATCAGTCAACGTAAAAAAAAGACGTCCCATTCACAATAGTTACTGGCAACGGAAAAAATATCTCACAAAATAAACGTTACCGAGCAACGTACAAAATTTTTCTCACAAAATAAACGTTACCGTGCATCGTAAAAAATATTTTTCTCTCATAACAGTTATGCGATGCCGGAAAAAATATTTCTTGCTGATAATAGTTATTAGGCAACAGAAAAAAATATTTCTCACGAATAATAATTATACATATGTATGTAGATGTAAAAATAATTATTTCAAAATAATAATTATAAGTAACAATTAAAATATTTGTTACAGTTATTTTCCAACTTTTTTTCTAAAAAACGTTATAACTGTTATGTCCCTGAATTTTATGCTTCAAAGTGTATAACTTATGCAATAAATGAAGGAAGTTTACAAAAGCGAATGTTATAAGTATAGATATATTTTTTTAATGTTTTGTTTGTTTTAAGTTAAGCTAAAGCCGAATGAATAAAAAGGTTGGATTAAAAAAAACTAACTATACTTTTGTTTTTTATAAGTTTAATTCCTTAGTATATGATTAAAATAAAGAGAAATTGGTATCTGGCGACACTGTGTCACTACGGTTTTGTATTCTAAACGAAGAACATTGGCGTCCGCAAGTAAAAAATGTCAGAACGTAGAGAAACTTAAGATCGAGTGAGCATAAATTGTTGCTGGTAGTAAAATAAAATAAGTACATATGTAGGTACTTATGTATATTGATTCTTCATATTTTATATCTTTATATTCAAATCAATCGACTGTGATGCAGAAAGTGATGTAAGCGACGCTGATTGTCGATGAAATTGAGAGTTTGGTGGAAGATATAGAAAGCGTAAATGAAAGTGACATGAAAAGTCATGAAATATGTGGGGATTCGAGATTCCATGCAAAGACAAATAAATTAAATAAATAAATTAAATAAACCTCCACATCGTGAAACGCGTGCAGCAGCTGAAAACGTAATTCATGAGAAAATGGGTAAAACTTCATATGCCGTTCATTGGATTTCAACAATAGTCGACTCCTTCAATATAAATGTGTGTATGGGTTTTTTATGGAAAAATAATGTTTGTTCAGTATGTGAAAAAACTTTATAACCCTACAAGGAATGCCTAACCGAAACTAAAGAAAAAAGTCTGAAATTTGTCTCAAAATCAACACATGCATATAGTGCATAAGAATGAGATTGAGTTTATGCGCGAAACGTTGTAGTGCTTCAAAACTTTCCTGTAAAAAGTAATTGCTATGGTCGAAATTACTTATCGAATATGTAACTAAGCATTCGCAAGATATACGGATTCAATTCCAAGAATATCTCATGTGTGCACTGAAATTATATTTAAAGAATCTAACATTTGAATATTTAAATAAAAAAACACCTTTAACCCTGTTTAGATAAGGTACGTCTGCGAGACGTACGCCTTTTGAATTTTTTGCTCTCAATCGTCAATTTTAATTTTATTTTTATTTTACTAAACAAACATTATTTTACTTCAAAAATGATTTAATGTTAACAGAAATTTATTAAACGAATGTTCTCAATAAGAAAATTATCAATATTCCTTCTAACAACACCGTTAAAGGATATAAACTAGCATACGCCTCTCAGACGTATCATTATCTTTTCAGTACAAAAATATCGTTATCTAACTAGGGTTAAATACAATTTGCCGTAATCCCTTAAAATGTGGAATGAGAAAATGGGTACTGACTTGTTTCAGACAATAAGTATCCACATCTCTATGAAACCAAAAAATAAAAAATTACAATTTGGTCGGTGCAAGTGAAGTGGAGGCTGTTGAATAAATTAAAAATTAAACTGGATGCATGCAGTGGATAGCGTCCAACAAGAGAAATTGAAGATAAATCTGTGTTAACCGGATAGATCTGACTGGATTCTTGGCAATAACCGCTTAAGTCGACTTAAGAAGAAATTGAGTTATGGATGCCACCATGTTCCCTTGACTGTGCTCTACGTTTGTGTAAAATCGGGGTGTTTGTAACTTTAAAATAAAAAAAGTTATTAATAAAAACCTATTCGCTTTTTCACACTACGCGCTAAAACTTTGAAACGAGATTACTCGAAACACCAGTTTTCGACTTAGGCGGTTATTGCTTTTGACTACAGAATTTTTACATGCGAGACTCCACGTGACACAAAAGGACTAGTCAGATTTTTCACACGGCTAGAACAAATATGACTATTTAGAATTTCAACCGATATGTTGGTCATTTATACTGGTCACATAACTAGTCACATATATAGTCTCAGCGCAATAGCAAAACCATTGACAACGATCATCCGAAGAATTTGCCAAAAAACATCAGTTACTACAGTTCAACGAAAGCACGTGTGGACAAGTTGGACCAACTTGCTAGAACCTATTCTTGTAAAGCTTCCTATCTCTCTGACATAAGTGCTTACGGTTTGTGGTGTGAGGTTCATCCCGGCTGGAACGCAGGAGTAAAGGATAAGTGTCGTTTATTCCTTCAAGAATTAGTTGCAACTTACAGCCAAAGCTGTAAGTGGACAGCCACACAAAATAAATCGGAATAATTTTATGACCCAAAGGATCAAATGTGCGAAATGTTTTTCTAGGGTAACAGAGAGGTTAATAATAATAATAGGCATTTAGTAGGAAAGTTCAGGTGCTTCGCGGGCGAGAAGTAGGTATGCGGGAAGTACCCGTTCCCACTGGGTCTTCTTACACACACACACACACACATTGTTTTGTACACATAAATACATTTAGTCCGTTCATATACTTAACTAGCATCCTGCCGGCTTTATGCCCCGCCCCTCCGACATGTCATCGGCGTTGCAGCTGTCATCCTTTTAAGTGCTGTCGGCAATATTTGAAATTTTGACGCATTTGTGTCAACACAAACTGATTGTGACTGCCAATTTGCATGAAATTCCTCCAAGCTCATACTGGAGGAGGTGACAATTTCACTATAAACGACGGCGAGGTGAAGTCGGGTTGTGTGTGTCGATTGGTAACTGGGTTTTCCACTTTTTAGAGCGGTCACCCCTTCGAAAATTTTCAATTTTTACTTTAATTGCAGCGTTGCGTGGCAAATGTGTCGATTATGCCCAAATTGATTACGTCTCCCCTGCCCCATCAATGACGTTCGTCCGATGTGTGGCGGATAGTGAAGTGCGGCACTTGCGCTGCTCGTTGCGTGAGGTGTTCCTTCCACTTGACGGCTGCGACTGATGTCTGACGGATGTGACGGCTGGTGGCTCGAGTGCGCGCCACCCCAGTCCGCAAGGTGGCAACTCACCCTCATTGATTTGTACTTTGTTAACTTGAGATTTTGTTTTGATGTTTTTGCGCTTTATTTACGGTGTGTTTGTGTTTTTTCTTGGTGCCTTGATGGGCTTCGTTATTGACGGCTTACATGGCGAGTTGCTTTGCTCGCCTCTTGTTTTCCATAAATAGCTCGGAGGATTATTTTTTACTTTTTAATAACAGCAGTCAGTGCTCTCGGCGAACTTTCATCTCGTTCGTTAGTGAAATTCAACTCTTACGGAGTCTTTGGCGCTGTTGTGGCCCTGTGCGCCGAGGGCAAGAAACTGTAACATTTGTGATTTAAAAGTCTGTTTGAGGGGAGCTTTGATTAATTGCTGTTTGCCACTAATATACATAAATATTTCAAGGGTTCAAGCTCAGACTTGCCAGCTGGAAATACATACAAACGAGTCTTATGAAAAATTGAAAGTGTAAATCATCGTTACGCAGCACTGTTTCAGGCTCAGGTTAACGATGATGCAATGAAAAACGAACAACAACACAAAGTATTCAACTTTTGCGGACAATAGTAAATAATGAGTTGACAAAAAATCGAGGGTAGTCTGCAAAACTCATAATTATACGTGTTAGGAAAGATATACGCAGAGATAAGACGAATTGAAAATTAACAAAGCGTAGACACAAACAATTAAGCGTGTTTTTTGTTACAGAACTTGTGTTTTTGTTAACCAAGGAACTGTGAGTAGTTTTAAAGATTAAAAAAAAAATTTATTAAGAAAAATTATGTTGAAATTTTCAAATTTTAAAGATGTAAATAGAGAGAAAGGTACACAACAATGCTGAATACCTGCTGTCATATTTGGATCTCACTTTGTTTAAAATGCTTTGTTAACAACTACACACCAATTGTAAATAATAACCATTTTACTGATTGATTTACATTTTAAAGTTTACTAGCTGGGCCCCGCGGCTTTGCACGCGCCCTCATATTTACCCCGATACAAATTCTTAACCCATTGTTGACCCGGTCAGTTTTTGTAGAAAAAAAACATGTGCCTAATTATCTTTGTTTTCACATTTACTCTAAGAGTACACCAAGTTTGAAGTCAATGGGCCCAATAATTAATGTTTTTCACAGTTTCTGCATACGAATTTAATATTCGGAAAAATGACACGTATCGAGTTATTTTACATTTCTTTCTTCTTACTTTCGTTAATTTTGAAGTCAAAAGGCAAAAAAAAATTTGTTTCTCCATACATACTTTTAACCCGTCGTTGATCCAGTTAGATTTCGATTTTGAAAACAATGAGAAACACGTGTCTAATTATTTTATTTCAATGATTTTTACAATTTTTTAAGTCAATAGGCGCATCGGTTCGTGTTTTTTGTTTCGGATTCTTTGCGTAAACAAACCCTAACCCATTGTTGGCCCAGTTAAATTTTGATATTTGAAAAATTATAAAATACGTGTCGAATTATTTTTGATTAAGAGAATTTTTAGCAAATTAGAGATCAATATGTCTATTAAAACACGATTCTTTCCACAACACCTTAACACATGTTTTGCTCTTTAGACCCCGAATTTCGAAAAATCCCGTCTTAGCGGAGGTTCATTCTTCAAGATGTACCTACAGTTCAAATAAATCAATCAATCAGTCGGTCAGTCAGTCAGGACAAACAATCTACGTATATAAAAATGGAGGCGTACCACGCATCCTTGTCCGATGCTCACAACTTTCTTCAAGTCGAATTGTGCTACTAAGTGGAAAGTTCGTACCAAGTTTCATTGATGTGAACTTACAGTACTGCGTAAATGTTGGGTTATAAAAAATGTGCCACGCCCCTTGTCCAACGCCCATCAAATTTCACCAGCAGAATTACACATCTATAAAACGACGGTACACAAAATTCCAGTGCTGTGCGGCTTACAATTCCGAAGCTATTCCATATAAAAAAATTGAGTTGTATCGTTAAGTAATCTTGGGCCTCCTTGAGAACCGGAAATAAAAATTCATACACGATCAGATTTTCGTGATAAGCATATAATGCTTCAAGTTCTGCCTTTAAATATTCTATTAAAATATAAATATTATATATATTATTACCCAAAAGTGGGCGCATCACACCCATATTATCATACGCTTTGTTTGTGCAACTTTCCATTGAGATAAATGGCTTAAAGCACTCGAAATGCTGTATTTCCCCAAGTATCTGTCATTAAATAATTCTCATTATTTGCGTCATTCCCCTTCGACTTTCAATTGTAGTAAAATTTCATGCTCTGGCACCCCTCCAGCAAAGCAAAATCCGACAAATCGCTCAAGCTTCGTCGCCTCCATCTCCATCGCCGAGAACGCAAATCGCCAATCACAGACGACATAATTGAAATTTTAATTGTTTGTTTGTGCGCCATATTTGCATATAAATTTGGCACATGTCATGGCATTATGATGATTAAGTTCATGAAATTGTCAGTTGGCTGGGTCCGCCACACACAGCCACACATTCAGTCCAACGAAGGCAAAATTGCCCTTCGTCAGGATTTATGAGCTTAATGCGACGAAAACGAAAATCCTCGAATCTGGCAAATCTGTCGGCGAATCTGCATTTGAATTGAAATCTAAGCAGCAAAAACGTGCGGCCGTCAAAAATTCGCATCAGAAAAAAGCGGCTACGTCGACGACAACAGACACCGTACACCACAGTCGCCACATCGCGAAACTGGGGGAAAAGTTTAAAAAATCACAAATATTCGTAACAAAAAAAGTTGGGGGGTGGAGGGCGGATAAAAGTCGCAACAGCGTTGCGGTAATTTCACAACGTGTACAGTGTGCAGTTGCCTTTCAGTGCAGGCCAGCGGTGGAGGGGTTGGTCTCTTTGTTGCTGGTCATCAAAGTGGAAAAGTGGAAAATGAAAACATAATGGAAATATGGTAATGATTTATTTATCTACAATAAACAGACCGACCAAGCGACCGACTGCGTCTGGCGCGCCAGCGCGAGGGTGATTGCCTGCACTATTCGGCAAAGCCACTTTGTGTTGTTGCTTCTGTGAAGGCTGACGCTAGGATCATGTGAGGTGCGAGCGTGTGTGATATTCGTAGTCGAGTGTCGAATCTGCGGCGCCATTCCAGCATTTTAAAGTAAATTACGAAGGGAAGCTTAGCAGGACCGAAAATCCGCGCAGTGATTGGGATTGCATGCTGCCGCTGTCGAAAATGCGTTTGAACGCCGCACAGTGGCTGATTCTGCCGACGTAGGTTGCAAAAGTCGATTTTGTCATGTTCGATTTGGGGGAAACTGTTATACTTGTCCGATAGATAAATGCTTGGACCTAAGAAATCCGAAAACCTTAACTAAATTGGACAAATAGTTTTGCTTTTAGAGCCCGTCAAAGTTGAGAAATTTTTAGAGTGTGAAATAATATCAGCAATTTGCACTTTTTCGGCAAAGCTGAAGTTTTAAAATACGGAAAAGAGCAAATTGATTGAAACTTTTTGCACCAGCATCGTAAAAGAAGGCATTTGTAGTAAATAATTAAATATAGAAAAAAAAAATTTGGTTCTTGTTGTTGTCTTTTCACAGGCACTCACTTGAAGCACTGTTTTTATCACTCTTTTTGAACTTTCGATAGACTTTGAAAAAAACGGCCATACTTGCCACGGTTCCGTCTTTGGGAAAATTGTTCACTAGTCTTCTGTGAGTACTGCCCTGAAGAGATCGGGTGCCCGATTTTGCCCGACTGGATTTTACAGCGATTTTCCTGTGGTCACCTCGCGCAATTTTGTGCTTTCGGGTCAGTGGGTTCGAACAAGTTTGTCAAGATTTTGAAAGTGATCGTTTGATCGTTGCCAGGGCATGCAAATTTGGATTTTGGCTTCATTTAGGATGTGATACAAGCTTGCAACTCCATATTAAGTCGACTGTTTTTTGGCGTATATTGCTGTAAGCTCGAAGTAAAGAGTACTTTTGCTGAATGCGCAGTTCGCACGTACGAAAAACAAGTTGGCTTTCATTTCCGGCAATCAGCTATCATGTATCCTTTGATGTAATGTTTTTGTTTTTAACAAAATACTAACACTGTGCCTGGCATAACATTTTTTTTTAATTTGAGCAAAACTCAGTCAGTCGCCATTAGTCTTTGAGTTGAACTGCGCCAATGAAACAATTAGTTATTGAAAAACAAAAAGCAGACTTATAAGTATCTATGTGCAATGTCTAAAACTCACTTATGTGTCTGGGCTGTTCAAAAATCCCACAACGCGGGAAAACCTAACAACTGTTTAGGTACCTGCTAGTACTAGAAGCTTAGTACCTGCTATTTGAATGCATATGCAAATCCTACTTATAAATAAAGGAGTTTGGAGTAAGTGAAGTTAGTTTCGAATTTAATTTGAACTAAACATCACTTCAACTCCGCCACTGCAACTAAACCGAAGAAGAAGCACAAACATATTTATAAAAAATTCGAAGCTGTTTGAAATATTTACTATTTCGAAGACAAAGGAGAAGTTTGTTCTGGCTGTCACTAAAGAAATTGGTTACGTCGAAGGAAGTTTGCCTGCAGCCAACATCTCTGACTAAAGAGAAGATATCCAGGACTTATCGCACTACAAAGTTGAAATGGATTGTGGCAAACCGCACCAAATTCAATTTTGTCCAGAGTAATGAGGAGTGGTTGGAAAAAACAATTTACTTCGATGCAGGAGATGCATGTAGCATAAGCGATGACCAACCATCGATATAAAAGGCGGCAAAAGGAAGGCCGAAAAAGTCAATTCAGGACTGTGCGTCATTTAATAAAAAAGGAAACTTATGGAGGCAACGGAAACAATAACTACCATCCACCTGTCAGAAGCTTTGATCATAAAAAAAAATAAGGATCAGGAGAAAATGAAAGGCGTTATAGTGGAAGCAGTTTTACCAGCAAGCCCGGGTCGTGTTAAAAGAATACAAAACAGTATTCCCACCCCACCCAACGTGCTACCCATCAAATATAGTCATAATAAAACTTTAGCACTGTTTTTGTCCAAAGAAAAATTTACTTTTTATGTAAATTTTTCGAATTCTGGTTCTAATTTTGAAAGCGAAATTTATTAATTTTTATCTTTAAATTTGACTCTTTTAGCTTATTTATTAAATTTCTTATTACTTTTCATCTTTTTTAATGCATTTTCATTAATTTTGCAACTAAAACTTATCATTGTTTCTCGCATTATTCTTATTTACAGTAAGCCGAACTTTGACAAAGTATTACGTAGCACCCTGTACTTCAATTGAGTTTATATTTGAGTTTACAATAGCCTGATGAATTTCTAATCAACAGCAAAAAAATTTTCCAATTATCTCTATTCGTTCAGGAGTTATTAATTTTGCAACCTGAAATGACAAATTGAGCCACTGTGCGCCGCTCGCATTTGCAAACAGCCGAAATGTTTGCCGTGCCACGACGACGATGACTGCCGGCTGGCGTCAGTTGTGACGTTTTAATTTGTCCTACGAAAATATTTGCACACGTCTGTACTGAAAATGTAATTGAATTAGTATGCGAATACGAATACGTTATGCATGTATTAGGTCATCCCATAAACAATGCAAATTATTACTTTTGGGTCGAAACTAACGTTGAGTGACGCTTCAGACAATTGCTGGACACTGATAGGTTCGCACAGATCAGCATGTCGGATTCGTACCAACTAGATCCATTTTCTGTCGAAGGTGTAATTTTGCAGGTGACTAAAAAAGGTCGTATAATCTTCTTATAATTATTTATATATTATTTAATTGATTATTATATATTAATATATTTCAATTACTTGCTTAGCCACAATGTTAAGAATAAATCAAACCCTGCGAGCTTAGAAAAGATATATTTTTCGTAGTTTCTTTCCAGCTTATCGGTCTCAACGTTTAAAAAACTAAATAATCTAAAAAAATCTTTCTTCAAGAATCTGAATAAAGTTTCGAAAATTATTTACTTGCAGGACATATCACAATCGAAAGGCATATTATATCACGTACAGATTCCATGAAAACAGGTATCGATTTATTTTCAGAAAAAGTCGCATCTGTGCGTATTAGAAGAAATCTAACCTAACTCACATGACATGACGGTTTGATGACGACAAGCGTGCAAACACTAGTGGAGCACTTTCAGCTCACAGATTGCTTTACCGAAGTTGTCGGAACTGAATCAGTGAGTTTGGTCAATAAAATCGAATATGTGACCCCATGGAGCATGAAAAATTTGAAAACATGCAACAATTATGGCATCAAATTATTACATAATCATCTAATTTCAACATTGAACAATTCTGTGGCTGAAGCTTTAACTATGAAGAAGACTAAGTGGTTCCAACGCGACGAATTAGAATTTTATTGATTAGTTAGCTTGAATTGTTTGAATAACATTTGCGGAATGTTGTCAAAGTGCGCAATATTTACGGGATGACCCAATATGTGCGAGTAGTATGTGTGCAGCTCAAGAATAGCTTGTTTTCCTCCGTTCTTCTGAAAAGGTATTTCAGGGGTGACTACTGACTACGGGACCCCTGAATAAGGGTAAGTTTAACCGCACATGTTTGATAACAAATAGTCAAACTTGTAAACATCTTTTAAATTTTGTGATTCGTTGGTGTCAGCCTTGAACATGCTTTAAAGATTTATGCTTTGGTGGTTTGTCGAAGGTTTGTCATCTTTAAAACCACAATGCATTGTGTTGAGGAAAGGCGATGAAAAGACTACGCACAGGATAAGTAGTAGTTGTATGGTTGTTATACAAGAAACGATGGAGGGAGAGAAAAAAAGTATAAAATGTAAATAAAATAAAATGGAGAAATATATTCAGGAAAGAAGCATTGGAGTCTTGGACACTAAGCACTAAACTGACTACGGTGCTTCAAACGAGCGTATTTAGTTGTCTCTCTGCAACTTCATTTGCGACCTTCCTAATCAGGCAGACTAGGCAGCTTAGCAGATTCTTAGTCGAAGTTCTGTCGGAGTAAAACTTTTGCTCAAAACACGTGGCTGTTGTAGACATACATAAGATCAGACGAACTCAGTTAGGAGATAAGTTTCCATAATGAAAGGGAAAAATATGAATTTTTGGTTTGATTTACGCTCAACAATTCAAAATATTCTTTCTGAAGCTCAGATATATTAAGTTTGCCTATCGATGCCCCAATTTACGAATCTAATTTCTTAACCCTCTACTGCCCCAATTTTTTTTTAAGTCGAAAAATTGTTCACCATGTAGTTTTAGAATCATTAAAGAAGGGAACATTTTTAAAATACAAAAATTTGCTTCTATATAAATTTGCGTGCCTTAAAGCCGTACTGGGCGCATAAGCTAAAAAATTTAACTGATGAACAGTTTCACGTTACACTACTCGACACGAAAAATACACCTAAAAATAAAAGTGTTCTAGATAGTGTCCGACCGAATATTCGGTTTCGGTTTCGGTTTCGGCCCAAATAAGTGGTTTCGGTTTCGGTTTCAGTTTCGGCCAAAAAATGGCCGAATAGCCGAAACCGAAACTTTTTAGAATATTTTTTACATTTTACTTTGTAGCAGATATGTAGTAAAAGGAGGAGTAATTTAGATGCCAGCAATGTAAATAAACTTCTTTTTTTAGCATATAATATTAAATTATTTAATTTTGAATATTACCGAGTAAGGTACGAAAGGGTGATTTCTTCTTGTTTACGTTTTTAAAAAATGAATAAATTGTTTTTATTAATAAGTATTTATTTATTTATGCTATGTTTGTTTGTTTGCTCTTTATTTACTTAATGTAAAATTCGTTTGTTGAAAAAAGTGCTTGATATGGTGATTTTTATTTTAACTAGAAAGTTTCGGTTTCGGTTTCCGCCGAATATTTAAAAAAAAACCGAATATTCGGTTTCGGCCCAAAAAAGTGGTTTCGGTCGGACACTAGTTCTAGACTAACTTTAGGCTGCTGAACACGAAACTGAAAATCAAAACATTTTCGTAACAAGCGGTTTCGAAAAATGAGTTTGTTCCTCGTAAACGAATCATCCGACTAACACAAACTGTCCGGCGGTCAGCAGATAATACCTTAGCCTTTCCAGCGATATACAGATTGTCCAAATCAGATGAGATTTGGGGAAGTTACTGACGGTGAAAGTTGTAAAAAAGTTAATTTTTCGACCAATTAAAAAAATAATAAATTTTCGAATGTTTTCTTATAGATAAAATAAATTATCTCCTCTGGTTTTAAAATTCAGGATGAAATATAAATTATTTGAGCAAATATTAAGCCTAAAATCAATAGAATCGAAAGAAAAATGACAAAGTTAAGATGCACTCAGTGAAAACACCAACTTTTCATTTAATACACCGTGCGAAAACACATTTTTTTTGCCGAGACCCATCCAAGTTTTGATAAAGGCGTGAAACTAGAGGTCATTAATAGTAATCTGGCATAGTCAGTTTTTCATTTTATGTCCCAAAATCCATTTTAAAGTACTTTACAATTTGAAGGAAATACACATTTCTTTTTTATATTTGCGGTTGTACAATGATGAAGATATGGGTATCAAATGAAAGAGGAAAAATGTCTCCTTTTAACTAAATTTTCTATTTTGATCGTTGAATCTAACATAGCTAACACTTCATTAACGGTTTCTTCATCAGTTTTTTCATCAGTTTCATCGGAATCCAAGTTTTCTAATAATTCCTGTACTTCTTTGTCCCATAAAACCGACAATTTTTTTTTTTAATGCCGATTGATATCTATAAAACGGAAACCACATACAAGTATACGTTAGTGACCAAATTTAATTATTAAATCTTAAATCTTTTCGCTTTGATGCAGCCTAAAGGCAGTCTGCCTTCCCAAGCCGAAAAAGTAACTGTAAATCCTTTTTTTTCACTATAAAACACTTCAAATCAATAAATACATTACAAGGTACTCACTCATAATTTTCTTGTCTTAATCTTTTAACGAAAAGTGTTTTTAATATTGTTTTCTTTTCTTTACTTGTCACGAAATAATTATTTCTGCTAATTTCCACGAAGTTCAAATTGCAACTGATAATCATGGGAAACATGTGATGCTTACAGCCGTGCTACATTCATTTATCTATAACATGCCCTAAAAATTTCATTTAAAAAAATTAAAATTTATATGGCCTTTTCTAGGTTTGGGTGGACCCTGCCTTAAGGCCGTTTGGGGCAGTAGAGTGTTAAGTAATTAAGTTGTACTTAGCACTCTGCGTCAGCTATCACTGCTAATCGTTTGTTTGATAGAAATCATTTTTCACGAGGGAATTTCTTAAGGTGTAGGAACAGTTCGAAGGCCAAGGGACCGTTTGAGAATGAACGATTGGGAAGATCAAATAATTTCCATTTAAGTTCAACGTTTCCTACCCAAGCCTCATTCATAATGACGAAACCAGAGAGAAGACTTTTGACTACGACAAGATGTGAAACAATGAGCTAACTAAAAACTGAAACTGTGCCAAGTTGTAATGGACCAAATCGGTCTGAGCACTTTCGATTAAAAGTCCAAGTTTAATTTATTTTGTGTTCAAGTTCATTTTTTGTATTTGTGTAAAACTAAAAAAATGTTTGTGCAGTTTTACGTATTCAGACGTTTTGTCTCATAGCAAAATCCCATAAATTCGCAACATTTAATCTGTTGTTCAAAAAAGTCTATAGCACTTGTGGACTTTAAACATCAACGAATGGGTGTTAAATTGTGCTGCAGCTTTCATCTACGGAAGTTGCCCTCTGCTCTCTGCCTTTTGGCCCCACAAACCCAACTCCACTGGCATGATTTGCTCCTACGTTGAGTTTCTTATTCCTTCGTTTTTTGTGGTTTTCGATTGTTTGCAAATTTCCCTGGGGTATTCTGCAGCTCAAACGTTTGCTGATTACATTTAATTCCGTAATCGAGTGTTCACAGCCACTGCCGCTGCCGTTACAATTGTTAAATGTTTGCCTTGTTTGGCGCTGCAGGGCAGCGGGGGTTAATTTTTTCTTGGGGGTTTTCATGTTGTTAAATCCCCCGAACGGTCGGAATTCGATATGTGTGCCGGCATTGGAGTAGGCTTACGTTTGTGGGTGTGTGTGTGTGTGTGGCTGTGTCGGTGAACGATGATGGATGCTCGTGATGTGATTGTGGTGTAGCTGCGATGAGGAGCTGCGGCGGGCTCCACAGTAAATGCGATGGCGCGACGGCGGCGGCAGGGACAGTCGATTTAACAAGTGTGTGGCTTATTGAGGGCATTCGCTGGAGAAACAGTAACAACTATCGGCGCTGGTGCTAACTGGAAAACGTAAACGTGTTCGGTGGAATGGTTTCGAGAAAAGTAGTCAATCGAAGCGAAATGGGAACAAGCAGTGGTTGTGGTGTCATAAAGCGAATATGCAACGTCGACATTCGAGTCTACATGCATAATGGAGATCAAACAGTGCAGCGAAAGGCATTAAGTTCTTCATTTATAAGCACTTTTAGTACAGCAATTTCCATCATTGAGCTTTAAACCAGTAAACTCGAACTCAATAAAAAATCGGTCAATAAAACCAACAAAAATAATAATAGCAAAAGTTGCTGAATGGCTTCGAAAGCCTCAATTGACATGGCGATTGCTGACGCATTGTTGTCGCTCTGAAACTGCCACTTCTATTACAGCATGTTACAGCTAGCAGCAACAACAATTGCCGACAGTAAAAAGGCTGGCCAGTTACTGCGGCACTGAAGCGCCCCGACAGCGTTGACGACGATGGCCGCTTGAACCAAACATCGCGACTGAATGGGCGCTTCAAACGGGGCATCAATGCCAGCGGCCGAACGCATCTAGTCGAATGCGCACAATGGTTTAAAAGTGGGTGAAAGTGCGAGCTTGAGTATTATTTAATGTGAAGTGCACACGTATCAGCTGGAGCGATAAAAAACACCGCCGATAACTATATAACGATCTCGAAAAGTGCAAACGATTCATGTAAAAAGAATTTAATTCGCATGAGAAGCGAACAAGGTTTCATATTTTTTATTATAAACTAGCAGGACCCCGCGGCCTTGCACGCAAGTTTAAGGTCAATGGGTCCAATATATCAAGTTTTTCTTAACCGTTTGTTGATCCCGTCAGATTTTTATGAAAATATATCTACTTATCTAATTATTTCTCATTTGAAGTGTTTTCACCATATTTGAAGTCAATTGGCGCATTAAATCACGTTTCCCCACACAAACTTTTAACACCCACGGATTTTTATTTTTAAATTTTTTATTTATTTTTTCACCAAGAGTACTTTCACCAAGTTTGAAGTCAGAAGGCCCATAAAATCTTGTTTCTCCATACAAACCCTTAACCCATCGTTCACCTCGTCAGATTTCGATTTTCAAAAAAGTGAAAAACACGTATCGAATTATTTCGCATGTTAAGTGATTTCAATAAGTTTGAAGTCAAAAGGCGTAAAAAATTATGTTTCTTCATACTAAATTTAACCCTTGGGTCACCCCTTTAAGTTTTGTTTTAAAAAAAATGAGAAACACGTCTCAAATTATTTTTGATTTCAAGTGTTTTCACTAACTTTGAAATCAATAGACCCATTAAATCGCGTTCCTTCATACAACACCTTAACCCATGTTTTGCCCATTTAGAGTCCGAATTTCGTAAGTTTTCCCGTCTTAGCGGAGGTTCATTTTTCAAGATGTACCTACATGTAAATTTCATATTTTTGATATTTAAACTGAAATTTTGGGCTGGGCAATGATGAATCAGTCAGTCAGTCAGTCAGGACAAACAATTATATATTCTTTACTTATTTTCAATTAAGACAACACAGAAAGGTGACCCAATATTGGCAGCGGCGGATTCAGAAAAATTTTTTGGGGGGTTTCAAAAAGTAATTATTTAATACTTTTTAAAAACCATTCAAAAAACAAAAATTCCTTTTAATTTGTATGTAGTTTTAAAGTCGACCCTAATATTTCGGGGGGGGGCTTTCAACCCCATGGTCCCTTTGCCAATTCCTGGCCTAAATTAATACTAACTCTGTACTGATTTTCATGGTGTGCTACTCGTATAAAACTGTGTGGTGTAAAAAGCTGTAAATAGGTGGTACACCCCTATGTCTAATTCCCGAAGCACTTTTCCAGTCAAAAAACGTGACTTAATAGTAAACCAACTTGACGAAACCAAGTTTGTTTCGTTGTTTCTGTTTTTCTTTTTTTGATTTTTATTTTTCCATACTTTTACATTGTGGGATATATTTTTTGGTCTGCGTTTTATTTCTTCATTGCTCGTATGGGCCTCCTCTATTTTTCCCCCACTATTTGGTAGTCCACAATTTGCATCTTTCGCAGCACCGGTGCACACATCTAACGCATTATCAGTTTTTCACTCTGCTAATGCTCTGCACTAATCGTGCAAAATCCTCCCGCACCCACACCGCAATTCCCCGCCTCAGCCGACACTCTGAATTCCACTTTGCAATGGCGCCTTTCAACAGGAAACTGTTCAATTCATCAATAATGGCACTGGATTTATTTGAGGATTTGCATATTTGTATTTGACAGCACGCGCGTGTGTGTGTGTGTGTGTGTGTGTGTGACGGTGTACTGATGCAAACAAGCGCGACTGTCTGCTCGGCTGGCGCGATGTGTCGGCCGGAAAAAAGAGAATGCCATCAAAATCACGCACAGTTGATTAAATTTTTATTATTTGCTGCGTTTTCATTTAATTTAGGCCCACTTAACCGTATGCATTTATTTATTTAAAGCTTTTTTTCGACTTGCCACTTTTTGTGCTGTCACTAAAAAAAAGTGCCGAATTGGCATCTGCAAATTGCACAAAGCCCGCCACAAATCGCTGGCACGTGATTTACTTTTGTCGAGCAAATTTCCTGAATGCGTTTTTAATTTTTTGCAATTTTTGTGTTAACGCTTCATTTTTATGAAATGCTCAGTGATGCGTGTGCCGCGCGCATACACAATTTTTGCATATGCATCGAACAAGTGCGGTGCGTTTGTGTTGTTGGTGGTGTTGAGTTTATTAAGTGTTGAGTTTTTGTAGCGTTTAGTGTTGCGTGCGTTCACTTTAAGTCTTGAGCCCGATTTATGTTCGGTCATTTGTTTTCCGCCGCTCCGCCGCCAACGTCAAACGTTGTTATCACTTCTCAATTTGCTTCACTCTCAATCGCATCTATTCACACACTTGGTGGCCGGGGGTGGGGTGAAAAGTGACGCCTGTCACGCGGCAAAATTTCGCTAATCCTGCCAGGATTTCAATTAAATAATGTTCGGTGCTCCAGTCGGTCTATGCGCGTCAAATTAATGAACTTTATCGGTGCGCTGTTGTCGCTTCAGATGGGTGAGCCAGCCATCTGACTGACTAACTGGCTGGTTTCTTCAGCGACGGTGTGCATCATTTCACCACTCACCCATCACCGGTGCCGCTGTTGTCTGTTGTTATCAACGTCTTTGCGTTACCTAAGACGCAAATTTATTATGTCGACAATTGATGGCTCTGAGCTCTGCAGACTGGCGCATTACTTGCACGTGGATGGAGCGGCAAAGGCCGCCGAAATGACTTTTAAATGACACGCTTTGAGTTTTAAAAATTCGACGTAATGGCTCAACAGTGCGACAAGGTAAGTTGAGTTGATTTATTGCGTTTTAATTACAAAATGCAATGTCGATTGTTTAGTTAAGCACGAGTCATAGTGAATAAAATATAGTCTAAACTACATTCATAATAACTGGCAACGAACATGTCGAGACCCCAGATTCCAGCCTCGCTGTAGCCAAAACCAAAGTATAGATCAAGCAATGCAAAGGAAAGGAAATGACAAACCTCTGAGGGTAATCCTTAATAATAAGAAATAAGCTACAATGCTTTGAAATATTCGCCTTCCTGTTGAATCGAAATTGCATTGATACATTTCTACAAAGACTTGTGACGTGCGATGAAAAGTGAATTATGTACGATTGTTGCAAAAAGTTTGACCACACCACCTCCCTTAAGAAAGTATGCGACATGTATGATGAACGAGATGTCTATTACTTCTTCCAAAGTATGAGGACGAAGTGTTAGTTCGGGAAATTTTGCCAAGAAGTAGATATCATGCATACGATACCATTTCTTCGTCATGACAACTCTCGACCACACAACTGGCTCGATAACCCCTTTACGAGACTAGGGCCTAGCTTCCCGCTACCATTCGTGTTATGTGTACAGATGTAGATTTATTTTGTATACTTTTGGTTCGAAAGGACTACCTAATGGCTGCTGCACCACATCTCTCCCAAAGATGCGAAAATTGAACGGCTAGGAGCTTGCCTAATCCTCCCTACTAACCATACTTATCTTTCACAGATAATTATTTTCACAACTTTCTTCGAAATAAACTGTTTTGTTCCATTAGTGAGTCATTTAGTTAGTTCTATGAAGAAGGGACAGTTAAGGTAGCAAATCGTTCCCAACGAACCATAGATGCCAATGGTAAATATTCAATATTCGTCAAAGCGGTTCCAACTCTAAATACACATTCTCAAATATTCAAATCGTTGTGATTAAAACCTGAAACTATATAGGTCTCCCTCGTATAACGGCGGTGGTTACGTTCCAGGAAAATTCCGCGTTAGAAACCTTAACTATATATTTTAGGGTTATGTTCCAATAAGCTTTTTCCAAAATAAAATATGTAGGTACTAATTTAAAGATGTATGTACATTCCAACTCTAAATCAAAATTCATACTATAGGTATTTAAAAAATTAAAAAACATAATGAAAAAAAACTGTTTTTTTAAATCGCGTTATATCGAAAACGCGTTGTAGAAGTATCGCGCTATACGAGGGAGACCTGTACATCTAGTATTGCTCTAAAAATATACATCTTTGAGGGCGATAAAGTAGATATGGACAAGTAAAGTAAATGAGAATCGTGCATTCTATTTGACAGTTCCTTGTAATTTGCTGGAAAATGTTTAATGCATTGTTTATCAAACTTGTCTTTAATCTTTTGCTGCGTCATTAGCTAAATTATCGCTTGAACGCGAGGCGAGGCGAAGCATAGCGTTTCGTGTTTAGCGAGCTGCCGCATTGGCAGTGCGCAGTCATTGAGCGTCGGACTGACTAATTTGTAAGGAATGCCGAAAACATGTGTGCGGTTGCGTGCACTTCAAGCCACTTCCATGAACCTTGAACCCGAACGGACTCGAACCGAAGCAGCGGCAAAGGGCGGAGCCAAGACCGAACCAAACCGACCGTGAATTCGAAATTAAAAGCGAATGCAACAAATTGCAAATGCCACTTTAAAAGCATAACAAAGTGAATTATGTCAGAACTTGGGCGCATTAAACAAATGCTTGCAACAACACCAACAGCAACAAGCAGAACTATCTTTGCAAGAGCTGCGCGTCCCCTCTGCTCAGACTGTGAGCCATTTGAATTTCGTTAAAGCAACAAATGAGGGTGAACAAGCGCAGCAGCAGTTACAGCAGCAACATAAATAAACCGCTTGTGGGAGGATATGGAGCGGGCGCTGCCAAGGCAATGTTGCAACAAAACCAAATGAATGCAACATTTTTATTGCACTTTTGTTGTGCGATAATGGCGCGCAATAATGCCGCAGTAGTGAATGCAAAAAATGCTGCACGCTTTTAGGGGGCGCAGCGCGCAAGCAGATTGCGCTGCGTTTAAATTGCGAGCGGATTTTTATTGAAAACTCATATAAGCGTGTTTAATCGCTTGGAGGCTGAAGGAACACAACAGCAGCAGCAGCAACAACAACAACGCCGACGCCGACGCGCAGAGTTGGTATAAAAATATCGCTTGCAGTGGATTTTCCAATCGACTGCGTCTACGCGCTCGACAGCAGACGGAAATGCCAGCGCGACGCGACAGCCGGTCTGGGCACGCCGATTGTCTGGCGTGTCTGGCTGGCCTGTCTGCGGCGGCTAAGGACAATGGCAATATTTTCATTTGGGCGCGTACGCAGCTCGGCGCGAATTTCCGGTTTTCTTGCCTTGCTGCAATTTTGCCATTGCACGAATGCGTGGCCGCCATGATCGAAAAACAAAAGGGGCAAGCAACAGAGAAGTTAAGAAGTAAAAATATGATATGCGAGGAGGGCGAAGCAGTGGTGCGGCGCATGCCGTAAATTTAATCCGCAAATTGCTTCAATTGTGCGCGAGATGCTGATAAGCCGTGTCGAAGTCGCAGTGTTGCACTGATGACGCCGGCATCTCAACACTCACAGCGGCATCCCCTCCCCGCGTTACGTATGCATCATCGCAATTTGCCGTTGCTCGCGCTGGCAAAACTCCCAATCTCGTACTTTTGCCGCCAGTCCCTTTGCGCGCCCCACACTTTTGGCAAACTCCGCTTTACGTTCCGCCAGCACTTGTCACGTTCGCTTTCACGTATCGACTCAATTGATCGGCGATAAACACCAAATGTCAGCGGCACATATCTCCGTGCTGCATCTCGTCAAAGGGCAAGTTTTCATTTTATTTTTATTTCGCACTTAATGCGCGACATGTGTTAAGCGGCGCCCGATTCGTATCGACGTTCAATCGATTCTCGTTTACTCATTTTTTAAATAGTTCGATTTGAAAAAGGTCCTTTGTTTTACGCAGGCTTTTTTTGTAAAAACGTTTGTAAGCAAAAAGAAAACCATCTCTCTCAATGTTACTGTTTAGAAATCAGAAGAATTTCGATATAGCAGATATGTAGAGTAAGTTCTATAGGGACCTTTTTACCAGTCTATCGTCCTTTTTCAAATTTAACCTTTTTAAGACATCACAGCAACTGAAACAGTGGTGCTGTATGATTTTGAATGTGTTTGCTTAAATCTTTTACACTAAGTGTGGCGAACAGTGTTGCCGTTTTGTTTATTTTTAACCAAAAGTGCTTATTTTTTTGTGTCACAAATTGATTTTGGGAATTTGGTGGTCCATTTTCTAATTTGGTAATTTTTTTTCATGATTTGCCTGTTATTTACATACATGTTTTTTCCCATTCGTCCATAATGCAGTGAAACTTTCATATAGAATTTGAATGCCAGTGATTCCTACTTTTATTGCATGCAAAGTTATACAATTTATAAGAGTTAGCGTAGTAATTAATTAGCCATAGTGGCAGATCCAATTTGTATTTTGTGTGAGTGTAAAGGGTTAGCAACATTTATTATCATTTTGACAACCAAAGTGAGTGGAACATAAATGTGATTTTATTTTACACGTTTGAAAAATGTTTGAATTATTGACTAAATGTGATTTAGTTTTTTGTAGGGTCCGACCGAATATTCGGTTTCGGTTTCGGCCCAAATAAGTGGTTTCGGTTTCAGTTTCGGCCATAAAATGGCCGAACAGCCGAAACCGAAACTTTCTAGAATATTTTTTTACATTTTATTATGTAGCAGATATATAGTAAAAGAAGGAGTAATTTAGGTGCCTTTTTTTTAGCATATAATATCAACATTTTTAATTTTGAATATTAGCGAGTAAGGTACGAAAGGGTGATTTTTTCATGTTTATGTTTTTAAAAAATTAATAAATTGTTTTTATTAATAAGTATTTTTTTATTTAATTATGTTTGTTTGTTTGTTTAATGTAAAATTCGTTTGTTGAAAAAATTCTTGATATAGTGATTTTTATTTCAACTTGAAAGGTTCGGTTTTGGTTTCGGCCGAATATAAAAAAAACGGAAATTCGGTTTCGGCCCAAAAAAGATGTTTCGGTCGGACACTAGTTTTTTGTTTTCCATGTATTTACCTGTTATTGTCATGAAATATATTTTTCTTTAATGCATTGTTTTCAAAAAAGTTTGATAATTTTTTGGTAATTTTTTCGGGGGATTTTAGTTGCAAAACTGGTTTTGGTTGTGGTAACACTGGTGACGAAGCGTTTTAAGAAGTGTTTGTGCATTTTTTTGGTTATAAAGTGTGAAAGCCCTGAATAAATAAATTATTAAAAATCAAGATAAACCAAAACTAAAACAGTGGTTGCGATTTTGACTTCGTTAGTTAAGATTTTCGTAACAAAATTATTCTATTATCTCACTTCAATGTGCAACATTTGTTTGTCAAAGTCATGTCGCGGCGTTCTATTTCGTACACTCTTCAGCGCCATCTAGTCTGCTGCAATCTCGTTACGCAAATTTAAAAAAGACACATCCCACTTCAAGGTGCAACATTTCGATCTAATAAATTCCACATTTCTTTGTCAAAGTCGTGTCGCGGCGCTCTTTTTCGTACGCTCTTCAGCGCCACGTATGTATGCTTGCGCGCCACACCATTGACGACAAGTCCACGGTTGCCACTTTTGGTCCATTCTTGTCGGCAAACAGAATGACTGGTAGACAAGGACATAAAATAGTGGTTACTTCAACTAAATACGCAACGCTCGAGCACCTAAAAACTAAAATCCATCGAATTGAACCCGAGATCGAGCCTTACGTCAGACCTTCCGTCCAACGCACTAAGCAGTCGTGAGTCATGCCAGCCTCCAAGATAATCCCCTAAATTTGCAAAGTGGGAAATTTCCTGCAGGGGATCCGGAGATTTCTTTTTAATTGAACTTATTTTTCATAATTAATAAATAACTTGTTAATGTACGTTAATTGTGTATGTTTATTTTTAATGAACTGAAACAGGAAACTGAATTGGGTCAGCATTTATTTGAAGTCGAAGGAAATTCTACAAGTTTTCTGAACTTATGCTTTATTAAGCCAGAACCATCGGCATCTACTTATTTTCATTCAATATTTCTTGTACATATTGAAATTCTGAGAAGAATGACGAAATTTAAAGTTAAATTCTTTGATTGAATTTCCTAGTTGATGACTGTAACAGCACAAATTAATGTTTTTTTCTTCCTCAACAAAATTCTTAATAATGTAGTTTCTTCCGCTATGTTTTTAATTTGCAATACATGTAATAAACTAGAGTTTTCTATTCTCAATTTGTTTAAGCGGATTTAACATTCCTATGAATTATTATACAAACTTTTTATATTGAATTGGTCTGAATGGGAGGATTGTAAAAAAATTGTGCAAATCTTTTTCACAAAATATATTTAATGAAATTTCTGCGAAAGCAGAGTTGCCACTGAAAAATGACATTTGATTACGATACGCAATCAATACTCAATAGAATTCGCCGCGCAAGCCAGACTTTGTTCGGACATGTGTATGAACATGGCCGTAGCTACCCAAGTTAGAGAGGGTTTTCATTGGATGGATTTCAAGTTCGAATGTTATTTGTTTCAATTAATTAATGAAATCGTCTTCTGCGGATTCAAAGACCCAATATTTAAAGTAAGCGGATCATCATCAATGCTTCAAAGTTTTCATAGTCGGTATTGGTGCCTGGAGCGCTGCCCTGTGTCCCCTAACTGCTGCGCTTCTGGCTACGCTCATCGGAACGACTGTTTTCATATTCTATACTCTTTTTTTCGGCCAACAATATTTTTCGGTTCAGTGAAATTCAATATTAACCCGATTGATATCGGAAGGGAAACACGTGTCAACAGTGTCGGCAAAATGTGTGCACATTCGCAATTTGGCAAATGAAATATGCAAACTTCATTGCACATTTGAAAGTTGTAATTCAATTCGCTGGACTACATAGTTGTGCCATAGCGCCGGACACAGGACGCATCAGTTTTGGCGAATTTTTTAATGAACTCTAACGAAATTCATTCAGCGAGCGCGCCGCGTGCGTGCGGCGTGTTTGTGCAGCCAACAAATCGCGCGCCCAACATTTCCCACAGCGCGCAGAATGCTGCCCGACGCATCAGCGCGCCAAATAAAAATTCATTACCAAACGCCGAGCGAGGGGATGGATTCGCCATAAATTTTCGCCAAATTCCCGCACGAAGAATTATTGCTGCTCGCGCTGTCCACCTACTTAAAATTAATTTCCACCCGCCGCGTCCTGCGGCCAAACGGCACACATTAAAAAGGATGAAAACTATAAAATATGCGCGGCCAGCGACAGCGACAGCGCAAATGGTGAAAATGTAACTGCACGCTGTCAAAATATTGAAATATTTAAGCGAACGGCGAGGGGTGCCGCCGCATCGCAGCGAAACGAATCCATAGTTGCTGGCGGTGCGCGTAGGACGCACAGGATGCGGCTGTGCGCCAATGGTCATTCGGCCATTTGTGTTCGCGAGTGACTTCCTGAGTGGTCTGACCGTTCGCGCTGCCCTTGCTCGTTATTGTTGTTGCTGTTGTGTCATTTTAATGGATGTGCCCGACGCACGACATTAACAGCGCTTGTGCAATCCAGCAGCAAATTAGAGTGTTGCAGCATGCTCTTGCCGGCAACAGGAACAACAACAAAAGTGGCAGCGGGAGTAGATATTTAGTTTGGTGATAAACACACGACGCATGCGATATTTACCTCGCAGCAGGCGGCCCCGCTCAGCTCGTGCAGTCCCGCGTTGAGCTGCTTGTCCCAATTTGCTGTGCCGCGGAATGGGAAATTTTAGGGATAGTCGGCTTAGGCAGCACAAGTCGTGGCCAAGTCGCTGCGAAGGGATCAGCTGAGGCGACCGGCCGACGTTGCACCCTTATCCGGTCGCTTGGCAGTGGGACGGCGCAAAGGGATAGCGCGGCTAATGATGGCATTATCGGTGGTGCGCAGCGTTAATGCAACGCCACATGAGGCTGGTTTAAGTTTTATTTATGTCGCTATTAGCAATTTTAATACATAATTTGGAAAAACACATGCCCGACAACAGCAGCGGCCGCCAAGTCAGAGTCCCTGCCCAGCTGGCTTCTGCGTATTAAAGGTATGAATGTATGCGCACGTGCTGGTGTGCGTGAGTGTGTGTGTGAATGTGTCTAAGTAATGCGACAAAACAAATGACGCACGCTTAAGAAGTTAAATGCGACCGACGCGGCTTCAGATTACGAGTAAATAATTCGTGTTGAGGTTAATTGAAGGCGCAATGCGCGTAATGTGAGGTGTTATAATGCAATAAAAGTTGATGCCATCCAACTAATTAGAGACATAAACGGGGTTTCGGCAAAGCAAAAGCTATGTACATATAGCTGAAATTATTCGTAAAAATATTTAAATAGAACAACAAAGTTTTTAGAAACGAAATATGAGAGCTACACAAAGTATTCGGAATATTTACTTTCGAAAAGAGATTTAAACATTTATAATTTCGATCCTCCATTGTAGTAAACACCAAAAATATACAAAGTTTTCTAAATACATGTGTTTAAATCGCTTCGTCGCGGAGCGGGGGGGAAGTAAAGACACGGTTGGTTCGGTGTTTAGGTCTTTATTGATCGACGTGTAAATGACGAGTAACAAGAAGTACATGAAACATTAAACGATACAAACGGCCGAAGCCGGGGAGCAGAAAATAGGGGGAAACATGAGTACAAAAGGAGAAGGAAAGGAAGGGATTAGAGGTGGGATCGACAGATCACTTGAGACAGCACTCATTTAGCCATCGCGGCCGCCATTGCATATTGCAATTTATTGAACCGCGGGCCAGTTGGGCGAGGATGTGTTGCGGCTTTTGCTGGTGCGGGGTGCCGTCCATCGACGTCTCGTCCTCGGAGGAGTGCTGCTGCAGCGGTTTGGGGGTAGTTACCGACCTGCAAATAGAGTAAGATGTCAGTTATTTGGACATAAAGTTTTTGAGGCTGACATCATGGGTATGGGAAATCGGCGAAGCTGCGGGGTTCGCTTAAGCTACAGCCGGGGGAATATGGAAATATATGTATAAATTTGGCCGAGTTGCCATTTTTTAGGGGAAGTGATAATTTCGAGCTCCGCTCGGGATGATTGGGTGCTCGTAGGGCTCGTAGAAGCAAGAGAACCGAGCGAGAATGTCGGTTTGCTCTTCGAGAGGGTGGTGGCAGTTAACCGCTCTTTGGTCCGGAATTGGAACTGTGTGAGCATGGGAATTGCTGGAGCCGTTCCACCCGAGAATGAGATCTTATAGATCTTGAAGTTTATACCCGATCAGTCCGACGTCTGCGGGATTTGCAACGCTTGGAGCAAGTCGCACTGGAGTGGCAACTGTCCTCTTGTCGGACCCGGGATGGAGGAGATGCAACTAGGAACTGCGAGGGAATGCAATTTCCGTCAGTTGCTGTGAGTGTGGGCCGGTTTTGTCGAACCCTTTTGGGAGACCTCATTAGAGGCGAAAGCCATCCTGCGGGATCGAAACGGTTGGCAACATAGGGGGGAATTTGCCGGTTTGGGAATGAGTTTGCAGGAGTGGTGGGTTCAGAGTGATTTTCCATTATTTCCTGGGGTGGAAACCCTACGGGATTGAGGGCGGCAATCACTTGCGAAAGGGCTTTCTTTAGAGCGGAAAGGTTATTTCGAAGGGCGGTTCCAGTATGCATATTGCGACTTGGTACCTCAGTGGCACATGTCAAATGCGATGGAGGGGGTACTGGACCGCTTAATACCCAACCGAATACTGTATGCTGAGCAAGTAAGCTGCCACATACATTTCGGTGGATACCTTCGAGCATGATCTGCGGGATGAGATCACTGCCAATCACTATATCGACCTGCGCTGTCTCGAAGGGGTTTGGATCAGCGAGATCTAGCATGGCAAAATTTTGCAAATTGGGAGGGTTTATATTAGAAGATGGGAGCAATTTCGTAAGCTCTTGGAGCACGATTGCTTGCACGGGGAGTTTCGTGCTCGATTGGGGGACTGCCAATGTCAAGAAGCATGTATGATTGGCATTTTGCACAATCTGACCGCCCATGCCCGAGATTTGGAAGGGGGATTTCTCGATTGGCAATTTGAGGCGTTTCTGGACCTTCGAAGAAATGAAGGTACGCTGAGAGGCTTGGTCGATCAACGCTCGAACCTTAAACAACTTTCCTGAGTGCTCAATAGACACCAGTGCCGTAGGCAGAAGGGATTGGGTGCCATTACTGGAGTGGAGGGCTTGTACTTGGAGCGTACTTTGCCTGGAAGATGTGCGGGGTTGCGCATCCGAAAGGGGGGAATGAGTTACGGAGTTGTTCGTTGGTTTTGTAGCTGTTGCGACCTGTGAAGTGGTCGAATGTGACCGATTGAGCGATTGAGAGGGCTGCGCATTGCCTTTGGGAAAATGAAGCAGGGAATGATGCTTCCTTTGGCAATATACGCACGTAAAATTGCTTGTACACTCCTCAAGAAGGTGAGTTGTAGCAAGACAATTTACGCAGATATTGTGCTTCTTAACATATTTTAATCGACTCTGGGGGGTGAGTCTTTTGAAGCTCTGGCAAGTCCGTATGGGATGGTTTGCGTTGCAGAGTTTGCAAGCGAAGTCCCTTTTCACTTCAGTGAGAAAGTTTAGGGATGTGTGTGGCCGATTTGGGAGGACATTGCTTATCTTAAGGGGGCCCAGTGCCCGAGTATGGGGATCTCCTCTATGTGGTGTGTGTCGTCTGTCCGCCGTTTGTGCGCTGATATGTTGTGCTGCTGTTATTGCTGCTTGCAGTGCTTTTCTGGTTTGTGTTCTCTGTGAGTGTGTTTGTTGTTGTTTTTATGTTTTGCTGCCCTTGTGTTTAACGTAGTCCGTGTTTTTCGTTTCGCTGATGTCACTGCACTAGGTCTCTTGTTTTTTTTGTTTGTTTCGTTTTTGATTTTTTAATTTGTGCACTTGTACACTTTTTGTTTGGTTCACTTGTTAATCGGCGTGTCACTGTTTGTAAATTGCCACTGTTTGTTTGATTTTGTTTATGTATTGTATTTGGGTTTTTTTTTTGTTGGGAGTGTCTTCTTGCACTTTTCACTAAGTTTTTTATGTGTCACTTTGAATACTGTTTGATAGTTATTTATTTATATTTTTGAAATGGTTTGTAATATTTGTTTTTCCGCGTCGGTTCAATCGCGAGCGGCTCGAAGGACCATGTTTAAATCGCTTCGTCGCGGAGCGGGGGGGAAGTAAAGACACGGTTGGTTCGGTGTTTAGGTCTTTATTGATCGACGTGTAAATGACGAGTAACAAGAAGTACATGAAACATTAAACGATACAAACGGCCGAAGCCGGGGAGCAGAAAATAGGGGGAAACATGAGTACAAAAGGAGAAGGAAAGGAAGGGATTAGAGGTGGGATCGACAGATCACTTGAGACAGCACTCATTTAGCCAACATGTAATGGTTTATATTCTAAATACTGGATTTTTAAGGCTTGTAGCAATTTTTTCAATTAAATGGTAATGGTTTTCAAAACGCTTTTAAAATATGTTCGCTGTGCAATCAAAAATCTGTAGAAAATATTCAACACTTTTTAGAAATGTGCCCGATTTTCAAGGAGTTTAGATTATTTTGGAAAGGGTCTATTAGAAGAAGTAGAGGTTTTTAACTTATTGAATTGTAACATAAATTTAAGAAAATTTTTAAATTATGTAAGAATTACAGTCGAGTATAGGAAGCTCCTTATTTCAGAATTTAATTATAATTAAAATGTATTTATAGATTACCACAGGTCCGACTGACGGCAAATGCCATAGTCGTATTCCATGTATTTTTTTTAATAATGTTGTTTAATCATGTAAGAACATTTGTGAAACAATTTGAAAAAGCGAAAGAAAATAAATGAAACTACTACTATTCTAAATACTTAAGTTCTCTTAACTATACTTGTCATAACAGCTCTCTAGGTCCAGCCAATCAAACTTAGAACACTGAATACACCACAAGAGATAATTACATTTTCGATTGTGAAATTGTGGGAGACGTGGTCCAGAGTGGACTCCTGCAGAACTTTGAAAAGTATTGCGAAATTTTTGAAGAAACTAAAGACAATGCAAAGCCAACATGAGGATCATCGACTATACTAGCCAATATTTGGAAGCGGCAAATCTAAATATAAATGGCATATCAAGGGAGCAAAAGTCGCTGAAGACCGAAAACCACTTAGAAGAGGTTGATTCAACGAGAGCTAGCAGCGGTCAACACCACCATGGTCAGCGCAAAACAACAGCTCCAGATCGAGTCAGATGGAAAAGCCTTGTTTGCAATAAATAAGGAGAAAACAAATTAAAGAGATATGATGGTGAAGCATTTTTAGAAAATCGAAAAATTGTTTGCCTAAATACGATGTCAAGTCTTAAACTGTTTCTCTTAAAATTTCAACTCGGTACCTAAACTCCAAGTGTCTCAATTCCTATTCAGAATGTCGCACGCGAGGTCGGTTACCCCAGTTGCACCAAACTTTAATACATTTTTCTCACAACGCCCTTTCTTTAACTGGCGTTCTAGATTGTGGGAAAACGGGTTGTCCAAAATGGCTTTTTCGATTTTTTGAATACATTGACCACAGGTTGTTCAAATGAAATCATTATTCAAGATGTAACAACCTGTTATGGAGCTTAAAAAACGCTATCTCTTATTCAGAAGCTGCCCAGGAGCTCTATGGAAAACAAGAGAAAAACAATTTACATACCTAAAAATCATTTAACTAATCCTAACCAAGTTAGTGGTATTAAAACGGCGCTAAACCACCCGTTTCCGATGGTCAATCCAATGAATTCAAACTTATAAGTGATGTCTTGAGGTTGAGTGATGCTCATAACAGTGTTGCCAGATGGATTTCAAGCAATTCGCCTAAAATGAAGTCCATCTCCCCCTAAAAATTGAAATTTCCCTCTAAATTTATAATGCACACATAAAATTAACATTTCATGAAAATTGCTCATTTTATTTGGTACATAAAATTAAAAAAATACCCACTAGCCATATCTGAACAAGGTGTTGATGTAACAAAAATGCAACCTGGTTGGTCACAGATAGTTTAAAAAGCGTAAATTAGAAATGTCTGTACAATATTTCCCCTCTAAATTGTCCCCCTAAAATATTTATCGTAAAATTTCCCACACTCCAAAAAAATAAGCCCCAAATCTAGGGGGAAACCCCCTAATCTGGCAACACTGGCTCATACCTGAACTTTACCAGATTTTCTTCTGGTCCTCTAGAAAATTAAAAAGTTGGATAAAGCAATAAAAGATTTTTAATGTTTTTTTTCTTTTTTCCTATATTTTTTGGTACAACCACTGATTGCCTCAACTATCTGTCTAGGAACTTCAGATGTATTTATATATCCATTTACAAATTAAAATATTTATGATTAGTAGCACTTATTACAAAAATAAACCAGTACTAAGATCCTCTGTACTCAATATTAAATTTAAGAAAATCCTTAAAATTAAAAACACCAAATTCTCACAATTTAAATTCAACTTGAATCATTCGCACCACATCAATTAAAAAAAAGAAAATTATTGCAGAATTAGGAATAGATTATTAGAAAAGCGTAACCAATAATAATCTGATGTTTGCATATCACATATCAATACAGCATAACAAACAAAGCATTATTACACATGCAAATATGTGAAATGTATCTGATTATGTTAGCTGTTATATAATTTCGGCGCAATTGTTGCATAGGAAATAAGCCTCTTATGGGCCCTTTACCAGGGGCATCTCTCAACTATAATCCCCTACCCTTCTGTCTGCTGAATACAAACGCACATACACCAATACTCGTAGCTAGCGGGCGTTAAAATCCGCTACGTAATCTTACACAGCATTTTACCCATTGCCTTCAGCCAGTCGAATTCGCCCTTCGCTTCCCATATGCTACAACACTGCGCCGAAGTGGCGAAGGCCGACAACGCACATGCAACATGCACACATTTCGTTATACGTGTCCGTGTGACTCATTCGGTCTTGGATCCTGGCTGTTGCTTCATCACCGCCGCACTACCGCTCGCGCACATTTTATGCTACATTATGTTATGATGATGTTCATATTTCTGTCGTGCCGTCCGTCCGTCCGCGTTTAGGCCATTCAACACAAGTTTTTATAACAACGCTACGCAGAGCCGACGTCGAAGAAGGCCACTGGCAAGGCGAAGAAATCGAAATAATCCGCGCCCCATTCCGAGCGTCGACAATGCGCAAATAGCGAAGCGTGCCATTCGGTTTTGTGAAATTTTTATTGAAATTTGCTTTGGCGGTGCGTTCATTTTGGAGCTGTTCGCCGGTCGATAGTATGGCGCGAAGATTTGCCACTATATTCACTTAACGGGGGCTTGAATGGCTGGAATAATGTGGCATGAAAAAGGGTTGAACGCGGCTACACTTGTGAAAATAAACCAATGATAAATAAAACACAACTCCACTACTTGTTAGGTGGTTGAAGTTCGTCACACGACAGACCCACGGACCGCACTTTTAGAAATTGAGTTACTCAAGTGGCGCGAAACAGAAACCTTAATCACTTCAATAAGTGTTTTTGATCATTATGGCTTTTTTATCGGCTGATGTAGTTCGGCAAAGAAAATTATTCTTGAGCATTTTGATTATCTGCTTTACTTATCTATTGAGGTAAAATAATCACAAAAAAATTTTTTTGGGAAATTTTTGGGAAAATAGCCACATCTTGCACAATATTTAAGCTATGTTTCTTGGGCTTAGTGATTTAGAAAGCTAAAAAAATAAGTAATAAATAATTACTTTATATATTTTTTCGGATCGAGGTAAAATTTTGCGTAAGAACTCAAGCAAAAATCAACAATATACCTGCTACTTTTAAAGGTTACACCGTGCGACAAAAATCAAAAAATTTCCAAACACTCGAAAAAAAAACTATATACTCGCGAAAATAGGGGCCGAATGTAGTAAAACTGCGTTTTTTGTTTTTCTCTCTGACGTCAGGATTTTTTTTTAAAGGACTTTGAAATTTCAAGGAATTATTTTAAAAATTGAGCGCATTGAAGAATAACATTATTGGTATCAAATGAAAGAGAAAAATTCTTAGAATCTTAAAAAATTTAATGTTTTGGTGCAAAAGGACGAAGAGGTATTGAAAAGGTTCTTTTAAGACTTTATCTTTGAATATCCTTGGAAATTTCCAAAAACTATTGAAAAAAAAATTTGAAAAAAATATATCAATTATAATCAACAATTGTATAAAAGCAGCAGCTTTATTTATGCAACTGCAATGTACTCTAAAACCTTCCGAAATATGCAAATGTGGATTACATTAAAACTTTATGTTGGTTTTGGTTAAAAAAATCTATATTTTACTAAGAAGTTGAACTCACAGGGTGGTTTCCACCCTGACGATAGTAATGGAGGGTTCAAGACTCAGCAGTTAACGCGTTGGACCACACCTCAAGAGACATGGGTTCGAGTTTTAATCAACACAATTGTATGTAGGTAGATACAAAATCGAATCTTTATTCCAGATACGATAGAAAACACTTGAAGGAGGTTGACAAAAGTTTTGCCCGTCCACGACCTTTTTCAGCCTGCCTTAGGTTGATGTATGTATTTGTTTGTGTGAGAGGTGTGAATCAGCTACGCTGACATTGACATCTTTTCTGGCATTGATTACGCTGAAGTGAGAAGAGGAATTAACTCAGCTTGACTGTCACTGGACATTGTAGACCCAGGTTGATCTGCTACTCCATCTGCCTTACGCCACGTACTGCAATTATAAAATGGAACAATTTTTAATAATTTTGTTCAGTGTTCATATCCTTTCCCCACACAGAATATGGTTCATAATTCATGCGTTTTTATTTGCATTATTTATGTAGTTTAAATTTTCTAACGAGCAACTTTGCACACTCCATGTAAACTCCCATTTCTGTTTCATAGAGTGGGGGGAGGGAAAGGCGCTGAAAATTGCTCAGCGTTGGCAACCCTTCAACCGCTCATGACGCCACGCACATCGCTGCGAAATATGGAACTGACAAATTATATACGAGTATGTATGTATGTTTTATATGTGCGTCGCAACGCCGACTGGCAACGCTTTCGGCCAAGTAAACAAATAAACAAACCAGCCATCACAGCGAGCAGTGGTGGAAGCGAAGTGGCATGAGTGGCAAATAACTGCAAAGTACGAAATAATATGTTAACGGAAAAACGAATATGTTTAATAATTTGTAGCCGCACACACGCGCGCACACTCGGGCGACTCGGCAGCAACGCTCATGTGGCTGGCGGACCACGCGGAACCCTTCCAATGTCCGTGCGCCGCCTGCGCGTCGCATCTCCCGCCGCTGTGCTGTGCTGTGCTGAGTCTTACTTGTCCTGCGACGGTTTCTGTTTTGGGTGTTTTTAGACATTTGCTTGTAATTTCAAGTTTATGGAAATTGTTTTTCTTGTAATGTTGGCAGTGGTTTCTTGACTTCCTTCCTCGCTCCGCTCGCTGCAAAGGTTCGTTTATTTCTGCGCAATAAAACAAGAAAAAATCCAACCATTACTTCCGCCTCCGCCTGTCCTGGCTGTCTTCCTGTTGGTCCGACGTCGGCATTGTGCACTTGAGTGTATGGAAAATTATTGCCCCGGCGAACAAAATAAAATGCGGAGAAATAAAGTAACCCACAACGAAATGCTTCCTATCGTAGGCGGTGCTTTGATTTATTTCGCACGAAACGCGCGTGAGTCCCGCTCAGGCTCTGCGCGTTTTTTGGTGCAACCCTTGCCCGGTGACGGCGGGCACTTTACCAATTTCATGCTCGCAGAGCTCCGCGCAGCTGTGCCCCGCTGTGTTCAATTAGTGTGATGAAACTTTTGCAAAGTCAAGCGGGATTTCTTCTCTCGGTGCTACCCACTGCCGCGCAAAGTGGCCTGCACAGAATCCTGGTTGCAATCGGTTTGATTGCGAGTCGCTTGGCTTGAGAGCCGATATTGCTGCAATTTATTGAAATGTGTTCTTTCACATGGCAGATTGCATGTTCCGGACATGTTTACTGGCCTTCAACACAAAAGTATCGTATTACATTGCCGACTGGCAAACGCAGATACTTGTTTGCTGTTCTCGTTGGAGGAAATAATTCTTTATTGCCAAAGTGTAAGCCTGTGGTAATGTCCTGTTTGCCATTAAAGAAAAATTGCTGAAAGCGCAGTTAAGTTCCGGAAGCCCCAATCAACTTTTACTCTATGATTAAAATTGTTGTGCAATGTGAGGATATGTCGCATTCCATTATATTTAATGTTTGGCGAAAGAGTTTATCAAACAAAAATCTTTCAAACAAAAACCTCTCCAAGCAAAAAACTTGAAGTAGCAACTAGAACTAGATTTCATTGCTAATGATTACATTGACTACTGTAATGACAGTAAGTGCATTCTAGACTACGCAGAGAAAATTCAAGCTTTCGTTGCAAGCACTGGCTCACGAGACCAATTCGAGCTTGTTACAAAGTTAGGCAGTTAGTTAATAACTATGCCAAATATGAGCGCGATCTGGCAACCAGTTTGTTTACAGCACCTGCTTAACCCTTTCGACCCCAAAATTGCCTGAGAGCAACTTCACCTATTTCTCATCTCATAGAGAAAGCTACGATTAATTTACGGGTTTAATTTAAGTAGGCACCAACAAATTAATATTTTTAGAAGTGATTTCAAAGCAAATTACAAAAATTTAACGGTTATTCCCAAAATAATTTCCAATAAATTGCAGCGATATCAGGGAAAGCTTGTGTTCTAATTGAAGTCTACGAATTGGGCGCGTTTGATCAACACCATATTTCTTTAATAATGGATAAATAAAATCAAAAAATGGTAATTTTGTATTTTTCTATAAATATTAAATAATTTTTCTGTAATTGAAAAATATTGATACAAAATTTATTTAACCCGTTTTATTCTTGAAGGCGTGGCGACTTCAAATGTCGTGTGCACACTTCTTAGGCAAATGTTTCATGATTTAAATACCAAAAAGTAATATCGAGACACAGGGTAAAATTCGGGGTCGAAAGGGTTAAGTCGGTACACATCAGTAGTGCGTTGCGATTTTGTTGCCAATTTTCTTCAAAAAAGTGCCGTGAACAGGTCTCTTTGGACAGGCTTGATCGTGTGAATTCTGATCCCACATTCATGGAGAGCATTATAACTGGCGATGAGACGTGGGTTTATGAGTTGGACATGCAAACAAGTCAACAATCATCGGAATGGAGGGGGAAAAACGAGCCGAAACGGAAAAAACCACGCCACCGCCGCTCAAAAATCAAGATGATGCTCATTGTTTTTTTTTCGATATTCGTGGTTTGGTGCATCATGAATTTGTTCCGGAGGGACAGACGGTCAATTAGGAGTTCTATTTGAGGCGTATTGAGACGTTTGCATGAGAACATCCGTCGAAAACAACCGGAATTGTGGAAGACCAATTCATGGATTTTAAACGATGATAATGTACCATCGCATCGAGCCACGATTGTGACCGAATTTAAAGCCAAAAACGCAATAAATACCATCGATCAACCACCGTATTCACCAGATTTGGCTCCGTGTGATTTTTTCTTGTTCCCCAAACTGAAATTGCCGCTCCGTGGAATCCGTTTTCAGTCGATCGAAGAGATTAAACAAAATTCGCTGAAGGAGCTGAAGGCCATCCAAAAATTGCTTATGAAAAGTGTTTCGAGGACTGGAAAAATCGTTGGCATAAGTGTATTGCATCTCATGGGGATTACTTTGAAGGCGACAAAATAAATATTGATGAATAATTTAATATTTTGCGTTTTATTTTCAATTCCCGCGTACTTTTTTGTCACAATGTACTCGTATGTGAATTCAAGAATATCCTTAAAATAGCGGAATATGTTTTATTACATAATGCCACAAAAATGTCTTCTCAAAATCGCGTATTTGTTTCTGTTTCAGCTCATCGCCTGCGTTTTGCACTGTGTGTCTTTTCCTTTGTCTTTAATTCCAACTCAGCTAAAATTCTTAGGTGCTTCAGCCACTACCATTTGTTGTTTGGTTTCATTGAATAGCACATCACATGGAAACATCAAAGTCATCTCCGAAGTGTTCAAACAGAGTTGGGAATTTTTTTATTCAGAGCCGCCTTCTTCTGTTAACTTTCGACGGACGCGTCAAGGGCGATAACGTCGAGGACGATTACAACAACTGCGATGGATACAATTCAAACTCGATTTTCAAAATGAGTTTACATTCCTTTTTAAAATGATTTTCATAGGTAAAGGCCTTTCGATGTGCAGCCTTGCCATTTATCTCCTCACGCACTGTATTTCACAATTCTGCCTTAAGCACGAACACGCAGCAATTAAACTCGTCGCGTTCCACTCGAAACTGCAGGGAACGCATTAAAGCACGTTTAACTGGTTTTTGAAACGCGATCCTCCTGTCTGCCGGCACTGCTGCCACTGTGCCGACAGACAACGTGCAACCTTCGTCTATCTCTATCTGTCCGTTTGCCGGGCGGTGTGCGCTCGCCTGCCTATCTGCGTTATCGAATTTCCATTATGGTCGCTGTCACGTGCCCCTCATTAACCACATCACTTCAAATTGAAAAATCAGCGCACTCCGCTGCCGCCTGTCGGATTGTCCTAAACGACTGCAACAATTGCACAGCACATCTACTACAACAACAACCGTCATTTCGATAACAATTTACCTCAACTCACGCCAGCGAAAGTGCCGCACTCCGCAGCCGCCACTAACCCATTCGCTTCGCGCAACTCGCTCGGTCGACGACATCTTGTGGGGTGCGAGTGGAGGGCACAACGTATGCGGCACACAATCTCGAAAAGCGTTGAGCATAAATTAATTAGTCCAATTAAAAGGCGTAATTAAGTTGTTGCGTGCCTGCCGCGATCCGGGATGCTCGCCGCGCAGCCGCTCCCTGTTTGGGTAGCGCGCCCTCGAACGATGCGGCGCTTGGCTTTTTCGTTTTAATTTTCTTTCGGTGTGTCGCTGTGGCTGCATGCCGCGTTGTCTTTTTCTCGCGTACAGTGCCGGTGCCCGTTGCCGCTCACCCGCTGTCGACGCTCCTGAAGGATTTGGCGTTGCGCCGGAACGCACACCGACCGAGTTGAAGACGACGTCGACGCCGACATCGTCTGTGGTGTTTCACTTTCAGTCATTTTCCAAATTATTTCCTCACAATCAATTTCAGTTGCCTTGCACTTTTCGCTACTCTCACATCTTTATTCGTTCCGGTTTTGCTGGGCTTCGCCGGCGTGTTTGTGCTGTTGCCTCACAATTCATTTTGCGTCTTTTACTTGGCGTAATTTCGACAATTTGTAAGTCAGGTCGCTGGTGCCTGGCGCTTGCCACTTGCCGTGTTTTGTTGTAATCAGCGTGCCACGTCGACTGCTTTTTGTGCTGCTGTCTAACGTGTTATTCTAATAAATTCGCGACTGACTGGCTGACTGTCGGTTGGTGGGAGGGAGGGAGCCATCCAAACAGGGGAGTGTTGGCGGCAGTGTGCGGCTAATTGCAATGAATTTGTTTCGCGTCGTTGATTTTGACTTTTCTGATGTGTTTTGTTTTGCTTGGCTTTAGTTGTAGATAGAGGAAGGCGTGAGAGGGGGGTTGGGGGGACAGCGAAAGCACATGTATTGAGAAATGTTCTTGGCATGGAAAATTGCATACAAATCAACGTAAAGATTTGTACTCGACAACTATCATAGAAAGAGCCTGAACTTGGCTCTCAAATATACCAAGTTCTGGGCTGAAGGGCCGAACATTTTCAAAGAATTTTTCTCTCAAAAACCCCAGGGGAAGCCAAGGCATGGCAGCTTCCATGCTTCAGTAACACGTTGCCAAAGATGTACAGAAAACTATTGTAATGTGACCTTACAAATAGCAACGTCGTAAAAAACTAATTGTTACGAGTTTTTATTATTCACAATCATATAAAAACTAGGCGAACTCCTCGACTATCAGCCGTCAACAATGCCTTGCGACTCCATATGCCGAATGCGCCTGCTAGCCAATAGCAAATACAGTCGAAATTCCCTATAACGAATTTTTGTACAACGAAGCTCTGCCTGTTATGAATTTATTTCACGGCTGTTTCGTTAAATTTGCAGTGTGCTGTGATCACCTGATAACAAGTTTTAATACAAATTTTCAGTTTCAACTACGCAAGTTGCCTCTGCAATGCGTCAGTTAGAAAAAGCCGAGTTTTTTCAGGTCAGCTTTTACTTGGTGCTTCTACTTGCCATGTGGACGTCCTCTTTCTCTACGTACTCCAAAGTGTATCTACCGTCCTGAACACACTTCGAGCTGGAGTGTTTTGTTCATTCGGACAACATACTCGTAGCAGAGGCACTGGCCGATGAATTTTAATGTACAGAGTAACATATATCCTTGTCACCGACGAATTAATACAACGTCGTCTGCACAAAGAGAGCCGGAAACCATCCTCTTCAATACTCAACTCAATACTTTTTGTCATCATCACAAATTGCCTAGAAAGAAATCCTCTTCCGTTTTAGATTCTCAAAAAATACACCGCCGCTAGAGTGGTGTTGCCTCCTCATGAGTCATGACTTTCATAGACATTTACATAATCATTCTACACTTACTATGTACAGTTTGTCAAGTAAATGTTTGCAAACATAAAAAAGGTAGAAAAATTATTTTGGAAAGCTTATAAATATAACAGAAATTGCAATATTTTGACATTTTTTTAAGATATAGATTAATAGTAATGTCTATTTGATACGCGAAAACAGTGTAAAAAATCAAAAAAGGAAATGAAGCTATACTTCAAACTGTCAAAAAATTCGTCTTCTTTCAAAACCAAGATTGCATTGAAAATTTGGCGCCGTACAGTTCCGAACAGTTTCATGAGATACATCAGTTCCACATTCTATTCTTATATCCAAAGCCATTTCCCTTATTGAGATACGGGGGTTTTCACGAACTTTTCGGGTGATTTTTCTTTCTTCTCTATCAGACAGTTTTCTGGGTCGTCCAGGAGATACTTTCAAATAAATTCGCCCTTCAATACACGAATCAAATAGACATTACTTTGATATTATATGAGAGTTAAATATAGTTCAAAGTTCAAAGAGTTCAAAATATTGCAATTTCTGTTATATTATAAGCTTTTCAAAATAATTTTCTACCTTCTTTAAATTTGCAAACATTTACTTGACAAACTGTATACTTAGGATCTGTTTAAAAGTGCATACCGTCGAAGTGTATATTCTCACTATTCGATATGGATTGTGCGGAAACACGTCGGTGCGTAAACACCTCAATTTACTACTTGTGAACTCATGTTTTGGCTCTGAGAAAAATTTGTTTAGCTGTGCCGTGCGGAAGACATTCCACAACATTGCACAAGCAACTTTTTTACAAGTTTTCACTATCAATTTCTCAAGCAAGTTTGCAAAGTTGTAAAGTCAAAGACGAACACCGACTTGTAATTCCCCGAAGTCGCATAACTTGTGGGTACGACAACGCACGGTTTGAGGACCTTGAAAGCCGCAAATTCCTTATTTTTTTTATTATTATTATTGTAGGGTTACCAACCTTAGTCTTATTTCGCAATCAGAAACAAAGAGGGGGAGACGGAAAAAGCGAAAAACAAAATGCGCAATACACAGCAACTTTGTGCAACATCTTTGAGACGAAGGACGCCATTGAGGCGAAACGCGACAGCGACACAACAAAGGAGAAATGGGTTGGCGAGGAAAACTTAAAAATCGAGAAGCCAACGAAACAAACGCCGCGGCGCTATTTAGGGGGCCGGGCAGTGGCAGTGATAATGGTCGTGGCGGGGCGCGGACGAGGCTGACAGGAAATGCCATTTCTGATTTATATACGCAAAGGGAGAGTATAGGAGCGTAAAGTAATTTCACAGGACATTTTACAGTCAACGAACACACCGCCGGCGGCTGCTGGCGGCCTTTACGCACGCTGTGTGCTGGGAACAGCGTTGCCGGCCGAGATGGAACAGAGGGTTTACGGCGTTGTGGCGTTGTGTTTTGACAGTGTAAGTCACTGCAATTCTCATGCAACATGCTTTCAGAATTTGTCCAAACTTTGCTCCGGCTATGACTGGTGGCGCGGTGAAGCGATGAAGGGAAGCCACACAGCAGCCATTGTGGCCAACTTAACGGCACTCGCCATAACAATGGAGTTGAAAGGAAGAAGAACGAAAGAAGGCAGCAAAGAAACTGCTGCCTCTCAATAACAACAACAATGAGAGCTTGCACCGTGCAGCAAAACAACGCGACACAACGCATGTGGCGAGAATGAACTCTTTGGCCACATTTGACTCGTGATTGTGTTGTTTATGCAATTCGATAAATCATGGCCATAGAAGAGCCAAAGGCATCGCGGCCGATTCGGTGGAATGGGCGGTGGGCAGATCCAGACTACGACAACCAAGTCACAGTCGAGGGTGAGTGAGGCGGCGCGCCGATTGAAATGGAAAATAACAAACGCCAGCCGGAAGCACGCAGTGGCGCGTTGGTTTCCCGCCGTGCTGTATCAATTTCAAATTTGCAGCGGGGAACGGGTTGTCCACACTGCCGGCCATCGTTGCCATTGTTGCTGCAGCCAGCACGCGCTTCTAATGAAGCGCCCGGCACGACATAAGTGAGTGCTGCACCAAAAACAACGAAAGCAACGAACGCGGTGGCAACAATAAATAAAAGGATAAAGCAACATCCGAGCTGAAGTGTGCAAGTTTTGTGCGACGCGGGTCACCATAATTTGTTTGACCTTTCAATAATCGCAGTTGGCAAGCGCGACGATTTCCTTTTCAATTTTTCCTAAACACACAAATGGACATTATTGTTTTTTGTTGCTATTGTTGTATAACGTGGGAGCTTCGCTTTCCACTCTTGTGCGACTACTGCGCCCAGACGAGTCGACTTCGGTCGCGTTGTGTTTTAATCTCAAGCGCTGCCACACGGCCGACACGTGCTGAGGTGGGCTGGGCTGGCGGCGCGATGAAGCACTCAACTCTATTGGGAAAAGTGCACTTAACCGAAGACGCTTGGCTGCTTGCTGACTGTGTTTTTTTGTTTTTGTTTTTGGCAAGCGATACTAAAGACAATAATCAGTTTCTCATAAATTTAAATCAATATTTTCGTTGCAGCGAGATTTATATGTCTGCCGGGGAGATGGAAGTTTTCGAAATGAAAGTGGCGGACAGTGGAATGTGTTGGTGTAACATCTGGCAAAAAACTAAATCATGTGGAATTGATTTGAAGAATTTGATAAATGCGCTTTAAAATATCTGAACTTTAAAAGTGTAACCCTT
This sequence comes from Melieria crassipennis, assembly GCA_963668005.1. Taxonomy (NCBI): domain Eukaryota; kingdom Metazoa; phylum Arthropoda; class Insecta; order Diptera; family Ulidiidae; genus Melieria; species Melieria crassipennis. The sequence continues at coordinate 81,282,602 of OY764961.1, read as the reverse complement.
TCGGGACGGATTTAATTTTGCAATCCAAAATATTCTCAGTAGAAATATTCTCATGCTACGAAAGTTAGGGTTAGAAAATTACGAGTATATTAGATGCTCACAAACTCTGAAATCATCCTTTTATGCGGGAAATCCTTTTAAGCGAAATCGAAAAAATATTTTGCGTGGATCGTAAGATTTGAATAATTTTTTTGAAAGGCATAAAAACTTGCTGAGACGTATTATTCCAGTAGTCCCGAAAGGGTTAAAGTGGAATATTTGCAGGCCAATTGTAGCTGGCTGCTGATTATTTTGTGAGCTACCAGTTATGTTTGAGTTTCTATTTCTACTGGAAGCGGGTATCACAATGGGCCCAATGCGCTATTGGCTGCTGCCCTCTTACCAACGTTTTTTGGATGCTCTGAGAAAAAATTTAACCCTTCGATGGGTAGTAATTAGTTACTACACATTTGCACTTTGTCGTCTGGCCAGACGAAATCTGTGTAAGGCTTCTGACAAAGGCAAAGCGCAATGGCAGATGAAGTTTATTATGTTTATATGGTAGGCAACGTATATATATCGCTCCTTCGCTGCAAGAACGTCATAACTCAAACTTTTCAGTTTATGGCAACCCTGTCTGTATCAGCATATGATCTTTTATCTGTCAAAACCACATTGTAAAATATTCAATACTTTGCTCACAAGACGACATGAAACATTTGTTGATACCTTGAACTGCCTGTAATGGTCAACTTTAAAATCGAATTTTCTCGGAATGATGTAGTTTTGAGTTATGACGTTCTTGCAGCGAAGGAGCGATATATACACATTATGTTCATATATACTTACTTAGTTACCCACAAATACACTGTAAAGAGGAGATGAGTCTGTGATTTTTTTTATTTTTTTGAACCATTTCGTCTGGCCAGACGACAAAGTCCATCCGAGGGTTAAGTATATTTCATACCCGAATGAAAATCCCTCAGTTACTTGTAAGTCAATTCAGCTGGTAGGACTGAGAAATTTCGACAGCTTCAGACTAAAAATGATTGTCTATAGATCTCGCAGTGCGAAATTGGTGAAAATTCATCGGGAAGCTCATACGGAATGTGAAAGTTACTGTGCAAAATTTCAAATATACTTTACTAATTTTCTTCCAACTTAGTGATTCAACAAACTATTAAGGAATTATTAATAACTTAATTTTATTCAATTATCACAATTAAAATTGAGAAAAAATCAATTGAATTGAATTTATTTTATGTTATTGTGTGATCTCAGCAGAGTTGAAGTGTAAAACTCAAATGTTAAATCGTAGTTAAATCTAACTCGGATTGGTTCTAATTCTAGTCCTCATCTCAAGACTGAGTCATTGTGACTTCCTCCTCGCAGACCACTAAATATTTGCTTAATGCTCTCGTCACATTCGACCACTGTTAATTTCGAAATGCCAATTGTTGGTTTTACCAAAAAAAAGATGAGTAATATTTTCCTTATTATCGTTCTTGTTGTTGTAGTTCTACTGTCTGCAAAAACATTTCAACAATAGCTTCAACAAAAGGCAGCAAACTTCAAAGTTACACATAAATTCACACACACACACGCACACACACACACGCCCACACTGTCTGTGTAATTCAATAATGTCGAGATGAAAGCCTTTAGATATAAATTTCAATAAAGTCTCCGATGATTTATATTTTTGGAAGGGTTCCAAATTTAATTACTAGCGCCCTTAAGAAGTTTTCTCTGCTTGCCTTCGTGTGCTCTTTCTTTTCAATTCTTTTAAGTTGCTGTTGTTGCTTTCTGGTGATTGAAAATGTGCATAAAATTGATAAACAAAGGAAATTGAAGAGGATTCTGCTGGGTGGAAAAAAGCAGCGCAGATTATCGCCTCGACGTGAGGGCTGACGCACCGGCAGGGGCGGATTCAGAAAAATATTTTGGGGGGTTTCAAAAAGTAATTATTTAATATTCATAAATGTTTATGTAGTTTTAAAGTCGATCCCCAGCAATAATAATAATAATAAAGTCGATCCTAATATTTCGGGGGTTCAACCCCAAACCCCCTGAACCCGCCACTGCGCACCGGAGTACAATAAACGTTGTTGTTGTAGTGGAAGTAAAGTACGACGTCCCACTCGTCAGCATGCAAAGATCTTCACGCCTGAGATCGGGCACCCCTCCCACCGCGCCGTTTTGGGTATTTGGAACATGTGATGCGGCGTCTGTCGCTTGTCTGACACTCGGTGGCTGTGTGACGCATTGTTGTCCGGAGCTGTGGGAACTTAAAATAACCGCGTTTAAAATTTCAGTTAGGTCAAAGTTCGCTGTTGAGCCTCAACTCCGAAATGAGGGTTGACAGCTGCCGGCCGAGCAACACGTCACTTGTGAGCGCATTTTTGACAGTTGCACCGAGCCGCTTGTTTGGCTTTGACCACGTTCGCTCTCGGGTTTTGCTTTTTCTGCCTTCTTGCTTATTTTGCGCACACGCTTTTCACGTGCGTGCCGCGCGCGTCCTGGGCTCTGATTATGCCAACATTGCAGCCTGGCGATTCCTTGGCGTGCTGTGTTGGCGGGATTTATGGCGTTTGGCTGGAATCGGTGTTGGCACCCGCTGTTTTTAATGCCTTTTTTCTGCTCGTACTAAATCACAGCGGGCGATATTCAAATGAAATTAAAATTTATTTCATGCGATATTTTTTATTTAATTCATTCATTCATTTACTCTTCAAGCTGCCACTAGTCGCTTGCGCGCCCCTTCCTCAAAATTGTGTAAATTGTGATATACGGTACAAATTACGAACAGCAGGGCAACAGCCACAACAACAGCAGCAGCAATTGCAGCTGTCGCACTTCAAACATGCAAACGCCATAAAACGTTCCAACATTCGGCCTAAAAATAAACAAATGGTTACAAGTGGCCAAGTTGCGTTGCTCTGGTGCGGTTCGGGGCGGCGCAGTGCGGTGAGGCGTGCGGGTTGTAGAGGCGATTGGCTAACAGGCCACAGGTTGCCAGTGAGTGTGGTCGTTGTCTTCGTCGGCTACTGCCGTATGTGCTTTCAAACTTCTGCTCGGCGGCCGCAGCAGTGCATCGCATTATGCAGCAACTACAGCTCAGGCGAATTATTCAAATTCAATTCATTTCGAAAGCACTTCACGATCTGCGGATTAAAAAGATGATTTATACACGCACGCGAGTCCGCTACGCATAATCCACCCGCTCCAGTAAACGGCAACGGTGCCCGTAGGCCAAGGCAACGCAGTATCAGCTCCACGGCCCATGACGCGCAGTAGGTGAAACGCTCTCTCACGCACTGGCTGGCAGGCGCCACGGAGGCAGCGATTTTCATAATTCTTACTAGTGTTCGAACAAACTTGAATTCGGGTTATAAAATCTATCGTTTCAAAGTTGAACAAAATGCATTTGCATTTCATATATGAAAGTATATCAAAGAATACTTTGATCAACATTTTATTTGTTTAATTAGTTCAGTAGATCAGTAGTAGACCTAAATAGAAAAGAGTTAAGAAACGAAATAAATTTATGTTTTGAAAGCAACAAATCAAACACATCCGAATTTGAAAGAGCATTAACCTCAAATTATGGACGTCCGCAACTCATTCTAGAGAAACCAACACAAAAAGAGACACTATACAAATAGAGGGAAGGAACATTAATTTTATTCAGAAAAACAAAACAAAAACCAATTTCCATTGAGTAGTAAGTGAATGACATTTAGATCACAGGTCGTCTACATTCAGTTGTTTTTCATTTAAAAGGGGAGGGTCTCAAAAAAGTGAAGAGAACGCAAAACAAATTTAAGAAATCCATGTGAATATGTAGCTTGGACCTTGATATCTTGACATCACCTTGAACAACACTTCTCGGAATCACCACCGTGTGGTGCTCTCAGTCATTCGATTTGACTTTTGGTGTGTTGCCATACCTATTCCCTCCAAATTTCAACATCCTCCATGGCTTTACATTTTTGAAAGCCACACAATGTTGAGTACAAACATATTTTTTCGGCATTCTTAAATATTTGCAATGCAGTTAAATTTGCAGCATCTACAAGCATAGTCCGCGAGCTTCTCACCAAAGACGTATCGAATTAAATTCCACAGCCCCTGTGACTTTTTTCTATTTGATCGACTTACAAAACCATCGACCAAAATCAATCGAAATATCGAAAATCGAGTACCACGAAGGTTTAAAAAACTGGATCCATTTTTGGTAGTTTGCAAGTTTACTGTCGTAAGGTCCAAAGTGGGAAGAACGGTTTGAAAACGTCCAGGAGGGAGTGCAGGAGGACTAATCATTAATCAATCATAAGTGCGTTGCAGCCTAAACGAGTCTTTTGCAGGGTTTGATTCTCTCTCAGTCTCAGTCACTTCAGGCATCATGTTCCCGAAATGTTCAGGAGTGATAGGTAGGGTCGAAGATATCAAATTGTTTGATCATGGAGTCCTGTTGACATCCCCAAATCTTGAATTTCCATGTCCCAAAAACGTGTTTTGCTAAACTGGGAATTTTTGTTCATATCCATGTCTTCAATGTCAGGTCAAAATGAGCAGTAGGACAAGCTTAAATGAGGAGCACGTTGGGAAATCGACAAATTTTGATCTTTCTCTACACTTTCACCAAATGCAGCAATGTTTCCAACAGTTTGGGCTGTAATATTGCACGGGTCTTGCCATCTCAGCGACTCATGCAGTCTCTTGCAATGGTTTCACTACTTTTCCCACAGCTTTTTCATTTTCCATAGTTATTATTATAATTACTTGTCTGTTTTACTAATAGGAACCTTCACTCAACCAAAAACTAGGTTTCCAAATTTAAAAGAAACCGAACCGAGTCCACACTACCAATTTGTAGCCTAATTGTAACCGCACTCGAACCCGAACACTCGGTCGCACACTAATTCGAAGAAGAAGCGAACGAAACGTTGAGGCATTGTGAAAACCGGCGTGTGGCAACTGAAGTGTATAAATTTATGCTAACCGCAAACATCAGCAACAAGGCTAAAGCAAAGAAGGCCGCACCGGCGGAAGGTGGCAAATTTATCGAATTATCAAAATGGAGGAAAGAGTCCAAAGTCGTGGAGATAGCTCCAAAAGTTGTGGTGAAGTGTGCGGCGGTGTTATTCTCAGATTGGCGCTGGCGTCTCTGCCAGTTGGGCGGGCGAGCGTGGGGCATAATAAGAAAGTGTGCTTTGATAACGCGGCCACAGCGCACTCAAACGCCGTGTGAATGCTGCATAATAAGTAATGCGCACGCCAGAGGAGCGTAAAGGGATGTGGGAGGGTAGAGGAGGCAACGTAGCCCACAAGTGATATGATACTTTTTCACAAAGTACATGAACAAAGATTATCGATACGGTGAACGTGGACGTGGCCATAACATTATCGCCGGTGGGAAAATGCAATGGACGATGGGGCTTGCGGACCAATTTGAGATGATTTTTTAATAATACGTAAATACAAAATTTTTCTCATATCTTTAAAATATCTGGTAAAATATATAATACGTATAATATATAACGCATCACAAGGCATTGTTCTTGTTGAGGCCCTACGCTCCCAAGCAGAATAAAGGAATAATTCGTGAATGCTTCACACTTTGTAGATTTTATTAACAAAGATTTTAATCTTTAACAGATTCAGCTTGAATAATTTTATTTGGGTAATTAGGATATCTACAATACAAATAAAAATAGCCCTAATTTCAAAAAAATAGTCGTTTCGGACAGTTCTTAGATACTTTCTTATCGAAAACTTTGAGCCAAATTATAATCGATGCCGATTATGAAAATTTAGGCTGATACAGGGAGATGCTAATGAATCATTGAATCACTCATATGTTTACATTTCGATTCTCTACCGAAATCAGCTGTCAGAATCCACCGCTTTGGAAAACTTGGGATTTGTTGCACAGTGCAATTGAAATTCGAACTTTTGCTATGCGAAACGAATCTAATTAAAAGCAAAAAAAAAAACACATTTTAATGTAGCATGTTTGTTGTCCCGAACAATAGCTGCCAGATCTCGGCTTGCTGCAACATTTCGCTGCTTACGCCTTCTCCATCTGGCGCTTCTTCTTCCATTTTGTGCTTCCATCGGCGGCATTCATCTTGCCCTTAAATATTAGTCCTTCGAAGTATTACTAAAGTAGGCACACTACTTTGTTGTTGTTTGTTACTTTTGCTTTTTCAAACAACGATTTCCCATAAAACCAAGTAATAAAAATAAACGATTTCCTATAGAAAATCTCTTCGACTTCGTCGGCTTTCAGCTCTACGGGTGAATACAAACCACAGACTCCACGTCGCTTTCAGTGCAGCGCACAAACTAGTTCGGGGTTGAGTTGCTGTGCACTGCCGGCCAGACGGACACGTTCGCAGTTTCCGCCGGCGTTCACCTTGCAGCACATAACTATAGCAACAACAGCAACGACAACGACGATATAGCGAAACACCAATGCCGTATTTCAACTGCAGCGGCCGCCACAAACATTTCATCCTTCACGGGTTATGGCCCCTGTATGGCTTTGCACGTGGTCCACGTGCGGCTCTATGGCAACGCCGCGGCGGTTCGTCCGTCATAATTTCGCTGTCAGGTGCATAGGTGCAGCCGGCTGTGTATGTGTATGTGAATGAAAAGTTTTTGGTGCAAACGTTTTTTTGCAAAGTTTTCTAGTTTTCGATCCTGTCTTCCTTTCGCTGCTGCGGAATTATGCGCAACACTTGAAAAGTGTGCATGTGTGTGTGTGTGTGTGTGGCAATTGCAACAGCCTTTAGCAGTTCGAGTGGAGTGGCACCTGCTTCGAAACGCTTCGCGTAAATGTGTGCGTGTGGGTGTGTGCTGGCCTGAGTGTGCGAAAATAGAAAAGTTACAAATACATAAAAACAAAATTTTGTATATTTTTTGTGAGGGAATAATGGAGTCGATTGAAAGCAGATTCAGTGGAGGGTAGAGGTTGGATGCCGGTGAGGTGCAACCGCAATACAACTTTGAGCGTCTGTGAGCGTTTTATGTTTGTTTAGGTCTGTTTTGTGTGTATTTTCGTGCATGATTGAGCGTCAATTGCGGTTGTGGCTTCATGTTGAGCTGAATAATTTTTCCCACGCATTGTAGTTAGATACAACTTCATTGATTAATTTATATTTCTTCAGTGTGTGAAGTTTTCCAAATCGTGTTTCGCACGAACACGACAGCCGCCGTGGCTCAGTTGGTTAGTGCGTTGGACCGCGAGTCGCAGGCAGCAACCTCAGGTTCAAATACTGCCTGTAATAACACCTAAAAAAATAACGGGAAAACTCGTTTTCTCTTTCGGTGGCTGTCCTCTCAGCTGGAAATGGCAAACCTCTGAGAGTAAAAATTGCTTATGAAAAAGCTCCCAACCTGCCGTTCGGAACCGGCATTAAACTGTAGGTCCCTTCCACCCGCGTACAAATTCACACGCACAACACGGGTGGTTGCGGGAAGCTAGGCCTTAGTCTCGCGTAAGCGGGCTGTCGCGCCAGTCAATTATTATTATTATTGTTTCGCACGAAGCGTTCAAATCGAATCGAAGGGCACATGCGCTTATTTCTTCACAATATGTATCAGATTAAGTTAATAATGTCTGAAGTATGATGTCTTAGCCGAACGTTCAGCTTTGGAATCGGCTTTGGTCAAAATTTCGCGTTCGGTTCGACACTAAATACGTGTACACCCAATAAACGCAAACAAAATTAAAAATGTTTTCATTTTCTATGGTATAGAGAATAAAGTAACAATAGTTCACCATTCTCTGTGGTATGGAGAGTATATGCAGTATCTCTCAATGCTCAAGAGCCACGATAAGCGACCTCTAGATGTTCAGTATTGGGCGTTGAGTGGCGACATATAAATTGTACCAAAGACCCCAAGTACATAGCATTCAAAACCAAATTAAGGAGAGTAACAATTCTACTTTTCTACGAATAGGAACCTTTTCAACGAATAGTAACGAATAGGAAACTACAGTGAAAAGCAGCTAAATTTGATTCGTCCAACAATGATTGATAATAGAATAATTAAGCTAGCTATCAGCCACACGTTTAAGGCTGCGACATCGACATCGATGTTTTATAAACATCGATGTTTAGCATCAACATCGAGTGTTTTGAACATCGATGTTTGCAATCCGATGTTTTTTCAACATCGATGTTTTGGTTCGATGTTTTGCGTCGATGTTGCAATGTAGTAATTTTTTTTTCATGTATGGTAATATTTTAATATTTTGGCTTAGACTTTTTACATGCGAAGATTTTCACAATTACGAATAGTAAAAAATGCACCTCTGCATATAAATTGCAGAGCCATCTTATAGTTCTGGCGAAAGTACACGGCGACGAGCGGCAGGGGAACTGCCACACCTAAGAAATTGCTTATATTTACTGAGAATTTGAAGCAAAATTTAAGTACCGTTACGGAAAAGTGTGTATGGCAATATTGACGAGCGGCGAAGTCGAAATTCCGTTTAATTTTTGACAACGCGTGCGCGTACATTGACAAACTTTACTTAAAATTTGGCCCGGCAATATTGAGATAATTTTCTTAGTTCTATTATATTTTGTGTTCAATAAGAGTGCAGGTAAGACTTTGAATTTACACTTCTACTTTGTTTTGGTTTGTTGTTTGATCTGTGGTATAATATGTACATTTAATGGCTTAAGTGCAGAATAGCGTACCCTCGTGAACAAAATTAATAAGTATGCTTATACAAAGAAGTTTGGCTCCTGAGTCTAACAAACTAAAAATTTTGCTGGGGAAACGCCTAAAAAAGGCGTGGTACGGGTATGTTATAAGCAAAAAATTCTTTTTTTTATATAAATTTTACAAAACTCGATTTTTTTTCTCGAAAAACCCCATAATAAAGATATAATAAATTTGTTACCATGTATCCTCTACGGAATTCTCTTTACAATTAAATATAGAACATTTGAACTTTTTTGTTTTTGTTTTTAAATTTAAATTAAGTTAAAAGAATCTGCCTGCAATATTGAAATGGCGTTTGCGAAAGTTATTGCTTAGGTGCGATCTTTTACAATCATAGGAATTGAATATAAAAATACTATACGCTCCTTACTGAACCTGATCTCCGTTACTCCCATGAGGGTTATTTTTCAAGCGACCCGGCCGAAGGCCGGCCACACAAAAGGTACTTGAATGCAAAAATTCTTTGCTTAGGCGCGATCTTTTACAATCATAGGAATTGAATATAAAATACTGTAAGCTCCTTACTGAACCTGATGCCGTAGTAACTCCCATGAGGGTTATTTTTCAAGCGACCCGCCACATAAAAGGTATCAAAACATAGAAAAACCGCGGTTTACTACCACCCTTTTTCTAATGGAAAAATGCCGTTGGAAAAATACCGTTCGAAAATAAGTGCACTTTGCATATTGGATATAAAATTGTTCGCATTCGAATTTTAATTATTATTAATTATGAGCCACCTCAACCTTTTCAAACTATATAAGCTCTTTGAAAGTGAGGAAGAATTTACAATTAGTGATACAATATTACAAAAATTAGTGGAGTGGAAACTGATACCGAGAGAAGGAAGCTATTGGTGCCCCAATGGCCACGTTTTGCAGATATGCAAATCATGCGAATCTCTCGATGGTTATATTTGGAGGTACTTATCGTAATATGTATGTTTAAAATTTTTTAATAAATAATTTACATTTTAGATGTCATAAAACTTATCAAAAAGGGAATAAAAAAACGCTTAAGTGCAATACTCAAATTTCCTTGAGAAAATATACATTTTTTGAGAATTCCAAGTTGCCGGTGATGAAGATCCAAGCCTTTTCGTATATGTGGATCAAAAATGTACGCTGGACTTCATCATGGAGGAGTTGAACATTGCCAAACATACGGCCGGTGACTGCGCAAACTTCTGCAGAGAAGTGGTGTACGATGGCATGATCGTCCGCAAGACTAAAATAGGTGGTATTGGTCAAGCGGTGGAAATTGATGAAAGCAAATTTGGTAAACGAAAATATCATCGTGGCCATGCTGTCGAGGGGCAGTGGGTGTTCGGAGGAGTAGAGCGGGAGACAAACCGCTGTTTCCTTGTCGCAGTAGACAAACGCGACAAGGAAACACTCCTCGCTATTATTAAAGAGTAGATATTGCCAGGAACGACCATTATATCGGATTTTTGGAAGGTAGATTTAACTATAAATATATAATATAAATAAGTATATATTTACTAAATTTAGAACATTAATCTTTTTCTACATATTTAAGGCCTATGACTGTCTCGAGGAGGAGAATTTTATACATTTTAAAGTAAATCAGTCCATCAACTTTAAGAACCCAGACACGAACCAACACACAAACACAATTGAAGGTTTGTGGCGCCATGCGAAACATTCTATGCCACAATATCATAGAAGTAAAAAGTTGTTTAATGGATATCTGGCAAAATGAAAAAATGTAAAGCACAAGATGAAGATCCTTTAACAACTTTTTTTAATATGGCAGGTACATTGTACAACCCCCTTCAGCCTTCATTGCCTGAAAATGATGACGAAGGGGATTATGAAATTGTTTTGGACCAGGAGTCGATTTAGAAAAAATTAAAGCACGCATTGAAAAAAAACCAAAATATGTGTTTTTATATTTCATTGAAAAGAGAATTCCACACGCTATAATATAGTCTCAATTTTTTTTGTACCTTAATAACTAGATTTTTCGAGAAAAAAATCGAGTTTTGTAAAATTTATATAAAAAAAATAATTTTTGTTTGCTTATAATTTTTTATTCGTACATATAAAGTATATCATGTTGTACATCAATAAGGTATGAAATAAAGGTATGAAAAAGACCTTTCGTTTGATACCCATATCGTATAAATCGATTGAAAATTGACTGAGTAATTTTGATAAAAGTTTTGAACTTTGACCCCGTGCCACGCCTTTTGTAGGCGTTTCCCTAGCAAAATTTTTAGTTTGTTTCATTCACAAAAACAAGTTCTATATAGCCAAATTTTCATTTTTTTTCACGAGGGTTCGCTATTCTGCACTTGTTCCCATTTAATAGTGAAATGGCGCCGAAAAGTAACGTATGGAATTTTTTTTCAAAACATGATAACAAACCTAAAGAATTAGCTGTATGTATTATTTGCAATAAACACTTGAAATACGACCAACCTCATAGATCACATTAAAGCCATGCACAATGATATTTTTCTGGCACACTTGACATCTTCCGAGAAAGATGTGAGTGGTACCGGCGGCATCAAAGAATGTGTAGCGACTAGCAGTGTTTTGACATCCCCAGAGCCCACCAGTTCATCATCAGTGCTACCATTAGGTCAGCAAACTTTACAAATGTCTTTCGGAAATATGAGTTCCTTCAAAGACGGTGGTGAGAAGTGTAACAAAATAACAGAGGCTATCTTGTACATGATACTCGTATGCAGGGACAGCCAACCCATCTCTATTGTGGAAGATGAGGGATTTCGGCATTTGTTACAAATAACTTCTCCGTTGTATAAAATACCATCGAGAAAAACATTTGACTCTATTCTGGAGAAGAAGTACGATTTAATTTCAAATTTGGTAAAGCAGGAGTTCTTGACGGTACCTTACGTATGTTTAACTACCGACTGGACTGAAACACACCAAACAAAAGCTTTTCTTGGGGTAACCACGCATTTTATTTCCTCTTGTGGTAATACAAATTCTTTCAAATTGGAAAGTATAGTACTTTACGTAAAAGAACTTACTGTAAATCACACTGGGGAAAATCTTGCTGAGCTGATATCAGAAGTTTGTACTGAGTGGAACCACAGAATAAACAGTATACAGAATGCGCATGTCGACCAGCGAAGCAATCTGAATTTACGGTGCGGGCCGAAAGCAGCAGGGGGGATATAACAGAGTTTGTTGAACAGAACTTTTGTCTCTGTTATAGCCTATTTCCACCGGGCCTTAAATGCATTTAACGCTTAAATGCATTTAACATCGCATTTAAATGCTCTAATTCCCATGCAATTGTTTTTGTATCAAAGTGAGTTAACTCACTTTCAAAACTGAGTTAACTCAGTTTTGCCGTTTACAGACGTCTAACAGAATATGTTATGTTAAAAGCTGGAGCAATACTGACAAATGTACACATTTTTATAGCAAGCTTTACGGCGCTGCAAGAGCCGTACGAACACAAACGAAAGAGGGGATTCGAATTGCGTTCGGTGTGATCGATTTTTTGCTAAGACAATTACTTTTTAGTGCATTTTTCGCAAAAATACATATCGTCTGTCATAATCAAAGTCAAAACTTCTATTATTTGCCAATAATAAATGCTGAAAGAGAAAATCAAAAACGTGGAACTTCTCATGAACCCTCTTGACATTAAAAATTCAGACAGCTCTGGTATCAATCAGCTGACAACTTTCATAAATGAAATAAACATTGACAAATGAAATAAATTTTCACAAATATGAAAACGCAGACATTCCTAGACTGTTGAGAAGGAAAGCGAATTGGTTTTCTTGCAGTAGAGGGGCTACAAGAAACCATACATACGTATTCAAGGAGATGGCGGCGATGGGTAAGCTGTGGCTGCCCAGAAATAAATGCAGAATTTGGCTTGACCAACTAAAAATGTAAACAAAAACCAGCTGTTGGAGTTAACTCAGTTTTGGTGGAAACGCTTGACAGTTCTCAAGCTTAACAGAGCCCTTAAATGCATTTATGCGCTCGGTGGAAATAGGCTATTAATTTCTCGTGCGACGATGATCTCTGTTATTGTCAACTTCGGTAAGTGCCGAGTGGTGCAGAGCGTGTTCGTGCGCTCGATGCCGGCCATAGAAGTTAAGGTCAAACTCCATGAAGTGCGTTTCATCCGTTTCGCTGCATTTTGCGTTTCTCGCGTTGCAAAAAAAAGTTGAATCAGTGTATTTGTATGAAGCAAACTCCATGACAGCGATTAAGCGATGTGAAACTGGGAGAGTAAGCCGATTTTTGTGCGTTTTTTGCAATTCACGTACACAGTCTGTGTGTGCGGGCAGTGATCAGCTCTTCACTGCTTCCGCTCTTATCCCGATATTAGGGATTATTGTGCAAACCAAAATTCCGCCAGTTTCCTTTCAATTATTTGCTTTTTAAAGTATTTTCTCACTAATTTCCTGCATCAAATACACAACATATCAACTTTTTTGGTTTCATTATGTAAATATTATTGATAAATAGACCAAAGAACACAAACTAAATGCATTGAATATGGCAGGGTCAATTGCCGTCCTTTTTATTTCGCATTTCTTCATTTAGCGAATCTCTAACACAGGGTTGACGATCGGAGCATAGCAGGTTTGCTTTTGGTGATAAATGCTCTAGTTCGAACGCAGGACTGTTTTTTCTTATGCAGCTTATAAAACCTTAATTTAATTCAATAAAAAGAATACCACACGGTTCTTTTGACACTTTCGGGCAATAATATATTTTTATAGTTAGTTCTATACAAACATATTACGAAATTGCAGCAAAAAAAATACAAATAAAAATAAATAATTCTTTGGTCACAAAAAATGACTCATACCAGCAACACTGGAAATTGAAATGAACTAGAACAACAACCCCGTTTTAGAAATTTATATGGAGAAAAACTACGTTCCTGATCAAGCTTGGGGCCTACTAGTAGGGTAAGATATTTTTATCAGGACAGTTCAACAACAAGTCCGAAACATTTAATTTGTTTATAGAAAGCGCGTGCCAGACTAGGTGGAGAAGCCTGCGGGATAGATTTGTGAAGGAGTTCGCGAAGCAGCACCACGCGTCTGGAAGCGCTGCCGACTTGCCAGAGAGCCCGTGGGAGTTTTACCCGATTATGGAGTTTATGGCAGAGCACGTGAAGCGACGAAGGTATTACAACTTTTACTCAACCAATCCAAGTTTAACGTAAAATTTTTTTCCAGAACAACAACAAGCTTGGCTTCGTCTGAGAGCTATGAGGAGGGAAGCAGTGGCAGCAGGATGGAAGCAGCCCTTTCTCCCCCTTTTTCAGCGTCACACACAGCGTCCACTTCCTCCGTTTTCGGCAGCGAAACATTCACGGACAGTGTAATTGAGGTATGTAAAAAACAAGTTTTTAAAAGCATGTGTTTTAAGAACTTATATTTGTTTTCATCAACAGACAGAAGTGCTTTCATACAGCGCTGATCAGCCAGTCCACGCCAAGCGGAAAGGGTCGAAAGCGGGGGAACTGTGACGACGTCCCAAAGTTTTTGCAGAGGATGACGGAGATTGCTGAGAAACGCTTTTGTCCACCTGCTCCACCAAATGCAGGCGACGAGCACGAGGGTTTCTTCTCGATGGTGCGAGGGTTCTTCGCAAAATTGCCTGAGCAAGACGTGGACGATGCGAAAATGCGATTTTTAAATAGCTTGCATGAGCAAATAAAAGCTAATCGCACATAACTCCGGGCCGGGCGGGATTTATTATTTATTATTTGTTATTATTATTTATTATTATTATTATTTATTAGTTATTATTCCCCGCCGCCGTGGCTCAGTTGGTTAGTGCGTTGGACCGCGAGTCGAGGGCAGCGACCCAGGTTCAAATACTGCCTGTAATAACACCTAAAAAATAACGGGAAAACTCGTTTTCTCTTTCGGTGGCTGTCCTCTCAGCTGGAAATGGCAAACCTCTGAGAGTAAAAATTGCTTATGAAAAAGCTCCCAACCTGCCGTTCGGAACCGGCATAAAAACTGTAGGTCCCTTCCACCCGCGTACAAATTCACACGCACAACACGGGTGGTTGCGGGAAGCTAGGCCTTAGTCTCGCGTAAGCGGGCTGTCGTGCCAGTCAATTAATTAAAAATTCCCCTATTATTTATTATGTATATATAACCATGCCAACTGCGTTTGGCTGAAAAAAAAGCATTAAAAAAGGAAATACAAAATTTAATACATGTCCATCCAGTCTCCATTTTGTGCCTTACAGCCCTATTCTGGCAACCGGAACAATAGTCACCTCGGTAACAATTGAATACTTGGTAACAATTGTCACTTTTTGGTATTCTAGAGCAAATTCAAAAGCTCAAAAGGTGACAATTGTTTCGAAATTTGTTACCTCCGTAGGAGCAGGTGACAAGCATACAAAAATTATAAAATTCAAATTTCGTGTTCAAATGCGCCTTGAGAAACTGCAAAAAAAAATGCTTCAGCTTCTCCTGCGTCGCGACGCGTCGTGCGCTTAAACTTAGGAACTCTAAAAACCGAAAGAATATATACATACATCGTGAAGAAACTCCAAAAAAAAGACTTGCTTCGCCAGATTATATGCATTTGCCATTTTTTGTTTATTTATTTTTTTACAGTTTGACAGAAAAAATACAAAAATCAGCTGTTTCGACAGTAAAAGAGCTTTCACCTCGAGTGGTGAATTGTTTGAACTTTCTTCTTGTCACCATTTTTCCAGAATACGGAAACAATCAAATTCAATTCAATTGTTACGGGGGGTAACAATTGTTACGGTAGTGCCAGAATAGGGCTGTTAGTCAATAAAGAATTCGTTGTGCCTTTTTAATTTAGATTTTTTATTCAATCGTATTAGTAATTTTTATTCAAAAACAAATACTCATTCAATATATCTCTTAATTGAAATGCACTTCTAGTAGAGTTGTCTGAAGAAAAACGTGTTATATTTTTCAAGGATTTTGTTTCCTTTCTCCATAAGCCGTGCTTTACAACACCATTTTCTTCACTGTCTACATATTCTGGAGAGCAGTAGGTTCCATCATTCATTTTAAGGAAATTGTGTAGCACAACAGCAGCGCTCACAACCTTTTCTGCAGTTTCTGGTCGCATATTTAAAGTGCCTCGCAAAATCCTCCATCTTGCAGTCAAAATTCCGAAAGCATTTTCGATTGTTCTTCGTGCTCTCGATAGCCGTTTGTTAAAATTTTCCTTCTCATCGCTTAGCAGTATCCCAGGATATGGTCGCATTAAATATGGTCTAAGCGGGAAAGCTGCATCACCTACTATGTAATGAGGAAATTTTACCTCACTATTGGGCAGTTCGGTAGGTGGTGGTAGATTTAGATTCGTCGCTTGTAAACGGCTCCCAATTTGTGAGTACGTCAAGACACCTCCATCGCTTTGGCTCCCATATGCGCCAATATCTACCGCCGTAAAAGTGTAGTTAGCGTCGCATATGGCTAAAAGCACAATACTGTACGTGCCTGCGAAACAAATAAAACGTATTCAGGATAACAAGTAAGAATATGTGGGGATGAACAACAACTACCTTTATAGTTGTAAAAGGTTGATCCAGAATGTGGTGGGCACGTTAAAGGGACGTGTTTGCCATCTATAGCGCCGACACAGTTGGGTAAATCCCAAATATCTTTAAAATCCACAGCTATTCTTTCCCACTCGTTTTGGTTTGGCAGCGATAAATATATTGG
Organism: Melieria crassipennis; assembly: GCA_963668005.1. Taxonomy (NCBI): domain Eukaryota; kingdom Metazoa; phylum Arthropoda; class Insecta; order Diptera; family Ulidiidae; genus Melieria; species Melieria crassipennis. The sequence goes on along the minus strand of OY764961.1, from coordinate 81,266,176 downwards.
GCCTAATTCATCCAAAATCAGTATGGAAGTCTCCAATACGATCCTTCTAACAGTCTCCACGGAAAGTTTACATGTTAAAGAAAGACATTGCCTGGAGGTCCCGTGGGCTAAATAACTAAAGAAAAATGATTGGATCAATGAAGCGCAAGAATGTTAAGCTTTAAACTTACACCAAAGTGAGGAATAGACGACAATGCGGCGAAATAGCTCTTTCGGACATTTTCTGGAGCTTATCCTTCAGCAGCTCATATAAACAATCGAAAACCTCGGGGCGCATTCTGGTAGCAACACGGAACTGCTCCGGATCGTTGGTTTTCAATTTTATAAACGTTGTAGTAAAAAAACCGCTTGTGTCTCTATCGCCAAACAACTCACGCACCCAGAATCTTTTTTTATTTCTTTGCAGTGCTCGATATGCGTTAATTGCATTTAAAACGAATTCGGTAAATTCTACAAACTCTGTGAGGGCGTTCAGCGATTCCATTTCGTTTGTTTCACAATTTTCCTTGTCTTCTCCCAATGCACAACGAAATCAATCAGCAGTTTGACAGCATCAGCTGACGGAATAAGAAGAAGCTGACGCATGAAACGCACTTTATGGAGTTTGACCATTTGCAACGCAACTAACGCAATCAACGCAATGACGCAACAACCCCGAACGCATGAAACGCAATTTATGGAGTTTGACCATTACTGTTATTTTCAATGAAGCGAATGAAGGGCGATGTGCTATCGTTGTTGTTGTGTTGATCAGCGAATGAAAATTGTAAATTTTGAATTTTTGTTTATGGCTGACATTGGCTGGCAATTCCCGACGTGTGTCGGTTAATAAGAACAAGTTTTTTTCATCTTATTATGCAATCGACTTTCTGCGTGAAGAAATTTGTATCTCCTTATGAGCACTTGAATTCTAAGGTTTCGCTAATTTTGGCGTTAATGACTTCTCGCCGCGATTAATTATTTTATCCCTACGCCTTTTATCCTACTCTAGGCCCGCAGTTTTTTGGCCCAACCATTTGTTTGTCAAACCTAAAAAAAAATTAGGGATTCCGAAGAATCGTAATTACGAATTTGTTCATTTAATCATGTCGAATGTATGTACATATCTATAGTAAAGCAAAAAGCTATAAGAAAAGAGTAAGTAAGCAACGACGATCCCGAATGATGGCAGAATAAATTTTTTTTGTTTTGCTTTTTTTTCGATATATGTACGTACATCCACCATTTAAAGGATATTTCGTACATAACGATTGTGCCACATCGTTTAACTATCATCAATATTAAAAATAGTGTGATATCCGTAGTGACTTTTTAAGTCGATAAGTTACCCCCTTTTGACATTCGTTCTCATATATTTTTGCACGCTACATTCCGTCGTAAAATTGCTACCGACAGCGTATGTACGCACTGCGCTGCACGCAGAATGAACCACAAAGCAAAAATAATTCAAATTTAATGTTTCAATTCCTAGCCGGCAACAATAACAACAACCATACCTTATTGCTCTTCTCCCATATATGTAAAAAGCAAGTGGCACTTCGTTTTGTTGGCCGACAACAACAGCAACCACAGCCTGACGCTATTTTCCCTTCGGAGCTGCATGCGATCATTACTTTCTTCTTATCTCTGTGCTGTTTGTTCTGTGAAATAACAGAAACGAAAGCTGTCTAGTGCTGTTCGTAATGTTAATAGCAGAGGACGTAATGTTAAATTAACAGTGGTCGTAATATTACGACCCCTTAACATTTTTGAATTTGTATGAGATGCGCGTTCTATATTACTGTTTATTCTGTGGCAGCACACTGCTGCTTTTATACCAGTTTTCTTATCGCGCCGAAGTTTCTTGTGACTTCCAATTGGAAACCGCTCGACCATTCTCGCACAGCCCATTCCTTTGCGAACCATCCTTGCCATATCGGACTATACCAAGCGAATTATACCAAATTTGCCGTACTTCAAAGTGCATGCCTAAAAGTATGCTAGCACAGCACAGTGCCTCATCGCTACAATATATTCGATTGAACCAGATTGTGCCCCATCATTTCCTTTCACTGAGTATCTTCTTCTTTGGTGAAGGTACTGCTACTTATTGGCTTCCTTTCTTTTCGCAAAATCAGAAGCCCAGGAAATAACTGTTCCAATTCTTTATAGAATAAACGGCGTTAGTTACGTTATCATTCCAGGGATGAATTTCACACCACATATGCAATGGTACCGCAAGGAATAATAGAGTTGCGAACTGCAGCAACGAGTAATTTCTTTGTTTGCTAACACGAATATGTTCCAGAAATTTGATTTAGCTTGTTCGCACTTCTTTTGGAAATTTATTACTTGCTAGAAACCGTACTATATGTACCTACTATTTATATTGAAAGCTTCAATCAAGATTTCATACCAGTAAACATAAAGTTTTCGTACTAATGAGTTTCGATGCTTTGAAACTTAAAAGCTCTTATACTGCTCATTAAGATGTGTGGGCGAAGCTACGCCCTTTATTATGATAAATGCGCTTTCCCCCTTCCCCCCTTTTCCCTTCTCGAAAAACATGACCGAATAGTTAGTTCGATCTGAGTGTCATTGATGTGCGAGTTATAGTTCCGAACTTATATACAAAATTTGGATCATTAAAAGAGTGCCACGCTCATGAAATATTTCCAGTGGAGGTTAGGTTAGGTTAGGTTGAGGTGGCTGCCTCTGTATGAGACACACTTAGGCCTCATAATGGGCCCGTTGTGATACCACAGATTCCACCCATTTGAAATGCGTATGCAACACTGTTTTTTCAACATGTGATACACCACACATTTCAAACGGATGGGGAAAGGGAGGGGAGCGGACCTACAGTTTAACGCCGAATCCGAACGGCGATGGGCAGTTTTTCTTTCACACTTGGAGGTTTTGCCATTGCCTGCCAAGAGCGCACTTGTGCGATTCTTGTAATTCTCATTCCCTTCATGTGGATAGCGACAGAAGTAGATGAGTGTTTTTTCCAGCCCAAGCCAGGAATCGAACCCGGGGCGCTCGGTATGAGAAGCCAGCGCGCTACCCGCTGAGCTATCGAGGCCGACCAGTGGTTGTTCCAGTGGAACAATATTTCTACATGACAACGCTGCACGAAATTGCAATGTTGTATGACTCATAGTTTCGATATTTTTTTCCATTGTAGAAAGGGTTGTATAGCTAGCTGCACGCCCTCTTTCGAACACAAAACAAACCAAAGATGCCAGAAACATTTATCCACGAAACTTTGAAACTAAATCTAATAAAATTCACATCGCATCGACCAATTTCTTGCGTTCAGTACAATTTCTTGGGTCATAAAATGACCCTAACATCACATTTGTATAGTTGCTCATTTGCACGTAAACCAGTGTTCCAAATAAGATGAAATTTAGCGTATATTCAAATGGCATATAATTAGTCACTGAGTCCAAATAAAAACAAATCTTCACCAGAAATAAGGAAGTTACGGCACTTTAAAGTTAATTTTTCATCAAAAATGACCCCATGGTAACAGAAGTGTTAAGGTAATACTTTTATACCTTGGTTGGTATTACCAGTTTAGGCACCATTTTCTGCTGTCAGAGATTTTCTGTAAAAATGCTACTAACTTGTATCGGGTATATTTGAAAACAGTGTTGCCGTTGTGCGACTAAAGTGTCAAATTTACCCTTTCTGGAGACCGATGCCACCTGACACCGACTTTTTCAAAATAGGCTTATTTTGACACTTTTCTTCAAAATCATGCTACTTTGGCCCCTTTTTCTGGATCAAAAAGTTTATATGTACCTACATTTTGAAAGCTGTTTCATAAAGTTAATTTTTTTATTTTTGCGTGTTTGAAAATACTGAAAATATGCCTTCCTTTTAGTATTCACTTTTCAAAGGTAACACTTAAATACTTAAAAATAACACCTCTGGCAACATTTAAACTCAAAGTTTTCCCGCAAAAATGCACAAAATTAATCTGAATTAACGCGCTCTTTTGTGGCATTGCCTAAGTTATTTGTGCTAAATTAGTTTTGATGGCTCCCGATGGATAAGTAAGTATATCACGCATATGCTTTGAAATGCAAATGTTTTCATAATAAATACAAAACATGAATACACCCATACCTCGCTATACGGCCGCTCTTTATACGGCCTTTCGCTATAACGGCCTTCTTCAATTAAGGCACGTTTTCGATTTACGGCCTAAAATGTTTCGCTATAACGGCCAAAAAAAAATTTTTTCGTTGTCGATATATCACGTTTCTCGGTAACGTTTATTTTGTGGGAAATATTTTTTCCGTTGGCAGTAACTATTGTGAATGGGATTTTTTTTTCCGTTGAATGATAACTATTATTTTGCAATATATATTTTTTACGTTGAAAATACCGGCACCAATGCATTTTGTATGCAAAACTTATCCAAGTTCTGAACCACTCAAGTTCTAAATCACACATCGCACATTCACATTCACAATCGCACACTCACCGGTGGAATAACAGATTCAAACGTTACCGAGCAACGTAAAAAAATCTTTTTATGTAACATGAAGTTCTTTCATTTTTGTTTCTATATTTTTGTTATTATTATAAAAATAAATTATAACATTGTTATAAAAATAAAAAAAATAAATTTGGAACCGATCCCATTGAATTTGTATGAATTTGTATTAAAATAATTGATTCCTTATACGGCTTTTCGCTTTGCGGCCAAGTTTCGTGGAACGTATCTAGGCCGTATAGCGAGGTATGGGTGTATTGGAACTTTTTAATATATCCCTGATCAAATAATTTAAGGGGGAAACAGTTTTTTTCACAGAAAATTATCTCGTTTAGAAATTTAATAAAAATAATGAGTTTCGAAAGATAAAATAATGAAAGTATATATACATGGTATACAAAAATTGGATCACTTGATGACACTTTTTTTCGGCTGTGACACTTTTTTGCGACTTTTTAAAATTTTTCAGCGGCAACACTGTTTGAGGTCAGTCAAGTTAAAATTTTATTCGGAATCACCAGTCAGTCCTCGGTACAATACAGAACACACTGCACAAAATTACTGTCGCCATTAAACAAACCAAATGCGTGTAGTTGGTTCTATTTGTAATAAAACTGACTCCATGTTATGACACTTTACCCCCTCAGTTATGCTATCCCTACCCGCGCCATGTCATTTACCATAATTAATTTCATGGACACATTCGACTCCCGATTGCGTGTTTGCCTTTTTCTACACCCTCACACGATGTGCCAACTTTTTTCGTATTCCTTAATCCAGGCCGGTTCATTTTTCACTCGGCGAGCATGTCATGTCGTTGACATTTGATTTTTAATGCTTCGCCATTGCACTTTTGGAATGTTTTCCGCTGCCCGACAACCGACAACATTTTCACCTTTTAATGTTGAATGTTGATTTGTAAACAGATTAATTAAACTTTGCATGGCGCCGTCTCACCCCCTCGCGTTTAGGGCATTTTATTTCCCTCCAGCGCCGCATTTGCGTGCACTCAGCGCACGCGGCCGGTGGGGCGCGCTACGAGCTGGAACTGTCAATGCGCCACGTAATGTGACGTCGCCTGTCGCGTCACGTGTCTGTCGTCTGCGGTATGCGGCTGGCTATCTGTTTGGCATTCAAGGAGCCCTTTGCTATGTTCTGCAGCCTGTTCTGTGTGTATGTGTGTCTGCAGATTTGTGACTCCTGTTTTCTTCTTTTTTTTTCTTTTTTACATGCAATCGTAATTTGTTTTCATTAAGTTCTTATGTGTATTTTTATTTGTTGCTTTGACATGCATTCCGGAGTGCGTTGTTGCTTTTTTCTTGTAGCTCCAGTTAACGTTTCTGTTTCTGGGGTTAGCGGCTTCGGTGGATTGTCGTTTAGGGGGGTTCATAAATGTCAGCTGACTTGGGAATTTGAATAAATTAATTTCAGCTATTTGGCCTCTTTTTCCACTTTTTTGCTTCTTTTATTCCCGGAAATGATATGTTCACATATTTTGATAAATGTAGCGTCGCATTTGCCGGCTTTTAACCCTTTAACTGTTTAATTTTGTTTCGAAAAACTTTTTCTGCCTGCTTAATTATTTTCCAGCGAAGACGAGTATACTCGACATAAGCAGAGTAAAATGTTTCTGCCCGTAAATGTATGCAATTATGACTAAAAATCAAACGTTGGGTGTTGGTTTTTTAGAAAATATATATATTTATTCGTTATTAAGATTTTCAATTTGAATCTATTATATAAAAAAAAAAAAACGAACGAATATTTTTTGACAATTCCTGTTTTATTACAAAGCTTGGACTTGTTTATTTAAGAATGAAAAACGCTGTCGTTCATATGACTGCCACGACTGGCCTTACAGTACGCCATTCGGTCAACCCAATTTTCAAATACTTTTTCGATTGTACCGGGTAGAATTTCCCGGAATTTTTTTTTGGAAGTAAGTTCTTAACATTTCCCAATTTTGTTCAAGCGTATAGCATCCCATTTCGTAAATGTCAAACTTTTAACTAAATTACGAACACAAATTAAATGACATTTGAACTGTCATTCTCGAAATAAAGCGTAGTTCAAATTGAAAATCGTATGTGGACCACCCTATAGAAATGAAAACAAAAGCAATAAAAGACCAAATGAATTTCAAGAAATCTAAAATACAAAACTAAAAATTTAAATTAAGGGCAATGATAGTTTTTAACTATTATAACGCACAATCAACTGAGAAACGCATACGAAATACGTTTTTATTTGCAAAAACCCGTTTTGTAATCGTAATTCCCCAGAAGTTGTTATTTTAGTTTAAGACAAGCTATTGTGTATTAAAATAAATAGGGTTGCCAGACTAACGAATATTCTAAAATGTACATTTTTTATAAGATCTTTATTTGCCCTTTCTCAGAGAAAACAAATTACAGTTGATTCGTTGAATATTAATACGAATGCGATTTTTTTTTCTTCACGACGAGTATACTCGACATTATGCGAAAATTTTTCCTTTCGCTCTGTCGAGTATACTCGACATAAACAGTTAAAGGGTTAAGAAATTTTTCATGACCCGTTCAATTGCAGAGGGTTTTCAATTTTTATATTCTGCAGTGCGGTGCCTGGTTTATTCACTTTGAATTGGAATTGGAAACAGCCAAAAGAAAGCATGGCCGGTATGGAAATACTAAAGTTATATTGCTCACCAAAAGAATTTAGAAATTTATGGAGTAACAAATGAAAATGGTAGCGCCACACGCTTTCAACGCTTTGTAGGTCATAGTGTTCCAGGGTTCCTTTCACCAATTATTCTTTGTGTTGTTGAAGGTCAAATGGACATTTGTGAGAGAAGTGAAATCAAATATTAAAGGAAAATATTTTTAAGAACGCATTCTATGGGCATATTCTAACCGATTGGTTTGAAATACTCCAATGTTGTGAGATCATTGCGCGTCAAGTACGACGAGGCTAGGCTAATCCAATGTGCTGTTGGCTGGTTATTAGGATATGAATCGAAATCTCTCACTTGCTCGAGCACAATGAACAATTCAACTCATTACCGAATAATTCACGTTCAAATCCCTCAACTTAACGCGAATTTCTCGCAACACAAACAAGTGATAAAGATCCCAGCGGGAAAAAGAATGTATAGGAATGCATATTTGCTTGCAAGCTATGCATTACAACATGCATGAATTTTCTCACGGCGATGTCCTACGAAATATAATGCTTCCCTTTTTTGCATTACCTGGGAGTATATGAAGACATGCATCCCAAAAACATGTACGTTTTCATAAATCGCGTAGCATGTAGGAAATCGTACATTACTCGGTAATGCGTGAAATGATACATGTAGAAAGCATACATTATTCATGCACCAAATGGGACGCATGAAATCATACATTATCTGGTAAAGCATAAAATTACCATACTTACCATATGCCAATCTATATACTAAAAAAAAATTTTTTAAAATTTTTTTTTTTAATTTTTTAACAGAAAAACGGTTGGTGAATTTTGGAATAGAGTTGATTTATTTTCAAAATTAGTCCTAAAACGAATGGAGAATCGGTCAGAGGTTGACGCGACACTTGTTTACAAAATCATTACATTACATTACATTAAATATAGGTGGAAACGCAACATGCACATATGTTTACTTAAAACTTTAAAGTACATAGGGCTCTGCTAATAATATTTAAAATATAGAGGGCTCTGCTACAATTTTTAATTTTTTTAAACTTTTAATATTTTTTTTTAATAGCTGTTCATATTTACATAGCATTTATTATTTAAAAAAAAAAAAAACGGCCCTTTGCCCATTTAAAAGCGTGCCGTACTTCCGCTGTATACATTTTTTCATTGTAGCCTTCCTTCATTAGGCATTCTGAAAAAACAAAAGAAATAAGGATTAGGAATTATGGTAAACAAGGTGTTTGTTAATTACTTACCAAAAAAGGCTGCATTTAAATTTGTAAAACTTGTAAAGGGTTTCATTCCTTTTAACCCGTCATAATTATAATTAAGAAGAACGTCTATGTTTACAATGTTCGTAATGGCTTTTTGTTTCAGCCGTAAAGAAAAAATCTAAAAAATTTTAGAGTTAAGAAAAAAATAATAATAAATAAATAAATAATTAAAATTATATTCACCAAAGTTCAGCTTACCTAAATTTCACAAAATGCACGTTCTTTGTCACTGAAATCACAACCGCGACTGACATATTTTCTCCGACGATCAGTAAAAGCGACCTTTTTTAAAGGTACAGTTATTATTCCATGAAAAATTGACAAAAATTGTGTTTTCCGTGAAATTTTTCAAATTGTGCCATTCCCTCAAAATTTCTAATTTCTCCGGAAGACGCGATCTCGCAACAAAGCACAACTAGAAACAATGAAGCAAAGCACAAGTAGAAACAATGAAGCAAAGAAGCAAAGCACCACTAGAAAAAACGAAAGCTATGCATTACACCCTCGCTTACGTGGTAATATATGTATGTTTTCTAATTGGGTTTTTCATATACGAATTCGTGCATGAATAACCTCATGCATTCCCAACTTTCCCGCTGGGATGTGCCATAGTATACAATAATCAGGTGCACACACAGCCAGACATGAACGCTGCCAGCTTGCAAGTGGCGCATAGACGTAAATACTTACAACAGTTACATATGAAGACGCCTGCATTGTTCGCGTTGAATCCCGGAGATTTATCTGCCAAATGTCACCACGAAAGAAATTTATTTATTCACTCAGCATTAGAGCGCACTCACAACACACACACATGCGCAAGCACAGGCTCAGGCAAGCTGCGAGCGCATCGCAAGGCGTGCCAGCGTTGAATTACAGCAAGTGTCGCTGAAATAATCCATGCATCCTTCAAGCTTCCGTATCCGCATAGCGACGGCGGCTGTCGCTCCTTCCGTCCGCCACGCTCATCCTAAACTCTCAAAATGCACACCGACGTAGGAGAAGCGATGCAAAAACATTGGTAGGGAATCAGACGAGCGTACACCCACACGCACACATATGAATGCATTTCGGTTTCGGATTTTGTGTGTGTGTGTGCGTGTGTTAGGAATTAGCTGCGCACGCCACATTCGCTGTGTCTATTTGTATTTGTGAGCGTTTGTGCGTTTATTTAACACAGATTCCTCGCGCACTCACACACGCGCGCACTGACACGCTGGATTCCTTGCAGCCGTCTGTTGGTTCCGGCGTTTCGCATTTAACGCTCAACATGCCACGCCGTTTTCTGCTTCTGCTTTCTGTCTTCATTTCTCGCTTTTCGCGTATTTAGCGCTGAAGCCTCTTGAGTGGCGCATATAAATTAACATAATGCGTATGTTTGTGCGACAGGCGACTTCCGGTTTTCATTTCGCCTGAATTTATGAGGGTGCACACACACACACACACGCACATTCACATGTGAACCGAGTTGACAGGCGCTGCTTTACATTGCTGTTGAACAATTGCGCCAGTGCGGAGGAAATGAGCAAAGAAAATTCAAGTAAATACAATTTTTAATTGGTCACATTTCTCAACAATTTTAATTGTGATATGTAATGGATTTATTTCAGGAACACAAAATTAACAAAATTGAAGGAAATGATTGTTGGTTTAATATATCTTTAATGTTTCTTTATTTACAATGGTTACGAGCAATGACCATTAAAAATAATAAAAAAGGTTTCCACTAAAATCCATTACCACTACTACACCTTTTCAAGTTGTATATCAGATTATATGAACTGTATTTCATATTTTAAAATTGAATTTCATATTTTTCAAATTAAATCTGAAATTTAAGATTGAATTTCAGATTTTTCAAATTGTATTTCAGATTTTACAATTGTATTTCAGCGTTTAAAACTGTATTTCAGATTTTAAAATTGTATTTCAGCGTTTAAAACTGTAGATTTTCAATTTGAATTTCAGATTTTTCAAATTGTATTTCAGAATTTTTCAAATTGTATTTCAGAATTTTTCAAATTGTATTTCAGAATTTTTCAAATTGTATTTCAGAATTTTTCAAATTATATTTCAGATTTGTGAAATTGTATTTCAGATTTTAAAATTGTATTTCAGGCTATAATATTGAGATTTTTCAAGCTGCATCTGCAACTGTATTCGTATCGGGACTTGGAATAACCCCCCCTTACATTAAAAAGAGATGTTAAAATATTTATTTGTATCAATTTCATACCATTTTTATTTCTCAAGATTAAATTGCAAGCTGGTGAAAGCTGGTGTTTTACGTCTTCGTCCCTACTCGCCTATGATGAATCCAGTTGAAACAATATGGTCCAAAATGAAATCCTGTGTGAAATCACATATGCGAGTTCCAGAAGTTCGCGGACGAGGAGTGACTGAGCAGCGTCTCACGTACCTGGAAGCCCTGATTGATGAAGCAAAAGAAACCATAACTGGTGGAGACTGTGCTCGTGCCGTGCAGCACACAACAACATTTCACGCCGCTGCAATTGCATTTGATGATATGTCAGTTGTCAGCTAAATTGCATGTTTTGTATTCGTAACTACACAGTTACAATCATTTCATCAATTCATTTCATTAACTTCATCTTCATTATATTATGAGGCATGTTCTGCAATTCATTTTCGGGCAAAAATGACAGTGAAACCATTTTGACATGTTCTGTAATCGTCTTTTGCGAATTTGATTTCGAACATAAAATCGGAACGATCTGGCATGTTCTGCAATTCGAATTCACTATTCTTTTTCCTTTTTCAATTCGGACGCTTCTGCGCGCGCGAAATTGGCAAAACGAACCAAAAATGTAAGTATTTTATGGTAAATATTGTTTAAATAGTTAATTTGAAGTCTTTTTACAGGGGTAAGCACAAAAACCACTCACAGGAAAAGATTTTTTTGGAGTTCATGGAAGAAAACACTGACTTGGCTAACAATTTTGTGAAAGGAGATCGTGTTGCGGTGGAGGCATTGTGGACACAACTGGCCAAAAAACTAAATGCTGAAAGGCCACCACTAAAGGACTTCAATGGCTGGAAGAAAGTAAGCATAAATAACTTTGGTCATTTGCCAAACCGTGGTAGTTACAATTGCTGGTTTTTCAACAGGTATGGTCAGACTGAAAAGGCAACACCGCAAAAAAATTGCCCACAACAAACTGGAGAACAAAGCCACTGGAGGACGCGATTACAACAAATACGTTCTCACAGCTTCAGATGAAAGGATAGCAATCATATGTGGAATTTATACCGCGGAAGTGGCTGCATTTGGGATTAATAAGGTTGTATGTGTAGTGTTGAGGTTTCAGCGCCGACTCAAGTTCGGATTATTATTTCGCACGAACCTGAACTGACTTAATACGAATCCAACAAAACAAACCCCATGACAATCGGCCGTTCCGTTTGAGCGTGAATCGCTTACACACATACTGCCACTTTCTTTTATACAGTGCGTTTCAAAAAAAAGTGTTGCTAATAAAACTCACCAAAGTAGATATAGTAATGAATTATATATATTTTCTGAAAGGCTGTGCAAATATCTTTTTCGCATTATTATCAATACTTTGTCCAGTCTCCGTTGTTGTCAGTAATAGCTCGACATCTTTTGCTACAACTTTGGCTTATTTTTGAGTGTACTCCAAAGAAACCCAAAACTCCGAAACTCGAAATAACTTTTAATGCCAAAATGAGCTGTTTTGTTGTTGATATTCTTTGAATAGTGGAGAAAGCTTTGCAAAATAACGTATTAATGCGCCTTTCAAGCCACCTTACTGATAAGATGCAACCATTGGACAAATGCGTAGTTGGGGCAATAAAAACTGCTTGGGAAAAAACTGATAGCTTATGAAAAATCGCAAATGGGGAAGGGGTGCATGCGTATTGCTAAACATTTATTTTCTCGACTCATTGGAGAAATCTGGAAAGAATCTATGAGCCGTGGAAATATAATTTCTGGACTTTCCAGTACCGGAATTTTCCCTGCTAACCGAACTAAGTTTCATCGGGATGAATTTCTATCGCAAGCTCTACAAAGGTACCATGCACAAAACCCTTGACGTAACTTTTTTACTATTTATTTCCCACCCTATTAGTTACATACCAACCTAATGACGAAACGATGGCGAAAAATAATATGAGTTTAAGAAACTCCATTCAAACACCTTCAGCTAACGCACAACAGTATGTTTTTGAAGGTGAGAAATTTGAGACTTTTATGTTAAACTACAATTTCGAAATTATATTTATCTACCTTATATCTGCCACTTACCATTGTCCCAAAGCTCACCCTGGTCGCCAAATCAGCGATTTGTTTTTCAATAGCCCTTCATCATCTAAAATTATTGCACCTTCAGTCGAACCAAAAAAGCCAGTACCAAGACTGAAGCAAATGACATATGGCGAAGTTTTGACTTCGAACGAAGTCCTTAACCGGCTTAAGGAAGCAGAAGCCCAAAAGGAAGCAAAGAAAACACCTAAGCCCAAGATAAAGTCGGTAATAAACTAACTCCGCAAATAAAAAAGACGTTGTCCATACCAACAAAAAGTAAATTTCATTTACCTATGTTTCGATCAGCGCGGAGCGGTGTAAATAAGAACGCGGTTAGATTCGGTTTATGGGTGTTTATTCGATGGAGTACGAATTAGGAGTAACAAGTAATACACGAAACAGTAAACGATACGAATGGCCGAAGCCGTGGAGAAGAAACTAGGGGGAACATGAGTACAAAAGGAGATGGAAAGATTGGGATTGGAGATGGGATCGACGGATCACTAAATACAGCACAGTACATCTGAACAACCTATGTACCTGCAATTGTTATATTGTTATTTTTGTATTAAAAAAAAGAACTGAATAAAATGTGTTCCTTTTTTATATAAGACCACTTGTTTTTGTTTTGAAAACTTTTGCAGACTATAATCCTTTACGGTGCAAATGTAAACATTGCGAAAACATACTGCAGGTAAAAAATCAATAGCGAATTCGTGCTTGCTTAGCTTCACTCTATAGCTACCGAAAACCCTAGTTTCTACAGGGAGCGAAGGCACTGTTCCCATTTACCCATGAATTTTGAAAAAAATGTTTTAAAGTGCGAGTTACTGATCACCAGTGCACTACCTGATGTTTTTTAACCCTCTAGTTCCCAAGAAGGCCCGTGGACATCCTAATCTTAAAAAAATTCTGTACATTACACCTCATGATTTTTCTTGCTGATTTTACACGTATGGAAAGGAGAATCTCCATTTTATGAAATCAATGTAGTCAGTTAACGCTGCCACATGAACAACGGCAGTAATTCTAAGACAAAGTTAAAGTTTCGTGAGAAAGTAAGCAAATAATTATTTTTGAAATTGTGTGAGAAACAAAAATTGTTTTAAATAAATTGTAAGCCTCAATAAAACTAAAAAAATTATTGGTGAGTAGCTGTTAATGTGTTCTTCGCGAAAATAAAAAAAAATTATGAAAAAAGTTGTTACACTCCTCCTACCTAACCCAAACCCGAGAGTGTCTCTAGGCGTGCTTGGGATGAAAAGCGTGAATAATTAACGGTCATTGATGATATTTTTCGTTATTTAAGCATTATTTTTCTATTATAACCGAAATTTTGATACACCGCAATGTAAAAAAGAGCATGTCACTGTAAAAAGTTATACTAAGGCGTAGTCCGCGGGGGTTGATGAGAGAACTAGTCTCCCCTAGTCCTTTATTTCATAGAGTAGATTTATCGACATCTGGGTGAAAAGATAACAAGGCATTAAAAAAATAAGAACCGCAATATATACAAGGTGCGTCCCAAAGTAAACAGGACTTTTGCAATAGGGACGTTTCTGGTGGCGCCATCTATGTGTGAGGACATGCGTTGGAAAGGTACATCTCTCATTCACATACTGTCTAAATTTCATGACATTTGGTGTAGTAGACGCCGAAATATTCCGCTCAATGTGACAGTATGTTTTTAACTTTGGTACGAGAATGTCGATCGAACAAAGAGCTAATATTAAGTTCTGTTTTAAACTTGGTAAAACTTTTACCGAAACGTTTAAATTGTTAAAGCAAGTTTATGGTGATGATTGTTTATCCCGTGGCCGTGTTAATGAGTGGTTGAATCGATTCAAGAATGGTCGTGAAGACTTGAATGACGACGAACACGTCGGCCAGTCGAAATTTGTGATTACTGACGATGCCATCAAAACTGTGCGTGATTTTATCAAAATGCAGCCAAAATCATCATTGGAATTGATGGAAATGGAATTGAACATCTCCAAAACATCAATTGATCGCATTTTAACCGAACATTTGGGTCTCCGTAAAGTGTGTTCTCGCTTCATTCCGCACACTTTAACCGACGACCAAAAAGCGCAGAGAATTGAGCACGCAAAAGACATCGTTCGGGAAGCCAGACGTGATCCAAATTTCTTGTTCAACATCGTAACCGGTGACGAAACGTGGTGCTTTCAATATGATCCCGAAACAAAGCGTCAAAGTGCCGAATGGAAGCACCCAGATGAGCCAAATCCGAAAAAAACCCGCCGTGAGAAGTCAAAAATCAAAACTCATCTCATTTGTTTCTACGATTCAAAGGGAATAATTCATCGAGAGTTTGTTCCACCGGGAAAAACAATTAACGCTTTGTTTTATGTTGAAGTTTTGAAGCGTTTGGTGCATCGCATTCGTCGTATTCGGCCAGAATATCGCGAGGAAGGAAGTTGGCGTTTATTGCATGATAATGCACCGGCTCACAGAGCCTTAGTTACGACCGATTATTTGACCAAAAATCGCATTTTTACCATCAATCATTCACCGTATTCGCCTGATATGGCTCCCTGTGACTTCTACTTATTCGGTCAGTTGCATTTGCCGATGAAAGGAAACCGTTATAAGGACGTTGAGGACATCCAAAAGGCTTGTACCAACATTCTGAAGGCGATGCCGGCCGATGACCTAAAACACTCATTCCAAATGCTTTTGGACCGTGCAAAACGTTGTATTGAAGCAGAAGGAGAGTATTTTGAATAAATAAAAAGAATTATACAAAAATAATCATCCGTTTTCTTTATTTTATAAAAGTCCTGTTTACTTTGGGTTGCACCTTGTATATACCTATACCGATTTTTTTAGTTTTCCTAGTTTATACACCCCCCAAAAGCAGTGTATAAACTACCCCACGACACACTATCCCCGCCTTATCCCTACCCCTTTTTATTTATTGTCTATTTCGCGTATGAACTGAAACTGTTACCATATATTATTGTTATGTTTACATATATTAAAACAAAAAATTTAAAAAAAATTTCATATGGGATTTTTTTACTTTGTTTCCCAAGCAGGCCTCTAGGCCTGCTACTTTCTATCACGCCTCCTATTGACATGAAATTTTTTTCCCCGAACAAACATTACTTCTCCACCACAAAACTATCACTGGTAATTTTTTAACAAGATTAAAAACATGGGAACTAGAGGGTTAATAATAATGTTAATTTTCGAAAGTAGAAAGGGTGTCCTAAAATTTAGTTTTTCAAAGTACTTGCGTAAAAAAAGCTAAAAGTGGTAACATTTCCCCCAACTGACCCTAAATGATTTGATGAGGGATTTCTGTGCGGAAGGAAGTTATTGAAGGCAAATGGTGTTAAAGTAGGTTTAAATCAGGTTTTAATAAAGTTTGAAGTCCGAGCCTTTTCCTGCGATTCAGTCGCATAATGGAAAAAGTGGCTGCCCTAAATGTTGTCAAGTAGGTACGTATAAGGACAGAAGGGTGTGTTTGTCTAAAGAGGTTGGGGTCCTAAGGTCGGATGAAACTTTCAAGTCGAGAATAAATCCTTTTCACCATAGGCTCCAGTTTAAAGAACAAGAAAGTGTTCTAGAGGAAGCTGGTTTTGGGATGGTTTCCCAGTTTCCATTAGATAGTATGCATTTAGTTGAATTAGGCGTAGTTAGAAAACTATTAAAACTTCTCATTAAGAGAGGTAATATTAAAAAAATGAATGAAAATATTAGTGTATTTGCAAATTATGTCGCCTGTCTAGGAGCTTAGACGAACTCAGTAATTGGAAGTCAACAGAATACAGACAGTTTTTACTATATACAGGGATATCTATTCTATTAGACTTCTTTCTTGTGAAAGGCCGTGCAGAGTAGAGGCTGATGTTGCCCAACTAATGATAGAAGATTTTGTCAGCAATTTTGGTGGTTTGTATGGCGACGAACTATTTACCTTTCATATTCATGGTTTGCTCCACTTGTCCCTGTGTGTAAAGCAATATGGCCCCTTAGATAGTTTTTCTGCTTATAAATTCGAAAATTATATGCAGTTTAAAAAAAAAAATTAATAAACCAAATAAAATTTTGCAGCAGCTGTTCTTACGGCTTCAAAAAAGGCAAGGACATACTATATGTCACATGCTAACGAATGTTCTAAGTTAGGATCCTTTCATATTAATGACAAAAAAACAAAGATTGCTTTTGTTTCTGTAAAAAGGCAGCTCCTGTGAAAGTTGTGAGAGTAGTTAAGTCCTCTGAGGCCGAAAAATTCATTTGTCAAGTTTTTCAGAAAACTGAAAACTTTTTTGAAGCGCCTCTTCAGTAATTTCCGACTTTTTTATTTTTTTTAGGGGCACTGGATCTTCTCAAAAAAATATTAGAAAACCAAAAAAGACTAAATGAGCGAATTACGAAAATTGAGCTAAATGTAAGTATTAAAGGGTAACACCACTGTAGGATTTTGCAAAAATAATATCCAGTTGTTTCTATAATCAAAAAAATATTTTAACAGGATCAATTGATATAAATCAGAAAGAGGAAATTCTCATACATTTTTATAACCGAGAAATAAACCGTCAAAGTTAGACCTTTTTATCTGCCGCTAGAGTGGTGTTACCCCTTAATGTCGCTGAACCAAAGACAATTAAACTACATAAGTATAAGATGTCTCACGTTCATACAAATCAGTGGCGCTTAAAAAATTTGCCGTGACTTTTTCAATAAAGCTACGTGAGAGTGGTTTTTACAGCAGCGCCACATTCGGAGAGCAACGGTGAAGCCACACAAGCAACTCTCTCTGCTTGCAG
The DNA here is from genome assembly GCA_963668005.1 of Melieria crassipennis. Classification (NCBI taxonomy): domain Eukaryota; kingdom Metazoa; phylum Arthropoda; class Insecta; order Diptera; family Ulidiidae; genus Melieria; species Melieria crassipennis. The sequence continues at coordinate 81,248,653 of OY764961.1, read as the reverse complement.
TCGGCAGAGACATGAATCAGTGTTGCCGTTTTGGTCCAATTGGACCAAAATTGGTAGCTTCGATTCATGAATTAAGGATTTGGTAGGTTGGTTGGTTTGTTGTGATTTTCAAGGAATTTTGGTAGGCAACACACTGCATTAATAAATTTTCTATTAATTTTTTTATGATTTCAAATTTACTCTGTGCTTGTGAAAAAATTGTACATGCAAAAGTTCAAACATCTCTGCAGGGAAGATCTAACGCTGTTGGAGATTATAACGCCACATATAGTCCTTTCTGAATAAAATTTGACTCTTCTTCCTTTGATTTCAAAATTTCAAATTTAGTGGACTGCGATCCAGATAAAATTATAACGCAGTTAAACTAAATTTTTGTTTAGCAAATATATTTTGGTAGGCTGAGATTGACTTGGGACCAATTTTGGTAGGGGAAAAAATTCTTAGTGGCAACACTGTCATGAATATGCGTGTGATCTCCATGTGCTCTTGTGTTGATTTTTTTGTGGTTGATTGTTTCAATCAGTAGCGCACACGGAGCGGGAACATTTGGGGATTCAAACCCCTCAAATACAAGAATTAGTAGTGAAAAATCCCTCCAAAATGAAGTCCTGCCTGCGCCACTGACTTCAACGCGTGTGAAGTGAGCGCACACTATTCTGTTTTTGCTTGACGCTAATATTTCTACGCTCTCACTGTACCGACGCTTGCTTGCTCTCGATAATGAAAATATTGCAAATTCGAGCTCGCCCTATGCCATTCGGTTGTATGGACGTAAGGCATCTTATTGTTTCATTGTCTGTGGTTGAACTCATTTATTCAATACGAAATATATTTTATCAAACAGATGGTGGAAAAGGACGAAATGATGGCACAAAATAAACTCCTGCGCGAGTGTAAGGTGGGAATTGTGAAAATTGAGCAATGCGTTTGTCGCATGACGGGCGAGTTACGCGACAAAGAGATGGAGGACATCGCAAGCACTCTACCCTTCGAGACTTTGAGTGGAGTGCTGGAAGCCGAACAAAATTTAAAACGACCGGAATATGCTCAAGCGATGGTTAGTCAGGATAAACAGTTTTATATGTAGAGATTATTTCATTTTAAAGAGTTTTAAAGGGTTTTTAAGGGTTAATATTACTTACATATCGCACACGCACTACAAAAGTGACACAACTCAACATTTTTAATTTTCGGGTTTGTGTTAATACTGTGCACAATGCATCAATCTACCAATAAGCAAAAGCTCAGTATATTTTGTTGTTGTTAACTGTTCCAAAAATACAGTTAGGTCTCTCTTCATGTCAGAAGTTTGATGCTATTTGATCGCTGCAGCTCAATGCAAAAGAGTCCCAACTCAAACTGTGATACTTTTGACGAAATAAATTTTTGTTGAAGTTAACTTTAAGCAAAGTTCTGACAATTTTAGTATATATTTTTAAAGTAAAAAATTCATTTCGAATTTTAAAAAATTTTCTTTCGACTTTTTAACTGTAATTTATAATTATAAAACTCAGCAAAAGTGACATAACTTAAAATAATTCCGTAATTATTGAATTAAAATATCATCAAAACAGTCAAAACTCAAAATTTTGGATTTTCTAGTGTAAAATAAAAAAAATTCTTCTAACTTATCCTAAAGCATAATCTGCAAGGATTTTGTACTGAACGGTCTATACCTTATTTAAAAAAATTTTTATTTAGCTCAAAAACAGTTTTTTGCGTTTCCTGAAAAATCAAAAATTTTGTGTTGTGTCACTTTTGTAGTGCGTGTGCGATATGTTCTCATTTATTTTTTATTGAATTTTTTTTTTTTAGACCACGTACTTGCACAATCTTAAGGGTTCAACTGATGATATCGCCATAGTATTAAGGAAAATGTTTGCAGACAAGGTAGTGGAATCATTCAACTGGGACGGAAGATGGGATAAGCGGGCACTAAATCAATTGTCCCTGGTTAACCAAAATTTAAGAGGCAAGTCAAAATTGACAAATCAGTAATAGCTTATATTGATTTTAATTCTTAATTTTGTATTTAGATGTTTTCAAAGTGTCCGGCGCTCAGATGTTCGAAACAAGTGTGCGGAGGGCGATTGACCTAAGTCATATTGCTCTGCGATCACCAATCGGCTCCGGATTGGCTCGATCGATTTTAGAAAAATTGTTTGGTTCTTTTTATTAACTTATTTTTTACAAGAATCCACAACAATATTCAAGAAAAGTTTTTAATTTAAAGTACTTTTTCTGGGAAAAAGGTGAAAAACGCAGTCAATTTTTGACACTTTTTTTCAAAAACCTCCTATCCTTTTATTTTTAGGGGTTTTTTATTTTTCTGGTGAATTCCTGTGTCCGAAAGTTTAATAATTATGAATCTTTTTAGTTTCACATTAGCCGATTCGGGGATTAAGTGTCCGTAATGGAGGATGTGTTTTTTTTCTACGCGACTTCAGTTCCACCTATATAAGAGACAATATGCTAAAAAAAATATATATACCATATATATATATATATATATGTATGTATTGTAAAAATTTATTGTAAATAAATTTTCAAAAAGATTGGTAATAAAGGAGCTGAAAAATAAATAATTTTGTAAATCATTGAAAATTCCCCTTTCTAACGTGCCATGATACCTTAAGTTCCTTTGTTTAATTATTTTGTTAATGTTAAATGATTTGTTAATATTATAATTTATGTTATTTATTGATTATCTTTTATTTTTTTAAAAGAATCGCTTCTTTTAGTTCCTTTGTATATTTATTTTGCTAATGTTAAATGTTTTACTAATATTATATGTTTTTTTATTTAAGCAGTTTCCTTGTATAGTTAAAATTAATTTTTTTTATGATTAAATTAACGATTTCTATTTATCTTTTTATTTATTTATTTCTATTTATTTCAAAATTGTTTTTAAATAAATAAATTAGTAAAATTAAACAACAAAAAATGACTTTTAATCAGTGGATGTTTATACACCAGAAGTTTCTATCAGGGCTGATTAATCAGGACTGACAGAAACTCTGTTGAAGGTTGATATGAGGGAGCGAGACAGCTTGATAATCACAAGGAAATCAAACCACAATGATAGAAGGTGCGAGCGAACAGCTGCATATTAAATCTTTTGTCATAGTAGGTGCGAGCTAGACAGCTGTATATCTGTGCCAGATACCAAAACTTCTTTGTTAGAAGGTGATGATGTCTCACAGTGCAACGAATGTTTGGTTTTATTATTCTGAAATATTGTTGTAAGTTAGTATTTTAATAAAATTGGATATTAATTGAACAATGTTTTACAATTTTATTATATTAAAAAACCGCCCCCTCCTCCCTGAAAAAAAATCCTGGATATTAATTGAACAATGTGTTACAATTTTATTATATTACTCGTAAGTAACCGCTCCTCCTCCCTGAAAAAAAATCCTGGCTACGGCCCTGCTTGTTTGTTTCAACCGCGTGATTCATTTACCGTTATAACAACAAAACGTTACTTTAATTGTCAAAAATTTGTGTTTTTCATAGCATTTGTTCCACTAAGTTAATTCTTTTCAGGGTACATATTTTTGGAAGTCAATATTCTTAATTTATTTATATAGATTGACTGATATAACAACAAATACCGAAGTATGGGTCAACAAAAAATCGTCCTCTACGTTGTTTCGTAGACTAGTTATGTTTTTGTTCGCAAAAGAAGATCGGAATATGATTCTAACTGAAAACGAAAACATGAAAAGAAAAATTGAAAGTTTGGAATGCGGTATTTTTTATGTAAAGGGCCGAGCTGTTGAAGTATCTTACGAAATGCACTGCACGATGATTGACGCATCGTGCGACGGTGCGAACGCACTAACCGACAATAATGGAATAATGCCCGACTTTTGTGCAGAAGTACAATTACGTAGGGAAAATGGTATTAAAGTGGGTTTTAACGAAGTAAAAAACCGTTTAATATTCGTGTTTTCACCAGCGATGCTACCGCAAGAGAATTTTAACAGGTAAATATTATCTCACATAATAGGAAGCACAGCTGCCCAAAATGCTCTCAAGAAGGAACATATAGAGAGAAAAGAGTGCTTTTCAAAAGAGTTAGGTATTTCCAGAACTGATCGGGTAGAGAACTGATCCTTCTCATCATATTTCTATGTTTAGAGAGCAAAAAATTGTTTTAGAAAACTCTGGTTTCGGGATGGTTTCGCAATTCCGCCTAAATTCTATGCATTTAGTTGGCTTAGGAGTTGCCAGGAAGCTTTTAAAGTTGCTTATCAAAAGACCAAACGTAACCTAAATGAATGAGAAACTTAATTTTGTAGCCCAATTCGTACCTTCAGAATTTTTTCGTTTATTTAGGAGCTTAGATGAAGTTTGTCGTTGGATGTCAACTGAATATCGTCAGTTTTTATTATACACAGGTATTTGTATTTCAAAGGGTTGCGTTAGTAAAGAAATTGATTACCATTCTTTTTTGCTACATAGTGCTATTAGACTTCATTCAAGTGAACGGTCGCACGAAATAGCAGCAGATATAGTTTCAATATTCATGGGTTACTGCATTTATCTAATTGCGTTAAAAAAATTTGGTCACCTAAATTTTTTCTGCATATACATTTGAAAATGATATGCAATATTTAAAAAATTAATAATTTTAAAAGTTATGAACACATTAGGACCAGGAAGAATAGTAGGCAAAGTTTTCAGAAAAAACGATAATTATTTCATTGAACATTGTTCAATCATTTACTTCTTTAGGTATTGTTGTTGCAAGTGAGTTATCTGCTGAAACAGTGAGATTCCTTTAGAAGAAGTTGATTATACATAAATACTTTTGTGTACCCTATGAACAAAACTATTGACTTATGCCTTTTTTCATAATTTATTTCAAGATTTTTGTTAGCTAAGCCACTTGTTCTATAATATTTTTGAGTTCTATTATATTTAGAAATAAACATACTAAGAAATTAATTTATTACATGAGTCGCAGTTTGGGCGACTTGCTAAACGACAGTACTAGCCCAGAGTTAAATTGCATATTACTGAATAATATGAGTAATCATAAATATTTTAAGCTTATATTATTCAGTTACTCAAAGTAGTATTATAAGAAAAACCTACGAGGTGGGCCTATTCAAAGAGGCAGCGTCGACGTCAACACCTTCGGAGTCGGAGTGCGACCTCAAACTGCGAACAACACCAGCAGAGCTTGATGCCATTTTGATTATTGTTCAGTTTGAATTTCGTCAGTTGTCTCAACGCCTACTGTTTAATTTTTCGCGCCAATAAGTTCGATCGTACGGGAGACGCCATCTGGTGGTGCATTTCTGAACCTTAATTCATTTTATATTTTTTGCACTCAAGAAAGTTGTCGATCGCTGATTAAAGCATTCAAATCGGTTCAGAAGTTTCGGAGAAACGATGTTTCCTCGCTTACTTAATTACTACATTTACAAGTGGGGAGCAATTCCATAGAAAATGGCCAGTTTTGTATGGTAGCCCCCTTAAGACTTGGAGATAGTGGGTAGGTATGTTTGGAACCCTGCAGCGAAGCTAGAGACAATTGTCGCATATTCATCTAGTTCCCATAACTAGCTCTCAAAGAACTATATACACATCAAATTTATTTATTTGTTGTTTGTAAACAGACAGCTGTCAAATTAAACTCCATTGAGCAGTCTGGACGGTTGTGTTCAACAAAAAGCTCTTTTCACTTAAACTAGTTTAAATGAGTCAGTTTGAATGCCATATAAAAGTGAAAAGTGAAAGAAAAGAAAGTGGCAGCAGAAAATCAAAAATCGAATAAGGATTCAGCGAAATATATAAACATAAGTATTTGAAATATGAAGAAAAGGAATTTGGCTAACTGTTTGAGCAGGGAAAAAAGGATTTTTGAATCTATTTAAAAAAATACAAAGAGTTTTCCCCCTGATCAATCATCAGAGGAATGTGTGGCGACTCCTTCAAGACTTTTCTTGAAAAGTTGTGTGTGCAGCGAAATGAGTGTGGATAGGATAGACAGTGGGGATGAAATGGATTGTGTGGCGGATTGTAATATTGTTAGTGATAGTGATGAAGCCGTAGGTGGTTCAGCAATAGTCGTGAAAAGTTGAAATCGCAACCATTCCAAATGGCGAATTTCTCTACAAAGGCATGCAGAACTATTTTCATTCAAGCTCCTTCCCTTTTTTAGAAAATAAATCAGAAGTAGTAATAGATTTAGGTGTTGATGGGTTAAAATGATTTAATATTTCGAATCGAGAAAATTGATAATTTTCTTATTGAGATCATTTATTTCATAAATTTATGTTAACATTAAATCATTTTTGAAGTAAAATAACGTTTGTTTAGTAAAATAAAAATTAAATTAAAATTGACGATAGAGAGCCAAAAATTCAAAAGGCGTACGTCTCGCAGACGTACCTTATCTAAGCAGGGTTAAGAAACCAGAAAATATTAATGATTTCATGAAGGACTTTTGTGTTTTTCTTTTGGGTTTTTCTTGCGATTCACCAGCTCGAGCCTTTGTAACAGGTAGGTTTGGGTAGTTCATGAACTAACGGAACTAAAGAACTAACTCATCCCAATGAACTAGTTCACTAGTTCATTCTTTCGAAAACAAAGATTGCTATTGACTACTTATTATTATTAGCAGATGACATCCCAGCCAGAACCAGCGAAACGGGCGAGAGAGCATCAGGCTGTGGATCCGCAACCAACAATTTTACATTTCGCAAGTATGCCATCAACTGGCAGAAAAGTGCAGCAAATTAACAAGCAGCTGATCAAGATGATCACCAAGGGGCATCATTCACTACGAATTATGGAAGAACCAGAAATGAAGAAGTTGATCCAAATGGTGTCTCTTTGTAACTACCAACTTCCAACCTGGAAAACGTTATCCGGAAACAAATTGATACAATTTGTTGCAAAGTAAGATTAACAATAGTGCAAATGAGTGCCATCCATTGAAAAAGGCTGAATAATTTTTACCTGTTTTATGTTCCTAAATATACGTAATGTATGCAAGTATTCTGTGAACTTAGTATAAGATATTCTTTTGTACATGACTGTTATAATAAAATGTTCACTCTGTTTATAGTAATCAAATTATTGTTTTCGGTTATTGAACTAAACGATATAACTAAAAACTAAACTAGTGAACTAGTCATAATGGTAAAAGTGGTTGCCCTAAATGTTGCCAGGAAGGCAAATACATAGACCGGCGGGTTTGTTTTTCTAAAACTGTTGGTGTTCTAAGGTTGGATGAATCGTTTACTCTGAGAAATAATCCTTCTCACCATAGCCTTCAGTTTAGAGAACAAAAAAGTGTTTTAGAGGAAGCTACTTTTAGAATGGTGTCACAATTTCCTTTAGATTGTATGCATTTAGTGGATTTAGGTGTAGTTAGTAAGTTATTGAGACTGATAATATTAGTCTTCTAAAAGAGAATTTGGTAGGAACTGTAGGACCCTAGATGAAAGAAATAATTGGAAATCCACAAGGTTAGGTTAGGTAGGGAAGGGTTTGTGCGGCAGGACCGCACTTCCACTCGAAGACCAAAATGGCCCATTGTGAATCCCTTCTTATGGTATTCCGGAGCTAACCAATAGTTTCAGTCAAGGGGAAACCAGTTCGACCTCTTAATGAAGGAGAGCAGTTTCGAGATTTCGACTTTCGCCGCGCAAGCTAGGTCTGTCAGAAATCTTGACCCCAAGGTGCGGAGTCGGCGTTCCTGCAGAGCCGGGCAGTGGTACAGGAAGTGTTGTATCGTTTCTACTTCTTCATCTCCAAAGCTACAGCAGAAATCACTGGACGAGAGGCGCCATTTGGTAAGCATAGATCCAATAGCGCAGTGTCCGGTGATGACTCCAACGAGCTGTCGAATTGAGGTACGACTCAGGGACAGTATGAATCGTGTTTTCGTCAAGGAGAGGGAGGGCCACAGTGTCCGGCAGGTGCCGCAGTCGGTCCTGCTTCGTCATGACGACTCAATTTCCTTTTTGGTCAACCTGTCAATATACATATACAGGGCAGATATCGAAGGAAACACAGAGGTATCCACTTCGGTGGCAGACAAGGCGACCCACCTTCTTGCCATCTTGTCCGCTGCCTCTTTCCCTGCCACTCTTGAGTGGCCCGGAACCCAGCAGAGAGTGACCTGGTGGTGCCCAATGCCTTGAAGTGCGGTACGACACCTCTGCACTACCTTTGATTTCACAACAACTGATTCCAGCGCTCTAAGCGCCACCTGACTATCCAGGAAAATTGTGACATCCGTAGGTGGTAGCCCACTGCCACGGATAAGTTCGGCAGCCTTCAAAATTGCATAGATCTCTGCTTGGAAAATACTGCAGAGGTCCGGTCTGAATGATATGTGGGTCTGCAGTACGTCAGAGTAGAGACCAGCTCCAGTACTTTCCTCCATTTTGGAGCCGTCGGTGAAAACGGTGATATCGGGTTTTTTTTAGAGGTCTAGAACTTCGAATTGAAATAAAACACAAGAAAATCGTTTTAATGTCCATCAATTTGGCTTTATTGGAAGGATAATTTTATGCCATTAATGTTTAAATATGATTTCGGGCATGTGGCCGCCGCGGCTGGCTCGAATAAAGCCAATTCTACAGGTCCAATTTTCAACCACTTTTTCGAGCATTTGGGGCCGTATGTCGGCAATAACGCCACGAATGTTGGCTTCCAAGTCCCCTAACGTTTCTGGTTTGTTGGCGTAGACGAGCGACTTCACATATCCCCAAAGAAAATAATCCAATGGTGTCAAATCACACGATCTTGGTGGCCAATTGACAAGTCCATTCCGCGAAATTATGCGCTCATCGAATGTTTCCTTCAATAAATCGATTGTGACGTGCGCTGTGTGGCATGTAGCGCCGTCTTGTTGGAACCACAACTCATCCACATTCATGCCATCCAATTCGGGAACAAAATAGTCGGTTATCATGGCTCTATACCGGTCTCCATTAACGGTAACTGACTCTCCAGCATTATTTCGGAAGAAGTATGGCCCAATGACTCCACCAGCCCATAGAGCACACCAAACAGTCAGTTTTTGTGGATGTAATGGCGTCTCAAGGGTCTCATGTGGATTCTCTTCACTCCAAATGCGGCAATTTTGCTTGTTGACGTAGCCATTCAACCAAAAATGAGCCTCATCACTGAACAAAATTTTGCGATGAAAATCAGCATCGAGATCAATCTCATTTTCGGCCCATACACCAAAATCACGACGCATTGCATGGTCTCGCGGCTTTAATTCTTGCACAAGCTGGATCTTGTAAGGTCGCAAGCCAAGATCTTTGCGCAAAATCTTCCATAAAGTTGATGGACAAAGCTCCAATTGCTGTGCACGGTGGCGAATCGATTCATTCGGGTCCTCTTCAACATTTTGCTCTACAGCGGCAATTGTTTCTTCGGCGCGCTGTTCGACGTCTCTGCGGATGCGTATTATCACATAGAGTAAACGTAGTGCTAAAACGACCCATGGTTAACCGAATGAATTGCTCTGATGGACCATTATGTCGACCATAAAATGGACGGAGCTTGCGGTAAACTTCGCGAACTGAACCATTATTTTCGAAATAAATTTGCACGATTTGCAAGCGTTGTTCTTTTGTCAACCTGTTCATGATGAAATGGCAAACCAAACTGAACATAAATGACATTAGAGTTGCCAGATTTGACCACAAAATGCTCTATTCGAAAAACAAACCTCTAAAAAAAACACCCTATAGAAGCGTCTCTCGTCGCACCTGTCAGCTCCCATTCCTCCCTTGTGGGATATGAGGCTAGTGCGCGCGTGTCGAAATCCAAGTATGGGATCAGATAGTCCGTGCAGGAATCCAACTGATATCCAATATCCGGCTTCGCGAATGACTTAAGAATTCCAGAGTGTCCATAAGCCCTCAGTCTGAGGGCGCTTTTAGCGGCGCAACCTTTAATGAACAGCTCAATGGAATGATGATGCAAGATCACCTCCAGCCCAGCCTGGGGGGTGCTTTTGACAGTGCCTGCTATTCCCATAGCCGCTAGTCTCTGCACCTTCATCAGTTGCGTTACCGGGGTATTGGTGCCCGTAGCCGGCCACCAGCGAATGGCTCTGTAACTTAGTCGGCTGCAATCCCCACTTTTTCCCGAAAACCCTTTTACAAATGTAAATAGCTGGAAATCCACTAAGTTTAGACAAATTTTATTGTATATAGGAATATTTGTTTTGAAAGACTGCATTAGCAGCGAATTGTATTAAAATTTTCTCTTGCTGCATGTAGGTATAAGACTTCTCTCTAGTGAGAGGTCATATAAAATGGAGGCGGAAGTTGCTCAGCAAATTTCAGAAAAATTTGTTAGCGATTTCGGCAGTATTTATGACGATAAGTTGGTTAGTTTTAATATTCACGGTTTGCTTCACTCGCCACAGTGCGCTAAGGAATACGGCCAATTAGATAGTTTTTCGGCATATAAGTTCGATAACTATATGCAATTTTTAAAGAAAATTATAAACAAACCCAACAAAATTTTGCAGCAGTTGTTTTTAAGGCTTTAAGAAAGGCAGGGGCTATATTTCAATTAACAAAGACCACCCACTTCCACAAAGTAAAAGGGGCCTTAGAGAACGCTGGCAGCGTTCTTAAGCAGATTTTCGCAGACCAGCTCCTAGAGCTTTATTGCTCTGGGATGGAAAGTGGGAGAAGAGGCCAATGAATAAATTGGCAATCATTGACAATATTCTCCGAGCTAGGTATTTTATAGTTAGTAATATTCAATTTTCAGTCCTAATAATGTTTTTTATTTAGACGTTTTCAAAGCGCAGGGGTCCAACGATTTCGAAAAAAAGTGTAAAGAAGGCCTTGCTGAGCCATCACCGCATAAACCAAAAGAAGTACCTTGAAACTAAAAATGAAAAACAAAAACAAAGTGCATAAAAATGCGAATATTTGTCTACTTTAATTTATTTACTACTTATTTATTATAATACATATCTACAAGTGCCTGAATTGTTATAAATCTAGTACCTCGAAGAAGTACTAAGAAGTACCTTGTACCTATTTAAGTTTTTAAATTTTACCTATAAGTACCTATTTATTAGAATACATATCTACAATTAAGAAGTTGATGAAGTACGAAGTACCTCGAAATCAAAACAGAATAAAAAATTAAGTCTGAATTGTTATAAAATTTTTTTAATAAACGTTTCTATAATTTGTTTTTTGAATTGTTACACATGTTTTTTTTAATAATAAAAATTCTTTTTAATAAAATTAAAAAATGGAATAGTAAAATACCAACTATTTTTCATTTTCAATCAGCTGTGATAGGTTTATACGTCAAGTGGGATGCCGTTTGTACATTAGCAGTGACTAATCACACCTGATTACCTGTTTGGGATTTCATCATTGCTGATTAGAGTGAGCGAGACAACTATATGTTGGACAACATTTTAAATCGCCTGTGTACGAAGATGATGTAGAATCACATGTACACAAAAATACCCATCACATTTTTTGCACTACTAGTGAAAAAATGATGGAGATTGTAATCGAAATTTCGTCACATGCGACCGTCATATGATTGACCAAATGATGGTCACTGTCCTTGCAGGGGTAGTTGTCAATTTCTGTATATATTATGTATGAACGTTTTGTGACAAAATAAAAGCGTGCAATTTATTGCAGCAGTGGTTAGACTCAAAAAGTTTTACATTTGAAGCAAAGAGAAAAGATCACACAAAAATAACTACTCCAAAGAGTTTTTCAGGAAAAGTTTTATTTTCTTTGGCGCTTATAAAATGGCGGAAGTGAACAAATATGAATAACATAAACGGAAGTGACAACAATTCAAAAATGTACAAACTGAAAATAAGACGACGAGCGGAAGTTCACAGCACAAACAAGTAATTTGAGTGCCAAAGTGTGAGCGCGGTGGCGATGGAGAGCGGCAGCGACGAGGATTCGGGCTTTTGTCAAAGCAAGTTGAAATTTCCAACTTGGAAATCGTTAAAGCTGTCGGCATCAGGAGTATTGTTTAACGAGGGTAATACAGGGTGGCGCAAAAGTTGTCACCCAGTGTTCTTTGGATCTAATTTGTTTATAAATGAATGAATGAATAAATCCCTCCTATTTATTCAATAAATCCTTCCTATTCAGCTATGCCTCATAGCTGACTTTAGAACCGATTTACTTGGTGCAAACTCACCCTTTTAGCATGGCGATGTTCTAGGCGACAGTCAATTGTCCCTGTCCGCATCCATGTGCAACTAGTTCAAAGTTAGTCCTAAGTAAAACAGTTTTTAAACCAGTTGCGAAGCGAGTAATTTGATAACTAGTTTATTCTGGGTTCGTTTTTTAACCAGTTGAATTTTATGGATGAAAATAAAATAAAGACATTTTTAAAGGTTAAATTTATTTCAAAAGTATTTTCAAAAAACAAGGAAACTCCAGCGCGAATGAAAACCAAAAAATACGTGTACCAAACAATTTCAGTACAAAGCAAAACAACAGATGAACTTTGAATTGTTGACACCCTTCTGTCGAAAATGTTCCTCATTATTATCCTCATTATTACTACGCCTGCAATTATTTTGATAAAAAAAAATTATTTATATTATTTTTGATTACCTTTACATTTACATTATACTACATTTTACATTTATATTATATTTGCTTGTACTTTTATACTTTTGATACGAGTATTTTGAACACCGTCTATCGAACTCCTTTTATTAACCGCTAATCCCATACCACATAAGCTAAATAAACCAGGAAGAGCAAATTGCATGTAAAAATTAAACAAATGTATCTAATCCTTTTTAGTACTTTTATTATGCGGTGAGTTTTGAGTCGAGTCATACGATGAGCGGTAACATTGCGCCAGGCAGGTCTCAACCGTCTGGTACAATAAACGTCCCACTTGAGAATTTATTGCCTAATAATACAAACACCCCTTTGGTGTATGCTGACCCTTTGCCTCTTATATTTTGGTGTTCAACAATAAAAGTCCTCGAGACGGAAATGGAGCACGAAACGCATCATATGACGCACAACAGCCACAGAGCAGGCGAGATGACCACACGTTCAGCTCCAGCTCATTGTTGCACGAATGTGTAATTTACGAAAACCACTTTCTGTGCCCCTTTTTATCGTCGCCCAGCTCGTTTCTTGGGAGCATCGCTGTGCGGCTAGTTGCCGCTGTCGCGACGCACAATAAACATGTCTTGAGAAAATGAAGAAATTGCAGTATAACTTTAGGCTGTAATGCGATTGCGTCTGGCCTGGAGTGGTGCTGGCGTCGAGGGTGTTGCTTATTGGGTCGCTGGCCAGTGCTTAGTGTCCTTTCATTCCGTTTCATTTTATTCAAACGTCATTCAATTTTAATAGTTTGCGTTTGTGATTTTGTGACTCCTTCACTTTTGCTGCTCGCTGCAAATCCGATACAAAACGTAAAAAAACACACATACTACTGTATCCAAAAAATACCCTGAATTGTGTTTATTCGAAATCTATTTCATCGCCTTCACAATATTCTACCTTCGATCCAATTCCACTCCTCGGAGGTGGCATTCTCACAGGCGATCCACAATTTGCCATCGAACAAATTCACCGCAGACTTTCCTACGTACTGCATTTGTACTGGAACATTCGACTGCTGGAAAACAGAGTTGAGAATTTCTTCGAAATCGGTGCGATTCAAACTGCCGCAATCGCTGCTGACAACGAGCATGTGCTGACGTTTTTCTGGCGATATTTTGGCCCATGGATTGCGCTCGATTGTGGTCGATGAGGTGGCATTTACTTGAACAATACAATAATATGGACAATATTAATTGCTAAGCGAGCTTGCGCAGCCGGCAGGCACTCGATCTACGAACCAAAGACTATTAGTCTTTGCACGAACTCTGGCAAGTCAACGTCGATACCGACCAATACAAAAATTAACATTTACATACGTACATATATATTTTTCAACAACATCTAATAAAACATTACATAAAAAAACCGACACAAAACATTTACTTCTTTTCATTTAAATACGTTTGCGCGGTCGTCATTCCTCTGACCTTTAAACATGGTCCTTCGAGCCGGATGATCTTGACCAGCCATGTCTCTATCTCTTCGGTCATGTTCTCCAGACCTCGGTACGCCTTGTACCCAAAGAACATCTCCCAGTAGCACAATGACCTCCATTCACTGTGTACGTACCTCCCTCATAACTTTGCCGCTGCTGTCTGCTTCTTGCACTGGGCGAACACTTTACACTTATCTCCTACTAAGCTCCTGCACCCCCCCCCCCCCCCTTCGATGTTTCGGGAGTTTATACCTCCATAAGGGTATATTGAAGTCGTCGACTGGAGCGCCCATTCCTTTATCCCCGTTGCAGCTGCACTTGTTGTCTTTTACCTCACTCCAGCCACCCGCGACCGCAGTTTTGAAGTGGTCCCAGCTCCACTCCTCTTCCGTCATTATTTTACACGGGGTACCCCAGTCTACGTCTTGTCTTCCCTCTTCCGGTGGTCCAAGCTTTTCTCCGGTGGTCCAAGCTTTTCTCCGCCATGGCCGGGGTGCTCCCTATTTTCTCTTTCCCCTCCGCCACCTTGTTCACAGGGACTTCCTCCAGTTTCGGCGGGACTAAGGACTTCGAGGGTAGGGGCGTTCCCTCTTTGGATGGCGCAGCGGGCAACATCGGTTGCAGTGGCTCGCTTGTACCCTGAATTACCGACTTCTTGTCCGACCCATTCAATGATTTCTTCCCATCGTCGTTTTCTGCAAGCGATGGGTCGGTTCCTCCCAGTCGGTCCGTTGATTCTAGGCTTCTCCCTCCAGAATCCCTCTCGGAGGCGGGCACGCAGAAACCCTCCATCGCCCCCAGGTACAGAGATGTGATAGAGGCCGCTGCTACATCTCCTGGTCCCTTTGACAACCAAAGGTAGGAGGTCGGCACATCAGAATGTATGTGTGCCGCGTACGACGCACATATGGCCAGGGTCTTATACTCCTTTTGGGTGTAATCCCGGACCCTGAACTCAACCCCCCAACCCGTCGCCTCCTACGAACTTACCCCACCCGGCTGTGCGACTCAGCCTCGGAGTCCATCAAACATCACATCCGTGTCGAGAAAAGAGTTCTCGAGATGAGTCATCTTCCGTCACCTCGCGAAGACCGAAAAACCGTCCTGTGCAGTACCTTAGCACGACGGTTAAGGAAACAGCCCTTCTCCCCGTGTCTGAATATAGACCGTTTGGGCATATCGCGCCGAAGCGTCGTCATTCCTCTGAGCTTTAAACACATTGCTTAATATTTTTGAGAAAATATTAATTTTTTTCAATAAAAATCTCATCCCTTACTTTACCCTGCAATTTACTAATATCTTTATGAAAAGAATTATAATGCCTACTTAAATTATATTCCCGCGTTCCTTTTATGGACTGATGGCACAAGAGACATTGCTTGTCACCAGTAGTGTTGCCACTAAGAATTTTTTCCCCTACCAAAATTGGTCCAAAAACCCAAAATAAATTAGTTAAACAAAAATTTAGTTTCAAACACAAACATAAATATATTATTTAAAAACGAAAACAATTAAATTCAGTACAAAAACATGGAATATTAAATATGCTGCAATTAAAAGTATTAAATTTTTTCTTTTTGTTGTTGTTTTGCAAAATTCTTTGGAAATTTTTCATACAACTTTAATTTTGCTCTCTCTATGGAAAAGTGATGAATAAGTACACAGCTGTTTTTGTAGATACATTTCCGCGCCAAAAATGTATATATCAGACGTGGCAGCTCGCGATCTTATGAAAATGCAAAATAATGAACTTTGGCATTTCATTTACATATAACCCGGAAGAAAGTTTTTACTATTGAGGAAGTTCCACAGCAAGTTAGAAATTTGCAATCAACAAATATTGTTCATTTTCGTTTATGTAGCTACAGTCTTACATTACATACGAACAAATTTTCATATAAATTTCCTTTTGATTATCCTGCTGAAATGCGAGGTGGAAAACAATCAGCTGTTTATTGTTCGCGAGTTTGTACAATATAAATTTATCCTATCTTTCCTACCTCTTCCTTATACTGCCGACATCTTAATTCCTCTTTGCAAGCTTTTAACTGCGCTGTCGCCTCATTAAGTTTTCTTTTAAATCCCTAATCTATCCCTTTCGTTTAATTTATTTTTTAAAACCCTAATCTCCTCAGCTTGCTTTTGTTTTCTCGATGTCCCTGCGCTTAGACTCTTGGCTGTTTGGACTAATCTATCAACTCCGAATTTCTGCTTCGCTATAGGGCTGCAATCGACAAAAGGTAAAGGTGTAGCAGAAGTTGACGCATTTCAGACGAAAACAAAAGCAAAAGAGGCTTCCGGGAAGCTACTCTTGGAGTTGAAGTTATTGGTAAAAAATCGTCAACTCCTAATTCAATGACTGTATTTTGTTCACTCAGGGTAGATGAACAAGAAACATTGCTAGGTAAATTTAAATTTGGCACCGCCCAACCTAAAAGCTTCTTCTTCCCACGCATCTCTGCCGAAAAATGCCGATCGCATGCAAACGAGCCACACCTAAAATGCGGATCCATTCATTGTGCCTATTTACGAAACAATCTTATACTTTAGTACACTAATAATACTACAAATAACGATTGTTCTATATAAAAGAAATAAAAACTACCAAATTATTTTATAATTATATAATAAATTATATTATATAATATATATTTATATAAATATATATATATAATAAACATATTACATAACCCTCAACCAAATTATTTACAAATTATTAATACCAAGGACCACAAAACATTGCATTTTATATAAAGCAACAACTTTTGTAATTATAAAAAAATTGAACTTCTTCAGTTCGCAAATAATACCATTTGGACCGCTGAAATGCGTAACGGTCGAGTTCCGTCGTTGTTCAGCAGTGGTGGACTGAGGATGAATTGCCGGTTGCACATATGCAATTGTAAAAAAAACAGTTTATGTTTAGTTTTTTATTCAAACTTTAATGCACTTGAATTTAAGTGCGCTGGTCTAGCAACTATACACTTATAAGTAAATGCACTTTCTTAAAACTCACCTGTCTAAATCCGATTCCTTATTGGGAAAATTGAATAGGCTTGCAGGAAGAGGACATCTGAGACAACGTCGTTGAGGCATTTCTATGAAATAAATATAATTTTCGTAAGAAAATTCATTTGCAAATTGAAGAATATACTTTCGCTGAAATGCTGGTAAAATATTAAAAAAGCACTGCAGTTGAAATATTTATTTAATTTTTCGTCTTTTGTATGGTTTCGCAATCAAACAAGCGAAATAACGAAAGAACGTTGAAAATTACTTTCACCTCGAAATTTGGCGGGAGAAATGTCGCTCCGAAAAACAAAATCCTATGTTGTATTGACTTTTCGAGAACATACGACAAAAGCTTTCTCAAACAACGTTATCTGCGCAGTATCTTTCGTAGTGGGAAGCATGTTGCCGGCCGGGTCCTGATGTGATAAGGAAGGAGTTTCGAGACTAGAATAGTATAGACCAAAGTATACTCTAAGTAGCGACACTCTTTTTTGGAGCTGTCAGTGGTACACTAAGTCTGTTTGACCGTGTTACCCCGATGCGATTTTCTGTTGGTTTTGGTAGTAAATTTAATACTTAATTTTCTTACTACTTTTTCGAAACAAGCAGTAAGCATTTTTCGGGAAAATAAATATCTTTAGATGGATACGTATTTGTAGTTGTAATTCAATAGGTGCTAATATAATTAACTGAAACAGAAAAAATTTGAATAAAAATTTTGAAATTGCTTTTGTGCAGGCAATTTGATTATGTAAACATTGAACATTCGGAATCAATGTCAATGTAATTTTGCTCCAGTGCAAGGAAAAATGCTAGCGAAAAAGTTATTTCTTATAAATTATGTCAAGAATTTTAGTTAAATATAATTTTGTGTATCTTCGTAACTCTTAATAAGCACTTAAAATTTGTTTACCAACATATATTAATGTTCAACATTTATATGCGCTATTTTTAAATCGGAATGCATTTGAGTTCGGAACGCATTTGAGTTCAATTGAACATTTCTGTACCTATGGCTGAATATTTAAATGTAGCTAAAACATTTGGAAAATTATCCATTTAGCAACATTTCTATACTCAACATGTGTAACAAAAATATCAACCCTACATCAACTTCAATTGCCACCTTCACCACAGAATGTGTAAATATTCACCACGAAGACAAAGATGTCATTGTTTACAAAATTGTTTTTACAAATGTGCATCGCCGGCAGCGATAATCGCCGGTCTATATCAATCTGTATCCCTCCTGGCTAAATCACCGGTGCACTCACTACACTTGAGCAGTGGACGATTGCGATGGACCTGTTTCCCACTCTGTGGACGGTGCTGGAATTCTGTGGATGGTGCTGGCCTTCTGCTGGCCGACGAGAATTGTGTTGCCGTTTGGTGCTGACTTATTGGCCGACGACCCTTAAAAAATAAAATCCCACTTGCTCCGTCAAACGCTGCATAAAGGTAGTGTCCCCCACCCACCAGCAACAGCACCGGCGTCGTAGTGGGGCCCGCGGCTGAAGCCTGAGTTGGTCACGCTGAAGGAGTTGTCCGCAATGGAGCGTGGTCCGGTAATGGTGAGTGCTCACAATTATACACTGTCGGCCGTGCATAATTACATACCGCAATCCAATGCAAACAACACCCAATAATCAACAATTTGGAGTGCAATTGGTACACCCTATTCGCCGCCGTAGTGAGTAGTGAGTGGCACTGAGGCGCCGATGCTGTTGCTTTATGCAGCGTTTGACGGAGCAAGTGGGATTTAATTTTTTAGGAAAAATGCCAACTGGGAACACTCACTGGGAACCGCTGCGCTTGTCGAAGAATATGGCACCTGTACTAGCATCCGCAAAATGTCAATGATGGATAGCAAAGTGATGCTGGTTTTCGGTGGAGATCGTAATCTTTTGGTAAGTCAGAGTTCAAACAAGTATGAGAAGAATAGGAAATCACCTTCATATCACATTTGCATCCATATTTCCACAGATTTCTCCTTTAGCGATGTGAATGGCAAGCAGGCTGCAGCATTCCTTAGCGTATTGAACTTTAACGAGCCCGGCAGCCTGTAAAAAGCATTTAAATTGTGCCCATGCAGATGTTGACAGAAAAGCGTTTCACTTTTTTATTTCACTCAACAGAAACGGATGCAGCAGTTGCAGTAGTGTTATTATACGATATTATAGTTATAGTGTTATTATAATATATTTTTACGATGAAATTGTAAAATTACAAATTGTTTTGCAATTTCCACACCACCCAGGGGGTATGCAAAATGGCGCGTTACCGATTTTTTTGGGTGTTCGGTTCCCCAGTAGGCATATTTTCACCCTTACATAAAAAAATAATATTGTGCATATATACATAGCAATTACATATATAAATAATAATGAAATTTAAATAAATATATAATATGTACATAATTAGACTGAATTATTAAATTTAAATATATAATATGTACATAATTAGACTGAATTATTAAATTTAAATAAATATATAATATGTACATAATTGGACTGTTACTACAAAACTTTATCACAGTGAGCTGGCACAAATCTAAACAGAAAGTGGTGGGGAAAAGAAAATATAGTAGGTACTATTTAATGTTAACTTTGAAATCGCCTTGAAAAAGTTATAAATAAAAATCAAATTTAGTTAGCAACAATGTTTAAATACCCTAACCTTTTTAGAGCGACAGACAGACACTACTGAGTTATATTAGTTTTTAAAAATGTACAAGCTGATATACAAAATCAAAACTAGCAGACAAGAGCGGACACAACGGACGGACGCCCCAAAGGGAAGTGTAACTCAATTTATTGGTGCGTAACACGGATCAATTTACGACACCTGAGGTTTGTAAATTTCTTTACTTTCACTTCCCTGTTAAATGCTTTTAATGCAAAATATGTTCTGATCCTTACGAAGAGGGCTTTCAGAATATCTGGATTGCAGTTACTGCAACAAAAGTATGGCTTTATATCACCCATTTTGCCCAAGAAAGTCCTCTATTTTTTAGTGTTCACGTCGGTGCCTGCCGCCGCCGCGCATAACCTAAATTCAATATTTATTGTTATTACCACTTTTTTCAACGATCACTACACTGAACACAGTTTAAGAATATATAGTCAAAATACATACATAAATTTTCACGAATATATTTTATACAAGATAAAACCAAGTTACAAATAT
The DNA here is from genome assembly GCA_963668005.1 of Melieria crassipennis. Classification (NCBI taxonomy): domain Eukaryota; kingdom Metazoa; phylum Arthropoda; class Insecta; order Diptera; family Ulidiidae; genus Melieria; species Melieria crassipennis. Next base: position 81,228,397 of record OY764961.1, on the reverse strand, counting down.
TATACAAAATATTGAACACAAATTTATAATTTATAACCACATTTTCACACCACCTCAATCACAATTCACAATTACGTTGTGCACACTGAATCGTAACCAATAAACGCGAATTATAACGTTTTACATACGACATTGAGTAATTTTTATTTAGTGCGCGACAGCGAAGTTTGCCTTCACAAAGATTCACTGAAATATAGTCAAACCGTTTCTGCATACATTCAGAACAAAAACTTACAGATATTTATTGGACTCCTCCGGAAATTGGTGAAGTCCCACACCTTCCTTGCATCCACAGATACATTTCCTAGGCATTGCGCTGCAAAAATATGGAAATAAATTAGAAAAATCTGTATAAATTAATAAACACATTTCGTACTTACAAAATTTCCTTGATGCAGCCAACGTTTGTGCAAAAATATAAACGATGAATTTCAAATTACAACTGACAATGACTGAATGGTGAATATTTCTTGCCGGGCAGAGTTGCTTTTGCAAAACATTCGAAATTAATTGAAATTTTTTCATAATTCTATTTGGAAGGCAACAAATTTTTGAGATAAATATTTAATTTTCTTTTCCCTGCTCATGCCAGCATAAAAAGTCAGTGCCCGAAGCATAACATCGTTTTAAACTACACTTAAGAAATTCATGAAAACTCCAGTTTTCAGGGTTTGTCAAGAGCCCGCATACCTAAAAGTTAATGTACTTATTCACCACAGTGACAGTTTTACACGTGAACAACAACAATTTGACAGGAGCCTTCAGAAAAAATCGACGTCCGGTTGTCAAAGAGTGTCGCTACTTAGGATATACTTTGGTATAGACTCTGACTGGTCTGAACAACGGCTGGTTGAAAGAGCGTAAGAATGCGTTTGCTGAGGTACTGCTCAATCGAGTAGGCGACCACTGTTGTAGACAAAGAAATACGGCTTCAAATCGCTTCTCGTACGCGGAACTAATTTGGTTACAACAACGTGCACTTTGTGAACATGCACGATGAAGCTACTTAGGTGCATTCAAATTTGTTTGATAACGGTACTTAAAGTGAAAATTCGATCGATCACGCTTCTACTGGACAGACTGTGACTATTTTTGAGTGGCATTAACACTAGAATGCCCGACAATCTGATCTACCTAAAATGCCCATATGTAGTCATTTCGACTACACTATTGTTTACTGACATTTTTTTTATTTTATTGGTTTTTAAGTAGCAAATAAGAATAAATGCACATGAGATTAAATTAAAATAAGTACTTAATTTTAATTTTTTTATGGTTAACAAAGAAAATTCATTTAAATATGATGGCCTACTTTACACATCAATGGGATAAAATGGAATGAATTTTGGAATTTGTGAATTAATTTTGTGAGTGAATTTTGGATTGAAAAACTTGGGAATTGTCACAACCTACTATGATATAAGTCAAAATGACTACCATTGGGAATTTAAGGTAAATTTTGCAAAATTGGGGTAAAAAATTTGTTTTACAAGATTTTTAATTTATTTTTATTCCATTTAGCTTTAAAACTTAGTAAAAGTCACGTAAGATATTTTTTTAGAAAGCGATGCAATAAGTTATTTACAATAAAAGACCTCAATGTAGTCAAAATTACTACCTTGGGCAAGGGCTGCTGGTGTGTTCGATGTTTATTTGCAAATAAAATAATTAGTTTTTTTTTGCTTTCATTCTGTAGTACGTTTATGAAATTGATTGCAAAAAACGTTGTTGCTGAAAAACGTCATAAGTATGTTGCAACGTGTTTTAACCCATTAAAACCTGACCCCAGAAAGGCTTGTGCGAGTTCCATAAAATTTTTCACAATCTTATAAATTGACCTAATCAAGAAAAAAAATCAAGCAAAAAATTCATACCATGTTTTTTTTTGTCATGTTTTTCGCAAACATTACACAAATAAACAAAATCAAACATTTGCGGAAAATAAAATGTGCCAATAAAATATCAGCTGCTTGGATTTTGACATTTTCACGCGTTGCGTTGTATGAAAATTGGCAGTGTTTAGGCCCAACGTTGCATTCGAGCAACACAAGACTTAAAGCATATTTTTTGTTTAAAAAATAAAAAAAAAAATTTTTCAAAACTTATTTTTAAATAGTTTAGCATTGCAAAATGCAGCCCACTAAGGGATTATGATAGGTTTGAAGAATAAGTATTTTTGATTGAATTTCAAAAATTCCCCAAAAAAAACCTTTGACTTTGGATCGAAAAAAACGTATGAATATTTAACCCATTTTCGGCCGCTACCAGAAATAGCCAATATTTTTGTAATTCCTTTTAAGGACTTACATTTAGGACCTTAATCAAGAATATTTTTGGATTTTTTTTGTTTTTTTTATTTTACACATTTTTTTTATAAATTAATAAAAATTCAATTTCAAATAAAAACAAATATATATGTACATAGTTTTAGTCAAATAATAATAAAGCATGAAAACAAACAATTGTTGGCTTATATATGTACATACATGACGACTTCTGGCCAACCGTCGATTTTTCGACGACTGAAAAGTACGCGGTGCTGAGAGGTAAAAATATTTTCATAATCTTATGGATATCAATTGCTTGTGGTAATTTTGTCTTTAGGCTTCGTAAATAATCAATAATAAATCAATAATTTGAACAGGTTATATATTTTTCAGAATATTCAAAATATGACTAAAAAATGCTTTTTTCGTGCCTTCGCCAACATCTCTAAATTTATCGTTTTTAAAAAAATTATTATTTCGAGGGGTTACCAAAAGACCAAAGCTATTTGCTGCATCAAAAGTTCAAAGATATAATGTCTAATTGCAGAGCTACTCTCCTTCAAAGTGGCTGGTCGAAAAATCGACCAGCGGCCGAAAATGGGTTAAATAATTTTGAAATTTGAGTATGGCAGAATCTAAAACGATCAATTCTAATCCAATTCTACCCATTTTCAAGTCTTATGTCTTTATGAATTACTTAATATAGCGAAATTCCCAAACGTTGCGCAAACGCAACGCTCAGGGCTTAATGGGTTAATATGATTTTACTTCAGTTTTGAATATGAAACAATATTTTCAATATCAACATTGAGATCACACAAGGCTTCATTTTTTGTGTATTCATTGTGTATTATGTGCGCGTGGCAATTGCCTTTTAAATCACAAATAAATTCATAATCACAACCACAATAAATTCAAATGATGTAAATATTTTAATTAGCAAATAATCAGGAAAAGTGAAATGGATTCCAGTATTGAGGATCTACTGGATGATTCGTGCGATTTGCTGACTCCAGAGCAAAACGGTAAGCATAACATTAATTTAATAATTAATAATAATTGACTGGCACGACAGCCCGCTTACGCGAGACTAAGGCCTAGCTTCCCGCAACCACCCGTGTTGTGCGTGTGAATTTGTACGCGGGTGGAAGGGACCTACAGTTTTTATGCCGGTTCCGAACGGCAGGTTGGGAGCTTTATCATAGGCAATTTTTACTCTCAGAGGTTTGCCATTTCCAGCTGAGAGGACAGCCACCGAAAGAGAAAACGAATTTTCCCGTTATTTTTTTTTAGATGTTATTACGGGCAGTATTTGAACCTGCGGTTTGCTGCCTTCGACTCGCGGTCCAACGCACTAACCAACTGAGCCACGGCGGCAGCATAACATTAGTTAACCCTTATTCAGCCGTTTAAGGTAAAGTTAATAAACTACATTCCGTTTAGCTGCCTATTCGCTTAGGTGCATTTTCTGCCTATCTGCATGATTTGGCCAAAATACTACCTTGCAAACCAATAGCTGCACTTTTCCAGTCTTACACTGGTGTAATCTTTTCAATAATTCAATAGATTTGTTCATGCAAAGTTTTAATATAAAAACATCAGGGACATTTTTATATAGGAAAGTGCGCTAAGAATCTACCTGCATCACAAAAATTAAGCTCTTTCCAACTGCATGTTTTGCTTAAGTGCACCAAATCATGTGCATCGAAGGTGAATGCAGCTAAACGGAATGTACTGTATATAAAAAAAGTACCGGCCGAAAATGGGTTAGTAAAGTTATTGATTTATTAACGAATAAATTGTTTTATTATTGACTTATTAAAATTATAATTAGAAAATGTTATTTCCGTTTTCCGAAAAATTTATGACTTTAAAAAGAAAACAATTTTCAACGGGAGTGTTTAGATAAAAAAAAGGATAATTTTTTTTTATAAAATTTTTTTTATAAAAAAAAGGATAATTGACGAAGACTCAACTCCCATTGAAAGTAAATAATGTTATATTAATTCAAGAAATTTGTAGCCAGTTTTTATTGGGCGTCGGTATATATTTTGTTCCTTTTGTTGCAGAAATTTTAAGTAATCCAAAAGAACTAAAGGATAACCAAAAGAAAATAAATGAGCGCCTGGCTAAAATTGAGCTTAATGTAAGTAATTTGATTTATCAATATCTGTTCGTCTGGCCGAACCGCAAAGATTACAGCTTGGTGGTGTTCCAACTATGAACTAAGGACTGTCCATGAAAAAACTGATCCCTCTGCTTTGATTTTTTAAATTTTTTGGGAGCGCACCTCAATAGTAGGCTTTGCGTTTTCAAAAAGCTTAAACTTCACAAAAACTAATTTCATTTTGGGTAGCAAAACATGTGGGTGTTGGTGTTGCAACGGTGAAAAGGGTTGTCAAAAATTTAAGGAACACCTCTCTGTTGAGAGGGCTTCAGGTTCTGGGAGAAAGGCTGGTGTGCAAGACATGATGGAAAGAGTAAAGGGAAAGGTTCGGGCCTTTTATAGAAAAGAATCAGTTTGCTTTTTTTTTGCATTGCATCCTATTACTAACACTTAGAGGCATCGTCATACCAACAATTTTCGATTTTGCGTGAATACTTCCAAAAATATACAGATTTTCCAAAAATATACAGTTTTTTCGTGGACACTACTTAATTATTTACTTAACTGGCCATAACCACCCGTTACCGGGTTACGGTCTGCCGCTAAAGGTTTCTCCAGGCGATGGTAAAAATAACTATGCAATAATCCGATTAGCGCTTAAGTCTAATTAATTCTGAGCTTTTTATATTTCATTTAGATGTCTTCAACGCACAAGGGTTGGCTCACTTCGAAAAAAACGTCAAAAAGGCCATTGACTTAAGCCACCATCGGCATAACCAAAGAAAATACCAGCAAAAAAATAAAAAATAATATTAAAAAAGGGTAACGTTTAGAAAAAAGATTCATACCTTGTTTGAAAGGTCGTTTGTTGATTAACAGCTAAACTACTAAATTAATTTTGCCTTCAACATTATTGTATTGTTTGCTTTGCGAATTTGCTTTTGTTCCATTTCACTTTGAGGTTCAATGTCCACGTTTGTTCACGTCTACATTTAGATTTTTTTACGAATGAAAAAAAGGAAATATATTCCTGTTTTTGCTGATTTCAGTTTTTTTTATCAAAGGTCGTTTTTATATAACAAAAATAATTTTCAGTGTCCGACTGAAACCATTTTTTTGGGCCGAAACAGAGTTTGGTTTTGATTTTTTTTGAAATAAATATGGTGGCATTTTTTTTCAACAAACGAATTTTACTTTAAGTAAATAAAGAACAAACAAACAGGGACCGTAAATAATTATTATCGCAATATTTTTAATAAAAAAAAATCAAGATGAAGCAAGCATTGCAGATATATCATGTAGTGCAATAAACTGATTGCTTTTGAAAGCAGTTGTCCAAAAAAGCAATAAACAAATATTTCTCGATTTTTATTTTCCGCCCACCGAATAATAATTATTTGTTGATTTATTTTTTTCGATCAGAAAATAAAAAATTATTTGTTGATTATTTGTTTTTTTTTGGGGAAAAATAAAAATTATGCGGTTTCATTTTTTACTTGCAGAATGAGAATTTGTTTTTCAGTTTTATGTTTTTTTACAAACTAAAAATGACGGGGCGAGTTTTTGTTTTTGATTTCAAAATAAGCCTCATGTGGTAAGTTCAATTTTTCAAATTGTGTTCTGAAAATTATTTTCTGAGTAATGCTTTTCGCTCATGAAATAAAAATTCGACTAGGAATTATATACTTTTTCTATAAAGGAATGAATGCAAGAATGCGATTTCTTCTGATACCCACCCAATGTTGTGAACGGAACCCAAGTTCGAATCTTTTTTCTGTATCGAATAATGGAACCAATATAGCGAGCGAGATCTAAAGTGTACAAATTTGTTTTGGTAAATTTAAAAGCGAAACTGCTGCGAGACCCAGGTTTTCCAAAACGATGGTGCAATATAATAGACAGAATTGAACATTTATCCCTAATATACCGCGATTTAGTCTTGTTGCTGTGTCCAATTTCAAACAGAGAATTTCGTTTTTTAGTTGACTACAAATTTGGATTTTTTAAATTTCATATTTTTCACTTATGATGTCCATTACGTTACGCGACGTTATTGGCGCTAAATTTAAGCCGGCGAAAATTTGCGATGTTAAAATTTTGAAAGGTTCCGAGTCCCAAAAAATTTAAAGGAATTTGTTGGGATGTAATTATCCCAACGCATGCATCTTTTACTTCGCCCTGCCAAATTGCAGCACTAAATTTGTTCTTTTTTGCTGACAACTGTCAGTGTTGTTTTTGCTCTTTTTTGTTCTTCACGGAAAATTTGGTCATGCACATCGTTCATGTGTCTGTTCAAATTTGACGTATAATTCCTTTTTTTTCTTTTTTGTACTATATCGAAATGAAAAAAAGTTTTAAATAATGTGTTCGCGGTACCGTCCCATTCCGCCTAATTTGCTTATTTTTTTGGGGGGGCGGCGGTTAACACACTCTTCGTGCACGCGTTGTACAAATTTACGAAAATAGTAAATCGCGTGGAAAATCAATACTCGAAATAAACTGACATGGAACCATAAGCAATTTTTTTCTTAATAACACAAGTAGTGCGAAGTCAATAATATTTTTTCGGTGCTTATAAGAATCACTGTCGACAAATTGTCGACACTGTCGAAAAAATTGTTAAAAATGTTCATTAAAGAGTGCACGGTTTCGAAAAAAATGGTGTCGGAGCTTTGAGAGCACTGAAGGGTTGCGTTTTTTGTACCGCACATGATACATACATATTTGTACATATGTATGTAAAACCAGTCATCATTTTTTAAGAACAAATCTTCTGACAGTTGAAGTATTGCATTAATAGATTGAATAAGACCATTTCAACAATTTATTTTTACTTTGTTATTCGAAACGCAAAATTGTAGTTTTGAAAGATATTGCCAAACCCTGTTTTGCTTTTGTAAAGCAACATTGTATGGATTTTTGGAATACAACGCTTTACTATTAAGGCATTTGTTGAAATTCTCAAGGACTTGCGCAGTTGTGTCACAATCTTCTTTAATTGTCACATCAAATGCTTCCAACTGCTTTACAGTTCTGATAACAGCAGACGTACTTGCGCTAAATATTTGCACTGCCAATCGAACATTCATTTTTTGAAAACGATTAGCATATACAATGTGGGCATTTGATAATCGTGGGCACATTCTGACATTAGAAGAGCTGTCAATTTTAAACAGTTCGGGAAGGACTTCCCAACTGGCGAAGCCTTCTTCAGCTACTTTTAATTTATACCTCGTCAAATTGCTTCGGATCGACTTGAGTAGATGTGGTACATCGTACAAACAATAAATTTTATCATTGTTGTGAAAAAAATAAGGGCTGTCTTTTGTGACTTGCAGCCTTTTATAAAGAGCTTGATTTGTAGTGGATTGGTCACATACAGCCGCATTTACAGTCAGCCGCAGACATGGGGGTTTTCCACTAAAATTCCACTACCACTACGAGGTCTGCGGGACAGTTTCCACTACCACTAAATAAATTTAGCTGAATTTTTTTTCCTCTAATCACTAACCTTTATTTAGTGGTAGTGCAATTTTCTTCCACTATTTTTTTTTAGTGGTACTTTTTACCAATGTCACTAAATAAAAATCAGTGATAGTTGAAAATTCCTCCACTATCACAAATTCTGTTCCACTAAAGTTACATCACTAACGGTTTTAACCAAACATTTAAACATTTTCGTTCGTTTCAGGGACCGTACCGGTTATGGGTTTTATCAAAAAAGTCAGATTTTAACTGTTATATCTTAACTTTTATTTTTACCGACAAAAATAAAGGTTACTTTGTGCCCTTTATCATATCAGGCAAAAATAACTGTTACTTTTGACTTTTATTTTATCAGTTAAAAATGACAGTTATTTTGTGACTTATTTTTTCGGTCAAATATATGAATGAATGATATATGAAAATATATGAATTTTTTCAAAGGCCGTTTGACCGACTAAAAACTATTAATACCATTTTTTTCGTCTCAACAGACCGCACATTCTGAGCTATAAGACTTATGCGACGAAAAAAATGGTATCAATAGTTTTGATATCTGATATATTTGACCGTTAAAATAAAAGTCAAAAGTAACAGTTATTTTTACCTGATATGATAAAAGGCAAAAAATAACAGTTAATTTCAACTTTTATAGTAAAAGACTAAAATTTAAAAGGCGTTTAATATTCGTGAAGCTGGGCCATTACGATCATAATGGTATATTTGAAAAAGTTCACCGACAATTTTTTCGTTATGCCTTTTTGATTTGAAAATTGTAAAATAACAGTTATTTTCGGTCCCTGGTTCGTTTGCTTTTTTATTGATTCGTATTGTGATCGACTCTCTCGTTCAATATTGTTCTAAATGTAGTACGAACACTCACAATTCATTGTATTGGTGTAAGTAACATAGTTACAATTAATATTTATATTTTAAAGCACTGACTGTGCCGTATTGAAATTAACAATGATCGTATTATTCGTTTGAAAATTTGAAAAATGTATTAAAAAGTTAAATGATTTCATTATATTACTAGCTGGGCTCCGCGGCTTTGCAAGCGCGCTCATGTTTCCCCGATACAAATTCTTAACCCATTGTTGACCCCGTCAGTTTTTGATTAAAAAACAACATGCCTAAATATCTTCGTTTTTAAGTATTTTCAAAAATTTTGAAGTCAAAAGGCCCATTAAATCATGTGTTTTCACTATTTGTCTAAACGAATTCTTAACCCTTGGTTTACCATGGTAGATTTCGATTTAAAAAATTAAAAGGTCAAAAGGCCCAATAAATCTTGTTTCTCCATACAAACCCATTATTGACCCCGTTAGATTTTGATTTTCAATAAAGTGAAAAACACGTGTCAAATTATTTGTCACTAAGAGTACTTTCACCAAGTTTGAAGTCAATGGGCCCATTAATTCATGTTTTTCACTGTTTCTCCACACAAACTTTTAACCTGTCGCTGACCCTGTCCGATTTTAATATTCGGAAAAATTAAAACATTATCATTAAAATTTACCTTTTTCTTCAAGGTATTACAAAATTGCATGTAATATTGCTTAGCACATTTTTTGAAAGCATTAATATCTTCTTGTTTTAACGAATTTGCAGTTAAATAAATGTCTATGTTCACACCGCAAAACACTTCATATGGCAGAAGGTGATTTTCTTCTTAATTTATATTTAAAAGCCAAATGGAGTTCAAGTCTAAATACGATTTTTTTACAAAGTTTCTTGCCGTTTGATAAAATAAATTTTTTAATATCGGAATAAAAATGTGTATTCGAGCATTTTCTGAATGCATTTCTACGTTTACAACATTTGTGAAGTTTAAGACATATGAAAGGACAAAAAAAAGGTTTTATATTTAGGACATACAAGAATTTCAGTTATCTGTTTAATATTTCCGTGATCAGTTTTACTTTCGTAAACTGAAAGAGTGAAGTAGTATTTAAGAGCATTCCATTGCTATAAAATCCTGTCAATTACAGCTTGTCTAGAAAGCCATCTTGTTGGAGCAAATTTTAAAATGGCATGCATGCCCGTACCAAAGTATTCTTGAAACTGTTTAAAGTCCGATTTTCTCAATGGACTATTACAAAAATGGAAATTTTCATCTTTTAAAAATCAATTAATTTTTTTCGGTAAAGCCTCTGAGGCAGCCACTGCTGCTAAATTTAAAATATGACATACGCAGCCATTAACGAATAAGTTAGGAACGACTTCCTTAAGCCGAGCTTGTACACTGGTTTTTTGGCCCATCATAACCGAACTAGTGGCAGCGATAAGTCGCTGCTAGTAGAATGCAACACTTTTCTAAAGTTCTTATGATTACATTTAAAATACTTTCAGCACCACTACCAGCTAAAGGCTGGAGAAAAAACCCGTTAAAAAAAATTTTTATAAAAAAATGTTTTTTTTGTTTAAAACTTTTTATTAGTACACACTATGTATCAGAAGAAAGGTATGAAAAATACCTTTCGTTTGATACCCATATCGTGTAAATCAATTGGAGATTAATTGAGTTTTTTTGTTAAAAACTTTGAACTTTGACCCCGAGCCACGCCTTTTATGGGCGTTTGCCAAGCAAAATTTTTAGTTTGTTAGATGCTCGAGTCAACCCTCTATATAAAAGCATACTCATTTATTTTTTTCACGAGGGCTCGCTATACTGCATCTATGCTTCGACGAAAAAGTGGGTTTTTTGGGACATTTTTGTCGAAAACACAACTTGAATGTATTTTTTTGCATTGGTGTCTTAAGCAAATTTGTTGGTCGTTAAAATATCAAACAAACTTGCCGAAGACAGTAAAGCGATATTCAGAACGATTTAGGACCAATTAGCATTTAAACGTTCGAAGACTTAAGCGACGAACTCGACTGAAATGAGCAAAATTCAAAGTCGGATTTCTCATAAACTAGAGCCAATCCAGCCAAGCGCCTGGTGGATCTCAACTCAGTATACCTATAGAAAAGTCGCTCAGTGGGTCCCCCGTTGTTGCAATTTCTGAGGGTAACTTTCACGCACAGTGTTATAGTATTAATAAAATAAGCCTCATAAATACAATTCAAATACTCACGCATCAGAATCGCTTAGGCTCCTATGTACATCAAATTATAAATATTATTAAGGGGCCCGAACACTGTAAACTGCGATTTTTCATATGTTTTTTATTTTATTTATTAAAAAAAAACGGACGTTCCGATTTACATGAAACTTTACACATATGTTATATGTGTGTATATGTTTTTTTTTTTTTTTTGGCGGCCATGTTTGTATTCTGTAGCTGATCCAAAATGTCGTCTTTTTAAAATGACCCTTGTCGCGTTGACAGCAAATCAGCATAACGGAGCCTCCTAGAGCAAAAAACAAAAAAGATTCTTGAAATATACATTACTGGCTACTGTTTGACGTAGAGGATTTTAAAAATATTGATTAGAAAAAAAATGGCGGCTGTTTGAAGAAAAAGTTTTTTTTTCGCGTAAAATTTTGCACTAAATTATTTATAAAAAAAAAAGTTTGGCATATATCGAAAAACGGCTACGTCGAGCAGAAGCGACACTATTCCCGAATAGAATGCAATTTGAATCAGGTCGATCGGATAAAAACTTTTTCAGTTATGCTGTCAACGCGACAAGGGTCATTTTAAAAAGACGACATTTTGGATTTTTTTCGATAATCTAAACATTTATTAACATATGTGTAAAGTTTCATGTAAATCGGAACGTCCGTTTTTTTTTAATAAATAAAATAAAAAACATATGAAAAATCGCAGTTTACAGTGTTCGGGCCCCTTAAAGGAATTTTAAATTCAAGATTTTGCATAAATTTTATTTTTATGGTGTGGGGGTGCTATGCAATTGTGCTAAATAGGCCAATAGAGTGCCACGCCCATTATTCAACTTCCAAAAAATATTATCAATGGAACATACGTCTAAATGAGAACGTTGTAGAAAAAAATCATTGCGCATGACGCATTTCACAATATTTCACCATTGCATTACACTGCCGCATTTGAGAAACAAAAAAAATGGCTTCTCTTTTTTTAATACCCCAGCATGGTTGTTTCCATCTCGTGTCACATCGAACTCCCATTTTGAGGTCGTTGTACCCTGAAATGTTTAGTTCATATTCTTGCTTGCTTGCAAAGTCCGATAAACTTTCACCGAATTAACATGCAGGACCGGCCGGCACTTAAACCTCTAATTTTTAAATGTCCATTTGCGCAGACATTGTGCGATATCACAACACACCATACCACACCGCAACCAGAGGCACACACGTACCGGTCATGACATTTACATTTGATGTCATTGCAAAATTTTACTTATGTGTGTGTGTGTGTGTGTGTTTGATGTCATCCGCATTTATGGCGTCTCATGCCAAACGCACGCAACGACGTAGCATAATGGAAACTTGTCACTGACCGCAATTTGCTTGCGACTGAAAAAATCTCGCCCCTTCGACAGCGTTCAAATAAATATCAATCCAATTATTGATAACAGCCAGACGGCCAGCCAGACACAAGGGGAGATACACAGTCCAGACAGACAGGAGGACATAAATTGCAAATGGCCAAATGTGTTGAGAGCGATTGCAATTTTGCAGCGCATCGCTTCCCACCCTCCGCCCCATCTCCCCAGCCGATTCACCCTGCGAGCTCCTCAAGGAGCGAATGTAGGCAGCGCGTAATGGCAACGAATGCACGCTGCTTTCTGCTCGGTGGGCAGGACGGACGCGGGCGAGGATTTGCATAAGCATGCGGCCAGGAACAAGTTAAATGCACATTTGATATTTTGATTTCGTATTTTTCTCGTTTCTGGCTCGCTCATGTTTTAATCTTGTACGGTCAAGCGGCGCATAACAATGAAAACGACAACGGCAAAACATTGCTTGTTAATGCGAAAGTCCACCGCATCCTGGCGAGCACCTGCTGCGATGAGGCTTCGAATTACTTGCAGTCGGCCGTCGCACACTGTAGCGACCCCATATAAATTGTGGTCAGAAATAGTAAGAATCGTAAGATTCCTAATCCCACTCATATCGTACCCGTGGCATGACTCAAACTATTGCAATCCTAAACTATCACATAATATTTGTCAATGGTTTTTTGAATTTGATATCGAGCCTTCGGTTGGATTCATTAAACTCATTTAAAATTGTTTCCATTGAAGGTGTTAAGTTCCTACAGAGATGAAGAAGCGTCGAAGCATTCAACCGCTTCTCAAACAAGTCTTGGTGTTGCTGAGGTACTGAGTTCTATGGGAAGAGAGACAAGAATGGTTAGAAAATATATAGAAATAGAAAGATTGGACACAATTTCCGTTTTACACTTTGTCATGCTTTAAAAACTGTACTTGGTCTTTGTTCATATTTCAAAACTTTCCAAACTTTCAGTTTAATTTAGGGAAAAGTATTTGAAATCCAAATCCAAGTTTGTATGGAAAAGATGATTCAATGCGTTTTGCGACATCAAACTTGTTGAAAGCTTTTAAAATAAGAAATAACTAGTCACTTGTTTTTCATTCTTGGAATGTTGAAATCTGACGGGTCATCGATGGGTTAAGAGTTTGTATGAGGAAACATTATTTAATAGGTCTATTGACTTAAACCATGGTGAAAACACTTCAAATGAGAATCAAGTAGACTAGTATTACTTTATTGTATAGAAATCTGACGGGAGTAACTTGATTTAATGGATTAACGTCAAACTTGCATGCAAAGCCGCCGGATCCCGCCAGGAATCAAAAAGATCCCATTTTCTCTTAGCCTTGATTGCATCTCTAAATAGAATTTAAAAATTGTACTGTAAGTTTTCATCGAAAATAATTTTCTTAATTGATTGCATTGTCAAGTTAAGTTATTCTATCAATCACTAATTGTTAGCTTAGTCTGCAAGGTTTTTTTTCCATAAATTCAATTTATGCAGTAAAGAAATAGAATCGGTTTCTTTCAGAGTCTCGCTGTAAATATAGCATTTTGCTTAGTATTTCAATTTTTTCCAAAATTTATTTGATTGGGAATTTTGCTAGGCTTGTCCCACTGTGCTACCTGCTGCAATTTCAGACTTGGTTTTTGTTGTCGCTTCTCGATGGCCTTTTCTGTGTACTATTTATTTTGTATAGTTAAGCAAACTGGTTGATTTTTGTCTCTGATCCGCTTTCCATTGGCCCTTCTGGCCGATCAACCTGCTTGTCACTCGGCATGACGAGCACTACCCGAGCCATTTAATACGCTTTTTATGCAGAATGTCGCATGGTTCTTGTCTCTCCTTTCTAATATATGTATGTACAATATCCTGCAGTAGATTTATTTGTACTGTCTGCAGTTGCTGTAATTTTCCGCATCGTCATACGGGGGAAAAAAGCGTCTACTCATTTTTGCTATTTTAGCTACGGTAATGTTTTCTGTTGCCAGTTCGCTGCTTTCCCCTTCCCCTTCCCACACCTTTATTGGGGCTTTGCCACCACCATCAGTCGCCGCTCGCCCCTCAACTGCCTTCGTAGGGATCTTAGGCTTCTGTGAATTTTGCTCGGCAATGATCCGCACCACGTGTATAAATTGCTGGCATTATTTATGCTTAAAGGTCGCATAGTTTTATCTGCGGATGTTTTTGTTGCTATATGTTGTTATATACCATTTTCATAAATATCATGTTGCAGCAGCAGAATTTAATGCTCTCTACATTAAAACTTGCCCATGATTTAATGTGACTTAATCTAACATTTTCGTTTCAGGAATCTATCGTTCTACCGAAAATGTCCATTGTCGCACCAAATGTATGGCAGATATCTTAATGCTGTAAAACAATTCCAAAAAAAAATAGGAAAAATGGATCCCACCATTTTCCGTGTTGGAAATATGTAGTAGAAGGTAAGTTATGGCGAAGACAAAGTTGAGTTGCTCCGCCATTGTTTTCTTCGTATAAATTTGCTCAAAAAACGAATATAAATAAAAAACTTATAAATAACAGCCTAACTCAATAGTTTTGAAAACTTTCCTAGGCATAGACATAGTTGGATAATTTTAACCAAAATAGCTTAACTTTTTTGCGCTTGGTTACTTTTATTTGTGTTTTTGGGCATGTGAACCTTTTTTGAGGGGACAAAACCCGAAATGAAGGCACAACATATCGCTGTGAGCTTTGTTGGCTTTCTCATTAATTTTTCGGTTACTTTACTAGAAAAATCTGGTCAACAAATTTTTGGTCGAGTGGCAACCGTGCTGCGATTAATCAGGATGCAAACTTTCTTCCTAAAATGAGTTCAGTCATTATTCTGTTTAATTTATTAAAATATTTTAAAACTTGCAAACATTTAGTTTAGTCATTATTCACACCTTTTTGTAGTTTTTAAGTTTCGAATAATAACCAAAGTCCAGTTTAGTCTTTATTCCAAAACTTAAAAATATAATATGTGTATAACAAGCCTACTTTAGTCTGTAGGAAAACAATTTTTGAATTGAATAACAGCTAAGGTCGAGTCAAGAGTAAAAAAACATTAAACAAGCAATAATGAAAATAAAATAAACTGTCTATTTTGTCTAATATTCTTAACCCTCTCATGCCCGATGTTGCCTATAGGCAACATTGTACTTATATACTTCTAAGTCCCGCTATTTTCATTTTCTTGACCTGCGGTTTCTTGCACCAACAAATTAATATTTTTAGAAGTGAATTCAAAGCAAATTAAAAAAATTTTACTGTCATCCCAAATAATTTCCAATAATTTGCAATAATATCAGGAAAAGTTTGCGTTCTAATTGAAGTCTACGAATTGGGCGCGTTTCATCAAAACCCTGTTTCTTTAATAATGGTTAAATAAATTAAAAAAGTGATAATTTTGTATTTTTCCATATATATTAATTAAGTTTTCTGTATTTAAAACATATTGATACAAAATTTATTTAACCCGTTTTAAGCTAAAATTCTTCAAAAGTAAACTAGCTCTAGAACTCTAACAAAGAGGCGTGGCGACTTCAAATGCACACTTCTTAGACAAGTGTGTCATGTTTTAAATACCAAAAAGTAATATCGAGACACAGGGTAAAATTCGGGGTCGAAAGGGTTAAGAAAAGTAATTTTACTTTAAAAATTGAACTATAAATTAAAAGCAGAACGACCGCAAGTGTTCCATACCTACAAAGACTACATATTTTATCCGCTGATATCTCGAAAAGTACACGTCGGATTTGGCTAATTGCAATTGTAGAACCTTAATTGTAGAACTAATTCTAGAACCCGATATACAAATAAAAGCCATCAAAGGAAAAGTTAATACAAATACTAAAGAAAATATAAATATTTAAAAAGAAAAACCCCGTCAAAATGACCGCAATGGTATTTATAGTGTTAAAATACAACTTATTTGTAGCCCTCTTGCTACAGGTTTTTACTGGGGAAAGTTAAAATGTTAAATTTATCGATTATATCAACATCCAAAAATTAAAAATTTTCCTTAATTTTTGTTACTGGATCCGGTTATTTAGAGTGTTGTCATATGGAATCAACCATATCGTTGTGGTTGTAATACTTTAAACATTGAACTTTTACGCATAACTAAAAATAGAACTTTCTTCATTTAAATTATTTACAAAATATATTAGAATTGAAGTAAAAAGTAAAATTAAAAAATTATCTTATTATTTTTTGCTTCTTCCTTCTTCACTATGTAAAGATGAAACCTTAAAAAAACATACCTATTTCTTTTCTTTAAACTTAAATATGAAGGTTATTAATTTCGTATTATTTCCTAAACTTCCAACTATTCTAAGGACCAACAAACAAATGTATTCTCTTAACCCTAGGGGGGTCAGACGTCAGCAAAGAAGCATTTTGCCATATAGCAACAAAATAGCGAAAGGGTTAAATCTAGTGTTCGACCGAATATTTGGTTTCGTTTTCGGCCCAAATAAGTGGTTTCGGTTTCAGTTTCGGCCAAAAAATGGCCGACGAGCCGAAACCGAAACTTTCTAGAAAAGTTTGTTAAATTTTATTGTATAGCAGATATATAGTGAAAGGAGGAGTAATTTGGATGCCACTGTAATAGGTTTGGCCCTATAGGTGGTGTTATTGTCCGTCAGAGTCCGGGTGCTCTTTTGGATAGGCGGGAGCGCGCCGGGAATTCTGGCCACAAAGGCCGAAATGTTTTCTCGGAGAAATAAAACAAGCAGACAATGTCCGTCGCTAGATCTCTGCACGAGAAGTTGATTTTATTTTTCAAATTTTAGGTCTTATATACTAAATTTACAAACTGTTATACTACTGAGCATTTCCAATGCTCCGCCCGAATTTCCAATGTCGCGGAAGTGTGACCAATCAGCGTCACGGGACCTTTTCGGTCGATGCAGCACTTTTCCTCAAGTGCCATTGCCCTGCGGTAGGTGACATCACACAGAGTGCCGATCAGTGCAAGTTCCATATGTGGGACACTGCAATGCGGTCAGTGGTGTCGGATGGCACGCCGCTGGCTTAGCCACTTGAGTGTCGCTTGTGTCGTGCGCGCGGTGCTATTTGACACTTTGGCACATATGCGCTCGAGTGTAGCAAAAGTTATTAATGTTGGCATAAGTGGCTACGTGGTACCACTACACCATTGCCCTTAAGCGAAAAATTATTACTTGGAATAATTTTTTAAGATATCGGTCGGGTTTTCGGAGGTGGATTTGGAAATGCTTAGCTAACATTATTGAGCTTATAGTAATTGTAGATAGCGTAAATATTTGTTTTGTTGTCTTAGTGTAATATGTATTTTAATCTTTATTTTGTACAATTTTTAGATGTTATTTGCTAAGTCATTATCTCCTAGAAATTTCTTAAGATTATTATTATGTAATACCTTATATTTACCGTTTATGTCTAGTGTGGAGTTTACTCCATTTCTATCTATAATCTTGTATGGTCCGTGGTAAGGACTTTGTAATTTTTTATTTGTCTCTAATCGTATAAAAACTAAATCTCCTATTTCGAATTGTGTTTTATTTGTGTTCTTATCATAATTAATTTGTCTCTTATGTTTAGCTATTTCTATCATATTCCTAGCCTTATCTATGGATGTTTGCAGCCTAACTTTTAGTTCGTTGGCGTAATTGTCAAAGTCATAAATTTGTTTGTTGTTAAATATTTTGTCACTTGGTAGTGATGGTAATTTTCCGAAGACTAACTCGTATGGGGAGTACTGCGTTTCGACATGTGGTGTCGTATTATACGCGAAAGTGAAATATGGTACCCATTTGTCCCATTCGTGTTCGGTTGTAAATGCTAGTAAGTATTCATGCAGTGTTCTGTGGTTACGTTCGAGTGCTCCGATTGTTTGATGATGGTAGGGTGTCGGAAAAATTTGTCGCACGTCAAGTAATTGGCATATGTTGTGCATTAGCTCATTTGTGAACTCGGTGCCTCGGTCGGATTTCAAAGTTTTGAAACAACCGTACTTGAGAATGAACTGTTCTACAAGAGTTTTTGCTGTCGTTCGTGCGTCCTTGGTTTCCATCGGGTGTGCAATAATAAATTTTGTTAAATCACATTGCATTGTGAGTATGTAGCGGAAGCCATTTGATATTCTCAATGGTCCGACTGTGTCAATGGTAATGGTTTCAAAGCTTGTTGCTGGCGTGTCTGTTTTGACCAGTTCTTCTTTAGTGTGCCTAATTGTTTTATTCTTGCAGCAGGTCAGGCAATTGTTGACGAACTCTTTTACCATTTGTCTCATGTTCTTCCATGTGTATCGTTGTTTTAATTTTAGGATCGTCTTTCGAATTCCTAAGTGTCCGGCTGTGCTGGCGTTGTGATATTCGTCAATTAGTTTGTACTGTTGTAATTTGCTTTGAACATTTCGTGGAGCGTTGTATATAAGTATTTTTGTAGGCGAGCATTTGTTTTTATTTATTTCGTTGTATCTTTCCTTGAATGCATTCATTGTTATATTTTCAAACTTAAAATTTTCTCTGCAAAGGGCTAGCTCCTTTATATGCAGGTTCTTTAGTGAACTGTGTAGTTTCTCCAACATTGAATCTAGATTCAAAGGGTCATCGCTACAAGTCACGTGCACTTCATAATTGTCAATATGTATCATCGGCCGATGCTTTTCTTTTATTTCAAAATTTAATCTTCTAATGTTCTTTACGTCGTTCATAGAGGTACATTCCCATATGTAGAGTTGCGCAGGCTCTTGAGATATGTCCTTCCTATTATCGCGTGTCTTGGTACCATAAATATTTTCTTTTTCTTCATTGTGCATGCTTTTTTCTTTTGCTCTTGATGTTGCTGCCTTGCTCCTTGTAATTGCCAGTATTTCCATTTGTTTGCCGTCATTTATGTCATTTTCCTGCGTTGGAATCATTGCCTTTAGTGTGTCGCTGTCGATTTTTATGCGAGATAAAGCATCTGCATTTGTGTTGATTTTTCCTTGTTTGTATATGATTTCAAAGTCGTAATCAGATAAGTCTAGTCTGATTCTTGTCATTTTCGATGATGGATTTTTGTGTGAGAACAGTGATACCAGTGGTCTGTGGTCAGTGACTACGATGAATTTTCTGCCGTATAGATATGGTCTGAAGTAATTTATTCCCCAATGTATTGCTAGAAGTTCCTTTTCGATAATTGGTTTATTAATGTCGTGTTTCTGTAGTGACTTGCTTGCATATGAGATGGGAAGGTCATGTCCAATTTCTCCTTGTGATAATACTGCTCCTAAGGCGAAGTCTGAAGCGTCTGTTGTTAATATGAAGGTTTTGTTAAAATCCGGATATTGTAATATTGGTGTGTTTGTTAACTTCTGTTTTAGTGTTTCGAAAGCTGTCTTGCACTCGTCTGACCAAATGAAAGGCGTCCCTTTCTTAAGGAGAGAGTTAAGGCATTTTACTATTGATGCGAATTCTGGTATGAAGCGTCTGTAGTAGTTGCAAAATGCTACAAATCGACGTACTTCATCAGCATTCGTTGGTGTTGGATATTTTAGTACTGCTTCGCATTTTGTTGGATCTGTTCTGATGCCTTTGTCTGTGATTAAGTGGCCTAAGTAGATGACTTCTGGTTTTAAAAATTGGCATTTGCTTGCATTTAGTTTTAAGTTGTATTGTTGTAGTCGGTCGAAGACTTTAATCAGATTTTCGTTGTGGTGTTTTAATGAACATCCAAATACTATTATATCGTCAACATAGAGAAATGCTTCTGAGCTAAGTCCACTTAATGCTAGAGTAAGCATGCGTTGAAAACTGTTTGAGGATATTTTGAGACCAAAAGGTAGTCTTTTAAATTGGTAGTGTCCATCTTGTGTGGAAAATGCTGTGGGTGGTCTTGAATCTTGTTCCAAAGGTATTTGATGGAAAGAGCTCGTCATGTCTAAAGTTGAGAAGTATTTTGCTCTGCCAAGTATATCAAGAACATCTTCTAGTCGTGTGAGCGGGAATTTATCATTGATTATTTTGTCGTTCAGTTTTCTGTAATCTACGACTAATCGCCATTTTTTTGTATTGTCTTCGCTTTTCTTTGGGACTAGTAATAGTGGTGCGTTGTATGGGCTAGTTGATGGTTCTATGATATCGCTGTCTATTAATTTTTGTACTTGGTTCTTTATCTCTTCCTGCTGTGTTTGCGGTAATCTGTAGTTTTTTATGTATACGGGAGTTGAGTCTTCTAGGTTAAGTTGTTGAGTGTAGAAATTGTTTGTTGTAATTTCTTCTCCTTCCAAGTGGAAAACTGTTTGATATTTTCGGAAGATGGTTTTAAGCTCTGCTTCTGTTTGTTCGTCTTGGTTGTCTAGTTTGAGTGTTGATATTAGTTTTCTGAATCGTTCATTGTTGGGACTTTTGGTGTTGTAGTTTGCTTTCATTATTGTGTAACTAGACAAGTTTTCTATTTTTGGTCGGATGTTTTTTACTGTTATTGTTCTATCTGTTGTATTAATTATTTTTACGTGGCATTTGCCTTTTGCTGGTGCGATGGAATTTGCCAAAAATACTCCGTTTGCAAGTTCTTGGTTTAGTATTACACTGTCTTCTTGAATATTTATGTTAATCGGTAATATTACTTCACACCTTGGCGGTATTGTGTGTGAGGTGTGTGGTGGTGGTTTGGTTGTTATAGGAAATATGTGTTCTTCTTCATTTATTATCATTGTTAGTGTGAAGGTTTCGTAGTCTATTTTGCACCTGTATTTGAGTAGAAAGTCTCTTCCTATGATTCCATTTGTTACGATTGGGAAATCTTCATTGACCATGTGGAAGTTTAATTCTGTTTTGGTTTTTCTTAGTGGGAATGTCAGTTTCAATGTTCCCAGTGAGTCTATTTTTTGTGTGGAAATTCCTGTTAGTTTACATGTGTTTTCTGTGTTGATCTCAAGGTTGTCATTGTTATTTGTTTTACAAAGTGATATGTCTGCTCCGGTATCAATGAGGAATGTTAAAGGCTTATTAAATTGGTTGCATTTCAGTGTGACGTAGTTTGTTAGATTCTCTGATATTAGGTAGATTCTTTGTTCACTTGTTACTGCTCCCCCGGAGGAATGTGATTGTCTTCCTCCGGGTCGCCCGAGTTTTCCTGAATATAATTGATGTGTGTAGGGCGACCATGGTTGTTGAAATTTTGGTTTCGGTTTGCATTGTTGTTGTACCTTGGGTTTTGGTTGAAGTTACTGTTGTTTTGGTTATAGTTCCTTTGGTTTTGATTTCTGTTATTGAAATTTGTGTTGGCAGTGTGATTGTTTGGTCTGCCGTTGTTGTATGCGTTGCGAGAATTCGTTTGATAGTTGTTCTGATTGTTTCTGGGGTTGTAGTTAGCTTGTTGGCTGTTGTTTCTGTAGTTGTTGTTGTTTCTAACACTGTTGTTGCTTTGGTATCTGTTGTTGTCTTGCTGATTAAAATTTCTGTAGTTTGCTCTATTTTGGTTGTTATTTCGATTGTTGCTGTTCCTGTTGATAAACATCACTCTTGCCCGTGTTTGTTTGTTGTCCTTTTCTAGTTCTAGGGCTAATTCGACTGCTTTATTAAAATTTGTTGGCATAGCTGCGAAAACGGTTTGTTTGTATACGTCGTTTAGTCCATTTTTAAATACGGTGAGACTGTATTGCTCGTTGAGTTTTGTAATTATATTTCGTTCTATAGTGGTTAGTTCGGAGCCGGCTTGAGCTGTTTGTAATTTGTTTAGCTCCGCTATTAGGTTAAGGATCTTGTTCTTGTACGTATTTATGTCTAGACTTCCTTGGACGAGGTATGATAGTTGGTTCTGGAGCTGGGGTATTGTGTTCGTACTCTTGTATCGTTCGTTCAGAAGTATAGTCAGTTCTTCAAACGTTTTTGGTATGTTATGGCCGATTGCCGTTCTAGTTGTGAGGCTCAGTTTTGCGTAGAATACGAATTCTAGCAGTTCTGTTTTGCCAGTAGCGTCCAATTTTTTGTATATTAGTTCTGTTATTTTCGTGAAAGTATCCAGGTCTCTATAGTTGCCTGTAAAGTTTGGTATGGCTTTCATCGCCGTTTCTATATTGAAGGAAGACATGTTTGTATTTTTGGGTATTTCTTCTGTATCGGTGTTAAAAGTGCTTAAATGTTATTATTACGTATTCTTGTTTATATATTTTTTCCTTTAATTTCTATTTGTGTATTGTAAAATTATGAGAAGAATACATTTACAATTCTTATCCTATTCTATTAGTTAAAATGTTGTTAAATATTTAGGAGCAAATATTTGGATCTGGCGATGGGGTCTCATCAGGGACGCAACTTTGGTGGTTAGCTGTTTGCGTAGCGCTTTGCTGTCTGTCATTAAGGTGGTGCCATTGTCATCGGTGCTTGGGTTGTCATCATTTCGAGGTCGTCAGTTCGTGGTCTGCAGGATCGCCATGTAATAGGTTTGGCCCTATAGGTGGTGTTATTGTCCGTCAGAGTCCGGGTGCTCTTTTGGATAGGCGGGAGCGCGCCGGGAATTCTGGCCACAAAGGCCGAAATGTTTTCTCGGAGAAATAAAACAAGCAGACAATGTCCGTCGCTAGATCTCTGCACGAGAAGTTGATTTTATTTTTCAAATTTTAGGTCTTATATACTAAATTTACAAACTGTTATACTACTGAGCATTTCCAATGCTCCGCCCGAATTTCCAATGTCGCGGAAGTGTGACCAATCAGCGTCACGGGACCTTTTCGGTCGATGCAGCACTTTTCCTCAAGTGCCATTGCCCTGCGGTAGGTGACATCACACAGAGTGCCGATCAGTGCAAGTTCCATATGTGGGACACTGCAATGCGGTCAGTGGTGTCGGATGGCACGCCGCTGGCTTAGCCACTTGAGTGTCGCTTGTGTCGTGCGCGCGGTGCTATTTGACACTTTGGCACATATGCGCTCGAGTGTAGCAAAAGTTATTAATGTTGGCATAAGTGGCTACGTGGTACCACTACACCACCAATGTAATAAACTTTTTTTTTAGCATATAGTATTAAATTATATAGTTTTGAATAGTATCGAGTAAGGTATGAAAGGGTGATTGACATAAACATGAAAATTATGTTTTTAAAAAATGAATAAATTGTTTTTATTAATAAGTATTTATTTATTTATGTTATGTTTGTTTGTTTTTTATTTACTTAATGTAAAATTCGTTTGTTGGAAAAAATGCTTGATATGGTGATTTTTATTTTAACTAGAAAGTTTCGGTTTCGGTTTCGGCCGAATATTAAAAAAAACCGAAACTCGGTTTCGGCCCAAAAAAGTGGTTTCGGTCGGACACTACTTAAATCCTTTCTACTACTAAATCTCTGATTTCAGGCAATGATTTAAAATTTAAAAAGCTTTCCTGAAAACTTTCCAGAATCTACTTTAGCTGTTATTATATTTGGCAACAGAAATGTATGCACGATTTCTTCTACTTTTTTCACTTACGTTGAATTTTCCTTTCTCAGAGTTTCAGTGAAATTATTCTAATAAATATCGAAATGAACGAAATGTACTAATACTGCCTATTCACATTAATTAGTATTTTGTTTCAATGCGATGGCGCTCGAACGTTATTGACAGCGGCCTAGTTAATTAACTAATTAATTAATTAATGTGCTTTACATCTGTTCGTGCCGGGCAATCGTACACGTGTCCACACACTGCGGCGGAGATAAATCTCGCGGGCATTATTACTCGTATTTTGTATGGCGCGCGCCGTACTCGCTAAACAATCGCCCTCATGCGAGGTACCTGAGACAATCGGCACGGCTAATTAGAATAATTGCAATTTGCAAATAGATTGCACAATGCGGCTGGCTACCGGCCCCGAACAACGTCGATGTGTGAGTGGGTGTAAGCACGCAGCATATGCAAAGTGGCCGGCAACCAATTGATTAATGCAAATTAAATAACAACAACAATAACGACCACAATTACACGCACAGATCCATACACAGGATACGGCAGCGCAGAGCAGAGCAGAGCAGAGCGGAGCCGAGCCGCAACCACTGAATGAATGGCAACAACATTGAAATATTCGTAATTAAGAATTGAATTAAACTTGGTCGAAATAATTTAGCATAAACCGTTGACAACAAAACCAGCAGCAGTTGATAATGGCTGGCCGGTGATAACGGTTGTTTGTGCACTCACACACCCGCACCGTCAATAACTCATTGCCAATAAAATACTAAATCATTACCAGAGAAAACCCATAAAGGGGATGAGGGACCGTTTCCGGTTACAATTAATGGTAAAATTATTCACAAAGTATTACTTCAAGGCTACAACCAGCCTTAAAAGTCAAATCAAAACATCAATTTTGAAGTCCAACAACAATGTTAGATATTCCGGTTGAAGCAGCTGGCCTCTTGCGTTGTTCTTCTAGTTCACGCTGTGTGACCATCGCTTCTGCTGCACCCAAAGCGTGCTCTGCGTCTTCGATTGAATCAGAAAAGTTCACAAAAGAGGTTCTCCTCATATCCTCACCTATGTACAAATATATGTGCAATGTACATATGTATGATTAAAAATAGCCATGGTTCTCCTCATATCCTCACCTATGTACAAATATATGTGCAATGTACATATGTATGATTAAAAATAGCCATGGTCTGTCATAATTTGCGAGAGGTAGTGGTCGACCACCCCGTGCCCGAGTTATGTTGCTTGTGTCTTTAGACTCAATTTCAATAAAAAAAAATAAAAAAAAAACAAACTTAAAATTTTGTATTTTTTATTTATTTATTTAAGAGAGGAATAATTATAAAATTTACTTTAAACTGTTCTCGTTGATGTGAGTCTTAAGACTAGTTTGTGAACGGAACGGCAGCCAATGTCTATTTCCCTAAAATCTTCGAACCAAACATAAACCGTAAGTGTGACATTTGCATCCATTTCAGAGGAGTTTGAAATTGTTGCTTAACCCTTTCGACCCCGAATTTGACCCTATGTCTCGATATTAATATTTGGTATTCAATTAATGAAACAATTGCCTAAGAAGCACACACGACATTTGAAGTCGCCACGCCTCTTTGTTAGAGTATTAGTGCTAGTTTACTTGTGAACAATTTTAGCTTAAAACGGGTTAAATAAATTTTGTGTCAATATTTTTTATTTACAGAATAATTATTTAATATTTTTGGAAAAATACAAAATTATCACTTTTTGATTTTATTTAAATATTATTAAAGAATCAAGGTTTTGATCAAACGCGCCCAATTCGTAGACTTCAATTAGAACACAAACTTTCCCTGATATCGCTGCAAATTATTGGAAATTATTTTGGGGATAACAGTAAAATTTTTATAATTTGCTTTGAATTGACTTTTTAAAATATTAATTTGTTGGTGCCTACTTCAATTAAACCCATAAATCAATCGTAGCTTTTGCTATAAGTTGGCAAATAGGCGAAGTTGCTCTCAGGCAACTTTGGGGTCGAAAGGGTTAAGTATTTACTATGTGTGATTTGTTTAGGATTGCTAGAGACATCGCTGACGTAACTTGCGCGACTCATTAACTTATGGACTCATTTCGCTTATTAGTGCGAACATCCACCTTCCCTTGCAAGACTCATTCTATCGCTATTCCAAACTCAGCTTTCTAAAGATATGTTTTCATTTGCTGCGTATTTAGTGTACACTTCTTAGGACCAAAGCATTGTCTGTATTCTACATCCACCATAGGAACATCTTTGTTCAATGCTTCGAAATGACTTCTTATTAAATATTTTTAAATGTTTCATAAGAACAAAATATGACCGGTCGATTGAGTTTTATAATTGGAAAAATAATTATATAATAATTATAAATTGGAAAAAATATCTTTCCGGAACGGACTCCTATTCGTGTTTTGTTGTATTCTATTCTCTTCCTTATTTTAGGAATATTCTTCCTTTTAAGTTCAATCGCTGCACACTAGGGTTGCCATGCTTCCCACAAGTTATGGAGTTCAGCGAAATTTCACTTTGTGTAGTAGTGCTTGTAGCACTCTCTGTCCTTATTAGAGTCCGTGGTAATTTCCCAAATTGTCTGCGTGCAGTTGGGGCCATATTTGCCATTATTGATGTGCGCACGTGTGTGCTTGTACATTCATAAATGTTTGCCTCTGTATGGGTCTGTAGTGTTGGCCAAATACTCACACGATTTGACCGGCGTATTATAATTGCAAATGTGCTTCACAAAATCTGCATAAACAAACTGGGCGCTGCTAATTTGTGGCTTGTGTGTCTGTGTGTGTGTGTGTGTGTGTGTCCGAGAGTGTGGCCCAAAGTGCGTTCATATGTAAATGTGTTTACGATGCTATCAATCAATTTGAAAACTTTCGGTTAATGAATGGGCGTGAAATTGCAGTTGTTGTTGTTGTATTATTAATCAGTTACCGTTGTTATCGCTGTGGTTGCTGTTGTTGCTCTTCTAGCGCAACTTGAAGTCAATTTGTATGTCGGATAAATCGTGTTTTGTGCTCGGCGGGCCTTCGCCAACGCTATCGACAACTGACACCCACTCACACGCATCGGTTTGCACCCGTTCATCCTACCATTCATCCATCTATCTTTTGGTCCTTTCATTGGAATTAATTGCCGCTGATAGTGTTGTTGATGCGTTGATATTATCCTCGGCTGTATGTAGGCATGTGAGGTGCGTTGCCGCCGCGGTTGTTGTGTTTGCTGTTGTTGCTATAATTGTTGTTTGTCTGTAAGTGGCCGCACTATTGTTGTAAGGACATGTTAATCGCCTTATTCACCACGAAGTGTTCCTGCTGCAGCTGCTTGTAAGTTATGTCGTGGCGCGTGTTGGTCGGTGTGTTGGTGTGCGCGAGCATATGTTTTCGGAATAATTGAATCGGCTGCTGTTGGCACTCTCTCACGCCAAATGGAGTGCTGTCGCTTTTATGAATGAGTTTATTATGTTAATTGTACATGATTATATTTAGATACTCGCACACTCAAGCGAAGCGAGTCGTAGGCGCATTTGCTGGTAATGATTCCTATTTTCAATCAAACAGCGTTAATGACAAAATAAGAATTGTGCTTCGGAGTTAAATAGGACTCCTAGTCGGTGCGATCAGAAAAAAGAAAATTGACATTGACAAACACATTAGTGTTTGTTTGACTTATAATTTGCTCGCTCCATCGCACTGAGGGCGAAATGATCAATCTAGCGGAACTTAATTCCAATTTTAAAACTTCGAATTGCACAATTTTGTTTTATTTGTACAAAATTGTACATTGTGTTACGCATTCAGGAGTCATTAATTGAGTTCTGCTAGATTGACCATTTCGCCCACAGAGCATCGGTTCGTTGGACCCACCGACAGGATGCGCGGTATCTGAAA
The DNA here is from genome assembly GCA_963668005.1 of Melieria crassipennis. Taxonomy (NCBI): domain Eukaryota; kingdom Metazoa; phylum Arthropoda; class Insecta; order Diptera; family Ulidiidae; genus Melieria; species Melieria crassipennis. The sequence continues at coordinate 81,200,779 of OY764961.1, read as the reverse complement.
CATGTTGCTACACTTTTTCTTGCTGAATACAAACTGCGATATTTAATTGCACGCATTGGAAAACCTTTGTGTTTTGGAATAGATATAGTAAAATAATATTTTTATTTATTTATTTTATTTTATTATACATATGTATAAAATAATATATTTTCCACTGTAATTAACATTTTTCCCCATTTTTTTCACACATCATTTTTTTTACTTAGCAACATATTTAATTTTAAATTAAATGCTAAATGTTGTTGTTTTTTCTAGCACAATTTTAGTAAAGAATTAAACCCTTCGCTGCATGACATTGCATATGTGTAATGTTAACTTCTCGTTGATCTGGGAACTATTCCATTCAGATTTTACAGCCGTTCATTCTTCAGTTATGTCTTTTATATTCAAGAATTTGATTTCTAACGGATTTTCGCGAATAACATTGACAGTATGTGCAAAAGAGAAAGAACAAACACCACGTATTTCGATTTGTTGAAATAATTTTTATTAATGGACTGTGTCAGTGGGTATTCAGTTCATTACTTAGTTTCGTATATAGCACCGTGCGACAGCATTTTTCACACCGGGAAAAATCCATATGTGCGTGAAACTAGAGATCAAATATAGTAATACTGCGTACTCAGTTTTTAATTTCTACATCCTTTGCCCTTTTAAAAGGACTTCAAAATTTTGAAGGGGATAAAAAATCAAAAAAATATTTAAAATACTTAACCTCATTATAATATGGCTATATGTATGTATATCAAATGAAAGAGGAAAGGTGCTTTGAAAATTTAAATCCTTTATATCCTTGAAAATTTACATAGAATTTTCTTGAAAAGTAAGTATGTTAAAACCTCAAATCTCCCTGATCACGTGTCAAAATTTTATTACTTGATTTCTGCGAATAGAGTCAAAATATGGAATGGTTTCGAAAAAAAACAAAATATTTGCATTACTTATCTACAAATGTAAATACAAATTATTTGAAATGTTTGAATTTTATGGTTTCTGTATTTATTTTACAGAAAGAAGAAAGCAATCAGAGTTTCTTCAGATGGCTCATCGTGTGAGTGGCCGTTGTTCAGTCCGATTCACGACATTCTTGGTAGCTTTAAAAATTGCCATACTAATCATTTAGTTGAAGACACCATTAGAAATATATAAATGTATTTGTTATTTTTGAAAACGTACACATTTTGTTGTTTTTTAATAGACGACCTCAGTTGCATTCAGACTCAAGCCACATCGCCACATCTTCACCTCCGCCCCACTTTCAGCTGCTACATCAGCCATCATCAGACAATATCAGCCAACATCAGTCAACGTCAGCGTCTTCACCTCCACTCCAACTTAATCCCACTGTATGATTGAATTAATTTTAATAAAAGTAATAATTAATTGACCAATCAAATTGTAATGTTTGGATCGGCATTGGCTTAATTATTTTCACATGATTGACTCATTTTAAAAAAATTTGCCGGAATATTCATTTAGTTTTTTGCTTTTGAGGTGATTGATTCACCTTGTGTAAGGCATTAAGTTTAAATTTTGACGTGGTTGATTCACTTTGTGTTAGGCATAAAGCTTAAAGGGCATAAAGCTTAGGTATAAAAATTTTCGAATCGAAGCAAGCAGGAAGTATTTCCAAGGATGTTTCAAAATGCTTAGTTAAATGCCAAGTCGAAAGCTGCAAAAATCAAAAGGCCATAACAACAGATTACGAATTTTTTAATTTCGTCCATGGGTTGAATTTAGAGACTAATAAAGATTACTCATAGTCTTTGCGAAAGTAATTTTTCAGATTCTGATTTGAGAATAAAGTTGCAGTCTGCAGCTGAAATCGAAAACACGCGCTGAAGAACGCTGAATCAAGACCAACCTGAAAATTCCTTTTCAGTTTTGCGGCAAAAGGTTGGAATTAATATAAATGGCTATAGTAAAAGTATTTAAATTCCAAGTAGGGGACTTACGTGGCTGTGAAAAAGAAGAAGTAAATGGTACTAAACTATTTACGGATGCCATACTTGAGTAGAGCAAAAAAGGAAATAACGTTTTAGATGAAATTGGTCGACACACTTCAAGTGAATGGAACAAAAGGCAGAAGCAACCATATTGTAAGCCATTTGAGAATTTGTTGTAATAATTATTAAAATTTTTTTAAACTTTCAAATCCGAATGCTCATGCCGAGCGAATACAAGCTCTAAGAAATCAATCCTCTGTAACAGGTAACCAAATGGTGGGCAGAAGCAGGCCAACAATTCCTGGGAAATCATAATTAAAATATAGAAAGACTTGAAAATCCTCTGCTGTGGGTAGGACATCATGCTTCAGTCCAAAGATTGATCAACCAGTGCCATCGCTTCAAAGTCACGTTTTGTACGCTCTCTTAAGCTAAATGAACGAGAGATGCGACATATCCTTAAGTAAGTGCAGCGAAATCCTAAATTGAAATCGTCCGAGTTGCCTAGAGATGCCCCGATAGGCTCCTGAAGACTAGTTGCAGTGATGCTGATTGCAAAATCCTTAAAAAGTTGACATCGCGTGAAGACACATTCGCAAACGACCACACAAGCACCAGAATTCCGGAAAAGGACATTTTTTCGGACGAGTATAAATTCCGCATGCTTGGTCTTGTTTTTGCTTTGAATATCGATCCAATTTGAAGCAATGTGTTGCAAGCTTGGACAATTTTTTCAACTTCCAGCAGAAAAACGATACAAAATATACCACTGAAATATACTTTGGTCACTATATATGTTAATGTGTTGAAACAGTAAGAGTCATGAATCCCAATCACCTGATCTCGCTCCATTTAGGCACCTCTGGGATTGATTGAAGCGTCGAATTTGCAAACATGAAATTCATTCCAAGGATATGCCAAAGGATGTCATTCTAGAGAAATGCGGTAAAACTATGCCTGAACAGACAGAAAACCTCGTCAATTCTATTCAAAAGTTCGCAAATATTTGCTTTTCTTAGTTATTCTCTTAATGGTCTAAGCCACTGCTATGCTAGCAAGCAGCTTTTAATCGATTTAAGGGAATTACTTTTAAATTAGTCGCATATTAAATTCAACAAATCTCTACATTATTAAAATTAGATCCTCAGGTGAATTTTCCACTTGCTTTACACATTGTTGGTGTTCCTTTGCACGTAGACAGACACATACATACCTTTCTACATGCCATTCCTTGGGCATTGGATATTCATTTTTGGCAAAGTGACATTTTGCATTTTGCTTTTGTTTACATTGCGGCTTGCGCCAATGTTTACACAAGATGCTGCAGCAGATTTTGTTGACTTGTTTTCTTACCAATAAAAAGCAGATTATCCTCATAGTTGAATTTAATTAAGTTCGCACAAGTTTTAATATGCAAACTCAATGCATGTATTTATGCACAAATTGCGAGTAATTTTTTAACTTAACTAGTAAAATAGGATTTTAACATTATTTTATTTAAAAGGATTTTAGTATGAAAAAGTCTTGATTACATAAATTAGACTGAAGTTTACATTTTTTCCCGGTGCTATTATTTTCAGAAATTCCTGTACCCACGTCCAGGACACGATTGATATGGAAAAGTATTTCTATACCTACTTTTGATTGTTATCTCAATCCACCACACAAATCAATGTTGCTCTGACGTTTAAACGGGCTGTCCTTCAACCTGTTGATTCACCAGACTCTGTAAGAAGCTGAGATCCGAATGAAAATAGATGTGATCCGGTATAATCGACTCACTGTTATTTTTGGTTGCAAAATTACTTTCGCTGCGACCAAAAGTATTTTGAGTTAGATTCCAATTTTCGTGCGAGAGAAAGTGTAAACGGGGATATTAAAATTCAATAAACTCTTTATCCGATTAAGCCGAAAAGAAATACTGATAATAATAGCAAGTAAACTTAATACAATGTTTTATATTTTTTGTTATCCCCCTAGAGGCGGTTTCACTTTAACCACTTCTAGAAATCCTTTTCGACACACAATCGTAAACTGAGTGCTGGGTGCGGGTTTAGGATGCGAAATTTGCCTTATAGTGATTTTGATATTAAAAATGAAAGCTTGAGAAGTAAGTAAAAGTTTGGACTGAGGGTCTCAGAGCTAATTATGCTGTTAATGAATGATCAATAGGGCGCTTTTAGACCTCAAAGTGGCTGATAGCACAAAAAATCGTACGCAGAATCCCATACTTGTGATAAGTCCTATCAGTTAGAGTCCTTAAACTGTCGAAGAAGAAGTTATCCAAATGAGTTCTTCTGAAGGAGAGTAAAAAACAATTGCAGAAATGTTGAGTACAGTTCTTGTTCTTCCTCGTCCATACAATTCCTGCAGGGATCTTTACTGCAACAGTCGTCGTTCTCAGCCGGTCTCTCTGGAGTGAGAGAAGTTCTTTAGACTGACGGAAATTTGGAGACTTAGAGGCACCAAAACTTTTCATGCAAGAAAGCTTGTAATGCTTTCAGCTCATTTGAAGAAAACTTAAGAGAGCAAACAAAGTTTGCTACTAAGAATTAATTGGGAATTTGTTGCTTTAAATGTGTTATCAACTTGAATGTTTGCAAACATGGATCAAAGCTGAATTAAGGAAACTGTTTTATTTTAGATACTTGCAATAAATGTAGATCACTAAATAGTAAAAATGTGAAAGAAGTTGGAGCTCCACTTTCTAATTGCTGAAGATTGACTGGGAGTATTGATTTATGCAAAAGTTGTAGAGATGAAGACGACGTGGGGAGAACATCATTAACAGATAATCGCTAACAAATGAGTATAAATAATTTGAAAAATCTGCGGAATCGTGGCCAAAGTCAGGTTCATTTTGAATATTTATGTATGTATGTATGTATGGATTTTTCGTTTAATTCATCGACGGTGCGATTCCCTAAAGTCAGAGTTAACGTGCCCGAATTTTGTTACCGCATGAAGCGGCTTTCGGTGATTTTTGTCATTTGCGCTCCAATTAAGCCGCGGCCACAGGCTGTGCGCTGAGAAAGAGAGCGTGCGGATGTGGGATTTATATTGAATGAAAGTAACACTGCAATGGAAGGACGCGTGTGAGCTTAGCGCGAATCCTATTTCCCTCATGACGTTTGCTGAAAGTTACTTGCCACACGAGGTTACAAGTCGGCTGGGCGTATGCAAATTTCCATTCATGCGATTTGCAACACATATCCGCCCACAGTTACACACACACACACATACGAGTACTTGTATATGTGAGCTTGTGTGGTTGACCAGAATGTCAATGTTTGGCATTTGATCACGTACTGTTAATGGACCAGAATTTGTAGCAGATCGAAGGGATTACTGGCAGTTGGGCCATATGCAAATATATATGTATATGTATGCATATATGTATGTATGTATATCAATGCATGTGCGAGCGTTTGTATTACTGTAGTTGCGAGTCAAGTGATTTTATGCAATTGGAATTCTATAAATTATCCATTTGAAACCAATTCAATTGTTTTGATTTTCCCGTAAGCTGCATAAACGCTTAAGGGGCACAACTAGTTTGAAATTTTGAAAATTTCGATTCTTTTGTTTTTGCATTTTTCGATAATTTATACCTTTAAAAATAACATATTAAAATCTTAAGTGAAAATCTTAAATAGTTTCTGAGTTACAGCCTTCTACATAGCAGCTTCTCATTATTTAGAATGGCGAATTACTTGACGGCCGTACCTGAGTTATTGTTAAACGCGTTTTTCTCAAAACTACATTTTTCAAATTTGCTGCAGCTGTAATTTGATAACAAATCATCCGATCGACTTGGGTCTTTTTTTAGCTTATTGTGTATTTGTTTTTCCATACAATGACCCTCCAGTTTAATGATAGGATGAAAAGTATAATTATGCCAGGCCAGAAACCATCAGATTTTTCAGCAAAATTTGAATTTTTTGTTCAAAAAACCGCCATTTTGTTGCATTTTATTATTTTTTTACAACCGAGGGTCATTGTATAGGAAATATAACCTAGTTAAGTAAAATTTTTGGTTTTTTTGATTTCAGGCACTGCGAAGGCTACAATCACTGCAGCAGTGGGAGAAAGTTTTTTTTTTGAAGACTCAGGAGATGGCGGATAACTTGCTGAAAATCGAATATTTTCATTTGAAAAAATTACTTTGCATTCATTATTTATGCATAAATATATCTGCAAAATTTTAAAACATTCGATGCAATACTTCACAAAATTCAAAATCTCTCAAAAATCTCCTTTTTTCAGGCGGTCAAACTAGTTGTGCCCCTTAAGGGGGAAAGCCACTGTGACGGGTAAAAAAATTAGTGATTTTAAACATTTTTTTTGACCGAGTAAATATAGGAATTTTTGGATCGGGTTTTTTTTATTTTATTAAGCAGACATCTAATAATATTTCCACAAATTTTTATTAAAAAATATTAAATAGGTTAAACAATAGAGATGATCCCGTAGCGCTTGAAAAAAAATTCCCCCTCCATGGCGGCATCGATTTCTCAAAAACCCGTACTCAGAAAAACAAAAATAAAATTTTATTGTAATCTGTATGAATGTAGCTATCTTTGTGCGTAGCCGTTTTTTTTAATTTTGATTTTTCACAAAATGGCGACCGATTGAAAATATTTCCATGTTTTCGACCTTGTTTTTTTGGTTTTGAGACAGTTTAAAAAATAGTAAAAAACAAAATTTTCCAAATCGGCTACGCTTAACCTTAACCACTACTAAGACGAACAAAACAAAAAAAAATTAGAAATCGGTTCATAATTGTTCGAGTTATTGATGCCGCCAGTTCAAAAAAAGTCGTTTCGAGAAAAACGCGTTTAAAGTTTTGAGTCCATTTCTCTCGTAATGAAATCATGTATCTTTTAAAATTTTCATACGTGTGTTAAACTATCGAGTCTTTGAAATTTTGACTTGAAATTTTGTACACATATTTTTGAATATATAAGCTTTGATTTAAAACAAAAAATAAAAAAAAAAAAATTTTTTTTACCCGTCACAGTGGCTTTCCCCCTTAAAATGGCAGCGTGGCAAAACTGCGAAAACTCTCTTCAAATAGTTGCCAGCCAAATGGAAATTCGGGATTACGGTTATTTTTATTGCAATACAGTTTCTTACTTTTTAGGCCCTTTGACAAAAGGAGATTTACCGCTCCGGCCAGTATTTGGTTTTAGCAGATTTCTGCTTAAGCGCCACACATCAAATGCACAAATGCACCCACAAAACCCATAAAGTCGATCGTATCCATTTACAATGTGCACATCTTTCCATTGCGTTGCAGAAATGTGTACATTTGCTTTCAAAAATCCACTTTTCATGCTGCCAATTGCTCACGTGGAACTGTGAGTTTGGTTGCAATCATTTAGATCATTTACATTGTTGGTGTATTAATACGCAACTTTTCGAAAACTCAGCTGCGTTCTCCCGCCCCCACCGCTGTCACTTTGACTTCACTCTCGACTTCTTGTTGAACTTCCACTTGCACTCAGCTCTGCCACTGTCATTGCCGCTGTGCCTCATTGGTGAATTCTATTACCGAAAAACTTTCAGTTTTTCCTCCTTCCCGCTCTGCATGCGACTCGGAGTCCTTCCTGTTGACTGCACTGATTTCGTGTGCGTTTCGCCATAAATCGAGTTATGGGAATTGTTCGGGTTCCATGCAGCCATCCTTGTCTGGCCTGGCCTGGCCCGGCCCGGCGTTGCGATGCCGTGTTGAGCCAAAGTAAATCAATGCGATTCTATTTCGATTTGAAAATTGGAAATATTAAATTTATGCTTCTAATTAGTGCTGTAATACTTGGGAGATTTCGATAGCAATTAAGAATTCCGAGTTGTGTCAGCGTAGCAGTGAAGGAGAACCGGTGCTGGCTGGAGCAGCGTAACTCATAAAAATTCATACTTTGTTGGCACACTGTCGATGTACACCGGATATGGAATATGTCTGTGGGTTGGCAATTATTTGATTATGAAAAAGTGTGTATTTGCAATAGATTTGCCATTTCTAATTGCCAAATTGTTTAATAGGAAAAGTTTTGCAATTTATTTCGCAATATTTTTGCCCAACAACATGATAGGGGAATGAAAAACCGTAACCGTAAAAAAAGTAAATTACAACGAACCTTACAAAGACAGACATTATTTTTGGAATATCAATTTCAATAAATATTAGCCGTACTAAGCACCTTCAGATCACTTCTACTGTTATCACTTACATTTCAATTTTATTTTATTCGATTTTATTTTAGATTTTATATTTTATAATTTATATCTTTAATTTGTAATTTTTTAATTTTAAATTTTAATTTGATACATATTTACAATTTTAGTTTTTTATTTTGTAATTTTTAATTTTTAAAATTTATTTAATATTTATTATTTTCTATTTTCTATTTTTTACTTTTTATTTTTTATTTTCTATTTTCTATTTTCTATTTTTTATATTCTATTTTCCATTTTCTATCTTATATTTTCTATTTTCTATTTTTTATTTTTTATTTTCTATTTTCTATTTTTTTTTATTTCTATTTTCTATTCTCTATTTTCAATTTTCTACTTTCTATTTTTTATTTTCTATGTTTTATTTTCTATTTTCGATTTTTTTTTATTTCTATTTTCTATTCTCTATTTTCTATTTTCTACTTTCTATTTTCTATGTTTTATTTTCTATTTTCGATTTTTTTTTTCTATTTTCTATTTTCTATCTTCTATTTTCTATTTTCTATTTGCTAATTTCTATTTTCTATTTTCTATTTTCTATTTTCAATTGTCAATTTTCAATTTTCTATTTTCAATTTTCAGTTTTCAATTTTAAATTTAAAATTTAAAATTTAAAATTTTCTATTTTCTATTTTCTATTTTCTATCTTATATTTTCTATTTTCTATTTTCTATTTTCTATTTTCCATTTTCCATGTTCTATTTTCTATTTTCTATTTTCTATTTTATTTTATTTTATTTTATTATATTTTATTTTATTTTATTATATTTTATTTTATTTTATTTTTTTTATTTTATTTTATTTGTTACGATTTATTTAACTCCTTTAGGGTTACATATTACATATCGGTTGTTTAACAACAAGATACATAAAACTATTGCAGGTACATGATATTATTTTAAACATATATACAATTTAACTTTCTATACTTAAAAACGAACGAACAATTGACGTTGTTGACAATATAACAGATTTTTGTATAGTCAAAAATTTGTCCGCTAATTGAAGCCTCTCCAGTGTCGTCATTAATGTTTTGGGCACTACCCCTGTCGATGAAATGATGATTGGTACAATCACTACCTTGTCAAGTTGCCACATCTGTTTCAATTCTTGGGCCAGTTGCTGATATTTCCTGCTTTTTTCCGCGATACAGTCCTGTAGGTTGTGTGTGTTGGGAACTCCGATGTCAATTAGATGTGCGTTATTTGTCACCTTTTCGAGCAGGATAACATCTGGTCTGTTGTGCGGGACACTCCTATCCGTCAATACTGTGCGATCCCAGTAAATCTTGAACTCGTCATTTTCTAGCACTGCACTGGGCGTATATTTATAATATGGTAGTTCTTCTGTTAGCAGCTTGGTGCGTATTGCAAGGCTTTGGTGCACTATTTTTGCAACGTTGTTATGGCGCGTCAAGTATTCGGTGGCCGCTAACATTACACATGCTCCAGTGATGTGATGTATCGTTTCCGGTTGTTGTTGGCATTTCCGGCATTTGTCGTTGTTAATTTCGGCGCGTGCAATATATTTTAAGTAATTTCTGGTTGCAATAACCTGGTCCTGGATCGCGAGCATGAGTCCTTCAGTTTCCGCATAGATGCCAGCTTGTTTGAGCCACAGATTTGAGGCGGGGCCGTCGATATCGGCTTGACTTAAGGCATGTGGATGTCTGCCATGCAACGATTTCATCTTCCATTCTTCCAATAACTTGTCGATGCGCATGATGTCTGTTACTTCGTCTTGGGGCGTCGCATTTTTTAGGTTCAGTGGCGTATATTTGTCATCGGCTTTGCATACCGCTATGTGTAACGCAGTGTCCTGTTGTAGAAAATATCGGCGCAAGTTTGAGATTTGCTTTTTGCAAAGATGCTGAATGTCTATTAATCCACGGCCTCCTAAGCTTCTGGGTAGGTATATTCGCTCGATTGCTGACTTTGGGTGGTGTGCTCCATACTTTGTAAGCAAAGTGCGCGTCGCTCTCTTGACGCTTTCCAATTCCGTGTCGGACCATTTCAATATTCCGAACGTATATGTTAGCACCGGAACAGCATACGTGTTTATTGCTTTAAACAAGTTTTTCCCGTTAAGGCGCGATTTTAAGAGAGCCTTAATTCTGTGCAGAAAGCAGTCCGTAACATTTCGTATCACGCTATTATGATGGATTCTCCTTGTTTGCATGATGCCTAAATATTTGTAGGCATCATCAGCATCCATTGCGTTTATAGTTTCGTTACTTGCTAACGGAAACTCTCGCAGGACGACTTTTCCGCTCTCAACACTAAGCCGTTTGCATTTGTCCAATCCAAATGACATACATATGTCTCGGGAAAAATCTTCTGTAATTTGAAGCAGTTCATTTATGTGACGTTCAGATCCTGCGTACAATTTGATGTCATCCATATAAAGGAGGTGTGTGATTTTGTGAGGGCTTGCATCAGCACTTTTCACATTAAACCCGAGTTTAGTTGCATTTAGTAGAGAGGAAAGCGGATTAAGTGCAAGACAGAACCATAAGGGACTTAGACTATCACCTTGCAGTATGCCTCTTCTAATATGTATTGGGGAAGACTTCAGAAGGCCCTTGTTAGTTCTCAAATTTAGTGTTATTTCCCAAGTATTCGCTAAATACCGTAAGATATTTATAATATTTGGTGCTATTTTATAGATTTTTAACACTTCTAGGAGCCATGAATGCGGTACACTATCATAAGCTTTTTTATAGTCAATATACGCTGTAAATATATTCCTTTGCTTATGATAAGCTTGCTCCATTACAACCGAGTCTATCAGCAGCTGTTCTTTACAGCCTTGTGCCTGCTTTACGCACCCCTTTTGCTCGATCGCCAAGATTTTATGCGTCTCTAAGTGCCGATAAACCTTATTTGCTATGCACGATGTCAATAATTTGTAAAGCGTACACAAACACGTAATAGGTCGATATTTTGCTGGGTCTTTAGTGTTATTTTTGTCCTTCGGTAGCAGGTATGTTTGTCCTTTGGTTAAAAACTTCGGTACTTGTGAGGTATCTTGGAGAAATATTGTGTAGAACCTTGCCATATATACATGAGTGCAAGTGAGTTTTTTGATCCAGAAGTTATGGATATTGTCAGGCCCTGTGGCTTTCCAGTTGTGTGCCTTTTTGATGGCATCACTTACATCTTTCTCTACAAGTGTGATATTTTCCATAACATTAATTTTTTCCGCATGTTTATATTGATTACTAATCCACGTAGCGTTTGCCGCATGCTCACCAGCTTGACCCCATATTGCTTTCCAGAAGCTTTCAATATTCTTTATCTCAGGCACTTCATCGTTTGCGCTTGTATCTTCCTCCCGCAGCCGTCTATAAAAATTCTTTTCACTCCTCTGAAATGTTGTATTCGCTTCCCTCCGTTTTTCAGACAAAGTGTATCTACGCAGCCGATTTGCCTTTAACTGCAGTTTTTGTCGCAATGTATCGCGTAGGAGCTCAGCAGTGTTGTTTGGTGGATCATGTTTCGAGTGAAATTTGTAGTTCACTTTGATCTCCTCAAACCACTTGACCACTTTTGCACTCCTGTTTCCTGCAATATATTGAGTCAGGCGCCCAAGGTGGGCCCGAAGATCTTCGACTTGGCGTATGAGTCTTTGTTTCCAGGCTGGTGTAACGTTCCGTGTGCGTGAGGTGGATGCATTCTGTCGTTTAATCTTCCCGCCTACAAAACGTACAATTGCAACAGCTGCAGCATAAATCGATGTTTGTAATTTGTCAAAAGTATCGACATTTGCTTCGAGATATATTGGCAGTATTTGGCTATTCATACAATTAGCTGCTATCGCTATTGCTCTTGTCGAGCTCTGTTTCGGGACAGGTGGCCGAAGTAGTGGATCAGTTCCATCAAATTCATTTATTGCAGCTTGAAACTCGAAATTAAGCTTTGTATATAGTTCGTTGGTGTCAGTTTGATTATTCTGTGCTGGTCCATTTTGTAAATCAGGTTGTCGATTGTCTAGTGTCTCATTCGGTCTTTCACTTGCCGTTGTTGATGCCAAGTTGTCATTGGAATTACTTTGATTTGCATCTTCTTGTTGATACATACGTTCTCGTTCTATATCTTTAGCCACTTCTTGCTTTATTTCCGCCAGTCTGCGCGCCGGTATGTACTTATTTCTAATAATTGCGCTTCGCTGGTCGCCTATTCGTTGCGCATTGACATTTATAGTTGGGAATGCTTGTTGAAAGGCTTCAAGTAGCCGTGGTCTATATCCGCTAGTTTTCGTCTCATTTTGGGTTATCTTGTAGTAGCTCCGCATGATAAGTTCATTCATTTCTACTGTCCATTTCATGCGTTGCGTGGGGGATACAGCTCTGGTGGTTAATGGCTCAACCATTAAAACACTTGTTGCTGTTTGAGAATTTGCCAAATTAGTTGCATTTTCGTCAGTGAATTGATCAGGCTGCAGTGTCCCGCGCCGTCCCTGACCGTTACGACGCTCGTCCGAGGCTTCCTGTGTAGTGATAGGAACCGTTTTGCACTCAGAAGGGTGGTTAGCCCTCTCTGAGGTATTGGCTGTGATTCGCGTGTTTGCCGAGCACGAAAAGAGTTCATTCTTCTCACTGCGATTCCAGTTTTGGTCCGCGGGTGGTATTTTATTTCCCACCTACCCTGTATATCTACCGAGCATTCCCCTATCCGCCACCTGGGGACGCGTCCGATGGGAGACTGGAAAACTCCGCACGGATTATTTTATTTTATTTTATTTTATTTTATTTTATTTTATTTTATTTTATTTTATTTTATTTTATTTTATTATATCTTATTTTATTTTATTTTATTTTATTATATTTTATTTTATTTTATTTTATTTTATTTTATTTTATTTTATTTTATTTTATTTTATTTTATTTTATTTTATTTTATTTTATTTTATTTTTTTTAGTTCACTTGTATCTGTAAATATCTCAACTCCAAATAATGTTTTCGACTTTTCTGTTTAAAAAACGCGTGTAAGCAATTTTATTGAGCTGTTTACAACGTCAACGAATAAGAAAACACTGCAGGATCCAGCGAAGAACAGTTGGAAACTCGCCTAACCTTCATGCTGCGGCTGCAGTAAGGAGCCTCCCCCTGCATGTATGCAACATCATTTTATTGCAACAGCTTTATGCTGGAAGTAAATCGCGTTGTACACTTGGCATAGCATGCAGAAATACAATACGAATTAAAAAAGTAAAGAAGTGCCCTGCAGCCACTTGTAACCAGAAAAGTACGAGTTTTACTGGCGCGGGTTGTTCTCGCGGGTGGGACACTAAATTGAACGTATATGACAAAATGTAGGGACAAATAATTTGTGCATTCACCAAGATGACTGCAAAGTTCACGACTTTTTAGAGTTCAATAGCTCTGCAATATGGAAGCTAATAGCTCATAGATGTTCGCTCGGCGTTCGGACTCGGCAGTATACACATACAGGTTGTTATTAATAGTTATGCCCAAACGGGCACAACTATTAGGGAGAATTGTTCTCTTTGTTCTAGTGGCATCGCTGTCATTCTTTTAGGTTTATGTTTCGACACAGTAATTATAGAACGTTACACCATTCAATTAACCCGCAATTAAGGTATCAAAATATGGTATAAAGTCGTTCATGCAACATAGGTGATTTAAAGAAGCTCGACTGGCATACTTTAACGTTTAATCTTTAAAAAAAATATTTACTTTTAAGCAGTTTTATAACTGGTTCCCTTGCAACTATATCGATAACCAGTTGAAAGGGTCAAATTACTTCCCGATGTGCTGCAGGGGTTTCCATGTATATGTATGGATGTGTGTGTGCGTTTAAAATCCAAATAAAAACGCCGTTTCGAACATTTGAAAGCGCCTTCAAGCTAGTTGTATATGTTTTTTAAGCTGTTTTTTTGGTACACTTTTTTGCGCAAAATTTATTGCACTATTTTACTAATGTTTGGAACGTGAATTGCATAAAAGGGCAACAACGGCGACGACTGACTGCTGCGGCCATGGCCGGCGCAGCGGAAAGTGCAACGACAGTCGTTGGCGGCGGGCAGCAACAACAATGTAAGGCAACAACGTGGACGACAGCGACCAGTGCCGCACAGTTAGCAGACAAGAGCGTCGAAAGCCGGCGTACCACGGACGCATGCGGAAACGCAGCGCCTGTCGTAATTCAGAAAGAAAATCAACGGACAATGCCAGCCTGCGTAGGCACCCAAAACATTTTCGACGCTTCCGGCACTTGTGCGGCACGCAGGCGGGACACATGTATGTAAATATTCATGGGCGGCACATGTGTGTGTGTGTGTGTGTGTTTATGCGCACATGTGTTCGTGTGTGTGCGCGCGAAATAAGCGCTGTGTAATGCGCGAAAATGTGATACGCCGGCAAGCGGAAGGCGCAAGGCGGAAAGCGACGAAATACGCAAACGGCGGACTGGTTTATGCTTCGCACGCTACACTTTGCATAATTAATGCGCGCAGACGAGCAGCGACACAACCACGCGCAGTCACGCACCCAGCAGCCACCGGCCAGACGGTCGACAGCGGCATGGGTCAGCCAGTCAGTGGCGTTGACTGCGATTTTTGAGCAAGTAAAATGCGCTCCATTCCATTCCATTTCGGTGTTTTTCGTTTCTCGTTTGCAGTTTTTGCTCTGCCAGAATGTCCTTGACGGGATGCGGCACCGCCGTTCGCGCCATTATTATTATTAAACCTCAATTTTAATACAATTTTATTCGTCCCCGTGCTGTAGTTGCGAGCAGAAATTAAATTTAAAATATTTGTCTAATGACCCGGCGCCGCAGTCGTCTCTGCTCGGAAGTGCGTATTGTCAATTTAAATGCAAAAGTTTAGCATCGGCATTTGCACGGCATACAAATTCGCCATTAAATATCAGGAATGCAGCGAAAGCGGTTGTGAATAGGCCGGTGCTGAGACCCGACACAACGTCTCTACTCACTTGCGTGTGTGTGTGTGTGTGTGTGTGCGTGTGCCGAGATGTATGTTCCGCACATGTGTGCCATTCACTTCGCTGGCGGGTGGTGGCGGGCCGTGTTCCCAATTTGCGGGGCATTTGTCGCATGGGGCACGCGCGTCGCTGACATCCGCCCAACTCGTCGGTTCGACAAAAATGCCATTTGCCAGAATGCTTTGCGTGCATTAAGGCGCGAAAAGGCTCCACCGCCCCCATTTCGACAAATCTCATTAGTTGCGGCAAGTTGTTGGCATGTGTACTATAATTAGTGCAAATGTATGCGGCATTTAGTAAATTTATAAATGCTTATATCTGCGCGCTTTAAATGAGGTGAGTCGAGCGGAATTTCTTGCCTTTCTGGTTATTTTTGGTTTTTTAACTGCAAGGATGGTAGAATCCATTGCAACGGGTGGTTGCTATTGGGTTTTATACATTCACATCCCAATCTTATGGCTGAACATTTTCACACCCACCGACATTCGACCTATCTCGACTCTTGGCCTTGGTAGCCTTCTTCTCTTCTGAAGTGACCACAATTATTGCGAAAAGACCATTTCGAGCCCTTTTTGTGGTTTAAGTATTAGTGCCTTAACACGCTGTTGAGTGGAGCAGGACATATGCAAAATTCTCCAGCACTGCCCGTCTCCACCTTCCCACTTTTCTCTTCACTCCTATTGGCCATTCTTAATGACATGCTTCTTCTTTTATTTTGTGTCCTCTGATTCTTCGCACTGGCTACGAAAATAAAAACCCATAACAATAATGATAATGTGGCAACATTGCGCGTTGTCAGGGCCGGATATGCAATGAATTTTTGCGGATTCACGGATAATAAAATAAAAATCATCATCTACAGTTTATGCTGAACTCGTTGTTGTTATACTTACTTGTTAATACCGTCATTGTTGTTGTATTATAATTATCTTTCCTTTTCTTGCTTACGTTTCGCCGCGTGTTGGGCTTCGTTGCAGCGTCGTTGTAAATTATGTTCTGGCGCTATAAAATATATTGTTGCAGTCAGTGGCGCACAAGGGACTTTATTTTGGGGGAGCTCAATACGAATTGAAACCATTTGAGGTTGCAACCCGCTTCCCCTTGCGTGCATCACTGGTCGCAGTTGCGGACAAGGGGGGGTATGACGCTCACCGGCAAACAGTGTGCGGTGCTTAAGTGGGCAATGAGCCAAATATCAAGTACGAAAAAATTGTGTACAATGAACTGTTAAGACACGACGAATGTCGCCGTTCCAATGCAGAAGAAGAGAACGAAGGACGCACACAAAATCGATGCTGGACGTTGGAATTAATTTTCGGTAAAAGCGAAAGCGGACGTGCAGTGCTCAAGTGACACAATTTCGTGTTTTATAGCCGAAATAATCGATTTATTGAAGCGATGAATTTCGGCTTTTGCTTTATTTATAAGCCACTGGTAAGTGTGCTGTGCATTTTTACTTTAACTCAATTGAGCAGCACTTGAAAAACACTCGTAAGCAAATAAACAGTTGAAATAAAACAACGAATGATTGCTTCTTTACGCCGAGTGCAGTTTCATCTTTACAGGTTTCATAAGTATTGATTTCGATCCAGCCGTGACTTGCATGACGCGTGTATTGCGCATTTGCTGAACCACTACAAAGATTGATTTTTATTTATGCGATTTTTATGCATTGACATGAATAATTTAAGACAACAATTTTAAGAGAATGTAATTTTTTTTTAATGCTTGCAAAATCATTGCATGTCGGAATCAACGCACTTTCGGAAATAAATAGAATCAAAGAATGCTGATCACGACAGCGAATGGCGTTGATGTTTGCATGCCAACTTAATATGTCGTCACGCAACACATTTTGTAGGCGATATCGCTCATCGCATTCGTGGGATTTTTAACTGAACCATGAAAACATTTTGATTTTCACATACCGCGGCGACAGGAATCGAATCTGCTTTGTCGGTGTACAGGAAAAAACGTAGTTCACCGATGGTGCCAATTTTTAGGTGAATGAACAAGGAAGGAAGGAAAAAAAGGGATATAACATGAGACAAATTACACTACTCGACAAAAAATGGGTTCATCGCGTGCTCCTTAAAACAAAAGTATTTTTCAGACTAATCTTCGGCTGCTGAACACGAAACTGAAAATAAAAAAATTTTCTTAAGAAGTGTTTTCGAAAAATCTTCGAAAAACACTTTTTTCCCTCTTATTTCAGTTATTTCGTAAACCAACCATCCGACTAACACAAGTGGTACCAAGGGCCAAATATGTCAGGTATGCAAAACATAAATGTTTTGGATCTCAGTCTGTAGATTCATACATCTAATTTTTTTCTATTTCAAAGTTCTGAAAGTTCAAAATAGAAAATTTAGTTAAAAGGAGACAATTTTCCTCTTTCATTTGATACCCATATCTTCATCATTGCACAATCGCAAATATTTAAAAAAGATTTTAAAGATAAGATAAGATTAAGATTTTAAAGCTAAATAGAATAAATAAATTGAAAATATGGTAAACAAATTTTTAACCCCAATTTTGCAAAATTTACCTTAAATGCCCATGGTAGTCATTTTCAGCAAAAGTGAATTTTTTTCTTTCTTCTTCTTATTGATAAATAGACAAATATGCATCTTCAACTGCGAAATATGAAAATTTCAAATAATTGCAAACATTTCGAAAATAATTATCATAGGAGGCTGTGACGATTCGCAAGTTTTTCATTCCAAAATTCACAAACTCAAATTTTCAATGACAAATGAAATAATGAAAAATAATTACAATAGGCCCAAGTTTTTAATTTCAAAGTTCGCGAACTCTAATTTTCAACGACAAATTTGATCAAATAACGACAAATCTGAGTATTCTTATGTTGTATCAACACGTGAAGAATTTAGTGTGTTCGCTGATTTGAAAAGAGAAGCATGGCTACAAAAAATTTACCGTCGGAAGAAATAATTAAAATTTTGCGAAGTATTTCGGAAGATGCTTCCGAGTGCGGCAGTGATGATGACGCTGACTCTGATGAAGATTATACTGGAGATCGCGTTCTTTCCTGTTCTTCCGATAGCGATAGGATGAAGGTAATTATGAAATATAAAGCAAAAGCTTTTATAAAAATCGCAAGAAAGTTTTAAATATATCCTTTTTACATCAGATTCTACGCTTTGCCAAACATCAAATACATTAGTAGTGCAACCAAGTACAAATGAGGAAAATAATAGTGCTCCTGTAAAAAGAACGAACCGCATATCCAACATCGTTGAAAATACTGTTTTACTTAGCATTGATGGCACGAAATGGTCACTTATCACGTCTCCGGAAGCACTAACAGGTAGACGGGCTCAACACAACATATTGAAAGAAATTTCTGGGCCAACAGGCTACGCAAAAAGAATCGTTGTTGCTGGTAGTCCTTTGAGTGCATGGTCTTTGTTCATAGACGATTTTATATTGAAACATATTCAAAAGTGTACAATAAGTGAAGCTCAACTGCAATCTGGACATGAGGGATTTTTGCTAAGAATCGCAGAATTAGAAAGTTTTATTGGAATTCTGTATGCTCGAGGCGTTGCAGGAAAGAATGGCCTGCCTGTGCACAGCTTATGGTCTGATGACTGGGGCTTACCTTTGTGTAAAAATACAATGTCGAGGAACCTTTTTTGTGAAATTTTACGTTACTTGCGTTTTGATTTAAAATCAGATCGTTCGGTCCGTTTGCAAACAGACAAATTTGCGTTATTTTCTACAATATGGAATAGGTTTATTGACAATTGCGTTGCATGCTATAAGCCAGGTGAATATATAACGGTTGACGAACAGCTTTTCCCCAGTAAGGCAAGATGTCCTTTTACACAATACATCGCCTCAAAGCCTGATAAATTTGGGCAGAAATACTGGCTGGCAGTAGACAAAGAAAGCAAATATCTTGTGAATGGATTTCCTTACACTGGAAAAGATAATTATCGTCCAAATTCGGAGCGCGTTTCGGAACACGTTGTAATGAAACTCATGCAACCATATCTGAACAAAGGAAGAAACGTGACATGCGATAATTATTTTACGTCAGTAAGTTTAGGTCAAAAGTTAAAAAGAAATGGGACAAGTCTATTAGGAACTTTAAATAAAATTAGACGAGAAGTACCTAAAGAAATAAAGCAAAGTAAAGAAATGTTGTATACTACAAAAGTATACAAATCCGATGATAATATAACTCTAACTGTATATCAAGGCAAGGAGAAGAAAAACGTGCTTGTACTTAGCACACTTCATACAGACGTAAGCATTATTGACAACGCAAAGAGAACTCCAGAAACCGTAAAAGCCTACAATCAAACTAAGTACGGCGTAGATATATGTAGTTGATCAAATGGCCCGAAAATACAGTGTTAGGACCGGCACTAGGCGTTGGCCAATACATTCTTTCCAAAACACTTTGGACTTAGCGGCCATAAATGCTTGGATAATATATAAGCAAGTTACGTCAGAAAACATTTCTAGGCGGTGTTTCTTACATAAACTATCTGAAGAGCTTACAACAGTTGGTATGAGCTCCAAAACAATTGCTCCCAAAACTAGTGAACAAGTGTCTAATACGGCCAAATTCTGCCAAGCTACAGTACAATGTAAAAAGAATAGATCTTTTGGCATGTGTATTATTTGCCATAAAGCAATACACTATGGTCAATAAGTACCGGGACTGTGTCAAAAAACAAAATTGTTTTATTCTTCTGGTAAATTTATTTTACCCCCTTCAAAATAAGCCCCATCTGAAGCAGTACACATATGCCAACGCTTAATCCAATCGTCCATGCACTTCTGGTAAGCCGAAGCAGGTATGGCCTTCAGCTCTCGCGTCGCATTTTCTTTTATGACCTCTATGGACTCAAATCTCTTTCTACGAAGCGGTAACTTGAGTCGGGAGAACAGGAAAAAGTCACATGGTGCCATATCTGGAGAATAGGGAGCCTGATCGATGATATTCACACTGTGTTTGTTCAAATAATCGCGAATAATGTGTGCTTTGTGAGACGGCGCATTCAAGTCTTGAGGAACAAGCCGTGCTGCGACGCGTTTCATGCGCAAAATATCGACAACAATGTGTTGCGCGCTTCCATAAGATATGTTAAGATCGTTAGATATCTCTCTGAGGCTCACATGACGATTTTCAAGCACGTTTTTCTTCACAATTTCAACATTTTCGTCGGTATTCGATTCAACATCCAGATCCAGAACGAGGAAAGTCTTCGACCACTTCACGACCACTTTTGAACATTTTATACCACTCGAACGCTCTGGTTCTTGATAGAGCAGACTCCCCAAATGCTTTCTGCAACATTTTAAGCGCATTGGCACAAGAAATTTCGTTCTTAAGACAAAATTTCAAACAAATACGTTGATCAACAAAATTAGCCATTGTAAAATGCGACGAAGTACAAAAAGTTGACTGACGCTTACAGCTGCCAAACAAAAACTAATGATGCAATCCCGCTCAAAATTTGACACAGATGTCAGTTAAGGTCCTACCGACCTAAAAACCTGCATCGGGCAACGGCGGAAAATTTAACATACACAGTCCCGGTACTTATTGACCATAGTGGTATGTGTATGTGGTACCTGCACTGCACATTGCGAAAGGACTTGCAAAAAATGTCAATAATCGAACTTATCCACTAATTTATCTCATTTATGTGTTTTACTTTATGTTATGTGAATTTTACGTTGTAAACTATAAAAAAAATAAAAATGAAATACTCCTTTTAATTTAATCTCATGGGCATTTATTCATATTTGCTAGTTAAAAACCAATACAACACAAAAAAGTCAGTCAACAATATGGTAGTCAAAATGACTACCTATGGGCATTTTAGGTAGGTCAGATTTTCGGGCATTCTAGTGTTAAGAAGATTTTTGGGTCAGAAAATGAAAAACTGACTATGCCAAGATACTATAAATTACCTCTAGTTTCACGTCTATATCAACATTTGGATGGGTCTTGGAAAAATAACATATTTTTTTCGCGCGGTGTACTAAATGAAGAGTTGGTGTTTTCACTCCGTGCATAATAACTTTGTAATTTTTTTTCAATTATATTGATGTTAGGCTTAATATTTGCTCAAATAATATATCTTTCATCTTAGATTTTAAAACCAGAGGAGATCATTTATTTTATCTATAAAAAAACCATTCGAAAATGTATAATTTTTGAAAATGGTCAAAAAATTAAATTTTTTTCAACTTTCATCGTCAGTAACTTCCCCAAATCTCATCTGATTTGAACATCTATATGAGCCGTTCAGTGCACAGAGTGATTAACTCCACTTTTTGAAAAATCTTAAATTTAAGTGTCAAAGCACTTGGTATAGTCATAACTTTTTATATTTATTAAAACTTTCCTGAATAGTAAAGATTAACACCATTAAACGACAAAATATATATATTTGAATTTAAATTATAAAGGGAATTTAAAAAAAAACAAATTTATTTCATCGCATTTCTCAACTTTTTGTTTTATGGAGTTAATCGATTTGTGCACTGAGCGGCTCATATATCGCTGGAAAGGTTAGGTAATTACTTTCTGAATGACAGGCCACGTGTGTTAGTCGGATGGTTGGTTTACGAGATATGTGCTCATAACTGAAATAAGAGGGAAACAACGTGTTTTTCGAAGATTTTTCGAAAACGCTTCTTAAGAAAATTTTTTGATTTTCAGTTTCGTGTTCAGCAGCCGAAGATTAGCCTAAAAAATACTTTTATTTTTAGGAGCATTTTTCGTGTCGAGTAGTGTTATTCCTTATTTCGGAATTTTACACACCAAATATACCGCTTCCATTCACGAGAGAGATTTCATCAAAAGTGAACAGGACATTATTCTCTATCAATTTACAGTCGATTCCTTTTGAATAAAATATTAAGAGAAAAAATCTAAACATCAGTTTTCGCAATAAGTTTATAAATTCATTTTAAGTGAACTTAGAAGTGAAACTGTGCCTCGACGCATCTGGGTGAATGTCAGTGTTGAGAAAATATTACTAACCTCACTGTCACGTTCCTTCCATGATCGGACCCCATTCCTTAGGCAATATTGTGGACGACATATCTCTCAAGGCTTAAACTTAACTTTCACTATGCTAAAGTGTACTGTAATAAAAAAGGGACTTTGTCACAATACAACTCCTTAGGGACCAGTGATTAGGCAATTAATGGGTTAGCAAGAAAGTTATTCCGACTCAATACTCAAAACGATGAATATAATTCCAATTCCAAATCCGAATGCTGCCTAGAACCTTAAATGCCTACTATATCCCCAAAGGAACAGTAATTCAATTAATTGCTTTATGATGATGCAAATATTTAAAAGTTATTCAAATTCTACAAGAACGATGTGAAATGTAAAAATAGTTTCCTCTCTAGTTTCTAGTCTTTGTTGTTTTGTTCTCTCGTGTTAGCAGTTCAAAACTTTATTGATCTTCGTATTCTCTGTTAACAGTTCATAGTGGATGAATCCCTCCACATCCCACCAAACTCACAACAAGACCTTTTTTGAACGGGGACATGCTTCTGGTCCTGCAGAAGAAATGTGGCTTTTGTTCACCCAATGCCCTTGGCGCCGAATGTTTTCAGACATAACTTACTTTTCACAGACGATGAAGCCGACAATTTGATTGCGAAAGGTTCTTTTTGAAGCCTACACAGATGACAAGAGCAGATTAGCTCTGAATTTAGTGCAAATATTGACGAGTGTTGCTGAAATGAGCATTCTGCAATTTTGAAGAACATCTCAAGTCTATTTTTTTTTATTCAAGTCTATTTTTATTAAAACAGTGAGAGACGAAAATAGCAAAATTCAATAAAACGATAAAAACAAAATTTCAAGCACCCAACCATGCGCTGCTCGAAAAATTGGCCGCCAGTCGTTATTATTTTCTTATGTGAAAAGTTCTGTGTCAGTTCTCATTTCTCGATGGCTGTTATCGCGCTTACAAACAGTCATTCGGATTTATTTAATTTATTTACAATGGCAGCGCCATAATGTCCAGTCACACTGTCATTTGTGTGAATTAAATTTCGCCAGTGATTCGGTTTTATATCGCCTGGAATCGTCCGCATCGAGCGCGCACAACGGCGCGAACGCACGGCCGAGCAGAGCGCGAAGTAAGGAGCGAAAAGTGAAATTAAAAGTAAAAACCATAAACCAATAAATGCATTTCGATTCGGTACACTTTCGTTGACAACAGCATACGACAACAAAAACGCAATGCTTCGAAAACAGAAATAAAAAGCATGGAAGAAATCAGTGCCAAAGCGACGCGACGGGAAAATGCACAACGCCAGCAATGGCAGCCACAACGCGACGTGCGCAGCAGCGGGGCGGCAATCACCGGACAGCAGACAGCGAGCGGCGGCAATTGGACGTGGACAGTGGACAGCGGGCAATGGCTTGGCAGAAATCAAATGAAAATGAAATAAAATGAATACAAATCTGCTGGGCAACCAGACCTGGCAAATGGAGAGAAACAATTTTTATTGATTTCGTGAATGACAAAGAGGCAACAACATAGATGCACAACACTACAGCAACAACAACAGCACGAACAAAAATATGCATTGAACGGCGAATGTCACAATGAATTGCAAACGAAACGTTTCGCATTTAAAGTGCGCTACTTACACGGGATGCACGCTCGGATTGCATCAACGTCAGCCCGTCGCACAGTGGGGCGTCGTGGCTAAAAATAAAAAAAGAAAATTTTTTTTTTTTAAATAAGTAAGCACGATCGAAGCCAAATCTCCAACTAAGCTATATAAAAAGGAATTTTAAAAAAATTTTAAGTTTTGTAGTCTCACGAAGGTTTTAAACTTCTTATATTGCGTGAACACAAATTTAACCCATTAAAACCTTAAAACCTAAGCCTTTCTGGGGTCGAAAGGCTTGTGCGATTTCCATAAAATTTTACACAATCTTATTAATTGACCTAATAAAGAAAAAAAATCAAGCAAAAAATTCATACCACGTTTTTTTTTTTTGTCATGTTTTTCGCAAACATTACACAAATAAACAAAATCAAACATTTGCGGAAAATAAAATGTGCCAATAAAATATCAGTTGCTTGGATTTTGACATTTTCACGCGTTGCTTTGTATGAAAATTGGCAGTGTTTAGGCCCAACGTTGCATTCGCGCAACACAAAACTTCAAGCATATTTTTTGTGTAAAAAATCAAAAAAAAAAATTTTCAAAACTTATTTTTAAATAGTTTAGCATTGCAAAATGCAGCCCACTAAGGGATTTTGATAGGTTTGAAGAATAAGTTTTTTTGATTGAATTTAAAAAATTCCCCAAAAAAAAACTTTGACTTTGGATCGAAAAAACGTATGAATATTTAAATATTTTTGAAATTTGAATATGGCAGAATCTAAAACGATCAATTCTAATCCAATTCTACCCATTTTCAAGTCTTATGTCTTTATGAATTACTTAATATAGCGAAATTCCCAAACGTTGCGCAAACGCAACGCTCAGGGCTTAATGGGTTAAGGAAAAATAGAAATTTAACCTTGCGAAACATCTTTATGTTTTTTCTTATGGTTACAGTTATTATTTTAATATAGCTGATTTTTTATTTTATGTTTTAGGTTTTTATAGTCAGGCAATGCCTTGTTTTTTGTTTTGGTTATTACTGTTCGCTGTTATTTGAACGTAGAGCCATTTTGAGCCCTAGAAAAAGTTTAAGTGCAAACTTCAAAATTAAATATCTCGAAAAGCCCTAGGGAGCCTTTCCAATTTCGATTGTTTCACTAATTTACAAGTATGTAGAACACGTTTGCAAAGTTTCAGCTGCAGAGGTATGCAGATCCGCATGTAATTCATTTTTTTATAGTGGCATCTTTTGTACAATTTCGTAAGCTATTTTATGTGTAGCTGCCGTCGCGTAGTTTAACTCGACCGGCAAGCACTACAAATGCATGCAAATATTTGTGGAAAATAAACTTAAGAGCGAAGTGAAGAGGGGCCAACATGAAAACCATCGAAAACTTAAAAAAATGGCAAAATATACAAAAATATCGGATACCAAATTTCGTCAAAATTAAACCACGTTTACTATTTTTGGCCATGCGATATATGGGGACGCCCCACTGTGCGTCGTCGGCGTCACTGCCGTTAGTGCTGTCGCACATGTGGACGTGCAGTGAGCAAACGGAACGTGTGCATAGCCGCACAGTCGCTGCCGTCAACAATGGCCCACAAACTAATTTGTGACAATATTTATAATTGACATGGACGAAGAAGACAGAAGAGCTGACAGCATCTCATAAAAGTCGTACCAACTTTTTCTGTTGATTGGTGGGGGGTTAAAATTTGGACAAATTTTCAATAAATATATTTAAGTTGCCATAAAATGACCACTTCAGCTCGGAACTTTGATTTATTACTCGTGACCTCATCGTATTCGATACATAAGGCTCATTAGTTTCCTAACGGCGAAAAGCATTCTGGCGTTGTTTAACCCATTCGAGATTGATTGCACACCGTGTGTGCAATAACAGTAATGTGCAATTATCAGTTATTCTGAGTAAACTAGTCGTCGAAATAAGATTTTTATGGAACTAATGAAATCTGTAAAGTACAGGAAAACAAAATTTGGCATTGGTTTTACTGTGTACCAAAAAATCTAAAAATTATCTGAAGCCTTTCTTACATGAACAATACAAAGAAAAAAATTTCGCTTAAAATATAACTTACAACTTTTCGGCCCAAAACCAATTGAAACCATATTTTTCGCCAGCAATTTTTGGGTTTGGGAGGAGTTTGAGCCCCCAAATCTCCTCCTTCCTGTGTGCGCCACTGCATATAACTCTTTGTCACTGCTGACTAATTGATTCACCATCCCTCAGCCCAAACTGCTGAAGGTACAATTATGAAATTTTAACTGTAGGTACATCTTGAAAAATAAACCTCCGCTAAGAGGGGATTTTTTTGAAATTTGGGGTCTCCAGGAGCAACACATAGGTTAAGGAATTTTATGAAGAAACATTATTTAATGAGCCTATTGATTTGAAACTTCGTTTAAATAATCTAAATTAAAAAGAACTATACGTATTTTTCAATTTATTGAAAATCAAAATTTAACGGGTTCAACAATGTGTTAAGGTTGGTATACGGGAAGACTATGAAAAAACATGAATCGATGGTCCTATTGACTTCAAAATTGATGAAAATACTTGAAATTACAAATAATTAGACAAGTTTTTATAATTTTATTGAAAATCAAAATCTGACGGGCTCAACGAAGGATTACAAGTTAGTATGGAGAAACATAACACTATGGGACAATAAACACATTTTTTATAACATTGAGTAAAATACGTGAATACCTGTTAAATTGGGCCTGAGGAACAGAATTCTTGTAACACGTCTAATTTTAAAGTTATGATAAATTTAATTTCCATAAGAAATGATTCGACACATGTTTTTCACTTTTCTGAAAATCAAAATCTGATTGGGGTCAACAATGGGTTAAGAAAACCGTGATTTATTGGGCCCATTTACTTGAGACTTGGAAAAAGTATTCAAAAGCAGAAATATTCAACGCGTGTTTTCCAGTTTTCGAAAATCAACATTTTACAGGGTCAAACATTTGTTAGGAGTTTGTGTGAAAAATCATAATTTAAGATACAATGGCATCTTAAAGTGGGTACAGATTATTTCAATGAAATCATAAAAACAATGCGAGCCAACTCGCCAAGCCCTGCTAGTCTACATATAATAGATCATTCTAAAAAGATACACCAAGCAATCAAAAGAGAATCAAAATTAAAAAAGAATAAATTTATTAAAATAGTTCCTGGTTTTTTTAAGTTTCAAAAGAAACCATATTTTTAACAGAACCAACCAAAACAATAAATAATTTAAAAACACTCTTGAACACTATTCTGGATTCAAGATTTTAATACTAACTGAAGGTGAAGTAAATATTAACCCTTTCGACCCTGAATTTTAGCCTGTGTCTCGATATTACTTTTTGGTATTTAAATCATGAAACATTTGCCTAAGAAGTGTGCACACGACATTTGAAGTCGCCACGCCTCTTTGTTAGAGTTCTAGAGCTAGTTTACTTTTGAACAATTTTAGCTTAAAACGGGTTAAATAAAATTTGTATCAATAGTTTTTAATTACAGAAAAATTTTATAATATTTATGGAAAAATACAAAATTATCACCTTTTGATTTTATTTAACCATCATTAACGAAACAGGGTTTTGATCAAACGCGCCCAATTCGTAGACTTCAATTAGAACACAAACTTTCCCTGATATCGCTGCAAATTATTGGAAATTATTTTGGGGATAACAGTAAAATGTTTGTAATTTGCTTTGAATTCACTTCTAAAAATATTAATTTGTTGGTGCCTACTCAAATTAAGCTCATAAATCAATCGTAGCTTTCTCTATGAGATGAGAAATAGGTGAAGTTGCTCTCAGGCAACTTTGGGGTCGAAAGGGTTAAGCCAAGGTCCATATTTTTGCTCATGTTGGCACTGCAATAAAAATGAGGTGCACAAATGTCTTTGTGCAGCTATAATAAAAAAAAACTGTGGTAACCGATCAGTAACAGAGACAGAGCTATTGAAACAGACGGACAACTGATTAAACAAATTTCATATGTTGCACAGTGAACGATAACGGGAAGCTATGTGGGCCCAGGCTCGGTAAAGTCTCACACTGACAACAATAATATTGAGCGCACACTGGTGTCCGATCTTTTTTGCAGTTCACTGTATAGTACACTTTTACGTACACTCGAATCTACTACACACATTTGCGTGAACGCCGTGCAGAATTTTACCGAACAATACAGAGAAATATGAACACGAGCAGCGTCAAGCGCGTAGATTATGCGTGTTGTGATTGACAGATGCCAGCGCAATTCTGCTACGGCAGGATTTTAATGTTGTTATCCTTTAACGGAGTGCTGTCCGGCTACGCAGCACCACCGCCAACAACAACAATATGCATTACAACAATAATAATGGAAGCAATGTCTGCAGGATAGTTGAAGCTGCTGTGGCATGGCGCACAACGCTGACGCCTTTGTCTCAATTTTTGCACTTTTTTAATGCGTATTTTTGGGAAACGGTCAGTGCGACTTCCACAGCAGAAGGAGCGGCTCAATGGCAAGAATAACGAATATGCGTAATCGCGTCCGGGCGAAACGTCAGTCCGCCGGCTCGTTCGGTGCCGTGATAAATGATTGTCATAAATAAAGCGATACACCGCGTCAAGGACTGCACCCGCCGGGCGGAAGCCGAGACTTTTTATCGGTAAAATTTAAAAAGCCATTAATCAAAAATCGACCTTACTGCATGTGGGCGCGTTGCAGAGAGCAAAAGTCGCCCGACACAAGTGGGAGGAGAGGCGGCCGCACAGATGGATGGATGGAACTTTTGACTTTTCGTTTTGCTTTCACTTGACGACTAATGGAAATGCGCAAAAGACAAAATATTGGCAGATATTTTAAAGTTGCCACATTCATGTATTTGTGCTTTGCAAGTGCGTCTCGTACGAGTACAACAACAACAACTAGTGAGTGGGGCAATAGAAGTAAATACTAAACGTTGGTCGCAAATTTCATATATTTCATATTTCATAAAATTTGCCATCATGTTGATGGCAGAGGGCATTTTGATCAATGACAGCAAGGACAACGCGGCAAAGTGAGCCTGTTTGTTTGAGTAAGACTTGCGTCGATTCGGCAGCCATGAAGGTTAATTTTTCACCGCTCCGATTTAGGGCGTTTATATGCTACTCACATATTGCACTGTCATACATGGCGGCGTTAGGGTTAAGGTTCAGAGACGGTCGTGAACGGCAGCAGAACACAGGTGAACATGTACATACATATTTTTTATGTACAGCAACAGTGTTGTGCGCAACGAAATTGTAAACAATTGGACAAAGACTAAAACTGGCATAAAATTAAATTCCAAATTCTCAATTTAATAAGTTACTTTATAAGTAATATAAACAAATTTAATTATATATAATTGATTTAAAAAAATGCATTGACAACATAAAATCAGATACAAATAAATTTATTAAATCAAAATAAATTCAAATAAAATTTCAAATTCGAACTTAAACTCAAATAAAATTTGCAATTATTTTAATTCAAAAATTGAAATTTGAAATTAATGACATTGTAACGAATAATCGAAGATAAATATGTAATTGTTAGCAGGGCCCCTAAAAAGTCTTTAAATTCAAATCAATAAAATAAAATGTAATTTATTTCAATTAAATTTATTTAAATTCAGCTTAATTCAATTCAATTCAAATTAAATCAGTTCAATTAATTGAAATGTATTTAAAGTCAATTGGAAATTATCGTTTCCGACTAGAAGCTGTGCAGCACCTTCTAGTGGACCCATCCTGTATCTGGATGCTTGCATGTCCCGGGTTCGGTCTGGTCCACCTATTTAAATGCCTAATCTGGATGTAGCGCATTTGTTCACTACCTAATAGTCCAGGAAATAGGAGCGAGATTTAAATAATTAGCTCGATCTATGTTGACATGAATAGGCAATTGAACAGGGAGTTCAAAGGAAATCTATTTTTACTAATCGTAAACAACTTTTAGTGATTGATAACACTGGACAACAGCATGTCTGTTGCATGAAGTTTTTTACATGTTTCTGAATAGTTTTTTTCACGCTGATTTCAAAACCATATTCCGTTTTTATGTAACAGCTCTAGTTTTCGAAAAAAATGGGCCTGTCACGTTTTCGAATTTTCCTCGACTTTTTTCACATTTTCGACTGTAATTTTCGAACCAATAATCCTGTCGACATGATTTTTATATCGTTGCACTTACAAACATTTCACGCCATCTTTTCTGAAAAGTGATGAAAATGACTATGGTACATTTTTGTTATTATTTCGATGCGAATGTGTATTCCGCCAAATAATTTGGCTGTGTTGTATTGCATGATGTGTCGGCTTTCATTATACACCTAACTCGTTAATTGATTTACAAAAAATGTGTATGTTTTTGACCATCAATGAAAACGCCTTAAAATTCCATATTTTCCGACTGTGAGGTCCAATTACCGTGGAATTTTAAAACTTATAAGAATAAATTGCATCGAAAAAGAAGCCGTGCGGTGTTATTAATGCAACAAGGTGAAAATTATGTCAACCGGTTTATTGGTTTTGAAATTACAATAACAAATATGAAAAAAGTAGAAAAAATCTGAAAAAATTACACGGACCTGTATCTCACTAACTAGAGCCGCTAGAAAAAAATCTGAGGGTAGATTCGAAATCAGCGCACCCAAGTTAGTAAAAAACAGTAGTCCTGTGTAATTGATTAATTATTTTAATGTTGCCATTTATTTCGCAAATCAAGAATCAGTTAAGGGGGTCAATACGTGTAAATTTAGAAAATTTTCAAAAGTTTGCTTTTTTGAAATAGACTCCAGGGGGTCTTAAGAATATCCCCCTCAAGTGGTTTTTAATTCTGATGACCCATTCCCCTGCAGCAGCGCTTAATAGATAGTCAATTCGTTCCACATGATATCGGTAACGCAAAGTTTAAATCGAATTATTTCGAAACACTGGTTTTTGATTATGGAAGTGGAATATCTCGGCAAGTTTTAGTCCCACTGACCTAAAATTTGGAAAGCAACTTTTTGAAACATAGAAATTCTAAAGTTACTAAAAATTTCATTGTTTTTGGCGAAATCCGCGGCACCATTTTCGGGAAATTAAGAAAAAAGGTAATTTTTTTCGGTTGGAGCGTATTTTTGTATTTTCGAGAAAATATTTTTTTTTTGTTAGTTACTTTAGAAGGTACATATCTTTTCTCATAATAACTAATAGCAATATTTTTTCAGATGATTTTTGGGGCGCCTTCTACTAGAATTTGGGCCCAACGTTTGAAAGAATGAGAGAGAAAGAGAAAAAGAATGAAAAAAAGTACATTGCATTAATTTTTTGACCCCCTTAATACTAATATTAAAGTATTCAACTTCAACTGATTACAGCATTTTCAGGACTTCACATTTTTAATACATATATTATGGTTCATAATTATGATTTTGATTTTGTAACCAAAGCAATGCTCTCCTGACCAACACTGGCACACATGAGTGTGTAAGAACGTATGCGACGGTCTGTGCGTGAAGATTCGTCTGTTGAATATCATTTATAACCATTACGCCAGCGATATCCTCACTCGTTTCGTGAATGACCTCTTCGCGTCAAAAGTGCGGCTTTTTATGTTTGGGCACTGTGTGAGTGTGTGTGTGATTGTATGTCTCGTTTTTATTTCCCTTCTATCTACCGCTGAGCATTAACAAGCTCGCCTCCCCAAACACACATAATTGGAAAGTGGGGCGAAGTGGCGTAAAAATGCGCCGCAACGGCCACAACGTGTTAATGCAATAATTTCACGATTTACGCCGCACACAAAGCGCAGAAAGAGAAAGAAAAACAACAACAATAAAACTTTGTGCTTCTCGCTGCTGTGGCCGCTGTCCATTGAGCATTCCTCTACATTCTTTTTTCTAATATTAAGTTTTTGGTTAAACGTTATGAAATGTTGCCCAAATGTAATATTCCTCCGCATTTTGCTCATTTCCGCATGCAGCGCCGCGCACAGCGACACAAGCACACCAACAACAGACAAGCATACGTTGCGCACACACCCGCCAGAGCGTTCGAGAGTTGGGTGGAATGGGGTGGGGTAGGATGGGGTGGTTGGCGAGAGGAGCCGGCAGCAAAATCATCTTCTTAATCTTAATTGCGCCACATTAGCACAATAAACCAAACGAATGGCACAACATTATCATAAATAATAAAATGCCACACAACACTCGGCCCGCATAGGTGGGCCGAGCACAGCGCAGCGGCCCTGCCCGCGCTTGGTCGCACCCAAACGCCGCACGCTGCAATATTGCCGCATATTGCCACACGGAGCGTCCTGGTGAAGGTGCCGGCGACGGCGTCGATGTGCATGTGGGCCAGACCGTTGTTGGTGGTGTTGCTGTTGACTGTCAGGCCGAGTAACTGTAGGGCGAGTCGAAACCGTAATAGTGTCCCCGCAGCCGCAGACTCGCCACCCGAACCGCAAGTCGCATCAGTGCGGCAGCGTTTTTCTGCTGCTCTTCTGCTCCGAGCCGAACAATCGGAGCAAAATTTATGCGGGCGAATTCCGGAAATCATGTCAAAGTAGTTTAATGCATTTCGACATTAACTTTTAATTAATTCCGCCGATTGTATTGGTTTCGATTTGGTACGGCTTTCGACACTGTTGTTGTTTCTCGTGTTGCTGCAGTTGCGAAGAATTATTTCGTTCGCCGGATGTTGCGGCAATTAGTGTCGTCGCAGTGCGAATTTTTGTCCCCTCGGGATCTGCAGGAATTTTCCTCCGGTTCTGGTTGTTGCAATATTAATGTTTGTCGTTTGGTAAACGATTAAACTGGAATTTCTAATGCTCAGCAATGAGCTTTGGGACGTGGCTGGATTTATTTACGGGTAAACTGGTGAGTTCGTAACGGTTGCGGAAAAATTTCAATACTATGCAGTATTGTTCGAAAGTCCAATAACTATTCATGAACTTTATGCCATACATTAAAATAATTGAAGGTTTCTTGTATTATTCGCAGTCACAAGGGGGAGATTAGGACATGTAAGCAAAGCAAATATTTGCACATTGTTTATGTACGCATCCTAAATAGATATCTGATTCAACAGTGCTACCGTACCGCATTTGCTAAATCTTTACATGGAAGCTTTGCTTGCACAGTTAACCGATGGATTATCGGAATAGTGCTCAGGAGTCTAGAGCTCCGGTTGCTAGGCGACAGTTGGTAGACACTTTTTTCTTGCGTATTACTTTCATCGAGGAAACTGTGCTGGCTGCTGCAAGGGCTGGCAGTGAGATCGTGGGCCTAAAGTCACTCTAGGCCACATAGTAACTTTCTTTTCAGCCGCTAAAACGAACATCAACGTCTTTATCCAAACTTAACTTTATGTGTCCTAAGGAGGTGCAAGATATTGGCCCCAACAATGCAATCGGTGAGGGCAAAGATATTCCTCTGCTCCAGCAAGCTTCCAGTTGTCGTCCCAACACAATAATCATATTTGATCTTCCAAAGACATTGTCAAGGTAAGATTGTTTAAAAAAAAACTAAAGATGGAAAACATTTGGTGACATTTGGGGTTTTAACTAATATCCAGATCGTCAATTTGGTTTTTTTCCGGGTATATTGACGCAGGTTTATTTAGTTATTTGTGTGATTTATAAATGAACCACAACAAGTATCTAATAAAGACTAATAACACTGTGCAACAGCCAACATTTTTCCGAGTTCTAGTAAACCTTTTCCAAAGGATTTTTGGACGCTGATCATAACTGCGTACTTAGTTTTTTGATTGTTTGAGCGGTTTGTAAGTTATTGGTGGTTTTTGCTAGGAGGTGTTTTCCACGATTTTTCATCTTTGAATTTTTATTGCATTTATAATATGTTGAAAAACACGATAATTTTTTTATGACACAATAACGAATCCTCAAGCTATAATTTTGACCATAGTCGATTTCGATTGGTCAAGGGTTAACACGGCTATGGCTCTTCAAAGTTACATTTTCGCGAATTTTTTATAAAAATACATTTAAATTCGGGGTTGCAATTTTCAACTAGGAGTTAGTGTGCAATATATAGTGTAAGGTTGTAACTTAAACTTATAGAACAGATTTTTTTGTGTTGCATGTCCCATTCTCGGCCTATGCTCATTAGAGTGTAAATGTGACTTCATCTTCTGAACGAGTGTTTGTATTGAAATCTCTTAATGCTCTTCGCGTCATTGACGAAAGTATCTGAAGTATTTTCGCAAGCGAATTGGTTCATTACTGTAGGAGCTATTCTAAAAAGAGTTGCATCACACAAGTAAAAATTTCAACCACACACTAAGCAAACTACTTTCTGTTTTCCCATATTTCATTGCGACATATTTTTAGGGACAAAAAATTCAAAATTCGAAAGCTGAAAATTTTATGAATTGAAGGCATTTGTTGAATGTGAGCAGTTTCATACTGCTGCCTAAAATTGTGCTCCGATATTTTAGCTCAAAAGTAAATCCTTGCTTTTGTTGCTGAATTTATGAATGGAGAACTTACATATTTGTACACATTTTCTATTACAAACATCGTATTTCAACAATTTATTTTTTAATTGAAAGCCCCAACATTCTTCTTTCACTGTATGGTAATATATATTTTTTGTAAGCAACATTCTTTTGTGTATTCGCAATCTTGCAAAGTAACTGAAAATTTGACTTTGCAAATGAATAACTCTTGCAAATTTGAACCGATTTTAATGTTTTAAATTTGAAATACATAGTTAGAGTATTGTTAATCTATGTTAAAAAATGGCATTTAAGACTTCAGGTTTGTAGGAGCTACATGCATGTAATGGTCAAAAAACATGTAAAACGCCCTCCAAGGAAAACCATCAATATTTCCTAATCCGCTCAAACAATCAAAAACTAAGTACGCAGTTGTGATCAGCGTCCAAAAATCCTTTAGAAAAGTATAGTTTGATTTTAGGAAAAAAAAAATGTCGATTTTGTTGCTCTGTGTAATTTGAGCAGGAAACAAGTTGGAAACTTGCGTCTGTAGAAAGATGACTGTTTCGTCCGTCTCTGTTTCATTGCGGCAACTGCGGCAATATATCCAATTGTTAAGAACTACTCTACTGGCTTCCAAATAAACGACTCCTGTACAAGTATCCTTTCTGCTAAGCGAAAAAAGTGCCTTTGTGCGTCTGATGTAAAATATTAGCCAGAGTCGAGGTTGTGCAGTGCAGTCTTAGTGCGAATGCTTTCATGTTTATTGTTGGGGAAACACGTGGTCGACAATGTAGGGCTTAGCATAGCATACTAAGTTTTGTATTATTGCAACTGGAAGAAGTCAACTGCATCCTTTTGAAAAAGTCCTTAAGTTCGTTGAGCTGTAAAAACAAATTATTGTACTCGGAAATTACTTGACCATTCGATCTGAAATGTTAAAAAAGGTTACTATATCTAGGGAATGATTTATGGATATCTTTTGTTTTTTACGGGTAAGAGGGCATGGCACCGCCTATACAACAAAAATCTCTAAGATTGAATAACGTCAGACTTTCAAGTCCATACAGCATAAAAATTTGAAATAGTGTCGTCCCAAGGAACTGTCATTCCATTGGTGAAAATTCATGGCCGTTGGACAACGGGCGTGGCACTGTGTTTGTCATTCAAAACTGCGGCTATCTTTGGAACTGTTAGTTGCACATCAATGGTACAAACTTTTTACTTAGACGCGCCTTTCGACTGGAAAAATAGGTTTAGTATTAAACACGGAGTATGGATTAACTTATTAATTTCAAATGGAACAATGGATATCAGTGACATTTAAATGTCAGAATATTTAGTGTAGTTTGCCATTTCATTGGGCATCGTTTTGCGACTGCAGAACGTGTGGAAATTATTGCAAAATATTATTGAAATCCAGTTGGAAATACGTTCGGAGTTGTCAAGGAGAGCGTTCATCAATTGGCCGTCGCCATCATGTGACTTGACTCCCTCGATTATTTTCCCCGGGTCTACGTCTAAGGACGCGGTCTTCGAAGCCAATTCGAAACGTCATTGCCGGAATAACGAAACACATATTGGACCGACTCATCAAAAATTGAACCCACCGCCCGAAGCACTGCCAGCGAAGCCGAGGCGGCATACGTAATGGCATGAAATTTGATTCAATTTCGGTTTCTTCATGTTCTAAAAAATGTTGTGATTTTTGTCGCACGGTGTAATTTTCCAAGTCATTCATGTTGAACTGTAATATTCACTATTATAAAAAGTAATTTGTTACGCCTGTGTCACAGATGCGGTTCAAATGTGTTTTCATAAGTCGGGCGGGGAATAGCTGCCGACCGTCAGCTACCACCACCGCCGGTCACTCGCCGGCTAAGGTGTGGACAAAATGATAATGTTTTGTGTTGTTTTATTGGTGGTGTTGTTGTACGTTTTTTGTGAAGCTTGCGGAGAATGCATTACGTTAATTAGGATAATAAAATGCACCGTGACCACCAGAACAAATATTGCAGGACCAAACTGCTGCGGTAATTTGCTTATGCTGCGGTTGTCGTCGTCATTCTACCCGGCGAAATTGATCAAAGTGCACTTGTAAACATAAACAAACAAACAAACAAACAAGCAGACAGACAACGCGACGCGTCACTGGCTGCAGTCTGCAGTTGCCGAGGGCATTTGTGCAAATATCGCACGCTGCGCTCGGCTCGGCGAGTGAGTGTTGTTTTTGTGTTTGTGCGGAGAAGTGACGCACAGGCGGCAAGCGGTGGTGGTGGTGTCTTTCCAGGTAAATAGTTGATACCGCACGCAGCAGCGCTTCTGGTATGCGACGCACCGGGCTGTGCCGTGGTGGTTGATAGTCTCTACGCCAACAACAACAACAACACTGATAGCGGCAGTTGCCCGCAGCGTTTATGGTGTTGCTGACAACGCGCCTTTATTTACTTTTCTCACTTTTTTATCGCTCACCGCTCGTCGCACCACAACAACACGCAACGTGGATGGCTGCAATTGTTGTCTCTGCTGCAGCTACGAGTATGGAGGAGTAGAGCTGCCGCTTTTGTTATTGTTTATCTTGTTGTTGCTGTGATTGTTGACGATCAAAATTACCAAAAACTGCTAACAATAACAACGACGGAAATGGCTCTGGTTTCCCGCCCAAAGCAAGTAAGAGCATGATTTATTATTTCATCATCCATTCGAAATTGTTCGTGTGTAGATGTGTGAGTGCGTGTGATGATCTGCGCATAATAAATACAACATTAAGCATTGGTTCCTCGTTCCCACCCTGCGCGCCCCGGCTGCATGGCGCCCGCCTAAGTCGCTCTCAGCTGATGTCCTTTGCTCGGCTGTTGTTCCGCTGCATTTTTCCCTTTAATAGCATTAAGGCTCATTATTTGAACCCTTCTGTGCGATTTCAAGGGAGGGTAGAGGTGTTTGTCATCGGCATTGCAAACCGGTGATAAAGTGTTAAAATCGAATAAATCGTGCTTTAAGGTTTGTGTCTGCGTATCCGGTGTTGACATCTCTTGGTTTTGCTTTTTAACCGTGGAATACAAATGTGGTTTCGCAAATGTAGCACAAGACAATTGGTATTCCAGGGTTAAACTTCATCAAGACGGATAAGCGTAAAGTGGTCTAGGCGGTTCAGTAGTTAAAGCTTTGGTCCAGCAGTCAGTCAACAAATCTAAAAACTATAAAATCACTCAGCAACACTTTCGACGGATTTAATAACTAACAGAAAATTATCCAGTAATAGATGAGAATTTCTTTCGGCTTCTTTCCTCTTAGTAGAAAATAACGAAGCCGATAAGAAGCAAAATAACAACATATGATTCTTAAGATTCAGTCATGCACATTGTCATACTTACAATATTTTTGATTGCACCTTAGCTCGGTCTTAGTCCTTTAAGGTTTTATTATAACTTTTATGTGTCAGTTAAATATAAATTCTTCTAACAGTTTGCAGATCTTATCTCGAACTGATCGCAATACTAGTGGACAGCTTGTGTTGCTTTGAAATATTAGCGGTGAGATATTATGGCGTTTGAGAAAAGGACATTGAGGCCCTGGTGAACAAGATTTTTCTGGTATTTCAAGAATGTTTTTTAAATTTCAACTAGTCTAGACTGGCAAATTTTTTTTGGAATGTGCGTTAAGTACCCATTTACCAGAACAATTATTGTTTTTTTCTAACGAATTTGCACAATCAACAAAAATAAAATCGTACAGACAAAACATGTAAACATATAAAAAAATTATACGACAAATATCTGTTACGGCCAACGCCACCAGCAATTCGTAATTAATTTCCAAAGGAAATTAAATCAATCAATCGAATAGGTCGAACAGCATGTCACGTGGTCACGTAAAAATTGAGCTCTTCGATTCGCAGTGCAACAGTCAACAATCATTTAAATACTTATCCACATACGAATGGATATGTATGTATATCGCTCCTTCGCCGCAAGAACGTCATAACTCAAAACTACATCATTCCGAGAAAATTCAATTTTAAAGTTTACCATTACAGGCAGTTCAAGGTATCACAACATTTTTCATGTCGTCTTGTGAGCAAAGTATTGAATATTTTACAAAGTGGTTTTGACAGATAAAAGATCATATGCAGATACACACAGGGTTGCCATAAACTGAAAAAAAAATGTTTTTGAGTTATGACGTTCTTGCAGCGAAGGAGCGATATGTGCAAAGGAATGGTAGATAGGCAACGTGAACAACAAATACAACAACAACAACAGGAATGACCATAACAACACAAGCGATAAAAGCAGAAACAACTCGGAGCAAAACGATCGCTTGAAAGCCTGAAAGTCATCAACATAAAACATGATTTGTGGCATTTTCATCCGCTTTAAATGCCAACCAACAACAATAACAACGACAATACAGTGTACACCATTCAGCGTTCGGTTTGCAGCATTTCGTCACTTGGCGCCTGTTTGCGCATTTCGTGTTTCGACGCTTTCGGTCATTTCGTCCGCATTCGATTTGTTATTGTAATTGCTGTTGTTTTTGTTGCTGTCGTCACTATTTGTACAACAGTTAGTGTCTGTGGGCGTTGTTGTGCTATTGTCCTGCGTTATCCTGTTCCGTGTTTGGGTGCTACATAGGGGCCAGCTTTTCTTGTATTGTTGTTTTTGTTATTGAATCAATGAAGTTTTTATTTAATTCTTTATTTGCGCGGTTCTTAAATTAAATTAAATTTCCACATACGAAGTTTGCATGTGTAATACCGTCAACCTCACGAACACTCAAAATCAACTTTAAGGCAACGATCAGCCGTAGTATTAAATTAAGGTTTTGGCCGATTTAATCATAACTTAACATTGCATGAATCCTGGATATAATTCATGAGGGCCATAGAAACATTGTTAGAAACATATAGTTTCTGTTGAGAATTTAAAAAGGCTGATTCAGTTTTGTGTGATCTTTGTGTCTTTTTTTCGTTTATGCTATTTTGTCTTTCAATTTCCAGCATCAGAACATAAAATAGTTGTATTTACTTTATTATGTTGCCCAATGAAACTCTGAAGCAAGGAGTACATAGTACTTACAACTGAATACGCAGCATTGCTCAGACGTTCTGTCCACTTGCTCAGGCTCTAGTTTTCGTATTCGAATAACCGAACCACCTGGTCTTTGAATCGGACTAAAACATTCAATTTAGGGTTTCCGAATCCTGAAATTGTAGATTATTTTCAACAGCATTGAAATTCCAGTGCTGGTGCTTTCGGATCACGAGATTTTTATCCCATTAAAATTAAAATAAATTTAACACATAAGAAACTAAACAACGAAGTAATGAACACATGACTTCTGGGCAATTTATATAAAAAACTGTGAACACATTCCACAACGATTGTCGAGTCCGAAAGTTGTTTTTTCTCAGACGGTTGTGCATGCAATAAACTTCATTCTAGTCTTGATCAGACTAGATCTCGCAGAATTTTAATCGTTTTTAATCGTAATTATTATTAAATAATAAATAAATAAATAAATAATAAAAAATAGTATTCTTATGAGTTTCATTTTGATAAGATTTCATACAATTTTAAGCTGTATTTGCTGCACACTTCAACGTTATTTTAGGGAAAGTGAAAGCTTAAAGGAAAAGTGTAAAAATATCTTTACAAGCTTTTATAACTGTGGAGCTAAGTGACATAAATTAGCATTCCCAAAAATACCGCCATCCCGAGATTGCAATTTTTAAATCCCGAAATCGAAATCGTTTCGGAGCAGTTTGAATGTTCGTGATTGAGCGTTTGCAACATCCAGACCTCGTTTTAGTTTTATTCGTTCGCTGTTCAGCGAAAAGTGTTTTCATTTTGTAGAGTTTAGCTATTGTTGGTGTTATGCAGTTTGGCTTTAAATACGAATTTTATATAGTTCTGATTACATGTTTTATAGCCAAAAAACACTGGAGGTATTTGTTAAGTTGTTGGTTTCCAATGTTTGTTAAGTTGTTGCAATGTTTTCCAAGTTTTTAATCTTTTGCTCTTATTTTTTCATATTTTTGTAATTCGATTTACATTCACTTCTCTTTTTCTTTTTCCACTTTGTTGATCTTCTTTGCTTGTTATTATTTATATTTAGCCATGTTGTTGCTGTTACTGTCACTAAACTCGCACCGTTCCACCGACACACGAACACATACAGACAAAAACAAACATTCCTACATACCGATGGACATATTGTTTAAATAGATTTTTTTCAAATGACGTGCTTTATATTTTTAATTGCTTCGGGGCTTGCTACACGCTAAACTCGGCAAAGTTTTCGCTGTCTTTTTTCGTTTGAGTTTTTGTTTTTTTCCAATTTGTTAATTAAGTTTTAGAAAAAACCGTTTGCTTGCCGTTAGATGGTAGGCCCCATTCCCATTCCCATTTCCCATTTCGCTTTGCGGTTTTGAGGAATTAGCGTGAATCTCCATTTATCATTCCTGGTTTTGTGTGCCAAATTTGCGTGTGGCTTAAAGTATTTGGCCGGCTTAATGCAAAACTTGATAATTCAATTTTACAAAAGTTGTTTGGTATAAATCGAAAAAAATCGATGCGAGCATTTGTAGGGCGAAATATGTGGCTAGTCTTAAAAATGAATTCTAAGAGTGATTGACGGTGGGCGGAATTAGAACAAAATCTCCAAGAACAATTTATGAATTCCTTTTTTCAAGAGCAATTACATGTAAAAGCCAGTTGTGAAGAAGAAAGGTAAAAAAACATATTGAAGTTTTATCTAAATAGAGTTTAACTGAAATTCATATACAGTATGATTAAAAACTCTGATTAAAAAAAGTAAAAAATTTGAATTTGCGTGTTTTTTTTTATTAATCGACCCGTTTGCATTTCTCTTGTTGCATGTTGGTTTCGATTTGCTCCTCATGTGGTGGGTTTGGTGGTGGTGTCTACTGGGCTTTTATAGTCATTTACAAAATCGCACCACCGCAACGTGAAATAATGTGATCTTGGAACTTTTCACACGAAACATCTAACTTGGCGTGTGATATGTTTTCATGTACCCCAACGTTCACTGCTGCCTGTCATAGTTCGGCCTTCCAGGCTTTAAAAAGTAACGCGCAATGGCACCAACCGACCACAACCAAACAGTCTCTTCTTTGCAATGATGTGTCTGTCTCGCCAGCTCTGAGAATGTTAACCCTCTAGTGTCCAATACGCGCAAAAGCAAAATTTAAACGTTTTGAAAATATAATCATCATATAATCACCGCTCCGGCCGAAATTTATGTACCTACAATTTGAACAAAATTAACGAGGCCATAATACGCATAATTCATAAGCAAAGTCAGAGTCAAGTTTCCGAAGTTTTATTTGTGTTTACTGTTTACAAACTTAAATATACTGTGAGTGAAAAAGTTGTATCTTCATAAATGGCGAAAAGTGTTTCCAAACATTTTTAAAGCCTTTTCCCAATGAAATGCTTCCGAGAAGTGTCTGCCGTAAGTTTATGCCAAATGAAATTTGCGCATTGGGCAGATGTCGCATTGTCGCGTTCACTTTCGCTATCGTGCCGCGAATGACACAGAAAGTAATTTCCGACAGCCATGTTGGTGCATTTATGTGGGCCAAGCAGAAAGAACAGCAGAACGCATGCTGCAGCGCCAATGTTGCTGCAACATTGTGTCGTGCAACATTAGTTGTGCTCGGTTTTCACCACTTTTCGGAATGCCTAAGAGGGGCGGAAAACTGCCTCTGTGGAGGGGTAGTGGACGCAGGCGCAGTAAGTACGCGAGCACTGCGAACAGCGCGAGAGAATAAACAGCAGTGCGGCGAATTCGAGGCTACAAGAGAATCGAATTCAATGTTTCCCAACGGAAGGAATGTTTTTCAAGTGCGTTAGTGCTGTTTCGATATGGCTGTGAATGACAAAAGCAATGCCCATCGAGTTTGGAAAGCAATCATTTATAGCACTTCCATGTCCCTAATCCGGAGTAGATTTCTAAGGTCGATGCCTCGAAAACGATGTCGCGGCTAATTTTGAATTTTTTAGTTGGATGTAGCCCATGTACTCTCGCACGTGGGTTCGAATCGAGTTCGTGTACTCGTCTACACTTCTCCAGCGGCTGCGGCTTCGTTTCGCTGCTGTCGTGCCCACTCGGCGATTCGTGCGGCGAAAATGCAATTCGCCGCATGTGACCACAGGACATGTCGTCAGCGCTGCCTGCTGCAGCTGGCGTTGGTTGGTTGTTGTGGTTGTGTGGGGTGGCTGGCACGAGCCGAAGCGCCCGAGCACCAACGACACGGAACGTCGGCCAGAATTGCAGTCAGTTTACCGGAGCAGAGGCAAAAACGTTTAGTTAGAAGTGAACTTTTCGGTAACGTTGACACGTTTGGCGCGGTAGCGGTCGAACGCAAAACAAACTGAAGACAGTGTTTGTAGGCACCTCTGTTCGAGCAGCTTTGCAAGCCAGCAGCGCGAGCAGTGAAACAGCAACAAAGTCAGTGATAACCGCAATTTCGCGGCATCTCGAATCTAATTGAAGAACGCAAGTGTCGGACAGGGGCAGACAGTTCTGAGCTGCTTTAAGACAGCAAACCGCTTAATTTCGCGCGCCGGCATACTTTTAGGCGAGAGACTGCCACAGTGCTCAGCTACGCTGTGGGAAGCCTTTTGTTAAGTGCGCCAATTAAAGTTGACAGCTCAAAACTCGCTTGCCTAAAATTTTATAGGAATTTTCCTTTTCGAAAACTGTGTAAAATCATAAGGAATTTGCATAAATCCACGGATTGTGTTGTAAAGCCCACCGAGTGAGAATTTGCTGTGCTCCACGGTGGCTTGTTAAGAAATTGCGTAGGCGTGTGTGTGTGTGTGTGCACGTAATTATCGGTGTTTGTGTTGTGAATCTGAAATTCAAATTTACCCGCTCGATTCTCCAACAACAACAACAACTAGT
The DNA here is from genome assembly GCA_963668005.1 of Melieria crassipennis. Taxonomy (NCBI): domain Eukaryota; kingdom Metazoa; phylum Arthropoda; class Insecta; order Diptera; family Ulidiidae; genus Melieria; species Melieria crassipennis. Next base: position 81,157,583 of record OY764961.1, on the reverse strand, counting down.
GTGTTTACCACGAACTGCGGTAGCGACACCCCCTCACACCTTCCGAACCCCCCTTTAGCTGTATTTACTTGCCGAATTTTATGTGATAATATCGAAAAGCATCCCCAGAGGTACAATAAAAATCCTCTGGTAAATAACGGTAACTCGACCAGAACAAGAACAAAACACGGCAACGGCGAAGACGAATTCAAAAACAAAATCGACTTCAAGGTAAAGCAGTGGCCACCGTTTACAAACGTGTGCGTGGTTGTGTATGTGTGCGGGCAGGTCGAAGTAAATGTGTTAGTGTGGCTTCGATGCCGTTGTAGGCGGAAGTGAGAATTGTGCTTAATCTTGTGCGGAAATACACGTTGCATCTAGCTCACCGAAAGATATCTGCTAAAAGCGCGCTAAATGCAACAACAGCAACAACAACAACACCATAAAAACAAAAGTAACATTACTTAAGACGAGTTCCATTTTTACACGACGCGCTAATGCCGATGCTTTCTATGTTAAGTGCGGATTAACAGCAACGGCAACAACAACTATTAGAACAACAACATCAACAAATAAACAAACCAACAAACAACTTGAACTCGAATCGACGACCGCAGTCACTGCGAGTTTTCTTGCGCTGGCGGAAAATTGAGTGAGTAGAAATTGAATTTATTTGGAGAACAAGTCTGCTTTTGAGCGCCACATACGCAGCTACAAGTTGTGCGATTGTATTCGGCGCGCTGGCGTGGCACGCACAATTGGCTTTTGAGCAATTGATTCTTTTTCCGCCACGCTATCCCCACTCCCCGCCCGCCGCTTCTGTTGTCGCGCTGACAGCTTTGCCGCCCAACCAATCAGACGCTTGCGGCCGCCGTCAAATGTTTTCCTACTTTTGCAGTTACTGTTGTCGTCGTCGCTGAGGGGCAACTCGTCTGCTCCAGGGCGCTGCTTTAATGCTGTCAACCGATTCGCCCGAAACTGACAGCTTAAATTCCATTATGGTTTTTTTTCTTGCCGCCTTCATTGAATGCTTTCCTTCTTTCCTTTCGATGCCCTCCGTGCTTTTGTGCCGCCACTCGAACGCTGCCACGCGCGTCTCGCCAGCATTCGGGGCGGCGTCGAGAGACGGCAGGCGGCGGACGGTCTTCTGCGGCATTTCGCCCACTTGATTGATAATCAATTGATAGGATTATCCTAACTCCTTGCTGGTTCGACTTGATTTTCTTATTCGCATTTTCTGCGGCTTTTGTTGCTGTTGCTGTTGTACTGCGGTCGGATTAATGGCATATGATACCATTTAAGCCGACTACCACATTATGCCGATCTGCCGGATGATTTTCTCTGTTTGTTTGTTTTTATTTATTTTTTGTTTGGTTCGTGCCTGAGCGAACTCGACGCTGCTCGTTTTGCCTGCTGTGCATTTTATTAGACGTGTGGTTTGCTGTTATTGTCTCGATTGTTATTGCGGTTGGCATCGTTGATGCTTTTGTCGCCTATGCCACAAGTGTGGCTGTACCGCCCTGAATTGCCCAACTAAATTCGTTATTACTGTCATCGCTGTCCGTCTGTCCGTTGCTCCGCCTTCTCCTGCCCACTGTTGGCGGCGTTTTGTTAAATTGTTTTTCCACTTTACTTCGCGCTTTCTTTCTTGTTCTTTTCTCAGTGTTGTAGTTGCTTTGCTTGGCCGTTCGGTGGCATTTTGTTTTGTTTTAGTGTCTTGTCCTGTCGTAATGGAAATGGCAATGGCAATGTTATTGTTATTGTAATTGGATTAAATTAAGATTGATTGAGACTTTCAGCGCGCGGAATATGTGATTATTTCTAAAGCTGTCTGCCAACGCAAATAGAATTCTAGCCATTTGCGCCCAAATGGAATATTGTCGGGCACATGTTTGCGCAATAAAGAATCGCATGTAAAAAAATAAGAACACGTCACAAGGGCTTCAACATTTCAATGCGACTGACAAAAATGAGATTCTTGTGTGCGTAGACGAAGATTGGATTGGAAATTGACTACACTAACCTGTATAGTTAGACTAATCGACAGGTTGGATTTTTGTTAGAAAGGAAGGTACCTGAATTCTTACATAATTTGAGCTACGTGCGAATTGGATTTAATTGAAGGCAGCACTCTGACATTGAACTTTGTACGATTTGAGTGCTGCCGGAATACTTTGCACCTTCTTCCTTCTCATTTGCCGTGTGTTCTCTGGGGCTCAGTGTGCGTCTGGGTGCGACGTGAATTGTAATTATCGTGTAAGTAAATGTGTAGCAAAGCATGTGACTGAGTAACGAGTATACATGACTGATTTGAAAACTCCAAAACATGTATACATACATGTATTCCAAGGAAGGAAAGACGGAAGGAAGAAAGGAAGGAAGGCTGTCACTTTGATACGAAAACTTACTTAAACAAAAGTTTGGGGGTAGCAAAATATTGTGGAGGCAAGAACTTACTTACTTACTTACTTACTTACTTACTTTTAAGTGCGCTAAAAATTAACAGGAAAACACAAATAAGTAATTAAGTTTTTGACAAATGTTTTCTTTTTTGCTTCTGTTTGTCCAATTTTACACAACTTATTCGGACATGCATATTTGGCTAGATCTCTGCTGCAACTTGCTTAATGCTGTCTTGAAAATTATGAACTGTTGGTGGTTTGGTTTCGCATGCCAATAACTTGAAATGACTGCAGCATCAGCACTCAAAAACGTACAATTTTGTTATCCTTAGAACCGGTGGCGGACAATCCTTATACGCTGCGCGAGGAAAATGGCCACAGTGTCGCCCTTAAATTTTTGTATTAAAATACTTACGAAAATTATCAACCACATGTGATCTATATAAATAAATGATAAATGATATAGATAAATGATGATAAATTTAAATTTTAAATTCATTTTTTTTCATACAAATTGTATTGAATATGTGGGAATATTTATATGAATGCAGACAATATTTTTCTGAAATTTTGCAACCCATTTCAAATATTTGTTTCTTCACGTACAAAATTGCCGCCCCTCCTTATATGCCGCTCTAGGCATTTGCCTCATTTGACTCGTGCTTTGACCGCCACCGCTTAGAACTGTCGTTAAAGTTTTCAATGGATTTTAATATTTTGGGAAACTTCAAACTTTATACTTTATATTTGAAATATTCTATATACAAATATGTATATACATATGTATATAAGTATAGATATTTATTTCAATATACATATTTATATTTGAAATCAGTATTTGAAAAATGAAGCTACTATTTGTGGATAGTTTGTAATAAAAAAAAAAAATTTAATTTGTCGATAAAGTTAGCAAAGTAACCCAAACTCGGTTCTGAAGTTACACGAAAAATGGGCCTCATCACTGAAAAACATTTTTGTACGAAACTTTCTAGCCGTTACTAAAGAATTGAAGTCTGATTTTCAAAATAAATTTGAATAAATAATAATTTGTGTATAGTTAAAAATTTTAATTAAATAAATGCGCGATAATGCTATGAATAAATTTTCCAAAACTTTCACAAATCCCAAACATAAAACTTTTATTTTTATGAACTTTTTATAAATTTGTGTTTGAGTTGCATGGTGCATGTTTTCTATAATTTTGTAGCAATTTTTACAAAAGCCATACCAGATATGTTCATTAATTTGTTTTTCTTTTGCACACACTTTGCATTTTACAACACTTTCGAGACAAACATTTCAAATATTTCATTTTGTTTGACTTCATTTACCGTAAAATCACAGGGACGCAAATAAATGTTTTGTGCCAATACAACTTTTGTACAAAAATTTGCTGCGTTGACATTTGACAATAACAATAATTTACATACTGACATGAAGCGATTTTGTTCTTATTTTCAATTTATTTTAACAATAAACGCACACAAGCCAAATTCACACACACACACAAACATAAATACATGCATGCATGTTGCTTGTTTTTTTACAGCCGGAGTGTGAGACTTTCACCCACTAAAAACCCTTCTATCTCCTACCCACTGCTACCATATTGAATATTGTGCGAGTGTGTGGTTGTGTGTTTGTCTTAAGGGAGTGTTCCCGGGTAGAATGCCGATTTTAGGCTGTTTTTCAAAAAATTATTTTGGAGCTACAAGGCAACATGCAATATTCTGGTTTTTTGCTTGTTGTTCCTTATTATTTGGAGAACAGAAACTCATATTTGTGTCAAACAATTTTATTTTCTAAGTACACATTTTCAGTGGTCAATGTGACCTTGTTTTCACTGCTGGCCGATAATAAATTTCGGGAACCAGTAATGTGAAACAGAAATGGGTATGCAATTATTAATCTGCAATAAATTCCGCGGATGCTAAACCACAGTTTTAGTCAAAATGTTGATTAGAAACAAAATGGCGGCCATATGAAAAAAAATTGTCCAGTTTTGCCACCTTTTTTTACCTTTAGAGTGCTTGAAAATATATTTAACAATAATTTTTTGATGAAAACTTTGGTTTAGCATCCAATGAAAACTATCTAGAACATTTTCCCAAAATTTCAAGTCGATACCTCTTATAGTTGCTGAGAAAAATTATTGAAAAACGACTTTGGGGGGTGATAGTATATAGTATAAGGTACAATAAAACGCAAAAAAAAAAATCGATTTTTTCAAACTTCTACCCAGGAACACTCCCTTAATAAGTATTTGAATTCAATTTAAACATGCGGCACAGCAGCAGCCGGATCACATCATATGCGAATATGTAGTTTAAGACGCTCTGCGACAGCTACAGCGACAAAAGCAGTAGCAGCAACAACAAAAACAACCGTAAATGAGCGCAATGCAATGTCGATACGAGAACTTTGTGCTAACGCACACATACAAACAGAAAAATATTCGGTAAAATTCTTAAGGCTATGGGAAGTCACAAACACAAACAAACTCACATTCGCGGGTAGCGGCGTGAAGAGTTCCCAGTGCGTGGCAGAAGCGCAAGTGGGGGAGGCTGCGTTGCGTTGTTCTAATAAACCGCTTAAAGTCGTAACAAGTTCAAAACACCGCACGCGTCGCCCTCACTGTTCCCAGCTGCCGGTGGGCGCTGTGTGATTTTGAAGGAAACTGTCTTCGCGTATTTGAAGCGCTCGCCTGTCGTGCGCCGGAACGCGCGACTTGATTTTAACGCTTGCGTACGCTGTCGTTGGTGGGTGGCGGAGGAGCGCGTAGTCGGCGCTAAACGTGGCTGGCTCCGTGCAAAATGTGGAGCATTTCATTTGAACTCGTAACTAATTATTTATTTTTCGAAGGCGTTTCGCTTGGTTGCTGACTTGTTTGCGTAGACTGTTGTCTCTATTTTCAACTTTTTTTGTTTGTCTTCTGCTTTTAGCTAGCGGACTGCTTGCCAACGCGCCTTGCTAAATGCAAATATGAAATGGTTTTTGTTTTGTCTGTAGACGTTGAGTTTGCAGTATATTTGCCGTCACCGAAATATCAGCCGAGAGACACTTTTTGCTGCCGATGCATGAGCCAATGGCTCCTATTACAGTTACGGGCCTAGCTAAGTGCATTCGAACGTAAGTGGAATATAAAGCGGCGCTGTGGGAAGTTGAAAGCACCAAATACTTTGATGTATTTTGAATGGAAGAAGCTAGTAAATAAATGCAAATATTTAGTTGGACAAAGTGTTATCCCATTGGCAAGAAAGTCGTAGGTTCGAATCTCATTTAGAGAATTATTTTTAGTTGGAAACGGAGCATTCGATATTTATGTTCCAGAAATAAGTTGCAAGTTGCGGTTTCGAATGACTATAAAAGTTTCAATTTCATTAATGTAAAATTGAAGTCATACTTGTACGGCAAAGGCAATTGCGATGGTTTCAGGAGAACTGTCAGAGGTCTCCACATTAGTTTCGGTAGTCATGATCCTACCGTTGAAATTAGGTGACGCCAAGCTGCCGTTTCAAGGCTAAAGGCTCTCATCGGTAAAATTACTTAATAATGACTTAATTACTAATAATTAAATTACTTAATAAGCATCTCAGTTAAACCGACAACAAATGAATGTGTTGAATCTTATGGAAATCCTTTAATTAAAAGAAGAAAACATTTCAGAATACAGTACGTGATCTAACAATAATATTTTAGTCATTTTAATAAACATATTTATGTTACAGAGTAGAGGTGTCACACGTACCACATACATATACACGTGATACGATGGTCCCAGTCAGTGGCGTACACAGGTTTTAATTTTGGGGTGGATTTGCGCACCACTTTTGGGCCGAATACCGTTCTAGACCACATTTTGTACCAGAAAATTTTGCGTTTTGAGGGGTTTGAACCCATAAACCCACTGCCCTCTTTGTGCGCCACTGGCCCCAGTTGATACGCTTTGAAGCCAAGTGTTTATACATTGATTTCACGATTGAATTGACTTTCTTTTTTTTCTTCTTTCTCTTTTACTAATTTCGTAACTTTTAAGGAATATCAACTTCTTAGTATTGCTTACTTTTTACTCGAAATTGCACAAAAAAGCTGAAACTGCATCACCATCAGCTGATTTTAAAAACACTGTCAGAATGAGAAAAGCCCGATATCTAAAACACTTCAAATGTTCAAGGCGGTTTGATGCGTATTGACTTATAGCGACTTGAACTGTTGTATATTTAATAATTATAATAGATGGTTAGATTGTTTTATTATCAGTCAAAGAACTGCAATATTTCATGGCTTTGATAGTTGGCCTGTTTCAAACAACCAACGGTTCTTGATTTGTTTAATTATTTTATTTTTTTTACTACCTAAAGCTTTATTTACGTAAAGTTAGAATGTCCGATCAATCGAACCTAAAATGTCAATATGGAGTAATTTTGACAATATTGTTTACTAGCTCTTTTTCGCTCCTTTGATTTTTAAATAACACTTATGAGTAAATACACACAAAGTTACAATTGATTATGTATTTCATTTTAATTTGTGTATATTGGCGATATAAATTACTGTTTCTTAGTGAAACTGTTCAATTATTGATATAGTTTTGCATGTTTTGTCACAACTTGCAGTACATCTACCGGACATTCTTTACTTGCAGATCGACAAAAACTTTTATTTATTTATCAATACAAACACATTTTTTTCTAAATATTTTATATCTAAAGTGAAAATGACTTATTTTGAGCATTAATTTTTTATCTAAATTGAAAATGACTTATTTTGAACATTTAATGTAAATGGTGCAGGAATGAAGTAAACAACATTAAAAGTATATTTAGTTCTATGCTCAATTTTGCTCCACATATTAGAAAACAAAATATAAATAAAAATATAAATATAAATATAAAATATATATATATATAAATATAAATATAGGTACTATATACATTTCTGCTTCTTAGTGAAACTTTTCAATTATTGATATAGTTCTGCATGTTTTTGCACAACTTGCAGTACATCTACCGGACATTATGTACTTCCAGATCGACAAAAACTTTTATTTATTTATCAATACGAACAAAATTTTTTTCCTAAATATTTTATATCTAAAGTGAAGATGACTTATTTTGAACATTTAATGTAAATGTTGCAGAAATGAAGTAAACAACATTAAAAGTATATTTAGTTCTATGCTCAATTTTGCTCCACATATTAAAAAATAAAATATAAATAAAAATATAAATATAAATATAATATAAAATACATATAAATATAAATATAAATATAAATATAAATATACTATATACATTTCTGCTTCTTAGTGAAACTTTTCAATTATTGATATAGTTTTGCATGTTTTTGCACAACTTGCAGTACATCTACCGGACATTATTTACTTGCAGATCGACAAAAACTTTTATTTATTTATCAATACAAACCAAATTGTTTCCTAAATATTTTATATATAAAGTGAAAATGACTCATTTTAAGCATTTACTGTAAATGTTACAGAAATGAAGTAAACAACATTAACGGTATATTTAGTTCTATGCTAAATTTTCCTCCACATATTAAAAAAAATCACGGAAGTTTTTTATGCAGAAAGATACAATAAAAGTTATTATCCCAATAAAACACTTCAATGGAGTCATTTGATTTCCTAAGGGCGCTTTAGTGTTAATGAACAAAAGTTATTGAAAATTCTTAGAAGACTTCTGTAAACAAATAACAGTAATCTTTCAATTAATCTCCCTAACCTAATTAGTTGGTTATACTTATATCTCAATATGGATGGGAACAAATTAAATGCAATAATTGATTCTCCTAGAATTGCTATATATTGAATGTTTAATGATTTTTTCTCTAATATTTAAATACTAAATCTTTTTATTTATTTATAATTTAAACCTACACTGCGCTATGAAATAATTATGTTTTCATATATGTACTTAAATTCTTGTTCATTTGCAAACAAAAAACATTTTTTTAAAGACTAATGAAACCAGCTCTGCTTAAAAGTTAAGTTGTTTTAGTTTAACGCATTTGCAGGAATTAATTAATTTCAGTTCAGCTATAAAAATATACAGATTGGGCAGCGAGTATATCAGATTTTAACCGTTAAATTTAATGAATGCTTTTAATTAATAAATTGTAATTGAATTGCATATCAAGTTCAATACATTATAATTGGAATTAAAATGAATGCTATAGCATTCACGACCGCGTGCCAATTCCGGATCCGGACAGTATGCAGTAAACTTAGTACAAATCTATCTACAATTCGTGTAAGATTCGCTCTCTCTTAAATACTGCATGCACATTTTTTTCTCTCGACACCACTATTGTCCCGCCCCCACTGCACGAAATGAAAACGCCCCTGGCCATTGCGGCTGTTCACTGCTTGTTCCTTATGAATGTTGGCGCTGTGGTTGTGTCGTGTTGTTGTAAAGTTTTAATTAAATTCTGTATTGACTCGCTCACATTTTAATGTATTCCGTTGTGCTTGTAAGATGTGTGCAAGTCGTTAGGCAAATTTCATCTGATCAGCACATCGCCGACCGAACAACCAACCGACCGAAAGACTGCCGACGTCGCACTCTACTGGTTTGACTTCATTGGCTGGGTTTGGTTTGGTCTGACTTGTCTTGGCCTCTTGACTCGACTCTTACTGCATACGTACAACAAAAGTTAAATTTAGGAAAACCAAATATTCCGTTGGCGCGAATAGGAAGCGAAGCAGTGCACACTTTAACCTTTAAACGATGGAAATTTTGTACTGTCTTGTAGTTGTAAGATGTTATTGCGTACTTGTTTTTTGTGTGCGTTAATTTTCGTCAGAGTTTCACATTTCAGGAGCAGCAACGTTGCGGCACGTATTGCGATTTGCAGCATTTGACCGAAAATCGTTGCTCTGAACGTGGTCTTGCGTGGAGATTGCGAAATTTGATCTATGCTGCTTTAGATAAAAAAATACATAATTAAGAAAATCACGTCCACCTAAATCAACTCGGTTGGAATAATGATAGGTTCTATTTTTGCACTCGTAATAAAATTGTAATGAAAAACTACGCTAAAATTTCTTTCGGTAAAATGTACAAACATTTTCATATACAATTATGTGAGTCTGTTAAAAAAGGGCAAGTAACCTTTTTCACAAGGTACGTCTACTAGATTTTCGAATATTTTTCTCCTAAAATATGTTGGCACTATCAGCTTTTTTGCATATTTAGTTTGTTTTTAACAGATATAGTAGACGCTCACAAATTCGAACCACTTTGTACAAGGAGTAGTTTGAATTTCCGAAATGTTCGAATTTGTGGACTTTTTTAATTCATCTAAAAAGTCCAGAAAATATTGAAACGATATCTAATAACTTGAAAGTGATTTTGTCATTTTTTTTCTTCACATTAAAAACTGTAAAAAAGTTAATTTTATTTTATTTTTTTAGTCGCTTAAAATTTGCATATAATCTATAAATCCACAGCGATTCACCTGAACAACTTCATCAAGCTTTTTTAAGATTTTAATGTTAACGTCCAAAAAAATTGTTTACGTTAGTTCGACATTTCAATAATTTTTTTTTAAATTTTTATTCCAAACTGAGCCAAATGTTTACATATGTACGTAATGTAAGCAAACTAAATACCAAAACAGGGAGAGAAAAAGAAATAAAAGGGGAACGCTCACAAATTCGAACCGGCACACAGTGATTCGACTCCATACAACCGCGGGACAAAATTAGAAGGAGTGGTCCGTTCTTCATAAAATTTGGTATACTAGTTAATCATGGTCTGCTGAATTGAAATCTCCATTTGGTTTTTCTTAAACTGCTGTAGTTTGGCAATGCCTGAGGCTTAATTTTGCAAATGTCGTAATTTTTGGAAAGCTATAGCACCAAATGTGTTGGCTAGATTTTTCAGATTTTACATTTAATGGGTAACGTCAACATTGATTATTCCAAAGAGTAACAGAAATTGTATCGGGACCCTCTGGTTTTGCAATAAAATCGATAATAATAGATGTATGTTTTGCATTTTTGCAGATTTTATCATTGTTCGTGCTAATTGCATACTTTTAGGCATAAATAAAATAAATTTTGTCGAAAAATACGTGTTTAGACCACTTTTCAAATTGAATTATTTTTTGAGATCGGAACATATCGGAGGATATAATTACATTATCCGACAAAGAAAGAATGCTTCTTAAAATTAAAAAAAAATCCAGGAACATACTTTCACATACTTTTTAGATATTTTCCTCTAAGTTTTGCCAATTTTCAGATTTTTAACTTAGAAAAATATTTTGAATTAAAAGTGAAGTAAAAGTCTACGCTTTGCAAATTTGGGAAAAATAATAAAAGCGAAAATGGCCACATCATTTCTTATTCTATATTGAAAGTTTAAGCAACTTCCTGCCAACCAATTATTTTTAGAATTATTATTATTTTAAATTTTGTACTCAATAGACTAAAAAACAGAAAATATGAGTTTAAATTTGTTTGTGAAAAAAGTTTCAACTTTGAGCCGCTTTTGCGGCTTTATTATTTTAAATTTTGTACTCAATAGACTAAAAAACAGAAAATATGAGTTTCAATTTTTTTGTGAAAAAAGTTTCAACTTTGAGCGGCTTTTGCACAGACACTAATTGATTTTTTGCACAGATTTTTTGGGGTTTTCTTAGTTGGAGTTTTTTCTTTCAAATTACATCAAAATCGTCAATTTCTGAGACCATAACTTTTTGAATTTTGTCTATGGAACGAATCACTGTGCGCCAGTTCGAATTTTAGAGCATTCCATATTGTAAAATTTTAGGTTCGAATTTCTGGAAGTTTCGAATTTGTGAGAGTTCGAACTTGTCAGCGTCTACTGTATAAATGTAAAACGTGTTTTGGTGTTATTGGCGAAGTTTTGTTATCGATGGATCAAATACATTTTTTCAAATGTTAACTGTGGCTCTTGGCGAATCTTCTTTGAACGAAGAAATGTTTCTAACCGGTAAAAGCTTTTTACAGGAGGTCGAAAAGATGGTGAAGACGAGGCGCGCCCTGGGCGCCCCAGTACGTCTAAAACCGATGAAAACTTTGAAGTAGTGAAGAACATTTTTTTGGAGAATCATTGAATGACTATGAGAGAAGTTGCTGAGAGTGTTCGTATATCGGTTGGTTCATGCCATGCAATTTATTTGTATGTTTTGGACATGAAAGCAGCGGAGTCCGTTACGAAATTGCTAAATTTTGGCCAAAAGAACCGTCACATGAGTACCGCTCAGGAGTTTTTGAATGACGGCAAAGACGATCCAGATTTGTTCAAAAGGGTCCTAACTGGTGACGAGACATGTATGGTTCTGTGTATGGTTCTGAAGTCGAAACTAAAACGTGTTTTCATCCCCATGGAAGCGACCAAAGAGCGAATCACGAAAAACCAAGACAAAGTCGACCGAATGTGAAAGTTGCTGAACAGTGAGCAATGCTCTCATCGGTTACGTGTATCGTGGGTGTTTGCCAAAAAGTCGTACAGTTAATAACAAATGTTACCTAAAAGTTATGCGCCGTTTGCTTGGAACAATACTAAAAAAAAGCCAGGATTTGTCGCGATAATTCAGCTGCTTCAATTGCTTGTTTTGCGATTTGTTGGCCAAAAACTGCACCGTATTTACCGGACTTTTTCGTGTTCCCAAAACTGAAAAGACCCAGGAAAGGACGGAGATTTGCCACGCTTGAAGATAATAAGGGCGCATCGCTAGAATAGTTCAAAGCCATACAAAAAAGCACATAACAGAAGTGGGTCAAGAATTACATAGTAGAAGCGCTGACAAAAGTGCATTATGTCTGAAAAGATATTGATGAAAAATAAATATTTTTCGAGAAAAACAAAAGGTCACGTTGGTCTTCATACACTCTTGTGAAACATGTGTTAAAAAAATATAGCAATTATTGTTTTTTTTTAGCGCCACTGTGTGCAAATTTGAAACATTTTTGTTACCGTTTTTAATAAAGTATTAGTTAGTGTTAATTAGAATTTTCTGTAAATATTCCCAGCTTCCATTCGGCATGTCAAATCGGTAGTGCATTTATTATGAAATGTTTTTATGAAAAACATATTGCTGAGGAAAAACCAAATTGTTTTAGCTCACTGTACACAGTTGCACTTTAAAATGCCGCTGCAATAAAATTAAGAAACCCAGAACACATTCGCTTACAAAGAGTGAAGTTAATTATTCAATTAATTAACTAGTTAGAATAAATTGCACGTAATGAAATCTCATCAAGCCAAACAAATATTGTGCTTCTGTATTGTATGCTTCTAATTGCAATCATTCTCAGACGACAAGCCCGCGAGAATTGAACGGATGACAGGAGGATAATTGCCGTTTTCATACGCAAATATGTCGACAAGTCTGTGAATAAATAATTAGGAGGTGAAATGATTCCATTACTGAATTCTTCACGAATTTTAAACATTCGCACAAATGAGGCAAATAAATACGCTTTTTGCAGTTGTTTGTCATTCCAAGACAATGTCAATGGAAAATTTTTCGTTTGGCAAATTTGAGTTTAACCGAAAATTTATCTCCCAATAAAATTGCACGATTTTATTTCTGTTGCATTTTTTCGATCAATAAATAAGCATTCAATTTCGAAATGAAATTGTGCACTTTTATTAGGAAATTCTATTCAATCTTTTTAAATTAAGGTATTATAAGAATACATTAATTTCTATTAATTTGAAATAACGGAATAGAGCGACATAACAGAGCCCTGAAAAAATAAAACTTGTTGGCCAAATTTCATTTAATTTTTTTATGTATTTAATTTTCTCTTAACTCGATGCATGATGTTGCAACTTTTTGATGCCTTCGAAAAATATGTACCTACGATTTCTTAAGGCCTCAAAAAATGTGTGAGTTTGCCTTTCAAATTTGTTATGCTGATGCAATTCATAGCCAAATTAATTCAATTTTGCCGTTGTTTTCTTTGAAATGTGAGCCATTACGTTATTTTGAATAAAAAGTATTTCGTTCTTCTTCGAATGAGGGCGGTTTTTCTTAATTTTATCTTCATTCAATCGATCCTGTTCTCCTTTATTATTTCATGTGCATGGAAACCACTGCTGCTTTCTACGAAACACTCGAGCACGCACAATGTTTTGAAGTGCGTCAACGGTAGAAATCGATTCCAAAATTTCTTGGGATTGCGCTGAAACTTGTCCAAAAACTGCTTGGCCGTGGCCATTCATTCGGGTTTTTGGTCCGTTGTGAGCAAAGTCGGCATCAATCTTGCGAATAGTTTCTACAGTACCTCTTGTACTTTTAATTTCATAGTTTTTTTTTTCAAATCCAGAAACTTAATCACTGCTCGATAATACATTTGTTTCCATTCTTTAGAAAACGCAAGAGGCGTTTGCTTCGGATGGTTGGCACAAGGAAACTGATGGCGGATGAAGTGTCATGAAGCTTTGATAGAAAGGAAATGAAGGATTGTGCTTGTCAAATATCCTTATTGTTCGCTATGAGTGTTACCTTCATTCGGCGAAGTGCGTCACTTTTTAAATTACTCTCGTACAGAGCATAACTACCATAATTTTCGCTTTTATTAAAAGTTCCTATCAGAATAATAATGCAGTGACAGTAGACTTCATTACACTTTTTAACTCTGCATATAACTTTGACGTACATACTTGAGAGCATTTCCATGAATCTGTAATTTAAGCATAAAGTTTAACAATTTTATATATGCATATATATTATGCAAAAATCATGCCAAGTTGAAAACTTTATTGCCGTAGTTTCCAAAGGGGTAGGCGGACATCTTGTTTGGCCTGGAAGTTCCTGAGATAAAATGAAGCGGCCGTTACATGTTGCGCACAACTTGACTGACGGCTGTCAGAAATACATAACTGCAGCAGTGTGTCTGTGTAAATGGGTGTGGAATCGAAAGGACAGAATATCTAATATGAACGACACAAACAATTAAGGAAAACAGTTTAAAAACAGCTTTTACGATGTTTGCTTTAATTTAGTATTAAAAACGTTGTCAAATAATATTTAGAAACGGCAGTTCAACATAATCTTTTGGCGTTCGAAAATAATTCCATTGAGCAAAATTTAAAAACTCTTTAGGCTTTAGGCTTTTAAAGCATTTTCTATATAAATTCCCTGAATACGTGAACGAATTTTACAATATTCTTTTAAGTAGCAAGCATTTCGCTATCAAGATTAGCTGCCAAAGCAACTTCCGTTTCGCTGCTCGGAAAGTACAGCAAACGTATTACACATGTTTGCTTGTGTGTGTACATCCTCTGTTCTGTTATTCGTCAACGCCCCTTTCCCACTGAAAATTGCTGGCGTTTTTCTGTTTAATTTCATACTAAAAGCAAACATTAGCAATCTTATTACCATGCATTAATAATGCCTTAAGCTGTGACTCACCCCTTCACTCGCTTCTCCGCCCCCGTGTCAACAATGATGCCAGCACCAGCGCCAACGCCAACACCAACGCCGAACAATAAAGGCGATGAGAAAGGAAAACAGCAACCATGCTTTTTACATTTTTTGGCAATGACACTGTTTTTGTTTTTCGGCCAACTGACTGCATTTTCGTTCCTTTCATTTGAGCACAATTTTAAGCAATAACTCAAGGCCCACTGCCTCTTGTACTCCATAACTTAACTGCTTTCTTGTACTTATTGCGTTGCACAGAACGCCGAACCAGCGCGGAAAGTAGGCTACCGTGTTAGCGGGAATTTCGTGAGCACAGGTTTTCTGTTGAAAATATTTTAACAAATCACCTTTCGGCACTTCAAAGTTTCGCGTTGTTTGAAGTGAGACTAAACCTTTATTATCAGTGCTGTAGGATACCAGGGAATAAATATGCGCTTTGGTCTGAAGCAGGGGTGCAGATAGGATTTCATTTGGGGGGGGGCGGGGGTTTTGCAGTTTTTATATTTCTGAGGAGTGGTGGGAGGGGAGTGTCTAAACCACCCAAACATGTTGTAAGTTTTGTTGGATAATGCGGGCGTATTCCGTATCGCCGGATTGTGCAAAAAAAACACACAACACACGAAAATTCTTTGATCCAGTCAATTTATTTACAATTTCACTTCACCTTCACTTCAGCTTTTCTTATTTCTGTCAAACTGTTACTTGTAAAAACTAGTGTCCGACCGAAACCACTTTTTTTTAATATTTGGCCGAAACCGAAACTTTCTAGTTGAAATAAAAATCACCATATGAAGCATTTTTTTCAACAAACGAATTTTGCATTAAGTAAATAAAGAACAAACAAACAAACATAACGTAAATAAATAAATACTTACTAATAAAAACAATTTATTTCTTGTTTAAAAACATAAACATGAAAAAAGCAGCCTTTCATACCTTACTCGCTAATATTCAAAATTGAATAATTTAATATTATATGCTAAAAAAACGTTTATTTACATTGGTGGCATCCAAATTACTCCTCCTTTCACTATATATCTGCTTTACAATAAAAAGTAACAACATTTTCTAGAAAGTTTCGGTTTCGGCTTTTCGGCCATTTTTTGGCCAAAACTGAAACCGAAACCACTTTTTGGGCCGAACCCGAAACCGAATATTCGGTCGGACACTAGTAAAAACCAACCTGACTACCAGCACCATTTCTGGCAGCTTTTTATACTAGTTTTCCCGGAGCGTAATCCATTCTCGAAACTCCAGCATTGCCTCACCGTCTCTGTGACAATTTCCGCAAGTTTCGAAAAGTACTCGTATGCAATATTGCTGTGGCTGAAAAATATTTGTTCAGTGTTGTCTATGCTAAGGGGCTCGAATTTACTGAGAGCGAACTACATTACCGTCACAATATTTATATGGCGCGAAATTCAAACCCATAACCTGCGAGCACGTGGTCCAACGCATTATGAATGTATGTATATATAGTTAGGTAGATATAAACCAAATCAGGAGGTATGTTTTATGTTTGGTTAACCTTCACTCTGTGCATAGTTTTTACACCCTAATCCCGTGCAATGGGGAACTGAGTTCCCCATTGTTTGAACCAGTAAATTTTGTATGGGAATGAGTAAAATAATAGTATTTTGGGAGATAATTATATTAGGGGTATTCTCGATGTCTTGCAACATTGTAAAATTTGCAGAAACTGATATTTGCACCCCTGAAAAGTGCCAGACTTCGAGAACACCCAAAAATTCAAATATTATAAAAAATGCCGCGAACAGGCGAAAATTCGAAAATTGTTGATTTCTTGATTGAAATTGCTGCATTTCAAATTCTGCATGAGAATGGTAAGAATTTTTGCAAATAATTTGGGGTATTCTCGCAATCTTGCAGCGTTGCAAAATTTGTGAAAATGCAAACTTGCAATATTTGCAATATTGCAAACAACCAGCGGACCAGTGAAAACAAAAAAATTTTTGAATTTTCTTATTGAAAATGCTGCACTTAATATTCTTCTGGAAGATGGTAATAATTGAAACCAGTTTTCGTTTTTAGCTGAAAAATTCAAAATGTTTATATAAAAGGAAATAAAACAAAATTTGTGTGAAGAATTTACGCTTGCGCACACGAAATAAAACAAACGAATTTTTTGACAACCAGCTGACTCACGTTTGCACCCTCATATAAAACATGGGTATCCCTCAAGGTCTATGGAAGAAAGGTCCCGCCACTTAAACGTCAACAAATTTGTTGTGCTCGTGTGACGTCACACAGAAGCGAGGTCTGATTGGTCGAGTTTGTCAAATGTTAGGAAATGTAAACAAAACCGAGAAAAAGTAGTTGCCATACAATACGTTTTAACAATTGTATACAAATTAAATATATTCTAGGAACTTTTTGTTTATTACAATCGACTTGAATCATTTTGTTTTTGCTTCGGAAAGCACATGAAAATTTAGGAAATTGAAATATGTACATGTGCATATGGAATTATTTTATAATTTTATCCATTTTTCGTATTCATAAAATGCGAATAAATAATATATAAATGTGGCAACACTACGAATTGCTCATTCTACGTCACAACATGGCGAGACATCGAGAATACCCCTATTATCATTATATTATGTTTTTGTTGTTGTTGTTTTTTTGGGTACTTATTATTATTTGTGTTTTTGCTTGCACACCGTCGTCGAATTTGGATTTCCACCGGTGAGTGTGCTTGTAGCCGCTTGATAGATGTATAGGAAGTGGTTGAGATCTGTTGGGGCTTTCTTTTAGAAGCTCCAGAGGTACCAGCAATAAGCGCTGGTATCGATTGCGCTGACGTGTATGGCTCTATAAAGTAGGATACAAAAAATTATGTATAGAATGTGAGTCGAAATGGGCCATAATGCGAATAAAATACATATCTGGCTGCTCATCAGCATCTATCGCGGCGTTCAGGTGCGCATAGCAGCAGTGACAGACACGTACGGAGTGCTGTGCATATGCTGGTGCTTTACAGACATCACATAAGGACCTTGTCTTTGTGTCGTTCGTCTGGCTGTGCTTACAGTGCGAACACCGTTGTGCCTTACATGAGCCCCGGAATAGCCTCCGCCACTCTCAGTGTTGCACATTTGTAACCCAGCAATGGCAAACCAATCGTTATCCTATCGGCTCTGACTGTTTCAGCCGTATGTGGCATGGACTACCACACTGTCTTGTTCGCTTGCTCCTGTTATGTGCACTTTCGACCACGATTAGGTGGCAAAGCTACTGTCACTTCTTCTTGTGGCACAACGTCTTCATCGGGATTAGCTTCTTCACAGTCCTGCGCGAACTCCAATACATGTATGTCATCCTGTGCTTCAACTTCTACGGGTCCCTTGAAATCTGACTCATCGTCAACCGCGTCTTCGTCACCACTTTCATCCTCACTTTCAGTGTCTGGACCATCAATATCACCACCCAATTGGAAATATCTGAACTCATCGTGCAAAGCAAAGCATTCAGACTCTCCATTTTTCGCAACTCTCATGATCTAAAAATTGAAGAAATAATCAGGACGAAATCTTAAAGCTCCAAACAAACACGAAAACAAATAAACCAAAAATAAAATATGTTATGTTTACACCAACACTTCACGCAACAAATATATCAATGAACTCAGCTGAAAATGCAACTGACACCAGGAAGTATGAATTTGTATCGCCTTTCATATTTCTATGTAACGGTATTTTCATATGCATTGGTAATCCAAAACTATTTTCCTTTAATGCTTTTCAATAGTTATAACTGTAAAAAAACCCATACAAAAATTTAAATATTCATGTTTTGCTTACAAATTGTATTGATACAAATAGCATTTATTCCCCAAAGCACAACAAACAGTTTGTGTGCAATGTGTGGGTATACTGGCCCAATCACACTTAAAAAAAATAACTGCTTATGTTTTTAGAATCCTTTTATCAATACCTGTCCAATGATATAAGTATTAACACATTAAAAGCGGGCCGGGTAAAATTACCCGTTGTGAAAACTGCTGCTTATAAGCGAGGTGGGTATTTTTACCTTTTGAATGTAGGCATTTTAAAAGCGGGAGACGGTATTTTTACCGGATTGGTTTTCATATAAAACTGAAAGTATTATTGTTTGCTATTGTATTGTTTTGCAAGTAATGCCCGCTACGCAGCATAGTTTCATATACTAGGCTACCCGCTTAAAATGTGTTAATATATTGTTCAGAAAGAAATACCTCTACAAATTCATATTTTCTGTGGCACAGAGTGAAGGTCAATCAGTATATTACATCCCATAAACTTTGGTTGGATTATGTTATCAGGTAGTTGGAATGGGATGGAGTCATCAATCAACAAAAGTTTGTGGATGAAGCAAAATTATTTGAATGCTATCGTACAGGTGTGTTTTGAACCAGATGCACAGAGTACTAGAAAGAGTATACTAGAAAGATCTAGTGGTCTATGTCTTTATTATTTGTCTTGGGGCACAAAGCGAAAATTTAGTTCAGAAATGACCGGAAACGGCAATCGTAGGTTCAACAAAACCTTGAGGTATGCTTAAAAGACAAAACATTGGATTACATATAACTAGATGCGATTCTATATCTGTTTTGGTCCAAGCAAAACATCATCTCAGAATTTTTACAGTCACTTCATCATGACACTGTACCTTAAGAGACGTCCTCAACCACTTGTAGTTAAGTAGACGGTTTGTCAATGAAGGCAAATTTAGCCATCGAGTGGTTCACATTACCTACTAAGAAAAAAAAAACATTAGAGAATGCAAATGCATGTCGGAAGAAACCCATCCGTATGGCTTTCCATTATTTCCTGACCTTCCTCAAGAGGACTTAACCAGTGAAAATATTGATGCAATACAAAGAGAATCAAAGATTGGAGTTCAAATCAAGCAAAATTGCCTATTAAAAAACTCACTTCGAAATTTCCATGAAATTGTATTTCCGTACATCCTTTTGCAATTTCGCACGCATATTTTTTGATGGTTGCGGGAAGCTAAGGTTCAGTCTCAGGTGCAAGTTGTTTCCTTCCTGATCAAGAATCATCAGAAAAGCACGTCGATTGCGCCATAATCAATCACATATATTATCGTAGTTGTGAGATGTTTTGAGTTATCTTCATTTAATTACATTAAAAACCACGCAACTTTCAATCTTCTTAAGATCTCTTTAGAATCAACAGAAAAATCACCATTATTATAACATCAAATCAAAGCAACCATAACCTGCACACAGAGTTGACAATGTTGAAACTATCTCATTTCATTTGTGCCATTTTATTCGGTGTCTTTTCAATTTGGAAAGTCAACAGTGAAACCACAAAAGGATGCGAGAACAACAAGAATGGGATACAAAAAATGGCCGGCCACAAAAAGACATCAGAAAGCCTGACAATCTCTCTGCGAAATATAATCAAATATAAGTAAAATATGTATGGACGAACAAAACCACACGCTCGAGACGCTCAGAGAGCTGCACATAATCAAATTGGCTCTGTTTTTCTATACTATTTGCAATGCTTTGCTTGTTTGCACTGAAAGCGATAAGATTGCCATGCACGGGAAGCGCCGTTGACCCTCGCTGCTGCTGCTCAAGCCGTTCGCCTTTGCTTTTCTGCAACTTTTGAGCCACTCAGTGGCTGGCGGAGAGGGGAACGTGCGCGACGGCCTATCGGCGGACAACCCCTACGCAATATCAGTGGCAATAACAACAACAAACACAATTGGGCACAACAGCCTTCAATATGATTTGGGAAAAAGAAGAAAAGCACTAAAGAAAATATCAAAGCAGTGGGCATGGGTTGAGAGGGACGTCGCGGCGATAAAGTTGTTGGAATAGAAGGAGTGAGGGCGTCCGAAAGAGTCTGTAGGTGCTGGCGGTATCATTCATCACCGCGTCAAAGCTGATTTGCATAGCAAAAACAGACCGCGGCGGTTCGGTTTGTGGGTTGGAAACTACTTGCTTTCTCCGATGGCATAGTTGACTTTATCGTTTGGCGAATATCAAAAATATGAACATGATTTACAGCCACACCCGCACACCAGCACACACACACACACACACACATAGAAGCCTGTTTGAATGTTGAATATTTGGTTTTTGGTTGCGGCGGGTCACTCGCCAGAGTTGCCGCAATTGTATGACACTGAATGCTGCAGTTCTTCGAAACCTAAATATAAAGAAAACTTTTTGAGGGTGTGTGCGGAGGGCGGGTGGAATATATTTTCCATGTTGAACCTTTTTCGCTTTGGCCGCTGCGAAAAATGCAAAATCGCTTCGATTGTTAAGTCATAAATAAAAGCTCACCTTAAATGAGCAAGTTGCAACAATAAAAACAAAGCGAAGGCCTGCAGGTATAGAAATATATATTTAGTACCAGCAAGTTTCGTGCGCCGAACGAAGAGAGCCAAAAAAATGGAAAGCAGTAAAGTACAAAAACGGCTACAACAAAAATAATAAAACAACAAATAGAAGAAATGAAACAAAAAAGAAAAAGAACGAATACCGGAAAACCTCAATCACGCAAAAACAATTTATTTAGGCTAACAATAACCAAAGGAGCCCCGGAAGAGTTTCTGGCCGCCTGCCACCGCACCTGCCATTCGGCTTCCTCCCCCTTCCCCTTCGGAAGTGGGCGGGGCCGACGTGCACCTTTTATTATCCCTCAAAGGCAAAGCAGCCCAAGCAATAAGTTGGCGCGACTCGCCCGCCCGACCGGCGCTGGGCTTACTTGCCGCTTATACGAGCGCAAATCCATTTGCGATTTTGCGTGTAAAAATGATTAAATGTGTTTTTCTTCTGCTGTTGCTCTCCTTCTTCGTCTTTATCATCGCATCCTTCTGCTTCGGGTAGCTGGCGTTTTTGTGACTTTCCTATTATTTCACCACGGCCGAAAAGGGCCACGCAGAAATAACTTATCTCATGATAATTTCCGCAACATTGTGCCGAGTTTCTTGCAGCTCCTCTTTATCCTTTTTAAATTGTGTGTTGTGCGGCTGCCGCCATTGAAATTTAATTCATATCATTTTTCTTCGTTTGGCTGCGGGCAGGTGTGAAAAAGCCAAGTCTTTATCGGCATTATTGACTTTTAGTATGATTTTGAATATGTTTTCGTAATGCGTAATATTCGAGATGAGCTGGTTCGGGGCTGGTTTCTTGGCCATTAAACGCATTGAATCGCTTCGCTAAGGATTCGCATTGCCAGCTAATCGGCTGTAACTGCAACATGTTTGTTTATACTCAACACGCTTTAGTTATGCTTTTGCTTTTTGTAGGAATTGTTGTTCTCGGACTGGATTGAAATAATTCAATGTTGCTCCACGGCATAAATGCAGTATAGCGAACCCTCGTGAAAAAAATAAATGAGTGTGCTTTTATATAGAGGGTTGGCTCCTGAATCTAACAAACTAAAAATTTTGCCGGGAAAACGCCCACAAAAGGCGTGGCTCGGGGTCAAAGTTCAAAGTTTTTATCAAAAAAACTCAATTAATCTCCAACTGATTTACACGATATGGGTATCAAACGAAACCTTTCTTTTAATGTATAACATTAGATACAAAAAATGCACTAATAAAAAGTTTTAAGCTAAACAAAAAATTGTTTAAAAAAAAAAAACGGATTTTTTTCTTGAAAAAATTCATAATAAAGGTGCTATAAGTTTGTTACCATGTTGTATCCTGTGAAATTCCCTTTACAATGAAATAAGTCCCAATAAAGTCCCAACTCTCTACAACTTGATACAGCGTTGTCAAGACCCGAAATCTTTTTCGGTTATTCCGATTTGCCGATTAAGAATTAGTTTTTTCGTGATTCAATAAAAAGACGATTCGACTTCCGTGAAAAAATAATTTGAAGTCGCACCGCTGATGTCAATTAGAAGAGATCCAATAATTGCTTTCTACTTATATTTTGAACTTTTTGCTTTCTACTTATATTTTGAACTTTTTGAACTTTTGAACTTTTTGAACTTTTGTCTAAATTTAAATGGTTGTCAATTATGGGACGGAAAGCTGAAGTGCGATTTATTTGACGTTCGCAAAAGTAAATTGTGAAGTGGGCTGTGTACCCAAAAAACAAACAAACAATTATAATTTGCAACGAATTTCGATTCAAAGTTCTGAATGTATCGAATGTAAAATAGCAACACTTACTTTAAGGCTTAAGGCAAGACAAGTACTTTCCCTCAATTTAATTTTGAAAATGTGATGCTCTCCCAGAGTTTCCAACATCATTTAAGCCAACAAGGAAACAATTTAGATGACGTCATTGGGGCGGCTTCACATTTACTTTTGCGAAGAAGGCAAAATCTGCTTTTCAATCATTATTCTAAGTCTACAAGTCAATTATGAATTTGATTCTTGATGGTTTCTTAACGCATGCTGAGAAGGCAATCTGCGAGAGCACAGCTTAAGTTTCGTTACGAATCGGAAATCGTTGAATCGTAACTCATGTTGCTAAGTTTAATGAGTATTGTAACCAGTTGCATTCGACATAAATGCGAAATGAGAAAAAGCAAGATTAATGACTTACCAAAATTTGGGACGTTGGAATATTTGGTACCGTTTAAGTTAAAGTTGAAAAAATTCGAATTGTAGTTAAGTACTCCAATACAAATATAAAAGATTCAACACTTTCGAACTAAATTCAATTAGTAAAATGTATCAAGTTGGAAACATATCCTACATGAACTGAAGTGAAGTATTGATGAAGTATGTTGCGTTTCATCAGATTGATTTAATTTTATTTCGGTATTGGAAATATCTGGCACACCAACACGTGGGCCAATGATCCACTGTATCTCTCTCCTACTTGTTGCTGCCATTTATTGCAATGAGCTCAACGATCAATTGACTTAATTCATTGAAAGGCTCTGACAAGCTTAGACGTTTTACATTAGTTGATTTATTTGAATAAAAATCATAAATTTACTGAAAATGTGTAACCTTTATTCACTCACCTCATGTTGAGTGGGACTCTGATATGAGGTGCATGTGCTCGCCTATGGAGAGCTATTAAAGTTTCAAGCCTTTGCGCTGATGCGGCAGCCGCGCAAAAAGCCCACAAGAGTCAAGTGGCGGAAATTGCCAACTACAGCCGTCAAGTCAAGCGCGCAGCATAAATTTGAAGTGTAGGAACTAACAAATTTTATGGCACACTTGGCGCCGCGACCCGGTTCGCCCTCGTTCGCGCGCAAAAAAGCCGGGTTAAGCCGAACTAGGCATTTGCTTTGAATAAAGGATGCGCGGCCGCAGCGATTGGCTGGTTGTTGGTATTATGTGCATGGCAAATGGCGACAAAACTTAATGTACTTTATGTTAATAAGCCGCAAACGTGACTGCGGTAATTGCAAATTAATCCAAAGATAACATGTTCCCGGGGATTTGTTATTAGTTGGAATGCGTGTTGCGGCAGCAAATTTCGCAGGTATAAGCAGTGCGCCAAAGCGCCTTGGAGGCGCCCACGAAAGTTCCAATTGTGATATGTGCGACATTAGTGGTACACATGGTACGGTTAAGTTTGCCCAAATCCATAAGACTTTACTGGAGTACGCACAGCACGGCGTATGAGTGATATTTGATTGTACATTCATAATGAGAAATGTTGATCCCATTGGCGTTGAACTGATTACAAGTTTGAATTAGCGCTTGAGCTGAGGCCAAGGCGGCATTGCGGCCAGGAGTAATGCGCAACCAACTTTGAACTCATTAACTATTTTAAACAGAACTCGAATAAACTATGTAAGATCTGTCCATGAGAATTGTATGTACGCTGTACTGTGTAGGATTTCTGCAGCAACGCCCAAAACTTTACGCCGGAAATTTAAGTGTTCATGTGGATGTCTGCACCCTGCCCACAGAGCAACAACTAGCGCAGTCACCGCAAAACCCAATTACGCGCCTGCAGGTTAAATGTTTGCGAGTCGCACACGCATTTGTCAGCGTTTAAGTTCAAATGCAAACAGCGAAACAAACATTCACGCACCCACCTTACTACCTAACCCCGCCCACTATTGCTGCGCGACTCGTGTAAAACCGTGTAAAGCAAGCAGCCGACCGCCATCGGCAGTCAGCATCAGCTGCCAGGCACCTGCACTTGGCATTAGTAGCCTACTTTCGGGCCTTTCAGCCGGCACTGTCCCACTCGGCGCGCCGCTGTGCCCGGTCGCATCGCATTCAATTACAAAAAGCGTCTAAAATACTCAACGCGATTTTGCCAACGCATCGGCGCTGCTCGCGTGGTGCCCGCTTACTGCTGTCAGCGGGTGGGGCGAGGCGTGAGTGGCACAAGTGGCGCTCGTGTCGGTGAGCATGTGAAAAAGTCAAGTTACTTCAGTGTGGCGCTGTACTTAAATTTAATTTACATCGCGCCGTAATTACTGTAATTACTTAAAACGCAAACTCCACTACACACATACTCTACACGATTTCGCCGTCTAGATGTGTGTGTGTGTGTGTGTGTGTGTTTTGCTGCCGACTGCGTTCGAGTGGGTGTCTAAATGGCGGCAGATGAGCGTGGCAGAGCCAGAGTCAGTGCGACAATGCGCGTTTTGCTACCTTAACATACGCACACACATTCATACGTATGTATGTATGTGTATGTAAGTATTTGTGTAATTTTATCTTGTGGGTGTGTTCTTAACAAATTCAAGGCGAGAAAGGGTTGCCGCCGGTTCTTGCTTTCGGTCACCCACACATTTCTTCTTTTGCGTTCTCAAGTTTGCGTGCCTCCACGTACACATCTGTCACTTTTTGTACGTTTTGTGTTTGTGTAAGAGTGGGTGTGTGTCAGTGGTGGTGTGCCCGGTAGTAATTTCATTTTTAAGTAGATATAGCTGCTTGAATTACAATTTATTTTTGGCGCTTTGTTTTGCATTAATATGGCGCTATGTATGTGTGTGTGCGCATTGCGTGCATGTGTGGGGGTGTAGTATCGATGTGCTAAGTACGTGAGTGCTGACAAATTGGTTTTGGCTGTTGTTGGTTGGCATTGCTACACATTAGCAGCAGGTGACGGCTTTGCATAACCTAAATAATTTATTTATTTATTTATTTATTTATTTATTTATTAAATTCAGTCTATGAATAACAATTCTTACAGACTATAACAATGTCCTTCAGGGGCGTAGCCAGAACTTGGTCATGGGGGGGGTTTTAAAAAAATTGTTTGGCAGTTTAGTATTACATGTTTTTTAAAGTAAAGTGCACTTTCCAAATAGGGCATTTTGTTGTGGCTTATGTGACTTAATGCATCAAAAACTAAATTTTTTCCCTGATTTTTAGTAAAAATTTCATGAAATTTGGTGGACTGAAAGCGTCATCGTACAAAAATGTGCATCGAACAAAGATCCAATACTAACTATTGTTTTAAGAATGTTTAAACTTTAACCGAAGCATTTAAATTGATGGACCAAGTTTATGGTGATTTAAAAACGATTGTCAGAACATAAATGAGGACCAAAGTGTTAGCCAACTGAAATTTGCGTTCACCGTAGATCAAAAGATAAGCCAAAATCTTCATTGAAATTCTTGAAATTGGATTTAACCTTCGCTTTACTTATACCCACCCGGGTGATCTTTTTAATATCTGCACAAATTTGAAGTTAATTTTCAATAACATGAAAAAATCGTTTTTGTTTGGAAATTTTGTTCATGTTGAACTTGAATTTTGTCATTTTTTATACAAATGTACCTGGGTGATCCCAGGCGCTTTCGCTACCATTTTGATTAAAACTCACGATTTTTTTTGGCGTACCTATGTGTTCAATAAACCCTCTGGAAAGAAAACTTCAAATATTTTCCATAGTCTCAAAATAAATCATTAAAGTTAGGCCTTTTTTCGAAATACGAACTATCGCCAGAGGAAGATACTAAATGCTGAGGTATGAAAAAAAAAGTATATATTATTATACCTTTAATACCTTTAAGCATCTCAATAGCATAAATTTATTGCATTTTAACTGAACATTTGGCTATCGAAGGATGCCATCCCATCTATTGATACTTGTTTTGACTGTTTTTTTGTTTTCTAAAAGTCGAATTTTAACCATCAACCACTCCTCGTTTTCACCTGATGCAACACCATGCGACTTTCACCTTCTCAAAGAATGCATTTGCCGATGAAAAAAGCGTTTTGAGAACGTAGAAACCATCCAAAAGGCTTGTACCGACATCCTGAAGGACATTCCGCTCGACGAACTAAACTACTCTTTAGACATGTTTTTAGAACATGCAAATCGCTACATTAAGCCTAAACGTGACTATTGAAAAAACAAATTAGTTTCGGTAAAAAAGGGGGTTTGTTAATATTCTTTTAAATATTTAAAGATGAAAAGACCTTTTTTGAACGTACATACGATGCATAGCGATTGAAAATGTTGACAAATTATAGGCTATGGGGGGGTTCTGACACCCTAAACCCCCCCCTTGGCTACGCCCCTGATGCCCTTACATACTAAGGCGCTAAAACTAAAAATAAAAGCTTCTAAAGGAAATTCCCATTGAACAAAATTTAAAGGGCAAGGTTGCGACACTCTAAAAATTTTGATTTGGGAAGCGCAAAATCAAAGTCCGAGGACACAGTCAGTCCATTGAGTTCGACCAAAGCTCTGGAAAGAGGAGTATTCTGTGCGTAAGCCGTCCTCACGAAGCTAACATTAAAAATATTAATGTAAGGTTTTGCAGTTTTGGAAAAATATTGCAAATAATATGGGCGACAATTGCAAAGGCACTTAGCAACGCCGAAAAATGAAAATGAAATGTTTAGTTGATAACATTTATATTCGCTACGAGATCAAGAAGTAATAGTGGCCTGTTGGTAAACAGCATCGGTGGAAGCATTGTACAGTAGAAGAAGCTGAAACATTAATATTTCTAAAAAATATGTAATTTTCTGATACAAAAATTTCAGTCTGTTTTAAGCGGTTAACAGCTGTGGCTCTGATAGACGCCCTTCGTCTCTAACTAGTCACACCAAGCGATGTCAGGAGGGCTTCCTCTAGTTGATCCTCTTCCTTGCGGATCTCTTTAACACAAACACTTTTCTCGTTGCCGAAACTTCTTCGATCAAACGGGTGACATGTTCATTCTAGCTTAGGATGTTAGGTTGTTCATATGAAGAACCGCGAGAAGACGTGTCCAGACAAAGTTTTGCCAGTCAACTCGGAATTACATTTTTTATACAACTTTTGAAGGACTTTTTGTTTTCTTTTTAAGTTCGACACGATTACGATTGAAAATAACTTTTTGAAACACCCCTTTTTTCTATCTTAAACTTGTTCTTCTTTTATATGTACGAGTACTAGTGTCCGACCGAAACTTCTTTTTTGGGCCGAAACCGAATTTCGGTTTTTTTTTTAATATTCGGTCGAAACCGAAACATTCTAGTTGAAATAAAAATTACCATATCAAGCATTTTTTTTCATCAAACGAATTTTACATTACGTAAAAAAAAGTTTATTTACATTGGTGACATCTAAATTACTCCTCTTTTCAATATAAAAAAATATTCTAGGAAGTTTTGGTTTTGGCCGTTCGGCCATTTTTTGGCCGAAACTGAAACCACTTTTTTGGGCCGATACCTAATATTCGGTCGGACACTTAGAGTACGTTATTATTGTTTTAAGTACATGAATTCTAAGAATGTTGTAAAGTTCTTCAATGTGAGTTTTGATGACCCCAAAAATGTGGAACAAGTCATGCCTTACAGTGGCTTTCGCCATTGAAGGCCTCGAACAGTTTCCTTGGCAATTCATCTATCCAAATTTAGTTTATTGATTTTGGGCTGCCATTCAACTGTCAAGCCGCTGTCGACGTTGTGTCATGACATGTCGACTGGGCTGCCGTTGCGCGCCAGACGACGCGAATGAG
Source organism: Melieria crassipennis (assembly GCA_963668005.1). Taxonomy (NCBI): domain Eukaryota; kingdom Metazoa; phylum Arthropoda; class Insecta; order Diptera; family Ulidiidae; genus Melieria; species Melieria crassipennis. The sequence continues at coordinate 81,128,892 of OY764961.1, read as the reverse complement.
CTGCGCGGCAACATTGAAGGCCAACGCCATCGGTTGGTCTCATTAATTTCGTTGACAGCGACACCGATGACAAGTTCACTTCCAGCCCCTCGGAGCTTAAAGGCGCAACACATAAGCCTGCGTTCGTTTGCATAAAATGAGCCCGCACAAAGCGGGCACTTGAGCTTTAAATGTGCGACGACATCGAGCGAGAAGGAAAGACTACGCCAAAGACCATTCACCACGAACGACTAAATTGACAGAGCAAACAAGATGATTGACCACTGACAGTTTCATTTACAGCGACAACGACAATGACAGTAAGATTGGTGGCGGTAGTGGCGATGTCAGTGGCCGTGGCAGTGACAGTGACAGTGGCAGTCAATGACAGTTAACAAATTGCTTGCTCAAATAAAACTCAAAAACAATGCAAACAAGACAATGCGCTGGGTGGCGGCAAAGCGCGCCGACAACAAACAACGATAAAAAGCGCAAATAGAAAATTTATGAGTTCCCGCGCCCAGCACCTTGCCTTATTATTCCTTATTATTGGTGTTTTCGGCTGGGCGTCTTATTGCTGGTTTCGTCGATCGCACAGGTGGACACAATCAGTCAACTTGTCCCCCTGCCAAAAACAAAAACAAAAGTATAGTAAAGGAAAACGCTGCTACTGCAAACTGCTTCCCTTCGACTTTATTCCAGCACAGTGGACAGTAATTACGAGTGAATGAAAGCCGCGGCCACACCCCGCGCTCGCCGCCAGTGGACACCAATACCCACAGTCACAATTCAATAACCAATTATAATTGTATTGGCGTATTAAAGTAAACAAACAAGCAGCGAGCAGCCGAAATGCGCGCTCGCCTGCCTACACGCGTACATTTCCGCTTCCGGTTGGGTCGCCATGCTCAATCAACTGTTGGCAAAGCCAAAGGCAACGCAACGCGGCGATCACAAGCGGGCAAACAAATCAACAAACACACACGCACACACACACATCTACAGAGGCCCCTCTCGAGAGAAAAACATATGCGTAGCGCTAAGAAAGCACGCACATGTGTGTTATTTTGGTTGTTGCTTTTGTTGTTGGTGGCGAGGGCAACTTTTCGTTATCCGTTGCTTTGTTGTTTGCCTTTTCATATTTCCTGTTTCCCCCGCACGTAAGAATTCATTCATCGCATGCTCAAAAACACATATTTTCATGCCCGTGTACAGTGTTTTTGTACACAGATGCTTAAGTGGCGCACGAAAGTCAGCTCGGCCTAATATTCAATTATAACTTTTCCTTGGCGTTGGCTGTTGACCTGCCGCACACTGGGACGAGTCAGTACTGGCTGTGGTCAAAAGTAAAACGAGTAACCTTAGGTTGGTTAAATTTGGCACACATGATTTTTATATGAAAATATATCGCACACGCACTACAAAAGTGACACAACTAAACATTTTTAATTTTCGGGGTTATGTGTTAATACTGTGCACAATGCATCAATCTACCAATAAGCAAAAGCTCAGTATATTTTGTTGTTGTTAACTTTTGCAAAAATACAGTTAGGTCTCCCTTTATGTCAGAAGTTTGATGCTATTTGATCGCTGAAGCTCAATGCAAAAGTGTCCTAACTCAAATTGTGACACTTTTGACGAAATAAATTTTTGTTGAAGTTAATTTTAAGCAAAGTTCTGACAATTTTAGTATATATTTTCAAATAAAAAAATTCGCTTCGAATTCTCAAAATTTTTCTTTCGACTTTTTAACTGTAATTTATAATTGAGCCGCTCAGTGCACAAATCGATTAACTCCATAAAACAAAAAGTTGAGAAATGCGATGAAATAAATTTGTTTTTTTTTAAATTCCCTTTATAATTTGAATTCAAATATATATATTTTGTCGTTTAATGGTGTTAATCTTTACTATTCAGGAAAGTTTTAATAAATATAAAGTTATGACTATATCAAGTGCTTTGACACTTAAATTTAAGATTTTTCAAAAAGTGGAGTTAATCACTCTGTGCACTGAACGGCTCAATTATAAAACTCAGCAAAAGTGACATAACTTAAAATAATTCCGTAATTATTGAATTAAAATATCATCAAAACAGTCACAACTCAACATTTTGGATTTTCTAGTGTAAAATAAAAAAAAAATTCTTGCAACTTATCCTAAAGCATAATCTGTAAGGATTTTCTACTGAACGGTCTATACGTTATTTAAAAAAAAATTTTATTTACCTCAAAAACATTTGTTTGCGTTTCCTGAAAAATCAAAAATTTTGAGTTGTGTCACTTTTGTAGTGCGTGTGCGATATGTGTGAAGAAAAATTAACAAAATCGCCCACTCTTCATATTAAAGTAATATTCAAAGCTCAAATATTGAATTAAAATTCATCAGCTGGCCGAAAAAAAGACATAATTCAAACGTGGGCTCGATATGCCGCGCCCCATTGGTTATTAAGCAAAGGTATTAATTATTCAAAAGTTTATTGATTGAATTAATTACACAGTACAACAATTTTAAACTTTTTGTGTGCAACAGAGTAACTACCATATATTTCTGAAAGAGGACGTCGTACTGATCATTTTTGCCGCACAAAGTAATAGTCCAGCACGTCTGAGTTTTTTGTAATTTGCACATAAAGGTTAAAGGGTCCCTATAGACTTTTACACGGAAAAGATAAAAACGTGAAGAGCTAGAGCTTTGATGTCTAAGACAAAGTTGTTGTTGTTGCCCCTTTCCTTACCCCCTTTTTTAATTTTTTTCGGAAAATTTTTTTTTCATAAAAAGCTTGTATTGACTAAAATATTGACAAAAATACTATATTGTCTTTTGAGAAAATATTCCCAATATTCAAACAATAATGTTCCTATAAAAATTATATTATGTATATACATATTTAATCATTTTCTACAGCATTTCGTTTTCACTTGACTCGATGTCGGAGTAGTTTTCATTACAACTGCTTACTTTCAGTAAATCTATGTTATGAGGGATCATCAATGTCTCTGATTAGTCTTTATTTTTCTCTTACTTCGTACTGAATACAGGAGCGTAGTGAAGAGGGGGGAGGGGAGCGGAGGGGTTGGGTGTTAAACCCGCTAAAAGCCTAGCAGTATTAAAATTTTCAGTCACAATGCATACTATGTATTTTGCCACACGAGCAAAAAGGGCTATTCACCTTTGACCAATTCAAAATAATAATAGATAACAAAAAATTGTTCGGGCTAAACCGATTTGTTTTATTCGAAATAGTCCCCTAAGAACTTAGTATTTGATTACCACGGTCCAAATTCATTTAAAGTATGTCTAACGGGTGTTTGTATCGTCAGCCGGGATGTCCTTTAGGATGTGGGTACAAGCTTTTTGGATGATTTCCATCCTTCCATCGAACCAAATATCATGATATTTTGACTAAAGATCGGGAAAAATTTACATTTGCAACGCACTTAGTGACTATAGGTGACATCACCAGAAAATGCCATATTTCAAAAGTCTTGTTTACTTTAGAACACACGTAATAATGAATTTGGTACAAAAAAATTGTAAACATAAGCACATTTCATCAAATATTAATTGCTCCACTCTGTTCTAATCGAAATTCTGATTGCTCTCGAAATTCTGATTGGTATTTTCTAGTGTCTGACCGAATATTCGGTTTCAGTTTCGTTTTCGGCCCAAAAAAGTAGTTTCGGTTTCAGTTTCGGCCAAAAAAAGGCCGAACGGCCGAAACCGAAACTTTCTAGAATATTTTTTTACATTTTATTGTGTATGTATAGTGAAAGGAGGAGTAATTTGAATGCCACCAATGTAAAGAAACTTTTTTTTAGCATATAATATTAAATTATTTAATTTTGAATATTAGCGAGTAAGGTGCGAAAGTGTTATTTTTTCATGTTTATGTTTTAAAAAAATGAATAAATTGTTTTTATTAATAAGTATTTATTTATGTTATGTTTGTTTGTTTATTCTTTATTTACTTTATGTAAAATTCGTTTGTTGAAAAAAAAATGCTTGATATGGTGATTTTTATTTCAACTATACCATATTTCGGCCCAAAAAAGATGTTTCGGTCGGACACTAGTATTTTCCCACACCCTGACCACTTTATAATGATGATAAGATAATTTATTTTCAACTGAACTATTGCGCTTCTTCTACTCAGTCACATTATCTCCTTCTAATGACACCTTGTTTTAAAAATATATGCCAAATATTATATTATTTAGTTTTTGCTGGCAAAGTCTTGGCGTTTCTCACCAGACAGCGTAAAATTGATGAATTTTTGTCGAAGGTGGCACTACAATAGGTAAAAACAACGAAAAAGTAGCAAATAGTAGCAAGTATTTATTTATTTATGTGACATTGATTCAGCATACCAGACTGCTTTTTTAATGCTACAAAAAGAGTACATTAAGTATAATAAAATTTTTACATTTTTATTTAAAAGTACTAAAAAATTGATGCAGGATTTAGTTGCTCACTTTGAAACTGTTTCGATAACTTTTGCTTTGTACTCTTTATAAGCTATTTTTCAACGAGTAACGGTTACTACGAAATGTGTATAATGTAAATAAACCGTCACATTGACAGACAGAAATCCAAATAAAATTGTACCAGACTCAGACAAAATTCAGACTCCTTTAAGGTTGGAAGTCTGCAACTAACTTATTACGCTGTTTGATTTTTTCACCCCAAAAATCCATTTTTGAAACTTTTAGCCACACTCGTACCAGTGTGCGTCGTTAGCGCGCCAGGCGTGTTAGCCAAGGCGACTACAAATTGTATAATTGAATAGTTTTATTTAGTTTTGTCGTTGTTTGTTTGGAATTGTTTCAGTTTGTTGACTTTTCCGATTCATGTACAAGCGTGCATATCTATGTATATATGTGAGTACGAGTGTAAAACTGATGGATTGTCAGATGGATTTCATCATTATGCGTTCTTTCCTTTGTTCGCCCTATTACAGACAAGCTGATGTTCAGGATCAGCCAAGTACATTTCTTCAGAGGCTTCGTCACGAATGATGTGGAACTTCATTGTATGTACCTATGTATAGTTTGTGAACAAATTGCTTGAAATTGTTAAACTGACAATCTTCACTTATTTATCAACACTTATTTTGACGCCTCTAATGTGGTCCCTATTCAACAGTTGTCGGCACTCAAGTCTACAGAAGCCTTTGAAATATTTTTTCTAGGCGCTTTTCGGTGCAGTCTTTTAGCTCCTTTTTCGAATTGTGCTTCAACTCAGTGGCTCCAATAATATCAAAATGGGAACATTTGTGCAAAAATGGTAGTGTCGGGAATTTTAATATCGGGAATACGGGGGTGATCGATGTTATTTGTTGTGTTTGAATTTGTAAGCAACTTTGGCTTGATTCTTTTTCGGATTAAGCTTTTCTTTAGTTCTCTATTCTAGAGATCGCTAACTTATTTCTTTGCATGTTAAACTCAGACTCACGTCTGGTTACTAATTATGATGCGTTCTAGTTATGAATGTGGGACTGAAACTGACGGCTTTTAGAACAAGCCGTTCAGCGATGATTCTTTTGCCCAACATATCCACAAAAATCGAACGAAAAAGACTTGTAAGTGGTGCCAAGGTCATTTACTACAATGACTATTACACCGTGCGACAAAAATTCAAAAATTTTTTCACACCAGAAAAAATCCATATGGGCGTGAAACTAGAGACCAAACATACTCAGTTTTTTATTTCTACATCCTTTGTCCTTTTAAAAGGACTTAACAATTTTGAAGGGGATAAAAAATAAAAAAAAAATATAAAGAATAATTAACCTCGTTAGAATATGGCGATATGTATATCAAGAAAGAAAGAGGAAAGGCTCCAGAATTTAAATAAAATAAATTTTTTATCAACACCAATAGCTCACTTTGCGTCGTGGTTATGTTCCAAAAAAACACGACGCAAATTGAAACGACGCAAAGTGAATTATGATTTTCTATAGCAAACCATGTAAAGATCGAAGATAGGTTCCAGGGTTACGAAAATACTACTTTTTGAAAAGAATATTTAACAAAGTAAACATTTAAAAAACAAAAATAATATAACTCTGCCAATAAATAAATTGGAAAAATATTTACTTTTTTGTAACCAGAAACAACCCGTAAAAATTGATAAAAATTTATTGTTCTCTATAAAAAAAGCACAACACACTAATTGAAGCTCAATTCTAAAATTAGCAAAACAAAGTGAAAATAAAACTGTACTGAAATTGCGTTGATTTTCAGTTAGAAAGGGAATCCCCGAGATTTTGATGGCATGGCGCAATTAGAAACATAAGTCGTGCCATCTTTTAGAAAAAAAAAATTTACAAAAAAAAATTAAAGACTCGAACCCAAAACAACGCAACTTCGAAAATCTAACGACGCACAGTGAAAATTAGTACTAATTCAGTAGCGACGCAACTTCGAAAAAACGCAAAACGAAACGACGCAAAGCGAGGTATTGGTGTATTTGTAAAAAAGATATGAAAAAGGTCCTTTGAAAATTGTAATCCTTTATATCCTTGAAAATTTAAATCGCATTTTCTTGAAAAGTAACTATGTTAAACCCCGAATCTCCTCGATCACGTGTCAAAAATTCATTATTCTCGCTTCATTGATTTTGTATCTGTTTATTATTTAAAATACTGATACTCAAATTAGAATTTTTGTACTCCATTAGAATTCGCAAATTTCCAAATTTCGTATTTCATGTGTAATTTTCTTCATTGTAAAGTACTATCAAAGTGAACTCATTTCATCATTCATTCAACCAGCTGCTATAACAAGCTGGATGACAGATCGAACTCATATTTGACACAATAATTAACTCCACTGTAGGTTACAAAATCAGTTAGTTGCTATATTCGTGATTTCTTTTGACAGAATAAATCCCCTAATATCCACGTTTCGAAACCTGCTAACATGCTCATTCCCAGATTTTCTAGATTTCATAAAACCATCAAAGTTCGTCGACAAAGTTGAAAGAAATTATTGCTTTCTTTGCAGTTGACATATGAGTGACGAGTTTTGCTGATGAATAAATAAAATTCGGCCGCTTGCAATGATGAATCGGCTATTTTGTGCGGTTATGTGTGCTCAGCCATGAGAGCATTTATTGTTCTGTGTGGGCGTGTGTGTGCGCGCGTGCTCTCGCGGTGATATCTGCTTATGCGATCAGACACATTTATCACACTTTGTCATTTCGTGGCGGTCTGCTGCCGTCGCTGCTGAAAAGGACATTCAGCGGGCGCGTAGCGACGCGTGCAGCGCTGCAGCGTGTGCAGCTGCTACCAACGCTTACATAAACCGGCTGGAGTGCACTCACCCACTAGTAAATGTCGTCGGATCGATTTTAGTGGGATTTTATTGTTTTATTCGCTTATTTATGCTTTTAACCGCCATAAATGGCAATGCGTGTGTGTGTGTTTACTTACAAATGCGTATAACGTGGCAAATATTACCAGCCAACCTTTTTTGGTTTATATTGCTGCTGCGTTTGGTTAGCGGGGCGCCGTGCGGGCTCGGGAGGCAGGACGTAGCAGGACATTGCCTCGGCACTTGCACGTGTTCTCTGTCCCGCCGCCAGTGATTTTTTCTGTTTGGTAATCAGTTTTTTGGGCGCTTTTGTTACGTTCTGAGGTTATTTGCCTTTTTTTTTGGGAAATTTTATTGTTGGTAGGTGCCGAAACATGTTCCACTTTATTCCCCACTTTTTCCGCAATCGAAGGCAGTTTTTCATGTTTGGCGGTGCGTTGTGCGGCGGCGTCTATTTGCCGTTGTGCTCTGCACGGCTTTGCTTTGTGTATTGTGTATTGTTTTTCCGAATTTGGCGAATTTAATACAACCACACCACACATTCGATTGCGTCGGCCTTTTTGCTAGGTTTTATATTATTTCGGCTTGTTTCGTTTTTATTTCGCTGCTGCTGTACTTTTTCGGTTCGGGCTGGGAATTTCTACTCGCTCCATCGACCTCTCCTCCGACCGGCGTCGTGTTGGAAATGTCATTTTCTATTTCGTTTTTATTAAAATTGATTTATGGATATGCGTGCACAGATGCATGAAGATTTATGGAAAATTAATATTTAATGCGTTTTTGGTAGTTGGATTGAAAACAGATACAAACATGTACGAACACACACATACAATTGCGACAAATTCCGGCCAATATTAGTGCGCCCACGCGAAGTAGTTTGTGATATACGACTTCGACTTTAATCTAATAAACAAATGTAAAACCATTGTACTAAGTGGCTGAATATGAGTGATCGAAATATTTTTCTTCTCTTTTCAAACGCTGACCCGTATTGAATGTGGATAGTTTTTTTTATTCATTGACCGTTGATGTCGACCAGCGGCCAAATTTAATTTAAATAATATTTTTCATAATAATTATAAAGAGTCTTCATTAAATATGTTGAAAGTATTCTGAAGCTGAAAACATTGCTGCAAATTATTTACGAAATTGCTTTAATGCACTGCTGAGCAGTACCTGAAAAAATCTGTTATTTGGGTCCTAAATGATTTTTAAAAAAGAATGCAACTAGTGAGTGCGTATGATAGAACAGGATACATTGCTTTACCACCAATTTCTGAGACGCATGTCTCACACGTACTCAGTCCTAAGTACTCTTTCAAACTGCGAAATAATTATAATCCCTGAGGGTATATACATATAGTATATAGTACACCTAATTCTGTTTTTACACGGTAGATTGGTTCCAGGAAAAAGCGTGCATAAAAGTGTAAAAAACGACATTGATCGTATGCAAAAATAGGTGATTGGTTCTTTATCTCTAAAACCTATTAAAATTAGTGAAAAATAAGGATTTTTTTAAGAACAAGTATTCATGTTAATTTTATGAAATCACATATATAAAGTGTATTTACACAAGCATAGTTATCAAAGAAAAAAAAGATATGCACTCTAAGCTTAAAAGTAATGTAAATTAAATGTATGACAAGTTCAGAAACTAAAAAAAATTATGAAAAACAGCTATGTTGTTTGACAAGTAAATTTGCTTGTATCCACAAAAAGGGGATTTCCCTAAATTTGTGATATGAACATATTTCGAACCGTGTTAAATCAAAACCGTGTAAAAAAAGACCGTGTAAAAACAGAATTAGGCCTCTTTTGGCCGATGCCACAGCGGCCGTCTTGTGTCGATGGCACATTGGCCGTTTTTGGTCGATGCATATCAGCTTTAATTTTTTTGTTTTAATTTTTTAATTTTTATTTTTTGAAGCTGAATCGCACTATGTTTCTTTTTCATGCCTCGCTTTGTTTATTCATTAAATTTTTATTATACGTTACACACGTTCGTCGATAATCCCTTAAAATAAAAAGAACTTGGCGCTGACGGATGATTTGGTATTTTATTCGTAATATCTGAAAACGTTATTTAACACGTATACGTAATACGTATTTTCAGATACTGTTTGATATAAATGTTTCCTAGAAATGTTTTTTATAAAAACTAGGTATACTTAAAAACACAGATTTTCACGAAATGTCTATGCATTTCGTCTATTAATATGGACATCAGAAGAAAGGACATTTAATTTCAAAATCGTATCCTTCTTTTTTAATTGGAAACATGTTTTTTAAACAGGCCTTTTCTTTTTTCCAAATTTTTTTTCTGACTTCTTCCCACCACACCTGTACAACGGGTCGCAATTTGAGAGTACAAATTTTAAGTTGAAGAAGAAACTGAATTTGTATGCAATATTTATTAATTTCTCTCTCAGTGGAATAAATGTGATATATTATTTTAATTTTTTTTCTGAATTCTCTTGTAATTTTACTTAGTTTTTAAATGTTTATTTTAAAGTTTTTTTGTTATTTTGTGATGAATATTACAAACAAATGTATATGTAATAGTTCCTTTTGTTATTTTATGAAATAGACTGAATAGACTGTTTGATTGAATTCATTCGTGTTATTTTTTCTATGGAATCGGCATTGGCCGATTCTCGCCCTTCCGGCCGATTAATCGGCAACGGCATCGGCCGAAAAATTTGGCATCGGTCGGACTCTAAACGAAGCCGTCACTTTTTGCAGTTCAAACTAGTTCAACTTCAGCACATTTTCGTTTGATAGTTCGCAGCAACGTGCCGGGCACTTTCACTTCTCCTTCGCTTGAAAATTCGACGGTTTGCTCGTTATGGTTCTGAGTTGCGCTTAACGCCCACAACTGAAGCACCTGAAGGCGGGTGAATGGAAGAAATCAATAACAGGTGGATGGGTGCTGTGAGTTATGGCACCAAACGTGCTGACACACTTCTTAGTGAAATCCCAAGTTGGATTTTGTGTTTTGTGTTGAATTTATGTGGCTGCTATTAATTTCGGGCAATGCACAAATTGCATAAAATCAAATAAACATGACAGCGGCCACAGTGACAGCTGTTGCTGCTGTCGAGCTCATTGCGCTGCCACGTAGCCACCCGAAAGCGCAGGCAGCAATAATCAATAAACAAAAGCAAAAGCAAATAGCAACTAGCAACAACAATTACAGCACAATATTTCAAGAAGCAGCAGTAGCAGCAGCACTGAGAGCGACGATGTAATAACTAAAATTTATGTATTTAATTTGTTGCGCAACCAAGCGCTCGCCGCACGGCTGCCTACTTTCATTTTCCATTTGGGTCCTTTGATTGTTGGGCGGTGGTCGGGCCTTAACTTTTTGTGGCTGCCACAGTGTTCGGGCAATGAGTTGCAGCGCGCCATTCGGGTTGTGGCTGCCACATTTGCTGCACTTGTGGCGACATGCTGGCCTAATGCTGCAGTGGCATTTCGACGCTCGTTGCGGGGCTGACGGCGGATGCCTGCGGGCATTTGCTGTTTGCCTCATTTCTATGCGCATTTGTGCCGAGGCGAGTGCGCGCGTGTGTGTGCGTGTGTTGTTTGTTTGCTGTTGTTGTTGGCCCATTTTGTCGGAGCGCCTATAAATACTCGTATGCCTCCAATAACAATACCGAAGCTTTGCATGCATTTCACCAAACGGCCGCATCGCATCGCACCGCACCGCGCCGCACTTCACTGCGCTTTGCCGCACTCACCCAGCGCAGCGCACACACACTCGAAAGTGGGCAGCAACTCTTTGCGGCGCAGCAAACACAAATCCCAGTGTGGCAGCGCGTGCATTTTCAATTTTGCTGAAGTACACATAATTCGAATAAATTTTCAGCCCGCCGCCGCCCCCCCGAACGTGCGTCTTTGTGCTGCAGCCGTCGCATTTGCTGCATTTACCGCTTTCTTGCTGCCGCTGTCACTGTGGCCGCACTTGCAACATGCTCGGCGAGTTTTCATGCAACGTGCAACATACTCGCACATGACAACGCATCCACTGCATTCACGTGCACGTCCGCTGCGCAATTACTGCTTTATTTATTATGCTGAAATGGATTATCCTTTAAGCAGGCTGAAATAAATTTGTGCTGGCGCTGCTAGTTTTGTGTGCAAAAATCTTCCAAAGCACTTGTTTGCTTGTTTATCATCATCAGCGGCCGCATCGTCCTCAACATGATCGTCATTATCGCCGGCGTAATCACTGCCATCATCGTCATCCGCAAGCCAAACAGCAGCGCCAGCAGCAACGCTTGATGTTTGCCATCAGTACATATACTCGTACAAACACACATAAATATGTACATACATACATACATACATGCACCGTACACACTGACAGCTTATGAGCCATGACATTACACTCGGCACGTTTCATGTGGCATGCATCATGCTGCCGTCTTCGCAGCCAGTCTCTACTTCTTTCGCTCGCTTTCTAGCCGCTTACGTTATTGTTATGAATTCTAATTGATATGGAAATTCTTTTATGCATATTTCGCTTGCGGGATAATGTTTGGAAAATTGTGCCGGACTGCCGCATTTCGTTAGCGAGCCGGAAAGTTCAGCCGGCTGGCAGCCATGTGTGGGCTTTGTGTTTCGTAGACAAATGTTTGCCGAACGATGTGTGAGCCGAAAAGTGTCCCTGTAGGATAATGGTCCGTGTTGCAGGTGTCGCTCTCTAAGTGGCAGTGTGTGAAAGTTTAGCGGATGAATCGATACGATTCCAAGCTCCGCAGCGATTCAGTGATGAGATCAATTTAACCCTTTCCGGTAAATGTCCACATTTCTTGAGATCCACCTTTTTTTTTTCAAAATATTGACTCTTATTGAACATTTTAGCAATAAAATACAAAAAAATTTCAAAAAAATAATTTTAGTTAAGAATTACAGCTTCATTAATTTTGTACGATATATCGTACAATGGTATCGCAAAGGAGTAAAAATTCATGAATTTTTGGTTTTGGTTTTTTAAGTTTTATGAACAATTCATTGATTTTTTTTAAAGAAAACATAAATTATAACAACAAAAAATCAAAACGTGATTTCATTTTGATCGAAAGCTATATAAATGATATATATAAACAATCGATTCACATTTATTCGGCCTTATATAACCATTGTTGTTGTTGCAAAACCCATTTCCCTTTCAATAAAACACAGAATCAATTAAAATTCGTACAGTTTTACAGAAAGATACTGAATATAGCCGATTCTTTTTATCGTAGTGGGAGTGGCAAGTACGCATGTCTAACCTTACATAGCCTGTGTCTGCCCAGTAAAACACAAAATCGTCAAGTAATTCTTATTTTTAATCGAAAATTGCCGAATAGTCGAATTTTATTAGCCACGGTAACAAAAAATCTGTTACCAAACCTATAACTTAAAAAAAATTCAAACATAACTTGCAACCTTTGCTTTCCATTTGTACGATATATCGTACAAAGCCCTGCAACCTTCGTGGTCATTTGTACGATATATCGTACAAATTTTTTTTTAAGACTCCGGAAAAATATTTAGACGCAAAAAATTTTAAATTGAATAAGTTTTATAAATCAACTGAGATTCAAACTTTTAAATTGTTTCGTTTTTTGGTACCAAAAAGTATTACATATTTAAAAATTCATACGCAGAAGTACCGTCATTTGCTGGTTTTTCAAATTCTTGCAAAAAGCTGCTTACAAAACGCACTCATTTTGTGTAGCCACGGCTATTATGATTTATATTTTTAAACAGAATGATACAACACAGCTTACTTAATGAAAATTAAAAAGCTGTTGCATAAAAAGTGCGTTCGCTGTCAAATAAAAAATCGTCGAAAAAATTGTACGATATATCGTACAAATTTCCGGAAAGGGTTAAATTGTTAATTGGCGCTCAACTGTCATTAGATTGCCGTACTTTAATTTGATTCGAACAAATTTCAATTCAAATCATCTTATTTTCGTATATTCAAACATCTGGAAATATATAAATACGAGTATAAAAATATCTTTTCTGACTAGATTAGAGACCTGAAAGCAGCACTTGAAAACTTTCCCAAGGCTAAGCATTGTGTTAATTGTAATTGTTTTTGGTTTCAATTGATATCTTGGAATTTGATAAGATTAGATTAAATTTGGGGTAAAGACTCCAGACTCCAGAATGGGTGAAAATGGCAAATTTCTTTTGAAATTTTTCTGATTTCTAAACAGTGTGTTGAACTTTTGGACCAAATGAACTAAAAATGGCAGCCGTGAGTGCTCAGCTTTCGGGCGATAAGGGCTTATTAGCCTCGGCAGTATGATCCTTCGGAAGGGAGAGTTCCTGGACCTTAAATTGTCGGACATGCTCACCTTTGCGAAAGCAACGCTTCGGCTAACCGAGATCCAAAGCCTATAATAACCGTTTTAAAGCTATTAAAAATCTGTAGGCCACTGCAGACTGTTCTTGTCTCTGGCTCTTTAAGCTGTAGGGTCAGTTGAGTGTTTTATGGAAACCGTTACTTGCTATGCAAGGAGGGAGGCGGAAGCCAGAGTGCAAAGAGACAATTTATGCCTACGTGGCCGCGTTTCTGGACGCTCGTCAAACATTAGTAATGGTAATAAAGTTCGGGTTTTTATCTTGACAAATCGTATGCGAGTTGAAAAAAGTCGACTCGTCTAGAACAGTGCAAAAGAATGAACCAGTACCATGGCAAGTGAATGTCAACTATTAACGTTACGAAAACTAAATACTTCCAACATTTCACAAATGCAAGCCAGACAAAGACTTAAATATTGAAGTCAGGTTTCGAAAGTTTCAACGTTCATGGAGCACACTTAGCAACCGGGTTCACTGTCGTCGGCGACAGTTCAACGCATGTCATTGCATTAAATTGTCTGCTTTTTACACTTAATTTTTACCAAATGTGGAATGCATAAAAATCGCTACCAAAGTGGGAACCATAAAAATAGTAGAAGAGGTTTACCCTTTCAGACAACGCATTGAAACGGAGCAACGACTTTTGGAGCTGGCGTTATGCTTCACAGGCACAACTGGGTGTCCTGCACGTGTAAACATGTAACAGTTGAGGCATTTTTAGCCACTCGACTGTCGTAACCATGCACGACACACGCAGGTTTCGTACAAGTTGCCAACGGAAGACTTTTTTATTGGCAGTTGGCTGCTGCTGCAACTGTGCGCACCTACACGGATACGCGTTCCACTCATTGCGCTCGCATGGAAAATTTTAATAATCCCTTCGCAAAACGTTTCTTTCTATTAACAAGTTTTTCTGCTGTCACGCTGCTGTGCTATAATACGGATGCCGACTTCCGTCTGGCTCTGTGTGGGCGCGCTAAGGATGCCAAGTGTGGCCGGGATTTCGTGATTTGAAATTTTTGTAATTATGTAAATTCAATTTTACATTTTCAAAATATATTATTTTTAAAGAAACAAATACAGAAAGGGTATTCATTTAAGCAGATAAGTTTACCTACCGCATATACATATTTATATATTTACGCACTTTCCCACCAAGCAAAATGTGATTGATGTGTGAATTGGCGACTCGCCGATTTATTGCCGCAGCGACATATTAGCAACATGTCCCGTAGTTTGTGCATGCAACAAAAAAACAATAGTGTTGTGTACAAAAACACTTTGTTTTCCAGGACTTTGAAATATCGAATTGAACTATGTTTTGTATTTCAGTGCAGTGTATTTTTTAAATTTTTATTCATTCGTCGACGAATAGTCTGAGTCTGAACTGTTACTGGCAGCTGAATTTGGTGAAAGTTGTGTGCCTCTATTAAACGTTGTTTGAAGCGGCATTTGAAGCCAAGTCCTCACTTTCAATACCACAAAATCACTGCAATCTCTCCGGATTCTGAGAACAGTCGAGTAAAAACGTGAGCTCAAACTTTTACTGGAAAAAAAGGAAGCGCCATGACAAGGAGAACAACTAATTTTACTTTTGAAATTTGCCAATCGTTACTTTTTAAATAAAATGAAAATATTACAAATACATTTCTTCAAAACACTTATTGCTTAATTTATCAAGTCGCCTAAGGCAATAAAAAAGCAATATGAAAATTACTCGTCAAGGCGATAAGAAAATGACTCGTCAAGGTGATAAGAAAACGACTCGTCAAGGTGATAAGAAAACGATTCGTCAAGTCGATAAGAAAACGACTCGTCAAGGTGATAAGAAATCGACTCGTCCAGGCGATAAGAAAAGGACTCGTCCAGGCGATATGAAAACAACTCGTCCAGGCGATAAGAAAACGACTCGTCAAGGCGAGTTGCTTTCGGCGGACGTTTTAGAGCGACTGGTGATACGAAATCGATATGCTGGCGATATTACCGGCGATAAATTTGTTGCCGGGAGCGAATCGTTTTCTTATTGCCGGCAACAAAAAATGTTTGGTGGGTTGTTATATGAACGCACGTATAAAAATATTTGTGTAAATGCTCTTTATCGATCAGGTGCTTAGTTGTCAAAATCAAAAAAATTCACATGCCGAAAGTCAACGAAAAAGTGAAATGACTCAAACATAAACTTCAAACAGGATATTGTTTGACTGCATCGAACATTGCTTGCAGAGTCTGTGAATTCGTGCATCGATGGGAGAGATTCATCTTCTTTCGTTTTCTCTTTTGAATTTCCTGAAATAAAAAGGTGCATAGTTAAAATACCAATTTTGTAAAATTTTATTTTTACCTCTTCCATTTTGCAGCTTATTGTTTTGAATTTTTAAAGTTTTAAATTTGAACGTCACTCATTCGTCCCCGTATAAGTGTACGCACATAGTTTAATTACCGAAATCATTGTGGAAAGTTATCTAGACTGTATAAATGAACTTTCATACAAATTTTGACAATCAGTTTATGAGGTGATAAACTTATACGGTTTATCAGTTTTGTAAGGCTTTTACACATTAAGATACCTTTATACAAGTATAGTAAATCAGTACAAAAGCAATCACAACTTCACACTTATTTGAATATAAATAATAAAATATCATTTATTTATCAACTAGAGTCAAGTATTGAAGACATTTTAAGGAAGAAGAAGGTGAACAAAATTCCAGCATTCCAAGTATAATTTTTCAAGTGTTATCTGCTGTACCCATCCAAAAACATGGCATGGCATTTCATGTGCCGAAATGTTGAGAAGGACATCCCTAGTGCTGCATACTTATTAGTGTGTGCGAGTGGGTGCGAGGCTGTGTCTGTGGGTGTGGGTGTGTGCACAATAATGTGAACTGCATGCTGCTTTACAATTTATATTTCGAAGAGCACACAATGTCGTCGTTATACTTGTCTGTATGTGCGTCGCATTTGCAAATGTGCAGTAAAACTTGTTGCAAGTGCATAACTTAAACTTGCAAACTTTCAGCGCCTCTTCGCAGCCCGCACCCACTCGCCGGGCAGCTCACTCGGTGCGTCCCTCTGTGGGGTTTCGTTATCAGTCTGTTTTGTTGGCAATGATGACAATAAAAGCGAACTTATGTTGCGTCATATTATGTGACCTCACAACTGGCACAGCATGCTGGGTGTGCGCACGTGTCAGCTAGTTTGGTGGCAGTTCAAAGCTTAAAGTATTTAAGTGCAGAAAGAGTTGGTGGTTGCCTTAACGAATTCGAATAAACGTTTCGTATTTTTATTTACTTTAACAAAACCAAATGAGATTCTAAGCTTAATTATTTACAGGTTTACGCTTTAATACCTTTCTTCTTCTTCACAGAAATTGTCTGAAAAATATTTGTGCCAGAGATTTTTCATGTTAATTCTTCGTTTATTTTAGGATTTTGTTGCCGTTGCCTGAATTTTATGAATACATGAATTTAAAAAAGTTTTTGCAAGCAAGGAATAAGATAAGATTGAATAAATACATAATACATTTGTTTATTCTTTTTTGTGAAATGAACCTTGAAGAAATGAGCGTGAAGAAAAATGTGATTCAAAATAAAAAGGATGTTAATGAAAAAAGTCCAGGTTGAGGTGACCGCAATCTGTGTAGCTTCAAGTTGGATATCGACACGTGGAATTCTGATATCATCGGACAGCCAATCCGATCTTAGAACGCCGGATGCTGTTTTAATAACATCAAAGTCTGTTTTTAGCTGAAACAAATCTTTCAACGGAGACTGATTGGTATTTTCGTACTTAACTGTGTAGGGTTACAGGTCATTGGGGCAGGGAACTGTAGTACAAAAGAGTTTGCTAGAGAAGATGTGTCGACGCTCGGTTTCCTATACAATTATACAAGTTCCATACATAAAACTAACTTCAGATGTACTGAAAGCAATACATAGCGCAAAACTTGGCCATGCATAAGCATCGTTCTAGAAAATTCTTTTCAATAAAAGGGACGAGTTGAGGACCACGATTGGTATTCTGATAGCACAAAGTTCCATTAGTACTCATGTAAAAAAATCTGAATTGTTTTGTATTAACTCCTGCACGACTTAGTTGCATGGACGATGAAGAGGAAGAAATGCACTTCACTTTTAATGTACTGGTCGTGCACTTTTTAGGAACAGCAGGACTCATTTGAGTAAAATCTTCTTCGACAATGAAGAAGTTCGTGCCGATACGTCTATTCACTGTCTCAACTTTGTTAGAAGCTCGGATTTGGCAAGCTTTGCGCAAATTAATCGAAAAGGCGCACAAATAAATGACACTGATGGTATTTAATTTCAGCGGATTCAAGTCTACTAAGCTTTATATCATTTCGGGACAAACGCAGTGCAGTGACAAGTGCAGTCAAAATTTATTCTTAGATCAATGATTCTTGCTATAACTTTCTCCTTTTCTGCACAAAAAATTTTTCTGAACTAAAATTATTTCAATCAAAATTTTAGCGATATTTTAAAGTTTTTTGCCATGAGCAACGTAAATCGTTTAATAGCTGCGATTAAAATGTCGTTAATAAATTGCAAATTAATCGGAAATGTGTTCGGTTGCAAGCGCTAAAAGCCATTTAATGATGGAATTAAAAGCGAATTTTCACCGATAAAACATGGCACACATTAAAATAAACACAATTTTTCCATTATTCCGGAAAAGAGGAAGATATGCAGACCACTACAGCAACGCCAAGTGCCGCCTGCCCGTATTTCTTTAATGTGTGTAATGTGTCATCCACCCAACGAATATCAGAGAGCCCACAAAATGTCGAACACATCCCAAGGTTTAATGCGCACCTAACCGCATAGAAACGCAGGAATACGAAAGCCGCACAAAATGTCCTCCAAGTGCGGCCTTCACATAAAAATCCGTGAAAGCCCATAAAAGTGATAACCTTTGCTTGGCCAACGTTTTTGTGCCGTTGATGGCATCTATGCGGCGCTGTCCATGCGCTGCCGCCTCGCCCGCACACCGCTCAGTGGCCCAGATACTCGAACTGGTATCTGCGACCGTGGCGCGCGTTGGGGAGCAGCTTTTTGAGTAATTACTTTCGCAGCGGTTTTTGCACGAGCGCCGGCGATGTGCGGTCCGGCGGCGATGGTCCAAAGCAGATACAAATATTTTATTGCTCCGCCAGGATCTGCATATGCCGGCCCATCATTTGCACTCGACTTTTTGTCCGCCTCTGCCTGCTGGCCCCCGGCCAACGGCTTTGTCTGTACTAGTCGGCCGCCTGCCGGCAATGATGCGACGCCATAATGAAAGCGATAATTATTAGCATCGGACGACTTTCGGAGTGACTTTTAATGGCCTGATGGCAGTGGTCGCCGCTGGTGCTGAGGCGCGGACGCTCCAGTGCGCCGGCCGGGGCCCGTTGCACTCACGGAGGGTTAATCTAAATTTATAACTTCATTTTTTCGCCATTTGTTGCAGTTGTTGTTGCTGTTATTTGCATTTTGCTGCCGATGTTGGTTGTTTGTTGTTGCGGCGATGTAACTCTCGCTCTCGTCGTTGGCGTCGGCGGCGCGTTTGGCTTTTATGGCGGCCTTGTTACTTTTATGGTATGTGATAATGAAATAATTTGACTTTTCGGGGGCGGAACTTGCTGAGGGATTTTTTCGCCTGGCCATTTAAAACGCATTAAAATGCTTGCACATAAAAGTTCAACATGGAGTTTGGCAACGACAGACGAACAATGGGCTGCACATGTAGTGCGTCTGTGTGCGGATGTGCGAGAAAACAAACTAAAACAAAAACAACACACACCATGCACATTTTGGTCATCTAAATGGGCCAGACACAAAGTTTTATAATTTAATATTTGCTAATTGCACGCGGCGGTGCCATTTTCCAAGCCGAAATTAAATTTCGAACACAAAACAAACTACTTGAAAAGCGCAACAATTTAGATGGAGTTCTCTGAAAAACAACAGAATATTAAAAACAAATTATGATGTGGCGATTGCAGTGATATTTGGAACACAGTCAGTGGGTTGTGAGTTCGAATCTTGATTCAAATACATGTTTTCAATGGTGAACTTTAAAGAGTAAAAAACTATTTGTGATTAGCATGTCGGCATAAAGATTATGGCATCCAAATTCTGTTTCCTAACCTTTGTGAAAATAAAACACACATACAAATTTTAACATTTTATTGATTTCTTATTTAACGATTTCTATTTGAACTTCTCATTAATTATGAAAAACTGGCTGATTTTTATTGATGACTAAAAAAATAAAAGTCACCAATAATTGTTATAA
The DNA here is from genome assembly GCA_963668005.1 of Melieria crassipennis. Taxonomy (NCBI): domain Eukaryota; kingdom Metazoa; phylum Arthropoda; class Insecta; order Diptera; family Ulidiidae; genus Melieria; species Melieria crassipennis. The sequence goes on along the minus strand of OY764961.1, from coordinate 81,108,935 downwards.
TAGGAAAACTAAAATAAAAATCGAAATAAAGCTGTTATTTGTGGACTAATATGAAAAAATCAAAAATAATTGTTATTAAAGGATTTTTGAAATATCAATAAAAAAGAATTCTTATTATTTCATTTTTCCGTAAAAATTACAAAAAAAATTTTAATAGCCAAATTTGACTCTCCGTGCGAAAAGAAATGTATTGATATATTTCATTTATTTACATGATTTTTTCTTCATAGTAAAATTTTCAATTATAGTTTTCATAAAAAACTGTTATTTCCGGTCCCTGCTGTAAAATGTATCCAGAAGTTTCAGATGAGTTCGTGCAGCATTTGTACATAAATGTGAATTCAACTCCATTTAAGGACGAATATAAGTGGTGTAGATGATTCGCAGAACAAACGGGCCAAGTTCTTCAAAAAACCTTTGTAGTTGGCATGTTTCTTCTGATATGCTAAAGATTGTTGGTTCCAGCCAAAATCACTTCTAACAGACAGCCCAGAACCATTATAACAACAGTTATATCAACCTAAGATTCGTCCACTCGGAGATTGCATGTATGTCATTGTTGAGTGTGTAATTCATGATTTGTCTGGCCGTGGTCGCCAGTTGTCTTCAACGCACTGTGAAATAATGCGCCGTTTTGTTGGAATCACATATATTCAACATTGAAACAATTAGTTATCATGCTTGTGGAGGGCTTACCGCAGACTGGCAGCCCGACTACAAGTTACTTTTTAGACATGCTATGGTTTCTCATGAATCATGAGAGGATTTTGTGTTGATTCAAACAAACATTTGACGTATTAAGTACGCGTTATTACTGAGTTGTCAGCGTCGTTTATCCAAAACAGATGAGACAAGCAGCACCTAGAATAATTGATTTTCTAGCTGAGTTGAGATATTGTTTCGTACCGTTCTTTATACTGTAATAAAAATTGTATTATCATTTTTAATAATAAATAAAGAAATAAATACCTTCCTACTAAAATCTTCCCTTTTAAATTTAATATTGCACGACCTGTAACGCCACTACTCAAATTTCAAAGTCATCAGTATTTTTGATTGTTTCTGAAAATATGTAAACAAGAGGCGCCCGCCATTTTGTTGAACGCAGTTTTGAACTTTTTATTATTTGGGTCGCTAGTAGTTATGGCAAAAATGTTATGTCTTCTCATAGATAAAATGAAATTCAGTGTCAGCGAAAAATCTTTCACATTGGTTGGTTGATTGATTGCACTAATTCCGGATAGTTCAAGTTCAACTGTTCTTGGAAAATTAACTGATTATTGGAATTTCAGTAGAAACTATTAACCAACAAAAAATTAAATTGAGGCAAATTGTTAAATTTTTAAAATGTTCCTTAATCATTTTTCTAAATTGCGGTTGTAATAAATTTATCTGCTGGGTATTAGTGTTTTTGTGCCCTTTTTTGAAATCCTTTTTTCGAGTGCTTTGTGATCAAATTAATTATGAATGAAATAATATTTTTTGCACCCCGCAGTATTGTTTCCGGTTTTAGGATTTTCGGGCGAACAATAAATCATTTTTAAAAAAAGTTGCTATCTATCTGAACACACATTAACACGCTGCATTTGAATAATCCGAATAATTAATCTCCACATTAAATGGCTTTTCTGCATCTCTTTGCAGCTCTCGAACTCGCCACACATCGACAATCGCATATCAAACACTGCGGCCGGACGATAATTGTTCGCACGAAATTAGGGCCGTAAATCAAAATCGCTCGCCCACGCGCGCTAATGAGGAATGAAATTAGCGAACCGCGATGAATGACTGCGGCAGAAGGGTGTCAAACTAATTTGCATAAATACCAGCGCCGAGACTGCAACTCGCCATTCGCAATGCGAGCGCCGAGCGTCGCAGCATCGGTGCAACATTGAAGCGCGGCGCGGCCGGCGGTGAGCTCTACGGGGCGCCTACGCACAGCGGACCAGCGCGCGCGCGCGCATATTAATTATGCAGATAATTAAAATTGTAATTAATTTGTGCAATTAAGAGAAATCCGAGTGCAACACGACCGAACATCGGCGCGACGAAGCCCCTCGCCGAGAAGCGGCGCCCAGCATGCGTGTTGCAGCTGCGCACCTCCTGTCCCTGAGTTGCAAGCTCTTCAGCGCTGTTTGCCACAGAGGCAATTAAACCGAAAAGCAAGAACCGCCACAAAGGCCCGAACAACCGACGCGCTGCAATTAAATCCGCCGGTGAGCGTACGGAAGGCGGCAAGTTAAACGCACAGAACGGAAGCGCTTTCAGCATCCACACCACCGTCGCACAACAAAGTGCCATAAAGACTCAAAACGCGTTCTTTGTACAAACGTAAAAAATTAAATTAAAACAAAAAACCGGCACACCAAAAAAACAAAAAAAAATAAAACCCCACACGAGTGCAGAAAAGAGAAAACAGTAAACTGCGTTCGCATCTCTGCCCGATTCGCCGGTCACAATTCGCAGGAGACCCTCTCGCCGAGTCCGTACGTCGTGCACAGCGTGTCGAAACAATGAGAATTATTTCGCGTAGCATACGTTGCGGCGCAGCGACAGCTGCCGCCGCCACCGGGCCGGATGTCAGCTCGGGCGCTCGGCGGCGCGTTGCGCCCTCGACGGCGACCACATCCTCGTCGTCGGCGGCGCGCTTCGCGTTCAGAATGAATTGCCCCATTTTAATTGTAATTAGCCTCGGTTGTTTTCTGCACTCCAGCCTGCTGTGGACCAGTGCCGCTGCCGCTATTTCAAATCGAGGTAAGTGCCTGCGCCTGCTGGTATGCAACACAATGCGCTGCAAATTTTCACATTTCGCAAATTGTTTTGTGCTGACGATTTATTAGTAACAAAAGTGAGTGGGCAGCAATTTTCAAATTACACGCGCTTAATTGCACTTTGAACCACTGTACCGAAATGTCAACTCAACTAATTACATGCGTGGGAAAAGAATTATTATAGATGATGGGCGGTTCTTGAGAAACTTGTTGCATTGCAGAAGTCAAGTTTCTACAACTCCGATACACTTTATTTGCAATTTGGGACAAACACCCATACAAGAGGATAATTGTGGGACCATTAAGCATCAGGACCTACTCGAGTTTACGAGATTGATGGAGCAGGAGGGATGGATGGATGAATGACTACGGCGGACCTTTGGAGGACTAATGTTTTGGTTTACTTAACTAATATGGGGAGTGTTTTAGACGAATCGCTTGCACATTTATAATTTCGCCACCCTCAAAAAACCTTCGAATTCATAACAAAACAAATCTTTAATTGTACAAACAAAAAAAAACAAATAAATCTCAGAAAAATTTATGCCAATCTATCTCCGCGCGAAATTTTCGATCTGATTCGATCCACTTCAATTAAATTAGTTAAATTTCAGCATTGTTTGATTTTCCCACTTTTTCACCGATTCAGCTCGGTGCTTATGCTGGCGCCCGTCTGCCGGCAGCTCATAGTCGGCTGCTACGCGTATTTGAAGACTGGCTTTGTACACACACATCTCTCGTCCAGGAAGTTGAGGCAAATAAAGATCCCCGCCCCCTCGCACGCTTCACACAAATGCAAAATACCATAAGCGTCTTCATTTAAATACCGCAATGAAACAGAAAATAAAAAAGCACAAAAAGACAAAGACAACGCCACAAAATGAGAAAAATAATAATGCAAAAGGAAAACAAAATTTTGTAAAAATGTGGCAAGGTGCAAAAAAGAGCGACGTTTTTGTGCACTAAATGCTCACCACCTAATACGCTGCTCGCTCGCGGGGCTTAGGTGATGAAGGGTGTCCGGAAAGCGAAACATTTTGTATATCAAAAATTCCGCATCCCAACCCACCTGCCGCAAGTGTGCAGAGTTTTTCATAATTCTGCGCAATTTCCAGCCATTCCAGCGCCCTTCCGCTCGCTGCCACGTTTGCGCCACTCGGCGCACTGCTGCCGCGAAAACGTGCAAATCCTGCTCGCGGGGCGCAAACACAGACACGACGGGCAGCGGCAACGTAAGCCCCTAGAGGGGGCGCCAGTGCGCCGGCAAGTGGCCGGCGGAGTCCTTGTGGCATATAAAATGCCTGATGCAGGCGCACACCCGCTGGTTCAGATGTTAGACTTGCTGTGTTGCAAACAACAACAACAACAACTACAACCAAAGCGAGGAAAGAAACGTACGCCATGCGCACTTCAACTTAATGCGGCCGACTACGAGCACTTGCAGTGTCCTCGTACCCCTCTCCCTGCCTTTGCTAGAGGCGTAGGGAATTGGTGAGTGTGCGAGGTGAGGGGAACAGGAGTTAAAAAAAATGCATTTTAAATGGCAACAGTTAAGCTGGCAGTGTTGGTGCGGGTGTTGCTGGCTGTAGCGTTAAGTTGTTGTTGTTGTTGCTGCTGTTGTTTTTGTTAGTTGTGATTTATGTTGTTGTTGCAGTTGGTAGTAACAGTGTTGCGGCCAAGCGGCGGTTTGTCGTCGCCAACTCTCTTTCTCGCGTTTTCTTTACGAGTATGCGTGTGTGTGTGTGTGTGTGGCTGTGCATGGGGGTTGACGCACAGCGCACCGTATGCAACGCAGCGGTTGTAAAGTAACTACTTTTAGATTTTTAGGTGAAATGCTCGGAATAATGCCTTTCAGCTGCATCGCGGAAATGAGCTTAAAACGCCGCATTCTACTTTTGTTTTATGCTCTCCCACTTTTTCCGTTTTTTGCCGGCACTTGTTTCCTAGAAAATTTTGTTGTATGCTTTTTCATTCGCAATTTTTCTCTTTTCGGTTTGGTTTTTTTTGTTTTGTTACGCGCGTTTTGTGCGGATTTATGTTACGCGCGAAGATTTTTTCTCTTTTGAAGCACAACTTTTTCATTTGCGGTGGTAGAGTGGCGGCGAGGAGATGATGCGGCCTTCTTTTTGTGCTTTCTGCTTGGTTTTTGTTTCGGCTGCGGCATAAGCGGTGCTGGGCTAGCAGAGCGAAAAGGGAAAGCTGGCTTTAGCCGCAACAAACAAATCAAAACAGATATGTTTAAACAGCATGGCAGAAAAATAAAACGTGCGGATGTTGCCTGCTTAACTTGTAACTTTTCTATAGTTGCGATTATGCAAAAATATAGTCTGAATGTCCGACAGTCTGAATAGTCGACAACAACTTGCATACGTAAGAAAATTCGCCGAGCTCTCAACGCATTTAAAATACAAATTTATGTTACTCATACGCCCCGTGTTGCATGTGCTGAATTTATATGTTTCTTCAGGTTATACTTGTATGCTTGCATACATATGAATCCGAATATATATTGCTATATAAACTGTTTATATTCCCCACAAGAGCCACGCCCATTTTTTAGCCCACATTTAATTTTTCTTTTTTTCAACTTAAATAGGGGAGACCGGGGCAAATACGCCCACGTTTTGGAAAATTTATTTTTCAACATGACAGTAATGATTCTCGAATAACAATATATGTCACGCGCTAGTGTCTTTCCTAAGGAACAAAACTCACATTATCATTTTTATAGATTCCTATTTATTTTCAAGTTTCAACGAAAAATTTAAAGTAATATCGAATTGGCCATTCGGAAAACCCTCGGGGAAATACGCCCACTGCCCGGGGCAAATACGCCCACTTTATTAATTCAAGAATCTCGGACGAAAGTAATAGAAAACAACATTTCAGAAACGAAATACTATAAATAGAGAGCGTTAATATTATTACGCTCTCACTGTGCCGACGCTTGCTTCCTCTTGATAATGAAAATATTGCAAATTCGAGCTTGCCCTACGCCATTCGATTGTATGAGCGTAAGACATCTTATACTTAATTGTCTTTGGTGGTAACCTATAGTCAATAATAAAATTATTTGAGGAAGAAGTTTTTTCCACGAATGATAAATAATATTAATAATTTTATATATTCCTATACAGTGTAGTCACGAAACCACGGAAATAAATTTACTCTAATTTTTCCATATTTTTCTGAAATGAAAAGTCCTTCACCACTTTTTACAAAACTATCAATTGAAAAAAATATTTTAGAAAAAAATTGAACAAATATGCTTTATTAAAACTTCTAACTTGAATACTTTTTTCGGTTTTGAGTTCTGCGAAAAGTGGCGAAGGATTTTTCAAATTCGGAAAAATACAGAAAAAGTTTCGTTAGGTTTTGGTCCGTAACTTCCATACCACCCTGTATATTAAGCAGGTCATTTATCTGGACCACGCTGTATATTAAGTGGATGTATTTCTGGACCACCCTGTATATTAATATAACATTTTCATTTATAATCTTCAGGCAGTAAAACCTTGATAAATGCGTTAGGTGGGCGTATTTGCCCCGAAACGAACTGGGCGTATTTGCCCCAAACAACAAAATGTTTTTTTTTAAATTAAAAAAAATACAAAAAAACCTTTTACGACAAAACTACTTTGGCCTACAGTTTTTCTTACTTCAAATAACAGGAAAAACTTACCTGGCTGCATAAGGAACGAGAAACGAAGATTGTAGATATTTTTTCCTAAACTGCAAAACTTAGATGTTCAGACTATGGAACGACAAAACAATCTGCTTTTATTTATAACGTTTTAACCGCAATGTCAATCGCCTCGATTTTTTTGTGGTTATGTCTACGAGTTAAGGCGCACTTACAAAAAAATTGGCGCAGAATTTGAATGAATACTTTAAAAGAAACAACGGGTGGGCGTATTTGCCCCGTGGGCGTATTTGCCCCGGTCTCCCCTATCAGTAAAACGTGGAAGAAAATTTCAGAAAGGATAATTGTTGCTAATAGCTCACAACAGATAAACTGGACGCTCCAAGAAATTGCGTATGTTGCTGCAATCTTTTAAAGCAGTTTTTGCAGCTACTTAAACGCTTTACAAACCTTTTAGTAATAATCTATCGATTATGTTTCCATTGTAGACCTTAAAATTCGAATCCTTTGCACTTAACTGTATTGAATTCTTGAATTCTAATTTAATAATTATTTGTAGTGAACTTAGAACAACACGAACAATCGAGAGCTCAAGTATTTGCACTTAGTTTCAACAACGGCGTCTGCTTTTAGCTGGAAGTAATTCGAGCGAATATGTAAATTGCAAGCGGTGCAAAATATATGCCAAAACATTTAAGCTTCGCTTACAATGTGCTTTGTGCTCTTAAAGCTCACACCTGCACTACTGTTCGACACATCCTGAATGCATAAACGCTTTAATGTTTGTTTTCTTACGCTCTGACTGCGAAAAATCAGAGCTCACACCATCCGTTTGACTTCGCAGTACCCTGCTTGGGCTGCTGGTTTTGCCTACACACCTGACTAAAGAGCAAACAGCGGAAACACACACACACATGGGCGCGCCAAACAGTGCTTACTTACTCTATATAAGAGACGAGTTGGCAGCTGGAGTGCAGAAGTTGGCAAAATCTGCGGTTACGCAAGCTTCATATAAATTGCTGGCATCGCATAACCACAGCTAGCCAAACCAGCCCAATAATTAACCATGCACCAACAATGAGTGTCCGCCACACACGCACAGCTACACTGTAATATTCGTCCTCGACTGTTTATTGAATGAATTTTGCGCAATAATTTGGACATAGAAATACGGCGGCCAGACGGTGGGCAAGACGTAAATACTTCAGTGTTGCCAGATCAGGAAAAATCCTCCTAGATTTAGGAGATTTTTGGCCTTTTAGGAGAATTTTTAGGAGAAAAAAGAGAGAAATTAGGGGAAAAATTGTTAAGGAGAAAGTTTAGAAGATTTACATTTTATGAAGAAGTTTGCAAGAGCGACCATCAAGGTGATACATTTGACATTATTAGTGGCACTGAAGCCTTGAATATTGAAATCTAAGGTATCCAATGTTATTTAATTAAATTTTATGCTTCAAAGTATATAATTTATGCAATGAGTGAAGGAAGTTTACAAAAGCGAATTTCATGCCGATCTAATTTTTTATATGTTTTGTTTGTATTGAGTTGTTGTTAAGCTGAAGCTGAAAGGAAAATATATATTTTTAATTTTTGTATTAGAAGTTTAGTTTCTTAGTTTATAATGACGGAAATTATAACAAAAAATATTTTAGGAGATTTTTTAAAATCTTTGGGAAGAAATTTCAGTTTTATTTTAAGATTTAGAAGAAAGTAATTTCAGGTATCTGGCAACACTGAAATACCTCGTGCGCTTGAAACGAAGGGTTTGCGAGTGCCCCCAAATATGTACACCAACATTTTACACTTTCATTGATTTCTGTTTCGGCAAAATTGCTTTTAACCCTAGAAAGGTAATCTTCGTCGATTCGACGAACACCACATACATTTCTTAAAATTTCTCCTTATTCTCCGATCTGATTGCTTTCTCTTTTCGTATGATCTCAGTTGGCGATGTGCTTTCGCGGAATACAAGGTTTTGCAGCACGAGCGCAGCGTAAGTTTTCTTTTTTTTATAGAAAAACAAGACTAGGCTTCGTCGAAACGACGAAGATTACCTTTAACGTGACTTTTTGCAACTGAATACGAGTACTATACATTGAATTTCAGTATTTCAAAATGTCTCGGAATTCGGGGTTATCGGAAGAATTAATTGAAACATTTTTTGGAATTGGTTAATTAATTAATTATTAATTAGTTAAGTTAATTAGTTAGTTAGTTAATTTGTGTACAAGTAAGTTAGTTAAATAGTTAATTAGAATTCTATAAAATTAGTTATATTTGTTGATTTTTTTGGTTTTTATTTGTTTTTTAAGGAATTATAATTGTGTTTCTGTCTTCCTGAAGAAGCTTTGTATTGTTCTTCACTTTGTTTTAATTTTAATTATTTTTCTAACTTCTGATACTCATTCCGATCTCAAAAATAATTGTACCTCAACAAAAATTATTTAAAAATACACAAATAATTTTTAAAAATATATACGGTGGGAATTATTTACACAAAACTGTCTAAGTATAATTATAAAATTAAGTTGGAGTTTATACGATTTCTAATACTTAAAAAAATCGGAGTTGAATACGACTTCGTCGATTCGACAAAGATTACCAACAACGTATGTAAAATATGATTACCCTTCTAGGGTTAAGCTTTAGCTTTAACATTTTTGAGGTATACTTTTAGGTAATTTGTAGTAAAAACTGCTTCTAAGTTGAGCGCAATGCGTAGCCGAGCATTTGGTTTAGTTGTAATTAGAAAAACGTGTTGATCTTTAAAACTCTCGCTCCCTTTTGCCTGCTAACACACTCTTCAGTTAACTAGTCTTTAGTCTTAAATTATTTAGAAACACACTGTCTACGCGAACGCACTTAACCAATTTTTCCTTAAATAGGTTGCTTGAAGCTTTGGAAATTTAATTCACTTCCAGCTTGGCGTCGAGCATCTATGGCGCACTTTGTGCAATGTCTGACTTTAAATACGCCGCAACTAAACGCAAACTGCAAATAAATAGAAACAAGAAGATTAGCAGATGTATGCAGCAGAAATTGTATTGCTATAAGTATGCATTTGCTTAAGTAACATCGCGTTGCTGCTTGTTGCTTGTTGTAGATGTTTGATGTTGAAAGCAAAAGTTGTGGATACGGAAGCGGAAACCGAAACTAAAGCTTCCATTTTCGCGCACGTAGCAAATAGAAAATTTATGCGGAGTGCCACAGGACTTAGAGGAAAGGATAGCCGAGTTGGAAAATAGAAAAACGTGCAAAGCCAGACTCTTTTGTTTGAATTGGTTAAAGCGATGCCACAACGCTTGTGGCCAAATTTAGTAACGCGTGTCTTAATCACATTCCAAAAACCCCTCGTAAATAAATGAGTTTGACTTTAAAATATTAATTTTGGATATGAAATGAAACATGTTCAGGTCAATAGAGAGAGGTAGAGAGAGAGAGATCCTTTAAATTTAGTAAAATAAGCAGGTCTTGCAAATAAGGAATGAAATTATGTAACCTTCGTTCTGAAAAAAGATTTCGCATTGCTTGTTGTAGGGGGTAGGAGGGGAATTGAAAAAAAATGCTTTTGTTGGCAGTTCGATTAGGTCATATGTGTTGTTTTTATTGTTACGCTGAATATGAATAAAAAAAAGGCTGCATTAAAAAAAATTATATGTATATATTTTTACTTTTTTATGAGTAGTTTCATTCCTTTAAAATGATGCAAATTATAAAAGAATTTTGTTTAATTCGGTATTTTTTTAAGAAGGAAGTCATTTCAGGTATCTGGCAACACTGCAAGTGTTGCAGGTTCATGTAGAAAGAGGTGACGGTTGCGGAAATTACAAAACAGCGGATAACTAGCGATATTTATACTTCTCAACGCGTACAATTCAGCTTCAAAACAACGAAGTGATGTTGATAGATTAAACTCCAACAAAAAAAAAATGCATTGCACTACCACCAAAACGCTTCTTTTATTCAGATTTTGTAACATTTGAAACCAAAGTAACAATTACAAAATTTCAATTCGGTTTGATGGAAATCCCACCGCATTTAGAGAAACACTGACACAATATGTATCGCTAAATACGTCAAAGCCCAAGCTGCCAGCCCTTGTAAACCGTGTTTATTAAAGCCATTCTCAAATGTCATGTTGTACCGCCATCAACAAAACGAATAAGAAAGTGAAATTCCTTTAATCCTTTGACATTATGCGGTAGCGGCGGTGACGTTAGTCGATGTTGTTATTTGCGCAAACTTTTTAGAAACATTTCCACTCAATTAAACATCAGAAAACCAAAATTTATTAATTAGGCATAACCGAAAGTATGCACACTCACATAGCAAAATGTACGCCGAGCAAACTCAACTGAAAAGTTTGCAAACATCTGAGAGAGGCCCCGCTGCGCTACACGCTCCACCAGCCACTCGCAACAACCAGCCGGTTTTGCCACGGATATTACTCTCAATTAGGACCAATTTGATAACGAAGCCATTACGACCGTTTTCGCTCGGAGCTGGGCAGGGCCGTCTTGCGGGTGCCAACGAGTGTCGTGTACAGCTGGGACGGACGCTTTGGACACTCCTGCCACATTTGCGAGGTATTAATCGCATAATTAACGCGCTGTTCGAATTCCCAAATACATTGCCACTAAAATCGGGCGAAATGTGACCGCAGCTTGAAGTCGAACACAAAATGCGACTTGCAATTGGGCGGCTGGGCTCACATGGCTGGCACAACCCTGTAGGAAATCGGACTGGTCCAAAAGTAGTTTTTCAACTGGTTGCTTGTCAGTCATAACTGACCTCAGAACCGACTCGATTTCTTGGAGCAAACTCACCCTTTTACATGGCGGTGTCCTAGGCGACAGTCAATTGTCCCCGTCTGCATCCATTTGCAACTAGTCCAAGGTTAGTCCGAAGTAAAACAGTTTTCAAACCAATTTCGAAGCGACTAGTTTGCAAACTAGTTTATTCTGGATTAGTTTTGTAACCACTCGATTTTATGGGGAAAATAAAACAATGCATTTTTTAAATAATTATTTTATTTTAAAAATATTTAAAAATAAAAAATCATCGCGAGTAAAAATAAATTTTTGGTGCATTTAAAGATGAACCAAGATGAACTTCGACTTGTTGAGACACTTCTGCCGGAACTGTTTGGGGGACTTCGCCTGCAATTAATAAATAAATAAATGAATTAAAGAATAATTTAAATAAAAAATAAATAAATAAATTAATACATACCTTTAAGCTTTACGCAACCACGCAAAATTCGAACTGAAATCATTCAAGACAAAACGTGCAAATCGAGCAAACTTCGTGTCATAGAAACAGAAAGTTCGAAAAATTCAAACATTTCTAGGTTGTTGTTGTAGCAAAACAATCGCAAGATCAGCCTTAACAGTATTTTTTTGCTTCTCTCACCTCTGTTTCGTTTTTCTCTTTTTTATGTGCTTTTCTCGCCTCTGAACGCGCACGCAGAACGTGAACGATTAGACGCGAACTGACTGACTTCTGCATCCGCTGACAGCTACTTTGACAACTAGTTGTCCTAAGTCAATTGGAAAAAAACGAGTTGAAAAACCAATGAATTTTGGGAACCAGTTGTCTCAGGTCCGACAGGGAAGCGAGTTTGTGTGCTTGTGTTTGTTTGTTAAATACAGCACTGGCTAATTGGGGTCGTTGTTGTTGTTGTTGAAGGCAGGAAAGTTTGACTTGTGGTGTTTCGTCCCGATTGCGAAAGCGAAAATGTTGCCGCCAAATGCCGAGAAATGGTTTTGAAATTAAATGACTTTGTCAGGTATTAGGCCGCACAAGATGTATCATGCTAGCAAAATTTACGACGGCAGAAATAAGCCAAACATTCAGCTGGCGCGGTCGGTAATTATTTGTAGGTATTAAAAGTTATGTTCTATAGAAATGAAGGTAATTACAATATTCTGGCTTGCTGGATTATATTAAAACTGAAAGGTGCTTATATGTCCAATCTTTCGGGAATCTTTTAGATACATTGCTGATAGCCGAAGTTTTGGGTTAATTCAGATTGAAAACAAACATGTACCTATGTAAAGCAGAAAAAGCAAATAACGATTCAAAGCTGGTTCTTATTTTCAACCTGAAAAACTCCAAAGCATTGCGTCCAATGGCAACATTGATTTGAGCTCCATTGCATTCTATGAAAACACTGGAAAATTATGCATACTATATTTTGAAGCCATCATTGAATATTCGACAATATAGTTAACCGACTTCGATGGAATCATAATAATAGTGGGCGTCTGAAAGTTCAATGCTATTATCGGATACGAGAACCTACGGACAAAGAATCGAAATATCCATAGCAAAAATATGATCAAGAGCTCAGGACGGATCATACCACTGCTCATTGTGTACGGTATCTCTTTCAACTTCGAGTGCGACCAGATCAGGACCAGAGGACGATGGAAAAACCCCAATACAACTAACCAGAGGTCACTGCAACCTTGTAGTCCTTGTAGAACTTTCGAGGGTGACAAACCCCACGTCTTACCAACGATTTTTTACGTTACCAAAAGCAGCCAGCATCTTAGATACTTTGAGATTAAAGGAAACATTTCTAGAGCAGCGTCCATTGTGATCCCGTCAAAATTGGAATCGATATATTGCTTCATTTTGATAGGTAAATTTCGTTTTGGAACTTCAGTTCAAAAGTCAGTTCAGTCGTCATGGCCTCACAAATTGTCTCTAAGATAGCAAAACATCCGATACTGATAGACATAGACACAAATTTCGATCGTACGCGAAATGAAATAAATTGAAAAATTCCACAACTTTCGATTCATTATTATTGAAATGTTTGCCGTCATTCATGTTAGCACTAAGCAAATATGTAAAACATTTTCTTAATTTAACGCTTACTTCGCACATGCATACTCACAAAAATCCCTGATTTGAATTTGATATTTTCAATTTTTCATCATTTGGCATATCGAGTATCGATTAAATTCGAAGCCTCAAAAACGAAAAACGTTGCTAAACACAAAATCACGTTGCGTTCCCAACGGCATTAAATCATGAAAAAATGTAAATAAACCAACCAAACCAAAGTGCAAAAATACAATAAAAACACAATACAACAAAAGTTAGTGACAAAACAAGTGGTAAAAACGAAAACATAGCCGGGAGTCTGAAAAATCAAATATTTGGCAACAACTGAAGAACGAATCGCTCACTAGAATGGCACAGTTGAGCGAAAGATCTGCCACGCTACGATGAGTGTGCAACTTTACTATTTGCTTACGGTTGATATAGTTTGACCAGGAGTTGATAAATAAATATGTATATACATTAGATCGGGATTGCCAAGGAAAATTATGTACTTATTTATGCCCGTCTATCGGTTGGTTTGTTCACACACCGGAACACACAGGCTACGCTCAAACGGTTTGAGTTAACGGCATAAAGTTTGATACAGATTTTACTGTGTCTCCTTGATCAGAGTTATCATACAGGAGTATCTAACCAATTATGAAACTGTTCATACGAATTAGAATACTTAACCCTTTCGACCCCGAATTTTATCCTGTGTCTCGATATTACTTTTTGGTATTTAAATCATGAAACATTTGCCTAAGAAGTGTGCACACGACATTCGAAGTCGCCACGCCTCTTTGTTAGAGTTTTAGTGCTAGTTTACTTTTGAATAATTTTAGCTTAAAACGGGTGAAATAAATTTTGTATCAATATTTTTTAATTACGGAAAAATTATCTAATATTTATGGAAAAATACAAAATTATCACTTTTTGATTTTATTTAACCATTATTAAAGAAACAGGGTTTTGATCAAACGCGCCCAATTCGTAGACTTCAATTAGAACACAAACTTTCCCTGATATCGCTGCAAATTATTGGAAATTATTTTGGGGATAACAGTAAAATTTTTGTAATTTGCTTTGAATTCATTTCTAAAAATATTAATTTTTTGTGCATACTTCAATTAAATCCAAAAATTAATCGTAGCTTTTGCTATAAGATGACAAATAGGTGAAGTTGCTCTCAGGCAACTTTGGGATCGAAAGGGTTAATAGGACTTGTGTCACCGAAAATAGGGTTGGTCCTTAACCCATTAACAATATTAACCCATTGCTGTTTGACGAATATATTTTTGCTTGCTGAAAGTTTAATTTTGACTGGTTTTTATTTATATTATAGCGATTTTAGAGTAGTGTATAAATAAGTCGGCCAACATCGAGTGAAACACTCTCTTTCCCCAGCTGCCTCGCTGTCGCCTCTTCTCAATGCGAAACCGAACCGATGAAAATTTATGTACGGCGAGCAGCGAGCATGGCGCAAAGGGAATAGAACAAAGCTGGGAAATATGTACCAATGCAACAAAAGTAAAAGAGTCTTTGGTAACAAAAAAAAGGAACAACAACAAAAAGGAAGCGCGCCACGTTGTAAAATGTTGGATGCAGGAGGCGCAAATTGGAAACCGAAACCCGAAATGGAAACTCAAAACGCAGGCCTAATTTTTGCACTGTACTTGCTTTTTCAGTTATTGTTGTTGTTGTGGTTGTGGTTATTGTTGTTTTGTTGTGTGTTGCGTTGTTTTTGCTCCCCAGAGTGTTTGCAACAAATCCGGTCGAATTCCGAATCGACTGGACGGCAGTGACTGCGGCAGCGCAACTGGTGGCGCGCATCGAAATTATTTTGTCTTTTTCGTACTCGCTGCAGTTGATCACATTTGCAAAAGTGAAAAAATAAAAAATCACGCCACGCAATGGCTGTGGCGATGGCGGCGCTTAAGTGGAGAAAAGTGTGGAGCAGCGTAGTCAAAAGTGAATACTTGGCGGTTGTGCGCGAGAAAAAGTTCTTTGGTTACTTTGTTGTTAGTGTTGTTTCTATTTGGTATTGCAAAAAAGGAGGTCGCACTTCATTTAAATTCATGACTGGCGCAAAAATTTCCCTTTCGTGTTCGCGTTCGGTTTGTTTGAAAAGTTTGGCGGCCATTTTGTTGGTTGTCTGGCTGTACGATTTAAGTTGTTGTTGTTGATGTATTATACATATTTTGCCAACGATGGCAAAGCGGAGTCAAGCAAAGTCGGAAAAGCAAAAGTAGCAACGGAAATGGAAAACGAAACTCACACACACACACACACACACACGCGATAGAAATTTAACTTTTCGCTTTTACAAAGAACGCAACGGCGGCAGCCAAGAATGGCGAAACACAAAAACTGACTAAGGTTTGTGAATTTGAGCGCTTTTGTTAAACAACTGGCAATAAAATCGTATCGATTGCGTTTCCGCTGAACGTATCGTCGTCTGCGTATGCAGAGCGCTGTCTGTGCTTTGTGTGTGTGTGTGTGTGGATGGGCAACCACGCCGACTGAGCCCGCGCCGAGTACAATGTGTGCATAGAAACGCGCAGCAGCTGCGCTTGGCCCACAAAACTCGCACGGATTCGATGCTTGCAATTTTTCAGCTGAACTGCTAAACTCTGCGCTTCGCTTTGTCCCTTCACCGCTCGCCGCTCGGCAGCCCTGCCGACGCATAAGAACCGCAGCAGATGTGCGCCGCGCATTGTCGCACCGCATGATTGTAACAATCGCAACAATTTCGGCTGCTATCAGCACAACCACCTACAGACACACACACAAACAAACACACACATGGCAATTGTTACACTGTTTTGCTCAATTTTTATGGCACACTTTTGCATGGTCGTCCTTTTGCATCCTTTGCGCACAACAACGAATGTAGCAACCATTCGAAAAGTCCCCGAAACAAGCAACAAACAACACGGCAAATGCCAGCCAACAAAAATTTATGATCGGTGACAGAAGCAAATTTTCACCTCTGCTATAAACTTGGATAAAAGTCGAGTGGGTGTTTTCACTGTTTTATTTATGCATTTTATGGAACCTACTATTTTCATATCGCGGAGGGAAATATTGCTTCGTTTGAGCAAAGAAATTCGCCGAAGGAAGTGGTGAACTTTGCAGCCTTTGGTAACGCACGCGGCGTATTTAATGTACAATTTTCAATTTTTAATTTGATCTTCAAATTTATTGAACGGATTACAGGCGTTGCGTAAAAATTTGTGCAAAGTACCAATTTTTCTTATGCCACATACACTTGACAAATGCAATATTTGTTTATTTTTTTATATTCAAAAATTGAAACACAATTTCTACGAACTTTTAATATAAAAACTTAATTTAAAAAATTAAGTTATTATTCAAAAAAGTTATTTCATAGAAAAAATGGTCTAAGCAAGAAGCACAATTAAGTTTAGAGAAATTAAGTTATTATTTAAAAAACGAATGTCATAGAAAAATAGGTCTAAACGAGAAGCGCAATTAAGTTTTGAGAGAACTGTAGCGAACACGACAAGTGGTAGTCTGAGTGAGTGTACGAACAACGCGAGGTCCGGTGAATACAACTGGTGGGGAAGGACATCCCATGTTTTGACCGACTTTGTAAAATGAGCGTTCGAGGGTTGCTGAATGACAAAATCACTTTGTAGGGGTTTTGTTTTGGCATGTCTGTCGGCTTTCGTTGGATTAAAGTAGCTTCCAGTACTCCATACACAGTATTCGTCCATATCGTAGTGTATCGACTTTTCATTACCAGTCACGATACGATGCAAAAAATCTGTTCGTTTCTGCAGCTCACACATGAAAAACGCCAAAACACGAAAAGTCATTCACATAATATGATTTCTCAAATCTCTTCCCTCCGAGTAATTTCTTCAGGTTTGGGAACAGAAAATAATCGCCGGATGCTAAATCCGGAGAATATGCTGGATAGGGTAGCAGTTCGTAGCCCAATTGATGGATTTTTGCCATAGCGACTACACACGTTGCGTTGTCCTGCTGGAAGAGCACTTTTTTCTTCGCCAAATGCGGTCGTTTTTGTTTCAAATCGGCGTCGAATCGATCCAAAAGCTTTGCATAATATGTGCCAGTAAACTTTTAATCGAAGCTAATCGATGTGCTCAAACTGCCCTCGTAATCTACTATCCATTCAACCATCTGTTCATGATATGCCAAGTTTTTGTTGATTGAATTAAATCATTTATTTGCTTACTTGTGTAGTGAAATTATAATAAAATACAACATCGTTTGATCAATGCAAACGCCACTGAATTGGACAAATCATCTGCAGCAAAGCAACGTCACAAAAGGATTTTTGTATTTAAGTAAATATTTAAAGCAGATAATATTGAAATAATCGTTGTTTTACTTTTGTATTTATATTTGCGTTGTATTCCTCAGTAGATTCCTTATACATTTTAGCCAATGTTTATTTTACCTGCAGCCGCCGTGGCTCAGTTGGTTAGTGTGTTGGCAGCAACCTCAGGTTCACCTAAACAAAATAACGGGAAAACTCGTGTTCTCTTCCGGTGGCTGCCCTCTCAGCTGGAAATGGCAATCCTCTGAGAGTAAAAATTGCTTATGAAAAAGCTCCCAACCTGCCGTTCGGAACCGGCATAAAACAGTAGGTCCCTTCAACCCGCGTACAAATTCACACGCACAACACGGGTGGATGCGGGAAGCTAGGCCTTAGTCTCGCGCAAGCAGGCTGTCGTGCCAGTCAATTATTAATTAATTATTTTACCTGCAATGCAAATTCCTATCGGCCAAAACCATCTACTGTTACTCTACCAATTGGCTAAATCAGACTACTCAGTGTGTTATTTTCTTTCCCGCAACATATTTGGATATACGATTTTTCTTTTGTGATTGCTTGAGTTTCTAAAATAAAATAAAAAAAAATCGCCCATGTTCGTACTCGAAGGCTTGTTCCAATCAGCTTTAAGACATTTCAGCTTTTAGACATTTGACACTGATGCTCTGAGTAGTGAACACAATGCCTCCTTGGCATCACGGGATCTAGTCAGATTCCAACGGAGGTCGGGTAGATTTAAAGAACAGTGCAATTGAACGTTTCTTTGCTGTTCAATGGAGGTATTTTTGTTTGAGAGCTGCGTGTGCTACACTGTTCTGACATAAAAAACTTGCGCATAGTGGAGTAAAGTATCGATCGTAGTGTTCGAACTCTGAACACATCGTCAAGTTGACTGTTGAAATTTGAATTATTGACATGCAATGATTAGACAGTAATTAAACCAGCAATTAACGGCCATCGTGCTCCATGCTTTACAATCGTTCCAGGTGCCATGTTAGCAAAACGAGACAACAACAACAGCAGCAATGCAATAAATGCAGTAACGCAGTGTTGCGACGCCAATACTGACGGCGAACATTTCACTGTTCCACGGCTGGCATTAAATTTTAATTCATTATTTTTATTACACAATTATGAAATGTACGACTATCAAAGGGAACATTTTGGTGAAAATGCGCAAATAAAAACAAACACACATTAGCGTCGCGAATTGGCCGGTTATTTAGTTTGTCTTCAACTGTTCCGCCCACTGTTGCCGCCCTCTGTGTCAGGTGCTTTTCGCCTTCATTGCGCACTAAATTCACGTTTTTCTCGATCGGGCCCTAGAAAATACTCGAGTGTGAATTTTTGCTGCTTTGCCGTCGATATTTGTGCGCTTCAGCTGTTTTCTGCTGCCGCACATTATTTGGATGCCTTCTGCGTTGTTTTGTTGGTGCTTTTTTGATGTTATTTCTTGTAATATTATATTTTTGTAACGGGGGCTCCTGTTAAATTTAATTTCATTGCCTGCCATAATGAACATTACATACCCAACGTTTTTTTCGCTCGCCTTTTGCTATTCTTTGTTCTGTTCACTTCGACGCAAGTTGAATTCTTTCTGTTGTTGTTGTTGTTGTTGTTGTTATACTAGCTGGTATTGCCTTTTGTTTAGTTGATTTTCTTTTGCGGCTCATTTAAAAATTCAATTCCAGCATACGTGGCACTTGCCAACATCAACTACGGCCAAGGCGCGACGGGTAGGGGGGGAGGGGCGTTGAAGGGCAAGTGCTTGCGTCGTGTGGCGGCGCACAACTTGCCGTAGCACAATATGGAACACACCGCCACTGCGGTCGCCAGGTACTCGCATTGAGGCGAGCGCGAAGCGAGCAAATAAACGTTACGTATACGTCCCCGCTGGCTGGCCTTGCGCTCGCCTCGCTGCTATTGCCGCATATTACCATATTTGCATACTTCCGTCATACCCGTCGCACAAGAAATGACAATCATTATTATTTCGCTTTTCAACAGGATGTACACAGACTTTGTTGCGTTATTTGTAGCGGTTTTTTACCGTTCGTGGCGTTTTCATTTAACTGCCGCAAGTACGAAGTGAGTACGAAGGAGAAACGTGCCCAAGCGAAGTGGTATTTGCGCACGTACGCCGCATAGCCATACTTCAGTGCATTTGCCGCCATTGACTACGCCAATGCTGGCAACGACCTTTTTCTGCCTTCATAAAATTCACCTAATAATTGCAGCGGAAAGTTAGTTGCAAAGTTGCAAAATTCCATCAACTTTTTCACTCTTCCTTTCGTTGTGCACGATATTCCGCGAATCCCTTTGAGGTTTTTACTCAGAATGACGCTCGCATTTTTGTGCTTATAAGGGGGACAGAAGCGGAAGTAATTATCATACAGCAACAAAACAATAACCACAAATAACACAAAAGACGAAGTAACCGGCGCTTACCGCTTCGTACCCATTTACATAGCAAGGGCCCGTCAGCACCGCTGACGTTACTAGGAGCGTCATTGTTCCCGCCCGTCAGCAGTTGGCCAATTGAATTCTGCACATGAAACTGTCAAGGACAATGGACACAATGTGTACATTGTCGCTCAAATTGACGAAATAATTGAAATGTGAAAATAGCATAAAACCAAGCAGAACTGGGCCAGTATGGGCCACAACAACGTGCAGTACGAATGTCAAAATAAAGAAGGCCATGAAAACAGAATAGCGTGTAACCGTATTTACTCACCGACTTCAGCGAACGGGAAGTAATGCAAACACCACAAAACACGGTCGAAGAAATGGCCTATTACAAAATATCGACAGAGCCATCTGTGAATCGAGGTGTGTGTATTAGGCTGCCGTTTTTGTATTTGTATGTAAATGTCGATTGGCGCGCGCTGTCGCAGCGGCAGTCAACTGAGGCGGACCGTGAAATTACGCTCACTCGATGTTGGCCCATTATTCGGCATTATTATTGATATGTAAATTATTGTTATTGTTATTGTTATGGCACTAATTCGTTGGAGGGCCAGTTTGGGAGAAGTTGGTAATTCGTTTGGTGCTTCGCATTACGTTGGCTGTTATTGGCGGTAATAATTGGCAGACGGTTTTAAGTCATAGCAAATATTTTGTGTTTGACTGAATCATTTTAATTGAAAAAATGGTCAAATGATTGATAGTTCGGTCGTTGCAAGTTTTGTTTTTGAGGTGATTTATTTGTAATTGCAAGCTAAGGAAAACTCTTAATTTTCAATTTAAACTTTCGCATCGAATATTCTTGTCGCTTTGACCTTGCCACATAAACGAACAATACCCAGTAAGAAAGTGGCACCTTCCGTAATTCATTACAGCATACTTACTTTTCATCCGGTAAGCATTCCAACTTCCATGCCAAACGCAGATTACGTTTGAACAGAACATGGCCGCCGGATCATGCATGATTTTGTAAAGTACAAATGGTATCATAGTTAGCAAAATTTTTCGGAATTGTTCGGCTTCCCATTCAAATGTACTTTACTTAGTAATATGGCGGTATGAAGAAAAACGTAAGGGGTCCGTAATGTGCTATTCGAATGGGCTTAAAATTATAAAAATAAAATGTAAAATTATAAAAATAAATGTAAAAATACAGATAATGTAAGCACTACTGATTTCTTCACTTACGATGGAAGGTAGACATATTTGGAAATTTTACCATTGCCTGCGAAAAGTTGACTTGTGCGTTGCTTATAATTTTCAACTGCTTCATGAGAAAAGCGATGGAAATAGACGAGTGTTTAAAACAGTCCACGCTGGGAATTGAACCTGGACCTCTGGCATGAAAAGTCAGCGCGCTATCCTCTGGACTACCGAGGCCAACTCATTAAGCTTGTCAAATCACTTATTTCTTCTAGATTCGTTCTACTTAAATGTACATTCCACGTACATTACACAGTAAAGTGCACTTGGAAAGGACGATACGAACAATCATTCGGGTTTTTAAATCGACTTTTTTCGCACTTCCTGTGCCTTCTTGTTTGCTTTCTAAGCGTAAGCTACTACCGGAGGTACTCGGAACGTACCTTACTGATACCTTACTTTTGGTAGCATGCCGTTTCCACCTCCAAAAGGTGGAGGAAAACATTCATTATTCTGGTAAGCACCTTACTATTTTCCTACTGGGATATGAGCAAACAATCACCGCCACAGGATGTTGATTCATTATGCCATATGCACATTTTAAGTGACTAACCGTCTCGTTCGTCTGGATGCGTAAATCAATGACAACACGAATTGAGGCAAAAATGATGTAAATTCTTTTTCTCTCACACGTTCTCGGGGCAAATATATCGGTTGGTAATTGCTTTGATGATTTTGTGCCACAAGAGATATCCTTCTTTCAATCTTCAGTATAATATTACCTTTAGAGCCAAAGGTGGTAACTTAACTTCTTGAGAGCGTCTCAAGTTTAGTTATCGGACGTCACCTATGGATGCTGTGTGTTCCTGTTTCTTGTCTTGCCCTCATTTACATTCAAAACTGATGTCGATCGAATGCGAATGGGGAATTTCGTAAGTCCGCATTACTTATTGGTAACAAATTCATAGTAGCGATGGCAAACACTCTTACTTGCTTAATTTTTTAAAAATAATCAAAATGACTGCTTCGGGACTAATTTATTTTATATGTGATTTGCAATTGATTTGTTATTGGCAACTGATTATATTTGATAAGTTGTCCTTTTGAACAAGTTTAGACATCAGATTGAATCCTCGTGCAGAACATTGAAAGGAAATTCAAGTAACATTATGCAACTTAACCTTGATTAAAAATTTTAACATTGAGCATTAAGAACACTGTGCAAGTCCTAAATTTAGACATGGGGGGGACCTACTGGGTCCACGCCACGATGCGCTGCGCCAAAAAATGCACATATCGCAATTACACAGTTTGAATGTGGTTTTTTTGCATTGGTGTCTTAAGCAAATTTGTTGGTCGTTAAAATATCTACAAACTTGCCGAAGACAGTAAAGCGATATTCGCAACGATTTAGGACCTATTAGCATTTATATGTTCGAAGACTTAAGCGACGAACTCGACGAACTTCAAAGTCGGATTTCTCATAAACTAGAGCCAATCTTACCAAACGGCTGGTGGATCTCAACTCAGTATACCTATAGGAAACTCACCCAGTAGGTCCCCCCCATGTCTAAATTTTTGAGGTCAAATTTCACGCACAGTGGAATTGATTACGAATTCATCATCCAAATTTTACTCTGTATTTGTTTAGTGTACAATTTTAATTTGTTTCAAGTTAATAGTTGCTATGGAATACAATAAACAAAAAATTGTTTCAAGCTGCACTCCCCAAGTAAAATTTTACTTAATATAATACGAAATCTAAAAATATAATTCTTGCAAAAATAACCGTAAGCTAAAAACTTTAAACCAAAACAGCGAATATTTCCTGTCCGTCCGCTTGTCTGGCTGCCTGCTCTCTCCGTCCTGTGCAAAGTGCGACAAGTAGTTTTTGGTGGCAAAGTTAAATAGGCTAAGGTCGCAAAATCATGCGGGCCAATTCAACAAGAAAATCAGCCGCTGCCACCCGCCCGCGCCGCTGAGCCATGGCGCGGAAAAGTTGCGCCCAAAGTTAGAAGTTGTAAGTTTTGCCGAAGTCTGCAAGAGACAACAAAGCGCAAAGTAAATTTGCCCATGAACAAAAGCACGGAGCGGCGCCGGCGAGAGCGGATAATGGGAGCGCTCCGCTCCTGCAGCCGCTTAGAAGCCGATGCAAAAGTTGGCACAATGTGCAAATGTTAGCAAAATGAAAATAGCGCGCGCAGCCAGGAACGTGGCCGAAATGGCGAAAGATGTAATAAACACGACATCAAATGAGACAAAATCGCCAACGGATGCGAAATGGAGTAAAGTGAAGTATAAACTCAGAATTTTTTGCTCGCGCAAACAATGCAAAGCGGGTGCCGCGCCGTTGTCCTTGCGACGTGCACACTTTGCACATCCGCACTTCCGCGTCCGGCTCATGCGTGGCAACGCGGCGCGTTGATAGCTCAGCAAATGCTGGTGACATGGCTCGTTGCAAGCGTTGCAGAAAAGTCCTGCTGCAGTGCCAGTGCCGCTAACGGCGGCGGCGTTGCCACACGTTAGACCGCGTTTTTGGGCGCTGCTGAGCGGGCAAGAAAACTTGGCTTCTTGAACGCTACATTTTTTTACATGTGACATAATGTTGCACGAGTGTTGTGTGCGCTAGTCGGGTCAAACAGAGCGAAAGGCTGATATGTTTCGTATTTTTGTACTCATTTAGTCGGAAACCGTTCTGCCCAGAACGGATAAACTTTGTAACTGATTCGGTGAAAGTTGCCGACAAGATGGCTAAAGGTTTCATCATTTAATTTGGAGTTGGAATTTTCCTAAGCAAATGTTCTGAAAAATTAATCTTAATAGGAAAAAACAATACGGAACTGAAGTCAAGTCAGAACTTGGTTTTGGTCTGAAACAAGGTTACGTTAGTTCGGAAGATGCCAAAGCCAAACTAAAAACGAATGCTGGTGTAATTTGAACTAAAGTTACAATTTTACTGCTCTTACAAATATCGCTCTAGAAATACATAGGTGAGCCTTTCTTCTTTAAAAAAGGCAAAGTACAGTTTATTCTTCTTTTGCACTTCCTATAGAAATAATTCGAATACAACACCAACCTTTTTGTGTATTTACATAGTTGATTTCTCGTTTGACAGAAAACTTAAAAGACTTCAAATTATAATAAATACCAAAAGCATTGTTAAGCTCAACTCATTTCATAACATATCTCATTATTCGAATTTCATATCTCATTAAGGATTCGACTGCGATGCTTCAAAAAATCTTCAGTGTGATGTTTTTTAATGATTTCTTTCCTCCCTAATCTTCTCATTCGATTCCGTTTTGTAAAATATCCATTTCTGCACGTACACAACCGAACATGTGTGTAATTCTAAAACGAGTTGTCTATATTTTTGTACAATTCGCAAAATTGTTTTACAGCTCTCAACAACAACTCGTCGACGTCGCCCTAAGTACGATTGCGGCGTTCTGCATTTAACTTTTCTGGTTTTCATTTTTGGGGCCATATTAAACTTGGCCCACAACTTTTATGGCCAGCAAACGCCATGAAATGCCAAAGTGACGTGCGCCCGTTGCCGAGTATGAATCGCTCCGATCGCACACGGAGCGGCGGCCAAGGCGACCGAAGGCCAAGCGAAGGAGCTCACTTGAAAATGAGTGCGGCAGCCACGTGCGTGTGGTCGAAGCGTTTTCACTCATAAAACTTGCATAAGTTATGGAATGTTCCGTCCGATGTGCGCGGGTTGTCTTATTTAACGTGTGTTGGCGGCACTGGCGCATGCAAATGTGGCCCAGATATGCTCGAGCTTAGTGTGAATTATGTGTTCATGTGGACACATTTTGCCAGACTCGACGTTGAACGTAGTGAGCAATGAGAGTTTGTAGCCTTATTTGAGAATGTGGGATTTTATAAACCATATACAGCATAAATCAGCGGCGTTCAAATATGCAAAGCACACTTTTGCTAACCGACTATGCGCGGTTATCTTGCAAAGTTACCAACGCACTGCATTCCGTAGGTAAGAGGAATTTCACTCGCTTCAGGTGATGGCACTAATGTTTTCTCCTTTACTCAGTCTTTGATGGTTGCTTCAATTTCATTGTGGTAGTAAATTTTATGCCATACTGTTGCCCTATCGATGGGATTAGATTAGGATATGGGTGGGACTGTGGTCGTTCGAGACTGTTTCGTTATAATTTCAAAATAAAATTTTTGTTTGAATACCTGACATACCAAGAGCATCTTCAGTTTGAACCTTTACTTGGTATTTGGAAATTCAAACACCTGAAACACAGAAACTAGAGGTGACCAAAAAAGCTGACTGAAATATTTTTGGTCACGGGCTTAGAGAATATTTGAAACAGTGCGGTCTCACAAGTTCACTGCTCCAAAACCAAAAAAGCTGACTGAAATATTTTTGGTCACGGGCTTAGAGAATATTTGAAACAGTGCGGTCTCACAAGTTCACTGCTTCTACAATTCAATGATGTTGTCGTATAGAAGTTATATTGAAAAGGAGGCCTATGACTAAGGGAAATTTTTAAATGAGTATTTCGTCATATTACGAAAGTGAGAGTGGAATGGGGCGCGAAGAAATGGCATATTTCGGCTAATTTCGTGCCAGAACACACATACAAAAATCAAAAAAGTCCAGTATCTTTGGAGCTGATCAGGAAGGATCTCTTCCAATATTTTAACAAGATGGAAACTTTTTATATCTCAAAATAATAAAGTTAGAAGGACGATATTCAAGGATAAGGTAGCGTACAATTAGTCCTTAAGATACATCTTTTTCAGAAAAAACGAATGGAAATTTGCAAGAACATTCAAGGATAAAGTTTTAAAAGGACATTTTCAATACCTCTTCGTCCTTTTGCACCAAAACATTAAATATTCTAAGATTCTAAGGATTTTTCTTTTTCATTTGATACCCATATTGTTATTTTACGATGCACTCAATTTTTAAAATAATTTTTTTAAATAAACATGTCCTTGAAATTTCAAAGTCCTTTAAAAAAAAATCCTGACGTCAGAGAGAAAAACTAAAAACGCAGTTTTACTACATTTGGGCCCTTGTTTCGCGAGTATATACATTTTGTCGTGTGTAAAATTTTTTGTCACACGGTGTTATAAATAATAATAACTTAGTTATAAAAACTCTCCTAACTCGCAGTTCAGAATTGACATAAAACTGTAAAGTAGTTTCCATCTGATAGACACAACACAAATAGATGCAAAAAGCGATGCCTTAGTTATACTTTTGTATATATGTATTTATGTATTACAAATATATATAAAAGGTATTCAGTTTCATTTGTAAATGTGTTGTATTTTAACTATCGAGCTACTAATTATGTTTGCGTTTTTCATCGTTTCTAAATAGTTTCATTACATCCAACAACGTTTATCCCTAAACTTTAAGATCAAATGCTTAGTGCGGTGCAACCGCGTAGATGAAATGATCCGTTTTCCATGATATCAGTAACCGTTGAAGGCACCTAGCGTTGCTTAATATCATATTTCCCCATTTCTGGCATTAATTAACATTTTACAACCGACACACAGCCACTTCCTCTACCGCTCACCGCTCTCACATTAACACATAAGCACAACAAACGCTCGCACACACACACACACACAAACGCAAATTTCTCGAGGCACGACCTGTGGCGGCAATCGAGCGGAAGAAGCACACTTTCATTTGAAAATTTAATAAAAATCATACAATTTATTAACATTAATCAAAGTCATTCGGGCAAGATGGCAAAGGCACGGCTCGAACGGCAGCATTGGAGGCCCGCTCAAAAGTTAAATCGAGCTCATTAAATGCTCAAAATGGCGCACAGCCGAAGGCAACGCACCGCACATGTGCGTTAGACCTGGTGGCACACATGGCAAACGGACGCAGACGGCCGCTTGTGAGTGTGTGCGTCCGGGTGTGTGTCGGTGTGCGAAAGCATTAAAACTTTTCTAATAATAAAGTTGCACAATCGTAGCCGAAGCGAATGTCGGGCGTGGATTCGAGTTGGCCCGAAGGCAACCTTAAAAAATCGACAGCGAACAGCTGCAACAACAACCACAAGAACAACAACAATTACGCTGAGCACCAACAACGCTGAACAGGGCAATAACAAGGCGAGAGCGTAAAAGAAGCATAAGCGGCGGCGTGTGTATGAAGTCGGTCGGCAACTTAAAATTGTGGCATGCAACATGATGTGCGGACACCATAATGAGCCGGCGCCGCCTCCTACTCGTATCTGTGCCAGCGGCGTCTTCGTTGGTCGTCGGCCGGCCGCAGCGCTCATGTTGACGGTCACGCTGAAACGCTGGCGGTGATTACGCCCCCTGACGATAATGTTGTTGATAATGTTGTTGTTAATGAAGGTTTACATTTTATATTTACCGTTATTAAATGTGTCTGATGAGTTGAGCAAACAAAATTAAATGGGCGCCAGCTGGGAGGCGGCGAGGCCGAGGAGCCCTAAGTGCCTGGGTCGCCCGGCGAAATCTATGCCGACCCAACTGGCAAGCGTCCATCAATCTCGAAAGCTCAAAAGCTTTAATGTCGGATTCGAGGACATGTGCGCGTTTCTGTGTGAGTGCGTGTGTGAGTGCAGAACGAACAACAGCCGCACAAGTGGCACACGGGGCGTATGAGTGAGTTGTGAGCGGCAAAAACAACCGAACGAAGACAATGACAAGCACCACAGCCCACCCGCACTCACCGCTGCGTGTAAGCCCACAAAAAATACGGTTGCAAAACTCGGCAAAAGTATCAAGAGACAAAAATCAGGCAAGCGTAAAAAATGCAACACGACGCGCACATTTTTAAGCGACTGGGCTCGAACATCAAAGCGTGACTGGCAGGCAGACAGGAAACTGGCGGCTGAACGCTGGGCGCACTGTCGGCGTTGTTTGGGCGCCGGCCTTTGTTTGTCCTCTTGCTGAATCGCTTCTTGTTTCGCTTGTATTTATCTTGGAATCGCGTCACACTCTGCATAGCACGTCGCCGCCTGACTTGTAGACTTGCGATTCTCGGCTGCGCTCTGCTCATCTGCGTGACTCTCGTCAGCTTCGCATAATGAGTCATTTGCGCGGCTTTAATTCGACTGTCTGGCATTTTTAAAGCCAATTTTGTCGCTCTGCATACTTAAATTCACTTAGAAGCGTTTTGTGCTGCAGCTTCTCGCCCATTCATCGTTTCTTTAGTCCTCAATGTCATCGCCCAGTTTTGTTGCTGTTAATAAGTGTAAAATTTTACACGTAAACGCACAAGATTTAAGTTTTTGTTGCCTAAATATTTACACAGTTTTATGTGTTTCCCACATAAATAAGAAGAATATCTTTTATATTCAATGAAGTCTTTAACAATCCCTACGAGCTCGATGCGTAAATTAAGTTTACTGCGGCGCTTGTGTTGGCGAGATTGAGAATTCATTAACTGAAAGCTCAAATTATAGCGGAGTTTATTAAATATTAAAATCTCGAAAATCCTATACAAGTTTTTTTTTGAAGCAAAGCCCGAGAAGCACTACAAATTGGTAGCTGTAGACTTAATTATTACACCGTGCGACAGCATTTTTCACACCGGAAAAAATCCATATGGGCGTGAAACTATAGACCAAACAGTAATACTGCGTACTCAGTTTTTCATTTCTACATCCTTTGTCCTTTTAAAAGGACTTCAAATTGTTGAAGGGGATAAAAAATAAAAAATATATAAAAAATACTTACTTAAATACTTAAATACCTCGTTAGAATGTGGCGACATGCATATCAAATGAAAGAAAGCCTCACGAATTAAACTTAAATTGACTTGTTATCTATTTGTAAAAAAAGGATATGAAAAAGGTGCTTTGAAAATTTTAATCCTTTATATCCTTGAAAATTAATATAGAATTTTCTTGAAAAGTAAGTATGTTAAAACCCAGAATCTTCTTGATGACGTATCAAAATTTCATTACTCTAACTTTATTGGTTCGAAAGTTATTAAAAAAAAGGCGGAAGCTGCAACTCTAAAGAAGAACAAAAATTCTAATTTATTTATTTACGCAATTTTTATCCATTTTAGTAACTATGAAATCAATGAAGCGAGAATAATGAAATTTTCCGGTAATTCCGGTAATGTCCGGTAATTGGCTGGAAGCGCAATGTAGATATTAATTTTTAACAAGCCGATATTTCTGGTGTTTCAAAGATCGACTTAAAAGCTTATTTCGTTTCATATTAATTTGGTTATAGTTAGAAGTGGGAATGATTCTCGGGACATTCCAATGAGCTAAATAAGCTTCAGTTTGTGTTATTTGCGGCCCCGTCATAGTCAACACCAAAGTTTGACAAAAAAACTCAGCTGGCTGCTGCTCTGTAAGCAGGAACAGGAAAATCTGCGCGAAAAAATTTCCTTTGATTAAGCCTCAAACTGCTCCATCAGAATTGACATGGAACTGCAGGTCTCTTCCATT
This sequence comes from Melieria crassipennis, assembly GCA_963668005.1. Classification (NCBI taxonomy): domain Eukaryota; kingdom Metazoa; phylum Arthropoda; class Insecta; order Diptera; family Ulidiidae; genus Melieria; species Melieria crassipennis. The sequence continues at coordinate 81,079,307 of OY764961.1, read as the reverse complement.
CGTGTAAATCGTGTCCGCAGCCGCTACTCCCAAAACAGCTAAGATTTACTAAGTCTTGTTCAAATTAAATTTTGCTTTTCACATAGTTGGCCGCATTGTTGTCACTTCGTTGTCTTCTTAAATATGCGTACGTATAGTAAAAAGAATCAGGGCACTGACATTAACATCTATATATATAAAAATCAAATAAATTTCGTATGTGTTCTATAGACTCCCAAACCACCAGACCTATTTTAATAAAATATTACGTGTGTGTTTACGGGCACCGTGTGGAAGGTTCTTAGCATAGGGGGCGTGGCATTATTCAAGGGGGCGTGGCACCGCCCATACAACTCAATTCTTTAATATTGAATATCTTCAGAATTATAAGTCGTATAGCATTGAAATTTGGTATAGTGGCATGGCGTAAACATGTTGTTCGACCGGTAAAATTTAATAAGCGTTGGACAAGGGGCGTGGCACTTTTTAAATTCCGGTGTAACTTTCAAACTATAGCGTTCACATCAGTGAAACTCGGTACAAACTAACGATTTGGTCGTGTCCTTCGACAAGGAGAATAGGGTGGGTTTTTGACAAGGGGGCGTGGCACCGCCCATACAAGCCAACTTTTTAATACGGAATATCTTCGGAATTATAAGTCGCACAGCATTGAAATTTGGTACAGTGTCATGGCGTAAACATGTTGTTCGACCGGTAAAATTTAATAAGCGTTGGGCAAGGGGCGTGGCACTTTTTAAATTCCGGTGTAACTTTCGAACTATAGCGTTCACATCAGTGAAACTCGGTACAAACTAACGATTTGGTCGTGTCCTTCGACAGGGAGAATAAGGTGGGTTTTTGACAAGGGGGCGTGGCACCGCCCATACAAGCCAACTTTTTAATACGGAATAGCTTCGGAATTATAAGTCGCACAGCATTGAAATTTGGTACAGTGTCATGGCGTAAACGTGTCATTTTACCGGTAAAATTTAATGGGCGTTGGACAGGGGGCGTGGCACTTTTTAAATTCCGGTGTAACTTTGGAATTAGAGCGTTCACATCAATGATACTCGGTACAAACTAATGATTTGGTCGTGTCCTTCGACAGAGAGAATAGGGTGGGTTTTTGACAAGGGGCGTGGCACCGCCCATACAACCCAACTTTTTAATATGGAATTTCTTCAGAATTATAAGTCGTACAGCATTGAAATTTGGTACAGTGTCATGGCGTACACATGTCGTTCCACCGGTTTTTTGGGGGGTCTTTGACACGGGGGCGTGGTACCGCCTCCATTTTTTTATACATAGATTGTTTATCCTGACTGACTGACTGATTGATTGGTTGATTTATCATCGCCCAGCCCAAACCGCTGAAGCTACAAACATGATTTTAGGACTGTAGGTACATCTTGAAGAATTAACCTTCGCCAAGAAGGGATTTTTTGAAATTCGGGGTCTAAAAAGGCAAAACATGGGTTAAAGTGTTGTATGAAGAAACGTGGTTTAATAAACATATTGAATTTGAACTTCCTGAAAATATTTTAATATAGATCAAAACTTATTCGACACGTATTTTATAATTTTTCGAAAATCAAAATTTAACTGGCCCAACAATGGGTTAAGGTTTATTTGCGCAAAGACTCCGAAACCGACAACACGAACCGATGGGCCTATTGACTTCAACAATTGTAAAAAGAATTGAAATAGATATAATTAGACACGTGTTTCTCATTATTTTCAAAATTGAAATCTAACTGGATCAACGACGGGTTAAAAGTATGTATGGAGAAACTGTGAAATGAAAAATATGAATTAGACTTGACATCAAACTTGGGGAAAGTACTCTTTGTGAGAAATAATCTGATATGTGTTTTTCACTTTTTTGAAAATCAAAATCTAACGGGGTCAACAATGGGTTAACAATTTGTATGGAGAAACAAGATTTATTGGGCGTTCTGACTTCAAACTTATCAAAAGCAGTTCCATCGGGAAATAATAAAACGTGCTTTTAATTTTTTTGAAAATCGAAATCTACCATGGTAAACCAAGGGTTAAGAATTTGTTTGGAGTAAATGTGAAAACATATGATTTAAAGGGCCTTCTGACTTCAAAATTTTTAAAACAGTCGAAATCAAAGATAGACACATGTTTTTTTTTAAATGAAAATCTGATGGGCTCAATAATGGGTTAAGAATTCGTATCGGGGGAAACAGGAGAGCTTGCGTGCAAAGCCGCAGGGCCCAGCTAGTTTTTAATAAATTTATGCACTGTGCAAACATAATGAAATGTACATTTAAACTCGTTTATTGGCCAACAACAAATATTTAATGCTCTTTTTCGACTACTTGTCGCAAGCTTTTACTACAAATTACACTAATTCCGCACTTGCGACAATGCCTTCTATCAAATATGGCGCCGTTATCAAAATTGACCCTTAAAGTAGATTCGCCAACAACAATGGAAAAGTGTACAATATGAATTGTACAGATAATACGTATCTGTATAAATAGCAACAACAGGGACAATAGCAGGACGCAGTATTTAATACATAACAATGGAAACAACGTCTTGAATAAGAATGGCACACTAAACATGCCACTCGATATCCTTTTTAACATCGAGCACGTTGGCATAGCGCTGGACAAAATGGTACATTCATTTTTCCCGCCCCAAAACGTGTCCTTTTCATAACAAAAAATAGCGCTGCGACGCAACCGAAAAAGCGAAGTAAAAAAGTTGAACGACATCGAAGACGACTTGTTGTTAACCTAACTTGAACTAACTCAGATTCGCATCGCAGAGCATCGTTTCGTATTGTATTTAGTTGTATTGGATCGTATCGTATCGCATCGCATCGCATCGTATCGTATCGTATCGTATCGTATCGTATGGTATCGTATCGTATTGTATTTGGTTGTATTGGAACGCATCGTAACGGATCGTATCGTATCGTATCGTATCTTATCGTATCGTTTTGTATTGTATTGTATCGTATCGTATCGTATTTTGTTGTATCGTATCGTATCGTATTGTATTTGGTTGTATTGGAACGCATCGTAACGTATCGTATCGTATCGTAACGTATCGTATCGTATCGTATCGTATCGTATCGTATCGTACTATATCGTATTGTATCGTATCGTACTGTATCGTATTGTATCGTATCGTATTTAGTTGTATCGTATCGTATCGTATCGTAACGTAACGTATTTTGTTGTATCGTATCGTAACGTAACGTAACGTATCGTAACGTAACGTAACGTAACGTAACGTAACGTAACTTAAAGTAACGTAACGTAACGTAACGTAACGTATCGAAGTGTGTTATTGACGACATTTTGGTATTAAACGATGCACACACTACTGAATCAAATCTCTCGAATCTCTAAAGCTGTGCATGCCCGCCAGCCGGTGCGTAGCGCAATAACAGTATCAGGAAAAACGAAAAACATTAAGCAGCTTACCAACATTGAGGAATTATAAACTCACAGCACAATCAGCAACGGCGCAGTGCTAAAGGGGCATCTGACTACTGCGCTTATTAGGACTCAAGTCGTTACTGTTGGCTGTGATTTTTTACGATTGCCTTCGTATTCATGTGATGTGTCGTATGTATACGGAATGTGTGCGATGAAGTGTAGCTACGCCGACGGTGACGATACAGACGACAACAGCAGCGGCAAATTTTATGCTAATCGCGCGGAAATTACGATTTTGCCAAAGAAAACATTGAATATTAATGGCACGGCGAACCAGTTAAATGGATCAAATGGTGTCTTAACCGTGAATGGGCTTCAAAGGACGAAAGCGGAATATACATATTTATGTGACAAACTGTGGCATAATGAGGAAAGCATAACAAATGAGAAATTGGTAGCTCGTACCGCACACTATCTACATACATATAAATAATTATATTCATACATGAATGGAAACGATTTCGAACAGATTTCATTGAGGTAGTCCTTCCGACGCACACTTTATTTCACATTAGCCCAAAACAATGCAATCATTTACAAAAGCATTCATAACACACATTAAGTACAATGGGCTGCTTTTAGCCTGAGTGCTTGAGTATCTAACTTACATAACGTTGTTCCTCTCTCTCACATCCATCAAGAAACATTGTAAGCGATTAAGAACAACGGCGTTTTAAAGATTTCATGCAACATTTAATTATGATGTGTAACTTTCAGCTTCATGGCTTAGGACTTCAGCAAAACCCGTCGACGGTATCAAATTTTTTAATTAATTAAAAAGTTTATATATTGGCGAAGAGGATCTGGTGCAAATGTCTATACTATAGTAAAATTCAACTAAGACTATATTCTTAGACTACTTAAGCGAATTATCACTAATTAGGAGGGCCGACGGTTTGGACGCATGCATTTTATGATTCCATTGAAATAATCTTTACTCATACTCACTAAAATTATTTCATGTTTATTCGTATAAACTTCTCCAAGTCTGAGGTAAATGGGCCCAGTAGAGCTACAAAACTATCGATAGTCGGACTATCAGATAGTTTCGATAGTTTGGAAAAAAACTATCGATACTATCGAAACTAACGAAACTATCGCATAGCATCAGATAGTTTCGATAGTTTGGAAAAAACTATCGATACTATCGAAGTGTGGTGGAAAAAGTCTTTCGTGTCCATCAGTGTATGTGTGGAGTGTGTGTGTGTGTAGGTGGTCTATTGTTAGTGGCGGACCTCGCCTCAAAAGGTATGGCTAAGTTTGAGCCTCAGTGTCTTGCTGTAAAAGAAACACACGCAGAGTGACGGTTCTAAGCAAGCTGATTTATTTTCGGAAAATTGGTATCTTAAATACTAATTTACAAAACTGTTATACAGCGGAGCATTTCCAGCGCTCCGCCCATTATTCCATTATTCGGTAGGTGACATCACACAACATGCCGATCAGTGCATTTTTCCGTAAGTGGGACATTGCACTGCGGTAGGTGGTGTCGGGTGGCACGCCGCTCGGCTAATCGCTGGCTCAGCCACTTGAGTGCTGCACTGTCGTGCGCGTGGTGCCATTTGGCACATGTGAAGTAATAAGTGTAGCGCGATCGACTGGTTTCGGCATAAGTGGTCATGTGGTACCACTACAGAAGCTACAAAACTGAACTAATTGAAATGATTAAAAGTCCACTTATAAATTTCAAAGAATATTTTGCCAATGTTTTAATTTCTAACAAAAAAATATAATATAATATAGAATTCTACCAAAGCGGCAATACTCGTGTTGCCCTGATCGAAAACGCATATGGCAGCGAATCGTTAGTATCGATAGTAACGAAAACCATCGATAGTGAAGTGAAAATAATAGTTCATAGTGCCATCGATAGTTTTGCAGCTCTAGGGCCCAGTAAATCAAGTTTCTCTTAACCCTTCAGACTTTGATGAAAGAAACTTGTGCTTTCACAGTGTTTTAACTATATTTGAGGTCAATAGGCCCATTAAATCATGTTTAACTGTACATACACTTAACCCAATGTCGATCCCGTCAGATCTTGATTTTAAAAAAAGTGAAAAACACATTGCAAAATATTTCTCATTAAAAGTGCTTTCACCAAGTTTGAGGTCAATAGGCCCATTAATTTATGTGTTTTTACAGTTTTTCTAAACAAACTTTTAACCCATCATTGATCCGATTTTGATTTTTGTAAAATGTAAAAATACGTTTCGATTGATTTTTGATTTGTTGTATTTTCACCAACCTTGAATTCAATAGGCCCATTAAATCACGTTTATTTATAACACCTTAACTCATGTTTTACCAAATTTCGAAAAATCCCGTCTTAGCGGAGGTTTATTTTCTAAAGTGGCCCTACAGTTCAAATTTAATCTTTGTAGCTTTAGCGGTTTGGGCTGGGCGATGACCTGTCAGTCAGTCTGTCCATCAGTCAGTCAGTCAGGACAAACAATGATTTGTATATGGATTGTTATCGATCTTTTTGACCCGTTTTTAAAGGTATCTTTCAAAATGTCATAACAGGTAAACATTTTAAATTTAAGTACTTTTTGCATTCAACCCATTCAACTCAAGTGCTCACTCAAGTTTACTCGTAATTCGCTTCAATTTTGCAGAATTCACCCATTATCCTGTCTTCGCTTTCGTTCAATAAATTTCGCCCGCTTTCATCGCGTTAAAGTGAAATCATTCGTAAACCATTTTTCGTCACATATGTAAAAGGCAACGCCTCGAAGCAACCTTTTTAATGACGCCCTCCCTCCGCCGCGCAATAAACGAATTAAGTCACAACAAATTTTTAAGCATGGTCCTTCAGAGACGTGCGATTGCCAATCGGCACCGCAGACTGTAGAATACGTTTTTTAAACATGTGTACGTGATTCGATTGCCGATTGCGCCAAGTCAGTGGCGCTCCGCCTGTCACATGCGCTCTCGATTATGTGCGCTGTTGCGCTGCTGTGGCGACGGACGCGCAGCCTGCGGCTCAATCGGCCCAATTCAATTCGGTTCAATCGCTGGGTGCGTCTCAGCTACTGTGGTTGCGGTCGGTGTGTGCATGTGAGTGTGCCTGTGTGTGCTGCATTCAACCGTTGTCAGTAGCAACTGCTGATTACTCTGCTTTACAACAACACAACAGCAGCACTAAAGCCACACATATTCGAACAGAGATTAGATTGCATCCTTTTTCCGGCGAATTCTGGCGTCGAGCGTGAACATATCCTCCTCATCGGGTGTCTTGCTTCCGTCTTCGTGTTTTGCCAAGTTGCTGTTCAGTTGGCGCTTCACTCTGGCCTGGTGTGCGTGCAAAGTTATAAAGCCACGAGATACTGTCGGGCGTCTGGATGCGCGATTTGATGAACAGGCGAGCAGTGCAGGGCCTATCTTACGTTCCGACCAGCCCAACAACAAGAAAATCTTCAAATAAAAGCAAACCTTGTTTGGCCCTCGACGCAGCCAAAACAAACCCAAATAAACCAAACCAAACCAAACCAAAGCAAAGCAATGCAAAGTATAAAAGAACCGCGTTCGGGGAGCGGCACCGTTGGGTGGCTGCCGGTTGTGTGCTGTCGGTTGTGTCTGACCTCTTTGGCACTGTCTGCTGCACGGCAGCGGCGGCTGTTGGCAAGACCGTCATAAAAACAGCTCCGACCATAATAAAGTTAAGAGTGTAAATATTTAAACGAGTGATTTTTTCTATGCGCGCTGCTTGTTGTTGTTGCTGTTGTTGGTCCGACTGCTTTTGTGAACTTTCTGTGCGGAGTGTTTAATTTTTGCGCTGCTGGTGCATTTAAAACTGAATTCCTTTAACGATATTGAATTCGAGAAATCTTGGAAAAAACACAAATTAAGTTTGCATTTTTTAGATGAAAATAAAAAAGGCAAGGAATGCATAATTCGTTTAAAATTGAAGGGGATCTTTTTAAGAAAGTATGAAGTTGTTGAATTTATTACCGTCGAAACTTGAAAATTTTTGCCGAATTCTAATAGAATGAATGAAATATCCGCCAAATCTTCTTTGTACCTCTTTTAGTTTCCTAACTTTAAGGTTCTCTCAGTATTAATGAATTTGCAGGGATATAAAGAATGTTAACTGATGTAGCCAGAACCACCGAAGCCATTTTGTAATTAAGGACTGCTACGAAGGCTTATACATATATAGTCCAGTAAATCTACCGTTGCCAAAGCCGGCCTCAATAGTCCAGCGGGCGGCGCGCTGGCTTCTCATATCGCGGCCCTAGGTTCGATTCCTAGCTCGGGCTGGTAAAACGCTCATCTATTTCTATCGCTATTCACATGAATCAGATGAGAATTTCAAGAATCGCTCAAGTGCGCTCTTGGCAGGCAATGGCAAAACCTCCAAGTGTGAAAGAAAAAACTGCTAACCGCCGTTCGGATTCGGCGTTAATCTGTAGGTTCGCTCAACCAACCAACCTTTCCCCATCCACTTGAAATGCCAAAAACGGGTGAAATATGTGGTATCACAATAGGCCTCACAAGTGTATCTCCGAGTGTGTCTCTTACAGAGGCGGCCACCATAACCTAACCTAACCTACTGTTGCCAAGACTTTTGTAGTACGTAATTTTTTTGAAAATACCCACGAAGCAAATCGGCAGCCACCAGTCCTTTGTCAACTTTAACGTCGTCTTCAAAAGCATGAGAAGAAGTCGATAGGACCCTTTCGAGCCCATCGATAGCAAATGAGGTTTCCGACATGGCGACTTTCGTGAGACTTCTTGAATCTTATGCTTACACTGGACAGAACGTTTTGCTTGTTCTTGTTTCTCTTATTAACATTTTACAACAAAAAAGTAAAAAGTAAGTAAAGTAAGAAAAATATTAAAATTCACTGTGATCGATTTGTAAGCATTGTGCCAACAAATATTATTTGTAATTTAAACTTGCCACTTAATGTTCTCCAAAAAAAACAGTTTCTGAAATTTCAAGCAAAATAGGTTCTGTGTTTAGATACTTTCAATATGAACATAATTACATAGTTATTATTTATGAGGACATATTGCTATTTAATTGAGTTCTAAATAATTAACGAATTATGAGGTAAGAAAAGGAGAAGGAAGATCGACATTTCACAGACAGACATGTACCTAAAACTCGTTGCTTTCAAATGGCGCTGGTACAATGAGAATCAGGCGTTCGAAACTGACTCACAACTGTAGATTGAATTAAGAAAAATAAGAATTTATATCGACGGATAATGATGGCCGGTCATCATTAAGAAGTGGAATATGTCTTCTTCCAAGTTTGGGTATCAAAATTATAAAAGCAAATTCCCCACAATGAGGCTCATTGTAAACGATAAAATTTATTTCTAATATTATTCCACAATGTATGCATCAAATTTCTATCCTCTTTTCCTCCCTCAAAATGATTAGTTTTTATTTATGTAAAGTGCTCATACAGTTAATGAAGTGTACTCGATTCAAATTAACCTCATCGCTGTTTATTTGCGCCGAGTGCTTATTGTACAAGTATTTTGCCAAATGAGGCCATTTAAATATTTAATTTCCTTAAACAAATATGGCGAACAGCCAATTAATGATTGCAAAGTGTGCGTTGAAGGCCGGCGAGTGCGCATGGACGCCGACTGACATTCGAAATTATGCACGAGCACAGCCGGCCGAATTAAAATGAAACTGTAAATCACGGCCGCGCAAATAGATAATTGCCATGACAACTCAACACGCCGAGCTGCAACCGCGCACACATCCATACATTCGTATACATATGTACAACATCACATAAATTTGCGCATTTAATGAGTAATTAAATTTAAACGAATATAATAATGACAGTGCTTTAATAAATAATACAAATAAATTGATTACAAAAGGCAAATGTGTAGGCGAATGCACACAAAACACACAGACACACGCCGATACACACGGATACAAATATATATAAATAAATAAAGACAAATATATATATATTAGGGCGGGTCAAATTGTATGGAACGATTTTTTTTGATGAAGCGTATAGCAAAAACGTAATCTATAGGTGATTCTGAGAAATTTTGCTCAAGAGACCATAGCTCTAAGTCGGATTTGGAGCCCCCCAAAATTTCAAAATAGATATTTTTCAATATATACATAGAATAATTTAATTACATTCGTCATAAAATCGGATAGAGTTATAGTAGATTTCTCAATCTGGGCTTGTTTGAAAGGTATTTTTATCACCTTTCAGAATCTGTATTGATACCAATATTTTTTTTTATTTTTAGTAGACATATTAGGAATTTTTTGTCGCAAAATAGCCTAAAATGAACTTTTAACTAATAAATTCCGAATTTTCTTCGATTTTTTTCGATAATTTTTTTTTTGCAGATTATGAAAGTTCAGATAATTTCCAACAACTTTTATTACGATGAATTTTTTTTTTTTTTGCCTAATATGTCTACTAAAAATAAAAAAAAATATTGGTATCAATACAGATTCTGAAAGGTGATAAAAATACCTTTCAAACAAGCCCAGATTCAGGAATCTACTATAACTCTTTTTTTATAGTAGATTTTACTTTTCCAAATCCAGTTACTACTTAAAGGCCTTTTTTTAAGTTTTATATTTTTAGTAAAGAACTTGTGAATACAGGTTCCACTGGAAAACAATTGCTACTGCAAAAGTATAATTAATTAATCCAGATATTCAGATCTTTGTCAAATTTGGGTGGAAGAGGAATGAAGATTTGTTTAGTTTATTGTAAACATGTTCCTGAGTTTTGGAGACGTGTGGAGGACAAATATGGCGCCGACTTGATTTACGTGTACCAGAATTTCGCGCCTGCGAACTGACCTTTTGCAGTAATGCAGCATCTATTGTTGCCTGAATTATCGCTCGTAGATATTCGTGGCTATACAAAAAAAATTCCACCAGTTATCGCAAAAACAACTATCTTTTGCTATCTATACCCTCATTCCAGTAAGGACGTATGTATAAAGAAAGCTAGAGGCCATTCATTAGGTTTGCGTTTTTTGATCTACCAATCATAAAAATTTTGTTTTTTCTGAGTGTACGAACCCCGGATCCAATAAACTATCGGCTAATTCCTTACTGGGAACTAGTTGGTCATTATTACATTTGTGTTTGTAAGGCTCACACAGTTTTTCAACACCCTTTTCGCAAGACCCACAGCTCCTTGATTACCGTCTTTGCATGTGTATGGCATTTCAGGAAGTATTAGCACCATCGCACTTCCATATTCTGGTTACATATTTATCGGGATTGGAAGACATGAACTGTATGAACTAACATCAACTTCGGCAAGGCATAAATTCTTCATAATATATCGTATATTGTAGTATTTTCAAACATTCTCATAGACTTCATCCCATGAACTTGACACAATAAAAATGCACCTAAACATGAAAAATACAAATATTCTTCCTTATGGTGGACAAAAAGTCAAGGAATTCTGAGTAAATTTTAGTTCTTGTTCAAATGAGCTTATGAGGCTCACTTCTGGGGTTACGTTACATTTTTAAAAAATTGTTTAAAAAAGTACAAAAACTGTCTAAAAAGTTAAATTTATAAATGAAATATAATTCTATATAACATTCCATTAGAGGATAACAAAATTGGAATCGAAAATCTTTGGGTATAGGATTTATCACCATTTGAAATCTTTGGTGAGACTGTGAGGCTCATTTCTAGGAATTAGGGTTAAGATGTGGCCCAGATCGAAGAAGATATCTGTTATCGTCTTTTGGGCTCTTTATTGGAGACATCACCGTACATTGTACAGGGGTTTCCAACAAGAGGTTTTATTTTGGTATTCAAAGAAAAATGTCATTTTTTTAGATAAATGATCGGATGTTTATTTCATAATAAAGAGGAAGGTATGCCGTTAATAATGAAAAACAACATCAGCCAAATGGCCACCACGCTTACAGGACCATATCCTTTTCATGAAATTTTCCATAACCAAATCGCAAAGTGGCTGCCTTATGTCCTCGATAGCCTCACGAATTCTATCTTTGAGGTCTTGAATCGACGCTGGGCTGTTGGCGTACACCTTATCTTTCACGTGGCCCCAAAGGAAGAAGTCAAGATCTCGGTGGCCAATTGTGATCACCTTTTCCAGAGATAACACGGTCCGGAAACTTTTCCCGTAAAAGAGCAATGATTTCGTTGCTTGTGTGGCACGTAGCGCCGTCTTGTTGAAAATAAACGTTGTCCAGATCAATACCATCCAACTCTGACCATAAAACATCATTAATAATCTCTCGATAGCGCAATCCATTCACCGTAACTGTTGATCCAACCTCATTTTCGAAAAAGTAAGGTCCAATGACCCCGCCGGACCATAAACCGCACCAAACAGTCACACGTTGAGGATGGAGAGGCTTCTCAACAATAACTCTTGGGTTTTCCGAGCCCCAGATGCGACAATTTTGCTTGTTGACGTAGCCACCGAGGTGGAAATGGGCTTCACCAGTCAAGATGAGTTTTCGATGGAATTCCGGATCATTTTCATGCATTTCAAGGACCCAATCAGCAAAGCCACGACGTTGTTCATGATCGGTCGGCTTGAGTTCTTGTGTTAACTGAACTTTATAAGCCTTAAGACCCAAGTCTTTATGCAAAATACGGTGTAATGACGTTTTTGGAATGCTCAATTCCAAAGAACGACGAGGAATCGACAAACCTGGGTTTTCTTCAACACTTTGGGCTACAGCAGCAATATTGTCAGTTGTTCTTGAGCGACGTGCACGGGTTTTATTCTTCACAACACTAACTTGTCCCAACAGCTCGAATTTTTCCACCAATTTCTGTATTGCGGTCCGACAAGGTGCTTCACGACGACCCAAAAATGCTTTAGTTTTGCGAACTGTGACTGCAAGATTTTCACCATTTTTGTAGTGAATTTTACTAAATTCAATGCGTTGTTGAAGCGTGTATCGTTCCATTTTTAGTAATGGCGTAGTTTCTACTTGTCCAATGTCAAAGAATAAAAGCTTCAAAAGTGACAGCTACCGAAATACCGGGTGATTCAAAATAACACCTCTTGTTGGAAAACCCTATACCATAGGGTCTAGAATATTGTTGAAAAACAAACAGAGACGCAAGAGCATTGACCAGCTCTGCAGGAAATCCGTAGTAATTTTGTTGGGGTTTAGGTTCTTGATTGTTGTGGGCAACACAACAGGAGTTGAGCTGGATCTGCTTAACTTTATCAAAAAGTAAAATTGGTGTATTGAAAGAAATTCGGTTAAAAGACAGTTGGATATTTCTCTACATACGTAAACGAAGTCCCATCTCTTTCAGTGGGACCACACTTTCAACGCCATAGGTAAACAGTTTTGACATAGGTGCGTTGTCCACATCCGATCAACCGTCTTTAATAATAATATTCTATTTTTTTAAATACTCTTCCATATATCTTTGCTTTAACTGATATTGAGAATACTATGGCTCACTTCTTGGTAAGTACCACTACTTATAAGGATTACCGTCTACGAAAGCTTCATTTGTTGCTTAACGGCACAATAATAATGGTGTGACTTATGAAATGACCCTACATTGTGTGTATTGGCGAAAATACCACTAGAGACATACGCTTGCGGGGTTTACTCTATTCCCGGACGTTCGAAAAATATAAACGTTGCAACAGGTTTCGACCGTAATTGCAGTTGTCTGTCAGCAACTGTCCACTGATTGACAGGTCACTGCAGTCGAAGGCTGTACGCACGGTCACGCACAAAAAAATCAAAGCAGGGCGAAATCAGAAACTTCAGTGATTACCGTAATTGTGCGGCATTAAACTAATTACATAGTATACAAAAGACACATACACACACACGCACACAGTCGCGCGGCCACCCGCATGCGTAAGCATTGGCGAAATTAAGTAACGGCATAAACAGTGATCGGCACTCCGATTGGGCGCTGAGTAGTCAAAGGCCAGAGATGCGTCAAAGCAGATAACGCACTTGCCAGTGTGTGCGTGTGTGTGCGTGCGGAGCTATGTTCAAAAGAAACACGACACGCATTGAATTTCTACTCAATTACGATTAGGTAATGAAGTCAGCAGTGAAACAAAAACCCAGCGCGTAAATGGTAATAAGCGGCAAGGACACCAAAGAGCATCGATGAAAAGACAAAAAGGCAAATTGCCATTTAATGGAGTCGGCAAAGTTCGCTTGGCCAAAGTGTATAAAGTTTTGTATTTTTGTTTGCGTTTTTTGGGGCAGAGAAAAGCAAACGCACACAGCTGTAGCGCCGAAAAACAACAGACACCACAACAACAATAACAATGTTGGGCGAAGGATTCGAAATATTTACGCATTGACCACTTCATCGGTGCGAATACTTTGGAACTTTCGCAGCCATTTTGTACTCCATTCGTTCGCCTCGCCGCGCCGCCGTTGTTTTCCACTTTAACTTTTTTGTTGCGCCGCGTTGTTCCTGTACCAAATGGTTCAATAATACTTTCGGAGTATAATTCTCGCTCACTTATTAGTTGGTCATTTTTCTCCTGACGGCCCGCTGTACCGACCGACTGAGCTGCACATTAGCTTTCATGGCACAGCGCAGTGAAGCGTGAAATCCTTTTCCTTTTTCAATTTACTTGCGTAATACTTTGTTTTTGCCGCTGGCAGCGAGTCCGTTTAAAGTTTGCCATGAAATGCTGTAACAGAAGTTATGGCATAAAGTTTCCACTCTCCATTGAACTTCTCCGAGTGTTTGCTGCTTGCCGAGTTGATCGTCTTTAACGGCTTTCACAGTGTCGACATGAATCAATTTTCCCCACTTTCAGTTTCCCAATAAAAATAATTTGCACTCTGCGTGGAATTTGGCTGAAATGGCACATTAACTCTAACTCAAAGTTTGGAGAAACAAATGCAGAAAAAAATGGATGGCAGTAGTTCTTTTTCTTGTTTTAAGTTACGAAACACTCAATTTTTTAGAAGCTATACTGTTTCAACTCTCCTCTCCTCTCCTCTCAGCTGGAAATGGCAAACCTCTGAGAGTAAAAATTGCTTATGAAAAAAGCTCCCAACCTGCCGTTCGGAACCGGCATAAAACTGTAGGTCCCTCCACCTGCGTACAAATTCACACGCACAACACGGGTGGTTGCGGGAAGCTAGGCCTTAGTCTCGCGTAAGCGGGCTGTCGTGCCAGTCAATTATTATTAATTATTAATTATTATACTGTTTCAACTGCCAAAAATTTAATCCAACATGTGTCAAATATTGTGACCATTGTTAATCATGCACAAACCCCAAACATTTATAGAAATTCTATTCATTTTAAATTTATTCTGAACTGCATAGAAAAGACAAAATACTAGTGTCCGACCGAATATTCGGTTTCGGTTTCGGCCCAAATAAGTGTTGTGGTTTCGGTTTCAGTTTCGGCCAAAAAATGGCCGAAGGGCCGAAACCTAAACTTTCTAGAATATTTTTTACATTTAGAAGAGAATGTAGATGCCACCAATGTAAATAAACTTCTTTTTTTAGAATATAATATTAAATTTTTTAATTTTGAATATTAGCGAGTAAGGTACGAAAGGGTGATTTTTTTATATTTATGTTTGAAGAAAGAAAGAATTGTTTTTATTAAAAAGTATTTATTTATTATTTTAGGTTTGTTTATTTGTTCTTTATTTACTTAAAGTAAAATTCGTTTGTGTAAAAATTTTGATTTTGATGCTTGATGTGGTGATTTTTATTTGAACTAGAAAGTTTCGGTTTCAGCCGAATATTCAAAAAAAAAAACTGAAATTCGGTTTCGGCCCAAAAAAGTGGTTTCGGTCGGACACTACAAAATAAGATAAAATTCGGAATTTTGTGAAATTATGCAATTTTTTCTCAATTTTTTAACATTTAGATTGGTTAACTTGCGCAATGAAAATTTGTACCTGAAAAATAACAAATATCATATTTTACGATTTTTTTTGCGTTTTTTATTTATTTTTTTAAATACCAAATTCCAAATAAAATTACGTCAGAGAATGTGTATAGAAAACGAAGTTTGAAGTCCGATATGTTCACAGAAATATTTACTTGGTGCATTTTCGGTTTCATTTAAAATGAAAGCTGTGAATATTCGCGATTCGGCCGGGTTTTTCAATTCTCTGTTGCCATTTTGCAGTTGAGTAGTTCACGAATATTTGTGTCTGTGTATTTGTTAGTAAAAGATGAAGTTTGAAGTATTTGGAAATGTGGCGATTTTGGTTTGTTCAATTCGCATTCCTGGTAATTGTAACATTTTTGGAAATCACATTTTATTTGTGGGATGGGTTAAATATAATTTGAATTCCCTTCAATGGTAAAATATGCTAAAGAGCGTTGCCAACTCAAACCACGAAAAATTGCAATCGCACGAATTAATCACCTTGGCTCCAGCACTAACGTCCAGTTACAACTTTACTCAGAAGATGAAGCGACATTGGTTAGCGGTTCTTTGTTATATCAATCTAGTTAGACTGATCGACCTAAACTCTATTAGTGGAGCACTTTTCGATTGGCAAAAACTCAACATATAAATTTAAATTAAATTCGAAGTTTAAATTTTCAGATTAGATGTGATTAAGTGTTGTTTGTAGATCTTTGAAAATAGATTGTGGACACCGGAACCTCTCAGTCTGTTGTGTTGGATAGAAAAACTGAAAAAATTTCATTTCTACCTGAAGACATCAAACATTTATGATTCAAACTGACACTTTTTCGTATTCATTCCCGATTAGGTTTTGTCAGCGTTTCAAAATGGCTCCAAATGCCAATCGCTGTTGGGAAATTGGCAGAGTTTTTCATTAGCCCAACAACTAACGACATAGCCAGGGGTGGATTTACCATACAGGCATTGTAGACAGTCGATTAGAGCGGCAAGAATTGAGGAGGCGGCAAATTTTAGCGGAAACTTTGAAAACTTGTACAACTTTATACAAAGAAAATAAACATACAGAATGCGCAAGGAAAAAAACAAAACTATTCGCACCAAACTAATTCCACCATTCAAGAAATTTTAAATAGGGGGCGGGGGGGGCAATTTTACCAACTGCCTAGGGGCGCCAAATTTCTAAATCCGCCCCTGGACATCGCTTTTAGTAATTACACACACTTTGGAAAATTTTTCTATGAAACTAATCCCGGAACATTTTGGGATTTCCCCTTCTTCAATAACTGACATTTGCTATACAAAGTTGAATTTTATTGGCGGCCATTTACTTCTTTCGCCAACAGTCTGACGCACGGACTGTGTCTCCATTTCGCATATACACACTTCCGGCCGTTGCGGAACTTTATTGCATTTGAAATACTTTCGTTACGCACCCAAATGTCTTCACTCTCGCTTTAAATATTCGCTATCCAGGCTTCGATGTGAAATGCTACAGTTATTGTATTTTTATTTGTACGATTTCCTATTCACATTTTCGTCAAATATTTTGCATTACTCTCGCGCACATAAACTTTTTACAAGCGCATAAAATTGAACTAAAATACGTGCCATGAGAAGTCTCAGTGAACCGGGGATAGTTAACAGGGGACAGAAATTACTGACTCGACTCTAAGTGCTAAATGTTTATACATTATATGTTTTTTATTTCTATACATTTATCATTTATAGAGTGATCAATCATAATGCATATGATTTTTTTAATTCGTAACCAATTGTAGTTTCCCTTTTCTAAGTGTTAAGTATAAACGACCAAATAGCTTAAAGATATTCAAAACTTTTGGGAAACTTGATGGCAGTTTGATTGATTGCCGCAAGATTATCCAATGGAAAGGTTTGCCGTATCTACTTCATGTAGTGGCGAGCACTTAGTCAAGTTAGTCAAGGAGGGAAGCAATAGCCGGGGTACATCTATACGTATGTGTCTGGGCCCTTTGGACACTTTCTATAGTATTATAACAACAATTAGTACCACTTAACGTTGCGGTCGGTTTTTAGACTTCTCTCTAATCAATGTATTATCTGTCTTGCCGACTGCTCCGAAGACACTCGCCAACAATTCATATCTTTTCCCTTTTGTCCAATATTCAGAGGATTCCGAGCTTCGTGCTGGTTCAACATGTACAGAGGGATTAAGGAGAGGTAGAAAATTGAAGGAGGAAGCTGTGAGCGCCCTGTTTAAGTTCAGTAAGGTTTCAAGTGTCTGAAAATACTTTTGCTAAAAGGCTAAAAAATTGATTTAAAAAAAAAATCACAAAAAAGTCAATGTTTGAGATCTTTTAAAACCATTGATAGGGATAGTTAGGTAAAGATGGAGCTACCTTAACCTAGTGAAGGTCACCCTAAAATTTCGCCATCTAGCTAGAGTTACCAGACTCCAAAAATCGTGAATTAGCCCGAGGTGGAAAATGTGGCGAAACGTAGTGGCCTTAGAACTTCACAAAAATCTGCCTCCTAACTCACCTGTAAAAAATCAAACTTTTGTTCACGTGTTTAGCTGATCACTTCACAAAGTATGGAAAAAAGCTACCATTGCTGCGTAATGGGTACAAAATACCTAATGAATATCTCAGCAACGTGTAGAGATATAAAGCTGAAATTTTGTTTCTGATCATTTTGGGTCACTTCTAGGTCGTGTATGAAATTTTATCAAAATCGTATGGGCGGAACTGGTCCCCGGCTGCAATGGGTTAAGGAACTCTCTGTCTCGACTCGAAGCCGTGGCCTTTTAAGCCACTAATCTGTCCACTCGTTTATTGGACAGACCAAAATTTGATAGAAGGAAAACCACTACTGTCGCTGTGCACTTAATTAAAACGTTTCCGCTTTCCGCTTTCGACCACCACGTACGCACAATGGCAAAGTTATAAATCTTCTTCGGGACAACAATTTGCACATACGCTCACAGTTTATGGGTTGCCAAATGTCGCGCCACATTGCTGTCAACTGTAAACGCCGCCACAGGCAGTCCAAGGGTTGGCGGGGAATGTGCGCAATTTACTGCTTCTTGGTGCGCAAATGCGAGAACTCATAAACCTTATTGTTGCCGTTGCCACATTCATCCGCACTGCTAGCACAACTTTGCCACCGAATTTCGCAAAACTAAAACGCTGCGAAAGTGCTCACGAGTCATTGCTGGTGTGCACGTAGCGTGAGCATTGTTGTTGCAGAAAATAATAATCCCTCTCCGTACTCACGAAGCGTATTTCAATATTCGAAATTTAAACTTTAATCTTCGTCATCTTTGCAGTTTACACGGGAATCGCCTCTTCGACTAATTGTGCCTTTTTTCTGGTAATATTTTCTCTACAAAAACAACTGTCATAACAAAGACCCTGAATGGGCTGCTTAATTAAAGCGCGAGTTGTTGCCGCCTGCCGCTGCCGAATCTCATTTAGCGCTCAAAGTTCTGCAACAATGGCGTTGAACGTGAAAATTATGATGGCGGCAGTGACAACCGACAGCAGAATTGCAACAATTTCAATTGCAATTGCAAGTTTTGTAGTTGTGCCAGCGTCGTTGGCGCTGGCTGCTGGTGGCTGTTGCTATTTGTGCACGGAGCACAAACAGTAATCAAGCAATGCAAAGCAAAGTGTGACTTATTAGTAAGTTGCGGAATTCAGTGCAGACAACTGCGCTGGGTGAGCGACAAGTTTTCGTTGTTGTTTACAATTTGCTTTTGTTGAATGTTATTTGCGCTGCAGATATTTCGTGAATATGAATTCATATTTCATGCGTACACAACTTGCGACAAAACAGCAAAAATATATAATGAAAATATATAATAAAAAGATATTACGTAACATATAGTATATTTTTGTATTGCTCTCAGATTGGCACTGACCATGTTGAAGTTCATATCAAAGAAACGAAGGGAACTATACCGCCAACTTGGCTGACATATCAGAGGTTGGTATCGAAGGCACTGTACAACAAAAAAAAAATAACAAAGTTCTGACAACGGATTCTGGTAGAGAGGACCGAAAAAAAATATACGTGTATCGGCGTTTTGAAAACGGCATACGAAAACCATGTAACGTCACATTTCAGGTATATGATGTGTTCAGAAATTTGATGTAAAATACTAAGAAGAACATTTTTGTGGAGCATTTTAACCATGTAGCTCCTATTTGTATGGGTCAACTTGACCCTTGTTTTCTAAAATGCCAAAAATATCCTATAAAACAGCACTTTTTATGGACAAAATGTACCACGAAAATATTCGCCATAAAAATCTACTATAGGTCTCTGAATACATCGAAGCTCAGAAATTAACTTAAACATAAGAATTGAGCCAAAACTGAAAATGCGTTCGTGTTTATTTACTACTTATTCAAAATTGGTACTAAAATGTCCTACAAAACTTGATTTTTGAGGCTTAGTGTGTATGGGAATAATGTTGAACGCAAAATTTCACTATAAGTCACCGTACGAAAGAAAGCTCTAGATACAAGTTTTCAAAACGCCGATACATGTATATTTTATTTTGGTCCCCTCTACCAGAATCCGTTGTCAGAACCTCGTTATTTAAAAAAAATTTGATTTTTGTTGTGCAGTGTTATTTGCTTCATAACACGTTAAAGGTGGTTTGACACTTAGAGCGGTCAAGCTTAGCCTAATGGCGTTCTCCTCCTTCTACCAAGAAAAATTAAAAGATATTTAATATCCAGGTGAAGTAAATTTAGATAAAGTCCAATTCAGATAGCTAACATATCTGGCCATTGCTAGATTGGTTTGAGAGTAAATAATAAGGCTGCTGCTGAATCAGGTTGGTTGGAAAGAACGCTTTCTCTCTCTGTGATGCGTGTTCGTGGAATGGGTAAGCTCCGGTAGTCAGTTGATTTTGAGGGTTCTTGTCCAAGCAAATGTCAAAGTTTCTTATGTCAGCTGTCTGAATGCATTTTCATCGTTTTCCTAAACGCACTCACACACACACACACAAATAAATGAGATCCGCTAAAAATTACATTTTCAATAGTTCAGCCATTTGCAATAAATTCGGCTAGCAAAAGTTTCGGCGAATTTCCAACGAGAAGAAAAATGCGCAAGGACGGACGGATACAAGGAGAAAAACGGATTTCTTGACATCTGCACTAATTGGTTTGTTTTTCCACTGACACTAATTAAAAAATTGTTCTTTACGGTCGCTGAATTTGTGTGTATTCCACACTTTTTCCCGGCTTCTGTCGCGCTGACAATGCGAGTTGGCGTGACAGTTTGGACAGCGCCGGCTATTCATAGTGCAGCGGCGCAAAAACAAACATAAACTAGGAAAATGCGGCAAAAGCGCAGCAACTCGGCGAAAGTAATGTCGTTCTTATGAGCCATCTGCCTTGTGGGCCGTCCTTGGTTTTTGGCGTCTTGTGCGCTTCTCTGTGGCGGTGCTTATCTCAGTTGGACCATCGGGGCCAGCGCATTTAGGCATTTTCTTGAGTTTGATTTAATTACGAAGACATTTTCTAAATAATGTAATGTGCCAATATTTTGCACCTACATTTCAACGCGGCTTCATTAAAAGCAACGACGTGGCGGCAAATCGTCGCGGCATGTTGGACGCCTAAACGCCTCAATGTCGAGTGAAAGTAAAAACGAGACCCGGACGCAAACCGCTGTTTTATGACACACAACAATATTTTGCGGCGCAACCTTTTCCATTTCAATATATTTTTTTGATCATTCTGCGAGCAAAGGGCAAACGACTGCCGGCCAGAAATTGTTGCTTGTGTTTTTAATTAAAAAATAAATGGCAGAAGAAATGTTCGCAAAAAAGGGACGTTAAATGGCGTGTGTCTGTCTGTGTGTGTGTGTGTGTGTGCAGTGCGAGAAACGACAAAGCAAGTGGTTGGCGGTCGTCGAAAGTGAAGACGCAAGGGACGCCCAAGAAGGGTAACAAATGCGGCAAAAGAGTGAACGCGACCGCATTTAATGACGCAAATATTGGCAGAGTGTCCCGCGCCACACTTGTGTGCTGATCTCTATAGTACGGTCTTCCTTTTTATCGTTTCTTACTCATCTCGTTTCGTACCATTTGAAATCAACAGCAGACGGCGCGCCGACCGTCCAGGATAATCCTTTAGCACCCCGCGGGCATTCGGCTTTTTAAGAAGGCAGCAGCCAACGCGCACGTTGCGCAACAACAGCAAAAAATGCGTACAAATTAAACCGACCAAAAAACGCCGCGTAGGGAGTGCTCCAAGTTCGGCGGTGCTGCTAGCTGCCGGCGCTGGGCAACGCCTGCCGACAGCGGAATTATTTAACGCCGCGCCGCCTGCCGCAGCGACCGTGCACTGGGGACGCCGCTCGGATGCGCCTGTCTGTCCAGCTCAGCTGTCCGTGTTGGGCATTGTCTGCTGCTGGTCGCATAGGGCGCGATGCGCCGGTAAATATGCAAGCGGATGCGGCATTATGCTGTGTGCAGGATAATGACTTCATTGTGCGGTGCCTTGCAGTGCTCTGTTGTTTTCTTTGCCGCCAGTTTCATTAAAAGTTTAAGTTGCCGTGCGGCTAAATGCAAAAACCGGTAGGACTTTAAAGGATTTGGTGCGCACATCATTCAATTCAATTGAAAATATTATCTTTACGAGCTAATTAAACGTGCTCCGCCGGCCTTAAATTCGCTACCAAGTGATAAATAGTCACATAAAGAAGAAGAAATGGGGATACAACAAAAACAACAATGAGGCTTTCGCACAAAGTTTGGCTTTAAGCGAAAATGTTAGAATTTCATGTGACAGTTTATGTCTTTTTTATATATCAAACGCAACTTTTGTTGTTGTTATTATTTTGTGGGGTCGTTAGCATTATTGCTGCAATATAGCTGACTTATCTCCTGTCGCTGTGACATCTTTTTACTGCGAGATGTTTTTTTATTGTTGATTTCGTTCCTTTTTAGGGGAAAGGTTGCTTTGAGCGTAAAGTGGTGTCAGCTTTTGGGTTTAGTCTTGTTGCTATTGTCTCAAGTATTTTGCAATAAGAAATATAAAAATAATACACAGAATATAGCAGAGGTTCTCAACCGAAGGGGCGTCTGGTTGTATTTAGCGAGAGAAGCTTGCAAGAAGGGAAAGAAGGGTTTTTGGAAGTATGCATTTCTTTCAAATGATTTACATAGATTGGATATAGTATTCAAATAGATTTTATATGTATTTTAAGATGTTTAAGTACTTCATAATTTTTTTGTCATTATCTGAAAATTGGCATAAAAGGCTGATGTGAGGTGGGGGGGGGGGCGGTGCTTATATAAAGCAAGATTGTGCACCACTGCAACGAACAACGCGACTATGGGTAAATGAGAAAACTTTTTCTTGTCTTTATAGCTTTAGGGAAGCGTTTCTTGGCCAGAATGAATTTCTTTTTCACATTGTATCCTCATTTTGTATGTTTTATTAATGTCGTCAAACTTCAATGTAACTTTTCTATACATAGTCGCTTTTGAATTATTTTATTTTGCATTTCGTTGGCGATCCTTTTTCCGTCCCGTGCTCTGACAATGGCGACAGGCGCTGGTATTATATATTCTATTGTGTACATATTTATTGCATTGAATTTCACACCTGCGGCATTGCGTCTGCTCCGTTCCAAACCTTTTCTCGCATCCTTTAGTCGCCGTAATTGTCGGCGTTTAATTGTTGCACATGGACACTTTTGCCTCCTGCAATGTGTGTAGCGTCTGTTTTCCGCTATTTTTCGATTTGGCTTTGTTGCTCATTTCTCCCTTGCCGTCATTCCATATTCTTTGCTGTCGTCCGCAGGCCGCACAGCCAGCCGGAAGTTTATATTCTCCTGGCCCTCAACATTCTTCACGGAACAATAGAATCAAAAGCACCTTCGGGCAATCATTAAATGAATTGCAGAGGCACATGGCAACTCTGCACTATGTTCTACATGCATTGTTTTTGCGTTTAATGTTGCTGTTGTCGTTGTTGTTGCTGCGTAATTCGCACCCTTTGTCTGGGCGCGGCGTGTCACACCTGCAAGCAATTCGGCATAAAGGCATTAATAACAACAACAAAAACAAGCACAACAAAACATAATATTAATAATAATATTAAAATGTAAGTAGGGGAGGGGGGTGGCGTGATGGTCGTTGTTATTAAAATTTCAAGTCTTTAATGTTTGTTGTTTGTTGTCTTCACTGTTGCAGCTGTTGTGCTGGTTGTTTTTGTTATTATTTGTTGTGGTGTGGTGTTGCCTTGTTTCCCGTCAGGTGCGCGGACGGCCGCTGTTGTTGATGTTGCGGTGTGCGGGGTCGCCATTTTTCATCTTCATCTTCAGCACTTGTCACTTTTAGCTTTCTGCTCTCCTGCCGCATTCTATCGCGACTTCATGGAGCTGATAACGCTGTGCGCACAATAGCAACAACAAGCACAGTAATGACAATGCGAAGCCATCTGCTGCCGTCCTGGCGTTGGCGCGCCCACCTACTACTGGCCGTCTTATTCGTCGTTTTGTGCGTCACTGGTGCCTTGCTGACGGTCCTGTCATCAAGCACACCTGATATATAGCAAAAATAAATGAAATCGCACAAGCGGCAGCGGCGCCAGCAACAGCAACGCGCCTAATTGAAGACATAAGCGCCGGCAATAATTTTCCGAAAGTATTTCGACTGAGTTTATTCAAATTTATGCATTGAATTTGAAATGTTTTCGCTCTCATTGGGGAGTTGCAACATCATCGTCACGCTTCGTCTGTTGTGAGTGGGAGAGTCGGAGGAATTTACGTATACACAATACTTGCTTTGTATTCACTGTTTACTTTGCTAATTAAATGGAATTAAATGTGGACTTAAGTGGCTGAAGTTCGAGGTCTTCTTTTGCTCAGTGAGTGTGAGCGGCCACAATGGATGTTTAAGTGAGCGAATATTGTGGTATGGAAGCCAGGATATAACGACTGGAGGAAAATTATTTTTTATACTCCTGAACCCATATCCAACAGTTTGCCGGATGCTTACCAATTTAAACAATCTGAATGTATCTACCATTGATGACCATTGAGTGCCTTTGTTTTACTATTTCGCGTTTAGCCAACCAAAGCTCTGCCAGACTTCCCTATTAACAACTTTGACCCGAGTTATCGCAAGAATATCTTTGCGACTGGTTCGCAACTTATTCCGTTTCTGAATCGTTATCCCAGTATGCAAATTACTCTAAGTAGTTGCTTATTCCATACTGTGGGCGTTTGTTGCTGTTTGGTCATCTTCTAAGCACCACCTACAGGTTCTCTTTGGATGTTCAACTTTGGATCAAAATTTAATTTTTGATGTTAAAAATGGAGCAGTCGACCGTAAGAGCTCTCAGCGTGTCTTTAAATTAACACAAGCGTCATACTGATCCAACAGACGCACCTGTAGATTCGCCGAAGTCCTTTAAACGGGTAGTTTAGAGGTTTGAATCGAAAGCTATATTCATATGATTACCGCTTGGTTGACCAGCGCTACAATTATTGCTGTAAACGATACCCAGTGACTGAAGCATTTTTGCCTGGTAACCGATAGAAGTCATACAAAATTAGATCCCTGTGTCCAGTTTTCATTCAACTTATTTCATTATCATTCAACTTATTTGTTTTGACAGCCGTGAAAGGTTCGAGTTATCTTTTACTTGACAGCTTTAACCATGTCTCAATTATATTTCTCCATATCACCACACAACTAACTTTCGTGGTGATTGTCTGCTTTCTAAAATAAGGGAAACAACTAAGTGTTTTGTAGTTGGCTATGATGAATCAGTCATCCAGGACAGACAATTTTACATACACAAACTACCATTTAAATAAATCATAGTTTTCCCTAAGTTTACACGAGTTTCGTACAAATTGTTCACTAATGTTTTATGTATGTACATATGTTCAAAAGAATGTGTGCGCAAATGAGTTCACTCACATATTATCAGCTGGCAGACAATAAACAGTTTGCGGTTTCAATGCTATTCGACTTAAATATTAAATATGAATACACGTCACAAAGTCAAATAAATACAAACGCTCATTCACTGTGCCGACGGCAACGAGGGCGAGCAAGTTAAGTGGTACTTTGTGCGGATGGTAAATAAATAAGCCCATCACGCGGAAAATCATATTACGTGTGACGCCTCTGACAACAGCAAAACGCGCCGCAGTACAGTCGGCGCGATAAATGCCAAAAAAGCGAGACAATGCGCCGAATTCGGAAGCAATTAAAAATGAAGTGGGTACGAAACGCGGTGTCTGTCACAATGACACCCGACCACGACGCGAGCTAAGAGGTACGAGTAACACGATTATGAAATATTTTAATTTCACTTCTTCACTTTAAAACGGGTACCATGTCCACATAAGTGGGTTGAATAAACGGCAGATGAGGAAGAAAAACAAGTAGAAGTATTTTTGATGGGGTTGGCCGTTGCTTTAGATTAGATTATATTAGGTATGGGAGTCGAGAACTATTGTGTCGAATCTTTTAGTCCTTATTACAGGACCACTCCCCCGCTTCTGTTCAGGAACTCCTTGATTTTTTCCAGATCGATTTCAGACAGTTCTTTCGTTTGAAACAATTCCCTTCCCAAAATACGCTTTCTTGCGTATAAAGGGGTGGGACATTCAGTTATAATGTGAACGGATGTTTCTTCATTTTCCATGCAGAATCTGCATAGTTCGATTCTGTGATTCCCAGACGCGCTCTGTGCATATTTAGCAGTCAGTGCCCGCTCAGGATCCATGTCATGAACTTAAGCTCCCTTCTGCTTAGGTCCAGAAGGTACTTGGGTTTGCCTACCGAATAGAGCGTAAAGAGTAGTTTCGAACAGCGCTATCCCACCGTGTTGGACCATTTATGGTTAGCCCGGTTTATGAATTCCTGTTTGACACAATGTCTATAGTGAGATTTGTTGACACCTATGATCGGTTTAGGTACATAGGGCAGTCTTGCGGCCCCCTGCTTTGTCAATCTGACCGCCTCCTCATTACCATCGTGCCTACAGTGCGCAGCGACCCAGTGTATTATCATTCGGTTATCCTTTGAAATGTCTTGGAGAACATTTTCTGACTTGAATATTTTATGCAAACTCCGGTAAGTTTTTGAGCTTTAATTAATTTTTTTTAATGGGGGGCGGAGGAGCGGACCGCTCCGGGCTGCGGGGGGCCCCCGAGAGAAGCTTGTATATAAAAATGTCAAGTTTTTCAAAACTGGAACTTGTAAAAAACCATTTGCGCTCCACAATGGTTGATGAAAGACTAAGTTGTTTGTCACTTTTATCAATTGAACAATCAACAATAACAATCAACAATAACAAATTCAGTTCAATAAAAGCAAGAAATCATCCTTTCTAAATAACAATTGTTTGCAAATTTTCAAAAACGTTTCCCTCGAAGATTGCAATATTTAATTTTTAACTTAAAATTTTGTGCAAAATATGCAAATACAAAATTCTAAGTTAAAAATTAAATATCGCAATCTTAGGGCTTGCTTGTAAACTAGTGTAAATTACACAATTACTTCACCTCATTAAACTTTGTAAAAGTCAAAAATAAAACTGTTTTCTAGACTAGAATTTTGAAATAGAATAAAATTTAGATGTATGTATGAATCTACAGACTGAAATCCAAAATATGTACCTATGTTTTCCATGCCTGATATATTTTGGTCCTGAAAGTTCAAAATAGAAAATTTAGTTAAAAGGAGACAATTTTCCTCTTTTATTTGATACCCATATCCAGGGGCGTAGCCAAGGGGGGGTTTTAGGGTGTCAGAACCCCCCCCCCATAGCCTATAATTTGTCAACATTCTCAATCATTATGTATCGTAAATACGTTCCCACATCAGCAAAAAAGTCTTAATTTTTAAACATTTAAAAGAATATTACAAAAAATTTTTTTGGCGAAACTAATTTGTTTTTTAATAGTCCCGTTTAGGCTCAATATAGCGATTTGCATGATCTAAAAACATGTCTAAAGAGTAGTTTCGTTCGTCGACCGGAATGTCCTTCAGGACGCCGTTTGAATGGTTTCTACGTTCTCAAAACGCTTTTTTTCATCGGCATATGCATTTTTTGAAAAGGTAAAAGTCGCGCGGAGCCGCATCAGGTGAAAACGAGGAGTGGTTGATGGTTAAAGTTTGACTTTTAGTAAACAAAAAAACAGTCAAAACAAGTGTCGATAGATGAGATGGCATCCTTCGATAGCCAAATGTTCAGTTCAAATGCGATAAATTTATGCTATTGAGATGCCAACGATTTTTGTATACGTCGTTACTAATGTCGTTCACTCGGATGACAAATATAACTTTTTTTTTATACTTCACTATTTAGTATCTTTCTCTGGCGATAGTTCGTTTTTCGAAAAAAGGCCTAACTTTAATGATTCATTTTTTGACTATGGAAAATATTAGAAGATTTCTTTCCAGAGGGTTCATTGAGCACATAATGTGAAACATGAACAAAATTTATAAAAAAAATATTTTTTCATGTTATTGAAAATTACCTTCAAATTTGTGCAGATATTAAACATGAATATTAACCCTTTAACTGTTTAATTTTGTTTCGAAAAACTTTTTCTGCCTGCTTAATTATTTTCCAGCTAAGACGAGTATACTCGACATAAGCAGAGTAAAATGTTTCTGCCCGTAAATGTATGCAATTATGACTAAAAATCAAACGTTGCATTGCGTCAATTTGAATCCATTATAAAAAAAAACGAACGAATATTTTTTGACAATTCCTGTTTCATTACAAAGCTTGGACTTTGTTATTTAAGAATGAAAAACGATGTCGTTCATATGACTGCCACGACTGGCCCTACAGTACGCCATTCGGTCAACCCAATTTTCAAATACTTTTTCGATTGTTCCGGGTAGAATTTCCTGAATGGCAACTTCGATTTCATGTTTCAAAGCTTCAATCGTTTCTGGATGGTTAGCGTAAGACTTGTCCTTTACAGCTCACCACAAAAAAAGTTCAACGGACTTAAATCGCAGCTCCGAGGCGGCCAATTGACTTCAGAATTTCGGCTGATTATTCGATTTTCTTACAGTGTGGGTTGACGACTCTCCACTTTGGAAGTAAGTTCTCAACATTTCCCAATTTTGTTCAAGCGTATAGCATCCCATTTCGTAAATGTCAAACTTTTAACTAAATTACGAACACAAATTAAATGACATTTGGACTGTCATTCTCGAAATAAAGCGTAGTTCAAATTGAAAATCTTATGTGGACCACCCTATAGAAATGAAAACAAAAGCAATAAAACCCCAAATGAATTTCAAGAAATCTAAAATACAAAACTAAAAATTAGGGCAATGATAGTTTTTAACTATTATAACGCACAATCAACTGAGAAACGCATACGAAATACGTTTTTATTTGCAAAAACCCGTTTTGTAATCGTACTTCCCCAGAATTTGTTATTTTAGCTTAAGACAAGCTATTGTGTATTAAAATAAATAGGGTTGCCAGACTAACGAATATTCTAAAATGTACATTTTTTATAAGATCTTTATTTGTCCTTTCTCAGGGAAAACAGTTGATTCGTTGAATATTAATACGAATGCGATTTTTTTTTCTTCACGACGAGTATACTCGACATTATGCGAAAATTTTTCGTTTCGCTCTGTCGAGTATACTCGACATAAACAGTTAAAGGGTTAAAAAGATCACCCGGGTGGGTATAAGTAAAGCGAAGGTTAAATCCAATTTCAAGAATTTCAATGAAGATTTTGGCTAATCTTTTATGAATTACCGCCCAGTTTTGATGGACTCTACGGTGATCGCACATTTCAGTTGGCTAACATGTTGGCCATCATTTATGTCCTGACAATCGTTTTTAAATCGCGTTTACCACTTATGAACTCCACCACGGTATAAACAATCATCACCATAAACTTGGTTCATCAAATGCTTCGGTTAAAGTTTAAACATTTTTAAAACAAAAGTTAATATTGAATCTTTGTTCGATGCTAATTTTTGTAGGATGACACAAACATATTTTCACTTCAGATGCAATAACTTCGCTTCCAGTGCACCAAATTTCATGAAATTTTTACAAAAAATCTGAAAAATTTAGTTTCCAATGCATTAAGTCACGTAAGCCACCATATTTGGAACGTGCACTTTGCACGTATTAGTAAACTGGCAAACAAAATTTTAAAACCCCCCCCCATGACCAAGTTCTGGCTACGCCCCTGCCCATATCTTCATCATTGCACTACCGCATATATTTAAAAAAATGTTTTAAAGTCCTTTAAAAAGGACTTTGAGTCAGAAAGTGTAATATTGACTATGCCAGGATACTATAAATTTTCTCTAGTTTCACGTCTATATCAAAATTTGGATGGGTCTCGGCCAAATAAAAACATTGTTTCGCACGGTGTAATAAATATTAAGTTGGTGTTTTCTCTCACTGCATCATAACTTTGTCATTTTTCTTTCAATTCTATTGATATTAGGCTTAATATTTGCTAAAATAGTATATATTTCATTTT
Source organism: Melieria crassipennis (assembly GCA_963668005.1). Taxonomy (NCBI): domain Eukaryota; kingdom Metazoa; phylum Arthropoda; class Insecta; order Diptera; family Ulidiidae; genus Melieria; species Melieria crassipennis. The sequence goes on along the minus strand of OY764961.1, from coordinate 81,049,487 downwards.
AGATTTTAAAACCAGAGGTTATAATTTATTTTTTCTATAAAAAATATTCGAAAATTTATGATTTTCTAAATTGGTCGAAAAATTCACTTTGTTACAACTTTCACCGTCAGTAACTTCCACAAATCTTATATGATTTGGACAATCTATATATCAGTAAAAAGGCTAAGAAGAACGACGGACAGCTCGTGTTAATCGGATAATTATTTTAGGAGATATGTGCTCATAACTGAAACAACAGAAAAAAACTCTTTTTTCGAAGATTTTTCGAAAACGCTTCTTAAAAAATTTTTTGATTTTCAGTTTTGTGTTAAGCGGCCAAAGTTAGTCTAGAAAATACTTTTATTTTTAGGTGCACGCGATTGGCCCATTTTTTGTCGAGTAGTGATATGATGCACTGGCGAAATCTTAGTAACGCAGCAAGATTTTCTGTTTTTTTCGAGACTTGAGATGGCTTTTTGAAATGACGAATTTGCTATCCCAAAAGTTTTCCTAATTTCACAAAAGTTTTTATCAATTTTGGAAAGATTTAGTAAGATTATCCTTTTAACCATTTTTCATTTTTTCTCTGGGATTCTATTGCTTTCTATAAAATTTCAAGCACATACTCGTGTACGTTTCAAAATAATTTGCAAGTCCGTTTACTGTTCAACGGAATACAAATTAAAAAAAAAATGTAAAAAACATAACCGGAAATACCCGTTATTAGTATTGTGCGCAAACTTATTCTGCGGCCCCTCAGCCGTCGCCGCCCCGGGCCCCCGAGCACCTTAAGCCGCCACTGGTTCCATGTGATGTTTATAACCACATTAATGAAAAATGTGCCTAGTTTCAGATTCTGCAATCAATTTTTGCTCCTTTTTGCACCAATTTAGTTCACAGCCAATCAAACATGGCAGTTCCGCGAAGTGAACTTTTTGACGTTTGGCTAAAATCCAAGCAAAAAAATAAGAATCATGCGGTTTTTAAATACATTTTTAGTTAAATTGGAAAAGATGTTGTCCACATCAAATTAAAATCCTGTGTAAAGAAACTCTGCTATAATTTTCGCTCAAGATGGGCACATTCTAGCCGAATAAATAGCCGTTTCCTTTATATCACAGGATATTCGAGTTTTTTGACCAAAAATCTTATAAATTTTAAATGGTTTGGAATAAATTTCATTCAAAAGTATTCAAAAACACTATTTTGACTATTTTTATTTACGTCCGTTCAGACAAACCCTATTAAATTAGAAATAATGGTCATCTGAAATGACACCTCATATTGGGAGTCGAAGAAAAAGTGGGCGGATCACGCCCGTTTTTTTGTGTAATACGATGTTGACCTCTACATGGTTATTGCAAAATTTTATCGTCATACTTACTTTGGTTTGACTGCTATGACTCTTGGCATCCTAAAAATGATAAAAGTCACACTGTGCGTCGTCGAGCTCAGAGCTTTTATTGCAGCCTGATTGTCGGACTTTATGATTATCCTCTTCCTTCTGACATTAAGAGTCAATAATTTCCCGGCACACTCATTTATGGCAAACACATCGGCCTGAAAGACTGTGGTTGAGTCGCTTCAGATAAACACAAAGCAATATTTCAGGGAAGCGCGGAGATAAAAACAAAATATAAATAATGTAATGTAATAAAAATATAATAATGTTTTTTACTCTTATCCTCTAAATGGGCCATATTAAATTTCATTCAAATAGATAAATTTGATCCACAATGGTATGGTGGATCATGTGGACCTATGATGGTATGGTGGATCAGGATCAGTTTGAACGCAAGAAATTTCATCACGATATTTGTTTGGAGTTGGACGGATATAGCTACATCCTGACAATTCTGATCATGTGTTTATATAATTTCCGTGTGTTTTGATACTTTTCCATATCAGCCACGACTTCTTCTGGTCAAAGTTTATATACACAGCACAGTGCAGGGTATAGAAATCCAGCGAAGCTGCAAATGCTGATAATAGTAAAAAAGATGGGGAAGTGGGCAGAGATAGAGAAGTGGCTCGGAATAAAGTGAGAGCTACACGAATGGGGGCAGCGAGACGCGCCGCGTGCGTTGTATCGCAGCGACGAGTGTCAAGAAGTGTAAATCTAAGCTTTCCGCTGGGAATTCAACAGTTCCGCCCGCTATCTGCATACTAAATGGAGGAGCGGGCAAATGGCGTGCGGAAAAACGCAACGTGTCTGGGGCGAAACGCCAAAAGCAGTGCCGCAGCAACACACACAGAGATGTTAAGTACCTTTGTGGGACCCGAGCGCCGACGTCGCGTCAAAGCAGCGCACAACAGGCCGTGCTGGCTGCAGACACAAATGACATTGAGACACAAAAACGAGAATAAGTTACGCGTAAGGACGGGGGGGGGGGGGGAGGAAACCGAAGAGTCGTGGCAACAACACCAAACGACGTCACAAGTTTGATGAAGTTGCCTGAAAACAAAAACAAAAAGCAGAAATAATGAAGACGTTCCTGCTTGGCCGTGGCCTGCGAACTGGAGCGGGAGGACATTGAATGCCAGCGGTGACGGCGCTGCGAGGACAGGCCGCCGCGCTAGCTGGCGCACATAAAACGAAGATGGAAGATAAAGCGCAAATTTGTTGCAATAAGAGATTTTAAACTGTGATATGATTAAGCGACACGGGGCGCTGCAACTGAAGCGACTCGAGATGTCACGCCGAAATGGCAGGCAGCGTTCAACATACGCCGCCCGCCGCGCCGTCACCCCAGAGACAGATTATGGGTAATGAAAGAAATTGTGATTGTTCGTGAAAATTACCGACTAGCGGACTGGAGGTGGGCAGAGCGAGACTCTTTGGCAGCTGTAACGCTTCGTATGCGATAAATAAATATTCACACAACAATACAGCTGGGAGGGAGGACGCGATCACGTGCCACTGATACTACGTTTTGTGACTGTTTCTTTTTAGGAGAGGTGGGGTTTTTCTTTAGGGAAGGGCAACAATAGAAAGAAAAATAGTTCTATTAAAGTAGTCCATATTGTTGGACGAACCATCAATGTGCAACAAATTGAATCAGGCAGTTGCGTTGAGATACTTTTGAGGTTAATTTTTCCAGAGAATTTATACCATTTATGTTAGTTGACAAAATTATGTGCATTAAAAAATTAACTAAAATTAATGCAAATATTTAATCGAATATGAATAACTAATGTATTGGCTGGTTTTGTGGAAAACCATGTTTTCCCAAAGCGAGTACTAGATTGAATACTATCGCTGGTGACTGGTGTTTTGCCAAATGCAGTTTGCTATAATTGACACCTATTAAACCATCTCTGCTGGCACGCAATCACAATACTCACCTTAAGAACTTTGGCAACTTTTCGCAGTTGCTTTGCAACTTTTATGCCGAACAACGAGGGCGACAGATAAATATGGCTAACGAAATTAGGCGCTAATGAAAAAGTTAGTTATCGCGCAGATATACAATTTCGCAACGCAGCAAATGGTTGTTGCTGTGTTTCCATAGCAACTTTGTGATTATATCTCCAGGAAAACGGACTGTTAGCTGAAGAGTATCGTTTGGTAACTGCTTTCGCTTTCCGCTGCCGAGTTGAGCTGGTAAAATTAGGGATGTGCTACACATTGTGCAAAAAATTTTTTCAGCATTTTAATACTTAAACATAAAATGTTGCATGATTGAGTGATTATTTAATAAATATGTCCGAATTGAATTTTAAAATAAACAGTAAAAATCCCTTTTCCTGTTTCTTCTTTAAAAACATTTTTTAATTATGTAATACTTTGTTTTGATATAAAGGTTTCCTGTTTTAAAATACTCGCAAGATTTCGTACTATTCCAGAGACCCAACAAATTTTGATTCGTGGATTAATAGAGCGCTCAGGCGTCCACAAATTAGCATGTTGCCCTATGGCAACATAATATCGAAAGGGTTAACTTACACTTTAGTCACCTACTAACATTTTATACGTTAACATAAATGCTTAAATCTCCCCTAACAGATAACATACAATATGTAAAAAATTTAATGAATTGTAATTTTTTTTATTAAATATTTTGACAACCGTATCCATCAGTGGTGCAAACAGGATTTAATTTTAGGGGAGTTTTGCATACAACTGTTGAGCTTTCTTCAATTTGAAACAATTTTTTGCACCAAGAATTTTTGTATTTTGGATTTTAACCCCTCTGTGTGCGCTACTGGCATCCACATCCTCGGAAGAAAAGATGCTTTATGCACATCCGCATATATATCCGCATCCGCATCCAATTGTGAAAATTTTTACATACTCTATTTAGTCTTTTTTACATACAAATGACACCAAAAAGCCAAACAAATGTCTATTAGTCTGTTAACACGTCTACATCCGTATTGAAAATCGGCATCGGCTTGTCAGAAATTTTGACATTCGTATCCGCCTTTGCGAAATGACATCCGTCCCATCCCTAAGTGAAATGACTCTCTCCGGCGACGTTTACTGATTCGATCAACGAAAATGAGTTAAATCCAATGCAACTTAAACATAACGAAAGACGAAAATCTATCAAAGTTAAGTTGCGATAATGTGTGTGTGATGGATATTTTACGCATACACCGACAGCAACAGAAACACAAAGTGACAGCAAAGTCAGAACTGTACGCAAGTCAACAGAAGAGATGAACCGAACGCTGTCAGTCGAGCGGAGCAGGATGGCGCGGCAGAAGCGCAGGCGAAAACGGAACGCCTGTCGTGCTGTCAGGCGGGAGAGAGTAAAAGTTTCACCTCAGAACTTTTCTAATTTGTGCACGAAAATCGCCGAGCGTTAAGGCGCACCCACCGCCCCGCAGCTAAGCGAGAGAAGCATGCCAAAGCCGCAAAGCAAGACATGCAGTAAACTCCCGCACATCGATTCGAATTATTGCGACGGAATTCTGGCACAGGTTTTGGCCAAAATCTCTATGACAAATAGGCGAATGTCACGTCGGACGAGTGGGCTGTGGGGAAATGAAAACAGGAGCGACAAGTTGCGAACGAGTTGCAAGTAGTGTCGATCAATTTGCGCAGTCACCAAAATAGAAATATGAATTTTTTCGAGCGAATTGTGCAAACCTGAGTCATTTAGTGTCAGGTGTGTTGCTTTTTAGTAGCAGAAGAAGTTTAGTATTCTACATAGGAGCCGCCTCGCACACTGCCCGACTGGCTGTGGTAAGAAGTGAAAATTTTGTGCTCCTAGGTGCACTTTCATGTTTTCAATTACGTGAAAAAATTCAACATCCAATCTGGCTTAGCTTCCTTGCAACTTGAGCTTTCACTTCACTTTGTCTTCCCGCTGCTTTTGAATTTTTTTTTTTGAATTTTTGCTTAATATGCTATCAGGTATGCAGCAGCATTGCACAATCTATTTACAAATCGAATAATCCAGTAATCGAGGCGGCTGCCCACCTGCCTGACAGCCACGAAACAAATTTCCTGTCTCCCGATTACGCCAGACGGTCGGCCAGTTGCTGGTCTGTCTACTGACAGCACTTGGCACACAAGAAAATTGCAAATAAATTTCCTCCATGAAAAATTCCAAGCAAGGCACAACAGAAAGAAAACCCCTATTACAGGGGCGTCGAACAAATTTCACAGGAGCGGACGAAAAAATCCTAAAGTAAAGATAAATAGCTCAAATCGTTGCCATAACATTGATTGTTGTTAGTAAAAATTGCTTTGGATTTATTTTCATTGCATTTAGAAAAAATGAAAGAGTACTTTGGACAGTCTTGACGGCCGCTTGTTAGAACATTTGAAATTATTTCATTAATGTACATAAGTCAAATAAAAAGTTCCACAAACTAAACCAAAAAAGTTGGTACACTTCCATGGTCTGAATGGAATGAAAAAAAATATGTTAATGTGCTTCAAAATGGTTGAATCGGCTGCGCTCATAAATTTCCAGTTGCATGTGCAAGAGTTATAAAGAAAATTAGTGAAATGCTCTTATGCGTTAAGTCCCTTCAAAAGTGGGCGAAACACAACTATTTTCGCTTGAGTTCTTAGTTCAGTTCTTAGAAAAATTCATACCAAACTCCACTTTCAATAGGTTCATAAACAATTTTTACTTATAAAGAAACTTGTACGAAATGAATGAATGGGTTAAACGAGCATGTCGCAGCAATTTTTAGTCGCTGAGCTATTTATAATTTTTTTAATATTAAAATACCGCTGTATGCCGTCCCTGCTTTAACCCTTTTGCTATTTTGTTGCCATATTGCAACATACAGCATTGCGAGCTCCTGAGAGCCCTAGACTAGGTACTAGAAAACAAAAAATTAACCTTAAAATTAAATATACATATCATTCGTTTAAAGATATCCTTCCATGTGGCAATTTTTTACAAAAAGAGACATTTTTAATAAAATTTTTAACATAAATTCAGACTTGTTTTTAACTAATTATGGTTAAAATGACTGAAGAAAAATTTGATTTTCACTTGTAAGTCAGAACTATTATGTTTAATTAATTACTACCCGGCATAGATATTTTTTTAATATTGCTTGTTGCCATATGGCAACAATTTTCTTTTACGATCATAAAAAGTTTGTCTGAACGCCAGCATAAGTCTTGCTTGTGAAAAAGACAATATTTTCTTATAAGCCTAGAAATATAGGGTGTTTTTTTTAGAGGTTTGTTTTTCGAATAGAGATAAAACTGGCATTTTGTGGTCAAATCTGGCAACTCTAATGTCATTTATGTTCAGTTTGGTTTGCCATTTCATCATGAACAGGTTGACAAAAGAACAACGCTTGCAAATCGTGCAAATTTATTTCGAAAATAATGGTTCAGTTCGCGAAGTTTACCGCAAGCTCCGTCCATTTTATGGTCGACATAATCGTCCATCAGAGCAATTAATTCGGTTAACCATGGGTCGTTTTCGCACTACGTTTACTCTATGTGATAATACGCATCCGCAGAGACGTCGAACAGTGCGCACCGAAGAAACAATTGCCGCTGTAGAGCAAAATGTTGAAGAGGACCCGAATGAATCGATTCGCCACCGTGCACAGCAATTGGAGCTTTGTCCATCAACTTTATGGAAGATTTTGCGCAAAGATCTTGGCTTGCGACCTTACAAGATCCAGCTTGTGCAAGAATTAAAGCCGCGAGACCATGCAATGCGTCGTGATTTTGGTGTATGGGCCGAAAATGAGATTGATCTCGATGCTGATTTTCATCGCAAAATTTTGTTCAGTGATGAGGCTCATTTTCGGTTGAATGGCTACGTCAACAAGCAAAATTTCCGCATTTGGAGTGAAGAGAATCCACATGAGACCCTTGAGACGCCATTACATTCACAAAAACTGACTGTTTGGTGTGCTCTATGGGCTGGTGGAGTCATTGGGCCATACTTCTTCCGAAATAATGCTGGAGAGTCAGTTACCGTTAATGGAGACCGGTATAGAGCCATGATAACCGACTATTTTGTTCCCGAATTGGATGGCATGAATGTGGATGAGTTGTGGTTCCAACAAGACGGCGCTACATGCCACACAGCGCACGTCACAATCGATTTATTGAAGGAAACATTCGATGAGCGCATAATTTCGCGGAATGGACCTGTCAATTGGCCACCAAGATCGTGTGATTTGACACCATTGGATTATTTTCTTTGGGGATATGTGAAGTCGCTCGTCTACGCCAACAAACCAGAAACGTTAGGGGACTTGGAAGCCAACATTCGTGGCGTTATTGCCGACATACGGCCCCAAATGCTCGAAAAAGTGGTTGAAAATTGGACCTGTAGAATTGGCTTTATTCGAGCCAGCCGCGGCGGCCACATGCCCGAAATCATATTTAAACATTAATGGCATAAAATTATCCTTCCAATAAAGCCAAATTGATGGACATTAAAATTTTCGGATTTTCTTGTGTTTTATTTCAATTCGAAGTTCTATACCTCTAAAAAAAACACCCGATATAAAGGAAGAAATTCAAGGAAATCGAGGAAATTTTAATAAATTACGAGGACTCAGATTTATATGATTTAGAGACTTTAAAGGATGCTTGGCGCATTAACAAAATTATATAAGAAGTTTTTTGACAAGATAAATATGAAATTTTAATAAAACTTTAAGTTTATATTATCATATATTTATTTATTTATTATAAAGTGTAGAAGAAAACAAGGTTTAACTAGTGATAGGGGAAAAAATTCATTAATCGATTAATGAATCATATGATTAATTGAAACAGAGCGATTATTAATTGCAATTAATCGAAATAAATGGAAAATAATTGAATAATCGAATGATTTTTTGAATATTTTAACTTAACCGTGTAATTTTAAAGTATGTTAGTATGTAAATTTTTACCAATTGCCTTATAAAAACAATAACAATGAATATATAAATGAAAGTAAGTACATATCAAAGGAAAAAATATATATTTGTATTTTATTTGTACATTGCAGAGTTTTGATATAATAGTTTTGACAGGCGCGAGATCGTGAACCTGTTCCTCTTTTCAGTGGCAGTTGCACCTGCCTTTGAAAAGAGGCGCTCTGCTGGTACCGAAGTTCCTAAACGATAACCGTACCGACGAGTTATTGTATAAAGCTTAGGGTACACCGTTCGCATTTCTAAAAACGGGAGCATTCAAAAAAAAGCTAAGCTCGTCCGGAACTTGGGTTAGGTCGTTGTCTTTTTTGCGACATTTGTGAGCCAGCGACTTGTGGTTGGCCCATAAATCAAATTCAACATCGCATCAATGTGTCCGTCTCAAGCTTTTATTTTGAGCGAAAAAAAATGTAGTGATACGCTTTCTTTCGATTATTTTAGCATCTAATCGATTAACGTTTCGATTAATCGAAACCCATTTTCGATACAATTAAATCGTGAATTGAAAGAAAAAAATCGATTATTCTGTATCAAATGATTAATCGTCCCAGCACTAGGTTTAACCAATAAAAACTAAACCATAAACTTTTTAAACTATTCTTTCTATTTTCTATTTTTTTTTAGGAAAACTTTTTTAATTTTATAGAACTTGGTTACTATGAATTTTAATTTTCTCCCATTTTCTCTCATTTTAACTGTAGCGAAAGGGTTAACTGTAGGAGGAACGCAAGCATTTGCTTAAAAGAATTTGCTTGGAGCCCCATTAGGATGCGCACAAAATTTCGTTCCCAGGTCTTGAATCATTTGAGCGCCGCTTGACAGATGACTGATTGAATGGATAAAGGAACGAACGGAGAGACGGACGGGGGAACGCATCAAATTTGACTCTTAGGGAGATTCAGTTCATATGTACTGCATACTGACCACGTTTGCTTTCAATTCAATTCGAATACAATCACAATGTAAATCGTTTCTGGTACTTCAGTCAGTATACAAAAAAGCCTTCAAAGTGAGATTTACGATTTCACGAGAAAAAGTGAAAATGCAGCTTTGGCACTACAAATCGTTTTGGTCCATTGACCCTTTGCTGTATGTAATTCTTTTCCCAGGGCAACACACATGCACACACACTCACCGGCACATCTGACAACATCAGAGAATTGACTTGCTTTCACAAAACCAACAAAGAACACATGTAACATCACATTTCAGTGTTTGTGTGTGTGCAGTTGTAAGGATAAGTGGTATCGCTGCAATTTACAAAATGGTTGTTATTTCTCTTCTGCTCGTCGCCGTCCCGTTCGACGAGCACCTCTTCAGCTCGCAATCGTCTTTTATTGTTGGCTCGGCCGCACACGAAACATTTCGGTCACCTGTCATCGTTAGTTTTGCTAACTTCGCTCTCGGATTTTTTACTTTAGCCGCCATGGCGTACACCTCAACTCATCGATGGTTTTGGTTGCAAAAACAGGGCAACAAAACAGGACCAACAAAATTGCATCATTTCGGAGTGTTCCGTTTCAGCCACTTTGGCCGTTCTGGCGCGCAGATGTTTTTATTTCTTGCTGTTGTTATTTGTTGGCATGTAGACAAACGTTTGGCAGCCATGGCCATATAAGCGGACTGATGCCGACTCCCCAAGCGGCGGTGATGGGCAACCAAATAACGAAGCTTCGTACGTGCTGGCGTCGCTGCCCCAAACAGTTCCAGCCTGTTTGCCGTAGTTTCCGCTCCAATTTTTAGTTGTTGCAGCAATTGCTTCGGCCCGTCAACTCTGCGCTGCACTCTGCGGCTTCAGTATGACTCATCGCTTAGTTTGCTGGCGGCCATAAACCGCTCTCCAAAGGGCTGACCAGCGTTAAACAAATAATTCATTTTCACCATTACTCGGTCCGTTCGATCAGCTCGCGTACGCAGCCAACTTGAACTACACATTGATTGCACATCGATTGCGCCGCTTCTTGTTGGTGCTTGGCCTTTAAGCCGCAACACGTTTCAAGGGATAGCCAAATTTATAATTTATTTTGGCTATTCGTGCTGGGAGTTTCGCTCCACTCACTCTTGCGCGTGTTGTTTTTATAACCTGCCCTGAGCTGCGCGGGAATGTACCCTACACTTTAACTAGGAGTATTCAAGGCCCATAGGAGGAATGGCCGGTACGGGAAAAAGAGACTCGATTGAGCAATGTTTGGCCGTTTATATGTCTGTCTGTCGACTAAGACGGGATTGGAATTCAGTACAGATAATGTTAAGGTTCCAACAAAGAAGTGATACCAAGAAAAGTAATTTATACTTTTGCCTACTTGTCCGTTAGCATCGAATGTCTTAACAATTGTATTATAATTGAGATATCAGAAGAAAGGAAAGATCAGAAGAGTGTGACAGAGAGAGATAGAGAGTAATCAGCTTGCTTAGGTGTAGGGTATGAATAAGTCGGTCGCAAACGACTGACACACTCATCTTGGTTTTGTTTAGCACGCGCCAGCGACGAGGCCCCTCGGCGAGCTTTCAGGGCGCGGCTCGGTATATGCGATACACGTTGTTCGCTGTGTTGTTCTACAAGTGCCCCCCATTTCACCACAGTTTGTTTCAGCCAAGCTTTTGTGTCTGCTTGTTGTTTCACATCAAGTTTATTGCAATGCAATCATGTTTTCCGTAGTTTCAGTGTTCTAACGCGAACGCTGCAAGGACGCCAAGTTTGATTCGTGCACGCTCTGAGGACGTTGGATGTGCAAAAACTCTTGCTAAAATATTGTATAATGTTCCCTGGAAATTTACAATACAATACAATATTTAGAGCACTCTTTGCATAACCTTTGTGCAACTTTGTTCATTCATCTTTGTTGGTTTGAAGAGTCAGTATTTGCTCAGTAGGGTTATCCAAATTCAGGTTTCTACTTTTATTTGTAATAAAATGAAGTGGGCTGATGTACTTCATGGATGGGGTGATTTTTGTATTCTTGTCATTGACAAATGACCAAAATAAATAAAGTCGTTTCTTCGTTGATGACCGCTGTGTCATACAGCAATTTCGAAATTTGAACGGAATTCAGGTTATATTAATTTTCTGAATTTTTCCCCTCTGGTTTTTAGCTACGCTTCAGGTCTCTGAGTTGCGAGTACGGCTTATTTGCAGTCAGTCTAATTTTTAACACTTAAGTATTTGCTTATTTTGCAGTGGTTCTTTTATAACGATAATCGAAGCCTCGTCATCGGTCTATAGTAATTAGAGTCCGACCGATACCAAATTTTTTGGCCGATGCCGATTAATCGGTCGGAAGGGCGAAAATTGGCCGAGGCCGATTAATCGGCCGAAAGGGCGAGAATCAGCCGATGCCGATTTCTTAGAAAAAATAACACGAATGAATTCAATCAAAAACACAGTCTATTTCATAAAATAACAAAAGGAATTATTAATAGACGAAATGCATTTCGTCGGAGGTCGGGTAGATTCAAAACACATTAACAGGGAACATCAAGTCGTAGTAGAATGGCTGTACTATATATGACGTCTGAGAGCTGCGCTTGCTAGACTTTTCCGACAAACAAAAAAAAGGAAGGAGCCCAGTACAGAGTCGAAAAAGAGTTGGGTGTGTCTATTTGACTTTCGTGCTGTTTCCAAAGGGTTTGGCTCAGCATGAATGTATGGTTAAAGATGTCAGATCTAAAGCCACTTTGACTAGCTTCGAAATCTCCCTGAGAAGTTTGATGACCGATTCGAGTACAGACTGTAATAGCAATTCTGCTTAGTACTCATTAGAGTTGGTTAGACGTTGATGGATGTGTTGGCGATTGCTTCACTGATAATGCGTTAATGCATCCCCAAAAAATTCACTTTCTTTCATGTAGGTCATTGAGGAATAGAGCTCCTAACTGAGCTTCGAGCTTGCATCTATTTACTGTACTTATGACAGACAGTTTATTTGACCTATGCATCAAGTATAAAAGTTCGTGTGCCGAATAAAAAGTTTATACTTAATGGAACTCATAAAGTATGGTAGAACAAAAGAACAACCTCTCGCAGTTAATTACCGTTAAAAAGTGATACCGCAACTACTGTAAACCGCACAAAGCGGCATTGAAAATGGGAAAATAAAATTGTCGGCATCCTTGCGCGCGATGCGTAAAGCCGGTCGATTTGCACGGAGCGAAAAGGTTGTGGAATTTTTATTTACGCTTTGTTTTTGTTATTGCTTCACTTTAGTTATTTGCCAAGGCGCGCACACACACACACACACACACGCGTGCGGGATTTTATTAATCGACGCGTGTCACTTGTAAGCCGCGGGGGTTCAGCGGTGCCATTTCATTATGTACACAACATAAACGAGCCTCTCTCCCCACCGCCCACTCGCACACCAAGTCAGAGCGGCCCTGTGCAGCACCGGCTGCGGTCTGAAGGCTAAACGCTGCCTCACGACTGCTGCGTGGTGGGCGGCGGTGCTGTAGCGACGTGCGTGTGTGTGTGTGTGTGGAGCGGTGAAGGTTTTGCTGCCGCAATCACACGCGCCCAGCGGGGCCACCAGCCATTTGTGCACTTTAACTCTTTCTGTGCGACTGCTGCCACCCAAACAACAACAACAGCAACAACTGTTTCTAGCACTGCGATTATTTGTGATAAATGACACACTGTGCTTTTATTTTTCTCCGTTTTTTGCCATTTTCGTCCTTTCACGTTAAATGTGCGTTGGATTATTTTCGTCCGCCCTGCTTTGCCCTATGCGCGCCCTTTCGGTAGGCACACTGTGCGTGCCATATTTGTTGTTGTTGGTTGTTGCTGGTTTTTAGTGCTGTGCCATGCGAAATTTCATTTTTCAAATTAGTTTTGCATGCTTAAGGCTTATAATTTATAGCAAAAGGCGACAAAAAATGAAAAACAGCAACGCATGAAAGCCGCATGCGGTTGAATAATTGTCGCAGCGCACAGCCCACGTCCGCATGTGCTGACTCACCTGTATTCGATTTACAAAATAGGAAATTGTTTTTAAAAAGTACAATAAAATATGTTTCAAATTAATCGTTCACCTCCAACGGCGACTATAAAGTTGGTTACTTATACGCAGCGTTGGACGCTCGTCGGGTCCGGCTATCTTAATGGATATTTATGCCGCTCTAAGACCGTAATGAGTTAAGTGTGTTAAACGGATTTATATTTCTGCTGCTTTAGTGTATCCTGATGAATTTTTCATGAAATGAGCGAATGCATATTTTATGACAACGTTGAAGTCCGCCACTTTGAGCTGGCAACTGGTTGTTGCCGCTGGTTTGGGCTATGCTAGAGGGGAGGGAGCACAAATTGCCTTTGGCCAAATGTAAACTAATTAATTTCATTTTTCTTTCTTTTATTTACAGGTGAGTTAAATGACTTTTTCAAGGTGATTGTTCAGCATTGCTGCGCACGAAGTGAGTCAAAGTGCACATAAATATCAAACGTTTGAGGTACGTTTTATTGCGTGGTATTTATGAAAAAGCGTCAGATATATAAAAAACCTTCATCGTAGCTCAGAGTATATTAAATTTTTGATATTTACTTATTTTGGTATTTTTTAAGGTTATCTAAGCAAAGCGGATTTTAGATACATTTGCGTCTAATTATATAGTTTATTGTTATCAGATACCATTCCGTGACATACATATATACATACATACTCACTCATAGCTTAGTTGTACGTTCATATCATATCACGATATAATAAATCACTCTGAAGTCGAAGTAAATTTGAGCGGAACCGAGAAACCATGTTCATGTCGTTCATTGTACTCCACTTCCGATTTTGCAGTTCATTTTGTAGCCGTCCGTTTATTATGGCATGCCGTGATTTGTCCTGACCCTCTCGTACTTCTACCCTCCCTTCCAGATATTTTCGACTATTGAAAGGAGTTTGCGAATGTGTTGACTTTAACTTTCTTTAACAGTTCACGGAATCCTAAATACTTATAATTCAACTTTTTATTTTCGGCTTTTTGGTGAAACATTTCAAAATTTCAACGAATTAAAATCATTTAGAACAATTAAAAATGCTTCCACGTTGTATGCTCAACACTCTGCACTTTCTTCGTTGAAAGCAAAAAAGCAAAGTCGCCTCAATATTTTGTTTCGCTAGGTAAAATGTATTTTTATATGACAACCAGCAAATAAATAAATAAATATGTTAATTTACATATTTGCATGGCTTGTGTGTTGTACTTGACATTTGACAAGATTGAACGACGAAATACCAAAGGACTCCCCACACTCACACAAACGCACAACAGTCCGCTTGTGAAAATATTTCAAATATGCCAAATGCATATTTACGCTCCATATACTAGTAAATACCAGTAATAATGACGGAGAAATGTTGGCATTAAATAAAACGAGGCCAATAAATATCCTGTTACACACCTAATTGATGGAACGAGCAGTCACTCAACAAATCTGTGGTTAAAAGGAAACATTTGGTGAAGTAAAAAATTGCTATTTTGAGTAATCTTTTATTAAAGTTTTAGGCGCATATTTAATGAAAGTAGTAATGCATAATGAATCATATTTCTCAATAATAATTTGATTTTATATGAAAAATCTATGGAAATACCTTTTATTAAGAGAACATTTGAGAAAAAACTGATAATGGCGTTTATTGCACATTGACTGACTCACATTTAATGCACTTATATCGACTTAAGCTTTTGTTGCTATTCACAATGTAGTGGTTTCTGCACATACTTAGGCTTACTAAGAGTTTAGGAATTTTTAGCTAAATTCTAAATTTACAATAGTCGCTTCAGACGAAATTAGCGATTGTTGAAATATTGGCAATTTTGCAAAACATTGATTTAGAAAATTTGATATAACAACTTAAGGCAGGTTTCTACCTTGTGCGGCCGAGAAAACATGTTTTTTTGAAAAATTGTTGATGGGAAGGTTTTAAAGATAAACACTGGAAAATTTTTTCAGATGTAGGTATATGTTTATTGTACAAGTAAAAAAAGTTTCAAGATAAAATATGCAAAGGGGGGGAGGGGGCCATCGAGCAATGGCGGAAGGACTTTTTGACTCACGGAAGTCCTGCCGCTGTTTGAGATGACTTGAAACACAAAAATGAAATTGTTTCTTATTCTGTATCCTTTTGTCTATGGCAGAAACTAGGATTTAAAAAAAAAAATGAAAAATGAAGGAAATATGCGATTTTGACTAAAAAATTCAATTTTTACCTACTTTTTTCAATACAAATTTCTATTTTCAATGAGAAAAAATTATTATTTCTTGAAGATCCTAGTTCGTGCCATAGCTAAGACCTTGATAAATGACTGTGTTCACGTCGCTGCTCGCCGTCACCGCGCATCACCTAAACTATAAAATAAAGAACAAATAATTATACATAAATAATATGTAATATACAGTACATATCCTCTCCCATCTCGTTTACTTACCTCATTCCCATATACTTACCTTCTCCTATATACTTACCCTTATATACTTACCATCTGTGCATCTCCGCTATTCCTCATCCGCTATCCTCGCTCTTATACAGCCCTTGTATACTTTCCCTATGTACTCACCGACGGCATCCCTCGCTGTCCTAAACGGTGCTTGCGCGGCTGACGGCTAGACACTCATCATCCGACCACCGGCGTGAAGACAGCACGATCAACGATCACAAACATCCACCAACTTAAGCCAAACAATCAACACCACATCCGATATATATATATAGTACATTACACCATCAACAAACATTGTACACCACAAATCATTACATCGAATGCGAAACAATCCACTACATTTTGTAAACGACACATTGAATTCTACCTATTGTGAACATCGACACTATTTTGTACATACAATAGAACAATCACGAAATCACCTTGTACACCCACCAACATTGAAATAATATCGAAATACAAGTTTTATAACGTTTAAAACCCGATTGTGTTATTCGTCATTTAGTGCGCGGTCGCCGAATTCTCTGTGACGCGAATAGACTGTTTAAAATTTCGTAGCTATTGCTCAACTCGTGTGGCCTAAATCACTTCCGCCAGGTCAAAAAATGTAGTTTTGAGAAAAACGCGTTCAAAGTTTTGCTTCAGCAGGTCGGCGCGCCCGACACCGCTACCTGTTTCTATAAATTGCTTCCGTAATTCGAAAGATTTCAACTTCAAATTTTGGGAGCGTATTCTACAATCATGTATTAATCCAAAAATGCATGAAAAAAAAATTGGATTTTTTTAAACGCACAAGGTAGAAACCCCCCTTAAGTCAATGTAAGCTTTTAGAGAAGAACAAAAAAAAAAGAAGTGGAACTCTTATACAAACTTGGGCGAACAGTCAAGGGAACATGTTGGCATCCATAACGCAATTCTTCATTAACTCGACGCACACCCAACAGTTACGAATCCATCTAAAGCAACCGGAGTCAGAGCCGCTTGAACTCCTTGAAATTAATTGCGCTAATCGCGCGTCACACTATGGGCACTTAGGCGCACAGTTTTCACCGCCCTCGCGGCTGCAATTCCCCAGCTGACAAGGAGGCAACAGCATCTTTAATTGTCGACTTTGCCAGTGTGGGCGCTGCATGTTGGTTGCTCGGCAGCGCTACAAACCGCACATTTTCAGGCTTGCCGCATTCAGTACCCTCTTCCCTTCACTTCGCCATATCGCACCCTTGAAATTGTGCTCAAAATGCCTTCCGCCACTGTCACCATTACCTGAACTCATAAGCGAAACTGATGAATTTGTGAGTTCATATTTGCTTTACACCATACAATCGGCAACAAGTGGTGACTTAATTAGTCACGGAAAATTTCAATGATACGCTGAGAGAGATGTGGAGAATATTTACGGATTCAACAGTATAACATAACAGCGTGCGACAGCATTTTTCACACCGGGAAAAATCCATATGTGCGTGAAGGTTAGGTTAGGTTAGGTTGAGGTGGCTGCCTCTGTATGAGACACACTTAGGCCTCTTAATGGGCCCGTTGTGATACCACAGATTCCACCCGTTTGAAATGCGTATGCAACACTGTTTTTTCAACATGTGATACACCACACATTTCAAACGGATGGGGAAAGGGAGGGGAGCGGACCTACAGTTTAACGCCGAATCCGAACGGCGATGGGCAGTTTTTCTTTCACACTTGGAGGTTTTGCCATTGCCTGCCAAGAGCGCACTTGTGCGATTCTTGTAATTCTCATTCCCTTCATGTGGATAGCGACAGAAGTAGATGAGTGTTTTTTATTTCCAGCCCAAGCCAGGAATCGAACCCGGGGCGCTCGGTATGAGAAGCCAGCGCGCTACCCGCTGAGCTATCGAGGCCGACGGTGTGCGTGAAACCAGAGACCAAATATAGTAATACTGCGTACTTAGTTTTTCATTTCTACATCCTTTATCCTTTTAAAAGGACTTAAAAATTTTGAAGGGGATAAAAAATAAAAAATATATAAAAAATACTTAACTTCGTTAGAATATGGCGATATGTATATCAAATGAAAGAGGAAAGGCTCAAGAATTTTAATAAAATTAATTTTTAATCTATTTGTAAAAAAAGAATATGAAAAAGGTTCTTTGACAATTTTAATCCTTTATATCCTTGAAAATTTATATAGAATTTTCTTGAAAACTATTTTAAAACCCAAAATCTCCTTGATCGTGTCAAAATTTCATAGAGTTACATTTATATTTTTACATTCTCTAGTGCACCCTTCAGCGGATTATATTTTGGTCGTTAGCGTCCACCTCCAATTTCCAAGTTTCAATGCAATATTGTACCAAACCTATGTGTATGGTTAAGAATCAGTCTGATTATTCTCCATGACTATATATTAGAAAGGATTTAGATTAGATTAGGATTGCATTTACATGTCAGTAAGTAGTCGCAAAGAGTTTAAAATTTGGTGTGAATTATTCTGAAAACTGAAACTACTACATACTATGGTTTTAGTCACACAAGGATCTTAATTAATTGATATATCAGTGTTTATTTTGGTTCAGTTCGGTTTAAATGCCAGTTTAGAGAAGCCCACTCAAGCTAGAGTAACCATTGTGTTATCTTGATGTCGCTTAACACTAGAATGCCCGACAATCTGACATACCTAAAATGGTCATATGTAGTCATTTTGACTACATTTTTGTTTACTGACTTTTTTTTTAATTTTATTGCTTTTTAAGTAGCAAATATGAATAAATGCACACGAGATTAAACTAAAATAAGCATTTATTTTTTATTTTTTTATGGTTTACAAAGTAAATTCATTTAAATAAAATAGCGTACTTTACTCATCAATGGGATAAAATGGAATGCAATTTGGAATTTTTTAATGAATTTTATGAGTGAATTTTGTATTGAAAAACTTGGGAATTGTCACAGCCTACTATGATATTATTTTTTAAATGTTTGCAATTAAATATTTGAAATTTTCATATTTCGCAATTGAAGATGCATATTTGTCTAATCAGTAAGATTTGCTAAAAATTTTATATACTATAGGTAGTCAAAATGACTACTTTTGGGCATTTACAAATTTTGCAAAATTGGGGTAAACAATTTTTTTAATTTTTTTTATTTATTTATTCCATTTAGCTTTAAAAATTAATAAAAGTCACGTAAGATATTTTTTTAGAAAGCGATGCAACAAAAGTTATTTACAATGAAAGACCTCAATGTAGTCAAAATTACTACCTTGGGCATTCTGGTGTTAAAGGACCCATTTTGAACATAGTTCTAATGGATAAACTACTGTGGATTGATATCAGTGACAGCGAATTTACAGTCTTCCCTCCCTATCTGTCACAAACAGCTACGGCTGTGTTTAGTGGGCGTGCCATTGAATGTGGGCCAGATCGTTTAACCCTTTATCGGGCAATATGATATTTTAAACCAAAACGTTTTTTTTCCTATAGCTCCTATTTAATTAAAAATACACTTCTTTTTAAAAATTTTGTTACGGAATTTAGATCGTTTATTAAAAAAAATGTCCTTTGTTACAGAAATGCTACACACAGTATTTTACCGTTTAAAAGCTGAAAAATATATTTTGACTCAAACTTGGTAAAAACCCTTTATTTATATATTTACACACTTTATTTATAAAAAATTTGAATGTATTTCGCAATTTCCAAACAATTTTTTTTTGCAAATCAAACACTTTTTGCGTTGTTAGACAACTTTGTGCACTAAACTTTTGGCGCGAAAAAAGTAAACAAACATTATACTGTGTTCACACAACTGTTTGCTTTCACATGAAGCAAAGTTTGTGTCGGTTGTGTTACAATACCCAGCATCACATCTAACAATAATAGTGGATTTCAGTTCATTTTTGGGGTTTGTAACATTACTGACACAAAGGGTTGAGTTTCTAGGAAAATTTTGATTGAAATTCTACCGAAATTGTTTAATGGAGCAAGAAAACTTTTGATTTAAAGTGCATATTCATAGCAGACATTTTATGTCCAGAAACAATACGTACGCAACAAAAGCTGAGACTTTTCGTATTGGGTAAATATATTTGTGTAAGTAAAATGGGGCGAGAACGCTCTCAGCAGTTCTTGAAAATTATTTCAATGTGCCGAGTTTTCCACTTTTCCACTCAATGAATGAAATCCAAGCCATAAACATTCAATTTAGCAAATCAGAGTGGAGCAAATGTTTGTCTGGGTAAATAAGATGAATTTTTATTGGAATTGCTATTGGTACAAGTGTGAATGCGAGCGTGGTTACATAAATCTAGCGCGTGTGCGTATGTGAGTGTGTGGATGTGTGGCCTGAAAGCTTCATTTAATCAGTCAATTGAATTGGTAAATAAATGTGCGAAAATGTCCATGGTTTCTTATGAACTCGACAACAAACGCAAACAAACACACTCACACACACGTCCAACTTGAAGGAAGCACACACACACACACACACACACACACTTGCACACTGCGAACACACGAGCGAAGCGAACGTTGACAGAATGCTCTTAAATGTTGTGCGACTATCTGGGAAAGAATGGATTGTTTTTAAATAAAATATTATCATTCATGTCGTCTGAAACAACAAACAAGCGCCACAGATAAAGCGACAGACGAATGAACGGCCAAGGGGGCCGACATTGTTGCAGCGGCCGCGGCGGCGACAGCAGCTGCAGTCGAAGTTGCACAACTTTGTTGATGTTATTGATAGGAATTCGAAAAGTGGTAACGGAGCTGAATACAACAACAACAATAAATACTCGCAATATATCTGCTAGCAAATAGAAAGCAGGCGCAAACATGGCGCACATGTGGGGCGCACAGCGGACGCGACACAGTTTTGCTGCTCTGCCAGGAAGAAATAGTATACAACTTTAAGTGGGCGAGCGGCGAAATGGAGCAAAGCAATGCAACGAATACTGCTGCTGAGGCTGGGGTGGGTGTGTTGTGGGCTCTGGCATTGGGTGAGTCTGGCGGAAGCGGGTGAGAAAAAGGAGTTGAAGCAGTCAATTGAAAGAAATAGATACGATGCGATTAAATCAGCGGAAGCAAGACACACGGAAGCATACATACGTACATACATTCATTCATACGCACACACATACATACATAAAAAATACACACACGTGAAGAAACATTAGAACGCGAGTTTTCCAGTTAACAGTGTTTACACTGCGGATGTATGAGCTATTCTGGATTCCTTCATTCACTGCTTCATTGATATAATTTCTTCGATTTTATTTATTGTCCTGCTGCTCCAGGAACATCTGGGAATTACAAAAATGTCATAAATCGTTTCTTATGATTTCCGTAAGTAGCTAACTAACGTCGAGTAATGTTAGCACAGATTTTGTAATAAGATATACAAAAATTTTGAAGAATAAAAACCTTGAGAAATAAAGTTTTTTGGCAGATCCTCTTTAATTTTAACCTCCCCATTACATCTTTGAAAGCAAGGTATGTGGCATTGCCATTTGAGACTAGCACTGACAGGGCACACTATAATAATTGTCCGTATGCGGAAGTCGATTCCAGTATTTTATCGACTATCTTTGACATTTTTTTTATAGTAACAGAAGAACACACCATGAGCGGTAACATTGAATGGTCTCTGAAACTTGAATGGATAATATGGGGGTGGTTTTGCGCAGCTCCTCACTTCCCGAGGATACCCAGTGATCCTTGTGTAGAGTTTTAAATTCATGTGAAATGATTCAAAAGTATCCGCGGAGACGAATTACGTGTCCCACTATGGCTAGATGGGCCTTGCGGTCGTCCATTGTCGTTGGACTTCGTTGGGACTTTTCTGTTCACCGCGCAAAAACCTGTTGTACGCCTTTACACCCCGAGTGACATGTCTGTTACTCGTAACATTTTTCCTAAGCGACATAAACAGAGTAAGAAATCCATACTTAAATTTAATTGACAGTTTCATTGCGATCCGAATTCTGCACAGTTCCATTGAAATGTCTTTACATTTTCTCAATAAAACGTGACTGCATTTTAACTTGATAAAAAGTTTCAATATATATTAATTACTTTTTTATTTATCGCCGTACTTGTCTGAAAAATTGTTTTCGGTTGATTTTCCTTCACTTCTTTGGTTGTTTTTCGCACTTTGTTTTCTCATTAAAATTTGACTGTGGTCCTTCCATTTTTTTTATTCGTTTTACAAATCATCTTCTTGTTCTATAGCTTTTCGCTTTTCTTGTTTTGTTCTTCTTGCTCTCCGTTGTCAATTCACTTTTTCTTAGACTAACAAGTTTTCTTTATCTTAACCCATCACAGACTCTTTTTCCGGTCCATTAATTTCATTACTATTCAATACAAAATTATCTCAATTCTTGTTTTGTTTTTGGCTGTAATTACTATTACTATTTGTTTTGATTCCTTCGATATTTCAAACCTTTTATGCCTTTCAAACCTTATTCAATCTTCTGTCGCTTCCACAGCTGGCAGTTGCACTACAAATTACTCTGAGGACTTTAAGTCGTCGCAACTGTGACTGCACAACAAAATTATTTTCAATTCAGCTCGAGTGCCGTCAGTGCAGCACCCAGTGTTGCGTTGCGCCGTGCAGTGCCGCCGGCGCCAGTTGCCAGCTGCAGCGCGAGGAACAGCGCGCAACGCTACTTGTGCGTTTCGATTTCATTTGAAATAACAATCGAATTGAAATTTATTGCTACTTTGCGCTCTGAAACTCGATGTCGAATGTACCATCGATTTCATTTCGCTATTGATTTGCCACCAGCGCCACCGCCACTGATGTTGTCGCATGCGACGTATCGATGCAATTAAATTCCCGACTAAAACACTAACCAAGCGATAACAGTGGCACTTCGATCGTCGGTACAACACACTATTTAAAACCCTTAAAATATAATTTTGAATTCATTCATTCCGTTGGCTGCATGCTTTAAAGAATTTAAGATGATTTCAACGATACTCAAAATCGTCAACTCATCCCTGAATTAATCCTTAATTCATGTGGGTGAGTAAGTTGTTTGTTGTATGAATCTAAAGAGAAATTTGATTGTCCTACACGCATAGTATGAATAATTAGATCGAGACCGACTGCAGCACTCTTATATGTTAATATTTTACTATGCATATTCATAAATTTGTTAAATCGGCCCTAGCGTAAACTATGACCCCTGACAACGACAACTTAATCAAATTTCATACACACACACACACACACTACAAAGTGCTGCAAATGAGGCTTTAAGCGCATGGAAATGTGAACAAACACGACTACAGCACAAGCAACATTTTGATGAAAGAATTGCTCGACAGGGCAGCAGAGGGGAGTGTGCTGGGGGCGCCGGCGCAGGGCGCAACAGCATCAGCAGCAAACAAACAGCAATCACAAATGACCAAAACGAAAAATTTCGCGACGCGCTTAGCGTCACTCAAGCGAAGGCTGCCATGACGCGTGTGAAGTGGGGCAGAGGCTGACAGACGCAGCCTGCATGGTCAGTGCCCATTTAGCTCGCTTCAACCTAATTTATGCAACATTATGCTATGAAAATATTTTTGCACAGCGCTGCGAAGTATGGCACAAAATACGCTAAAGATGTGTGACAGCGACATATGTATGTATGTCTGTCGCTATGGGCGCAAATACAAACAAAATCTAACGCTAACACATTGCTCGCGTACGCACGTTTCAACTATGTGTACACAACAATGTGTGCTGTTGGCCTGTGAGAAAAGCACTGACTAAACGCATGGAATTTATTTGAGGAAAGTCTTTACTCGATTTTAGGAGCGATTAAAAGTAAAGAAATTAAATATGAACTCGTTGCTTCAAAGTTTAATCCAAGAAGGATCTGTATATTTTTTATGCGCAAAGGACCTGCTTTGTCGAATCGGCGATAACATCATTCAATGTTATGATGAAAAACATTTAAACAAACTCGAGTTCAAAATTCTTCAATGCTCCTTAACCCTTCCGGCCCCTAATTTTAGCCTGTGTCTCGATATTACTTTTTGGTATTTAAATCATGAAACATTTGCCTAAGAAGAGTGCACACGACATTTGAAGACGCCACGCCTCTTTGTTAGAGTTCTAGAGCTAGTTTACTTTTGAACAAGTTTAGCTTAAAACGGGTTAAAAAATTTTGAATCAATATTTTTTAATTACAGAAAAATTATTTAATATTTATGGAAAAATACAAAATTATCACTTTTTGATTTTATTTAACCATTATTAAAGAAACAGGGTTTTGATCAAACGCGCCCAATTCGTTTACTTCAATTAGAACACAAACTTTTGCTGACATCGCTGCAAATGATTGGAAATTATTTTGGGGACAACAGTAAAATGTTTCTAATTTGCTTTGAATACACTTCTAAAAATATTAATTTGTTGGTGCCAACTTAAATTAAGTCCATAAATCTATCGCAGCTTTTGCTATAAGATGACAAATAGGTGAAGTTGCTCTCAGACAACTTTGGGGTCGAAATGGTTAAACAGCACGCGGAAGTTTTAACCAAAAACAAAAAACTCATTGCGAACATTTTGTTCTGCTCCGGTTTCAGCCATACTTGTCTTGCAGGGCCTATGGCACTATATAACAACGTATGTATGTTAGTATTTTTGTATGCATGGGTGGTCATGTTCTCGTTTGATAACACCGTGCAACAAAAATAAAAAAAAGTTTTCACACCGGAAAAAATCCATCTGTGCGTGAAACTAGAGACCAAATATAGTAATACTGCGTACTCAGTTTTTTATTTCTACATCCTTTGTCCTTTTAAAAGGACTTCAAAATTTTGAAGGGCATAAAAAATAAAAAAAATATAAAAAATACTTAACTTCGTTAGAATATGGCGATATGTATATTAAATGAAACAGGAAAAGCTCAAGAGTTTAAATAAAATTGATTTTTTATCTATTTGTAAAAAAAGGATATGAAAAAAGTCCGTTGAAAATTTTAATCCTTTATATCCTTGAAACTTTATATCGAAATTTTTTGAAAAGTAAGTATGTTAAAACCCAAAATCTCATTGATCACGTTCATTATTCTCGCTTCATTGATTTTGTATCTTTTTATTATTTAAAATACTGATACTCAAATACGTGGGCAGTCCGATAAGTACTTAGCCCCAACGCCCGATGGTGCCACTATCGTAAGAGAAATTTACCATCGTGTAGTACATCCTCGTAGACGGCTACTGTCAAAATTTCAGCCATATTGGATTTGTAGTTTTGTTTTGACCGCGTGTGGAAACGAACGTGTCCGCGGATTTTAGAAAAATGGAAAAAGAGCAATATCGGTCGGTGATTCGCCAAATTGGTCGCATTAGGCTACGAACAGCTGCCCCATCCGCCGTATTCTCCAGATTTGGCCCCGTGCGACTTCTTTTTGTTTCCAAACTTGAAAAAGTCACTCGCCGGGCAGAAATTTGAGTCGAATGAGGAGGTTAACGCCGCCACGGAGGCCTCTAGAAAACGTATTTTTCAGACGGGTTAAAGAAGTTGGAGCATCGCTGGGGCAAGTGTATCGAGTTGAAAGGAGACTACGTTGAGAAATAAATCACCACTTTTCCAAAATTTTCGTTTTCCTTTTGTAGGCTAAGTACTTATCGGACCACCCACGTAAATTAGATTTTTTGACTTCATAAGACTTGCAGCTTCCGCCTTTTTTTTAATAACTTCGAACCAATAAAGATAGAATAATGAAATTTTGACACGTGATCAGGGAGATTTGGGGATTTAACATATTTACTTTTCAAGAAAATTCTATGTCAATTTTCAAGGATATAAAGGATTAAAATTTTTGAAGGACCTTTTTCATATCCTTTTTTTTACAAATAGATAAAAAAATCAGTTTTATTTAAATTCTTGAGCCTTTCCTCTTTCATTTGACATACATATCGCCATATTATAACGAAGTTAAGTATTTTTTATATGTTTTTTATTTTTTATGGCCTTCAAAATTTTGAAATCCTTTTAAAAGGACAAAGGATGTAGAAATGAAAAACTGAGTACGCAGTATTACCATATTTGGTCTTGAGTTTCACGCACATATGGATTTTTCCCGGTGTGGATAATGCTGTTGCTCGGTGTAATAGATTCGCATTTGATGTGTCGCGAAGTCCGCTGACCGTCGGCTGCAGCGCGCGGTTTCATTGCGCTAAAATTGCGGTGAGTGGCGAGTGCGGTTGGTGCGGGGGAGGAGCGAAAATGTGGCTGATATTAGACACACTGCGCCGGGATTGCACAAGCAATGTGGCTATTGGCAGAAGATCAACGACATTTAATTGATTCGCAAACACACTGGACTCGCCAGCCACTCACACATGCGTCCATTGCAATGGACTCGCACACATACACATTTACTTTACTTATAAAACCGCACAAAAGTGTAGGCGAAGAACCTGAAAGCATAGAAAATGCAAAGAATTTCATTTGCGTTGCGCATGAAATCAAAATGGAAATTACATTTTCTTTTATTCGATTTGGTGTCAGCCGTAAGCGAGTTTTGTCCTTTTCCCTTTTAATGGCATTTTTGTGTATGATACTAATAACAGACGAGCACACACTTTTGTACGTATTAAGTAGTGCCGGAAAAATAATACGTAGGCCGGCAAAAATTCCCATCGCAAATATTCGACATTAATTCAAGTATGTGTTGGCGCGCCGGCCGTCGAGCCCCAAAGGAATTTCCAATTTCAGCCATTCCGGGCGCGCCGTCCGCCCATTCCGCCACTCGTACGTTGCGGCGTATTGAAAAGTTTTCGCCCAAAACAGAAACTGTTTTTGTTGCGTCGAGGCAGTGCTGCGCTTCTGTGTGTGTGTGTGTGTGTGTGTGTATTTTAATTTATTTGCCTTGTGTTGGCGGTGCGCTCGCATGCGGTAGCACATCGCTTCATATGGCAGCGCGCTGCACTCAATTTGCAACAGTTGCACAGCCACTAACTCACAACAATGTGCTTATGCATGCGCAACTTGGCTTTGTGCGTGCGTGTGTTTGTGTGTGTGTGTCATATTTAAACAATTTAAGTGCACTTTAGTTTTGTTTAAATTGAAATTTATTGTCATTCATGCGGTATCATTTCTTTGCTCGTTTGCGTGCGTGCACAAACAAAATGCAATAGTTTCGGAAGCGCCACTTCGACAGTGGTGCACGAATATTCCAAAATTAAAGCACGACTATGTTGATATTGAGTGAGTACTTAAATTTCTAAAACATCTAAAAGAAGCGTTTGATTACCTAATAGAAAATTCCTCTTGTCTAAGACCGGCCCATCAAAAGTGTTTGAATACAGGAATTTTTCAAGTGCTTCGATTGGCTGGCCAGGCTTTCGGTTTGTTTCAAAAAACCAAAAAAGCTGGATGGTTCGGTTCAGAGTTAGATAAAAGAAAGTTAATCAAAATTTCAATTTTAAAAATTAAATATCTCGACAATTGAGTGAGATATAAACACTTTTTCTTTTCCCACATACTATGTTAACAAAAAGCGATTCAAAAACAATGCTGATTTAAATAGAGCTTTGGATGGCTGCCAGAAGGTAGTCATCTGAAGGCTGGGCTCTGAAGGAAGAAATTATGGTCACTTGACTTGAGTTTACCGGGGTTACAGGTGCTGGTGAAAAGGTCTATTTTGTAGGTCTAGCTTACGACATCAGCTTCACTATATTTTTCTTTCATTGTAACTAAGTATATGATTGTAATCTACGGTATCACATCTTTAACTTGAGAATAGATAACAAGCATAGCTGTAAGACAGCTATCTAATCTAAATCTAAACAATTAAGAGATATTTCTATAGATATACAGACAGAATTAAATTTTGTCACACCTCTCCTAGCACAAATTATGCTGCCGATGAAAAACAAATTCTGCTGTCGAAGAGTTATTGCCGGAATATTGTAGCTCCGAAAAACAGGGCTTATGAATGAAACCGCAAATGAAATCGTTTAAATCGCAAGTAACCGCAGAGTGGGAAGTATGCAAAACGTAAAAATCTCAACATAAAAATGCATACCTTGTTGTGCTTGATTCCTAGTCACGAAAGCAGATTTTTAGCTCTTACGAAAAGAAAACGAAAAAGATTTCGCGAAATGTGCTTTGTCTTTCGGATTATGAATTTAGAATAGAATACAGATTTCATGTGTTACTTGACTGACGCAATTTCAATAAACATGAACCACGCAATGGTGCAGGCTTTGCAAAATTATATATTCGATCATAATCGAAAGGTAATGCATACAAAGTTGGTTTCGTAGCATAAATAGGTATTTATTTTATTTATTTATTTTTATTTTATTTATTTATTTTGAATATTAATAACATTAGATGCAGTAAGAACTAAGTCTTTTAATTGCCAGATTGAATCAAAGATTGAATTAAATTTCCAGATTGAATTAAATTTCTCCAATTAAACTTAAAACTATCAATAACAAAATTAAATTAAATAATAAACTTAAAACTATCAATTACAAAATTAAATTAAATGATAACAAAGTTGCTTAATATATATAACATAAATATTATAGATAATATACATATAATAGAATCTTGGATATAAAGGAGAAAAAAGATAGGAAAGTACTGAAGGAGGAAAAGTAGAGGTTAAATGGGAATAAAGAAGAAGAGGTGCGCCTTGCAATCATCACTAGAGCATCCTTTAGCACTCTGCAATCAGAGTGCTCTAAAATACTCATAAAGTTTCGATTTATTATTTAGGTAGGATTTACTAGAGCGCAGAGGACAGTTAACAATAATCAGTTTAACAATCTAAACAAAATACATAAAAGTTTCATATGTGTAGTTTTAAAAATATGGGCAATAAAAAGCAACGAACTTCGGCAAAGGATATAATTTTGTACAAATAGCTGCACAATCGAAGCAACTCTTCATGGCGCGCAATGTTGAAAGTTGAAAGTTCGATGATATAAAAAGTATGGGCAAATATGAACAATGCCAAGGTTAAAAGAAAAGCTAGATGTGGCAGAAAATCGGGTTTCGAAAAATTTAGAAAAATGTGTTAAGAGTTTGCAAGAGAGATCCAAACCTTGCTGAACGTGTTGATACGACTACAAATAAAATATCAGCATCAATCGGAGCGTCTTAGGTGCAAAAAGATCCGAATAAAGAGTTATTAAGGAGCAGAGCAAATGCCACGCTTGAAAGTGGTATAGTGACTTTTCGACAAAAATTGATTGTAGTATCAGGGATGACGGAACAAATGGTTTTTTTGATTTCAGTCAAATACCCTGTTTGGAGTTTTATATTGCGGGAAGAAAGATAAAAAACTCAAAAGCATTAATATATCGAAAGAAATATTTAGTTTTCCAGGCAATGTGCTTGTGGGGTTTAGAAAGTGAAGAATTCATTTCTAAAGCGGCGCGATTCCGTTATTATGGCAATGTTATGTAAAATAAGGCTAAGTGAAGTGAATTCTGCCCTTTATTAAGAACTATAATATGCCTCTGATGTTATGGGTGACTTGGCAACAAACTACTATTGCAAACAACCGCAACACTTAACGCAACATATTTGGTCAAAGAGGGCAACTCTTCGAATTACCCGAAGCATCGACTGTTTGAATGAAATTCGAGCCGTATGAAATCGAAATTAAAGAAATCAAAAGACACGGTTTCAAACATAACTCAGTTTCGCAGTATGTGGCGAAAATAGGATAAATCTAGCAACGAAAGAGATGTCCAGGGTCTGATGAAGGATGTTAGCTTCAAAGTGTGTTTTTTGGTGTGAAAAATAATTCTAATAATTTGGGTATTTTATAGCTTAACAAGGTTCTCATAAAGTTTCAATAAGAATTTTCACATTTGAGTTAATTTGTTTGTCACTTCATGCCTGCCAGATTTCCACTAAAGCAGTTCTTATATTAATGTGTGTCGACGAAAGTGTTGAGCAGTATTTTGTTAATTTAGCTAAAGAGGTCAGAGAGGGTTTGACGAAAAGTAGGGAGGTATTATCATTCTCACTTTTCATCTTTTAGTCCTCAATATTACAATATTGACAATATTGCATTCAAAAACTCTTTGTGAACCTTTTTTTAAATTCTATTTATAGTGCCACAAGCGACTAACTAAGAAAACTATAACAAATTACAAATTCATTAGAAAAAGTCAAAGGAAAAACCAAAGCGTTGAAAGAATACAAATGAATGCTAAGAGCCATGAGGTGTTCTGACATTTAAATATTTCCTTCCTCATACACCACGATTAAGTCCTCCTTGACCACTTTCTACTCGTATTACAATCCAATGATCGATTTAGTTTGCAGAATAGCGTCAATTGTTGATTCATTTGATTCTTGATGAGACAGTGCTAAGATATCCTGGATATTTCTTGCATTTATGTATACACCACAGTCGGCCGAGCAACGTGTCATGCAACGTGTCGTGCAATTTATGCAAGTTTTCTTCTGCTGCACCCACTGTTTCTTTCGGCAGTTTCAGTTATTTTCGTTTCTTGCGTTACTCCTCCAGCGATACTGGCTCCACTGCTTATGAATAGTTTCGCTCCAACGTGTTTACGTGTGCATATTCATGCATACATTTATATACATACATGCAAATATTTATGTGTGGCTTTGTGTGTAACATAGGTGCATGCATCTGCGGGAAGGCGTAATGTGTCCCTGTGTGCGTGTGTGCAGAGCATTTGGATAAAGCATTTAATTGTGTTTTGTTGAAATTTGCTTGGCTGCTGTCAATGTCCTGTTTTTCATTTCCTTGAATTCACCCAGTCGAGCGACCTTTTCTCGGCCCACATTTTCTTGGCACAACTGCATTCGAACTGCCTGCGTCGATGTGCAGCAGGACAGAGGGTGGTGGCAAGCTTTTTCATTTGCAAGTTTCCTTGCATGTTGCGGCGCTGAGCTGTTGTCGGCGCTGCTGTCGTTGTGGTTATAGTATTTGTGCAAATAAATTTCACAAAACATTTTATGGCTAAAAGAAGTTGTAGATATGTCATTTTCTGAGCAGAGCAGCAAATAATATTCTAAAACGTTCGAGAGGCTGCCGCAGCAACAGGAAAGAACCGACCAACACTTGTGCGATGATGAATTTGAAGGCATTTTTCTCCGTTTTGCAACAAATTTTAATTTGCTCAATGTGCAATTTGCCGTAAGCTGTCTGGTTCACTGGCAGGAATTTAATAATAATGGACGATCTGCATGCTCGATTTCACGTGCAATCATTTCGAGCGATTGCAGTCGGTTGCTGTCTGTGTGCTTGAGTTGCCATCGAGTATCAGAGGCTGTGAGCGCAATTTGAGCAATTCACTAATTGTTCACGCAAAAATTTACCGGAAACGGAAATTGAAGAATTTAAAGTGCTGACCGCCAGCATGCCAGCGCTCTTGCGAGTTTCGGCATCGATACTCGGACATTTTCGTTAATTGCTGTTTGCACCCAGCGGTGAGCAAAATACGTGCGATAGCCGGTGGGGGCGGGCCGCTGATCGGAGTAAAGCAAACCGCACGAACGCATACAAACAAACGAGGGCAAACGCGCAAATACGACGCAAATACGGCGATCGAAATCATTAGCAGCGCTTTTGGTCGGCCGCAGCCGTGCAAAGTGCCAGCAGAACCACGCGGCGGTGGGTCACTTTTCCAATGCACGAGAGCTGTCGAGGGGCAATGGAAGGCGCGCGGATTTTGTTTCCACACACACACACACACACACATACATGTAGACTTTTCGGACGACCGCGCACAGTGCAGTTGTTTGTGCGTGTATGCGTTAAGCCACGTCAACAAAAGTGCAGGTATCGTTGCCATTTGCCGTTTCCCGTCTGTTGTATAGCAATTAGCGCCATGGCGCTGACACAGCAGTGGCCATTTAAATATTTCGTCGGATTTCAGTGCAACCCACACACACACACACACATACAGTCTAAAATGGAAGTAAAAGTGACAGCAATTTTATTGAAAGTGTTTATTTTCATTTAATTTGTTATTTTTGTTTCAACTTTTATTGACACCGCATTAAGCATTCGATTAAATTGTCCAACAGTGCATGAACTTTCACGACAGTTTAACAGCTCGGCAATGTGTCGCTTTAGCAGCAAATGAAACATGAAAAAATAAGTGAAAGATGAAATTTTAAAACTGTGCATATTTCTCCCAATTGAAAGATTAATAATTTATTTAAAATCTCAATTACTTGTCACGTTAGCGGACGTTAGTGCTATGGAATTCATTGCCACAGTGATGAAAGATTACAAAAATACTATAGCATTAAACTTTTTAGGTCAATTATTATTTCTGTATTTAGAGGTTAACTTAAATTCAAATAATTTAATTTGTTAAAATCATTCATTGCATAAAATGGATACATTATGATATTCTGACTACAAGTACAAAATGTGTCTAATCAGATATCGGATATCTCTTTTATAGCTCACAGCCATTTTTACTGTCAGCAAACTTGTAAAAATAGTTTTTTAGTTATAGTTAGTTTCATCAATGACTAGCCGCATAGGAAATTAAACTTTCTAAGATCCAAATAGTAAAATTTGTACTGCAATCGAAGATAATAACACTTAAATAGTTGCCTAAATACTACATCTTCATATCTATACAGGCATCTATCGGCCAGTTCTGCTAGTGACTCCGTGAATCTCTTGGCCTAATTTGCCTTCCCTCATTCTGTTTCAATACCCAAGTTTAGCAGAAATTAAATTTCGCTGCCTTATTCCTCTCTTTACACGACATTCATACTGATATTGTTAGACTGAAACCAGTGTTGGCCCAATGTTAATCTGATTAACGACTACAAATTAATGATTAAAAATACTCAATCAACAGCAAACCTCCCTCATGCCCATTTCACAGTCTCTACTTTCATGGACCATGTATTTACTTTGTAAAAACTGGGGTGTGGGGGCTAACTTTGCGTTAGTTTAGCTATTCTCTTTCCCTCACTGTAGTAATATAGAGTGTTTTTTTTAGAGGTTTGTTTTTCGAATAGAGATAAAACATCGTTCGTCATCGTTTTCGCACTACGTTTACTCTATGTGATAATACGCATCCGCAGAGACGTCGAACAGTGCGCACCGAAGAAACAATTGCCGCTGTAGAGCAAAATGTTGAAGAGGACCCGAATGAATCGATTCGCCACCGTGCACCGGTATAGAGCCATGATAACCGACTATTTTGTTCCCGAATTGGATGGCATGAATGTGGATGAGTTGTGGTTCCAACAAGACGGCGCTACATGCCACACAGCGCACGTCACAATCGATTTATTGAAGGAAACATTCGATGAGCGCATAATTTCGCGGAATGGACCTGTCAATTGGCCACCAAGATCGTGTGATTTGACACCATTGGATTATTTTCTTTGGGGATATGTGAAGTCGCTCGTCTACGCCAACAAACCAGAAACGTTAGGGGACTTGGAAGCCAACATTCGTGGCGTTATTGCCGACATACGGCCCCAAATGCTCGAAAAAGTGGTTGAAAATTGGACCTGTAGAATTGGCTTTATTCGAGCCAGCCGCGGCGGCCACATGCCCGAAATCATATATAAACATTAATGGCATAAAATTATCCTTCCAATAAAGCCAAATTGACGGACATTAAAACGATTTTCTTGTGTTTTATTTCAATTCGAAGTTCTATACCTCTAAAAAAAACACCCGATACTTATACTACTAGAGAGGTGACGCAAAATATCTGATGACTTATTGTCCGAACACATAGACGACGGCACCGACACGACTGCATTTGTCAAAATATAGAATCAGAATCAAACGTTCGTATGAAGACGATAATTTTGACGACTGCATTGCTACACGACCACCGACCGCAGTTATCGCTGTCGCCAAACATAGCGTTATTCTCTATTTTGTAGGCGTTTAATGCTTAAAAACAGATATTTTTAATGGTATTTTTCTTACTTTTTCGGTGTGCTTTGAAAAACATTTACAAAGTTATTATTTCAGTTAAAATTTAGTATTTCTAAAAATTATTACACATTGTCACTTGTTTTAAATTGATTGTAGAGCGATAAAATGAATATAGAAGAATAATAAAGAAAGTGCGCAAGCACTCTAAAATTCGTGTTTAGGAGCTCAGAAGTATGAAACCGATGATGTTGCTGCCGTTTTCATTGTAATCAAGTAGTATAGACTACACGGCGACACCATCTTGAAGTTGTGTGGCCGTGTCGCTATCGTCGATATCGAACACATTCGGGCCATAAATTGAAAAAAAATTCATAACTACTCTTTTTTTTAACTTGAACATTAGGAAATCAGAAATGTGAAGATCAAAGGATGTTAAATTAAATTTTTTTTTCAAATAAGAATTAAGTCTATTTGAAGGTTAGAAATGCTTGTTTTTGAGTTTTTTAATAACTAAAATAATAATAATTATTAATTATAAATTATTCAAAAATGTATGGCATTATTTTCTATTATTATCTTTTACGTAGAATTGTCAACAGTGATGGATGTATTAGTTTTTAATCGAGTAAATCAATTAATGATTAGTACCGTCATTAATCTTGATTAAGATTACTTTTTTAATCATGATTATTGTTATCATGATTAGTTTAATCTGATCGAAATTAATCAAATTAATCATTGATTACAAAATTAATTGATTAATGCCAACGCTGGCTGAAACCTTCGTTGCGAATAGATTCTGAGGTATCTCCAACTTCTTTAAAAAGTTGCCTTTTGAATATTGTCTTCAGTTCAATATTCGATGGGGCGTCATTTCAGCATTCCAGTTAAGTGAGTTAATGAGTTTTGTATAAACAATCCATTTCTGGGTAATCAAGCCGTTGGCATTAAACCACAGATACCAATACCACAGATACACATGTGATTTCAAATATTTATAGGATGTGAAATGGGAAATTGCATTTGCCACGTAACAATCTAATATGTGCATTCACTCATAGTGTTGGCCAATATTTCGACACTTTTCTTTAAAACCGAAAGCGCAAAGTCATTGTTGATATTTAATTTTACGTTTTATGGGGAAAAAAATGCGCCGTTTTTAATGCTTCCACGCAGTGTCAACAGCACGCAGCCACGCTTGATGCGACCACATGATGCGCGAAAAGCAAGCGGCATTTCACTTAACAACAACGTCATTGCCACTACCACTGCTGCTGCCACCAGTGGCAATAAAATGTTAATTACTTAACGACTTGAAAGCAGTCGGGCGAACAATTCGTACCCGAAGCAACAATTCGCTGTTCGCTGCACAAAGAAAACGCAAAAAGATTTCAATTTGTAAACGACGGTGACGGGAAAATGATGGAAATGCAACTTGCAGACACACGAGCAAATGCACAGTGTATGTGTGCATAAACTCACACACACAGATTGGAAGAAAGTACTTGAAGCGATTGCAAGGGAGAAAGAGAAAAATCCGCAACAAAGTAAATGAGAAGCGAGTATTTTCGCAATTAACATTTGTATGGCTTTTATCCGCTTTTTGCGGGTCGGTGTTTTTCCACCAGTCGCCGCCACACAGCAAATAAATACATATACAAATAAATGCATATACAGATAAACGCACGCGAAAACATGCCTTGAGACTGACAGCCAGAATGAATAAAATAAAGAAGCCGCACAGTCAACATAAACACTGAACGCAGCCGAACGCAGAATCGATCAATTGGCAATCGTTTTCCCTTCGCTCTGCGCCACTGCCGGCAATAATAACAACAACAGTGAAATTAAAAATACATTCCATCACATTACCGAAACATTTAGCCATTTAAAAAAAAGAAATCAGCGCGGGACGCGGGTGGTCGCGTCCCTGTTGGTGCAGCGAACATAAAATTCCACTCACATTGCGAATAAATGTTAAGATATGAAAGCGCCGCACCTGCTGGCTCATTCCTACCTCTGAAAGTGTGTCATTTGAGCGAGAAGTGGGCGCCCGGATTTGCTGCTGGCACTCACAGTTCAAGAGGCACCCAACTAGTTTTTCAGCAGTTTTCATCCTTTCAGTGCACTCGCTTGGGGCTGCTCACGATTGGTGGATATTTCAGTTATGACAGGGTGGGTCACACAGTCAACTTTGCCATTCCACCGAGCTTTAACACAGCCATTTTGTGGTATGATTCAATATGTTCATCCAATGTGATGATTACATTTTTGGACTTTTTGTTAGTCTCCTGTTTTATTGTCAAATAATGATTGCAGTCACCATCACAGTACTGTTGACCCTGTTTCTGATAAACATTAGAACACGGCAGTCTCGGAATTAAAAATTGATAAGAATCGATAAATTCGATTTGTTGAAATAAATTAAAATTGATGGCAGCCGCCGTGGCTCAGTTGATTAGTGCGTTGGACCGCGAGGCGAAGGCAGCAACCTCAGGTTCAAATACTGCCTGTAATAACACCTAAAAAAAAAATACCGGGAAAACTCGTTTTCTCTTTCGGTGGCTGCCCTCTCAGCTGGAAATGGCAAACCTCTGAGAGTAAAAATTGCTTATGAAAAAGCTCCCAACCTGCCGTTCGGAACCGGCATAAAACTGTAGGTCCCTTCCACCCGCGTATAAATTCACACGCACAAGACGGGTGGTTGCGGGAAGTTAGGCCTTAGTGTCGCGTAAGCGGGCTGTCGTGCCAGTCAGTTATTATTATTAATTAATTATTAAATTAAAATTGATATGAAAGATCTCTCAGAGAATTTAAGTAGTGCTGCTTTACTATTTAACAAATTTTCAACACATACATTTTCACGCATTTCATCTTTCGATTCTGCTCATTGCGAACTACTTTGCAAACAAATTATCCAGTTTTTAGTAGATACTTTTTTTTTTCAAATGGCTGTCTAAAAAAGCAAATGGCTTCAAATATCCATTCAGCTCGCAGTCCCTGTGACTGCTAAATGGGCTTTGCAGCACTTAATCAGCACCCGGCCATGAGAATTTCACATTTCCGCAACAAACACGAGCCGGAGCTTAGACGGAGAAGAAGAAGAAGCGGCAGCTGAAAAATGCCAACGCAAACACTGGTCGGAAGGGGCTCACAACTGAAGAGCAAAAGGCACTTGCAAATGCGACGAGAGAGCATACGAACATTTGTGTGCCAGAAGTGATTAAATGCACGTAATTAGCCATTTTTGGGTTACTTTTTTCATTTTCACTGGGCCCGCCGCCGGGCTAATAGTGCCCAGCGGCACGAGAGGGGGCGAGCTTCCTCTGCGCTGCTGAGCAGTGGAAACGAGCGCGCGGTGCAACTTCAAGCCAACCGGGCACTCAGAATGGTTTGGTTGGTTGGCTTCCAACTGGGAGGGAATGAAATGCGATTTTAAACGGATGAACGTTTTCGGGTAATTTGTCTGTGTTTGTTGTTTGTTACGCTAAATTTTTAATACGTCTAAATGTCTCGCTGCGAGAGTGTTTGCGTTCCGCACTAGAAGCACATAACAACAACGACAACAGCTGCGAGTGCAAGACGAACCCACAATTTGGGATTAAATCCGAATTTGTTGATGAACATTTTGTTGGTGTATTTTCGGTGCCCAACTGCGAGCGAAACTTTGCCATACTTATGTGTGAGGTTGAGGCAGTTGAGAGAGGGGTAGTGCGACATTAATTTAAAACTTGAAGCAATTTCTTATATCCGCCATTTATCGGCTTAGGGACGCGCCGCAAAGTATCTAGGAACTATTTGCCCCGGAAACTTTGTCCACAACGGAATATTTGCTGTAAGCCATAATTATCCATTATAATGCCGTTGCCTGTTGGCATGTGACACATTCGCCAGCACACACACACACACACACGTACACGCGCTCCATGTAGGTTCTGTGTGTGGGGAGCTGAGCCGTGGCAGCATCGTTAGTGCGATTAGGCGCTATCGTAGATCCGCTACGCAGCCGGCACCCGGTGACTTTGCTAGACACATTTCCATATGAGTACACTGCGATCGAGTGTGTGCGTGCGGTGTGGTGGCAACGAAATGATGTGCAAAACTTTTTAAATCCCTTTTATAGGTAACTTTTTCAATTCAGACCCTTCAATTCGTCGCCTCCTCTGCACATAATGAAATAATAGGATTAAAGCGTTAAAGAGTAAAAGCCATCACGCAAAATACTTTGCACTACAGACACACACCAACACCCAGCGACACACACGCACACAAATACACATATATGAAGAGGGCTCTAGGGCCGCTTAAAGCGGCAGCCGCCCGACCAGGAGCCAGGTAAGTCGTCAGCCGAGGCAGACGAGCGTGCGAAAAGTTGTAGTGCGGCGTGTAAGATTGCGATATGCGGCGGTGGGCGGATTTAAATAAATTCCGCAAAGTTCGCTACGCCACACAGCCAGCACACGGCGCTCACGTGATTTTGCCACAAATTTTAATGCCTGCCTGCTCATCGTGCTGATCTTTGGCAGTGGGAGGAGCACGTGCTTCCGAAATTGTCGCAGTAGCAGCAGCAGCAGCGACAGAACCAAAACCTCCAATCACTGAAGTGAAATATGAATGAGAGTGTTGCATCTGATTTCGAACGACTAATTCATATCCTGCATCCTTGTCCAGTAAACGGTACAATTATATTAAATTGCATTCTGATATTTAAGTAAGCAGTGTCCACGAAAAAACTGATCCCTCTTCTTTGATTTTTTAAATTTTTTCAGTTCAGTTCAGGATCAGTTTTTTCGTGGACACTCCTTAATACGGGTAAGTCGTATTGTAGGCGTATCGCACCCACTGTAAGTTGTGTGCATCTATTAATGATCAGATCGGTGGTTAATATATTGCTACGAAAATTAGTTCTTTACGTTCGTCTCTCTGGATTGTGATTGAAAAATAAACCACTTCAATTACTCAACGCAAAACGAATTCCAAAACCAGCAATCACTTTATTTACAAATTTACACTGCTTATCTTTACACTTGCTACTACTTATTGGACTATTGCATGTTTCCCCTCGATCGTTCTCGCACATCCTATTACCATCGCGAGCCACAACGTTGTATGCATCCCAGCATCTCAGTGAGAGATAAAAATATTGAAGTTAGTCAGTGAGAGTTGCAATTTTAGAGGTTGGTTCGCATTCAAGCTCTGCTTAAGATTGTGTGAAATCCTTTAAATTGTCTACTCTGAAATGTAATTCATTAAGTACTACCAGACAACTCTTTCTAGCGGAACTAGAAGCCAAACGTCCAACGGTTTATTGGAAAACCCAAAGAAATTTTTGCCAACTTGGAACCGGGGTTCTACATCTAAGTTACATATTCTTACATCCCCTGAATTTCCGAGTGAAAGAGACACTTTGGCAACTCTGCTAGGAACTCAAAATGTTTAACTAAATAAGGAGAAGCCTGGTAACGTCTAAAACTATTTGAACCCAGCATTCAGCATGTTTCACCTAATCGTGCTTCGCTTTAACCCCTTCTGCGAGTCAGCGAGTCAGCGCTCGCACTCAGTTTAATTCACCACCAACTCCACTGCAACTACTCCTCACCTGTGCCCTTCGATATCGAATGTTGCAAGGATATTCATCCCACTTTTGTATTATTGCATAATGAACGCGCTGGAGCGGAACTGTTGTGTGTTTTCACTAATTTCCAACTTAATCCCACACTCCGAACAGTGTCAATTCTCGTCTAACTGCGAAAAACGAAAAACCGTATCCGTCAAGTGTTTCTTGTAATTAATTGTTGTTGCTGTTGCGGCTGACCAAAAAACGCCACTAATTTTTACTTAAGGCAACAAAAGCAACAACATAGCAACAACAAGTGCAATCAAGCAATACCACAACATCGGCAAAACCAATGATAAGGATTAAAGGCAGACTGACCGTCGCCGCCCGCGCTGCCACTCCGACCTACTGCCGCCGCATTCGATACGTGAGCGCAGTGAAGCATGTGCGGCTGGTCTGCCCACGGCCCACTGCCACTGGCTGCTGACCCTCGCGCGTTATAATTAAACTTGTTAGCTAGTGGCCACAGTGGACAGCTGCAGGGGACAGCGGAGGGGTGTGACGGAGCAGAACAAAACCACCAATGGCACTTTAAAGATAAAATGTTCTTGCATGTGCACGCCGTGACGCGTTCAAGCGTAATGATTTCTTGTCTCTTTCGTGCTTCTTGCTCTATGTTGCCACTTGCTTTCTTTGGGTTTTCTGTTTTTAATTTTCCCATTTCGCTCGATGATTTCTGCGCTCCGGAGCAGCAATGTTCTTGTGGCTTTGTTTCTGTTGTGCTGTGGTTCTTGTTGGCCGGATTTGGTATTTCGCTTTCATATGACCAGCTAATGCTGACCGACATTTACGCTCGCGAACGTGTTAAGAATACATAAAAATATTCACTTTAGAAATCAGCAAACTTTAAGCGGATATAAAAATAGCGAAACAAACGAAAAACAGAAATTTTAAATAAGTAGTCAGCACTTTGTACGTTCTCAGAATTCAACCGAATTAAGGATAAGAAATTTCTTGGCTAAGTGGTTAGGGCGTTGTTGGATCAGCAAGTCGACGATAAGTAAAGAAAAATTATTTTTTGTAGGGAAATACAAACTTGGGGGGCCCTAAGTGAAACTGTCCCAAACTGTCGTTTAGATAGTTGGGGTAAGTGTGACATCAGTCCTTTTCGATCGGATTATGCGAAAAAAATTCTTTCTTTAAAACACTGTTTCCTAGCGTTTGTATTCGTTCATAACACATGTAATGCTTCAATATATTGATAGGGGTAGGCCCCTGCACGTTGGTTTATATTAAAAAATAATAATAATACTTGGTACCACACCTCGGGTGCAGCATTAAATGATTGTGAAAAGAGTTGGTTACTTAAATCGGCATATAACACCGTGCGACAAAAATCAAAACATTTCAAAACACACGAAAAAATCTATATACATTGGTTGGTTGGTTTAGTGGCTGCCTCTGTATGAAACACACTTAGGCCTATGGGCTCATTGTGATACCACAAATTCCACCCGTTTGAAATGTGTATGCAACACTGTTTTTTCCAACATGTGATACAACACACATTTCAAACGGGTGGGGAAAGGGAGGGAGGGGACCTACAGTTTAACGCCGAATCCGAACGGCGATTGGCAGTTTTTCTTTCACACTTGGAGGTTTTGCCATTGCCTGCCAAGAGCGCACTTGTGCGATTCTTGTAATTCTCATTCCCTTCATGTGGATAGCGACAGAAGTAGATGAGTGTTTTTTCCAGCCCAAGCCAGGAATCGAACCTGGGGCGCTCGGTATGAGAAGCCAGCGCGCTACCCGCTGAGCTATCGAGGCCGACTAATCTATATACATACTCGCGAAACTTTTTAAAAATTTTTTAATTTTTTTTAAGAAATTTTTTATATCTTAAACTAATAAAGTTAGAAGGACAAAATTCAAGGATGTAGTAGCGTACATAGTAGTCCTTAAGATATTTTTTTTTCAAAAAAAATTATTGGAAATTTGCTAGGATATTCAAGGATACAGTTTTAAAAGGACATTTTCAATACCTCTTCGTCCTTTTGCACCAAAACATTAAATTTTCTAAGATTCTAAGAATTTTTCTCTTTTATTTGATACCAATATTGTTATTCTGCAATGCACTCAATTTTTAAAATAATTTTTTGAAATAAACATATCCTTGAAATTTCAAAGTCCTTTAAAAAAAATCCTGACGTCAGAGAGACAAAATAACAACGCAGTTTTACTACATTTGGGCCCCTAGTTTTGCGAGTATATAGATTTTTTCGTGTGTAAAATTTTTTGTCGCACGGTGTAATATATTTCATAATTCATTAATAAAAATTCCGATTAATAAAAAATCGTTTTTATTCCTGTGTGATTTTGAAATGAAAGTTACATAACAAAATATGGATGAGTCCTTATTTCTTCGGCGTATAAATTTATAGGTATAACATTTATAAAATTAATATATAAATATATAAAAATAAATAAAATTCTTAATGAACTACAAAGAATTGTGCAGCAAGTTTTAAAACAGCAGTCACTATTGGGTCAAACTGCATTCAGCATTTCGGTCTCTCCGGCTTAGCATTTTAAATTTGACCGTCGACGACTCGTTTTCTTACGTAATTGAATGAAAAGAACAGACATCACAATAATTGCACTGCTTCTCCTGAACAGCGAAAAGCTCAACAAATGAAGCAAACAACTTGAATTAATGCCCAGATTCGACAAGGTCCCAGCGGAGTTTCGCAGCAAGCCGAATGTAGGACATAGCAAAAGGGAAATGCCAAGCATGCACATGACAGGCAGACATATAGACAGACAGACAGATGGACGGGCCGACAGACGGCAGCGAGCAGCTAAGCAAATTGCATTTTGCGCTGAAGCACCTAAAAGCAGGCAACGAGTGCATCAAAAATGCAGAGTTGCTGAATTGTTGATCCAGCGCGTACGGGGAACAGCTCGTGCGCAGTGTTGGCGGTGGTACACACTGAATACGTCTCAAGGAATTCATTTGCCAGCGATGGCGATGGCAAAGCCATCAGCAACACCATCAGCGCCAAGAGCGGCGACAGCAGCCGTAGCGTCGGTGCCGCACCGCACCGCACATTAAAGCGTCGCTAGCCGCTGATTTGCACTTCGCCCGACTGCCCCCCCTACTCTCGCCCGAAAAGGAGCATGTAAGCTCTGGATCCGTGTACACAGCTGATGTTTTTGTTGATGAAAGTAAAATGGAAAAGTAGTGCGAAGAGATTTTATGCGAATAATGATATGCAAATGATATGCGCATAAGAATTCGGTGCAGCCGTAGCGGAGCGGGCGGTGCTGCCAAGTGCGACTTATCCGAACGCGCACCAACAGCCCCGAGTGCAGGCGCACCGACAGCAATTCTCACGCAGGACTGCGGAGTGCATATTCCGAGATGAATGGATTTACTATCGACAGGCGACAGCTCCGGCGACAGCCGCCAGAGTTGCGGCGTGGCATTTGCATCTCAAGCGGATATGTGCGGCTGAGTGCGGTTGTGAATTTGCCGAGCGCGGTGAAGGGCTCCGCGGTCGGGCAAAAACGCAAAAACCTATTCCAATTTCGCACGTTTTGGTGTAAAAATGTTTGTCCAGGTTAAGAGGCGCAAGCAGAGGAGCAACGCCGTCACAGCCGCCGCTGTTCCCAGCCAGCTGCGGCCGGGCGACGTTGAACGCTGCGGAGATGGATGAGCTTCGGTTTGGTTTGGATGAGATGGAAGTGGCGCTGCGATTGTGAGCAGTGCAGTCGCTGCGGTTCCTCCGGCTGCTGCAAAGAAGAGTTTGATAGATGCAACCTTGCGTGATGGCTGCGAAGTCGCCCGGCAAGCGACGTGCGGCGGCAGCGAAAGCAGCTTGCGGTGTGCTTGCTTGACGAGTGAACGAATTGCTTCAAGTGGTTGTATGAGATGTTTGGAAGTAGACAAAAGGGCTAGAAAAAAACAAAAAAAAACGAGATGAATTGCCGACGCAGGGTGAAAAGCGCACCGGAAAAGCTGCTGCAGTGACACAGCACCGAGTGCACCGCAGAGAAGATATTTTATTTTTCCAAGGACATGCAGAAGGTGTGAATCTTATACAATGTGTAACAAAAGGTATTCATCTATCAAAATCAGTTTTGAAAAAATCAAACAAATTTTATAATATCTTTGCATGAAACTGAAAATTGAACTGAACTGAAAATTATTAGACGCGGAATAGATCGGAATGCAAAGCTGTTTTAGTTAGTTTCTGCTAAAA
Organism: Melieria crassipennis; assembly: GCA_963668005.1. Lineage (NCBI taxonomy): Eukaryota > Metazoa > Arthropoda > Insecta > Diptera > Ulidiidae > Melieria > Melieria crassipennis. The sequence goes on along the minus strand of OY764961.1, from coordinate 81,006,055 downwards.
ATGTATTGTTTACATGTAAATTATGGCCGCCGAAAAATATTTTTGAACTTACAAATCATTGCTTGAAAACTTATTGGCTTATTGACAGTTTATTGCGCCAAGCAGACAACATGTTTACAAAGTGGATGTTCTTTTACAGATACAAATAGAGAAACATTGGAACATTGGAAACCTGCATTGCAGCTCTTCTGGTGCTGCTTATCCAATAATCCTTGATCTTTAAAACTTTTAGAGGAAACCTTCGAGTACTGGTTCTATAATAATCGAGATGTCTTAAAACTTATAAAAGCAGAGGCTTACAGAGGAAACCTCCTTAACCCTTTCGACCCCGAATTTTACCCTGTGTGTCGATATTACTTTTTGGTATTTAAATCATGAAACATTTGCCTAAGAAGTGTGCACACGCCATTTGAAGTCGCCACGCATCTTTGTTAGAGTTCAAGAGCTAGTTTACTTTTGAACAATTTTAGCTTAAAACGGTTAAATGAATTTTTTATCAATATGTTGTAATTACAGGAAAATTATTTAATATTTATGGAAAAATACAAAATTATTACTTTTTGATTTTATTTAACCATTATTAAGGAATCAGGGTTTTGATCAAACGTGCCCAATTCGTAGACTTCAATTAGAACACAAACTTTTGCTGATATCGCTGCAAATTATTGGAAATTATTTTGGGGATAACAGTAACATTTTTGTAATTTGCTTTGAATTCACTTCCAAAAATATTAATTTCTTGGTGCCTACTTAAATTAAACCCATAAATCAATCGTAGTTGTTGCTATAGGATGACAAATAGGTGAAGTTGCTCTCAGGCAACTTTGGGGTCGAAAGGGTTAAAGATAATCTAGGACGTTTTGAAAAGAAGGACGTCACTTAGCGATACAGTCAAGAACCTAAAAATTTTATTAACCCCTCTGTTACCCTAGGAAAAACTGGCACATTTGACCTTTGGGTCATAAAATGACCCCGATTTATTTCTTTGTATTTTGTTCAAAAAAGTTAAGACATTGTGGTTTTAACAATTAGTTATTACTTTTATTATTGAAAAGCGACTATTTGGCCTTACTGGAGTCAAATATGTTCAACATGGAGACCATGCCCAGGTTTTTGATATTCTTCTCGGGCACTATAATTCTTGCGATTTTTTCAGAAGTTAAAACTATATCGCAACTAATTTTTGGACAATTATATTATACATAACAGATAGTAATCATTAATTGTTAATCGCCCAAAAAGAAATGATTTCGCAAGAAATCCTGTTCCCGTGACCCACAAAAAATTACTCACTGAAAATGAATATATTCGGCTGAGCCCCATTGCGCCCCATCGTTTCCTTTCACTGAGTATCTTCTTCTTTAGTGAATGTACTGCTGAGGATAACTCACACGATTCTATTATTGGCTTCCTTTCTTTTCGCGAAATTGAAGCCCAGGAAGTAACTTTTCCAATTCTTTATGGAATAAACGGCGTTACGTTATCATTCCAGGGATGCATTTCACATCACAAATGCAATGGTGCCGCAAGGAATAATAGAATTGCGAACTGCAGCCACGAATAAATTGTGTGTTTGTCGCTGACACGAATATGTCCCAGAAATTTAATCTAGCTTGTTTACACTCCTTTTCGAATTTTTTTGGAATTTATTACTTGCTAGAAATCGTACTATATGTACTATTTATATTGAAAGATTAAATTAAGATTTCATACCAGCAAACATAAAGTTTTCGTACTATTGGATTTCGATCCCTTGAAGCTTAAAAGCTCTTGTACTGCACATTAAGATGTGTGGGCCTTAATAGCCTTTATTAAATTCCTCCTTCCTCCCATTTCCCCTGTCGAAAAACATGACCCAATAGTAAGTTCGATCTGAGTGTCATTGATGTGCGACTTATAGTTCCGAAGTTATATACAAAATTTGAATCGTTAAAAGAGTGCCACGCCCATTATTAAACGCCCATGAAATATTTCCAGTGGAACAGTGTCTACATGGGGACACTGCACGAAATTGCAATGTTGTATGACTCATAATTTCGATTTTACTCCATAGTAGAAAGGGTGGTAAAGCTAGTGCCACGCCCTCTTACCAACACAAAACAAAACAAAAATCCCAGAAACATTTATCCACGTCATTTTGAAACCAAATGTAATAAAATTCACATCGCATCGACGAATTTCTTGCGTTCAGTACTATGGGTCATAAAATGACCCAAAGGTCAAATTTGTATAGTTGCTCATTTGCACGTAAACCAGTATTGCAAATAAAATGAAATTTAGCGTATATTCAAATGGCATAAAATTAGTCACTGAGTCCAAAGGAAAACAATTCTTTACCAGAAATAAGAAAGTTACGGCTCTTTAAAGTCAAATTTTACTCGAAAATGACCCTAAGGTAACAGAAGTGTTAAGGCTATTTGTTCAGGGCCCGACCTGCAAGTAGGGTCAACATTAAACTGATATTGGTTTGTATTCAATATGGGTTTTTATATGTCTTTGGAAGTATTTTGAGGGGATGCAAACGGAATCTCGTTTTAACTAAACCATTAGTACTTATTCAGTAGATACTAAAACTTATATTTAGAAATGATTCAAAATTCTTTCTATATGCACTATGCAAATATTTACTGACTTGGCTGGCTTTAATAACTCGTTACCAGGTTACAACTCTCCGCGAACGTCTCTACTTCATGCACTTGTAGACGTGGCTCAGTAACTGAATTGATTCAATAATTGTAACTTCAAAGAAACAGCGCGCATTTAAGGGTTAAGCGCTGGAGAAATGTCTCGCTTCTTTTTATATGTCAGAATTGTTATCGAAGGAAAATTGCCAAAAGTATGTCTTGCGCACACCGCCGAACTGCGTGCGAAGCGAGTAAATCGCACAGCACAACAAAGCGTAAAGCTGCACCCCCGGTTGAAAATTGTGCTGCACATACTTCAGCAAGCCTCAGAAATGCGGCGAACAACATCGTCCGCTTCGGCTCGAACGCGTCTGCAATTTCTGCCGGCGAATATGCAGCGAAGGCGATACACCGGAAATAACGTGCATATTTCAAAAATTTCCACAGATTGCAAGACGTACAACGCAACGCTACACAACACCCGTCACAGCCGCCACCGTCACCACGCCCACACCAGCGCCGAACAACTACTGTACTCGTACAACAACGGGAGCCGGCTGACGGCGCAACGCTTCACCTGCTGCCAGAGCGCGCGGCGGCAGTGATTGTTGTGGGTGTTTTACACGGCAGATATGTAAAATAAGAAAGCGCCTCGGTAAACAACAAGCAGCAACAGATTTTAAATGAATATTTGAAAGGGAAATGCATTTTTCGGGGGCGGAGCACAAAGACGGGCTGGCTGCTGGAGGTGTGAACGAAAGTGCTGGCAGCTGCTGCTGGCGACTAGCGACTGCTGTGCTGGCCATAATTGGAACAAAGCGTGCTGCATGATAACAAGCGCCGGTAGGTGCTCAGCAGCGAGAGTGAAGCGTCTGTTCGTGTGTGTGTGCGTGTGTGTGTGTGTGTGTGCGAGTAGTTCCACAACACAACACTGCACGGAAATGAGAAAAACCCTACGAGGCGCTGGGTGGGCGCGGTGGGGCAGTGTGACGAGTGAAATGGTTGCAAGTCGAATGCGGCAACATCGAGTTGTGTACTCGTAATGTTGTAAAGCTCAGCATTATACATACTGCACGTGAAAAGTGGACCAGGAGATGATGCAAATGTGCTACAATTCTGTTAGTGAAAATGCATTACAGTTTCTATTTTACCGAATTGAATACTTCAAATTGCCACATATGTGCACATGTGAACGTGGACTCTCGTATCGGAAAATGATACTAGATTTCTTCATGCGAAATGGTTTTGTAGGTTTATTGTTTGCCTCGTTTCTTTAATATGTAATCTGTCAATAAATTACTGGGAATAACTAAATAACATGTAACGTATAAATACATCAAAACATATTTTGTCGCCCTCACTGCAGTCTTATTAGATTCAATTTTATACACACTTTCCGGCAATAACATTCAGCTCAAGAATTTATTCATTTCAAGAATTTTGCTTGATGGTTTCAATGGTGATGGAATGGTTACCTAAAAGGGATATTTTTTAGTTCCGGAACTAACGACTGTGTCTTGTAGTTCCCATTAGTGGTCGACTCCAAGTGGTCCTTCCGTTGTCTGGAATATGCTTTATAGGTTCAATAACCTTCATGACCTTTTGACCTAAAATTGTCACGGTCCGAGACGTGCTCTAATGCTTTCCTCAATATTTGAGCTTCCAGAGGTTATTGTCCTCTTCGTTGTCGTTCAGACGATGAGTCTGGTTTTGGTCGAAGTCGAAGATCGGTTTTGGCGGAGCTTCTTCGAATGGCTCTTGCAGCTCACTAAACCCTCGATCATTCACTCACTAAACCTAAGATCGTTCAGATTGTCGAACACCCTAAAGCTTTCTCATCGGCTTTCTCCAGCATAAGTATACAAAATATTTAGCATGTAACACCGTGCAACATGTAACACCGTGCATTTTTCACACCGGAAAAAATCCATATGTGCGTGAGACTAGAGATCAAATATAGTAATACTGCGTACTCAGTTTTTCATTTCTACATCCTTTGTCATTTTAGAAGGACTTTAAAATTTTGATAGGGATAAAAATAAAAAAATATAAAAAATACTTGACCTCGTTAGAATATGACGATATGTATATCAAATGAAAGAGGAAAGGCTCAAGAATTTAAATAAAATAAATTTTTTGTCTATTTGTAAAAAAAGAATATGACAAAGGTCCTTTGAAAATTTTAATCCTATTAATTTGTATAAAATTTTCTTGAAAATTAATTATGTTAAAACCCAAAACCTCCTTGATCACGTGTCAAAATTTAAGGGTTACCACTCTACAGTTTCCCATCTAATTCGCACTATAAGGAGTACGTTTACCGAAATTTATGTGATTTGATTCCATTGTATTCGTATGATTCAATGTTGGCAATGACTGAAGGCTCAAATGATGAGATAGTCAGAGCCAGCAAGTTACCTGTACGGTGATTCGTTGCGCCACGTTCATGTCAGTGGTCCGTCTCTAGACCCCACAAAATTCCTTCTGGGAAAAATGAACACACTATCTATTTATTATATTTTGCAGAGAATATCAAAAATAAAAGAGTTTTAATCGAAATTGATGAACTATGTTGAGTGTTGCAACGGATTTAACGGACCTTTTGTTGCAATTATTTTAATTTATATATTTTCGTGCCTTCATTTTTCTCTTTAATATTGAATAATGTTTGAAAAATTGCCGCAATCAACACGAGCTAAATCTTAACTGTGATTCGACACTTTCGCTGGGACCACGTGTGGGATTACTCTCTGACAAATAACAAATTTACACCGCACATTAATAACCCATGACGCGACCCCATCAACACAGCATTTTTAAAATGAAGAGCAAACCTGACCCCCACCCCCGCCCCACCACCCAAACATTCGTCTTAAACGTTTTTTGTATGTGTGTGTGTGCGGGCTTTTGAAAACGACAACAAAAACCAGGAGGGAAAACTCACCGCGAGAAGGTGTAAAAATTCTGTGCCACATTTGTTTTTTGCGGTCGGTGTGGCGCGAGTTGTTTGTGTGTTGGCTTGCCGACTCAGCGGCGTTGCTTTTGCGCCCGGCCGTACATAAATAATTCAGGAAACAGCGCAATAAAATGCGCAATGCCGACAGCAGTGGAAAATGCATTTTTGATGATTGGCAAACATTTTCGCGGCACACACGCAACACAAACGCGCGGGGCTGCGCGCTGAGCTGTGGTTCGGACCACAGCTGCTGCGGGATATACTATACATATGTGGCGTGAGTGATGAAACAAAGCAGCGCCGCTTTTCGGGCATAAATGTTGCTCTTGCACAATTTAAAAATAATAATAATTTTAAAGGCATTTTGACGAATTGGGTCAAAAGGATTCTTTGGAAAATTTTGTAAAATCGCACATATTACTTTTCCCAAAGGATCACTTTTTTTTTAAATTATTGTAAATTTATGCCAAGAAAATGATATGAATTCTTCCTAAATGAAGATTTTTGCTGCAATCTTCTATTTTTTTGAATGCAAATATGCGAAAGTTTGTTTGGCTGAAATTACTGAGGGAGCAATGAATGCATTGCTGTCAGCATTGAAAATATTTAAAATTGTATAGCTGCACACAACCTCAAAGCTGCCGTCCTGGTCTGTAACAGGGTCAACCAATGTCGGCTAAAGCGTTCACACCAATATTTACAACACACTTACACGGTCACAAATCGGACAGGAGCAACTTTAATTCCATTTCCCTGCGCACTTTAATGCACTTCAGCTCTAAATTATTAAATCTTATATGTTTTTATTATATGCCAAAATAGCAGTTCACACTACTGAACAAGCACATACACCAACAGACAGACGGACAGACATGCAGATGTCTAGCAAGTCTACCTGCATGGACACAGCAACGTAGTCGCTTGTTTTTGCAACAGGATGACTAAAATTTTTGCTCATACATACACACACACATATGTAGTATACTCGTATATCTGTAAATATTATGCAATTCATGCATGTCAGTGTATTGTATGTACTGTATGTGTGTGTGTGCGTTTATCTGCTCATAATTCATGCATAAAACTGGAATTGCGTTTGCACGGCTGTTTGTATGTCTCACCGTTTTTATGGCATTTTTCTTGGTATTTTATTTTTGTTGTGGCCATAGTGTTCATAATTTACAGTCACATTCAAGGTGACCACACACTGAGCGTTGGGCGTTAAATACTTAGGAATGTGATGATGGCAATGTTGTAATGAGGGATTATCAGCAACTGACTAAAAAATGCTTCAATACGCAGCGTTGATTATACGCACGTCTGACCCTCAGTAAGCGGGTCAAAGTAGCAAAACAGCAAAGCAGTGGTTTGAGCTCAATGAGGTAAGAATTATGCCGTCGCTTTCACGTTCATAAGTCACGCAAAAATCTGTGCTCACACGATAAATAGCATATTACAGAAAAAAGACCTGAAGGGGCGTTTGATTTCTGGAAAATTTCCAAAGAAGCAAGGCCCCAACTCCGTTGAAGCATTATCCTCCTGTATCTCCTTGAAAAATGGGGGAAAAATTGATTAATTTGGTAGTCCTATGGTCTGAAAGCCGACCAATCTGTTTATCATTTTATTCATTCATTTAACATTTTATTCCAGTAGTCAATGAAACATTGAAATTTTTGAAAAACTAAATTTCCAACTTTTGGCAAATACTTAAAGGATGTTGACGTGAGTCTAAAGTCCCTGAACTCTTGACACTGTCTGGGCTCCGCATTGCTTACACCAAATATTTTTTCAAGCATTAGTTATTCTATATGAACTGATATTCTCTGCATTCTCAGTATTGTTAATTTCCCACTTATTATGTTAGTTGAAAATCTGTTTGGTCGCCTTACACCAGCATCCTCTTGTCTTGTGTCCCATAAATATGCATGTGACACGCAGCCACACGCACGTCTGCCATTCTCAGCTCATCTCGTATGCGGCCTTGTTTGCATTTCTAATATTTATGTATAATGTAAATATTTTGTTTTAGTAGAAATTTTGCACTTCAGTAAATTGTTTGCGCTTGTGCACAAATTTTTAGCTTGCTCACTAAACTAAATAATATTGTAATTCTTCACACTAGCCCGACTGCAGGTCTTCCCATTGCACTACCCGCCCCCAATAACTTGCCGTAGTTATATATTGTATAAAAAATTTTCGCATTTCATGCAACAACTATTCGAAACATTTTATTTGTTGACAATTTTTCCATGTGGCAAATACATAAAAATAATACACACAAATGTTTGCGTTAAAGTTGAATGTGCGATGGCGTTAGGCTGTTGAGTTCGAATCCGACACAGAGATTGAACTACGCTCACACTTGCGTAATTTATGGTTTTCAAAGCGTTTCATGCATTGCTGGCTGTTCAATTGCGGCGACAAGTGCGCCCGAAAATACAAATGTTTGGGAAAGCACTCAAAGCGGCACTCGAACAACTCCACTACAACTACAACCCACTTCAGGGCAATTCAAACTTTAGTGACACTTCTCTGTTTGCTGCCTGCAACGCTGAGCTGAGCTGCGACACTCAAATGCTGGCGGCTAGCATTTTATTTATTCAATTTTCAGCGGTACACAGAAATGCAATTTACTCTGTCTCAACATTGGGTTACGATAACCAAATAAGCAGTTGCGCACGCAGGTGGTCCAACCTTACCACAATTTCAAATATAACTGAGCATTGCTTTTCGAGTGGTTTGAGACGCATTGGTAGAACCCCTTCAAAACGAAAATAAATGACACACACACACACATTAGCTAACCATAAATGAAGTCATAAATTGCAATGAATTGCTCAATCCACACGTGCAGCGAACGATCAGGAAATTTTGTAAATACGATTCACAGAAAATTTATAAATAGCAAAATGTGCGCAGGGACATGACACATAAATTGTTTTCGTGTCGTTTCGCCATTCTGCCACCGCATCAAAATTCAAGCCATAAGACAATAAAACGGAATTTTCAGCTATAAAAAATGTGCCAATCCTCACACACACATACATTCTTCACATTACAACAACAAAACGCAACGTATTTTATAACAAATTCAAAGGCCATAAACAGGCGTCAAAGGAGTAAAAACACGCCGCAGCCAAACAGAGCCGAGTCGCGCTGCGCAGCGCTGAGGAAAGCAGAAGCATGCACGGCGTTAAAGCGTCAAGGATCCGTACGGGTATGGTATGTAGTATCCGTGTATGTGGCTGTGTGTGCGGTTGAGTGTGTCGACAAAGTTATGACAATTGCCTTCAAACGTGCTCAACCACACAATCGCTTCTGCTCGCGGCTGTGTCTGTGTCTGTAGCGAAAGCCGCCGTGCGACTTGGCAGTCGGCTTTAAGCGCTGAAAATTGTTTATTGCCCCTCGTTGGGCGTGAGTGTTTGTGTCTTCTGAGCGCATATTTACGTGTGTGCGCGCGGCAAGAATTATGGGAAACGCAGCGAATTCCTCGTATTGAATTATCAGAATTCACATCAACGCTGCTGAAGTAGAAAATCGAAAAATGCCGACGGCACTTCACTCAACTTTTTTAATATTTAGAGCCAAGAAAATATGTGGGCAATGTTTACGGGTCAAGCGCAATGCCAATAACTTTGTTGTGCATTAACTTAGTCGACACTTTTCAATGAAACAAAAAAATATTTCTGACTTGAAGCAAAGGAAAGAATATCTGAATACGGAATATCTGAATATGCAATGATGAAAGTCCTTGAAAATCATTGAAAAATAAATGTGGGCAAAACTATGTGGGCAAAGTTAATTTGTATTCAAGATTTTACAAGTGGTTAAAGATTTTTCTTTTATTTTCTATACTTGGCACGACAGCCTTGTGTGGTGGTCTCACTTACTCATTTTACCATTTCTTGCTGAGAGGCGCAAAACAAAACAAAAAACTGGTTTTTTATTTGCGTTGTCTTTTAACCTCATACAAACTCAAACATGGATTTGTTCAAGAAAGCAAATGTGGAACCGCTACATATCTGGATCTTCAAAATGGAAGGAGTCGGCAGGAGTTGTCAGCATTGGACATGTAGTGGAACCCACTAGAAGGCAATGAAAAATAGTCCAGTAGGCCCCGCCAGTCTTCGAGAAGAAAATAATTTACGTTGAGAAAACTGTGGCGCAGAAAATTCCACAAAACGATTACGAGAAACTTTCCTAAACCTCGCATCCGACTTATGGAAATTTATATTCTTTTAAGTAATTGATTGAGAATAATATTTTAACAACCGTAGACTGGTCAGTTTACTGCCACAGCGACCTCACATTTATGCCTGTAGTTGATTTCGGATTATTGGCACTAAGTCGTTCGAATGACAAGCAACAATCACTTTTCGCTAATAATGAAACATCAAAAGAAGAAAGAAATAGGAAAAATTACCAATTGGGCTTTAAAGCACCTCGGAAACGGAAAAGACTAAGACATTTGATTAAACCTAACCTATAAACCTATGCATAGGGGTTGTGTGTGAAGAAAAAAAAGAAATGCAAATATTTTATACACAGTAAGTTGTACCAATAAAACAAGCAGGACTACTCGAGTGACCCGAAACACAACCGAGAAACTGCGTCCAATGAGAACTACTGTATCCAATCCCTTTTTCGTCTAGATCAATTCCCTTCCCAATATAGGATTTCTTGCGTATAAAGGGGTGGACATTCAGTTATAATGTGAACGGATGTTTCTTTATTTTCCATGCAGAATCTGCATAGTTCACTATCTGTGATTCCCAGACGCGCTCTGTGCATATTTAGCAGACAGTGCCCGCTCACGATCCCTGTCATGAACTTCGGCTCTCTTCTGCTTAGGTCCAGAAGGTATTTGGATTTGCTTACCGAATAGACCGGAAAGAATAACTTAGAACAGCTTCTAATACAAGCTGTCCTAATGCTTCCTTGTAGCATTAGGACAGTCTCTATAGTGAGATTTGCTGACACCTATGATCGGTTCAGGTCCATTGTGCCCACAGTTCGCTGGTACCCAGTGTATTATCACTCGGTTAACGTTTGAAATGTCTTGGAGAAAATTTGCTGTCTCCCAGACCAGTTTGGAGTCGGACGTCGTCGAGCTCAGAGCCTTTATTACAGCCTGATTGTCGCACATTATGATTATCCTCTTCCTCCTGACAAGAGTCAGTAATTTTCTGGCACACTCGTTTATGGCAAAGACCTCAGCCTGGAAGACTGTAGCCTTATCACCTTATCAATTGGTATTGAATATTCTTGCTCCCGTCTCACCCTCAATTTTAGAGCCATCGCTGTACCAGACAATATCGTCACACGTGAGACTGATTCTATTAGCAGCCTAGTTTTCCTTGTGCGGTATATACGTATTGTTGTTTCTTCTGAAGAGGCGTCTCGGGGCATCAGATCCAGAGGCATCCAGAAGCCTCCATCTCGCTTTGTGTCCTTCAACAGGGACAAGTGACCGATTGCATGTGCATCCTTCGGTATGAATCCACTATGCACCAGTCTGTGCGCGCTGATGGTTGCAGCCATTTGCACGTTCAGTTCCAGCGGCAGCATCCCTAATATAACATTCAGAGCTGCAGTTGGAGTAGTCCTGGGACACCCTGTTATACAGGTATTCGCCAGTCTTTGTAGTCCCTCCAGCTTAGTCACAGTTGTTATTTCGTGGTCTTCTTTCACCACACTGTCGCTCCATGGGTGATCGTTGGCAGAACTACTAGGGAGTATAGCCTCTGAAGCCATTTCGGTCTCAGTCTCCAGTTTTTTCCACAGATTCTTTTACAGCATCAGAGGGCATTTCTTGCTCTCTTAATAGTGCGGTCAATATGAGGGTTTCAGTTCAATTCGCTGTCCAGGATGCCCAATAAATGCTTAACTTCGTTCGAGAAGTTCAGTTTCTTTCCAAAAATCATGATCTGTCTAAGGTCTATTTTCCTTTTAAGTTTAAAAGGGACGATAATTGTCTTGTCTGGATTCACGGACAATTTCTGTCTGATGAACCACTATTTGTTCCACTATTTTCCGCGCGCTCTGAAGCAAGTCTGAGACGGTATGTCCATCTCTGCCTCTGACCACAATGACTAAGTCGTCCGCATATGCGATGACTTGAGAGATGAGAGAGCGGATCCATCCACTACTACAGGCCATAGCAGGGGAGATAGGAGCCCCCCTTGTGGACATCCTCTTGCTGTTTTTGCTGATAACACTACCTTCTCTAAGCTGGACCGAATCACCCTGCTTTCCAGCATAGCCGATATCCATCTTATGAGGGTGGTAGGTACCTGTAGTCATTCTAACGCTGTTTCTATCGCTTCGAAGGTTGTGGTTGGTATTGAGAGAATAGTGTCAAATATAAAAAATATAAAGTAAATTTCAATTCAAGTTTGTGTATTTGTTAATTCCTTAAAGTATTCCCATTTAATTGTTGCGTTTTTTTATAATTTATTTCTATTTGTATTTCTTAGTATGACTATATTCTTCCATGTTCCATAATATTTGCTGTGTTGACAAGCATTTCCCGACATGTGCACCTACATAAATCACATTTATGTCGGTCTCGAAAAACTCGATATTGATGACAACTTTTCGGAAATAATTGCCGCCGAGCCATGTGTTTGCCACATAACTAGGCGGCAATAATTCAAACTGAACGCATGTGGACTAAATTATGTGCGTGAACGCTGCCGCCATATGGGTTTGGGACATTTGAAGCTACGCCAAATAATTCGATAGCTTTTTTGCTTTTTTGCTTTTAACCGCAAAACGCATGAATTATGCGTACAAATCGCATTGTTGTTTTTAGTTTTGGCGAAAGTTATCGTCCATAAATAAAAAGTCCGAGTAGTGCGCAATATGTTCCTGACATTTGGCAAATAAAATGTTGATAATTGTGAGAAATAGGGTACCGAGAAAGCAGGCTGAGAGAGCGGCTGCTGCCGGGTCGTGCGTCAACTTTATTTAAATCAACTCAATTACGTTGTTCGCATTCGCTGGCTGTGATTTTTGAGCTTAATTCGTTAAATGTGCTGTGACGACGGCGCAGCACACCGCAAAGCGGAAGTGTGTGCGGCCCGGAAACGGAAGTGCACACAGGCGCTCGGCGTGGCTGGCTGCAATGGCTTGGAAAATGCGCAAAACAAAATTTTAATTTCTCTAAAATACCAAAAAGTGTCAGACGCGACGATTAATTTGCAACGCCTGCTCGCCTCTGGCGCGAATGTCATGCGTTGGCGTTCCGAATTCGACGCGATTCACGAAACATTAAACACCGCAATGCAAACATAAATTTGTGGGGGGAAACGTCCGAAACTGTGGACCGGTAAACAATAAGGAACAGTGGACGAAGTGGGTAATATTACATGGTTGAGGTGAAAGATATTTTCTAACATGGTGGGGCGGAATTTTTAATATGCAAGAAATGATACACTTTACCGAAAGTTTAGAAACTAAATTTTAAAGTTTTCACAAGTCTAACAGTGAATGATATTGTAACGATGAGGCAGTCTGTCGCTGTGCTATGCATGAATGCTTTTACGGGCATACTTTTAGGCACGCAGTTTAGAGTACGGCCGGCTTGCTATCATTTCGATATGGCAAGGATGGCTCGCTATGGTAATGGGATGTGAACTAATTTTCGTAACAATATAATCAAAAGGGAAAAAAAATTTTCAAACACTTAGTGATACTTAGCAATATTTGCTGCTCAGTTAACTACAATAATTGCGATGACATTTTGAAGAGGATTGCATTGATAAGCTTTTTTACAGGAATTGTTTTAAATTCAAATCAAATATATCATATCAGCCATATTTGCCGAATGTGTGTCATAACCGAAGACATTATTTTTCCTCTAAACCACAAAAATGCGAAAACATTACGTTAACCCCCAAATGCCTAAGTCTGTCTCAAGGCGGGATAATAAAACCCGACATAACCAGTAATTTCGAAAGGATTAAAGTAAGGTTCAGTCATCACCGAAAGTATCACTTAAGCCACAAATGAGCCCATTGTGATACCTTAACTGAACAAGACTTATCAAAGTCATCTTCGCAATCTGGTATGAATTTTACTTGTGGCGAAAAACTAATAATTTTGCTCAAGCTGCGAGCTGAGAATTGAATAGTTGTATTTTTATTAATTCATACAGAAGATATAATTTGCAAATATAAATACAAGAATATATGTATAAAAGCTGAATTAAATAAGAATTATCGACAGTAATTATACAAGTTGGGTGTATGTATATCACTTAAAAAAAAGAAAAACTAACATTATGGAAATCCATGTAGGATATAGGATATTCCTATATTTGAAGCAATTACTAATATAAACATAAATCGAGTGATAATTGCAACCACTGAAGTTAAATACTTAAAACTTTCGACAGATCCAAGTCTTGTCACCTCAACAGTTAAATCAAATATTATTGTAGACAGGACAAATGCCAATTTAATCCTAATTCCCAGAATTTTAACCCTCCATTACTATCGTCTATTTCACTAACGCTATTACTATCGTGGGTGTAATCCACCCACAACTTTTTATTATCCGTTTTACTTATCCATGGAGGTAAAATAAACAAAAACCAAATTTTTTCATAATCAAATCATCATAACATGTAAAAACAAAAATAAATTTTTGGATTTTGTTAATTCATTTATTTAATATAAACATTTGTTTAAGTGCATCTCATGTCAAGGAAAAAAAGTAAAAGTGAAATAAAAAGTTGTATTGGGAAAATAGCCACATCTTGCACAATATTTAAGTTATGTTTCTTGGGCTTAGTGATTAAGAAAGCTAAATAAATAAGTAATAAATATTTATTTAATAATTTTTTTCAGACCGAGGTAAAATTTTGCGTAAAAACTCAAACAAAAATCAACAATATACCTGCTACTTTTTAAGGTTACACCGTGCGACAAAATTCAAAAAATTTCCAAACACACGAAAAAATCGATATACTCGCGAAACTAGGGGCCAAATGTAGTAAAACTGCGTTTTTAGTTATTCTCCCTGACGTCAGGATTTTTTTTAAAGGACTTTGAAATTTCAAGGACATGTTTATTTCAAGCAATTATTCCAAAAATTTAGCGCATTGTAGAATAACAATATTGGTATCAAATGAAACAGAAAAATCTTAGGAATCTTAGAAAATTTAATGTTTTGGTGCAAAAGGACAAATAGGTATTAAAAAATGTGGATTACATTATAACTTTATTTTGGTTTTGGTTAAAAAATCTATATTTTACTAAGAAATTGAACTCACAGGGTGGATTCCACCCTGACGATAGTAATGGAGGGTTAAACGTAACGTTAACCCAGAAGTGAGACTGTCAGGCTCATATGAGCTAAACTACTGAAAACCCCAATTTATTTTACTTTTTCAAATCCAGTTACTACTTAAAGACGTATTTATTTAAGTTTTTCTATTTTTAGTAAGGAACTTGTAAATACAGGGTCCACAGGTAAACAATTGCTACAAAAGTATAATTAATTAGTCCAGATATTCACATTTTTGTCCACCTTGGGTGGAAGTGGAATTTTGATTTGTTTAGTTTATTGTAAACCAGAATTTGGCGCCTGCGAACTGACCTTTTGCAGTAATGCAGCATCTATTGTTGCCTGAGTTTTCGATCGTAGATATTCGTGGCTAAACCAAAAAAATTCCCAAGTTATCGTAAAAACAACTATCTTTTGCTATCTGTACCCTCATTCAAGTGAGGACGTGTTTTTAGCCATATGACATACTACTGTGTACAAAGAATACCCGGAATTTGTTTATAATTCAAAAAATCTTTATTTATTCTTCCAAATCAATTTCATCGCCTTCAAAGTAGTCCCCCCCCGATGCAATGCACTTATGCCAACGGACTTTCCAATCTTCGAAGCATGCCAAATAGTCACCTTCCGGTATGGCCTTCAATGCGCGCGGCGATTCACGTTGAATCTCTTCAATCGATTCAAAACGGTGTCCTCGAAGTGGTCGTTTGAGTTTGGAGAATAGCCAGAAGTCACAAGGAGCTAAATCAGGCGAATACGGTGGCTGTGGAACGATATGAGTTGGCGAAATGCTCACGAAGAACCAATGCCGTGTGAGATGGTGCATTATCGTGATGCAAAAACCAAGAGTTGTCTCTCCATAAATCCGGCCTCTTTTTGCGAATAGCTTCACGCAAACGACGCATAACGCTCAAGTAATATTCCTTGTTGACAGTTTGGCCCGGCGGAAGGAACTCATAATGCACAACACCACGACAATCAAAGAAATCGAATTCCGGGTATTCTTTGTACACAGTAGTATGTCGCAATGTCAGCAGCATCAATCAAATGTAAAAAGAAAGCTAGAGGCCATTCATTAGGTTTGCGTTTTTTTATGTACCCATCATACAATTTTGTTTTTTCTGAGTGTACGAACCCCTCATCCAATAAACTATCGGCTACTGGTGAACTAGTTGGTCATTATTTAATTTGTGTTTGTAAGGCTCACACAGTTTTTCAACACCTTTTTCGCAAGACCCACAGATCCTTGATTACCGTCTTTGCATGTTTATGGCATTTCAGGAAGTATTAGCACCATCGCACTTCCATATTCTGATTACATATTTATCGGGATTGGAAGACATAAACTGTATGAACTAACATCTACTTGGGCAAGGCATACATTTTTTATAATATGTCGTATATTGTAGTATTTTCAAACATTCTCATAGACTTCATCCCATGCCGACTAGACGAGTGCTAGGCTCAAAAACTTCGAACTTGACACAATAAAAATGCACCTAAACACGAAAAATAAAAATATTCTCCCATATGGTGGACAAAAAGTCAAGGAATTCTGAGTAAATCTTAGTTTTTTGTTCAAAGGCTCACTTCTGAGGTTTCGTTGCATTTTTAAAAAATTGTAAAAAAAAGTACAAAAACTGTCTAAAAAGTTAAATTTATAAATTAAATATAATTCTAACATTCTATTAGAGGATTACATAAAAAAATTGGAATCGAAAATCTTTTGGTATAGGATTTATCACCATTTGAAATCTTTAGTGAGACTGTGAGGCTCACTTCTGGGAATTAGGGTTAATGAAGTTCATCCTCAATAACTTTCAAATTACAAACATAACAAGGTACATAACTATTCCAAATTTGAGAAATCCCTTGCGTTAAGTTTCAGCAGGTCACCCCTTGCTGAAAAGTCAGGCTTATCGTTATATATATGCGTATGTATGTACATAATAATGATTGAAGACAGAACGGTTTTGAATACAACACTTCAAAAATTTGGTTGCACATCTTAAATCCACACATCCAATCCAACCATTCAGCAAAGTTACTCAACGTATAAGTACTTAAATCATTCTATCTGTAGTTCCTCAAACAGTGCTCTCCTACTTATGATGAGAAAACATTAGTCTTTGAATAAACTGCACCAAAAAAAAGCAGTTTCCAGCCACAATTGTCATGTTCCAATTTGCAAATTCTATCAATTTACACTATGTGTATGTATGTATGTGTGTTCCTAGCTTTCGTCGGCCATTATCTCTTTGCATTTGCATAACGTCTAATGGCGCGTCAGCTTCGGCAACAACTTGTAATTTTTTCTGCTGCTCGTTGTTGTTGTTGTTGCGCGCTTGTCCCAAATACGCGCACAGCAAAATGTGGTAAAGGCAAGCGCAGCCATTTAGCTTTTAACGTTCAGTGTTTCTTCGTCTCAAGTCGCTTTCGACTGCATTTGTGCTTCTCGCTGCCTTTAGTTTAGTTGTTGTCATTGTTTTTAGTTTCAGACATTTCCGGCGGTGCCATCACCCAGCAGCGCTGCCGCAGTTAGCTCACAAATTTCGAAATCGTTTCCTGTGCTCGAACGAAAAATGCGCTTTCACTATTTTCGCTGCCGCATTTATTCTTCTCCGCGCACGACTTCTTCTTTTGGCTTTCGTATGCTCTGATAACTCGGAATTCATGTCTTCGCTGGCTGCGTGGCAGTTCCGCGACATTTGCCGCAGACTTTGTTGTCGTCCTGGTCCGTCTTGTCCTGTGACCTGCCGACTCTGGCCACTTGTCCGCAAATGCCACTCCACCACAATGCCGCAGACCGACATCAACGCCAGCCGCGGCGTCAGCCAATAGAACAAAGGCGCTCGCAGAAAAAAGTTTCACGAATAGTTTGCGCAGTGCACGAATTATTTTCTCTTGAATTGATAAAATAATTATGTGCCATTAGGGATAATGTCGGCGTGATCCTTTTAAGCTGCCGCCGCTGCTGCCCTGCGCTGCGCTTTGCATTAGTTTTGCATAAATTTCAGACTGTTTCTTGCGCCACACAACAGCGGCGGAAGTGGTGGGGCTGCTGCTGCTGTGTGTGTGCGGTACAAATCGATTTTATCATTGCTTGCATTTGCTGCTGAAAATTTGCGGCTAATTGCAAGCGATATCGGGGATTTGGCGTGATGTTGTTAAGCAGTTCGAGTCGACAGCGCAGAAATGGTAATTTTTGCGCTGCAAATAAATTTTGTTCATTACCAATGCAGCCGAAACTTGAGAAGTCCGTCATTTCTTCTGTAAGATAAGGACGCTAAAACGGAAAAGAGGTTCACGGAAAGTTGGCGCATTTCGAGAAACTTTTGCTCTGATTTATGCATTACGCAATTGCTCGATGGAAAACTGACTTGACAATTGGTTAAGTTACTCACTGGCTTGGGAGTACTTCCGGTTAGATAGTTGTAGCTTTTGTTTCTTGGTAATGGATTCACAAACAAAACATTGGCAGACCAACAAAGTTCAGACTTCCGTCTGTCTTCTTCTTCTTCAGTGGCATCGATGTATTTAGGAAGAAACTTAACAAAATGATTTCCTTTTCTTTTGGGTCATTGATTGATAAATAAGGTATTTACTGACCTCATATATGTTCAACATATACTTATTATTTCATAAGTGATACACAGTGGCGTACAGTGAGGGATTTGGGGTCAAACCCCTCCCACATACAAATTGCTGGTACAAAATAAGATTTAAAATGGTATTAAACTCAAAACCCACCTCCCCAAGTAAAATACTGTGTGCGCCACTGGCGATACATGTACAATATTCCATATTAAATAATAAATTTAGCGTATCTGAAAGAAATATGTCATTATGATTAACTTGCGTCTAATAGGGAACCGATTATTTTGAACTTTGAAGTCTTATTTTGAGTTTTGTCGTAAGTTTAATGTTTTCAACCGTCATTCCACCAAACATTAGGTCTTTATTAACAATAATCTAAACTGAATTGGCATTAACCCTCAATCGCCCACCCTGAGTCCAGGGGACTCACTACGAACTTTAATAAGTTGGTACACGTTGTGTTTTTATGTTTCGGCGCCCAGCTTTCGTATACCTTCCTACAGGGTCGCTCTGAACGCGAAGACAATCGGAAGTTAGCGCACTACAATTACAAGGGTGCAAGGGGCATGGAGTGAGTCCCAGGGACTCAGGGTGGTGTTTTGTGTTACAAAAATTGTACTTGTAAATTTTTTTTAAATCGTGTTAATTTAAATTTAGGATGCCAAAATGGCTGCGAAAAGTTCAACAATTGAGATTGTTAACCCTTTGAGAAGTTTTGCTTCTAACAATTTGCCTTAGTTGTGCTAAAAAGGTATGTGAGGTATGTGCACAACATATGAAATTCAACCTGCTGCACGTTTTCTTATTTTATATAATGAAGTATTACTTTAAGTTTTTTTCTGAATAGTTATTTGGTTTTTAAGTAATTTATGTAAAAAGAATTTTTTTTGTTAATTTATTTATATCTTTTATTTTTATAAAATGTTTAGTGTATGTTTTTTAGAGTATTTTTTTTCTATCAATTAAAAGGTGAATTTTTATTTGAGTTATGTAAAGATATGGAATGATATCTATTACAAGAGGTCTTAATGTGGCCTACAAAAAAATAAAAAAACATAAACATTTAATAGATGTTGCGTTATTTCCAAAACAAAAATTGTGAGTCCCGGGGACTCAGGGTGGGTAGATACGTGATTTTAATAGGGGTGGGTGATTGAGGGTTAACTTCTCACTTGGATAATTGTTACAATCGAAATCGTTGAGAAAGCGTCGAAGAAGGCATCCTTCGAAAACCACGCAAAATGCCCTGTCTGCATCATTTACTTGTGTCCTTATTGTTCGGACCAGTGCGTGTGTCTGATTGCCTTCGGTCTCAGTTACATTGTGAAAATGTTTTCGTGTTTTACTTTTATGCATGCAGCCTGGATGAGCGTAATAGCACGTCGAGTCGTTTGTGTAATCCCTACGCTGCATCCCAATTTTTTATTGTCATTTGTTGCGCGTTCAGGGCTTATCGGCGGTGCGCGCGTTCCTTGAACACTTTGCGACCACAATGCGATAGACCAACCGACTTATTTATACCCTACACCTGGCACAACCAGCTGCTCAGTGCAGGGTGTAATAAGCGCCCCATTGTGCCTTCGTGTCCTTGCATGTCTGCGTGTGTGTGTATGTGTGCTTGTGCGCCGCTGCTGCCACTTGTGTCAAATTTCACGTGCAAATGAGAAAAACGCCCAACAGAAGCGTGAAAAGTGACAGAGTCGTCGGGCGAGGAAAAAAATTAAATGAAAAACTTTTGCGCCATAAAATGATGATCTGTGAAAATGTTCTTTTACGCTTGTTGGACGTTAAGGACCTATGAAAGTGTCTTTGCAGCGACAGCAGCAACAATAACACCGGCAACTACTACGCTGTCGTTGTCGCTGCTGCTGACATTTCTGTTATTGCCAACAATAACAACAACACCAAAAACTCCGATAAAAGCGGCACCAGGGAAGAAACTAAATGACAGAAAATAAAAATGGAAATATGAGCAAAAATGGCAAAATACCTGCAGCTGTAGTGGCGTTGCCGCTACTCGCCGGAGTAATCCGAGCGTGGAATAAGGACTGCGCACGCCTGCAGTACAACAACGATCGGCGTGCGGAGCCAAGTCCAGCCAAGCCGAAACGATGCGAAGCGAGACGAAACGAAATGAGAAGTGCAAGTGCTGTGCAACTGCACTTCCGGCGCCGTGGCTGCGGCTCGTGCCGGCTGTTTTGTTGTTTATTTCCCACAGTTAAATCTGAAGAAAACAATCACGAACAAATGTACGACGCAGCAAAAATGGCTGGTTGTACAAAAGGATGCGCGCCGATGCGCTTATTTGACGCTCCGCTTCACTCGGCCAAAAGCACAAAGGTCAGCAACAGACGAGAACTTGCGCAGCAACACAGAGCAAAGCAAAAAATCACAACAACACAAATGGGCTTTCGCCCATTCCACTAATAAGCAACAACAGTTGGCTTTCATAAAATGCAATTTTTACACGAAAGAAATCGCATAAACATGGATGGAAATTGTGCACTTTCCGCACTAATGGCGAAGCGACATGGAATGAGAAGCGGCAGCAATATTTATTGCTTCGCACCTGGACTGCTCCTTGAGGCCTTCCAAGAGCGCACACCGTGCTGATTGGGTTGCATTCATTCATTGGCAATTTGGTGCATTCGAGCGTATTTACTGGAACATAAAAGAAATCGGTTAATATGAAAAACCCCGTCCCCCGTCATCTCCTTTTATAGTCAAATGGTCAATGGCTGTCGCCAAGTGGCAAATATTCTGAATCGCTGGATAAAGGTGAGTCTTCGGAAGTTCTGAAACGGCCAACCAATGAAGGTTACAAGCAATCTATGAATGAAGTAGTTCTATGTATGCTCATATGTACGTATGACAAACAGGTCTTTGCACAACCAATTTGAGGCTTAAGAAAGAGGAGGACGACGTATAGCGGTGGTCAATAGGAAACTTTACATATTTGGGAAAACATCGCAAAGTTAGCGGCAATCAATAATCAGAATCATGAGAGAATCGAAATGGTCCAAATCAGGTGTTCGAGGTCATCCCAGCCCAAATTAGAAATGGTAATTTTTGCGCTGCAAATAAATTTTGTTTATTACCAATGCAGCCGAAGCTTTAGTCGGTCATTTCTTCTGCAAGACAAATACGCTAAAACGGAAAAGGGGTTCACGAAAAGTTGGCGCGTTTCGAGGAACTAAAAGTTCCTGATTTATGCACTACACAATTGCTCTAATATGAACTGTAGGTACATTTAAAAAATTTAACTTCCGTTAAGATGGAGGGTTTTTGAAATTCGGGGTCTAAAAAGGCAAAGTATGGGTTAAGGTTGTATGAATAAACGTGAATTAATAGACTTGTTGATTTCAAACTTGGAAAAAATTGGTGGAAATACCTAATTGAATGGGCCTATTAACTGCATGGACCTATAAGACCTGATAAATCCACCATCGACCAGATATTCACTTTACGCCAAATCCTGGAGAAGACCCATGAGAGTCAAATCGATACACACCATCTCTTTATCGATTACAAGGCAGCATTCGCATTCCCTGTAAAGCTCGTGAAGACAGCGGCCCCTGTTCGTATTGGCGACGACTATCGTATACGAACCAACAAGGAGCTGTATGAGCTGTTTGAAAACGTGGATGTAGCACAGCGGATTAACATCCAGCGGCTTCGCTGGCTTGGCCATGTCTGCCGAATGGACGATGAAGCTCCGGCGAAAAAGGTGTTCGATGCGGTAGTTGGTGGTCGACGGCGAAGAGGGAGGCCGTGTCTCTGGTGGAAGGACCAAGTAGAGGAGGCCCCAACTTCTCTTGGTGTGACCAACTGGTGAAGGCGCGCGCAAAGCAGATTATATGACAATTATTGCTCAAGAGGGAATCGAAATCAGCATTAAATTGTAAGTCCATTCCGCTGCTATACAAATTCGCATCCACACGACATTATTGCGGAGCTTAATCGCTAAATTGGGCTGTCGTTCCAATTGTATTGAGTACTTTGATATTAAGTCGGTTTGATGAAGAATGATTTGGTAAGAAGTGGCTAAGACTTGTCCTTGACATTAGCCTTCACTTTCTCGCAGTCTGCTGCCCAAATGAAGAAATTAATATCCCAAGAACTCCTAAACAGATTACTGTGATGGGCTTGGGAACATCCTGTAAATAGGAGTATTGACGCAACAGATCAATCTCGGTTACTCCATAAAGATTTCCTAATTTTAATCTTTCCATTTTAAAAAAGACAGCAGATTCTTTAAGACTAGAAAGGAATACAACCATCCTAGATTTTAAATTTCGCCCCCAGCTACTGGCCCCGCTTGAGTTCACATGTTTGAAATATTATAAACTAACAAAGCATTTCATGTGAAGCGCGCACCGAAAACTAACTTCAGGTGGTGCTCCTCGATTTAGTTGTACTTTCAATGGTGCAGAATAGTAACGAATTTGAACACTGAAGAAATCGGACGTTGCCGAAAATATCGTACAAGTTTTTCCCCACCTACCACATCGTCTGTGTAGCGCCTTGTCGTACATATCAAAAACAAGACATTTAATTTTACGCAGAGCACAAAAAAGGAAAACGATTTTCTGCTTCTATTGTTGCTAACATTTATTTGGTTGTCCTGTGCTTAGGTCCCCCGACCCCCTAACAAGGAACATAAAGTACAATGCCGCCATGTTGGGCACAATATAAGTCGTGTTTTACTTTAATTTGCTTGGCACTTGAGGAGCGGTCACGGTCTGTGTTTATTTTAACATTTGCTTTCTTTCTTACACTTCTTCTTCTTATCTAATTTTTGATTTTTTGGTGATATTTTTCCAGTTTTTTACTGCCTTTGCCCATTTCTCCACCGAAGTATTGCTTTAGGTTTTGCGCTTTGTTTGGGGGTGTTGTCTTTTGATTTTATTATTTGCCGACATATTGCCATCGTAAATTTATGCGTAATCTAATTGAAAGGACTGGCGCACTCGCACACACACACATCCACGCACATCCCGAAAATTCCTAACCATACTGGGACCTCGAAGATGGCAATGGGAAAAGGTTCGAGACGAGAGCCCTAATTTGATGCATGTTGCTGTTGTTGCGGTTGCCAGCAAATATAAACAACATTAGAACATGAAAAAGGAAAAACGCCAAACGGCGAACAACAACAAAGAACCGAAATCGAATTACTAAGCAGAAGGAAATCGCGACAGCGCCAAGAAAACGACAATTTTCAACGTTTTCAAGCAGAGACAACACAGCCAAATGCTTTCTTTTTGCTTTGCGCGTACAAATACGCACACACTCTGACGCTGCTCGTCGCACATCCTTCTGCAGGCACATAAAATACCAGAATATAAAACATACACCGGGGCGTATGAGTAACATGAACGAGTCTCAAGACACAGGCCAAGGTCGTCGCTGTTTCCGCTGTCATGTTATTCCTCGTTGTTTCATAATTTATATTTATACACTTTCGCTATTTATGCGTTTATATTCGCTTACAGACCGCCGCAAGTGAGCTCCGTCAGCACTTAAACGCAGTCATTCGCCGTTCAGCCAAAAGATTTCATCTCTGCGTCGAACATCATTTGGCTTTAAAGCACTTTGCATTTTCTTTTCGACTTCCTTTATCTGTACTGCTTAATTCAAGTAAAATTGCAACTATATTCGTAAAATTTTATTGGATTTTGTACTGTTTTAGAAGGCTGTCTGCTCGCAGCTCCTTCGGAAAAATACCCGATTATTATTGCATTTAATCACCGCGACGCACAGTGTCGCGAGTAGGGACAAAAATCAAAAAAATGAATTTCGTAAATGTAGAAAAATAAGTTTATAGTACTGAAGTAAATACCTCAAATTACTAAAATCTGAAAACGGATTTAAAAAATATCAATTTATATACCGATGGCAGGCCACCAAACTTGCACTTTGTGAAGGTGGGTGACTTGGGTAGAAATTATTGCAATTTGTTGAATGTAAGTTCGAGGTTTCTTATTGAAAAATTTCCCATGGAACCTTATGTTAAGTAAATATATTTTATAAATATACTATTTTTGCAACTCTGTGGAAGCTTTCCCTCTTTTGTTCTGCTTTCCATATTCCTTCTACCGTTACTTAAAGAAACGTCAATTCGTAGGAATAAAAGTGCAGTGTCATCAAACTTTAGATCAACTTTAAAAAAATACTCCTTCTCACTCCTTCGAGATTTTACAGTGTGATATAGCTGAAAGTATGTATTAATAGAAACCATGGACTTTAGCTGCACAAACTTGCACGTTTTTAAGAAATTCAACATTTTCAGTGGCGTATGCAGTCAAAAATAGGGTCCTTTTTGCAACATGGTTGGCAGGAAAACATAGCGACCACTGCTGCGTTTCGCTTGAGCTATACATTTTTGTTTGTAATAATATGCAAACACCACTGATTTTGAAAAATTACAAAAAAAAAAGGTAGATTCGATGGAAGGCTTCGGTAATACTGGATGGCTTGCCATCGAATCAAGGCAACTTTCGAAAAGAAGCAAAACTGGTTAATGTCTTCAGAACCAATTATAGCAGTTAATAGGAAAATTAAAAGTAAACATGAAAACCGAAACTCTGATATTATGCAATTTAAAAAAATTTAATTTAGAATTTTGTCAAAAATAGATGTAGAGGGTTAAATTTGAATAATTCATCATCGGAAACCGATTGTCCTAGCAGTACAGATTAACAAATTGTAATTTTTTAATGAAAATATATGCTATACTGAATTAAATAAGAGATGTTATTATTTTCTATTTGGGTTTGAAATTACTTAGATGCGCATAAGTATGAACAGATATTTGTAGATTTTTCAAAATTTCTTTTTTTTATAACAAGCGTATTTGTAAGTTGATCGAAAAAATGTTTGGCACATGTGTTTATATTGATGATATGATATTCTTTACCAAATTTTATCAATATATCTTTTATAGTTTTCGAGATACTGTCAACTTAGTATTTGGTTTGTATGGGAGGTGGGCGTGTCCGTGGGGCGATTGAATTGATTTTTGGTGTATTAACTTCTCTTTATAACAAAATCATATGTACAAAATTTTATTGCCGTACGACTATTCCTTCTATTTTTGTCCCTCGCTACTATGGAGTCGCGACACTGTGCGACGCTCGCACAATGTTAACAGTGAATTTTCCATGCCTGTGCTTTAGAGTGACCGGAAAACTATATTCTAAGAAGAATATTATTTTAATACTAATTAATAGAGTTGAGTATTAAACGAATTTTAGTAATGAAACCAAACTCAAACATGCAGTTCAGCCGGGAATGTAAGATTGAATGTTAGTTGAGTTCCGTTGCAAAGCGAATTAAGCTTTTACTTAGTTATTTGGGTTCTATGGAAAACTGGCCATGAGTTGGCAAAAACCAGGATCAGCCGGTTCCACAAAATGGGTGCATATAACAGAAAAGTGTTTCGTGGCGGTACTGAAGAAAAATATGACTAGAAAGCTAGCATCTTCCAGATTTATCAAAGGACGAAATTTGCGGAGTCAACATTTCTAATCTTAGCGCATTTACGATGGTTAAACTTGTGGCACTTGCCATGGCATATCTGCAATTTTTGGGTTCTAATGTTGTGTTGATGTTGGATACTCGAATAGGGTGGTCCACATAAGATTTTCAATTTGAACTACGCTTTATTTCGAGAATGACAGTCCGAATGTCATTTAATTTGTGTTCGTAATTTAGTTAAAAGTTTGATATTTACGAAATGGGATGCTATACGCTTGAACAAAATTGGGAAATATTGAGAACTTACTTCCAAAGTGGAGAGTCGTCAACCCAAACTGTAAGAAAATCGAATAATCAGCCGAAATTCTAAGTCCGTTGGACTTGTTTTTGTGGGGATCCGTAAAGGACAAGTGTTACGCTAACCATACAGAGACGATTGAAGCTTTGAAACATGAAATCGAAGTTGCCATTTAGGGTTCAGGAAAATTGGGTTCACCGAATGGCGTACTGTAAGGCCAGTCATGGCAGTCATATGAACGACATCGTTTTTAATTCTTAAATAACAAAGTCCAAGCTTTATAATAAAACAGGAATTTTCAAAAAATTTTCGTTTGTTTTTTTTTTTAAAACGGATTTATATTGAATATCTAATGTGGACCACCCTATAGAACAACAAGTTTGTAAATGTACTTCAATCAAATTTACTCTCTCCTATTTGTGTCTTCATCAAACAATGAGACAATTTTTTTTCTACCAGACAGCAGTCATTTAAACATCCGTCTAATTATTGTTTCGGTGAGTCTGGCCTTCCTCTTTCATGTTTTTTAGCGGCAGTGACAGCGCGTATATCGATGGCAACATCAATTTGTTTCCGTGCGAACTGCTTTCAATTAGCATTAAAATGTTTTTCCTTCATTCGCCTTTCTTCTGCCTACGAATGTCGTAGTTGACTGTTCGTTTAACCTCTGTGCCGACTTGTCGCAACTTTGCCAGGCTGGTCGGTTGGTGAGTGGTGCGAGGACCCATTCCAATTCCCGCTGCGCCCATAAATGCCTGCGTTCGCAAACTTACAGCTAAACGCTCCTGTTTCGGCCTCACTCCGCTTGCAACACATTGACGAATAAGCTCGCACGTACTTCGGATACAAACCTTTGTGTGTGCGCGTGTGTGTATACTTGGAAGCTCAGTTCGACGTGTCAATGCACCGCGCCGTCATGCTGCTATGCCGCAGGGACTAATTTCCATAAGGAAATTAGTGGGGCGTGAGAATGCGCTGAGGGGGTCTTAGGTAATGTCACGGCGGTGCCGTCGTATCGATTGGAAATCCAAGTACAATATTTTCATGCGCCATTCACGCGTTCACAGAAAAGTTTCGGCGCTTAAAATAGACTCAAGATGTTTTTGTTGTTTTTAAAATTGTCGCGCAACCCAAACCCAAGCAGCACGTTGAGGCGACTGCTGTGAACTTCACGGCGTCTGCTGAAAAAGGAGACAACGAATGTCCTCACTGCACGTGGGTGAACACAAAACTTTGCGCAAACTTCCGCGTCCGCTGGAATGAAACATTTGCACGCACACATAAGCCTCGCGTAGTGCGCGTCGGCTGGCTGATAGCCAAGCATGGGACCACAACTCGCATTCTCACTAATTCACACAACGGAAAATGAAAAGCCAGGGCACAAAAACGAATGCAAAACATGAACTGCGACCCGTAAAAATCACACAGACTCGCCCACAACCCAGGTCGACACTTCGCTTCAAGCTGTTCTATAATCCTCTCGTGGAAAGAATGACCACAAAAATGCGGTAGCAATATTTTGTTAGCAAAACTAAAACCAAAAACAAAAAAATAATCGTTATACATTTTTCCATTTGATTAGAGCCTTTGTGCATTTAAAACTTGTTACTTTCTTGCAATATTTTTAAGTCGCCTATAATTAATCGAGCCCTCTAAAATTTGTTTTGTTGATTGTCTGAGCTTGAACGATTTTGTCTTGTTGTGTGTTTTCAGCCACCAATGCACGCCCGATGAGCACTTCACAGACGTCATCGCTGCCAGGACCACAGCCGCGCTTTCTTTCTCGGGGTCATACATATCGCGCCGTAGTGGGCGACACACTCGTGCTGCCGTGCCAAGTTGAAAATATTGGTAAGTGTAACATTTTTTAATTGAGTAACAGCTGCGCTTAACAACTCCCTTCAGGTGCACCTGCTTTGCAAACCCTCATCGTTTCGACATGGTCCTTTCATCGAAGGCCTGGACTTCCTCTTAACATTATTTTCTATCATAGCTTCTTTGTAAAAGCCAGCAAAAACGTTTGATTCTGATGCACTTGACCATCAATGCCTTTATAGAGCGAATTAGTAGTGCAAATGAAAAGTGAATTCACTACGATTAGCCACATAAACTCCAGTTTGAATTAAGTTAAGTAAATCGATTTATCGATGCCAAAATGAAATATTGTGTTTTCAAGTTGATGCTGTGGCAACTAATAGCACCAAGAATTTGCTGTGTGTGGGCTTCTGATACCGAGCAAAACTATTACTAATGATTCTTATGGACTATAACGTTCGAAGCGAGGTTGGACTGAAGAAACAACCAGAATCGGCCTTTTAAGCATGGACCTGGTTGCATGATTAAATTACGCAACAGTTATAGATGAGGTTGTAGTTTCTCGAACGAATCCAAAGTTATTTTAATAGGATTAGAAACAAGATACCTGTGAGATTTCTAGGTAATTATAGCCAAGGTTGCACAGGAGAAGCAGAGACTTCAAAGTAAGTTCAGAAGTAATCAGTGGGCATTGTGTTATTGCCCCAATTCTCCATTGATTTGGCATATCTACTAGTGCTCTCTGCAAAAGTTGTCATGTTGAAGAAGAAGTGGTATCGATTCACCACCTTCTATGTCGGAGCACAGATTTACACTCGAACCGAGTCAATTGTTTGAGCGGATCATCACAGATCTAGGAAACCCGGCTAGAAAGATGTGCCTCTTCCGAAAAGGGCACTCACAATAGTCAATAATGGCTTTAGGTGGAAATACAGGCTTCTTCATAGACGTTCTCCAAATCAGAGCATTTAAACCGATGCACAGTGATTCAACTCCATACAACCGCGGGACAAAATTAGAAGGCGTGGTCCGTTCTTCATAAAATTTGGTATACGTGGGCAGTCCGATAAGTACTTAGCCCCACCGCCCGATGGTGCCACTATCGTAAGAGAAATTTACTATCGTGTAGTACATCCTCGTAGACGGCTACTGTCAAAATTTCAGCCATATTGGATTTGTAGTTTTGTTTTGACCGCGTGTGGAAACGAACGTGTCCGCGGATTTTAGAAAAATGGAAAAAGAGCAATATCGATCGGTGATTCGCTAAATTGGTCGCATTAGGCTACGAATAGCTGCCCCATCCACCGTATTCTCCCGATTTGGCTCCGTGTGACTTCTTTTTGTTTCCAAACTTGAAAAAGTCACCGGGCAGAAATTTGAGTCGAATGAGGAGGTTATCGCCGCCACGGAGGCCTCCAGAAAACGTATTTTTCAGACAGGTTAAAGAAGTTGGAGCATCGCTGGGTCAAGTGTATCGAGTTTAAAGGAGACTACGTTGAGAAATAAATCGCCACTTTTCCAAAATTTTCGTTTTTCTTTTGTAGGCTAAGTACTTATCGGACCACCCACCTACTAGTTAATCATGGTCTGCTGAATTGAAATCTCCATTTTGTTTTTCTTAAACTTTTGTAGTTTGGCAATGCCGGAGACTTAAATTTGCAATTTTCGTCATATTTGGTGAGCTTTAGCAACAATTCTATTGGCTAGATTTTTCAGATTTTACATTTAATCGGTAACGTCAATATTGATAATTGCGAAGAGTAACAGAAATTGTCTTAGAACTCTTTAGTTTTGCAATAAAAATGATAATAATAGATGTATGTTTTGTATTTATGCAGATTTTTCAATTTTTCATGCTAATTGCATACTTTCAGGGATGAAAAAAAATAATTTTGTAGAAAAATAGGTGTTTAGACCACTTTTCAAATTGAATTATTTTCTGAGATCGGAAGATATCGGAGGATATAATTACATTATCCGACGAAGAAAGAATGATTCTTAAAATAAAAAAAAATTCAGGAACATACTTTCACATACTTTTTAGATATTTGCCTCTAAGTTTTGCTAATTTTCAGATTTTTAATTTAGAAAAATATTTTAAATTAAAAGTGAAGTAAAAGCTTCAGCTTTGCAGATTTTGAGAAAAGATTAAACCGAAAATGGCCACATCATTTCTTAATCGATATTGAAAGTTTTAGCAACTTGTTGGTAACCATGTATTTCTGCAATTTTGTTTAAAATTTGTTGTGAAAAAAGTTCCGACAAGAGCTGCTCAAGCACTTGCACTAATTATTTTTTCGCACAGATTTTATGGGGTTTTCTTAGTTGGAGTTTTACCTTTCAAATTACATCAAAATCGTTAAATTCTGAGACTATAAATTTTTTGAATTTCATCTATGGAACGAATCACTGTCCGATGGTTTAATCCAATACAAAACAATTGAGAGAAGGAGACACTATAGCCTCATGCTTTAAACAAAATTTCACTGTTGTATAAAAATGTGATTGTAATATTGTTACGAAAATGACTTTTCTAAGTTCGTTTTGGATTGTATAAAAAAAAAAATAAAACTAAAAAATAAAAATTAAACTACTTCAGTTACTCAGCGCAAACGCAGTCAAAAAACCAACAATCGCTTTATTTACAAATTTACACTTGTTACTACTTTACACTACTACTATTGCATGATTCCCCTTTGCTTGCTCAACACAGACTCGACCCTCTGCGCTGCCACTGCTGCTTTTTATACCTGTTTTCTTATGGCGCCGATGATTCTTGCACATTCTAGTTGTACTCTCTATTGTTCTAGCACAGCCCATCACCTTGGCGAACCATCCTTGCCATATCGGAATTATAGCCAATCGGCCGTACTCCAAAGTGCATGCCTAAAAGTATGCTTGGAAAAGCATTCATGCACAGCACAGAGTGCCTCATCGTTGCAATATTTTATTAAATGCAATGCGGAACAACACAGAAAGAAGCAGCATTATTTTACTAACTACAAATGGCTTATTTGTATCAAATTTATAGGCCTGCATATCCAATTTGTATTGTTTGCAAATTATTTGATTTAATTTTCGTAATACGATATACTGAGTAACAAAATTTGGCTCATTATGAACAACCAGTTAATATTTCGAATTCAATTGATGCAATTTGCGAGTTAAACCATTTTCACTCGATTTGCATGCAACGTGCTTCCTTTGTGACTCTGCATAGGGCACTAACTATCGGCAAATTGGTATTTTGTGTAATTTTGTTAATGCTGTTTGGCTTTGGCCGCAACAATCGGCAGATTAATTGAGTATATTTGTCCATTTAATTCGCTAAAAATGCTCGATTCCATGCGCCTGCGCCTAAAACTATGCTGCGCAAATTCGCTTAATGCCATAACTAAAAACCATAAACTAAAATTAATTACGTGTTTGTGTCGAATGCGAGAAATGGCGAAATTAAGCGACCAAATCGAAACAATCGGCCAAAGCGCAGCTGCTGGCGAATTTTGCGGCTGTCCATCGGTGTTTATTGCACACACACAAATACGTGCATCTAAATAAATTAAAGTGACAGTTTGTTATTGGGTATGTATGTGTTTAATGTATTTAAATTATTTGTTGTTGCTTTTGCAGTTTGGCTACTTTCAACGTGAATTATGGCGAGTTGAATGTCAAATTTAGTAGGCCGTATTTTAGGCTATTTGCCTGTTCGTGTTGTTGCTTCAACATTGTCCACATTTGTAATTAACACTCGAATTTTATTTATTGAAATTCATGCAAACACTTCAATTCATTTCGTATGGCTGTACGTAGTAGTTTGGCAGCAAGTGATGACATCAATTATTCAGTGAATTCATGAAAACATGGCGTGAACAGCTTCGCAGCGCAGGACTAAACGCTCAATCGTGGCTGGCTCAATGTTCAATTTTAGTTACTGGTTATTCATAAGAAAATTAGTCGAAATTTGTGTCGCAACGACAACGAGAATACCACTAGACGAAATTTTCGACGAACAACTGTCGTTTCGACAACGGGAATAGGGCTGATTATCTAAATAAAATTCATTAAGCAGACACAAAGAGGCAAAAGTCCTGCAATAAAAGTAAAAGACTTATGAATCGATCATTTTTTGCTACACTAGATTATGTTATGGCAGCCGCCGTGGCTCAGTTGGTTAGTGCGTTGGACCGCGAGACGCAGGTTCAAATACTGCCTGTAATAACACCTAAAAAAATAACGGGAAAACTCGTTTTCTCTTTCGGTGGCTGTCCTCTCAGCTGGAAATGGCAAACCTCTGAGAGTAAAAATTGCTTATGAAAAAGCTCCCAACCTGCCGTTCGGAACCGGCATAAAACTGTAGGTCCCTTCCACCCGCGTACAAATTCACACGCACAACACGGGTGGTTGCGGGAAGCTAGGCCTTAGTCTCGCGTAAGCGGGCTGTCGTGCCAGTCAATTATTATTATTATTATAATTAAAAAAAATTATAAAATTAGATTATGTTAGATGGAAACTTTTTTCGATGGCTACCCTCTCAGCCGGAAACGACAAACCTGTCATCACCAAAATTATTTGCCTATGAAGAAGATTTTGAATTTAGATAAAAAACTGCGGATGGCCTTGGCCCAGCTTAGAAAACAAACCACTCGAAGATTTTTCCACAAAAAAGTCCTTCTATTTCCAATATGAAATAACAAAAAATGGTCAGTTCTGGTTTTCAGGACGAATAACCCGACTACAGGGACTTAACTATTATAAGTTTTTTGAGAAAATAATTTCAATGTAACTATTACAATGCAACATTAAGATTATTTGTTGATTATAATTATTATTTGCGACAGTTAGTTTTTACGTTGCGTAATAACTGTTATGAGAAAAATTCATTATGTTCTCGATAATTATCATAACTTTTATTTATGACTTTTTGTTATTTACGTTGCCGATAACTATTATTTGAAAGAAAATTTTGTTTACGTTGCTTCATAACTTTTAAGAAAGAACGTTGCCTTATAAAAATTGTTTATTTTATTAAGAGGAGACTTCCTGTTTGGAGACAACCTGAACTATTTTTCAATGGAAAATATTTCGTTTTTAATATTCCACATCCGAAAAACATGAAAAAGGAGGGTAAGGAATGGGGGAGGGGGTTCATGTGTACACAAAAAATATTCACACTTTTAATGCAAACAACTTTGTCTTAGACATCAAAGCTCTAGCTCTTCAAGTTGTTATACTTTTCGTGTAAAAGTCTATAGGGACCCTTTAACCTTTATGTGCAAATTACAAAAAACTCAGACGTGCTGGATTATTACTTTCTTCGACAAAACTGATCAGTTTGACGTCCTCTTTCAGAAATATACGGTCGTTACTCTGTTGCACACAAAAAGTTTAAAATTGTTGTACTGTGTTATTATAAAGCAATAATTATAGAAATTTCTTAAATTAGGGCAATTTTTTTATTCCCAAAAATATGGATAATAATTATTTTAGGTCTTTGCCCGACTATGGCAAGCCTAGCTGCAGATGCAGAAGTTTTTTGTTTTTGACTACTTAAACCACAAGTTTTTCACAATTGCATACCACTACGAGCTACTTTTCACGTCCTTTCATTTCATTCAAGCAGCTCAAATCACTGTCTCATTTGTGGTAACTTTTGGCTTGACTAACCACAACATTGGCTGCAATTTTAAAGCGCACGTCACACTGTCCACAATCCACGTCGCAAGTAAACAATTGTATGTTTGTGTTTGCACTTATGTAAATATAAATTTATTTATTGCCGTTAATGCAATTGTCAATTAATTACAATGACTTTCAGGCAAAAATTAAAATACCTCACTGACTGCTGTGAAGTTCATGGTGACAGCACGCACACACACATCCACAAGTACATTATACATATACTGCTATATATTACATACACTCATTCGTATGTATGTATGAGCGCATATGTTGGCATCAGCTGATGCGGTCAATGGTCGTTTTTATGCACTGTCGGGGTTTTTAGTTAATTTTGTTGTATGCAAAAATATGCATGTAAAGTAATTTTTTCCCGACTGCGTTTAATGAATCAAATATGCAGTCAATTTGATTTTTTACATTTCGTTTAATTAAATGTTAAGTTTCAGCGCCGCAGTAAAGCTTTTTCAGGGCTTTCATTCAATCGATTTAATGTCACCATAGCCGCTATTAATATTGCACACGCTTTTGTTGCATGGCAGCAAAAATCTCGCAAAAGTTGCATTAAAAATTCATCTTAAACACTGTCAGCCATTGACTCGCTTTTTGGTGGATCACTTCAAAACATGTAACTTTGCATAAATTTGAAAACAAATTGGTTTCAAAGCGATCGAAACGCAACCGACTATCAATTTTTTCTCAAAACCACTTCAACTGCAGTTTCATACTTTACATTCATTGCGTTGTTTTGTAATTTTATTAAAGTCCACTTAAAAGTCTGGTACTTCATCATTACTTGAGCGATTTAGTTACTGCTGAGCTGATTCGCAAATTAAGGGGGAAAAAACAACTATCCAATTGTTTATTACAAGTGTTTAGGTTCGTAAAAATTTATTTTCAACTAAGTGAGAATGAAATAAAGATACGCTTTAATTTGGATGTTAAAGGCATTTTGGTCTGTTCGACTATGTATTGAAATCTAAAATCATACAAAAAGTTAAGGGAATATTCTGAAAGACAAAGATCCATCACACTCGAGTTTCAAAGCATGTTTCGCTCAATTAATGCTCGAATTATAAGCTACCATATCACATTCTGAAGATCCAATAAAAAGAAGCATTATGCCTTGAACAGATTCTTTATATCACTCAGAAGCAGAACGTTGCCAACACTAAATAATGGTTTGTCTTTTATAGACTCTATAGGCCACTTGTACGATTGATCTGAAATTTTGACGCAATGTCCAGGGAAAAGTTTCGGGATGTTATTTGTTGAAATTTTTAATTTGGAATAACATTGTCGCACGGCATGCAAATTTTTGCAGCTTTCGCTCTGGGACTTGTCGTGGCACTCTTGCACTTGCAATTTCTGTATAACTTAACACATGCACGCCAGGTATATCTTAATTCAACATAAGTCCCATTAAGATGATTGATAAAGTGTTTTGAAAATCTAAAATATATGTACACCTGTGTGTAAGGAAGCAAGAGTTCAGAAAAGTTGAGAGAACGTAAGAAATCCTTTTGAATTTCAAACGATTACATAAAGTTAAATGCTTTCAAATATTTCCAAATGAAAGCAGCTTAGTTCAGTTAGTGATGTTATAAAAGTTATATATAATTAAAAAATAACAGACCTAGAATACTGCTTAGTGGGTAGAATTGTTGAGAACAACCGTTGAGCAACAACAAAATAGCATCGTGTGTGTAATTAATAGGAATTCAATAGAATTGAGAAATTGCACGAAATTTGCTGCATAGAGCTTTAATCGATGAATCGCTGATGAAACGAGACGGAAGTGAGCTATTTTTAAAGTCTCCAAAACTTAGCGGCGTTTTTAACGCTTAGATTGCTATGCGAATGGGAGTATGGCTTTGCGTAAAGAATTAGTAAAAGCGGTGAAAGCAAATGCCTCGTATCCACTTGAATAAAATATATTGCAAATGTTCAATTAATGTTCTTTAATTGATAGCAAAGCATGTAGCTACAACTATTTATAATTTGTAAGTGCGCAAATAGTTGCAATATTACATTGGCAAAGTAAAAAGCTCTCCCGCTAATTGCGAACGCAACCTGTCAAGCGAACGTTGCAACGTGCTCACATTAAAATATCGCATTTCGCCATAGAACTCAATAACCAGGTGCTGACACACGGCTTAGAGATGGCCTCGGAATCGGGCGCTACCTCTGTCTCCGCTTTGCCTCGGCTGGTGCGGCATTTGCATGGCAACGCCTCGGAGTGGACATGGCAACAATTGCGCTCCTTTCCGAATGCAACGAAAAATTGCATTAAAATGTCTGTAACACAATATTAGCTGTCAGTGTCACGTTTGCACATCAACCAACAGCAGCAGCAACGACAACACCAACAATAAC
Source organism: Melieria crassipennis (assembly GCA_963668005.1). Taxonomy (NCBI): domain Eukaryota; kingdom Metazoa; phylum Arthropoda; class Insecta; order Diptera; family Ulidiidae; genus Melieria; species Melieria crassipennis. Next base: position 80,969,943 of record OY764961.1, on the reverse strand, counting down.
GACACATGTTGCTGCACATCCGCAGCAGCGGCTGGCAGCGTGATGTGCGATCCGCTGGAAGGATACTAAATGGCTCATAGTGTACACAGCAAATAAAATATCTTTATGAGCAGATAGACAGACGACAGGCCAGGCGACAGATGGATGGACAGACAGCCATTAGGAATGTAAAAAAAAAATAAGAAACACGAATCAAAGTAAGAACAAGAAAAATGCAAAATACTTCAGCATGCAGGCACATTCGCTGCACGCCACTTCGTACGCCATCATCCACTTCAGCTGACTTCTCTATTATTTCTTTCAGTTGTCGTTGTTGCTGTTGTTGCTGTTTTTTGTGCAGTCCAGTTTGTGTTTATGGCATTCGCACGTGGAGCGGAGAGTCGGCTGGTCGCCGGCGACACACTTGCAGTTAAATTACTCACATCATTACACACAGCACAGACGTCATTCGACATAAATATCAAGTGACATGCGCCATGAGCTAATGGCGTTACTTATCACAAGCGGAGATAAGTACACAAGCGAGCGACGACGAGTGGGCTGAGGCAAGTGCATGCCGGCAGCGACAAGTGTTGTGACAGCCATGGCGACGGCCAGCTTCAAATTGGCAGAAGAATGTGCAATCTATGTATGCGGCAAATTATCTGCTACCGTTCGTGCATCTCACAAACGCACTCAGCGCTGCTGCCGTTTCGAGACATTCCTGTGACCTTCCATGTTTTTCACTTTTATTCCCATCTCGCTTTTCCTTTTGGTCGGTGCAAATTTGTCAAAGTCGACCTGCCGGCACCACATGAGCCCCCACTCGCATTTATGACGTTGTCCATCATTCTGCTCGGCTTTGAGCGAAATATTGCATAATGGGCAATTAGTGCCCGTTGCCAGCGACACCAGTCGGCGGCGAGCGACTGAGCTCGAAATCCGCACAGGTGTGGTCAGAATGGCACAATATTTGTATTTGCCACGCGACAGAGACGGCGCAAAGTAGTCGCCGCTGTCTGTGTGCATTCTTAGGTAAAAGTAATTAATCAAATTTAAAAAAAAAAAAGGTATGCTATGTACTCCTAAGTTACCATGAGCGGAACTTCAGCGATGTAATTACATTTACTAACCATTTTAGCTGTGCAGTGGAAAATTAAAAAAAAAAATTACAAAATCAAAAAGTTCGGTTAGCGCAAAAATTTTATTTATTTTTTTGTGATACAAGTCCGGCTTTTATGCTTTTATATGATAAGTTAAATATGAATAGTCACATTTCAATTAAAATATCTTAGTTTTAGTTTTTAAACTATCTTTGAAAACCTTGATGTTCCTTTTCTTTTACAAAAAACGAGGTATAAATATTGTATGTTGCATACGTCAGATGAAATAAAATTATTAAAAAATTCATACCGTTTCCCCTTTTTCAGATTTTCTAGTATTTTTTTCTTATTTTTAAATGCCTGTTTGTGCCTTTTTAACAGTTTTTAATGCCCTATTTTGCCTTTTTATGCCGGTTTTATTGCCTTTTTCTGCCTTTTTGGCAGTTTTTAGTGCCTTTCCGTGCCTTTTTTTCTATTTTATTTTGCCTTATTTATAGGTTTTTAGGTCCTTAAAATCCTTTCCCTGTTTATAAGGCTTTTACAGATTTAGATGAATACCTTTATTAACTTTTTGGATATGCTTTCTTTGTTGGAACACATTTTAGACGCTTTGGCATAAACTTGATCAAATTAAAATTTTTTTCTGGGTTTTTTTTTTGTTATATACTTAAATTGTTATATTTTTCATTGTAACTTTGAAATTGAGTCTTGTTGAACTCAGTGTTCAAGAGAACCCCTTATATACTCAATTATTAATTTTTTAATTTATTTGTTGGACTTTAGGTGACTATAGAGGAGCTTTCAACTTTATTGACGAAATTAATAGCAAACTTGCGTTGAACCCTAAAGTCATCGTCTAGTTGAAAAGAAATATTAGAATCTGATCCCAAGTTCTCTCGAGACCATTTCTGAATAAAAAAAACCAGCCTGCTCACTCCTTAATCTGACGTGAAGCCTATACCATACTCCTCTCATTTGCTATGCTTGACTGTTGATTTAAGATTTTTGTTATTAAAAGGATCCTTGTCAAATGAGTTAATACCCTTTTAATGAAAAATTTGCAAAACCTTTACCAGAGAAATATAAATCTTCACACTTTCGATAGATAACAACACATCATCCTATGAATGCGGCTTTCTAGACTTTCTGTTGGACCCTTTCACGAAAGCAATTCTCTGCTTCTTGTTAGTAAGCTAAATGAGGACTTCTTACATGCTGTCGTGAAGGGAAAATACGTTTTTTCAGGACTTTCAGTCACAATGGATTGATTTTAAAACACCTCATTTCTCTTGCTCGGGTAGCTTAAGAAAATGGCCAGATCGTAGCAACGAATCAGGAATTTCTGGTTTGGAATCTTAAGACCACTTTTAGAACGGACGATGCTCTTTCAACAGTTTTCCTAATTTCTGCAAGATTTAGTAAGATCATCCATCCAAAAAAAAAATTTACACTGGCATGTAAGAAACCTGTGACTACAAGTATTCCGAACAGTGGGTTGAGATCTTTGTCATAGGCAATTTTACTCTCAGAGGTTTGCCATTTCCCGCAGAGAGGGCATCCGCCGAAAGAAACATGTTTTTTTAATTTGGTGTTGACTACTCTGAAGTGCCGAGTACAGCATCGTCTTCCCCATGGGTACCAATTCACGGAACCAAAAAAGGCACTTTGATAACTCTTCTTTTTCCAGCTGCAAATTGTTAATCTGATTCACCTTTTCTTCACAGTACTTGTAAAAGGAAGATAGAGAAAGACAGCTCTGGTAATACACTAAAGGTACCAGAACTTTTCTCTTATTTATATTTTCTCTTCTTATTCACTTATCATGTGAACTCTTGTTATGTTATGTTAGGGTTTGAGGAGACTTGAAACAAAGATAGTAGAATCTCGTAACATGTTCAGAGGGAGACGGTTTTCATAATGAATCTGCAGTTACTACAGTAAGAACATATTTCCAACTGCTGAATATAAACAAACTAGATTTAATTTTTCATCGCATTATATGATGTTTCAATTTCAGCATGCAACTCTTTTGTATTTCTTGTAGAAGCCTGCAATAAACATCAACAATTGCTATGTATGTAGAGCCATGTGAATCCTACTTTCCAAATATTTTGTTTTCAATATTAGTTCTATGAAAAGCTCTAAACGTGCTTAAGCCTTGTAAGGGCAACATTCCAACATACATCAATTGTGTAGTTAATAACGAAATACCACCAAAGCGACACTGACAACACCGGAAGTCAATCGCTGTCCATGTCTTCAATTTTATCCAATGTCCTGCCAGGATGTTATTCGACATGACACTGCGCCGCAAACAGTAGATACGTCCTGCATCACTCATCAACGACCAACAAGCGCGGCAAAGGGGGAGTTAGCGGCAAAGGGGGAGAAAGTGTTTATAAAGCGAAAATGTAGCTGGGTTGAACCAAACTATTGGCTGTAATTTTTTTCCTTCAACCATTCTCATCCCCTACTTGAACCCCTTGCAAGCTGAAGCAATGTCGAAATAATGCCGTAATAACAGGGAATGGAGTGCAAGGAAACATGTACACCTATACCTATACACCTACACACACTCAAATAGCCACACACACACACATTAATCGTGTACTCAAAAATGGAAATCCTGAATTTGGCGGACAGGGAGAGGCGTGTGGAAGCGGTGACGGGGTGGTGCGGTGGTAGTGGCGATGCGTACACCCAGCCAAACACACATACACACAAGCAAACACAAACAGCCGTTGTTCGTGCTTTTGTTGTTATGAGTATTGCAGCCATTTGAAGTCATTCGATTTTTTAGCATTGTGCCAGGTACTTTTTTGACTTTGTCGCCAGAGACAGATATGGCAGGGACAATTCCGAGCGCATTTACACACACGCGCGCCCAGCGGCCACGACAATGTATGCGCGGGCGCGGAGAGGGGGCGGCGCGACGAAGGCAGTGCCAGCCGTAGCTTTTGTTTGTGCAAGTCGAGGAATAAATGGTTTTGATTACTTTTGGGAGTTAAGGTGCAATTGGCGCATTTACTCCATTTTCCCGTTCTTAACATTTCGGTTGACTGGGTGTGAATGGGTGAGTGTGGGTGTGTAAGGGTTTCGTTCAAATGCCAATATCTGCGGTTTGAATTCAAAGTTTCGTATTCCCTCTTTCGGGCTCATTTCTCTTTGCTAGCAGTGCGAAAAATGCTTTCCGAAAATGTGCCTCAATAAATGTCAAACCGTTTTTATGCTTATAGCACGCACCAGGTGGTCTGATGGCGGAATCGCCACACACACACAATACATGCATATAAATTTTATGTGTACGCAAATTTGTAAATGTAGAAATACTTGAACGACGACAGATTTTTGGAATGGTTGGTTGGTTGGTTTCAGTGGCGTCGTTCCGACATCCAATTAGCGCGTTGGTGCCGTTTTGACACCACTATTCCTGGTAGATACTATACTCGTATGGTATACTAGCGTTTTGGCTTCTGTACTAGGTATGTGCCTCTATATCCTCCTATATCCTTTATATCCGCTTTCTATCTCCTTCTCGATAAGGCCAGCCAGGCGTAGAGAAAGTCGTGTACGGTTTCCCTCATTCGGGTTCTCACAGCTGCGGCAGCTGGCATTGATTCCAATGAGCCAGGGGCCTTTGATTACCACGATTAGCCTTTCCACATCCCTATGGCGCTTATTTAGCTCTGCGGTCCTGTTCTTGTTGTATGTAGACCAGAGTGATCTGCTGATTTTGGAGGATTATATCCTCTGGCATCTATTATATTCTTTGGCTTTAGCAAAGAAGTCCTTGGAGACAATTATATGTATGTAGCTAAAATTTTTAACTCCAATTTGTGGATTATTGGCAACATTCTTGAATTATCCAGGAGGTCAATTTATTTCTAAATCCAAAGTCCTTTTGCTGATATTGAGTAGACATTTTTATTTAAAAAATAGTTCATGCATTTGAGGGTTAAAACACAGAACTGAACACTGTTTCGAGCATTATTTCAGTTGGTGTTTTGTGGTTGATTTTGATCAGCGTTGCCTCAGTTTTTTGTTCCCATTGTACGTTGCCGGAGTTCTGCCACAATTAGGTGTTGTTTGAAGCCTGCCCGTATATCAATAGACATACTGATGTACAGTTGATTGTTCATTGTTCCAACTTTAACATGTTTGCTTTCGATATATGCTTTGCGCCCACACCTCGCTGCCTGCGAAAGCGAACACACAATTGGAATTGATACTTTCCCAACGTCGAAGCACGTAAACACTTGAACTGCATTCGAACTTCCTCCCATCGACGAATTAAGTGCCAAGAATATCGACAAAACAGCAACAGAGCAATAACAAATAAGAACGAGGTAATTTAATACTTATATGTACCGGCAGCGGCGGTGCTCAAAAGGACGACAATAAAGTTCAACAACAACAACAGCTCATACGACAACAATCTGCCGACAGCAGAACCAGCGAAGAGCGCAACAAAAGTCACAGCAAAAATGAATGCATTCGAACGTCTGCACATTTGTGAGATCACGCATACACACACACACACTCATTCATATGTTATAGTAGAAATATGCGCCTGCGAGCATGTGTATTGTTTGAGGGGCTCTACACTTTAGCTGATACCGCTTACAATGCAAGCAAGTGGCAAGTGGAAAGGGCCAGAGTTGCAAGGCGCCACTGCAGACAATGGCCGACGGCGGCAGGGCGCTGCATTGTTTGCTAAGCTGCTTAATTCAATAAAAGAAATTAAGCACGAAATCAGACAGGAGGCACAACCAAAGTTCCATTTTTTCGCAACAGATTTGTTGTAGTCACTAGAAGAGGCGGGAAGAAGAAGAAGACGAACATGATATGCGGCAGAAGAATTAAGTAAACATAGAAATGCATTTTTTCTTCCTGCATCGACGCAATCTGAATGTGATTGTGTGCTGTTGTTGTGCTTACTGCTGGCACGTTGGCCAATGCTCACAATCTGCCAAGTCACGCCCGTTACCCCAACTGCACGCATTCCATCCCCATCCATTTCCACGGCGTCGCCATCGCCATCGCGGTCGAGCTGGGTTCTGTTGCGCAATAAATTGGATTTTAATGATATTTAATCGGTAGAGAGTTTTCCTATTTACAACTATTTGCAACCCTCCGTGCACCCTAACGTCGGTCGATGTTGTAGGTAACCGCGTTTCATTCGTACTTTGCGCACAGCGAGTCTTTGCTTGGATTTATTAATGCAGATTAATTACGTTTTATTGCTTCTACTTTGCGCTGTTCGGGTATTTACATGCTTTGGTTGTTGCTGTTGTTTTTGTTATCGTTACTTTCAAAGGCTGCTTTTTGCCGTCATCGGGACATCGACAGTTTTAAGAAGCTTAAAGACCTTGTTTTGGAAAATAAAAACAATGAGGTCGCTGCGAAGATTCACGCAAAATAACAGGAACAATGTTTAAAAGTAAAAGAAAACTCACTTTGAATTAAAATAATAATAATTAAATAAAAAACGCTCGAAACAAAGGCAAGTTTTCCGCTTTCGTATAATAATTAAAATATCAATATTAAAAAAATTGAAACTTTTAAAAGTTGAAAAAGTGACACAACTCAAAATTTTTAATTTTTCAGGAAACGCAAACAACTGTTTTTGAGCTGAATAAACATTTTTTTTAAATAACGTATAGACTGTTTAGTAGAAAATCCCTTCAGATTATGCTTTGCTTATGCAAAATTTTGAGTTGTGACTTTTTTGATGATATTTTAATTCAATAATTACCGAATTATTTTAAGTTATGTCACTTTTGCTGAATTTAATAATTATAAATGACAATTAAAAAGTTGAAAGAAAAATTTTGAAAATTCGAAATTAATTTTTAATTGCCACAACTTCACTTAAAATTAACTTGAACAAAAATTTATTTCGTCAACAGTGTCACAATTTGAATTAGGACTCTTTTGCATTGAGCTGCAGCTATCAAATAGCATCAAACTTCTCAACATGAAGAGAGACCTAACTGTATTTTGACAACAGTTAACAACAACAAAAAATACTCATGCTTTTGCTTATTGGTAGATAGATGCATTGTGCACAGTATTAACACATAAACCCGGATATTACAAATTTTGAGATGTGTCACTTTTGAAGTGGATGTGCGATACGTAAAGGGTTTTCTAGCAAAAAGTGTTCCTTCAAATCAACGGTAAAGCACAATGTTTTCGTTGAAAGTGATGAAAGTTTTATTTAAATTTAAAGTGCCAACTTTGCAAGATATCTACTAATCTCGCCTTACAAACCAACAAAGTCGTTGTTTAGATGAAAATTTCCGGTCAAATTATCTAAACTAAACCTTTCATCATAAAGATTATCTCTCTCTCTCATTTTTAAAGACCCAAATGCGAAACATTTACTTGTTTACTTCTTCATGCAAGACACAGTGCAAATTGTTTTGTGTTACTATCAATTCGAATAATTACCACTAAATAGGCAAACTTCGGTTTTTAGTTGCACTCTAAACTACAACGGTGATACTTTCACATAAACTGGTCGCACTATTACGAAGTGACATTTCATTTAATTTTCACCTATTTGTTGTGAGTTCTCTTTTTTTCAATGCATTTTGTTATCCATATCGTCCACCCACATTGTGAAGGTCCCCTTAATTTAAATTTATTGTATATTGAACACAAAATATTATATATTGAAATTTGAAATGTCACCGCTTCTTGAAAGATCGTTTAATAAAAACAAAAATACTAAATTTTGAATTGCCTACTCGGTATGTCATGCAGATTACATTTGAGGGGGGAAAGGACATCACATAATCAAATATGCCAATGCTTGATTAGAAATATGCCAATGCTTCCTTTTGTGCATTACAAGTCCCAGCACGAAGTAGGTTATTTTTAAACGAATTCTTGATACATATTCATGTTTGTCTAATTAACCTGAAAAATATAGAAACTCAGCCAGAAGTGAGTTCGTACATCGTGTCCTCATTAAGGTAGCTTAAAGCAAAATTTCGACATTGTAATCAATTCCTAGGCGGCTCTTCAAATGAATTATAATATTTTTGGTTGTTTATATTATTCTTATATAATATAATGAAGAAATATGTAGTGGGACTAATAGTCGGTTATGTTGGATGCAAAGATCGCAGACCGCAGATACTTTTCAGCTCGTCAAGAACCGATATTGCTAGCGTCCAGAGTCTGTCTCTTCTTAAATGGTCCTTTTTCTAAATATCTTTTATAGAGCATTGGCATTTAGAAACACATCCAATCACAGTTCAATCATAGATCATCTCTTCTCTGCATTTTCTGACATACTCGTAAATCAGTGAGTAATCAAACACACTAACTAGCGTGACTATGCGCTATGCACCTGTGTGTGTGTGTGTGGGCATTCATACCTATGCCAACTGTTGCTTTGGTGCGTATACCAGCTAAAAAGCCGACTTCATACTTCCTTATTATTTCGCACGAGCGCGCAGAGACAATACTCGTAGACCAAACTCATCCACCCTCACACAGGCGTTAATACGTTGACAATCGTAAACACGAGTGCACGCACACATACGCGCCGAGCAAAAATATTGTGTGCTTCACATAATAAATAATTGAGCAATAAAATTTCCCATTTATGGCTAATAGAGATGAATTTCACTTCATGTGGCACCAACAGCAGCAGCAGCAAAAATGCGCGCCGGCACTTTCGCTCCAAACAATAAAAATATAAATAAAATAAGAATTTATTTTACGATGATAAACATTCAATAATAATCGAAAACAATAAAAAGACGAGTGAGCGCGGCAATTGCAGGCGCATGTGTGCTGACTGAGGCGGCGCCAGATCGATCACGTATACGCAGCCGCGGCCCAACGAGCCGGCGCACAGTGGTCGCATAGTAGTCAAAAATACTTCTAGCAGAGACATCAGCCTGAAACTTTGGTCACGTGTTTCCGAAAATGTGTAAATGATTTCATGTGAAAATGGGCGTAGTCCGAACATGTACACACCTGCCCCCATGTAAGGAAATGGTGAAAAAATTGTTCCTGTTTTTTTTTTATGAAAAACGAACGAACGAAAATCTTGGAATTTTGCCCGACAAAATTTAAATATATACAGGCTCAGAGGTGTACTCAGAGGGTTTTGGGGGTTCAAGCCCCCAAATACAAAAATTGCTGCTGAAAAATATGGTTTCCAACAGTATTGGGCTCAAAAGTTGTACGCGAAACCCCCAAAGTGAAATTCTGTGTGCGTCACTGTTAGGTTTTAACTCGAAACGGAGCGTGAATTGAGATTTTATGAACAGAAGGTGGAAGATAGTACCTACCGTGGATACATCTCTATCAGCCTCTTAGCAGTATCGAGCGCATAGTTCCTAAATTTTTATGAAAACATAACTTTAACTTTAACATATAGTTTAGCACTTGTATAAATCATATTTTATTTATTTTTAATACTCCAAATTTGGTTAGGAAAAGTTTTCCATACCACACATTTTTGACTTATCGTTCTTAGGGCAGCTATATGATACAGTTGGGCGATGTTGCTCAAATTTAGATATGCGATTCAGTATTACATAAATATCTAAAATACGAAATTTTGTGAGAATATCTTTAACCCTAATTCCCAGAATTTTAAAAGTAACGTAGACCCAGAAGTGAGACTGCCAGGCTTGTATGAGCTAAATTACTGAAAACATTTGTTTAAAAAGAACAAAAACTGTCTAAAATGTTAAATTTATAAATGCAATATAATTCTAACATTCCATTAGAGGATTACATAAAATAATGGAATCCAAAATCTTTTGGATCTATCACCATTTGAAGTCTTTAGTGAGACTGCGAGGTTCACTTCTGGGAATTAAGGTTAAATATACACGTGTTATGATATTTCTTTTGCCACATTTACTAATTCGCCCACATTGTGGGGTCTGAAACCCCTTTTCCCCCTTTTCTCCTTCCACATTTGGACCTGAAACCTATTTAACATTAACAACTGTTTTAAAAAAATCCTCATAAAATCTATGAAAACAAAAATATTTACATATCGTCGCCTGAGAAAACGATTGTCGTATATGCTATTAAATTTAATGCAACATAAGACATTCGTTTATTTTATAATTTTATACTTTTGGCCTAAGGCAGCCACCACTGTGCGGCGCTGCGGCGCCTTTTTGTGTGCGCTGTAGCGTGAATATTCTCTGCCCTGTTCGCTTGAGCTGCAGCTGAAGTTGGGCTAATAAGTATTGGGGCCCGTTTGGTGGCGTCTGCCGTTGGCACAGTTGGCCTTTTTGCGCTGTCGACGGTAAAAGTTGCGTTTATTAAATGCCTTTATCAAGTGCAATTTTTATTTCCATCTTTCGGCGCATTTTAATAAAGTGCTCTCGAGCGCTCACCTGAAGTTTGTGGATTCTCAGGCGCTTCGTGTGCGCTCCGGTAGGCAGCATTTCTGTGTGCGCGGAATTGCAATTAAGTTCAAGTCATGAAGTGAGCGGAAACTTTGCTTTTAGTCAGCAGACAAACTATGAATGGAGTTTAAGCATAATAAATGAGTTTTTCTCAGCGTCGAGTCAAGCTTGTTGTTTTCCGATTCGTCGTTGTTGACTACGAAAAGTAGTGAAACTTTAGCCGCGTTGTCTCGAGGACGGCAAAAGAGTAAAACATTCTACTGAATGGATGTGAAGTATTTTATGTGATAACTTCAACGCAACACTCAGAAGGTAAGCAACGTTGAGGAAATTAGTATGCTTTTTCTTGTTTGACTTCACACACATACGAAAAGTCCATACAAAAGTGTCAGCAATTGCTTAAAGTGCGCCGAAAACGCTCGTCGTAAACTCATATTTACCAATCGCTTAATCTCATTTAACCATGTTTATATTTTTCCTTCGTTTGTGGTATTTCTTCGTTTGTTGTCCTGCAACAAAAGGGCCACTGAAATGAAAGTGAGAGAAGGCGACTTGGAAGCAGGAGAAAAATCGTAAATATGCTTCAAGAAGCAGCTGCAAAATTATGTCATTTATTCACGCACACAAACCGACACACAGCCTCATGTACCCACAAATTCGTACACATACAACGTACGAAAATAAACTACACGTACAGAGTCAAATTCATAACTAAGTACAACAATAGATGCGAAAAAGCATGACAACTTAAGCGACGCACACGCGCACACCAGAGATGCTAATCCTAGGATATAAAATAAATGTTTCGTGTGTCCAGGAGCGAACATCAGACACTGGACATTTTTCAACGACTTTTTCATTCAACGTAATTTAGCTCCGCCTTACGGCAGCGCTTCTTTTATGGAAGATGCATTGAGAAAAACTGATCTTTTAGCTCAATTTGAAAAGCACTGAAAATAAAATATAATATATAAATAAAATACAAAATTAGCGGCCTCAAAATATGCTCTTTTATATGTTCCATTTATAGTCTGAAATATAAGCCAAAAACAAAAAAATTTTGAATTACTCGGAACAAAAAAAAATTAAAAATGTTGCATATTTTTAGGCTCCTATTTTTTTTTAAGGAAAAAATATGAAAAGTGATGAAAATGGCTATGGTACATTTTTGCTATTATTTCGATGCGAATGTGTATTCCGCCAAATAATTTGGCTGTGTTGTATTGCTTGATATGTCGGCTTTCATTATACACCTAAATCGTTAATTGATTTACGAAAATTGTTTACGTATTTGACCATCAAACAAAACGTCTTAAAATCCAATTGTTTCCGACTTTGAGGTCCAATTACCGCGGCATTTTAAAGTTTATAAAAATAAGTTGCATCGGAAAAGAAGTCGTGCGGTGTTGTTAATGCGATAAGGTGAAAATCATGTCAATCGGTTTTTTGGTTTAGAAATTACGATCGAAAATATGGAAAAAGTAGAGGAAAAACTGAAAAAATTACATGGTACCTATATCTCACTAACTAGAGCCGCTAAAAAAAATTTGAGGGTAAATTCGAAATCAGCGCACCCAAATTAATAAGAAACAGTAGAAAAACTCCATGCAACAGAAAAAAAGTGTTTTTTGTTGTGCTGTGTTATTAATAAATTATTAGTTGAACAACTAAGTCAACAGTAAATCAACAATTGGCAAATTTCAACAAACCACTTTCATAAAGTAACAAAATAGATAAAAGTGATATATAATGGGCGTGTCACACCCATTACCAGTCGTAAACACTCATAAGACAACAGATTATTGTGGTTAACATTAAACGATTATTTTTCGAATGTCACATGGCAACCTTACATCTAATGAAAAGTGCAAGGTGCATGCCTACAATGTGAAGGATCATAGCTTTTTCAGTTTGGTTTCAGATAATCGTAAGGCAACTTTAACAATTTGTATAATACCGACTATTGATATGTTTTCTGTTATAAATACTAGAGACACACTGTCCAAACCTATTGTACCTTAATTTGCCTACTTAGTACAATTAAACAAAAATTTAAAAGTTAATATATTACTCTCAAAAAATGTCAAACCTTTAAGCTTTGCAGCGAACATTCAACCAACGAGATTTCGTTTGACTTGTAAAAATAGTTAAATGTCTCATCTGGAGTTTCTTCTGAACTCATAAAATGCCTTAAACTACCTTATCCTTCATTAATGTTAAGCAGTAAACCATTCTTACGTGTGGACTTGAAAATATACTTTTAAGTATCAGACATTTCTATTTTTGAGCAACAAAATTCAGTGAAAACATTTATTTTTAAACTTTTAAAAATAGCTTGAATTTTTTTTTTCGAAAATTCGAACCTGAAGTTATTACTATTTTTGGCTACGTTGACATTTCAACCAATTTAGCTCAAAAGCTGCTTGAAATATTTATAAAATTCTGTAGGTTGCAGAACGCTTCGATGATTGCTGCCCTGTAAATAGTTGGTGTGGCGTCTCCAAAGCCGATTAGCACACAACATTTCGGCCCCTAAGCCGCCGACGACGCCCCCTAACTGTGCAATACTACAATCAAGTGCCAACAAAAGCAACATCTGGTGCACGCACACACACTGACACACTGAGCGCTGGTGCGTCCTCGACACATTCAACTTGTGGTTAGTTGCGCAACTGTTGAACGGTTTAAGATGTGGCGGCTCGGTCTTATTACAAAGATGGAAGTAAAAATAAATGTGTGGTGCGCAGAAGGGACAATTGTGCAAAACAGAAGAGATATGTGCCGACATTTGCCAAACAGTTTTTGCTTTCTCGCCTACGTCCTCCTACCCATCCCATACTAAATATATGTACATAACTAAAAGCCGTCTTTCTCATTTGCCCCACTCCCCACAGCGGCTGTTAATGCATTGTACTTGTATATGTGTGCTTGGATGTGTTTTTCATCTTTCTCATTCTTATTCTCGTTTTTGTTTGTCTCTTTGCAGGAAATTTCGTTTTGTTGTGGCGTCGCGGCAGCAACGTGCTCACTGCCTCCAATATAATGGTGACAAGGGATGAGCGCATAAGACTGATAGATGGTTATAATTTAGAGATATCAGATTTGGAGCCACAAGATGCCGGGGATTATGTCTGTCAAATCAGTGACAAAATAAATCGTGATCAAGTGCACACCGTGGAAATACTGGGTACGGCATTAACGTCTCTCATTTGCCTCATTTCCATTTGTTGAGCATTTGGCCGTAGAGAAATGTGCTTTTTGTTTTAGCTCGCATTGGAGGCCAAACGCGTAATAGTCGCTGGCTATTACTTATGACTCATTTTAGCAAGAATTTGAACCCGCAAGTGCGGTGCACTGTTTAAATTCAATGCGGCCAAATTGATTTTTCCGCGTACACGAGTAATTTTAATGTATTCCGTTCAATTACAATGTGAATCCTTTACTAACGCTTCCTGGAGTGAATAGATTCCTAAAATTCTTGCTAATTCTCGCCCCAAAGCCTGCTAGACGAAAATTACTTGGAATATTTCGAGTTGCCAAGGCGCTCAACACTTTCCTTGATTTCATTTGATTTGTTGTGCAATGCTTATCGCCAACGTTTCGGCCTCATCTCGGTTTTATTGTCCTTACAGTTCCGCCCAGTGTACGCGCCATACCCACGTCTGGTCAGCTGCAGGCACGCAAAGGCGGTCCAATTACTCTGGAATGCAAAGGCTCCGGCAATCCCGTGCCGTCGATTTATTGGACCAAAAAGGTTCGTCTGTCATGTTATTGTTATTGTTGTACTTGCTTAGTTTTGGTACTGAATTCCTTGGCTTATTTGCACGATTCAAATTTGTTTCATTTAATTTAATTGTTTTGCGCAAAACTTTATCCGAAGCGTCAGACAGGATGTTGGCAATAAATTAAATACTCATCGACTTACGTTGCTTTGTGTTTCTCACTTTAATGTGGTCTCCAATAAATTTCAATTCGAAATTTTCATTAAGGAACATATTTTGTTGTTGTTGTTGTTGTTGTATGTTATGCAGTGGTAAACCGCAGAAGATAAAAATATTTTCCATATTTTTTGGAAACATTCTGCAGTTACGCGGTTTAAGTAAGCCTTCCTTTTTTGTAATAAATTTAATAATATAATAAAAAAATATGTCCCTTTGATTTAATCTTAATAATTGTTTGCTCTTCAAGTTGGCGAAATTTTTTCATATAAAATTAAACACAAAGGTTTTGTTAAAAAGAAAGTATAAAAACCAGTAAGTTTTTTTGAATAGCATCCATTCGTTGGAACAGCGAGTAACTTTTCAAACCAGATGTTCTAGGTTCTATTCCTAGTTCGGGCTGGTTAAACACTCGTCTACTTTTTTGTAAGAAATGCACAAGTGCGCTTTTGGCAGATAGTGGATCGAAGTAATGATCTTGAAATGACGAACAGATACCAGTTGCCAGCTGGAAACCCTCACAGGCCAATTCATTCACTTTCTACTCTGTTATCTGAAAATTCTTGTTCTTTAGTACTTGGTCTTACAAGTGATTCGTGTGGCTGTTACTTTGTAGTTAGCACTGGGAGTCACACATCCGTGACGTTGGTTTGCTTCTGCCTCAAACAATTTTTATTCGGCGACTGGTCTCTTAGCTGTACACCAATAAGAGTAAAATAGGGAATTTTTAATAGAGCGTCAGAGCAGGTTGGCCAAATCCTAAACCAATTTTAAACCACCATAGATTAAATTGAATTCGAAAAAGCAGAGAGAAGCTGATGAAAGCAGTAATCCTATGCTTCCTACACTCTATCCAACTTGCGGTTCTCATAAACGTAGGAAAAAAGTTTTCTTTTCTTTTTTTAAAAATGTTCATTTCTGTTGTATTTGGAAATAGTTAAAGGTAAAACAAATAATCCATTGAAAGCGTGACAGCTTTCTGATTTTAGATACCACAAGTCATATATTTTGCCATATCATTTCAATCATTCTCTTAAAGTTTTTAGAGCAAATTGCAGATGCCCCAAATATTTTAATTAATTACTGAGTGATTACTAAAAACCACTATTAAAACACTATTGCCATAATTTTCGAGGCAGTCTTTAGGTTTGGAATTTCTTCAATGTATTTGGATATTTTGTTACTTAACCTGGCAACTGGACCACAAACTTAAAAACTATTGCGAGTCTTATGTACGCAAAATTGCTCAAATTAAAACATCGACTTATTAAAGAGTTTGTCTCATGGCATATCAAACGTAAACCATTCGTCAAATCCAAGTCAAATTTTCAAGCGAATATCTTTGTTTAATTTTATGGCAGCAATTAACCCGGCGTTGGTGTGGTGGAAAAAAATTACGTTATTGGTGTGGTGGGGTATGACATACCCCAAGACTTGATATAGCACCAACCTCACGAAACAACACAAATATAAAAGATAGCAATTTTATATTATTCTTCATTTACTTTTACGCAAGAAAATACAAAAGCATTTCATGTGCAAGCAATTTGTGAAAGAAAATATCAAATATAACAAAAATAAACGAAAAGTACCAATATTTATAAGTTGACTTCATATAATGGGGTTTAAAAACATTTCTGTATATAATTTTCCAAAAAACATAGTCAGTTTTAAAAATGAAATACATATAGTTATGTGACATTAAATTTTTGGTAGCTACCCTGAAAGAGGAGAGAATTACAGGGTCTCAAAATTAGCGCTTTTTTCGCAAGTCGTATAAGGTTTTTGCTCTCGGACAAACCGAACATCGAGTGCTGTACTGACGACGTTTTGGTACAGCTTCGCCTAATTTCAAGGATTTACAGAATCATTCTATTTTTGTGTATTAATGATATTTTTTGGAACATATGATACGATGAAAACTATTGTCGTATGTGCTATTAAATTTAATGAAACATACGACATTCGTTTTCTACGGCGACAAAATGCGAATACTAAACTAGGAGCTTTTCTTGCACGTAGCAGTTGGCCAGTTTGTATTTGCCTCTTATTTTTCCGTACGGTATATTTTTTAATAAATCGACGACTACTAGACCATCAAAAATAAAAAATTAAATTCAAAATCATTTACACAAAAAGTTACGTTATTGGTGTGGTGGGGTATGTCATACCCCAATGAACTTTAGCGGGATGTGACTCAAATCTGGTCACACTTAAGTTGTTTTTAGACAGCAAATGTGTATGGTTGGACTGTTATAAACAGCTACTAGAAGCAATAGTGCCCGCATAAAACTGATGTCCGTGTTATTTACAAAAATACAACCTCTGGGGTATGGTATACCCCACCACACCAATGCCGGGTTAAGCGTTTGCAAGCCGTGCAGAAGATGTGGTGTGCGAGGGGCTTTGCTGAATTGCAGCGGCTGATGTTGAATGGGCGGCCAGGCCGCTGGACGCGCTGCAATAAAGTAATCGCTTAAGCACTTTATGAGTGCAAGCACAAGAAGTTTACCCGAATGATAACCACACGCACAACAAGGATAGCGCAACCACAACAGCAATGACACAAACAACAATGAGGACTACAGCTTGAGGCACAATAATGAGGCGGCGCCAGAATGAACAATGCTGCAAGTGGGGAGGCTGTGAAGCACTTGCACTTACACTCACACACACACACACACGGGTCCTTAATCTTACGAAGACGCACACACACATATATTACTTGCTTGCACTTAAGTTGGTTAAGGCCAGAGTGCGAGTGGCAAAGTGTGCTCATATTTGGCAGGCGAGCGGCAATAATACACGTAACCGCATTGGCAGCGCCGAGGTTTATGTGCCGGCACTGGCATGCGTGAACGAGTGTTTGTGGATTGTCAGTGTGTGTGTGTGTGTGTGTGTAGAAGGCCGTTATAATTGCTTCCCAATGTGTTTAGCTCCTACATGGCACGTATGTATGTGTGAGAGTGCGTACGAACTTTCGTAAATCTGCATGCGGATGCATGATTCGGTACTGGGCGGGTTAATCACGCATATAACCCACGCTACCTACAGTAACTGGTTCCAAAAAGACCACATTACCGCTCTGCCCAGCAAGCGACCATAGCCAACATATGCGGCTAAAATGTGGGTGCAAAATGGCAGGCAACTGGATGCATGAGATCAACCGAATGTGCCGTATGCGATGTTGCATCCGAAAATGATTTCAAAACTTTTAACAATCACTTTAGAACCAAATGAAAACTTATCAATTTCGTTACATAAAAATATGTAAGTTATATGACGAGGTAACAGGTGGGAGCAAAGAGAGACAATTGGCAGACATTGAACACCATTAAAACCGTCCTACGAATGATCCTTCTGGCACCTTAGGTAAATAAGTGTCGCAATTGTAGTGCGAACCTTGTCAGAACTAGCTGGTTTTAGCTCTTTCACGAGTAGAAAGTCTACCGAGTGCCTACAAGGCACATCCTCTGATAGCAACAGCTGCTCTAATATTGATCGATAGTTCATTTCAAATGGAATTCTCCCCATCACGACGGTCGAATTCTGAATGAAACGAACCTCCACTAGCGCCGAAATTGCAAGACTTCAAAAACATTTCAATGTAAATCTTCTCACAGAGTGAGTTCGACTATATTATATGCCATTGGGAAAGCTAAAAGAAGGATTTGGCAGAACCTTTATGAACAAACAGAAATCTACTCAGAAACCAGTAGACTTCGCAAGAACTTTTAACCCTTTCGCTATTTTGTTGCCATATGGCACCATGCTACTTTGTGGACGTCTGCATCCTCTATGGTTGCAAGAATAAATTTTTTGTTGGTCTTTAAATTAGTTTGAAGTTTTAGGAAAAATACGAAATTAATGAGCTGAATATTTAAGTTTAAAGAAGAAAAGTATACACGTTTTTTTAATGGTATATCTTGACATGGTAAAGGAAGAAGAAGCAGAACAAATTAGAGAACTTTTTGATTTGACGTTTTCTATCAATTTAGATACTCTTTTTTTAATTTTTGTTTAAGTAATTATTACAGCCACAACGAAGTGGTTGCTCTCATAGCAAAACACTCAAAAATACAGGGTCCGAGTATAAAACTTAAAAAATTTCTTATGGAATGTTGCTAATATAACCACATAGAAGCCTTAAACGTAAAATTTAAAATTTTAACTTTCCCCAGTAAAAACCTGTAGCGAAAGGATTAAGTGCGTATCCGTAAAGCCTTAACTGTATTCTGAAGCCTTTCAGTTGATTGACTAATGAGGGACTGGGCAGTGTGGTCTTGCTGGTCACTTCTAGTGGGCAAACTTTTCGTTAAACATTTGTAGATCTCCTGAAGTCGAACAGGACACCACAGCCTGCTCCTCGCACATTGTAACCAATTGCTACCTTCAAAGCACTATGATTTTATTTGACTTCTTCAAAGAATCAATACCGCCATTCCAGCCAGTGTCTGATTTTTTTATGAAAGCTCACGTAAGCACAAAGAGATGGCACACACTGAGGGGACGCTGGAAATTACTAGGATTCCAATATAACATTTTTATCTATTCGACGTTTACAAGATGTCAAAACCAAAAGCCTCAACCTTTTGAATAGTAATTATTTTAGTCTCTGGGGTTTGCCCTTTTCTGCTGAGAAGGCAACAGGCACAAACATTGTTTTAACAGGCTGAAAATATTCATGAGCTGCCTGTCGAGTCGAAAAGTAGACCTTGTGTTCATTTATATATATTAAGTAAGAAAAGAATTAATCAAACAAAATTTCCTACAAATATTTTATAAGGTTTCCTCTAAGGCATTTTATTAACGCCGCCAGCCTTCGTACCTGAAGAACTGACTAAATTTTCAATTTCTTCAAGTCATCTGCTTTCTTGTGGCTCCTCGTTAATTTGCCAACATTCGCCTCAAACAAATAGCTCGGCCGCGCACGAAGCGACCGTAAAATGGAGCAATTTGAATGCATAATTGAATTTACACGCGGCACTTAAATTTGTAAGGATTTTGGTCGGCGGGTGGCCGCACTGGCACTGGCACTGGCACTGCACTGCCAAAACTCTTTGCCGGCACATTTCGCACCGTTCCAGACGCCGGCCAACCATAATTTCGCAAAAGCTGATTTATTACTTTGTTGATAGCGAGTGCAAACATACACAAACACACACACACACAATGCTATACGCCTGGGCGCGCAACTCTGCCGCAGCTGCGCCCTGCGTGCGTACCGTACCGCGCCGGCCGCCCGCCCGCGTCCTCGCCAGCCGACCGCAATTGCCAGACAAGGGAAACTTAAGCGGCTTTGGCGGCCCCACAGCCGTCGCGTCGGCCATTCTTGCTCCATCTTGAACGGGACGAGGCAAATGCTGCCGAAACTCTTCAAAGCGCAAAATTTCATTTACCAAATGGTCGCCATTGTTGTTATTGCCGCTGTTGTATGGCATTAACACTATTGTTACGGCCGCTTTGATTGCGGCGGTCGTCGTTGCTGCGTGGCGGCGCCGAGTGAAGCAAGTTACGCAAACGGCGGCGCTCGCAGCGCACCGCATTTGTTTGTATGTATACATACGAATGTGTGTGTATGTGTGGGCGCGTGCAGTTGGCGGCGTATTCCTCTGGGCAGCTTGATTTGTTTGGTGGCTTAGGCGACACTTGGCTTTTGTATTCGTCATGCGCTCGCTCGTCCATGCCCGCGCTGCGTCCAGCTGTCTACTTGTTTGCGCCCCTCAGACTGTCTGTCTGTCCGTCCATATTGGCCAAGTTTGATTTAATTCCATTTGTGCACATGGTATCAGTGCGGAAGCGATGATAGGCCGATGATATTTTATCCTTTGTGCGCCGAACAAAAGTGGCTCAACAACGCTCGCTTTGTGAGTGTGCATAGCTGCGTGCGTGTGTGAGTGTGCGTGTCGAAGGCATTCACCATCGACAATGAGCGGATCGACAGAAAGGCATCAGACAGCACTTTGAGTAGTAAGCGCACAGTTAATTGAAGAGTTAATGCCAAGCCGAAGCTTTCAATTAAGCCAGCCGAAGGCCTTTCGAATGCACCTGGTTTTCACTACAAACTTGATGTGCTTTGCTAAAGCTACTTGCCACAACAGTTTCTGCTCACTTTACATTTATCGCATGTCTGATACGTACTCGTAAAGGGTTTCGAATTCAGGCGAGTTTTATAGCCAAAGTTTACTGAAATTCCAAATTTAAAAATTGGTCTAAGATTTGCCTTAAAACATGACAGTTCAGAGGCATTTCATATACTTAAAAACCGTAAATTTTTATACTGACCGCAGTCAGTCCAAAAGTGATTAAAATTGTTAGATTGTATTGTATAAAGAAACAATAATATTCGCTTCTCTTATAAGTGTCGTACTAGAATATCCAACAAATATTGGATAACTACACTTTAGGCCAGAACGTCCCTAAAAAGACGCATACGCAGTGTTCCCTCCCAAGATTCCCTCACTTATATGTATATGTGTGGAATCCACACAATGTTTAACTATTTATTAATCAGTACTCAGTACAGTAGTGCGTGCACAGGGGGAAGGGGCTTTGAATCCACAAATACAAAATTTGTTGGTGAAAAATGTGATTACAAATGGTATTGGACCCGAAAGTTGTACGCAAAACTCCCAAGATTGAAATCCTGTATGCGTTACTGACTCAAAATATAGTTTAACATTTTGTTTACTTCACAACAAACAAGAATAAACCAGCCCACAATTAATGAAGACCACTACCGGACCGAGAATGACGAGAGTTTCAATTAGAGCCCATAGAGCGCATTGAGGAATCGAGTGATTGAAATCGCAACTCTATATTCGATTAGTCGATTCATCAATCAATAATTGTTTTAGTATTGAAAAGTACTCTGTATCGACCCGTTGTATTCTGTCTCGAAATGAACTCATTTTCCATACTTGTACTCGGTGCGGAAAAGAATTCAGTGTCGGTACTTTATACAATATTTGATAAATAGTTCCAATACTTATTTGTCCTCATCACTGAAATGCAAATGATATTTTATAACAACACTAAAAAATTATTTCAGCGCCAAAATTGAACGCGAAAAACAGATTAATTGCATTATTTCCATATATAAATGCATTATTATTTTACCCAATTAATCTCAAAATCGTAAAAAAAAATATATTTTATTTAATTTCCATATTAGATATTAAATTAAGTGTCCAATACCACAAAAACGCATGAAACCCGATTTTAATTGAATTCGATTTAATGAATTTCAAATGGCAAAATTGAATCGCCTTCGGCCTCGAAAATCAACGACAGCAGTTTTCAGTCACTGCAACCTGTCTTTCTCACTTTATCAACGTGCCGAAGCCATAAAAAATCGACTTTGACCAGCGCCGCACCAAGCAGCCACTGACCATCGGCCCCGGCACCGGCAACGGCAACGGCTCTCGCCCAGCCGCATCGCACCGCCCCACTGTCACAGCCATATTGTTTACCAATACTGGGAAATAATGCCACACTTAGGGCTCTAAATCACTGTCATCTATAAACTGGTTCAAAAATGTCAATGGAGTCAATATGTCATACACTCTCGGGCACTCGCTCTACGGCGGGCCAGTTACTTGTGGCTGTGTGGGTGTCTTTGTGTGTGTGTGTGATGGCGCAGTACGTGTGTGGCAAATGACAAGGTGAGCTGTCAAGCAGTGTGGCCAAAGGCACTGCACGTTGCCAGGTAGCGCTGAGCAGGTTAGCGCTCACAACAGTCAAAACAACGACGGCAAAAGCGAGCAAAGGCAGCGGCTCCGACAGCAGCAACGAATAAAGCTGCTGCCAAATTGTAATTAATGCGAGTCATGGTGTCACGGCCAAACACACACACACACTGGCGCTCATTTCGTCCTACAGCGCGCTGCTCAGGCACCCGTTGTGCCGTAAAGCGGCGAGAACGGTAGCAACAGCAGCAACAACAACTATTGAAATATGTGCCAACAGCTGCTGCAGTTGTCGTCGTCGTCGCTGCCACCACCACCACCACCACTCCGATCCCTTCAAGACAAAGTGGCCGTGCCATATATTTTCACACACACACACACACACATGCAAAAGTGTAAAGGTGTATAGTAGGTGGCTGCATGCGACGACTTCCTCTTCCCGTTTCGCTTTCCAATCCGCATTTTTGGTCTGCACTGGCTGCAGTTGCGCTTCGCCTTGTGTCTGCTGGCTGCCGACATTTCCATTCGATTTATTTGCATTCATTCCGTGTCAACGAAGCGATAAGCTGACGTCCTCTGGCTCCTCTGGCGCCGCCATTTCTCGGCCGCGTCGCTTCCTCGCAGCCAGGCAGCGCCATGTTTTGATTTTTCGCCTTCTCGGCTTCTTGAGCCTGCTGACCGGTCTGCGCTGTAACCTCGGCCAGCGCTGCGGATGCTCCTTTTGCCGTCCGGCTGCATGTAAGTGTCGTACATGTTGACACATGACCTCCTGGCTGCGCTATTGAGACCATGTCATCTGCTGCCGCCGCCGCGCACCTCGTCCTCCGCGCACATGACTTGGCTTTGATTTGGGTCTCATGGCGCTCGCTCGGAAGTAGCTCGTTTACACGTAGTTTTGCATGTCACCTAACATGGCGTTGAACTCAACTCGAGCGGAAGTCTGCATTGACTTCGCTTCACCTTTTCAACATTTCTGCAGCCAGCAGCACGCGCTCAAAACTGCTGTGACAAGTTCCCAGCTGCGCTGCTTCCGCTCGTCCGTCTGGCTACCTTCGTGCTTTCGCAGTTGTTCCTTGTGCGATTTGCGTGACTGCAATGTCACTTGGCATTTTTCTGCTCGCACAGACATGCAGACAGACAGCGGCGCCGACATGGCGTCCGCCAGTGAAGCAACGCTGCAATCCCTCCAACATGACATCAATGGTTGCTGGGAAGCGAGAGGGCGGAGCCCCAAATCAAATTGCGTACAAGAGGCACATGTGCCAAATTGAAAGAAATGCATAAGCGTGGAATTGCAATACTTTGACTTGACAACATCGAAGCGCAAAGGTGAAGTACTTCAGCACGGGCGAGCGGAGGCTGCAAAGGGCGGCTTGTAAATTTAAAATCAAAGCTTGCATTCCAACTCGACAGATTGCCAAAATATTCTCTGCGTAATTTTGCATTTTTAGTCTACATCTGCATACTTCAAAGCTCGGTAACTTAAATTGTTATAAATGAATTTGCAGACGCTTAGTTAGGCATAGTTGGTTCACTCCATAAAAAAAATAAATATCAAAACGATAACCTGAGTGGGCATTGATGAGACAAAAGTTAAGAATGGTGTATGTGCAGTGCACGCCACAACTTATTCTCGAAGAATAAATACGAAGTGGTGCAAGGTCCCATGAATTGCGACCATTGCATTGGTTTCAAGAAGTAAATGGGGTTGGGGTTTCTTCTTCTTGGAACTCCTTTCTACTTGGAGGCCTACTGGAACATTGTAAAGTCTCTTATACAAGAGCCTTATGCGTGCTAACCCATAAACCGATGCGACTTCCTAATGCAACTTAGCGAATCAAATAACAAACTCCGCCGTATAGTATTTGTTACGTTAGGAAGACTCAAAAAGGTTTTTATTGCGCTGTTAGCCAGTCTTGGCATCTTATTTCCGAGCTTATTAGTTTCCACTACATATGACTTATATTTAGTAACGAGTCAGCGCGCAAAGAGTACCCTCGTCAATATTCTGAAAGGGTGTGAAGGTTAGGAGAAAGTAGAAAAAGGAAAACAGAAACAGATAAGGCAAAACTGATGTGGGAACTTGGAGACTGCGGCATTTGACAGAAAACACAACCAAAAATATTTCCTCATGCAGCGTAAATGTCTGCTACAAAG
Source organism: Melieria crassipennis (assembly GCA_963668005.1). NCBI lineage: Eukaryota > Metazoa > Arthropoda > Insecta > Diptera > Ulidiidae > Melieria > Melieria crassipennis. Next base: position 80,945,686 of record OY764961.1, on the reverse strand, counting down.
CCTTACAAAGACCATTATAAATATATTCATACAGACAACAACAACATAACAACAACAAAAAACGCAACGCTTGATAAATGTTTGCAGTGTCTGTAAAGAAATCATTGGCGGGCCATCAAAAGAAATACGTTTAGGTGTTTCAAACATATTTAAATGTTTCTCTTTTTATATCTTTTCTCTAAAAGAACATTTAATAAATATTATCAGTTTGAAAATTTAAATTCACTAATTTATTTATTTTATATTTTTGTAAAATTTCAAACATTTTAACCGATATTTGCTTTGTTTAAAAATGTCTAATTTCATTATTTATTTGCTTGTCATTTATTTCAAACTCCAATAACAGTTATCTACACTTTTACTAACTTCTCCACAACTATTTTTATAGAGTGGCGCTGGCAAATCGTCGGCACGCATTGGCGACGGTCCAATTCTGACACTGGAGAAGCTGGAGCGCCAACAGGCCGGAGTCTATCAATGCACCGCCGACAATGGAGTTGGCGATCCAGTCACGGTTGACATGCGGTTGGATGTTTTGTGTAAGCACTTAGTCACTTAATTTGTCCTTTGATAGAATCGTAAGACGCTTAACTTACGAAAAAGAGATTTGATAGCACTACGATCCTTCTGGATTATGTGAAGAATAATACATATGTATGCACTTTCAATTTAACGTAACCTGTGACCACAATTAAAATTGCTTTTAATCCAATAACCCTAAAATAGGACCACAACTGCGGCATCCAAAACTAAGATATACGTGTAAATTACAGACAAAACGGACTAACTGATTAAGTTTAAGTTGAACTGATATTTTTATGCTGGTGAAGTTATAGCTTAGGTAAAGAAGGTCGTTTACAAAGAGTTGCCTATAACCCCGCAAAAATATTGAACATTTTGATACCAAATTGTGCATATTATGGTATAATAATAAATCAATAATAAATAAATTTCAAAACAGATTTTATTTTAATCTTTATCGTCACTGCACTGGTTTTAGGATACCCGCCACACAAAATAGTTGCTTGTGTGACATGCACCTTCTGTACCTTAGATTAAAAAAATATGAAATTAATATTGTATGGGAGGTGCCACGCCCCCCCGTCCTGAGCCGAACACATTGTTCCTATCGAAGGACACGACTAAATACTAAGTGCGTACTAAATATCATTGATGTGTGACTTGTATTGTAGTTCTAAAGTTATTAAAAAAATTTGGTTCGCTTCAAAAATGCCACGCCCATTGTCCAACATCGAGACATCCATGAGACAATTCTGTATAATTCAATAACTTCAAAACTATCCTCTATTAGGTGTTCTGATTGTATGGGAGGTGTCACGCCTCCTTGCTAATTAAAAGAAAAAACATCCTAAAACCGGTCAAACAGTTTCCGAGTCTACTGCCGACACACGCACAGCTCATTTTTATATATATAGATATGGTATATAGATATACCATAGTTTGATAATTAAAAATCAAAATTAGTGCCGCAAAATTGTAAAATACACAAATTACTAATACGCCGCGTACTCCGTAAGTACGCCAATGCTTCAAGTACGATAATGTGTGAATATGTTTTATCCCGCTAAAGTTTGTCTCTTCGAAAAAAACCCACACTTAATTAATGCCAATCACTTTTGCAGACGCGCCCCCTCTACCTGCCGGTGCAATTTCTTACTCAATGTCAGCACCGCTCCGCCTCTCATCCATTTCCCCAGTAAATCTGTCGCGAGAATGCTCCGCCATTGTTAGCGCAACATATGTGAATTTTATTTTGAAATTACATTATTCCGCTTTGCATTTCAACATTTCAATCCCTTTCAATGCGAAGGGAATGCGGCTCCCTGCTGGCGCTGCTCTGCACTTTTGTGCCGCAGGCCTGGCTTCATTTATCATTGGAGCGTTGAAAACTTGCACAAGAAAAAAGGAGAACGCTTTTTCGCCAACATGATTATGCCCTTGCAAAGATAAATGTACAAATAAATAAATAAAAAAGGGACCAAAATGCCAACGAAAACCCGACACACGCCGACGTGTACGCGCGAGTGTCTGCATGCAGTGCAGTGCGGAGGACGCAGGGCGTCGAAAAAAGCGTTCACCGCGCATCCTGGCAACAGCGATTCTAAGTGGCAGTATTGTGATATGCAAATAACTTGGGAAAAGAAAATGAAAAATATTCGCGCGCGAGAAGTCAGCACTCGCACCCACACACACACACACACACACCTACGCGCTCCAGCCATAAACGCTGCTACATTCTGTCCTGACTTTCAATTGAAAAGGCCCTGCTTATGCTTGTTAAATCAGTTGAAAATTTCAGTAAAGACACACACACACACACACACGTATATGATATATGTAGACATTCACAATGTGAATTTTTCCACAAGTCACCACTAGACGAATTGATTTTCGACGCTGCGAGCTACCAAACTTGCCGCATCCCAACTGTGTTTGATAATTTGCGCGCCGATTACGTTAACCTATTTTATATTCGTACCGAACTGAACTCGTCGTTATGGCTGGCCATAGGAGCATTTCCATTTTTCATGTCTGCACACAACTTTTCTCACATGTCTCTTTTTTTGCAGATCCGCCCGATATACAAGTGGAAAAGTCGTGGATTCATTCCGGCGAAGGCTTCGAGGCGAAACTCGTTTGCATTGTCTACGCTGATCCAGTTGCAACGGTTTGTTGACTGCACTCAAATAGTTTTCCCTTTTCCATGTCATCATTTTTGCTGCAGTTTCAGTTTGAGTTTACTTCACCTGAACTTTCAACTTTACCTTGGTTTCATTTCATTTTGAAAGTGTTGTTGCTCTGATTTTGTTGCTTATTTTGCTAGATTGACTTATTTTTTTTTTTCAACAACTAAAGCAAAAATATTATTTTGCTTTGAGCATAAAACAACTCAACGTTTATTGTTGTTTACGTGTAAAATGTAAAATTTTTTAACGAGATTGCAAAATGTGCTTAAGTAAAACTTTAAAGCAGTATTTGAGTTAATATCCAATATTGCAGGGACTATTATAAGTTTTTTAAGAAAATAATTGCAATGTAACTATTACAATGCAACATAAATTTTATTTGTTGATTATAATTATTATTTGCGACAATTAATTTTTACGTTGCGTAATAACTGTTATGAGAAACACATTTTTTTTCGTTCTCGATAATTATTACGAGGGCAGTCCGATAAGTACTTAGCCCCACCGCCCGATGGTGCCACTATCGTAAGAGAAATGTACTATCGTGTAGTAGATCCTCGTAGACGGCTACTGTCAAAATTTCAGCCATATTGGATTTGTAGTTTTGTTTTGACCGCGTGTGGAAACGAACGTGTCCGCGGATTTTAGAAAAATGGAAAAAGAGCAATATCGGTCGGTGATTCGCCAAATTCGCATTAGGCTACGAACAGCTGCTCCATCCACCGTATTCTCCAGATTTGGCCCGTGTGACTTCTTTTTGTTTCCAAACTTGAAAAAGTCACTCGCCGGGCAGAAATTTGAGTCGAATGAGGAGGTTATCGCCGCCACGGAGGCCTCCAGAAAACGTATTTTTCAGATGGGTTAAAGAAGTTGGAGCATCGCTGGGTCAAGTGTATCGAGTTGAAAGTAAACTACGTTGAGAAATAAATCGCCATTTTTCCAAAATTTTCGTTTTTCTTTTATAGGCTACTTATAGGCTATAGTACTTATCGGACCACCCTCGTATTTTGGGACTTTTTTTGTTTACGTTACCGATAACTATTATTTTTAGAAATTTTTTTACGTTACTTCATAACTTTTATTTATGATTTTTTGTTATTTACGTTGCCGAAAACTGTTATTTCAAAGAAAATTTGTTTTACGTTGCTTCATAACTTTTATGAAAGAATTTTGTTTACGTTGCCTTACCACATTTTGAGTAAGAAGTGATTTTTAATTGTTTAGTTGTTGGTGGAAATTAGGTTTCTGTTAATTTGCGTTTGTCAATTTAAAACAATTAAAAATCAATTCATATCCAAAATGTGGTAATTCAACGTAAAATTTTTTTTTCCCAAAATAATAGTTATCGGGAACGTAAATGAAAACAAATCATAAATAAAAGTTATGAAGCAACGTAAAAAAGTTTTCAAAATAATGGTTATCGGATACGTAAATTCAAAAAGTCATAAATAAAAGTTATGAAGCAATATAAAAAACAAAAATCCCAAAATAATAATTATCGACAACGAACAATATATTTCTTACTTATAAGAGTTATTATGCAACTCAAAAATATTTAGTACATGATAATAGTTATAGGCGACGTAAAAAATTTCGTATTGGGAATAATTATTATAAAGCAATAATTATATAAATTTCTTAAATTACGGCTTTTTTTTTATTCCCAAAAATATGGATAGTAATTATTTTAGGTCTCTGCAATATAGAGATTTTGGTATTACATTACATATAAGTAGTATATGCATTTGATTCTAAGTCGAGTGACCATCAGTTTTGAGTCAAATGTCGGAAAAATCCACCAACTGTTTAACTGAGGCAGTGGTTTGAAAGAGATAGGAGTAAAAATCTCAAATAATAGCAGAATTCGTATAGGTCAAGTGGCGTTAAGGACATAAGATGACCTTAAGCTCAAAGGCCAAGGGAACAGAGGCTAAAAAATCAGAATCACATGATTTGATGATTGATTGATTGATTCATATGATTGATATGATTTCAACGAACCACTATAAATTGAAATTACGACTACTTATTAACAACTTTAATATACCAAATGAAACAACAGTAATCCAAGAAAAAGAACGTAACGTGGTATAAATAATTAAGTCAATCGAGATGAACTAAAGTTCTCGAAATTTTACTAATTATTTTTATTTACTAATTAGTATAAAGATAATTATTATCTATACTTAAATTTCAAGTCAAGTCGATTTAAAGTCATTCTTACGAATTTTGTTAGCTTCGTTTTGAAGCAGCTGGTCACTCGACTCTAGCAACGCACATTCAGTGACTGTATCTTGTTATAAAAAGTTATTGTATTTCTCTTTGCGACATTTTTTCACTTTATTTCGATCATGCTTGCTAACCATTTTTCTTCGCAACTCGGTAGGTGTCCTGGTACCAAAACTCATTTCCGATACAAACGACCGATAGGCGAATTATGTCATCAAGAGGAAATCGACACACACTCACCATACGCCACATACAGCAGGAGGACTTTGGCAACTACAGGTGAGATCCATCCCCCGCATCGTCATCCCTTCATTCGCTGAACCCGCATACACCCCACCACACTCTACTTACTTAACTTTGAAAAACAAAAGTTTCATCAGCAGTGAAGAGAAAAGCTATTTGATGATAACGTCCTTTGCCGGACGCTTTCTTCTTTCTTTGGCCTTTTTGCCAATTTTTTTTATCCCACTCCTGTCACCAATGCCAGCGTTGATTTACTCAATTCAGTCAATTTGCTTCATTCGTATTTGTGTACAACCAGTTATACAGGAACGGTTGTTGTTGTTGCGGCTGCGTGTCTGTGCATTCGAATGTTGCTTAGCAAAAAAGCTGAAACATTGCGCCAGGTGACAGGGTGACCGGCGGCCGAACGGCCGAGCGCCTCTGGAGTGGGCCTCGGCATGTGGACAAACAACTTTTGCACATCAATGTCAAGCTGTCCGACTACTTGTCCGTCTGCAACGTATTAGGGGGGGAAAAGTGAATAAAAAGTGAAACGGAAGTAGCCATGCTGGCAGCACATTTTAGACAAAGTTTCACCGATGAAGACGACTTGCTGGATTTGTGGAGTTCGGGTGGAATCCCTGACACATCGACATGTCTATTGGATTGTAGTGAGAAAACCTCGCCCTCGTCCCATTGTCTGCGGGGTTGTTGACTGCGTGACTGTCAAATAGAGGGGAAATTACATTTAGCAGCTGTGAAATGATTTTAGCTCGACACAAAACATATACAAAACAACGCCAAATGGCAGACGAAATCCCGGCGGACGCGACGGCAACAGTGCCCAGCAGGCAGATATGTACATACTAAAAGTCAATTAGCATTCGCGCCAGATAGACGAAAATCCAATTTGCGCAAATTAAAACCTGGTAAGCACAACAATCGCCACTTTCAGGTACGGTGACCAATCGTCCAAATCTTAATTTCACATTTCAAGGAATCAACTTTTAAGCGAAATCCATTTTGGTGCCTCGTGTATCATTTCGGCTGATATTAGCTCTGATTGGGTACATTTCAGAATACATTTTCCTTTTGTAACTAAAATCGGGAAAGTAAGCAGACCTACGCTCCCAAAAACTTAACTGTCCAAAAAAATAAACAAAAAAAAAGGATGTAAACCATTGCACAGCGATTCGTTCCATACACAAAATTCAAAAAGTTTATAGTCTCCGAATTTAACAATTTTGATGTCATTTGAAAGGTAAAACTGCAACTAAAAAATCTGTGCTAAAAATTAATTAGTGTGTGTGAAAAAGCGGCTCAAAGTTGAAACATTTTTTACAAAAAAATTTAACTAAATATTTTCTGTTTTTTAGTCTATTGAGTAAAAAAAATTTTAAAAATACATGGTTACCAAGAAGTTGCTAATATAGATTAAAAAATTATGTGGTCATTTTCGCTTTTAATGTTTTCTCAAAATTCGCAAAGCTGAGGCTTTTACACCACTTTTAATTTAAAATATTTTTCTAAATTAAAAATCTGGAAATTGCAAAACTTAGAGCAAAATATCTTAAAAGTATGTGAAAGTATAATCCTGGATTCTTTTTTACTTTAAGAAACATTCTTTCTTTGTCGGATAATGTAATTACATCCTCCGATCTCAGAAAATAATTCAATTTGAAAATATGCAAATACGATCGATGGGCTCAATCTGCGATTGTTCTCATTCAGCTGCAGCAGGTAAACCTGAGCAAGAAGGTTATGAGTCAGCAGTCTTATGGACGCACAACTTCTTTGTTGGTTCCATTTGCCTCCAAATGTTTGCAAAGTTACTTGTCTTGGCAGTCAATCATATGGCATCCAATTATTTGTTTTTCTCGTACTTCGTCTTATTGTCTGCAAGTTCTCACCAAATGAACTGAAACAGAGCGAATGCGATGCGAAAAAAGTTTTATTCTTTGAAAACTTCAGTGTAGCTGATTCTTTAACAATTACTAATTTGCGATAGTACATATTTGTCAATGTCGACGTATGAAAGCAGTTGAATACATTGATAGAAGATAGTGTATTGTGTTGAAAAACAGCTTCTCGACCTCAAATCTGATTCTAGAGAATGTATAAAATAGTCAACTTTTCGTAGAATGTCTTAAGTGCACTGATGCCTATGTCACTGTTTCATGTGCTTCGTCCATGTAAAATTTTTTATCACAAGTCTGTAGTTCCTTCTATCGAGTACATACAAAATTCAAACGTCATGTTGGATATATGTAACAGGTAGCATTCGTACACAGGCCTCAAATTCACAATTTGTACAGAAGTAATTATTTGAATTCTGAATAGTGACTTTTATGGTAACAGAAGCTTGGAAAAGTGGAGGTTCCAGGCTTTTAATATCGTTAAAATGACCGCAGATAATTTAGAGCTTTTAAGAAGAAGAACTCAGCAGGTACGAGTACAGCCTTACCGAAATTGCGGAAAAATCATCTGCAAGCAATTTAATTAAATACACTGAAATTCCTCATAACCGGACACTCACCGTGGCAGTGTTTTTGTCCGGTTATGGGAGATGTGCGCTTATGGGGGAAGGGGGTACAAAAAATGAGTTAAAATTGTATCCCGGTGTTTCTCGTTTATTAATTTAATATTTTGTACGAATTTATGAATATTGAATATTTAATTAATATTCAGTACATTGTACAAGTCGTTAAATTTTAGTACTGCATTGGTTGAAACAATTTTGTAATGGTTGATTGTTTTAATTTCAAATGTTAATTTTCAAATACGAGTGAGATTTGTACATACATATTATGGGGTAGTACAGATTTTGAAAAAAACAGGTTTGGCAGTTTTTTGAACGTTGCCCGTTTATGAGAGGGTTTTAAATCAAAATGGTTTGAAATATAGTGTCCGCGTACAGTTATTAGAGCGTCCGGTTATTGGAATGATAACTTAATGAAATTTCTTTGTCTGCGAAATTTGTCCGGCTATTGAAGCTGTCCGGTTATAAGGACTGTTCGTAATGAGAAATTTCACTGCATGTTACTTCATAATAGGAGTGAAGAATAAATTTCATTTTGTTTGAACTTTCTGAGCATCCCCGAGACAGCTTTTTATCAATTTTTAAACAATTTGTTTCATTGTTTTTAATTTAAATTTCAAATTGAACTCAAACCTTGGCCCATCTGGGTCAAGTTTTTGTTCGTTTTTCAATGATCCCACACAAAAGTGGCAGCTAACGCATGGCATAAATCTATCCATTAAATTTCCATAAAATGTAGCCATATGTAACGATATGAGGCCCATATTTGATTCTGAATTTCCATCATAACCAATCCGACCACTAACACAAATCGATGCGCAAAAATCACCAAAAATTTCATTTTTACACAGCAACAACAACAATGCAAGAAAAACCAAAACAATATAGTAAATAATAAATTGCATTGCAGCTGCGTGGCGGACAACTCGCTGGGGCGGTCGCGCAAGTACATGGAGCTGTCGGGGCGTCCGGGCCCAGCCGAATTCTACTCGCCGAAATGGGGTCGCTCCTCGGACAGCTACAATCTGACATGGAAAATTGATAGCTATCCGCCGTTGGAGGAGGTGCGCCTGCTCTATCGGCGCGTGCTGGTGAGTACAAAAAACGAAAACCCCACAAAAAAGACAAACCAGACATTAGAATGGAATAGAGCTGCAAATTTGCGCTATGGCCAAATCAACGCAAACTATTCCTAGCTGGTGTTTCACTTTTTTGTTGGCTTTTTCTTTTTTGCTTTGTGTGCATTGCCAAAGCAACCAAAACCCTAAACCAAATGGCAACAACTTTTGCGACCCAATTTTGTGCACTGTTTCGAACATTCGAGTTTTTATTTCATTTTTCATTTGTCGTCGCTTTTTTTTAGTTTTTAATGTTTCCTGAATTGCTTTCCTATCGACATTAAGCAAGCAAAACAACTAAACAAAAAAGTTTTATCAACATTCAATTGAAAGCTTTAAATGAACTAAACAAGGACTCGATACATTTGCTCTCATCCATCAATCAGCGCTAATGAATTAATTATGCGCAAAACACACTCAAACGGAAATTACAAAATGTTATTTGCTGTTTACAAAGCCAACAACACCAACACCAACAGCCGCACACCCACGTCCGCGAACGTGTCAATTCACCGCAACGGATGCATCATTAAAACGGCGTCAGCGGCAAACACTGAAAATCTAAAGTGCAAATCAATCGGGAAAGCGCTGCCAAAGAAAACACAGTCAATTAAAAGATAATTGCAAGCAACCATAAAATATGAGTGAAGCCACAGCGGCGAGCGTTGGCGACTGCTTTCGATTCGATATTTTCGTGACTGAAAGCGAGGAAGTGTCAATTGCTTGATTGACGCCATGCGAAAAACAAACAAGTCAGACAGCTCGCGAAAATATGAAAAACAAAAAAATTGACAGAGAAATAGATTTCTTGCGAGTCAGCGAGCAGTTCGATTGCACTGGAGTGGCGTTGCCGACTTAACATCCTCTTGACTGCAATATAAACGCGAACAACTATCAAAACAGACCTAAGAAGTGGGCACAAGTACGAGGCAGCAATTAAATATTTGTATTCAAAGCGCGATTCAGCCTGCAGACTGACTTGTGTCAATTAGTAATCAGGTTGCCCATGTCAAATGTTTGCTTAACTCACTTTGCTTTCATAAAAAGTCAACCATAAACTTTGAACTGTACCTAGGAGAATATGACAGATGAAAGACATTCTTAAAATGGGGTTAATGACAAATCCCTCCTTTGTGCTTGACACTCTTTTCAGATCAATTCGTCAAGCTTTTAGAAAACTCATTTGAATATGTGAAGGATGTGTTGCGAGTGATAGAACTTTCGAAAGAAATAAACTGTGAAAGCAGTTGGATAGTAGTTTTATTCTTTATAGTTAACCATTTTATATTGAAATTCACGCCTTCAAATTATGTAGTTTTATTTTTTTATTAGAAATCGGTCTTCAGAAAATTACGCAAGCAGTTCGCTGTGCTGTTGACAATTTTTGTATCACATTTACGCTTCTTTTTATTATACTAGCAACACATCAAACAAATATTGGTTCTGAAGCAACAATGTTCTCTGTAAATAAAAGTATGAATGAAGATAGTAATTTATCGATAAGACATCATTTGTAACCATTTGGACTTTGTGCGATGCCTGAATGGATAATTCAACACAAAAATCTTGGCCAACTTCCACATTAGATTCCTCTGGTGCAAGAACTAAAGTGACGAGATTATGATGAGTTTTTGAAGCCTCTACCCAAAGGAACAAATAAAACTCCATATTATGGAGCATTTCATTGAACATCCCGGAAATATAATCGTTTCAAGCGTAGATCACTCTTCAAAGACATTAAACCCAGAAAGTCAACAGCTTCCTATAAATAAGATTATATTCGAGTCTCACGGACCGCACTTCCTGTAAAGTATTTTATGTATGTAAAACTACAAAATCTTGACCAGGACTCTTGACCGCTTCTCTTGACAGGGCTGGATCTTAAGCAAACTCGTCTATGAGATTGCAAGCAACACTGGCTTTTTCAACTACTCAAATCGTTCATATTTGATATCTACTCAGCGCTGTTAAGTGTGTCATTCGTTGTTGCATTAAACTAACATTTTTTGTTGTGTGTAGATACTCAGAGCCGAAAATATATCGTGGTGTAACGCTGCTTATGACAATTCAATGATTTGCGAATGCATAGCAAAAAATAAAGAAATCGCAAGAGAAAGTAGAAAAATATTCAATGGATAAATAGGGAGTTGGTGTAATTTCAAGCGGCTTGCAGATGATACGAACAATGGTAACAAGACGACTGTCAACGGCAGAAATTCAATTCAGCAACGCATCAAGACAGGATGACGAGAGATAACAAAGACACGATGACAGCAACTAAAGACAAGAAGTTTGATACAATTTTTAGAAACGTGTAGGAGGGGTAGTTGGAGAAAGCAAATGAAATTTCAAGGCACAACTGTGTTAGTTACTTATATGAAAGATTGACTTGTAGGAACCCAAGATAGAAGCTTGGACTAGAAATTTGTTCTGGTTCTTGGACACATTGAAACCGAGTTTCTTAACACTTGTCCATACCAGAAACGTTCTCTCCTGGGCATTACTAACCCCTTACGAGCACGATGTAAAAAGGTACGCGCCTGCCTTGGCTCTTTGCTGCGGTGTGGTAAAAATATTCAATAACTGTGCGTCCTTCCCGCTCGAAAGTGCCGCGATTTTATTAATTTCTTATGCTCACAGCACTTACTGCTCAGGTAAAACTGAAATGTGCTCATTAAGCGACAAATATGAGAATTGCGTGAGTGACGTAAGGTGCCCATAAAATCGGTTCACCACAGCAAATTTGCACACGCGCGACGCACAGTGTAACGTCTACATAAAAACTGCGGCCAAAATGAGTAAAAGATAAGAAACGGAATAAAAATTATTTAAATCAAATGGCAGTTACGATTTTTTTAGTTGATTACAAAGTTGTGAACAATATTGCACGAATGACCTCTTTTATTAAAAAAAACTTACCCACGTATGTACAGGGTGGACCATTTAAGATTTGGAATTTGAATCGGTTATAAAAAAAACTAATGAATATTTTTTGAAAATTCCTGTTTTATTACAAAGCTTGGACTTTGTTATTTAAGAATGAAAAACGATATCGTTCATATGACTGCCACGACTGGCCTTACAGTGCGCCATTCGGTCAACCCAATTTTCAAGTACTTTTTGAATGGCAACTTCGATTTCATATTTCAATGCTTCAATCGTCTCTGAATGGTTAGCGTAACACTTGTCCTTTACGGCTCCCCACAAAAAAAAGTCCAACCGGATTAAGTCGCGGCTCCGAGGCGGCAAATTGACTTCAAAATTTTGGCTGATTATTCGATTTTCGAAAACGGTGCCCGAAAGTTCGATTGATACGTGCCGGATGGTCATGAGCCTTCTGTTCTTGGACCAATTGAATTTTGAAAGCCTTCATACCGAGATCTTTATGCAAAATTCTAATCAAAGAAGTGCAGGAAATGTTCAATTCCTGAGAGCGATGGCGAGTTGACGTTGATGGATGTTCACACACATTTTCGGCTACAAAAGCAATGTTTTCGGCTGTGCGCACTGTACGAGAACGGGAACGGGTTGTTTGGTCCATTAACGATCCAGTTTGAAGTTTGAACTGAGTTGAAGGCCAATCCTTTTTTTTAATTTTTTTTTTTAATTTCTTACAGTTTGGGTTGAAGACTCTCCACTTTGGAAGTAAGTTCTCAATATTTCCCAATTTTGTTCAAGCATATAGCGTCCCATTCCGTAAATATCAAACTTTTAACTAAATTACGAGCACAAATTGAATGACATTTGGACTGCCATTCTCGAAATAAAGCGTAGTTCAAATTCCATATCTTAAATGGTCCACCCTGTAGTTCAAACTGGTTTAAATTGCCTTTTAGTGGGATTTGTCAGCAACATCTCTCATCAGCAACTTTGATAGTGATAGTAAGTGTCCAATTTCTCTTATTTATTTACTTATTTATTTACTTATTTATTTACTTATTGGCCAAAACCGATCGCTTCTGGGCGATTGCTTCCTTCGGATGCTCCAGTCTGAATCCAACCAAAACCTTCCTGACCGTCAATCCAACCACGACAGTTTTGACTAGAAGTCGTCGTAAGTAATTCATTTTTCATTGCCCGTCACCATTCCCTTAAAAAATGAGTCGAAGTGGTTGCCATTCAGTGGCGATTCGTAGATGAAAATTCGGCCGATGAGGTCTTTTCGCGTGAACTCGTGTGGCACCCATACGTCCAAAGACTATCCAGCCTTATTCGAGTGATTCAAAAAGGGGTTTTGTCCAATGTTTGGCTCCTGGGCAGTCGACAGTGCTTAAATAACAGTCAGACTCGACAATTTCGACAATTGGCCTTCCAGAGCGAGGTGCTTCTTTGATATCAAAATCACCTGAACGGTTACAGTATCAGAACCATAAACACTATTCACATTTTCAATCGTTTGTTTGCGTTTTCACTTTTATGGAAGAACCACTATGAAGTATGACGTAGGTATTTTCCATCTTTGACGCCCGCTCAAACAAAACTGAGTCAAGCTTAAAAAACTGTCTGATATCTAGCGTGATTTGTTCGCATTTACTATATACAACGCAATTTATAGGATTACTAAATACTAGTGTCCGACCGAATATTCGGTTTCGGTTTCGGTTTCGGCCCAAATAAGTGGTTTCGGTTTTGGTTTCAGTTTCGGCCAAAAAATGGCCGAACGGCCGAAACCAAAACTATCTAGAATATTTTTCTACATTTTATTGTGTAGCAGATATATAGTGAAAGGAAGAATAATTTAGATACCACCAATGAAAATAAACTTTTTTGGGTGTTTTTTCATGTTTATTTTTTTTAAAAATGAATAAATTGTTTTTATTAATAAATATTTATTTATTTATGTTATGTTTGTTTGTTTGTACTTTATGTACTTAATGTGAAATTCGTTTGTGAAAAAATGCTTGATATGGTGATTTTAAGTTCAACTAGAAAGTTTCGGTTTCGGCCGAATATTAAAAGAAAAACCGAAATTCGGTTTCGGTTTCGGCCGAAAAAATATGTTTCGGTCGGACACTACTAAATACGCCTATGGGGGAAAAATAATGAAATAAATAATAATAATAAATGTTTGTTTGGCTTTGATTTAATTAAAAATTGCACGTTTTTTGGCCAGCGCGCTACACTGTGCGACGGATGACGGGCCGCTTCTGTGCTTGCCGGCACATGAACGCCTTTATTGTTTTTCTCCTCCTTTGCGTCATTGCAATTAAATGCAATTTTCGTGGTGTCTTAAAACTGAAATCACCTGCGGTTAAGTCGCGTTCTCTGCTGGGCTGCGTGTTGCCATATGAATGCGTATGTATACGACCACGCGCGTGTGTGCGTGCTTTTGCTTTTTATTTTAATTTTAATGCAATTTTAATCACGTCCTTCATTAGTGCGCGGCTGTTATTCAGAATTTTTATTTCTCTCTGTATTTCAGTTTTTATTGCTTTATGTTTTTGTTGCTGTTCACATTACTCTGATATGCGCATTCCCCAAAAAAATCTTTTGTGCGCATATTTATAAAGAAATCCAGGCATGAAATTTGTTTTACAATTTCGTTTAGAAAAACAAAAAATTACGTAAGAATGATTTAAAATAAAACAAAAATTTAAAAAAAAAATTAAAAACTGATCAGGGATGAAATTTGTTTTAATTTTTCGATTAAAAAAACAACAAATTTCGTAAGAATGATTTAAAATAAAACAAAAATTAAAAAAAAAAAATTAAAAAGTGAAATTGAAAGAATATTGAAAAAGGTTTCTCATGAATAATAATAGTAATAAAGTAAGAAATAAACAATACTAACAAAATCTGTGCAAAATTCAATTTCATGTAAAAATTTTCTTTGGCACTCAATTTTCCTTTGTAGGGTTTTTTAAAAATCTTTTTAACGGAGTATTCTTTCCAACTTTTATGTTATTGAGCTTCATGTGAAAATCCACATATCAAAGGACCGGCAAAAGCAAAGAACGCCTACTGTACTCTGGCACATTTTCTTTGCAGATGAACGACACATTCCAGCAGCCGGGCAGGTGGCACGATTTCATACTCACGCCCGAGCACCGCCCGGCCTCCGAGCCGCTCACACACATCATGTCCTACACCATAAAGAATCTGCACCCGGGCGCTTACTACGAGGCGATAGTGCAGGCGAAAAACCGCTACGGCTGGAACGAGGTGAGTCCGGCAGCGCCGAGGAATGGCGTCCAGTGCACCAGCGAAGGGGCTACATAATAAATTGCATCTGCAGTCGCCGCACTCTATCTGCGTTGTGGCGCGGACGCTATTCCTCAGTGCAAACAGCGCATCTCTGTATTTGTTGTGCATATTCGTAACACGCGGCACGCATCACCGTCTGATTGCAGGTCAGCGATATTTTTCAATTTATTGTCGCCAACAACAGCGCGGACATGCCGCCCGAGGACGCCGAGGTGGTGGCCAGTTCCAAGTCGCGCAGCAACGGCGGCGGCGGCAGCGTGCGGCTGCCCGCACCGCACCACCGAACCTTTGTGCTTTACGCGCTGCTCGCCATCAGCGCCACGAGCGGCTTCTATCAGCGCAGAGGGCCATACTCCGCGCTCGGCGCTCTGCTGGGATAAGGTGATACAACACCATTCAGACTCCGCCAGACAACCAAACCATTTTCAGTTCTGCATTCGTTCATTGTGCGCGGATGGCTTAGCTGGTAAGCAAAGCAATGCGTCGCGAAGTAGACCGAGGAGCGCGCGTGCGTCGTCCTTGGACAACTTCGTATCATGTGTATTTATTTTTGTAATAGGTAAATAAATGAAATATTTATACTAAGCTAAGTAAGCAGGCAGATTTAAGAGACACAACAACCACACTTTTGCGCGGCATGAGAGCGGCACAAAAAGGCGGCGCACGCATTTAGTTTCGGTGTAAAGTTAGCCATAGGAAAATATCTATTTGCATAAAGTGTATCTAATAAGGTGTTTGCTAAGCCTGTAAGAAAATAGTGAACTCGTATCAACACAATTCCAACCACAGTCGAGCAAACTAAACCACATCCTGGCTGTCATCGAACATGTGAAACTGAATCAGACAGTCGGAATGCTATAAATGCGCGACGCGAAATGCGTTGCCTTCAGTTTCATGTTTATTACGAAACCGGAAAAGTGTTTGAGGTCGAATCGAAACTCAAATCCACTAACTGCCGATTTTTGTATACCAAGTAGGGAAGAAGTAGCAAACAACAGATTGTCGCATGGAAATTTATCTTTGGAAGTTGCACCCATACAACAATAGTTCACACAGAATTCCTTCAGAAATTCTTATTTAGTTCTTATTTAAAAATATTTTCATGAACAACTTTCGATACGGGAAAACAAAGAAAAATGCTAAATAATAGATAAAAGGGAAGACAAAGACAAAGCAATAGGAACAGGAATGTTGAATATTGATGGAACAGACGAACAGGCTGCGGCATACACCGAACATTGGGACCACCGTTTCTCGCGAAGAAGAATACAATGAAGATACTGAGATAATGGAGTCGTCACTGGACACTGTGTCTGAGGGTCGTTGGTCATAAAAATCGCCTTGCAGTTAAAGGACTTAGAGAACGATTCCTATATCTATGTCCAGTGGTCTTGCTTAGCCTAACAAACGCATCGTATGTCTAATAATCGGATCTACTAATACAGATTTTGTAATCGAATCGAGCACCCATCAGTAATTTGTGAGATCGCCTCATGCATTCCGATGGCTAAAAAAAGTCAATAAATACTTTCTTAGTCAGAGTTTTGAAAATATGTATCCACTGGGTGGTCTTTGTATGTAGGAATTGAACCAAGTATGTTCACTACCTACTGATATCTATTCCTCAGAATGCAAAATCGTAATCAAGTTAAACTCTTGAGAATCCATCCAGGTTTTTGTACTGCCTTTTATTAGATTTCATAAATTACAGAGGCCAGTGGTCTCTAATTAATTTGTTTTGAATGACTAGAGAAGTACTACCTACTTTTGTTCTGTTAAAGATTTGGTCGATATGTCAAGATATATGTCAGATAGGTAACATATACTGCCATCCTTCTCTCACTCTACTTTTCACTAAAGGCAATTTAATGTACAAAAATACTCGTATTTAAAATTTTCTTTGCGCTCTTTTAGAAGAGGTTCTGAATTTTATGGAAAGTATTCACAGCGGTGAGTTTCACTTTTTCGGTGCTATCCGAGCTACACCTCAACATTTTCTGCGAACCCTCATTCAAAAACTACACTTCCATACGTACATGCATACATATGAAATTTATGCGAAAAAGAGAAACTATTCAATATGTAAATAATGACAAGTCGCTTTTGTATTCCCTCCCAAACACCGACAAAGTAAGCATCAAAAATAGTGCAGATTAACTGGGGAAACATGGCCGGTCATTCATTAAAGAATTACTAGAATGTGTAAATATCGCTAAACAAAAAACCAAATTGACTAGTTATCGTTTTGTAAATAAACCAAAAGCCATTTTAAAAACATTTCAGGCGCATTTCGCACTTTGAAACGCAAAAACCAATTTTCACAAAAGGCTCACTTTGCACGTGTTTTTTGTTTATTAATTAGACACCGCACACACTGGAGAGACAGAACCACCAATATTTCAATTTTTTAGTTTAAGCTCTTTTTGTGCGTGTGTTGAAATTTTAATTAAAAAGCAAACACGTAATAGTTGTAAATATTGATTGAGAAAAAGCAAAAATAATAATAAATAACATGGAACACAAAACTATGAAATGCATCATTGTGTACGAGTATGACGGCACAATTTGTGCTATTTAAGCCGATAATTATTAACGCATTAATGTAAATTTAAGTAATTGTCAGCAGCAGAGGCCGCCGCCGCCGCCGCAGCCATTAACATCAACCAACCGCATGAATATTAAATAGCTAACAAAAATCGCAAACAAGTAACGTAAGATAAATATGACGTTATGTGTACTTGTTTTAGTGTAAAAACCCAACCAACACACCGAAAAGATGAAATGATTCAAATGTAAATTGCAGAGTCGTGCATTGCTAATTTTCATAGAACACACACACACACACATACATCGTTGAATTTGTAATATACAACAGTTGCATAAAACACACAAAAAATTGAAAATATTAATTAAAACAGTGCGCAGCGTGAATCCGAATTCGTAACTATAGAAAAAACAGATGCAGCCATGTTTTAATTCCCCGAAACCGCTACGCAGTTCCAGCCACAGTCCCGGACTCAGCACCGATACTGGCGCTCTTGGCCAGTCTCTGATTCACCAGCTCTCAACTCTCCCGCCTCGCGTTTGCCAGCAGCAGTTTTCGTTCGCAATTTCCCGCCACATTGTTCTCATCTGAATGTTTGTACCTTAATTAAATACTTTCAATAACGAAAGATATTAACAACAGCGCGAATGTAACACAGAGCGAGCGAAAGAGACAGCATGTAGAAATTCAATGCACACCACACGCCAATCAAACACACACCGAGACACTCACTCTTCAATTACTATCGATATACAATTAACGTTAAAGAGAAGTGAGTTAAAGCACTAATTGCGAATTTTATGGTTATTGTAATTTAATTTGACTCAAATTTGAATTTATAAGCCGGTTAATAGTGAAAAAGGAGTCCTTTTCAAGTACGATTAATTATTGATTAAATAACAATGGAAACAATATAACGAATAAAACAAATTCAATACTATTGTATTATTGCGTATGTGTA
Source organism: Melieria crassipennis (assembly GCA_963668005.1). Classification (NCBI taxonomy): domain Eukaryota; kingdom Metazoa; phylum Arthropoda; class Insecta; order Diptera; family Ulidiidae; genus Melieria; species Melieria crassipennis. The sequence goes on along the minus strand of OY764961.1, from coordinate 80,927,160 downwards.
AGAAACAATGACAAAATAAAAAGGATATTAGATGTAAACGAAAAAAAAGACAACTATATAGTTTTCCTTTCCGAAATTCATGCACGTAAGTTACTTTCCTATTTAACTGGCCATTCTAATCTCGAGTTGTAGACTGTCGCAAATCCTTTCTGCAGGAGCCTGGGCTTTATACTTCCAACGGAGACATAATCTCCCTCAACTGAGCACATTTTTGGAAGGCGCTACAAGGCCCAACCAGCTGACCAAGTCCAAGCGATCTAAACAATGTCAGAAGTCGTCGCTTTTTCGAAGACAGACAAGGATATTTTCCTTAAACATTTCAAGGAGCGCAACAGTGTTCATTCTTTCGCGTCATCAAGGAGCATGGTGCAAGATTTGTGTGTCGGAAGGGGTCTATAATACTCGCCTGCCTACAGAGACTATAGAAACAGCAGAAACAGAAGAATAACCAAGTCCGAGCGAGCTAAACAATGTCAGAAATCGTCGCTTTTTCGAAGACAGACAAGGATATTTTCCTTAAACATTTCAAGGAGCGCAACAGTGTTCATTCTTTCGCGTCATCAAGGAGCATGGTGCAAGATTTGTGTGTCGGAAGGGGTCTATAACAGAGACTATATACAGAGACTATAGGAACAGCAGAAACAGAAGAATAACCCTTTCGTTATACAAGGTGCGTCCCAAAGTAAACAGGACTTTTGCAATAGGGACGTTTCTGGTGGCGCCATCTATGTGTGAGGACATGCGTTGGAAAGGTACATCTTTCATTCACATACTGTCTAAATTTCATGACATTTGGTCTAGTAGACAATGTGACAGTATGTTTTTAACTTTGGTACGAGAATGTCGATCGAACAAAGAGCTAATATTAAGTTCTGTTTTAAACTTGGTAAAACTTTTACCGAAACGTTTAAATTGTTAAAGCAAGTTTATGGTGATGATTGTTTATCCCGTGGCCGTGTTAATGAGTGGTTGAATCGATTCAAGAATGGTCGTGAAGACTTGAATGACGACGAACACGTCGGCCAGTCGAAATTTGTGATTACTGACGATGCCATCAAAACTGTGCGTGATTTTATCAAAATGCAGCCAAAATCATCATTGGAATTGATGGAAATGGAATTGAACATCTCCAAAACATCAATTGATCGCATTTTAACCGAACATTTGGGTCTCCGTAAAGTGTGTTCTCGCTTCATTCCGCACACTTTAACCGACGACCAAAAAGCGCAGAGAATTGAGCACGCAAAAGACATCGTTCGGGAAGCCAGACGTGATCCAAATTTCTTGTTCAACATCGTAACCGGTGACGAAACGTGGTGCTTTCAATATGATCCCGAAACAATGCGTCAAAGTGCCGAATGGAAGCACCCAGATGAGCCAAATCCGAAAAAAACCCGCCGTGAGAAGTCAAAAATCAAAACTCATCTCATTTGTTTCTACGATTCAAAGGGAATAATTCATCGAAAGTTTGTTCCACCGGGAAAAACAATTAACGCTTTGTATTATGTTGAAGTTTTGAAGCGTTTGGTGCATCGCATTCGTCGTATTCGGCCAGAATATCGCGAGGAAGGAAGTTGGCGTTTATTGCATGATAATGCACCGGCTCACAGAGCCCTAGTTACGACCGATTATTTGACCAAAAATCGCATTTTTACCATTAATCATTCACCGTATTCGCCTGATATGGCTCCCTGTGACTTCTACTTATTCGGTCAGTTGCATTTGCCGATGAAAGGAAACCGTTATAAGGACGTTGAGGACATCCAAAAGGCTTGTACCAACATTCTGAAAGCGATGCCGGCCGATGACCTAAAACACTCATTCCAAATGCTTTTGGACCGTGCAAAACGTTGTATCGAAGCAGAAGGAGAGTATTTTGAATAAATAAAAAGAATTATACAAAAATAATCATCCGTTTTCTTTATTTTATAAAAGTCCTGTTTACTTTGGGTTGCACCTTGTATCTCCAGGTAGACATCATTGCTGTTGTTGAGGGTTGTGGCAAGGTAGTTAAAATCCTTGACAACTATGAAAGTGCACCTGCAGGTGACGCTGTAAGTTCCTCGGTGCTGGGTTAGGTAAGGTAAGACGACAAACTTGCCGATTGCGCGACTGGTACACTCGAAGTCCTCCAGGAGCATTATGGGCGAGCCCCCTGTCATCTTGCATTGCGGTGGTGGTCGAAATCAGACCGAACTTTGAACGAATCTCCACAAGTGCAAGGCAGTCGCATAGGAGATGCTGCACTAACTCGATTTCCTCCACAGACTCGCAGCTACGATGGTATTCCTCATGGGACAAACCTAGCCTGTCTGCAAAAAGCCCATGACATAGCACCCTGTTGGAGGGATTCTGAACGTTTTCCTAAATCTGCATTTGACACATCTTAGGAATATTCTGCTCAATTATTAACTGAATATTCGTAATATTTTATATTGGACAGCCTTCTGAAGGCAGATCGGTCAGGTAGTTTCTGGTCAAACGAATTTTATTCGATTTACACTCTTTGCAATTTCACCAAAAAATGCATTCAAGACATACTATTTTTCGCAATTCTTTATTAGACACCTCCTCTTTTAAATTCTCAACAATTGTCATGCAATTCAATATGCAGAATTCAAATTTTTATGACCTTCGAGTATCACTTGTATTAACTTTAGATTATTTGTCATACGAATTCATCGGTTCCGAGAACTTTAAACACTTTTCCATATTCAATTTTAGAATATGGTTTTAGATTTTAAAGCAGTAAAATACCCTAAAAATCATATTTAACACAACAAAGAAGATTAATTACGAAATTGAAGCATTTCGAATGCATATTTTACTGAAAACCAGATTCGCACTTTCAACACACTTTTCTTTATTTAATTTCCAACTAACAAAATCAACAATCAAGAAACTTCATAATATCGAAAAGTATTCCGGCACACTTCGACAATCACAGTCTCGCTTCGCTTCACCACACTTCGCGGCAGCGTCCCTTGTAGTCGGGCAGGAAGCCCGGCTGGCACGGAAAGTCGATCAGTGCCACCGGCCTCGTGCTCACGTAGGCGCCCTGCCGGACGTCGCTCTCATGCTGCTGCGTCACTAGCGCCTCGTCCAGCTCCACGCACTGGTTCGGCTGGCCCCTGATCTTCTCCGCGTTGGGGCACTCGATGTTCTTTATGCAGTACTTGACGCACGGCTTGGGCACGGACAGCTTGGTGAGGCGCTTCTTGCAGCCGAAGTTGATTGTGCAGCTGGCCGACATTTTGGGAATGTTGTTGTTGATGAAGAGCGGCGCGCGCTGCGTGGTCGTCGGAGCCGGCGTTGTGGTGGAGGTCGTTGTGGTCGGCCGGCGGAACAGGTCTTTCAGCGAGGACGCAGACGCGTGGGAGCAGCACAGCAGCACAACGCCCACGCACAGCAGCAGCGACGTTCGCGTCATGTTTTCGTTCAGCTCTCCGAGTCTTGCTTGCCTGGCCTTTGAATTTACTGGCTCGAGAATGTTTCACTAGGTAAGGCGACTTTTCCCCGAAAACTGATCGCAACATTCAACAGTTTCGAGGGAGATGTCGAAATGCGCTGGCGGTGGTGAGTGAGTGATAACGCCGATAGCCTTTAACCTGCGTCGACGGTAGCGACTAATCGCTAATCACATTTGTTTATTTATAATTTCAGCGTTTGCGCTGAATGGTTGGTGGATTACTGCACCCTACATCAGCCAACGAAGGTCTGTTCACGCGGTCAGAAAGCTTGAACAGCCCGAAAAGTGGGCACTTGGGTTGTTTAAGTGGGTCATACCTCGGAACTTGTAAGAGATAGCGCATTGATTGGTTTCGAAAACTATGCATAAGTTTTCAGTCTTAAAATATAATAAAATAATAATAGTAATAATAATTATAATTAATATATATATTAATATATATAATTATAATATATAATAATTAATAATAAATTTAATGCAATTTGAAGTTCAAATATTTTATTTATTTATTTAAATGATAAAAACTAAAAGTAAACTCACAAAAGGGTGTGACCGGAGTGCAGAGTGTTAGTCGACATAGCCCGCTTGAAACCTATTTTCTATTTTATTGTTTGTTTTTCTTTGCGTAGCATTTGGAGTTAATTATGAATTTTGGCAAAAAAAAATCAGCATAAACCTATGTAAACAAAAAAGGTGATGCTCAAACTAAAATGAATAGCGCAGCAGATAATGCAAGGCGAAATTTGGCATTTTTCCAGGAAATGAGAAACCTAACCAGTCAGTCGCAGCAGCGAACGGCGACAATAACTAAACACACACACACACACACACTGATAACAAAGGCAACAACAAACACATCGCTACACGTAATTTAAGCTGAATTAAAATCCTCGCTAAAACCACTCAAAAACAATTTACGAAATTCAATTTGCTGATTTTTGCAAAATTCATTAAAACATCCAAACAAAAAACGCGACAGCAACGAGCGCAGCACACACACACACACACAGACGCCTGGCAGCGGTTGTAATTTTAGTTGTGATTTTATCGGCCGCAAAATTTCATAAATAAATACGAGCCAATTTCGCAACCAATCTCACTCATAATTCCGCAATTTCTAAAATAAATTGTTTTTGGCCAGTAGCCGCGCATCGGCGCGAAATTTCCGTGTTTTGGGTTTACGCGAAAACAGTCTAATTAGATGACGGAAACCACAAATCAAGGCAGAAACCACACTGGACGCTGCCGTGGGTTGCGAAAAAACTACGAGGAATGTGAATCTGTTGTCAGCGCACACTTTTCTATTAAGTAGCCAAATCAAATATTGTTAATGACAATTAATGTTGTTAATGACTATTTGTTTGACAATGCTACTGATTCGATGCTACTTCACTCCTAGCCGTTTGTCTGATTTTCATTCGATTGTGGAATTTAGACATTTAATTAATGTGGTTTCAAAATTGCATTATGGTTGTGGCCGTGGCTCAGTGGTTTGCGCGCTGGACTGCGAGACGGAAGCTCGTGATGTACATACATTGTGCAACAAAATTCTATGTATGTGAAACAAAATATCACTTCATGGATGCCATGCAATAACTGAGTGAAGTAAAGTAGACGAGCACGTCAAGGAATTTAAACAGCGATCGCATCCATCCGATCCAGCGTGGAAACTTTCCCAACCTATCAAAGCTGGGAGCTCTCCGGCTGCCTAGCCGAGCTCTACAAATAGCCAAACAAAGCAAGAGGAGATGTTTCAAAGTTGTATCTTTTATTGGTAAAAAAAAAAAACGTTTTGTCGTTAAGCCTATCTAGTTATACTCAATTGAATTCAAAATTGGTTATTGGGATCGTTCTTTTCTTTACTACCTGGAATTATAAGCAACCAGCACTTTAGCTTGAGTCATTGTCCTTTTCTTCATATATGTTCACCCCGAAATAAATCAAAATTAAGTGTACAAAATGCATAGTTTCAAGGCATTAGGCATGTCTTATGCAAAATTTGCTTAATTTATTTTATTTAGTTAAAAGACCACCATTCCGCTTTAAGTATTCAGTTCTCACTTTCTTCATTTTTTTCGCCATTTTCAGTTTGCCTTCCGACCAAAGTGACTATGTTGCGCCAACTCATAAAATTTAATTCATTATTTTGATTATTTTTGTTAACCCTTTCGCTACAGGTTTTTGCTGGGGAAAGTTAAAATTTTAAATGTTACGTCTTAGGCTTCTATGTGGTTATTTTAGCAACATTCCATAAGAAATTTTTTTATTTTTATACTCGGACCCAGTATTTTAGAGTGTTTTTCTATGAGAGCAACCACATCGTTGTGGCTGTAATAATTACTTAAACATAAAACTTTTTACGCATAACGAAAATTTGAATATTTCTTCATTTACTTCAGCCAAAATTAAAAAAAAAAGTATCTAAATTGAAAAAAAAACGTAAAATTAAAAAGTTGTCTAATTTGTTCTGCTTCTTCTTCTTTTACTATGTCAAGATATACCATTAAAAAAACGTGTATGAAAACGTTCCTGAAACTTAAATATTTAGTTTATTAATTTCGTATTTTTCCTAAAACTTCAAACTATTCTATAGACCAACCAAAAATGAATTCTTGCAACCATAGAGGATTCAGACGTCCACAAAGTAGCATATTGCCATATGGCAACAAAATAGCGAAAGGGTTAATGTAAAAATGCCAAAATTCTTCACACATAGCCACGGTGTAAGCAAAAACCGCACGAATGAGTTGCACTGACTGACTAATATGTTGACTTTATTATAGACAACAGCAGCAGTAACAAAAAGCCAAAAACCGAAATTAAAGGACACAATCAGCACCAATGTTATCGCCATTTTGCGGTATTCGGCAATTTTTCGCATGAATTTGCATTTGAATTTTGCACAAACACACACATCCAAATTATGTACATTAAAGTACGTTTGTGTGTCGGCGTGGTTAGTGCAAGGGCGTGTTCCACGTCGATCCGTATTCAGTCGTCTAAAGTATGGACACAACTTTCGGGGTTGCTATTATTTTTAAAATAAATATTTATTCAAATCAAAAAACAAAAAAACCGAAATGGCAAATTCGCGACCTCTTTAACAAATGCGACCTCTTTAACTTCACCATGGAGCGTTCTGCGCAAGGTCGGTGTACATCGTAGTGGCACGATTTTCATCAAGGGCGTCCAGCTACTCGCGAAAACGTGGAAGTAATTAAGGTATTTCCTTAACACACGGTTTTTTATTGAGAAAAGTTTTTCCCAGCCTCAGAAAATGTTAGGCTGAGAGATAAATTCTGCATTGAAATAAAAAAAGATAATTGTTTTAATCGCTGGGTGTATGTACACTTTATATAACTCATCATTTTCTCTCTGATCATCAACAAACCAAATTTACCAATTTTTCAATTTATACCAGTAGATACCAAAGGAAAGGTCCCCAAAATGGACACCTGTCACCTCTGTGTTTGATGCTATCGTTTTCTACGAAAGAATTTGTTGAGGTGTGGAAACAGCCTGAAATCCGAAGCAGTAGTTCGAACTTTGGTAAATTGATTTTCGCTATAGTCAACAAAATCTGGACAACAGATGGATTATGGGTGGAATACCAATTTTTTCTTCTGTCGGGGCTTTCTTCACAAAACTTATCATACAATTAATGGTCAAGACTACAGTAAAATCATTTTATCATTTTTATCGGTTATAATATTATCGGAGATAATATTCCAACGAAATTCCCTTTCTTTCCAAAAAAAAATTATCTCATAAATAGTGGTCTCATAGGTCTCATAGACCTTAGTGGCAGACTACATCGCTTCGATACTAAAGAATTGGATAAGTAAAAACTACCCAAAGTAAAAACTAATTATTACACTTTTAAAATGTAGCAAAATCTGAATCATCTGAAAGTGTTTTCGTTCAATTTTTAACATATGTGGCACTTATTGTGTGAACAGATTTTTCAAACCCAAACTTTCGATTAAAATAATAGTTAAGCGTTCTTAACTAGTTTTAAGCCATTGTACTTATTTATTTATTTATTTATCTGTTTATTTTTCTTTCTTAGTGGAAATGAAATGAAAATATGGTTAACAAAGAAATTCGAGTTACATACGGCTGCAGTTAAACCTCTCTCGATGAATTGCAGATCCTCTAAAACCATATTCCGTATTTTTGCTATGATTAGTTCTGTTGATGCACTTCTGAATGTCCTCCACTTAGTTCGTCTTGTAACCTAGCAAATGTTTAAACTCAGTTCCAGTTGTATACACTTTAACATTCGTTCTTACGTCGCACAGTGTCGCGATCCCATATAAGCCGTGGCCAAAAATACTTAGCGTTGTCCTATTTCGATGAAACTTGGTGAGATTGTTTCCGTGGCGAAAATGAAGAAACTTAGAAAAAATTATTAAAATTTGACCACTGCCACGCCCACCTCCCATACGAAAGGAACTGTAATATTGAAATAACTTTCTTAATATTAGTGATAGAATTATGAAATTTTGTATTTGAGCTTAGAATAATGACATAAAAGCTCTGCCCACTTCCAAAAATATTCGTATTTTACTACAACTAAAACTGTATTTTTAGAAGGCTGTTTGCGATACTCGTTCCACGAAGTAATTTTAATTGGTAAGCTTTGTAAAACCTTAAAGTGGGCGTGGCAGCTGGAGCATATATATAAAGTGGCCAAAACTTTTCCTTTATGTTTAGGTTTTTAAAGTGGGCGTGGCATTCTGCCTACTTTTGATGATACGAACAATGTGCCAACTTTGTCCTTTATAGAGCTCATCATTGCAGCCGCTGCTTTGGCACTACTTTCATTGTGCGTCGGAAGCCATACTTCGAAAAAATTATCATTTTTTACTGTAGGTGCCACTACAAAAAGTAAATGTTTAGGTTGGGACGCAAACTTTGCTTTTGTTCATGATAAACATCAACGCCCGTCTTATCTTTAAGTAAATTTATAAGAAAATCAAGTTTTATTGACCGCTTTATGGATTCAGCTTTACGTCACACTTCGAAGAAATCGCATATTTTTAATGGAGGCGTCACTAGATAAATCCGAATAACAACCAAATAGGCACTTAAAGGCAAAAAATTACTCCGGATTATGTTAATAAGTACATACTTTTTTGAGAAATTTAGGGTTGGAACTAACAAAGTGTTTTTTTTACGTTTTTTAAACTTTTTTCCACCAAACTTTTGGTTCTTTGTTAGAAGCAAACCGAAAAACGTAATTTTTCAATGTAACGGTATTTCACAGTTATTTCAAAGCACAAACCAAAAAATAGTACTGCCATACAGGAAAAATTCCAAAGTTTAATTTAATATATAACATGACTATATTAGTAAATAAATTATATTTTTAATTGATTTTTCATTCAGCATAAAGAATTACCCAAAACTTGAAACGAATGCGTATTTTTTAACATCAACTTTGAAGCTACATAAAAATGGAACGGAGTAGGATATTGAAGATCGGATAACGGATTTTTCTTAGTTGAGATATTATTTGTCGATTGTCATATTCATTTTCTAACATTGATTTTTACGATTTTTGGCCACATTCGCGATACTGTGCGTCGTGATTCCAAGTCTTCTAAAAACAAGAGTTCGATCACTGCACGTTTTTCCCATACCGACCCCATCTAATCATTGCAGACGCCACCAAAGTCACTAAATGCTTTAATTCCAGTATCAACCATTAAAAAAACTGTCGAGTACAAGAAGTACTCAACATCGGTAAGAAGTATTGAGTACTGACGGGTACTCGCACCGGGCGTAGCACTAGGCGTGGTTGCGAGTAATTAACCGACGAGCCGAAGGCGTAGCGAGAGCAGCAACAACAACAACCACAGCGTTGCACATCCGCTACGCGTGCCAATGTCGCTAAACTCCTGCACAGATTTCGGAATTTATGCATATTTGAGTGCACACTTTTTGGCGCTTAAAAGCGCACCGATTGCACGCGAAAGTGCCGCAGCATTTTATCGTCACGAAAAATAGGAAAACACCATATTTCGAATACGCTCCGAGTCGCGATAATGAAATTCATTTCAGTAATTTATTATGCACAATTTGTATGCAATGTTCAAACAAATTTGCTAGCGCACTTTTGATTTATGCGCTTTAGATTAACAGCGCGAAATTTGTACTTTTGTACAAATTATGCATTATCCGTGTTCGCGTGGAAGTCAGGTCGACGAAAAAAAGCTCGCAATAATTTGCTGTAATTCAAAACTGTTCGTATTTTCATGTTAAGCATTGGAGCTAGAAGTGTGTTTTTGTTGCATCGAACCGCACCGGATTATTGCTTTGTTGAAAAAGCAATTTGCATGATTAAAAAGTTCTATGAATATTTTAATGAAATACAATTAAATATTGTACAAAGTGTGAAATTGTTTGGTAATGTTTGTCCTTTTTGTAAATAAAAATTAATAAGGATAAAGCGGCAGTCGAAAGAGGTGTCGTCGGTCGTCGGAATTTATGGATATACAGTACTTTTCGCTTAAAGCGAACTTCGAGGGACTGGGCAAAATGGTTCGTTTTAACCGCAAGTTCGCTTTAAAAGGGGTCCGTAATTATCGAAACATACAGCGCGTACTTTTGAAATTGGTTCGTTTTAGGCGGAAAATCGCTTTAAACGGGTTCGTTATAAACGAAAAGTACTGTATGTCCATTTGTTAACAGGATTATAATCCTGGTAATTACTAAAACCACCGTTAAACCTTAACAGTCATTCAATCATATAACTGACAGTCCTTTTATTCTTTTATACGCACGTTCAAACGAGAAAGAATGAAGTTTAGTACTTGACCCTAGATTGGAAGTTGGTCTGCCCAATTTTTATTTGGTTTATCATTTAAAGCAGCGGTAATGCAACCCAACCTTCTATATGGCGCTGAGTTCTGGTCATCTCAGTTACCAGTTATCGCAAAGGGGCCAGTTATTTCATCAGCGGAAAAAAAGTTTAAAGTTAGGAGGGCGGCAGTGATCTGAGAAACGGGAGTCGATTTCTACAAAGATTTTCGATTTTAGCACCTTAACTAGATACGTGGAATAGACCAAAAGAACAATCATCCTCATATACCTAGCTTGGACCCAGCCCAACGAATTTGTTCCTTCTTAAATTTAATATTAAATACACAGGAGAAGTGTGTAAAGAAGATAGGGGACCGGAAACAAAATACCGAATGATGCTGTAATCCTCATTTACACAGATTATTGCAGTCGAATTGTGGGCTTGGTGTGGGACCCGACTTTGAACTATAAGCCTTAAAGTATATCCTTCAAAGAGACCTTTGGAACGTCAATATTCACATCTATTCAAACAGTCAGGCAGCAATCGCGTCCTTTGCTGGTATATTTACTACATCAAACCTAGCATCGAATTGCCCTCGCCGCCTTAACACCGCAGCTTCTAAATCGTTGGTCGCGAGGCCAATAAACTAGCGGGACTGGGCACACAAATTGATGGGACGTTCCTTTATCTTTGTTTCATTTTTTGGAATTGTACTTCTTTGAAAATGAAATAAATGTCCTGCAAAAAGTTGAGAAATAAAATAGATATCTAATACTTTTGCTTAATGTGCAGCCTAGTAATTACGTAATAAAATTAAAAATGGAAATAATTCCAACAAATATCTAAAATTAAATTTATTGACCGCAAGTAATTAGGAGTAAGTGCGCTCAAGTGTTTATCAATAATTATGTAGCGGAAACCTCACATCTTCACTTTCGCAGTAATGAAGTCCGCCAGAAGCGCCACTTGTTGGACTCTCTTCCAACGCTACACTGCACTACACCATTCTATCGAACGCCTACAACGGGCACAATAGGCCCCGAACACGCCCTGCGCGCACTCGCACGCTGCCGTCCCCGAAGTTCGCGTCGACAATACTTGCATTGTTCGACAATTAACCGCAAACTTGAGAGCGATTGAATAAACACATCGATGTGCTCCATCACTCACGGCAACACGTACACACTGCGCAAACACACACTCACTCACACACACTCACACACTCGCCTGAATAAATATACACAAAACAGTTGTTCACTTGTGCACTGCACCTGCACACAATGAATAATTGCAGGCCGGCTCGTGCTATTGTTTTTCCCACACTGACTTTTAGGCCAACTGTGCATTACAGTTAACACGACTCGGCCGCGGCGCTGAGCCCAAAATTATGCGCTACAGGCTCTCCGAACACGTCAGTAACCGCTGCCAATTAATAACTCCGCATTTATTTGGCGTCGTTGGTGAAAATTGAAAAAAAAATCGCGGCGAAGAATGTGCCGGAAAAACAATACCTTTTTGCATTATTTTTTTGAACATATAGTTTTTTTGTTTTGAGACGGAATATAAAAAAAAAACCTCGCTCCACACTCAATAACTGTATGTAGTATATTAACCCTTTGCACTCGAGGCCTTTTTCGCTTGCGCGAACCAGCAACTCGAGACGATTTCGGCCAAATTCGGTAAACACATTACAAGTACTTTAAAAACATTTATAAACAAACTAACGTATACAAATAATAAAATTTCACCAATTTTTCACCAAAACTTTTTCGGCTGGGCGCCGAAGCAGCGCCGCTCGAATTGACACTTCAAATCGTGCGAGCGCCGTTTCGTGAGAAAGTAAGCAAATAATTATTTTTGAAATTGTGTGAGAAAAAAAAAATTATTTTAAATAAATTGCGAGCCTCTATAAAACTAAAAAAATTACTGGTGAGTAGCTGTTAATGTGTTCTTTGCGAAAATAAAAAATAATTATGAAAAAAGGTTGTTACACTCCTCCTACCTAACCCAAACCCGAGAGTGTCTGTAGGTCTGCTTGGGATGAAAAGAGTAAATAATTAACGGTCATTAATGATATTTTTTCGCTATTTAAGCATTATTTTTCTATTTGAACCGAATTTTTGATACACCGCAATGTAAAAAAGATCATGTCACTCCAAATCTTATACTAAGGCGTAGTCCGTGGGGGTAGATGAGAGAACTAGTCTCCCCTAGTCCTTTATTTCATGGAGTAGATTTGTCGACATCTGTGTCAAAAGTTAACAAGGCATTAAAAAAATTAAGAACCGCAATATATATATATATACCTATACAGATTTTTTAGCTTTCCTAGTTTATACAACCCCCAAAAGCAGTGTATAAACTACCCCACGACACATTACCCTCGCCTTAGGTCTACCTCTTTTTATTTATTGTCTATTAGGTGTATGAACTGAAACTGCTACCCGTTATTTATTTTACATTTATTAAAAAAAAATTAAAAATTTAAATTAATTAAAAAAAAAAAATTTTCATATGGGATTTTTTTGGCTTTGTTCCCCAAGCAGGCCTCTAGGCCTTCTACTTTCTACACTCTCTATCACGCCTCCTATTGACATGCAATTTTCCCCGAACAAACATTACTTCTCCACCACAAAACTATCACTGGTAATTTTTTTAACAAGCCTAAAAACTTGGGAACTAGAGAGTTAAGCGATTACTTTGCGAAAACCGAGTTTTAAACAACTTTGAAGAGTGTTGCAATTCCCATCCACTGATTATTTTATGCTTTTGTTTTTTATTTTTGTTGTAAATCCTTTTAAAGAGTGGAATTTTTCGCTTGTCCAAAGTTTAAAAAAAAAAAACAACACAATATTTCTGAACAATCTCTGCGTAGGCTGCGACTGGCCGCCCATCTACACATCCGGCACAGTCGGCAAACAAATTGAAGGGTATAATGAACCAGTGTCCTGCTATGGCGAGGCAGATTAGAAGCATAAATTTTAAGATGCTGGACTCTAGTTGAAATATGAGAAACGCGAGCAGATCTTTGAAGGCAGATCTTTGAATAACTCGATTACGTGATTTAAGGACGAAATGCAGTCAAACAACTGGTCTGATCTCCCAAAAAGATTACCGGCAAATAGATGTATGCGGCATTGGAACTCAAAGAGAGTTCACCACTATGTATAGTACAGTTATATAACAGTTTATGAAAATTCTTCGTAGAGCGACGAAATAAATTTACATTTGCTATATTGAATTAGCCCAATTAACGATGATAATTTTTTGTCCACTGCAACCATACAACCCAACCTTGTATGTGCTCATGTGCGTGCATGTGTTTACCAGGTCCTTGTTCGCAGTGAATCAATGAATAATGGAACAACTGAATGCATTATTATTGCGCATTGTTAAATTTAAGCAGTCTGCGTACAAAGTAAGCCGAATTGGTATATACCAAAACGAAACAATTATGATTTGTTACTCAAAATTAACCATATTCAAGTGCTTTATAACAATGCCAAAGGCGCTCTTGAACCAATCTCCCACATTTTGTGTGTGATTGATGTATAGTCTGTAGCTTCTTCACTGATTTTTCATTTATTGACCTTAATCGATTCGAAGTGCCTTTCTTGCAGTGGTAATTTGTAATGTTTTTCGGGTAGGATAAAAAGGTTCAACGGAACAACATGAAATGATCACGATTTCACATTTATGATAGTTGTTGAAGAACCGAATTGAGTGAGGGTACAGTAAGATCGCAGAACGTTCAAAATTATGACCAATTAAACCCATATACTAATATATAAATTCAGGAATCAAATTATGCATCCAGTGTGTTTCAGCGCGCATGGGCTATCCTTATTAATGACACGAAAAATTCCAGTATAGTTCTTTAGGAACACGTTTCAAATTTCAGTTTCAGCATTTGTAAGCATTTTACTGGCAAATTCAATATATACGCAACTAATTTATATTCGAGTTTTTTTTAAACTACTTGAATTATTTAAACAAAATTAAGAAACTAAATATACAATACTCAAATTTGCATTGCTACTCGTCAGCGTCAGGTAAATGTAATTTGAATCAGTGAAATGGTGCCGGAAGCAATGTGACACAGGCGTTCGCCTGAAATATTAACATTTCAATGAACCCAACGCGGTCTGTAACCACCCGTGCCGACCCTTTCGCCACCAGCCGAAAATGGCGGTGTGGCAAATGTTCATTTCCGAACTAATAAATGGCATGAAATTGAATAGAAAATTGTCAATAACAGCGACACAATTGAGCCCAACACTTTCGTTTCATTGGACGAGAACGAACTGCCAGTTACTGAAATCGAGCCGAATTGCCGCCTCGAATATTGCAATTCATGTCATTAAGGGGCTTCACACTTCATGGCACCTGCCTGATTGGGTTGTAGGCGCAAAATCGAAGCAAAAACATTTTTCAATTTTAGATTGCACCTGATTGCAAAAGCTTAGAGGGGGAATCACAAATTTATTAATAACCAGCAAATAGCACAATGAAAACAAAGTTATAAGTTCTATTTAGTTACAATTAAACAAATAGTAAAAGTGCACTATGTTCATTATTCTGTATATTTTTTATCCTCTTTAATCCTCTCAAATTTGGACCAAAAATTCTATAAAAGAACAAAATGGGTCATCAATGCTGCTACAGAGGCATGCTACACTTATTTTTCAGTTGCAAACATTCATAAACCAAAAGATAAACTTGGTTGATATCAGATTTTTATTATTCCGTCAATTACTCCTATATGACAACCCTGCTTGAAAGTTTGAACACCTTCCCCTTGAAGACATCAGTTCGTAGTTGAGACACGAGCAGTATCTGTACCAAGTTGTATCCTGATATCTTTACTCATTCGAACTTACGAGAGCGAGACTAACCATAGGTTTCATACTGGCATACTGCCTTTTCTGGGCGTTTCAACCTGAGCCGCATCTCAGGGCAGCATACAAAACCGCATCGTGAATATCGCCAATGTTCTGAGGCAATGAGAGCGAGTCTTGCTGCCAGCGCCGCTGCAGTCAATGTCAAAGACAACGCGGCAGCGAAAGGAATTGAAAAAGATTTTCCTGCCGGTGGCTGAATTGAAATGTAAACGCGACATGCAATGCCGTCGAATTTCGGTTTGTTGCTGGTGGCTTATGCTGCATTCCACGTCGACTCGACAGAGCGAAAGGAAATGCAGATATGGCATCGACTGTCAGAGGTCGAGGCTGGCGTGTTGTGCCTGCATTTTTTTGCGAATATGCCACGACTTGGCAGCGAATCATTTGCCCCAGCCGAACGACCGAAGATGCACGCACAACTACATACACACATAGAGATGTCAAGCGGCTGTCGCAAAAAACGGACAGAACGCCATAAAACTTCTAGAGAAACCGAATTGCGAATGGAATTTTTTAATTTACCTCAAAGCGATTGCGTACGCTCGCATCTCATTCTCCGTGCTAACAGCACTCATATTCGGACACATGTGACAGTGTGTGTATGCGGACAAAATTAAAAATCCCTTCACTTTGTTGCTGTTGTATTTTTTGCAAACATTTTCTTCTAAAAGTTTCCCCCAAGCATATGACACGAAGAACCTTGGAAACGCATCAAAGGCCATGTTTATTGGTAGGTAACCAAATGGTCGCAATAGAAATGCTCCAGTGGCAAAGAAGGTATTCAAACAGCAAGTGGCAAGTGGCAGCATCAATCGAGACACACAAGTACAAAGACAACAAACAGTCTGAGCGTAGAACGAAAGACTGAGTGCCTAGCGAGGGATTTCTGTATGCCATATCTACGAGAAGAATGAGACAAACGAACAGAACAACCAGAAACAGAAACCATTCAAGTTCTGCGCAAACATTCGCAGCGGCCGGCACAATCGAGGCGCACGCATGAAAACGAGAAGGAAAAGTCTGCATATGGAAAAGTCGCATCGACTGTTTTGCGCCGAACGAGTTGACAAATTAAACTTATGCTTCCACAATAAATCGGGCTTCCAAAGCCGAATCACAAGGCAGTGAGTTTGAATTCCGACGATGCTATTGAAACCCGGCGCTGGTATACAAATTTTAAGTTCAAAATAAAATCGTATACATAATGGATCGGCATGCTTGGTTAAGTTGAGTTAACTATAACACGTTAGTGATACTTCTATAATCGATGCACTTAAACCAGTCGTCTCTGCTTGCTTCCTTACAGTGATTTTATTAAACCAATAAGTGCTGTGTACTGCGGTCTCGCTAGGCAATTGAGTACCAGAGACCTCTCTCGACCAACAAAACTTGCACTCTATAGGACGCTTATTCGGCCCGAACTCCGGGGTGTTCGAGGGGAAGGTACTTAGCAAAATATTCGGCCCTGTTGGCATTGGCGACGACTGTCGAATACGAATCAACAAGGAGCTGTATGAGTTGTTTAAAGACATGGACGTAGCACAGCGAATTTTCATCCCATCGTCCAAGTCTGCCATCGGTATGGACGATGAAGCTCCGGCGAGAGAGGTGTTCGATGTGGTAGTTGGAGGTCGGCGGCAAAGAGGAAGGGCGTGTCTCTGGTGGAAGGACCAAGCTCAGTACGCTCTGTCATCTTTTGCAGACCGAAACCTGGTAACAGGTTATTATGACCACTTAAGTAAGTAAGTAAGTGAAACCATGAGAGATGGACTGATATGTATTATAAATTTGCTGATCTTTTCGGGACACTCGTCAACCTACTTATGGAAGTCACTTCGTCTAGTGAATTCCGGACTCTGCTTCATAGTATACCCAAGTTTTATCAGCCAAGACAAATGCTTACAATATCGCTATCCTGTATTCTCTTCGCTTAACAACCAAATGTTGACACTTTCGCTCTTGCGCTAAAGTTTCGAGATCCAGCTCCATCATCACTGAGCCAGAATAAGAGCCAGCAAGCTGGAAAATAACACAAAACTAATGGGTTAATTACAAGCAGTTGAATGACGCTAAGAATGTGGCAACTGTTTAGTGTCACCACATGAAAATGATTCCATTATTTATTTTAGGATAATGTTCCATCATGTTTGCCGACATTGTCAAATATTTATCCAAGTAGTTGCTTACTCCTATCAGAGCTTTGCGAGCACATCTCTGAGCCATAAGCAGCCACTTAAATGCGTTATGTAAATATGCATTAGATTTGAAATACAGCATAAATCAAGCTGCGATTAACATTCCTCAGCAAGTGTGATAAATCAGCGCTGTCAAAAATGACAGGACCCCGTCTGTAGCACGGGACATGTGGGACACATTCCTGTGGATATGTATTTCTACATACTTAATGCTATGTGTGATGGGAGGCGGCCGGGCCGACGGTCTACGGGCCAGCGTGTCCATCAAGGCGCACACACATGCGCCTACACATTCATGTGTACGCACACATATGCCACAAAGGTTCAGCAGGGGCAACGGCGTCCACGACAAATGACAAAGTGACCGTTCTCTGTTGACAGTCTGCCGTGGCCCCGCTCTTGCCACTGTCGGTATCACACACCAGTCTCGGTCTCGATCTCGGCACAAGCGTCGGCGTCGGTCACACGGCTGCCCCCATGTCCTCGACGGTAAGTATGCCTCTCGAGTAGTTAGACAAAGTTCAGCAAGAGAATTTTTAAGTTGACAAAAAGGTAGTATCTAGGCACATACATACATATGAACGCACTTATCAGTGTGACTGGTATCATAAGGGTATCAACAGACATTTAAGTTTACATCAAAAAGTGGACTCACACGCGCGCCTCAGCACAAGTGGAAATTGTGGGCGTTGCACACGCATTCCGACTGGCGTCTGTCTTTTTGTAGTAATTACACTGTCTGACAGCAATTTTCCTACATGACACGAGACCACATAAAAGTCAAATTTAAATATCAGTTACTTTATCTTAATTTTGTTTACGATTAAACGTTTACGAAAAAAATAACAAATAAGTTGTGTATAAGTAGGAAAGAAGGGACTCACTACTCTCAAGGACTTTACTTAGCTCAGAAGGCCGTTGTGACAACAGATTGCTGTGACCAGCTAAGTAGGTACCGTCGCTTTTCCGGGATTCGATTAACGGGGATCGATACCAAAAAAAATAACTTTTTGTTAAATAACTTATTTATTTTTCGATTAGCAAAAATATAAAAAGGACATATTTTGCCCTTCATTACTGGTGTTCGGGTAAACAACTAAACGAAATTGGAGAGTCCATTTGTTTGAATACAGTTTTTAGAAATGTTTCTGTTTTTGGCGTTAAAGTAAACATTTAATATACAGGGTGGTCCATATAGCGTTTGGAATTTGAACTAAGCTTTATTTCGAGAATGACAGTCCAAATGTCATTTAATTTGTGTTCGTAATTTAGTTAAAAGTTTGACATTTACGAAATGAGACGTTATGCGCTTGAACAAAATTGGGAAATATTGAGAAATTACTTCCAAAGTGGAGAGTCTTCAACCCAAACTGTAAGAAATTAAAAAGAAAATGTCAAAAAAAACATTGGCCTTCAACTCAGTTTGTGGATCAATTTATGAAGCGAGCTCGTGAAACAGTTCCCGTTCTCGTGCAATGTGCACAGCCGAAAACATTGCTTTTGTAGCCGAAAATGTGCGTGAACATCCATTAACGTCAACTGGCCATCGCTTTCAGGAATTGAACATTTCCCGAAAAATTGAAAAAATATTCATTCTTTTTTTTATAACGGATTCAAATTCCAAATCTTATGTGGTCCACCCTATAGAAATGCCTAAAATTCCTTAATGCCCAAATGCCTAAATTACCTAAATTCCCATACACAATTCCATTAAAATAAATAATCCAGCATGCTATCGGAAGTTCGACTGTAATTTTTTTGTCCCAATCGATTTGTTCACATCCGAGGCCAAAACTGGACTTTTGTTGCACGGTTTAATGTGTTTATGTATGTCTGTAGGTGTGTGAGTGCGTTTGCGTTTCACTAGAATTTTAGAATTATTTTGTTTACGTAAGCAACAAATTGATGCGAAGGCTTTACGCAGGTTATTTTCATTCAAGTAGACACATATGTAGGTATGTATGTGTGTTTGTATGCATATAGCCTAGTGCCGGCGCTTCTCTGCAGCTTATTTACTGTCCCTTTACACGGCGAGTCCTACAACGCTTCCTCGTGCTCTGAAGCCTCGTCCTTGTTATTGTTTTTTCAGAAGGACGGACCGACAAGCCAAACAAAGCAACACAAACAAAAACACAATCTGTCAAAAAAAGTGTCAACGCTTTGCTTACGGCAGTCGTGCGTGCTACACACGTAAACGTTGTCCTTTACACACGCACACACACATGCATCTACCTCCAGGCTTCCCGGCATTCGGCCGCCTATCTGAGTGCGTATTATGTGCGATAAGTGTCTGCCGCCCCGTGTTGCGCTCATTTTGATTTTATTGCACGTACACATTTTTGAGGTTAGATCAGAAATTAGTTCGGTTTAGTAGACACACAATTTTTCTTTCTGCAACGCTTTCGTGTTTTTGTGAAACTCATCTTTGGTTTTTTAAATTCCAGCGCCGCATTCGCTGTCACTGCGTTGCTGCGCCTTGGCTGTTGTTTTGTTGACTCTTGACTTGGCTGTTTTGCTTGATTGTTTATCTTTTGCCCAAATTATGCACACCTCTCCAATTCGCGTGCGACATTTCAGATCGCACTCCGTGCCGCCTCTGCTCCCAATGTCGCTGTGTGGCGTGCGTGGTGATAAGGGTCCAGGCTGCTGCGCTGCCTTATCCCACTCAGCGATTTGCCACTGGAAGCGCAAACGTGGGAATCGCGTTTCTTACGCGATAATCTTGCGTGCTCAGTGACATGGCAAAACAAAAATCTTGCAGTGACAAACGCTGGAGGAGTGATTCGTTTTGAAAAATCGTTTTGTTATTTATTCCATTATTAAAAATCAATGCACGGAAATAATATAAAATAACGTTGAAAGTCATATCTAAAAATATATATTCTGTCAATAACTGACCGAGAATTTTTAAGTGGCATTGAAGCGTTTCTTCTAGTTTTCGAAATATCTGTAAAAGTTACTTTCAGGTATGTCCTTCAGCTGTCTCGAAGAATTTTACTCTATGGGTTCAATAAAATATTCACATAAACTATTTCGCTAACTAAACCGACTAATGGAATTAAAAATTGTGTTGTATTGGTCGATATTTTCTTTCAGGGTACATCAAATCTCTTCAAAATGCTACATTATAGATAATTACGTGAATCCAATGATTTGCAGTTGCTACTACCTGCCGAACTTTGTTAGTGTCCACGGATATTCCAGAGACCGTAGACGATTACTAAGCGATTTTCATCGTATCGTTGCCTGCGAAAATTGGACCAAAGTTGCAAATACTGTAGACATTTCTAGGCCAACCTAACTTGAATTTTTATATTAAAGAAGAAAGTAAGGGCAAAAATTAACCCTTTCGACTTTTGAAAAGTCTCATATCGCCCATAAAATGCATCAAATTTCCGCGCTCCTCTTCATTTTGCTTATATTATTTACATACGTTCAGCATTGATTGTTATTACATGCGCAATAACTTTACAGTTTGAAATCGAATGATGGCTTGCAGTGCTGCCTGACTAGCGGTTAGTTGCTAAGAAAAATTCTTTATTGTGAATTTACACATTTTTACTCCACTTTGATGCCGTTTACATGCGTAATGAAAGCGTAATCCTTGCAATTATCCTTTGATTTCTAATTACACTTCAGGTATGCGCCCAACCGCGCCAACCCAACAAACCGTTCATCCTAATAACAACGTCCATCGGAACAACAATCGCACCGCAGGATGCCAATGGCAACTTTGAGCTCTGCTCATCGCCGCGCAGCAACTGCACAGACATTGCAGTCTGCCTCGTGCGCTGTCGAAAAAGCGAAAATGCTGTATAATTGCGTGCTTAAGCATTAACAACTTTCCATCGTGCATTTTTCCGCTCGACTCCTTGCACTCCCGTCCACTTCCGGCACTTCTTCATGTCTGTGTGTTTTTCATTTCACCGCGAATGCTCTGCTTTACTTTCTGCTTTGGATTCACTGTTTTTCTTTTGTGAGGTTCAAGGCAAATAAGCAAATGCTTTATTATTGCAACAGGCGGCATTCGTGTCCGGCAGCAAATCTACAACACTGTCCAACACAACTTTGAGCAAATGAGAAAGAAAATTCGCTGAAAGTGCATCTTGTGTCGTACGGGTCGTATGAGTAATTTTGTTAAATATTAAGTGCAATTTAAAACACCCCAAAAACAAATATCTAATTTTTTTCAGGAAACATAGGTTTTTTCTATTAATACGAAAAAATGCAAACTTTGTCGAACGGTGTAAGCAGCGCGCATTGGCGGCAGTCAGAGCTTCGAATCGAAACCAGCCGCTGACTGGGCGCTTCTTGGCAGCGCGCCACTTCTGGCTGGCCGCTGCCTCCGCTGTCTCGTTTCGTCGGCAGTTAATCTTTCGCGTCTAAATAACTGCAAATAATGACGCAGTGGGAATGTAATCCGATTTTGTCTGTTAAGTTTGAGTTGATGCCAAAACAAAACTATTAGACAAGTTGGCCAACAAGTCGGCGCAAAAAATGCATTGTTTGGGGCATTCAAGCGGCCGCGAAAATCGATCGACTCGTTGCGATTGCAGCGGCCCATTAATCATTTCTTATTGGCGTTCATTGGATAGAGACGGACAATTTGGAAACAGCGAAACCCTCATGGAGATTCATTTCAGATAGCTCGCTGAAGATTAATTGCAACATAATGACTTTGCACTGTGGCGCTCTGTGACAGCAAAGGTGGTGTAGCTGCAACAATTGCATCAATAGTTATATTGTGACAGTTGATCTTATCAACACAAATGACACCAAAGGCGACATTTTGTGCAACAAACAAGCACAGATGATTTCTTTAGGGAACTTTACATTTTTGGCGGCCGAATATATTTTCGTCGTGTGAAGCAAAACACTGGTGCAGAGCCCAATTTGAGACAAATCAGTTGAGTAAAAAGGACGCAGAGTTGGCGCACTTTTTCGAAGAAAACTTCAAAGTGATATCATAGTCAGCGAATTGTATTGGTGCAGACACATGCGATCCCGTGGCTCAGTGGTTAGTGCGTTGAGTTGTGAGCGTGAAGGTGATAAATTATTATTAATTATTAATAAAACTAGCTCTAAATAAAGAAAAACTATTCGGTGGATGTGGATGAGGAGAAATCAGTATAGATGTAATAATTATAGTAAACTCCATAGTGCAATTTTTGAAACTACACGGATGGCTTCAGAGACAGGCAAGACAGCACAACAGATCTAGTTAGAAGTGTACTGAAAGCATTTAAAAAGTCTACTGGGCCTCATAATGGATACGCTTGGCGTAGTTGTTGGATTTAGATATTACCTTATTTACAGTTAAAAGAAAGCTGGGGCGCACTTATTAGAAGATTCCACTTAATTAAATTAATCGGAGACTTTTAAAAATAAACGTTCTCCTTTCAAATACAAATCCTCCACTCTTCAATAAACGAAGCATTCAACCCATCATCTCAAAAATAGATATCAAAGATTTCCAAGAGTCCTAGAAGAAAAGGCATGATTCTGTGCTAATTCAATGCGTCACATTGGTCTGAGTGTGGCCTGATGAAAGCAGCCATCTACGAACTATCAGAAATTGGTGTTTCATCATACTAAGAAAGTTTCAAAC
Organism: Melieria crassipennis; assembly: GCA_963668005.1. Classification (NCBI taxonomy): domain Eukaryota; kingdom Metazoa; phylum Arthropoda; class Insecta; order Diptera; family Ulidiidae; genus Melieria; species Melieria crassipennis. The sequence continues at coordinate 80,904,179 of OY764961.1, read as the reverse complement.
ATGTGAATAATAATCGCTTTGATTTTTGTTATGAAGCACATTTTTCCACGCATCCTACGCTCAACGATTATAATTGAATTGTAACCATGAATTATTTGAGTCCGAAAGTCCAGAATTTCTTTCCAGCTTAGATAAAAACTCAAATGAACTCACAAAAAAACTAGGATACAATTAGCAAATGACAATTGTTAATAAATCTCTGCAACCCACTGAAGGATCCATGCCAAGAGTCCCAAAGAAATCGACAATATGGCTTGAATTTATTGTTGTTGAATTTGTAAGCTCTCGAAAACTTGCAAGCATCATCTGCTAAGAAGTTTGTCAACTAGAACTTCATTTGTTTATGATGTCCCGACTCTGCATGAAAATAATTGGACAAGAGTTTTTTATTAAAAATCAGCCGTATTTAGATGGCTCAGTTTTTAAGTTTTTTGCTGCAACATTGCGCCGAAATATGGAAAACTTTTAATAATATTTCGTTGTTGTTATTGTTGTTTTTGTTTAATTTTTTCGTTTGTGTTTTCATTAAAAAGCGCATTTCACGCCCGAAATTCAAAAGCACGACAACAAAAACAACAACCCAAAAAACGAAAGGAACATTGAAAAGTTTTGCGCAATTGATTTATTTCAACGTTAGCGTCAACAAGAAAGTTGCAATCTATGGAAAACCATAAAAAAGTCAAGCACTCGCACACACACACACACAAACACGCCAATACACACACGCACACAGGCGTTGAAAAAATACGAACATGAAAGCAAGAAAATGCCGTCGACGACTGCTCGACACAAAACGCAAAAGTTTTGAATAAAATTTGCCTTTTTTATTGCAAATAACTTCATTGAATTTGTTGTTGATGTTAGCGGCACTGTTGTTGTTGTTGTTGTCGTGCTTGTTATTGCAGCGGCAGTTATTGTTGTTATTATTGTTGCCATTGCCGTCGCACTTACTTTCGTGCGACAAGTGTGACTTTTTGCGTTTCTTTGCTTTTCATTTTTACTATTTTTTTTCTTTTTTGTGGTTGATTTTATTTTGGTATGAGCTACATTGAAGCGTTGGGTATACTCACTGCGCTCTCGAGCTTAAAACGCTTAACAGTGGGCGTGGCTATACGAATTTGCTGTGTACAGATGGAACTTGGGAACTGGTCAAAGAGCGAAATAACTTTTGCAAGAGCTGGAATATGAAACCGACAATTTGTTTAGTACATTATAACTGGCGTTTACTTACATATATACTCGTACAGTAAATAGTTTATGTATTCAGTTGTTTATGTATTGATTTGGATACAGAGGGCCGGAATTTAATTGTATTTTTGAGGATGGAGTGTTGGATAACAAAAACACTAAGGAAATATCCTCACTGTATAAACTGTTCGAATACTTAGAATCCTTTGTTTTTTTTATAGGTTTAAGTTACTCGAAGACGAGAATTATTTGGCCCATTCGTTGAGAACATAAAGCCATTCGTGAATCCTTTGTTTGAAATTCAATATTTGAAATTTGAATTGAAATATTTTTTTCATTCCTGAAATAAACTTCTTCCTGTGAACATCACAACATTTGTTTTTCTTCACTTCTCTACAATCAACATCCAACAGTAAAAACGACTATCAGCCTCGGAGAAATTCCCCCTAATCGGGATTTTTGTGGACACCTACAACTACAAGTGACCCTCTAAGTAAGCCGTTCCAAGCCAAAGGACGTGGCAAAAAAAACTGTCGAGCAGCACCGTAGTGCCGATCGATGCCGACCGACTGAAGTTTCCTCGCTTTCCCTTCGGTTTGGTGGGACAAGCAGTCGCGCCAAAGTGATGCTGCATGAAAATGAAGACAAAACGCAGTCGGCACGAATAAATACAAAACGGGCGGAAAAAAGCGCAATGTGGACGCGGCGCGAACATAAAGTGTCATGCTGTTGTAGTTGTTGTTTTGCTGCCGCTGCTGGGCGCGTGGCGCAGGGAGACGCTGGAAAACGGCGCAGCGAGAGCAGCACAACCAAAATGCGAAACTTTGCAATTGCTGAATGTTTTTTTTTGCATAGAATTTCACATTTTTTTCGCGCTGCCTCTTTGAATAAAATAAAAACTTTTCAATTTGACTTTTCCCACCCACAAAAACGAAAAGAAATAACATGCAGTTTTGTTAAAAAAAAACAATACCTACAAATATTTCAAAAGTATGCCGAGGCGTGGAATTGAGGTGAAGTGTGGCGGCATCAAAGAAGCGCCAACTTCCTTGTGTAACAGCGCACAAGCGATCAAATGATAATATTCGGCAAGTGCTGCTGTTGTTGGTGTTTTTGTTGTTGCCGTTTTGTTGCTTTTGTATCGCACCCCGAATACTTGGCCGAATAGCGGTGGGCGTCGAAATGCGAATGAAGGGAATGAAGTGAAATCAGCGCGAGCCAAGTCAGCGGGCAGCAATGTCAGGCGACACGAATCGGACGGAATATTTATCGCTGTGACACGCAAGTGACAGCAGCAAAAGACAGCTGAGAACAGCAACGACTTTGCATTCAACAAAGCGGACAGCAGCCAAGTCAAGTCAAGTCCTTTACGTAAGTATACTCGTAACTCTTTTAGTGTGAGTTCGTTGATAGATATCTTCGATTTGTGGTAAAGCGACTGCGGTCATGATTAAAAATCGTTGGAAAACCACAGAATTTCAAATTCGATGTCCCTCGAGGGTACACATCTGCCCGCGCGGGAACTATTCTGATTCCCTACTGAAGAGGGCAAAACTGCTGATGTTGGTTCATGTGAGGTTGTTGAAAATTGGTGCTCAAAGGACGCAAAGTCTTCTCCTGACTGGATTCCACACCAGCTCTTCTCAGCTCAAAACAAAAAACAGTGTTTTTTTCACCTTACTAGGCTGCTGGTAATAGATACAGAACATATTTAAGATCTGTTACGCTGGAACCTGGCACCTTTCGATAGGTTGCTGAGAGTAGAGCGGCACTTTGCTTAGAACATGAAAAGATTCGAGTAATTTTATGGCTGCCAGACTATATAAGGAAATATAGTCCACAGATGGGGCCGCGTTTTTCACTCGTATCCGTTTAACCTACAGCGGCGTGGCGCACACAGGATTTCATATTGGCGTGTGTGGGTGGTAGTTTGCGTACAATTTTTCAAACCATATTTTGTATCAGCAATTTTTGTATTTGGGGTTGAACCGCCCTCCCCTCGTAATCGCCGGCAGTCAGAGAGTCAAGCAGAGATGCTGATTCCTAAATGTTTAGCAAGCCATCGACTTCGGCAGTTATAGTAAACTTTTTTCCAAAACTAGGGCCTAATGATCTCGTGATCGATGCCACTTGGAGTTGTGATGTCAAACTTAAGAATACTTAAGTGATATATGTAGATTGCACCACGACCATCTAAATACTGATAACACCGTGCGACAACAAATTGTACACACGAAAACATTGATATACTCGCGAAACTAGGGGCCAAATGTAGTAAAACTGCGTTTTTAGTTTTTCTCTCTGACGTCAGGCTTTTTTAAAAGGACTTTGAAATTTCATTTAGTAGGGGAATTCTTTGTAAGGTGCCACTCTTTGTAAGGTGCCACCCCTGCTCGATTTTGATGTTCTAGCAATCCAAGCAAAAAAATGCCTACCGTCATCTAAGGTATATATGTCAACATCATATTTAATGTGGTTTTTTATGGAACAGACGCGAAAACACAGTGTGGGTAGAAAAAAGTGTAAAGTTCAGTAAAAAAAAACTTAAAAATAAAAAAGTAAGCTTTTTGTTGCGGTGAAAAAGTAACCAAAAACTTAAAAAAAACTAAGGTAAATATCAGTGTTGGACTTAATTTTTAATGGTTTTTCATAATCCGAAATGATATCCGAGCATATCGTAAAAGGAAAAATTTTATACCATGATTTCGAAAATGGCATAAAAATGTAAAGTGCCACCTTTTTTTCTTTGTAAGGTGCCACCCCCCTTTTTTCATTGTTTTGTGGTCCTATATCGGTAAAATGCCTTTTTGTTGCTTGGAATCGTCATTTAAATGAGTTTAAAGTGTTCTTAGTCAATTTTTCTCTAATCCTACCATGAGGAATAAATGAGTTTAGTTTTGTTTATTAATTTCCATACAATTATTCCTTTTATTCGTTACCATTCAATTTGCATTTTGCTTTCGGTCATTTTCTATTCAATTCAAATTAAATTCAATAATCTTTCGTAATTTTTCTAAATCATGCATTTTTACTTGAGTGTTTTACGTTTTTAGCGGCATTTTACATTTTAGTGGCACTTTACATTAAAAAATTTTAGGGTGTCGATTTTGAACACTTTGGGAAATTGGCTGTAAAATTCATATTTACGAAAAATTCAAATGAAGTGTTACCTTGGAGCATAGCTCTTTAAACCCTCTTCCCAACGGTATATTAATATTGGCGATACGTTAATTTTCTAACGAGTTATGCGCAAAAAAGCTAAAGGGTGGCACCTTACAAAGAATTCCCCTATTTAATTTTTTATATCTTAAACTTATAAAGTTAGAAGGACGAAATTCAAGGATGTTGTAGTGTACATATTAGTCCTTAAGATATATTAAAAAAAAAAAAACTATTGGAAATTTGCAAGGATATTCAAGGATAACATTTTAAAAGGACTTTTTCAATACCTCTTCGTTTTTTTGCACCAAAACATTAAATTATCTAAGATTCTAAGCATTTTTCCCTTTCATTTGATACCTATAATGTTATTCTAGAATGCGCTCAATTTCTAAAATAATTTTTGTGAAATAAACATGTCCTTGAAATTTCAAAGTCCTTTAAAAAAAATCCATTTGGCCTCTAGTTTTGCAAGTATACAGATTTTTTCGTGTGTTTTGAAATTTTTTGATTTTTGTCGCACGGTGTAATATTTAATCTGAGAACAGCAATCTTCGCATACTGTGGCCTCGATTAATTAATTAAGAGAACTTTGCAAATAGTTTGAAATATTTGAAAAATTTAAAATATTTGTATATACCTACTTATACGTATTTATGTATGTATGTACATATACACGGTTTAACAAGATCTTAAGTTTTTCATGTCAATTCCGTAGGTCATGTTGGCTGAGTCCCCACCACGGCACTGAGACTTTTTAATTCAAACTTTTTAATGCGGCACTTGAAATGTAAATTGTTTGAATTGCGTATCGAAAATGTCCCAAACAAGTCCCGCGTTGCCAAACTTCATTTCTACATATAAATTTTATGTTGTTTTGCAACTTTTCGCTATTCGCACAGCTGCCTGGCTGTTTACTTTTTATTGCCAATATTGAATTTAGTGGCAATGTGCGCTGTGCGCGGCGGCCAACACGCCTAACCACACGTCGCCTGCGTTTTCATGAGTCTCCACACAAATGTTGCGCGGCATGAGAGATCGAAATGCAATCAAAGTTTTTCCCGTTTCATGGCGTGTCGGCAACAGTAAGCAGGCAAATGACAAACCTATTCATCTTAGCCGCACCATTCACCGCCCCTGCCACCGGTCGGCGCACTTGAACGCCAGCCTGACACGCAGCGCCAACGCTGCAGCGCCGAGAGAATGGAATTTAAACACATTTCAATGAATGGCACTGCCCGGAAGTGCAATCAGCACCTGGCAGCCGCAGCCGCAGCCATGGCGGCTTCATATTCCGCGCAGCGGGAGAGCGCAGTTCGGCACTCGCACAGGCCAGTCCTTGCCGCGCGCTGCTGCCGCCAATGGACGCGCTTTGGTTTGCGCGCACTCGGCTTTGTTTGCGCTTTAATTAAAATCTCTTATCAATGTGTCAATAAATTTAATTTCTGCATATTTTGCGCGGCCCGTGCGTGCGTCACTCGCAGCACCAGCAGCGCTGAGCGGTGCGGATTTACGTTGCGCTCGACGACCGGCTGGTGAATGTTTCATTTTCAACGTTTTCAGCGTGAGATTCAATTTCCATAGCGGCACAACAAAAAGCTTACACAGTGACTACATTTTCCGCTTACACGTTCAGGCTGTGCGCCGACTGCACTTTGGATCGAACTCTTGCAACGGTTGCGCCGAAAATTGTTTACGACTTAAATGACTTCTGCGGGCTTTTTGATGTATTCAGCACTTTAACGTTAGCGCTTTTCTCCGAAATATTTATTTATTTATGTATTAAATATTTATTTTGAACACAAAAAATGTATCTATTCATGATTGTAGCTTCAGCGGTTTGGGCTGGACGGTGAGGAATCAGTCAGTCAGGACAATAAATTGTATGTAACTATAACAAAGAAAATAACCAACTGGGACAGAAAATGAACCGATTGTGATCGAATTTGGGAGTCGCTGGAGAAGAAGTCACAGCAATGACTAGACGCATAATCAGTAGCGGCTTAAGAGGGGGGGCGGAGGGGCGGACCGCCCCGGGCCCCGGGCTGCGGGGGGCCCCCGAGAGAAGCTTGTAACTATATACAAATTTAAAGTTTTTCAAAACTGAAACTTGTAAAAAACTATTTGCGCTCCACAATGGTTGTTGAAAGGTTGTTTGTCACTTTTATCAATTGAAAGAGACACAGTATCGACAATTGACTTTGAAATGACAATAACAAATTCAGTTCAATAAAAGCAAGAACAATAACAATTGTTTGCAAATTTTCAAAAAATGTTTCCTCGAAGATTGCAATTTTTAACTTAAAATTTTGTGCAAAATATGCAAATACAAAATTATAAGTTAAAAATTAAATATTAAATATCGCAATCTTAGAGTTTGCTTGTAAACTAGTGTGAATTACACAATTACTTAACCTCATTAAACTTTGTAGAAGTCAAACAAATTTACAGTTATAATTATTATTATTATTATTATTATTACAGTTATTGGTTGGATAAAAACACATGTCCCGGAAATCCGGTTTTCGAAGGCAATTCTATGCTCCTTGTAAGTAAGCTAAATATGGGCTTCTTACATGCTGCTGGGCTTCTTACATGCTGTTATGTAGGGGAAATATGTTTTTTCAGGACTTTTTTTATAAAGTCACTGCTACTGGGTTTTATAAAATATTTCTGTACATTTCTGATGATTTCTACTCGACACGAAAAATACACCTAAAAATAAAAGTGTTTTCTAGGGGGGGGGGGGTTGTGTAACTTTCTTGAGAACTTTGAAATAGAATAAAATTTAGATGTATGAATCTACAGAGTGAAATCCAAAACATGTGTGTTTTCCATACCTGACATATTTTGGTCCTGAAAGTTCAAAGTAGAAAATTTAGTTAAAAGGAGACAATTTTCCTCTTTCATTTGATACCCATATCTTCATCATTGGACTACCGCATATATTTAATATTGAAATGTGTATCTCCTTAAAATGTTAAAGTCCTTTAAAAAGGACTTTGGGTCAGAAAATTTAATACTGACTATGCCAGAATACTATAAATGATCTCTAGTTTCACGTCTATATCAAAATTTGGATGGGTCTCGGCAAAAAAAAATTGTTTCGCACGGTGTAATAAATGTAAAGTTGGTGTTTTCACTCACTGCATCATAACTTTATAATTTTTCTTTCAATTCTATTGATGTTAGGCTTAATATTTGCTAAAATAGTATATATTTCATTTTAGATTTTAAAACCAGAGAAGATAATTTATTTTTTCTACAAAAAAAAATATTCGAAAATTTATGATTTTTTAAATTGGTCGAAAAATTCACATTGTTACAACTTTCACCGTCAGTAACTTCCCCAAATCTCATCTGATTTGGACAATCTATATATCACTAAAAAGCCACTAAGGTATTATCTTCTGAACGACGGACAGCTCGTGTTAATCGGATAATTTTTTTCGGAGATATGTGCTCATAACTGAAACAACAGGAAAAAAATCGTTTTCGAAAATTTTTCGAAAACGCTTCTTCAACAATTTTTTGGTTTTCAGTTTCGTGTTCAGCGGCCAAAGTTAGTCTAGAAAAAACTTTTATTTTTAGGTGCACGCGATTGGCCCATTTTTTGTCGACAATCGAATCCTCCTCCTCGGGTAGCTTAAAAAAATGGCCAGATCGTAGTAACGAAGCAAGATTTTCTGTTTTTTTCGAGATATAAGATGGCATTTGGAAATGACAAATTTGCTCCCCCAAAGTTTTCCTAATTTCACGAAAGTTTTTATCAATTTTGGAAAGATGTAGTAAGATTATCCTTTTATCCATTTTTCATTTTGTTCTCTGGGATTCTATTGCTTTCTATACAATTTCAAGCACATATATGTACGTTTAAAATAATTTGTCTCGTCGTTTAAAAATAAAAGTCCGTTTACTGTTCACTGGAATACAAATTTTCAAAAAAAAAGCAAAAAGCATAAACGGAAATTCCCCTTATTAGTTTTGTACGCAAACTTATGTTGCACCGTTTTGTGGGGCCCCCTCAGCCGTCGCCGCCCCGGGCCCCCGAGCACCTTAAGCCGCCACTGCGCATAATTTACATCCACTTTCTTTGTGACTAGACGCACAAAGAAAGTGGATGTATGTGTGTAAGCGCATCCCACTCAAACGGACCGGCCGATTTCCAAGGGAATTTTTTTGTTGACCTCGAAAGTCAGTTCAGGTTTATGCGAAAAGAAAATTCCGGACAATCTATTGAAAAAGTCGGAAAATCCCTGTCATGTTTGACCGCGATTCATTTAGATGGTTTTTTTGGTTGTATATATTCGTAGTTGTCAGAACAAAGTTTGTATAAAAGAAAATTTTAGGAAAACGGCCCAAATTTTCAGCCGATAATTTTAGAACCATAAGTCACACATCAATTAAATTCACTACGAACTTACTATTTCGTCATATCCTTCGACAGAGAGAATGGAATGGGTATAGGACAAGGGGGCGTGGCACCACGCATACAAGCCAAATTTTTAATATAGAATATCTTCGAAATTGTAAGTCATACAACACTGAAATTTAGCATAGCGTCGTCCCATAGATGAGTCATTCTACTGGTAACATTTTATGGGCGTTGGACAAGGGGCGTGGCATATTTGTTGTGACTCAAAAATTTGGCTGAACTATTAGTCGCACAGCAACGAAACTTAGTACGAACCCACCATTTTCCCTTTTGACAGAGGGAAAAAATTGGTTTTTGAAATTGGCATGCTTCAAGCGCAGTCCATTTCTTTACTGAAACTTAGCAGCAACATTGCTGATTTATGGGTTAATCAGTAGCTCTTTCTTTAGTTGGTTTTGTTCGTCAATTTGCATCGCCATAGATTCGCCATCTTCTGCATTTCATTATAAAAAAAAACACAAATGTTGTGCGAGACGAAGTTCGCCGGGTCAGCTAGTTTGGAATAAAAACTGAAAAGTAGTTAGGTATAAGTAGCAGCGGTTGACTGAGCTTTATCTATGCACCAACATGAAGTCCTTATAAAAAGTTGAAAAAAGGCAAACTATTTTCTGAACTTTTCTTAAGTTATATATCAACAATATTTTCTCCAGGTTTCTGATATTTTTCCTCGTTATCCGTTACTGCCAAATGCAAAACTAAGAAGCTATGCCAAAGTGTACAATAGTTACGTAGAAAAAAGCAATAATAAATAAGTCTTTGGTGCTTGGTGGGCTACACAGTACGTTGGTTATTGCCTACTAGTCTCCAGGAGTCTCCAGAAACTATTAACTAGTGTCCGACCGAATATTCGGTTTCGGTTTCGGTTTCGGCCCAAATAAGTGGTTTCGGTTTCGGTTTCAGTTTTGGCCAAAAAATGTTCGAATAGCCGAAACCGAAACTTTCTAGAATATTTTTTACATTTTATTGTGTAGCAGATATATAGTAAAAGGAGGAGTAATTTAGATGCCAGCAATGTAAATAAACTTCTTTTTTTAGTATATAATATTAAATCATTTAATTTTGAATATTATCGAGTAAGCTCCGAAAGGATGATTTCTTCTTGTTTACGTTTTTAAGAAATGAATAAATTGTTTTTATTAATAAGTATTTATTTATTTGTGCTATGTTTGTTTGTTTGTTCTTTATTTACTTAATGTAAAATTCGTTTGTTGAAAAAAGTGCTTGATATGGTGATTCTTATTTCAACTAGAAAGTTTCGGTTTCGGTTTCGGCCGAATATTAAAAAAAAACCGAATATTCGGTTTCGGTTTCGGGCAAAAAAAGTGGTTTCGGTCGGACACTACTATTAACCCTTTCGCTATTTTGTTACCATATGGCAACATGCTACTTTGTGGACGTCTGCATTTTCTATGGTTGCAAGAATACATTTTTTGTTGGTCCTTAGAATAGTTTGAAGTTTTAGGAAAAATACGAAATTAATAAACTGAATATTTAAGTTAAAAGAAGAAAAGTATACACTTTATTTTAATGGTATATCTTGACATAGTAAAGGAAGAAGAAGCCGAAAAAATTAGAGAACTTTTTAATTGGACGTTTTCTTTCAATTTATATACCTTTTTTTTTTAATTTTGGCTGAAGTAAATAAAGAAATATTCAAATTTTCGTTATGCGTAAAAAGTTGTATGTTTAAGTAATTATTACAGCCACAACGAAGTGGTTGCTCTCATAGCAAAACACTCAAAAATACAGGGTCCGAGTATAAAAATTAAAAAATTTCTTATGGAATATTGCTAAAATAACCACATAGAAGCCTAAGACTTAAAATTTAAAATTTTAACTTTCCCCAGTAAAAACCTGTAGCGAAAGGGTTAAGGAGGAGTATCAAACAGTGGAACGTGAAATTGCAAACTTGACTCAAACTAAGGTCATAATTGATGATTAATTCTGATAGATGTCAAATAAATATTATTGTTAGGAATAAGCCTACACCGGTACGAAAGCTTGATCAAGTGAAGAAATGATACAAGTGTGTACAAGTTTTACTCTGAGCACGAGCGATATACGAAGTTAACTTTCTTTGTTTGCTTAGCATTTACCTTCTTTGCAGCTGCTTATTGATCCTGGCAAGCATACCTGTAATTAGGATGGAAAAGTATGACAAAAATTACGAAAAATTTTCTTTTTATCGTTGCAAAATTCCACCAAATCTAATAGAAAAGCTCTAAGCTGGCAATGCTGTTTCGTTTGCTGTAAACAAAACAAACTCTTTTGACAAAAACCGAACTGTTATTGGAAAAAGTAAACAAGAATAAAATGAAAAATCGTGTTTTATTCTTCTACATCTATCTCATCGCCTTCAAACTTATTTGGCCACAATGTCATTGACATAACGTACAAACAGACCGACGTACAGTTTGTCAAGTAAATGTTTGCAAACTTAAAAAAGGTAGAAAAATTATTTTGAAAAGCTTATAAATATAACAGGAATTGCAATATTTTGATATTTTTGTAAGATATAGATTAATAGTAATGTCTATTTGATACGCGAAAACCAGGTTAAAAATTAAAAAAAAGGAAATGAAGCTATACTTCAAACTGTCAAGAAATGCGTCTTCTTTCAAAACCATGATTGCATTGAAAATTTGGCGCCGTACAGTTCCGAACAGTTTCATGAGATACATCAGTTCTGCATTCTATTTTCATATCCAAAACCATTTCCCTTATTGAGATACGGGGGGTTTCACGAACTTTTCGGATGATTTTTCTTTCTTCTCTGTCAGACAGTTTTCTGGGTCGTCCAGGAGATACTTTCAAATCAATTCGCCCTTCAATACGCGAATCAAATATACATTACTTTGAAATTTTTTATATCTATATTTTTCAAATAATTTCAAAATATTGCAATTTCTGTTAAATTATAAGCTTTTCAAAATAATTGTCTACCTTCTTTAAATTTGCAAACATTTACTTGACAAACTGTATGTATGTCTGCACAAAGCAGCACGTACGATTGCTTGTTTAAATATGTTAATCGGACAATTTTCATAAATCATATGAACTTACTTAAGTTCCCTAAATTGCGACGCCACTCAGTCGATGCTCGCCTGCAACTTCGTGCGTACTAAAGTGGAAGCGCGGCGGGAGACGTCAGAAGCGGCACGCCAGCAGCGAAAGACAAGCCCAACCGCTTGTCGCGCATCTGATGGCCTGATGATCCTTTGTACCGAAATAAATACATAACTCGCAGGCTTGAAGTGAACTGCGTGCGCAATTCCTACATGCATGTTAACAACAAATAATCGCAAAAAAAGTTGGCCATAAAGTGCGAATATTCACGAATTACAGTGGCCGGCTGTGGGCGGGCGGCTAATTCGCGCGTGTTCGTGTGAGTGGGGATAATCGCAGCTCTCACATGTCGTGCAATACTCCTCACACAAATTGTAAAACGCGCTGGCTGTCCGCCGTTCGCTGACCGACTGCTGACTGCCAACCAGCAACCAGAACACTGGAGTTAGTAGTCGCCTGGCAGGCAAAGGCCATATTTCACTGGCCGCCTGTCCGATTGTGCTGCTTAATTTTCCTTTTTTAATTTACCGGGTCACTCGTCGCTGCCGCCGTTAATGCTGCTGCTGCTGCCGATGTTGTTGTTGTTCCTGTTGTTGCCGCGCGACAAGTGCGCGCCTACATGTGCTTAGTCACATAATTTCCACTTAACATGACAACTTGATGTTGTAGTCGTTGCCGTTGTCACTGCGCTGGTGTTGTTGCTGTCACTGCTGCCGTTCCTGTTGCTGCTCTTGTACGCGCAATTATTGCTCTTGTAGCTGCCACAATTCCGTAGATGAAGATTGTGTGCAAAATATGCTGGCCATGGAATTTTCCCCACCCACCGGCTCTTCCTTCGGTCCTTTTTGATATTAATTTAAAAAAATGTGCGCCGACATATTTTTCTGCTTTTGAACTGGTTGTTGTTGTTGTTGGTTAATAAGCCCAAATATGGCCAATAGGATTGCGTTGTTCGAAATAATTAATTATTTTCTCCTCTGCTGCATCGGCATTTTTTGTTATTGCGAATATTAGTTAACCTTTTCGGGGCAAATTTTCTACCTTTTCTACGCCGAGCAACCGAAAATATAATTTATTGCCTCGGTTTTATATAACACAGAACGCAAATTGCTCTTTTGTCTTTGATTGCGGTAATTTCTATAGCATTTGTACACTCGTTCGCGGCGTTGTGCTGTTACACTGAAAACAATTGCAAAAGTCGGTGGTTGATCGATGGCATTTGAACGACTTGGCGTTTGATCAGTTAACTACGTACAACGTGTATAGATGTCAAGGCAAAACCTATTTGTGTTGCACACGACGTGTTTAGACATCATGGAAAATAGCTAATTGCGACTAGATGACAGAACTAAGATTTTAGTAAGTTTCAATACAGATGTAATTTAGTTATATATATATTTTATATTTATTTAAACTAATTTTGCTGTAAATTGATAAATACAAATTTACTGAATTTTGTAAATTATTATTATAAAGATTATTCCCTTAATTCTTTTAAAATTAAATTTCAAGTGCCAAAAAATTTAATTGTTTTGTGTTACCTACGAATTGAATAAACGCCACCGCTCGATTTTGGTTACGCGATCATTTAAATAGGCAATTACTTCTTATTCTCAGAGGTTGAACAATTGAAAACTATTCCTTATTTTACAACGGTTTAGTTGGGATTCGAACCCACGACCATCTGGTAGTGTGCCACTTGTAATCCAATACACAAACCACGTGATGGCGCAGTTTTAATCCAATGATTGACGACCGTTGAAACTCAGCGGCTCGTGCACTGGATAAACACACAGACTGTTTGCTGTCTTAGTTCTAAGTAAACAATGGCAATCATCATCACCGAATCGAAAGATGTACAGTGGTGTCTGGATATAGTGAACTAATTATTGCAAGGCCTGTTCACAGTATTGAGGTTGTTCACTATATCAAGGTCAACATTTTTGTTCAAAAACTCTTTTTATTTGATCGAAATACAATTTTTGTTTTTTGCTTGAAAATTGTTTTCATTGTTTTCTATATTTAGAGGCTCGATGTCAAAATTTGGGTGTTCACTATATCGAGGTGTTCACTATATAGGGGGTTCACTATACCCAGACACGACTGTATTACAATAAAGCCACCTGTTATGAAAAGTTCAGGTAAAAACAAAGGCGTGGATTTATTTTCTGTCTAATCCACCAGCATTGCGTTATTATAAATACGCTCCTAACCTGTCTAAATTACATAAGGTGAACCTGCCTCACACTCACATAGGGCCCTACTTCTTTCTCAGCCTCTGACAGTTTTATCCCAAATAAATTGAAGTGAAGCTTACTTTTGACGTTCTCAATTTATTTGTCATTTAAGCCATTTGTAAATTTGCGAACAAAATTCAATGTTGTTTGTGTTTAAACCAAAAGCTAATTCAAGCCCATTCAAACGTAGACATGGACCACAATCTTTTAAGTAGAGTTGCCAAATAAAGATAAGATTTTAGAAGTATGAACAGGCGGAAGGTAACCAAGATTACCCGGTTATTTATGGCTATTTTTACTTGGATATTACTGCCCCTTTTTCCGGCCTCTCTAACCCATTACAAGTTAAGACTTATTTCCAATTTATCGTTGTAGACAGAAAACTCGAAGATTGCTGTAAATGGCCGTGGGTATATGTTGCGCAGGGTACAAATATGTATATCAGTCGGCTCTGATTGAAGGGCTTCTACTGGTTAGTCTGACATACATATATGATGGGCGCGCACAATGTTTTCAAACAACAAAATTTTTGTAGTTAAAGTTTTACATTCACAAAAGTTTCTATTCTACTTTAATAACTACTCCAGATTTATTTTAGTGCAGTCAAACCCTTAACGCTTTGATTTGCTTTCAAATGTTTAGCATATTTTCAGTTGCTTTCGGTTGGCAAGCCGGTCAACACTTCGCACTGTGTAATTACAATGTTTCGTATTTGTTGCGCACACAAGTTGACCGCACTGAGAATTTTACAACATTAGCACAAAGTAGCAACAGTAACAACGACAATTACAACAACAGCACAACCAGAAGCCGAAGCGGAAAGGCAAACGCAACATGTCCAGTACACGAGCCGGTGCGCCTGAAAGTTTGCACTGTGCGCTACAAAGTCAAAAGCAAAAACACGGCACCCAAACACACACACACGCACACATATAAACAGGATTTGGTGTGGCGGAAACCGATGCCACGACGGCGCGCTGGAGCATTCGCGCAGATGGCGAACGACGCTTACCTGTTTCTTTCAATTTTATTGTTGCCGCCGCCACTGACGCTCTGCCCTTTTGGCCTGCTGTGTTGGCGCATTGCCGGCGCTATTCTGGGGTGCGCGCGCACGCGGCCACCGGTGGGCGTTGCTGGTGTGTTGGCTCAAAACAATTTTTTACGCCACTTTGCAATTTAGGGTAATAAATAATTTTTATTGCGAGCACTTAAAATGTCTTGTACACCACTACCAACGTAACAACAACAACAACTCAAATAACAGTGCTGTAACGCTTCTCACTTTGGCTCGTTTTTTTGTGGCTGGTTGGGCAAAAATTGCTTGGCTTTGCCGCAGTTTTTAATTGATTCTCGCTCCCCAAGGAAATAAACGTGGCATAATTTGAGGCGCGATAAGGTTCATTTAGTTGAGGCAGTCTGAAAAAACCAAATCACTAACCACTGTGTGGGCGTGTGAACGCGATTGCAGCGCACATCGCCGGTACTTGCCTTAATTATGTCCCAACGCGTGTCGCTGGTTTTATTCACTGCCTCCCAGTGCCATGCCCCCTTCCTAATCGCCGCGGAGTTGAGAAATGAATGCGTGTAACTCGTACCTACAGCCGACATCGGACGAATGTGTGTTTCGCAAAGTGCTGTGGTTTCACACAAAAGCTGGGAACAATTTTAGAAATTCTCGGAATAAAATGAAATGTGATTTCTGTGTTAAAGTCAGCAGGAAAATTGCAAGAACGGTAATGAAGAAAATGGCTTGTAATGTTGCTACCGACGACAAAATTTACAGCTCGCTCGAAGGTAGAAACGAAGGTTTTCTTGGTTGAGTATGAAGGTAGGAGTGGATGCTCCGAAGTGAGTTCACTTAGGCCGTAGAAGCCAATTGTCATATCACATTTCAACGGACTCAGATTCTCCTACTCAGAAAATCAGTTTAAGCTTCGAGCGGAATGTATCCAAAAAATTCCTTCTTATACTAGATTCTTTTTATCTTTCTCGTTCATGCAATCTTTGCAGAAATTATTAGAAAACAGTAAACCATCGAAATACCAATCGTGGTTCTTAGCTGGTCCCTTTTTAGCAATCGAAGTTTTCTTGACTAACGAAGTTTCACGACTGGCCTTTAACTAACACATCTTAAGTTAGTTTCTTGTGTGAAATTTTAATAAGTACGATGTTTACAAGCTAGAAAAGTAGATCCCTGTGAAGAGAGGTCGTCTGTCCTACAATTTCCTTGAATGCCCCTATATCCTGGAGCCCAACTCACGTGGTTATCCGAAATTTAAATATTTAGTGTTGTTACGCATTCTTCAATTTTTTTGTTCACTCCACTGTGCGATGAACAGACAACGAAACAAAATCATTCAACGATATAATTTTTAAATTTCTATTTCATGTTTTTGTTTGGATTTTTTCACTCAAATTATACAACATTAGCCTGAGTCGGCGGCTGGATGACTAGCTGCCTGGTGATTAATTGTGCATTATTTGGCATTTCACAATTCATGTTGCCACATCAGCTCGCATGTTTGCCTGCTCCGCGTTCAGCTCGCACTTGGCCCTCGGCTCACATGACGGCTGCCAGTTTTTTTGCTTAACAAATCGTTGCCATAAAACTTGAAATGTTTTGTTATTTCCCCGAAATGCTAATTTTATGATTTTTGTTGCTTTTTCCGCTCCACTAACTTTCCTCGTGCAGAGTTCCTTATTCGCTCCCCGTCACTCTGGGAAATATGAGAAATTGCATTTATTAAATATCTAAGATTGTTGCACGCATTCGGCGCCGCGGCGTTTCGCTGTTGCCCTCCGATTTCTACCTTTGCAAGTCCTTTCTGGTGTCCTTCAATTAAAATAATCGTCGGCGGGAAATGTTAATTTAAATTTGAGTGATTACGTTTGATTTTGCTGCGTGCGTCATTTGTCGGGCACTTGTCGAGTCACAGCAAATGGCACAGTTTTGCGTCGTTGCTCGTTATGAATTACCTACGAGCTCGAATGTTGTTCACATTTACCGACTGCAGACTTGCAGCACTTTATTTATTTATTGTGTATACGTGCTGGGAGGAAGGTTTCTGAAAGGTCGACATATTAGCATGAAACTGTTGCACGCATTTCTGTATGGCTCCCAAAAATCTATCGAAATCTTTCATAAAAATACCAAAAAGTTCATATAAATTGTTTGTCAAATCAAACGAGTTTAAAAGCTCTCTAACTGAAAATTGTCTTAAAATGATGACCTATAAAATTCTAGGAAACTCGGTAAATTAGTACACAGCTGCTCAAAACTTAGACAACCGATAACAAACCTACAAACCGCACTAATTTCTCTTTAATATGTTAACTTCATATCACCAATGCTCACGAACTGAACGTTTGTATGTTCTGTTCCAGGTTGAACAAAGCTAAATCAAATATAATATTCATAGACCCATTTATTTTCTCTTCCAAACATTTTTACTGAACTCACTCGTTGAGTATCTCAAACTCTCAAGTGTCATAGGTAATTAAAAAAATGTGTGAAAAACGAGTTGTCCAAGTTAGTATGCAGTAGTTTAGTGGACGAGAAAGGATATTTCAGAAATTTCTTTTATTGTTGATTAAATTTTTTTACCTCCTCCAGTTTTTAATCTCCATTTTATACCGAATCACGTCTGATGAAACGTGCCATTTGGTGGCAAGTTTTGAAAAAATGTTGTGTAGTTATTTTGTACTAAATAATGTTGTCCGACAGCGAAAGAAACATTCAAATCGGTCGAATACTTTCCGAAATATTTCAGTTCCTTACAATCTAAACTCGTAACTGGCTTAAAATATAAATTGGCAATAAATCTGAACTCATACTTTTGTTCAGTAGGGCCGGAAGCACAAAAGTAAGCATCCAAAAGTGTAATATTCATCCTAATTTCGGGGTGTTTTAGTTAGTTTTTTGTTAATTTATTCCCGTACTTCTAAAACAATGCTCTCACACATTCATCTGTTATATATTTCCTTTTTTGAATTGCGCATTTAACGTGTGAAACAGTAACAGTTTTGTTTTATTGACTTTTTAAGGTCATTCGAAAGATGGAACCTTAAAGTCCGCACCTATTAAACGCGGCAAATAAATATTGCAAAAAAAATCATATCATCAGTTGTTAGAAACACATTGTAGTAGAGCGAACAACACCAAAAGTAATAAAAATAAAAACCACACTGCGCGCAATCTAATCAAGTAACTAACGAACTAACGCCATTAGCTGCGAAACGACAACGAGAACGACAACGACAACAGTGCAGGTCCAGGAAGCGGCTATTAAAATGCAAAAATAAAATGGAAGCAAAAAATGTGACTACAGCACACCGAAAACAACCAGCACAACAACAGCGACTCTTAATTGAACGCTAACGCCAAAGCGCGCCTCTCTGCCAACAACAGCGCACTGTGGGGTGGCGGCCGCTTACGAAGCGGACACGGCCTCAGCCTAATGAAATTCCAACGGTCCATGTTCTCGCCTGATAAGCGCGCATTGTTCAGGAACACGGCGCAACACATGCGACGCGCCGCACAAACCCACGCACGCACGGCTCAGCCGCGCACAACAAATGAGCCGGCAGCAGGCAATCCGAATCCAGTCGAAGGCCCCCATCGACACGCAGCTGGCAGCGCGCCATGTGCGCAGCGACAGAGCGAAAACAAAAGCGCTCGACAGCTGCACGGCGGCGGGTGGCAATCGGGGGGGCAGAAGTCAAATTTGAAAAGGGCAAAAATTTGCACAGGTCAATTATTTGCAAAGAAAAGGTGATACATTTCGAAAGCGACGGCTGAACAGCCAACGTGAAATATGATGAAAAAAGCCGCGGGGGTTGGCGTGCAGCGCAGTGCAGTCGCTGGAGATTTGCACTTATGAAAAGGAAGTCTGCATGCAATGCGCCGACTGCGTGTGACTCGGCCGCCGCTTTACTATAATTTGCGGTCGTCAGGTGCGGCAATACAGAAACTGGCAGCGCAGTGTGCACTCACGCGTCGCATTACAAGCGGTTATTAGGCGCCTGGCACTGGTTTTTGCAGCTAATAGTTTTTCATCCTCTTTATTGCGCCCATTGCAACTGTTGTTGTAGTAAGCAGCAATATGCAGCGCATGTACAATGGGATTTAATTGTAAGCACCACGTCGGCGACACTTGACACACTGCGCGCGACGCACGGAAAGCGCCATAAACTCGGGAAGGAACAATTTGCCAGAGTCTATAATCACACAAAGTAGCATTTTGAGCCCTGAATGCTTACGCCGGTTTAAGCCGGTCTAAGCCTTTTGTCAAGTTTTTTACGCACGAAAACGACATCGAAATCGCTCTATCATATGTATCAAGTTTTTGAGGGATTATAATCTAAAAATGGATACAACATTGTTCTGTTGTACATATTTGAAGTTTAGATACATGACGTTACTTCTGCCCAAACTCGTTGCGACATCTGAAAGTACAAATCCTTTGAACAAGAGGTGTGGCTCTGAAGACTGGGTGATGGTTCTAATGGGGGTTAGAGGACATTTTACAACGAAGCAAAATTAATTATTTAGTAGAAAATCTAGCTTAAAAGCTTAATCCGAAGACACATGTGGGCCTGAGAAGGAGCTGAAAAATTGAAAATTGGATTACCTGAACGCTCCCCAACTGGTAGATTGGGATTGAAAATTAAACACAATTAACCCATTAAGGACCAACGTGACGTATACGTCACGATAGCACATCCCATCTTTATGACCCGAGAACAAAAAATTGGCTATTGAAAATGTACTTAATATAAATTATATCATGACGCACAGTGTCGCGAGTAGGGACAAAAATAAAAAAAATGAATTTCGGAAATGTAGAAAAATAAGTTTGTAGTACAGAAGTAAATACCTCAAATTACTAAAATGTGAAAACGGATTTAAAAAATATCAATTTATATACCGATGGCAGGCCACCAAACTTGCACTTTGTGAAGGTGGGTGACTTGGGTAGAAATTATTGCAATTTGTTGAATGTAAGTTCGAGGTCTCTTATTGAAAAATTTCCCATGGAACCTTATGTTAAGTAAATATATTCTATAAATATACTATTTTTGCAACTCTGTGGAAGCTTTCCCTCTTTTGTTCTGCTTTCCATATTCCTTGTACCGTTACTTAAAGAAACGTCAATTCGTAGGAATAAAAGTGCAGTGTCATCAAACTTTAGATAAACTTTAAAAAAATACTCCTTCTCACTCCTTCGAGATTTTACAGTGTGATATAGCTGAAAGTATGTATTAATAGAAACCATGGACTTTAGCTGCACAAACTTGCACGTTTTTAAGAAATTCAACATTTTCAGTGGCGTATGCTGTCAAAAATAGGGTCCTTTTTGCAACATGGTTGGCAGGAAAACATAGCGACCACTGCTGCGTTTCGCTGGAGCTATACATTTTTGTTTGTAATAATATGCAAACAACACTTGATTTTGAAAAATTACAAAAAAAAAGGTAGATTCGATGGAAGGCTTCGGTAATACTGGATGGCTTGCCATCGAATCAAGGCAACTTTCGAAAAGAAGCAAAACTGGTTAATGTCTTCAGAACCAATTATAGCAGTTAATAGGAAAATTAAAGGTAAACATGAAAACCGAAACTCTGATATTATGCAATTTAAAAAAATTTAATTCAGAATTGTATCAAAAATAGATGTAGAGGGTTAAATTTGAATAATTCGTCATCGGAAAACGATTGTCCTAGCAGTACAGATTAACAAATTGTAATTTTTAATGAAAATAGATGCTATACTGAATTAAGTAAGGGATGTTATTATTTTCTATTTGGGTTTGAAATTACTTAGATGCGCATAAGTATGAACAGATATTTGTATATTTTTCAAAATTTCTTTTTTTTATAACAAGCGTATTTGTAAGTTGATCGAAAAAATTTTTGCATATGTGTTTATATTGATGATATGATATGCTGTACCAAATTTCATCAATATATCTTTTATAGTTTTCGAGATACTGTCAACTTAGTATTTGGTTTGTATGGGAGGTGGGCGTGTACGTGGGGCGATTGAAGTAATTTTTGGTGTATTCATTTATCTTTATAACAAAATCATATGTACAAAATGTTATTGCCGTACGACTACTCCTTCTATTTTTGTCCCTCGCTACTATGGACTCGCGACACTGTGTGACGTGGTCATAAGCATAGCGGCCGAAATTGCTTCAGTTGCAATCAAGCTTCCTTTGTGAAAAATCGATTTCACGTTGATTTAGTATTGTGTGTAATTTGAAAAACAGGAAAATATCGAAAATGACAAAAGTCAAAAAGTAATTATATTGAAAATTTTTTTTTCATATGCAAGTAAACAAATTATTTTAAAGCAGTATTACTTAGAATAGTTTGTAGATAAATAGAGCAAAAAATAAATGACAACGTATTTTATTTTGTCCGTGTTTGATTGTGTTTTTTTATTGCCGTGACGTATACGTTACGTTGCACAGTGATTCGTTCCATAGACAACATTCAAACAATGTATAGTCTCAGAATTTATCGATTTTGATGTCATTTGAAAGGTAAAACTCCAACTAAGAAAATCCTAAAAAATCTGTTCAAAAAATCAATTAGTCTCTGTGCAAAAGCGGCTCAAAGTTGAAACTTTTTTCACAAACAAATTGAAACACATATTTTCTGGTTTTTAGTCTATTGAGTAAACAAAATTTTTAAAATGCATGGTTACCAATAAGTTGCTTAAGCTTTCAATATAGAATAAGAAATGATGTGGCCATTTTCGCTTTTAATGTTTTGCCAAAATTTGCAAAGCGTAGGCTTTTACTTTACTTTTAATTCAAAATCTTTTTCTAAGCTAAAAATCTGAAAATTGGCAAAACTTAGACGAAAATATCTAAAAAGTATGTGAAAGTATGTTCCTGGATTTTTTTTTATTTTAAGAAGCATTCTTTCTTTGTCGGATAATGTAATTATATCCTCCGATATCTTCCGATCTCAGAAAATAATTCAATTTGAAAAGTGGTCTAAACACGTATTTTCCGACAAAATTTATTTTATTTATGCCTAAAAGTATGCAATTAGCACGAAAAATGATAAAATCTGCAAAAATGCAATGGTTTTTATTGCAAAATCAGGGGGTCCGAAGACAATTTCTGTTACTCTTTGGAATAATCAATGTTGACGTTACCGATTAAATGTAAAATCTGAAAAATCTAGCCAACACATTTGGTGCTATACAGGGACCGAAAATAACTGTTATTTTACAATTTTCAAATCAAAAAGGCATAACGAAAAAATTGTCGGTGGACTTTTTCAAATATACCATTATGATCGTAATGGCCTCAGCTTCACAAATATGACATGCCTTTTAAATTTTTGACTTTTACTATAATACTTTTTGACTTTTACTAATATAATAACTGTTATTTTGTGCCTTTTATAATTTCAGACAAAAATAACTGTTATATTTGACTTTTATTTTATCGGTCAAAAATAACAGTTATTTTGTGACTTTTATTTTTTCGGTCAAATATATCAGGCAATTTGCATTTTTTTAAAGGCCATTTGGCCGACTAAATATCTATTGATACCATTTTTTTCGTCTCGTCAACGCGCACATTTTGAGCTATAAAACTTGTTTCAGTCTTGAGTACAACGGTCGCAATGGAAAGATTCCTCTAAACAAAAACATTCAAAAAATGTCGATGTCATCGTTGCGCTTCGAATTGAGCAAACTTTTTTTAGCTTTTTTAAATCTGTTTTTTAGCAATACTTCATGTACGTGTTTTTTTAACAATACTTTATGTACCTGTTTTATCTTTGGCTAAAAAGTGCCAGCAATTCGTGTTAAAAACTTTTAAAAATTCCACCGGAAATCCGACGTAAAGGATAACTAAAAAGTCAAAATTTGTTTGCACAAAAAAATCCAAATGCATTCAGGGTATCAATTAGCAAATTTAAAGCACAGTTCCCGCTGCACCTTCTTGCAGGTGTACTACATGTAGTACGGTTGGCTTATCTGGGTGGAACTATTCAGAAATACTCACTGGTACATACAGTTTCAAATAAGAAATTTGCATAAGTATAAATGTCAATTCATTTTATTAAATTGTGTTTAGCTTTAACATCATTATTGCAGCTAACTTCTCTGCTGACAAATTGTAGCGTAAATCGCCAAGAACAAGTTTCAAGGCAGAGAAAGCTCGTTCTACGCTCACTTGAGTGGCAGGAACAGCATGCACTATGAAAGCAAGTTGTCGAAGCCAAGGAAACACATATTTCTTCTCATTCCAATATTCCATCAAATCGGCATCAATATTGATGCGGTTTTCCTTATATGCATCAATTTCGAAAAATGCTTTGCGGATGTTGTCATCAGCAATAATATTTTCCTCATCAGACGAAGAACTTGCTACCTCCATTTCGATAATTCCACGTCTCAATAAGGAAGAGGTACTTTGCAAAGATCCTTCATCAATTAAGAACGCTTGTTCTTCGACCGTCTGCGATGATGATGCATCTGGAATCGATGTTTGCTGAAAAAATTATATATTTTACTAGCAGGTCTGGCGGCTTTGCACGCATGCGGCCTTGCACGCATGATTTTTAAGATTACTTTGAAAACATTTTTACTCAGTTTGAAATAAGTACTTTCTTGTATAACTTGTTCTTCACATAAACAACTAAAAAAGTATCCCTGTCAGATGTTGATTTCAAATACTGAAAAACATGCGTTGAATTAATTTCAGTTATTTCTCCAAGTCCGAAGTTAATGGACCCAATAAATCATATTTTTTTAACCCCTTTTTTGACCCGTCAGATATTAATTTTCAATGGTTCCAATTGTCCAATGAACTCTACAAGGTGCGCCATCTCGAGCTTCGGTATGGAAATATTGAATAACTTCGGCAACTAGTGAAGCTCGAGATGCCGCACCCTGTATTTTGAAGTTATTTTACAATATTTTAAGTCAATAGGCTTAAAATATCATGTTTTTCCAAATGAACCCTTTAACCCTTTGTTGACCCGTCAGATTTTAATTTTCAAAACAATGAAAACACGTGTAGATATTTGTGATTTGGAGTTTTTTCACCCAATTTGAAGTCTATAGGCCCATTCCCATTGAAATGATTTTACCAAATTTGAATAGTTAGGCTTATTACGCATGTTTAGCCCTTTCGGACCACGAATTTCAAAACATCCCATCTTAGCGGAGATTCATTTTATAACTTGAACAGTTCAAATTCCATGTATCTAGCTTCAGCTGTTTAGGCTGGGCTGTGCTGAATCAGTCAGTCAGTCAATCAATTAGTCAGTCAACTATATATGTATATATATATAGATAGATTTCGTAAGCATTGTTTCTGCTGCAATTTTAGTAAAAAATCGTTGTACGGCAAACACAAATAGTTAACTTACCTTTTGTATACCCTGAATTTGATATACTAGCTTTTTGAGGTGTCTTTTAGCAGCTTCACATTTTACTTTGGACAACGTGCGTCTCAGTCTAGGGTCCAAATACAAGGCAGCATACATGGTATCATTTTCTAATAATTTAATCTGTCTTAGTTCAATATGTTTTAAAAGTTGTGTGCTGATTTCAGTGTTGATCTCCTTTAATTGAAAAGTCAAATCCAACCAAATTTTGTAGAAATCACCTAACAACAATTGGCTAGCTTGCAGTTTCAAAGTAAGTGAATACACGGGTGTTAGAACAGAAACAACATTCTCAATTTCCACCCATTCTGGTACTTGGAGTTGCTTAGGCGCTGGCAAATGGTCCATGCAAAACTCCTTAAGTTGCAAAAGTCCCTTCAACATAATGTATGTGGAACTCCAAAGAGTTGCAACGTCTAGTTGAGGCTTAGATATATCCAAATCTTTAATTTTGTATCTAAATAATTGAGGCATTTAGAAAAAAAGTAAATTGAAATGTGTTACCATTTATTACACTGTGCGACAAAGAACCACTTTTGTCGAAACCCATCCATATGTTGATAAAAACGTGAAACTAGAGGTCCTTGAAATTTCGAAATCCTTTTAAAAGGACATTTGATCAGAAGCTGAAAAATTCAGTGCGCCAGGATACTATGAATGACCTCTAGTTTCAAGCCTATATCAACATTTGGATGGGTCAAATTACTGTTGCGCGGTGTCATTATACAATGGCTGAAACTTAGAATAGAACAAGCCACTGAACAAGATAAGTACATATTAAAAATGTTGAGTCATAGATTTGACATAATACAATTTTTTTTTATTATTATAACATGTGGGTTTTAAATTTTCGACAAAATAACTCTACACATACTAGCGGCATTCAAATCAGAAGACTAAGCTGGGTTTAAACAGTTAAAAATCTCCCAAATGGCAAACATTTTGTTTTGTAAAGGTGTCTGGGTAAACATATTGTCCAATGTATAAAAACGGTTATTAAACAAATTACAACTTAATACTAAATCAAGTTTGCATTCAACATAATTGTATTGTTGTTTACGTATAACTGTATTTAGATTTTTTTAATAAAAAAATAAAATATATTCGTGTATGTCAAACCTATGACTCAGTATTTAAACTAGTATTTTGTTGAGTCGAATTTTCTATTCTAACTTTCAGCCACTGTATGTTTTATTAGTTCCTCACCGAAACGCTGGAGATCTCAAAGTTTTAACTAAAGTACGAGCTCCACTAATTATGCATGGGTTCCAGTCTGCCAAAAAATCCTTTACTGCCAATTGAAGTGTATGTGCAGCACATTTAATGGAAATTATTTCCTCGTAATCAATATTATTTATAGCATATTCGTAAGAGTTTTCATCTGGATTTCCCAAACAATTTTCTTCTTCGTCTTCACTTTCTTGGGAGGGTAAAAGTTGAACCGCTTTAACAATATTCCTTCCATTATCAGTAGTTACGGAATACACTTGTTTTTCGCTTATGTTAAAGCTATCCAAAACGCGTTTGATTTCCGCCTTCAAATTTTCAGCAGTGTGCCTCTTTTTTAATTCAAGCATGGAAAGGGTAAATATTGTAATTTGATCCTTCAGAATTAATTGAACATTAATTCCTAATATGGACCGATCGCTACGAGTGGCTGTATCAATTTTGAGGCTTAACATTTTCCCCTCTACTGCTTTTGTAATAGTGGTTTTCAGTTTTTCAAATTTTGCGTTAACGAGGTCCATAACATTATTAGAATTTATTTTCGGCATCTTTAAACCCTCAAATATCGGAGTCGTCAATGTTTGAAACGATTCCGTATCAAAAAATGATAATGGTTGTGAATGTTTTGTAAGGAAATCAATGCAAGCATTATTAACATCATTTGGAGACATTTCCACCGTAAATCGAATTTTTTTATCACTTTCATCTCTTGCATTTTCAATCCTCATCCGTTTCTCATAATCCACCATTAACTCAGAGTGCGATTTTTGCAAATGCCTTTTTAAATTTGTTTTGTGGGCAGCATTCAGACTTTTGCCACAAGTCTTACATTCCGCCTCTGTACCATTATCAATAAAGTAATCACGAATATACATATATATTTCGTTTGCGACCCATTTTTTTCACTTTTAATAATTCAATTTATGTCGTCACTTTAAATTTCACGTGTTTTACGCACAACTGATTAAAAACTAGAAAGAGTTTCGGATAAAAAAACCTTCTGCGAAATATTATGTGGTGGTAGTACCACATATCAACACATAATTTTAACATAATAAGAATTTTATATAAAAAAATATGCATTACCCTCTATTTTTATAAGAAAAACATATGGCGTCCAAGAATTTACGTACATACATATTTTCTTACACATTAAAACAAATTATTTTTGCCAATCTGGTAGTATATTACCGCTTTATTCAAACATGCAGGGTGTTACAGAGCCGACCTCGGCCGAGTTGTCTCTTTTTTACTGTTATTTTCGTGTTTGTTTCTTTTATTTGTTTGTACTTTTTGTGCATTATTGCTTGTTGCTACTTGCACTTTTTGTGTATTTTTTGCTTGTTGTTATTTGTTTTTGTGTTTGTGGTATTAGTGCATTGACTTCATAAAAAAAATTGTTGCATTGCGGCCGTTGTACTAAAGACTGAAACAAGTTTTTAACTCAAAATGTGCGCGTTGACGAGACGAACAAAATTGTATCAATAGATTTTTAGTCGGTCAAATGGCCTTTGAAAAAATTCAAATTGCCTGATATATTTGACCGAAAAAATAAAAGTCACAAAATAACTGTTATTTTTGACCGATAAAATAAAAGTCAAAAATAACAGTTATTTTTGTCTGAAATTATAAAAGGCACAAAATAACAGTTATTTTTTGTCGGAAAAATAAAAGTTAAAATATAACTGTTAAAATCTGACTTTTTTGATAAAAACCATAACCGTTACGGTCCCTGGTGCTATAGCTTTCCAAAAATGACGAAATTTGCAAAATTAAGCCTCAGAAAAACCAAATGAAGATTTCAATTCAGCACACCATGATTAACTAGTATACTAAATTTTATGAAGAACGGCCCACTCCTTCTAATTTTGTCCCGCGGTTGTATGGAGTCGAATCACTGTGCGTTGGTCCAAATACAGTGCAAGTGCATATATTACTTTTTTATGTCATTAGATACTCCAAAAACCCAGATGAAATGCTAGATTATGTGAAAAGCTTACAGGGTGATGATGAAGGTTTTGAAAATTGTATATAGAACCTCCCGATGACCCTAAGGTGTCCGATAAAGATTCGGGAGAAGAAGACTACGGCGGTACTATCGAAAATTTGGGCAGGAAGCAACTACTCCATGTGAATTAGTGTGTTATTCAAACGAAGATGACAGTCCCGTCGACATCGATGACAATATCGTAATTTAATACTTTGAAGGATCCTTTAATCGAGGATATTCTTGATTCGTTGTCTCTTGGACGACGAGAAAAGACAGTTGCCGTATTGCATAAGTTTCGATAATTTATTTACTTCAATTCGAGTTTTGCTTGGTTTGAAACACTGGAGCTACCATGGCACTGGTCTAATACGAGATACTTTATGATACAGTATAATCGCGATAATTCGGACACTCGCTAATACAGACAACGCGGTAATCCGGACACTCATTTCTATTGTAGACTCTGTAATCCGGACACTCAATTTCTATTGTAGACTCTGTAATCCGGACACCAGTGTCCGGTTTTTAATTGTCCGGATTATCGAGATTATACTGTATCTAAATCTTGCCCTTTGCCTGACAAAAATGCACTAAAAAAGAAACAAGGTGGTCACATAGAGAGCATAAAACTGGAAAGTTCTGTTTTTTCCATTGCTTCAACCATTTATGGATAATTGGATTGGATTGGATGGATTGTAATTAAATAAAATGAAATGAAATAAGATCCCGTATTCAAAGTCGGTCGATACTCACGAGAACATCGGCGAATAATCGGCGTTTCCCGACCACATGCGGTAGCGACGTACTACTGTGCCCAAAAAATATAGTGACATTGTATTTATTTTGCAAATTCTTTATTTATTCTTCCAAATCAATTTCATCCCCTTCAAACTTATGCTAACGGATTTTCCAATTTTCGAAACACTGATTGTAGTCACTTTCCGGGAAGGCCTTCAGTTTCGTCTTCGCTGCGGCTTGAATCTCCTCTATCGTATCAAAACGGTGTCCCCGGAGCGGTCTTTTGAGCTTGCTGAACAGTCAGAAGTCGCACGGTGCCAGATCAGGTGAATATGGGTTGAGTTTTTGGCGAAATGATCACGAATTACGAGTGCAGTATGGGGGGTGCATTATCGTGGTGTAAAAACCAAGAATTGTCTTTCCACAATTCCGGCCTTTTTAGGCGGATAACGTTACGCAAACGACGCATAACTTTCAAATAATATTCCTTGTTAACTGTTTGGCCCGGCGCACAGTGATTCGACTCCATACAACCGCGGGACAAAATTAGAATGAGTGGTCCGTTCTTCATAAAATTTGGTATACTAGTTAATCATGGTCTGCTGAATTGAAATCTTCATTTGGTTTTTCTTAAACTGTTGTAGTTTAGCAATGCCTGAGGCTTATTTTGCAAATTTCGTCATATTTGGAAAGCTATAGCACCAAATGTGTTGGCTAGATTTTTCAGATTTTACATTTAATCGGTAACGTCAACATTGATTATTCCAAAGAGTAACAGAAATTGGCTTCGGACTCTCTGGTTTTGCAATTAAAACGATAATAATAGATGTATGTTTTGCATTTTTGCAGATTTTATAATTTTTCGTGCTAATTGCATACTTTTAGGCATAAATAAAATAAATTTTGTCGAAAAATACGTGTTTAGACCACTTTTCAAATTGAATTATTTTCTGAGATCGGAAGATATCGGAGGATATAATTACATGAGCCGGCAAAGAAATGCTTCTTAAAATAAAAAAAAATCCAGGAACATACTTTCACATACTTTTTAGATATTTTCGTCTAAGTTTTGCCAATTTTCAGATTTTTAACTTAAAAAAGATTTTGAATTAAAAGTAAAGTAAAAGCCTACGCTTTGCAAATTTTGGGAAAACATTAAAAGCGAAATGGCCACATCATTTCTTATTTTATATTGAAAGTTTAGGCAACTTCGTTTAGTTTAGTTTTAAAATTTTTTGTACTCAATAGACTAAAAAACAGAAAATATGAGTTTCAATTTTTTGTGAAAAAAGTTTCAACTTTGAGCCGCTTTTGCACAGACACTAATTGATTTTTTGCACAGAGTTTTTGGGGTTTTCTTAGTTGGAGTTTTTTCTTTGAAATAGCATCAAAATCGTTAAATTCTGAGACCACAAATTTTTTGAATTTTGTCTATGAAACGAATCACTGTGCGGCGGAAGGAATTCATAATGCACAACACCACGATAATCGAAGAATTCAATGGCACCTTATTTTTTGGACACAGTAGTATAATGTTTCAATGGGCGGTACAGATCGTATTTATCAGAATTTGAATTAATACAGAACTGTCGCAAGGCGCAAGAAATTTTGGTGGTGGTTTACCAACATTGGTTCCACCCTACTGCACGTATTCCGACCTTTCTTCCCACCTAGAACCTTGCAACAGTAAGCTCACAAATTATTAAAATTTTGTCGTTACAATCCAAAATTGTTACAAATCTGATTTTCGTCAAGCAATTTATAGCCACTAATGTGCTAGTCTTTGCGTTCAAAAGACGCCTGAAGGTTATCGAAAGCCGAAGAGTGAAGATGAATGCACGATGCAAAGGTACGATAGCATCGATCACTTTGTGGAGGTTAGCTTGCAAATAGCAAACGTCGACGATGTCGAGGTCAGAATTGCACAACGGTGTGAATAACTCTATGCGGAGTATGTAATATGGGCCTGTGTGTCAAATGCTTCAAACACTATAATTTTTTGACTTAATTTTTAATTTTACTAATTTTATTGTGTAATATGTAAAGTTTATTTTTTATTCGCCAGATGTTCCTTCTATTTAAAATAATGAAAAAATATATGATATATCAAAAAAGAAAATAAAAACCAAAAAAATTCGTATATACTCAAACACATAAAACTATCTTCACGTATGTAATGTAATGTAATGTAATGATAATGGGTAGGGACAATGCCCTTGCGCACTGCAACCTAGTAGGTTTATTGTGCCCCTTGAATCATCTGGTGTTTTATGTGCTCAGGTATTGAATCAGACCTTTCTGCGATATTTGCATCAGGTCCTCATCACCGAGAATATGTTTCCCTAGAAACTTTGCACGTCTGTGTGCCAGGGCTGGGCAGTTTATGATAACGTGTTCCATTGTTTCATCGACCTCATTGCAGTATCTGCATGTTTTGTCGATGACCAAGCCAAGTTTGTGGAGGTGGTAGTTACAAGAATAGTGGCCGGTTAGAGCGCCACATAGGATTTTGAGTTGTCTTCTGCTAAGAAGTATAGCAGATTTAGCTCGTTTTGTGTTAAAGTTTAGGAATCTTTTCGAGTGCCGTAGTCCCTCAATATTATTCCAGTATTTTTGTTTTTGTCTCTGGATCCATTTGTGGATGTCCTGTTTTAGGTCGGTTTTACCGAATCCAAACATCGGGCCCGGCCCTATGAATGGGCTTTCTGCACCATTTTTTGCTTGTGTGTCTGCCCTTTCGTTGCCATCATGGCCCTCATGCCCAGGAATCCAGACGAGCACAACCCTGTTCTGGGTCCCTAGGGCGTTGAGTTCCTTGTGGTATTCAAGCAGGATTTTTGATGTGTAGGAGTAGCTGTCAAGGGCTTTTAGAACTGACAGACTATCCGAAAGTATGGTGAACCTTGTTCCTTCAGGATGCATTTTAGCAATTGTTCGAACTGCCTCATATATTGCATAGAGTTCGGCTTGAAATATTGAGGTATTGTAGCTCATCGGAAGGGCTAAGTTGACCCCAGGGCCCACTACTCCAGCTCCTACACCACAAGGTGTTTTAGAGCCATCGGTGTACCACTTTTGAGCGTCCTCTTTTAACCATTTCGGGTTG
The DNA here is from genome assembly GCA_963668005.1 of Melieria crassipennis. Taxonomy (NCBI): domain Eukaryota; kingdom Metazoa; phylum Arthropoda; class Insecta; order Diptera; family Ulidiidae; genus Melieria; species Melieria crassipennis. The sequence goes on along the minus strand of OY764961.1, from coordinate 80,872,614 downwards.
TTGTCCCACTGTTCCCTAGTCGGAAAGTCAACTATATATTTCCTTGTTGGGCTGAAATGGGGTTTCATGAAGTCAAGATATGAGGATTTGTGGATTTTGGATTATAACACTCAACGTGGCGTATGACACTCATACGCCATGTAGCGCTGCGCAAAAAAATGCACATATCGCAATTACACAGTTTGAATGTATTTTTTTTGGATTGGTGTCCTCAGCAAATTTGTTGGTCATTAAAATATCTACAAACTGGCTGAAGACAGTAAAGCGATATTCGAAACGATTTAGGACCTACTTAAGCGGCATACTTGACGAAAATTACCAAACTTCAAAGTCGGATTTCTCATAAACTAGAGCCAATCTTACCAAACGGCTGGTGGATCTCAACTCAGTATATCTATAGGAAACTCACCCAGTAGGTCCCCCCCATGTCTAAATTTTGGACTTGCACAGTGTAATTAATTACTACCAATTGTGCATTTTCCTTTCCAAATTCTCGTTATTTTGTTTATTTCACACAACTTCTGATAGCTCAAAAACATTTTCCGAACACATCCTTAAATAAGAAAACGGAGTCCTCTTGTCGAAAATCGGAAAGCAGAACGGTCTCCAACCTCCCCTCCGGTCACCTCAGAACTCACAGATGGCTAACCGGAGCATGGAAAGTTTATTTATAATTAACTAACGCGGTTCAATCTTGCTGTGGAAATAACTTGCTGACTGTGTCTACTTTAAAGCCTTCGAGACATCTTCATATGAGTACATTGTGTGCAGCTTTTCAGATCGAATAGTGTGAATTGAAAAAATTATTCATAAGAGAACCACGGGCACAGAAATTTAAATATGATAACACGTGTCAGTTGTTAGGAAGAAAGTCAATGATAATGGCAGAACTCTGAAGGAGTAAAACAAAGTTGGGAAAAAAACTGCTCGGAAACTCCGCATCCCCTCACTGAAGCTAATTTTAGTATAAAAGAATCCGACTTAATGAGTAATTCAGTACTGAGGGTTCAGTAAAATCGATAGAAATGTCTACGGAGCGTAAGACGAGCGCATAGCACTTTACCCTGTAATCAAGATTCACTGAAGCTAATTTTAGTAGGAAAGAAGCCGACTTACTGAGTAATTCAGTACTGATGGTTCAGTAAAATCGATAGAAATGTCTACGGAGCGTAAGACGAGCGCATAGCACTTTACCCTGTAATTAAGATTCAATTCCAAAATGAACATCCAGGCTACAATGGATGGCTAAGGTTACGTTAAAGTGGCTGTCTGGGCACGGGAAATCTGACTGGACTGACGAACCCGAATCTGTGCGAAAAACCGGGAGTCAGCACCATCGCACAGCCTCGCAGGTGTATCCATCCAAAATCGCTTACGTTATTGTTATTAATTTGCTGATTACTTTTGAGACCAAGTCTTTGTCTTCGTCTTCGTAGCGGAAAAAAGCGAGTTATTAAATTATTATAATTTTTCATGCTTTTTAACTTATTGTGCGCGCGCAGTTCGTGTCACAATTATGTTGATTATTATTTGTGTTTACATTGCGCGCAGCCCGCGAATGCTGCTGCTCAACCGCAGCGCGGCGCGCTGGGACGGCGACGGCCGAAGGCGTAGCAGGAATAACTCGAATGCGCGGCATTGTCTTATCTGCGGCGGGCATGGCGCCAAGCACAAAGGCGGCAACAGCTGCCTTTCAATATGCTTTTCATTTTTCTTCGCACTTTTACTTTGTCGACTTTGCGGGCTTTTCATTTCTGCCGTCGTCGACGGCAGTGTCGAACGTCTTTCGTTCAGCGCATTTCAACCGCGCACTTTTGCCTTCATGTGCAAACAAAGCGCGCGATAAACTTTTGTTTCGCTGAACTTTGTCATTTTGAGTTTCTTCCTTCGCATTCACGAAGTGGCTGCCGGTACAAGTAGCAGTAAAATGTCAAAAACAAAAAAAACCACAACACCAACAACGACAAAATCAAGCAAAGGACAAGGTTGAAACCATGGAAAAAATTGAATATAAAACTCCATTAGTTTTTTCTCGAGCGCAAAGTTGAGCATTTTTTACTGAACGGCGGGAACGATTCGCATTTACTTGCCGCCGAAAGGCGCCCAAAAGAAGACGTTCAAAGTTGTTGGCGGCAGAAATGCGGCCGCAGAGCCAGAAATGCATTCAATGCAAGCAATAAAAGTGCAAAAATGCAAATTGCCAAAACGAGTTGCGGAGAACGAGCCGGAACCGCGCCGCCTCCGGGTCGCCCGGGCACAGGGACGGACGGATCGTGTGCGTGCACTGCGGAGCAGGTTGTGCGCCGCTATTGTCCGAGGCCGACGAGCGAGCGAAGCGTTGGCCATGCTGCACGCAATTTATGTCAATTGCTAGCGTGAAATTCTAATTTAAATTAAAATTTCAACGAAGCTTAAAGGCGGCTACTGCGGAAACCTGCGTGTAGCTGTAATACCGCAGCGCGCAATAGCGAAGAAATGCCACAAAATACGCTAGAAAATAATCGAAATTGAGCGTGGCACCGAGATGAAAAGTAAAAAATGGCAGAGCAGAAAAGAAAAATCAATTTAAATATTTTAGTTAATCTTTGATGCTGGAAATACATTTTCATGCTCAACACTGAAAATTCGCTCCGAAAGAGGTGCGGCTGGTATAGACTAATAAGGATGCCTTATACAAGAGCAAAGATTCGTAGTCTGAATAGTAGTAAATAATAGTTTAAACAGTAAAGCCCTGCCCTGCTGGTGGACAAGTGTTCACCATTTATATAGAAAAGTGTAATTTGTTTAGTTGAAGGTAAACCATTTTACAATATGAATTGTATAACAACCGCAAATCGTGTTAATAATGAAGAAATTGGAAAACGACTGGATCGGTCACAGATGATTAAGGATCTCTACTGCCAAAACCATTACTAACTGCAGTAAACGGCCGACCCAACATTTCGATGCCATGGCATGTTCAACTTTTGTCCTACTACTCATTATGGCAAATAAAAGGTTAAACTGTATCCTTAGAAAGCTAAACTCACACAAGGAGCCAGTCGACCATAAAGCGCGTAGAACGTGAGACGGTGAATCAAGTTGTTCTTTAGCGATAAGACTTCTTTCTCGCTCGATGGAAACATGAATGAGAAGTAGAAGAACTGCCGTAGTTTGGAAGTGTCTCAAAAGAGGTAGAGGCTACTAAGAGGTAAAACTACTGTTCGAATGTTTCTGGCAACGCTGTTTGTATTTTATTCATTATCGTAAAACTTACAAGAAAAACGTCAACAAAACACTTGAACGAGAGACGACCCGTGGGAGAGAGAACATCAAAATCGGGAACCACATGCTGAAAGTTAATTTAAATTAAACATATAAAAATTAAATTTGCAAACACGCGGCCAATTTCGACTGAGCCAAAAATGACCACATTTGCCGTGGGAACGTGCGGCACGCAGCGTTGCCAATCGACGCAAACGTACGGGCGCGCGGCGCTTGTCTGTCCGCCGCACGCTGCATGCCACAGAATCAATTAACTACCATAAACTTGGCCGCATGCAAATGCAGCCGACATTGCAGCGATGACGCAAGCACACACATGCAGCATGCAACGCTGTACGCAAACAGCTGCCACAGTTCAACTGGCACGTGTGCTTCACGGAGGCGGGGAGGCGGGCGAGGAATTTGTTGCTCCAAACATAATCGCTGCAATAATTATGTTTGCGCAATACACACCGCGAGGCAGCAGCGCGCCGCACGAGCACTGGCAAAGTTTACGAGTGTGTCTCCTTGACTGGCGCCCGTGGCCGCTTCCAGCTCCAATTACGAAAACAACGAGCCACCAAGCGATATGTTAGCCCGATTACAGCTACTCGCCACGGAATTGCGAACGTGCAATTTAGAATTTGAGAGCAAATTTGGTGAACCGAAGGACTGCTAAAAGTCAAACTGTGTCTGTGGTTTGCCTTTGGTGGCCTCTATTTGAAATTTAACTTGCTTTGAATTAGATCTCAGATTACTCTAACAATTGAAATCGTTTGATTTATTTAATTGCATTTTTATTGCAGCTACACTTCTGCAATTTGCGAATGTCATTCCAAGCGTAAACTATTTAAGATCAGTTAACTACTAACGTTAGTCTCAAAATCGAGTTCAGAACACCTCAGTTGGAATAAAAATCGGCTAGAAATAATCATGGTATCCAATAAAATAATCGTGGTTTCATAATGGGGCTGCATAAGCTAAGGAAATTGAAGATATGCATTATTTTACATGGAGGTATAAAAAAGAAAGAGATTAACCCTTTCCGGAAATTTTTTACGATATATCGTACAATTTTTTCAAAGGATTTTTTATTTGACAGCGAACGCACTTTTTATGCAACAGCTTTTTAATTTTCATTAAGTAAGCTGTGTTGTATCATTCTGTTTAATAATATAAATCATAGTGGCCGTGGCTACACAGTATGAGTGCATTTTGGAAGCAGCTTTTTGCAAGAATTTGAAAAACCAGCAAATGACGGTACTACTGCGTAAAAATGTTTAAATATGTAACACTTTTTGGTACCGAAAAGCGAAACAATTTCAAAGTTTAAATCTCAGTTGATTTATAGAACTTACTAAATTTAACATTTTTTGCGTCTAAATATTTTTCCCGAGCCTTTAAAAAATTTTACGATATATCGTACAAATGACCAAAAGGGTTGCAAAACTTTGTACGATATATCGTACAAATGGAAAGCAAAGGTTGCAAGTTATGTTTGAATTTTTTTAAGTTATAGGTTTGGTAAACGATTTTTTGCGTTTGTATGCCTGCCACGCCCATCTGTGAATCACGTGGCTAATGAAATTCGACTATTCGGGAATTTTCGATTCAAAATAAGAATTACTTGACGATTTTGTGTTTTACTGGGCAGAACGGGTTATGTAAGGTTAGACATGCGTACTTGCCACTCCCACTACGATAAAGGAAATCGGCTATATTCAGTATCTTTCTGTAAAACTGTACGAATTTTAATTGATTCTGTGTTTTATTTTGAGGAAAAGGGCTTTGCAACAACAGCAACGGTTATATAAGGCCGAATAAATGTGAATCAATTGTTTATATATATAATTTATATAATTTTCGATCAAAATGAAATTACGTTTTGATATTTTGTTGTTGTAATTTATGTTTTCTATAAAAAAAAATCAATGAATTGTTCATAAAACTTAAAAAACTGAAACCAAAAATTCATCAATTTTTACTCCTTTGCGGACCATTCTACGATTTATCGTACAAAATTGATGAAGCTGTAATTCTCAACGAATTGTTCATAAAACTTAAAACACCGAAACCAAAAATTCATCAATTTTTACTCCTTTGCGGACGATTGTACGATATATCGTACAAAATTGATGAAGCTATAATTTTCAACCTAAATGATTTTTTTGAAATTTATTTTATTTTATTGCTAAAATGTTCAATAAGAGTCAATATTTTGAAGGAAAAAATTTTATCTCAGGAAATGTGGAAATTGACCGGAAAGGGTTAAGTGAATTTTTAAATTGCCAGATAGCAGGGCCTGGTTTTGTTAGATTTTCATTACAGTTCAACTGATGGAGAAAGGAAACTTGTGTGTGTTGGTATGGTTTGACAGCCCTTCTTTATGTGCTTTCGATTGTTTACGTAATGTGTGTTTGACAGATCTATTTGGAGGTCTATTGGAGGATTATGGACGTTTAATTTTGTTGCTATGATTTCAAGCGGGGCAACCTTAGCCCATAAAAACTTCTAAAATTTATTAGGTTTGAGCTTAGAAGTGATAATTTTTTCATTTCAACGAATCAAAGCACAGAATAAAAGAACCTTTGCAATTCTAAACAGTTTAGCACAACTCATTGAGTTGAATACAAAAAAAAGGAGAGAAGAAATTAACTGAGCACTTTACAAACAGCTAATTAAAGCCAGTAATATTTCAGAGAAAAAAAAACATTTAAATCGGATTTGGGGTTAACTCGCGACTTAATTAAACCTGGATTTACATTTTTTGTTATAGGCGAACCTTTAACATTTCCAAATTAGGCAAATCAAATTAGCTCAATTAATGTTAATTTTACTCCAAGGTTCGACCAAATTAGAAATGTTCTTTCCGCGCGTTCGCCAAGATTCTCCTGGAAAGTTGGTACAATTTTTGCCATTTCGCGGCGGCTGTCCCGCGGACATTCGCGAACGCCGAAGCGGCCGTGAATGCGCGCAACAATGAATAGACTCAATAGAAGAGCTTAATTAAATTTTAAACTTTGAGTTGGCACACGCACCGAGTTGGCTAATTGTTCAAATTGCAGCGATTGCTCGGCCAGAACGCTCGGAATAGTTGGCGCGCTGCACGCAAATCGAAGCGAAAAATGTGAAAAGTTTTCTTTTTCGTTGTTCGCCTTGATTCGAAATATTACAATTAATATTGGGCAGCAGAGGCCGCGCGGCGAGGCAGAGGGCGGGCCATAACTGGATTTGCGCGAAAGGCAAAACGTCGTCAAGACGTGAAGCTAGGAGGGCTTAATATATATGCAGCCGAAAAATAGTCGAGGTTGGCGCGGATGATGGCTGCCGGCCAGTGCGGCTGACGACACCGAGCGCGCTGACTGTGTAGGAGAATAATGCTGAAAGTTTTGTAATTAAAATTTCCCACTTGAATAGGAAACGTTGATGGAAATTAATTCATCTTTGTGCCGTTTTGCTGCGAATTTTAATTTATGGCTGATGAAAAATCACGCAAAAACGGGCCCCAGGGTTGGGGGTGGTACAAGTGGCAGGTCTGCGTATTAATTGTGTCTGAGCGGTACGAGACAATGCATACCCACAGTGTGATATACGAGTAGATAATTATGGGAATTGTTAAACACGGACATCAAGTGTCAAATAGGGTTTTCAGATTTACATTTTTATAAAATCGTTTACCCCAAAGTATGTTAACCCTTTACACGGCAACAGCGAATTTTTCATCAAATGTTGTTTTTAGATGTAAACCTAAATTAAAAAAACACGTATTTTTTTATTTTTTAATATACTTTAATTTTGTAAGGTTTTTTTGTAAAAAACATTTGGTTCCACATATGCAACAAAGCAATAAAACTTGTTTTTTATTTTAATATGTTTAATTTTAAATTAAAATTTTTAAAGCAATTAATGAGTTTGTTGTAGCATAGTCCTACTCCGCATTTTTCGCAGTGTTTGTGTGTTTTTTATTAATAAGTTTTAATCACTTTTGTTTCACTAAAATAAATGCGTGCAACTTTTCGCAAAAATGGTAAAATAAGTGCTGTCAAGTAAAATTTAGCTACTATTTCCCGCTATTAATGCCAGTATTTCAAAAGAGTACGTTGCATAGTTGTAAAATAGCAGAAAAGAGTCGTTTTGATAGTTACTTCCGAAATTACGGTAACGTGTAAAGGGTTAAACAATCGTATTTCTAGTGCATTCAAAAAAGAATTGTGCTACACCAGATACTCACGTTCTGAGTTCTGTTCGGTCCAATCAGAATGTTAATATCAATCTTCACCAGTGTTCGAACCTTGCTAGGTTAGGTTAGGTTATGGCGGCAGCGAATACCCCTCACATAGACACAATGGTACATAGTACTACCGCAGTCTTATTCGCAACGAGTAGTAGCTCCTTCAATGGGGTTTATATCAAACCGTGTAGAGAACCCAAAAAGGCGCCACCCAAACTTGTATCCTGCGTCTTGCTGAAGCTGGCCCATAACAGAAGACGTGTTCTATTGTTTCTTCCTCCCCGGGGTCCGAACAGTGCTTACAGATGTTTGACTCAGCCAGTCCTGGCCTGTAGGTATCAGCACTCGTGTGGACCTTCGAGAAAGGCTGAAAATGTAGTTTGTATTGTTTTGAGGGATTTTGGGCCAAAAGATTTGACTAATCCTACACGTAGTCAATTCCTCTCAGGACTTTAATAAATTTATTTTCAATTTCTCTTCTGTAATATTGTATAAGGTAGCATAAGGGGAATGGTTTTTAATTGAACCATTTACATTTACAAGTTTTTATTATTTTTTTTATAAATTATTTTTAAAGTTATTTCGTGTGTTGTTCTGTTGTGTTATGTTACGAACTTTTATGTCATGTTTTGTACGTTTTTTTTAAAGTTTTCATGAACAATTTTTTGGTTTTTTAAATTTTAGGGCAAATTCAAAAATTCACTGTACGCCTTTTTACAACTGACACCACGATTTAAATAAATAAATAAAGTAAAAACTTAAGCCCAAACCAAAGGCATTAATTATAGACAAGCTTCAGACTCTTGACGACAATTTTTAACGAATTTCTTAGTAAGGCCAAGTTTTATACTATCAAGTTCGCATCTTCATGCAAAGAAATAATATAAATCACTAAAAGTGAATTTAATATTTTGTCTTACACTAATTTTTGTAAAAATCAATCACCTCTTCCGCATTAAAAAACTTTTCACTGTCAATAAAAAACAAAATTTTCGTATTGATCTAAATCCGATGCTGTCAACAGCTACAAAAGGGCAACACTGGCCATGTGGTAGGGTGCTGAAGAAATACGAAATTCGATCAAATATCAAAGGACAGTGACGATGAAGAGGGTAACGAGTCAACGATTCGCCCTAATTGTGTCAATATTTAACCCGAGTGCTGCAACTGTGACATCGACACACATAACAAAATTTTCGGCCTGAACAAAAACAAATTTGTCCATCCAAGAAAAAAACCAAAGCATAGCAAAGCATAATTATATGTTGATTTTTACAGGAAAAAAGCAACAACAACAAAAAATATATGGTACGAAGAAAAACGAAATAATACTTAAATTAGTGTGTTTTTCTGACTACTTGCTTGTGTGTGTAAAAAGCAGGTGTAAACAAAAATTTTCTTTTGGAAGGGATTCTCAGTTTTATGGCTAGTTTTAAAAATGTCTAGTAAATGAATTGGTCCGGTCTATTAAGACCCAAAAAATTAGAACAGTCATTAAAGCCACTCATGGGATCTCCTTCTTCAATTACTAAGTTCATTATTTCGAATGCGCTTCGTTGTTTTGACCATCTAAAGCAGCATTGGACACACAGAGAATACACTCCAACGTGATTTGACTCGATCTCTTGTTTGTTGGCATGGTTTTTGTGGATATTAGGCAACTGTCCGCCCGTTTTGGTCCCCCGAGCACGCGCCTGGTTAGCTCAGACACACACACACACACATGTGTACACGCTCCAGCGCACAACAATCGGCCTGCTCGGACAGTTGGCGAGCACACAAAAAATTAGCATAATTCTTCACCCACAATTTATTTACGGTGCACTTTCAACCCGCCACACACTCGTCCACACACGCTTCGCACCCCGCCCGGTTCATTTTTTGGGGCTTTCTATTTTTCGCTTTTCGCTCTTTGTTTTTTGTTGTGTGGTGCTTTATTGTTTTACGGTTTAAATAAACCGATGGTGATATAAATTTGGTGCGTGACGTATGACTTTGGCCGACTGCTATTAGCCGCGATTCGAAAGAGGAGTTTCTGCTGCTGCTTTGCTGCATAATTTTAGGGGCGGCGCTATACTGCTGCGCTACTGTTTGAGTATTTATGACGTCCGCACCTCTTCAAAATTATCCACAAAATCTAAATCACTTTCAAGTCGGCGCCCCACACAACACAACACACGAAGAGCCACAGAGCCGCAGAAAACCTTGAAATCGATGAGCGAAAATACCAGCGAAAGGCCGGCAAGCGCTTAGAACTGCCGCGCATGTCCGCTTTCCGCTGACGTACCGTCCAGGCAGCGTAGGCCCAGTTTGCAGTCGGCGTCGACATGTTAAAATGCAAAATGCCTCAGGAGGGTGGAGGGGTTGCAGCGAAAGGCGCAAAAAATGCACGACCAAAAAAGGTACGAACAATTTTGCACATCAATCGATTTGGCAGCCGCGACGCGCTGCTTATTTATGCCCAATACCGTCGCATACCCAAATGTTCGCTTCGCTTGCTTTTTTGCTGGACGATTTTTGCCACTGTTACACATTGTTTTTCGCTTCCGACCCGGCCGAATTTGCATAATGCATGCCGCTGATTGGGCCCAGTCTGGCAGTGTGCGCCAACCGCGCCCCACCCCCGCGCACACCGAAGCGGCGATTTGGCTTTGGGCTGACTTTTGTCGGTTGATTTTCGTCTTTTATTTATATGGATTTTCTGAATTGTCGAGGGGGAGTGGGCGCGGATGAAGCGCTCTTTAAAATGGGATTTACAAAAATGGCATTTAATTGAAATCACATTTTAAAAATACAATATTTAAATTCAGCGGAAATTTCAACAAACAAAAACCTCCAAGCAAACAATAAGAACCAAAAGTTTTTCTGAATGACTTCAATGGCGGAATTAAAAAGATGAAAGCAAATTAATTTGCAAGCAGGACATTTAAGTCAAGAACTCCTTTCCTTTATTTTAATTGAAACTTCCAATTTAAGTTGGGGAGCATGAAATGTTGGGTCGTTTCTTGATCAGGAACGGACATTGACGCATGAAGTGAAAGACCTTTTTCTAGACTAGACTGGACTAGACGAGTCATGACCGGGTCTAAGAATTGGCGGTTTTGAAAGAACGGAGGTAGGCCGAGACGAGCTTTGATATAGTGCTGCTGCAGCGGACTTGACTGTCTGTTCATATTTATTGAATATTCACATTTCACAGGTCGGTATGGAGCGCATAGTCATGGTTTCAACTGGAAAGACGCTTCAGTTTTCTGGGGGTCCAATACCCAAAGTGAATGAACACATTATCGCATCGATTTTTTGTTACTCTTAGATTTATGTCTTTCAATTTGTGTTTTATTAAAAACTAAACTTCTCGCGGAATTTATCAGAATATCTAGATCTGGCGTCCTATGAAGCGCAAATCGAGGTACTAGCATTTTGTGCGAAATAATAAGCAGCGCTCAATTGTAAAAATTCATGAAACAGTTGCTTGCCACAACGAAAATGTGCAGATTTGAGTATTCACAAGCCGGCAAATCGGCCATAAATAAAATTCGCTTGACACCTAAGAAACTTTTACAAAGTCCAACAGGAGCGGCAACAACAACCGCAACGAATACCAGGCAGCGTGCGAACGTTGGCGATGGAAATATTCACGTACACGCAGCATCGAAATCGCCAAAGTGCAGCGGTGCAGCCAAGTTGTCGGAGTAAAAAAAATTTCGCGAATGGAAATTTACGAAAATGGCATGCTCGCTGGTCACTATTAGGAGTCGTGGAAAAGCCGGGAAAAAATACGAGAAGAACAACACGAGGAAAATGCAAAGCGCGCCAATGAGCGGAGGTGGAGGGTGGGAGGACATTGCACACTCGGCCCTCCTGTTCAGGCGCCGCCGCCATTGGCCGTTCGGGCTCTTTGCAATGCAAATGTAGCGCTGCCTGCCACATGTCATATCGTCCAGCGCCAGCAAAAGCGGTCGCAATTGTACACTTCGCCTTCATTCCCCACTCAGGCGGCGAGCGACCGTCGCTGCAGTGCGCCCGATGGAGCGATGGCACCGGTTCGTTCAGGTTGGACTTCTTATTAAATTTCAAGCACTAAACTTTGGCGTGCCAGGCAAAATGCAAAAACTTTTCTTAATTCCACATGAAACGTGCCTTAGAAAGTTACCTCCAGCCAGGTCGTAGTACAGGCAGATCGTAGCGGCCAAAAGTAGACGCAGTAGTCGGGTTTGGTAGAGAAATTCCAAGAAGTGGCCGCATGTTCGATGGCGTAGCGTGTGGAAGAAAAATGTCTGAAACGGGAACGCCGCCTGCACTCGACTTGTGGCATTCTGCAAGCACCCACACATGCACTTGTGTGTGGCTATTTTGCTGTGTGTGTGTGTGCGTTTGTGTTTGTGTGAAGGTAAATGTATAAAGTTATTTGAACAGGTTTTGAAATACTTTCGACTTTCTATGCTAACTTTTTTATTTGTTCGTATTTCATTCCCCACACGTTATTTGAAATTCTTTGTTATTCACAACCTACATAAGTATGAATTTAGGTAATCAATATAGAGGAATAAAGTATGTACACATGCATACATACATACATATACACATATACTGTGGCATTGTCCTGAAAGACGCACAGTTTATCGACGCACAATTGTGTTATTCGCAGTTTACAGCTACAAAAGGAAGATGTCTCACTATGGAAAAAGTCAAGCATTGTGCAGTGATCGAATTTTAATTTTTTTGGAAGATTTCGATTCTTTAGAATCCAATCAAATCACTAATGAAAGTGCTTGAACAACAGATTCTCTACTCACATTACGAGCAGAGTGGAATCGATTTAAAATAAGTTGTCAGCTGAGGACTCAGTTGGCCTCTGCACAAATGGTTACAAATTAGACAATAGAGTTCATTTTGGGATATTTCATTTGGGATTGTTTCAAATTACTTTTGCAATATTAACACCGTGCGACAAAAATTTAAAAAAATTTTTCATTCCGAAAAAATCCATATGGGCGTGAAACTAGAGACCAAACATAGTAATACTGCGTACTCAGATATTCATTTCTACATCCTTTGTCCTTTTAAAAGGACTTCAAAATTTTGAAGGGGATACAAAATGAAAAAAAAAAAATACTTAACCTCGTTGGAATATGGCTTAGAATATATACATATATATGTATATAGAATATGATTAGAATATGAAAGAGGAAAGGCTCAAGAATTGAAATAAAATTGATTTTTTATCTATTTGTAAAAAAAGGATATGAAAAGGTCCTTTGAAAATGTTAATCCTTTATGTCCTTGAAAATTTATGTAGAATTTTCGTGAAAACTAAGTATGTATGTTAAAACCCAAAATCTCCTTGATCTCGTGTCAAAATTTCATTATTCGCTTTTTTAATGTTAATTTTTAATTTTAATGTTAAACATTCAAGCACAGACATATAATTTTTGCTGTAGGTATCGAATTTTTCAGGTATTGATTTCACATTCTCGCTTTTTCGGGTAACTTAACATAAAGTATTCTACATAAATTTCGAGCTTTCAGTAGTTTTTGTTGTCCATAATGTAATTCTGAGAAGATGTGATGTTTGATGTACCCAAAACACTGAATATTCCTGTGGAAACTACGCGTTCAAATGCAATTTCTATGAATTCTGAAATATTGCATAATTTATTGGAGGACTTTCCCTGCCGGACTCCTAATAAAATGTTGAAAACTATTTGCCATGAATTTAATAGTAACAAAAATTTATATCAGTGGCCACTTGCGATTTTGAGTTCCCCAAATCCGAATAGCTTGTCTATAGTAAATTTATCGCATCTCAAAGACAAAGTAAGACAAAATGTAGCCAACAGTTGGCTGTCAGTGCGATTGTGTGTGAAAGCAAATTGAAAATGTTTGAAAATCGAAAGGCTGTCACGCCGTCCACCCTTTCCATGGCTCCCTTCGGTGCCGAATGAATAAAAGTTGGCAAAAGCGCCATTTGAAACTGCAGCACAAATGCCGAATGACAATAAATTAGGCAAAGGTAATAATTTCCCTTTACGCTTTGTGCATATCGGAGCAACACACCTCGCGCCGCCGCACCCCGGGCCAAAGCGTACGCATGACTGGCGGGCAATGGCATCGTGACTGAAAGACTAGAAACGAGAGTGTAGTGGAAAAGTGCATATTTAGTAGTCGGCAGTGCTCTGCGGGTGGGGGAGGGGTCCAGCAACATAGTTGCATGGCACTATTCGATGTGTGACTGTTGCGTCGGCGGAAGTTGTTGCCCGGCATCAAATTCGCTGGCGCACAATGCGGCAGGTTGCATATGAAAGGCACTTCCGAAGTCGTATTTCAAGCCACACACACACACACACACTCACACACCCACAAATACATTGTACATTGTGAAATATTGCTCGCAGTGACACACAGTTGATATTTTCTGCCTTCCGACTAGTCGGCAATTTTTCTTGTTGTTGTTGGAATTTCTAAGTTTTTTGTTTTTCGAATTTTTCGAATTTAGTTTTTTGTGTATTTCACTATTGTGCACCGGCTATGCTTGGAAATCTGTAAACAGTAGTTGTGTTGAGTTGTACAGAGCACTGAAAAACATGCAACATGCAACTCTGCGCAGTCGTTATTTGCAATTTCAACAACTTTTAATGCCATTCACAGCCATTTTCGTTGTACGTCTATGTCGTCAACAAAACGACGGCACACAACAGCCAACTGCTGACAGAAGTTCGTATGCAAATATATTTAGTACAAAATATGTAAGCAGCTACAGACATGTGCACTTACGTACGTAGACATAGAGGAGGATGGAGTAGCTTTGACTTCGACCCTTTCAGAACGGTCCCCATTTTTAATACCGAACGATCTTCCATAACACTTTGGGATATTTAATGTCATTAACTAAATTAGATTTTTATAAATATTGAAAAATGTGCAGAAAAAGATATTAGGTTTTTAAAATGGTATTTACATAAAATTTTTATAAAATCATGATTTTTCAATCATAACAGCTGTCAGCATATCAAACTAAAATTCTGTCCATAAACTAAGGTTTAGGTCTGAGGGGGTTAATATCCTGGTCAGCCAGTGCCAATCAGTATTGACATGAAATTGAGATGAACGAATGAAATGCGATGGTCACACTTGTGAAAGCATTTCTCCAATGAACTTTTCGGGAAAGTACTTCAACCGGTTTTACCTTCTTCCATGACCTGAATGACCTTACCTTTTATTTCAGTTATGAGCACACATCTCGTAAACGAATCATGCGACTAACAAGCGGCCGTCGTTTAGAAGGTATTACCTTAGCCTTCCCACCGATTTATAGATTGTCCAAATCAGATGAGATTTGGGGAAGTTACTGATGGTGAAAATTAAAAAAGTACATTTTTCTACCATTTTCAAAATTTATAACTATTCTAATGATTTTTTACAAATAAAATAAATCAACTCATCTCGTTTTAAAATCTAAGATGAAAGATATATTATTTTTACAAATGTTAAGCCTAACATCAATAGAATCGAAAGAAAAATGGCAAAGTAATGAAGCACTGAGTGAAAACTTCAACTTTACATTACACCGTGCGACAAAAAAACATTTTTGTCGAGACCCATCCAAATATTTATATTGGCGTGAAACTAAAGGTACTTCATAGGAACCTGGCATAGTCAGTTTTTCATTTTCTGACCCGATATTTTTTTAAAAGGACTTTAAAATTTTAAGGACATACACATTTCACATTTTTTTTAATATTTACCGTTGTGCAATGATGAAGATATGGGTCTCACATAAAAGAGGAAAATTCTCTCCATAGTGTAAAACTTTCTTTTTTGAACTTTCAAAACCAAAATATTAGTTTTCGGCTTTTCGTAAACGCTTCTTAAAAATATTTGTTTTTTTCAATTTCATGTTAGAGTTAGAGTTAATCTACTAGAAACAACTTTTATTGTTAGGTGCTTTTTTTGTGTCGAGTAGTGAAATTGATAAATTGAATAGTTTACATACAAAAAAGAAAGAGACTTTGACTTTCAAAAATGTTGGCTGAATATTCTGACATATTTGCCCGATGACAAACAAAAGCCGATTATACAATTCTGGCAGATACCTACGGCGATTAATTTGTCGAATACTATTTGAAGAATTTTTTTAGTATTTACTTTAGCAGCTTGGAAAATTCTTCTAAATTCGACCGCCTACACTTCTCCCTTACACAAATCACATTCATACTTACGTGCACACACACATAGATACATTGTAGTTGATGTTACATATAAACATGAAATTTTAAATGTATAACTATATATACCTATATAGGTATATATATATGTGAAAGTGCACATATATAGTTATCTGCATGTAAGCTTGCAAGTGGAGCATTCAAAAATTCGACAAGTGGAACGTGCAGGTTTTTTCTTGCACACAGTCGACTTGCATGACGAACATGCGAGGATTGCAGCCGGTCTGTTTGCTGTTTTGCATTAGTAACTGCAACAATTATAGCAATTGCGCAATGCTCTTACAGTTTGGTAGTGGCACAACAATGTTGACGGCAACGACTGCAAACAGCAAAGGGAAATTTAAGTAAGCCGAAAAAATAGAGTAAGAATATGTTGCTGGAGCGCATTGGGTTCATTTGCTTTCAAACAAAAGTCGAAAAGAGAAAAATGCTGACTGCACAGTTTTCTAAACGATTTTATTTCAGATTTTTTACTACCTAATGCTGGTAAGAAAAATGAAAGGGGATGAGATGGTCAAAGCGAATTCAAGACATGTTGAATGTATCTGGTAAAATGATGGGATACGAAATAGACTCGCGCCACATTCTTCTCTTTCATGTTCCCAAAACTAAAATTAAAAAATTAGTTATGAAAAAATGATGTGTAAATAAATTTCTGGGGTTTTATATAAAAGTTCCAGACTGCAAACCAATTGTATGCATTGGGCGTGACCCTCGCAATTATTTGTGTTGTGTGCACTCTTCTGTTAGTGAATGAAAGGGACTGTTTCGAACTGTTCGGACGTTTTCGTGAGAAAATATTTTGCTGTCATAAGTCTTGCTTTACTTGGCGCGGAAACTTTTTCAATATTGCTTTGGTGGAGCTTCGACTTGTGGTACAACATATTAGAGTACATAAAACACAATTATATAAATTATTCAGTATCAAAGAAGCGTTCCAAGATTGGGTTTCAAATCTTGCTGTGACAGAACTTTATCGTTGAATTGTTGAAAAAAGTATTCACACAATATTTGAGGGTGAGCTCAGCAAACACTTCCGACAAGGCAGTTGCCGAAGTACTTAGATGAGATAGCTTCCTTGTTGACGGCTCAACTTTTACACTCGTAGGTCTCCGAGGTCCTTTGTGATGCCCGAAGAGAATGTGGCAAGCCTCCTGTTATGCCCCCATATGGCACTGGCGTATAGTTTGAAGTGTAAGGCAATCGTTAGGGGATGCTGCACAGACTTTATTTGCTCCTCTAATCTCGACGAGACAAGTCTTCCTAGGATCCACAGAAAGGCCAATGACGTAGTGCCCCGATTTCACTTACGTTACTGTGAAGGAATTTTTACTTAATGTCATTAACATTGACCTGATTAGTATCGGAAATCAGTTGAAGAATATTCATTTCCATTAAACTGAATAAATCTAATCGAAAGGCAAGTACAGGGATGCCTTTTGATGAGATAGCACATATAGCTGTTTTTCATGCCAATGCTACTTTATTTCCTTTTATCTGCACGATGTAATCTGTTGAATTAAATGTTGTTTCTTTGAATAAAATTTCATGATATTATTAAAAAAAAACTGGCATTTAAAATCTTGAAACATTTTAGTAATAGTGCCAATCTGATACACACTTCGTACTCTTCGGCACT
Source organism: Melieria crassipennis (assembly GCA_963668005.1). Taxonomy (NCBI): domain Eukaryota; kingdom Metazoa; phylum Arthropoda; class Insecta; order Diptera; family Ulidiidae; genus Melieria; species Melieria crassipennis. Next base: position 80,855,276 of record OY764961.1, on the reverse strand, counting down.
GGGTACAAGTACCCATACTTAGTATTTTTCGATACTTAAGTAGTAGGTAGAAGTATCAATTCGATATTAAGAACTTGTCTGTACTCAGAATTCGTTGAGATTCGCGTACCTCCTACTTTTTTAAGTATTCATCCTACCCGACACTATACGAATATGTCCATGTTTCTCGACCCGTCTGAGCTAACTAACACTGCAATCAAGTATGTTTTCCTATTAATTTCTGGTTGATCGAAAGTTTACTAGTCTGGTAGTTATTTTTTTTTTCTTTTTAATTTGGACTGCTACATTGTTGCATTCTGCAGAGTCTCACTGCTACATTATTTATTACTCATTACAGCTGCTTAGTTTTATTTGTAATTTCATGTTCGGAATTTGATGCGATGCGATTTTCCGCTCTCCCGCTTTTCTGACAATTTGCTGGCATAGCAAAAATTTCGAGTCCCACCAAAGTGGAAAAAGTGTTTTCTTCACATTTTTCGTTTAATTTATTTGACTTTTTGCCAATTGATTTTGCGCAGATTGAGTCAGGTTCGAAAGCAAAGTTCGACATTGGAAATGCAGTTAAATTATTTGCATCTGCATTTATGTTCAGTCAGACACTCGTTAGACGTGAAAGAACTCGAAACTCGAATCGTTACAAGTTGAAATGTAATTTGGAGTTGGCTGCAGCTCCTTGCCGCCGAGTTGACACGATTCCGGGCAAAAGTCTTACAGCGGCATACAATACACAGCAACTTCGTTGTGTGTGTGTGTGTCTGTGCAATGTATCCCCTGTGTATTGCTTTTAGCTTTAAGTGCGTTCACATCGAGCGCCGCCTGGGAATGTACTTAGCTGTTTATTAACTTGCAGCCAAACGCAACCGAAGGCAACACAACAAAACCTAAAAACACCAAAACTCATAAAACTTCAAAATTTAACAGCCTCGAGGTACGAACGCCGACTTTGAGGAGAAGCACAAACGATGATTTGTTCCACTTGAATGTTGCTGCTTTGTTGGCTACCGCCGAGGACTGGGGCTGGAGTGGAGCAAATACCTTGAGGCCACAACTCCACTGGCAAACATCATTAAAGCATTCCAACAGAACAAGGCAGGGAGGCACAGCTGAAACGTCGCAAGTGGCGAATGAAGCAACCGGATCCACCCTGAAAGTATGCAATCAATAACAGTCATCAGTATTTATCGTTGTAAATTTGCAGATCATCACGGCGGCAGGATGTTTTGCAAAGGGGAAATTCACACACACACACACACACATGCACATGCACAACAAGAAGCTGCTTATAAAGAGCGGCATGCTTGCTTGTCGTAACTATTTGTTGTTGTTGCTGTTGCTGTTGCAACTTTGTTGCTTTTACTTTTTCATATTACAATTACCGTTGCTGTTGTTGTGCATATTTGTTTTGTGTCACTTTCAGTTTTCAGTCAATACAAAAACGTATGTGGCTCTGCTTTCTTCACACGAGTTCTTTCATCACTCTTCTGACTCGTTGTTGTTGCCGTTGGTTGGTTGGTATTGTTATGGCTTTTAGTTATCGGAGAATGCATTTGCCATTTTATGACATCGAGTGAAAGTGTGGCAAGCGTTTTTTTTAAATCCCCCTCAACTTTCTACTTTTGAAATTTGCCGTGAGACTCGAATCCCCGCCCACAATTTCTCAATGGAAACTTTACTTGAATGCAGGCGAGGAGCGCAAGCAGTCGGCAGTAGAATGTCTATATTTTGATGAATGTGACACACTTGGATATTCATTGGTTCTGCCATATGTCTTTATGTCCTTTTGATGTTGTTGCTACTTTGCTACGGCTTCTGCTATCGGTTGCATTGCTGCTGCTGCTACCGTTCCTACTGTTGTTGTTGTAACATTTTGTAAGTATTACATACCAGTATTTAGAAATTTATTGAGAATGCCACACATTTGTTGTGGTTTTTGTTGTTGTTATGTCGCCTGCGGTTGTAGACATTATGCTGAAATGTGTGTTTGCACTTTCGGCAGAGTGTGCGAAGACAATGAAAGCAGGCAGCAATAGTGATTAAGATTGAAAATCTTTTAAAAATAGGAAATACTATATAGGAAATTTTTAATGAATATGAAAGGCTTGGAAAAAAGAAATCAATACAGAATCGATACATAGTAAATAATATTCATAATGCGGGTACTTGTCATATTTAAGTAGGTATCGTTAATTACATCTCGAATTGTTTTACTTCTTATTTAAGTAATTTATTCTTTTCCAGAATGCATTTTCCCAGGTTCGGAAATGGGTGTCATCTCTTCACTATAGTCGAAACGACTCAAACATTTGCAGTCACATTTCCCACAGATCTCAGAAAGTTAATGAAAGTGAAACTCTCAGGGGTCCTCAATTCTATACACACGTCACTGAACATGACCTAAATAAAAATGGTTTGATGTCTAAACTTTAAAATGAAAACGAGACAAAATTGGTTGCCTTGGTGGATCCAAACTAGAGTCCGACCGATTAATCGGCATCGGCAAGTATCGGCCAATAAAATTGGTATCGGCATCGGCAAAAAATAGGTATCGGCAGCGGCATCGGTATCGGCCTTTTTTGGCCGATGCTACATCGGCCTACTTTCCTGCTTTCATTTTTTGTTTTAATTTTTTGTACCAACGCACAGTGGTTCAACTCCATACAACTTCGGGACAAAATTAGAAGGAGTGTTCTGTTCTTCATAAAATATGGTATACTAGTTAATCATGGTCTGCTAAATTGAAATCTCCATTTTGTTTTTCTTAACTTTTGTAGTTTGGCAATGCCAGAGACTTAAATTTTCATTTTTCGTCATATTTGGTGAGCTATGGCACCAAGTGTGTTGGCTTGATTTTTCAGATTTTACATTTAATCGGTAACGTCAACATTGATAATTGCAAAGAGTTACAGAAATTGTACGAGGATCCTTTAGTTTTGCAATAAATATGATAAAAATAGAAGTATGTTTTGCATTTCTGCCGGTTTTTCAATTTTTCACGCTGATTGCATACTTTTAGGGATAAATAAAATATATTTTGTCGAAAAATAGGTGTTTATACCACTTTTCAAATTGAATTCTTTTTTGAGATCGGAAGATATCGGAGGATATGTTTACATTATCCGACGATGAAAGAATGCTTCTTAAAATAAAAAAATCCAGGAACATAGTTTCACATATTTTTTAGATATTTTCCTTTAAGTTTTGGCAATTTTTAGGTTTCTAATTTAAAAGTAAAGTAGAAGTCTCAGCTTTGCAAATTTTGAGAAAACATTGAAGGAAAATAAACACAGCAATATTAATCCATATTGACATTTTTAGTAACTTCTTGCTAATTATGAATTTTTACGATTTTTTTTTTGTGAATAGACTAAAAAAACAGAAAACATGTGTTCATTTTTTTGTGAAAAAACTTATAACTTAGAACTTATAACACACACACGAATTAATTTTACGCACAGATTTTAGGGGGTTTTCTTAGTTGGAGTTTTACCTTTCAAATGACATCAAAATCGTTAAATTCTGAGATTATAAATTTTTTGAATTCTGTCTATGGAACTAATCACTGTGCAGCGGATTCTTATACCCCTTTTCAGTAATGTATTTTCAGATACTGTTCAATATAAATGTTTCCTAGAAATGTTTTTATAAAAACTAAGTATCCTTAAAAACACAGATTTTCTCCAAATGTCTATGCATTTCGTCTATTAATATGGACATCAGAAGAAAGGCCATTTAATTTGACAACCTTATCCTTCTTTTTTAATTGGAAGCATTTTTTTCAACAGGCCTTTTATTTTTTCCAAATTTGTTTTCTGACTTCTTCCCAACGCACCTATACAACGGGTCACAATTTGAGAGTACAAATTTTAATATAAAAATCGTTATTTTAAGTTGAAGAAGTAACTGAATTTGTATGCAATATTTACGTCAGTAATTTTGTTTCCCTCTCAGTGGAATAAATGTTTGTTTTTTAATACATGTTACTGTATTAGAATTTTGAATTCAATTACAAGAGAATTATTTAGTTTTTCATTATTTATTTTCTCGTTTTTTTGTTATTTTCTGATGAATATTACAAACAATATTTAATAGTTCCTTTTGTTATTTTATAAAATAGACTGTGTTTTTGATTGAATTCATTCGTGTTATTTTTTCAATGGAATCGGCATCGGCCGATTCTTGCCCTTTGGGGCAATTAATCGGCATCGGCCAAAAAATTTGGTATCGGTCGGACTCTAATCCAAACGTCTTACCAAATCATTGTCCAAGGACTCAACAGTAGCCGAAATTACGATATTAGCTGTTTCTGATTGTTATCTTCCAAAGTAAATGTCTTGTCTTGGTTGCTACTTTAGGAGGCTTTAAGTTCGTGAGCCACTTCAATTCGAGCTCAGCTTTATGGCTTAATTTTGTCCAAGCGCCGAATTCGTTTTTAAGCCCAATTTTTGTGCGCATCCCCATTAATTTTAAATATGCTGTTTTCGAGTGGCGCTCCGATGCTGAGAGTTTAATGTTAAATTCATGAAAGCTTTTCGCCGTTCGCCGCGTCGCCTCCGCTGCTGAGCCAACTACAGCTGCAACAGCAAACCGAAAAGCTCTATCAATTTAAACTCGCTCCGCTCGGATTATGCTCCCGGCATTATTCCTCAAGTGTTTGAAGTGCGTTTATTTGCACAACAACAATAACAATACTATAAATACAACTCGCAGCAAACAAAAAGGAAAGCAAATAAAACGGCAGTAGAGAAAACAATTTTTCTTGTAAAGCACAAGAACAAATAAAATCCGGAAATCATGTAAAAACAGAAGCACCAACAAAAGTCCAACTAAAGACGAAGCTGGCAATGGCGAACACGCAAGAAATTGCGGAGCGGAAGTAGCCAAAGGAAATACTCACAGCGTATTACGGCGACATGCTACGCGCCTGCAATTGCAAGGCAAACTAACAAATACGCCGCGCTGGTGGGCAAATAGTGATACAACAAAAGCGAACGACGAGGCGACGGGCGGTAGGGCCGACAAAATCAAAGCGGCAGCACTGAATGACACCCGGAGATGGGCTGAATATGGCGGCCATGTTTGCTGCCAACAGTTGGACAAACAGACAGTAGACGGACGGACAGATACGCTGCCGACCCAAATGAACACATAAACAGTAAATACATTCATTCACTTAAATGGCGTTTGAAGTGTAAAGTTTAAAAAATGTAAAACCTCAATGCGCAGCGTGTTTTCTTCACACACACACACACACACACACACAGTTGGCAGGCGTATTGCTGTTGTTGGCATCGTTGTTGTTTCAGCTGCTGCCTGTTTGCTTTGGTAAAGGCGCCAATGGGCGCCCTCCCCACCCTGCGCCCGTTCGGATGGCGTAAATTTCGCTTAAGTGCGCGTAAATCTGCGCGAACACACAGCCATCAGTGCCGCCATCCTTCTTCGCTGCCGCACAATGGCAATAAATGAGCTCATATGCGCGCAAATATTTGAATGTGTGTCCGTGTGCAGAAAAATCAGCGCTTCATTTTCTTCGCATGTTTTTCTTCCGCTTTGGCATTTGTGCGCTTCTTCGTCCCCTCCGCCGCCCGGTGGCGTTGGCACAGCGGAGCGAACATTATGCTCGATTCGTTCTTTTTAACGACTTTGCAATGGTGTGAATTTCCCAGTCGACTCCATTTCACTCGCAGACAGTGCAGCTCGATTCGGTGCGGTTCGATGCCGTCGACTTAGAGACTGCGTGCTTGTCGACAGCTGCAAGTGGAACGCAACGATTCTGATCTGTTTATGAGCCCAGTCAGCGCGCACACAAACACATTCAGGCGATTGTGATAGTAAAAAACAGCAACAAAATGTTGGCATTGCTCTGACATTGTTGGCGCATTTCAAAATGTTTCGCATACATCGTCAGAATGGTTCATATTTCGATTGTTCGCAAATGTGTCACACCACGACAGATTGGATGTGAATGTTTGAAGCGCTGATGTTGTCGACTTTGATAGCAACTCTAAAGAATTGGTAGTATGTAGTCTTCAATGGTTTATAAACATACAAAACAATACGCAATGAACCCAATAAATGTTAGCTTATGTCAAGTAGGGTCACAGTAATCTCAGCGGTCCCAGTGCCGCAACACGGGTCGTATGAGTAACTTTAATTGAATATAAAAATCAAGTCTGTGAATCAAAGAATTTTGTGAAATGGCTCGGCTTATTGGTTCGTAATTATTTCAAAACAGTGGTTCTGTTCATGAAGCGTATATATACGGTGCCGGTCAAAGCACGAGGCTTATCAGGCAAATGCGTAAGGCGGCGTATAGAAAGGGGCGGCAAAGAAAAAAAATATTTGAAATGGGAGCGAAATTGCAGAAAAATATTTTCTTTAAGTTGCATTCATATATGTAAATATTCCCAGATGTTCATTATAATTTTGAATATCGATCGATTTGTATGAAAAAAAATTAAATTTTAACAGATCACATGGTTGATAATTTTCGTAAGTATTTAAATAAATACAAAAAAAAATTATTGGCGGCACTGTGGCGATTTACCGATTTACCACCGTATATATGTATATATGTTCGTATATATTTTTATATATAAAATTTGTCTTATTTAAGTGTTGTGAAGCGATTTGAACTGAATACTACTGAAAATTAGTTCGGTATAAATATTTTAAAAATTTTTAGATCGACTTTTGGTTGGTATTTATATTCACAAGAGCAACTTCCGCGTAAACGCGTCGAAATGAAAAAATGCTAAATGTTTTGTGTCGGTTTTCTGTGTAAGGTTTTATTTTATTTGAATGTTTGTTGATATAACAGGGAGCGCAAGCTGCCTTCGGGATGGCCAGGGTTGCCATCCGCACATATAAGCTCAAAATGGGAATACACACAAAACAATATTATTGACAAAATACTTAATTTTAGGAGCCGCGCTACAGGCGGTCATTAGCGATCTAAACAGTTGGATTTCAATGTTCAAAAAGCCGAATAGTTAATTTTAAAACGATTTAAAAAATTGGTGGCACGCGTTACTTGCTTTTAACATTTCTTTCGGAATCCCTATTGTAGATGTCTTCTCGTCGACATAGCGAAATGTTGAATTTTTCAAACGGTGGAATAACTCCAAACTGGGCTTAAATCACGTAGACTCTTTTCAATTCCAGCCAATGTATGTTTACAACTATACCAAATACAGTGGTGGCTAGATATAGTGAACTAATTTTTGCAAGGCCTGTTCACAATATTGAGGTTGTTCACTATATCAAGGTTAACATTTTTGTTCAAAAACTCGTTTTATTTGCTCAAAAACACTTTCTGTTTTTTGCTTGAACATTTTTTCCCCTATTTAGAGGCTCAATGTCAAAATTTGGGTGTTCACTATATCGAGGTGTTCACTATATAGGGGGTTCACTATACCCAGACAGGACTGTATGTTTTTATTTAAACATTTTTTTCCTATTTTGCTTTCATATCAAACAAAAAATAGTGCTTTCAACATTTTAGTATTTTTTCCATAAAAATGCAATGACAAACGCGAAGCAAACATACACACATACTCACCCAGCCGCCTGGCTTTATGGTTGATGTTATTGCTGTGGAATTTCGAGAATGCACGCATGTGTTTCGGTATTTAAGAATCTACATACAAACGAATGCATAGTTGACATATTTACGCGTACGACACAAGCCGGCATACTTATTGCACGCTGTGACAGTTGCGACAGAGGTGACGTTGGCCCACCGCCCACTCACCCATCCGTTCATCAATGCATCGAAAAATCATGTACGAATTGGATTTTTCCAATTTCACAAGCACACTGCTTTATGCAGCAACAAAGCGCGGCAAAGTGTGGGGGCGACGCTGCGCGCCGCGTTTGGGTAACACTTTTTATGTGTTCAATATTTTTATTATTACACAACATACAACAAATTGCGCGGGCGCTTTTGTTTGCAAATGAAATGTATGAGGCGCAATGGGAAACCGACATTTGCGTCTTTTGTGCTGTTCGGCGAGTTGCACAGCATCAAGTCAAGTCCAGTGTGAGGCTTGGCTGTGCGCAGCGATATTTCAATCAGTGCAATATTGACGCAGATTATTCGGCTGCGCACAAGTGTTTTGCTAACCCACTGCTTCTGGGTGCTTCTGTTTCATTTCGCATTCGATTAGACCAGAAACTGCCCGCTACTGCGAAAAGCGAATGCTTTTCCGCAAGCAAAATAAACACCCCGAATGTTCAATCAATTTTTTACGTTGGCTCCCGGCAGAGATGTGGCTGAGAAGTAGTAGTAGTAGTTGCGAAATATGGGCCCCAAAAATTGTGTTTTTCGTAAATAATTCACATGAGGAATTTAAGGTATCGTCGAGTGCTTCAAATCAATGGATACCACAATTTTTCAAAATATGTTCGATGTTTTTGACGGAGTTCAATTGAATTTTCTACGGAGAGTTGTATCTCCAAAGTAATGCCGAGAATCGTAACATGGCCTCATTACAAGAACTCTTCGAACAGCGATGTTCCGCTGACTGAATAAACATACAAAAGTCCAAATTAGGATGGCCGACATACAATTACAATCGGTAAATCGGATGAAGAGATTTAGTTGCATGAAACGATTTAGTGTTAAGATTAAAGCAGCACAATCTGGTATTTTAACTTTATTCGTTTTCATAAGCAAAAATGTTTGGCTCTATGAGTACGTACCAAGAAAATTTCGAATCATCTATTGAAGTAAAACAATGTTTAAAAATCCAAATATTTTGGTTTTATTTAAGTATTTCACAAACATACCGTACCTGCCCCTTCCTGACTGCGCTTTTACAAAACATGACTGGTACTCGAAAATCAAAATGTTGCCTGTAGAGTTTTCAGTGCTTTCCTTCTTCCTGAAAATCGTCATGACCCAGTGGCCAGCAGGTTGCTTGACAAGTCAGCGGTTGTGGGTTCGAATGTCGAATCAAGTAACACCAACTAATTACAAAATTTTCTACAGCTGAACTTACAGCAAACCAAGTTTCACTACCTTTGTTCCCAACACATCAATCGGAATCGTTATTGGACCGCAGATCCTTTCCATTTATGTAGAAAGTGGACCTAGGTAGGCAGGACCAGGCACCCCTATTAAATATACATCACAATTTGCGCTGCTTTGAGCTTTCGTGATTTCGGAATTGCCATCGCAAGCTCAAATCTATTCATGTTGTGATCAATTTTGAATGGTTTTAGTGCAGGCAATTTGTATATTCTGGCAACTAAAAATTGTATGGTGAGCCTTCTGGTCACACCTGCATTAAAAGTTTCAATGTAAAACATTTCGGTTTTATTGGCGGCTGTGCGTGCTCACATATTGGAAAGTTATTTTTATTATTTCTGGAACCGCACTTTATTGAAAGTAGACAAAGTTTCGCACCGACGATGAAATGAATGCAAAAGCAATTTCAATGGTGGATACCTGCGACCAGGCAAATAACTACAATTGAAGGGGGATCTGTAAGATTGTTAGAAGGGAATAGTTTATGTATAATTGAAACTTAATTTAAATCAACGTTAAATAAAATCATTTTTAATTATGATGAATCGCTATAACTGCATTTGAATATTTCTGATGAATAAAATCAAATCTGGTAAACTAAATGGAGATGAATTTATAATCAACACAATTTTGTTGCATATGTACTGATTTTGACAGTTTTGAAAAACATTTTTGATTATATTCATTCTACGCTTTTTAAGTGGAATGTGTTTTCGAACAATCAACGCGCCAAAATCTCTGCTTCCCCGGGAATCGACTAAGGTCGCACTAACGAGTGGATTTGCTCAGTGTCTAACCCATTGCTGCTGGGTACCAGTTCCGCCCATACGATTTTGTTAAAATTTCATACACGACCTAGAAGTGACCCGAAATGATCAGAAACAACAATTTCAGCTTTATATCTCTGCACGTTGCTGAGATATTCATTAGGTATTTTTCACCCATTACGCAGCAATGGTAGCTTTTTTCCATAGTTTGTGAAGTGATCAGCTAATCACGTGAACAAAAGTTGTATTTTTTACAGGTGAGTTAGGAAATAGATTTTTGTGAAGTTCTAAGGCCACTACGTTTCGCCACATTTTCCACCTCCGGAAAATTCACGATTTTTGGAGTCTGGTAACTCTAACTAGATGGCTAAATTTTAGGGTGACCTTCACTAGGTTAAGGTAGTTCCATCTTTACCCTAACTATCCCTATCAATGGTTTTGAGAGATCTTAAACATTGACTGTTTTGTGATTTAAAAAAAAAAATCAATTTTCATGGGTAAAATTTTACCCATTAGGCAGCAATGGGCTAAGCAAATTGTTATTACTTTCGGCAGCTGAATAAATATGTTGTGCAGTGACCTCAACTGCGAGGTGACCAAGTAGATTGTCACTTCTATTTATGGGCAAAGGCAAAACTTTTACCAACTCAATTGTTGAGTGACAAATTGTCTGTGGACAAGGATTAATGACGTTATCACTTTGGCACTTGCTCGTACCGCCCGTCGCGAGCACTAAAGCCGCGCCAAAGCCTTTGCGTTAATCAATTAATGACAACTGCTGACAGGCGCAGCTAATCTGTGGCCTAATCGCTGTCATTAATTGATATAAATAATGCCAACGAAGACCAGAACAAAGTCCATACATCGAGACGACAAAAACAACAGAAATTCAAGTCAACTAATGACTTTGCCAGCTAGTAACGGTTTAGATAATTGATTTATAACTCAGCTTACGGTTTACAGTATTTTGACAAATTTTCACTATTCACAGTTTTGGCAAAATGGCTCCAGCCACGGCTGGCCGATTTAATTCATATTTCGTTTGCGCCTTCGATCCCCGCCTCCCGTCCCCCCCTACTCAGCCAGCCACCCCGGAGCTGTTGCTGTTTACGCAGCCAGCCATCCCCAGCGCCTCTCGGCCATTCATTTCAAAGACAATGTGAAAGATGACCTGCAGCTTTTGCTTTTATTGCGCAGATCGTCTTCGTTGGCATTTGTGCGTCTGTCACCCGCGCCGAAAAACTTGTCACCGCCATTCAACTTTAACTTGTCTTCTATTTATTATGTATTCCTAAGAGCTTTGAACGACTCAAAGCTAACTTAATTCCGAGGAATTGCTCGCACAGCGTCGCGTCGACGGTGGTCTGGCGCAGCGTTGGCGCTGACAGTTATAGTTGGCCGTGTGGTGGGCCGTAAAGGGGCCGAAAACGCCGAATGCGGCTGAACGGGCGGAAATTGCGAAATATTGATACACATCCGTCGGAAATGAGTGGAAGTGTTTTTTGATGAGTTCGCTGCTCGAAGCGTTATTCGTCGCGCAACTGTGCCGTTAATTATTTGCCAGTTACTTTACTTTAATCACTCAGAAATTGGGTGCAAAGTGTAAGTGCCGCGCCGCACTCGACTGGGCGCACTCAAGTGGCAAGTTGGCGGTCGAGTGCGTGCGTGTGCGTGTGAGCCGTCGCTGTTCGCCGTTCAATTCACTAAGTGGCGTTATTGTTCCGTACTGGCGTAGTGGTGTTTCCCTGGCAACGAGGTGAACAGTAATTATTGTTTGTAAAATATTTTATCTCGCTGCTTTTTCAGAATAGGTCTGAAATATTAACGTCTGGGTTGATGAAAAATGTTCCGCATGGATGAGAAGTCACTTTAAAGTTTCTTTTCAAACTTGAAAAATTTTAAGAAACACAAAATTTAAAAATGAATCTAAGTTCCTAAGGTCTATTAAATCAATTTTCTCATTATGACATCTAAACCCATTACAAACTCCCTTCAAAGGAAGAATTTTTTAGAATATGCCCGTTTTCCACAATAAGCCAATAAATTGTTAAAAATTAATGTTTGTAGCTACAGCGGCTCGTTTCGGCGATGATTAATGAGTCAGCCAGCAAATACAAGCATTTATTTGTTTGTATAGAATAAATTTAGTTTGTGCAAACATTTATTTTTAAGAACATTTCCTTTTCTTTTTTTAATCTAAGCAAATGCAAATTAAGGGGGTCAATACGTGTAAACGGTATATTTTTGAAATCGCGCATACGGCGGAAAAAATTAATGCAATGTACAATTTCTGTTTCATTCTTTTATTTAAAGGTAGCAGTGCAAGAAAACAAATTTTTTTTTGGCGTGCTCAAATGGCGGCGGTAGGCCCAACGTTGGGCCCAAATTTTAGTAGAAGTTGTGCCGGCACCCCGAAAATCATCTGAAAAAATATTGCAATTAGTTATTATGAGAAAATATATGTACCTTCTAAAGTAACTAACAAAAAAAAAATAGTTTCTCGAAAATACAAAAATACGCTCCAACCGAAAAAAATTACCTTTTGTTTTCTTAATTTCCCGAAAATAGCGCCGCGGATTTCGCCAAAAACAATGAAATTTTTAGTGACTTTATAAGTTCTATGTTTCAAAAAGTTGCTGCCCAAATTTTAGATCAGTGGGACTAAAACTTGCCGAGATATGCTACTTCCATAATCAAAAAACCAGTGTTTCGAAATAATTTGGTTTAAACTTTGTGTTACCGATATCATGCGGAACGAATTGACCATCAATAAAGCGCTGCTGCAGGGGAACGGGTCATAAGAATTAAAAACCACTTGAGGGGGATATTCTTAAGACCCCCTGGAGTCTATTTCACAAAACAAAAAAATGTTGAAAATTTTGTAAATGTTACACGTATTGACCCCGTTAAGAGATAGGGTTAAGAATGAAGTGGTTATGGACTCTTGTCTTGAACCCATCAAGATCATAGGTGCTGGGAAAAATATCTGCACGAAGACCATTACACAATCGCGCAGTTCGGGCCAGAAACGAACTCTCTCTGTAATGCATAGTGCGCTGGAAGATCGTTTCAACGTGGAAGGCATGGGCACCAGTGTTCGAACGGGTAGCCCGGGGGAATACCCGGCGTGATGGCATTAGACTGTTCATTTCCACTGTACTTCAAGGCCACACATGCTACATTTCGACAATATTCCAAGGAGTCAAAAAGCTGGATACCCCAGTGTCCCCTGTAAGCTTAATCCTTTTGTAGTAATGTTTGTTTTTGGCATCACGAAGGCACGAAACTCAGCATTTAGGCACTCAACTTCGGAAATCCCTAAATTGAGACTTCAAATGAGATACGAATGCACTCGCTGCACCTCACCGTTGTTTCGTCGGTACCACAGCTTCTGCAGAGATCACTGACCGAGTGGTGCCATTTTACGAGCGTACAATCTATGGCACAGTGTCCTGTGCCATTGAGCAGTGAGCAGTCTAGTAGAAAAGTAGGACTCAACGATAAATCGTTAAAGTAAACAATATTAAATTCTCCGCTTTCTTAAACTTTCAACATTTTCATACTTCAAGTTTCGTTTGACTCACCCTTTTGCTGCTGCAGTGCAAATTAAGCTATAAATTCTCGGCGACCAGAGAGACGCGCGCCCAGTCAAACCGAGGAATCCAATTAAATTTGATTGATACATAAATTCAAGAAACAATGAGTTCGCTGATTAACATAAAAATGTATGCCAATAGGAAACGACCAAAAAACAAAAATCCAACGGCAACAACAAAACCAATTCGCAGCGCAAACGACGAATGGCACAAAAGAGTGGAGCGGCGGTGAAATGAAATAGTGACTGCCTTCAAGTTATGCCAATAAAAATGAGCAAATTATACTTAATAACTAGCACGGCAACAAACCGCAACAACAATACAGTAAAACAATTAACATGACGAAAAGGCATAAAAATTCCGCTCAAAATATCAAAACGCAACGGAAGGCGGCAGCGAAAGTTGAAACGACGACGCACCGGATCGTATGAGCAACTATGAATTCGCATTGAAGGGCGCGCTTCAGCCCACGACACACCAACCCATGTTTGGAGGCGGCGAAATGTGCACGCGTCACGTGATGCGTGCCGGAGCGACAGAAACAACCAACAATCAGCTGAAGCGCACCGACCACAAGAAGCAACAACGAAATGCGCCATCGAACGTAGGCACAAACGGCGTTGAAGTGAGTTTGACGAAAAATCCTGCCGCTCACGCAGCTACGGCAACGGCAACACCGGCCGAGACAAACTGTTGACGCGGCCGCTGACGCACCGGTCGGCGGCGTGACTAGACGCTTTGCAGTTTTCGCAAACTGCTTTACAAGTGACGCTTTTTCGGTGGTGTCTTTGCTTTGTTGTTGTTATTGCTGTTGTTGCTGCCGTTGTCCTCATCAACCGCATCGTATTAATGCATCGCTAGTTGCCATTTCGTGCAAACGACTTCTTTTTATGGCTTGTTTTGCGTTGTTGTAATTAGTCGCAATAGTCGTGGCTTTTACCATTTTGTTGTTGTGATTATTGCTGCCATCGGCGTGGTTGCTGGCGCAACTAAACACCGGTGGGTGAGGTCTTTACACTTGGCGTGTCGGAATCGTAAAAATTTGTTGATAACCAAAAACACGGCGAAAACAAATGTGCCACATTGCTTAGCGCATTGAGTGGGGCGCGCAAGGGGTGCGATCCACCGCGCGAGCGCCACTTGTAGCGCGGGCTGCGTAGACGCGCGACGTAAATGTCAGTTCTAATTGGCGCTCAACTTTGCCATCAAACGACTTGTCGTTGCTAATAAATTGCCACTTGCGATATTTACGAGAAAATTTGCAATAGTTGCGGTGAGTCCTTGACGAGTGTCACCGGCGCACAGTGGGGTAATATACAAGGTGCAACCCAAAGTAAACAGGACTTTTATAAAATAAAGAAAACGGATGATTATTTTTGTATAATTCTTTTTATTTATTCAAAATACTCTCCTTCTGCTTCGATACAACGTTTTGCACGGTCCAAAAGCATTTGGAATGAGTGTTTTAGGTCATCGGCCGGCATCGCCTTCAGAATGTTGGTACAAGCCTTTTGGATGTCCTCAACGTCCTTATAACGGTTTCCTTTCATCGGCAAATGCAACTGACCGAATAAGTAGAAGTCACAGGGAGCCATATCAGGCGAATACGGTGAATGATTGATGGTAAAAATGCGATTTTTGGTCAAATAATCGGTCGTAACTAGGGCTCTGTGAGCCGGTGCATTATCATCCAATAAACGCCAACTTCCTTCCTCGCGATATTCTGGCCGAATACGACGAATGCGATGCACCAAACGCTTCAAAACTTCAACATAAAACAAAGCGTTAATTGTTTTTCCCGGTGGAACAAACTCTCGATGAATTATTCCCTTTGAATCGTAGAAACAAATGAGATGAGTTTTGATTTTTGACTTCTCACGGCGGGTTTTTTTCGGATTTGGCTCATCTGGGTGCTTCCATTCGGCACTTTGACGCTTTGTTTCGGGATCATATTGAAAGCACCACGTTTCGTCACCGGTTACGATGTTGAACAAGAAATTTGGATCACGTCTGGCTTCCTGAACGATGTCTTTTGCGTGCTCAATTCTCTGCGCTTTTTGGTCGTCGGTTAAAGTGTGCGGAATGAAGCGAGAACACACTTTACGGAGACCCAAATGTTCGGTTAAAATGCGATCAATTGATGTTTTGGAGATGTTCAATTCCATTTCCATCAATTCCAATGATGATTTTGGCTGCATTTTGATAAAATCACGCACAGTTTTGATGGCATCGTCAGTAATCACAAATTTCGACTGGCCGACGTGTTCGTCGTCATTCAAGTCTTCACGACCATTCTTGAATCGATCCAACCACTCATTAACACGGCCACGGGATAAACAATCATCACCATAAACTTGCTTTAACAATTTAAACGTTTCGGTAAAAGTTTTACCAAGTTTAAAACAGAACTTAATATTAGCTCTTTGTTCGATCGCCATTCTCGTACCAAAGTTAAAAACATACTGTCACATTGAGCGGGATATTTCGGCGTCTACTAGACCAAATGTCATGAAATTTAGACAGTATGTGAATGAAAGATGTACCTTTCCAACGCATGTCCTCACACATAGATGGCGCCACCAGAAACGTCCCTATTGCAAAAGTCCTGTTTACTTTGGGACGCACCTTGTATAAGTAAAGTGCCGATTAATTCAAAAATGAAAAATCAAGATACAACTATGTTTTTGGTACCGGGTTAAAGGGGATGCAATTCTGCATCATTATGTGAAAGAGTTGTTGCAAAATGTTTACCGTTTTCCCGCAAAGCACTCTGAAAGTTGACATTTATTTTCATTTTTTGTGCGCACAGCGATAAACGTGTTTTTGTCGTCACTTCAAAACGATTTCTTTGTGTGAATTTGAAAAACTATTGAAAAATTAATGATGCAGCCTTCATGTTCAGGTATTTCAGCAATGCAGTGTATATTTTGCTTTGTAAAAAAATTTTTATAAGTATTTAATTTGATTTTTTTGTTTAAAAGCTTAATAATTGTCCAGTTTTTGACCTTTTCATAGACATATAGTTGTGAGTCTTGTGAGGTCGAGCAAAACTGTTTTGATTAACGTATAGCTTAGATATTTAAGTAACATTTTATGAAAAAAAAAGTTGCGCGAATGTTGCGCACTTTTCCAGCATTTCAATTTCTGTGAGCGCACCCAAGGGCCGCATGCATGCATTGTGCAAACGAAATTGATAACAAATAGAAATGTGCAAGCGAATGAAGAAAAATGTGCAAAAGGTTTAATTGTTGTTTTCATTGCTTTTCAGTTCAGTGTTTTTTATTATGTGTTTAGCTTCTGTGCACTCTACATTACGGGGGTCGATGTATTAAATGTATATGAAGTACACAGCATATTAAATAATACATATATAACTCCTCGCAATAAAAAGCAAACTAAATATGTTTTTTACCAAAAAAGGTATGCAATAAAATACACAACTGCTTAAAATAATGCAAGGTAATACATATGTACATATAATATACATGTAGGGTAAATATGAAACCAAGTTGACCGAAATCTTTTGTCTACTGTTGCGGTAATAAACATTGTTATTGTTTATAATGTATTTTTCGTGTCATGTGCAATAGATTGGAATAACCACAGTGATGTGTGTAAACTAACTCGGGTAAATGGTAAATGGGAGTGACTCTTTTTTCCAAATCTTAAAACAATTGAGTATTTTCCTTGTAGGAACGAGTTCCAATGTTATTTGGCTTTCTCGTCAAAATCTATTCATATGTTCAGTTGGCAAAAAAAGATTGTTATCCTAGTGTTGAGTGTATAAAATATGCGAGATTTCAGCCCATGTAAGTTTGCAAGGTCTTTTAAATCACACTGTTGAGCGCCTTGTCGCCTTTCAAAAAACTATTATTGATACGTTGGATGATGAGGAAATGAGCAAAATCAGTTTGTATACAAAGTGGGGTTTTGATGTAAGCTATGGTCATAGCCCATATAAGCAAGCATATAATGACTCTGATGCAAGCGATGCATTTGTTTTTATTACTTGTATTGTTCCACTTCGAATGTTTTGTGGAAACAAAATTATATGGCAAAACCCGCGACCCGCATCTACACGATTTTGTAGGCCGTTCAAAATTGAATTCGTCAAGGAATCTGCAGCAGTTTCCAGAAACGAAAAAGAAAGAGTCGATGACGAAATAAGACATCTTTCGAATACTGTTGTGTCTCTTGGAGATAAAAATTTGCAAGTCAACCACAATTTGATTTTGGCCATGATTGATGGAAAAGTATGCAACGCACTAACCGAAACAACATGCACCCAACAATGTTACGTATGTGGCGCTACTGCAAACGATTTCAATCAAATTGATAACATGGTAAATAGAGTTGTTAAAACTGAAAATTTAATTTTTTAAAACTGAAATTTAAATTTAATTTTAAATTCGTGTTATCCATTCTACACGGGTGGATTAGATTTTTTGAATGCTTGCTCCATGTAGCATATACACTTCCCATAAAAAAGTGGCAAGCTCGTACGGCCGACGAGAAACTGTTAGTTTCGGAAAATAAAGCCCGCATACAAAAAGAGTTCAAAGATAGAATTGGGTTGATTGTTGACAAGCCATAAGCCGGGTTCGGGAATTCAAATGATGGCAACACTGCGAGGCGTTTTTTCCAAAAAGCGGAAATATCTGCATCAATCACAAATATCGACATAGAATTGATTAAAAGCATGCACATCATTATTATGGTTGTTTCCAGTGGCCATCAGATCGAAATGGGAAAATTCCGCAGCTACACATTAAAAACTGCAAGACATTTTGTACAATGCTATCCATGGTACAATATGCCCACAACACTGCACAAATATTTGATACATGAACCAGAAATTATATCGCATGCTTTGTTGCCAATCGGGCAACTGTCGGAAGAAGCTCAGGAAGCACGAAGGATTTCAAGAGTTTCAGAGAGAATTTTTCACGGAAAAGCAGCAGGAAAAATACCATCGAAGATATTTTTAAAAGATTTTTGATCACTTCCGACCCCATTACATCAAGTATAAGAAAATTGCCAACAAAAAAAATGCAGTATATGCCCAAAGATGCTATGGAGTTGATAATATTGACGAATGGTGATAATGGTGACGGTGATGATTATGATGCTGATGAAGATGATGATGATGATGATAATGATGATTTTAATGATGAAACTGAATTGGCTGCAAGAGACAGCGATGAAATGTTTAAATTAAACTGTTCAACTCAAATTTCATTTTTCAAATTTTTTTTTTTTACAATGTTAGTTTTTACCGTTTTTTAAAAAAATTTCCACTAAAGTATACCCAAAAACATTTGTTTTTTACTTTATAATGTTCGATTAACTAAACCTAGTAGTTATTTCATATCTAAATAGCCTGGGTGAATTAATCGGCACTTTCGGCATCAATTACCCCACTGTGCGGCGTGTTGAATTATTTGAATGCGACGTGAAGTGGTGAACTTCACAGCAACGAAGTTGGTTTCCTTTGTACAGATTGTTGACTTGCGTATCAGCTCAACCAACACCGCCAAAAAACAGCCAAATACTGTACCGTTCACTTCAACATTACTTACTTACTTACTTAAATGGCCATAACAACCCGTTACCGGGTTACGACCTGCCGTACAAGCTCTCTCCAGGCGCTTCTGTTTTACGGTCTCGGAAGACAATTGACTAACAGACTCCTCTCTTGACCGACACAACTTGCAATCTATAGGACGCCCATTCGGCCCGTCCTCCTTTATGGCGGGGAAGCATGAACACCGTCGCGAAACGACATTTCGGCCTTTGGGGTGTTCGACAGGAAGGTACTTCTCAAAATATTCGGCCTGTTTGCATTGGCCACGACTATAGAACACGAACCAATAAGGACCTGTATGAGTTGTTTAAAGACATGGACGTAGCACAGCGAATTAACATCCACCGGCTACGCTGGCTTGGCCATGTCTGCCGTATGGACGATGAAGCTCCGGCGAAAAAGGTGCAGCAGTTGGAGGTCGGCCGCGAAGAGGGAGAGCGTGTCTCCGGTGGAAGGACCAAGTTGAGGAGGCCCTATCATCTCTTGGTGTGACCAACTGGAAAAGGCGCACGCAAAGCAGAAGCGTATGCAGAGAACTTTTGCGGCAGACCGTAACCCGCTAACGGGTTGTTATGGCCAGTTAAGCAAGTAAATACTTAAGCGGGAGTGATCATTGATGCGAAGATGACATTTAAAGAGCATCTAAAAACGGTGTGTGAGAAGACGTCTCACGCACAAACGCGTTTGATGCAGAACATAGGCGGCCCAGCCTATGTTCGGTCCGGCTAGCCGGCGGAAACTTCCAGCCAGAGTGACGGCAACCATTATACTGCACGCAGCTCCAGTATGGGAGGATACAGTAAAAATCCGAAAATACGCGAAAGACATCAATCAGGTCGACGTATGGATTAAACGCACTGCTGGCGCTTTCCGTACAGTGTCAGACGACGCAGTGGGAGTCATCGCAAAAATTCCGCCAACTGACCTACTGGCGGTCGTAATGCAACGCCTGCATAATGCAGACACAAACCTGACGAGCGCCATGAAATTTATGGAAAGAGAAATCGCTTTCCACTGTTGTCTTTATTGATGATGGCTTTTATAACTACCATTTTTAAGAGTGGCAATAAAAACAATATTGAAAATTACAGACCCATTTCCAAATTGTCAACGGTCTCTAAACTGTTGGAGGCATTGTGAAATATAAAATGTGTTTTGCTGTAAAAAGTCTTATACGTTCAAACCAACACGGGTTTGTACCAGGTCGTTCGACTGTATCTAATCTAGCGGTTTTCACAGAGGACTGCATCTCAGCATTTCAAAAGGGGTTCCAGGTAGGTACCATTTACACCGACTTCTCCAAGGTCTCTCATCATATCTTCGTTAAGAAAATTTCCGCTTTTCTGGAGTGGATTTAGTCATATCTTTGTATTCGCAAATGTTTTGTTATTGTGGATAATGTACCATCTCGACGATTTGTTGCATCTTCGGGCGTTCCTCAGGGCAGTATCTTCGGTCCGCTTCTCTTTACTTTGTTTATCAATGATATTAGTAGTTGTTTCTCCACTGCTAAATTCCTGCTGTATGTGGACGATTTTAAGATGTATTCGATTGTCAAGAGTTCATCGGACTCTCATTTACTTCAATCTGACCTTAGTTGTGTCCACTCTTGGTGTTGCAATAATTGTTTGTCCTTAAACATTAACAAATCATGTCATGTTTCCTTCTCTAAGGGTCATAGCCTGCTCCCGATGTCTTAACATATTGCAGACGATTTCCTGACGTTGCTCGATGAAATAAGTGATCTGGGTGTAATTTTCAACACAAGGTTCACTCATGCCATGTTAGCCTTTATGAGACGCAATAGTTCGCAGTTATCTAATCCGTATACTCTCAAATTGCTTTACACTTGTGCGTTCGAATTTAGGGTATGCCTCGTTTATTTGGAGGCCCTACCACCATTGCCACGTGAGTCGTTTGGAGCGCGTGCAAAGAGTTTTCTTGCGTTTTGCACTGAAATCTCTGCACTGACAGGAACCGACTCCTTCGTACATTTCACGTTGCAAGCTCAAAAATTTGAAAACCTTACAGGATATAAGAAGTATCCTGTCGCTATCTTTTGTTTTTTGATATTACGTGCTGGGTAGCGCGATCACATGGAGAGTTGGACCACCACGATACGCCGCTGCTGAGTGGGCACGGCTGCTGCAAGCAGTACCTGTACAGGTTCCAGCACGACGATCTGCCCGCGCGAGAAGCACGAGACCACAGAGCTCGTCTTGATGAAGTGCACCCGTTTCGGAGGGATTTAGCTCTTTAGTTAGCTTTTGGGGAGTACCATCTGTTTAAAACTTGACTGCACACATGTGCTACAAGTCACGCAGGTACCAAGCCAAATCACGCAGCTTCTGAATGGGAATGGCTGCTTAAGGGCCTACCTGCATAGGTTCGCCGAGCTCTGTGCAGTGCCAGAGGGCGCGGAACACACTGTCTTCGATTGCCCACACAAAATGCAGAGCGTCCGATCACAGTACCGAAAGGAATTGAGAGAAGTAAATGCAAGTAAACGTAATGGGGCGGGGTGTTGTAAGTGATGTATAATTTCTTCCTCCTCCTCGTCCAAACAGCTGCGACAGAAGTCGTTCGAACACAGCCCCATCCTTTTTGCGTGGGGCAAAGCAAAGTCTTAATAACAAATTCTAAAAGTAAGCAAAACGTTTAGTGATGGCGATAAAATGACCAATCGAAATGAGCAAACCCTCTCCCCCCTCCCCAACAAGACGCCATCCTGTTCCACTGTTCAATTCACTGTTCCAATGTCGATATTTTCAAAAAGCCAAAACGGGTTTGAAATAAAATTACAAAGCTTGTGTATTTCTTTGTTTACATTACATGTTTCTTCGGAACATTGAAATATTTGTTTGGCCCTTTGCCCGGGCATGTGGATTCCTTTGTGTAAAAATGACCGTCCACCGTTGTGTTGTACTTTTCATCTGTCCTTTTCCTTTGGTGTTGCTTTTTGGGTTGGCGTTGAGGGTGTTGATGTTGCTCCTCTTCCTCACTGCCACTGCCACTGCACTTGTTTTGTTATTTATTGTGGGCGTTTCGTGAGGTATTGTGCACCTCTTCCTTTTTGGTATTGCGATTTTTTGGCACTTGTTAATTTTTTTGCACTTATGCACTTTTGTTCTTTTTAATTTCGACCTTTATTTGTCGTTTTTTTTTCGTAAGAGGGGTTTTTTTGCAGCCGCCGTGGCTCAGTTGGTTAGTGCGTTGGACCGCGAGTCGAAGGCAGCAACCTCAGGTTCAAATACTGCCTGTAATAACACCTAAAAAAATAACGGGAAACTCGTTTTCTCTTTCGGTGGCTGTCCTCTCAGCTGGAAATGGCAAACCTCTGAGAGTAAAATTGCTTATGAAAGAGCTCCCAACCTGCCGTTCGGAACCGGCATAAAACTGTAGGTCCCTTCCACCCGCGTACAAATTCACACGCACAACACGGGTGGTTGCGGGAAGCTAGGCCTTAGTCTCGCGTAAGCGGGCTGTCGTGCCAGTCAATTATTATTAAATTAATTAAGAGGGGTTTTCTCTTATTTGCACATATAAAATTGCATCTTTTTTTGTGGTTTTCCTTTTGTCGTGTCAATTGGTTGGTCTGAAATTGTTTTTTAATGCTTGAATGTTTAAGGACCATGTCAACTTTATTGTCTGGGAGCCGTCTTCGGAGCGAATAAAAAGAAGTAGGCGGAGTGCTGCGGGTTGATGCGCTTTATTCGATTTATGAAACACAAATGACAATGACACACTGGACAACACGAACGGCCGGAGCCGGTGGGCTGGCAGGGTGGAACATAAGTTCAAAGGAAACCTGGAAGGCATGGGATTGGAATTGTGCAAGATCCACAGATCACTTGAACAACACATTTAACCAGTCCCGAATATTGTTACGAGAATTTAGTTCGATTGGCCAAAGCAGGCGTATTCGTGTCACTGGATTGTGCCCAAAATAAAACACTTTGAATTCTTCAACGCAGTTCACCATTAGTAGTCACTTTGTTTACAATTTAGACTTCACTGTTTTTAAACTTGTCACTTTTCACTTTATATGTCGTTCCGTCGCTTGTCAAAACTATGCTGTAACCGGCGGCTTTTTTTACCTGCCTGACCGGACCGCAAATCGTTCTCGAACAATCCAGCATCGCCTCGAATCATGCCCCTAAAAGTAGGCATTGCTGTTGCGGCCGACAAATACCCGTCCAGTTGCTGTTGCTGTGCCATGTCGCCTCCCAGCGAACAGAAAAGCGTACGAAATTTCAGCACAGCCATTGCTATACGAAGTACGACAATTTGTAAAATAGTTTAAAAGTATTTATTATCAACAGTTTTCCTTTATAGACGCAGCCAGTGCAGAACATATCGACGACGACGTTTATGTTTGCGGCATTAAGACCTTTTTCCAATTTGCCAAAAATAGACAGAAACAAAAATCTTAAAAATAAAATTAATTAAAAAATTGAAGAACTTTTTTAATTGCTACACAGCGAACAATTTTCATTTGGAATAAACTTACTACAAGCATGCATCATATTTGGAATGAGCTTGGCTAAGATGTTTATTTTTAGCTTATAATAAACGTTTACAAAATGTTTGCATTAGGTTTGGCTAAAACGTTTGCATTAAGTTTGTAGAAATAAGTTTTTCAGCAAGGGTCAATTCCGTTTGCATAACAATTAAATCCAAACATTTTTCAAACATTTCGCAAGCTTATTCCAAATAAAATGCTTGCGTGTGTAAGCTGTGGGGCTATAATAATTAAATTAATAATTGACTGGCACGACAGCCCACTTACGCGAGACTAAGGCCTAGCTTCCCGCAACTACCCGTGTTGTGCGTGTGAATTTTTACGCGGGTTGAAGGGACCTACAGTTTTATGCCGGTTCCGAACGGCAGGTTGGGAGCTTTTTCATAAGCAATTTTTTCTCTCAGTGGGGCCATACCAGATATATATTACATATATATATATGTAAGTGGGCTATACCAGAGCGACATGAATGATCGATACTCGTTACACGGAAAATTAGGACAACTACCACCATTTGTTTGTTTTTTTGCTCATCAGTGCGTTCTGAGTGGAAAAACGCGGTTTTTAGTGCTTTCTGAAAATGAAAAGTTGGCAACCGTGCATATCGGCAATCTCGGGGGAGATGTTTTTCCATGGAAATATTTCTCTTCCCCCGAAG
Source organism: Melieria crassipennis (assembly GCA_963668005.1). Classification (NCBI taxonomy): domain Eukaryota; kingdom Metazoa; phylum Arthropoda; class Insecta; order Diptera; family Ulidiidae; genus Melieria; species Melieria crassipennis. Next base: position 80,831,121 of record OY764961.1, on the reverse strand, counting down.
GGAGTTCCTCTATCGTGAATTTCCATCGGCAAATGTTTCCATTCGTAAAAAATGCTGCCAAGTTCGGAGAAAAATTCAGCTTTCGGAGTTCATATTTTGACAGTCAACGGAAAGAATAATTTAAGTAAAATTCAAGGCGAATTCATACAGGTGACCTCGTTGAATCAGCTGATTTTTTCTAGATTGTCAAAATGGTTTGTTTACATTTACGACAACTGGTAAATTCAAAAACAAATTTAAAATCGAATTCAAACCGGAATTTCAAAATAAAATGAAAATATGGGAAAGTGCACAATTTGCTTAAAAACAGAAATGCGCGGCAATGGGCCATTTTTTAAAGTAGCTTTGGACGAAAGGAGACGAAGTGTTTGGGGTGAAAGTTGCAATATAAACTTGCAACGCAACGCTTTGATGGGTGCGGACCATTATCTGCAAACGCAGTTAATACGGGGAGCACAAAGAACCCACCTAATCCCAATGCTAAATACAGCAACTGAGTAAGAATAACGTAATAGCCTACAGAAGAAGTGCTTCACGAATAATTTATTCATTACAGCATAAACTGTGCGGTATCGGAGGTACGTGAAAATGATTACAACCAATTCTGTCAACCAAACTTCTTGAACGATGTGCTCATGGAGTATGTATATCAGAAAATCATGCTTAACACTTCGTTCAATAATGTGTGTGACTACCTAATTAAAACACATTTTTTTGCCAAAATTCGTTTTTATTCATCAACATAGTTGCCATCGAGGGCGAAACACCGATTATAGCGATCTTCCAACTTTTCAGTACCATTTTTTTTTTTGCTCCGAAGCATCGACACGTTCTGGTTTTGGTCGATTGTGAGCTCGCGCGGCACCCACTTTGCACATAGCTTTCGCATACCCAAATATTCATGAACGATATGTCCAACACGTTCCTTTGATATCTTTAGAGCAGGGGTGCCCAAAATCTTCTTATGGAAGAGCAAACACCAAACATGTAAAGTTGCCCAAAAAAATGCAAACAAAAAAATGGAATTCAGTATGTACACCGCAAAAAAAAAAATTTCATTTTCTGTAATGTTATATAAAAAAAACAATTCTAATCTTCCTTCTTCCATGATCCTTCTAATAAATTATCCAAATTGATATCAATATCAGTTGTGGACAATTTCTTTGTAAAGTAAAGGATATTTATTTGGTGTTAAAGATTTCCAAAAGTCTTCGTTGAAACGAAACAAACACCGAATTTTTTCTAGTGCTTCTCAATCGACAGCCGCACACGTTTTGAATCAAATTTATTCGCTAGACAACAACAAAACCTACGTTGAAGATAACTGTCGCCACCCAGTAAACATTTGGGCTTGTTATGAAATTACCAGCAACTTGATATCAAGCATGTTTCTCAACCCTTACCTTTGAAAGCAACACTTGCTTTTGGCTTGATATCAATTTGAAAGCAATAGCTTTTTCAATAAAAAGGGAAGTAATTTAGCAATTTGAAATTGCTATTGTTTTCAAATTCATGGCATGCTTTAATGTTTACTGGGCAATGCGTGCGGAGTGCTGTGTGTATACTACACCTTTTCAAGTTCGATTTCAGGAAGTGTAAAAACAATTTCAGAAAGCGTAAAAGCAATTCCAGATACCGTAAAAGCAATTACAGAAAGCGTAAATTCAATTTCATATAAATATAAATATAAATTTAATTACAGAAAGCGTAAATTCAATTTCAGTTTCCTGAAATTGCTTTTACACTTTCTAAAATCGAACTTGAAAAGGTGTAGAATGCTCAGCCTATGCCGTGAGGAATTAGATTCCTCACCCTATGCTGAAGAGGATTTGCAAAAACAAATGAGGAACGAGAGCATAGGGCATGGGCACCTCTGCTTTAGAGTGTCAGCTATACAAATCAACCTCAATTTACGATCTTCCAAAATCATTTTGTGGATTTTTTTGATGTTTTCGTCCGTAACAGCCTCTTTTGGACGTCCACTGCGTTCATCGTCTTCGGTGCTCATATGGCCTGTACGGAATTTAGCAAACCACTTACGAATGGTTCTTTTTGATGGAGCAGAGTCCGAATAATGTTTTTCAAGCCATTCCTGGCATTGAACAGTATTTTTTTTCATTAAAAAACAATGATAAAACAGCACACGGAATTGCTTTGAATTCATTTTTTTTGAAAAAGTAGTGTCACTTAAAGCATTGTAACTTGTAAACTAATGGTCGGATTGACATATAATTTTGACAGTAGGCTTACTTACTTAAAGGTTCACAATTTCGAAAAAAAATATTGATTTAGTATTAGTGCCGCCATCTATGTGTCAGTCACACACATTATTGAACGAAGTGTTATATGCATCTTTTAATACTATGAACTTATTTAGGATGGTTTCGGAGTCCCTTAAGGAGGTCCCGAAATACAAAGATTGCCTCACGCAAACTGAGTAAGCAACTTAAGTTTCATTTCATTAACTAAATGTACATACATGTATGTATGTCTGCAGTACTTTAGTGCTGGAATGCTTGGCTGATTTGGAAACTCGTAATAAAGAAGCTAAAAGAACAAAATGAGCGTTTGAACCTTCAAATTGAAGAATCAAACGCCATTTTGAAGAACGTGCGCAATTTATTCACGGAGGGGCAAATTAGAAAAATTATGCTGCCTGGTATGCTTAAAACAATTTTAATAAATTATTCAGATATTTTATTACAGCTTAATTTTAGAGAGAAATATTAGATGGCAATGGGCCGATATAGCGAAAGGAATATGTCTGCATGCGGCCACTACACGTGATTTATTTATTTCTCCGTTTTAGACCTTAAGGCCAAAATAAAACCACCGGATTGATTCGAGGTTTGAACAAGAATGAGTTTATTAAAATTTTCTTATGCTAAACTCTTATTTCTATGTACAAAGTTGCTATTATGTTTTTTTTTTGGAAATATGACCATAGAGAAAGCGACGGGAATGGAGGAGAGAGAAAGTGAAAATGTTTGGGCAATTGGTTTTTTATTGTGGCAGCGTTGGTCCCGCATGGTGGATATTCACGAGGGTATTCTTAAAGCAGCAATTGACTTAATGAAGCAAAACAATGGCTTATCGAATGATGGGAAAGTGTGCGTTCTCTCATTTGATGAAATGAAGGTGGCAGAGGCTTATGAATACGACCAAGTGGTAGATTGCGTAGCCAAGCCAACTAAGCAAGTTGCCATGGCACGTGGATTAAAGATGTCCTGGAAGCAGTCAGTTTTTTTTTTACTTTGATTGTCAAATGTCTAAGGACATTTTGACCAAAATTATCGCGGGTAGACTTTCCTGTTGTGGCAATAGTTTGCGATATGGGTTCTACAAACCCGAAGTTATGGAAAACTTTGGATGTAACTTCAGGTAATAATTTCTTTTCCTTAATTTTTGCTTTAATTTTGCTGAAAGTTTGGTATTTTTCAATAGAAAAACCATGGTTTAAAAACCCATGTAATAAAGAGGAAAAAATATTTGTGTTTGCGGACTCGCCACATTTATTAAAATCAGAAACCATTTCCTTGATATCGGCTTTGTGTGGAATGGCGATATTTTGACTTCACGGATGTTATTAATTACACAAGCGGCTCAGATGCTTTAGTGGCGAATGCAAAAGCATCGACGTAAACGATGACTTCGAATTTGAAAAATTCGAAGTAGAACCAGAGGCCGAAATTCTCAGCGAATCACCAGCAGAAGCATTCCATTGCGTTGGCGTTCTGCACGAAGACGCTTTGGAGTATATATCGGGATGTGTCATTCGAAAGCTAAACATGGAAGGATGCGAAAACAATGACAGCTGCTTGACTTGGGTGGACCAGGTTTCGAAAGGTTGTTTAAAGAAACCGTCAACACCCTTTCTCAATGGCATCAAGGCATTAGGGTGGATATTTTACAAATTAAACGAACGTCAAATATCGCACTCGAAAAACATTCTGCAGAGGCTGATTGCGCAAAGTACTGAAGTTGACCTTCCGGAAAATGTGAAACGCTTCTTTTTCAAGTGCCAAATACACTACCGAGTGCGCCATTTGAATAAACGTCTCAAGATAAAGAAAGCGTGGCAACGAGTTATGTGCTGCGGAAAATGTATTATTAAAATTAATCTCCAAACAGTGCCGCTGCCACAAAATTTGGAAAAATCGGGTAAAATCTAATAAATTGGACAAAGTTCAAACAAAACCAAGAATTTTGCTTTGTTTCTGCAAATATGCTGTGAATCAATTCCACATCAGCGCATTAGCTGATTTTGACAATCTAAAATTGTGAAAAGACGAGCAAAAAAGAGCTAACAAAATTTTGTTGGAGCAAAAAAAAAAAAATTCTACATTTGTTTTTTAAGCATTTATCAATATTAATATTTTTTACGTATTATACGTAAATATATTTATTAACTAAACAATAACTTATATATCTGTTAATTTAAAATGAAATTAAATTCACTTTTGCACATTTGTCGGTACAACAAAACTTAAAAAGGCTTAAATTTTTTAGTTTAAATAAAATACAAGTAGTTACAAAAATCACAAATAGTTATTACATAGTTAAATCAAATATTTCATCTTCCGAAGAGGAATCGTTATTATTACAGTCGTAAATGTTGTTTGCAGTCATTAAGTTTAAGAGATCATAATTTATTGCAAAAGCATGACAAGATTTATTGAGTCTTTTAAGGGCACTTCTTAATGTCAACAGCGAGTTTAACATAAATTAATTAATTTAATTGCTTGTTCTTAATAAAGTTCATCATGGAAAATGATCTTTTAACTTCAGCATTGCTGAGCGGTAGGGAAAGAAGAGTAAAAATAAAATTTACCAGGTCGTTAAATGGATTTTCATTGACTGAATTCTTGAACTCTCTAACCTCGACCCAAAAATGTCATTAATCGTGGAAATTTATCAACTAATCATTGAAATATAAAGCTATACGTATAAATTTTTGTAGCTAAAAAAGAGCTTTAACATTTTCAAAAGAGCTAGGAGCTAAAACCAAATTTTTGGAGCAATTTTGAAAAAAATCAGTCATTGTAGTTTTTAGTTCACTAATAAATTTGTAATTTGTTGGATTCGTCCAACAAGTCTTGCGTTTGACCGGGGCGTTTACGGCGTACGTTGGACCAAAGAATATACAATGTTCCATACTTTTTGGTTAGACGTAGCGAGCTCGTTTAGTTCAATGTTTATGCCATCGTCACAACTAGGCTTGCCACCCGTCCTCCATTGTGGAGGACAGTCCTCCAAATTACTCAAATGTCCTCCGTCCTCCAAAGAGGGTAAAATGTCCTTCACGAGCATGAAACTACTATTTCCTTTGTTAACAAACACGAAATACATCATAATAATCTGAGTTAAGTTTATGATCTCATAATGCAATATAAATCTGTTTAAAGCAGCAAAAATCAATGACAAATATTTATTTAAAAGCAAATAGTATTTGAAAAAGAAATATATTTATGTAAATGAATGAATTATTTTTTTTAAATTGTTTTCGTCCTTATGTGTTTATGCTTACTTGTTTCATGATCATGTTTTTTTTCTGTATACATATGAATTATATATGTATGTATGCAAGAGGTTTAATACATGTACACTCTGTACTCTGAAAACTAAAACTGTATGACTGTTTATAGTATTTTTTAGTGTCCTCCGCAGGCATTTTAAAAAGGTGGTAAGCCTAGTCACAACAGTCCTCCACCATTTTTTTGTCTGCCCACACCTGCAATGACAATGGTTATTTAAAATTACATGCAAATTGGAAATTTATACCTTCTTCCACTCAAATACAGATTTTATAGGGGGCCCAGCACAATTTAAATTATTTTCGAGCTGCTTCCATAAACTATTAGTTTCCTTCCGGCTTCGTCCCGTGAAACTGTTAGCAATGTCTGGGTATTTTTTTCCATAATTTCCTTTAAAAATTCCATTTGCTGGCTTTTAGTTGTTTGTGGCCTACAATAGTACACATTTATTGCAATAAAATTAAAATAAATTAGAAATAAAACTTACATTTTTCAGTATAACAAGTCTTTCCCGCACAATTTTTTGATGGAAATCACAGTGAAAAAAGAGCGCGTTTTTCCATCGGAATGCCATTCACGATAGCAAAATTTTCTGTCGGAATTTTTCGAATATGCTTCACGATTCCGAATTTCGAAGAAAGAAAAAAAATTATTGTTCGCTATCGGGTTAATTGTTCACATGGCATCTAAAATCGTCACATTTGAGTCCAAAATCGAGCAATCATCATGCAGACAATATATCCTCCAAATGACGACGCCGTCGTTCATCTGACAGCACTGGCCCTGAAAGACCGCGATTGATTTTCAAATTGATAGAACTCACCTAATTTCCCTGCAGGAGAAAAGTAGTCAGCTGGCAAAAGTAACTTATTTGAAACTACTAATTTGACAACTAATTTGCAACTGATTGAAAAATCATGCCCAGCTACACAACGACAAGTCGCCAATGGCGAGGTGATAGCGTAAGGGCAACAACAAAACTTCAATGTATCTATTTTATTTTTGTTTTCTGGGTTTAGATTGTCAAAATCAGCCAATCAGAACAAAGCTTGCTTTTTTCATTTTTTAACTGTCAAAGTTTTACACAGGCATTTTGACAATCTAGACCTTTTCCACCAAAAAAAATCAATTCACCTCATTCGACGAGGGCACTTGTATTAATTCGCCTTGGCGCCTGCGCGATGAATAATAGCCGAAACACAATGCGGCAGCAGCAGCGGCAGTGGCAGTGGCAGTGATCAACTGTTTTTTTAGAAACAGTGTATTTGAATGAAAGCAATCACATAAGAGCAGTGGCAGTAAGCAGTACTGCCGTGCTTAGCTCTATTTCTAAATTCACTGCCACTGCCGCAATGCTCCCAATGAAGAAAACGAATATATATCAGGGCGGAAACACTTTGACGACAAGACCCACGGGGGTTACAAAAAAATATTAATAAAAAAGGACAACAAATGGGAGGAGATCGCGAGTCAAGTGAATCAGCTGGGTAAATACCGAATGAAGTATATTAGAAGAACATTTATTCAATTTTGCATATTTTCAGTCGAAAAAGTTAAGAAACGGTGGAAGACGATTAGAGATAGGTACGACCGAATCCTAAAGGAGGATAGTTTCGCTTGAGTATCGTTATTATTGTTATGGTTTTTTCCAAGTTTTCACAAATTCTAAAAGCATATTGAAGATGTCCACACTCATCCTTGTTACTTCTCTGAATTCTTGGGGGGTCTTTCTCCTTTATTATCTGATATACTTTCTGAAAAAACCCATGTGTTTGCCTCTCCTCCTGGGTATAAATTCCTCTCGTCCATATTCGTTTAATTCGTTGAATTCATTGTTTTTGACAAATACTGTCACTGCTGCATTGTGAGCTGTGAGCAGTAAAATATGAAACAGGTGATCACTGCCACTGCCACTGATACTGCCACTGCCGCTGCTGCTGCCGCATTGTGATTCCGCTATAAGTGTTGCCTATTGTTTGAAAATTGATATTTTCTGGGCTCGCGTATGCGATTCTTATGCGACCCATACACGTTGCGATTCGTTGTACAACTGGACAAGGTTGTACACAAAATCGCATCGTGTGTAGCGCAGTTGTACGTGTCGCACAACCGGTTGTGCGTATCAAAATATTTTGATATTTCGGTCGTGTTGTGTGAGCGGTTGCAACGTGTATGGGTATGTTGTACAATTTCGTGCAATTTTCTGAGTTCATTCGTGTTTCAGCTTTTGTGCGTTGCGAACGAAATGGACGAGCGCAATGAAAACTGGAACGATTTTATCGAAGCTTATCGAAATTTGCTGGAACTCTGGAACAGCAAATGTGGAAAATACAAAAATAAAAGTTTTCGTCATACCGCACATGAAAAACTTTTGACAGCCTATAAAAAAATTGATCCCAATGGTACTATTGAGGGCGTGAAGATGAATGAAAAAATTCACCAAAATGAAAATTCGGACGATGAATTGCAGAATATTTCCACGGACACTGCGTTTAAGAAAACACTGCGTTTGAATTTTGAATTTCCACTGCTCTTTTCCGCTTCTATAATTTCATTGATGATCAGAAGCGCAATTATTTTGTTTGTCGTTGCGTCTGCACCATATACATATCGCTCCTTCGCTGCAAGAACGTGATAACTCAAAACTACATCATTCCGAGAAAATTCAATTTGAAGTTTACCATTTCAAGGCGGTTCAAGGTATCAAAAAATGTTGCATGTCTTCTTGTGAGCAAAGTATTGAATATTTTACAAAGTGGTTTTGACAGATAAAAGATCATATGCAGATACACACACGGTTGCCATAAACTGAAAAAATCTTTTTTTTTTGAGTTATGACGTTCTTGCAGCGAAGGAGCGATATGTATGTAATACACCCATACCTCGCTATACGGCCGCTCTTTATACGGCCTTTCGCTATAACGGCCTTCTTCAATTAAGGCACGTTTTCGATTTACGGCCTAAAATGTTTCGCTATAACGGCCCAAAAAAAATTTTTTCGATGTCGATATATCACGTTTCTCGGTAACGTTTATTTTGTGGGAAATATTTTTTCCGTTGGCAGTAACTATTGTGAATGGGATTTTTTTTTCCGTTGAATGATAACTATTATTTTGCAATATATATTTTTTACGTTGAAAATACCGGCACCAATGCATTTTGTATGCAAAACTTATCCAAGTTCTGAACCACTCAAGTTCTAAATCACGAGCACACTCACCGGTGGAATAACAGATTCAAACGTTACCAAGCAACGTAAAAAAAAATTTTTCTCTCCTAACAGTTATGCGATGACGTAAAAAATATTTTTCAACAAATAAACGTTACCGAGCAATGGAAAAAATATTTCTTGCTGATAATAGTTATAAGGCGACAGAAAAAAATATTTTTGTGTAACATGAAGTTCTTTCATTTTTGTTTCTATATTTTTGTTATTATTATAAAAATAAATTATAACATTGTTATAAAAATAAAAAAAATAAATTTGGAACCGATCCCATTGAATTTGTATGAATTTGTATTAAAATAATTGATTCCTTATACGGCTTTTCGCTTTGCGGCCAAGTTTCGTGGAACGTATCTAGGCCGTATAGCGAGGTATGGGTGTACTTCTATATTGGCACTAAGCTCAAGGTACATTCGCCAACATCACAGTACAGCAATAGTGAAATATGAGCGAGAAAGCATATAAACGAATGTACCTTGACATTTGTCAAAAGTCAGGTGCGTTCAGGCGGGAAAAAAATTGACTGGGGAAAAATCAAAATTTGTCGAAATTAACTGAACATGACAGTTGTTCATGTGTAGAAGTGCTCATGAATACACGTATAGAAATACATTCACAAAATTTCGTGTTTTCTGTCTCATCGCTTGTCTCCCTTTGATTTCCGAATGAAAACACATTGTGAAGATAGGTTAGTGCCAATATAGAGGTATTACATATATGGTCTGCACTCAACAAAATTTATGAGAAAAATGAAGTTGGGCGAACGTGTTGTGTCGGAAATCGCAACGTGTGTGTCCTAACGACCAACCTTTTGCACAACCGGTCGCACGACCAAATTGTATCGTGTATGGGCCGCTTTAGGCTGAATGATAATCAGGCTTATACGAATTTTTTGAGGATGTCCGAGGAGAATTTTAGCAAAATTCTACAACTTGTGGGAAGCAGCTGAAAGAAGAGTGGAACAAATTTCCGAAATGTAATTTCACCAGAGGAACAATTGTGCGTTACGTTGAGATTCTTAGCAACTGGAGAATCGTATAAGAGTTTAGAGTATCAAACAAGAATCTCGCATTCATACTTGGTGCATTGCATACCCAAAGCACAGATAACTCATCATAACTCATGATGAGTTATCTGTGCCCAAAGTGTGCAAGGCTATCTGGGAGAACATGAAAGATCTTCATTTGAAGGTATGTAAATTAATAAGGAATTGTATATTTCTCAGAATTCCATTGGACCTAACTAGAAAGAGTAAAGTTAAAGTCTGTGACACATAAAAGTAGTTATTTCAGTATTCAGTTTCAATTTCATTTTTATTTAAAACAATAAAATTAAAGGCACTGTTGGTAACAGCTCAAAAAAAGGCTTAATTAATTCAGGTACTTCATTTCTTAGGAACACATTTAACGCAAATAAAATAGGCTAATATAATAAGTAAAAAATAATAAATAAAAAATAGAGGACGCCATATCGTGTGTATCCGTCGAAACGTGCGCGAGTTATGGACATGTCCGCTACCTCAGATATAACCCAAAATGTGTTACTGATAATGTTTAGTGCACTAAATAAATACAGTCTGTGCACTAAACAAACCATATCAGTTCATAGGAAAAGTGCTTAGCGGAAAAGGTAACGCTGCACTAATGATAAGTAATTAGGCTGTCTCTGGCATTAGTCGTAAGAGACAAAACAGTGCCTGCGCTGCACTGATAGTAAGTAAGAAATAGCAGGTAGTCGAAGTTGTAGAGTGCAGTTTTGATTCACAAAACTGGCATTCTGGACCCACCAGTCTCGGGCGGCAGTCGATCCACGACTCCGTCCTTAAATAAAGTTATTGAGGAAAATTATAAATCTTTAACCTTCAATTAACAACTTAACTCGCGTGGAAAAGGGAATACAAATGCGTATTAAAAAGAGGTGCGTAAAAGATATAAATAATTTTATTATTAAAAATGAATGCAACAAAAGCAAGAAGCATTCGCCGAAAAATAAAAAAAAAACAGAGAGACATTTATCTTAACCGACTTAGAAGTGAAAATACTGCTCAAGGCACGAGTGAAGACGTGCAAGTAGAACATTTGTGCGCGGAAAATTACAGCGAGCCTGAGGCAGAAACACCAAAGTGCAGTACGCCGCCGTAAAACACGCTGAAGGAAAAGCTGAAAAAGTGGTTTCTAAAGAATATAGGGCCTATTCTTCAATCCTTTGAGACAATCCTTTGAAGAACTTTAAACAATTTTAAACGAGGAGAATATAGATGTGTCCCTAAGTGCTGCTTCTTTTATGGACAGTAGAAAGCCGGTGTTAGTGAGAAAAGTTGCTCCCGAGTTTTATACTCATTTGGGCCTGAAAAACCAATTAAAGAAAAATTCGTCTAAAATTTTCTCATTTGAAAAAATAGTAGCCGATATTAATATAGGGTTACCCCTATTTAAAAGTTCACCAAAACAATTACGGCCTATATTGGTGAAAATTATAAACATTCCCAACTTGTCAGTATTTGCCATTGGAGTTTACCTTGGTAAAGCGAAGCCAAACTGTGTGGCTGATTTTCTGACAGATGCAATATCAGATATGAAAATACTAACGGAAAGCGGATTTTCAATTTAAAACAAAAAAAAACTTGGATTTCAGATAAGGGGAATTATTTGTGATGCACCAGCGAAAGCATTTGTTTGTGGAACCGTTGGTCACACTTCTTCCCACGGTTGCTCAAAGTGCACACAAGTTGCAAAAAAAATAAAAAACGTACTGACATATAATGTTCAAAGTGTCGATCTAATATCTGATGACGATTTTACAACACAACAAGATTTTCCGACAAAAGAAAACTCCGTTTGAAATATTGAATTTAAAAATGATTAGCTAAGTACCATTAGATGCGATGATCTTGGAGTCATGCGAAAAATTTTGATACGTCTTTTCAATGACAAAATTAATTTCAAAATTACTAAGAACCAGAAAAATTACATATGCGGGCACTTACAATCGCTTACAAGTCATATTCCAATAGAATTTGTACGAAAACCGAGTGGTCTGGTTGAAGTTTTTCATTTGAAAGCGACAGAGTTCCACCAATTTTTGCTATATACTGGCATTTAAGTTTTCAAAGGAAAAGTGCATGATGATTTTTATTACGTATTTCTATTACTCCACTCAGCCTGCAGATTATTGGCATCTCCAACAAAACATAGAAACAATATTCCAACAGAATACTCAATTTTACAACTTTTTGTGCAAAATGTTCCTATAGTTTTTGGAGAAAATAGTGTTTCGTACAATGTTCACGGTCTGCTACATTTGAGCGAATGCGTTAATCAGTTCGGACCCTTATACAGTTTTTCTGGTTACGATTGTGAAAACCACTAACAATTGCTGAAAAAGTACGTAAAAAACCAACAAAGATATTGCAACAAATATCTTATAAAATACAGCAAGAACGAATTGAAAAGGTAGATCAGTTTAAGGCCAAAGAGAATACTGTGATGATTGCTAGCATTGAATTTAAACTCTATTGCTACGAAAAGGCACTCTGTGCAGTGCCGTACTTTACTATGCCTGAATGCTTTTCCAAGCATACTTTTAGGCATGCACTTTGGAGTACGGCCAGTTGGCTGTTATTCCGATATGGCAAGGATGGTTCGCGAAAGGTGATGGACTTTGCTAGAACAATCGAGATAGAGACCACAACTAGAATGTGCAAGAAACTTCGGCGCGATAAGAAAACCAGTATAAAAGCAGCAGTGTGCAGCGCAGAGAGTCGAATCTTGGTTGAATGAGCACAGTAGCAACAAGTGTAGATACAAGCAAAGTGTAAATCTGTAAATAAAGTGATTGTTGATTTTTGACTGCGTTTGGCGCTGAGTAATTGAAGTAGATTTATTTTCAAACACAATCCAAACGAACCTTGGAAAACTCACATTCGTAACACTATTCAAGTTTAAAACCTTCAGATAGCTATTGCAGCATTATACCGAACAGTCCCATTAAAATTGTTCGTTTCCGTAAAAATCCAAATTTAGTTGTTTTAGGGAAACAATTTTACAATCCACACAGTTTTTTCACAGAACCATGTCTCATATTCATCTTTAGGTGTTTGTGTCGTAGGTAAAGAACCAGAAGGGGGTATTGAAAAATTACAATTAAATGATATTGAAAATAAGATCTCTTATTGAGCCGTCGACGGTACGCGAAAATAAAACGCGGGAGTTGTGCGGAATGCGTATGCTTTATTGCGTTGTTAAAACACGAATGACAATGGTAAAACACATTGGACGACACCAAAGGCCGGAGCCGGTGGATCTGGAAAGTGGAACATAAATACAAAAGGGAATTGGAAGGGAGAGGATTGGAGTTGTGCAGGATCCACAGAACACTGGAACGAACTCATTTAGCCATGGCGGCCCGCATTGCCTCTGGCAACATTAATGCCGGAGCTGCTCGCTGAGCCGACCCAATGCCTCCAGAGCCTGCTCGATGAGGGCGCGGGCTCCGACGCGCGGCTCGGGGGTTCCGTCGGTGGAGGCCTCGTCCTCGCTGAATGCGATCAGCTGCCGTTGGTCTGCTACCTCGGCTGCGGAACGGCTGGTTCGTGGTTCGGGCTGTCGGCGGTGGCGTGTAAGCCGATCCGCAAGGGTGGAGCGCTCCACAAAGTGCGGTGCTGGAGCGTGCTGCTGCCGCGGACGTTGCGGCTTCTTGCCGCCCTTCGTTGCGGCCCTGGTCGCTGCTACTGCGGTTGGCCTCACGCTGAAGTGCAGCATAGTGTGGTGCGTTCGGCCGCACTTGCTGCAGCTAGCGGTGGAGTTGCACCGGTTGGTGGGGTGGGACCGCGCCAGGCAGTTAGTACAGTAGCCCTGGGCGCGGGCCACCTGCTGTCGTTGCTGCGGTGCCATCGCCAGGAAGGCCCGGCAATATCGTATGCCGTGGAGGTGGTGGCACAGCCGGCATTGCTGGACGACCTTCTGCTCCCTAGTTGCCCTGCAAAATACAAGAAAGGTGTATCACTAAAGGATCATGAGAAAAATAGGCAGGGCTATGAGTCGAGATTAAGAAGCTACTAGGGGGCATAGCTTGACTACTGGTCTTGTCAGGATGCCAGAGTCAGTGCGGATATCCACGACACGGACGTGATTGTCGGGACCGCGATGTATTTTATGAATACGGCCGAGCCGCCATTCATTGGGAGGAAGCAGATCGTCTTTAATGACGACCATTTCATCTTGTCCCACCTCTCTTTGCGGATGCTTCCACTTATATCGTTTGTGGAGATCCTTGAGGTATTCATCCTTCCATCGTCGGGCAAATTGATGATGGAGGACTTTCAGTTTTCCCCATCGGTTTATTAGGGATAGCTCGGAGCACTCGGGTTCGGGGTGTGCGGCAATAGGAGCGCCTCGGAGAAAGTGGCCAGGGGTCAGAGACACTAAATCGCTAGGGTCCTGCGATTGAGGAGAGAGTGGACGTGAATTGAGCGTCCCTTCAATTCTAGTAAGAAGAGTCGTAAACTCTTCGTATGTGAATCTATGAGAGCCGGCTACCTTTTTAAGGTGAGTCTTGAAGCTTTTGACCGCCGACTCCCATAGTCCTCCCATGTGAGGAGCATGTGGGGGGATAAATTGCCACTCGACGCCCTGAGGACCGTATCGGTCGAGAATATCTTGGGCGATTTCTCTCGAGAATTTGGCAAAGTCTCTGGCCATGGCACGTTGAGCACCGACGAACGTTTTGCCGTTGTCGGTCATGATTTTGAGAGGTAGCCCTCGTCGACCAGTAAATCGGGCGAATGCTGCGCGGAACGCTTCGGTCGTAAGATCCGAGCAGAGTTCCAAGTGAACGGCCTTCGTGGAGAAGCACACGAACACTGCAACATAACCTTTGAGGTAGGTTGAGCTACGGAGCATGGAAGCTTTAATCTGGAATGGACCAGCAAAGTCGATTCCGGTTGTGGCGAATGGGATTGTAAGTGTGCATCGTTCGGGGGGGAGCGCTGCCATGATTTGTGTTCGCAGCTTTTGTTTGTGGATGACACACGTTTTGCATTGAAAAATGCACTTTTTTATTTGCGGCTTTAGGCGCGGAATGTAATATTCCTGCCGAGCCATACGGAGCATGAGTCGTTGGTCCGCATGCAGTAATAGCTTATGAAGGAATTGAAGAAGCAAACTGCAGTAGCAGGACTCTGGGGGGAGAATAATGGGGTGTCGTTCATTATACGACAATGCCGCATTGGCGAGTCTGCCATTAACTCGCATCACCTTCTGTTTATCTAAGAAGGGATTGAGTACCAAGAGAGAACTTTTCTTGGATATGGGAAGAGAATGAGAGAGTGCTTGTCGTTCCTGGGGATAATAGGAACTTTGCGCGAGAGTTATAAGGCGATTCTTAACAAATGCCAACTCTGCTTGGGACAACAGTGTTCCGTGTATGGGATTGTGTTGGCGACGGGAGGGGATGCCGTTATTAACAAATCGGAACATGTATGCGATTACTCGCAGGGCTCGAGAGAAGCTGGAGAACCGATCGAGGATGTCGGTCTGCTCTTCGAGAAGGTGGTGGCAGTCAACCGCTCGTTGTTCCGGGACTGGAACTTTGCGAGAGTGACCTTTGGGCCAAGCATCGGAAGCTTGCTGCAACCATTTGGGGCCATTCCACCACAGAGAGTGATCTTTGAGATCTTGCGGCTTGCATCCGCGCGTTCCTAAGTCCGCGGGATTTTCAGCGCTTGGGACATGTCGCCAGGGAGCGATGTGCACATTTTGACGTATTTCAGTCGTGCGGTTGGCAACATAGGTTTTCCATGTGCAAGGTGGTTTTTCCAACCAAGTGTCAACTTTGTAAGCGAAGAGAGGGAGTTGCGTCCCGACAGCCGAAGCGAGCGGACGTGCGGCGATTGCGCGCCGTGTATTTATTTCTTATTCCGTGTATTTCTTTCTTATTTCAATTTCCTAATAAAGAGTGTATCAATAGAAAAGTCAACCTGACAGATCAGAAGTGGGATCGAATTCGCGCTAATCCCTCGCTTCGGCAACAACGCACTCGAACGCAAAAACAAAGGCAACGGCCGCAAGCACAACGGCAGCGGTACAGCAACGGCAGCGCTAACGCACAACGGCAACGGCCGCAAGCACAACGGCAGCGGCACAGCAACGGCAGCGCTAACGCACAACGGCAACGGTCGCGAGCACAACGGCAGCGGCACAGCAACGGCAGCGCTAACGCACAACGGTAACGGTCGCGAGCACAACGGCAGCGGCACGGCAACGAGCAACGCAAGCACAACGGCAGCGGCACAGCAACGAGCAGCGCCAACGCACAACGGCAGCGGCACAGCAACGAGCAGCGCTAACGCACAACGGCAGCGGCACAGCAACGGGCAGCGCTAACGCACAACGGCAGCGGCACAGCAACCAGCGTCGCTAAGGGGAAACGCCAGCGCGACGGCTTAGCGTGCACACGGATCAAACAAAAACAACAACGCGGGTGAACGGTAAAATCACGCCACGCATTCAACGCTTGGCACACAGGAACGGTCAAAGCAGTCTAATGGCTAACGGGACGTATGTAGAGAGTTCGAAAAGGAATTCACGGGAAATATGTATATTTGGAAAAACGGTTGGTTGCACGGCAATCGACGACAATTTGAGGAGTGTAAAGCAAACCACGGAAGCGGCAAGACGTGCTCAACGAAGTGTACCAACGAAGTTTAAGGAAAGATGACAAAGTTGTCTGCGTTGAACGTGGGACAGCTGAACGCGTTGCTGCGCAGGAACGAGCTGGCGGTGCAAGGAAATGAGGCGCACAAAGTGGCAGCGTTGATGGAAATGTTGGGGACGGACGAGATAGACGACGAGGAGCTGGAAGTGAACGACAGCAGCGTGCAGCTTCAACGAGGGCTGGACGATTTGCGGCAAGTGGTCACGAATTTGGCCACGGTAGTCAACGAGCTAGCGGCGAATGCGAGGCAGTATGGTCCTACGACATCTGGGCAACGGGCGGATGCGGTCAACGAGGCTCATGGAGAAGAAGTCAGTCGCGCAGGGGCGGCAGCAGCGGATCAGGTGACGCTGTCTTCAGGCCAGTCCTCGCCACAACGAGCAACGCTGAGCAACAACAGAGCCACCGTGAATAGTGTAACAATGCGGCAGCCAAGCAGTGTGACCGAAATGGTAGGAGTGCTTCCAGAATTTGACCCGCTGAAGGCCGTAATGTCGTCGAAACAGTTCGTCGACAAGGTGGAGCAGATGCGAGGACTGTACGCGTGGTCGGAGGAGGCGGCTTTATTTGCAGTGCAGCATAAGCTAAGAGGCATGGCGAAAGAATGGGCGGATGTGCAGCCAGTGTTTACAACATGGCAACAATTTGTCAGTGCACTGCTGCGAGATTTTCCGGGTGGAGTCAAGACAGCCGACGTGCATCGAGATATGGCCAAACGAAGGCGCAGACACAACGAATCGCTGCGGGAGTACTATTACGCAATGCTCAACGCGGGTCGTAGAGGCAGGCTAGACGAACCGTCAATCATTTCGTACATAAGTGGCGGTATAAATGACAACGTGCTATCGAGAACTCTGTGGGCTATGAATCATCAAAGCTGCAACGATTTACTCAGTT
Organism: Melieria crassipennis; assembly: GCA_963668005.1. Taxonomy (NCBI): domain Eukaryota; kingdom Metazoa; phylum Arthropoda; class Insecta; order Diptera; family Ulidiidae; genus Melieria; species Melieria crassipennis. Next base: position 80,813,751 of record OY764961.1, on the reverse strand, counting down.
CATTGGAGAATGTGGTGCTTATGTCAAGTGATGCAGCGGAAGCAAAGCCGACTCAGGAACAACAGCAGCAGCAACCCGGCAACGACCGCAGAGGCATCAAGTGCTACAATTGCAACGAAATTGGGCATATGGCGGCAAAGTGTCCTCGTCCACAAAAGACGCAGCGGTGCAACATATGTTCGAAGGTGGGCCATGATGCCAAGTCGTGCGCGGCATATAAGCGACCGACGGTCGCCAACATCTAGAAGACGAAGATAATGACGGCGCTACATCCGATGACCAACCGAGGGCGGTTGGCGGAAGGCCAGGAAAGGCCGAGCTGTCAACTTTGTAAGCGAAGAGAGGGAGTTGCGTCCCGACAGCCGAAGCGAGCGGACGTGCGGCGATTGCGCGCCGTGTATTTATTTCTTATTCCGTGTATTTCTTTCTTATTTCAATTTCCTAATAAAGAGTGTATCAATAGAAAAGTCAACCTGACACAAGCAAGAACAATTTCAGAATCGGTCCATAAATGGATTTCCGATTTGTCGAACCCGAGGTGAGAGCGGAGGGATTTTATGAGCTGGGAGAGTAAAACTGCTCCGCAAAGCTCTAAGCGAGGTAAGCTTATTGTTTGGAGAGGTGCAACTCTTGTTTTCGCAACAAGGAGATGTGACGAGGGGTTGTCACCATTTGTGCTAGTACGGATGTACAGAGCTGCACAGTATGCCTTTTCGGGGGCATCGCAAAATCCATGGATCTGAACATTTCGAGTGGGGGTATAGTGAACCCACCGGGGAATTTCGATAAGTTCTATGGCAGGCAAATTCTCAATGAATTGCTGCCACTTTATGAGTGATCCTGGCTTTATGCACTCATCCCACTCAGTGCCTTCAAGCCAAAGCTCTTGAAGAAGCTTTTTGGCAAGAATCATTATAGGCGAAAGCCATCCCAGCCCAGCAGCTGGGGTGCGTGCTGCCAAGTGCGTGCGGATAAAGCACAAAAAGAAATGCGGGACTATGTGCAGAAGTGGGCGCGCAGAATGTACACAGCAGCTGGGCTGTCGCTGCTGGACTTATGTACAAGCGCAAAGACAAAGTGCACAAGGAGAAGTGCGAGAATATGGCACAAGTGGAAAGCAGAATATGGAAAGCAGCTGGGCAGTTTGCTGCTGATTTTTTGTGCAAAGCACAAAGAAAGAAAACGAGAGAAATTAAAGTTTGTGCGCACACGGAGAGGCGCGAAAATGGGGATTGTCGCTAATTTTTATGCGCGGGGGAAATTATTGCAATATGGAAGTTGTGCATAAAAATTAGCGTGAAAATTGTCTGCAGGGGGAATGTGTAAATAGCAATAGCGGAACTATTTTATACGGGAATTTTGTTCCGGTTGAATATTGTACTTATATACAAGGTGCGTCCCAAAGTAAACAGGACTTTTGCAATAGGGACGTTTCTGGTGGCGCCATCTATGTGTGAGGACATGCGTTGGAAAGGTACATCTTTCATTCACATACTGTCTAAATTTCATGACATTTGGTCTAGTAGACGCCGAAATATCCCGCTCAATGTGACAGTATGTTTTTAACTTTGGTACGAGAATGTCGATCGAACAAAGAGCTAATATTAAGTTCTGTTTTAAACTTGGTAAAACTTTTACCGAAACGTTTAAATTGTTAAAGCAAGTTTATGGTGATGATTGTTTATCCCGTGGCCGTGTTAATGAGTGGTTGAATCGATTCAAGAATGGTCGTGAAGACTTGAATGACGACGAACACGTCGGCCAGTCGAAATTTGTGATTACTGACGATGCCATCAAAACTGTGCGTGATTTTATCAAAATGCAGCCAAAATCATCATTGGAATTGATGGAAATGCAATTGAACATCTCCAAAACATCAATTGATCGCATTTTAACCGAACATTTGGGTCTCCGTAAAGTGTGTTCTCGCTTCATTCCGCACACTTTAACCGACGACCAAAAAGCGCAGAGAATTGAGCACGCAAAAGACATCGTTCGGGAAGCCAGACGTGATCCAAATTTCTTGTTCAACATCGTAACCGGTGACGAAACGTGGTGCTTTCAATATGATCCCGAAACAAAGCGTCAAAGTGCCGAATGGAAGCACCCAGATGAGCCAAATCCGAAAAAAACCCGCCGTGAGAAGTCAAAAATCAAAACTCATCTCATTTGTTTCTACGATTCAAAGGGAATAATTCATCGAGAGTTTGTTCCACCGGGAAAAACAATTAACGCTTTGTTTTATGTTGAAGTTTTGAAGCGTTTGGTGCATCGCATTCGTCGTATTCGGCCAGAATATCGCGAGGAAGGAAGTTGGCGTTTATTGCATGATAATGCACCGGCTCACAGAGCCCTAGTTACGACCGATTATTTGACCAAAAATCGCATTTTTACCATCAATCATTCACCGTATTCGCCTGATATGGCTCCCTGTGACTTCTACTTATTCGGTCAGTTGCATTTGCCGATGAAAGGAAACCGTTATAAGGACGTTGAGGACATCCAAAAGGCTTGTACCAACATTCTGAAGGCGATGCCGGCCGATGACCTAAAACACTCATTCCAAATGCTTTTGGACCGTGCAAAACGTTGTATCGAAGCAGAAGGAGAGTATTTTGAATAAATAAAAAGAATTATACAAAAATAATCATCCGTTTTCTTTATTTTATAAAAGTCCTGTTTACTTTGGGTTGCACCTTGTATATACAATATTCAACGGAGAATTAATTGTTGGGTATATTAATGGGAATATGGGTATTATTGTTATTTGGTCAAATGTAAATTTTTAAAATATAAATGTATATTTGTTAGTGCATGTGTTATTGTATTTTTTTCTAAATAAATTTTTATGGGCTTATCTTGTTGGGCCCAGTGCCCGAGTATGGGGATCTCCTTTATGCTTCGTGGATGTCTGTCCGCTGCTTGTGCGCTGCTATGATGTGCTGCTTGCTGTTGTTGCTGCCCTCTTCGTCCACGCTGTATTCTGCTTTGTGTTATGTTTGTTGAGTGTGTTTGTTGTTGTTCCTCGTTTGGTGGTTGTTCCGCACTGCACTGCACTGTGGTTTTTGTGCTTTTCTGCACTGCACTTGATCACTTGATTTGTGGATTTAGTTTTTTATTATATTTTTTTTTTTTTGAAAAAAGGGGGCCGGGGTTGGCTTTGGGGTTTTTTTTTTTTTTTTGAAAAAAAGGGGGGCCGGGGTTGGCTTTCGTTTCTTTTTTTTTAGTAGGGTGCCCGGCTTTTTTGTGTTTGATTTTTGGTAGGGGGGTCACCGCACTTTCACTGTTCGCTTTGACTTTTTTGTTTTTTACCTCATTTTTTTCCGTTGTTGTATGCTGTTCACTCTTGTGTTTTGTGTAGTTTAGTTTTAATTTGTTACTGTCTTCACTGTTTGTAATTTGTTGTTGTTTGTTGTTCACTTGATTTGTCCACTATGTTGTAATTTGTCACTGTTTTAATGTTTTGTGTCACTGTTGTGTTTGAATGTTTTTTATGTTTCACTTATTTGGGTTTTTTTTTTTTGTTTTAAATTGTCAATTGTCGCGGTTCGCGGTGGCTCGAAGGACCATGAAAATAAGATCTCTTATTGAGCCGTCGTGCAGCCGCCGTGGCTCAGTTGGTTAGTGCGTTGGACCGCGAGTCGCAGGCAGCAACCTCAGGTTCAAATACTGCCTGTAATAACACCTAAAAAAATAACGGGAAAACTCGTTTTCTCTTTCGGTGGCTGTCCTCTCAGCTGGAAATGGCAAACCTCTGAGAGTAAAAATTGCTTATGAAAAAGCTCCCAACCTGCCGTTCGGAACCGGCATTAAACTGTAGGTCCCTTCAACCCGCGTACAAATTCACACGCACAACACGGGTAGTTGCGGGAAGCTAGGCCTTAGTCTCGCGTAAGCGGGCTGTCGTGCCAGTCAATTATTATTAAATTATTATTATTGAGCCGTCGACGGTACGCTTTGAAAATAAAACGCGGGAGTTGTGCGGAATGCGTATGCTTTATTGCGTTGTTAAAACACGAATGACAATGGTAAAACACATTGGACGGCACAAACGGCCGGAGCCGGTGGATCTGGAAAGTGGAACATAAATACAAAGGGGAATTGGAAGGGAGAGGATTGGAGTTGTGCAGGATCCACAGAACACTGGAACGAACACATTTAGCCAGATATAGAATATCAGTTTGTTTGTCTCCCTTATGAAGATTAGTTATTGTTAATACCTCTATTGCACCAAAATTAGATAATGAGCCAGAGCAGCAAAATTACGCGTTTCACTGCGGCGGCACCGGATGATGTTTAACCCTTTACGGCACCATGTGACATATCTGTAATAAACCACTAAAATAGCAATAAATTGCAATGTTAACAAGTAATCTCTGTTGTTGTTCTTTTTTTATCTCTTATATACGGTAGTGCATGTAATATAAAAATACTACATAGAAACCGTTAACCGCAAATCAAAAATATTAAAGTTGCTTATCCCTATGTAAAAATAACAACAACACAAATATAAATTATTGCACTTTTAACTATTACTAAAGCACTGAAAACTAACTATTACATCGAATCTGTAATACAAATTTAAGAGGGGAAGGTGGCTAAAAAACTTGGCTTATAAATTCTAATTTTATGGAGCAATTTTAATTTCACTAAATTGCGTTTAATTTCCAACTATTCAACGCTCCCTCACATATAATTGTGCTGCATGCAAACACAAAAGCAAATACCAACTGAAAGCAATAATAACAACAACGGCGGCAGCAGTCGCAGAAGAGGCAATGGCAAGAAAGAATAATAACAAAAACAGCCCGTGATAATCGCTTTGAAAATATGCATCCAGGCATTCAGGTAAGGACGACTGAACGAACGGGCGGGGCATGCAGCGCGGCCAACTTGCCGGCGTAACTAACAACGTCAGCGCAATTCTAATCTGCACGTAGGCATTTACGCTCAGCGCCGCCCGGCAAGGAAACGGAAGTGGCGACGGCAGCGGCAGGTACTGTGGCGCTGGCGTTGGCAGTTAGTGCGCAGTTGTTAGCAGCAGCGACTGCGGCACCCTGTGTCGGCCGCGTGCCACAATCAGTTTTCAATTAAATTGCGCTTTTTTCTTGCCTCTCGGACGGCGGCAGAGGCGGAAAGCGCAGTAGCGGCAGCACAAAAGGCAAAAATAATAATCGAAGCAAATAGAAGGCGGCGGCCAAACGCGCTGCAGTGACAAATGTGCGGAGGAAGCAGCTTTGCCGCGGGGGCGGTGCGACGGGCGATGGCAGCCGGGGTGATATTTTCGCAAGAACAATGGCGAATAGTTTTTCCGTTGTGCTGCAACGAAATACCGGGTAATGGGGGAAGCAAAGGCAAAGCAAAGCGTTGAAAAATAGTTAGATGGACTGCAGCGCGAAAATGAATCTGCTGAAGGAAAGCTATTTTAATGGACTTAATATATGTTGATGACTTGATGGAACGCGAGATGCAAATGAGCAAAACCCGCAAGAACAACAACCACAACAAAACAATATTGTACATCGAAAGCCAATAAATAACAATTATGCGCAGTCAACATTGCAGCAAAGAAGCATTTGTGTGCGTGTATTTGTGCGTCGACCAGAGCGTTTAAAACTAAGTGGAATGTGTGCAAAGTTCACTGAAGATAATCCAACTGTGTGTGAAAAAAACACCTTTGTAGTATTCGACATAACGAATTTTGTACTTTGTCCTGATGGCAGAGGTGCTGAAGCTGTTGCTGTTTTTTTTTACTTTTGGGAAAAAGGAATAGTTAGGTATTTTAAGCGATGGACCCCTATTTGACTGGTTAGAGTTTGATTTTCACAACATACTAAATCGTAACTCATTTTTGACCACATTAGTAGTTGATATTTAATGCAGAATCCGTCAGATGTTGATTTTCGAAAACTGAAAAACATGCGTTGAATTATTTCTCATTCGAATTGCTTTCATTAAGTTTCCATTTAGTTAATTGGCTCGTTTAATGATGTTCTCCATACTAACTCTTAACGCATTCTTAACCGCGTCAGATTTTGATTTTCCAAATAGGAATGTAATGGAATGGAATAGTTTCAGCAAGTTTAAGCAATTTGCCATTTTTCTCCCTTTAGATTTGACGTAAAAAATTTTCTTCAGAATGGTATTACGTTTTCTAATACGAACCGACCCAGCAATGATGAATTAAATAGTGATTGAATCAGGACAAACTATATAATTATATGTGAATATATATGTACCTATGTGTACCTGTTAGTGGCGCACACATAATTTTGGGGAGGTTTGCATACAACTTTTGAGCCCAATACCATTTGAAACCTTAGCTGGTACCAACAATGTACAATGCCCAATGAGTGACGACTGTTAATGCTCAGCGGTTCGTGCACTGGATCAGCCAGGCTGTCTGGTTGGGGACTTTACTCTAAACAGGCAGCAAAGCTCTTCTGAGAGTGAAGAGGCTCACTTACTAACTGTGAAATCTTATTGCTATAAGAAGGCAACGCCACAGGCAACTCATCATAAGAAACTCTGACAAGAAATATACTAACGAACTGAACTGAACTTGTTTTTGTTTCACTAATATCTAATATCATGAGATAAGATATCATAGATAAGATATGGGCTAGAACACATTTTCTCACATTTTTTTAAGATAATATTTGCTGACTGGGTTGGTCTGGCGCTGATCAATAGCTCCTAAGACAGCAAGCGTAAAGAATTGACACGGCCGTGACTCTGCTGTTCTCGTTGTGGTTGTTATTGTAATCGTGTTGTTGCAAGGTCTGCTGCCTTTGTAGACGGTCGAGTTTTATTTGAATGTCGGTACAGCTGGTGCCTCAATTTAAATTGATTTCAAATCCAATGCAAAAGACTCAGACACAACAATTCTCTCTTCATGTTTCGAACAAACGGATAATTATATTCGATCAACGGACCGACGACCCCCCGCCTGATACAAGGACCACAATTAGTTTATTTTAATAGCTTATTTATTTATTCGTCTACCGGGCATAGCCTTCATAGGCTAAAAGTAACAACTTAAATCTAATAACAAATTTCTCAAAGTTGTTACTTAAAAAGCTCTCGACTTAAGTCAAAATCGACATTATTGCAAATAGTGTTACACAAAGATGTATATTTGTGAATCAGTTCATTCTCACCATAAAAGCGTCAATAGCTCTGGCGAGTCTATCTTGCTACAGAGAGATTGCTTCTGTTTACAAATGATGAATTACACAACACAACAAAAAACACTTTTTTTCTGTTGCATGGAGTTCTTACAAATTTGGGTGCGCTGATTTCGAATCTATCCTCCGATTTTTTTGTAGCAGCTCTAGTTAGTGAGATATAGGTACCATGTCATTTTTTCAGTTTTTCCTCTACTTTTTCCATATTTTTGATCGTAATTTCTAAACCAAAAAACCAATTGACATGATTTTCACCTTATCGCATTAACAACACCGCACGGCTTCTTTTCCGATGCAACTTATTTTTATAAGTTTTAAAATATGGAATTTTAAGGCGTTTTCTTTGATGGTCAAAAACATACACAATTTTCGTAAATCAATTAACGAGTTAGGTGTATAATGAAAGCCGACACATCAAACATTACAACACAGCCAAATTATTTGGCGGAATACACATTCGCATCGAAATACAGTATAATCTCGATAATCCGGACAATTAAAAACCAAACACTGGGGGCCGGATTACAGAGTCTACAATAGAAATTGAGTGTCCGGATTACAGAGTCTACAATAGAAATTGAGTGTCCGGATTACCGCGTTGTCCGTATTAGCGAGTGTCCGAATTATCGAGATTATACTGTAATACATTATATACTGTAATACATACCAAAAATGTACCATAGTCATTTTCATAATTTTTCATACATTTTCCTTAAACAAAAAAAATTAAAACCTTTGCATATTTTGAGGCACCTAATTATTTAAGAAAAAAGTATGAAAAATTATGAAAATGGCTATGGTACATTTTTGCTATTATTTCGATGCGAATGTGCATTCCGCCAAATAATTTGGCTGTGTTGTATTGCTTGATGTTTCGTCTTAAGATATTCATATACTTCGTAACTTGATTTATGAAACATCTGCACAATTTTCGCCATCAGAAAAAACGCCTTGAAATTCAATATTTTCCGCGATACCCAATTTAAAATGAACTCTCTTAAGAAACATTTCATTAACTTGCGAAAATGAAGACTTATTGTTGCATCAATTTCGGACAAGTTTGCCGAAACTGTGAATTTCCGATTTCATAGTTTTAGCCAAATCGCATTGGCGCGTGCGCTCCGGTGGCAAGCGCAAGTTTTGCCAATTTGCATGCGATATTTTTAGGCGGAAATCTCGTTAACACGTCTGCCACACACACGCGCAAATATAAGAATTCGGACAGATTCATTAATTTGCATGGCAAAACCAAAACGGAAAATTAAATTGTTTTGGCAACGCATTTTTGAATTACGCCTACGTGCGCGCAGCGAAGCCCGAGCGCGAGTTTTTCCGTGCGCAAATGCGCTTGCGGTGACCACTCGGCTCCATCTCCTGCGGTCGGGACAGGACAGGATAGGACAGGACAGGATAGAGCAACAAAACGGCTGTCAAGTGACACAATTGCTGTCATTGCTACATTGTGTCGGGCCATTACAATGCGACGCATCTGCTGCAGCAGCCAGTGGCCGCCAGCAGCAGCAGCAACTCGAGCAGCAACAACCACAGCGGCAGCAGCAACTACAATAAGTGGCATTGGGCGTGGCTGGCGGTAGTTGCTGCAGCGACACATTTCAATTAAATTTATGTAAATTTTGATTGATGTTCATGACATTTGCGCTGACAACATTTGTTGTCGTCGTCGTCGTCATCACAGCGCCACACACAGTTCATAGCATAAAAAGTGAAATTTTTTAATTACATTCGGCCGGCGATGTGATGATGTTATTAGTTGTGCTGCCGACCGACGGCTGTTGCCTGAAATAAAGCAAAGTAAATGTATTGCGGTCGTGTTAATGATGTGATTTGTGCGCTGTAAAATATTTAAGACGTCGCACAGTGCTCCGAAGTGGGACAAAACTAGAAAAATTGTATGTCACCGATTTCAAAGAAATTGGTGTCATTTGAAAGATAATACTTTCATTAAGCAAGATCTCAAACTATTCGGGTAAATTTAAATCGGGTAAATTTTGAGAGAGTTATAGCATTTACAAGTTGATCAAAATCAAGAAATATGGTTTTGTGATAAAATGCAGTTTTGAGCGTCAACAATTGAAAAAGTAACCAAAACACTATGTTCGCTTCAATCGAAGAAAATGTTGCTGCTGTGCACTTATACGAGTCCAAAAAATCATTTCATGAGCTATTTTGAAAAAAAGTTTAATAAAAACGGGGTTGTACGTTATTTAAACAAAACATTTTTTTTTATTTAAAACTATAAAAACGATATATTTTTGTGGATCGAAAATGTCGAATTGCGCATTATTACACCAATTTTTACGTAATCATCTAGAATGGACTTTCTTCTTTTGGATCTTGAAAAAAATTCTGCGACTTTTTGCGATCTTGGAAAATAATAGAATTTTTTTAAACTACTCTAACTAAAAAAATTGGATTTTGAAAACCTAAATTGAGGTGCCCACCGGTACATTCACTTCGGTACGGAACTTGTAACGCCCAGAAAGTAATGTAACTGGAAAGTAGCACAGGCGCTATTAAAAATGGGCATGGTGCACCCACTAAAGGCATAGTTGCCATACGGAAGTCTTTCATAAAATATGAAAACTTCTATATTAATAAAGCCAATGTCACAATTTATGAATGTTCTATATAAAAATGGGGTTGGCTTACCCGTTTAACCCGTTTAGAGCCATATTATCCTAGTTTATTCCATTGTTAAGAAATTGTTTGCTAAAATTTGATTTAATGCTCATATTTTTTGAGAATATGGGAAAAAGTTAAGGAAGGCAATTTTGTTAAAATTACCTTTCATTATTTACACTTGTTTGCAATAAAGAAGAAAACTATGGGAGAAAACTAAAATAAAATAAAAACTAAAATGTAAAATAGTTTTATTTCAATTGAACTGTTTGTGTGGGGTTAAAAACATCATTCTTGATGAGAGTGAAACTGAATAAACTGAACGGTTTGAAAATTACAGTTATTTTCTTTCATCCTGGAAATTTTATCATAGCATTGCATCTTCATAGCTGTGTCATCTCTATGTTAAGCTCGACGGAAATAAGACCAAAAATGGTTTCTTTCAAGCAACTTCATCACCTTCTTTCCACCCTTTGAAGGTCGAATTTTGAAAATCGCTGAAATACGTATTTCGTTATTTTTGTTTAAGTATATCCATACAAAATTTAAAACAATCTGACCAAAAAATAATGTCCGTCTATATAAGCTTCACCACCCCGTTTTCGGCCTTTCAAGGTCGAATTTTTTAAAATCGCTCCTTTTTAAAGGTTGACTTTTTAAAATACAACTATTGACCAAATTGCATCATTATAGCTCCAGCGGTTTGGGCTCGGTGGTGATGGCATACTTGGTTATATATATTCGATTACATTATATGTATGATATATATTAATATACATTCGATACTATATATTTTTTTTAAAACAAACATCATTTTTTGAGTCAGTAGCCCCAAATAATTCAGATTACAAATTTTCAGCGAATTTCGAGTACTCCTATATTACTATTTTTGTCCCGATTTTGTATGTAGTCGGAGCACTGTGCGTCGTCGCTTTTCACCCAGAGCGGTGCAATTTTGAGTGCCGTTTTAGTCAAACCGAAAATGCTGTAAGAAGTGAAAATGAACTCATTAACTCAGCCGTTTATAAAATCTGTGATTCCTTGAACAAGGCGGCGCAGGTATGGAAAACTTCATGCAAACACGCGGAGGATCACCAAGGTGAATTGATTTAGCAAAGTCCGTCTATTCGTTCGTCGGTTTTTGCTGTGGATTACACGCTGTCTTAACCCCTTTATGGACCATAATTTCCCATTTTACTCCTGCATGAAAATGTTTGACGTTTTGAAGCGGAAAAATATAAAGTAGGTGGATAACACAATGGACTACTTTTAGGCACTGTTGTTATTTTAAGAAAACTATAAGGTTTTTAAAACTATTCACAAAAATCTAACAGTTCAACAGCATTTGCTTTCGGGAAATAGTTTTATAACAAAAAGATTTATTATTGAATTAAATCAATGAAATTTTCTGTTAACCGTTTAAAAGATCAGAGCACGGGACTTAAGCATAGTCAGCCTAGCCAAATCGACTGAAACACTCGCACTTGTTTCGTTCTAAGTCGTAATATCTCCTTCGAAGAGATAATCTCCCTAATCGAATTCTTAATATTAGCAGAGCATATTCCACAGTATTTTTCCCGTTTGTGTTTGCACCTCAATCGCATTAATGCCAAGAAAACCGAGAATTGTGTCGCCTGTTCACGTTTTGTTCTGACGAAATACAGGTATGCAAACACAGTCATACATGTGTATGTTTTTATGTATGAAATATACATAACACACGAAATATTCAGATATTTGGCCATGCAAAAATTCCATTTCAATTAAATGCAGTGCAGCCGTCTTTTCACTCTTTTTTCCGTTCCGCTTTTTGCTGGCAATTGTTGTCGGGATGGCATCGTCGAACACACACAATCGCGCACGTGTGTGTGTGCGCGCTCACTAATTGCACGTGCACATGAACATAAGTGAATGTGTTGTGCGAGTGTGTGCTGAGTGTATTTCCGCTCTGCGGGTTTCGCTTTCCGCCGAAAAAATATCCCTGTGTGCAAACGGTCACACATGCATGCTCGTACATTCATATGTATGTATGTTGTGCATGTATGCACGAATGATGAAACATGTCCGGCGTCTACACAAATTCGTAAATTCTCGCTGCCATTGTTCAGGTGTTTGCTTTAAGCTGCAATTCCATTTCCCCCCGTACGCCAACGTGCTTGTTTTCATTCGCTTGGATTTTGTTTATATGCCAAAGTTTTCGGTGGAAAGTATTTTGATTTAGTGCGGCAAAAGCCACTTTTAAAAATACGACCTGTTGGTCAAACTGTGCACTGCACTAAAAATCTAATTTATGTATGTATGGAGATAGCGCAGAGCAATAGGAAATTCTCTCTATATTAGTTTCTCAAGAATTTTAATTACAGCATTTCTGTAGTGGAAATAACAACGTTAGGTACTTTACACTTTTACCTGTGTGTGAGTGAAGTATTCAACAAAAACAAAAATGCAATTACTAGTGCATCGTTCCTTGATGTACGTTCCATTAGATCGGTGGAAAGAATCAGTTGATGAGCACAAATTTATGTAGTATAAGGTGCAAAGTGGTTGCTGGATATTTATGATCAGTATTGGACCGATTCGATAAAGAATTGCATCCTTTGAAGTCGTTGCAATGGATCTTAATCGTCTACGTTTTAACGAAGATGATCCCTGCATTTTCACAAGTCTTTTGACTAGTGTCCGACCGAATATTCGGTTTCGGTTTCGGTTTCGGCCCAAATAAGTGGTTTCGGTTTCGGTTTCAGTTTCGGCCAAAAAATGGCCGAATAGCCGAAACCGAAACTTTCTAGAATATTTTTTACATTTTATTGTGTAGCAGATATATAGTAAAAGGAGGAGTAATTTAGATGCCAGCAATGTAAACAAACTTCTTTTTTTTAGCATATAATATTAAATTATTTAATTTTGAATATTATCGAGTAAGGTACGAAAGGGTGATTTCTTCTTGTTTACGTTTTTAAAAAATGAATAAATTGTTTTTATTAATAAGTATTTATTTATTTATGCTATGTTTGTTTGTTTGTTCTTTATTTACTTAATATAAAATTCGTTTGTTGAAAAAAGTGCTTGATATGGTGATTTTAATTTCAACTAGAAAGTTTCGGTTTCGGTTTCGGCCGAATATTAAAAAAAAACCGAATATTCGGTTTCGGTTTCGGTTTCGGCCCAAAAAAGTGGTTTCGGTCGGACACTACTTTTGACATAACACTTCTCGGTGACAGTCAATAAGTCAGAAATCCTTTACACAATAGTTTGTAAATTATGCAAGAACAAAAAATCAGAAATATGATTTCAGCTGCTCTGTGAGTGCCTTTCAGAGAAATAAGCCGAAACTGATTTGACCAAATGAAGCTGATAACTCAGTGCTAGTATCGGAGTTTTTAAATCCATACAGTGCCAAGATATGTTGGCTTGAAAGATTAACCTTTAATAAAAAATGGAGTTTCACATTATCCATGTTGAATCGTATAAGAATATCCACTTCACAGATGGACAAGCAAACAGGCGAACAAACCTTGACAAACAAACAAGAATACATTCGCTGTCCAATGTTAAAATTAGGCCGGTCTTCCCACAATCTATTATGGACAGTGGATTGAAAGCGTTTTTATGACGTTGGATTGGAGCATGAACGTAAAACTTTGCGCGATCGCAGCTTATAATTCCACCACAAAATCTGCAGAATTTGATAACATTTTTAAAGAACGAATTCAAACATTAAATGTCCACAATGCTAAACAAATATGTACATCATTAGGATGCATTAGTATGCAACCGAAAGTAGGAACGACATCAGCAACAACAGTAACAATATGTATGTATGCCGAAAATTGCACGTTGCAAGCAGGAAAAATTGCATTGCTTCTGCCATGGCCAAGTCATTACGGAAGAGAGTGGCACGGTGTGGCGGGATGGCGTCAGACTGCGCAGGGCACGGCATGGCATCATGTGTGCCGACTGGGCATTACAGCAGCAAATCAGCTTATTTTGTGGGTATGCTGATGAAATTTAGCAGAAAATGCAAGCAACAGAATGGCAACAATAGCCGCAGTGGTCGCATCGGATCAAAATAGCACAAACTGAAACGACTAATGAACGGGCAACAAGCGAATGAAACATGCCGAGTGTGGCCAATTCCAACGAAATGGAGCAGCAACGAGCAAACTTTGAACTACGCGTATACGGCGACAAATAAGTATGCAGGTATGCATGTATTTTTATATGTTTTTTTTTTTTTTTTTTTTTTTTTTTTTTTTTTATAGAGATGAAAAGCATCAAAAGCCAACTCCCCGTCAGTGTGTGACTTTAACACACTAAAAACATCTCTCTCGTGTCCGTATTTCCCCCCCGGTACTACCGTCAGGTATTTCGTCGGGAGGCGGATTGAGCAATTTGCTCGAAGCGTCTATGTCACTATCGTCAGTTGTCCTTGTCGTAAGTACGTCGGGGTTTCGTTACTGTTCTCTGTACGTGTTTTGTGTCTACTTACGCGGCAGCTTGTTCGCGTTCGTGAGTCCGTCGTTGTTGCTCGCTCCTACGTAGCTGCTGTAAAATGTGTGCGGACATCGTGCACACTGCCTTCCAGGCATCTGTGGAACTTATCATACGCAGCACAAGTTCCTCCGGCCCGACGTTGGGACCCAAAGCCTCGCGCATTCTGCTCCTCTGCTGGTCAAATCGCGGGCAGCTGAAGAGGGCGTGCTCCGCATCCTCCTGCGTGCCTGGGCCGCAGTGCTCGCAGTAGGGGTCGGCTTCGTGCCCAAATCTGTGCAGGTACGCTTTAAAGCACCCGTGGCCGCTGAGGATTTGGGTCAAGTAGAAATCTACCTCGCCGTGTGCCCTACCTAGCCATGTGGTCAGGTTGGGGATAAGGCGGTACGTCCACCTTCCGTTTGGTGCGCTGTCCCACCTTGCTTGCCATTGGGCTACGCATTGTTGCCACGTTTCGCGCTTAAGCATGTCGATATCAGTTTCTGGGTGCGAGCGCCTTGTCGTCAACACTTTCACTTGCTCGTGAGCAGCCAGGTCAAGTGGAAGAAGTCCAGCTATCACCAGTGCCGCGTCTTCCGACACTGTTCTGTACGCTGAGCATACCCTGAGCGCGCATCGACGATACGTCGACTTCATGCCGCGTACGTACGTGTCGCATTTGAAGGCGTCCATCCATATTGGAGCTGCGTACAATAGAATTGACTTAACCACGCCGATGAGCAGCTTTCTGCAGTGCTGGCGCGGCCCGCTTGTGTTTGCCATTATTCTGGCCAACGCTGTGGTTGTCATTGCAGCTTTGTTATTGACATAATCAGTGTGGTCGCGGAAGCACAGGCGGTGGTCAATTAGTACGCCGAGGTACTTCACGTTTGGCTTGGATACTATCACGCTGTCTCCAACCCGGATCGACACTTGCTCGACCACTTTGCGACTGCTGATGAGGACGGCTTCTGTCTTATGTGCTGCCAGAGTCAGCGACTTGGCGCGCAGCCAATCTTGCACTGCGGATGCCGCGTTCTCTGCAGAAAGGACGATGGACGCGAGCGTTTTCGCAACTACAACAACAGAAATGTCGTCGGCAAAGCCCACAATTGTTGTACCCTTCGGGACGGGCAAGCGCAATATGCCGTCGTACATAATGTTCCACAACAGGGGGCCTAGTACGGACCCTTGTGGAACCCCTGCTGTGACCTTGCGGCGCACAATGCCTTGATCGCTACTGTAGCAGAGAGTAAATTTATATGTGTGTGTGTGTGTGTGTGCAGCTAATAAGGTTACGTACTAACAGTCTGGCCAGCAACAAATATTTCTGTGCAATTGTATCGGTTGTAATCAGCTTTATTTCGAGTTGGCTTAAGTTTTACGAAGATCTGCAAATCGTGACCTAAATAATTTATGCAGCCTACAGTATAATTAATTACCCGCACACTCCACATTCCCCTGCCGGCGTAGGTTTGCAAGGACGAGCAGTTTGAGTATGAACGTCCTTGGTTACTAGTGTTTTATCTTAGGGGTCAAAACCTATATAAATATTTTCCATGCTTCGGATCCAGCTTCAGAAAATTCTATCCGCATTTTGGTGTTGGCAAATCGTATGCAGAGGAAAAGTTTCGACCTCATCCTCCAAAGCGACGCCCGTACCTGCAGTAACCATCGTGTCCAGTCGGCAATTGAGTGAGTTGGTAATTTATTTCGCCGTCAGTCCTTTCCCTGCTCACTTCCTAAGGCACGGAGTGAGAGTGTGGGCCTTTTCTAGGCATAATGTGTCCCGACATTGCTGCCACTTAGCCACTAATGCGGCCTGTCCGCCGCCCTAGTCAACAATTGTTTGCTGTCCTTCATGTGGCACAATCGTTGAACCTCTTCGGCAAGGATGTAGATATTTATTATGGGTTTTGAATCCACGGCGCCCGGCTTGTAGTCCAAAGCACAATCAGTTTTTTCTAGAATTTACATACAAAAAAAAAGTAGGTGAGGAAGTGGGTAAGATTTTCTCATTCGTCTTCTCTGGACGAAACAAAACCAAATATTGTATTTTTTTTACAACGTGCACAGTAGTAGTGGAGTAGTGACACTGAATAAAAAATATATACCTACACATTATTATTGTGTCTCGCATATGTCCTGTGCGTTTGGTTTTCTCCCACCGGTCATAGGAAACTTTTTTTATTGGGCGCTCATCACTTTTCGGTTTTTTGCCGCTGCTTAACAAAATCAATTAACAAACGCTTAAGTGAGATCACCATTATCCCTCTAATTTAATTCAGTTTTAATTATGGAAATTTTCGGCGTTGTCGTCGTCGAAATCCTCACAGGATTTTAAGTTTGACATTCACGTAATCCGCCGCGCTTAGAGACCGTTTGGCGCGTGCGGGTACGAATGCGAATGCTGCCCTCTGCCGCGCCCACTGTCCGCATTCGTTGCAAGAGGGAGGCGGCAGATAGCAGCGCAATTGCCATCAAAGGCGACCAAACGACGCACTACAACAAAACGCCGCCATAGAACTGCCCGATCGTGATAGGGCGAGCGTCCGAAGGAAGTCGAGTTGAGTACATTTGCAGCTGGCCGCGATATTAAAATTACTTTTTGACAATATTTCGCACTCGCTCGCCCCACCTGCCACCAATATTCAGCCAGCGGCGGCTATTCTTTGAGAACTGCCAGAACAATAACCGAAATTTTGGCAACAACTGGACGGCAATATGCCATCAGAATTAAAACGGGCTAGAAAAAGTTTTAAGCCCAAACACACACCAACACAAACAACAGAGACGCAAGTTGAGTCTGAGTGGGGTCGGGCGCCAAACTCGTCGCTGCATGCAACAGCGAAGCCGAAGAACAAATAAAAAGTGAACGCACGTAAGTGAAACGACAAATGGAAATAATAAAATTTTATTTACACACTTTTTGCAACACTCCTAATCCCAAATCGATTTGTATCTGCTGCAAGTAACAGCGGCAGCAACAAAACACTGAACCGCCTCCATAAAGCTGCCAAAGTGCCGCAGCCAAAGTGTCTTCAAAGTAAATAAATGAAAATATTCAACAATTATTGCAGCTTTTTTCGCTTCTGTTCTTTTATTATTATTTTCATCTCTTCCTCTCTCCCCCCCAATTCAGTTTCCTGCCCCGGCGGCCTCGGACCCTTTGTCTTTCAGCATATCTTTCTTTATTGGTGTTGGTTTGTTAGTATTGTTGTAACTGCCGCTGTGCATTAGCCGCAGCGCAACAGCAGCAACAATGACGAGTGTAGCAAAATAAAGCAAGCAACAGCAGCAGCAACAACAACAATCACAACAAGCAATCAATAAAAGAGCATTACATAATTTCAACTGCCAATAAAAAAGAAAATCGCCAAAACCATCAGAAAGTTTCGCAAACACTTCAAGTTTTGTTCATTTCACTTAAGCAACGAATTCACCATACGGACAGACCGAAGCCACATGGCAAACACACAACAAAAGCGGACTGCAGAACGCACAGCTGGAGATGTCACGGCGCACTCAGCTCGGTCATGCGGCACGAAATCTCGGGATTTCGGAAATTTTATGCGTATGAAAATCGGTTCCAAAGAGTTTTTATTACGCTGAGCAAAAACCAAGACTTCACGATGCTGCCTGACGTTGTTTGAGCTTACTGACCCTAATGCAGTTTGTCTCACGTTTTCGAATATGCTTGACGAGCTTAACCTTTTCCGAAAATTTGTACGATATATTGTTCAATTTTTTCGAAGATTTTTTATTTGACAGCGAACGCATTTTTTATGGAACAGCTTTTTAATTTTCATTAAGTAGGCTGTGTTGTATCATTCTGTTTAAAAACATAAATCATAATAGCCGTGGCTACACGGTATGAGTGAGTGCAAGAATTTGAAAAACGAACAAGTGACTGTGCTTCTGCGGAGGAATTTTTAAAAATGTAATACTTTTTGGTAGCAAAAAGCTAAACAATTTCAAAGTTTGAATCTCAGTTGATTTATGAAACTTACTAAATTAAAAATTTTTTGCGTCTAAATATTTTTTCCGAGTCTTTAAAAAAATGGTACGATATATCGTACAAATGACCACAAGGCTTTGTACGATATATCGTACAAATGGAAAGCAAAGGTTGCAAGTTATGTTTACATTTTTTGTAAGTTATGGGTTTGGTAATAGAATTTTCGCGTTTGCATACCTGCCACGCCCATCTGTAAGCCATGTGGGTAATAAAAATCGACTATTCGGCAATTTTAGATTAAAAATAAGAATTACTAGACGATTCTGAGTTTTGCGTACTTGCCACTCCCACTACGTTAATAAGAATCGGCTATATTCACTATCTTTCTGTAAAACTGTATGAATTTTAATTGATTCTGTGTTTTATTGAAAGGGAAAAGGGCTTTGCAACAACAACAATGGTTATATAAGGCCGAATTAATGTTAATCAATTGTTTATATATATAATTTATATAAGTTTCGATCCAAATGAAATCATGTTTTGATTTTTTGTTGTTATAATTATATGTTTTCTATCAAAAAATCAATGAATTGTTCATAAAACTTAAAAAAACGAAACCAAAATTTCATGCATTTTTACTCCTTTGCGGACCATTGTACGATATATCGTACAAAATTGATTCAGCTGTAATTCTCAACCAAAATGATTTTTTAAATATTTTTTTGTATTATATTGCTAAAATGTTCAATGAGAGTCAATATTTTGAAGGACCGGAAATTGACCGGAAAGGGTTAAATGACTTATGAATGTTGATCGAGAGAAAACAATATCATCTCTACTATCTTGAAAGCTTAGTCGGTATTAGCCTTTCTCCATTGTGGCTGCTGTCAATTCTCCAAAATTCCATCTATACTTCCATCGGAAGATTCAGGTTGAAGTAGGCTTATTTCATCTGAGATCGTTTCTACATACACTTCGTACATTGTATTGAAAGTATTCAAAAATACGTCTTTAGTTAGCTTTGCTTCCACAATATTTCTCATCCCTTTCCACCTTACTTTCACACTTTCACTTTTCCCTTTGAAGATAATTTAGTTATTGTTAGCGACTGTAAGGTTATTGTTTCCATAAACTGAAACTTTTGAACTGAAGACCTGGCAAAGTGAACCATTTTCTTCCCAACCCGGTATCGAATATCAGCCTGCTTCAGTTGTTATCTGACGTTTGTTACAGTTTTCATTCATTCTGCTTATAAGAATGAATGAAAAGTTTAAATCTTGTTGAACTTACAGTTTATAAACTTCTAAAAAATTCCAGACATGTCTGCGATCCAAAACGGGATTGCCAAAAAGATTCCGATTTCACATTCCTACACAATTGCAATTAAATTCAAAGCCAGGCAACAATGTGTTCAGCTCGTCTTTGCATGTAACAATAAATCGAAATCGATGTTAATAAAAGGAATATAAATCGCAAATTCTAATAAATAGTCTTTCAAAATAAATGCCTTTTAATACCAGACAATTCCCGAACTTAAAATTCAAACATGTTTTTAATCTTACTGGTGACTCAACTGTCGCCAATCGTTACTATATGACAGAATTAAAAACATGCACTTGTATGTATGTAAGATTGAAATCCAATTATGGGGCGTTGGTATTGTGCTCCTACTATGGGCTCACTGCCCTTACAATGTTAAATGTTCGATATCGGTAAAGCGTGAGGTGGTTGATTCTAACCTGTAATGACCCCGGCATTGCCATATTCTTAGATTAGATTAGATTCGCTATGAGAGTCGAGCAACAGCTGCCCGAGACACTGCGTCCAATAACGACTATTATGTCGTATCCCTTATTACTTACTAAAGAACTTCATCTCTCCCGATTCTGTCCAGGAACTCCTTGATTTTTCCCAGATCGATTTCAGACAGCTCTTTCGTCTGAATCAGTTCCCTTCCCAAGAAACGCTTTCTTGCAGGTAAAAGGGCGGAACAATCAGTTATAATTTGCACGGATGTTTTTTCGTCTTCCATGTTTCTTCGTCGACCTTTATGCATATTGAGCAGACAATGCCCGCTCAGGATCCCAGGATCATGAACTTTAGCTCCCTTCTTTTTCCATTATCAGACTGCAGCGCAAGTATACTTACTTTACATATAATCCGTTTGCAGTTGTGTGTCTGTTGTGTTACCACTAAAAAGAGTACACTGTAATTATAGATCCACCTTCCCGGATTCTCAGCTGAATCGAGCAATGCATCCGATCTTGATCACTTGGCAGATAGGTGCGTCTGGTCAGGTCAAGAAAGTCACCCTTAAAATACACTTGTTTCCTTATCTATCGATCTAAATCTATCGAGCTAAAGCAATAGTCGTTGAATGGTTGATTAGCACTAGAAAGAGCATTGCGGTCATCTTTCATTTTTAAATGTCTGTATTTACTTTACTATTTCTATTAACTTTTACTTTGGTGACTTTTTCTTTTTATCGTGGAAAATGTTATATTTTGTTAAAATTTTTTTTTGTGCAAAATTAGTACACATCAACACAAGTACACATCGGACGTTTCGAGATATTAACGGATATGATAAGAAGTCTTTGTAGGTATGGAAAACTTGCGGTCTTTCTAGTGTTAAGTCGGGGCATTCCCAATCACAAAAGATTTGTCTTTTTGTTGGCATTGAGGACAGACAAGGCACTAAATTTCAAGTTCCACTAATGTTGAAAAAATTAACGTAGTTTTTAATAATGTTACGCGATACGTATATGGGGTCTAAAAGTATGATCATATCTTGCTGTGGAGAAACAAAGTTCTTAGTAGTTCGCATTATGAACTACCTAGCGAGAAACTGTACTACTGTGTGCAGAAAATAAGGTGACATTGTATTTATTTTGAAAATTCTTTATTTATTCTTCCAAATCAATTTCATCCCCTTCAAAGTAATCCACTCCCGATGCAATGCACTTATGCCAACGGATTTTCCAATCTTCGAAACACTGATTGTAGTCACTTTCCGGGATGGCCTTCAGTTCCGTCTTCGCTGCGGCTTGAATCTCCTCTATCGTATCAAAACGGTGTCCCCGGAGCGGTCTTTTGAGCTTGCTGAACAGCCAGAAGTCGCACGGCGCCAGATCAGGTGAATACGGTGGTTGCGGAACGATATGGGTTGAGTTTTTGGCGAAATCATCAGGAATTACGAGTGCAGTATGGGATGGTGCATTATCGTGGTGTAAAAACCAAGAATTGTCTTTCCACAATTCCGGCCTTTTTAGGCGGAAAGCGTTACGCAAACGACGCATAACGTTCATATAATATTCCTTGTTGGCTGTTTGGCCCGGCGGAAGGAATTCATAATGCACAACACCATGATAATCGAAGAATCAAATGTCACCTTATTTTTTGACACAGTAGTATATTTCTATATTAGTTTCATGGAAAACTCCACGTTAACTAGAGGCATCACAGCCTGATTGTACCAAGACATACTTTGTTAGCTACATCTCGACTATTCTTCGTTAACGCCGTGAGACTGTGGACCATTTCAAAGAACTGAGGCAAATTATGTGGCAAATAATTTCAGATTACATTGTGACTTTTCATTCTCTTCTTTTCTTCTTTGCTCTTCCTAACTTCTATACTTCCTACTTTCGATAACCCTGTATTAGTTTTAAGTTAAATATTTGTATTTATACTGTAAGCATATCGATGTTACCAACATTTATTTTGATCTGTTTATCTCCTTATAAAAGATCTATGATCTTTAGCTGTACAAATAATTCAATAAATAAATAAATAAAATAAATAAATAAAATAAATATCAAAGGAGTAAAAGGACATCGGATCATAACATACAAAACTGAGTATGCCAGGTTACTATTAATGGTTTCCACTTGCACCATAATCATCTAATAATCATCTAATACCTAGCGTGGTCACATATATCAACTTTTCATTACCACTAATCAATGATATTTAGTAGAAATATACATTTTTTAAGCACCAATATTTAATGGCAATTTTTCAAATCCACTGTCACTAGGCTTGTTGTTGAAAGTCTATTGCACTTCCACTAAAATAACTCGTAGTGATAGTGGGTACTTTGATTTATTTCACTAAATAAGTAGTTCATAATACCAACCAGCTCTACTACCATCAACGTTAGTGGTAGTTTAGAGCGTAGAGCACTCAACAGTTAGTGCACTGACGACGGTTTTTTTGTACTTCTCCATGCTACGAGTATTTATTTAAATAGTTAACATGGCTTAACTTAAACTTACCCGACACAATTAGCTAAAGTCTTCAAATACGATTTTGTTTGGGCTTTTTAAGTGTCTTTTATTGATTGTACTTGTATTAAACAAAAACATATATAAAACCTAATGAAGAAATGCACTTTGCCATGTTTATTTCAACATTCGGCTCTTACGATGCAAATTGTACCCATTAAAACTATTCAATTTGTGCCACAGCAAGTCAACCATCGGACACACAGCTACAGCATCTTTATGATGTCTTCAATTCGCACCCGCCTATCGCGACCAGCTACTATGGACACTTGATCCCTCCCAGCCCCCAACACAGCCAACACAATAGAGTCAACCGCAGCCCGCAAGCAACACGCAAATTCGCGGACGGACGAGCGACTCGCGAGCGCAACGAGCACTTAATTAGATTCAAACCAAATGACGAGCCGCCTTTGTTTGAGCCGGTGAGCCATCGACATCACAAACATCGCCAGCACCATAAGCAGCATTCGCGGCCACAGCTGTGGGAGTGGCGGCCGCACCAATGCCAACGCCAGCGCGTGGCGGCGTGGGCTCACTAAGAGCATTTTGCACTGTAACGCCGCGTTGGCTGAGATTTGGCGTGAATTTCGGGGAATTCGTCAGCTCGCGGCCGGTGTTGAATCCGTTTTCCACAACGTTGGCCGCATCGTCCGTGCTGCTGCGGCTGCGGCACTCGCTGCGCTGAAGCCAGCGTGGCGCTAATCGCAACATGAGCACCGCCCCCAGCGGCGCGGTGAAGATAATGGCCAGCACCGAGATGACGAGAACCTCGTTGGCGAGCAAAAGCTGCTGCGGCTCGGCGTCATTTAATGACCGCGCCAAGTCCAGTGCGATGGGGCCCAGGGCGGCCTACGGCCCGAAGTAGCAGCAAACACGAGGGAAGAGAAAGAAGAAACTTATTATGGAGAAGAAGCTATGCAAAGATGATGAACTTTATTATATGCAATGAAACTGCGAATGTGTGTGTGTGTGTGTGTGTATGGCGGTTGATTATTAAAAGTGGGCGCGGCCACCGTGAATGATGGCGTTGCGCTGAGCCGCCCCGCAGGCGCGCTTCAAGTTCGAGATGAAGCAACTTACACGCTCATAAAATGTCAGCTTGCAGTAGTGGTTGCTGTTGCTTTTGTTGCTGTTTTCGTTTTTGTATGACATTAAACTGGATAAATACAATTACGCTCGAGCTCGTATATGAGCAAAAGCGGAAGAGCGGCAGGAGGTCGCAATTTGCTGGCCCTAAATAAAATTAACATTAGGTCCGAAATGTAGCTGCTGCTCGGCGGGACTGTCGTATGGATTTCGGGTGCTAAAAGCTAAACAGCCGTCATCACAAATACATTTCGCGCCGCTTCTGGTTGCAATTAATTTCATTTGCGCTGCCGCTTCTTCTCGCACTGCCGGAGAGCACCGCGTACCGCACAACTCATTTGCGCCGCTGCACCGGTTATTGTCCTTTTTATTGCATCCGTCTGTGAGTGCTTTGCGTTTTGCTTTATTGTCGAGCGCATTTCATTCGAATTACTTTGTCCATTGCCGGCCACATTTGTGCGACGTTGCATACGTATGGACGCCACCCAGCAGAGCCATTCCAAGTGCCCGAAATTCCTGCGCTCTGGCGTTATTCATTTATTTTCGTATTGGCGCACGTGTGTGTGTAGAGGGGGGTGGGGGGCGAAAGCGCCCTACTTGTCATTAAAAACACATTTGAGGCAGCGATGCACAGACACAAAACTCCAGCAAGCAGCGCCCACATAATAGACGCCACGCCACGCCACAGACACACAAAGGCTGACGTTGAAACGAGAGAAAAGGCGCGCGCTTGCTTTCCTTTCAATGTTTTCACGGCTGTCGTGTACGCATGACTTCCGTTTCCTTTGAATACGTTTGCGAATACAGTGCAGGCCGTTGTGTGGCGTTCGCATTATGGCCGCAATTTCTAATTCTGAAGGCTACCAGGTGCACAAAGGAATGGAATTTAATGTGTGCAGATCTGCTTTGGACGACTTTAACCGTATTGAAATAGAAATGTTTCAGTTTGCTGGAAACTTTCGCGTACACATCTTATTTGAACAATAAAAGGACCAGCTCGAATAGAGCTTACACACCTGAACCATTAAAGTACATTTCGTTCATTTGACGCTGGTCTCAAGTAACGAATGGGGTTGAGCGCAGGATTTGGCAGTCGCCACATAAACACATCGACAAGTGAAGATTGCGAAGATATTTTTGGAATGGATCTCATGTTTGTTAAGAAGTTAAAGATTAACAGAACACGATATGACTATGCACTTATGCACTTGGAATATCCAGACCCTTTCTAGGGCAGCTGTTCTATCAACTTGCATAGTTCTTGCTGGTCGCCATTTAACCCTTTCCTTCCGAATTATGAAATAACCATAGAAACAAATTGGTAGTTGGTTATTTGAAACGAGAGAAGTATTTAAAAGTGTTTTGCATCATATTTAAAATGGTTTCGACTTTCCAGTGGGTGGTGCGAGGGGGTGGTAGCCATACTACACTGGACTACACTGGGCTTTTATGAAGCAAAATTACAACATATTTTATATGAAAAAAAATTTCCCTTTATTTACAAGTTTTTAGAGTTATTTGTTAGAATTTTAGAGTTATTTGGTGTCCTTTGTTAAACATAGAGCAATATTACATTTTTGACATTTAATTCTGCTGCCCTGTCGAGCGGGAGCCGTTGCACAAATGTTAACAATTTTCAATGCTGAAAAAGCTCAAAACAATGTTTCTTTTAAGCGAAACATCGAAATTCCAAATTTGAATTTGGTAGCCATATGGCTACCATGGGAAGAAAAGGGTTAAACACAGCTGCCAGTGATGGACCCAAAACCGTGGCTATCGTTCAATGATTTGACCAGTTTGTTTGCATTTAGCATTTGTGTAGGCAAATCGGTCAGATTGTGTCATTAAAACTTTACACCAACGTTTGTCATTAGCGAATCCCGCACCAACTGCCGAATGACATATTTTGTAACATTTTCAGTGTCGAAAAATTGTCCTGAACAAATATTGGTGAATATTAGATCTTCTTCGAAGTAAAAATTCCACAATTTTTTAATTTATTTTTTTCCATTTTCCGAGAATAATTGAAATCTTAAAAACGTTGCATGGCATTTATCAGCCACTCAGACAAATCCCACTGCAATTTCAGGCATGCAAAAATAACAAAAAACAAGCAAAAATGCCGCACTATAACCCGGCGAGCGATCAGCCGAACTACACTACGGACAGCAAAAAATTGAAATCGCAGCAAACCGCATATTTAGCCCAGCAAAATATAACTTGACCGCATGAGCGCGCACCACATGTGCCACACTGCAGTGTGCAGTGCAAAAACAAACCAAAACATTCCCAAAAAATGCGGCCCCATCCCAAATGCCTAAAAAATGCCAGCGCATTTTCCCAGCAGAGAAAACAAGTCGGCAACCAACAGCCCGCACCCGTCCAAAGAGAAAAACGACCACCACAAGTGGCAACGCTAAACTGCGGCGCTGAGTGTTTGTGTTTGTGGTGGAGGATTGGGTCCTTTATGCGCTGGTACGTTGTGCCCTGGCGGCAACATGGGTTCGTGTTGGTTCAGGCTGTCCCATAGTGTTCGGCCTGACACACGCTGGACATAAACAAAATGTTCGCTTGTGGTGCAACTGCAAACAACATGAAACCGCCAAAAACGCAGAACCTCAAAACGGCAACAGCAACAGCAACAACAACAACCACGGTCCCTTCTAGCGACAGGAGAAAAATGACCAAAAGTTAAAAAAGGAGCAACAACAGAAATGCTCGAAGCCGAATCCTAAACTGAAACCGCTGTGACGCGAGCGGAAACTTACTTGGACAGTTGCTTTGGGAAGACCGGAAATTGTAATGTAGGCACGTTCGCTCCTCGACAGATCGCCGCCATATGTGGAAATGTATGCAAAGGCCAGACGGAACTGGAAAACAGAAACAAAGGCAAGTCCAAACATGAAATCACCAAAATGAAAATATTCTTGGGCACAATTCCACCGCTGCAGCTGCAGTGACCGGGGCACTGCCGCCGCGAACGTTGGATAGTTTTGCGGTGTGCACAGTGCGGCGGATAGGTGAAAAAACGGGCGAGCCGCTGGGTGTCAGCGGTAAGCGGGCAGTGTGGCAACAAGGTTTTAATTTATTACGCTTGTTATTCCAGCGCTGCCGAGCCCCCTCGCCACGGCGCGCCGCCGCATTGTGCAAATAGAGTGTACCGCAAAATAAATTTGCAAAATGGCAAAAGTTGCCAACACACAGCCGAGTTTAATTACCAAACTTCCGAGCAGCACCAGCAGCAAACCGTAGCCGACAACTTTGCCATCCAGCACGGCGAAATTAATTTCCTTGCCGATGAGCGCGAACGAGACGGGCTTCAGGAATTTCCACAGCAGGTCGAGACGCGCTGGAACACTGGCCTAAATTGCACACAAACAACAACACAAAAGTATTAGACATTTCATAACAAAGATGTGAAACATTTTTCAACAAATTTCATTAAAACGATTAGCCTAAAAGATATCTACTTGTATAGGTATATCATTATAATTTTTTGTCCAAACTTAACTTATCCTCATAAGCATGATTCGTAAGTTGTTAACTCTTTTACTATTATTGTGACATACATCTAAAGAGGGTAAAAATAATAGTGACTGACGGACTGATTCATCATCGCCCACGCCAAACCGCTAAAGCTGAAATGAACCTCCGCTAAGACGAGATTTTTTCCTTGGGTTCTAAAGGGGCAAAACATGGGTTAAGGTTTTGTATGCAGAAACGTGATTTAATAGGCCTGTTGACTTCAAACTTGGTGAAAATATTCCAAATCGAAATTCCGCACGTGGTTTTTCGTTTTTCGAAAATCAAAATTTAATTGGGTCAACAATGGGTTAAGGTTCGTATACCGGAAGACTATGAAAAAACATGAACAGTCCCATCGGTTCATGTTTTTTTCATTGGCTTCAAAATTGGTGAAAACCCTCAAAATCAAAAATGGTTAGACACAAACTTTAATTTAATTTTTAAATAGAATTTGACGGGGTCAACGATGGTTTAAAAGTGTATATATAGAAACGTGATATAATGGGTATTTTGACCAAATCCAAATGGTCCAAATCATAAATAAACCAATACGTGCTTTCATTCTTTTTTTATTAAAATTAAGACGATGGGTTAAAATTATGTATGGGGAAAAATTATTTAATGGATTTTTTAAAGTTCAATCTTGGTGGAAGTACTTCAATGATGGGACTGTTCATGTTTTTTACATTGGCTTCAAAATTGGTGAAACCCCTTAAAATCAAAAACGGTTAGACACAAACTTTTTTTTTAGTTGAATTTGACGGGGTCCACGATAGGTTAAAAGTGTGTGTGTAGAAACGTGATATAATGGGTATTTTGACTTTAAACTTATTGAAAGTGTTCCAAATCATAAATAAACCAATACGTACTTTCATTTTTTTTAATTAAATTCAGACGGGGCAACGATGGGTTAAAAGTACGTATGGGAAAAAATTATTTAATGGATTTTTTTAAGTTCAATCTTGGTGGAAGTACTTCAATTGTGAAAGAATCCGATACGTGTTTGTTATTTTTTCAAAAATCAAAATCTGACGGGATCAACAATGGGTTAAAATTTGTAGGAAGAAACTATGAAAAAACATTAACTAATAAACCTATTGACTTCAAACTTGGTGAAAGTACTCTTAGTGAGAAATAATTCGACACGTGTTTTTAATTTTTTCGAAAATCAAAATCTGACGGGTCAACTATGGGTTAAAAGTTTGTATGGGCGTATTGACTTCAAACTTAATGAATATATCTACATTTAGTGAGAAAAAATTCGAAACGTGTTTTTTACTTTTTGGAAAATCAAAATCGAACGGAGTCAACAATGGGTTAACAGTTTGTATGGGCAAATACTTATTATTTAAAGGGGTTTTTGACTTCAAATTTGATAAACGCATTTCAAATGAGAAATAATTAGACAAATATTTCTAATCAAACATGAACCACTTCTCCAATACGGCCCTTAAATTTTGGGTCATCGAAAAAGCACGCCTGAGCAGGTGGAGTCTTCTTAAGGGTGAAACACTTCCACCCTCATCTACCGATTCGCAAATACAACAGTAAACATTGAAGGTCATTGAGCAGCTCTGTCATTGGTCCAATGGCCCGAGGATGCATCACACTCGAGCCCCAAGAGTTAATTAGACCTTTGATGTTTCCCAATTATTTGTCTACTTGGGAAGTAGTTATTATCTGAAGACTTTTTGTAGGCAAGAGGAGGAAACAAAAAGAAGCGGCAGTCGGAGTCTTTGTCGGAAGTGAAACTTCATATGCTGCACTGGAGTATGCCGGCCGGTCGTCAGTCCGTATCTCCGGTTGATACACACGAGACCTTTCGGTAGAGTTGTGATATAAGAAAGAATTTTTTATTGAATGTTCTGGAAGCCCATCAAATAACTTCTTAGAAATGGAGCTTTCATATAAAGGTATTTAAAAAAAAAAATAACTTGATTTGATTTAGCTTTCGTTTTCATAAATATATCAACAATTTGTTTTAGCACACAGAGAGAATTTCAGATGCAAGATTTCGCTTATCGTTTATAACTCTCCTTTTAATTGGCATATTTGGAATTTCTGTCATTCATGCGCCTGTCGGCGTTGCTAGATTTAGATTACAATTGATTCATGAGTATTCGTCGTTTCGCCATTCATTTCTTTGCCTTTGTGTTGGTCTTTTGCCGCTGGTTAATTTGGTGTTTAATCCCTCTTTTCGCTCTGTACTTTGTACCTCAATTCACTGTTTTCTTCCTTGCCTTCGTACTCTATTTATCTGTGCTGTTGAATTCTCATATTTACCCAAATAAAACTTGTTCCTTGTGGGAGACAGAAAACATTTGCATTTCCTCACAATTAAAAGAGTTGATCATTTCTGCTGTTTACCACTCAACTTCAATTGTTGCCATCTCCATCTGCTGCTGCCAATTAACTCATTTTTACTGCTCACCCATCCTTCTTTCTTTTCGTCTACACTTGCACTTCCGTCAAGTGTCTAATGAATGGCATGCAACACACTCGACTCGACTGACTAAAGGGGAGACCAAAGTGTCGACAGGCAAACAAAAACATTTCAGCAACAGTTTTCGTATAAAATTTTTCTTTTATTTCTCGTCTTCCCGCTGCCTCGGGCGCACAAAAAAGGACGACATGCGTTCATGAGTGTGTTGCTGTTGTCTTAGTTATTGTTGTGTGCGGCAAAGTAATGCCAACACGGCGATGGCACAACAAATCAACTGTCATGAGCATCACAGCAGCTTCAAGTGTTGGCAAAATATTGTGGACTGCTCACAGCTCGCGTTGGCGCAGGTCTTTCAAGCGAAAGCGTCATTATTAGCTGTGAACGTTTCCTTTGTTGTACAAAAGGTTTTTGTTGCATTGATTCAACAGTTTTTTAAACAATTGTGACCCCTAAATAATGAATATGTGTTTGTGATGGTCCTAAAAAACCATTCATCATATAGGAAACATGCATATCTTCCCATGAAGTAGGAGGGCACATGGCGTTTGAGTTTCTGGTTTTAGTGGTTATATAGATTACAACATTTCAGCCAGGAAGAACGATGCAGACATTTTAATCGGAATACCACCGGTTTGTGCTCCCAAAGATACAGTTTATAGCCTTGGCTGCCTACAAGCTTCGAGAAAGACATAGTGTACAGCTCAGACGAAAAAAGCGAAACGTTATTGGCGGAACAAGAAACAGAAAAATCGGAAACATCCCAAACAAAATTCAGAAAACTCATTTTCATACCATCCTTATTATTAATATATCTTGCACGACTTGCAAAAATAGAGCGGACTCAACTCAACTTCCTTCAAGAACTAACGCAATGCTTCGGGTTACTGCACAGTGACTCTATTAAAAAAATTATGTCAAGTATTCTATTCCACTATAATGAAGTACTAGTTACGGACACACATTCCTAGCAAAAGCCTTTCTGAGTCTGAAAGATCTTGTGAAAGAAGAACGTAGCCTCTTAGCTCATTACCTCTAAAGGCCAAACTTTAGTCTAGAACTGCACTTGAATGTGGGCTTCATAGACCGAGACTGGATCTCTAACACTTCTAAATTCTAATTTTCTGCACAGAAATGCATACATTCACTGCAACAGATTTCCAATTCCACTTCAGTTCGAAAAATTTTAATAAGAATTAAGTACTTAAGCAATACAAAATTGCAAATGAGTGTCAGACTTTTTAATAAACAATACTGAAGCCAAACCATTAACTCGCAGTACTTATGGCTCCCTTATCTCTGCTGCATCAACTGAAAATATAAATCAAAATACCGGCTGTTGAAACTACAAAAGCAAGCAAAATACAGTGGACCGCATGTAGCGAGTGCAATTCATTAGGAGTCAGAGTCGCCCTCACCCTCACCTGCCCCTTCCCACATATGTACATAGGGTTACCAGTTGGTGTCCTAAA
Source organism: Melieria crassipennis (assembly GCA_963668005.1). Classification (NCBI taxonomy): domain Eukaryota; kingdom Metazoa; phylum Arthropoda; class Insecta; order Diptera; family Ulidiidae; genus Melieria; species Melieria crassipennis. Next base: position 80,782,688 of record OY764961.1, on the reverse strand, counting down.
AGAGAACATGTTCTCCTTTTCGAGTAAAAATGCAATGAATTCAATAAGTGCTCTCTTTTTACTCAAATGTCCTAACCACAACTTTTCTTCACGAATGCATGGATATCTGGATTGTTTACTGCGATATTGTTTAGCGTTTTTCCGAAAAGTTTATTTTAAATGTCTCATGAATTGAAGAAAGGCAAATTTTAAATGTTTTATTTTGTGAATGTGTATGAGTCCCGCTTTTTAATTTTTCTTGGAGCAAATGTCCTCTGTAGTTTGCCCCTTATCTGGTAACCTCATTCCCACATCGTTTCCCATATGTGCTGCCGGATACAGTCGAAAATGCGGAAAATCCTCTTACAAACACCCGGACTAATAGGAAAATCAGCTCAGATACAAACGCGAGGTGTTTGTGCAACAAAAAGTCACTTGGCGCTGGGGAAAAAATGCACTCAAAAGGGATCAATGCAGGCGCAAACCGTGGAGCGACGAGCCGCAGCCATTCACGGGCCAGCAACGTGAAATGAAACACAAACCGAAAAGAAAAACATGTAAACATGTCAAATACCGAAGAGCAGCTGTCACGCCACAGCCAGGCCGGCCCGCTCGCCGATTGACTGGGGGCGCGCACACGCGTGTGCACAGTTAAGGAAGTCACAGCGAAAACCTGTTTTCCAAAAACTTTGTGCACTTTGTGCAACAACAACAAAACATGTTGCAGAAAGGCAAACGTGTTGAACAGAAAAACATAGTCGCGCCGGAAACGCGGCGGCGCGGGCGAGCAGAGTGACGCAAAGAGCTGAAAAACAAAATCCGAAAGTCACAAAAACGCGAGCAAAACAAAAGCTTACATTTTCATTTGCATGTTGACGTTGGCGTTGCTGCGGCGTAAGCTTCTTCTGCTGCCGCTTCCAGCCGATGCCGGCAAACAATGCGATTGTCATGCAGCCCAAGGCGCCGGCCGAGGGGTAGCCGATGGCTTTGCTGCCCATCACCGCAATGGTGCCGCCCAGGATGGTCAAAACAAAGCGCAGCCCGTTCAAGTATGTCTGAAACGATAAATAAACGAAAGCAGGAAACGGTGAAAAACTTAAACTTGTACAAAAATTGCAAACACAATGAAAATGAGAAATTGATCGTCATCGGTATTGAAACAATGGATGAAAAGGATTTTAGTAGCCAGTTCATATCAACTTTCAGGCGCAAACAACTTTTGCTCGAGCTGAAGATTTAATAGACCTATGAAAAGTTTTTTGTTTTGTCGAAATCGAATTGACTGTTGTCAGTGTTGTTGTCGTTACACTGCTCGAAAAAATGTCACAATTCTTCTTGTTAAAAGAGAAAATTTGTAATTGTTTAGTTTTTGTATCTGATTTAAGTTCATTTAGCTGCAACGATGAGAAATATTTAAGATTTAATTTCAGCAATTTTTTTAGGAAATGTTCACAGATGATGAAAAGTGATTATCGCAGTTCGAAAGCAATCGCCAAACCTATTGTAAAGCCAGAGTTGACGGAACTTGAGAGAATGGCAGCCTTGAGCGTGTTGCATTTTTCGATCAAGATGTGCCTACACCTACCACTCCGCTGTAGATATTTTTGGCATAACTTGTCTTGAAGAATCGTAAAAAACGTGCAAGTTAATTTTCTAAAAATAACTTGCATCATTTCGTGTGACTTTTACCGCTAAAAGCACAAATTTCTGTGAGATACAGATTTATTCGACGCTTTGTACTGTCGCACAGATCGCTCCAATTTAATTTAATTTATGGACGCAATTCGTCCGCGCTACGCTTTTTAGCCGTAAATGGCATAGATCCTTCGCTTTGTGGTTGTTGCAGTCGCTCGCTGTCGCTGTTGTTGTTGTTGTATTTCAGTTGGTTATAGCATGCGTTATGGTTGTTGTAATTGTTGCCGCGTTCCTTTTGCTGCTCAAAGAGCATAAAGAAAGCGAATACGAAGACGAATTTAACGCGCACACACTGTAACCAATTGAATTTTTGCCACAATCATATAGAGACGAACGCGTTGCTTGTATGTGTGTGTGTGTGTGTGTACACTGCGCTCCTTTGTGTTTGGCAGCGCTTGACTCGACATGTGCGAAAGGATGTGAATCCTTGAAGTGATGTGCGCTCCTGTGTGCGTGCGAGTGCTGTTGTTTTCGCTGCTACGAACGATTTTCGCTGCCTCGGTCCGTCGGGGCGGCGGTCTTCGCCTGGTTGGCCCTTCAGACATCTTTGTCTGGGAGCAGTGCGCTGTGGCGCGTTGCGTTCGCTCGTCTTCTGCGCGCCGATTTTATTGCATTTGCAAACTGCAAACGGCAAAAGGACTTTGCAGAAAGCATTAAAACGAATTTTGCAAATAATACGCCACAACAACAACAACAGCGAGACTAAAAGAAATTGCATCGAGTGCGCATCTGACTTTTTCGCACAGCACCAAATTGAGATAAACTTTAAAAAGCAATGAAAATTGATTTCTCTCCGTGGCACCGAACAGCGATAAGAAGAGAAGTATTATTTTTACTATGGCTGCTTAGAATTTAATGTGTTTGATTATATTTAATGTGAGAATGTGAAAAATTTAATCAAGAGGATGCAGATGTGGATCTCTAATGCGGAGGATGTGAATGTGTTGAAAATTCAAATAATAATAAATTAAGATATTATTTGAACCATGGTAGGTAATGTGTTGAAATTCAAATAAGAAATGTTTTCATATTTTTGGCTTTCTTTTGGCAGATCTCTGAGAAGCGCGAATGTTCTACAAATGCGAAGGGTAACCAATTTTAGGAAAAGTAAAGAATTCGGTATAGATTAAAAAAAATTTATTATTATTGTTATTACTGTTGATTTTTCTTCGAAATATTTTACATTCTACTCGTCACAGCTTAGCCTTTTACTCGTAATGTCACCTCTTAATTCGCAGCGCTGCCTGCATGCGTATGTGTGGCATGTGTGTGTGTTGGTTGGCATATTTGCCGCCAACGCATTGTCGTTCGCCGCACAACAGCGCAAATATATTCCATAAAAGCAAGACGACAGAAGAACAGCGACAAAAATGGTGTCATTTTCCACTATCCCAAAAAATTACAACTTGGCATAATATTAAAAATCTCTGCCACACTACTTTGCGCCACTTCTGCGTGCAACATGCAGCGAAAACAAGTGCCAGCGGATAGCGAGCAACGAGGAAAATGTTCTGCTCATAATTTCACAGTGTGATATTTTCTCGTTATAATTTTTTTCCTTCCCTTTTTCATGCTCGTTGCTACGTCTTCGGAAAAATATGCATGCGCTGCTTTACAGGGTCACTGAGAATATTCCAAAATGTACACAGCAACTGTAAAATTTTGAAATATTATTAGCAAAACTACTGAATACTGAAGCCATCGGACAAATCAGATTTCGATTTCTTCAGAAAAAACCGAGGCGGTGCTCATCAGCAGCCGGAAGAAACCAGAAACGTCTTCGTTCTGCGTTGGCAGCTGCACCACAGCGCCCAGCAGATCGTTGTTTTAGATACATCGAAGTCATTATAGACGACCGGCTAAGTTTCGCGAGAATGCTGCTCAACATTGGTGGCCCGAGGAGCAGCCGAAGACAGCTGCTGGCAAGAGCTCAATATTGCTCTAAGCAGCGCCGGTCTGGTCAGCGTCGGAAGGGTGTATCGGGTCGCAGCTTTAGGTGTCATCAGCGCCTTCAGGATTACTTTGGACAATGCTGCGCTCCTGCTCCTACTTAACGGTAGTGTCTGGAGGGGATTCCGGTATGCGACAAGAGAAGGTTTAGTGTGTTAAAGTTGCACACTGACGTAGTTAGGCTTTAGATGCTCCGACCTCTTTGAATCAGGGACTTAACTATTATAAGTTTTATAAGAAAATAATTGCAATGTAACTATTAAAATGTAACAAAAATAATAGCTGTTATGAGAAATAAATCTTTTTTTCGTTCTCGATAATTATTATTTTGGGATTTTTTATTTTCACGTTGCTTTATAACTTTTATTTTTGACTTTTTTTATTTACGTTACCGATAACTATTATTTCAAAGAAAATTTGTTTTACGTTGCTACATAACTTTTATGAAAGAATTTTGTTTACGTTGCCTTACCACATTTTGAATATGAATTGATTTTTAATTGTTAAGTTGTTGGTGGAAATTAGTTTTCTGCAGTTAATTTGCGTTCGTCAATTTGACAACAATTAAAAATGATTTCATATCAAAAAAGTAGTAATTCAACGTAAAAAATATTTTTTTTTCAAAATAATAGTTATCGGTAACGTAAATTAAAAAAATCATAAATAAAAGTTAGGAAGCAACGTAAAAAAAAAAATTCTCAAAATTATTATCGGTTACGAAAATTAAAAAGTCATAAATAAAAGTTATGAAGCAACGTAAACAAACAAATCCCAAAAAACAATTATCGACAACGAAAAATATACTTCTTACTTATAAGAGTTATTATGCAACTCAAAAATATTTATTACATGATAATAGTTATAGGCGACGTAAAAATGTCTTATTGGGAATAATTATTACAAAGCAATAATTATAGAAATTTCTTAAATTAGGGCAATTTTTTTATTTCCAAAAATATGGATAATAATTTTTTAAGTCTCTGCTTTAAATTAAAAAATTTCTCTTACGAAGTCGCCATGAAAGAGAATTTTTATGAAATGGGCTCGCACTGCTTCCACGGTACCAACGTAGCCAAACGTAAAATCGATCCAACTTATTTCTTCCTACCAAACATTTTGTCTGTCATATCCGCAGCTAGAAGAGGCTCGCGTACAAACTAAAAGATTTATATGAAATCGGCCCTCCAATTCTCCCAAGTTTTTTAAAAATGGCGTCCCCATAGTGAGCAAGAGTTGAGTTTGTAAGAAATAGAACAACAACCTTCAAGGACAACAATCTTCAGGGCAAAAAATTCCAAATAAACGTTCCAAAACTCACCACCAGAAAGCATAAAAGCCAAATTGCTATTCTATCAATTTTGCGGGTTTTGTAGGCAAGAAAGCAGTTTTATGTAGGTAAAAAGTATCATGAGAAGAATGTTCCAGAAGGGGAATGAATTGGAATTCGCTTTTAATTCTGTGTTATATACACACTCATTGTTGATATGGAACCACCGGCAAAACTAAACTTGGACGAAAAGCGACCATCCATTGTGCATGACCCGTTACGCAGCGAGCGACCAACGCGCAGACTGGCGATAGCAGCAACGAAACGGCTGCGACTAAGGTCGCGCAGTGCGCAAAGTGGGCCAGCATGCTGCGAAATAAAGTAATAATGCAATTCTGACTGCGGCACTTGAGCGAGCGCCGTTTGATTATGTGCGCCATTAACGGCATAAGTTGCAGCAAATGCGTTGCGCGCCACTGCGATACACCGACACACCACCGCCGGCCAGCGTCGGGCGCCGGCACGCCCACTCGCACACACACACTTCAACCGCGGCCGAACACGCAAGCATCTACGGCAGTCGACACTCGAGGTTGCTCAAAACTCGTTTGCGCCCCGCATTGTGAGCGATAAAATGCAGCAATTTGGAGTCACTACATTGACCTCGATGCGCGCCATGTGCCCGCTGACAATGCGTCGGGGTTGAGTGCTTGCGCCCAAATGTATGCTACAGCACTTACATCACATTTAGCCTTTTCAGCATAGTGTCTCCCGTCTTTGAAGCCCTGAACATTTTGGGTTCAAACTGCTTGCTCTACTTACCGTCTTGGGCGATGGCAAAATCGTCAGCATCAAGCCGTAAACATAGCCGAACACGATGCCGATCCCGATGCCAATGGGTCCCTGCAGTATTTGCTCTGTCAGCGATTTATCTGCAAGGGAGTGTTGGCATCAGTGTGTAGCCTGTCAGACGGGACCGTCGAGCAATGTGCTTACCGGTGGAGAAAATCACACTCAATATGACGCCGAAGAGGAAGATGGCAACGACGTCGTTGCAGCTGGTCATGGCGTAAATTAGCGTGTGAATGCCGCTATTCAGGCCGAGGCGCTCCTCCTTCAGCTTCAGCATCACGGTGACCACAACGTTGGGCGAAACGGCTGTTATGACGAGGCTGCGGACGAAATTGCATGTGACATTCAAAGTAAGTGTTGAATTTTTCCTAATCACTTTCACACGTTTTAATGCTGTTTTGTCGACTTTTTAACGCAAATGAAAAAACGACTAAAGTGGCCAATTTACGGGAAGGGACTATAAAGTTTTATGCAACTGCAGCCGCAACTTTTCATAATGTCGAACGGCTGCAAAAGGCGTAAACGCCGACACGTCGCCACCGAGCAGCTGCCCAGGAAAATTGAGCCACGCCGAGTGGCACGTCCGCTTGTGGCAAATTGTGTTGGCAATTTTAATGCAACTAAATGTTTTAATTAGCAGCAACAGCGGCGAGGAGTTGCGACGTCAAAGGACGACACTGAAAAACCGCATGGAATGCAAATGAAAGTATGATTTCAGATGCTGAAACGTCGCGGCACGACAGGGCCGCAGCCAGACAGTTTCGAAATCAGCCCAAAACTATGCAGCAAAGCAGCGTAACGCCAGATGTGTTGGGCAAGAAACTTGAATAGATATGAAAGCTTTCATGCACAGTGGGCGAAAATAATTATTTATGCAAAATACTATTAATAAATAATTAAAATGTATGAGCTTTTGAAACAAAATAATAGAAGCATTATTCCAAAATAAAATATAAAGTCATGTAAATAAAATAAAACACATTATTCGGAGATAATTCTTAGTTACGGCTGGCTGCAGCCCTGCGAGGAACACATTGCACACGGCCTCGTTAATAGCCATGTATGCAGATAATTAAACTCCGTTGCCTTTTCTCGCTGCACAACTTTTTTAATAGTGCGATTTGGTCCATACCGCTGATCCTGCCAGCCGCTAATTGCAGTTTTTATGCACCAGCAGGTGCTGCAGACGAATATTAACAGCCGTGTGAATAGTCAGTGAAACGTTGCCGCAACACTTGCAACTTGATGAAGCGAAAATGTACTCTTGGCGTCAAATGGCGAATTAAAAATTGAAACAAATGCCTAAAGGAACAGCCACTTCACACCAACCACCTACCCCAGAAGAATGCCCCACATCCAGGGCATGCTCAACGTAAATCGGGCCAGGACGGCAATCACAGTGACCTCGACGATGGTTGGCACCAGCGTCAGCCGTAAAATCATCAGCCACAGCTTCTTGAAGGCATTCGCGTCCAGGCCCAGGCCGGCGAGCAACATAATGTTTATCAGCGCCATCTCTCTGCAACAGGAAAAGGTGTAAGCAACGCTGCGCACTAACGTGGCCGGAGCGAGCGCACCTGAGAAAGGCCTCCAGGCCCGCATAGCCGGTGAAGTCCGCGAGGCCCACATTCGTGAACAGCACGCCGAAGAACAACATGCCCAGCATGTCCGGCAGCCGAACGAAAGTCACCAGCACGCCGGCCAGCTGGGCGCCCGCGAACAGGAAGAAGATGCGCATGATGGGCGTGCTGGGCACTGCGTACTGCGGCAGCAGCACGTAGGCGATGATCCAAAGACCGACAAAGACCGCACATATGGCCAACGGCTGCGATATCTCCGGCCAGTGGCGCACCAGCAACCGCCAGCTGTTGGTAGTAGAAAAGAGGAGAGAGAGAGGGAGAAAGAACGATTAATTGCATTCAAGTGACTTAAGCTTTGGCAGTTTTTGAACCAAGTTTCCTTGCGCTTAGCTGAACACTTTTGTGCAGATCGCGCTGCAAACTTCCGCCGCTCGATGTCGTCGGCGCTGTTTTGGCTATTGAACTGAAACTGAACTGAACTTGTTGCTGTATTGCGCAGACAATGTGTATATATGTACGTATCTGGCATGTGTCTGGCGACGAAATTGCATTAAACATTCCAAAAATTGTTAACACGACAATTACGTGGAATTGTTTATCGTTTCGTCGGCAGCCATTTCAGCTCAGTGCAAGCAGACATTGACGACAGTCAACTGACCACCAACAACGCATCACAGTACTGCGATGACAGAAAATTATGTTAATTGTCAATTAAAAAGTTAATCACTTTAATTGGATTTTCCCATGTTTTTCGCCGTTTTACGCTCACAATTTTTAATAGGACGTAAATACAGTTTACAGTAAATTTAAGAATTCGCTTGCTGAAATGTTGAAATTGTTCATCAAAATGTTAGATATCAGACATAATGAAAACTCCATCGACAGTGCAAAAATATCATAAAAACTAGTGAATTCTTTAACTTATCTAATCGTTTACATGGTGTTGGAACTAAATTTACATATTATTAGTGTCATTTTAAATCATCGTTAACTTTTAGTCCTTTCGTGTGTGTTTTAGGAATAAAAAGCGATTGATGTGAAACATTTCGAGGGTTAGGAGGCAAGTTTCGAGACGTGGCTAGAAATATATAAAACGGCTGGACTGACCTCGAAATATGTAGACTATCGTTTTATGTGCAACTTTTGAGAAATTTGAAAAAGTGGGAGATGGCTTTCGACCCCAAAGTTGCCTGAGAGCAACTTCACCTATTTGTCATCTTATAGCAAAAGCTACGATTGATTTATGGGTTTAACTTAAGTAGGCACCAACAAATTAATATTTTTAGAAGTGACTTCAAAGCAAATTACAAAAATGTTACTGTTATCCTCAAAATAATTTCCAATAATTTGCAGCGATATCAAAGAAAGTTTGTGTTCTAATTGAAGTCTACGAATTGGGCGAGTTTGATCAAAACCCTGTTTCTTTAATAACGGTTAAATAAAATCAAAATGTGATAATTTTGTATTTTTCCATAAATATTCTATAATTTTTCTGTAATTAAAAAATATTGATAAAAAATTTATTTAACTCGTAAAATTGTTCAAAAGTAAACTAGCTCTAGAACTCTAACAAAGAGGCGTGGCGACTTCAAAAGTCGTGTGCGCACTTCTTAGGCAAGTGTTTCATGATTTAAATACCAAAAATTAATATCGAGGCACAGGGTAAAATCGGGGTCGAACGGGTTAAAATCGTTTTCCTAAGAACTGGTCAAATAAATGTATAATTTCAACGAAGAAGTCGTTCCAGCACCTTCTTTATTATTAGCAACATGAGCTATAACGTGACATCTAGTGTCCCACCGAATATTCGTCTTCGGCTTCGGTATTCGGCCAATTTAGCCGAATGTTTTCGCCCTGTAATGCAAGTCAATTTGCTCTGTTTCGAAATATTTTATCAAATATCTGGTTTTATCGATATTTCGGACTCAAGATTGCGGTCAATACAAATGATCTCTATTCAGCTATTTATGTCAATTCAATTGTTAGATATTTTGTTTTTGTTAGGAACGGAACGCTAAGACTGTTTTTAGTTTGTTTACTAAAATATATACATATATTATTTTATTAATTCTTAAGTGGAACAAAGAAATAAATAGAGAGAGAACGGCTAAATTTGATCAGTTTTTTTTCTAAAAGAATTTTTATTAGTATTCGGCTTTGGCCTTATATTTTATTTATGCCGAATATTCTGCTTCGGCTTCGGCCAAAAGTCCACCTTCGGTCGGACGCTTGCGACATCATTATTAGTTGGTAGATAACTCCAGAAAGTCGGCCGCAAGTGGCTCGAAAAAGAGTCTAAAACTTAATTTCCCGGCCACCTTTCTGATCCATCAACGAACGACTTGCGATGCTTATTAGGAGTTCAAACTCGTGTAGAGTTTAGGGTTAAACTCGACTGTGGTTTAATAATGAGCCACTTTTATCATTCTAATCTCACTTCCAGTTATTAACTCGAATTATTAATTCTGATATTCCAATTTATTTATGTGTATTAAATCACGTATCTACGTATTTTTGGAAAAAATGAAAATAACCAAAAAGTAAGTAGGTACATTAATCAATATTCGTCAAGTTAAACCATTTTTTGAAAACTTGCGGCGTTCTGATTAAAACAAATATTCTGACTAATTCAAATCGAGCCGGCCTCGATAGCCCAGCGGGTAGCGCGCTGGCTTCTCATACCGAGCGCCCCAGGTTCGATTCCTGGCTCGGGCTGGAAAAAACGCTCATCTACTTCTATCGCTATCCACATGAAGCAGATGAGAATTACAAGAATCGCACAAGTGCGCTCTTGGCAGGCAATGGCAAAACCTCCAAGTGTGAAAGAAAAACGGCCAATCGCCGTTCGGATTCGGCGTTAAATTGTGGGTCCCCTCCCCTCCCTTTCCCCATCCTCTCGAAATGTGTGCTGTAACATATGTTGTGGTGGTATCACAATGGGCCTTTCGGGCCTCCGAGTGTGTCTCTTATAGAGGTAGCCACCATAACCTAACCTAACCTAATTCAAATCGAGTGAATTTAATACTCCAAATCGTCTCATATCTTGTCGTTGTAAATACAACTGAATACCATAAAATATGTAAAACTGCGGGCTGTGACATTTTTCATTTCAAATATTTTATAGTTGGCTCCTTAGCAAAAATTGTCTGTTCCTCGTCCATTTTAAGCTATCTAGAGAGGAGTTTTACTTCATTAAAAACGCAAAACTACAGCGAGTTCTACCAATGAAATTTGAGACCGTCGGCCTCCTCCTGCTGCTACCGGACTCCGAGGCCCGGTTGCCCCATTACTACGCCAACGAGGTCGCTCTACATGCCGACCGAATAGCAATTGGCTGCAGCTACGCTACATGGAGTATTAGGGCCGGCAACTTTTTCGAGGCCGGCCTGCCTCAGTTTATATACGTTGAAGGAGCTTCAATCGTTTTTTATACTTATTTATACAATTAAGACCATCAACAACGCTTACAGCCAGTTGGCGCTTTGTTTAACACTAGAATGCCCGAAAATCTGACCTACCTAAAATGCCCATAGGTAGTCATTTTGACTACCATATTGTTTACTGACTTTTTTTTTTAATTTTATTGGTTTTCAAGTAGCAAATGTGAATAAATGCACATTATATTAAATTAAAATAAGTACTCCATTTTTTTTTAAGGTTTACAAAGAAAATTCACTAAAATATAATGGCGTACTTTACACATCAATGGGATAAAATGGAATGAAACTTGGAATTTGGAATTTGTGAATGAATTTTGTGAGTGAATTTTTGATTGAAAAACTTGGGAATTGTCACAGCCTACTATGATATTTTTTTTTAATATTTGCAATTATTTCAAATTTTCATATTTCGCAATTGAAGATGCATATTTGTCTTTTTATCAGTAAGATTTGCTGAAAATTGTATATAGGTAGTCAAAATGCATTTAAGGTAAATTTTGCAAAATTGGGGTACACATTTTTTTACAATATTTTTGATTTTTTTATTCCATTTAGCTTTAAAAACTAATAAAAGTCACGTAAGATATTTTTTTAGAAAGCGATGCAACAAAAGTTATTTACAATAAAAGACCTCAATGTAGTCAAAATGACTCCCTTGGGCATTCTAGTGTTAATAAGGAAAAATAAGTCAGGCAGTGAGGTGTTACACATATTTTTATTTACAATAAAAGACCTCAATGTAGTCAAAATGACTCCCTTGGGCATTCTAGTGTTAATATGGAAAAATAAGTCAGGCAGTGAGGTGTTACACATAATAAACCTAAATGGACGAATACCGACAAGAAATTAACACCGACCGGAAAACGGTTTAAAATATCCTTAACTGTATTTTAATTAGAAATAATTAAATTTAAATGCATGCATTTTACTTAATGAACATTCGAAATAATTAGTCATCGCAATTTTATATGCGTGCATATGGGTGGATTTCTCAGCTTCCCGTGCTGCGCATGTAAAATTTTTTTTTTTATATGATAGTGTTGGCTACGACGGAGATTCAGAGGTCGAGCCTCGCTCTAAATTCGAGTTCCAGTGTACCAACCAGCAAGTCAAACTGGCCGTAAGGTTCAATCGTCTAGAAAAACTGAGCAGATCCTGCAAAACTAGGAATTCAAAGCAATCGATTCGTGACACATCAGTGCCTAACACCTTGAACCTGCATCGAACCAGAAAGTGGTCTTCAGAGACCCTGAGTGGAGTGAACATTCTGAAATGCCTAATATTTTCACGTATTTAGCTCATAGAAAGTGCCCGTCGCACCTGCCTAAGGAAAAAACAAACTGAAACCATCGATTCAATACGATTTTTCATATTCGCTTGTGCGTAGAGAACCAATTCGATCGCGGTGACCTTGATGACAGCAAATGTTAGGGATGGAAAACGTTAGGAGCCTTTACAGTCAGCCTCAGAGAGTATCGCAGCCTTTTTGCACGACATAGTTCACCTTCCTTAGGTCTTCTTAAATTTGAAGAAAGCACTAATTACACGGTGCGTGAAATTTACCCTCAAAAATTCAGACATGGGGGGGCCTACCCATATCTATAGGTATACTGAGTTGAGATCCACCAGCCGTTTGGCTGGATTGGCTCTAGCTTAAGAGAAATCCGACTTTGAAGTTTGCTCATTTCGGTCGAGTTCGTCGCTTAAGTCTTCGAACGTTTAAATGCTAATAGGTCCTAAATCGTTCCGAATATCGCTTTACTGTTTTCGGCAAGTTTGTAGATATTTTAACGACCAACAAATTTGCTTAAGACACCAATCCAAAAAAAATACATTCAAACTGTGTAATTGCGATATGTGCATTTTTTGCGCAGCGCAACGTGGCGTATGAGTGTCATTTAATTATAATTAACACAGTTTTATTGGACCCTTTCTAATCTGGAACCACCTAGCATTGCATTGAATTTGTAAAAATGTGAGCAGTAGATAAAAGACCATCATTGTACGAAGCGGCCCCACTGCGGTCCCAACCCACAGGGTCGTAGGTTCGAGTTATGACTCAGTCCACATCAAACACAAACGATGGTTCGGATGTCCTTTCGGCAGACAATGATAAACCTCGAACCATAATGTTCATTCATACATCTGTTTGGTTTCGGGAAGCTCAACTCAAACTCGAATTGTACTTGCTGCGACTGCCAGGCTGCGTAACCGTCTCGGAAAATTTAAATCCGTTAAGTTTGGCCTGTACTCGTATTTTCCCAACAATTATTAAGTCCACGTGCTTTGGGCAATTTGCTAGGCCTAATTGCTAGGATGTAATTACGCAATTGACTTTAATTTCCTCTACTTTGGAATGCATGAAGTGTTCACAATATTTATGCCCAAAATTATGCTGCACGTAGTTAAATATAACAAGTTGTGTTAATTGCTTTAATTGTTTCACAGAATCGGTATCGACATAAGGAGTAGTTCTAGGATTACCAACGAGCATCAAGTTGAAATAACCCTACATAGCCAACTTTATTTAATTGGCTAAGGCCAATTAGTCCGATAGTCCGATTCGACTAATGTAGTTATAAAATCGATTTTAAGAAGTCCGTAGTACATAAAATGCGTTAAAAGTGCATTGAAATTAAAAGGATTAGGAAATTCAGAAATTAAACATTTTACTGTTTGGTATTTATTTTATTTTGCTAAATAATGACCAGCACCTTATTTCATGATATCGAGAAAAACGGAATAAAGGTAGTCGAATGCGGGTAGGTGTTAGTATTTTTTTTATGTATTAAACCAGACACCAGTAACCAGTAACCAAAAACCAGTAACAATAATTTCCACAGTATCTCAGTACAAAAACTATGTAGTAGGGAACGGACAATTGCTAAGGAAATGTAAATTGAAGCAATATTCTCTGATCAAGTGGACGTCTCTATTGGATTTAGCTGCTTGCATGTGTCGTTGAAGTGATGATGTCTAAACATTCACCGAGATTTGATTTTGTTTTAGTGAATGCCTGCTTAAACGCTGGAATATACGTGAAAAACACTTGTAATGATTATGAATGAATAACGATTTTTCAAGGCAAAACTATTTGCCTCTAAAACTGATTACATCAGTACCCATATCCCATCTGCATAACATATGACTTGACGATGTTTCGCATTTTTTATTGACGAAAAATAGACCAACGACGAAAAAGAGACCTTAGTAAAATAATTATTATATTTTTGAAAATAAAAAAATTGCACTTATTTAAGAAATTTCTAAAAATATTGCTTTATATAATTATTCCCAATAAGAAATTTGTTACGTGACCTGTAGCTATTATCATGTAATAAATAATTTTGAGTTGCATAATAACTATTATAAGAAACAAGTAATATATATTTTTTGTTGTCGATAATTATTATTTTGGGATTTATTTTTCCGTTGCTTCATAAGTTTTATTTATGATTTTTTAAATTAACTGCAGAAAACCAATTTCCACCAACAACTAAACAATTAAAAATCAATTCATACTCAAAATGTGATAAGGCAACGTAAGAAAAATTTTTTTCATACAAGTTATGAAGCAACGTAAAAAAAATTTTCTTTCAAATAATAGTTATCGGCAACGTAAATAACAAAAAATCATAAATAAAAGTTATGAAGCAACATAAACAAAATTTTCTTTCAAATAATAGTTATCGGCAACGTAAATAACATAAAATCATAAACAAAAGTTTTGACGCAACGTAAAAAACACTCCTCAAAATAATAGTTATCGAGAACAAAAAAAAATTTTGTTTCTCATAACAGTTATTACGCAACGTAAAAATTGATTGTCGCAAATAATAATTATAATCAACAAAAAAATTTATGTTGCATTGTAATAGTTACATTTCAATTATTTTCTCAAAAAACTTATAATAGTTAAGTCCCTGGTCATAATTCGTGGTCTTGAAATTATACAATCGGCTCCTGTGTTTGTATTTGCCACTTTTCTGCATCGTATATTTTGAATAATGTGAATTAAATTACTGTTGTTAGGGCGATTGTTATAGCAAATCTATTTTCTTAATTTTCACTTTACGAATGGATTTTGATACGATTTAAGGCTGAAGGGCGGAATTTTAAGCAATACAATTTAAATAAATAAACACTAAACCCTATTAATCAATTATAAGAAACAAAGTATTAAATAAATACCTGATTTAAACGTAAAAATAATGAGTAACATAACTTGTATAATTTTTATTTGGTGATTGACATTGCTCTCTCTGCATATGTGTGTGTGTAGCCGCACATATGAAACTTAAACTCATTTCGACTTTGTAAGTGCAACACCGCCCACCGATGAGTATCGAAACGGCCGCGGCGCGTCCGCTAATAAAAATCCTAAAATTTGCTGGTCTCTGGCAGCATAAGCTAGCAAGTGGCGCGGACAGTCGCCTGCTCAACGTTCTGCACCGCAGCTATGGCTTTCTGCTGCACGTGCCCCTCTCCTACATCTTCGCGGCATTGATGTGGACGAACGCGCTGTCCGCGCCGGATCCGGAGAGCGCCGGCAACGTGCTCTACATGTCCTTTACGGAGGCCGCTTTGCTCGTCAAAATAGTGAACATTTGGCGCGAGGGCGCCAGTGCGTGGCAGTACATGCACGAGCTGGCCGACGATGCGGTACTGGCTGTGCGCGGCGACGCGGAACGCGAGCTGTGGCCGGATGGTCTTCTACTACATCACCTGCAGCCTGGCTGCGTCGTGCTGCTGCTGGACCACTACGAGCTGCCCTTTGACTATTGCGTGCCCTTCCACTGGCGCAACGCGCGGAATTATTGGTATGCCTACGGCTACGGCTCGCTGTCCATAACGCTCAGTTGCATCTCGAGTAGTACGATGGACATGACGTGCTGCTATTTCATGTTGCACGTGGCGCTTTTGTACAAATTGATCGGCGTTCGCCTGACCCGGTTGCAGCAGCAGCCGGAGCGACAAGTAGCGGCAGAGTTGCGTGACACATTTCGGCTGCATCAGAAGGTCAAACGGTAAGCTGGGGGGCGGACGGGCCGGCATGTGTGTGATGAATTCGATTTTGCGATAATTTAGACTGGCCACGCAGTGCGAGTCGCTAGTCTCGGTGTCCATACTGACGCAAATTATACTCAGCGCCATGATTCTCTGCTTCATTGGCTATCGGCTGCAAAAGGTGCGTTCGAAACATTGGAGTTTACTACATACTTCTGTAAAAGGAACAATCTTAAATTCGGCTTTGCAGATGCAGATTTTGGAGAATCTCGGGTAGTTCATTTCCACGCTGCTGTTTCTCGCCGTGATGGTTTTTCAGATCTTCCTGCCCTGCTACTAGGCCAACGAGGTCACCATGAACTCCAGCATTCTGACCCGAAGCGTTTACGACACTGACTGGCTGCAATTCCCAGTGGCCACGCGAAAGCTGGTACTGATCTATATGGAGTTCTTGAAGCGTCCGGCACTCATCAGAGCTGGCCGATTTTTCGAGGTTGGCCTGCCCATATTCACCAAGGTTCGTCGAGCAGAATACAATGCTACTTTCAAATGGAAAAGTATGCCTGATATCACTGCATTTCAAAGACAATGAGCAACGCCTACAGTGTGTTTGCACTTTTACTGAACATGGAACTGAAGTTAGGCTGAAACTGAATGTCTGAGGCCGAATGAAGAATTATCTTTTAATTAATGTGTTTCGTTAAATTATTTTTCACTATGAAACAAATTCAATAAAATTCCATTGCATTCAGACCGTCGAGCTCAACTATTTATTTATTTATTGACCTAACAAGAAGGTGGAACTTCCGCATCTTATCCCTACTTGGAGCCTACTGGCAGGAACAAAAGTGTTGGGTTAGTCTTTTCATTGACCTTATAACGTACATAGAGGAATTGATTGGGCTTGAGTCCAAAGTAAATCCAAAGTAAAGGATATACTTTGCTTGAGTCTCTCAAAAGATCTAGCGCGTAGTATAGGGGGCTGTGCCTTCTTCTGTGGTTAGGCCAAGATTTGGGGATGTCAGTACACATGCGTGAACATTATGTTGGTTCCGGATAGACAGATGGGACAGAAGTGATTTGTATGTCTTTTCTTGTATTTTCTTGCTGTTAAAAGCCAAATGCGAGACTTGGATATATTTATTTATTTATATTACAACGTCTATCGTGTAATTCTAGTAGATTAATAATTAATAATAATTGACTGGCACGACAGCCCGCTTACGCGAGACTAAGGCCTAGCTTCCCGCAACCACCCGTGTTGTGCGTGTGAATTTGTACGCGGATGGAAGGGACCTACAGTTTTATGCCGGTTCCGAACGGCAGGTTGGGAGCTTTTTCATAAGCAATTTTGACTCTCAGAGGTTTGCCATTTCCAGCTGAGAGGACAGCCACCGAAAGAGAAAACGAGTTTTCCCGTTATTTTTTTTAGGTGTTACTACATGCAGTATTCGAACTTGCGTCGCTCTGCATGCGGCTCGCGGTCCAACACACTAACCAACTGAGCCACGGCGGCTGTAAATTCTAGTAGATTACAGAAGTTATTTATGTACAAAGCAAAAAAGATAATAAAATAAAAAATAATGATAAAAAAAAATTACAAATTATGACAAACGAAAACTTGAATTAATTGCAACAATACTAACAGCTTTAAATTAAAATGCATCTCTACTCTCACTGAGGTTAACTACATCACAAATAGAATTAAAGACAATGCAAGCATTATTAACACCAACGCGACCGTAATTGGTTCTGTGGACTCCAACAAAAAGGAAATGCCTTTTTCTTGTGCGTCTCTCTGGAGCATAAATCGTAAATAGCGCTAATAAGGGCGAACAATTGATATGGCTCGTTAAAGTATCCCTAGCGAACAATGCAAGGAAGTATTTTCTACAACTTTTCAGTGAGTTCAAGCCAAGAAGAGCCCATCTATAACTGGAACAAAATTCCCATTTCAATCCACCGATAGCAAACCTCAAAAACTGTCTTTGAATATTCTCAATTCTATTAATGTGGCCCGCATAAGCCGGGTCCCATACAATACAGCAATATTCAACGATTGATCTCAACAATCAAATAACTATAAATTAATCGTAGAGTATAGACGTTTGCAAGGCCATTGGAAGTCTGCGTTAAAAACCCCAACAAAGCATTGGCTTTTGAAATTAAATAACACACCACAACAAAAAACACTTTTTTCTTGTTGCATGGAGTTTTTCTACTGTTTCTTACTAATTTGGGTGCGCTGATTTCAAATCTATCCTCAGATTTTTTCTAGCAGCTCTAGTTAGTGAGATATAGGTACCATGAAATTTTTTCAGTTTCTCCTCTACTTTTTTCATTATTTTGATCGTCGTATTTCTAAACAAATGGACAAATGGATCGACATGATTTTCACCTTATCGCATTAACAACACCGCACGGCTTCTTTTCCGATGCAATTTATTTTTATAAGCTTTAAAATGCCGCGCTAATTGGACCTCAAAGTCGGAAAATATGGAATTTTAAGGCGTTTTCTTTGATGGTCAAAAACATACACAATTTTCGTAAATCAATTAACGAGTTAGGTGTATAATGAAAGCCGACATATCAAGCAATACATCACAGCCAAATTATTTGGCGGAATACACATTCGCATCAAAACAACTAATACCAAAAATGTACCATAGTCATTTTCATCACTTTTCATACATTTTCCTTAAAAAATTAGGAGCCTCAAAATATGCTCTTTTATATGTTCCATTTATAGTCTGAAATACAAGCAAAAAAAAATATTTTGAATTGGTCGAAACAAAAAAAAATTAAAAACTTTGCATATTTTGAGGCTCCTAATTTTTTAAGGAAAAATTATGAAAAGTGATGAAAGGCTATGGTACATTTTTGCTATTATTTCGATGCGAATGTGTATTCCGCCAAATAATTTGGCTGTGTTGTATTGCTTGATGTTTCTTCTTAAGATATTCGTATACTTCCTAAAAAAGCCTTCAAATTCAAACTTTTTTTCTACTTTGAAACCTTATTACAACGCCAATTTAGAACACATAAAATTGATTAATGTCAGAAAAGATGGCGTGAGATGTTGTTAGTGCAACTATATAAAAATCATGTCGATAGTATTATTGGTTCAGAAATTAAAGTCGAAAACGAGAAAAAAGCCGAGGAAAATTCGAAAAAGTGACACTCCCATTTTTTGCTAAAACTATACAGCCAGTCGACATGAGTTTTAATAGATCTTACTACATACCTTCACGTACCGGAGTTTTAATGAGAAACTCACATTTTGTATGCCTTTCAGCTGCACAGGATAGGAACTCAGTAAATTGTCGCTTTTTTGCTAAATGAAACAAATACGCCAAGCGTACGCAACAAAGCCACTTGCCTCTTCCTTACCCACAGCTACCCCGGGCACTGTGAACGGGGTTCGTTCATTATGTAAGAAAAAGTAATGTTTTCCCCAAACAAAACACCTTATGGCAATTATTGTGCCAACATGAATCATTAATGCAATGCAATCATGTGTAATTATCATAATGAGAGCCAGGCATTGCTGCTTTTCCCATTCATGTGGCACATTCGCGAGCCCCATATAAGCACTCGTTGGTCAGCTCTGCGCCCAACAATCGTCCAACCGGGCACCAGCATTGCACCAGCGACTGCGACCATGAAGACATTGCGGTCGAAGGAGACCATTGCGGCCGCCGACAAGCTCATCAAAGTGATGCAGTTCGACGGCATCTTGCAGTGGCCGCCGCAGCCCGACGACAAGCACCGCCTACGCCGGTGGCTGCGCCGTTACCACGGCTACCTGCTGCACCTGCCCACCACGTTCACGTTCATCGCGCTGATGGCCGTGGAGCTGCTGACTGCGCCCACCTTTGAGGTGGCCGCTGGCGTGCTGCCGATGCTCATTACTGAGCTCGCGCTGGTCATGAAGCTGCTCTCGTTCTGGTACTACCGCGCCGAGGCGTACGACTTCATGCAGGAGGTCGCGTCCGTCGCCGAGTACCAGCCGCGCAGCAGCGCCGAGGCTGCGCTCTGGCGGCGCGCCCAGCGCTCCTTCGCGCGCGTCAAGTTGCTGTATATGGGGGGCAGCGGCGTGGTGGTGGGCGTGGCCTGCCTGAGCGCGCTCTTCGTGCCCACCTACGAGATGCCCTTCCCCTACTACGTGCCGTTCGACTGGCGCAACCCGCACTACTACTGGTACGCCTACGCGTTCGAGCTGATCAGCATGTCGGTGACCTGCATCTCCAATTCCTCCATGGACATGTTGATCTGCTACTACCTGTTCCACGTGTCGCTGCTCTTCAAGCTGATTGGCTGGCGCCTGGAGACGTTGGGCCAACTGACGGAGCGAGATGCGGTGAAGGAGCTGGGCGAAGTTTTGGTGTTGCATGAGAATGTCAGAAGGTGAGGCTGCACAGTTTGACTGAAGAAAAGGGAATTAATGCAGCCAACATTGCAGATTAACGCGGGTATGCGAGAGGCTCATCTCGGTGCCGCTCCTATCTCAGATCACAGTCAGCGCGTTTGTGCTGTGCTTCAGCATTTACCAAATTCAGGGCGTGAGTCGTTCGAACAACTAATCACTGCTGCGTGAAGCACATATTTTGTCTCGCTGCAGATGCGCATTAGCGAAAACCCTGGGCAATTCTTTGCCATGGTGGAGTTCCTCAACATTATGATTTTTCAAATATTCCTGCCCTGCTACTACGCCAGCCAAATGACCGCGAACGCAGAACGTCTGCTGACCTATGCCTACAGCTGCAACTGGGAGCGACGCTCCGTGCCGACGCAGAAGCTTATCTACATCTACATGGAGTTTCTGAAGTATCCGGTGAAAATAAAGGCTGGCAATTTCTTTGAGGTGGGACTGCCCATCTTCACTAAGGTTGGTCGACAACGAGAAGTGATTCGAAAAGCCTCTGACTGCAATTGTTACATTTCAGACAATGAATAACGCCTACAGTCTCTTTGCAGTTTTGCTAAATATGGACGAATAATTTTTCGGGAAAGAAAGCTTTGCTTTAACTAATAAACGGTACTAGAAAGAACGTTTTTTCAAGGCTTTCTTCAGCGATTTCTTATGTTATGAAAGCAAACATAAAAAAATCGGCCAAAATATTTTTCAATGAAAGAATTTCTAAACCTACAAACGCAAATTGAAAGTGGAAATAGAAAAGGTTACGTTTAATTTTAATAAACAAAAAAAATTGTTCTACTGAAAACAATATTTTGGGTACTTAAATTTCATTACTTTCATTACGATATTTCTTTTCGACAGCAATTTTTATAAAATTTCTGATTAATTGATTAGAAAAGTTCAGATAATTTAACGTGGGAAAATATTTTGGCCAAGTATTACAATTTAAATTTTTTTTTAAATGTCCGTTCAGGCGTTAATGAGATAAAGTTCTTTATTTAGGTGAAGAAATTATGTGCTATAACTTTATCTATGGAAGGACGCACTCTATGGACGAGGTTTGACGATAGAATATCTTTACAAATATTTAGTCGCAGTAAATGTAACACTGAAAATGTTTATTTTCTGCAAAATAAATATTTACTTGTGTGTCTTTAATATATAAAGTTCTAAACGAATGGAAAAAATACGATTGTGACGGGTATATCGTGTGGCGGCAATCGGCAAATACAAACCGCGTATTAATTCATAACTTATTTACTAACAATGCTCTATGCTTTAAGTAATCTGACAGAATATCAAATTTCGACGGACTTTGCGCAATGTTTTTGAAGCCCAACACACAAAATGCAAATTGTTGATGGTACAAGTATGTGGAAATTTACTCAAATTTCATACGAAATTTCAAATAGATTATTTCTAAATCAAAATTTCCACATCAAAAGATCCAAGCAGAAGAACTTCAAATACAAAGTTTCTAGTCACAAAATCCCCAAAAAATAATCTCTCAAATCAATATTACTACATCTAATTTCCCAAATTAAAATCCCTAAATGCCAAAACGTCAAATACAAAGAGATCGAATAACCAGTATCCAAAATAAAATCACTTAACGCAAAATCCTCAAAAACATAAAAACCCGAAATCAAAGTTATCGAATTTTAATTCCAAATTAATAACTTGAAAAACATTTTAAAAGTAAACGATATTTAAGTAAACTTTTGTGTATGTATACGATTTGTACTCATTAATTCGGAAGTACAGTCGGTGGTCAATCAATTAGCACGCTTCAAGCAATCAAACGCTTTTTATGTTTAAAACAAACTCTTACAATTTTAATTTTTAATTCGATTATATTTCAATTTCAGAACAAATAAGAAGATATGTTTAACGTGAATTGTTCAGTTTTTTGCACCATCCTTAAAAAACAGAAATTTCTTCAATACACAGGTTTTAACTGGGGAAAGTTAAAATTTTAAATTTTACGTCTTAGGTTTCTATGTGGTTATATTAGCAATATTCTATAAGAAGTTTTTAATTTTTATACTCGGACCCTGTATTTTAGAGTGTTTTTCTATGAAACCAATCACATCGTTGTGGCTGTAATATTACTTAAGGAGGTGTTCCCGGGTAGAAGTTTGAAAAAATCGATTTTTTTTTTGCGTTTTATTGTACCTTATACTATATTCTATCACCCCCCCAAAGTCGTTTTTCAAGCCGCAAACTCAGTACCCACTTTTTTGCATGTTAATTGAAGTAATCTCAGCTCTTTTTGCTCCGCTGATACATTCGTCGAAACTTTAAACGCGTTTTTCTCGAAACCACATTTTTTGTACTGGCCGATAACTTTTCTCAGCAACTATGAGAGGTATCGACTTGAAATTTTGGGAAAATGTTCTAGATAGTTTTCATTGGATGCTAAACCAAAGTTTTCATCAAAAAATTATTGTTAAATATATTTTCAAGCACTCTAAAGGTAAAAAAAGGTGGCAAAACTGGACAATTTTTTTTCATATGGCCGCCATTTTGTTTCTAATCAACATTTTGACTAAAACTGTGGTTTAGCATCCGCGGAATTTATTGCAGATTAATAATTGCATACCCATTTCTGTTTCAGATTACTGGTTCCCGAAATTTCTTATCGGCCAGCAGTGAAAACAAGGTCACATTGACCACTGAAAATGTGTACTTAGAAAATAAAATTTTTCGACACAAATATGAGTTTCTGTTCTCCAAATAATAAGGAACAACAAGCAAAAAACCAGAATATTGCATGTTGCCTTGTAGCTCCAAAATAATTTTTTGAAAAACAGCCTAAAATCGGCATTCTAGACGGGAACACTCCCTTAAACATTAAACTTTTTACGCATAACGAAAATTTGAATATTTCTTCATTTACTTCAGCGAAAATTAAAAAAAAGTATCTAAATTGAAAGAAAACGTAAAATTAAAAAGTTCTCTAAATTTTTCTGCTTCTTCTTCCGTTACTATGTCAAGATATACCATTAAAAAACGTGTATACTTGTCTTCTTTTAACTTAAAAATTCAGTTTATTAATTTCGTATTTTTCCTAAAACTTCAAACTAATCTGAAGACCAACAAAAAAATTTATTCTTGCAACCATAGAGGATGCAGACGTCCACAAAGTAGCATGTTGCCATATGGCAACAAAATAGCGAAAGGGTTAAGTATGAGAAAACTCGCCAAATTCAGGGACAAAAAAATGTCTTTCAAGGAACAAATTAAATGAGCCCAGGCACAGCAGGCTTGCAGCTCGCTAGCATCTAGGAATGGTCAGCTAAATAAGAACTCAATACCCTTTTGTATCAGAAACACAGACCCGACTCAGCGAGCTACCCTAATTACACACGAGTACGATGCCATATGCAGACACAGAGCTATCGAAGGCATTGAAGTAAGTGCAGCTAAAGGCCGCAATGTCCTGCGAGCGGACACTGCGCCAGTAGTGGCAAATGCGGGATTTACGCGTGGACGTTCAGAAAGTGCAGCGAACACGAAAAGCGCTGCCGCTACAAAGCGAGTCGGCATGCGTGCCGCATGTGAATGTGTGCCCCATACTCACGGCTTTGGTCCTTTGTACGGCAGGTTCGAATGGAAGGGCAGCGGGTGCTGCTGCGGTTGGCCATTGTCCGGGCCGTCGCCGCCACCTGGCGCAGCGGCTGCTGTGGGCGATTTCGTTGGCGTTGCTGTTGCTGCGTTTAACGATGTCGGCGCTAGTAATATTGTCGTGGCGTTGTTGTTGGTACTGCGTTCGTTGCTGTCACCGTATTCCGGCGCTTTACCCGACATTTTTTGCATATCTAATTGGGAGTGTGTCTGCATTGTCGCAGCGTTGTCGTGTTTTGTGATTTTTCCACTTGTCTCCACGTTCGCTGTAAGTAAAAATACAAATAAATTTCATTTGCTTTCATTTCCCATTTCCACAATGACAAACGCGGCGCACGGAGCGAGGTGCAATGCCGTAAAGAAGTTGCACATTTTCTTGGCAGGATTTTCGTCAGCAGAAGCTGAAGGACTGACGAATCAACAGGAAGGACCCTCTGCCCGGAAGGCGCTGCGACTTGCACAGCATTATTGTCACTGTAGCTGTTGCTGTTGGCCACTATTAAAATGGCTTATAAGTGCTGCCAACAAGTTGCACATTTTGCCACCGTTTTCCGCGCGCCTTCACGCGCATTGCCGTTTTCACGCTTCTTAATATCCTTTTGTGCTCACGTCGCTTACGCGCCCCGCTTCGTCCTGTGCCCTATTGGCCTGCGTCAACTTGAAACTTTTCAGGCGCGTTGACAGTTCGAGGGCGCAGCAGATTGACAGCCGCTGATAAGCGCTGACAACGAACTTGCCACTTTTTGCACCTGTCACTACACCAACAAAAACAACAACAATAACTACATCGGAAACGACGACCACCGTAATTGGCCTTATTGTGCAATACTTGCGAGCTACGCCGCACACTGGGCCCATGTGGCCTAAGTACAAGAAGTGGATTTCCAATTGTGTTTATTTAATTTTTTTAATTATTACAAAATAGAGAAATATGAAGGAATGCATAATTAAATTTTTAAAAAATATTAAAGCTTAAGTTTATAAATTAAACAAAATTATTAACAATACTTAGAGACTTTGAGACTTTTGGCTTTGAAGTAGTTTCAGGTCTGTAATTTAACTGCGATTTTCTTGATTTCGGTATTAAATTCAAACAAAAAATTATTTCAGTTTCTTTTAGAATAACCGTTTAAAGCAAAACTAAAGCAAAAGGCTTCATTGATCTGGGAGTTCTTCTTCTAGTAGTCTTGGCTGCAGTCGGCATGCACTCGGCCCACTGTGCGTCGAAGGCAGGCGTGAGTACATGTTTCAATGACTCGAATTTAATTTTTGGCTCTTGGCGGGCTTCACTTTAGGCTGTTTTGGCGCCAGCGCATAATTTTTCCACTCAATGGCCGCACTGATTGGGAAGCAAAATTTCCCGGAATTCCAATTAACAATTTCTTAATGTCATTAAGGTTGCAAATTTTATTATTTTTTATTTATTTGACTGGGCGGCAGAAAATTTTATATTTTTGTCATGTCGAACTTTTATGCACCTTGCACACACTAGCATTTGCTTGTGTGTGTGTGTGTGTGTGTGTGTGTGTGTGTGAGAGAGCTGGACGTGCTAATTGCGCGCAAATATTTTGCAGCAAACAGCATTGACAACGTGTGAATTACAAATAATTTAATTTAATTAGCGTTTTCATCTCGTTCTCGTTGACGATGATGATCACCAAATTTGGCTTCACAGATAAGTGTAACGAAATTCGCTAACGCAGTTAAATGTGCCGTCTTGGAACGAGTTTATATGTATCTTCTGTAAACAATAATCAATTCATTTGCAAAATTGGCAAAAAAGTATAAACAAAAAAATATGATTACTAAAGGGAAGTTATGATCAAAATATTTCAACTTCAATACTTTACTTAACTCGCAACCTCGTTTGTTGACGGTCATTACATTTAATTAAATTGCAATGTTATAAAATCGCTCTTTTGAACTAGTTTTTAAGATTAATTTACTAAAATTCGATATTCAAGTCTGATTTTTGGGGAGAGCGGCAAAGCTTCCGCTGTCGCGGTAATTCCACAAGCAATCAGGCAACATGAATGTATGGACTCAGGGAAAATGGACGGGAGACAGAATTTTGAAGGATGAATAAATGGACATTTGACTTGAACCAAAGAATATGAAGTGTTGTTTGTTTGTTTCTTTTCTTTGCTTGAACTGACAAGGATACAATTCCATATCGAGCTTTGGAATAGCACAAATTTCAGTTTTTGAACGGACTGGCATGGAAGAACATTATGTTGGCATCAGAGAACTACTTAACTCGACTAATATAATTACAGAAAGGTAGAATCGTAAAGGCTTAATATGTTAAGGCTCATGTTTACAACAACAAGCCCGCAACGGTTGAGGCACTGGAAGCCAATATTGAAGAATTTATTCGTGAGATATCGGCCGATATGTTGGAGAGAGTATGCCAAAATTGGACCCAGCGTATGAACCATTTACATGAAACAACATTCAACAACATGTCAACATTTGCATGAAATCATCTTTAAACATTGAATTATATAGATCGTTCTTTCGACTCAAATAAAGATTTCATACATTTCTCTAAATTTTACGTATTTTTTTTAATCCTTTCCGACATGAAAATAAACCCGTTCTGTATGAATTGTATAGGCTGTAGTCCAATATATTGGACATTGTGACTGAAAGGGTTAAGGTACCATAGCACGTTAGAAAGGGGAATTTTTAATGATTTACAAAATTATTTATTTTTCAGATCTTTTATTATCAATCTTTTTGAAAATTTTTTTACAAGAATCCACCACAATATTGAAGACAAATTTTTAATTTAAAGTACTTTTTCTGGGAAAAAAGGTGAAAAACGCAGTCAATTTTTGACACTTTTTTTCAAAAAGCTCCTATCCTTTTATTTTTAGCGTTTTTTTTAATTTTTCTGGTGAATTCCTGTGTCCGAAAGCTTAATAATTATGAATTTAATTTTTTTTTGTGTTCCGTAAACCTTCAATATATTGTAAAAAAATTTTCAAAAAAGATTGATTGATTGAGTAAAGGAGCTGAAAACTAAATAATTTTTTAAATCATTAAAAATTCCCCTTTCTAACGTGCCATGATACCTTAAATCAAATCCGAAGGCTCTTAAAAAGGCACCCTTTAGTATTGCAAATACTTGGAGAACTCAAAATAATAGAATTGAAAAATTCACGTTTCAACAACAGTAAATAAAGGATTAAAAGTCATTCAAAGTGGTCAAAGCCAACGGCCAGATGGTGATTAGGTAAGGGTGTGAAACTACAAAATGATTCAATTTTCCGGCAAGTAGACACAAGCTACTTCGGTTCCTTAAAAGGAGGTTTTAGGTACCTTTGTTGAACTTTGTAAGATCAATATAGAACGAGAACCTCAGAAGATGGAGTAAATCCATTGGACAGTAGGGAAAAGGGAGAAGTCAATGAGGCCGTTAATAACTAAATTGTTGAAGCGATGGGCTCACAACCGAAGCGTAAAAGTCAAAAGGCAGCGACTGGACATATAGTAGATGTAAATATCAACAAGCTAAGTAATAGTCGTTAAGCCAACAAAACGTACAAAACGTAAAACGTCTGCCTCTCTGCCAAACTGTTGCAAATTAAGTATAATTTGGTTTATAAGGTGTTATGAAATCATTAACGGCATCTATCAGTTCACTTACCGGGATAGAATTAGAGTTGAAATTCTGAAGAGGAAAAACTCGTCCGTTCAAAACACTTTGAAGGCACACAATCAAAATTATTTACATGGCCAAAATATGATGTCGAATTGTTGTAATTCCTTCCATATGCAAAAAACAAAAAGCAGCAACGTTCCCACTCACAGCGCAACGAAATCACTCGACTTCACGGCTGCGGCTACTCAACCGAATCGTCTAAACGAGCAAATGCAACTGATTTCGCAAAGTGATCTCATTTGGAATCTCCACAGCTGATACCAACAGAGAACATCGCACAGATAAGCAGCAGATACAACACAAACTGGCGGCTATAAAAATACGCCGACACGGGTGAGCGCTAAGGAGACCGAGCGAACGAGTCGAGCCGCCCGAGCAACTCGACCGTATTGTGCAGAGCGTGTAGGCTTGAGCCATTTTCCACCGTTTTGAGAGCCAAACAAACATAAACATAATGAAAACTGGAGCTAAGTGACATCGCAGTGAGCATCGTATTGTTTTAAAGAGCATCTGTCTATATCTGCCAGTATTGTTAAAAGTTACACAGCGAGTTTTTCGCTAACAGCTAACAGCAATTAGCGTGTTACAATAACAACGGTGATTCATTTCTGTCTCTTTTAATAATGGAATAATTTTTTCACAGTTTCTCGATACATGTTGGATTAGCATTTCGCAACTTGATCGGCATTGCAGTGATAATTTGTGCGGCACACACATAAATTTCTTGTCATCAAAAAATTTTAACAAATTGGAAAAAAAGTTGATTGAAGAGAAGAGAAGTGCGAGCGCCGTGTGACGTCTTGAACTAACTAGTCGACATAATTCAATATAACTATGTATGTTCCAGCTGTTTCACAGAGCCCGGTACATACAAACACACACATAAACATATTCGTATGAAATGCTTGACACGCGTGGAGCGTTTAGAGGTCGGGTGTTCCGTTCAACGCGCAAGACTGCTCCCGCGAGTGCGCACGATAATTGCCTACACACATACCTACAAACATGTGTATGTTTTTATGAGCGAGCATTTTTTCCCCACGTGCGACTGCCTGAAAGCATGCAACGTTCCCGGTTGTCGCCGCTGCTGTGTCTTGCAGTGTGAAAAAGGAAAAGCGCTGCAGTTGGTTCGTCTTGTTTGGCGCGTTTCCTATTTATTAATTCAGCCTTAATTAGCATATTTGCATTAATGGCGGCGGCGGCGGCGGCAACGACATACGCAAGCAAGCAAAATTTAATTAAAAACAATTGTAAACACACAGTAGTAAAGTTTCGCTAACGACATTACGCTCACGCGAGCGCGCCCCCCATTCCCTACCCGCCGCCGCCCACTCGCCGGCGACACCGCTCCGCAGCAGTCGCCGTTTCACGTGGAGTGCGTAGTGCGTTCTGTTGTTTGTCTATTCGTCAAATATTGTGCAAACTGAAATTAATTTCTGCCGCAGCTCGCAAGTGTGTAGAACACTTGCCGCAAACAGACTCGCAGCCATTTCCGGGCGCCATTCGCGCCATTTCTTTGGGCATTCCGTGATAGTGGCGACGCCGCACGCAGCTTAATCTCATCCTCGCTCCCAGCAGCTAATTAAAATGTTGTGCCAATAAATACAAATATTGACATTGCTTTGCTTTTGTGCTGACTCTTATTAATGTTGCCGTAAGATTTACACGCACACTTGTTGCAAAAAAATGTTTGTTCTACACTTTGTAGAACCAAAAAATGCAAGCAAACATTGGACATCAATTTTTCTATTCAGCGAAAAATAAATTAAATATTAGTGTTTACAATTTGGTGAAAACTTTGCGCGCTAACGATGGCGAAATTATTGCTGCACAGAATCAAAATAGAACAATTAAAAACAAAAATAAAAAAACTGCGTGCAAGAAATATTTAACAAAAACCTTTCATTTTAAAGATTTTCGTAAACATATGTAAAAAATTAAACCAAAAAACATTTTTTTTATTATATTTGCAAAGAAATGCATTGCAAATGTTTTCATAAAACGAAATAAGACTTGAAAAGTATTGATTCATTTGGCTTTGTTAAAGTAAAAACAATATTGAAGCAGCTTAGGTTATGTGGGGAAGTGTGTGGGCTTCCAATCGGAGACCTGAAAAAGGCAGACAGAAACCTAGATCCCAAAAAAAGGCGACGGCGCACAATGTGACTTTTATCAGTTTTAGGATGCCAAAAGTCATAGCAGTCAGACCAAAGTAAGTATGACGATAAAATTTTGCAATAACCATGTCAACATCGTATTATACAAAAAAAATGGGCGTGATCCGCCTACTTTTTCTTCGACGCCCCATATAAGGTGTAATTTCAGATGACCGTTATTTCTAATTTAATAGGGTTTGTCTGGACGGACGTAAATAAAAATAGTCAAAATATGTTTTTTTTAATACTTTTAAATTAGATTTATTCCAAACCATTTAACATTTTAAAAAATTTTTGACAAAAAACTCCAATATCCTGTGATATGAAGGAAACGGCTAGAATGTGCCCATCTTGAGCGAAAATTATAGCACAGTTTCTTTACACAAGATTTTAATTTGATGTGGACAACATATTTTCCAATCAAACTCAAAATACATATATTTAAAAACCGCATCATTCTTATTTTTTTGCTTGGATTTTAGCCAAACATCAAAAAGTTCACTTCGCGGAACTGCCATGTTTGATTGGCTGTAAACTAAATTCGTGCAAAAAGGAGCAATAATTGCTTGCAGAATCTGAAACTAGGCACATTTTTCAATAATGTGGTTATAAACATCACATGGAACTCTACGGAACTCAATAAGTTTTACTCTATTAAAAAAAGAAACAATTTTGGGAATCACTAAATTTTTAGTGACTAGCTATTTTAATCGATAAAAAATTAAAATAAATTAATTAAAGCTTCAGAAACTCACAAAATATTCAAATAACTAAAATCAAAAATATTTGTGTAAAAATATTTCTGACAAAAAAATCATGGCACTGTAAACTTCACAAAAAATCTTACATTGAGAAAAGTGTTGCTGCACTTGTCGCAGTGAGACAAATTCGATAACGGTTATCATGCTAACTGTTATTTTTCGTTTTGCTTTGAGCATATATTCGTAACACTGGTATATTTCCTCTATTGCATTACCAAACAATTTTTGCGATCAGAGAACATTTTTTTGTATACTTTTGGCATCCCAAAAATGATAAAAGTCACACTGTGCGGCGGTCTTTAGAGTTGAGCAGTCAGAGATAAACACTTGTTTTATATTTACTCGTTTTGCTAAAATCTAAAATTCTAAGTCAGACCATGTTTTTTACGTTCTTTTAGGACTACATACGAATTGTCATCTGATGGTAACAAAGGACTTCTGCTCTTCTCTTTTATCTTCGTCCATCAATTTTTGCATTGCATATATGTACTTTTCGCTTAGCAAATAAGAATAGTTCGGAATTAAACTTTAATAAAATTCAAATTATGTTTTCATTATTCGTTTTTGAATCAGCAATTCCAATTAGTCAATCCGATGTCTGCGTAGTATTAATAAATCTATATTCTAAAGAAATTATGTAGTGTCAATGTCACGTGATAAACATTGATAATTATAGTCATGTCAAGTCATTGGGTGCGGATAATACGCAGAATTTCTTCAGCAACCACAGCGAACCATTTCAAAGTGTTTGCAAGTAAAGTTTCGCATGGAAAAAACGAAACATTTCGGCACATAGTTTTCTTCTTATCAAAAGGCATAAATTACCAGAAATATGAAAATTGAACAAGGCGGCATCATCCAGAGTGCAGTACAAAATGAAGCACCCGAATTTGACGCAGTCATTAGCATTTAGCAAACACAACTCGCAACAAACTATCGCATTCCAAAAGGACGCAGCAGATGCAAAGCGAAAAAAGCGACGCTGCAAAGTGAACCATGAGGCAGTGACAAAAAATACGAAAGTTTCGGCAAATTTTATCGTCGGCGTCTTTCATTTTTCTACTAATGTTCCGCAACTGTTGCAGTCAAGAGTCTCGAAAATTGCACTTCGGCCTGATAAGGCTACCCGTCCTCAACCACCCGACCAACGCCACGTCCACGCATCCTCGCAGCGCCGCTGCACTCTGCACTTTGAATTATTTCCTTGCGTGGGCGGTTCATTCAGCGCGACTGCGCCAGTTCGGTATCTCATCTTGTCATATTCGCTGCTCGCAATTTCTTCACTTTGAACTCTGAATTCGAACTACAACTACGAAATTTTCATCGTTTGCTTTTCCTTTCTTCTTCTTGCGCTGACTTGTGCCAAGTGTCTGCAAGAACAATAAATTACCAGAGTTTTTCAATTGCTACCCAAAAGTTTGCACAATAATTTAACGCAACTTTTTCCCCTATTCTGCATACAGTTTTTGCTCATGTTAACTGTCCAAAGAATTTACAGAATGTATGGCGTGAGTGAGTGTGTGTGAGTGTGTTGAATGCACTATGCCCAGGCAGGTGTTAATTTAATGAATTGAAAATTTAACAACGCAACGGGCAAGAATCTATGGTCGAGCATTTGAATTTTGCAAGGGTAAAAAGTTTTGAACGTTTTGGCTAGCGAAAATTTTGTGCCGGTGCTTGTAATTTATTAGCAATAAATAGAGAAAATATAGAAATTAAGCTGTGCCAGTGCTAGTGTCATTCCGAGAAATAATGTAAGCAGCTTTGATGCAGAGAAATCATTAAAGTGTTTCAACATTTTAAAGAGCAGAACTCGAACAGAGACTCGTAACTATTTGGTTGGCGCACACTGGGAGTTGGAGGCGAAAGATTTATACGACAACTGAAGACGCAGTAGCTCAGCGCAAAGTGCAGTGGGGTTCCATCCCAGAGGTCTTGGGTTCGATTGCTTGGTCCCGCACCTTCCTAAATTTCAAATTGTTTCTTCTTTCAAATTGTTTGCCATTTCTTCAGCACAACCCATTCATATCCATTACCTTCAAACAAGCTTCTACCGTAGAACGGGCGTAGCCAAGAAGCCAAGAGCCCACTTTAGCGTGTCATTAATCAATATTTTCGATCAGTATGCATGCTATGTTATGTACTTTGCGACACTAAGAAAAAGGTATTTTTTTTACTTTTAAATATTTAAAAAATAATAACATAATTTTTTGGCAAAACCGATTTGTTTTATGCCAAAAGCATGCCGAATGATTGTTTTAGATCTTTTTGGTCAACAAATCAGTCGCAAGGGCCCATTGATGAGATGAAATTCTGACCAATTTTCAACTTGTGCTGGCACTGACGCTGTTTGACAGTCAAAATGCTATAGATTGATGTTATTGAGATACTTAAATCCAATTTAAAGGATTTTAATGAAGATTTTGGCTGATCTTTGATGAATTCACGCACAGTTTAGAAGTAAAACGGTGATCACTGATTTCAGTTGGTCATCATTTGCCATCATCATCATCATTTATTCCCTCGCGCCCGTCTTTAAGGCGTATACCACTCATGATTTCTGCCACAGTATAAACATTCATAGTTCATTAATTGAAATGCTTCGGTATAAGTTTTGTCAAGTCTAAAACAATTGGCCCTTTTGGGTTTTTATTTCAAATTTATTCCTCCTCCGCCCCCTCCCCGCTAAACAAAGTTCTGGCTAAGCCCCTGACTGCTAATACTAGTTCTGACTAATAAAAAAAAGTATGTTGCAGCGCATGCATCATTCAAAATAAAGCTCATCGAAGTTTTTCCTATACGGAGGCGACCCTCCTAGGCAGTGTTGTCAGATCAGAAGACTTCCTCCTAGATTCAGGAGATTCTTGTTATTTTAGGGAAGTTTTTAAGAAGAAGAATTGTTTAGCAGAATGTTTAGGAAATTTTTACATTTGACATCATTGAATATTGAAAGCAATAATTGAAATTGTGTGAATTGTGTGCAGAATATTGAAATTGTGTGCTTCAAGGTGCATAATTTATGCAATGAATGATGGAAGCTATTTTCAGATCGATCTAATTTTTTCTTATGCTTTATTTGTGTTAAGTTGTTTTAAACTGAAGCTGAATGAATAAAAAGGCTGCAACAAAAAAAACTAAATATATTTTCATTCTTTTATGAGAAGTTTTCCTTAGTTTATAATGTCAAATATTGTAAAAAAAAATGTAAGAAATTTTTTAAATTTTTGGGATAAAAATTCAGTTTTTTTTAAGGTTTAGGAGAAACTCATTTCAGGTATCTGGCAACACTAAAATATATATATATAATACCGACTTTCATTTCGGCGGTAGCGTTCTCACCAGGATACGGAAAATGTCCGCAAAACTTCTTTCATAGATACAGGAATTAAAAAAATGTAATTTTTACCATCACAACTTAACAAGCAACAAGAATTATATGACAAAAATGTTTTTTCTTCACGGAAATTAAACAAATTATGTCACTTGTATGATATATAAATGTATTCGCTCAAGTTCTACACAGACTTTGTCGTACGGAATACGCTCGAGTGTTGCAAACCGCATCGTATGCTTTGCAGAAGACTTGTCACCAATCGTGTTGGAGCAGGAAACATTTTATTCATCCATAAACACACTAAAAACACCTCTTCCGACGAATTTGTGGCGCTGCCTGTCAAGCAAGCTCAAATCTTAAGTCAAGCACACATCACATAATGTAGAAAACAGAAGAAAATTCGCCACCGCTAATTAAATGCCTTTTATGAAAAATCTTCACTTCCGTAAAATGCATTTATTGAGGCATTAAATCGCACACAAACTCACATACTTTGAGCATATTTCCCGGCGCAACTTGGGCGTAATAAGCAGCGCCAATTATGTATTTGCATGGCACGCTTACAATCTAAATGCCACCACACAATTTGGTGCTCACCTCACTCCACGCCGCGCCACTCAAACTGTGTAAACATGCACTTGAGAGCGCAATCAGCGGCCTAATGCAGCAGCAAAGCCAAAAACTTGGCTGGCGGCACCGGGCGAAAAAATGTCACTCATACGCCACGAGCACCTTCACGCTGACGCAGCTGGAGCCAAGACGCGCCAACCATCTGAAAACGCAGCGACCAATGTGTATGGTATGTGTATAGTTGGTTGTATGTATGTATGCGTGTGCTAGATGCATGTGTGCTTCTCGTGTGCGCGAGCATTTCTACTTAATTTCACCTTTACAAAAATTGTGATTGTGTGAATGACTTTTTTACTTACATTTCTAGAACACAACTCCAACGGGCCCTTGCTCTCCCTCTGTGCGTTTTCAAGCTGTTATGCTGCTTCTTCTTGACGCCAGGCGCAATTCTACATATGTGTTAAGTTCTTACGAAAAGTTGCACTACAAATTGCTTTCGTGCTATGCAGACTTCGTATGTACATATCGCACACGCACTACAAAAGTGACACAACTCAAAATTTTTAATTTTCGGGTTTATGTGTTAATACTGTGCACAATGTATAGCTCAGTATATTTTGTTGTTGTTAACTGTTGCAAAAATACAGTTAGGTCTCTCTTTATGTCAGAAGTTTGATGCTATTTGATCGCTGAAGCTCAATGCAATAGTGTCCTAACTCAAATTGTGACACACGAAATACATTTTTGTTGAAGTTAATTTTAAGCAAAGTTCTGACAATTTTAGTATATATTTTCAAATAAAAAAATTAATTTTGAATTCTCAAAATTATTCTTTCGACTTTATAACTGTAATTTACAATTATAAAACTTAGCAAAAGTGACATAACTTAAAATAATTCCGTAATTATTGAATTAAAATATCATCAAAACAGTCACAACTCAAAATTTGGGATTTTCTAGTGTAAAATTAAAAAAAAAATTCTTGTAACTTATCCTAAAGCATAATCTGTAAGGATTTTCTACTGAACGGTCTATACGCTTTTTAAAAAAAAATGTTTATTTACCTCAAAAACAGTTTTTTGCGTTTCCTGAAAAATTAAAAATTTTGAATTGTGTCACTTTTGTAGTGCGTGTGCGATATGTAAGTGTGTATCGAATTATTTGTTAACTAATATTTTAATTGTTACTTTTTTTATCGTGCTAAATGCATATTTGACCGGACATTCTCACTCCAAAGAGATTATGTACGAGGCTCTTTAGAGGTTTCGGCTTCTGCTCGCCATCGATAAAATATTAAGCGAGCTGCCATGGCTCAGCTGGCTAGTGTGTTGGACCCTGAGTAGCCAGCACTACCAAAATATAGAAACCATAAAACCAGAATTTTTCTTGCAGTGAATGTTCTCTCAGCAGGATAAAGCCTACCTTTGAGAGCAAAATTTCCTGTAACAAATCTCTAAACTCGGCACATTCAAATAGGCTCGGTCTTGGTCTCTCTATGTATGTATACCAATCAGAACCCACCAGTACCCCAGCCCAATGTCTGCCTACGCCCAACTTCAGCTAAATATGTATATTTGTCTGAGCACATATGTGGTTTGCACAGGTGCAAATGCGCGCACAACAACGTCTCGCCGTGCAATTCTATTCACTTCGAGTGCGCGCTACAACAACCACAATAACAACTCAACTCAACTGCGTAAAGTTTGGTTTACTTGTATTCATTTAAGCGTGCAGCTATGAGTGAATAAGTGAATCGAGCGTGCGAGCGACGAGTGTTCGAGCGCTGCTCTGCATTGGCCTGAACTCCAGCCGCAGTTGACAGGGTGGCCATGTTTAGCATATCTAAGGCTGACTGTGCAGACAGTTCTTGTCGGCAGCCAACTTCACAATTCGGAATTAATTGAGTCCCTTCAACTGAATAGTTGTAATCTTAACCCTCTACTGCCCCATACCCCATAGGGTCCACAAAAACCTAGAAAAGTCGACATAAATTTTATTTTTTTTAAATCAAATTTTTAGAACATGTTATAGATAAATTAAGTTGTCATTTCTTTAATTTAGCACGGCTGTAAGCATCACATGTTTCCCTTTATTATCAGTTGAAATTTGAAGTTTGTGGAAATAGTGGAAAAAATTATTTCGTGAAAAGTAAAGAAAAGAAAAAATATTAAAAATACTTTTCGTTGAAAGATTAAAACAAGAAAATTATGAGTGAGTACCTTGTAATACAATTTATTGATTTCGAGTGTTTTATATTGAAAAAAAAAAGATTTACAGTTACTTTTTCGGCTTGGGAAAACAGACTGCCTTTAGGTTGCATCAGGCACCAAAGCGAAAAGATTTAATATATTTAGTCACTAACGTATACTTGTATGTGGTTTCCGTTTTATAGATATCAATCGGCATTTTTTAAAAGAATTGTTGAATTGTTTTATGGGACAAAGAAGTACAGGAAGTATTGGAAAACTTGGATTCCGATGTTTTCGAAGAAACTGATGAAGAAACTGATGAAAAAGTTCAAAATAAAAAATTTAGTTAAAAAGAGACATTTTTCCTCTTTCATTTGATACCCATATCTTTATTATTGCGCAACCGCAAATATTTAAAACAAGTGTTTGAAATGTGTATGTCTTTCAAATTGTAAAGTCCTTTAAAATGGATTTTGGGACATAAAATGAAAAACTGACTATGCCAGCTTACCATAAATGACCTCTAGTTCTACGTCTATATCAACATTTGGATGGGTCTTGGCCAAAATGTTTTTTTTTTGTCGCACGGTGTAATAAATGTAAAGTTCACTATCACTCACTGCTTCATAACTTTGTAATTTTTCTTTGGATTCAATTGATTTTAGACTTCGCGAGACTTGATTCTACACGTTCGCGGACGTGAATGCTATAGCAGTCATTTTCATAGTGATGCAAAATGACGTGAATGCTATAGCATTAAAATTTTAAAGCCAATTTTTATTCATTTATATTTTTATAAACTTAAATTTTTTTAATGAATATACATTTCAAAGTAATTAGCAACTGATTCATTAAGTAGTTTCATATTATTTTGTTTTTTTTTCGGTGTACAGTGAAATTCCTCATAACTGGACACTCACCATCGCATTGGATTTGTCCTGTTAAGGGAGATGTCCGCTTATGGGGAGGGGGCACAAAAAATTAGTTGAAATTGTATCCAAGTGTTTCTCCTTTATTTATTTAATATTTTGTACGAATTTATGTATATTGAATTTTTTTGTAATATTTATTACATGTATAGGTAAAGTAGGCACATTGTACAAGTGTTTAAATTTAAGTACTACTTTGGTTGAAAAAAATGTTGTAATGGTTGATTGCCTAAACCAGTAGCGCTCACAGGCGAGGTTTTTGGAGTTCATACCCCTCCCCCAAACACAATAAATGCTGGTACAAAATATAGTTTCGAGTGGTATTCGGCTCAAAAGTTGTAAGCAAACTCTCCACCCCAAAATAAAATCCTGTGTGCGCCACTGGCCTAAACACTGATTGTTTTAATTTAAAATGTTCATTTTAAAATAAGAGAGAGATTTGTAGGTATTTAGGGTAGTACAGATTTTTAAAACCTGGTTGCGCATATTTCTGAATTTTGTCCGTTTATGAGAGTTTTTTTAATCAAAATGGTTTGAAGTATAGTGTCCGCGTCCAGTTATTATATATACATGAAGAGAGAACAACTGTTTAATAAACAAAGTCATAAAAATATAATAAACCTCTTCTTCTCATGTTTTCTATCAATGACTGCTATAGCATTCACGTCACTCTAGTTGAAAAATTTGATCTATATCGTCGTGAATGCTATAGCATTCATTGTGTATAACGGTTAAAATATGATAATCTGACAACTCTAACTATATATGTGTATTCAGATTTCAGATAGTGCTTATAGTTTCCACAAAAATAGACTGTCTATTTTTGCAGCTCACTGAAATTTTTACTGTCCGCGAACGTGTTAATATTTGCTCAAATAACACCGGCACACAAAAAAAAAAAAGTGGTCTGTACATTTGACTAGACCCACCTATCCTTATGTATTTCGGTGCGCTGAAACCGAATCCGAGGTCAGTTTTGTCCGTACACCCTCAAAATTTTGAGTAAATTGCAAAAAACTGCCAAAAATGTCTAAAAATCGCAAATAATTGCAGTTATCAAAATGAAAAAAACTTTTGTGAATTGTATCAAGTATTTTTCTTATGTATTTCGATGCGCTGAATCTAAATCTGATATTAGTTTGCCTCATACACCCTCCAAATTTAAAATAAATGGATAAAAAATCGCTAAAAATGGCTGAAAATTTCACAAAATTGCAGTTATGAGAATGACAACATTAAAAAAAATTAAATTAAGTGTTTTTCAAATGTATTCCGATGCGCTAAATCTAAATCTGAAGTCCGTTTGCCTTATACAATTTTAAAATTTCAATTGAATTGTAAAAAATCGCTGAAAATAGCTAAAAATCTCAAAAATTGCAGTGATGAGAATGAAAAAATTTTTTGAACTAAAAAATAAGTATTTTGCTCCAGTATTTTGATAAGGTGAATCAAAATCCGAAGTTTGTTTGGCTTTCTCTACAATCCAATTTTGAGTAAATTGCAATAAAAATAAAAAATTACTAAAAACAGGTAAAATTGCACTTATGAAAAAGAAAAAACGTTTTTTTGAACTAGATCAAGCATTTTTCCATTGTATTTTGATACGTTGAATGTAAACTCAACATCCATGAGGCCCTTTCAAACCGTTCTTCGCTTTTATCTAACTCTTTTTTCCTCAAATGACCTATGCAACGGGTTCCTCTTTCGTTTACTATTTTCTGCCGGTACTTCTCTCTTTAGCATCCAGCAAAAATCTGCCATCATGTTGACATCCCACCTCCCTTGATACCGATCCTCCATTTCCCTAATATCTTGATGGAACCTCTCCCCTTGTTCCTCACTATAGTCTCCACGGTTTTCAGGAAAGTAGTCGAGGTGAGAATGTAAGAACTGCAATTTCGGACTCATCAAACAACCTAAATTTTGGAAATCTTGCAGCAACTCTTTAACTAAATCTTGGTAATTCTCACTCTTAGTATTTCCCAAAAAGTTCTGAGAAAGATTTTTAAAACTTTGCCAAGCTGCTTTCTCAGTGTCTTTCATGTGACTAATGAAATTTTCATCCTGAAATAAAGTTCGAATTTGTGGTCCATCAAAAATCCACTCTTTTAACTTTACATCACTTATCGCGGGAAACTTTTCTCCTAAATACTGAAAGCAATCGCCATCTTTGTCTAGAGCTTTGACATACTGCTTCATAAGACCGAGCTTAATATGAAGTGGTGGTAGCAGATATTTAGAAGGATCAACCATTGGTGTCCGTATGACATTTTTAGTACCTGGATCAAAGTCTATTATCGGGGGCCATGACTCCTTAACATAGTGATTTTTTCTGTCCCTACTATCCCACAAACATAAAAAGCAGGGATATTTTGTGTTCCCCGATTGTTGACCTAACAGTAGTTTTGCAATTTTGAGATCACCACACACATTCCACTGATGTTCCGCATACTTTATTTTATCCAATACTATCTGCAAATGTCTCTTTTAATGTAGTCGAATGAGCTATTGGAATTGGTGCATACCAACTAATGTAGAGCTGCAGTCGTAGGATGACGACGCCTGCGGGCCTGCTTTCTCACCCTGACCAGCCGCCGATACT
This sequence comes from Melieria crassipennis, assembly GCA_963668005.1. Lineage (NCBI taxonomy): Eukaryota > Metazoa > Arthropoda > Insecta > Diptera > Ulidiidae > Melieria > Melieria crassipennis. The sequence goes on along the minus strand of OY764961.1, from coordinate 80,742,663 downwards.
GGGGTCCCGAATCCCTGCATCGTAAAGGACTTACTTGTGCCTGCCATGACGGCGTACAAGCCGTTAACCCAGGGACTCTGCCAGACGGAGCTGTTGCCCACCGTCACCACGTGGAGGTGCCCTGGTTACAGGCACAAGAAATTGGTCCGTCGAAGGGGATTTGCAATTCCTCGCAATTTCTCGCTCTTCGATTACACCTTTGAGGGTGTGAAGGCCAGACAGCAAAGTTTTAAAAATGTTCTTAGAACTTTATTGTTTTGGGAAACACGAAGAGTGAGAATAACCAATATTTAGTTGAAGAGTTGCTGGAAATTTTCCCGAATTTCGGATGTTTGGTCTGTACCTTGACTACTTTCCTCAAAACTTAAGAGACCATAGAGCGAAACAAGGGAAGCGATGTCATCAATACATTATAAAAATGGAGAATCGGTATCAAGAAACGTGGAATGTTAATATGAAGCGATATTTCAGTTCAAAAAGATTTTTTTATTCCCATATCTGCAAATTTTGTGCAATTTTCAGCCATTTTTCGCGATTTTTTATCATTTATTTTAAATTTGGAGGGTGTATGAGGCAAACTAATATCAGATTTAGATTCAGCGCATCGAAATACATCAGAAAAATACTTCATACAATTAAAAAAACATTTTGTCGTTTTTATAACTGCAATTTTTGCGATTTTTAGCCATTTTCAGTCATTTTTAGGGCTTTTTTATCATTTAATTCAAATTTGGAGAGTGTATGAGCCAAACGGACTTCAGATTTGGATTCAGCGCATCGAAATACATAAGAAAAATACTTGATACAATTCACAAAAATTTTTTTTCATTTTGATAACTGCAATTATTTGCGATTTTTAGACATTTTTGGCAGTTTTTTGCAATTTACTCAAAATTTTGAGGGTGTACGGACAAAACTGACCTCGGATTCGGTTTCAGCGCACCGAAATACATAAGGATAGGTGGGTCTAGTCAAATGTACAGACCACTTTTTTTTTTTTGTGTGCCGGTGTAATATATATTTCATCCTAAATTTTCAAACCAGAGCAGATAGTTTATTTTATCCATAAAAAAACATTCGAAAATTTATGATTTTTGAAAATGGTCGAAAAATTCACTTTTTTACAACTTTCACCGTCAGTAATTTCTCCAAATCTCATCTGATTTGGACAATGTATATATTGCAGGAAAGACTAAGGTATTATCTTCTAACCGACGGACAGCTTGTGTTAGTCGGATGATTCATTTACGAGATATATGTTCATAACTGAAACAACAAAATTCGTTTTTCGAAGATTTTTCGAAACCGCTTGTTACGAAAATGTTTTGATTTTCAGTTTCGTGTTCAGCGGCTAGTCTAGAAAACACTTTTATTTTTAGGTGCACTTTTCGTGGCGAGTAGTGTAATCATCAGTTAAATTTTTTAGCTTATGTGCCCAGTACGGCCTTAACGCACGCAAATTTATAAAGGTTTCACGCCCACACAGAAGCTATTTTTTTTATTTGCACACAGAAGCTAATTTTTTTATTTACACACAGAAGCTAATTTTTTTATTTAAAAAAATGTCCGTTCCTATATGATTCTAAAGCTACATGGTGAACAATTTTTCGACTTAAAAAAAATTGGGGCAGTAGAGGGTAAAAATTCAATTTGGAAACTACAAGTTTCTGTCTTTCGAAATTGCGCAAATTGTTTCTTGTTTAAATGGTCACCTCGCTCGGGCTTGCGGGTGTGGTATGCGCATATTTCATCTCACCCGTTTGAGGATGTCTGTGTCTGCGCCGCGGTGTGGATTGCACTGATTGCTTTGTACGGCAGCTACCAGTGATTTTCGCTAGTCGGACCCCATCCAACGTCTCACTCACCGATTTCATGCTGCCTTTTTTTCATATTTTTTGTTGCTCGTAAAATCGCATTCGTCATTGCAGTAAAGGAGAAAGCAAAAAATTTCAAACGAAAAAGGAGAACAGGAGTTCTTTAGAATAAAGTCAGCATTGTCGTACGGCTTTCACCGGCGCCCGTGCGCCGCCACACTAGTCAACACATATCACATGGAACACTTGTTGACTTGCGCAGCTGACTGTCGTCGGGCAGCGATGCCGACGGCGGGGCGCATTTGCCCTGCTGCCCTCTGACACTGCTCCGTTGCGACAGTTAACGCTCCAGTTTTTCAAAATCCTTGCAGAGTGCGCCATTCGCTGATGAGTTCACAAATAAAACGCCATAAGCGCTCACTGCTTCCTTGCCGCATTTCGCTTTGCTCGTTTCTTTCTGCCGCCTCCCCCTCGACTTTTCGCTCGCCATTCAGCGTGCAGCATTTTCATTCTGATGTTGTAGCATGTTTATATTTGATTTCTATGATTTGTAATGCTATTTACATAAGCAGCCACAAAACGGCAACAAACGTCGCAACAACGCAGTGGCAACAACGGCGGGCCAGCGAATAGCTCAGCATTTGCTCATCGTCGTTGCCTGCAACCGTCATCAAGCAGTTTCGCTTTTCACAATTTGCGTTCTGTGCCCTGCACAGAATTGACAGGGCGTATATATAAGTATATACATTGCTTTGAAATCTATGTGATGTTATGAATAATCACTTTCGAAAAGTGTATGAAACGCATTTGAAGTTGTTTTGATCTCCACGTCCCACAAAATGTATCTTTCAGGTTTACTTATTCTCAAATTCACATTCTCGTTTATTGGAAATAACATTCCAAATATCCTTATTATGATTCCAATAGGCCGGAGATGATTTAACTCGGCTCTTAGATTCGGAGGTCTGAATTTTGTAGTTGTACGTAATTTTTTGTAATACATACTTTACAGGAGGAGGCCTTAGAACAAGGAACCCATGCATCCTGAGCCAGATTTTCTCTCCACGGCCCTGGATTCCAAGTAACTCCTTGTATTTTCGATTTACATTGGCGGTATTGACGATCTGTAGTAACTGCAAATTCGCCGTAAACAGCAATAAAATACATTCATTACAAAATGCTTCTTGTGTTCTTCTAAACTCTTTGAATCTGAATTATGCACAGAGCTGCTCGGACTATTGTATTCGACTGCATATCGTGAATACCGCTAGTGTGTGTATGTAGAGTATATAACTGGCACTAGTAGCGGATTTCGAGATTAGTTTCTAGCTAGACAGGACTTACAGTTTTATATCGATTGCGAATGGGGGAGTTGGGAGCTTTTTCGTACGAAAATGTTTTACTTCAGCATATATGACGCTGTAGTGTATAAACAAGCCGGTGCAGACCGATTTAAAAACGATTTTCTAATATCTATTTTTACAGTGCCGTTTTTCCATCTTTAGTGTTTATTTGTTGTTGTTGTTGTTACAGGTTTTACTTCGACTGTTGCGTTTTTGTGAACGGCATAAAAATGTTCTTTCTTTATGCAGCTTTTCGTTCTTTCTTCGTATTCCTTGCGTTTTATGCATTTTTATTTTTGGGTATTCTTTCTCTTCTTTTTTTTACATTTTACAAAAGTTTTTGCGACTATTGTGTTATTGATGTTGTTGGATTTGTTCGGGCGGTTTCCATGCTTACTTTGAATTGTGAAGGTTTGTCTTTTTCACTTTTTTACAGTCTGGAGCACAAAACGAAAATATGTCATTATATTTAATAAAAAATTTTTTTCACACAATTTTTTAAGTAAATCGATGCTTTGTGAAAAAATCGCATTTAGGAGATGAAGAAAATTACGCTTTAAAAATTTTGCAAGCTGAAAGCTACTTCAGCGCTAATCGCGATAAACATTAAATAAATAAGACAGAACATAAAAGATGTTTGAGGAAGAGCGACGGCGGAGTAAATGACACGGAATTTAATGAACATTAAATACAAAAAAATCTCAACTCAAAATTTTCCAACATATTCTCTAACTACTTTAAAAATTGCACTCTTATCACTACGTATCGGAATTATATCAAAAATAAAATTTGACTGAAATATGCAAAATAACATTTATGCCAAAGATATGCACACCAGATTTTTTGAGTAAAACTGAGGTAAAACTGCTGAATTTAGAAACATGAAATTTAAACTTTCGATATTTAGGATATTTAAAAAAAGGTGCAAAATAACATTTCAAAGGTAAAGAGTGTTATGAACATTTGAAGAGTCCAGAAGATCCTATGCGAATCGTAGACCGGAACGGACTGTGTCAATTATACACTGTCACTTCATAGGGGTACTCATAAGCTACTGTTTGGTGGCTTACTCATTAAAAAATATGTACGAAGAAATGTACAGGAATGTAAAGGAATGCTGTAATATCTTATCAGAATGCGACTAGCTCACTTAAGGACTCCTGACATTGGCAATCTGAAGTAAGTATTTGAGTAGAGAATGATCTCTATATTAAAGATTATTAAAAACTCAGTCCCCTCCGTCGAGAATATGGAGGGATCTAATAGAATAGTGAATGATGGTTGGCCCATCCAGCTGATTTAAATCTAACCTAACTCAAATAATAATTACACATTAACCCTTTGAATGGTACTTGTTCCAAAAGTAGGTAAGAGGGCTCTTCATTCTCAGTAATCCTATTATTTAATTAATATTAATATACGAAATTTCACTTGAATATTGTTAGGCGATCAATATTAATGAATATTAATAATGAATATTAAATATTGCGACCAATATTAATGAATATTAAACTTGTGTTAAATTTGAATGAAATGTAATGATTCTACTTCTTTTTATAATTTAAATTGCTTGCCTCTCAAGCTCATAATTTTGCAGAAATGAACTTTCGACTTTTCTGACAACCTAGGAAAAAATTTCGTTTAGTTTAACTTCTCGAGCAGTTAGGCACTTTAATTACTTCGATATTGGTTTTCTTGAATCGAAAAATTCTAGAAATGCTTCCACAGCTCCTCTCTGCCCATACTAAATGAATATTAATAATGAATATTAAATATTGCGACCAATATTAATGCATATTAAACTTGTGTTAAATTTGAATGAAATTAGTGTCCGACCGAAACCACTTTTTTGGGCCGAAACCGAAACCGAAACCGAATATTCGGTTTTTTTTTAATATTCGGCCGAAACCGAAACCGAAACCGAAACTTTCTAGTGGAAATAAAAATCACCATATCAAGCACTTTTTTCAACAAACGAATTTTACATTAAGTAAATAAAGAACAAACAAACAAACATAGCATAAATAAATAAATACTTATTAATAAAAACAATTTATTAATTTTTTAAAAACGTAAACAAGAAGAAATCACCCTTTCGTACCTTACTCGATAATATTCAAAATTAAATAATTTAATATTATATGCTAAAAAAAAGAAGTTTGTTTACATTGCTGGCATTTAAATTACTCCTCCTTTTACTATATATCTGCTACACAATAAAATGTAAAAAATATTCTAAAAAGTTTCGGTTTCGGCTATTCGGCCATTTTTTGGCCGAAACTGAAACCGAAACCGAAACCACTTATTTGGGCCGAAACCGAAACCGAAACCGAATATTCGGTCGGACACTAAATGAAATGCAATGATTCTACCTCTTTTTATAATTTCAATTGCTTGCCTTTCAAGCTCATAACTTTGCAGAAATTAACTTTCGACTTTTCTGACAACCGGGAAAAAATGTCGTTTAGTTTAACTTCTCGAGCAGTTAGGCACTTTAATTACTTCGATATTGGTTTTCTTGAATCGAAAAATTCTAGAAATGCTTCCACAACTCATCTCTGCCCATACTAAATCTTGTTTTTATATTTGAGGTCTATAGGAATTGCATTTCGTTGACTGGTTTAAACAAAAAAAATATGTTTGCTAAAGAACGAAATTACGTATGTATGTCAAAAGCATGTACTATATGAGGGTCTATAAAAATCTCAAACACACATCTTATTCAAAGACACTGGTTCTCTGCGTTCCATCTACTGTGGAATATTTGTCTTTTGATGAACTTTGCCTGCCAATGCCTGAGTGTATTTGTATTCGGTCGTCCTCAGTGCCGAATCGCAAAGGATAATAGCATTCGGGGAAGAGTGCAGTGCAGAGCTCATTAGCTCAGCGAATTGCCCAGAGTTAAATGACTGCCTTCAGTTTTTTATAAAAGGAACATATACACACATACACACACAGATGTATGGACAAGTCGTGGATTAGCTTGGCATAATAAGCCAAAATCAGCTAGTTTGCTGGTTGACTGCCCGTCGGACGGAGCGAGCCATCAACGATTTTACTTGGCCGTTGCGTCAGCTGCCATTAAAAATTGGACTGCAGTTGTTGGGGGAAGCGTACCAGCCGTATGCGGAGGACTAGAGGGCGCCTCGCCGCTACGCTGATGAAATGTGATATGCGATGGCGATAAAGTGCCAGAGCTTTTAGCGTTCGCTCCAAATGCATTGCGCCACGCACCGCAGCGCCGCAGCAGCTCTGAGGCGCCACGAGCCCAACGCAATCTCCGCTTCGCTTCACTTTGCTGCGGGACACTGCAGATCGCAGTCCTCACGGCAACGACTTTTCAGATTGCGCTTTACTTTCCTGGCAGTGTTGCCAACGCAGCGTGCACAATAATTGGACAAATTTTTTATACGGAAGATCTTCAAAATACTGCACTGAATTTGTGAAAATTAATTAGAAAAGTAATACAAATCTTGAGTCAGAAATTGGTTGCGATTTTTATGCAGGTTTGCCAAATCGGATGTGTGGCAACCTTGCATACATTAAGGCAGCAGGAAGACCGAGAATGGCAAAGAAGTTTTGCTTAGAGTTTTCGAAATCAAGAGGCAATGCTCCGCATGAAACCTGCTTTTCCACACCATTGCTATGTGGCTACGGACGTCTGCATGAGCGTGTGTGTGTGTTTGCTTTGTGAATTTCACTTTCCATTTGTCAGTGAGTGATTATGCGGATAGGAAATGCTATATGACAGCGTTTTTACCTGGCGCCGCCCACAGTGAGGCGTGCGACGCTCGTGCAAGGCTGTGTGCAACCGAGCGCTGCTATCTGCTCTCCGCTCGGCCCGCCGTGCCCACAAGCAGTGCAGCGAATGTTTGCACTGAAGTTTGGTTTAAAATCTGACAAAATCTGGAAACGTGCAGTGTGTGTGCACAGTGTGGGGTTTTCATTTGAATTTATTTTCTGTGAAAATGAAGCGTATGGCATCGGAAATGAATTTGAACGACGGCACCGCATGCAAAACGCCGCAAACGCTGACCAAATTGTAACATTTCTGAATGATTACATTTCTTGTTCTTCTTAGAAAAATACCTTTGCGTTTCGTTTTCAGAAAGCGTGATTTCTGCGGATTTCAGAGAGTATCACAATTGCTTTATTCTCTTTTGCTTAATTTCTCTTGTAAGCCTGAAAGATTCAACATGCAAAGCTTTATAGTCCTACCAACCTACCCACTAACGTCGGTCTATAAGATTTATTGCGATGCCAAAGTTTAATTTAAGTCCCTGGATCAGTTGAAACAAGATTGTACTCTCAATTCATTTCTGAAGCGAAATAACTACCATATATCAAAGTTCGAAAAGAAATTACAAGTGGTTCTACGTGAAAGAACGCATATTAGAATTATATGTTATGCATAAAATATATGTATTTAACAGTGTCCGACCGAAACCACTTTTTTGGGCCGAAACCGAAACCGAATATTCGGTTTTTTTTTTAATATTCGGCCGAAACCGAAACTTTCTAGTTGAAATAAAAATCACCATATCAAGCACTTTTTCAACAAACGAATTTTACATTAAGTAAGTAAAGAACAAACAAACAAACATAGCATAAATAAATAAATACTTATTAATAAAAACGATTTATTCATTTTTTAAAAACGTAAACAAAAAGAAATCACCCTTTCGTACCTTACTCGATAATATTCAAAATTAAATAATTTAATATTATATGCTAAAAAAAGAAGTTTATTTACATTACTGGCATCTAAATTACTCCTCCTTTCACTATTTATCTGCTACACAATAAAATGTAAACAATATTCTAGAAAGTTTCAGTTTCGGCTATTCGGCCATTTTTTGGCCGAAACTGAAACCGAAACCGAAACCACTTATTTGGGCCGAAACCGAAACCGAAACCGAATATGCGGTCGGACACTAGTATTTAATAAATATGATTTTAAATAAATCGATCGAAATAATTTAAAAAATAAAAAAAAAATTCACTTATCTATTGAACGATAGGACAAACGATAGGAAAAATAACTTGGGGAAAATACTCCAAATCAAAAGTAATTCGACACCTTTTTTTTTCAATTTTTTGAAAATCAAAATTTTACAGGATCAACAATGCGTTAAGATTTGTATACGGGAAGACTACGAGAAAAAAACATGAACCAGGCCCATCGCTTCATTTACTTCATTGATATTGATAGAAACACTTCAAATCAAAAATAACACTGCACAACACAAAAAAAAATAACAAGGTTCTGACATCGGATTCTGGTAGAGGGGACCAAAAAAAAATATACGTGTATCGGCGTTTTGAAAGTTTACGTCTGAATTTTTTTTTAGGGGGGGTCAAAGTTTTCCCCTTTTTGCTCATTCTCATGGTGAATCGGCATACGAAAACCATGTAACCTTACATTTTAGGTATATGATGGGTTCAGCAATTCGATGTAAAATACTACGAAGAATATTTTGTGGAGCATTTCAACCCTGTAGCTACTATTTTTATGGGTCAATTTGACCCTTTTTTTCTAAAATGCCAAAAATGTCCTGTAAAACAGGACTTTTTAAGGAAAAAATGTACCACGAAAATATTCGCCATAAAATTCTACTATAGGTCCCTGAATACATCAAATCTCAGAAATTAACTTCAACGCCAGAATTAAGCCAAATCTGAAAAGACCTAAAGGATATATTTGCTTTCAACATTTTTCCCATACACACTAACCCTCAAAAATGAAATTTTGAATAAGTACGAAATAAACACTTAAACACATTTTCAGTTTTGGCTTGATTCTGGCGTTGAAGTTAATTTCTGAGATTTGATGTATTCAGAGACCTATAGTAGAATTTTATGGCGAATATTTTCGTGGTACATTTTTTCCTTAAAAAGTCCTGTTTTACAGGACATTTTTGGCATGTTAGAAAAAAGGGTCAAATTGACCCATAAAAATAGTAGCTACAGGGTTAAAATGCTCCATAAAAATATTCTTCGTAGTATTTTACATCAAATTGCTGAACACATCATATACCTAATATGTAAGGTTACATGGTTTTCGTATGCCGATTCACCATGAGAATGAGCAAAAAGGGGAAAACTTTGACCCCCCCTAAAAAAAAATTCAGACGTAAACTTTCAAAACGCCGATACACGTATACTTTTTTTTGGTCCCCTCTACCAGAATCCCATGTCAGAACCTTGTTATTTTGAAAAAAATTTGATTTTGTTGTGCAGTGTAATTAAACACGTATTTTTTATTTTTTTGAAAATCGAAATCTAACAGGGTAAGCCCGGAGTTGAATGTTTGTATGGAGAAACATGATTTAATGAGGTTTTAAACTTTGCACCTAGTAAAACACTTTAAACGAGAAATAAATCGTTTTTCATTTTTTCGAAAATCAAAATCTAACGGGGTCAACGATGTCTTAAGGGTTTCTTTTTTATAGAAACTGTGAAAACACCTGAAAATAATTTCATGCGTGTTTTTGATTTTTCCGAAAATCAAACGGGGTCAACGATGGGTTAAGATTTTTTATGGAGAAACATGATTTAATGAGTTTTTTACTTCCAACTTCGTGAAAGTGCACCAAATGATCAATTAACCGACATGTGTTTTTAATTTTTTCAAAAAAATCAATATCTGTCGTGGTCAACAATGGGTTAAGAGTTTCTATGGGAAAACATGATTTAATGTGCCTATTGACTTCAAATATGGTGGAAACACTTCAAATGAAAAATTAATAGATAAATAAAAATATAACGAAGTTAACGAAGGGTTAAGAGAAGTTTGATTTATGGGGCCCATCGATTTTAAACGTTCATGCAAAGCTGCTGGGCCCTGCTAGTATATAAAGTAAATACAGCATTTTTGATTAGTAAAAGTATGTGCAGGGCGTCACTTAAGCCATCTGGCCCCATATAGTTTTTTATTCTTATACAGGGTGGCGCAAAAGCCATCACCCTATCGGCAGATGCTATAACTTTTGCAAGTGGCGGCAGAAATAAATTTTGCTTTAACATTCATTCATTCATTTATGCATTTATTCAATTATTCATTCATTCATTTATAAAAAAAATTAAAGCCAAAGAACACTTGGTGAAAACTTTTGCGCCATCCTGTACATAGTCTTAGATTTTTAGGTGGCGTATTCTCCAAGCACCCAAGGAAGTGTTGTCCGAAGACACGAAAGCGCAATATTCCTACATCTGGACGTTGCACAGACGATGTTCTACATGTTTCACACATTGCTCACAGTTTTCATCTCCCCAGCTTCTGAAAAAGTCGTTGTACATCAATCCTAGTCTGCCACCGTTCTGACCAATACGGCAGTGAAGCATTTTGAAATAAAACTGAGAATCTCATCAGCAGTTTGAAAACAAATATGTCTATACGATGTACAAATGCAATTTGTACGATTTTGGAAAGGCATAAATAATGCGAATTTTACGATGTTGCGTTGCAAATGAACCAAATGAAGTTGAAATCACATGCTTCAAATTGCAGTGTATATATAGTATAGAACTGTTTTATTTGCTCGCAGAACTTCTCACACGAAAATATTTGTGCAAAAATGTATGCGCAAACATTTCGCAAAATTTCCAAATTCCCAAATTTTCTCAATTTGAATGGCAAATGAATATTTTTGTACAAATTGTGCGAATTATGCGCGGAAATTTGAGCACACAAGTGAAACCGTAGTTACCACCATTCTGCAGTAAATTTGTATAGTTTACTAAAATGCCAAAAAACATTTTTAGAAAATGTTGCTTGCGGCAAATTTCACGCTACAAAAACAACCCAACTAAGAAGGAAAGCAGAGGGCAAAACAAATCCACATGCATATGTATGTGAATGTACTTATGTATGGTTGTGTGTGTGATGCCAACGTAACGAGCAGGAAGTCATTTTTGCCTCACAATAAAGCGCGCACACACACACACACGCTCACACAGGCCCACAAGCGGAGCAATTGATATCATCTCATTATTTATACAGAAAAAATGTTGGTTTTACTTCCGTTTCCGGTTGGCGCTGCCATGCAACTGGCAACTGTGGCAAAGTTTCTTGTGCCGCCACAACAAATTGGCAACCCTGCCACGCCACGATATGAGGGCATGCCATGTGGCAGTGCGGCGAACAAATACACGCACACATACATGCACATTTTGGATGCAAATGTTGGTCGTATGTGTGCGTCGTTGCTGCACTGCCACCATTTGAGTATGAAAATGGCCAGAATACAACGTAAGCATGCAATTTTTCTGTACTTTGAGTTCACGCTTAAATGACGCCATGGCGGATATGATCGTTTCTTCAACGCAGCCAAGTACACACACACACACACACATACAACACAATGCAGCCGAATGCAGGAATAAACATATTAATAACCAAAGAGTCAGAAGAAGCAAACAAAGCGCACAGCAACGCCCCGTCGACGGCACACTGCACCACAACAAAAAGCCGAAACTGCCACACCAACACACACAAACAAGTTGTTTGCCGGCGACAGCAGATACGCCTTTCCGCCCATTTCGCTTTTGCAAGCTCGCACGACAAGAAATGAAACCAATCGCCTCAGACACAGCGACGACGCTTTCGAAAAGCGCCAACAGTCATTGACACATAGAAATGCAAAAAATTCCTTTTACATCCTCTTCCATTTCGTTCGTCTATCGCACTTCTCTCTGACAAACGATAGTTTTATTACGTTTCCATAAAACTTTGCATTTTCAACTTGATTTTGCATTTCGACCAGCATCAATCGTCATCAGTCATTAACAATCATCAGTTAATGTATAGAATCTTCAGTCATTATCGCCAATTCTCAGCGTTCCCTGATCTGCTAACATTCTTCAGACAAACGAAGAAGCAACTATTTATATATTTATAGCAGGAGCTGACCTTTCTGGGACTTGAACTAGCCGAATTTCTGATCCGAAGATCCAACTGACACAAGAACTAAAGCTGCAAGACCTTCATGCTTGTCGTACGTTCGCTGATTGGGCTGGAATCGGCTGACTGAACGCCCTAACAACATTTGCCCATCTGGAGAACCATATCTTTCAAACGTTTGTTGCAATCCAGGCCGACTTATGCAATATTGGATCTTTCGGTTCGAGTCCTGCAACCGATAACGCGGTGTGGATGATATAATTTACAATAATTGTTGAAGAAGGTTAAGGTTCTATCATATTGCTTTAACACTAACAGGAACACAATTTTTTTCCCCTCTCAAAACCTCAAATCCTTGCGAAACATAAAGTCAATTTTTGTTCTTTATCGCATCATACATTATGCGACCTGAAGCCAAAGCTGCATTAAATTAATGAAATTTTGAAGAGCACCAAAAGTACTTTAATCGTGCCACAAGTGGCACAGCACAGCCACAGCTAAGAGCCGCAGTTCTCAGTGCCTGTTCGGCTTTACCTCATCGAGGCAACGCTCAGCCCTAGCCTCACATAGTTCCACTCACCAGTTGCAGCAGCGTCAACTACGGCCGCACCGTAGTTGGCCACATTGACCACCGCATCAACAGTCCTTTCGGCATCACAGCTGCCGTAACCAGCACTTGCGGCACCGTCGTCGACGTTGTCATCACAGTCCTGCAGCAACTGTTGCTGTTCGTTGATTGCTTGCTTCGCTGCTGCCGGTTGCCGCTGCGCATCGCCCAGTAAATGCTCCACTTCGCCCAGAGCCGCGCGCACTGCCGCCGCCGACTGCTGCGCGTCTTCTTGCCCTGCACTCGCTCCACTCCTGAGCGGCTGGAGTGTAATTTCATTTGCTCGCTCAACATTCGAGTGGCGCGCTTCCTGATTTCCTCCGGTAGCTGCCATGGCCACAGCGACGCGAAACAGGAAGACGATAAATAAGCAGGCCACACAAAATTTCAAGTGCCAATTCACGTGCTAGGCGAGCGGATGTGAGTTGCGCTCAAAACCAATTTAGAAATTATTTTTTACTTTGTTGTTGTCGGCTTATATCACAGCCGCAATAGCGGCTGCAAGTGGCTTTAGTCAAATATGGTGGAGTTACTTGGCTGTCGTTGGCATCGAGTTTACGATGCTCCGCACTGAAAACCATGAAAAAAGAATAATCAGATATAAGGCGACATTGAGAGAACCTCAAAAAAACATTCTCAACTTGGACTGAGTGGGATTTTAAAGAAATTTTGTAACTACACGATGCTTTATTAACTTAATGAATTGTGGTGTATAATAAATTATAAAATATTGTAAACTCTGTACAGATAATGCTGAACATGGAACGAAAATTATTTTGGGGATAATTTGACACACAAAATAAACATGTTAAATTGCATGTGTGACATAATTGTTTTATACTGTTGGTGATAAGATTTTTTTGTTTCTTTTTTTTTTTACACGATTTTGAAATAACGCGGTTCACCAATAAGAATAAATACACTTTTTTACACGAATTTTTTGTTCTTGCACGAATCCCAACAATTTTTTTAATTTTAATTTTGACAGTGTCTTTCAGAAACTTATCTATACGGCAACTCTACTTCATGGCTTGTTTACTTTACGGGGAATACCCGATTTTTATTATGAACACATCATTTCGTTATTCAGTACTGTGTTGTGTGGACGTAATAAACAATTACAATAAAGTTCTAAAAGTTAATGTTCAAATTAAAGTTCTTTTAATTAGGTGCTGAAATTTTCAGTTTAATCTAAATTGTTGATAACTTTTTACTACTAAAAAAGGTAATATTGTGTTAAATTTTCGGTTTAAAAAAGGTCTATAAGCAATATTATTTTACATCGTTGTTACAGTACCCTCATTAAAAAAATAATAAACGTACACGCTTTGATGTTTGTTTCTAATTTTAATTTGAATTTTTATTTGTTTTGTACTTATGGATTAAATTTTCACTGTTAACTAATTTTAATTTTGTTGTAATAAAAACCAATTGTTTTTGTTTTATAAGTACTTATACAAGGTGCAACCCAAAGTAAACAGGACTTTTATAAAATAAAGAAAACGGATGATTATTTTTGTATAATTCTTTTTATTTATTCAAAATACTCTCCTTCTGCTTCGATACAACGTTTTGCACGGTCCAAAAGCATTTGGAATGAGTGTTTTAGGTCATCGGCCGGCATCGCCTTCAGAATGTTGGTACAAGCCTTTTGGATGTCCTCAACGTCCTTATAACGGTTTCCTTTCATCGGCAAATGCAACTGACCGAATAAGTAGAAGTCACAGGGAGCCATATCAGGCGAATACGGTGAATGATTGATGGTAAAAATGCGATTTTTGGTCAAATAATCGGTCGTAACTAGGGCTCTGTGAGCCGGTGCATTATCATGCAATAAACGCCAACTTCCTTCCTCGCGATATTCTGGCCGAATACGACGAATGCGATGCACCAAACGCTTCAAAACTTCAACATAAAACAAAGCGTTAATTGTTTTTCCCGGTGGAACAAACTCTCGATGAATTATTCCCTTTGAATCGTAGAAACAAATGAGATGAGTTTTGATTTTTGACTTCTCACGGCGGGTTTTTTTCGGATTTGGCTCATCTGGGTGCTTCCATTCGGCACTTTGACGCTTTGTTTCGGGATCATATTGAAAGCACCACGTTTCGTCACCGGTTACGATGTTGAACAAGAAATTTGGATCACGTCTGGCTTCCCGAACGATGTCTTTTGCGTGCTCAATTCTCTGCGCTTTTTGGTCGTCGGTTAAAGTGTGCGGAATGAAGCGAGAACACACTTTACGGAGACCCAAATGTTCGGTTAAAATGCGATCAATTGATGTTTTGGAGATGTTCAATTCCATTTCCATCAATTCCAATGATGATTTTGGCTGCATTTTGATAAAATCACGCACAGTTTTGATGGCATCGTCAGTAATCACAAATTTCGACTGGCCGACGTGTTCGTCGTCATTCAAGTCTTCACGACCATTCTTGAATCGATTCAACCACTCATTAACACGGCCACGGGATAAACAATCATCACCATAAACTTGCTTTAACAATTTAAACGTTTCGGTAAAAGTTTTACCAAGTTTAAAACAGAACTTAATATTAGCTCTTTGTTCGATCGACATTCTCGTACCAAAGTTAAAAACATACTGTCACATTGAGCGGGATATTTCGGCGTCTACTAGACCAAATGTCATGAAATTTAGACAGTATGTGAATGAAAGATGTACCTTTCCAACGCATGTCCTAACACATAGATGGCGCCACCAGAAACGTCCCTATTGCAAAAGTCCTGTTTACTTTGGGACGCACCTTGTATAATATGGATTTCATTATTACTCCTTTTGAACGGTTTCTTTTTGGAAAATATTTAGAGTTTTTCATCTGACACGAATTAATAATTGTGGAACTTATGTATCTCCAAATTTACCATATATCGCATGTATTTTTTTACACCATTTTTTTTGCAAGCTTTTCTAAGGAACGGATCTGCCGTGTAAAAAAAGAGTTGGGTGTATACGATATTTAGTCAAAATTTCATGAAATTTGGTTCACTGGAAGCGAAGCTATTGCGTCGGAAGTGAAAGTATGTTTGTGTCATCGGAACAAAAATTACCATCGAACAAAGAGCTAATATTAACTTTTGTTTTAAAATTGTTAAAACTTTAAGCGAAATATTTCAATTGATGAGCCAAGTTTATGGTGATGATCGTTTATCCCGTTTCAGAGTTCACTCGCGATTTAACATTTGGCTATCGAAAGACGCCATCTCAACGATCGGCACTTGTGACAAATTTTTTGACTAAAAGTGCGGCACCATGTGACTTTCATCTTTTCAAAAAAATGCATTTGCCGATGAAAAAAGCCATGGAGGACGTAGAATCCACCCAAAAGGCTTGTAACGACATTCTAAAGGACATCCCGGCCGACAGTCTGAAACACTCATTAGACATGCTTTTCGATTTTGGAAATCGCTATATTGAGCCTGAAGGGGACTTATAAAAAAACAAATCGATTTTGCCCAAAATGAAATTCTGTGTGCACCCCTGGACACAGTAGTATATGTATGTATGTGTATGTGTTAGACGAGTGTTGTTATGTTAAATATGTAAGTGGCTAAAGAAAGAGAGGCAAGTAGTGGAAATGAGATGGATTGGGTGTTGTTCGACTGATGACCATTGTTTGTCTGATGCCAAGATCATTTCGAGCAGTTTACTAGACGTTCGAAAAATAAAGTAAAAGGGAGCGCGCAAGTGAAGAAATAAAATTATGATTTGAGAAGCCAAATGTAAAAGAATGGAGAATAAATATTAAATAATCTTTTGGTATATAGACGCTACAATTGTCCACTGTTCGGTATGGTCGGGATTTGAAACATTCCGGATAATCGATTTTGCTGTTTAATTTAGGTAACATTTTCTAAAGGTTTTAAAATGAATTTTAATATCTATGAAATGTAACTTAACAAAACATCAACTTTCTTACATTTCTGGAGATTGTATTCGAACAAGGGGACTCCTCAATTAATTTTTTTTTTGGCTAACGCAGTTAATAGCGTTTAATCAACGTGAAAAAGTTGATTTTCTTTGTCGTTCCCGGATAATTGGTCGAATCCGGATAATGCCAGTTTTATATTTTTATAATTATTAATTATTAAAAATTATTAAAAAAAAAGGGGATCGCTGATGGTTTCAATATGTTTTTATTAATATTTTTTAGTTAAATTAGTACTGAATGTTTAGTGATTTCTGGCGTTTTTGCTCGACCTTTATCGGATTTTTAAATTCAAATGTTGGCCGTAGCATTTGGATTCCAATTAGTTTTCTAGAGAACTGAAACAGTTTGGCCCATGTTCCACATAACGCGTGGTGGACGTGATGAGCGCAAACTGTAAAATGACATGCAATAAACTGACTGTGAGCGACCAGCTGATTTTGAGGCAGTGATGTTAAGCGTAAAGTGAAAAAGTTTTGTTTCAGATTTGAAGCTGAAGGGAAACTTAAGTTAAATCAGACATTTAATGCAAAAGGCAAATGGTTCGTTGCGCTCAATCTGCGATTTTTCCGTTTCAGCTGCAGCAGGAAAAGCTTAGCAAGACGGTTGTGGATCAGCAGACTTGCGAACGCACAATTTCCTTGCTGTTTCCATTTGCTTCCAAATGTTTGCAAAAAATATTTTTCTTTGCAGTCGATCATATGTCAGCCAGTCATATGTTTTTCTTGTTCTTCTTCTTACTGGCAAAAAGTTACTGGACAAAATTTCTCCAGTAAAAACTTGCAAGTTCTCACGAAATGAACTGTCACTTTAAGCTCTCAGTTTCTCTCTCGTTACTGGAGATTTGGCGTCAACAAACAGGATCCAGTAAAAATTTGTAAAAATTTGTACAAATTCGTACAAATTATTCTCTGCCAAACAGACCTATTATTTTTTATTTTTAAGTCTAATTTTTCCAATGCGGCCCTAATCATGTTGAACATTCCAGCAGCTGACTCATCCGGTTTTTTAACGAAGTCTATAATTTTATTTTGAATGCCCAAAGCAGCGTCGAAATATTGAACACAAATTGGAAAAATTGTCCTCATTAATTAAGTTGCCACACTTGAAAAAAAAATTGAAATGTAATTTGAGCTTGAGGAGGACTTTTTGGCCTTTGAGGAGGACAGAGGACATTTTCTGTTCAAGGAGGACTGCCCTCCTCAAAGGAGGACGGTTGGGAAGCCTAGTTGCAACATACAAAATATGTATTCGTGCGAAATATACAACCCTGCTCTTTCTTTTATGCTTTCAGTGAAAGCCTTTCACCAATTCGTGAGCCACTAAAAGAAAGTGGCAGCACTGTTAGCTGATATGGTTACATTCTCTTGTAAACCACTTGAAACACACTTTGCATATTTAACTCAGTCTGGTTATGACCACATAAGTGAAAATTAGTTTTTGTAAATATGTACATTTGTAAAAAATTATTATTATTATAGTTATATGTACATAGTGATTGTAATGCTATATGCTTTAATTTTTATGTGTTCTTAAATAAATAATTTTTCTTTTTGCCGTACAGTAACTTTACCCAAAATACGGTACTTTTTAAGGACTGTACAGTAATTTGGAAAAAAGACTTAACAACACTGTTTCGAGGTAACATATTCACTCAATAGCTACAGTTGCTCTATTGCCACTGTTGGGATTTGCTTGGCTCTCTTTGCTCCAAGCTATTTTTAGTTGTTCAGCACTGAGTTCAGTTCAATTGAGAATATTGAATGTTGCAAATAGTTTGTTGATAGCGTTGAGGCATGGCAAAAGATAATGCATATTAAAAGATAGTGTTCTCTGGTTCACTGACGACAGCCAATCATTGAAAACCGCATTTAAATTTCAATACAAATATCACAACTGAATGAACTTGAATGACACTCAAAGCGCCGAACGCTAGGAAATGATGCAGAAACGCGGTTCTCAAGAGCTACCAAATTCAATGCCAACCACCACTTGGCTCTCGACATTCCGCACTTCTCACCCTGGCAAACCGGGCAAATCAGGGTTACCGTTGTGCGACTTTAGTTGCATTTTGCAACGTTTTTGACGCTCTGAGACTTTTGTGCGACTTTTTCAAACTTGTCTAATTTTGCAACTTTTTCCATCTTTGTGCGACTTTTTCCCCCTTTTTTGTTAAGTGAAATCCTTCTTCCTCTTTTTATAGTCATACACAGCAAAAACACATATATTAAAAAATCAATTAAGTTTACGACATTCCCCGCGATATGGTAACCTCATTCGATTCAGCAGCTCATTATTTAGCATTTAGCTGAACATTTTTGGCATACAGTAGGAAGCTTAAAAAATCTTTTAAATGGCAGTGCATGTATTAACTCCAAGTCACAGCAGTGCGTGTGCGGAGAGTATTTTTTCAAAATTAGGATTAATGAAAATTAAATTAACCAACAGGTTAATTGTAGGAACTTCATGTTCGTGCTATCAGCTCTAAATTTGCCAGATACCGAAATAGAAGACTGGATGCTAAGTAATGAACTTGTGCGAAAATACAGAGACGAAGTTACAGAAAAATTTAATTAATGATTAATATATTAAAGTGTATACAAACACTTTATTAAAAATTAAATGTAAAATAAATACACAAAAGTGTACATAAATATTTAAAAACATTTTTAATGAATTATTTTTAAGGTATTTATATCGTTTGAATTGTTAATTCCTTTTTGTTTTGTTAGTTGTGTTTTGGTTTAATAAAAAAGTGTGCCACTTTTATTTGAAAAAAAAACGACTTTTTTGTGCGACTTTTTTTTAAACGACTGTTTGTGAGACTTTTCCAAAATTCTCAACGGTAACCCTGGGGTAAATTGATTGTTAGCGCGCGACTCACTCACTCACTCGCTCTCGTCGGCGGCCGCGCTGAAGCGCTTGCTGCAGTCAAGCGGCACGTGCTCGCCTCAGCTGCTCAAGTTGCCAGCAATGTCTTAATGCCGCACAAGACGCGCACACAATCCACTCCCGAACACTGGCACTGTGGCGGTTTGCGCCGCTGTCTGAACCGAAATCGCGCCCGGCTGTTTCTTTATAACGGCAGTGTCGACGTCGTTTGCGATTTTGTATGCGCCGTTCGATTAAGACTAATTAAAAATATGGAAAACAAATCGCAGTGCCATGAGAAGCCGCGCGGCTCCCACTGAAAACTGCTTACATAAAGACAAAGCATATATTTACAGAATCATGTGAGTTCTCAGTTCGATTTGTGTTTCTTTATTTGCGCTTATCGAATTTGAGCACTGCTACTGGAATGCGCTCATAGTCTCTGGCACCCTATATGAAGGACGTGCGGCCAGATTGGTGTGTTACATGGGTCAAATAATAATACAAATAAGTGGTTTCGGTTTCAGTTTCGGCCAAAAAATGACCGAATAGCCGAAACCGAAACTTTCTAGAATATTTTTTACATTTTATTGTGTAGCAGATATATAGTAAAAGGAGGAGTAATTTAGATGCCAGCAATGTAAATAAACTTATTTTTTTAGCATATAATATTAAATTATTTAATTTTGAATATTATCAAGTAAGGTACGAAAGGGTGATTTCTTCTTGTTTACGTTTTTAAAAAATGAATAAATTGTTTTTATTAATAAGTATTTATTTATTTATGCTACGTTTGTTTGTTTGTTCTTTATTTACTTAATGTAAAATTCGTTTGTTGGAAAAAGTGCTTGATATGGTGATTTTTATTTCAACTAGAAAGTTTCGGTTTCGGCCAAATATTAAAAAAAACCGAATATTCGGTTTCGGTTTCGGCCCAAAAAAGTGGTTTCGGTCGGACACTAGTCAATGGGTTCTTTCGATAATCTTTTGTTCTATAAGATTTTCAACTAGTTTAAATTTAATGTTGTAAATAAACTGATTTCCAAACTAGTGTCTAGGCATGTAGTTTGGAAACTGCTTTGTTTTAGGGCAGTTTTGGTGTTTCGATAGCTTTTGTAATACATTTGAATATCTTTTGATCCACGAACTTTGAAGACCGAGATTCCAACAATACTTTACAAAGAATTGAAGTGACGCCGTTAAGACCATCGCAATGTAATGAGCACCGTTACATTTTAGTTAAACGAAACACAGTTGAAAAACAGGGAGAAACAAAATTGTATAAAAATCAGGGACCGGAAATAACAGTTTTTTATGAAAACTATATTTGAAAAATTTACTATGAAGGAAAAGTCATAAAAATAAATGAAAAATACCAAGACATTTCTTTTCGCACGGAGAATCGAACTTGGCAATAAACTTTTTTTTTTGCAATTTTTGTGGAAAAATTCAAAAACATATTTTAAAAATCCTTTAATAACAATTATTTTTCATTTTTTTTCATATAAGTCCACAAATAACGATTTTATTTCAATTTTTATTTAAGTTGTCCTAAGATAACTGACTTATGACTGGTGACTTTTATTTTTGTAGTCATCAATAAAAATCATTCAATGACTTTTATTTATAAAAGTCATTAGTAAAAGTCATTCAATGACTTTTATTTTTAAGTCATCAATAAAAATCATTCAGTGACTTTTATTTATAAAAGTCATCAATAAAAATCATTTAGTGACTTTTATTGTGTATATTGTTGTATACTGTGACGGTAAGTTTTTCCAAAATAAATATCTTGCAGTCCTTGAATCGTCCTTTCCTTCAATTGCCTAAATGCCAACAATGCGAGAAAACAGCGTTAACAGATGTGAGTACTGTTCTCGGCACCCGCCCAGTAGAGCTGGAAAACTATCGATAGTCGAACTATCAGATAGTTTCGATTGTTTGGAAAAAAAACAATCGATACTATCGATACTAACGAAACTATCGCATAGCATCAGATAGTTTTGATAGTTTGGAAAAAACTATCGATACTATCGCAGCCAAAAAACTAAGCTAATTGAAATTTGTATTTTACAATTATTTTCCAAGTATATTTTTAAACATGATAAAGTATATTAAAGTTTTCAACGCAATTGCTGCAGCCAGCACGACAAAAACCCAGACTCAAGAATATGTTTCCGCGCTTGAAGAAACATGCACATAAGTCGTCTCACTCGCCCTCTTTGACAAAATAACGGATACTAAGTAGTATGTCAGCTTCTCACGTATCGGTTCAAATATTTATATCACCGGTCATGCTAAACATTTCTTTACAATCTTGTCAGACTTTTGTTGTATCTGAAAATTTTTTCACGGATTGAAGAAGACACAAAAAGTTTTCCGAAAATCGACCAAATTCAAATAAAATGTACCAACCTGCATAAAATAAAAATTCAAACATAAATCTACCAAGTTTGGTAAAATTCTACCAAAGAAAATACAGATGGCAGCGAATCGATAGTATCGATAGTAACGAAAACCATCGATAGTGAAGTGGAAATGAAAACTATCGATACTATCGATAGTGCCATTGATAGTTTTTCAGCTCTACCGCCCAGGAGGCTTCAAAATATAAACGCCGTTCGTCGCCAACGTACGTTTTATTTCCTGTTAAATGTATAGTGTTATTAAATTAAATATAAATATGCTTAACTTACGCTTTTGTGCGTCCTCCTGCTGCCGAAATCTTAATGCAAGTTTAAATTTGCGGTTTTCTATTTTTGGCTTCTCTGACAGAGTTGCCAATCGTCCCAACAGGACGCGCAGGCACGGTTGCACTCCGGCGGCAGGAGTGCGCATTCACAATGTTTTTTTAACAAACGACTCAACAGGTACATTTTTGTGACTTTAAAAGATATTTTTCAGCTACAAATATTTTTTACAAACCTTGCAAAATTTCTTACAAAGTGTATTTTCATTTCTCAAGTTACAAGTAGAATTGCGGCAAAAGTGTATGCTGAAGTAGAGACAAATTTAATATTAAGTAGAAATTATTGGTTTAAATACCACACTACCTATTTCGAAACGAGAAATTTTCTCAATATCCATCTTACTCACTTTTGTGTCTATCGCACTCAATTCAGTTAACCACTCAATTAGTTGCTCAGTTAATAATCACTTCACGAAATGTTGTAAATACATTCTGCTGCCTACTTTTAGGCACGTTCATAATGCCACGACGCCGATAAATGCTATCGATAATTTCACATGACTATCGCACAATGAAACGGCCGACGCACACTGGGGTAATTCATGCCGATTTTGGCGATTAATTCACCCGGACTATTTAGACATGAAAAAAGTATTAGGTTTAGTTAATTATACATAAAGAAGTGAAAAAGAAATGTATTTGAATATATTTTAGTGGATTTTTTTTTATTTATGACAAAAAATACAAAATTCGTACAAAAGGGTCTAATACAGAATTCCTCGCATATTTATTAATTACTATCAGAACTATCATTGTATTCACCCACGGTTTCACCTTCGCATTCATCGTTGTCATTACCATCATTGTTCATATCATCGCCTTCTTCTCCCGCAATTACCAACAAATCCAATGTTTCCCCTGGCATGCGCGAAACTTCTTTATGCGGCAATTTCGTTTCAGATGATATAATGGGATCAGAACTTATAAGCAGTCTATTTAGAATGTCTTCGTTGCTTTTTTCACGGCTACTTTTTCGAGAAAAATATTCCCTGAAAGCCTTAAGGTCTTTATTTCTCGCTTCCTGAGCTTCTTCAGATAACTCACCGATTGGCAACAAGGCGTGAGTTATGACATTTGGTCCATGAATTAAATATTTATGAACCGTTGTAGGCATGTTATACCAGGGATAGTACTCAACGAAAGATTTGGCACAATTTAAGGCAAAGAGTTGGTCATTATGTCATAAAAACTTTGACGAGTATACCAAATAACATTTGGATTCGTTCCTACATGAACAAGGATTCGTTCCAATTTTTTTAATATCTTGAAAAAGTAGTCATTTGCAGTTACCCTCTACCGAATGAGTTTAATGCACATCACTGCGGTTATTTCAATCGCGGTTATTTCAATCATAATACAAACAATAACAATGCCCAATACTGCAACTTCTGATAAATAAGGTCAGTTGACCTAGTTTTGCACACACCCTACAACATAGACAAATGAAATAATCTAAGATATCGAAATTGTATTTGGTTCTGCATCATTTGATACGATTTTGTATTGTGTTTCACAAATATCTTAAAAACCGAAAATACTTACGTGTCGCGATATCCCGACTTATATGTCGCCTAATATGCTGGCTAATATAAATCTAATAAACCGGCCCCTGCAATGTAGGGTAAAAAGCATAAGGCAATGCTAAAAACCATACATTGAACAACAACAAAACTAACATAAAACAATTCGCCTGTTGATTTTCTCATATTTTTTTGCATTTACATTTATTTCTTCACTTTCCTTTCACGGACCGCATGCATATTTTGCCAAGACTTGACATACAAAAATCGAAATGCTGCAAAAGTGCGCCACAATAGCGCAACTTTTTTTTTTATAGAAAGTTGCTAAAATATCCACAGATTACGATTATGACAATATTTTAGGTGAACATCACTGAACAAACAACTATATGTCTATGAATAGGGTCAAAATAAGGCAATTTTTTAAAAAAATAACAAAAATATTTACGAACACTTAAAAAAAAAAGATTAATATTTGAATACTTAAATACCTGAACAAGAAGCCTCCATCATCACTTTTATGCTACTTTAAAGACTTGTTAAAGAAATTTGATTTGAATAATTGGAAAATTCACGTTTCACGCTGCGCGTACGACAAATGAAAAGAAATGTCAACTTTCAGAGTGGATTGCAGGAATACGGTAAATTATTTTACAACAATTCTTTCACCTAGTGATGCGGAATTTTATCTACTTTAACCCGGTACCAAAAAAAGATCAGTACCTTTAATTTTCATTTTTGAATTAATCGCCACTTTACTTATATATTACCCCAGTGTGCGACGGTTGAAGTTCCTCAAATCCGTTTTCATTTGCGATTTAAATCAATTATATAATCCAGCAACACTGATGCCGCAAATGCTTGAGCTGTCGCCGGCAATATTTTAATTACATTTGAATCAATTCTAAACATGCATAACGGCACAACACAACCGCACACAATGTACCGAGCTGTAACCTGAAGCGTCCAAGTGCCGCAACAAAAGCGTCGAAAAGTAATTAAAAGCACTTACGTTATGAAAAGGCTGCCCCACTGGCGGCGCCATCCGCATACCACTCGATATGTTTTCACGCTTTCTCATAGCTCACATATTTTCGCATTTTTTGCAGCGTGTTTTTATATTCAAGGCAAAAAATTGCAGGAAATTCTGCATGACAACATTTACTAAATGCAATGCAGTGGCGAACTGTTGGCGGACTGGCGTGCGTTTTCCATTTCCATAAATATTTATGTTCATGTGTCTGTGTGTTGCGCGCCTATGAGTGCACACGGAGTGCGAGGGAGGAAAACTTGCTGACATTGCGTTTCTTGAAAATCTGCTGCACTGGTGATAGCCGCCGAAAGATGATAGCGACGGAAACTAAAACATGAAATGTCCTGGAGAATACTTCTAGTAGATCTGTTAAATGTCAAACAAATTTAATTTTTACACTTTTGAAAGGAAACTAAATTTTTCTGCTGTTCCAAACACAGATATATTCGGTGGATCGTAAGCCGATATGCACAATTGTGCATCTACATATAGATAAGTATACATATATAACTATATATACATATGTACATATACCTATTTACAGTGTCAGACAAAACATATGCAACTACAATGCAATACTCATATTATTAGAAAACACAGAGTAATTTCAGTAGCTTTTAATATTAAACTATCTACTCAAAAAAAAAACTTAAAAAAAGATGTTACAATTATTATTTACTATAATTGTTAATATTTTGATGAAAAACATTTGGTTTGCAATTACTTATGTACATGGGAGGGGCATTTAGTCAATTAAATTGTTGATTACGTTCATTAGAATGTTGTGGTAGACTTCCTGGACTCTCAAAAACAATCGTCCTCATTCGCAACATTTGTCCGATCAGTCCGTTGTTTGATGATTTCCTTTAGGTTTTCGATTGGTTTGAGGTCGGTTGATTAAGCAGGCCGACTCATAACGTTAATTGTTTTGTATTTGAAACACTTCATTACCGTTCTCGAAGCACGTTTGGCATCGTTGTCCTGCCGGAATGTCCACTTTGGAGACATTTCCCACTCGCTTTGCAGCAGCATTACAGTTTTCAGAACGTTTCTGTAAACAAATTGATCCCATTATGCCCGTAATACGTGTGGAGAGGTCCCAACCTGCCAGCAGTAAAGCATCCCCAGACCAAAACATGCTCAAAATGCTTAACCGTCTTAAGGCAGTACGCTGCTTGTAGGCGTTTATCTTTTGGTCATCTTACATTTTGACTCGTCGCTAAGAGGAATTGATTTCCATTTACTTATTGGTCAAGTGTTCTTTTGCAAGTTGCAACCGCTTTTGTTGGTTATGCTTGGAAATCAGTGGTTTTCTTGCTGGACAGTATGGCCGTAAATTAGCGTCAATGAAGCGTCGAGAAGCTTTTCTTGCAGAAATTGAAAGCTGCATTTCTTTTGCTGTTTGCTGTTTCATTTTTAAAATATCACTTTTGTATACCCCAGTTTATCGCGACATCGGTACATGGATCAGTTTTGAGTGGACGTCCACCTCAATGTATCACAGTGACTTTAGAGTATCTTTAGAGTTTTCGAAAGAAAATTGCTTGGCAAGATGATAATGTTGAGTGAACCAGGAACTATATGAGCTACTAGCAGTGCCCGGCGGCTTTGCGCGCACGTCGGAAATCAATTGCCACAATAAACCAAGTTTCTAGTTAACTCCTTGTTGACCCCGTTACATTTTTATGAACAAATTCTTGTCTAATTATATCGCATTTTTAGTGCTTTCACCATATTTTAAGTCAATTGACCTATTGAATCATGTTTCCCCCATACAAACTCTTAACCCACCGGTTACCCCGTCAGATATAGATTTTTGAAAAACTTAAAAGCATGTGTCTAATTATTTTTGTTTTTTTCACAGTTTCTCCTTGCAAACTGTTAATCCATCATTGACCACGAAAACTTTTGATTTTCAAAAAACTGAAAAATGTGTGTCGAATTATTTTTGATTTGGAGTATTATCACCAAGTTTGAAATAAATATTGCCATTAGATCACGTTTCTTCATGCAACCTTTTAACTATGTTTGGCCCCTTTAGACCAGAATGTCAAAATATCTGGTCTAAGCGGAGGTTTATTTTCTAAAGTGGACCTACAGTTTAAATGTCATGTTTGTAGCTTCAGCGGTTTGAGCTGGGTGATGATGATTTAGTCAGTTAGTCAGTCAGTAAGTAGGTCAATCACAATAAACATATAACTCGTATGTATTTATATAAATTATGTAAATGGGATGAACGTAGCGCAGTGAATCAACAATCAGTTGTAAAGCTCGCTTGCTCATGGCAACCGGATGGACGTTGAAATTCCTTTGAAAAACGACGGAGGCCGATGGCGAAGAGAGAGGACATGAATACTTCTGCGCTACTCAATTTCAATTGATACACTTTTAACTACAAATTAAAAGTAATAAATCAATTTAACAGATGCTAACTGCTGCGTCATTAGTCAGTCGAGTGACTGGTAAGTAATTGTAGACTTATTTCTATATACCTTCCTAAACTTTATTTATTTAGCACTAATCATGCTATTACAAGTTTATAAAATTCATCAAATAAATAACGGATTTCATTGAATTTATTTATAATTTCACATATTTTTTTCTTTGTTGGGTTCTTTCGGCCATGTGAAGTGTGCGATGTTTGTAAAGCCGGCTGTGGGTTAACCAATTTTCAATGGAGCTGAGCTGTGCTTACGGCAGCCGAATGGATGCTTAGCAGCCGAAACGATTTTGCAGACTCAAACGCCACATTTCACATTTTAAATGTTCCAGCTGCCGCACGGTTGTCATGAATACTTGAATGTCTGTCTGTGCGGCATATACCCGCAGTACCGTTAACTGGAGGGGGTCGCTGTAAGTGCGGCGGCCTGTCAACAGCGGCAGGCAGCCACTGGCGGCACCGCACCACTTTGCCGACTTGCCATATTTCGCTGATCGCACATAAAATGTTGATTAAAAACAAAATACAACCGCAACAACAAAAACAACAACATCAATAACAACACTGCAACAGCGAATAATATAGAATGAAATATTGCATTCATTCATTTTCCTTGCAATGTTGTGGGCCATTTTTTTGTTTTTGCATTTTTTGTGTGTGCGATTAATTGAAAAATACTCCATTTTGCACAAACAACACCGTAAGCAAAGCCATTTACGCCATTTTCATGTTCGGCGCGCTCTTCATCAACAACATCAACATCGACATCGACATGAGCAACCAGAACAATATTGACAACAACAACAACAACAACAGCAATAAGAGCAATAAGAGCTTTGACCGCTTTGGCGGAGGGGAGCGACGCTCAACGGGCAGTCGTCTCGTGTTTTCAAATTTGTTCCCCTCTTTATTATTTTGCAATTTCCCCGCAAACGTTTCGGCAACGCTTGGCCCCCCGACCGGACCGCCAGGGCCGTCGCCTTCCAACAGCCGCCTACGCAAAGTGAATTGCAAGTTTGACATTTTTTTAAATTATGTAAATTAAATTTTTTGAACTGTGGAAAATTGAAAACAAAACAACAACAGCAACAACGAGTACTGTAATGTTCGCTGGCCGGTGAAACCAACATCGTCGCAAGGCCGGAAGTGCGCAGGTGAAAATTTTGCGAATGTGTGAAAAATTACTTTTTCCTCTTCGTTTCATTATTTTTTTACATTCTCGATGGTAATTGAAATTCATGTTTACACATTTATTAATTAACGCAAATATGCCGCGAAATTATTTGCCTTTTTAATCATGTAATAGCACAAAAGTGCACAATCAAAAATTTGATTGGTGAGAGATTTCCTAATTAAACTTTTTCAGGTATTTATTAAAGTTTGACAGCACAACATAAACCAGTTGAATCCGCTGTTTTGCGAAAGTCTACTGCGAGCAACATTTAAGATAAAAATTATCTAAAGCAAAATTTCAAGCATTCCAATTTTCGTCTCAAGGCGAAGAAGAGGAAGAAACGGATATGAGCTTCTTGTGCTTTCATATTCAGTGTCGGGGTGGTCTAGGAAGGCAATATATCCTTTGCGAAAGGCTAAAGTAACCTAGCAGAGATTTCAGTTCTGACCATCAGACGATAGCGAGACTAATGTTGGAATCGTCATGATACTCAAAATCGGTTCGTTAGGGGCCACTAACTAAAAAGTTATTCCGAAATTCCTTAAGGGGATTTTATTGTTAAACATTTCGAGAATATATTCTCAAAATTTTAAGTCGATCGGAGCAAAACTCTTGAAGTTATGGTCTATAGTTAGTCCCCTGTCCTTTAGTGCAGGTATACAGCTTACAGCATACTTTTTCAAAGTCCGTGTTCACTGTCAATTAAAAACTACTAAACCGATTCATTTGAAACTTGGTACACAATTTCTACATATAAAATACCTTCCCCCAACGTTTAGTCAAAATTTTTTTTTTACATTAAGGGGTTTCCCACCCACAAAATGGCGGAATTTTTCGTGGAAAATAGCAGTTTACAATTTAGATGGCCACCAAAAATTTTTAAATGACAAAAAAAAAAATCGGAAATCGTTGGGGGGAGGATTTGATAATACTTTGACTAAATTTTAATGGTTTTTTTTTATTTCAGATAATTTCCGACCGAGATACAGTATTGTATTTTTTCAAAGATGTTCTGGGGCAAGCTCTGTCACCGGCTTGTTTTGTAATATTTCTGCATGAAAAAATTACAGAATATTATTAAAAGTATGCTTAATAATGTACAAAAGGTTTAAATAAATTTGATCAATCCATACTTTCAAACAAAATTCATAAAAAAAAGTGTTTTTTTACGCTGAACACCCCTCCCGCCCCCCCTTAAAGCCAAAGTGAATGATGATTCAGATCCATTGTCTAGAACAAAGAAAGTTCATCACTACATACTGAAAATGCTATTAAAACTTATTAAAACTTTCAGTAATATCCGAGATTAGGTATATTTTTCATTTGTTAACAGTATGTACGCAATCATTCATTCCGCAGACGAAATGCTGACATTATAAGCAATAAATAATAATTTACCATATGCATGCAATTTACCATGCATACACATGACTGTATTATATCTAGGATGTACAAATGTGTAAATATATACATACATAGTAATGCTGCCTTTGAGGCAATATTTGAATACAAAAAATCAGCCTTAAATTATTAATATTTGCGTATTTTTAACTGCCAAACTGCCGCAAGTTGCAGGACATCCAAGTGTTCGACGTGAAGTCGCACCAATTTAATTCAAATTCAAATTTGCTAAAGTAAAGTCCTCTAGTGTAATGTGTGTGTATGTGTGTGTGTGCCTGTGTGTGGGCGTCGGTGCAATTTTTCCACTTGTATGACAATTTCAATGCTGAAATCTACGCGGAATATTCCATCGTGTTGCCCAAAACTTTTGGGTTTTATCAAACATGTGCAAGTAGATACTCGTGTGCCCGTCTCACGCGCATTTCATTTCATTTCGATAATCGAAATCGAAATTGCACACGTCACCGATGCAGCGCCGGCAACAACTGCGCCCATGATTTACGAGCGAACGACGACAGGTGCTGGTGGTGGGGCGAAACATCTCGCACCTCTCATATTTCGCATGTCACTGCAATCAGGTGTTGTTTTGTTGCTGTTGTTGTTTGTGCGTCATTTGGCACGCACCTCGCTGCAATGACTTGGAGAAATCTCGACACTTTGTTCGAGTAATCGTTGACTTTGGCTTGCGGATTGCTTTCGGGCAGCTTAGTTATTTTTGTTGTTGTGGGTGCAATCAGACGTGCCGTGCGAGAACGCCAAATTGCCAGCCAGGAGTGTGCGACTACTGGAAGGTGGAGCGGCTGGTTGTGCACGGACGCGGGTCATGCAAAGTGGGACGAGAGGTGGCCGTTGTGCAACTTGATTTTTCATTGAAATGACGAATGTGTTGGTTGTTGTTGTGTGTTGCCAGCAACTTTCGCAGCAGAATTAACTGTCGCTGTTGGCTTGTTAGCCTCAACTTTGGCCGCGTTCGGACCCGTTGTCGCTCTGACTCTTCCCCTTCATTTGCTCCGACTGCTGCTGATGACAATTTGCTACTGCTGACGTTGTTATTGTTAATCTTTGCTGTTTTGCTGGTTTAGGTTTTTGGTCGTCGCGACCGTTCATCTACAGCAACAGTTGCTGCTGGAAGTTTCGCACGTACAAGTGCATTGCTGCAGCATGATTTCCCAGTGGGGCAATGATAATTTTGATATTGTTGTTTCTAATTTTGCTCCTCCGCACGCGCCCGCCGCCATCGCTCAGCCCTCCTGCTTTCGGTAGTCGCATGGCTCGGTGTTGTTCTTGTTGCCACACATTATCCGCCAGTCCTGCATTATTTACAGTTGCAACTTCATCGTTGTCCAGCAGCAAATCGTGACTTCGTCCGCAGACTTCGCCCACTCAGCAGTGCGCAACGGCAACGGAGCAACCTGCGGACTTCTTGCTTGACTTAAACTTGAGTTTAACGAGCACATTGTTGTACCTGGAAGTTGTGTCGCCTCCGCCAACGTTGCCGCAGTCGCAGCCAACGGTGCCTTTTGGCCTGGCGGCCGGTGCTGCTGCGGCTGTGGCTGCGTCTGCTGTTGTCTCGTTGCTGTCGCTGCCGGACAATTGCTCATCCTCGCAACTTTTCAGCAGTTTTATATCGTACTGTGGATTCGGTGCAAGCCGCTGCAGCGCGCCCTTCGCCTCTTGATGGACTTTGCCCGATTGTGCTCGGCTGTGGCGCTGCTGCAGGTATGCGCTGTGCAGCGTCTTCTCACTGCAGCCATTGGTCGGCGTCTTGCTGCTGGCATCCACTGAGTGCTCTGCACTTGACCGCCGCTCCTCGACGTCATTCCCCACTCGGCTTACCAGCGCAATGCATGTTTTATCAGCTTTTCCATCTTGCTGGCCAAAAGACTTGACCTTCTTGTTAATTTCTTTGGCTTTAATTTGCTGCGGCGTTGCTGTTGCGGCCGACTTGGGATTGTGGCTGAGATCAGGTGAGCAACTACGTTTGTCTTTTGGTGAATTTCGACCGCTCCTCCCTGTAAGCGAAGGAAAATAAATGGCTGTGAGAAATTGAATTAAATTTGTCTGCACTTGATTGAAGCTCGAGACTTTTTTGGTTGAAAAATTAATCGTTGAAACTTCTTTATGCTATGGTTTAGTTGACACTGAAGCGCTTGAAGCAATGCACTCCAGTGTTTCTTAAAGACTGTTCCACGAAAGCGAAGAGGGATACACAGAAATTTCGAAAGATACGTAAGAAAAACTTTGACTTATGGCTACTACAAGCTCTGGAATGAAGAGGAAGCAAAGATGACAAGTTTTGGACTGTTACAAGACTTGTTTTGAACTTGGACTTTCGAAAACATTCGGCTATTTTTGGCCGATGCCGAATTGCTGCCGATTCTGAAATGTTTAATCGATGAAGGCCGGTATCGTTAAGGATAAATGGACCATTTACAAGCCTCGAGTCCTCGAGAAGTGTTTCAACAGCGGAATTGATTTTCGCCCCATCGCTCGCCATAATCGCTCTGGCGATTATTACTTTATAGATGGATGTAACCTCGTTTTTCTGACTCTCGATCAACCATCATCTATCTAAATAGATGATAGATAATAGTTGATAACATGGCAACCTAAAAACGAAGAAAGTGAAAGCGAAGCATATGCAAATCATTGGAAATTGATTCACATCTGTCGGCCTACCGTCTGCGTGAGATTTTTTAAACTCAAATACAGCTCACTGATGATTAGATTCCACTGAGACTGCTGAGCGGCTGCGTCTGATTGAAATGCCCTTGAAATGCTGAGCGCCTCGCAAAGCGAGCAACAGCGTCCGCGCAAATAACAACAAATTGTTACATTAACTAATAAAATCAGTAATTAAAGTGGACGTACACAGCGGCTGGTTAATTGGAATAGAAACTAAATTAGGTCATACCGCGAGCGAACGAGTGCAGGAATGTTTACCGCAACTAAGTAATTGCGGAGCGAACGAGCGCCAAGCAGCTCGCAACAGCGCGAGAGGAGTAGCGCAAAGCCTTCGCAGCGGCGGAGCGTTAAAAATCGTTCAATTAATTAAAAAAGATTAACTTAATTAAAGATGATAAGCTCCAATGGTTCGCTTGCAAATCAAGCAAAATGACAGGAACGCGACGCGGCGGCGCGAAGAAAGCGACTCGGGCGCGAGAGCAGTTCCACTTTGGCTTGCGGCGCGGCAAGTACTCAAAAGAAATCGCGAAAGATTACAATTCCGAAAATCGATCCGAAATTTAAAGAGCTTCAAAAATACCCAGCACGCCAATCGGCTCACATCGAACACAATAATGGCTGCATATTGGCAGCTACTGGCGGCACTGCTGCTGCTGCTGTGCGCTGGCGAAACGCTGCAAAGCCCTGCGGCGCAGAACTACAGCAGCGACATCTTGCGTCTGGCCAAGGTCGCGCAGATCAGGGCGTACATGAACACCGACAAGGACTACTGCGACAACTTCTATCAGTACGCGTGTGGCAGGTGGAAGCGGCTGCAGGCGGCGAGTGCGGCCCAGCCGAAGACGGCCTACCTGGGCCAGCTGCAGGATCTGTTCGTGCGCAAGAGCGCCGAGATGCTGCAGACCGGGAACGAGTTGGACAACAGCGCCGATCGCATGCTGAAGGACTTCTTTGAGTCGTGCCGCAACGAGGTCGAGCTGCAGCACGTCGGCGTCGAGCCGATCCTGAAGACAGCGGACTTTAGGGGCGGCTGGCCGAGCGTTGTGTCGCACACGTGGTACGAATACGAGTACGACTGGCTGAAGGTGGTGGCGGAGCTGCGGCGCAAACTGGGCGTGGACATTCTCGTCGGGTTGGAGGTGGTGTCCGACTTTGAGGAAAAGGACATGTATCGCATAAAAGTCGGCGCTCCCGTGCTGGCCCTGGGCTCGAAGGATGCCTACCTGAGCGACGACTACGACGACGAACGAGAGAACTACAAGGATTCCATAGAAACCAAACTGCGCAAGCACTTTCCCGACATGGGCAAGCACTGGGCCGACGAGGTAGCGCAGCAGGTGCTCGATGTGGAGCAGCAGCTGGCCAAAGGGCTGCCCGACAACGCCAAGCTGACGCTGGCGCAGACAACGCGGCAACGCTTTGCGGCCGAGCTGAAGGCGGCCTACGGCAGCTTCGTCGATCTGAATCGCTACCTCAACATCATCTTCAACCAGACCATCTACTCGCAAGTGTACGAGACGCCCGAGGACTACATGTCCAATCTTGTGGAGGTAATCAAGCAGACGCCCAAGCTGACCATTGCCAACTACACGATGTGGCGCGTGCTCGAGCACGTAGACTTTGCCGGCGAGATCAACGCCAAGGACAACGACGTGTGGTGTGTGCGGCAGGTGATGCAGTACTTCCCGCAGCAGCTGGAGAGCATGTTCCACCGCAACTACAACAGCATGCAGCTGATCAACGAGCTGCAATCAGTGTTCGCCGACGTGAAGAAGACGTTCCGCGACGAGCTGCTCGCCTCGCCGAAGCTGAACTGGATCACGCTGAACACGCGCCAGAAGGCAGTGCAGAAGCTCGACGGCATCAAGCTGAAAGTCATCACGCACGACGATGCCGAGTTGGCGGAGCAGACTCACGGCCTGGTCATAAGCCACGCCAGCTACTACGACAACCTGATAAACCTGCTGCAGTGGCGGACGCAGCAGCAGCTGGCCAAGCTGATCGAGAAGCCCCAGGCCGTAGAGAGCCCAGTCAAGCTGCCGCTGTACCGCCTCAGCAGCAACACCATCGAGATCCCGGTCACGTTCCTGCAGTCGCGCTTCTTCTGGGACCCCGAGTATCCGAACGCGCTCAAGTACGCCACGTTGGGCTTTCTATTGGCGCACGAACTGCTGCACGGCTTCGACGCCGTCGGCCGGCGCTACGACCAGCACGGCTACCAGCGCGGCTGGTGGGACAAGGTGTCGGAGAACGCGTACGACGAGCGCGCTGACTGCTTCGCCACGCGCCACTACTCCAAGTTCAAGTACCGCGGCAAGAACGTCTTCAGTGCAGAGGCGCACGCGGAAAGCGTACTGGACACGGGCGGCCTGGCCGTGGCCTACCGCGCCTACGAGAAGTGGTGGGAGAACTTGGCCGACAAGCAGACCATCCTGCAGAAGGAGACACTGCCGCATCTCGATTACACGCCTCGGCAGATTTTCTTTATCGGCTTCGCGCAGCTCTGGTGCGCCGACTATCACGAGTCGCTGCAGGAGTTCGACACCACGCCGGAACCGCTGCGCGTCAACGATGCGCTGGCCAACTTCAACGAGTTTGCGCGCGAGATGCGATGCAAAGCGGGCAGCAAAATGAACCCGCAGCAGAAGTGTAGCATCTTCTAGTTATTTCGTTATCATTTGCTGTATTTATGTTTTTTATGTAACCGTCTTGCGCACATTTTTCAACAAAAAATCCAGAAAATAAAACAGAAAATCTCACAAATTCAGTAGTTGAATGTTTCAGTCAAACAATTGTTCAATCAAGACAATTCCTAAAACTTTAAGAAGCTCGAACCAAAAGCGCTACCCATTCTTATTGGATTTCTAGAAGCAATATTTGAAGAACTACAGGATTATTTTAGGATTCGAGTTTGGGTTACTACGGAAACTAACTAATTAAAATTTTAAATACTCTTCTAATTATATGACTAAACAATAAATCTATAACTTTTTCAATAACAATAACAATTGCTCAAACAAGCATAGTTCAAGTTGTACACTTGAGCTCAATTCTTATCACTGAAGCTTGAGTGAAACATTGTGATTACTCTTTTCGCTCTAATACTTGTACGATTGAGGAAAGACTAGAGACATGAGAGGAGAGAGAGTGACACTTTTGAACGAATGTACACAGCATTCATAAAACATGACATAATCTATACACATGTAATTGTTTGTCTGACTGACTGAATCATTATTACCGCTGAAGTTACAATTAATTTATTTGAACTGTAGGCTCATTTTTAAGGAACGATTTTTCAAAATTCTGGCTCTAAATCCAAATATTATGAGGACAACAATGATTTAAGGTTTCTATAATATTTAGAGAAATGTGAAAAAAGCAGAGACCTAAAATAATTATTATCCATATTTTTGGGAATGAAAAAAATGCCCTAATTTAAGAAATTTCTAAAATTATTGTTTTGTAATAATGGGAACGTAAATAAAAAAAAAATCATGAATAAAAGTTATGAAGCAACGTAAAAAAAATTTTCTCAAAATAATAGTTATCGGTAACGTAAATAAAAAAGTCATAAATAAAAGTTATGATGCAAGGTAAAAAAAAAAACCCAAAATAATAATTATCCAGAATGAAAAAAATATTTATAATCAACAAATAAAATTTATGTTGCATTGTAATAGTTACATTGCAATTATTTTCTTAAAAAACTTATAATAGTTAAGTTCCTGGAAAAAAGTAAAGTAAGTCAAACTTGTTGAAAGCACTTCAAATGAGAAATACCAAAGTGTAAACAATTTTCTCGCCGTTTCTTCTGTCTCCCCTGCAATATGAAAATCCAAACCAGGTGTCTGTTTAAAATAAAAACCAAAATCAGTTTTTGTCACTATACAACTTTCCAGCGCGGAACTACTTTTGCACAACTACTTTTTAATATCATCTATATTCAGATATATTTGCACTTTAAACGTTCTTGGGTTTGCTCTACTTTTGATTCTGTGAACAGTTGATGCTGATATTTGAACTTTTGCGGAAAGCTTGGATCCCTCTTGTAAGCCCCTAACACACCTTCACAATTATCAATTTTTTTTATTGCTCAAGCCCGATTTATCCCACATTCAGCTTTTCTCTCAACCCTGACATTATTATTGATATTTGCTAATACATTTTATATAATCGATCTTCCAACATTCTTCCTAGACGCCATTAAGAGTTGCTTCGATTTTGCAGGTATTTATTCAAAATTCAGTTCCTTCGTCGAAGTTCATTGCTCTCTATTGCTTATATTTTTAAAGCTACACACACAAAACTTAACTATGATCGAGAGCAGAATTGGCAAGATTATCACACCAAGAGAATAGCTGATCGTGCAATATATAACAAAAATTGTACCTTGTGAAGTGCTGCCGTATTTCAGCTGAAGCAATTCTTATTATTCCAAATTATACAATAAATAAAGCAAAAAAGAATATATGAAATAGTACTTTCTTCTGCGTCTTGGTGTTTATTTTGGTGTTGTAAAACGACACTTTCGCTGTCGTCACTTTGGCGAAATGTGTTTCGGAAAAATATCTTGTTTGAACTATTTGTAAAAAAAACGCTTGCAACCAAATCAGTTAAAAATAAACACCGATAAGCGTTAAGTCAAATTTCGAGCTTAATTCCGCTTTCAAGTCATTGCTTTTGTTTCCCTATTTTCAAGTCCTGAGCTGCGGGTGCTCCGTTTTCCAGCCGTTTCGCAACTTGCGTGTCCTTTATTGTTTTTGCAACGGATACTTTTAGAGATTACAACAATTCGCTTTCACACTCAATGTTTACACAATTTTAACTTTATTATAGTTGGTTGAAAGTGACCCTTGGCCTCGTTAGTGCGCGTCATAAAAAAGCGAAAAGTTTGCAGCAAAGTGCGTGGTAGAATAACAGCAGGAAAACAACAAAAACAATGCCAGTGGAACGACGACTAACTCTCCGAGTTTGTGTAATGTAGTGCGCAACACTACATCGGAGTGTGGAGACAAGTGTTGTGTGAATAAGTGAAGAAGGAAGGCGCCAGCGAAGGAAAACAAGAGCGGCGGTGGCGGGCGGCTAGAGGCGAGCGAACACCGACAATACCGGAAGTTATTACAAAGCGAACAACTTCGCTTAATCCTAAGTTGAAGCAATGTTTAAGATTATGAAAATGCGCAGATTGAAAATCACAAACGCGAAAACTTTACGACAAACAACGGCAGCAGCGGCAGCAACAACAACAATGGTAGGAATAACGGCAACAACATTCAACAATATGGAAAAAGTTTCGTAATTTATGTAACATAATTATTCCATAAAAATGAAATAAAGTACGCACAACACGTCGACCCACGACCAAGTGACAGGCAAATTCAAACAGAATGACGGACGAAATACAAGTAAAAAAAAAACAAAACAACACATAAAAAAAATGAAAAAATATGTGAGTAGGTACGCAAGTTAGTAAAATGCTAACATAAAATGAAACATTGAGACTTTGCTTGGCGACGCGTGCGACGCTGCCACTGTCACTGTCGCCATCAATAGCAGTCATCAGTTCAACAGATGTTGTTGTTGTTGTTATTGCTTTCTGCATGATACAGTAATTGGCATTCGACCCAAAGCGGAGAAAAAATATGTAGCGAAGCGCGGAGTGCGGAGTATGTACAGATCAAAGTGTAGCTGCCCACTGCCGCCAGAGAATTTAAAACGCATTACAGCCGCTTACGAACACATAGGTCCAGCCGGAAATCTAAACGTCTCAAATGTAAGCAATTTCATGGATTGGAAAAACGTCTTCATTGTACTTTGTCGTATAGAATGCTGCCGTAACGATACTTTCTTCAATCAGGTACTGCCGATTCTTTAACACTAGAAAGACCATTGTGGTCATTTTGACGGGTCTTTTAAATATCTACATTTTGTTTAGTATTTACTTGACTTTTATTTTTATCGGGTTCTACAATTGTGTGAAAAATAAATAAATCCGATGTGTCCTTGCAGGCTGTGGTAGACAAAGCTTATAGCCGCCCAAGGCAATCGCCCAAGGCAAATCGCCAGAGTAATGCTCCTAAATTTTTTAATGTATTCATTTAAATACATACGAAAATTATCAGCCCAATTTGATCTGTTTAAATTCAACTTTTTTCATACAAATCGATCGATATTCAAAAAATAATGAACATGTGGAAAAACAGTATTTATATGAATGCAACTTAAATACACTATTTTTCCGAAATTTGGCGCTCATTTCAATGTGGCCCCTCCCAATGTGGCGCAATAAGCCTCGTTCTTTGACCGCCACCGCTTGTAGGTATGGAAAATTTGCGGTATTTCTAGTGTTAAAGGATCGATTCAGCCCAACACTAACTAATGTCCAATATATAATTTTACGAAAGAACACAACTTTTTTACCTTAAAAAGTAAACCATTCCAGGATTTTGAAAAATTAAATTTGTTGGCTTAAACAACACATTTAAACATCGTCTGGTTGCTCCTTTGGCAAAAAATTGTAACAGGTTCAATTCTCGTAAAACCAAAGATATTACAAATTATATTATTTTATAAAAATTATATTATCTTTGGTAAAACTTTCCTCGCAACCATTTTTAGACACAACTCCTGGATAACGAGACTTATGTATGTCGACTTAGGCCGCTGACACAAAAATTATTATTACTTTTTATATACACCCAACTCTTCTTTTACACGGTAGATACGTTCCTTAGAAAAGCGTGCAAAAAACATCGTGTAAAAAAATACATACAATATATGGTAAATTTGGAGATATGTTCCACAATTTAAAAAAATCGTGTAAGATGAAAACACTCTAAATATTTAAAAAAAAACCGTGCAAAAGAAGTAATAATGAAATCCATATTACATAAGTATTTATAAAACAAAAACAATTAATTTTTATTACAAAAAAATTAAAATTAGTACAAATCAAATAAAAATTCAAATTAGGAACAAAAATCAATTTTGCTTAATAATATTGCTTATAGACGTTTTTTAAACCGAAAATTTAACACAATATTACCTTTTTTAGTAGTAAAAAGTTATCAACGATTTAGATTAAACTGAAAATTTCAGCACCTAATTAAAAGAACTTTAATTTGAACATTAACTTTTAGAACTTTATTGTAATTATTTATTACGTCCACACAACACAGTACTGAATAACGAAATGCTGTGTTCATAATAAAAATCGGGTATTCCCCGTAAAGTAAACAAGCCATGAAGTAGAGTTGCCGTATAGATAAGTTTCTGAAAGACACTGTCAAAATTGAAATTGTAAAAAATTTTTGGGATTCGTGGTAGAACAAAAAATTCGTTTAAAAAGTGTATTTTTTTCTTATTGGTGCACCGTGTTATTTCAAAATCGTGTAAAAAAGACCGTGCAAAAAAAGAGTTGGGTGTATTTCGATTTTTGCTACGTGAAGAAATCGAATCAAAGGTCCCTTCAAACGCGGTCCAGATGCAAAAAATATAAAATGTCGAACAATGATTACTGAAAGTGGAGTATGGAATGTAGCACAACAAGACGAATCACAAATGTTCATTCATTCATTCATTCAAGTCAACCATGATGAATACAACTTATATGCAGAAAACTTAGGAGCGGCATCCTCTGAATTGCTTTTGAAGAATTGCGCCGATTTACTTAACTTTCTAACTCGAAATGTAATGAATACAAATTTGTATAGCGCTTCATATTCATAATGCTCGTAGGGACAGCAACAGTTCGAATCGAACAGAACGATGAGCCGAGATTAAACCATTCCATGCGCCTCAAGATTGCCATTTGACATCGTTAATGGCTGCAAACGTTGCCCTAATGCTGTCGCTAATTTGAGCGTCATTCCCACGCAGAAATGACGAAAACGCGCAATCTGCGCAAAGTTCAAACGAAAGAAATAATGTCCACTGGCCCAGCACGAGCCAGACCCAGACGACGCACAGTGGGGTAATTGATGCCGAAAATGCCGATTAATTCACCAAAGCTATTTAGATATGAAATAACTATTAGGTTTAGTTAATCGAATATTAGAAAGTAAAAAACAAATGTTTTTGGGTATACGTGTACTTCAGTGGAAATTTTTTTAATAAACGGTAAAAACTAAAATAGTTACAAAAGATAAATCTTGCACTAAGTATTCTAATGAAAGTTAAGTTGAACAGTTTAATTGAAACATTTCATCGCCACCTCTTGCAGCCAATTCAATATCATCATTATGATGCTGATTATCATTATTATAATCTTCATCATTAACATTATAAGCCTCACCATCACCATTATCATCATTCCTCATTAGTATCAACTTTGAGGAATGATGATAGTTAATAGTTAGCAACTTTGGGCATAATATACATACGATGCACTTTTTTGTGGCAATTTTCCCATACTTGATACAATGGGGTCAGAATTAAAAAAATCTATTAAAAATGTTTTCAATGGTATTTTTGTAGTCCACTTTCGTAAAAAATTCTCCCTGCAACACTTGAAATCGTTATTCCGTGCTTCTTGAGCTTCTTCTGGCAGTTGGCCGATTGGCAATAAAGCATGCGTTATGATTTGCGGTCGATACAAAAACTATTTGTGGAAAATTGTCGGCATATTTTACCAGGGATAACATTTTAAAAAATATTTTACAGTTTTTAATCCATAGCTGCGAAATTTTTCTATTTCGATTTGATGTTCACTAGAAACAACCATAAAATGGTGTGAATTTTTGTATTCAAGTATACATCGATTTCTATTATTGATGCAGATATTTCTGCATTTTGAAAAAACAATAAAAACAACAATGAAACCTTTTGCTTATTTGTTTTCATCTAAAAAATAAATAATTAAAAAAATAAGTATTTGCACATTTCTATTTGTTCTCATACTCGTACATGGCCCATTTGGCCCATGAGTTCGCACACAAAAATCGAAATGCTGGAAAAGTGCGCAACATTCGCGGAACTTTTTTTTTCATAAAATGTTACTGAAATATCTAAGCTATACGCTAAAGAAAACAGTTTTGCTCGATCTCACAAGACTCACAACTATATTTCTATGAAAAGGTCAAAAATTGCACAATTATTAAGCTTTTAAACAAAAAAATCAAATAAAATACTTATAAACATTTTTTAACAAAACAAAATACACACTGAAATACTGAAATACCTGAACATGAAGGTTACATAATTAATTTTTAAATACTTTTTGAAATCCACGAAAAGAAATCGTTTTGAAGTAAAGGAGCTGTTCGCACAAAAACTGAAAATAAATGTCAACTTTCAGAGTGCTTTGCGGGAAAACGGTTAACTACCTTGCAACAACTTTTTCACATAGTGATGCAGAATTTTATCCACTTTAAGCCGGTACCAAACACATATTTGTATCTTAATTTTTCGTTTTTGAATTAATCGGCACTTTACTTATATATTACCCACTGTGCGACGCACTGCGATGAGCGCGTGCGGTCACCGGACACCGACGGCGACGCGGACATGTCGCGGCGCAAATGTGCCGTCAGTGGCAACGGCTAAACGGAAATTAATAAGCACACTTTAATGATTGTTTCACAACTTGCGCGCCGCGGAACCGGCCTCTCACCACGCGCCGGGTCATTAGTAGCGCCCGTCAACAATGAATTTTGTCCACATTTTATTATTATCATTTTTACAGATTTTGTTTCACCGCAGGTTGCCGGAGACATTCGTTCCCGCTCCCAGCTCGTTTTCCTTAAAAGTCAAGTGGAAGTTTTTCGTTGCTTCTTCGCATTTTTTGTTTCTAATGAGTTCTGCCACATTTATAGCTCGTTGGCACGGCGACCAGATCAGAATAGCAAAATGGCGCCCATTGTGGGGGCCTGTGAGAAGGCACGAGTTTGGGGAGGGAGGGATTAGGTAGCTACTCACCGTTGTCGCAGGGAAAACTCTCCGCCAGCAGCGTGAATAATTTGTCGGAGAGCAGGCAGCGGCCCCTGGGTCCCAACGGCACGCGACACACCGGACACTTGACCGACCGACTGCGGCAGTTGTTGCACATAACGTGGCCGTTGCAGCATTGCCAGCCCGGCGGTTTTACTACCTAAACGATGAAGAAGAAAGCAGAAAAGCGCGTGAATTTCCTTAAAACTTCGACAACAATTTTTCTTGCGTTAGAGGAATCAGTGCGCACATGCTTACAACTTTAATACGCAACACTGTCGAAATTGAATAAATTAAGCACTTAAACTGAAGGTAATGCAATCAAAATTGTTGTGGAAATATAATTAAATTGCAGTCAATTTCAAACTATTATCTCACGCCTTTGCAAGCAGAAAATATTTGCATGGTTATTGCCGAAGTGCCAATGCAAACTTGGCAGCACAATCTAACGCTGCAACAACAACTAACAGAAGTAGTTAAATGGGAATAAATACAAATTATTTGGCAATGCGATAACTACAACGAAAACTACTTACTTACTATTTGCATTCGGGCATGCGAGCTCGTTTTTTGTTGGTGTTTGTTGTTAAACGGCACCAACACAACCATAAATTAAACCAAATAATCTAAAATTTAGATTCTAAAAGCACACCTTAGATGCAATGACAGCGATAACACGCAACGAAAGTGCACAAACTCAGTCGCTGCCATCGAAGAAATTCAAACGCAGATGCATGCACAAACGTATTTGAATATGTAAAGACATAAAACATTATGCGAGCATTGAGGCGTCCAATCCGTTAATTGATTCACAGTTCAACAAAAATATGGCAAATTTCGGTGTGCCGAGCCAGACTCACCACGCAAATCGGGCGGCGGCATCCAGTCTCTGCCACACATTAACACTAGAATGCCCGACAATCTGACCTACCTAAAATGCCCATATGTAGTCATTTTGACTACATTATTGTTTACTGATTTTTTTTTTAATTTTATTGGTTTTTAAGTAGCAAATATGAAAAAATGTACACGAGATTAAACTAAAATAAGCATTTAGTTTTTATGTTTGTAATGTTTTATAAAGAAAATTCATTTAAATATAATGGCGTACTTTACACATCAATGCACAGTGATTTGACACCATACAACCGCGGGACAAAATAAGAAGGAGTGGAGGAGTTCATAAAATTTTGTATATTAGTTAATCATGGTCTGCTGAATTGAAATCTCCATTTTTTTTCTTAAACGAGTGTGTTGGCTAGATTTTTCAGATTTTACATTTAATCGGTAACGTCAACATTGATAATTGCAAAGAGTAACAGAAATTGCCTCAGGACCCTTTAGTTTTGCAAAAAAACGAGAATAATAGACGTATGTT
Organism: Melieria crassipennis; assembly: GCA_963668005.1. NCBI lineage: Eukaryota > Metazoa > Arthropoda > Insecta > Diptera > Ulidiidae > Melieria > Melieria crassipennis. The sequence goes on along the minus strand of OY764961.1, from coordinate 80,698,869 downwards.
TTGCTTTTTTGCAGTTTTCTCAATTTTTCATGATGATTGCATACTTTTAGGGATGAAAAAATTAATTTTGTCGAAAAATAGGTGTTTAGACCACTTTTCCATTTCACATACTTTTTAGATATTTTCCTCTAAGTTTTGCCAATTTTCAGATTTTTAATTCAGAAAAATATTTTGAATGAAAAGCGATGTAAAAGCCTCAGCTTTGCCAATTTTGACGAAACATTAAAAGCGAAAATGGCCACATCATTTCTTAATCTATATGGAAAGTTTTTACTCAATAGACTAAAAAACATAAATTATGTGTTTACATTTTTTTGTGAAAAAAGTTTCAACTTTGAGCCGCACTAATTAAATTTTTTCTTAGTTGGAGTTTAACCTTACAAATGACATCAAAATCATTAAATTCTGAGACTATAAATTTTTTGAATTTTGTCTGTGGAACGAATCACTGTGCAATGGGATAAAATGGAATGAAATTTGGAATTTGTGAATGAATTTTGTGAGTAAATTTTGGATTGAAAAACTTGGAAATTGTCGCAACCTACTATGATATTTTTTTTTAATATTTGCAATTATATAAAATTTTCATATTTTGCAATTGAAGATGCATATTTGTCTATTTATCAGTAAGATTTGCTGAAAATTGTATATAGGTAGTCAAAATGACTATCTACCATTGGGCATTTACGGTAAATTTTGCAAAATTGGGGTAAACCATTTTTTTACAATATTTGTAATTTATTTATTCCATTTAGCTTTAAAAATTAAAAAAAGTCACGTAAGATATTTTTTTAAGAAAGCGATGCAATAAAAGTTATTTACAATAAAAGACGTCAATGTAGTCAAAATTACTACCTTGGGCTTTCTAGTGTTAAAGTTCTGCCTGCTTAGTTGAAATCGGCGACGCTCGCTCATGCCAAACTCAAACTCAACTCGGCTTGAATATTTTCAAGATGTAATGGCAGCACTGCACAGTGTGCACCGCCGCCAGTCACACGCACACACGCACGCACCGAGCAAACGAGCCTAAATGTAGGCAATTGCAGCTGCACATGCGCTGTGCTTACGTCCGCAAGCACACATATCCAGTTATTATCGTGTGGGTGTGTTTGTGTGCACGAGTGTGTTATTGCTGCGAAGGCAATAAATTAAATATGCAGATGATAAAGTGCACAAGGAAGCGTGAGTCGCTGTCCGTGCGCGGGGCTCTGTGTGTGCGTGTGTGTGTGGCTGGGTGCAGCAACACATGGCAGCAGCCGCCGCAATTTGACCCGGATTTGTACAATGCTAAGCGCCAACTCGAGCAGCTATGCGCCTGGCTGTATGCAGTGAGCAGTGTGCTGCTACCAACATTGCACACTCGAACGCCTCGCAGCAGCACAGCAGCAGCAACAGCCATGCATCAGCGTCAGCGCTGCTTGTTACACTTAATAATTTGTTTATTAACCTAAAATTGAGTTTACTACATTTACTTGAATCCTGCACTGCTGCCGGTGCGCGCTGCCAGTCGCCCATCCGTCAACACAGTTGGAAAGCGCACAGACACCGAAACACTTGGCGAGTATTTAAATAAAACGTTTTAGATGCAGATATTTTCCAGTTGTAACGCATCACTCAAGCTTGGGAAGCTAGGCCTTAGTCTCGCGTAAGCGGGCTGTCGTGCCAGTCAATTATTAAAAATTATTATTAACGCATCACTCAAAATATGCAGAAAGCTTATGTACAGCAGCGTACATTGGATTTAAACAACCACACTTAGTTAGTCCATTGGGAAAATATAGATAACACCACCTTCTGACGTTTTGAACTGATTAGATGCCAAAATGAACCATGAAAGGTCTCTTAAGGCATCAATTCACGTTAGAAAGGGGAATTTTTAATAATTTACAAAATTATTTATTTTTCAGCTCCTTTATTATCAATCTTTTTGAAAAAAAAACACACATCCTCCATTACGGACACTTAACGACCGATTTAAAAAAAAATTTGTTAGTTCTTTTTATTCACTTATTTTTTACAAAAATCCACCACAATATTGAAGAAAAATTTTTAATTTAAAGTACTTTTCCTGGGAAAAAAGTGAAAAACGCAGTCAGTTTTTGACACTTTTTTTTCAAAAAGCTCCTATCCTTTTATTTTTAGAGTTTTTTTTTATTTTTCTGGTGAATTCCTGTGTCCGAAAGCTTAATAATTATGAATCTTTTTTATTTTTTGTTTCAGATTAGCCAGTCTGAAAAATACATAATTTTGTAAATCATTAAAAATTCCCCTTTCTAACGTGCTGATGATACCTTAATCGTCCACATCCAAGTCTCTTTCCAGATGTCGCGTGCAAGCTACACATGAAGTGTATAACGTCCTTTCCGCAATTAAACCACTGCTGGGCAGATCTACCAACCGATTCATAGCCCCTTACAGCGCTCAATGCTATGTTTGCTATTATTTACTTCACTGGTTTATTCCTTTACTAAATAGTTGAGCTCTGAGAAAGTTGTGCGTGCTAGTTGAACAGAGCATTTATTACAAAGATGATGTCCGAACAGTCTTGAAATTCATTTCTTTCTAGAAGAGATTTCAAATGCAGCTAAAGTATCGAAACGATTTGAACTGATCTAAGAAAAGATTACAAAATTGGTGTCTTGTGCACACTTTTAAGCCGGTTCATATAAAAAATGCTAAGCAAAATAACTTGGTTGTATGTGGATGTTTGGTACTGGCAGTGAAAATGACATGTGTGCCATTCAAATTCAGATGTTTTTTATGGAATTACTAAATTATTGAAATATCAGAATAAAATGTGTAAGTGTTCGAGATCCCACCATTGAACAGTGGGACTTGGCAGCACTGCACATCGAACCGATAACTTTGCCAGGGTTATCGATGACCGGTGGCGTGGGTCGGCGTCTTTCTTTTGTGCTCGTATTCAAATAACGAACGTTGAGGTCGACGTGTCTAAGCCTGTGCGGTCCGCACAGCTAATTTCCAATAAATTGTAAAATTCACAAAGTTAGAAAATAAACGGTTTGTTCTACACCAATCTCACTTCAGTTCTTTCACGAACATTTTGGTGCCTCCTGTGAGGACTGGAAGTTCACGACGCGATGGCAGACTTGAATTTGAGGGCTTCCGCGAGAACGGCGCTGGAGCGGGTGGCCGGCGTTGTGGACGCCGAAGGCTACGCACCAGACCAAGTGGAAGTCGAGCAGATGCTGCGGATGATTGAATCGCATTTCAATCGGTTTACAGATCACCATTTAGCGCTGGTGTCAGCAGCACAAGAAGGGGAAATCCTCTGTCATAACGCATTGTACGCGATAGTGGAGGAAGTTTACAGCAAAGCTTGTGTAAAATTGCGTCGGTTCACCGTTACTGAGGCAGCCGACCGTGAGTGCGAGTCTGTCCGGAGCCACGTAGTGGACATGCGACTCGATCCATTGAAAGTTCCTGATTTCGACGGCCAGTACGAAAATTGGCTCGTGTTCAAAGACATGTTTGAGTCACTGGTCCATAAGCGAGCAGACTTGGACCCGACATACAAGTTGGGCAAATTGCGCCAATGTGTGAAGGCAGATGCGGTGGCCATGATTGGACATGTGTATAGTGGGGGATATGAACAGGTATGGGCGGAGCTGAAACGACGCTTCGACAACCCAAGGATGCTGATTGTAAATCACGTCAACCGTCTACTCGATTTGCCGTCAACCCCTCAGCAGAGTAGACGTACGCTGCAGGGTATCGTCGATTGCGTTCGAAACACCACACGGGCGCTCAAGGTGATGGAGCTGCCGGTCGAGCAGTGGGATGCAATCTTATACCCGATTGTTCTCCGAAAATTACCAGACGTCACTCAACTGGATTGGAACAAGAGTCTGCGGGACACAGCGCTACCAAAACTTGAGGACATGCTGGTCTTTATCGAGAACCACGCCATGTCCTTGCCAGCAGTAACAACTAGTGTAGTTGCACATCGGCAACCTGAGTCGGGTTACCCGGTCAGGCGTGACGCTGCACGGCGCTCAGGGAAATCCAATGTCGCTGCTGCACCTGCATCACAACAATCTCCAAACGCAAATCTGGTTTCAGATTCCATGGCCGCAGCGTTGTGTCCGTTCTGTCAGGGGCAGCATCGCCTGTGGAAGTGCCTGCAATTCAAAACCATGGGAGTCGATGGCCGACGGAAGGCTGCGTCCAATCTAATGCTATGCTACAACTGTCTGTCTCAGGGACACATACAACAGAACTGCCGTGCGAGCAACTGTCTTAACTGCCAGCAACGCCATCACACGTTGTTGTGCCCGTCGACGTCTACACATCTTAGATCATCACTGTACCCGTCCGGAGCACCGAGTGCTTCGACTCCGGAGAGAAGCGCGCAGCCACCGGGAGCATCCTCGGGCCGAGGAACAGGTGCGCCACCGCAGGTCCAAATGCGGTCTCAATGACTCACCGACACGGTGCAGTCATTCGTCGACCATGGTAACGAAATCGTTCTGCTTGCCACCGCAAACGCATTTCTGGTTGACAGCCATGGAGGCCACATACTATGTCGACTACTTTGTGATCCAGGATCTCAGGTTAGCTTTCTAAATGAATCCACTTTTCATCGCTTGAACATTCACAGGGAAAAGTACGAATTAGCCGTGGAAAGTGTGGGTGCAAACAAAAATACCTATACACGCGGCCGAGCTCCAGTCATCCTGCGCTCACTCGTTGACAACAATTTCGAGTTGGAGTTCAGCGTACACATTCTGCGCTCTATTACGTCAAATCTTCCAGTGACCAGCATAGACGCAAACTGTTGCAACCACTTACACAACATACAACTGGCCGATCCAACTTTCGGCACACCAGGCCGGATAGACTTACTCATCGGTGCTGATATTTGGGGAAAGGTTCTCCTCGACGTTGTCATTACCGGGGGCGGTAATGAACCATGCGCTATTCGAACGCGCCTCGGTCGGGTGGTGTTCGGCCCGGCAACGGCCAGCACGCCTGGCAATCAACAGCTACACACATTCTCGGCATGCAAATGTGTTGGCGAGCAGCGACTAGACACACTAGTTCGCAAATTCTGGGAAGTCGAAGAACCAGCCTGTGAGCTGAATGCTGCTATCGATTTCTGCGAGCAAGTATATACAAATACAGTGAACCGCAACTCTGATGGCAGATACGTCGTCCAGATACCGTTCCGCCCAGACGCATCAGCCCTGGGCAATTCATATCCAAATGCAGTCCGGCAATTTCACCAACTCGAGCGGCGATTGGCTGGCAATTCCGAACTGCGCGAGAGGTACGTGAACTTTATGCGTGAATATATTGCCTTGGATCATATGATCGACGTTCCGGATCAACATGGCGATCCGAGCCAAGTATACTTCATTCCACATCACGCAGTCAGTGCGAAATTTCGCGATCTGTTATCACTCATCGAGTACGGACGTGTTTAAATTCGCTCTCGCTATGGTCAGTTGTGCTAAATGCAAACTGCCCTGCACCGCTGCCGATTCGGTATCTTGTGGCACCTGTTCGGTCAAGTGGCACTTCAAGTGCTGTAAATTGAATTCTACTGCTGTGGAAGCTTTAAACTCGAGCCCAAATTTAATTTTCGCCTGTGACTCCTGCATTAAAAGTCCGCGTTCAACGTGCTCATCCATGGTGCCGTTACTGCTGGACAAGCTAAGTGAACTTCGAGGCCTCATCGACGCTCTTAAGATATCACCCTCTGAGAACTTAAGTGCTGACAAGCCGAGCTCTGTTTCTTCCGCAACTGGAAAGCCGCTGCCAATTGTTACTCGCGCCCGCTCCAAAGCTGTGGACGCCCTTGCTGTTGTGTCTAAGCCTGCCATCGCCCGTTCTCACTCGCCTCTACCAGTAAAGGGCAATAGCAAAATAAAACGCCCGCAGTCTCCGGCAGCTAAAGCTAATGCTTCCAATGTTGCTCTCGCTGTGAATGCTGCCGTTGATGTTGTTGCTGACGCTGCTGCACCTGCTGCCTCGCCTGTGACTTATGCTGCTGCGACCGCTGATGAGAATAGTACGCTCACTTGCTCTGCTGTTGCCTCGCTCTCTTCGTCACATGCTGCTGGTGCTCCATCTTCTCCTACTCACTCGTCTATTGCTGCTGTTGCTGATCTACCTGCTAACGACTGGACTACTGTGCACAACAAAAAGCACCGAAACCAAAGGATTGTTGTTATTGGCTCAAACGTAAGCTCGGGTTTGGATGTAGCTGTTAGTAAGAAGTGGTTGCACTTGTCATCGTTTCTACCCTCGGTGACTGAGGATATTCTAACTGACTATATTGCAAATCGTGCCGGAGTTGACAAACGTAATATTTCCTGTTATAAACTAGTAAAGAAAGACGTCTCTACTGAGTCTCTGAAGCGTGTTAACTTTAAACTTGGTGTTGCCTCATCTTCATATGCCAAGCTTCTAGATGCCTCTGTGTGGCCTGCTGACGTTAAGGTGCGCCCTTTTCGTTTTTTTCAAAAAATAGACCAGCCAACAGTGACGGCCTAGCATCCCCTAATGTTTCAAATTCTTCGCTTAAGATTCTTTACCAGAATGTTTCTGGTCTTAGAACTAAATCTAATGATCTTTATGCAATGAGCTCAAATTTGGATTATGATATATTTGTGTTGGTTGAAACATGGCTGAACTCAACCTTTTACAGTGAGGAATTCTTCGATCCCAACCTGTACAATGTCTTTCGTAAAGACCGCGACGCTGTTAAGACTGGCTTGTGTAGGGGCGGTGGTGTGCTTATTGCAGTTCGGCGCAAGTTGTGCTCATCGCTCGTGTTACTTGAAAATGCTGACTCGTTATTGGACCAACTCTGTGTTTCCATTCAGGGATTGTCCAACTCATTGCTTCTTTGTGCTTCTTACATTCCGCCGAATTCGGCTGAAGTTTTCTACAAAGCTCATGTCGACAACATCTTATCTTTAGCTTTAAGTAGAGGAGATGACTGTCACTTGTGTGTTATGGGCGACTTTAATTTGTGCAATTTATCTTGGACTCGCCTGGAGGACAATAATTGCGATGGTGCTACTTTTTTCCCCCGTAATATAGTAAGCTCTTCTGAAAGTTACTTAGTTGATAACCAGTACAGTCTGAATTTAGTCCAGGTTAATGATTTTGTAAACAAGCTAAATAGAATCTTAGATTTGGTATTTGTAAGTGATAATGTTAACTTTACAGTTTCTGAATGCTTAAATTCTTTTTCTCCTTATAGTATGCATCATGTCCCCTTAGTGCTTGAGCTTAAATTTTATGAATTTCAGCCATTGTGCACAGCCAACCGCAATGATTGCAGGGTTCTTAACTTCAAGTTATGCGATTATGTTAAATTGAATTTAATACTTGACGAAATTGATTGGGACTCTTTGCTTCTTGATCTTAATGTCAGTAGCTCTTTTAATGTCTTTAAATCCAAGCTCTGTAAAGTTTGCTCACTTCATGTCCCTGCTTTTCCCAAAAGGATTTATAAGTTACCTTGGTACACAAAAAATTTGAAATATTTGAAAAATCTGCGAAATAAATTTTTCAAAAAATTCAAGACCACGAACCTCTTGTCTTTTAAGGACAAATACTTGAGGTATTCAAAAGAATTTAATTGTTTGAATAAGTTTCTATATCGAAACTATACTTTAAAGTACGAATCTGAGGTAAAATCTAACCCAAAGGCTTTCTGGCGTTTTATCAAGTCCAAGAGATCTTGTTCTACTATTCCCACTACCCTGTTTCTAAATGATGTAACTGCTAAAACTCCCTACGAAGCTGCCAACTTGTTTGCTGAGTTTTTCCGGTCTAATTTTGTGTCCGACCGTGATAGCGATGTGAATGCATATGGTGATATTTGCTCTTCCATCAATATTGGTTCTCTTTCACTATCCTATGATGATGTCATTGAGGGTTTTCGTCAACTTAAACCCTCGTTTCAACCTGACGTTGATGGTTTATCAGCGTCCATGTTGAAGCGTTGTCCTTCCCTTGTCCGTCCGCTTCTACTGATTTTTAATAGATCTCTTGCCTCTGGGGTTTTTTTAGATGCTTGGAAAGTAACTTCAATCACTCCAGTTTTTAAGAGTGGCAACAAAAATAATGTTACCAATTATCGTCCTATCTCTAAGTTGTCCGCTGTTTCCAAGCTCTTTGAATGTATCATCAAAAATCGACTCTATTTTGCTGTCAAAAACATTTTATGTCCCAATCAACATGGTTTCATGTCTGGCCGGTCAACTGTAACAAACTTGGCTATTTTCACCGAAGACTGTCTATCCGCTTTTCACTCCGGTTTTCAAGTGGATTGTGTTTATACGGATTTTTCGAAGGCCTTTGATAAGGTTAGCCATAGAATTCTTATTTTAAAATTTGCTAAACTTGGTTTTCATTCTGTTTTCTTAGACTGGATTACCTCCTATCTTAGCAATCGCAGCTGTACTGTTGTGATTGACAATGTTTCATCTCGGCCTTTTATAGCGTCATCTGGTGTACCCCAAGGGAGCATTCTTGGGCCACTGTTTTTTATAATATTCATTAATGACATTAGTTGTTGTTTTTCAACCTCCAGGTTTCTTCTTTACGCCGATGATCTAAAAATTTACTCTACTATAACTTCCATCACTGATCAGCAAAACGTTCAATCTGACCTTGATAACGTGTTTGCTTGGTGTTGCAGAAACCGGTTATCATTAAATATCAATAAATGCTCCCATGTTGCTTACTCTAAATCTCATTGTCCGCTGCAAACATCCTATTGTATCGATAATGCGCCCCTTAAGTCTCTTAGTGAGATTAGGGACCTTGGAGTTATTTTTGATTCCAAGCTCACTTTTTCCAGCCATCTCAACTTTACTATTTCTAAAGCATATTCAATGCTTGCTTTTGTTAGGCGGAACAGTGCTGACTTCACTGATCCTTACACCGTAAAAACGCTTTTTAATGCTTATGTCCGCTCAGTGCTTGAATATGCGGTTTTTATTTGGAGACCATATCATAGTGTGCATATCAGACGACTTGAACGAGTCCAGAAAGTGTTTTTAAGATATGCACTTCGATCTTTGAGATTTGTTGACCCTGTTCCGTCGTACTACTCTATGTGCTCTTTATTGCATATCAAGTCCCTCGAAGACAGGAGGAAGATTCTTTCTATGAGCTTTGTATTTGATTTAGTTACTGGTGGTATTGACTGTCCCTTGTTGCTTGATAGAATTAATTTTCATGTTCCTGCCAAACAGTTGCGGAATTATGAAATTTTCAATGTTGCCTGCTGTCGTACAAACTACGCCCAATTTGCGCCCCTGGCTAGAACTTTGGCTGAAGTTAACTCGCTTTATAATTTAATTGATTTTTCATCTTCTAAATTGTCTTTTAAACATAGTTTAAACACTTACTTCAAATAATTTGTACTAATCTGTTATTAGTCTGTAAGCTACTTAATGTACAATAGACTTAAATAAATAAATAAATAAATAAATAAATTTCGAGTCGTTTTCAACGCATCGGCTCGAACGACGAACGGTGTATCGTTGAACGAGACACAGCTGGTCGGCCCCCAGCTTCACGATAACTTGGTAGATATCATCTTACGGTTTCGTCGATATCAGATAGCGATCACCGGAGATGTGGAGAAAATGTTCCGGCAAATTCAAGTTGATGCTTGCCATCGTTCATGGCAACAAATTCTATGGCGCGAGGCGCCTTCAGAACCGCTTCGTACTTACCAATTGAAAACCGTCACCTACGGAATGGCGAGCAGCCCATTCAATGCTATCCGTACACTACGACAGTGCGCAGATGAAAATTATCAAGTGATTGCTGACGCCAGCCGGGCAGCGTCAGCGCGGGAGAGCATATTGAGTAATTTCTACGTCGACGATTATCTCGAGAGTGCCGAAACGCCAGTTGAAGCGATTACGTTGGCGAAGGACGTCGACAACATACTTCAACAGGGTAAGTTCCACCTCAGGAAATGGAACTCCAACAATGCGGAGACACTCACAGTCATCAACGGCTCGATGTTGTCCGCTGCTGAGCTAGATCTGAGTGAACCTGAGTCCACAACAGTTCTCGGGCTTCACTGGCAACCAGTGGCCGACGAACTCTTCTATAAAATCCACACCACATCTGCAGAGGAAGAACCGACGAAACGAAGCATTCTTTCCGAGGTCGCGCGACTTTACGATCCCACCGGATTGCTAGCTCCCGTCGTCGTGACCGCCAAGATTTTCATCCAGTCACTATGGAAGGAAGCTCTCGACTGGGATTCGCCACTCCCGACAGCACTTCGAGATCAGTGGCTGACATTTCGCAATGCGCTGCCGCAGTTGGCCCACATTCGTGTTCCCCGTTGGCTGGGGATGACACGAGCTGCGACAACTACGCTACACGGGTTCTGCGATGCTAGTATGAGGGCATACGCAGCAGTCATCTACGTTCGCAGCGTCGACTCGGACGGACACACTCGAGTGTCGCTGGTGGCGGCCAAGACAAAGGTCGCACCGGTCAAGACTATCACCATTCCGAGACTCGAACTTTGTGCGGCTCACATCTTGGTCACTCTATGCAATAATGTTCGTAGGTCACTTCGTATGGACGAAGCTGAATACACATTATGGAGCGACTCATCTATTGTTCTTTGCTGGTTGCGGAAACCAGCAGCGACTTTGAAACCATACGTTTCAAATCGCGTGTCGTACATTCAGGAAAATTGCGACATCAGGCGTTGGCGTTACATTCGCTCTGGACAGAATCCAGCCGACTGTGCTAGTCGGGGGATATCACCCTCGGCGCTTGAGGATCATCCGTTATGGTGGAACGGACCATCCGGTCTTCAACGTATTATCGAGGTACCCGTGGATTCGCCAACCTTGACTGAATCCGAAGGAGAAGCTCTTGATGCCGAACTCAAACCGGCGCGGGCACTCATCACTGTTATTCCGGTATCAAAGCTTACGACCCGTATCTCTGGAGCAGAGATACCACTCGTCGACAGATTCAGCACGCTACAGCGCCTGTTGCATACAACAGCGCTCGTTCGACGTCTGCGTCCAGCCGGACGACCATATTGGAAGCGGCCCGTCATTGCGGCCAGCGAAGCAAAGGAGGCCCTGTTTCTCCACATACGTGCAGCACAAGGTAACGCATTCTGTACCGAATTAATTTCTCTTGGGTCTCGTTCCAGTGTGAACTCGACCAGCAAATTGCTTCAATTTGATCCCTTCATCGATGACCACGGCATTATTCGAGTCGGTGGCAGACTACAGCATGCTGATCTACCTTATGATCAACGTCATCCAATGATTATCCCTAAGGACTGCGCCTTAGCGGCACTGCTAATCAACAACGCCCACCGGGTCACCCTGCACGGAGGTATCCAGCAAATGCTTCAGTATCTGCGCAAGCAATTCTGGATCCTGAATCTGAGAACCGCTGTCAAGTCTCACATTCATCGCTGCGTGGTCTGCAAGCGACATCAACGGTCGATGCACCAACAGCAGATGGCTTCACTTCCACGGTCTAGAGTTCTCGCTGCATCGCCCTTCAGCAGTGTGGGACTGGATTACTGTGGTCCGTTTAATATTCGGCTCGGCAGTCGCCGAGCTCAAACGACAACTAAAACATACGCTGTCGTCTTTGTTTGTATGTGCACAAAGGCGGTACACATTGAGCTGGCTGAAGATCTCTCAACCCGGGCATTCTTAGACGTATTCGACCGGTTTGTCAGTCGCAGAGGCTACTGTCGAGACCTGTATAGTGACAACGGCACCCAATTTGTCGGTGCTGACCGACAACTGCAGCGAGATCTCACTAACTGGCATAATTCGCATGCCGAACAGCACATCGCCGACGCGGGAGTGACATGGCATTTTATTGTACCGGCAGGGCCCCACCACGGCGGCCTGTGGGAAGCAGCTGTAAAGTCGACGAAGAAGCATCTACTACGCGTGGTGGGGAGCCAGACACTTCACTTCCACCAGTTGAACACGCTTCTTATTCGCATTGAGGCATGTCTCAACTCGAGACCATTGATTGCTCTACACGACGATCCCGAAGGCGGCACGGCACTCACGCCTGGTGAGTTCCTAATTGGACGATCACTTCTGGCTCGACCAGAACCTGACGTTTCCGACGTAGCGGAGAACCGCCTCAAACATTGGCAGCGACTGCAGAAGATGTACCAGCACTTCTGGCATCGTTGGCACAACGAATATTTAACACTGTTACAAGCTCGGAGTAAATGGGCTCGGCCTGAACCCAACATGAAGATCGATGACGTAGTCATCATTCACAATGAGAATCTACCACCAACTCGCTGGCGCATCGGCCGGATCGTTGGTGTCCAGCCGGGCAGTGACGGCCTAGTGAGGGTGGTGACCATTGAATACAACACGGACAAGCGGGCGCCGGATGGTCGCCCAATAAAACATCAGTGTCAGCGGCCGGTACAGAAGGTCTGCCGCCTGACAGAAGCACATGAGGAAATCCTGGACCGTAACGGCCCAGCCGGGCAGGAATGTTCGAGATCCCACCATTGAACAGTGGGACTTGGCAGCACTGCACATCGAACCGATAACTTTGCCAGGGTTATCGATGACCGGTGGCGTGGCTCGGCGTCTTTCTTTTGTGCTCGTATTCAAATAACGAACGTTGAGGTCGACGTGTCTAAGCCTGTGCGGTCCGCACAGCTAATTTCCAATAAATTGTAAAATTCACAAAGTTAGAAAATAAACGGTTTGTTCTACACCAATCTCACTTCAGTTCTTTCACGAACAGTAAGAAATCAGTAAAGTCCGAAAATAGATTTGGTTAGGGTAACTCTTATGCAGAGTTATTATGTGACGAGATTTTTTTAATATGCCAATTTTATTGGTAAAACAAGTATTCAACTTTGCTACCATTGTCACCCAAAAATATTAAGTCGGTCTAAATGTAAGATATAAATAAGGCCACTTTTTTGCCGCATCCCACAGTGATTCGACGCCATACAACCGCGGGACAAAATTAGAAGGAGTGGTCCGTTCTCCATAAAATTTGGTATACTAGTTAATCATGGTCTGCTGAATTGAAATTTCCATTTTTCTTTATAGTTTGGCAATGCCTGAGACTTAAATTTGCAATTTTCCTCATTTTTGGTGAGCTATAGCAACGAGTGTGTTGGCTAAATTTTTTTTTAAATTTTACATTTAATTGGTAACGTCACCATTGATGATTGCAAAGAGTAACAGAAATTGTCTTAGGACCCTTTAGTTTTGCAATAAAAATTATAATAATAGATGTATGTTTTGCATTTGTGCAGTTTTTTTAATTTTTCATGCTGATTGCCTACCTTCAGGGATAAATAAAATATATTTTGTCGAAAAATAGGAATTTATGTAGACTACTATAATATATAAATAAATATAAATTTTTTGAATTTTTTCTATGGAACGAATCACTGTGCATCCGAGCGACTAAATTCAATAGCACACTTTCTTTATTGTGAACCCACTGTATAATGAATTTAGTTAAACAATGGTGCAGACCAAAAGTTCTTTTGTAATAAGTAAATCAAAAGTTGAACGTTCGTTGACACGAATAGATTTAAAACAATAACTAAAACCACACTAAACTATTACAAATAATACGAAATGACGCCAAAACAATGAGCAAAACCAGTGTACTCAGAAGATTTGTCCTCATAAGCTGAATACCTCAACCAAGTTCGTTAAAGTGTTTTAAAATAGTTGAATATTCCTCATTGTTCCAAGCAAATTCGCAACCAGTAAAGTCAAATAGTGAGCACACCCTGTACACACAACGGACTATGCGTCGCTCTTCGTACGTGTTGTAAGCATGTTCGGAGCAAGCGCCAACAAGTCCATTAAATTATTAAAGGATTTTAAAAATGTTTCGAAAACTTTCAATAAATTTCTGCTTACATTTTCGCATTCAGTGTGCGCACTGCGTTCCACGGCCAGTTTGACTTACTGCCGGCCACTCGAGCGCACAAACAATGCGCTCTATTTACCGTTGTTGCAGCTGGCAGAGCATAATGAAAATTGCAATTTCTTGTATTTATACCATTTTTGTATTTTATTACCATTTCTTGTATTTCACACACACACACATGCATTCGTACACAAATGCGTGCGTACACGTGTGACTTTGCGGAGTACAAGCAACGAAATTGGCTCGATCGCATTTAAGTTTGCATAAATTTAATGCGCCATCTCGTCCGGCTCCGGCATCAAGCACTCGTTTGAATGCATTTTTGAATGCCATTTGTGGCGAATTGCGGTTCCAGGTGTAACCGCTGTCCGGCCGCAAGTCAAAAACCATTTTCTCCATTCATTGTGTGCGGCCGAACTTCTTCCAGCATCTCGACGGCCGAGGCCACTGAGCCAATTGTTGCTTCACTGTTTATTGGTTTAATTTCATAATCAGCTTGATTAAATCGTAATTGAGTTTTTGGTCTCGCCGAAATGCGAATAGTCTGCCGGGCCAGTTATCGGTTTATACAGGTTGCGCAATAGTGGTGCATGCGTGTGGCTGTGTGTGTGGCAGTCAGTGTGTGTTTGTGTTTGTGCATTGCGTCTGCTTTTGTTCATTTGAAATGCAAATAATTTTAATTGCTATTTAATTTAGCAGGTAGCAATTTTGGTGAATCGCTCACACACACACACACACACACACACACATATAACACTAATACATAGTGGCACGTAATATGATATGGTATCGGCACATTCTGGCAGTGCACTCGACTGCCGTCAAATTGTTTCACAAAATATTAATTGAGTATATCAAAATGCACGCATACACACACACATGCACATACAAATGGATGCATGTATACATTTGTACGTCACTGCACTCAGTGTTGAAACCTCTTGCCTCTAAATTCCAAGAAAACAATTACAATTAAAGCGAATCACATAATAATTTAGAAAATAGAATGAAAGTTACATTACACATCCCACTTATATGTAAACAGTATATTTTCTCAGTTTTTGTTTTCAAGTTTTCGTATTGCGATTTTAAATGAAAGTGAATGTCCAGGATCAGCGAGTTTTAGCTCAAAACAATTTCGATTGCGTA
This sequence comes from Melieria crassipennis, assembly GCA_963668005.1. Classification (NCBI taxonomy): domain Eukaryota; kingdom Metazoa; phylum Arthropoda; class Insecta; order Diptera; family Ulidiidae; genus Melieria; species Melieria crassipennis. The sequence goes on along the minus strand of OY764961.1, from coordinate 80,683,788 downwards.
AATTTTTGTATCATTAAATCTAACAAAAATTGTATTAATCCGGGAACACAGGATAGGTTATGACGAAACTTTTTAACACACTTCGAAAAGCTAATCAGTCGTATTGAATGCTGGAAGGTAAAAATTCGATTCCCGCCAAGCCATAGAATTTTGAAACAAGTATTCCCTTTATTCAGATAATAGATCTCACTGATAAACTGTAATCTACAAGGCATGAATCGGCATGAACTACTTCTATAATACTAAGTAACCACCACTTATCTCACTAGCAGTTATAATAATAACCAGGGAAAAGATTTTGAGAACCTAAAAACCTATAAAAAAGGCAAAAAAGGCACGGAAAGGCACGTAAAAAAGCATTTAAAAATAAGACAAAAATTTTGGAAAATCAAAAAAAAGGGGAAACGGTATGTATTTTTTAATAATTTTATTTCATCTGACGTATGCAACATACAATATTTATACCTCGTTTTTTGTAAAAGAAAAGGAACATCAAGATCATCAGATTCAAAGATAGTTTAAAAAATAAAACTAAGATATTTTAATTGAAATGTAGGCACATATTTTAAATTCATATTTTAACTTCTCATATAAAAGCATAAAAGCCGTACTTGTATCACATTTGGCATGTTTTTTCTTCAAATTTTCCACTGCACAACAAAAAATAACGGCTTAGGAATGATCAAATCAATGTAAAAGCATCGATAAGTTAACGAAATTGCAATGTTGCCACTTAAGTTTTTTTTATATTTGTTTCAAGGTATTTTTGCGAAACAAAAAGGGGAAAATATTAAAAACGAAAGAAAAATAAAAAGGCGCTCGACAAATCTTGAAAAAGGCATTTTGTAGCATTTATAGGTAAAATAGACACTAAAAAACGGCATTTATGGGTGCAAAAGGCAAACTGCCTTTTTAAGGCAAAAAAAGGCAAAATAAAAGTGGTACATTTCTAATCAGGAGGACCTAATTCGTGCTCATTTTCAATCAGAAATGCTCTATCTAGCAGCAAACAAAAAGGCAATTTCGACAAAATCCTTTCCCTCATAATAACTCTGGTACACTAGTCGTATCTTGCAAGTGTACTACAAAATTTTAGCAAACTGAAAACAAACGTGTGCACCAAACAACTAGAAAACGCAAACCAAAAGTCGACTTACATACATATTGTTTAATGTTTGAACAACTTTGGTGGAATGCTTTCTAATGCGACTAGACTCGGCGTTCTGTGTGTGTATATGTGAAATGAAGAATGATGGAAGAATTATATGATTACAGATAAAGAATGGACCAAGTGAAAGTACTTCGATGTTGACAAAGTTATGTAGAGATTGCCTTCAGCCAAATATGGCATAGTATATCTCAGAACTTGATGCTTCTTAATTTCAAAACCGTGCTTACATTTTTCAACGCAATTTTATCTTTTAGAGAACTTTCCAATCTAATGTATTTAGTCCAAACGCAAGTACAGCTACGTTGTACAATATTTTGTGGATGCTAGTAGAAATAATATTTTAGTAATCGACATAGTTAGCTAGTGAGCCCAGCACCTCAAAGACGGTTTTAAGATTAAAGCTTGAACCATCCAGAACTAGTAATAAGATGCACAGTAAGTTGAGAATGTTAGTAGAATGAACTAAATCAGTAAATAAGTGAATTAAAAAGAGTTTCATATATTTGTGGCTTTTTCAGCGTCCACGAGATGTGCTACTTACAAGTGGAATAGATTAACGAAGCTTAACGAAAATTAGCGCGCTCAGAGTCAAAGACAACTGAATTACTTGTCAACTAACAAATTATGAAACTAACGAGGTGTGAATACCAATGTTGTGCTTCAGAATATGCAGAAGCGAGCAATAGGCGTCAGACAACTGCCCAACACGCTCTCGCTGCGCAAGTGTTCATGCGTGCAACAAAAGTCTTGCATACTTTTAGGGTGTAAATAAGCTGCTGGCCACAAGCAGCACTAGAAAGCTTTCATCTTCAACCAGACAGTCGTATTGTGGCCTCTGTTGTGCTTATATTCAGTGTTGCTGTTAGTTTATTATTTGTCCGTTTCATTTTTTACAGTTTACACACTCTTAAAAGTCATCAAGAATTAAAAAGACTTTCAGATATATGAAAGTAGTCGAATGATTAACTTTACAATATTTACATATATTTTCTATATCATTAGGCAACTACTGAATGCTTTTGCATAATAATTTTTATTCAGTAAGTGTTGGTATGTCGCTACATAATACTCAAGCTTGCATAGGCTGAGGCACTGCGCACGAGTACCACTCAAGTATTCGTGTCCTCGTGTGTCGACTCAGCTAAACATCAATGGGTATCCTCTTCAAAGAGGTTTTAATACTTTTTTCTTAGACTGTTGTAGTTTGGCAATGCCTGAGGCTTAATTTTGCAAACTTCGTCATTTTTGGAAAGCTATAGCACCAAATGTGTTGGCTAGATTTTTCAGATTTTACATTTAATCGGTAACGTCAACATTGATTATTCCAAAGAGTAACAGAAATTGGCTTCGGACTCTCTGGTTTTGCAATAAAAACGATAATAATAGATGTATGTTTTGCATTTTTGCAGATTTTATCATTTTTCGTGCTAATTGCATACTTTTAGACATAAATAAAATAAATTTTGTCGAAAAATACGTGTTTAGACCACTTTTCAAATTGAATTATTTTCTGAGATCGGAAGATATCGGAGGATGTAATTACATTATCCGACAAAAAAAGAATCCTTCCTAAAATAAAAAAAATTGAGGAACATACTTTCACATACTTTTTAGATACTTTCGTCTAAGTTTTGCCAATTTTCAGATTTTTAATTTAGAAAAATATTTTGAATTAAAAAATAAGTAAAAGCTTGGCAAATTTTGGGTAAACATTAAAAGCGAAAATGGCCACATTATTTATTATTCTATATTGACAGTTTAAGTAACTTCGTGCTAACCAATTATTTTTAAGATTTTTTTGTACTCAATAGACAAACAGAAAATATATGTTTAAATTTTTTTTGAAAAAAGTTTCAACTTTGAGCCGCTTTTGCACAGACACTTATTGATTTTTTGCACAGATTTTTTGGGGTTTTCTTAGTTGGAGTTTTTTCTTTCAAATGACATCAAAATCGTTAAATTCTGAGACCATAAATTTTTTGAATTTTGTCTATGGAACGAATCACGGTGCAATGGGATGTTATAAGTGCAACAAAGTCAAAATCATGTCAATTGGTTTATTGCTCAAGAAATTATGGTCTGTAATGAGGAAAACTCAAAGACAATCCAAACAAGTGGCATGCCCATTTTTTGCGTAAACACAAACTAAGTTTTAAAAACGGTTTGCAGATTCGAAACCAGCAACCTCTAATAACTTTAGAACCGATGTCAAAACCAGAAATGGCGGGAAAAATGTGTTGTCCTGTGTAATTTGAATCAGTGTTTTAACTGGACAGTTCTTAGAAGTCAAAGTCCTGTAACATGCTTATTAAATATATTCTATATTCATAGACCTTAACTATTGCTCTCAGCGTTAAGGCGAGGCCTTAGAGCCAGCCAGTTTAACCTAATCCAACCTAATTATATTTTTTTGATCACCTAATACGCGTACAATGTAATCGAAGTCATTCTCGATAAATTATTTCTTAGAGTGTACACAGTACCTACTGTTGAATACCACAACATTGCGTATGACTCCTGTTTTTTGCTTCGGTATGGGAAATGGCACTCATACGCCATGCGGTACGCCAATCCAATCAACGCAACAATGTAGTGAAGGAAACTAATAACTTGCCTTACGTAAAACAACACGTGTCCCACGTGCACCCGTGGCTAATGGAACTCCGCGCGCGCACACACACGCGCTCATAAATACACAAACGTATGGACATGCATACAAGTTAAACAACGGCACGCGAACTAACTAGGCGCGCCAACCGCAAATGCAACGCGCAGTGCGCGAGTGCGCGGAGCACCTGTGGCAATAATAACAAAGATGCCAACTTCATTTTTCGTTAGCCATATTGACTTTGCAAAACCGTGGCCTCAGTCCAAGTGCAGCAGTGCAGTGTGTGTGTGTGTTTCTACATGGCGGAAAACCAATTTAGAGTGCAGCGTTGTTCAGCGCAAATACACAAAGATCAACAAAAACAACCACGAAAAAATCAATTGGAAATACAAACAGGAACTTTATAGCGTGCGCCGCCGTCATGATTAGCAGCCAAGTTGCCAAATACAACACTCGCACATAAATGCATGCAATTTCGCAAGCACACACATACACGCGCCACACGCACACAGCGAGAGCAACAAAGTCCGCCCGACAATCACCGACAAATGCCAAGTCTGCGCCGACAGGCTTAACAACCTAAATTGGCCAACAGACCAAGTTACACAGAAACGCGTCGGCAAATTCGCCCAGCCAGCTGCGGATGCAAGTGCACACACGCGCGCATGCGCAGCGGCTAGTGTCGGCAAACAAACTTAATGCGCCCGAAAGCTGGCTCATCGATATGCAACGCATGCAACTTACCTCAAGGCAAACAGGACACTCCAATAATTGGGCGATGTGTTGCAGGCACGTGGCGAACTTTTGCAGCGACTGCTGATTAATGCCGTGGTGCGGCTGCTGCTGCCGCTCGTTCCGCCGCTGTAAACGCAAAACAAACACAAGGAAAAGCATGTAAAATAAACAGACGACTCTAATTAAAAAGCTGATCAAAGCGATGAAATAAAAGCTAAGGAACTTTGCAGCGTGCGCTGACTTTAAGACGGTCGCCTAATGAAATGAAATGAAATGTAACGGCATGAAATACTTCAAACTTTCCCATCTAAAAAAATACAGTTTTTCATATGAAAAATTAGATGCGAAAATATAGTACATACCGAGACCACAAACAACAGAGCACTGATGGTGCACGACAAAATGTGCCTAAACGAGTGACTTAAGAAACATCGCGGAGTGTTGCTGGGAAGCCACAGTGGAAAGTGTTTGACTTCATGTTTTCCAATGTTGCGAATCTAATCCTAAAAGTGGGCTTATCCTCATTTTTCATTATGTAAGTAGTAAATGTGCTTACTATTCCTTATTTTTGTTTATCCTATTTTTGTTTATCCTCTATAACCAACGCCCGTGGGAAGCCTCATAGATGGATTGTTTTAATTTGGTGGTGAACGTTTAAGATTTATGATGAATCTGATGAATGTAAGCTATTATGTTTATCTATGCGTCCTTTTTTTCAAAGAACGTCCTCCTCTTATCTACCTGCTGTCCCCTAAATCCATCTTTCATCTGGTAATCCTACTAATAACAAATGAGACATGAACCTTGGGCTTTAGAGATAATACTTACTTTATAAGGAACCAAAAAACCTATAGGTTTCCCCGAAAAAGCTGCCTGAAAGCGCAATTAAGATTTATACGATGGTACTGTGGATCATAGAGTCCATAGGTAACACCTTGCGACAGCATTTTCACACCGGAAAAAATCCATGTGGGCGTGAAACTAGAGACAAAATATAGTAATATTAAGTTTTTCATTTCTACATCCTTTGTTCTTTTAAAAGGACTTCAAATTTTTGAAGGGGATAAAAAATAAAAAAATATAAAAAATACTTAACCCCTTAGAATATGGCAATATGTATATCAAATGAAAAAGGGAAAGGCTCAAAAATTTAAATAAAATTGATTTTGTATCTATTTGTAAAAAAGGATATGAAAAAGGTCCCTTGAAAATTGTAATCCTTTATATCCTTGAACATTTATGTAGAATTTTCTTGAAAAGTAAGTATGTTAAAACCCAAAATCTCCTTGATCACGGGTCAAAATTTCATTACTCTAACTTTATTGGTTCGAAAGTTATTTAAAAAAAAGGCGGATGCTGTAATTCTAATGAAGTACAAAAATCCTAATTTATTTAACTATCAGTATTTTAAATAATACAAACATACAAAATCAATGAACCGAGAATAATGAAATTTGATATACCTATCGCCATATTCTAACGGGGTTAAGTACTTTTTATATTTTTTTATATTTTATCCCCTTCAAAATTTTGAAGTCCTTTTAAAAAGACAAAGGATGTAGAAATGAAAAACTGAGAACGCAGTATTACTATGTTTGGTCCTTAGTTTCACGCCCTTATGTATTTTTTCGGGTGTGAAAAATTGTTTGAATTTTCGTCGCACGGTGTAATAAGTCATAACGTAAGTCAACCTTCCACTACGTTTCGGTAGATACGTGTCGCGTGTCACTCAGTCACTCTTCAATACCGTTTTGGTTCTCATTTGTCTTAAATTGGCTTCCCAGTAAATGGGCTAGAAAAATTTCCAGTGTTACTCACACTCAATTTCGGAAACTAATAACACTGACCCACATTTCATTACGTCAGACAATAAAATGCGCATAATCGCTGAAAACAGTAAGAAGTGATTAGCGTTTCAGTTAACGAACACAACACACAACCACGTAACGTACTCGCTGAAGCTAATTGGATGCAAGCGTTGCTAAAGTCAGCACGCAAGCCAGCGTGCCGTGTGCAATATGTATGGGCGCCGAAGTTTTCGCACCGCAGAAGAACAGCAGAACCGCGCAGAAGTGCAGCGCCACTCAAAGAAATACTCACATCATCGTCAGCCGCTGCGTCATCCTCGCCATCAGCATCGGCATCGGCGTCGTTGCGCCATATCACGAGTGTTACGGACGTGGCGCCGCTCTGCCAGTGCTCGCGTATGCGTGTCGCTATCTCCAGAATTTTTTGGCCCAGCACATCGCAGCCGTTCAGCTCCAGAACGGTGTCGCCCACCCGCATGCCCGCGCACTGCGCACTGGATCCGTCCTGGACGCCACTCACCCACGGATAGGGGTCCCAAGGGGCGCGACTTAAGTGCAGCCCCAGTGTGCCACTTGCGCAGGCGTGAATTGTGCAGAGCTTCAACATTTTGGACATTCAATTTAAATTGCTGTCTACTCGTATATCCAGTGTGCCAACTACGAAAATGTAAGACAAGGTTCAATTGGTTAATGAAAACCAAATGCAAATTCGAAATTAAGTCATTAAATAAAATACCGAAGAACAAATTAAAATGTTTAATGTTTAGGTTTAAAATCAACAATTTTAAACATATAAATAAAAGCATCAAATGAGCAAAATTTTAATAAAGTTTTCGAATTTTAAAGTCATTTTCAAATTATAATAAATTTCTAAATTAAATTTTTCCTAATTTTTTATCCAAACTATTTACAATTTGCAAATATTTCAAACTTACTTCAATTGAATTGTCTTTATTTGTGTTAAAGATCTCAACTTTTAAACTTTTAACTTTCAACTTTTGCATGGCCCATTTTTCGCACGTAGCCTCAATTTTTAAGGTTACACGTACGAGCCGACTTGCCCGTTTTATTTTATTTGACGTTGCGCTTTAACCGCTTAGGGCAATCAACAAGCAGACAACAACGACTACAACAGCAGCAACAAATACAACAACTGCCAACAACAACCATAATCATTGTGGTATTGCCAATTTGAACTGCGACAGCTACCAATTGGCCAAAAGACCATCAGGCAGCCGGCCAGCGCGAGCCGCATGTGTGTTGACGGACTTTTAATCGCATGCACGCCGGCACATCAGCGCGAATCCTTCACCCACAAAACTGTCGTGAAAGCCGCAACACCCAAAGGTGTCACCCGTCGCAGCCATCGACGGCGAAAGGGCACCGCTTTATACATAAAACAGCTGTACGCTGCACGCCGCGCCACAAAGCCGCGGCCGGCGCGCCAAAAACGTGCGCCGCTGTTAATGGCCGTTCGGAGCGGTGGCCAAAAATCTTTACAAATGGCCTCGTTTACAGGGCGATCACGTTGTCACCGCGCGCCATTGAAAATGTCGAACGACGTCGCGACGTCTCGCTACACACATCGGGGCAGCGTGCGCTCGTTTTGGAGTTTTTCTATTTTTAATTTCGATATTAAATACAAAACTGTAAATGGTTGGATTAATGTTCAAATGACCTTGACAAGTGGCGAAACTGAGTTGTGTTTAGGATGCGAGGGACGCAACTTAACTTCTGAAAATAAGTCCAACGAAACCTAACCTACAATATTTTTATGAACTGGAGCCCGACTGAAAGCCCAGCAAATAATCCCAACTTAACCTCACAATTAAAACACTGACAGTAATCATTAACACTTAACAAAGAAGTCGTTCGCGCTAAGTGGCAAATTAAAATTATTTAATAAACGCCACTACAGCCGCAATGGGGAAGTTAAATTTTGTAAATGTTCTTTCAAATTCAACGTTGAGATTATATGCGAAAATCGTCGACTGCAACAGAAAATCATTTCACCTGACAGATATTCGAATCAGTGACGCGCCGCGCAAAACCGATTTCCGGAAGTGCGCCGCGGCGAGCACTCGAACTTACTTCAGATAGCAAGAAATTCATGCAGCATCCCAACAACAAACTCGACTTTACGTAGCACGTTTCGAGCGCTGGGGCGCGTCGAACTTAAGCGTGGCTCAGACCGGCTAACTGAATTAATTATTTATTAATTCTGTATTGTTTTTGCTCTTCATCTTTCATATCTTGAATTGTTGCTGTTGATTGCAACCGAACTCTGTGCGTTGCGAGACAGCGTCGCACGCTGTGAGCTGGAGCGCAGCGCATGCGGCACACTTCACATCCGCTTAGAATGCTTCTTCTTATTCTTCGCCACAATAAGGCGCGACACGAATTGAAGTAAATGCAAAAAAGCGTTCAACCATCAATTAAAAGCGACTTGCGGCATTGACCATGAATTGCCGCGTGACGTGACGTCAATGAGACGCACTCAAGCATCAACACACAGCGAATGCGGCACTAAATTCTTTTCTCTTTATTACTTTTTGTACATAAACTTTTCATACATATTTTGTTGTTATCTCAATTATGATTTTTTACTATTTATCATAATGAAACGTAGATAGTTAAATGATCGAGCAATCGACAATTTCGTTTAATCATTAATTAATCGTCAAGTTGAAAACCCGGTTGGGAACTTTACTTAACGCGAGTACACGTTAGTTGACGTAAGTAAGTACGAATTACGTGGGAATATTTTATCTAGAAATTATCCAAAACATTAATGACGGTAATTTCCGTATTTAAGGGGCCAAATGTAGTATTCTTGTGGTTTCCATGCAACCCAAAAAAACCCATCTTCAAGACTTCATCCTCGCTGACATATATACCCAAGTAATTTCAATACTTACTCACTCACCACTTACATGAAAATTGTGAAGTGACTGAATAATTTCAATTCTACATCGAGCAATTACAAAATATTCAAAATAAAAAGTGGCAAGAATCGTATTGAGCTGCGTTATTTACACCAACGAATAGTGTAGCACATTTACAGTTCGCAGATCTTTCATATTGAATCGAATATTTGCGAATATTCGCACCTTTACGGATTTAGTCGTGTGCTAAACACAATGGCGTACGAATTTACTTCTATAAAAATCGAAGAAGATCCAAGTAAATATATTAACTAAAAATCGCTTTTTTACTAAAGATATATTTTGTCCGAATTCTGTCAAATCTGTTCGGAAGGGATAACAAACGATAATCGCACATATGTGGTCAACAATCTATAATCGAGTTGAAGCCAATGTTAAAAAGATCTCTTCCATTTTCTTAGAAGAGATCCCACACCAAGCGAGATCTTTCCAATAAGGGTCTTCGAACAATCAAGGACTTTCCGCCGTCGCTCAATAGATTTTACTTTAAACCCCGATCTCACCAAACACGATTTTTCTCTCCGAAGGATGTTATCAAATATTTACTTATTTTATGTTATCAAATAAACCAATTCTTTGGATTCATAAGAACGAAACATTCTCCGTGGCAATTCCACAAGTCTTAATACCACTAACGAACGACAAAAGGATATGACAGATACCAGACAAGTTACCGTATACCAAAATAACTCTAAACTAAAAAGGAGGCTTATCAAAGAAAAGTTCAGTTGAACTTGGTCTAACCTGGATTCTCAAAATGTAATGTATGTAATGTATAAAGTGTTTGAAGGGTTCATCAAACACTTTATATACATATGTCATTGCTCTGACTGATACTGTCCACGTAGCATACTTACATAGTCTCAAAGAGAATAATCCTCAGCACAGTCACTGGATTTGGAGTTCAAGGAAAGGAGATTCCAGGGCCATACCAACATGGGTTTTTAAACCATCTTTCAAATTCAAATTTTAGAATAGTTTCCACAACTATGATCCCTTGCTGGGCACAGTATATCTGAAGCAATGAGTGCTACTATCTCCACACAGTGATATTTATAAACCATAAAAGCCCAGCCGGGATCGATGTGAGTTGTGCAGCACTTCGAGTGGGAAAATATGCAAAAAACTTGAGCGCACAAAATTTGCTAACGTTAAACAGCAGCAATGCCAGCAGTAAACGTAAGTGTAAACGATTAACAAACTGAAAAAACGGGTTATGACGACATCGGCGGGGACAAACGAAAACATATACATACAGCGAACAGCAATTCCGGATGCCAGCCGAGTTCACAATGCGCGTTGGCGCAGCAGTTCCGCGTGCGGTGCGCTAAGAATCGAGCCGGAATCAATGGACCATTACTGTGCTAATGTGATTGAATTGAAATCACACGAAAGCGACAGTGGACGGGTTAAGTGAACGACTCGTTCGAGGGATTTCACGTACGAAGAGAGTGTGAAAAAAGTGCTGTGAGTTCACGCTCCAATTACGCGGTCAGCACTCGGCTTCGTTTCGTGTATCCAGCGTTTTTGAAGGTATGACTATGACAGCCGGTTAGTACTGGAACAACCGACCGATACTTGGCCGATGCCGATTCATCGGCCTCGTGAACAACGGCCAATACCAACCGATACCGTTTAGCAAATAATTGAATACAATAATTTTCAATATACATAAATACTTGTATTCATCAAAACCAAGCCACAAAGAAAAGCTCAATCACTTTTTGATGTGGTAGTACTCAGTGTCATTTATAAACAAAAATTTTTGTTTAAGGAAAAAACCAAATTAAATTACATAAGTTGGCTTTAATGTTTGACACCAGTTTATTTTTTATTGAAAAAACTCGAAAAATGTTATGAAAATAAAATTTTTAATTTTTTTAATTTTTAATTAAAAAAATTTGAGTTTGAGTTTATTTACAATGATACTTTTCATTGTATCTACCAATTTCATCTCAGAATTTAGAAAGAAATGCCACGCAAAATAATTCCACACTTTCGTACCAGAATTGAGTACTTTTGACCGATTCTGAATTTCTTTGGCCGATACCAATGCCGATTAATCGGTCGAACAATAGTTGAAATACACCGCGCACATCGACAGCGATTGCACAAAATTTCGTTGGCGGATTTTCCCGCCCACTCAGCAATTGCGCACAACGCCGAAAAAATAATGGCGCGCTATGCTCGGTTGTGTGCGAACAGAAAATCGACACAGTCAAAATAAGCTTTCGATTTCAGCAAAAACCGCCGCATTGCGTCACAACGCACGCAGCGCCAGCCACACCTCACCACGGCCCAGCCAGACTCGCGCAAGCCACAGTCGCCGCTTGTTTGTCTACTCAACCGTCTCTGTCCGTCCGTCGGCCCCGCGTTGTGCCCATTCAACGCCGACCCGGTAATGTAAACACAAAATAAAAAAACGATGTCAGCAAAAAAGTGCAGCAATTTGCGGCTTTGCGCTACCGTTGCTGCCGCGCCGCTTCAAACAGCTGGTGCGCCGGCGCACCACACACGTTCAGCTGTTGTGCGCTGCCCGCCAAATCGACGCATGGCTACGACACTTTACGCCTCACTTCGAATTCGAACTTCAGCTGCGAGAGCGAGTGCTGACAGTTGGCGGCTTTGCTTGATTTTTATTAGTTTTGCTTTTTAGTTACGATTTCAACATCTGCTGATATTGGGGCCGGCCGGGGCGGAGGGCTCAACTGTAAATATTACCTGGTGCGAAAATGCTTTGGCCGCTGTGTGCTTTACGCATGCGTCGTCTGGAGATTGTGAACGCATATTTTGCAAATTTTTTATGTGTCACACTGCAGTTGTTTGTTTGTTTTAATTAAAAGACACGGAAGCGTTTAGCAACAACATCAGATTTTCAAAGCAATCAACATTTACTTCCACTCTACATTCAAGACAAAATACACATTTTTCATTGCGACTCGCACTTAACGCAATATCGGAAATCTTGTATGTGTTATGTATTGAAATTCGACAGATTAAAAATGTAGAAATGCATTTAAGTATTTGTTCAATTATAACAAAACAGAATTGCTTCAACCTTACTCGATGCACACTTTGTTGTCCGTAGCGCTGTCAGGCACTTTGCGCTTTAGTTAGGGCCTATGCTGCAGTTCCAGAGCACTTCAGGGTGAAGAGGATATCAAACAACACACGAGATGACAATAAGTGGACTAACTCTGGGGTGGATATTTCTCCATAACTAACGACATAACACATGTCCTCTATATGGATATAACAGGATATTGTGTTAGGGAATTGAATCTCCCGACTGTAGTAATTGCCAGCAATTGTGACCCACTTAATCTTCAAAGAAAACTCGTATTGTACTGAGTCGTTCCTAGTACGGGAATGTACTCGTATTAGGGTCAGCACTGGACTGGACACTAAGGGGTCGATTTTGTTATAATTCGACTACGTGTGAAAGAGGAAGGTCTGGAAAGACATCAACCTTTTTTTAAAATCACCTTTCAACATTGATCTTTTCGGGTTTTCCGTGGGACTTTCGAAACATTTTTGGATAACTGTAGATTTCTACTATACAATAAGCCATAACTATTCCAGGTTAGCTTTATCTTCCGCTTTTAAAGCTACAAGCAGATAAATGAACTAACTTAACCCATTGCTGCCGGGTACCAGTTCCTCCCATACGATTTCGATAAAATTTCACACACGGCCTAGAAGTGACCCAAAATGATCAGAAACAAAATTTCAGCTTTATATCTCTGCACGTTGCTGAGATATTCATTAGGTATTTTGTACCCATTACGCAGCAATGGTAGCTTTTTCCATACTTTGTGAGTGATCAGCTAAACACGTGAACAAAAGTTGTATTTTTTACAGGTGATTTAGGAGGCAGATTTTTGTGAAGTTCTACGGCCACTACGTTTCGCCACATTTTCCACCTCCGGAAAATTCACGATTTTTGGAGTCTGGTAACTCTAGCTAGATGGCGAAATTTAAGGGTGACCTTCACTAGGTTAAGGTAGTTCCATCTTTACCCTAACTATCCCTATCAATGGTTTTGAGAGATCTCAAACATTGACATTTTTGTGATTTCAAAAAAAAATCAATTTTCATGGGTTAAATTTTACCCATTAAGTAGCAATGGGTTAAGCTCAAAAGATGACAAGACAATCCCAACATATGCTGCCATTAGGGACCTTGGCATTTCCGAACATCTCTTAGTCGCCTTAACAATCCACCTTTGAAATCTTATACATTTCTACTAACTAACCAGTTCTACCAATCTAAATAAAATATTGGAATATTCGACGATTTCAGCTCGCAAAAAAGGGGGAGGTTAGAAATGTGAGCTCATCACATGCAAATTCCAATCGATAAGTTGTCAGTCAACCCACTAAAGCTACTGCAGATATTCGAAATAAATCGACAGGCTACCAATATTAAAAATTTGCTTTATGTTAATTATTGTTAATCGTCATATAAAACTGACGGTAGATAATGGAAATGAAGACTTGACGAACATTACGTTCACAGGCCACGTGGGCAAGCGAATATATGCGAAATGGGAACAATCTTTTTCGGAATGGGAATTTGGTTGATTCTGTACAAGTGGGCACGGCTTTAACTCATTATGAACCTAATCAATCCGTTTAGTCTCTGAAGAACTATTCTTGTAAAAATTGTACTCATTGATAGTTTTTTTTCTTAAAAACAGTGTTGATAGGTGCAGAAAGGGAACACAGCACATACTTCTCCTTGCAATCATTTACACATCCATTTTAGCAATTTCCAGATTTGAAAGTTAAGAATCACAAGCAGAAAAAATCCTCAAAATGTACACGCAGCGGTTTTATAATTATGGGATAAGAAGAGCGGCAAGCAGCAGAAAGACCGATTGCTGGCCATTTATCATAACCGCTGTTCGAGTTTCTAATTGAGGAAGAGGTTCGCCAATGTGAACATTTACTCACCTGAGCTCGCGCAGACCGAACAAATTTATGCAAATTGAATTCTGTCGAACTCGTAGCGCCTCAATTTTCGTATTGTATTCTTTATTGAAATGTATTCTTTGTATGATGAGTTCTGTGCATGTATCAAGCACTTTGTTTCTTGTTAAACCACAATTATAATCATTCAGTGGCAGACTTGTTGTATTTATTTATTTTTCAGTATTGTCGACATACAAATCACTTGGTTGTCGTTTGGTAAGTTGCATTGCGCAAGCGCCAACGGTAGCGTACGTTTTGCGGCACAGCAACAAAGCCGACTGAAAATATTGCAGTTAACACTTTGTTGTAACGTTTCGCGAAATTTGTTTATGCTTCAAGACGCGTGCGCAACACCAAACCGACAACTGGTGCGCACAGCTAAAAGGCCCCAAACGATCTGACACTTTGGCGGCGCGCTGTTGTCCAGATTGCATAGCCGAGCGGCCCAAAGCAAAGCTCACTGCAGCTGATAGTCGGCGCGGCAAGCTTTTGAGTGGGTTTCGCCATTCAACTGAAAACTTTTGAGTGACTTTGCTTATGACAGTGAACTGGCAGTTAATTTTAAACTATATGAAACCGGCTGGCTGGTGGCTGGCTTTTGTTGAATTTTCTTCACTCATTTTACATGACCTGACATTGTGTTGTGTAACAGTAACAATCAATGCGTCGGACTAGACGAAATGCGGAGAAAAATTTATTCATTTTCCTGAAGATTATCGACATTTTTACCAAAGTTTTTCATTTTTTAAGACCAGCTATGCAACGAACTTGATGACTCATTGGGTCGTATTTCTTCACAAATGTGTTCATTGTGCTTTTGTTTCCTTGTTAACTCCTCTAAGGATTATGGAGCATCAACAAGGCTTTTCCATCTAATCGCACTGATCAGAGAACCTTTAGCTGCGAAATATTACAAACAATAATGTGCAATACTTTTCACCTCTTAACTGTCAACAAATTGATAATTGATTGATGATTAAATGAAGTTATGAAAGAAAAAAACCACTGCTCTTTATTTTGCCGAAGGATTCGCCGATACAACTCACAAAATGAGTCGGTTTTGTGTCCCTCTGTTCTTGCTTAACTATCCGCAGATCACCACATATTATCGAGATTCCTTCTATAAGCTATATTAATGGTCATTATCTTCTATGGACCCTTTTCATAACAATAACATAAATGAATTAATTCATTTATGTTAAAAATATGGTTTTTTTTTTGTCTTAAAAATATGATTTTAACTAGTTTGTTAGTTTTTGAAATAAATTTGAGCGATGCATTCGACGATTTTAATAATTTCACCATTCGACACTGAACACAAATGCGCATTTCAGCGTCATTACTCGCGCCGAAGTACGCTTCTGGCCTGGTCAATGACGTCTTGCGTCAAGTGCACAGCGCGACACAACGCTCAGTCGTTCGCTTTGCCGACTGCAAGCCCCGCTGCCGCAATAAACGTTGGTGTCCGCCTGCGCAGTTCGCATTATTTCCGATCCAATCCAATCATTAATTACAAAATTTACTATTGCGGTTGAATGGCTTCTGTACGCCACCGAACCGCTCGCTGACGTTGCGCCATTTGGCCGCTATTCATTTGGCCGCTATTCATTTGGCCGCGGCCACTGAAACGCAAAAAGTCCAACAACTCACGGAATAAACAAACAATCCAATTGTGGCTAAAGAAATCATGCACGCCGACGCACAAACAAACCAATGAACAATTAAAGCAAATAATACGAATTATTTACGCGGTGCGGGAAGTTGCAAACTATGCAACGAGTTGAAACCAAAGTCAATAGCAGCGCTCATTGCCAACAAGCGCGTCACTGGCGGCGCCGCGGCGCGTTTGGTGAACTTTTGCCACCGTTTCGAGAATGCCGCCAGTAGCCGCGACCCATGTCCGTCGCTGCCGCGGAAGCTGTCAAGTCGCCGCGCTGCTGTAAACGCACAAGCGATCGCTAATTGTACGATTTGTATAGCAACTGGTGGCGCTCATTGGCGCTGGAGAGGATTGACAGATGAGTACACATGTAGTCGTTTGTGTCTTTGTGTTTAAGCTGACTATTGACCAAAAGCAAAAACACTTTTCAGATTGGTGCCAACACGAAATACTTCAAATATTTATACAGCCACCCAACTAGTGTCCGACCGAAACCACTTTTTTGGGCCGAAACCGAAACCGAATATTCGGTTTTTTTTAATATTCGGCCGAAACCGAAACCGAAACTTTCTAGTTGAAATAAAAATCACCATATCAAGCACTTTTTTCAACAAACGAATTGTACATTAAGTAAATAAAGAACAAACAAACAAACATAGCATAAATAAATAAATACTTATTAATAAAAACAATTTATTCATTTTTTAAAAACGTAAACAAGAAGAAATCACCCTTTCGTACCTTACTCTATAATATTCCAAATTAAATAATTTAATATTATATGCTAAAAAAAGAAGTTTATTTACATCTAAATTACTCCTCCTTTTACTATATATCTGCTAAACAATAAAAAATATTCTAGAAAGTTTCGGTTTCGGCTATTCGGCCATTTTTTGGCCGAAACTGAAACCGAAACCGAAACCACTTATTTGGGCCGAAACCGAAACTGAAACCGAATATTCGGTCGGACACTACACCCAACAAACAATTTATCGAAATAATCTCGATAATGCTTGAATTTGTTGCCTTGAAGAATTTGAAAATTTTCAAGTCAGCTGAAATATTTGTTTGCCAAACGAAAATTTGTCCTTACGTGAACGTGCGCTCATTTAAAAACGAGTTTACGTGTACTTATAATCGTTATTTGATTTGAATAATAGACTGGCCACGCGACAGTACTGTAAAATAAGCGTTTTATTTCAATTTTCAGAAAGAAAATAAGTGTTCGTTATTGTATCGAAAATGCTATTGAGAACAAGAAAAATGACGCTGTCGAAACGATATCGAAATTTTCAAAATTTTCAACATCATTACGATATCTCGGATAAGAATTCGGATAAAAATTAATTTCAATATATATATATGTGTGTGTCTTTTTTTGCGATTACCGGAGCCACTATTTGTTGCAATGCTTAAAAATTTGGGGAAAAAATTCAAAAAATTAGCATACGCCGCTGCATCAATATTTTATAATTCACCAAGTAGCTCCCGTAAATACCCGCACTTTGCCGTTTCGCCATCAAATTTCGCACCCAACATTCCTGATTCTTTTTTTTTATTCTTCTTTAAATAAACTATAACCGCAGCTGCTGCTTGCTTCTGGCGCGCACTTATTTTTCCGAATTTCGTTCGCAAGAATTAAAAAAATTGTTCATACAATTTTGCTCTAGAGTCTAGCCGAGAGAAAAAATTGTCATAGTGTATACGTCGAATAGAGTTCATCAAACTCTACGTAGAGTGAAATCTCTAGTAGAGACCCTCTATAGTGTTAACACATTTGATAGACGAGAGATCGAGAGTAGATAGAGCTATGCCGAAATGTCTCTACAGTGTACACGCAACTTTACGATAGTGTAATTTTTCTTCTCGATATCATTTTAGACACTTTAGCAATACTCGAAATCTCGCTTTAACGATACCGTTTCTATATCGTTTCGAGTTTGCTGGGCACCTACACACAGTGGTTATGTGTGTATGCAAAGTCCAAATTTAATTGAAATGTCAAATTACTGGTACTCATTAAAAGTTCTCTAACTCAAAGTAAAAATAAAATACATTGGTAATTTTAGCAAAAACTCGACACGAGCGACACATTTTTATAATTAAATCACAGCCCATTATTGTCACTCCATATGGAATCATTCTGGCTTGCAAACGCCAACAATTTAATTGCGCTCGTAAACAACACCGCAGCTCGTGTGATTAGTGTGATGAGTTGGCAACTCAGCAGAACCGAATCGCTCTCGTTGTATCGCACAAAAAATAACCTATATTTGTATACATTCTGATTGTATTTGTCACAATTCTTCGTTGATTTCAAACTTGTACGGACTTTTGACATTTTGCATGAGCTGCATGCATAATACCTGAAAAATGGGCATATCAACAAGATTTGCAAAAGTTCCCAAACATTACACATTAAATTTTATCATTCTCAGTGCAGCTACTTTGCAAATGGACAAATGTATAATGCATGTTTAAAAAAAATTGCATTGGTTAGGTTAAAGAAGGGGAGCGTGCGGCAAGCACTTCCACTCGGATACCCGATTGGGTCCATTGTGAATTGAATTTGGTGTCCTTTTCTCTCTGTTGGGTTCCCTGTACGTCCAGACGGGGTCTTTTGGCGAGGAAATTGTGTAGATCAGTAATCTGTGCATGAAGCTATTTCCGTAAATCCTACGAAGAACTTGGCTCCCTTGGGACTGGAGCCGTCGTTCCTGCAGTAATGGACAACCCGCAGTTTCTGCATAAATCGTTGTTAGATTTTGTTGAATTCATCAATTCGTAAGTTGGTTGGTCATTATATGCATAACACATGCATTACTTACTTACTTTACCGGCCATAATAACCCCTCACCGGATTGCGGCTTGCTTTGCGCGCGCCTTCTCCAGTTGGTCCTTCCACCGGAGACACGATGCGCAGTGTTGCGAGTTCATATAGCGGAGTGACAAAAATAGAAGGAGTGGTCGTACATAAATGAAATTTGCTATACAGTTATTGTATAAGCAAAGAAGTTACTATGCAAAATTTCTATGAAATCGGACCAAAACTTCTACCACCTCCCATACAAACGGATTGGGAAAAACTTCATATTAACAATGAAAATTATCTTTGTTCATAAAAGTTACATTCAAAATATTTGTATTTTAATATTGTATAACTTTATTTATAAATAAATATATCGATAAAATGCGCTTTTTTCAAAATTGATTGAAAATAAAATCTCAATAAATTGCTCCACAGCTGCTCAGAAGTTGCTCTTAGAGGGTTAAAATCTTGGACTGATCCCCACTAATTTTTCCTCCTGAATATTTCTTTCGAACATACCTACCCCCTCTCTCCAACCTTTAATGAGGCTCCCATACAAAATCATCGTTTTTAGAAAGTGGGCTCCCGCTGCTCTCAGTTTGATCCCAGACGTACCATATGTAAGACTGACCCCCATTTATTTTCCCTTCCGAATGTTTTTTTCTATACACACCTAACCGATATATATAACTCTTAAGGTGGCTGCCATACAAAACTAGTCATTTTCAATGGAACTGGCTCCACACTCCACACAGTTAAGTAAGCGAGAAAACATCGTATCTCGGAAACTACTGAACCGATTGGAATGATTTCTTCAACAATCGTCAACATTCCAGAGTGCAAAAAATACAAAATTAATTTAAGTGCAAAAATACACCACCCGAGGGCGCCTCCCATACAAGTAAAGTAGTTAGGTTGTCAACTTTTGGGTCTGTTCGAAAAAAAAATCAAAGTGTACTGTCGAAACTCCATTAACCCCTCTATTTCGAATATAATAGTAATCGTAATTGATTTTCCGAAGCTATCTTCAACAAATTTTTCCATCAGCAGCAGAGCACCAAACGGTGAAAATATCGCGAATTTGAACTCAATTCTTCACCGAAAAATGCCAATAACTTGCATTCGCGCAAATATGCGCAGCTGAAAATTTTACAGCATAATGTACAGACTTGCCAAAACAAAATATCAAAAAATTTCAAAAGTGATATTTAGCGTTTTTTTTAAATCACTTTTAAAGTTTGAACTCACTTTTTATTCACTCGGTTTCTTTACTTCATTTCATCATAACGGTACTTACGACAACAGTAACTTTTAGGGACCTGCTCATAATTTGTTTTGAATTATTCAACCTCAAAGTCAAAGCAAAAATTTGATGTTTGTACACAATTTTTTTCAACGCTGGAAGAGCGTACTTTAAGAGCTCATAACTTCTATGTTATCCAATATTTTTTCATAAAACTTCATTTTTGTCACTGCCTCGACCTACAACTACCTACTACCGAACACCTTTTTCCTGTTTATATTTGAACAAATTTTTTAAGAAAAGTTGTATCTCTCATTCATCACTCATCATCATCATAAATGATGTGTGAGTTTTGAACCAAAAGCTTTCTGACAAAACCAATTGCGCGTATCTTCTCCACCCGAGTACATCAAGTAATGACAAACTTCTTCTATTTGGGCTTTCAACAGAAGAAATATTTGGTCCGTTATCTTTCAATATGATTTTAATATATAAGTAAGTCAGCTGTATGTGTGGCGCGGCTTCGATTAGATGGAACTTAATTGACCAAAACAATTAGCAGTTACTTTGTCAATATGGCACACTCTGGCATTTTAGCACATATTTCTCGAAACCATCAATTAGCAGCAAGCAAAATTGCGCGATTTCGCTGTGTGTTATTTTGGTGAAGTCATATTTGTCAGTCAGTAAGTTAATCATTAGTCTGCAAGTATTTTTCTTTGAATATTTTTTATTTCATTTATGATTCAAATACCAACGAAGGTTGTGTACAAATACCGAAAACAACACTTTTAGCGGTTTTTTTAACAGTTGAGAAACTATAATAGATACTATAAAATAAAATACAAATAAAAATAAAATTGAAGGATTTATGGAAACACCAACTAATAGTCGACACTAGTAAACCTACCTAAATGCAACCCTTTTGTTTCGATTAGCCTCACTGTCTTCAGCTCTAGCGAAACACCTATTCAGAACCCGGCCAAGGAAAGATGACTACTTGCTATTATATTTTCAACGGACGCGCTTGTAACCAGCCACTGCTGGGAATGTTGCAAGTCTTGGATCAATATATTCCTTTTTCTTGAAGTGATGGAGAAAACGTATTGCTTCGAATCTGCACGTTTTGACTGATCTGTGCAACATATAACATAATTAATTTTAATAATTGACTGGCACGACAGCCCGCTTACGCGAGACTAAGGCCTAGCTTCCCGCAACCACCCGTGTTGTGCGTGTGAATTTACCTATACGCGGGTGGAAGGGACCTACAGTTTTATGCCGGTTCCGAACGGCAGGTTGGGAGCTCTTTCATAAGCAATTTTTACTCTCAGAGGTTTGCCATTTCCAGCTGAGAGGACAGCCACCGAAAGAGAAAACGAGGTTTCCCGTTATTTTTTTTAGGTGTTCTTACAGGCAGTATTTGAACCTGAGGTTTCTGCCTTCGACTCACGGTCCAACGCACTAACCAACTGAGCCACAACAGATAACATACTAAAAATAAAAACACTTTTTTTCAATTAAATAATAACCACATAAAGACTTATTTAATCGTCGTCGACTATCACCGATATTTGCACAGCTGTTACCAACGTTTTAATAGCGGCCGTAACTTGTTTTTTATCGCAAATGTAAAAGTGGAATGAGTAAATAGTGCATGACAGTACATAACGAAAATTAAGCATATGCAATCGATTACAATTTTCAGTCACGTGTCGAAATACATTACACGTCACACATAATAACGCAAACGATTTTTAATTACGATCATGAAACCTCTCGGGAACCTCTCACGCGGTACAATTGGCAATTTGTGGCTGAGTGCTGTATCGATGAAAAAATGCGCGATTATTTTGGATAGCTATAAACTTTGGAAGCATTTCGTCACCCTATTTCAGAGAATGACGGTTATATGCATTAAATACATACTTTATGTATCTACATATGTATGCAGTTTTCATCTTAAACAATTAATTACAGTGATTTGATCCTTTAAGCCTCGCCATCGCCTTAGATCGTTTTATGATCGACCTGGCAATGGGCTGAATTGGACTGAGAGCAATCCATCATTGCACAACCCATTCTCAATCGAGTCTAATTTGAGTCGAATCATGAACACCTAACTGGGTTATAAGCATTCCGTAAGTATTTTCATTCTAAAACGGCAATTAGGGCAATTAGGGCTTTGAGCTCTATTGGTTTGTTCTAAAAATAAGGTAGTGTCTGTATAGTACGGCACAAAAGTAAGTTAAAAATAAAGGCTGCTAGCTGCGCGCCGGAGCGATCCAAACGAGAATGCAAATTGCCTGATAATGAAATGGAAAAATGGTAACTCAGTCAGTCCCAAATATTGTAAGAAGCGCCACTAGAGTTGCCAAAGTGAGTCATTTGCGCCAACGATTTTGAGTAGACTAAAAGGAAGATATGTGCTTATTAGTCCCACATTGCTAATATTAATGTTTTTCGATTAAGACTTTCAAACCTAGAAACTTTTGGATATCTGACACAGGAGACTTAACCTGGTTATGTAAAATTTGGAGCGCTTTGGACTAAGGTGCTTTATTTATGTATAATTAAACATAAAATTATTAACCCTCAATTGCATAAATTATTTTCACGTTTGCTAAATAAACATAGGTTTTTCTTTTTAACACAGAAAACTACTGAAAAGTGAATTAAATATTAATAAACTACTAAATATAAGCAAACGGATTTCGAATGTGTTGATTTGAAGATATACACAAATATGTTAGTGTGCCTAAAGGCACAAATCAATATGCATTTGAGGGTTAATGACGCAATTTGGTCAAAAAGCCAAACAATTAAGAATATCACTGAATAACTTTTTGTAGCATACGACTATTTAAATTACTTTTCATGTTCTTAATCTTTCAAGTCGAACCAATCTGATGTGATCGTTTCACGACACATGGCAACTCTGTAGGTTGTCGTTTTCGGGCTACGGCTCTTTATTTATGTATGCAATCTTTTGTAGGTTTGCTTATTAATTGTCTTCTCTTTTTTCGCTTTGGCATCCAAAAATAAGCTTTAAAGCTCTTCGAACTCATTCTTTGAGGGCCTTCGAAACGGGGCTTTGTTTACAATCGCGGCGAAATACCTACATCTTGACTTGTGCGTGTCTGCGCGATTCCAGTTTTGGCCCTCGAGGTGTTGCGTCTCTGCGCTCCACATCCACACATAGGGCAACGCAAACACCTCAAGTGCACAACACAAAACGCAAAGCCCAGCAACAACAGCAACCACACCAAGCAGCAAGCGCCAACCATTAAACGTAGCACAAATGCGAAAGCTAGAAACAGTCAGCGTTATGCTAGCGAGAGTTTCACACGTTCACACGGAACCGGGCGACAATTACGCGACCGCCGACACACGCAACACGCGGCCAATGAAATGCAGCGAGTCGGCAAGTGAAACCGTAAACAATAGTTTCCATAGGGAATTCAGAGATACTATGAAAAGCTGGACAAGTTCGAGGAAAACCGCGACGCCAGTGCTGCCGGAAAACACTACAACATCCGAACTAAACGACTTGCGTTCGGATGCCAAAGGTCTGACAGTTAGTGGTGGCGGCCAAAACACGCACTTCGATCACTATGAGCCCACAGTGCGTATGCTGAACATACGAAAAACGGTGACGGGCGAGTGCGGCTTCAACCTGACGCGCAGCAAGTGGGATCCGTATCCTTGGGTGTGTAATAATAATATCGAAAATGAATAAAAACAACTAAAATGCATAGGAAATGCAATATTTGAGTAACAACAACAACAATCAATTTTATTGCAACAGGTGAGCGCGGTCGATGCACACACACCAGCGGAAATGAGCGGCCTCCAGGCGGGCGACTGTGTTTTGGAGGTCAGTGCAATAGCGAGCCAACGCAATTTGTATGCATTTTCGTGCACTGATTCGTGAGCGAAATTTTCGAATGTAGCCAGCAACTTGAGGCCAGCAAAAAGTGAATGAATCCACAGTAAAACGAAAAATTGGCTTGCAAAAGCGATTACTCATAGCCAACAATCATAAAAGTAAATAGAAATCGAATTTCGTGCAGCTGCATCGCCGGCAGAGAAGCAAATTAAGAACTAATTAGCCGCGCATTCTTAGAAACGGAGCAACGGCGGCGGGGGCAGCGTGCAACTACAGGTTGACGTGTGTGCATACTTAATACGGCGCGGAAAACATAAATGTTTGCTTAAGCCAACGGCGCACTTGAGTGCGGAGAAACGCGTAACACAGCTGGTGGCTGCGCGCGGCATATGCTGCACGTCACAAGTTATTAACAGTGACAGCTACCGCGGACGCCGCCGCAGACAAATGTTATACAAGCGTTTTATTGCTTACGGCAACAAAACCAAAATTACAAATTCCACAAAGCAGGAAACATATAGTACATAAGATAAGACTTACTAGTCAGAACTAATTGAACAAATGAAAAACCAAACACTGTCACGACTGCGCTGCACATTTTCTTAACTTGAAACTTTATTAGACGGATGTGTGTATAGGTACACAACCAGTCAGCGCCAATCAAGCAATGGCTAAAAGTCAGAAATTGACGCAACGCGTGGGAGTCGATCGTAATTTCCGACCGATGCCAATTTTTTGACCGATTTGATTCATTGCCCCCTTTCGTATTGGCCGAACGTGATTTACCCGATGCCGTTTAGCAAACAAATACTAAATAATGAGTTAGTGCTTTGTCTGAAAATAAGAGTTCGAGCCCCAACTTAGCCAACAGAAAATATGCAAAATTAAATTTTTGTAATTTTTTTGTCATCAATCATCTCCTAAGCTACAGTCTTATCGTTTAGAATCGACATAACAAATCGGCCAGTCTCATAAATGAACAGTTTGTCAAGTACTTAAAACTTAAAAAAGGTAGAAAAATTATTTTGAAAAGCTTATATATTATATAACAGAAATTGCAATATTTTGAAATTTTTTTTAAGATATAGATTAAAAGTAATATCTATTTGATACGCGAAAACAGTGTAAAAAATAAAAAAAGGAAATGAAGCTATACTTTAAACTGTCAAAAAATTCGTCTTCTTTCAAAACCAAGATTGCATTTAAAATTTGGCGCCGTACAGTTCCGAGCAGTTTCATGAGATACATCAGTTCCGCATTCTATTTTTATATCCAAAGCCATTTCCCTTATTGAGATACGGGGGTTTTCACGAATTTGTCGCATGATTTTTTTTTCTTCTCTATGAGACAGTTTTTTGGGTCGTCCAGGAGATATTTTCAAATCAATTCGCCCTTCAATACGCGAATCAAATAGACATTACTTTGATATTATATGAGAGTGAAATATTCAATTAATCTATATTTTTCAAATAATTTCAAAATATTGCAATTTCTGTTATATTATAAGTTTTTCAAAATAATTGTCTACCTTCTTTAAATTTGCAAACATTTACTTGACAAACTGTATTTTTATAATCGACTTTTTTCAATGCTTATTCCGAAAAACACTACCGTTAATTAGCAATTTAAAAAGCCCGCACTAACGATTTTGTTGTTTTTTTAATCTCTTTCTTTGCACTTAATTATTATGTCCACAATTTGTTTGTTTACAACAACTGGTGGACAGATTAACTGTCCGCCTCAGCATACAGGAACGCTTCTTGCAATGAACGAAGTCATTGGCCAAAGAATTTGCTTATGTCCACCGATTTGAGAATTTGGTTTATTAACAATACACCATAAAGCGTTAAAGGAGGACCAACGAAAGCATGACTCATACTGAACAAACGACGAGCTTAGTACAGTCCCTCCGCCCTTCCGCCTTTTGACGAAAAACTTATTGGTAATGTCCAGATACGAAAACGGTACAGGCTTAGTGCCTTAAGGGGCACAACTAGTTTGAAATTTTGAAAATTTCGTTTTTTTTGTTTTTGCAGTTTTCGATAATTTATACCTTTAAAAATAACATATTAAAATCTTAAGTGAAAATCTTAAATAGTTTCTGAGTTACAGCCTTCTACATAGCAGCTTCTCAGTACAATGAAACCAGTACTTTTATCTTTAAACGCGTTTTTCTCAAAACTACATTTTTCAAATTTGCCGCAGCTGTAACTTGATAACAAATCATCCGATCGACTTGGGTCTTTTTTTAGCTTATTGTGTATTTGTTTTTCCATACAATGACCCTCCAGTTTAATGATAGGATGAAAAGTATAATTATGCCAGGCCAGAAACCATCAGATTTTTCAGCAAAATTTTAATTTTTTTTTCAAAAAACCGCCATTTTGTTGAATTTTATTTTTTTTTTACAACCGAGGGTCATTGTATAGGAAATATAACCTAGTTAAGTAAAATTTTTGGTTTTTTTGATTTCAGGCACTGCGAAGGCTACAATCACTGCAGCAGTGGGAGAACCTTTTTTTTTTGAAGACTCAGGAGATGGCGGATAACTTGCTGAAAATCGAATATTTTCATTTGAAAAAATTACTTTGTATTCATTATTTATGCATAAATATATCTGCAAAATTTTAAAACATTCGAAGCAATACTTCACAAAATTCCAAAATCACAAAAATCTCCTTTTTCAGGCGGTCAAACTAGTTGTGCCCCTTAAAGTTTCATAGCCCCCGATGTTCGATGTTTCCTCCTCGTGAACAAAAATCACATTCTGTACGAACTACGACTTAATCAACTAACGAAAACATCAAAAAAGTGTAGGTCTCTTCGGCTTCGGTATTCGGCTAATTTTAAATCTTCGGCTTCGTTTAAAATAGCCAAATACTTTAGCCGAAGGTTTTCGCCCTGTAATGCAAATCTATTTGCTCTGTTTCGAAGTATTTAAAAATCCACATTCGGACACTAGTACCTACTAATTAAGTAATTACATATAGGTACCTATGTTTCCAAGCCCAACGCATGCATGCATGGTTTGGTCAGAAATTTAAAGTAGATTTTTTAACCATATTTTTTCGATAGCAAAAAATTGCCATGCGCACCAAAACACACCCACATTTATATCTGTCAAAAACAAACTCAATACGCAAAATGGCTGATAGTGTCAACACATGTTCGGGACATGTGTACCAACGCAATAAAATGGAAAAATAACGACATAAATAATAAATAAATGTGCGTAGCCGGTGAAATTTTAAAGTTCTTTTTTTAAAAGACCTCGTATGTATGCATGTTTTGCAATACTGGCACCACGCATAATGTTGAAAAAAGTTCAAACGCCAACGAGGTCAGGTGATCAGGTCATGGATCGACTCAGAGAAACAGCTGTGAAATGTTGACGTCTCTCGTAGTATTAACACACGTTTCTACTACTAAGCAGCGTCCGTCGGCGGATCATCGCCTCGTCGTGATAAGCAGCACAGAGCGAAACCGGTTCTACCGCTAAAAGTGCGCGCAGCTTTTCTAAATTTTGTATGTTTCACATAACTCATGCGTTCTGCACGCCACGATTTAACAGCTTCGACCATAACCGGATTTTCTGTAAATTTCGCACATGTTCCGAACATAATCAGTTATTTACATGCATTCTATTATTTATGTATTTTTTACGTTTATTCGAATGTAATTCATTGTTTTGTCTTACTGCATTTGTATTTAATTTCTGATCTGATTGTCTTATACTGACAACGCCTAATTGACGTTTTGATAAGAGGCGAACATGCCGCCGTTTGCAATTGGGGTCACGCGCACCCACGTGCTGCCTATTTCCGCACGTTGCAGCAGCTCTCCGAACCCACATTTCGAATCGTTGATTTTCGGTTCTGCTGCACTGACGCCCCACAAACCATTGCCAACCTTACCGACATTTTCCAATCGAACGTGTCGCACCAGCGTCACACATGGCGCACACATCGCCGTAAATCCGCACACACATAGCAGGCACACGTCAACCCACCCACACGCGCACACACACATACACCAGCGCGGCCTGGGCACTGCTGCAGTTGCAAATGCACTGGTGAAATGTGGCTTCGGTGCCGATGCCGGTGCTAATGTTGTTTCTGTTGTTGCTGCTGCTGAAGTCTGGCGCGGCCAACCACAAATTCACTCTCAGTTTTATCCCGAATTCCTCTATCCGTGGCGCACTTTCGCTTTGTCCCGCTCTAATGTCAGTCACCTTCAGCAGCGCTCGCGTCGACTGAGCTCGCAATATCAAATTTTAAATTTTCATTTTCAGGTCAATGGCGAAAACGTGCTGGGGCTGCGCATAACGGATATTGCAAAATTGGTTAAAGCCAAATCAGGACATGTCACGTTGGTGCTCTGGAGCAGCGGCTGCGATGTAACATGCGACCCTGAGGTAAATGTCTATGCGGGCTTTCACCAATGTGACTGTGTGGACGTCATGTGACATTCAGTCGCACGAATTGTTTTTTTTTTCAACACATTTCCAGGTAATGGAATGGAGGTAAAGAGAGAAATAGAGAGAATATAAAATTTACGATGAGAGGTAAAAAATTAAAACACATACTGCCAACCTTCATCAACAGCAACATAAACTTAATGCTTTACTATGATAGATATATTAGAAGTATCGACTCTAATCTGTTATCAATTTACTTGCAAAAAATTATGCTGTAATAAACTTCAGTAGGTTCGGTAGGTTTTAGACCCTCAACATGTTGACACCAATAAGTCAGTCAAAATTTTGATCCTTATGGACAGTACTTAGTTTTTGCGGAAAAATAGTGAACTTATTCTGGTGGATTTGAGAAGACCCGCCAAAAATATTCCGAAGATTTGAATAAAAGCTAACTAAACTAACTAAATACTCTTATTTTATGCCTAAGTCGACTTATTCATTCGTAGACCGAAAGTCATCTTTTGTCGCTGCAATCAATCATGGCAACAGAAAATCGATGCAACATTTGATTGCAACAAAATTTCAATAATTATTTTTCTACAAATCGAAAACACCGTTAATATTTTCGATGCGCCATCAATTTCAATTGAATCGCTTTTCATCAGCATTAAGAGTTTCCCTTTACCGCCCCCAGAGCCTCTGCTGTGGTCCGATGCCGCGCAGCCTGCAGCGGCTCTCCGTCATCGTCCAGTCGATACTCACCATCATTGAGTGCCCGGTCTGCCTGGACACCATCTCGCCGCCGGCACTGCAGTGCCAGAACGGCCATTTGCTCTGCGTCAACTGTCGCGTCCGCGCCGAGAAGTGCCCCGTCTGCCGCGATCGCTACACGCCGCAGCGCGCGCTAATTGCCGAACAAATCTACACGACCATCACGAACGCCTTTCAGCTGTGCAGCAATGAAGACAAATTGCGCCAGAAGGTGTTCGGGCTGAAAGCGAAGCAGCCAAATTCCCGCATCACGCCAGAGCCAGTCGCGACGAAGAAGCGCCAGAGCGCCCATCCGCCGCAGACGAATCAACATGTGGCGCAGGGTTTGGGCAAGGCAGGGCGTTACAGTGCTACGAAAATCGATGCTGACGAAACCAACCACGTGGTGGGTGTGGGAGCCGGAGCGGAGATGGGGAAGCGGAAATTCCTGATGAAATTATTGCGGGGCAGAGCGTACTCAATGGAAAATCTGTCAATTTCGAGGACGGCGGCGCCGACAAGCAGCCGCACATTGCTGCCCGGGACATCGACCCCGACATTGTGCGACGCTACAGCAACAGTGCCGGCAAGCGGCGCCACTCCCGCTGTGTCGCAATTGTCGCCAAATCCGTTGGTCGTCGATGATGAGGACAATGCGAACGACTTGAATAACCACTTGACTTTTCCTTACAACAATGGTGCACGTTCTGGCGCCAAAGCCATAAAAACGAAAAATCGCTTACCTGCAACAACAAATACAACAACCATAAACGATGTCGCACAAGTAGCGGCAATGCCGGAGCGTTTTTCGCTATCCAACAATGATTTATCGCAAACATCAGAGCAACGACAACAACTGCAACAACAAATAACAAAATGGCAGCAATGCGAGCGGCACTCCGCCAGCGACCGCCGCACCACCAGCACTGCGACCGACGCCGTTGCATCACCGCCACTCGAATGTTGTCCTGCGTCCGTGGATAACAAACGCCACCAACGCGTCTGCAAAAACAGCAGCACCACCAATAGCCCGACACCCAACGCCAAGTCGTCGCCCTGCCGCTCGCCGACCACTTCAATTGAACACATCCCGACGCCAGATGTTGACGACGACCATGCTTCAATGGCCACTAACAAAAGCGGCGGCTGCCGCGCTCCTCAGTCGCCGGCTTCTTCAATGTCATCGGGTGTCTCCACTGCGGAGTCGTCGTCTTCGCCAACATCGCTGCCGCCAGCTGTGCTCGTTCTATCGGCAGCAACCATCAAAAATGAGTTGTTGTCCTTATCGGCCACCTCAAGAGCACATTCCGCCGGCTCCGCCTCGCGGTCGTCGCCCAACGCAGCGCCATCCGATGAGCTGCACGCAGCGACAATGGCACCTGTTGGCGTTGTCTTGCCATACCGAGCGACGGACCTGCCACGTGAGTCATCGTCGTCATTGCTATCCACAGTGGCGCTGCAAGCGCCTCCAACAATGCATCTTTCCGAGCGGTCGCACAACAGTCGCAGCCCCTTCCGTTGCCCCTGCTATTGTGAAAGTCATTTCGAGAGTAAGTTCGCATCTGGATACTATTGATTTTCGTATATTTTCGCTTATGAGCGCAAAAAGGGACAAAAGCTTTAAACTCCATGGATTTCTATAAATACTTTGGTATGTAAGCGATTTTTGCGAGGTACTTATGGGGATACTGTTAGCAGGAGACGAATTTCCATCCGTCCATAAGCAAGCCCTCCAGGACTGGGTTCTACGTCCGAAGTAAATATTACACTTTACACTGCACCGTTTACTATCTAAAACAGTGGTCAGACTCAGATGAAGAACAATTTTTAGTGCGAAGTATGGTAAAGAAAACAAATCATATCAAATTTTTCACGCAACAAACAGACTCAGATCAGATCAGTTTTTCAATACTGGAGGTCACTACAATCTTTGAAATATCGAATTCGCTTAGGTTACACGTTACATAGCCATCGAATTATATTCCAATTCTAGCGGTCAGAATTTACTGTTGAGTCTCTAGATGAAGTTTTAATAGTATTGCAAAGGCTTTTCAGTTACTCGTAGAATAAGAAACTATCCTTTGTACTCCAAAAAAAAGACACCCCAGACGCTATGACTATTTATATTTAATATTTTCAAAAACATAAATTGGTTTAAATAGCAAAAATCTCACACAATTCAACTGCTCAAGTCATCCTTACGTTAGTTGAAGAGGGTCACAGACAGAAGACGTTCTAGTATGAACTCACAACCAGCATAAGACAGATCTGAAGGGAATATACTAAGAGCCGAACTTTCCGCATTATCCATTTTGTCCATATTGTCCGTTTGACTTTAGAAATTAATGTGTCTAGTCCTGCACATGACCGTTTCTCCGATACAATTTTTAAACTCTCAGAGATTTGTAAGTTCTGGGTGAGATGGAACGAGGGAAAAACGACTTTTCTTGGTGTTGGTTGATTCGGATCCCGAATCCCCTCCAATACGTTTTCGACTGTGCCACATTAAATTAACCGTTCGTACATCGTTTACAAAAGCCGCCCACTTCTATGAACATTCATCGATTCGTTTAACCCTAATTCCCAGAAGTGAGCCTCACAGTCTCACTAAAGATTTCAAATGGTGATAAATCCAAACGATTTTCGATTCCATTATTTTATGTCATTTTATGTAATTGCATTTATAAATTTAACATTTTAGACAGTTTTTGTACTTGTTAAACAAATGTTTTCAGTAATTTAGCTCATATAAGCCTGGCAGTCTCACTTTTGGGTTTACGTTACTTTTAAAATTCTGGGAATTAGGGTTAAGGAATTGTCTGCTCACTGGACTGGTAACTGTTTTTGTTTGCCTTGACAGCCGTTTGCACCAACTTCTGCTGTAACAAATTTATTTTATATTTAAGTATATTTCGCGCATTTTTCTTGACCATTGTCGTGGTTCCTTGTGTGCGAAACGGGGCTCTAAATTTAATTACAGACACTCAAACGCTTCAATGCCTCGGCACTGTGCCACTTTCTGCTCAACCCGCTCGCACGCAGTTGAGGTTTTGATCATTTCTGTCGAGGCGAGGAGCTGAAAAATAAAACTAGAATATTTGCAAAGAATATACTGAAAGCACGTTTCACACTTACTGGGTAATGCATTTGCAGCGTCATCACAATTACAGCGACATGTCAGAGTGCAGCATCGCCTGCCCGTTGTCAGCTTTGGGAGCACAAGTGCGCAGCTGGCGCTGCCGTTGCGCCAGCCGCTCGATAATGCGGTGTTCATATTGGAAATTCCCAACAATGGCAGCGATGGCGGCGGTGGCAATAATGATGGCGTTGATAGCGTTGGCGGCACTGATGCGTGTCAAGCTGGCCAACCCGGAGGCCATCAGAAAAGTGGCGAGAAAGGCGATGACAAAGGATGCTCCAAAGCGGCACCGCTGGATGAGCAGCAGCAGGAGTACAAAGAATGTTGGATTAGAATTAAAATGCACGGGTACGTATACTACTTGTGAGCGAACTTATGTATGTGCCTGTGTGCGTGGCTTAGTGTGTTGGGTGCGTTTGTGTGGGTGCGCGCGCTGCTCATCAGCGACGATGACGAACACTTGACGAAAACTATGGAAAAACTAATCTGAAGGGGATTCGCTATTTCCGATCAAAAAGCAGAGAAAAAGAAAGCTCGAGTGGTATGGCGGCAGCAATGCGAAGGAGCATGCAAGTTGCTATTGAAGTGGCCAACTGGTAAGATGCGCTTAACGATGCTCGAGCGACGTCCTCTGCAATATTCATTCATTCCGGTCCGCAGCACGCTGAACGCAAATGAAAATTTTAATTCGCTGAATTTACTTTGAGAAAAACCTAAGAACTTAAATACTTCTCTTTGTTGCAGTGATTGCATACATGTGACAGCTCTGCTGCAAGCAGCCAGTGCGGAAAATCTGGACTTTGTGATGGAAACGCGATTAAGTGGCAGAACGAGCATTTCGTTGCTGGTGAAGAGTGCGGCGCATAGTAATGTTGAGAGGCTGAGGTTAACGTAACTACAAAGCCGAAAATATTCAAAGACGCGCATTCAAGTCACTTTGCGGTCCCCATATCGAGACACTCAAGCATTCATAAGAATAAAGCCTGAGTTTCCCGAAAAACCGAAATGCATATTAAGTTATAGTTTTAAATCAAGTAAAGTCAGTGAAGCTATTTAAAAAAAAATTTCTTCAAGTCCAAAGTCGAATTGTTTGCATTTTCACAGCCACTATCGCAAAAGCCAACCCTACCGAAATGAGTACAACAACAGCGAGAACACATACTGCGTTCTAACACCGAAAGGAATTGCCACACACAGAGAAACCGCAAAACTCCAAAAACCACCGAAATTTCGCGAAACCCGGACAGCCCAACACCTTCCGAGTTTTTTATCGAATCCCATTGGCGGCCCCGCTCTAGAGTCCAAAGCCAGCACAGCAAACACACCGGCCCAAAAAAAAGTCCAACAACAACTAAGACGACGACAGTCAAAAGTAGGTACAACAACAGCAACAACAATGGTGCAGCAACGATGCTAAATTAAAAACGGCGCGGCACGTAATGGCAGAACGCAACGCAACATTAAGGAAGTGTGTAGAAGAGCCGAGTTCACAACTGCAAACTGTGCGCTGCGCAAGAAGAAGCAGTAGGACCGGCAGCACCGAGAGTGTCAAAGGCACAACAAAGCCGGCTTGATTAGTTTTTGCCGCCTGCGTTTTGTGCGCGCGAAATGGCTGGAAGTCCAGGACAACGACGCAATCAGCCGCGACGCCAGCCAGACCAGACTAGCAACCAAGCGTCCGACAGCCATCAGCTGCATAAACGAGACTGTGCGCTGCCGCATCCCTCCTCTGCGGGCGTCGGCGCGCTTGTGATCGGCGGCCAGCACTTAGCTTGCGTAGCAGTCGATTAAAATGTCCTCAAAACCGGAAGTGGCAGTTTAATTTAAACGAGATAATTGAATTTTATTTTGCCGCATTCTTTTCGGCCAGATTGATTTTAGCATTGTTCGCACAGTTGCATTGCATTGCATTGCATTGCGGTTAATGCAGTCCGCGGCGTAACTGATGGCAATCCAAATGGACATGGAGATGGAAGTGCGATTTGCGGCGCGCAGCAGCGGCAGAGAACTCGGGCGAGAGTGTAAATTTAATTACCGCAAATGCGCCGTCAAACGCGTCCGTTTGACACAATTCCCCATTATGCGGCCCCCGTCCCTGCCGCCCGCCCCCTAATCGGCAAGTGGAAATGTAATTGCTTCGCCTTTGAGTTGCATTTGATTTCTCATTAATTTGTCAAACTCGTTTGCTTGCGCAGCGCGGATGAATGGCCGCAAGTTTTATGCAAAACGCATAAATTGCGTTTTAATTGGCTTGCAAAGGATTCTCAACTACTGACTGCGTGCGTGGGGTAGAAGCGTCGACATGCAGCAGTTAATAATTATTTTAATGCAATGTTACGCAAAGCCAACACTTGGTTGCGCACGTAAAGAACTTCGGTATTCTATTGAAATGGGTAACATTTTCCTTTTGTACTTTTTTAAATTATAGTCCAATCGAATTTTAATAGCAAAGCAATTTAATCAAATTCTTTTATTTTAAATAAATAAATAAATAAATGGGTAACATTTTCCTTTTGTACTTTTTTAAATTATAGTCCAATCGAATTTTAATAACAAAGCAATTAAATCAAATTCTTTTCATGTTATTTTCGTTATTATTCTTTTTAAGCATCTCCTCAGTAGATATATTTCAAATGATCACGCATTGTGTTAGTGGCTGAACGCAAACACAAAAATGTCTTCTTTTTCTAAAGAAACACTACAATGTTTAAAGCAAACGCCTATCCAGCGTCTCCGAACACGATAGAGACTTATTTCAAAAATGTGCTTGCAAAGTTTTAGTCGAATCGGTAAGTAATAGCTCGAGTAATAATGTCCACCGTATCGAGAAATAACATTTTGAGAAAATCATATTTAAGCATTCGAATGCGAGTTCGGGGACACCTGTCCTATGATGCTAAGAAATAAATATGTAGACACAAGTAGGGAGAAAACGACTTTTTGCAAATAAAATGGATACAAATGAAACGGAGACTCAAAGAGGAGAACTATGGGCTCACTCTTAAATATATATCGACATGCACAATGGTCTCCATCAAAGAGTTGAAATAATTGCATGAAAGCAGAACTCTTGCCTGGAACTTCTTCTCTACTTTGACTGAGCTTAAAATACATTGTGTCGTTTTAATATTGATTTTTTTTTACTAAATATTTCATATTGTTTCAGAGAAAAGCACAAATTATTTACCAAAGACAGTTCGGTAATAACCAAAGTCGCTTGGAAAAGTCTAGCATATGTTTTGAGTTTTTTAGCCGCATAGGCATTACTAAAATACATACATTATTGCCAAACTATTATCGCATAAACTTTTTTGTATAATTATTTATAATATTTTAAAATTTGCATCATTTTTGGCTGCTGAAATCATGTCGAATGTAATTAATAAAACCTAACTTTTAAAAATTGTCTACTTATAAATTATTCTTGTATGGCAACGCCGTTTCAAAGAACGCGGACCAGGCACAAAGGATATTAAATCTTAGCTGGAACAAGAACCATATCTGTACCGAACTTCGATCCGATATCTTGACTCGTTCGAGACCTATTCGATTCACAGATGGAGCAATAGATGTACATTGCTAAATCACTTCTAGTGATCCTGATCATACTTTATCCATATATTTGGTCATTCCGTTTTCGGTACATTACAAACTCCTATCAACTTAGTGCAGGATGCAGAGCTGAGTATTTCAAAGCGTGAGTCAGACATTACCGATCGAAAAGCAAAACATCAATGCCAGCGAAGCTCGGAAAAGCGTGATTTAAGCGCGTTCTAATAAAAACACAAATTGGATATGAAATACACAAGTATGTACATACATTCCTCCGTAGATTTCGGGTGGCGCCCTCACCAGCGGTTTCGACTGGCTAATGCGGTTGCCTAATCGCGAAATGTACCGCCGCAAAGTCCATAAATATTCTCGGTTCATTCGAATGCCCGAAATCCGCACACAAATTGCTCACCTTGCGGCGCAGTGTTTACATACTCGTACATCCTCCACAGCAGCAGCACCAATAAAATAATAGCAAGAACAACAATGCGAGCACGTACACGTGCACAAATAACGGCAAATTGCAGCACGCCGGAACGGCCAATTGGCGCGCGCCGAGCGCAGGTGGTGGCGCTGGCACAGCGGAAGTGTTGCTTATAAATAAAAATTAAATTTCCATTGATTAGAAAATTGTAAATGCATAGAATTTTAGTATCGCTGGCGGGAAATCGGAACGCGCCATCTTTGATTTGCATAATTGGCGCGCCGAATGTGCGCCGCTCATGCCGGTGCCGAGCGGTTGTGCGCGCAGAGAAGATGCAAGGTGCCGGTTGGGGCCGCGGTAGCGATCGCGGTCGCTGGCTGCTGGCAAACAAACAAACAAACAAATCGAGATATACATAAAAGCAAATAAATGGCGATGCTAATCGCAGTGTGGGTGCGTTGGCGTTGGCGCTGCTGCGGCTCTGGCCGACGCTGGAGCTGAAGCTGGCAGCTGCTGGCCGCGAGCTTTGGATGTCTGTCGGCGTTGTTTGGCGGAACTGTGTAATTTGCCATGTTTTGCATTTGCTCCACATCCGGTGGCCATTGTGCGAGTTCGAGTGTGGCCGCTCGTATTGTTTGATATTGTTATTGCATTGCTGTTGTTGTAATTGAGCATAAATTCGTGTTAACGCACACCGCGGTAAATTTTTGGAAATTTCTAAAATTTATGGATTTTTAATTTCTCGATATGCCGCACTGCCGGCCAACGAAGGTACCCTTTTTACCAACCATGGAAGCAAATTTTAATTAAATTGCAAATGGAAATTGCTCGTACGAGGCAACCAGAAAATTTCTATAAAATGGAAAATCTTGTGCACAATTGTAACCAGAAATTTCAATAATGCAATGTCCGTGTATTAAGGCCCGACTAGTTTAGACACAACAGTTACGTGACTTGCCTTAAGTTACGTAGAAAGTTGGGAGCAATTAGTCAGCACTTGGGAACATTGGCATTTCGTTTCCCAAATTTGAAGGCAAATCAATTATACTCGTAAAATAGCCTTGACATGTATGAAGTATGAAATTTTGTTGCTTAACACTAAGTATGAATTTTTGTTGCTAGTGAGCTCGGCTCGGTTTTATTACCAACCACTGGCCTTTTCCTAGTTTTATATGCAGAATTGAAACAGCGGCAGTTTTGCGTGGATTCAAAATCAGTAACCATTTTCAAATATTCGCATGGGGTGGTTGCTTATTATAAATAAAATCTTCTATTTATGCATTCGGCTTTGAGCAATTCGTTTGCATTCCACTTTTTCCGCCGCAGTTATTGCCTCACACTGCGAGCGCGATTTCACGCAGCATTGACAACGCCCACAAACAACGCTCCCCTACGCCCTCCTCCTCATTACAGTATTCACACCTCTGCAGTTTATGTTAATTTGTTTACGCTGCGCATTCGCCAAAGCCGCTCAGCGCACTGTAGGCACCCGCTTTC
The DNA here is from genome assembly GCA_963668005.1 of Melieria crassipennis. Taxonomy (NCBI): domain Eukaryota; kingdom Metazoa; phylum Arthropoda; class Insecta; order Diptera; family Ulidiidae; genus Melieria; species Melieria crassipennis. The sequence goes on along the minus strand of OY764961.1, from coordinate 80,646,168 downwards.
GATTCACTGCCGCCTGCGCTCCTTCACCCTCCGCTGCACAGTGTTGGTGTTTAACCGCAAAACCAAATTCGGCGCGCGCCCATTGCGCCTTCGGTATCAGCTCCATAATAATAATATTTCAGCATATTTCAGCAATGCGCCTCGCCGCAAGCCGGAAATCACACATGGAACTGCATTGGCGTCGATGAGCGCACCCTGTGTCACACGTTCTTTGTGAACGTTACTTTTTATATGTACACATGTTCAAGTGTTGCCAGACGTCCCGTATTTTTAAGAATGTGAAATGTGCATTAAATTTAAAAATCTTGACTTTGACAATTATAAATTTGAAGTGTGACTGGTGTACAAAATACAGTCAGTTTGAAATCATTTCTCGTAGAATCCATGAATAAACAAATGCATTTTGTCGGTAGTTTCATATCAACAAAATGTCGCCTCATACTTTTTTTTCATCTGAAATGCAAAAAGCTTTATTGAGTTTTAGTTGCAATCAGTTCTGACAGTTCGAAAAAACACGGTTTGCATGCGAAACTTACGATAAGAGAAAAGTAAAATGTTACCCGATGAGGATGGTTGTATATTTACACGATTCATTGAATCGATTATATCTATATTTCAGAATGTTAACAAACAATTAAGCCAAAAGAATTGTTGCACAATTATAGATGAATCATACAAAAAAGGATTGATTAGGATAAAGGGTGATTAGGTTAAATCACAGTTTCGTAATCACAGAGGTCTTAAATTTTTTGTTACGACCAAGTCCTCATTGAATAACAGATATCTTCACCAAACCTTAGCTCCTAGTAAGTTCATGACTAGTCCCTAATTCTCATTTCATAGTGGAGATTCCTTCAAGAGGTGGTCTTAATTCAGTCCCTAATTCTCATTTCATAATGAAGATTCCTGCAAGAGTTGGTCTTAATTCAGACATTTTTTCAGCACATCTAACAAAATTAGAGGTTTCATAGTATCGAAATCAAAACATCCTGCATAAAACATGTCGAAAGGACGTATTTTTGTATAAAGCCATGTTTTTGTATGTAGATCTTTCATTACCAACAAATTGTTGTTTACCTGCATTGACTTCTCGTGTGTGATTAACAAACAAGTCAAACATTTCCCAACCGAGTGCGTAATTAACAGCGCAACTAGTTTGTGTATTCAAGTAATCAAATAAATAATAATTAAATATTCATGAATAGTTAAACGTGCAGTTATTGCGCGGCGGCGCGCGGTGGCAACGCTTAAATCAGCGTGTAATCAGCGCCGTAAATGCGGCAGCAAACAACTGCAGCCACCGCCATTTACACGACGGAATTCATTATGTTGCTTGTAGTAAGCGGCAGCAGGCACAGAACAGGGAAGAATCGCAATTTTTGCTTTTAAAATTTATTTAAAAATAATTACGCCCCATAACAGCAACAACAATACACTCAGCCTTGCACACCATTGGTCATTTTATTAATACTGTGTATTTACCGCGTCCTGCCACACGCACACACACACACACGCACTCATCCAGCCAAATTGCAGTAAATTACATTAAAACAAATTAAAATTCGGTCAATGGATTACTGAGCGGCCATCGCGGACGGAGCAGGTCGTCGCGCACCGCCCAAAGAAGTGCACTTCCAAACAAAGCAGCGCACCGCCGAAAGCAGCAAAAACACGACAGCAGCAAGAAAATGGACAGCAACATGAAATACGCCGCAACTTCCGCCCGGCAGCATGTCACGTGTTGCAGTTTACAATCAACATTTTCAATTTACAACTACAACTGCTGTGCGGAGTTGCAGGTCTTTTATTGTTGTTGCCGCTGCCAATGCTGCTGCTGCTACATTTTGTCACGACAACAACAAAAGCTCAAATTAAGTAAAGAGCCAGTTACAGCCAGTGTTGCCACAATCGAAAAATATTTTCTACCAAACTAACCTGAAAAATTCCACATAAAGTCTACCAAAACTGCTCCGTCAAACAAAACAATGGTTCAGATCAAACTAACATTTCATTTTGAAATTATTTCTGAAGTACTACATACATGACATTAAGGGGAAAAAGTGTTAAACTTACTTATCTAATCTAATCTAGATGTAGATAAATATATAGAGATATATAAAAATGAATCTTGGTCCGTTCGGATGCTTAAAACTTGAAAACGACTGCACCAAATTGGATACTTTCTTCGGTGGGTTTGTTCGTAATTGCTACGCGAAGGTTTAGAAAAAAAGAAAAGTCGGGAACACGGGGTGTGGCACCACCAGCATACATTTTTGGACAATAACTTTGGAACTATAAGTCACACAACAATTAAATTTGTTACGAACCTACAATTTAGTCATATCTTTCGACAGAGGGAATGGGGCGCGTATTGAACGAGTGGGCGTGACACCGTCCATAAAACTCAAATATTTTATATGGAATAGCTTCGGAATTGTAAGTCGCACAGCATTGAAATTTGGTGTGACATCCTACCATAAAAGTATCATTCTATTTATAAAATTTTATGGACGTTGGACAAGGGGCGTGGCACATTTGTTTTACCCAAACTATTCGCATAGTTTTGGAACTGTTAGTCGCACATCGTTAGCCGCACTGCATTGAAAGTTGGTGTACCGTCGTTTCATAGATGTGTCATTCTACTGCTGAGATTTGATCGTCATTGGACAAGGGGCGTAGCACATTTTGTATGACTCAACATTTACGCAGTACTGTTAATCCACATTAATGAAACTTGGTACGAACTTTCCACTTAGTACCACAATTCGACTAGAAGAAAGTTGTGAGCATTGGCCAAGGGGGCGTGGTACCGCATTCATTTTTATATAGGTACATAGATTGTTTGTCCTGATTGACTGACTGATTGATTGATTGATTCATCATTGCCCAGCCCAAACGGCTAAAGCTACAAACATGAAATTTGAACTGTAGGTACATCTTGAAGAATGAACTGCCGCTAAGACGGGATTTTTAGAAATTCGGAGTCTAAAGGGCCAAAACATGTGTTAAGGTGTTGTATGAAGAAACATGATTTACTAGACGTATTGAATTCAAACTTCCTGATTTACTAGACGTATTGAATTCAAACTTCCTGAAAATACTCTAGATCAAAAATAATTCAAAACGTATTTTATAAATTTTCGAAAATCAAAATTTAACTGAGTTAAACTGACTTAACCCAACAATGGGTTAAGGATTGTTTACGGGATGACTCCGAAAAAAACATGAACCGATGGGCCTATTGACTTCAAAAATTGTAAAAATAGTTTAAATTAAAAAAATTAGACACATGTTTCTCATTTTTTTGAAAATCAAAACTTAAAGGGGTGAACCAAGGGTTAAAAGTTTTTATGAAGAAACATGATTTTTTACGCATTTTGACTTCAAACTTAGTGAAAGTACTTAAAATGTAAAATAACTCTATACGTGTTTGTCATTTTTCCGATTATTAAAATCAGACGGGGTCAACGACGGGTTAAAAGTTTGTATGGAGAAGCTGTGAAAAAACATGAATTAATGAGCCCATTGACTTCAAACTTGGTGAAAGTACTCTTAGTGAGAAATAATTTGACACGTGTTTTTCACTTTTTTGAAAATCAAAATTTAACGGGGTCAACAATGGGTAAACAGTTTGTATGGAGAAACAAGATTTATTGGGCTTTTTGACTTCAAACATAGTAAAAGCACTTCAATCGGGAAATAATTAAAAAGTGCTTTTCATTTTTCGAAAATTGAAATCTAACGTGTAAACCAACGGTTAGGAATTTGTTTAGAGTAAATGTGAAAACACATGATTTAATACGCCTTTGACGCCTTTTGACTTCAAAATTTTTTAAAATACTTGCAATCAAATATAATTAGACTCATGTTGTTTTTTTAAATCAAAATCTGACGGGTCAACAATAGGTTAAGAAATTGTATCGGGGGAAACAAGGGAGCTCTTTTTTAATAACTGGGATTTTTTTTCGAATTGAACAAGACACTTGGATTTTTCTTAAATTATACCAAATCGCTATCTAATCTACCTATCTACCAAAAAAGAAAATTAAAAAAAAACTGCCGAGTTTGGTAGAATTCTACCGAAGCGGAAATACTGGTTATAACGGTACAAAGGCAGGATTGTGCTCTCTGAATCACAATCCATCTCCATCTCCATCTTACTGTGTCTGTCTTTTATGGTGCAAATGAGTGAGGCTAGTGCGGTTCATTGTTAAAAATTATAATACTTATTAGGGATGGAAGTGTTGAGACTTTTAAGTATCAGGTATTTAAAAAATATACACTTCTCTACAAACACTCTTTTGAGCTTATCATATGCTATTTTCCATGGAATTGAAAAAACTTCAACTCATAATGCTGACAGTTTTTAAATGACTTGAAACAAATTTTGCAGAGATCATAGCTTTTAATTGCTTTAAACAAATTTAGTAAATACAGTCGTGTCTGGGTATAGTGAACACCCTATATAGTGAACACCTCGATATAGTGAACACCCAAATTTTGACATGGAGCCTCTAAATCATGAACAAAATTTTGAAAGCAATTTCAAGGAAAAGTAAAAAGTGTATTTTGAGGAAATAAAACGAGTTTTTGAACAAAAATGTTAACCTTGATATAGTGAACAACCTCAATACTATGAACAGGCCTTGCAATAATTAGTTCAATATATCCAGACACGACTGTATATTGATTCGGTTCGGAATACTTTCGATAATGTGCCCAAGTATTCTGACTACTTTTTTTAAACCAAGTAGAATTAGAAGTAGTAGTCGAAATTTTGAATACGCAACGAACTCAGTATCAATACTTTCAAGAATCATTGACTACTTACAACTACAACTAAGTGTAAAAATTTTAATTATTTCAAAATTTATAAACATTTTTAATTTCTAAGTTTTCTTGTAACAATGAATGCTCGCCAACAGCACAATAAAATTACTCGTCCATTGAGCTGAAGTGAAAAAGTCCAGAAGATCACAGAGAGGAATGCAGACGGAACCTTTAGAAAGTAACTCCAATTCCAAGTAAAGAGCACTTGGAAATTTAAATGAATATTTAACAGGATACTGTTGCACTCAATTAAAAAACTTGAAAAAAGATTAAATGAGTCAGCTTCAAGGAAAGGGCTTTCAACGCTAAGAGAATGCTGAAATATATAAAGATCTCTAGGGTTACAATTCTCTAGGGTTCACTTTAGTGGCCGCAGTGTTCTGACGATGGAAAACTCGAATTACTTAAACAATAATGTATTTTAAAGGTGCATTTGTTTGACTCGTCTATAGTCCGTCGATAGCCGCCGACGCAACACTCTTTTGATTTTCTTTACTTCGCTGTGCGAATTATGCGAAGAGCTTTTAATTGCGCACAATTCAATTGCAGCGCGCAGAAATAAAAGGACACCCCTGCATCTTCTGCCAGCTGACGTGCATTCGTTTGCAAGTTCATGAATAAATAAAAATATGCATTGACGCATAATAAAGCGAGTGCGCACACCGAATGCGGCAGCGGCGGCAACGTGATAATGTATTCAAGCAATCGCAATTGTATGAATTTTAATAAATATTTTCCGCGCATGTCGCTGCGCTTGAAGTGCCGAGGGCCGGCATATTGCATGCAAATTCGCGGACGTAATTGAATTGCAGCAATTTGACTTTTGCATACGACACGGTTTGCGGCAAAGCCAGTGCGGCCGCTTACTCCGTCTGCGGGTGGACAGGTGGACTAACGGACGCAGATTTCAATATGGCACTGATTTGCACCGTAATTAATCACATCAACCGATACAATTAAAAGCACTCACGCATGCGCGCTCACTCGTTTGTGTGTATGCATGTGTCTACTGTTTTTCAATGCATTTTCCATAAGCTGCGCACGTAAAGCGGCTGTCACCAGCCAGTTGCATGCCCGCTGTGCGCGGAGCTGGGCTCACGCCAATCGCCTAAAAGGACTGACCGCTGTAAAAAGTCTGCGAACGCTTTGATAATTTCACGTTAATTGGGGCACATGATTGCATTAACGGCCTGCACACATTTTCTTCCGAGCATGTAAACATTTCTGCAAAGACATCGTGAATTGCTTTATGCGGTGGTTTTATATGAATAAATTGTATTGTATAATAAAACGAAGCTAGAGGCACAAATAAATAAAATACAAAACAAATATTCAAGAGTGTTTCATTCAGCTTGAAGTGATGTATTCATACCCTGCACTGGGAACATCTACTCGTAATTGTCACTTTTGGTAAAATAACAAAGAAGTTGAAAGTTGAAAAAGCTAAAAATTTAATAAAAGAAACTAGTTAAGAGAAAGTAAAGTAAAGTATTAAGTACTAAAAAAGGTAACGTAGTCAGCCACGATATGCCGCATCACATTGGACAGTGATGTGTCTCCTTCTTTGCTTCAAAACCTGCAGAGGCGCTTACCCTTCCAAGTGACCCAAGAACAAACATGCGTTTCCTCAATCGGTAATGTCTAGTTTAAGGGTCGATGACCTGTGACAGCTGATTTTTGTCGCAACTAAGGCAGAGTGAATGATCAGTCAGAGCAGATCCAAAGAATTGATCCAACTATACAATCGCTCTTTATGAATGGCAGTTGGAATATAGCCGGACACCGCCCGATTGGTGGGTACACCAGCAAACTGGGATTACTGCAAATTTTCTGCCGAAGCTGCAGAGACAAAGACTGCAAGAAAAGTGTGGGACAACTCATCCGCAAATGGGTTTGGGTCAACACATCCTTCGAAAAATCGAACAAGATTTGTCCACCAAGTAGTTCTCAAATATGGAAAGCGCGTAGGGAGATAATTCTGCACAATCATTCAATGGCCCAGATGTCCCTAAGACGCCCTATTCAACTACCTGCTTAAGGCAGAGTGAGCTAGAGTCCTTTAGATGGTTCTGGATCGCCTTAGTTCTGAATGCTGGGTATTTATCCAGCCTCGAGTCTAAATGTCCTAAGGACGTCAGTGAAACCAAAATTAAAGTCGCAAAGTACTTGTCGCACTGCCGAAACTTCATACCCCTTTTTAAAAGAGGAAGAGAAGAAGGGAAATTATCCATTTACATTCCTGGTGCGTGCATTTCAATTATAAACGTTTGCCCACACAAGACGGTGTCAGAAACAGCCGAACTGTATGCTGCATGTCGAGCGTAACGAGGCATTGCTGGCTGCGTCTGTGGCAGGAACTCGCATGTGGGCGGTGTAAGGAAGTGCGGCCAACGCAGAGCTGCAAATGCAGATGGAATTTTGAAAGGCGGGATGGCAACAAGGACGAGAAGGGGTGTGTGGAAGTTTGACTACATTGCAGTGATTAGGTGCAACAGCAGCAATTTAGCAATAAACGCACACACACGCACGCACACAACGCTACGTTTATAGCGCTGTGTAAACTTGCGCAACGTACAGAGACGCCATTTTGTATTGTTAGATGCGCACATGTGTATTAGTAAATATGTGTGAGTGTGTGTGCGCGTTCTGGTGTTGGTTTCTTAAACGACCTCGAATTCCAGCGGCGTGTGCAGCGCGATTTCGTTGTAACAACTATAACAATAACCACAGCAACAACAACAACAACAACAACAACAACAACAACAATAGCAATGAGCTATAAATTTATAACAGTTGGGTGTTGCAGCTGCAGTGGCTGTTTGCAAACTGAAAAGTGCCGTTACTTCTGTGCAAACAACCAAAATACCGAACAACAACAATAACGGCAACAATAAATAAATTGGTGGCAAAAGTTGAAACTTAATTTACGCATGAATTATGTGCAATGTCGTATGTGCAGCCGTCCGTCCGCTTTTTTGTCCGCGGTTGTGTGTGTGTGGGTTTCATGCTGCTCTATTTAGCTGCAATGGGCGCGAGTGCGCTTATTTTTCGCTTAATTAAATTTTGAACAAATTATTTGATTGCATTTAAACTTGAACGATTGTAATGTTTTCATGCGCACACTGTCGCACAGCCAGCACGCAACAGAGTCAATAAATTGTCCGAACTGCGGTTCATGATTCAACCGAGCTGAAAATGCCACCGACGCACAGTGGCTCATTGTGATGGAGCTGGCTGACTTCTGTGCACCAATGTCGGCAAATGTTTCTACGAATTGTAGCCCTCAATATTGTGATTTTTAAATTTATAAATATTACTAGGTGGTCTCGGTGGCTTCGCTCACTTTGATTGCGTAATTAATTTCTTAATAGTACCTGGCCATTCATTATAAGCAAAACTAGTGGACAATTGAGTTATATTTAATCTGTACATTGTTGTAAGGCCGATGACTTGTCCAGCACCCCCGCAATTTTTCCAATAAAGCGAATCACTAAATGATTAATCCATTCCAAGTTTAAATGCATTGCATCTTTTCTTTTAGAACTAAGTATGGACTGTATGTATATAATATAATTTATTTTTTAGTGTTACGTGCGATCTAAGGTGAACATGATTTTTGCAATATGGCATTTTTTTTTGGTAGCGCCATCTATATATGAATTAGTGCATGGAAAATTTACAATTTTCCCCAATTTTTAGTCAAAATTTCGTGATATTTTGTTCACTGGAAACGGAATTATTGTATCTGAAGTGAATGTATGTTTGTGTCATCGGTACAAAAATTAGCATCGAAAAAACTAACACTAGAAGGACCGACAATTTTAAATACCTAGAAAGACTACAGCGGTCATTTAAAAGGTAAGATAATATTCCAACATGAGTTGGGGTCCTTTTCATGGGCCAATTAACTCTCATGTTCTACTTTTAGCTGAAAGGGCCACCACCGAAGTAGATAGATTAAAATTAGTTGCGTAGCTGTTAAAGTGCGTTCCCAGCTATAAGCAGAACCTTGAAGGTCCGTCGGTGTACAAGTAGGATATGAGATAAAAAGTAGAGGGCTGAAAAAACATAATGGCCCGAACACATAGACGACGGCAGCGACATGGCCACGCGACCGCAATATGGCGTCGGCTTCAATGGTCGCGGTGTAGTTGGCAACGTGGTTGCAATGATGGCGGCAGCAACAGCATAACAATATGTTTTGTGACACTTGCATTCTCCAATTTACCAAAATAACAAATACTACGCATTTGTCTCATGAAGCAGCTGAGCAAAGTTTGCAAACAAAAGAAATATAAACTAGCTTGGCGATAGCGACATCTGTGTTCGGTGTTCGTGTTGTCGTGCTGTCGTCAAAATAAGCGTTCCCATACGATTGTTCTGATTCTATATTTTGACAGATGCAGTCGTGTCGCTCCCGTCGTCTATGAGTTCGGGGCATAAGGCTATCCAGAAGAGCTGCAATTCCAAATTTTTCGAATTGGAAGTAACGCTGGCATAATAACATAATCTGAAGAAAATTAAAATTATTATCTGAAGAAAATTATTTTGATCTGAATGTTAATGTGTATACGAATGTAAAATGTCTTTTTTTGTTAAATAAAAATTGCTGTTACTTTTTTTACACACTCCCTACAGATACAACTCATTATTAAGTTTTAAACGGCATTTATTAATCGACAACTTTTAAAAGAACTTACATTATATGTCCTTACAGGTCTATCAAATATGGCATTACTATGATATCATTTATGTATTAAAAGTTATAACAGATTTCCGATCTCAATAGCACTACAAATTTCGAAATACAAGTAGTTATAGTAAACTGGCGAAATGGAAGACACTTCAACTACTTCTACACTACATATTAGAAGGAAGACTAAAGAGGAACGACTTTGTTAATCTAAATTAAGCTCGAGAGAAGCTTAAACCATTTCATAACCGATGGGACAAACAAGTACAAGTATGTGTTCATGGTGATAATAGAAACCTGACTAAGACCGAAAGAGTTTTATGTGGGATGCGATTTATCTTTTTCCATGTGTCCCATTAGTTTTGAATCGACCAACTTCTCTCGAAACAGTGTTAATCAGAATCTTAATTTTTAGGTGTCTGCAGTTGTCATCAGAGGGAAGCCCAATACGAGTGCACTTACAACTAAATAACTATAGAATTGAGAAGTTTTCAAAAACTTCGCCGTTAGGGGGTCTACAAAACAAATGCAAAGTGAACTCGGATGAAGACTTAAGTACAATAAAAATTCTCTAATAAAACGGGCTCAAATAACACTCTGAGATCTTTGGAAGCTTGTCTAATTTGTGTATATGTATAAGTTATTGTTTTGGTTTAGCTTAACTACTTCTTTGATATTGATGGCACTTTGGTGGGTTGGCGCAATTTTGTTTTTAATTCGAGGCAACTAAAACGCTGTAAAGTTGTTAAATGTTCCTATTTTCATTTCATCGAGCAATGTCGCCCATTTTGAGATCTTCCAAGGAGCAACCATCCGAGGATGTTGCAATAGTTTGCCGGCAGGTGTTCAGTGGTCTGCTTTGTTTGCGCATTAATTTGTCGGATTTGTTGCCGGATTAGTGGCTGCTGTTGCCACCACTACATGAAGCTGCTCAAATAATCCATATCGAAACTATTTGCATAATCGTCCGCTGCGCTGTCGGATGAAGTCACCATGGCAACAGCAGCCCCGCCACACGCAGTCAACGACGCACCGCACCGTTTGTGCGCTGCGTCAGCTTCAGCAGCAACAACTCGCCCATTGTGCTCGACAATCGGCGCTTTCGGCTCATTACGCTTAACATTGCCAGCGCCAGCGCCATCACCATCGGCGCCATCGTCGCCCATATAATCGAACGTTTCGGCCAGCAGCTTTTTCACATACTCGAACGAGACGTACTCGTGGCTTGGGCACTGGTCACTGCTAATGGCAGCCGCGTTCGTGGCATTAGTGTGGTCCATATATTTGTTGCAATTAGGCTGCAACAATGTCGCTGATGCGGGCCGGCTGTTATTGATGTGGTTGATATTGTTGTTGCTGGTGTTGCCGTCGGTCATGCTTTGTGCTCTTGGCTTGGCCGACAACACTGACCCGAGTTCATTTAATTGATTGATGTTTTCATTGCTGCCGCTGCCGTTGCCGATGTTGTTCATGTTGGTGTTAGTGGTGCAGCTACTGCCATTGCAAACACTTAGTGCATCCGCTTCCTGTTGCTCTCGCCCCACAGGGCCCAGTGCTCGTTGTTGTCGTTGTTGTTGACGCTGCTGTTGCCGTTGCGCCAACATTGCTTCATATGATTTCGTCGCTGCTCTTCTGGCCGCCGAAGCTGCTGCTGTTGGTTTTGAATTTGTTGTTGGCAGCGCATTTGCGGCCTCATTATCGTCGTTATCGACGATTGAATTCTCATTTTGATTGTGCTCGATGGTAACGATACAATTTGACAACTCATTAAAGTTCATTGAATTGTTGCTGCCGCCGCTGCCACTTTCACTGTTTTCATTGTTGCTGTTGTTGTTAGTGCCGCTGGAATTGGTGCAGTGCGCATTGTTGCTGTCGGTGCCGTTGTTTGCGGCAGACAACATTGCGGCCATGTTGCTGATACTTGGCACATTGTTGGCATATGCCATCGTTGCTGTCGTATTTGGTGTTAGTGCTTTTGCCGGCATAGTTGCCGATGCTGCTGTTGGCGCTGGCGATAACGACGGCGATGGCGATTGCAATGCTGCCACTGCGGCCGTTATTGACTTCTGGCCGGGCTCGTAATTGCTGTTTACGCAAGTTGGCATTTCACTGCAACTGTTGCTACGCTGTTGACGTGCGGGCTGTTGTTCTACTTGCGGCTGACATCGCTGCTCTGGCTGATTATTATTTAATAATTTGTTGTTAACTGTCGCCGGTAATATTGGTGCTGCTACTGCGATGCTGTTTGCTGCTGTTGTAGCTGCTGTCGTCAGTGATGACTCAGAGTGTCGGCGCAATTTGGCAGCCGTTGTCTTCGTTGTTGCCATAGTGCTGCTGGCGCTCTTCTTAATTGCTCCGCTCGCCGACTTCCTGCGCCCCAAGTGTCCGTTCGCATTGCGCAGCGCGTGATTTTTTACATGTTTACGCAGGCTGGAAGGATCCGTGTAGCGCTTGGTGCAGCCAGGCAGCTGGCAGGCGTACGGTTTCTGGAATTAAGAACGCATACATTTTAGTTCTTAAATGTTATGTACATCGATAATATTGACATTGTATATGTTTGCGGGTCAATAAATCTCAACAAGCGGCGAACTGTCTTTGCAGGGTTTCTTTCTTTATCTTTGGGCGAATTTTTAATTAAATTATGCACATCAAGACAACTACAACAAACCCTTTCACCTAATCTACACATGGCCACAAATAGTCGCTGGCAGCGTCAAAACCGAAAATTTCTGACCGACGACTCGAGCTTGTACGACTAAAAGTAGTCTATGCTGCGCAACGCACATATTTCTACGCCAAACCACGAGTCAGTTGAAGTCAGTTTAAAAGAGGCAAGTTAGAAGACCTTATGGACACTCAGAACACTCATTCAGTTCTCTTTCTGTAAAAGACCAATCTTAGGGATGGTTCAAAGAAAATATTGCAAAGAATATAGATTTATAAAAGCACTATCATTGTTTTTCTGTATACCCACCGGAGACAATGCTTGTCTCCACTTTCCCTCCGCTGAACTTTGACCACCACACTGCTTCCTATTGCGACCGGGTGGCATTTGGACAATTTGGACCAAGCAGAAATTCGTCTCTAGAAGCATTCGAGTTTATATCAACAGTGTAGAGATATACCGAATTATTTATTCTTTTTTTTCCTTTACACAATTCGTTTGACAGGTGGCCAAACAGGTTTTCTAACGTTGAAGAGCGTCTTACTTAGTCCAAAAAAATTAGAACATAGATCTTTGATCGTTTCATTCCTGCAACTGGAAATTCGCACAGGTAGAAACTTTGGGACTGTTTCTATTCCCGATACTTCAGCTTGAAAGACACTAAATATAGTACCCACAGTGTTTCGATAGTCTAAATAAAGCAACAAGAATATTATTAAATGATATTTTCTGCAATCTCAATTTTCCGAACCATCTGCACATATGACAAACAACTTGTGCCTTGTTTGGTATACCATTTCACTATGACTAACTTTAAGTCAGAACAAGTGTTTATCTGTTTACTGAATTTTACTGAAAGATCTTTGCTTACGTGCTTATAAGATTCAGTTCAGTTCAGGGCATAATTTCGCATTGTGGACCTGTGAAGTGATGAAGTCACTTATCTACTCCGAATCAGCAGGCACGATGGACGAGGGATACATTTAAAAAATGACATAAAGTTACTTAAAATGGACAGTGATCTTCTTCTTTAATCTTCTTATTTTTTCCTAACCTACATGCAATTAAAAAAACAAGAATACAAAATCCAGTAACAGGAGGTTCAGTAGTCTAATTTATCGATGAAATGTAATAAAACAATTCATTAATTTTCTTGCTGTTACATATTTCTGTACATAAAGACAGTCAATAAAATCAATTGTCAATAAAACAAATATTTGACTATCGTCAAAAACTCCCCTTCACAATGTCACTTTATCTACGTCTATGCCTCCGCAACCAACAACGCGAACAGCGACACACCAGGACCGAATAGCAAAGCGACGATCCAGAGTGCAACAACATTGAATATGTCCAAAGTTGATTGCACAGGCTGGCTGGAGAAGCCACTTTCAGGACGATGCACACACATTTGTTTAGAGCCATAACACATCACCATCAACAACAACAACATAACTCATTTAGATTTTTGGTTTTGTTGTTGATGGCAGTTGGCGAAACTGGTGCTGGTCTTTTCTGTACTGTACGCACAGTTACTTTGTGCGTGTCGCTGCCACTGCGCACACACGTCGCTGGCAGTTGCCGTGACGCGCTTTGTGCCGTCGCTGTTGCTGCCGCTGTAAGCGCTGCTATTGCGCTTCGCACTTAGCTACAGATGTGGCCCATTGCATGTTGCGCTCATAAATCAAATCAGCAAGCAGCAGCAGGGCACATTCCGTCACTCAGTTTAGTCGCCAGCGCCGTTGGTGCTGCAGCTTTTGCAACTTGCTGGCAATTTTGATCCGTTTGTGCATAGTTTGTGCAAAAAATTTACAATTCAAAATTTGTTTTGCCTTTTCACACGTTCACGCTTTGCCCATGCATTGCAAGTGCAGCACACACACATACCTACAAACACATACGTATGTATATGTAATACGTACAAATGTAAGTGTATTGGAGATAGCGGCAATGCGATTGTAGCGGAAACTGCTGCAAATTAGTGCCAAGAAGTAATTTCCTGAATGGGAAAGTATTCAAGGACACGAGGCAAAAAACATCAGAAGTGCCAGAAGTCAATGTGTGATGTGCCCAATATGTGTGTATATGTGCAACTATAACCAAAGCAGGTTGGTACGAGACGAGTGTCTGTTTGTCCATCTTTCGAAAAAATGTTCACCAAACACAGCGAAAAAACATTTTGCACTTCAATCGGACATACGAATTAAAAATGCTGTCGCTGTCCATTAACTTGGAAGGGACTGCACGAAACAACAAATATGGGTAGGCAAAGGGAATGACAAGCCCAGTATCCCGAAATCATGGGTTATCGAACAGTGGCCTAAAGCCGGCACCGAAAGCTGCTCATATTTACTCTTTCATTGTTTCAGTGATCACCTGCCTCATAGTCGAACTCACCTCACCTCACTGACAACTATAGTTTGGTCACGAAGGCAACAGTGCGCAGTGGGAAGCACTCCACTGTCGACTGGAAGTGATCATGTATAATCCAATGGGGACTCTGCGCACCCTGTGGAATGGGGGATTACGAGCTCACGCAAGAGATGACAAGTCACAACTACATATAATCTTCAGTCTTGGTCCTGTTCTTGACTATAAACAGAAAATGCATACCAACATTGAGTCTTCATAGCAAAAGATACATAGTGGATACTATCCACGCAAAAAGCAACGTTTATACGAAAAATTCCTGTATTCGAGTCTGACTTCAATAAGACAGCTTATTGGGATGATAACAGATCGTATATCTTCGCCCATAAAGATAAAGAGGTGACAAAAATTAACGACTTCTCATTCCATTGTTCAAGGTCTGACGAGTCTGTAGCGACAACTGTGGCGAAAACATATATATTAGGTCTGTAAATGCAGTTGCAACGTGCATTGCACAAACTCTCCCCAATCTAACCTGACCCGAGAACTATGTACAACGATATGAAGAGTTCACTGAATTCAAATTGTTTTCTTACTATTTATGTATTGCGAAGAGGCTTGAAATCGTCGCTTGAAACCCGGCAAATCTACTACTACAGAAATCCCGACTAGTGACTGAGCATCGCTGGCATGGCGGCCTACAGCCGGTGTATGATTTGAACTCACCGTATCATAGTGTGTCCTTTGGTGTTTGGCGCGGTCCGAGCTGTTGCTGAACGCTTTCAGACAGCCTTTGTACTGGCAGCCGTAGGGGCGTTCGCCGGTGTGCGAGCGTTGATGGATTTTCAAATTTTCCAAACGTGAAAATGCCTTGTTGCAACTGGGAAACTGAAACGGAGCAACGCAAAAATATGGATTATGAAAAAAGGCAAAGGCAAAGGTATTCAAAGTGTGCAGCAGCAAAAGCGAAATGTGTTTTCAGTCCAGTAGCCAGCAGTCGCGACGGACGCTGCACGTCAATTTGACGCGTAATTAATTGCATGCTGCATTTCGCTCGTTGCTGTCGTTGCTCGTGTGTAAAGTGTGTCATTCGGTGGTGGCGCCATGGCAAAAGAAAAAAACAAATTATGGCATAAAGTAAGTAACAGATCTGGCAAATCTTCCCCATGCAAAATTAAGGGGCCAGCTGAGTGGGACACGACATACTAAATTGCGCAACATCTCGAACGGCACATTTGCATATGTAACCACGTTTGCGACGTGCCGCCAGATAAAAGGGACAGCGCAACATGTGCGCTGCCAAATGAGGACTTTTTTTAATAACGCATGCGGCATATGTCAATTTTATTATTGCTCCGCAGCAGCTCCTGGCTTGCCGTGTCATTACCGCCGCAGCATATCAAATGTCATCACGTGCAATGCATTTCGTACCATTTCGTTGTCTCCGATTTAATTTCGGCTTGCTGTGTGCAACATTTTGGTATTTATTTTACTGTTGTTGTCTCGTACAATTTGTAGCCCTTTTTTATTAAACGCCGAGCGCTCCAGTGTAAACAAGCCGTTCGATTTGTTTATAAATAGCAAGAAGAAGACATTTCAGAGTGTCGTGTTGCCCACACGAGCGGCCACAGCTTGGGCGCAAGGCGAGGCCAGCAATGACGCCGACTGGCAGCTGTGCACGTGTGCGTTCCTACATGCACGGACTACGGCGTGAAGCTACGGAACATCAACAAATTAATTTAATTTCGTAGCAGCCTTTTTTACACCATAAAAATCAAATAAAATCGCCATGAACGATGTATTAAAACGAGTTTTTTTAAAGCTTTTATGCAGTACCCAGAATTTTGATGCCTATTCGGGAGCATGGAATGAGTCAAATCGGATTTCGACGTACCAAACAGTCCTCTAGGTTGTCTTTGTTATTTAATACAAAATTGTATACGTGCAAATGTTTAAATGTACATAAGTAGCCTTCATGTTTCTTAGGACTAATAGTTAATGAAGTTATGGATTGACTTCATTTGTTCTTTATTGTGCACCAGGAAACTGACAGTAAGACATGTTAGACACTTCAAGTAAACTATTGAATTTGGAAATGCAAGTCGAGTAAAAGTGTTTCAAAAGTGCATATATTTTCGGTCTAGATACTCCAATATTAAATCGTGTTTCTTCTAGACTCGCCACTTGGCTAAAAAGGTCCTTGTCACTGAACTGTACTCACATTGCTGTACTGTACTTGTACTGTTTTGACCTAAATTAGTTTCTGAAACTGTTCACAAGCTTACTTACTTTTCAAGAAAATTCTATATAAATTTTCAAGGATATAAAGGATTAAAGTTTTCAAAGCACCTTTTTCATATCCTTTTTTTACAAATAGAGCAAAAATCAATTCTTTTTAATTCTTGAGCATTTCCTCTTTTATTTTATATACATATCGCCATATTCTCACGAGGATACGTTTTTTTTATATTTTTTTATTTTTATCCCCTTCAAAATTTTGAAGTCCTTTTAAAAGGACAAAGGAAACTGAGTACGCAGTATTACTATGTTTGGTCTCTAGTTTCACGCCCATATGGATTTTTTCCCGTCTGAAAAATGCTGTCGCACAGTGTTATCACAACAATAAACTGAAAAGCAATTTTTGTTTTATTTGCTGAATTGTAAAATGTTCACGTTTTTGTGATTTACGTTGTGAGTTTTAATGGTTTCAAAAAATGTTTAGAATAATATTTCAAGCTAATTCCATATTGACCCTTTTACCAGGGACTGACTGGCAGCCCTGCTATAAATTAGCATTCACAAAATCGATTACCCACAACCCAATTGAATCTTGCACGTGTCTAGTTCGCCGTTTCGCAATTGCCCAAATGTTCTCTCGGTTTCAAAATCAATCTGCAAGTCCACCGCAACCACCGAACCACACAACCGTCCCACCATTCCCGCTCTGCCGCAAATTCGCAACTTACCGGACATTTGTTCGGCTTCTCGCCGCTGTGCACCCGCATGTGAATCAGCAGCTTATAGCGGGCATTGAACGGCTTATAGCGGCGCGGACAGTCCAGCCAGAAGCAGGAGAAGTCCTCGCCCTTCTTCACGTCCACGTGCCGCTTCTCGATGTGCGTCACAAAGGCCGCCTGGTTAGGAAACACCTCGTTGCAGTCGGTCCAGCGACACGCCAGCGGCTCGTCGGATGGCGGGGCAGTATCGGCATTTGCGTCGTAATGCGCGGGCATCAAATTGGAATTCAGTGCTTTGCACGGCATTGCGGCTGCTGGCGCGTCGGACATTGCTGTCAATGATGTGCATCGGCCGCGGCGCTGCGGTTTGGTTGTGGGTGCGTTTGGCGCGCACACTGCCGCTGATTGGAAGGACAGAAACACGGAATCGTCATCGGCGTCCGTATCGCCGTCGGTGTCGTTGGACGTTGTGTGCTGCGCGAAATCGATGGAATTATTGTCTTCATCGATGTAATCGGTGATGTTCTCCTCGTCGGTGTGGGCGTCGTTGCCGTAGTTTTGCTGCTCGCGCTGGAAGCACAGCTCGCCGATGAGTTCTTCGTGCACCTCGTCCAGCTCGTCGATGGTCCAAATGATTTTGTGCTCGCGGTTGGGCTTTTCCGCCAGCAGCAGATTGCAATTCTGATAGTTTTCCGACTGGTGATCGTAGCTAATGGTGTAGGCGGGTGGCGGGTGTTGTTGCTGTTGTGGTTGCAGTTGCGGTGGCGCTGGGCTCTCGCCGTAAGACTCGCAGCTCATATTGCTGAAGCAGTCGTACTTCGGCGCGCCGAAAGTAGTCAGCATTGAGGGCAATTTCGAGTTGGGGTCCGGGTCCTGCGAACTGCCGTCGCTCGTGCCCTCGCTCTCAGCCTCGTGCTTAATCACCGTCTGCTCTGTCGCCTGCGCTTGCTGCTGATAGAACTGCTGGTACTCGTAGTAGGTGTTGTTCACTTTCGGCGAATGTTGCAGCGTTTGACGGAGCGCCGTCGTCTCGGTCAGGCTGAGCGTCATCCACGGATCCAGCGGCGGGGACGAGCACGGCGACTGGTTCTTGGACTGGCAATTGATTTCGTCGTAGTTGAAGTACTCTATGCCCAGCTGCATGCACTCGGCGGCCATTTGCCCGCCCTCCACGCCGTGGTCCCCAGCTATTGGCAGCGACGAGGTGTGCTGTGGATAGTGGCCGTCGACAGTGCCATCGGTCGTACTGGCCGGCGTGTAGGGCATGTAGGAGGTGGCGACGTAGGGACTGTACGGCGTTTGCGGCGTGTACGGGCCGCTGTCGCACATGCCGGCCGGTGCTGTCGCGTCCTCGAAACCGCAGCTGTCCGCCGTCAGGCGCGCAATGTCCTCCGGCTCGAAGCGAAACACTCCCTGCTGCTTGCCGAATTGGCCATATTGCGGGCCAGGCGGCAGCTGCAGCATCACGGCATCTTCGTCGCAGAGGGCTGACGAGTCACCCGCTGTAGCAGGTGAGCCGGCGGAGTGGGGCGACGAGGAGGCAGGGGAAGAAGAGTGGTGCACGCTGGTGTCCGCATTGCCCACATAATCGCCGCCGCCATAGAGGGAGTTGGGCGTCTCTGCGGTGTCGACGGCCGGGTAACCGAACGAAAAATCGGCAAAGGTCAGCTCAACGCTGCCAAAGTCATTGTAACTGTGGGCACATCCACCGACGCCGAGGCCGTTGCTGCCGTCATACGCTTTTTGATTGCAATTAGGAGCGCGAAATGAGGACTGCAGCGGCGGCGACTCTTGTTGTTGTTGTCCGTTCGTGTGGCAGTGCGCGCTCAAGGGTGGCGACATGAGTAACGCGTAGCTGTCGCTGCTGCCATCCGAGTTGTCGTGGCTGTTGTTATTAGCGTAGTTATTGGGTGCGGAAGCCAGGATATTGGACTGGCTGTTGTAGTGCTGCGTGTAATGACACAGTTTCGCTGTTGCCGTTGTAGCAGTTAATGCTTCACTGCCTTCCGAAAGGCTGGAATTGTACATTTTAAAGTCTTTGACGCTGGGAATGCTAAGATTTTGTCTGTTCAAAGCGCTCACTTTCACTGCGGACGACATATTGCAGCGATTTCTTTTCAATTTTTTTCCGACTGATTTTGTTTAACAGTTTATATTTCTTAAATTTATTGTTTGTAAAGTTTGATACCAGTGCAGCATTTATTTACTCATTTGCCACTTTAGCTAGTTTTTTAATTATTTTCTTTGTTGCAGTTCTCTTACTTAAATTCTTTTTTTTTATATTTATTTACACTTTGTTTTTTCAACGCTTCACACCGTTATTTCTCACATCCTTTTGCACTTTGCATATCACTTCCAGGTCGCCATAAAATCACCCGTCAGTGCTGCCATACATCAATTTAAGCCGCAAATGTTCCAACAAACGATGCTGTCATTCAAATGCAAAACGCTGGTCTAGCTGTCGCTTCGATTTTTGGTTTTTGCTTCTCACTCGCCGCACGCCCAATCGTTTGCTCGCGTGGCGCACAGCCCACACGTCTTTGCTTGAATAATGAAAGTCACTTTCGCCGGCCAAATTGTCACTTCATTGCCGTCGTCGTCGCTGTCTCGTGGCAGCCGTCGCTGCTGACTTTTCTTTGCGCCGTCTAATGCTTCTTCGTTTTATCCGTCGACTGCCACTGCTTCCTCCACTATCGTCTAGCAATGTGGCTGTTGAAAATTTGGCGGCACTGCCAAAATGTTCGCGGGAAATCCCAATGAATACGCAAATGCTTTGTTTCTTGTTGCCATCGCTGCAGGCGTTAGTTACGTTGCCACTGCCAAATCTGCCGTCACTCCGCAACACGCACTTGTAAGCACACGACAGTGCACAACAAAAATTAAAATTGGCTCTGAATCCAAAATTCACAACAACTTCGCTAATTCTCGTCGCCTGCGTTGCTGCTGCTGATGCACTGTGTTGCTGCTGCTGCAACGTGTTGTCGCTGAGACCGCAGCTTCGCCGACAATAAGTCGTCGCGCAGAATGTTGCACGCTATTTAAACATCACGTCGCACGCCACCGGTGCTGCGTGTGTTGCACTCGCACTCACACACACGCGCGCACTCGAACCGTTAAGGATTGATCCTCGGCGTGATCGCGCCGTTGCCGTTGCCACTAACACGCCTATTGCCGCGCTGCAGTCGCCCTGGATTTTCCTCTGTGCACGCGCAGCAGCACACATGTGTCGCACTCACTCTGCCATTGCCGCTCTGTCGTTCTTTTAAAATATTACTTGCACTCCTTGGTGTTGTTTTTTTTTTTTTTAATTTTTTTGTGTTTTTTCTTAATGCACAAATGCAAAGTGCGAGCAGCATTTGTACAGCGTAAACGCGCTGTTTGATTTTTCCTCAGTTTTCGTTGCTTTTTAATTTTTCCTTACTTTTTTAATTGCCGTCATTTTATTTTTATGCATAGAAATAGTGCGTAAGATGCATGGCTACCCTTTAGGAATCTCTCTGAACAGTTGACTCTTGCGTTAACCCTTTCCGGTCAACTTCCGCATTTCTTGAGATAAAAATGTTTCCTTCAAAATATTGACTCATTGAACATTTTAGCAATAAAATACAACAGAATATCAAAAAAATCATTTAGGTTGAGAATTACAGCTCAATAAATTTTGTACGATATATCGTACAATGGTCCGCAAAGCAGTAAAAATGCATGACATTTTTGTTTCGTTTTTTTAAGTTTTTTGAACGATTCATTGATTTTTTTGATATAAAACATAAGTTATAACAACAAAAAATCAAAACGTGATTTTATTTTGATCGCAACTTATATAAATGATATATTGTTTATATTGAGTCACATTTATTCGGCCTTATATAACCGTTGTTGTTGTTGCAAAGACCTTTTCCCCTCAATAAAACACAGAATCAATTAAAATTCGTATAGCTTTACCGAAAGATACCGATTCTTACTATCATAGTGGGAGTGGCAAGTACGCATGTCTAACCTTAAACCCAGTAAAACACAAAATCGTCTAGTAATTCTTTTTTTTAATCGAAAATTGTCGAATAGTCGAATTTTATCAATTTTTTTATGCAAACGCAAAAATTCTATTATCAAACCCATAACTTAAAAAAATGCAAACATAACTTACAACCTTTGCCTTTCATTTGTACGATATATCGTACAAATCTTTGCAACCCTTGTGGTCATTTGTACGATATATCGTACAATTTGTTTAATGGCTCGGGAAAAATATTTAGACGCAAACAATTTTTATTTTAATAATTTTTATAAATCAACTGAGATTCAAACTTTGAAATTGTTTACGTTTTTGCTACCAAAAAAAGTATTACATATTTAAAAATTCCTCCGCAGAAGCACCGTCATTTGCTGGTTTTTCAATTTCTTGCAAAAAGCTGCTTACAAAACGCACTCATACTGTGTAGCCACTATATCTATAATGATTTATATTTTTAAACAGAATAATACAACACAGCCTACTTTATAAGAATTAAAAAGCTGTTCCATAAAAATTGCGTTCGCTGTCAAATAAAAAATCTTGGAAAAAATTGTACGATATATCGCACCAATTTCTGGAACGGGTTAAATTCGGTGAAATATTTGACCAACGACTGTAGAACACATAGAATGTATTCTAATCGGCTGTTGGTAAGCCAAGTGTACAACCAACAACAAAGACTATCAAATATACCGATTAATGATAAATCTTTAGAATACACACTAAACTAAGTGAATCCATTTTGAACAATAAAAAATATACAATTTGCATAATGAAAACAAAGTTTTTTATAATTTTCAGATTTCCACACATTAAAAAACATCTTTTGAAACCAGAAACCAAACTATTGCAGAAATCTGCAATATTCCTGAGATCACTAGATCAAAAGGATTATGGATTATTCGTTTGTATTGTAACTGGTCAATATACTCGTATTTATGATTCGATTAGTCGAGTTTTCGACTATGTACTCTCTGACTATATTTCGCTCTTTTCCAATTTGGTGCAAACTACTGCCATTAGTTCGCATTTTTTATTTGGAGCCCGAAATTTTGTCAAGAAATGAAGCCGTTCCCACTAAAGCAAAGTTTTCAGTTTTTGATCATCAAGCAAAATGGACAAATTCGCCTCTGATTGCATGTTCCAACTTTTGCAAAAACCTTTTTTCTCGAATGCACTCATCATTCTGTAAATTTCCTACACGGTCCCACTCAGCACAAACGCAGATCTGGCTGCAACGCCTGCCGGCGATGATCTTGTCCGCACACATGGTGCAAGTGTGGTCGGCGTTGACGATTTCCGTTGCTGCAGCTCGAACTCCGGTTCACCACCGCATCCCTCCGCTTCGGCCCGTGCGCTGTCGCTTCTCAGTTGCCGACTTTTGCTGCCGAACTTTAAAACTATTTCTTCGTTATTAGTGTTTTTCAGTTTGTTGTTGCTTTTGAAATGCAAATCAACAAGAACAAAAACAGCAGAAACGAATTTCTACATAAATATTTGTAGTTAAATTTATTATGAAGCCAAGCCGCGTGCACTGCACCAGCAGCGATCGCTGCCGGCACGCACTGCCGGCAATTGGCGATGCTGTTGCCGTCGCTTTGCGCGCTTTCCAGTGGCGCGCTTGGCCAAACCGCTTGGCTATTTTTAGCACATCCTGCGGCTCCGATGCTGATACAGCGCCTGACAATGTGTTTTTAATTTGCTGCGAAAACGCTGCAAATTCAGTCGCCGCTCGGACACTTTTTTGCCAACATCGATTTGCGGCCAACGTGGAAGCGGAGAGCGCAGTAATGCGGCCAGGGACCCCAAGGAGCACTGACGACGAGCGGGTTAAAGTGTTTGGCTGTTGCGACAGCCACTGTCACTGCCAGTGCAGCTGCCTGCCCGACGGCACGTTTGTTTATTTCAGTTGCGTGAGTCAGGTGTCGCCTTTAGCGCGACGCTGCGGCTGCCGCTTCTTCCGCTCGCGCTCTCGGTTTTGCCCAATTTGCGTTTGTTTCTGTTTTTTCTGTTGGCTCTGTGACATTTTGCCACTTGACAATGTGCCGCGTACGCTCGAGTTCGACTGCTGGCAAACGCTTGAATTTTGGCGCACGTCTGCCACAAGCGAGGCAACTCAATTTGAAAACGATTAAGAAGCGTCGCGTTGCGCCTCTACCGTCCCCCCTCTTGCAACTTCTGGTTCAATCTGATTTTATTTTATTATATTTCGGCCTCAGTCTGATTTGCTGGCGATGCGGTGATGCTGTTGTTATTTGTTGTTGTTGGTGTCGTGGAAATGGGCGCACCGCCAACTCGCGTCTTTGATGCGCTGCTCAACGCGTGAAATAAAAGCGAAAAGTGCGACGCGTTACATCACTCTTAAAATTAGGCAAAATAAAGCATCGGAATCGTGGCATTCACGTCATCTGTCTGCTCCGGCGGATGTGAAATGCGAGAAGCATTAATTTTAATTTTTTTATGTTTTGAATATTTTTAATAATGAAATGTTGTGTGGGAACTTTCTGCGTAGTGGCGAAATTCACCCCCAACAAAACTAGCACACAATAAGCACAAACGGATGTGAGTCAGGGCGATCCGTAAAACGAATCCACCAAAAACAATCATGCGTGGCCTCTCTCACCAACAAAAGAAAAAATCGATTTTATGTAAATCTATGCTAGTACACATGTAATCAAATTGACAGATGAATACTCGAAGCACTTAGAATTAATCCATTTTTAATAAAATGCAAAGTCCAGCATTAGTTTTAAAATAACTGCCGATTAATTAATTAACCCTTTCCGGTCAATTTCCACATTTCTTGAGATAAAAATTTTTTCTTCAAAATATTGACTCTTATTGAACATTTTAGCAATAAAATACAAAAAAATTTCAACAAAAATATTTTAGTTGAGAATTACAGCTTCATCAAATTTGGTCGATATATCGTACAATGGTCCGCAAACGAGTAAAAATTCATGAATTTTTGGTTTCGGTTTTTTAAGTTTTATGAACAATTCATTGATTTTTTTGATAGAAAACGTAAATTATAACAACAAAAAATCAAAATGTGATTTTATTTTGATCGAAAGTTATATAAATTGTATATATAAACAATTTATTCACATTTATTCGGCCTTATATAACCATTGTTGTTGTTGCAAAGTCTTTTTCCTCTCAATAAAACACAGAATAAATTAAAATTCATACAGTTTTACAGACAGGCACTGAATATAGCCGATTCCTCTTATAGTAGTGGGAGTGGCAGGTACGCATGTCTAACCTTACACAACCCGTGTCTGCCCAGTAAAATACAAAATCGTCTAGTAATTCTTATTTTTAATCGAAAATTGCCGAATAGTCGAATTTTATTAGTCACGTGGTTTACAGATGGGCGTGGCAGGCATACAAAAGCAAAATATCTGTTACCAAACCCATAACTTAAAAAAAGTTCAAACATAACTTGCAACCTTTGCCTTTCCATTTGTACGATATATCGTACAAATTCAAATTTGTACGATATATCGTACATTTGATTTAAGTGCCATTGTACGATATATCGTAAAATTTTTTTAAAGACTCGGGAAAAATGTTTAAACTCAAAAAATGTTAAATTTATTAACTTTTATAAATCAATTGATGTTTAAACTTTTAAATGTTTATGTTTTTTGTTACTGAAAAATATTACAAACCTGAAATTTTCCCTGCAGAAGCTTCGTCGCTTGTTGCTTGCTGAACTTCTTGCAAAGAACGTTTTACAAAACAAACAAAAACTGTGTAATCACCACCACTATGATTTATTTTTCTAAACAGAATGATAAAGCACAGCCTGCTTAACAAACATGAAAATACCGTTTCATGAAATGTGCGCTCGCTGTAAAGTGAAATTCCCTAGAAAAATGTTATTTTAATTGTACGATATATCGACCAAATTTCCGGAAAGGGTTAATTCATTTATTTATTTATAAAAAGTACAAAAAGGGATTTGCACAAAATTCATTCAAAAACCACAAATATTCTTCTCTTTACTACTTAAAATATCTTTTAAGAACTATTGCGTAAGTGTCCAAGCCGGGCCAGTTGTTTCCGCATAAATTGACCGAAATGGAAATGAAATGAAATCGACTCTTCTCATCTATAGGTTTTTTTCAATCGGATTGTTATAGGTGATGAAAACTAAATTCTACACAAAGCCACTAATTCATTGAACAGAATATCGATCCCATTTGCAGCTCCAAAAACTGGTCTTCGTCAAAAACAGTTTATGCTGTGTATTTGGTGGGATATGATAGAAACCGTGGTGAGCTGAGCTGAGATGATTTACAGAAACTGTTGAGTCCTGACCAAAAGAGATGGTATACCGACCGCCCGTTTGTGCTTTCATTATAACTTATACAAGGTGCAACCCAAAGTAAACAGGACTTTTATAAAATAAAGAAAACGGATGATTATTTTTGTATAATTCTTTTTATTTATTCAAAATACTCTCCTTCTGCTTCGATACAACGTTTTGCACGGTCCAAAAGCATTTGGAATGAGTGTTTTAGGTCATCGGCCGGCATCGCCTTCAGAATGTTGGTACAAGCCTTTTGGATGTCCTCAACGTCCTTATAACGGTTTCCTTTCATCGGCTAATGCAACTGACCGAATAAGTAGAAGTCACAGGGAGCCATATCAGGCGAATACGGTGAATGATTGATGGTAAAAATGCGATTTTTAGTCAAATAATCGGTCGTAACTAGGGCTCTGTGAGCCGGTGCATTATCATGCAATAAACGCCAACTTCCTTCCTCGCGATATTCTGGCCGAATACGACGAATGCGATGCACCAAACGCTTCAAAACTTCAACATAAAACAAAGCGTTAATTGTTTTTCCCGGTGGAACAAACTCTCGATGAATTATTCCCTTTGAATCGTAGAAACAAATGAGATGAGTTTTGATTTTTGACTTCTCACGGCGGGTTTTTTTCGGATTTGGCTCATCTGGGTGCTTCCATTCGGCACTTTGACGCTTTGTTTCGGGATCATATTGAAAGCACCACGTTTCGTCACCGGTTACGATGTTGAACAAGAAATTTGGATCACGTCTGGCTTCCCGAACGATGTCTTTTGCGTGCTCAATTCTCTGCGCTTTTTGGTCGTCGGTTAAAGTGTGCGGAATGAAGCGAGAACACACTTTACGGAGACCCAAATGTTCGGTTAAAATGCGATCAATTGATGTTTTGGAGATGTTCAATTCCATTTCCATCAATTCCAATGATGATTTTGGCTGCATTTTGATAAAATGCACGCACAGTTTTGATGGCATCGTCAGTAATCACAAATTTCGACTGGCCGACGTGTTCGTCGTCATTCAAGTCTTCACGACCATTCTTGAATCGATTCAACCACTCATTAACACGGCCACGGGATAAACAATCATCACCATAAACTTGCTTTAACAATTTAAACGTTTCGGTAAAAGTTTTACCAAGTTTAAAACAGAACTTAATATTAGCTCTTTGTTCGATCGACATTCTCGTACCAAAGTTAAAAACATACTGTCACATTGAGCGGGATATTTCGGCGTCTACTAGACCAAATGTCATGAAATTTAGACAGTATGTGAATGAAAGATGTACCTTTCCAACGCATGTCCTCACACATAGATGGCGCCACCAGAAACGTCCCTATTGCAAAAGTCCTGTTTACTTTGGGACGCACCTTGTATAACTTACTCTCCTGACTTGGCCCGTCTAAAGTTGACCAAAAGTTCGATCACATCAATGGATTTTATAATCGTTAAAACTAAGCTTCTTGACTTTAGTAGTAATTTTCTTAAACTATCTTACTTAGTTACTTCCTTAACTGGCCATAACAACCCGTTACCGGGTTTTCTGCCGCAAAAGCTCTCTCCAGGCGCCTCTGCTTTGTGCGCGCCTTCTTCAGTTAGTCACAGCAAGAGCAGATAGGGCCTCCTCAACTGGTCCTTCCACCAGAGACAAGGCCCTTCCTTTTCGCCCTTGACTTTCAACTATCGCGTCGAACACTTTTTCGCCGGAGCTTCATCTTCCATACGGGAGACATTGCCGAGCCAGCTTAGCCGCTGGATGTCAAAAATAGGATTTCCCCTACATAATAGCATATTAGAAGCCCTCAGTTAGATCACTAACAAGGAGCAGAGAATTGCTTTCGTGAAAGAGTCCATCAAAAAAATTTAAAGCCGGATTGCCGGGATGATGTGTTGTTTTGTATTGAAAGTGCGAAGATTTATTAAGTATTCTCTGATAAAGGTTTTGCAGAGTTGGCATTAAAACACATAAATTAATTTCAAGAGAATCCTGCAACGCAAACTTTTTCTGAGGTGAATTCAAAACATATTTTGTTTTTGGCCCCTCTTTCATACTTTGTTCAAGTTTCTGCTATTATTATCTTAATAGGATAAAAGAACTAAGTTCATCGAAGATATAAAAAATTTGTTTGTTTGTTTTGTTTTGAAACGTTACTGTGAGTTTTTTCATATTGAAAAACTAAGGACTGAACCGAACGTAACTTGTAATTTTTGGACCCCAAGAATAAGTAGGACGGTGTCTAAATTTTAAGGCCAAAACAGTGTGGATCCTCCATACCTTCTTACAAGTGGCAGCAATCGTTTTTTTAAACACTCATTCCGATAAATTTCGCCGTTAATTGTTCCAGTCGTCACAAACGATGATGCCCTTTTGTCACATTGAAAAATTGCTTGCCACACAAGACACTTAGCTCCAAATGTTTCCATTCCGATTGAAGTGTCTGCATCTGGGAGAATTTCGCCTCTGAACCTTGTGTAGTACTGCGCTCCTGGAAGTATGCTGAAGTCTGCTTTCACTTAAGTTTCATTATCCAAAATTATGCAGGCCTTTTTTTCTCCCATCAAGCCGTATAATTTTCGAGCTCGAGTTTTAGAATTTTTGTCTGGTTCTCGCTAACTTTTGCCACTTTTTGCTTCTTCCGAGTCTTCAAGTTGCTCCTCTTCTTGAACCTCTGCCCCTGGTTTGGTTGGTTCCACATTTTTTTGCAACATCCTTAGAGGGCATGCTGCGATTCGTTGAAATCACGGACGTGGTTTTCATATCCAAAGATTGATCTCGCGGACCAACTTTGACGTTGCATTTTGGACTCCGCTTGACCGACAATGACTCAAATTATCGATTTAAAACCGAGTCCGCCGTACTTCGCGCGATCTTTAATTCCTTTGCAATAAAATGTCTCGGATTCGTGGATTCTCAAGCCATTTGTCAACAATAACCTTGCGGCGCTGCTCTGGACTAATTTTTATGACAAGCCTACATATATGTTTTCCCGCCAAAATTTAGTTTGAGAATAAAGTTTGAACCTATAGAGAAAGCTTTGATTTAGACGGAAACAAATTTTTTCATGGCTGTTCTTAAAAATTGCCAGTTTTGTTTGGTTCAGTTCTTATGTACCTCTTGTACGCAAACTTATTCTGACCAGTGTATGTAACAACAAGTACTAAATAATAATAGATGTTTAGATTACATCTCCGTTACCACTAATGTTTACATACTTCTTTGAACTTGACCAACTAAAAACCGCATCACTTATGGGCTGATCCGACATATTCCTACACATTTTGTAATTTGTGCTTCACTTACATTTTCCCGCGCGAAGGTCAAGGCACGCAACACGCCGTTGCCACATGTTGGCACTTCAAATGCACACGAATCGTCAACGATCACAACCGCAAGCCTCTGCTAACTCGCAACAACAACGAAGAGAGCAACACTTTGAAAACAGCTGTCATAGCTATTTGCATAGCTGCAACCTACAAGTTGCAAGAGAGCTGTAAAAGCAGTGAATTATCTATGCGACATCGGCATCAACTCGACTTTTCAACTATCGAAAAACTCAACTAAACTCCAAAAATGAAAAATGCGGCAAGCCTTTCACCGCAACCACAAACTTAGCAGAGAGACGAGTGCGCACAAATTGCTGGGATGCACTTGAAAAACGCGTAAAAATCATGAGGGCTCCAAAGTTTACTGAAAGAAAAAAATAGAATCGCGGCGCAAATGGAAAAACCACAAAAAGCCAACAAAAACACGCGCACAAAGTGTCAAAAGATGCACGCACTTTGCACATTCGCAACAAACGCTCGCGATATAATAACAATTGCACAATAAAACACCAACAAAAGTGCCCCACACACACACACACACACACACACGCGAGCACTACACATGCACGTATCACGGCTGCATGTGTGTCTTTGTTGTTGTTAGAAAGTGCAAAGATCTTTTGAAATGCTGCCAAAAACTTGCCAGTGCTTCCTTCTGACAGCCGGCCCCAGTTCGCTCTGTTCGCGCAGGGTTTTGCGCTTTTTGTGCGGCTTCCTTTCAATTTGAGTTGAGTTGGCTTAAATGGTGCGGAATTAACCCCGGCCAATGAGATTGTAACTTCGCTCGGCAACATGTTTATAAATGTCTACAACAACAGAGTTGTTGAGCGCGGCAGACATTACACATTCGTTTTTGCACGCGTAGGCGATTTTCCAATGACGGTTTTTGTTTCTGTTTTTGTTCTCATTCAGCGCGAAAGCGCATTGCATGGGCGTTGAACGATTGGTAGTTGTTGGCTTGCTGCCTTGCATTTTGTTTTGTACATATTTATATGGGTGCGATGAAGCGTCAAAACGACCACTTTAAGCATTGACGGCCATAAACGAGAGCTGTGCGTTATTTATGACATCAACTATAATGGGCACATTAATTGATTTTGTACAATAGGCTGCAATTTTTGTGCTACTCGATAGATTTATGGAACGACAGTTTGTGAATTTTGTGCAAATAGTCTTTAAGAAATTTTATCTAACTCATACAAGGTGACTCAAGTCATATCCTCCCGCTAATATTCTCCAGAACAGTCACATTATTTTGTGACAGCAAACACGTCTCATATCAAAGCCCGATTTCCAACATTGAACATACTCGCAGAAATTAACTAAGAATCCTGATCCAAAATATAGACATTTATGATATTTTCGGTTTATGATATCTTCACTGTGCTCAAAAACTTGAGCCACAAAAAATGTACTCTGAGAATATTTCAGCGGTTGTATTCGTTACATCTTAAGCTACCTAAAAGCCAAAGTTTAACTTTTAAAACAGTAAGCTGCACTGGAATTTGCAAGAAAAAGGATTTTGATTTTTGATGCAAAACTGAGCTTTTTAAATCTAGGTCGATTAATTTTTATGCACTCTGAAAAATTTCATTCTCAAAATCCTCTCCTTAAAACTGCACACATTTCCTTTGTCCGATCGGGTCCTAATCACTGAGGATACGTGATTTTTTGTATTTGTGTATTCTTTGTTTTTTAATATTTATTGACTTAACTTTTGTTAACTTTGGATTCAACTCGTAAATTTGATCCTTTAGTTTCATTTATTAGTCTCACCACAGGGTGAATTACTGTTCGAATGATATTCTGACATGTTGATTGAGGCTATCCAATTCGATTAACAAATACTAATACCTGCTATCTGCTATCAAGTTGAAAAAAAAATAAATAAATAAATGCAATCAATTAATAAATAGCGCACTTGGAGCTTACTCTCAGTTTTGAAAGGTACACGTTTAAAATTTCGGAGATGTGATTTTCCTACTAACACTGATCGGATTTAACGATCCAACAAACTAGTAAAATAGTACAACCCTTCATGAACTATCGAATGATTTTGCAAAAACATGAAGTGTATAGAACAAGGCAAAAGCGAATAAATGAACAGCACATTTTCATTCCACTTTTCTTTACTAAGTATGTATTTACTTGGCAATTTTGGATAAATCGAATCGTTCTTGAACGGCTTATACATACATATGTACATATATACATAACCACTCGCACTCTCACACAAACTAATAAGTAGAGTCCGACCGATACCAATTTTTTTAGCCGATGCCGATTAATCGGTCGGTAGAAAAAATAACACGAATGAATTCAATCAAAAACACAAACAAATTCAGTTTCATCTTCAATTTAAAGTTACGATTCTTATATTAAAATTTGTACTCTGAAATTGCCTCTGGTAGCCGCCGTGGCTCAAAATTTGGAAAAACATGCTTTTTGCTTTTCATTAAAAAAGAAGAATAAGGTTGTAAAAATAAATAGCCTTTCTTCTGGTGTCCATATTAATAGACGAAATGCATAGACATTTCGAGGAAATCTGTGTTTTTAATAATACCTAGTTTTTATAAAAAAATTTCTAAGAAACATTTATATTAAAGAATATCTGAAAATACGTTACTAAAAGAGCAGAATAGGGGTTCGGGGTTCTTATACCCCTTTTCAGTAACGAATTTTCAGATACTGTTTAATATAAACGACAGAAACACAGTGCGATTCAGCATCAAAAACAATAAAAAATAAATAGAAAAATTAAAGCAGGAAAATAGGCCGATATACCATCGACCAAAAATGGCCGATGCCGAAGCCGATACCTATTTTATTGGCCGATGCCGATACCTATTTTATTGGCCGATACTAGCCGATGCCGATGCCGATTAATCGGTCCGACTCTACTAATTAGTTACATTCAGTTTTCATTTATCGCACTCATATAAACCTTATTAGAAACAGTAAAAATTCAAATCAATTTGGAAAAACATAAAACAATAACACACCGACAATTTTTTCTTATTAACTAACTAACGTCAAGTTCAGGCGGGCTGAATCAGTTCCATAATTTGAAAAATTTCCCAGAATGAGGCAGCAACATCGCACAAGTCTAATAATCCCATAAATTAAGTGAATAAATGTCAGACGCATCCATTCATAACAAATAACCAGAACCAGAACAAGAACAACAATTTCACGTTCACGTAGTGCGCGGCAGTCAGTCTCATAAAAGTTTTACATACGTACGCACATGTTCACATATGTACGGACATTGGTTTTATTTCAAAAACACAAAAACGACGAAATCCATAAGCGAAAAGTGCCAGCACACGAAATTCATTAGGAAGACACAAAAAACGTTCGCCGCGATCTTCTCCGGCAATTGTGTCTAAATGCTGCATTAATATTTCTTCAAATGGTTTTTTATACACTGACAAATTGCGTTGTTTATTTTCAATGTCGGCAAATGGGGAAAACGCACCGCACGCACATTTCAATCTTCAGCCTAATTCCAATTCAAAATCGATTTTATGAAAAATGTTTTTAAAGATTTCGTAATGTTTCCTATCAGAGGCAAATAATAAACATTAAAAGAGGCAAAAAACCAACTATTGCGTGTGCCTGTTAGGAGATCAAGAATGCGGCGGCCGCTGATGATTTTATGTCGCCATTACTGCAGTTGCCGAGGTAATCAGATGATTGTTGCTGCCGCGGTTGTTGCTGTCGGCTAGCAGCAATAAACAAGCGCATTTCAATTATTGTTGATGATTTAAATGTTCCGACTCGTAAACACTGACGCGCTATGAGGTGCGAATGGAGATGCCACTCAGCAGTGGGACGCCGCAGAGTGGTTGCAATGTGCTGAAAACGCTAACCGAATCTACAAATTTCGGCAGTTCTGCAGTTCTACAGCGACGAATTCTACAATGCATTAACCTGAAAAAGTTGGTTTTTATGGAATCAAATTTCGGATTTATTGAAAATTCCAATTTTTAAGCTTTTGCAATGAATTTGATTTTATTTTACTAATTCGTTGATTTTAAACTTAAATATTAAGTATGTGTGACAACTGTCCCAACACGTTTTCGAGTGTTTGTTTAGTAAACTACGTATACACATTCCATTCAATAGGTTTCTTCGCGTAGAATGAAGTGGAATATGCCAGTCGTGATCAGTTTGGTGTGATCAGATAGATAGTGTGCCTTATGTTATAATAACAGTTGCCAATGTTGAGATCCGGTAGCGCCTTGTTATGGCCTGCTGGGTATCAGAAAAATTGGGCATGGACTTTTCATAATCGTGATTGTGATTATGCAGAAATAAGTTAGTGATCAAGAGTTTTCAAATACAAACACAAATACTTATAGGGGAATTCTTTGTAATGTGCCACCCCATGGCTTTTTTGCGTATAATTCGTTAGAAAATTAACTTATCGCCAATGTTGGACACCATTGGAAAGAGCTATGATCCAAGGAAACACCTCATTTGAATTTTTCGTAAATACTAATTTTACAGCGTGTTAGAAATTGACACCCTACAATTTTTTAATGTAAAGTGCCACCCCCTAAAAAAATCCCTAAAAACGTAGAAATTTCAAGTAAAAATGCAAGATTTATAATATTTACGAAAGATTATTGAATTTAATTTGAATTGAATAGAAAATTACCGAAAGCAAAATGCAAATTGAATGGTAACGAATAAAATGGTAATTATATGGAAATTAATAAACAAAACTGAATTAATTTATTCCTCATGATAGGATTAGAGAAAAATTGCCCAAGAACACTTTAAATTCATTTTAATGACGATTCCGAGCAATAAAAAATAATTTTACCGATATAGGATCACAAAACAATGAAAAAAGAGGAGTGGCACTTTACAAAGAAAAAAAGGTGACACTTTACATTTTCACGCCTTTTTAAAAATCATTGAATAAATGTTCTCCTCTTACGATATGTTCGGATATCATTTCGGATTATGAAAAAGCATTAAAAATTAAGTCCAACACTGATGTTTACCTTAGTTTTTTACACGTATTTGATTTTGTTTTCACCGCAAGAAAAACCTTCAGTTTTTATTTTTAAGTTTTTTCTTAACCAAATTTGACACTTTTTTTACCCAGACTGTGTTATTGCGTCTGTTCCCTCAAAAACCACATAAAAATTGCTGTTTTCATATATACCTTAAATGACGGTAGGAATTTTTTTGCTTGGATTGCTGGAACGTCAAAATCGGGCAGGGGTGGCACATTACAAAGAGTGGCACCTTACAAAGAATTCCCCTAATATTTTCTTTTAGCGTTGGGCTTAGGAATGATACGAAGACGAAAAGGAAAACTTATTGAAAGGGTATAAAGGTCGTGTAAGCAAATAAACGCAGATTTATCCAGGACATAATATATAGCGATAAGTACCAGGGTTTTTTAACCCTTTACGGCACCATGTGACATATCTGTAACAAACCACTAAAATAGCAATAAAATGCAATGTTAACAAGTAATCTCTGTTTTTGTTCTTGTTTTATCTCTTATATACGGTAGAGGATGTAATATAAAAATACTACATAGAAACCGTTAAGTTAAAATGTAAAATTTTACATTTAGTGAAGGCAAGGCATCACCTGAAAAGGTATAACCCCAAAAAGCCGAAGAAATGCTGGTTCAAAATATTCGTTCTTTGCGGTGTCAGCGGCTTTGCATACAATTTTGAGGTGGATACAGGATCTGAAAATAACAGGGAGCCTTTAAACCCCGATCTAGGTGCTTCATCCAACGTTGTACTCGTTATAACTCAATGTGACATAAATGTCACAAACCGCTTTTTGTTCCACTTATCCACTTTATAATAAACATTTTGAAAACTCGTGGAACAAATGTTTTTTTATTCACAAAAAGCTTTCAATCCAACCAGGTTTCATTAAGTTTGGTGATGTTGAGCCGTAAAGGGTTAAAGGCTTTAGATTAAAGAGTGAAAGCATAACATGCAATTTTGTATCAAATACGGGCAACAGTTTTGAATAAGTTTTAAAGTGCTCATTGTTTCAAAAGTCTTTTCGAAACATTAGAAACCCGTTTTTGATGTAAATGCTTCTATTGCCTAATTATATTTGAATAGACTTTAGAGTGTCCACACTCGAAATTGGCGAGCTAAATGGTTCTCTTTGCGATAACCAAATGGACAAATGTAGGTATTGACTCGAATGACGCACACTTTAAGCTTACTGAATTCTTTTGGAAAGTTTGTGATTATGAGGCGTTCCGCGCTGGAACCTTATTGGAATTAATTTAATGTTTTTTTTTGTCTGCACTCGGCCGCGTGCGTCGACACGCCTTTCGGAGTAATTAATTTTCCGCCTTGGCATTGTCGCACTATGTGTGTGTGTGTGTGTGTGTGGTTGAGTGCGTACTCTATAATTACATATGCGGATTTAATGTTTATTTACATATATTGTTTTCGCTGTTTTTTAATTACTACATGATGTGTACTTAATTTACGGCCACAATGGCAACACGACTTTTTCCCCGTCTCGTTACATGAAAACCATAAATGATCATTAAATTGCATGGACAGGCAGGCAGGCAGGCAGACAGTCAGCGGGACAAGCAATCAGCAAACACAGGCGCGCAAAAAAGTACTGCAACGGCGTCTCGCAGCGCGCAAAACATAATGTGACAATGACTGTTATGAAAGGACATTCGGTGGGGCGAGGCGGCGGATGGGAGGCCGGTGTGTGGGTGTGTGTGTGTGTTGGAAATGCGATATTCATGTAATTAGGACAAACAAAGTGAAAATATTACCACGCTCACACACAAGCGCGGCGCATTTGCAATGACACACACACTCACACACAACCATACGCGTTGAAAATAACAACTATGCCATGTTTGCTTTTGTTTTCAGCGTTTTTCTTTCATTTTTGGTATTTTGTGGCCATAATGCAAGCCGGGCTCTCTATGTAGGCATATGTGTGTGTGTGTGCTCGTGTCGCACTGTCAATAGCGTTGCGATAATTTAATTGATTTCCAGCACTCGGAAGCGATAGAAATGATCGGCGGATGCGCGCTCGCCGCTGCGTGGCAAATGTAATGGCGTGTCGCATTGTAAATTATGCGCTAATTCGGCATTACCACTGCTGATACCCTTTTTACACACATGCGGCCGCCCAGTTGGCCGTTCATTAAAATCCACTCAATTAAGTTGTGCGCGTATGATTGAGAACGTGTCATTTGCGAAATTGATTTGGTGCGTAAGTGTACGCAGATTAATTAGCAAATACACGACCACAACAAAAGCGACAGACAAAAAATTATTACAAAAATGCATTTAACTTGTAAACTTAGTTGGGAGTTCGGCGTTCAATAGCATTTCGGGCGATATTCAAAATGAACATCAAAGTAATGTTGGATGCATTAACTTACAGTGAAGTGTCGAGGGGTGACTCTACATAACGAGCTGACATGAAAACCAGTAACTAAAATAGGCTCAGCGCTGTAATTGGCCATGAACGGCGCAGCTTACACACGACAACATCAGGACACGCAAATGGTCGCAGATGGACACCAAAAGACCCCAAAAATACTAATTGTAGACGAACTCTTAATCAGGAAGTGCGAAGATGTTTAATAACAATTTATAATTTAATTTTAATTATGGACGCTGGTATTTCTTCTGAAATACTTCGTTGAGAGGAAGATGTCGTATTAGGCCATACTTTTAACGCTGTCCTTCGAATGTGCCCAAAAACTCAACAGGAGTGCCTACGAAACATGGTGACTTTAGTATGGATTTAGAAACAGTTTGGGACAAAGCAAAATAACGTAAAATAAGGACTGCGTCGAATAAAATTGTCCGTTAAATTTTTTCTCCTACTGCTATTGAAAATTTCAATTAAAAAATTTTTTATGTTAGTAGCTGTGAATTAAATGTCAGAAAATATAATGCGTCCGTTAGCGAAGTGGAAGTGCGAAAAAACATCATTAAAATTTTTCAAAAGCAACCTCAGTGGTCTTTTAAAAAAATTGCCAAAGAGATAGGATCTAACCCTAAAACCATTTCTCGTGTTATTAAGCGCTTTAGGGAGGACCTGCGTATTGATCGGATGAAAGGCTCTGGTAAAAAGGCGATCATGAAAAGGCGAAGAACGTTGTGACCATTCTGAAGAAGGATCCAAGCATTTCGGGAAGGAAATTGGCGAGGAAGGCTGACTGCTCAGAATCTTTAGTGCGCAGACCTAAGAAGGAAGCTGGGCTGAAGACGTACAAGGTGCAGAAAGTTCCAGACCGAAACGACGTCAAGAATGAAACCGCAAAACAACGAGCTAAACAGCTGGCGCAAGATTTTGTAAAGAAATTCGATTGCTGCATAATGGATGACGAAACTTATGTTTTAGCGGACTTTTCCCAGCTACCTGGGCAGGAATTTTATACAGCCGATTCTCGAAGAAATGTTCCTGAAAAATTCAAGTCGAAAAAAGTGACAAAATTCCCAAAGAAATTCCTTGTTTCGCAGTCTATCTGCAGTTGTGGCAAAATCAGTAGCTCATACGTTACATCGGGTACAATCAACAGTGAAATATATGTTAAGGAATGTTTGCAAAAGAGATTGCTCCCTTTTTTAAGCCAACATGAATTGTCCACGTTTTTTTTGCCTGACTTCGCTTCATGTCACTACAGCAAAACGGCTTTAGAGTGGTTCCAACGAAATAAAGTGATTTTGGTACCTAGAGAAGCCAATCCACCTAACTGTCCAGAACTAAGGCCGATCGAGAGATACTGGGCCTTTAGTAAAAAGGGAGATGAAGGTAACCAAGTAAGTCGCCAAAGAACTTTAAGACTTTAAGAGAAAGTGGTCTTCATCAGCTATGAGGGTGTCGGACACTATCATAAAAACCTTAATGGACGGGGTTCCTGAAAAATTAAAACTTTTTATTAAAAAAACATAATATCTGGTTTCTTACTTCTTAATTCATAAAAATCGGACTACTGCACAGTGATTCGACTCCCTACAACCGCGGGACAAAATAAGAAGGAGTGGTCCGTTCTTCATAAAATTTGGTATACTAGTTAATCATGGTCTGCTGAATTGAAATCTCCATTTGGTTTTTCTTAAACTGTTTGGCAATGCCTGAGGCTTAATTTTGCAAATTTCGTCATTTTTGGAAAGCTATAGCACCAAATGTGTTGGCTAGATTTTTCAGATTTTTCATTTAATCGGTAACGTCAACATTGATTATTCCAAAGAGAAACAGAAATTGTTTTACGACCCTCTGATTTTGCAATAAAAACGATAATAATAGATGTATGTTTTGCATTTTCGCAGATTTGATCAATTTTCGTGCTAATTGCATACTTTTAGGCATAAATAAAATCAATTTTGTCGAAAAATACGTGTTTAGACCACTTTTCAAATTGAATTATTTTCTGAGATCGGAAGATATCGGAGGATATAATTACATTATCCGACAACGAAAGAATGCTTCTTAAAATATAAAAAATCCAGGAACATACTTTCACATACTTTTTAGATATTTTCGTCTAAGTTTTGCCAATTTTCAGATTTTTAACTTAGAAAAATATTTTGAATTAAAATTGAAGTAAAAGCCTACGCTTTGCAAATTTTGGGAAAACAGTAAACGCGAAAATGGCCACATCATTTCTTATTTTATATTTAAAGTTTAAGCAACTTCTTGGTAACCATGTATTTTTTAATTTTTTTTTTTACTCAATAGACTAAAAAACGGAAAATATGAGGTTCAATTTTTTTGTGAAAAAAGTTTCAACTTTGAGCCGCTTTTGCACAGACACTAATTGATTTTTTGTACAGATTTTTAGAGGTTTTCTTAGTTGGAGTTTTTTCTTTCAAATGACATCAAAATCGTTAAATTCTGAGACCATAAAATTTTTGAATTTTGTCTATGGAACGAATCACTGTGTACTGGTTCAAAAGATTTCATCATTTTTGTAACGGACAATTTTGTTGGACGCACTGCTTATGACGATAATCGGAAGAAGACTTCTGTGGACCAGAGCCAAGAGATGGGTTAAGCAGTTCACCGTAGGTCGTTGGTCTATCCGACAACAAGGTGTCTTGCCAACTGTGAACAGTTCAAGGCCGCTCTAAAGAAGCACCAGGGCGAAGCTAAGAGTATTCTCTGCTCACGAGCGACGTTGTTAACAAGGAATTACAACTTCAGATGGCACCTAATCCAGCTGAATCTTGTTGATGATGAGCCAACAATAAAGTATTCCAGTGTCCAGCATTTGCCACTGAGATAATGTGTCACTGTGCATTGAAGGACAACAACTTAGTCCTTTACGATAGATACCACGTCTTTGAAATTCTGTTCTTCACATCTTGTGTCGAGTAATGAATAAGTTAGAAAGTACAGAGCTCTTGCAAGCCAAACAACGGGCTTCCTCAATGCAATGGTTAATGCTTCATTTACATTATACGA
Source organism: Melieria crassipennis (assembly GCA_963668005.1). Classification (NCBI taxonomy): domain Eukaryota; kingdom Metazoa; phylum Arthropoda; class Insecta; order Diptera; family Ulidiidae; genus Melieria; species Melieria crassipennis. The sequence goes on along the minus strand of OY764961.1, from coordinate 80,606,552 downwards.
TCCGTTCATCTATGCAGACGTCGAATGATTAAAGACTTGTAATTGGAAGTACACGCCTCACTTCTGCCGCCGTAAATGTCAAAGACAAATGTGCGCGCACTCAATTACAACTGACGACCGCCGCACATGAAAACCCGGGCACAAATTTGCCTTCAGTGCACGCAACTCCAGCAGCCGCAATGAACGTGAAATTGCAGAAAATGCATAAAAAGCACCAACACCGAAGGTGAAAGAGCCGCAAGGCGTCCCCGCTTGCGTGCAGCTCAAATAAAATCACAATCGGCAATAAGCGAAACAGAAATTAATCATTTCGAAAGTAATTAAAAACAAACATATGTAAATAATGACCTCGACGGCAACAACAATAACAACAACAAGGGCCAACGCCCAATGGTGCACGCATATCGAGTACAGTTTGGTTTTTTTGTTTTATTTGACTTTATGGTCTACAGTAGTTTACGCCCATTTCCTGGCAACTGTCATAAAAATGACACTCGAGCGAAGGAAAGCAGGCGAGACGCGGCGCGGCACGGCGACAATCATCCCGCCCGGCCGCATGGCCGCAAACTGTTTATAAATACAGTCAATTTGATGTCAACTCGTTGAACTCCAACATGTGGAACAAATTTTTATTGCAGCTACGCGCAGGCAGACCAGTCGACGAGCAACGAACGAACCACGAGCAGACAACGACCCAGACGGCGAGGATTGTCAGATGTCAAAAGGTCAACTGAAGAAGAAATGTAAAAAACATACGCAGCAAAGTATGCGTTTTCGGAATTGGCGGTTGCCACGGGGAAACGATGTCGGGGTTTCAATACTTGAAGCACACCATGGAAATCCTTCAGCAACAGCAGAAATTAGTAACACTTTTGCCGTAGAAGGTTGTGCCGTCACTAAGCGTGTAAGAACAACTAGAACCGCGCCGAGTCGGTGTCGTCAAAATGAAATGACAACTTGTCAAAATGACATCGCAAAGTTGGTTCCAAGTCGCGTCAAATGCGCTCAAATCCACACAATTCCACACACACATGTGAGTGCTTGAGTGTTTTGTCGTTGCTCGTCAGCGCGCGAATGTCAATGGCAGCGCAGCGTCTCGAATTACAAAATAAAATCTAACAAAACTCCTTACAGTTCACCATTCATAGCTCCGTGCATTCGAAAGTACGAAATCCCACTCGAGCACATGGCGCAGCCTAGATTTGTATAAACAAATGGAGACATTTATAAATTATCCTGCGAAAGGATAGACTGGAGAGTGCACTGCCTGCGGCTGACGACAACAGCCACTTGAAGCTACTTCTGCGCATTATGGCCCGTAATTAAATTTCAAAATAAGTTCCTTCAATACGTATAAATATGTAAATAAAATATGTACTCTACAAAGTGACATTCAGCTTTAAACGCCACAATTTGGACCATACTTGAACTTTGTCTTTTGATTGCATCACAAGCCGAGAGGGCATTAAAGATTAAATATCGAAAAGTTTCCGCGGGGTGTTGGCGTTTATAGGGGGACGACCTCAGACACAGTGTAACTGAGTTTTTCAAAGGTCGACTAAAAGCAAACACTCTAACTTTATTGGTTCGAAAGTTAGTAAAAAAAAGGCGGAAGCTGCAATTCTAATAAAGTACAAAAATTCTAATTTATTTGAGTATCAGTATTTTAAATAATAAAAATATACAAAATCAATGAAGCGAGAATAATGAAATTTTGACACGTGATCAAGGAGATTTTGGGTTTTAACATATAGTCGTGTCTGGATATAGTGAACTAATTATTGCAAGGCCTGTTCACAGTATTAAGGTTGTTCACTATATCAAGGTTAACATTTTTGTTCAAAAACTCGTTTTATTTTCACAAAATACACTTTTTGCTTTTTGCTTGAAATGGTTTTCAAAATTTTGTTCATGATTTAGAGGCTCCATATCAAAATTTGGGTGTTCACTATATCGAGGTTTCACTATATAGGGTGCTCACTATACCCAGACACGACTGTACTTACTTTCCAAGAAAATTCTGTATACATTTTCAAGGATATAAAGGATTAAACAAAGCACCTTTTTCATATCCATTTTTTACAAAAAGATAAAAAATCCATTTTATTTAAATTATTGAGTCTTTCCTTTAATTTGATGTACATATGTACGTATATATTCTAACAAGGTAAAGTATTTTCTATATTTTTTTTATTTTTTATCCCCTCCTAAATTTTGAAGTCCTTTTAAAAGGACAAATGATGTAGAAATGAAAAACTCAGTACGCAGTATTACTATGTTTGGTCTCTAGTTTCACGCCCATATGGATTTTTTCCGGTGTGAAAATTTTTTTTAATTTTTCTCGCACGGTGTTATACTTTTGTACATACATTTCTAGTCTATCTATCGAATCTATTAGTCTATCTATCCATCTATGTATCTATCTATCTATGTGTCTATCTATTTATCTCGTTTATACTTCAATACTAATTTTTCAAATGATTCAAGGTAATAGTTTAAATTTTTAATAAAAAACATTTTTAATAGCTCATATTTTTGTAGATTTCTCTGGTCCGTGAAAGTGTATGTTACTTTAGAATTCTCAAAATTGAATTTCTAACATTAATTTACAATACTTCTGTTAAATCAACTGCAATCAAATTCAATAATGTATTCACACAAAAAATGATGCATCCTTTTTTAAGTTTGTGCCAACTGGACAACTGTTTGAAGTTGGAAAATATGGTTCTGAAAATACAAACTCATTTCTATATAAACACTCAATCCACACAGTTTTGTTTAGCAGAAAAAGCACTAAAATTCCCCTCTTAAAATCGTCAATATCGCATAAGCAAAAGGCTCCGTAAAGAAGAGTCGATAAATATCTCCACACATCATTATATTCAAATTTGTCAAAGGTTCTTAAAATTTTCACACCCCTTTCAATCGGTTCCCTTTCCCACACTAAGTCATCCATCAGAAATAATCACACACAAGACAACGGCAGACTAACCCGCAGTAAATCGCATGAAACACATCCAGAGAGCCGAATCGCTTTAATTAAATCTGTGGAGCAACCGCAAGCGTTGGGCTCTGCCCGCACCTGTGCCGCACTTAACACACTTACTTACATACATACTTATGTAAGCGCTGTTGCGCCCATAACGAAGCGGGAAATGTCAGAGCTCTGTCGCAGCTAATTCCGTCCGACTGTTGACACTTTCTCACGTTCTCACGCGGCGGCATAATTAACTCCTTTCCGATTGACTGCCGGAAATGTCTTGTTTGTCATCGTAAAGCCCAAATTAAAAATGCAGTCCACATACACGCATACAAACTCACCGAACAGCAATAGCGGCAATTGCACACATTGACACTTCACTCAGCGCACCAGTCAAGCGTCACTCTGAACATGATTCCCGATTTTCGAGCTGTCGCAGATATCGCTGTGGGGACAACCTAAAGGGGTCCTTCGCCGGGCAGCAGGGAAGTGCGGCAGCGCGATTTTAATGAAGTGTGCGCCACGTTGTGTTGTTCCACGCGCAATGCAAACAATACCAACATTTATTTAACCCGACTGCACAGATGCAGATGGACCGTCAACTCCATCAACTGTGCTAGCTAATTCCTTGCCCCATCCCCGATGTGGGGCAATACACACACACTTACACATCCGTATGTAAGCATTGGATGTGTGTGCAAACAAGTGCGTCCGCATTAGGGTGGTCCACATCAAATTCGTTTTCGATCCAACTTTCCTCCGATTGACAGAATTGTTGACTGAATTTTTTAGATTCATACGTAAAGAGTTAGTATACTTTGTACTGACTAACAACACTTTCAACAGTCTACGAAAATTTCGGAATTTTATTAGCCGAGAAAAATATTGTCACTCCTCACGATTGCAATTGCAAATCCCGTTGGTATTGTACGAAATATTTTTCTGAATCCGCCCCTGATTTGGGAACATAAGGTCGGTTAGTTCTACTTCTGATAAGCCAGCATGAAGCCTAAAACTTCAAGTCCAATGAGTACCCTATATTGTTTCACTTCAAACATCAAAACTATACAAATTTAGGCCACCCTAATCCACATAGTTGCATACATCTGCAACTCATTCCGTTCGCTCTCGAAACATTTGCAAAATTAAAATTTTTGCGTTTCTGCCGCGCTCATCTCGTCGAATTTGCTTTGTCCTTTCCGCTTTGTTGCATCGCTTTTTTTGCCATCGCTGCACTTTTCTAGCTTATTTTCGCTGCATTTGATTTTTTGTAATTTCTACTGTTATTTTGTGGTATTTTAATTCTTGTATTTTCCTCCGCTTTTTTTCGTTATTTGTGGTGCAGGCACTCGTTTTCTTTCATTATTTTCTCATTTTGTGCAAATTTTATGCACAGAGTTGCAAACCGACGTTTGTGGCTGCGTGTGCGGTTGTCTATCCAACAGTTTGCATGTGTGCGTTGTATGTATGTGTGTGATGGTGTATGTGTATTCAGCAAACTAAAACAAAATGCTAAGAAAACATTCAATTTGAAACAAGGGCCAAACACAAAAATGAACTTCAACTGCCACAACCGCCGCTGCTCCCACCCCTCGGACACAAACCCCCTGTGCACCGAGCAGAGCGGAAATAGCTGAGCATTAATTTCACAGTTGCTGCACTAGTTTGCAGCCGCATGCAACCCACTGTGCAATGTGGGTAGGCAATCAATTGGCTTCGTGCTTGCAAGCATTGTGAAATTGAAAAGCGAGTTGTTTTGTCTCGGTTAGATGCCGAAGTCGCACACAAAGTCCTCAGCAACGCCGCACAATAAATCATTTACATGCATTTATAGGTGAGAAATTGAATTATGCGACCGGATTTCCGTACTGATTTCCTCACATTTTGAGTTTTCTTTCCGGTTTCTTCCAAAGTGGCATCGATATTTCAACTGGCATCGGCATTTCAAGTAGAATTATAATAAAAAATAATAAATAAAATAATAATAATAAATAAATAAATAATAAATAATATATAAAAAATTATAAATAATAACAAATTTATAGGATTTAATTTCGATTTTTCTTCAATTTTATTCGATTTTCAATATTTCAAGTATTTTTTCAGTCGGTAGACTGAAATGAAATTTTGGTCCCAGCTATAGATGTAGATGTTTTCTTCTTGGTTTGAAGTCATGGCAAGTTGGAGAAAATACTTCCTGGCATTGCTCGCTAAGGATACTTTGACGAGCCATATCGGCTGCGCTATTTCAGATCTATGCTACGAAGAGACGCAAGGGATATTTTGTTGTTGGAGTTAATTTTAATTAATTTTAAGCTATATTTTCTTTTTCTTAACTTTTGTTTTCTTTTTCATTTTTGTAATTCAGTCTAATAGAGTTACTCGAGAGACGTAGATATAAATAAATAAATTAATACATAATTTGAACAAAAACGATATATCACAATTAATAAAATTAATTTTTCATATTTGACTTTATTATTTGCAATAGAAAACTTAAGTTAAAGTTCTTACTAACTTGTATCAATCCTTTATTATTTCATCAGTTTTGAAAAGGTATTTTGCATACAAACGTCTTCAAGCAATCCTTTCTAGCTGCCCAGAGATTCAGGAGTGGTTATTGATTTCAATATTCGACTCTTTCTTTAAGCTCATAATGGGATTTTTGGTGAAACGGAGTTCAACCTTTGTGGGTATAATGACGTCGGTAAATTAAACAATGCGGTGTGATCCAGAATTGTTACTATTTCTATTAGCTCTGGACATCGTCGTTATCTGTACTCCTCCGACTTAAGGCTGCACCTCTGTACTAATGCATAAGTAGAAGATCGGAAAAGTCTAACTTAGAATGTGATTACGTAAATAGTAACAGTTAATACATTTGATATAACTTATTGGTACAGCGTTTTAAACTCCGCGGACTTATGAAGGTCCCAAGTTTCCACTTGTGTTCAGTGCTCCATCAATGAGCAAAATTAAGAAAATTTGTTGTCGATATTGATCGCTTTTTAAGAGTGAAACTATGAACAATTAGTTCAAACTATTCAAGTAATGCAGTGTGTTTCAAGCCATAATCTGTGTCGTAGAAAAGGCCGCTCGTATGACTGAATCTTTGAACTTCTGAACTGGAATCTTTGGCTGAATCTATAGCACCAGACTCCCACAATGTCAAATTTAAATGTTTTAAAAAAAATATCTGAATATCCAACTCTTCAAGCCGTCTTCCACCCTACCTTCAGTACATGCCTGGTCTTATTGCCACGCTTACCACACTTACAACACTTTCAAATGTCATAATGTTCTCTAAGAGCTTTTGCGTGTACCAACATATGCCGCGATCGCTCTAATCGTTTGAGCGAGCCCAATTTAAAACCACCTCCACTGCTTCGAAAGCACCTACCGAGAGCGCTCGCTAGAGAATTCCATCTAATTCTCCTCAACAGTTATAATACAAAGTTTGGACCGAATTGTTATTTGGCGCTTTATTGCCGGCTACCTAAATAAGGTCAAGCAATACTAACGCACATACAAGTTCCATTACGACTGACAACTTTGCACAGGCTTACATGGCACATTTTTCGTAATATTCCTGCAGTTGGAATATTTTTAATAAAAGGCAGCAGCACAACTTCCCAGCGACGTGTGCAAAATGGCGAGTGAGGGCACTTAGCCGTGGGTCGCGCTTAATGCGTCCGTATTAAAACCGAGCATAACAATGTGCGCGCGCGGCCATTTTATTAAAAAGCCAAGGAAATATGAAATAAAACGCCATAAATGTAGAATTTTCTGATGATGTGCAGTATTTTTCATTTCTACCACATGAAATATTTTATTTTTGCATTTGCACTCTGCGCTAGCATCGTTTGCGCCTGAATCTATGCTACAATTTCGCAGTGCACTGTGTACCTTTGTTAAGTTTTTAATTTTGCAAAAAATAAGAAAGTGGGAAAGCGAAACGGAAAATAAAGAAGGAGCGCGAAAATGAATTCAAACAGCTGCAGCGACGACAACAACAAGAATAAAATGTATAAATCACGCTTGAAATGACCTCATGAAAGTTTAATAATGAGCAGTCGTACCGTGTGTCCTGCCACGCACACACATGCAGCCCGAAACACGCGCACACGCTGACAAGTTGATTGGATGTCGAGCAGCTGCCAGCAACAGCCGCAACAACAACATAGAAGCAGACAGTAATGGCGGCCAACAAGTGAACGCAGGACCGGAGCAAAATTATGCACAGCCAGCAAAAAGTGGAGTCGGCATAACACAAATATGAAATGGAAAATGACTTTAATGCTCTTTTAATGAAAACTGAGAGAAGAGGATGGCGAGAGGAATGGATGCATAAGCGCAGGTAAAATAAAAGAGATTCAAATTGAATGGGCAATGTGGATCTCAAAAGAAGAATTTCAGAGTAAGAAATTTGAAAGAATACCACCAATAGCGGTAAAACTACAAAGAAGCAAAACAAAATTAAAATAAGAAGGAGAAACAAGTAAAATAAAAGTTAAAACAAAAATAAAAGGAGGAAAGCACACCGGAGTAATTTTTATGAGTTGACGGAAAAATGTCAAATAAATATAAATATGTAAGTCAGCCAACGACAGAGGAAAACTGTATATTATTATTAATTTAAAATAAGTAATTAATATTTTTAAGTGGAAAAAATATAAGTATAAGCAAGAGTAGCGTATTGGGAGATTTTACTTGATACATAAGTAAATAGACAAATAAAACAGTATTAAGAAATTACTAGTGATGGGAACATTACACCGTGCGACAGCATTTTTCACACCGGAAAAAATCCATATGGGCGTGAAACTAGAGACCAAACATAGTAATACTGCGTACTCAGTTTTTAATTTCTACATCCTTTGTTTTTTTAAAAGGACTTCAAAATTTTGAAGAGGATAAAATATAAAAAAAATATACAAAATACTTAACCTCGTTAGAATATGGCGATATGTATATCAAATGAAAGAGGAAAGGCTCAAATCTTTCTGATCACGTGTCAATTTCATTGCTCTAACTTTATTAGTTCGAAAGTTATTTAAAAAAAGGCGGAAGCTGCAATTCTAATGAAGTTCAAAAATTCTAATTTATTTGAGTATCAGTATTTTAAATAATAATAAAATACAAAATCAATGAAGCGAGAATAATGAAACTTTGACTCGTGATCAAGGAGATTTTGGGTTTTGACATACTTACTTTCCAAGAAAATTCTGTATAAATTTTCAAGGATATAAAGGATTAAAATTTTCAAATGACCTTTTTCATAACCATTTTTTACAAAAAGATAAAAAATCCATTTTATTTAAATTCTTGAGCCTTTCCTCTTTCATTTGATATACATATCGCCATATTCTAACGAGGTTAAGTCTTTTTTATATTTTTTTTTATTTTTTATCCCCTTCAAAATGTTGAAGTCCTTTAAAAAAACAAAGGATGTAGAAATGAAAAACTGAGTACGCAGTATTACTATGTTTGGTCTGTAGTTTCACGCCCATACTCTTTCAAATGAAAAAAATTAATGCGTACCTCACATAAAACTTGTTTCATTTACATTTCAATACATGCGAACATCCTTTTTGAGAGACCCTAAATATACTTATATTCAAAATTGAACTAAGCTATCTTAGATGACCTCTTTTATTAAAACTGAATATTTCTGGCTCCCCACATACTCCTCCAGCTAATACACCCCGATAAGGCAATGTAGGGCACAATCGCTGATATGACAAACATTCGTTGCCATCAAAACGAGCCCCAACATTATTATGCTCCTCTTCCACACACCGCCGCCAATTGCAGTTTACCTGCCCCACCAATAATGCAGACCAAGTGCAGCTGGCAGCACCCAGCACTTGTCGCGTTCCTGAAATGCGGCCGCAACAGGGCAATTGATATCGAAACCGATACAGCAACAACTGCAGCGGCGCCCAATCGGTCGTGCCACCAGAGGACCCACGGCAACGCCACTTCACTTTTTCGGTTTGGGGCCCTCATATAGTATGCAGTAAAAGTACATCGGGAATGTGGCACCCGATCGAAGGCTGCCTGCAATCATAGCGGACGCGCGCACACACACAAAGCCTCACACGTGCAGCACGGAATCAACGCGGCTCGCAACATTTCAATCGAAAGCAACGCGTATGCGATCGCTACAAGTGCACGCGCACACGAAAAATTGGCATAAATAAATGCAAGACAAGGAGAGGAGCTGATAAGGGGAGGAGGAGGAAGAGCCAGAAATAAATGTATCATCTCTTCATTGCTACAAAAATGAATTTCACAGTTCAATAATACGCAAATAGACTTCGGCAACATGCGGCAACTTGAACTTGCTGCATGCACTG